>CM056700.1:3896880-8696880 GCA_029849275.1 Papilio elwesi | reverse complement strand
AAAAATGTTTAGCGAACAACTCACAAATGTTAAATCCCCCGAATGCAGTGACATATGAGTTGCGTACATGCTCGCGTCCAACTTAAGTACGATTCCCTACGCTGGCAAACTTGTCCAACTACAATCCAGACTTACATACACAATAAGTAAAACTCTATGAGACTCTTAGTCTAAGTAGTTCTAAGTAAAATGCTTGAGACTTTTTCAAAAATGTTTTGTGAGGTATTGGGTCGGTGGCTAGTGGCAAGATTAAATTAAATAGTAAAAAGACAAAATGTGGACGTAAAAGGACTTAACTTACGCGAGCTTACGTTAGAGACAAGATTGCAGACGAACTCAAACGCAATATGAAAAGTACCTATAAACAACATGCATATACAACGAGATGCATAGATGAAGGTAGGGAGCGCTCTACCTTCATCTAGTATGACCTAGTTCAGCAGTACTAGGTCCGTGAAAAATGAAAATCCGTAAACCTCTGTTTACCCTTCTAGGTTACGGGCTAGAATTATTAGAAAACAGTAGCCAGAGGAGTCAAACTAAAAGGTAATCTCATCATTCTGTACCTAAGATATAGATAATTTCATTAGAGTAGATATAAAAAATAGATTTAAGATGAAATTAATAGTTTTACTTTAAATCCGAGCAACTTTAATGCGAAGTGTATTGAAGTTATTGATATAAAAGTATTTGCATTGCAAAGTCGGTAAATTGAGTCAATTACGTCGAGAACACTTGAGCTAGGTTTTACTATTAAATAAGGAGCTGTTCTTAAAATATGGAGAACCTTTATTAAGCTCGGCCGTCGGGGATGATAAATTGATGTTCAATAGACTTTACTTATAAAATGTTTTACTCCACTTTATTCCAGGCAATTTTACATAGTTTCCATAGTCGTTTTAAATATAAATAGATGTAATAAATAAGTCACGACTATAACATAGGTGGGTTGGCAGAGGTCACGGAGAATCCATAATACACCCTAGCTGCCAATTATTTTTTTGCCAAGGTCCTGACAAACCTGTCTCGTTTTATGTACATCTCATAACTGAATATTTTTTACGTTACGGTTACTTTTATTATACCTTAGATATCCCAATTTCCCCCTTCACGTGGTGAGCGTGCTCGTGCAACAAGAATATAACAAGTGTGATATATATATATATATATATATATATATATATAACTTATAAAAATCAAGCTAAAATATTTTAAGAAAATTCATGCGAAAGCTTTATCTCGAAAGAACGAAAGTCTTTATGAACACTTCCAACAACCCTTATCTATAAAAACCATTAAAATAGGTTAAGATCTCTTGAACTGGGTACAGTATTAAGTTAGATCGGATGATGTATAACGAGCTAGTGTCTCGCATTTCTTTGATAGTTAGACGAAATGATTGAAAGACACTACAAATGTTTTTAATGTGTACGTTATATACAAAAAGTAATTTTTTAAGCTTTTATTAATGCAATATTATTGAAAGTACTAGCTAGAAAGTACAGTCAAATAAAAACGGTAATTTTAGGAACAAATTCGTTAAATAGCATAATGGTACTGGTAATGGTTGGGTACGATACGAAGGATGAGATCGTGAATTCAAATCCCTTGTTCAAATATTTTCGAATAATCTTCAGCACGAGTTTAAGCTTAGTCAAAGGGATTAAATATTATACTACTATAATTTGTTTACGTAATATGTAAGTCAAACTGTCGTGTGTTTTAACCGTTTAGAGAAGGGAGTAACCGCTTTTCATTTTTCAATTACAAAGCAAACCAAACATACTACAACGTTACCAATCGCGATTTTGGAATAACGTCACTGACATATTAACAAAGCACATTCGGTTTAAGAACTAAGTACTTTCATCGCTAAGTTTGCGGGCGTTAAGTTATTTTAGACCGATCTTGGTTCCCCGTAACACCCACAAGGTGTGTATAATATAAAGTCCGAAGTCAGAAAACAACAAAAACTCAGGAAAGTTCGGCAACACTTTAGTTTTTCGAAATGAACAAAAAGAGTATCCTTAAGTATATCCTTTAATGGATTCGTTCGAAGAGAATGTTTAGGGAACGAAGCTAGCAAATAATAATAAAATAATACTAAATAAATTAGCCTAAATATAAATCGGCATGCAGTATATATTATAATGCTGCATCACGGATTTTGATATTGGTGATTGATTAATTAATTTTAAAGATTGAAAAATAAGAAGGTAGTATTTAGTATATTGTAATTATGTATGTAATTTCTAACAATGGTAGAGCCCGCACCAACATCATTTGTTGCATGAATGGGCCGGCTCGACCAGTGAAATACAACGATTTCACAGAAGACAAACGTGAAGTAGAATTATTCTGCGCTTGGCCTGACGAGTGAGGTACCGGAGGTCAAATGAAGTCCTTTTCTCGTTATTATCGTTTTAGAATAAGGAAAGGATAGTTAGAAGGGGATTTGACGGGGGAGGGGAAAAGGAACAAATAAATAAAATAAATATGCACACACGCCCGTAACCTAGAGGGGTAGGCAGAGATAATGGATTACCATTTGGCGCGATCCTGGAAAAAGGAAATATCCTTTTTTCTGGACATTAATGATGGGCAACGCATCTGCAGCTCAATGGCTTGTTATAAATGCCTGTGGGTAGCAAATACTTAATATCAACCGCTAGCTCGTTTGACATCTTCTGCCATACTAAAGTGGCATTAAAAGGTTTTTTTTTTAATGTTAGAAGGTAGCAAACGGGCAAGCGGATCATCTGATGTAAGGTTAGCGCTACCCATAGACATCCGCAACAAGCAAATGTGTTGCAGATGCGTTGTCTTCCGTTAATGGACAACGGAGGGCATAGACATAGGGAAAAGGATATTTCCTTTTCCCCGTAAATCCCTTCCCCGTTCAATCCTATCCCCCTTATGAGGAACGGGTGGGAAGGGGAAAAGGACTGTAATTAGGCCTCCGGCACCTAACTCATCAGAAGAAACGCAGAGTACTTATACTTCACGCCTGTGTTTGTGAGGTCGTGGTATTTCACCGTTCAAGCCGGCCAATTCGTGCAACAGATGTTGTTGTTGCGGACTCTACAACTATTGGCGATGGTATCAACGGATAGATATTTTACTATTTAACATGTCAAATTAAACTAGTTCTCGAATGAGACACAAAAGCTCGTCTGAATTTTATAGTTGTCATGCGATTATTTTTCGTTATCCGTACTTATTATGATTTTTAAGACGCCATATGGATAAAAACACTTTGAGGCTTTCAAACAACAGCTTGGTAAAAAGCTTACTGTATAATAATGTAGCTTTTAGCATCTCCGTATGTAGGTCGCGACTTTTAAACTGGAACGTTTTATGCTGAAATTGCGCTGAAATGTATTACTTTTTACGCTTGCTTTGCGTTTAAAATTCGCCAATGTAACATTGATGGAAATCGTAGTTAGCAAAGATGAGTTTGTAACACCACTTTGTAAAGCTAAAGATATATCAGATAGTATAAATATGCATAGTCAGACATAGATTAAATTGGTGCTTAAGCTTGATTTGGTCTGTCAAATGTTTTCATTTAGGTAGATTGCATTTCGACAATAAAGTAAATTACTTCCAACAGTATATGAGAGATAGCCTTATTCTACATACCTTACATCAGTGTATTGTTAAGCTTTTATCTAGAAATATAACGTTTGTATGTAGATATTGTTATATGTACATATTTATTGAAAGCCCTTTAATTACCTTCCCCTAGCCTGGGTTGGTACCAGCATTCTGTTCGAGGAATTCAGAATAAATTGTGCATACTACATAATAAAGAAATAGGCGATTGCTTCGAGGTGAATGCAATAGCGTGTGTTCATATGCTTTACACTAGTCCCTCCAGAACTTACTCCGTGATCATCTTAACGTTAAGGACACGAATATGTTCTGCCGGCGTGCCTCTTATGACTTTAATAATGGCTAATTTCTACAGACGAAAATACATATTTATATTCTACATCAGCCACTCTTAACTTTTCTCACCAATCCAGTTCTAACCAGTTTAATCCAATTGCATCTAGTTTAATCCAGTACAATAATTTGAGTGCTTCGCTTGGCATTTATCGTAGGCGTGCAAGTTTTTCGACTAGCTTTATTTTCTTACTATTGCATACTATTGTACATCGGCTAAAGCTAAGTGTAATTTAGTTTCAGTCAACTCGTATATCTCGCTAACGGCGCTGCAGTCGACAGTACAGTGCAGCTCATCAACTACGAGTATTTTTAATCTGATATCTGCGAGCTCGCAGTTTGCCAAAGTTTTGATCCGGCGAATTCATTATAAATTTGAACTTTTCGTTTATTTCTGTGCCGGCTACAGTAGTTTGTGCCCTCATTTGGATTTTCGTAAACGAACTTTCCTTGTTATGAAATTTTTTCGCGAATGTTTTGTTATTAGATTTCGTTTTTAAAGTTGTTTTTATATGTATAGCTTTCTATATTATATATTACGTGAGTAGTTATTTAATTTTGTTATATGCAACAAGCTAATGAACTGCAAATGTGTTTTATTAATGTGCAGAATATAGGGATTTAAAGATCAAAAAGTTTATTTCCTTCTCAGATCCATCCCCTTCCCATCGTTTCCATATTAGAAAGGAATGGAAAAGGGAAAAGTAGGACTAGAATTAGACCTTTGGCACCGCAATCATCAAACGAGACGCAGAATACTTCTACTTAATTTGTCTTGTGAGGTCATGGTATTTCACCGGTCGAACCGTTCCAATCGTGCAACAGATGTTATTGTTACGGGCTCTACACGAACACAAAGAACATGGGCGTGAATTGGAGATCACTTCCTTCTTTTGTTTCCCATGTTAAATCTACACAAATAGTGTACCTACAATACGATTCATTCTTGGGATTCGATATATTACTTGAATTGCTTGAGTTTGCACTAAAAGTATATCTCTAGCCGTAGGCTTTAAACAAGTTGGAACTTAATAATAATATTTGTAAGCATGAGGAATATACCGCCGGACACATTACAAAATACCTCTGATGATTGTAATCTTGTATAAATTCAGATAAATTTTGATAATGGAGATTAATTACATCGAGGTTGTTTGTGTTTCTTTTCTATAGCACAGGGATGAGTAGTCCCGAGAGCACGTGCACTAACAACAAAAACCGAGCGACCGCTTTAATGAGACACTGGCAACGAGTCTCTCAAGTACTCTTTATTGGACACTTGAAACTTATGTAATAAACGTTAATGTTACTTACTTTGTCCCTAACGTTGAAGCAAATATCGTAGGAGCAATAAAAAAAAGGAAGGGTCGTTAACTGAAGAGGCTATTCCGTTGTTAGATTTTTACGTTAGACTTATTTTTAAAGATAGATTAATCTCAAGGTTGATTACAATTTGGAGCTGTACTGATTCAGCCCAGCAATACTTTTCTAGGCTTTCTATCTCGCTTCCCAGTTCATTATCTACTCCGTCCTTGAGGCA
This sequence comes from Papilio elwesi, assembly GCA_029849275.1. NCBI lineage: Eukaryota > Metazoa > Arthropoda > Insecta > Lepidoptera > Papilionidae > Papilio > Papilio elwesi. The sequence continues at coordinate 8,691,392 of CM056700.1, read as the reverse complement.
GGAATGCGCAGAAGGTGCCGAGCCTAAACCTCTTTAAGGATTACTTAGCTCGAGGTCTCCCTAGGGAGCCTCGGCCCGGGCCGTTTTTTTAATATTTCTATCTGCAGGCCGCAGAGATATCTCTTAGGGCCTCTCTCCCTTTATGACCAAGGAGGTCAACTTGTGTGATATGCCCACCTGGATAGAATATTTCGAGCTCGCATACGACTTTCTCCCATTTGCCGTAAGTCCGCAACTCTGCAAACACTTTCACCTTGTCGAACCTAATATAATGTGAGGCGTCGGAGTTGAGGGCATGCTCTGCTACCGCCGATCCAATTCGATCCGTGACCCCTGGTATGTATGGTAAATACGCCGGAACTCGCTCCATAATCTGAGGCCGTTGTTTACTGGTCGTATTCGCTAGCTGGTAACTTTGTCGCCAGTTGTACCCAAAAGGGAGACATGCGTCTTTTTCCTCCTCCGTTGTAAAGCGTATCTTTGGATACATTTTGTTCAAGTGGTCCAACAGTTGCTTTACGCCTTGCCTGGAAACTATGGCAAACACATCGTCTATTATACATATCTCAACCAGTGACTTGGTTTTAACGGCGCACTCTTTAACGCTTCCTCCTCGGAATGCTTCATAAATATGTTGGCAACAACTGGTGCTATTGGGGAGCCCATAGCCACTCCATCTATTTGCAGATAGAAATCCCCCCGCCAGAGGAAATAGCCACTCGTGAGGCAAAATCTATTAGTCTGAGGTACTCAGTAGGTAGCTTGTTAACGATTAGAAGTTGTTTTATGATATTAATAGTTTCTTCTACTGGTAGGTAAGTGAATAGAGACGCCACTTCGAAACTGACCATTATCTCATCGTCTTGGATTTTCGTCCGCCAACAGTTGGATGTAAATGTGTTGAGTCTCTTACAAAGCTCGTTGTTTTTCCAGTCAATGTTTGTAATATCTTTGCCAAATGACGTGAACTTTTGTATGTCCAGTAAACAACGACCTCAGATTGTGGAGCCAGTCCCGGCGTATTTACCATACATGCGAGGGGTCACGGATCGAATTGGATACCTGTTACGCCGCAGATATAGCATCAGGACAATTTTCCGGCCATCGCCACAAGTAAGACAACTTTTACGTTCGCCGAAGGATCGGGACCCTCTCAATAGTCCTGGCGTCTATGAAATTCCTTGCGATTACGGCAAAAGCTACATCGGAGAAACGGGGCGCAACATCAGTACGAGACTCTCTGAGCACATCCGCAGTATGCGCAAATTAGACAGTAACACCTCGGCAGTAGCAGAGCATCGACCCGGGTACTAGTCGTTAAACTGCGTCCAAACCACCAGAGGACGGGCAGCAGCGTCCCTTTAAGTATATGGTGGAACATACTGCGATCGCCAACCCGCCTGCCAAGCGTGGCGATTACGGCATAACCCCCCTAATGATTGCGGCAAAGAAAACATGGCCCCCAGTACCCGGCGGCTCCGCCGCCCCTGGCCACGGTAGCGGTCAGGATAACGGCGGGGCAGGGGGTGCTAAGAATCCCCGGCGGAGATACGGCTACCACAATCGACGACAACTGGCCCTGGCAACATTAAACACGCGCACACTGCGGACGCACGAGAGGATCGCGGAGTTGGAAGAAGAATTGAGTAAATTACGATGGGACGTTATAGGGTTATCTGAAGTCCGAAGAGAGGGGGAGGACACGATAATCCTCAAGTCCGGTAATTTGCTCTTCTTCCGGGAAGGAGACCAACAGTCTCAAGGTGGTGTCGGGTTTATCGTCCACAAGTCCCTTGTGAACAATGTGGTGAAGATCGAGAGTGTGTCGACTAGGGTGGCGTACCTGATACTCAGAATAACCAAACGGTATTCACTGAAGGTCATACAGGTTTACGCACCGACTTCGACGCACTCCGACGACGAGGTGGAAACTATGTATGAGGATATATCACGAGCCATACATAGTTACAAAACCCACTACACCATTGTCATGGGGGACTTCAACGCGAAAATAGGCAAGCGGTATGGAGACGAGCTGCGAGTGGGTAATTTCGGATATGGACACCGGAACCACCGGGGCTGCCTTCTGGCCGACTTCTTGGAGAAGGAGGGACTCTACATGATGAACTCCTTCTTCAAGAAGCAAGAGCATAGGAAGTGGACCTGGATGAGTCCCGATGGTGCTACTAAAAATGAGATAGACTTTATCATGTCGACGAAGAAGCAAATATTCAATGATGTCTCAGTGATCAATTCGGTTAAAACCGTGAGCGATCACCGAATAGTCCGAGGCACATTGAATATCAACGTAAAGCTTGAGCGAAGTCGGCTGATAAGGTCTACGCTCCGGCCAGCACCCATCCATATCCAAAGTCCCGAAAGCTTTCAGCTTGAACTCCATAACCAGTTTGACTGCCTGGGGAGTAGCGTGGACGATCTAAATGACGGATTCGTACAGGCTGTTCAGACAGTGGGTTCTAAGTTCTTCAAGGCCCACCGTACGAAAGCATCCAAGAGGCTCTCAGACCACACTCTTGAGCTCATGAAGGTAAGGCGAGATATGATTCTGCACTCTTCAGATGATGCGGAACGATACCGGCGACTAAATAGGCAGATTTCGAAGAGCATTAAACACGATATACGGCAATATAACACAAACCGTGTTATAAAGGCTATTGAGCGGAACAAGGGCTCCAAAGTGTTTGCCCGAGATCTGTCTATTGGGAAAAGTCAGGTGTCAAAGCTGAAGACTGAGGATGGCAGAGTTGTTTCCTCCAAACCAGAGCTCTTGAGTGAGATTGAGAGGTTCTACGGACAGTTATACACAGCATCGCAGAAACCCGTCACGGACGTGGCAGAAGACCCAAGAGCCAGATTAACTCGACACTATACCGAAGATATCCCGGACGTCAGTCTCGACGAGATTGGTATGGCTCTCACACAACTGAAGAACAATAAGGCACCGGGGGATGACGGAATCACAGCGGAATTATTGAGGGCAGCTGGAGAACCAGGCCTTAAGGTTCTCCAAAAGCTTTTTAATTCCGTCATCCTCGAGGGACATATGCCACGGGCATGGAGCAGAAGTGTGGTGGTCCTTTTCTTCAAGAAGGGTGATAATACCCTACTGAGGAATTACAGGCCCATCTCACTTCTGAGCCATGTCTACAAGTTGTTTTCGAGGGTCATAACTAATCGTCTCGGTCGCAGATTTGACGACTTCCAGCCTCCCGAACAAGCCGGCTTCCGTAAAGGCTTTAGTACCGTAGATCACATACATACGCTGCGGCAGGTTATACAGAAGACCGAGGAGTACAACCTGCCACTGTGCTTAGCGTTTGTGGACTACGAAAAAGCCTTCGATTCGGTCGAGACCTGGGCGGTACTGCAGTCTCTCCAGAGGTGCCAAATCGACTACAGGTACATCGAAGCGCTGAGGTGTCTGTACGAAAACGCCACTATGTCAGTCCGAGTACAGGGTCAGGACACTAAGCCTATCCAACTGCAGCGCGGTGTAAGACAGGGAGATGTTATCTCCCCGAAACTTTTCACCGCGGCGTTGGAAGATGTCTTCAAGGTCCTGGACTGGAAAGGACTCGGCATCAACATAAACGGCGAGTACATCACCCACCTGCGATTTGCCGATGACATTGTAGTCATGGCTGAGACCATGGAGGAACTCGGTATAATGCTCGACGGCCTCAATATAGCCTCCGAACGAGTGGGTCTCAAGATGAACATGGATAAGACGAAAGTTATGTCGAATATCCATGTTCCACCCACTCCAATAACGATCGGAGACCGTACTCTCGAAGTTGTTGACGAGTATGTCTACCTGGGACAGACTGTCCAGTTAGGTAGGTCCAACTTCGAGAAGGAGGTCAATCGCCGAATCCGACTCGGATGGGCAGCGTTCGGGAAGTTGCGGGATATCCTCTCGTCCCAACATTTACCGCAGTGTCTCAAGACTAAGATCTTTGACCAGTGTGTGTTGCCAGCGATGACATACGGTACTGAGACGTGGCCCCTTACTGCAAGCACTATTAGACGGCTCAAAGTCACTCAAAGGGCAATGGAGAGGGCAATGCTCGGAGTCTCTCTGCGGGATCGCATCAGAAATGATGTGATCCGCAGTAGAACCAAGGTAACCGACATTGCCCGAAGAATTGCAAACCTTAAGTGGCAATGGGCCGGACACATTGCGCGCAGAACGGACGGCCGATGGGGCCGAAAAGTCCTAGAGTGGCGGCCACGTACAGGTCGACGCAGCGTAGGTAGGCCTCCCACACGATGGACCGATGATCTGGTCAAAGTTGCGGGAGCCCACTGGATGAGGATGGCAGAGGATCGATCTTTGTGGCGATCAATGGGGGAGGCCTACGTCCAGCAGTGGACAAATACCGGCTGAGACGACGACGACGACGAGTAGCAGAGCATGCCCTTAACTCCGACGCCTCACATTATAAAAGGTTCGACAAGGTGAAAGTGTTGGCTCGCGAAAAGAACTTTGTGTCTCGCAAGTTTCTTGAAGCGATAGAAATCGGCCGTCGTCCTTATTTTAATAGGGATAAGGGATGGTCCCTGCCGCCTACATGGGAACCCGTACTGTTGAACGTGAAGCGGAAAAACAGCGACAATGCCGAAGATTACGTGGTCGACATTGTTAGTGCATTGTGTGCCCAGAACAATATCACATGCAATAACCAATCAGTGTCGAGCTCGTCGTCATCGCTGGCGCCCCCTGCGCCCCCCGCCCTGTCAAGTCGCGCGTTGCGAGCACAGGCGCGCAGTGCGAGGCGGCCCGCGACCGCGAATTAATACCACTCACCCTGAAGAAGGACCTCCGACAGGTCCGAAACTTGTCGGTACAAAACACCGAGAAAAACGCGAACGTGAGTAAGGCCGTTTCATAAGAAGGTTATATTCTTGAAAGATTCGTTTGTATCTTATGGAGGTGTAATGTACAATTAATAAATGTCAGTCACGACTACTGCGGGGCTAACGGTGGTGGGGATACGAGGAATACCAGTAAATCGCGCACTCTTTATCCAACCGCCGAACGAGTAGGAATATTAGCGGTTTAAATAACTTGTTTGATGACGTTTATACTTAGAAAACGATAGACATTAGGCTAGGAGAGGTATTTTTTTACATAAGATAAGATAAATCTAGCAAGACCAATTTTAATATACAAACCTAAATAACAGAAGCTCAAATTAATAACTATTATGGAGAATAAGCTATTTTTCTTTAAATTAGAAAATCGGATTCAATTCTTGTGAAGTAATACAACTGCGTATTACTTTAGAAACGTGACTTCGACATCGGAGTGCAAGTGGCGCTTGACACGTTTTATTTCGATGACCTATTTTATGTCATGTGTTGGAGTCGCGGAAACGCTGAACTAAAATCTTTTTAGAAATACTTACTTTTAGCTTAGATTTTCGCATTTAGCTTGGATTGGAATGTATAGCCGTAACAGTCAGTTTTCTAGTGTTGAATGCAGGGTACCATCAAGATTCGCTGCATAGATCGCTTTCTTGCCGTCCTAACATAATCAATACCATCGTCGTTCCTACCAACTTTGCAGGTTGATATTTAATGGTAACAAAAAATAAATATATTGAAAACACAGAAAACGTAGGTATGCAAATGAAAAAAGACCAACTTTGGAGCCCTCTAGCGTTAACAAGTCTGTGGTCTTCCGTTGTACACGTCATATTGGGATTCATTCTTTCATTCTTCAATTCTTTTAATACAATTGACAAGTAAATTTGGCATTTTACTGACCATTTTTGCCATTTTATTTTGTCATTGGTTCAATTACGACACAGTTAAAATAACAATACAGGTCCGATTTAATTGAAATCCAATGAAGTGATTACCTGTATATAACTTGACTTTCAAATGGAAAACAAATTTATTTATATCATCTGATCACGTTTCCGTAGTTAAATTGGTTTCAGTGTTGAGCGAAAAACACTAATCGCCTGTCTGATGCTCTTGTCGTCTGACCAATTTAACTAAAGCTTCCTGTGAACAAAATGGAATATTTGATGACATTATTTAAGTAATCATTTATTACGCTAATAAAGTTTTTAATCTGTTATTTACGGTACTGGGGCTATACCAGCCATGTGCATACTATGACATGCTTTCATAATTTTATAATAGCAGAAGAAGGCACACATACTGCATTTCTTTCGGAAACAAATGTGAGCTATATAACATCTTATAGGTAGGTAGCTAACCAATTTTAAACAAACCTTTCCTCTTAATTTCGTATAGATTATAATATTTTATATCTACTTTAAAGTTTAATACCTTAGCTCATAAGACGGGCTACGCTATTAAGTAGAATGCTTACACGTTTCACTTGATCCATTGTTAAGAAACAATGAAGAGATCTGAGTGCTTTGATGGAGGCGCGTTTTATATTATCTATACTTTTAGATGCATATTTTAATGACGTTGACAATAGTTCCGTAATTGCATGGTCATTACAGACAGACATATCTATTGGGAGATTGATATTTTAATAAAGTCTTTTTAAATAAGATGCAATAAAAAGTAAAGATGTATAATAGATTTCCAAAAATAATTGATCGCTAAAATTGTAATTTGTCGAATTTTATTCTATAAATAATTGGATGAACGAATTTAATTTTACCATTTAAATTCTCCTAAACACCTACATATGGCTGCGTAATAGGCAATAAAGCTTCACGGAGCAATGTGTAGTATTCCCCACAGTACAAAATGAATGTCTCGTTTTATCACAATTATAAATTACTAGGTGTTTTTCTGCGGCATTGCACGCATTCCATACTTAGTTTTTTTCTTAATTTTGTGTAACTGCATATCACTTATAATATCTGTTAAACATATACGAGTAAATATTATACGAAAATTGTTATTGTCAAAACAAAAAACGATTTTGTGAATTAAGGTTATATTTTTAATTTCCAGTCAACAATTTTTCTCGATATGCGAGGTATATTCTTTTTTGTATATGTATAAATAATAAGAATAAATATATAAAATGTGTGTACAAAAATTCGTGATGATCGTTTGAGTTATTAAAGGCGGGACAAAACAATTTTATATTATATTCGCATTTATATATAAAAATCCAATATTAAAGTTAGGATTATGTTATATTTTATGCTTTGTTTTATCCCACTTTTCCTCTTACATTACTTATTTTAGGAGGAAGACAAATCGCTAAAACTTTGAGCAATGTAGTATGCTTGGGTACTTACAATAATTACAACCACCTTTCGGCATGCTTTGTCAGAACGTATACTTGCATACTGCATACTAATATCTGGTTTCAGAAAGATACCTCTTAGTCATTTTTTTAGATTTCACTGATTATTCCTGATAAAATAATTTATACTATAATATTAAAATCACAACAGTTGACTTACTATTATAATATTGTCTGTTCTCTAAATTCTTTAATGCATTTATTTTGAACACCGATTAAAGAAATATATAGGAGTTACATTGTTATATTTTGTTCTAGGCAAACACTTTTAATTTTTAAAATCGTTTTCATCCCTTACGGATATACAAAGTCGAAAACGAGAAGGTTTTCTGTAATACACGAACATCCAAAGTTTTCTCAGTCTTGGATCAAGGGAAAGCCAACTTTCGAAATAACAAAATGTCGGTATTTCTTTGTTTGAAAACTGTTTTTTTTATTCAACACGTTGAAATATTAATTGTAGAACATCACATATAGATTTAAAAGTGACAATCACAAAGGTTGATATGTGGGATTTTATATTTCCAAGACCTGTTTCAAAGTCCTATTTGCTTCTAATCTTAATCAAATAAATGTGATTGACAATTCTATTTTTCTGACTGTCCCTTTATGGTAATATCGTAAAAGGTTTCTAAAAATCGTTTTTACAAATTCCGAATTTAAAATCACATTCTAAAAGTATCTACAAATAAAATTATATAAAAAGAATAATAAATACCTGCCAGCAATAAGTATTTATTTACTATTGTCAATTCGACTTCTTTATCAATTGAAAAAGGTTGGTTTCCTCACAACATGTACGTAATCTAAGTTCAGTCATCATTTGTTTACCATAATACGTATCTAAATTGTGAGATTAACTTTGCTCCGCCCGGAAACTTTCTCGAATATATTTACCACACCGATGTAAACCAAAAAGCCTTATGGACACTGTATATAAACGATATTAGGGGTGAGCCGCAAAAGGGTTGACTTGTTTATACTGGACTGGTTGCATCACGCTTAACCTTATTAAAAACTTTTGTGATTGATTATGGAGGTTCCAGTGTGTGTATTGTACATTATAATAAATATCTAGATTTTAATCTTGTTGGGATATACATATAAAGATAAATTGAGATATCGTTTAGTAAAATCTTAACTAATTTTATAAATGAAATATTATCCAAAACGAATCAACTGATCACCATTAAGGCAATAACATTTAGTGGGTAGTCCGGCCCAAATTTAAGGCCGGGAGTCCCACACGAAGTCATCCCTGCTGCCCCCGCAGCACGGACAGCGAAGTGCGTAAATGCATTCCCAGCGTAAACAAAAAAAAAGGCAATAACATTTGGCGAAAATGGGATGTTCCCGAATACAATATAGGTTTCAATTTAATTTTTTTGATTTTTTTTTGTCTTTTCTCCCTATAATTCCGAGTTATCAAAAGAATCAAGTTAAAGAAATCAGAGAGAAAAATAATTAACGATCGCGTGCGAAGCCGTGGGCAATCATTGCGATTTCATCTGACATTGGCATTGTTATGCCAACGCTAGCCGCCATGTTTGTCGAATGAGAACTCCAGTATTCCAGAGAAGCAAGAATAAACTTACCAATGTAATTGATCTAAAGAGTAAATCTCCAAATAGCATAAAGGTAACAAAAGCGAAGCGTCTTTAAAGCAGGAAGATGGCGCTCTTCATTGAATTAAATCAAATGTTTTTAATAATACAATCTTGCCACTCTGGTCTCATAATGGTTTCGCAATCGTTGATTTCGAATTTTACTTTATTGCGCCATAATAACATCGTTAAGGCACCATGATGGAACTATTATGACATGATTGAAATATCATAATCTAGGCGCTTTTCAATATATTACACAAAATATATTGTACATTTTTGCAGTTATATATATATATATAACTGAGGACGATAGAATGTGAAGGAAATATTGTTTTGTTCCTTTGAAAGCCTTTGTCATTAGCGCGTATTGCAACTTTCCTACCTAAGTCTATTGTTTGACTTATGAATGTCTTATTACAGTGAATATAGTGTTAAAAATTGGTTGAATATTCATTCGTTAAATTAAATTAAGAAACAATAAATTTTACTCCAACAGTAGACAATATAGTAAACATGTTTTATGTTTTGTTTAATTTTATCTGTTTTGCCGTGAATTTTAGAAAGTTTCCTAATAATTATACAATTTAAACCATAATTTAATTATATTAATTCGTTTGCAATTTGTTAAGTACCAGTTATATCTATATAGACCCTTTATCCAGTTAGTTATTTAAAGAATACGAACGTGGCGCAGAGGTCCAAAAAATAAATAGTAAACCTCGTTATCAGATTTTATTGAATGGATAACTTGTATATTTAAATAAATAAATAAATAATTCCCAGGGAGGGTTGGCGTCAGGCAGGCGGCCGGCCGTACAAACTGTAGCCAAAAGTTATACAGTATGGACTACAATCATACTGTGCACACCCCACCACGTGAGTGGGGGGAAAAGGGCAAGGAGATCATAACTTGTATATTAAGATAAGTCCTGACTAGACTTTACGAAAGACCCAAAAATATTTCGGAGACGTAGTTATTTTATCGTAAGCCTACCATATATAATTGCAATGGCACCCCGCTTTGAGCAATTTTACCTTATTACGTAAAAACTTAAAATCTCTAGTCTTGGTAATTACTAAATTAATTTTTCGTGAATAAGTTTTAAAAGAGGTCGAATGTACTTTCATATGTTTTTTAGGAACAAACAATTCTATCTATACATCACTAAATAAAAGTGAAGCCTTCTCTGTGTTATTTAGCACGTTATTTAGACCGCAAAGAACAATAACTATACTTTGGTTGTTTAGTTCTTGACCAGAATTCCAGTCAGCCAAAGAAAAGTTTTATGAAAAGCAAACAATGGTATAAAGACGTTCTTTGACGTTTATTTTGCTCGTAACTAAGTCTCTTGGGTTGAGCGTATTGCTCACGCATTGTAAGGTCTGCTGTTTAAAACTGAAAATATATTTCTTGAAATTGTAACCTCTTATTTAAGAGTAGCGACCCGCGCTGGTTTCTCTTTTCATCTCTAATTTAGGGTATCAATTAACAATTTCCCTTTTTTAGTCTACGCTTAGGTAATAACAGAAATAGCTGAGTAAAATTTCAAGACTAGGCCCATTAGTTTGGTCAATGCGTGTAAAAAAAAAGTTGTGAGTTCGGATGTTCCGGATAATCTAGGTTACTACTGATCCGATTTTTTTCGCTATGAGAAAGGTATATTATCCCTGAGTGCTATAGGCTGTTTATATTTAATATAATGAAGGCGAAAACTTTGTTTGTTTGTGTTGATCTCTGGAGCTACCAATGTGATTAGAAAAATCGTTTTTGCATTTGAAAAATAAATTTTTACTGCAAGCTATAGGTGACTTAACATCATGCTATGAACCTTGAGAGCATAGTAGAAAGAAAAATAATTCAAAGTGTGAAGTGTGTGCATTAACACTGGCAAGCGAGAAACCGCGGGGCACAGCTAGTATAAAATAACTGTCAGATTTAGATATTACATACAATGTGTTTTTGCTTTGAAAAAATTTTGCTCTAAAGATTTTTTTCAATGTTTTTGAATTTGTACAAGTTAAAAGCTTGACATGGCATTCGATCACCATTATACAGTGGAAACATGTCAAGTAGCACTAACGGTTTCGTTTCGAAGTCACGTTTCTGCTATTGACTCACTCCCAATAAGAGGCTTTTGCATGAATACGGTTTGTTTGTATCCATTTTTAACTTACCGCGCTTTAAAAAATCGACGAAACAAAAAAGTATTCATTATTTTGGCTATAGTAGGCAACTCTTTCGGAAAGATATTCGGCTGGCATATAATGACCGCTGAATTTGAAAAAAATATCATATTGAAATAATAGATGGAGTCAAAATTAGGTAAGATATTTTATATTAGTGAATTTCGAAAAACTTCGGATATTTTCCCAAAGCTTGCTATCTACTTTTCAAAACTGAAATTTTTATTTATAGACCGACGCATACTGAAAATCCCTACTTATAAATGTGAATGTAAGTTTGTTTGTAACGCTTTCACGCGAAACTCAACCGATCATCATTAAACTTTGTACACATATTCTTGGAGGTACTAGAAGTAACATAGGATACTTTTTATGAAAAAATAGTTTATAAAAAGCGAAGTATGTTCCTTATAGACCTATAGACTCCGAAACGGCTGGACAGATTTCTATCAAATTTATAGGGATTGTCCAGATTGACACATTCCTATGTTTGGTAGCGATCGGATCAACATAGCAAAGCCGGGGCGGGGCACTAGTTATGTATATTTATAATACTAAATATTTGTAAGTTTAGGACTGAACAGCATTATCGCATCAGTGACAAACTAAAGAAGTACACTCAAGGGAAAGGCGTTACATACTTCCAAATGTACTATAATCCGGGAATCAAAAGTGAAGCCGTTCAAAGACTTCGTAGAATTCCGTTCAATCATTTCTTTCCCGCCACACGAATTCACAATCTTCGTGTTCGCAATTTTGATAATGACGGTTTGTGCTGAATCATATTCCCCATTTTGGGGTATCGTCGATACGCTGGCAAACATTCCGGTCAAAAACCGAGGTTCACTTTTGAATGTTATCTGAAGGTATATAAATCTATAAGGAAGGTATTGAGATACATTTATGTATGTTTATCTCTGCTTATCTTTGTGTCACGGTCGTACTTAACCTTTATCTTAGAGTATTGATTAGAAAACATTTCATAACTGCCATCAAAGCCTCCACGAATAATTCATTACCAATTGAATATCAATGTTGTACCGGAGGCTGCGCTAGAGCCTGCTACATTATTTGAAAGTCAATTTGTTCATCTCATAATTATGCCGAGAATGCTTAAATCAACCGTCGTCGACTTTTGCCTTGCAAATTGTTTTGTTTGAGTGGAACAAACCAGTATCGGGAATATATTCTCGAATATTTCAGCGTTTATGCCAACCTAGTACCTTAGCTTGAATACAACGGTGATAGAAAGAGATAGACATTTTTATACGCTTTCATTCAACTTATTCAATCCATATTGCGGCATTATCGCCTAATACTAATTGCTAGTCATACGCGAAAACAAGAAATGTTTTATTAATGTTTTTTACATGCAATGAAATTAAGCAACCATCATTGCTGTTGAAAGATTTGTGCATTTTATTATATAGATATTATATTTTCGACTTGTCAACGATTAGCTTCACCGGTCTTACGAAGGTATGTAAATAGATCTTAAGATCCTTATAAAAAGGAGTGTACTCCTTCCTAACGGCCGTCAGCGCATATTTCCGGTGTATGGAAAGTGGATCATCATGTTACAGGTAACATATATGCGACCTCAAAATATCGGTGAAACGCAGATACCAATGTCTCTTGACATCACTTAGGTAAATATGAAAATATACATATTGTTTTTATTTCTTCAAATTATCTCGTCCATGTGAATTCAATAACAACAAAAAGTAAGCGATATCTAGTGGCTTTGGTCTCCTCTATTGTTCTTGTCTCTACTCTCTTGGTTTTTACTCTGTTCTGCGTATCCTTAAAAAATTCAAACCCGTAGTATTTAGGTTTTACTTCTCTTGAATATTGGGGATGCAAAAGCGTATGTTGCTTAATTAAAAAGAATACAAAAGTCTGTCGTAAATTTAGCCCAAAGGCATTTATATTTATGTACACACAGATACAGATTCTCCCCTTTTTATTCTAAACACGCAATCTAAAAAGGAATTGGACGCGTGAATTTTACTTATCTCATCCGCACGAACAAAAGGGATATATTTCAAAGCTTTATCGAGGCCTAAGGGAAAATTTCGTAACGAGCCCCTAATTTGTACTATTTTGTGCGAAAAATATTCATCTTCGATTAGGACTTTGTTTTGGGAAAATACAGTTTGTGTCTTTAGCGGTTTTTAGATCACTGCATTCTTTTTGTATCATTTTGTTGTTTAAATCAAAAAATGTGGAGTCAAAATTAAGATTTTGTTAACAGGTTCAGAGCCACAGGTATTGTCACAATGTTTCATATCTACGGATGAAGCCAAAAAATTCACTAACGAATGAATGTAGACCTCCTACAGGGATAGTTGCGATGTCTGTTCGCATCTCCCCCCATCGAGTGGACTTGCGATACTTCATATCAGTTCTTCATAATGTGGGAGGCCTACCAACACTACGCTGTTCTGCACGTGACTGCCATTTTAGCCTCATCAGCTGTCCGTGCCTTGCTTATGGCCACTATGCTTAGCGATTGGTCGGACAATGTCTCTCTCCCGCTCTCTCTCTCTCTCTCTTTCGTGTTCGTCTTGTATTGAATAAAACATTTATTACATATTTCCTGAAATGTTTCTTTAATTGCTTCATTCACTTCAATCAATCGCCCTCCCATCATGCTATTAAATTATCAGCTAACCTAGACCGAAACTTGTTTGAAACTTGCTAAGTCATCAGTGAATTTACAAGTTGACTTAAGTATGCAAAAGCACTTCCTGTGTAACTTTCAATAGTTGGTCCCGCGGTGTTCAATACGGAAATAGCGTATTTTGTTTGCCAATATTTGTTACTGGTTTAGTTAGTCTTTTCGCTTTCTGCTCAGTCCCTAAAGGCCGTAGCGTGATATTCAATAGCCTATAACCTTCCGTAATAATTGCGCTGTCAATTGTAAAAGTATTTTTTCAAATCCGATCGGTAGTTGCTGATATTAGCGCGTACAAACAAACAATCTTTACAGCTTATTTATATTAGTTTAATTACAGATATTATGAAAAAGCCTTACTTATTTTTACGAGATAGGTCAACAAGATCGCTAGGATGACGAATGATTCAGCGAATATGATCAATATTGCCTGTTTCTTGTATGTTGGAGTTGGAGTCATGATTGTTTTATTTGACTGAACTGAAATGAATTCACAACAAGCATTTAAAAATATAACGGGTTTATTGTTGTCTTCTAAAAACACGAAACGTCCTTGCAACAACTTCGTATTTATGATTTTTTAATCGGATTTGATTAATAACTATTAAACAATTTATTCCCTTGATCTGTCAAGAAAATCAGAAAAGAAAGAAGTTAATTTAACTTCGGGTCGTGGCGTGTACGTAGTTTACAGATAAATGGAAAAAGACCTTTTACATTGTGCGTGGATGTCGCTGCAGGGTCAAAAGGCAAAAAAGAGCTTTCCAAAGATGAGGTCTATTGGAAATGCTCTGTAGTGCTGCGATAGATGGCGTCATTTCTTAAACTAGATGGCGCTCTTTTTAATTTTGATATTAACCTAACACACATTTACTTAAAAATAACTACAACGTTTAAAGAATCCTAGTCCAGATAATCAGTTACAGTTAATTTTAAATTCAAATCGCAAATCACAACATTTTTAAGAATACATTTCTACTATTTCGAATTGCAAATTACATTATCTACAGCAGGCGGCGGAAAGTGTGTTACTAATTTTCAAGCGACGGACGCGCCTTACACAGCTGAAATGCTATTTACATACGTTAAATTTTGACCAGTGATAACGCAACTTGTTATTAAAATACCCGGAAAAAAATTGTGTAGATACTCTAATGTTTTTTTTTTTCTATTCCTCAAACGCCGGCAACACATCTGCAGTTCCTCTTGTGGTGTCTATGGGCGTTGTTGATCATCTCGGTGCTTACACTGCTCGTTTGCCCCCTTCTCTAATAAAAAAAGTTTATTAATATCATAAACAGAAAAAAAAATTGATAGTGTGATCGGGCTAACTCAAAAACTACTAGATAGCTTAAACTTAAACTACTCGTACTTAGTAACCTATCATCATCTCCTTGCCCTTTTACAAACTCACATGGGGTCGGCACAGTATGATTGTAGTCCATACTGTATATAAACTTAGTAACCTAGTCAATATTTTTTTGTATTTTTCTACCTATCCGAGCGAAACTGGGTAAAAGGAAACTTTCGACTTGTAGCATGAATTGGCCGGCTCGACCAGTGAAATACCACGACCTCACAGTAGGCAGGCGTGAGGTAGAGTATTCTGCGTCTCGCCTTCCTATACTTTGCTAATAAGAAAATGATTGGCAGGGGAAGACGGCGGCCCCTCCATCAATAGGAAAAGGAAATCACCATTTTCTGTTTATCCCCTCCTCTTACCATCAAAGTAAGGCACCGCATCTGCGGCCCATTACCTTGTTACAAATGTCTATGGGTAGCTGTCACTTGATATTGGGTGAACCGCTTGCTCGTTTGACCCCTTCTTCTATCAAAAAAGAATAGGTAGGAGAGCAGTTGGGTACGTTTATAACATATGATTTTTATATGTACCTGACTCAATATACGTATCTATTTTTGGAATAGTTTTGGGTATAACATCGCAAATGTTGATAAATAAGGCTAATTTTCCGTATCAGGTCAGTCACTTGCTCGTTTGTCTTTACTCTACCATAAAATATATATATTTGTCAGCACATAAAAACCTTATATTCCCGTTTTTGTTGTGTATATCAACATTATTTGAATTTATCCATATTTCGTTGCCTGTAGGCCTCATAAATTTTGTCCCTGCGAGAGAATATTTTAATATTTGTGGGGTTCTATTATTTACTATCTACATGTTTCACATTTCACAACATATGAAATTGGTGTACATTACAAAGTGTATTTTTTAAATTTGTTGTCTATCCGTAACTTGGAACACTGCTTTAAAAGGTTCGTAATTCTCTTTAACTTTAATTAGAGGTATCGGATTAGCTTATAATGGACTTAACCCTCATCCATCGTATAACTTATAGTCTAATATACGGTATTAAGATTTATAACCTCATCTGTTATTTCATCAGGAGCTAGATTATAATGTAAAAACGCGCAACGGAACGTAAGTTTCAAATTTGCTTTGTCGTCCACACAAACTTGACCCCTAGAATCGCCAACGACGAGTAACGCCCCTTGCGTTACTCGTCGTTGGCGATTCTTCAATCTTGTTCGGTTTTTATGACATAACATTGTTAACCCCAGATTTAGCTCGGCTACATATTTATCAATGTACCTATTATCTATTAACATATAATATAGGTCCAGATCAAGAAACAGGTGAAGGTATAAATTTCTCATACCGTGTCTTATACTATTAGTATTATTATGAAATAAGTCATCAAAAAGATAATCGAGATTCTAAACTTCGTAGTAATATTTTCATATGGTAGGTAAATTAGTTTTCCGGTCCGATGGGTTCGGTGGCTGTCGGGTCAATACTACTTCCATTCCTTCCCTTATCCCGAAACTCCATTTGTAAATTGTCTGATTCAGGTAACGGTCAAATAAAGTCCACTCAATAATATGTAAGTAAATTAAATTTTCACTCAATATCATTAACTTATTCGGTCAACTTTATTTGTAAATATTTTGGTAATATTGATATTATTTTGTGTTGTGTTTCGTCCGATGAATGAGGTGTCAGAGGTCTAACTTCAGTCGCCTTCGTTGTAACTCCTAAACAGTGTTAAAAGTGTATTCCTTTCCTAACATTTCGATAATACCAACTGAATTCACAAAGTTTACCAATAAGATCTATCAACTCCACAACAACATGATCCTGAAATCCCAACGACATTTGTTTTCGGAAGAGCGAAAGACAAAAGGTGACTTTGGAAAATAGTATTTTTTTTGTACCTAATCAGCACAACAGACCGCCATTTACCATCCACACCACCTGGATGGCTGGCAGGAATGAACAGTGTGGTTCTCGCGAAATTTCCTGCCACGCACAGCCGCGTTGTGGAATGGTCTGTCATCGGCGGTATTTCCCAACCAGTACGAATTAGAGTCCTTCAAGAAGCGAGCCTATCTCTTTCTTAAAAGCCGGCAACGCCTTTGCAGTTTCTCTGGTGTTGCGGGTGTCCATGGGCGTCGTTGATCACCTCGGTGTTCCCGCAGCTCGTTTGCCACCTTCTCTTATAAAAAAAAATCCACGTACAGAACATCAAACGAGACATTTACAATTACGGTTTCCACGGTAATGTTATGTGTAATAAAATAAGTAATAATTTTAGCCTAAAATTAGCTAATATAAAGTCTATGAGTCTATCATAGAGGTGTGTTTGTGACTGAGGCGAAACGAGGTGTTAATTGGACGTTGAGTAGATAGATTGCGTGACTACTTTGATTGAAAACCACGATAGCTTTACATCGAACTGTTAGACTATCGGGGCTTGTATTGCAAATGTTTATGTTCCGTATTTAATACAACTCACGATTGACCTAATGGGCCCAAAGTAGATGGCTAATTTAAATTTGCAGCATAATCCAGTATCCCTAAAATTATATTTTTTATATACTATATTTAATAATAAATAATAGGTAACAACAAATAAATAAATAATCGCTATGGTAATAGACATGGATTACGTTTTTCAATTTGGCACAGTCCTAACAGAAAGCCTTAGCTTCTTCTACATCTATACATTTAGTCCCTCCAAACCTGTAGGTCTTACTTAAAAATTCTATCGATTACAAGTGATTCGCCCCGGATTCGAACGGTTGGTACTAATGCTATCGATCCGATCACTGGTAGTGATCTCATAGAATCACCCGCTAGGCCAATCTGAAAGTTTCCTGTAAATTTAATAGAAATCGGTTAGCCGTGTCTGAGCCTATAGGAAACATACATACACCGTCGCCTTTTATTTATAAAGAATAGATAGGTTGACAATAATAGTGCATTTTGTATTGGAAAACGTTCATCATATTTATTTTTCTTACTGCACTATTTTATGTATTAATGTTGACAATATATTATTTAGGTGGTAAAATAAAATGCACTGAAAGTGAATTTAGTAGCAATTAAAGATAACTTCAAAATAAGTAATAATATCTTTGACAATTCGTCTTCCAAGTTTTTTTTTAATTAGCATGAAGGTCTTATTCTATTATTCTATTCCTGTCCCTCTTAAATTACTTAATATAAAACGAGAATGTGTCGTCGTATTCAATTTAGGTTACAAAAGACGACTCGAAATCAATTCCTGGAGGCCTCTATTGTTGTCCTAAAGGGCACTTTTTTGTCAACACGAATTAATTTACGAGCATTATATATTTTTGAAAGAAGTTCAAATAAAATATAGTAAGGAAAGTTACAACATTCATAGATTGGATAATCACGAGATGTTACAGTTACAGTAATTGTGTAAGAATTTATACAATTTATTCAAAGGAGGCTTGATTGAAATAACTTTTTCGTTCACTGGAAATCATCATCTTCCAGCCTCTTTCTCAATCATGTAGGTACGTCACAGTATGAATATTTATTGGTTCATTCGCTGGAAATAATATATTTAAATAAATTATATCACTACATGTTACAACACAAAGTCCCCTCGCTGCGTCGCGTCCGTCTATGGGATATACTTTAAAACTACTGAACGGATTTCTATGTTTCCAAAGACGGAGTGATTCATGAGGAAGGTTCAGCAGGTACATCATTCGTCTTAAACTATAAATAGATATATATGCATTTCCATTTGGCGTGATCAGAAAATGATAAATACATAGTTTACGAAAACGGAGTACAGATTTGGGAAAGTACAAATCTGTAAATGTCGATTTTGTTTTATTGAGAAAAATTGAACTGAGTTAAAATAATGGTTCCTTTGAGAGCCTGTTAAGTACCAACTAAGCTTAAAAGCTTATGCTAAAGGATGGCCTGCATAAATATTAAAATGCAGAGCACCAGTGTTCGTGCAGACTCGCAAGTAATGGTCTAAATCGTTTCCTTTAAAGTCTTGCTCAGTTATATCTTTTGAACAAAAGTCCACCGTTCGAGAACTGCTTACCAGATTAAAAATCTTACACAAACAAAATATTAGTTAACAATGTTCAAGTTTTTCTAATCAACAAATTATCACTAGCAACCCGCCCCGGCTTTGCATGGGTAGTTTCTCCAAACGAAATTTTCGTTCCCTAAATTAGACCTGTAATAAAAGAAATATCTGTGCAGAATTTCAACAGAAGTCTCTAGAACCATTAGTTTGGGAAGTGCGTTGATATATCAATCAGTCAATCAATCAAGTTTCTTATTTTATATCATACTAGCGATCCGCCCCGGCTTCGCACGGGTAGTTTCTTCATACAAACTTTGATGCCTAATCGAAATCGCGCCAACTATCAAATGATAGTTACGCTAAAAGCGCTAAGGTAACGTAGGTAACATTAGAAAAGTTATTGTCGTTAGGTTTTCTTTCAACTTTCCTGCGAAGAACCTTCTCGAGACGATAATGAACACAAAAATAAGAATTAGCAAAATTGGTCCAGCCACCCACCCCTTATGTTGTGACCAAAGACCAAAAATTCATTTTTATATGCATAGATATGGGAATAAGACTAGCTTAAACAGGCCTACTGTTGGACGTAGGCTCCTTCAAACGATAGCTAAAAAGAGCGGCAAATTGCCGCCCTCCTGCAGTCCAGTCCCGCAATCATTATCTATCTATCTATCTAGTCTATCCATCTTTCGAATGGTCCATCCACGTTACACCGAATTAATATACTGCTAAAATATTTTTTGTGACAAAACAACGATTCCAGACATAATAAATGTATGGAATGTGGTTTAGGTTCAACCGAATATAGACAATGACTTAAGCTGTACATATAAGTCGAAGTAACATTTAAGTTAGGTAATCACGTAAAAGGGTCATTAATGTTAACCAAGTTGTCACTGACAGGGAAGCCATTTAATAAATTTCCCACAAGATTAAAGGATCTTGGATCGACCTCACGCGTTTCGGATACTAAAATTTATGGGAATTCACATAATTACACGTATATATAGCATACATAATAAATTACAACAAAATAAATTGTAAGGATTGCCCCACATCTGAATGATTGAGAGGATTAGCATGCGTTACAATTAGACCGAGACACCGATGGGCTTACAAACTAACTTCTATTAAAAGAGGTTCAGATAACTTACATTTTCTTTGCCAATAACAAAAATGTATGTTAAAGGTTCCTAATGATGATGGCATTATTGTCAGGAAGAGAAAAATACAAAGTAACACGAAATAACAAGACCGTCGTTATGACGACGAGTAAGTTGTCGATAGTCATTTGACTACACCGTGGGCGTTTCCTCGTTATTCGGTTCGTACGATAAGAGTTAATGGAACCATAAGTGATTAAATTGATCTGATGACTACAAAACTTCATATGATCGGATCGGCAAGGCCAATCTGTACATTTCCTCGAAATCTGTCTAGTCGTTTCGGAAATAGATCTATGTTTATTTTTATTTTATTATCTATACTCACTACCTATTAAAGTTTGAGATTGTTTTAGATTTTCAAAATGCGAAGTTTTCTTTACTAAATTACGTAGAAACAATCTAAACAGTAAAAGCGATTTTAATCTTACCAAGGGTTGTTGTAAATTAGGATTTACTTTCAAAATATTCGCGTATTTATTCGTGCAGATAAGTCAAATTAAGGAACCCGACACCCTCTCGCGCTACGTGCTCGAAATAAAAAATGGCGTAAATCAATAAGGTACACCGGTGGACCAATCAAACCAGTAGACTGATATTGTTCAGATTTTATATTCATTTTAGGAACTATTCACATCGTTATGGCAATTATTACGCCTGTATCCGACATGTGTTATGAGTTATACATAAAAAAGTGTTCAGGAATGTCCATTGATGTGCATTGGGATATACAATATTATTGGTTTTTCATGGAAAATTAAGAGGATTCTTTTAACAAGAACTTCGAGAACATCAATCCGATGAATGTGATAAATGCATGAAGTAAAAAACAAACTTTCATTTGTATTTTACTCATAATTCCCTTGACATGTATTTATAAGTGATCCAAGAAAATTTCTCAGTTTCTCAGTTACTCAGCTTTTTGTTTTCACTGCACTTTAGCGAAATTATAAGTCGTTTTTTGTCATTTTTCTTTTTCCTTTCAGCTTTCGATAAACACAACACTAGTATTGATTTCATCGCTTTTAACAGTGAAAGTTGTTTCTTTTACGCTTAACAAAAGACGCATGTGAAATATAAAATATGGTAGATACGCCCACGAAGGTAAAAAAATCAAAAATGTAACTGGCCGCTAAAATATTTTTGTGTATTTTTTTCATAAAAAAAAAACAAAACGCCGGCGAGTTCGAATGTTCATTTATATGCAGTCAAAAATAGAACGATTTCAATGTACAGCGAATTCACAAGAGAAATTTTTGCAAGCCCACTGACGTCGACATTTTACTTTGTGTTCGTCTTTCAATACGAAACGATATTGTGTGAAACGCTTTAGCGATTTATTTTGATTGAATTCAAGGAGAAACACCATCGTTGCACGTTGTATAGATGAAATAAATAAAGTGGCTGACATATTTTATTTAAAACTCAAACGTATGCATGCATTGGTATGCATACGCACAAGCTTACAAACGTTTGTGCACTACTAAAATAAGATTTATAATATTCGGGTAGGTCTTATTCCACGAGGCTCATGTTAATCTGCACGCATAGTAATTTTAAAATGCTTGTTATGTAGTTATAATGTAAAAAATCTACTACCTTATTAAATTTTCATAAAACTATAAAGTTAAGGAGCCTAATTAGATATTGTATGACATAGGGTAACGTTACCTACGTTACCCTATAACATTTTAGCACCGCACCAAATACCAATATATTGCTGATTCATAGTCTATAGTAAGAAAAGGACTAATCTCACTCCTCAGATAGACATTCTTCACGAGTTAAGCCATTACTAAATAGATATTAAAATATTTTTCCGAACCATTACCACGCACGTTTTACCCGGTACGAAATATCACCTTTAAAAGACGTTCAATAAATTGTCAAGCATTCATTTTTGGCATATCGCTTGTCACTTATTACAAAGGCAGCCTCTAACGAGAGCTTATACAAAAAGGTCTGACTCGTTCAAGGAAAATATTTTATCATTATTCACATACGACGCCAACAATAGTTAAGTGACGTGTTTAGTGAATAAATAGATGCTCCCCATCAATATGTCTCGCGAATGCAGTTAGTTAGGTTCTTTGTTGAAAATTTTCCCTAAAATAATTTACGTTTATCGGTTTTTTGTAACTAACTATGGTAGGAAAAGCATTTTCCTTCTACAATTTAATAATTTGGTCTCATCCATACCTTATGTATGTAATTTAGTGGAATAAACAGTTCTGTTAATAATGATTGCTTATGGCATATATAGACATATACTCCCTAGGAGGGTTGCTGTAAGGTAGGCGGCAGGCCCTTGAACTGTAGCCAAAACCTATGCAGTATGGACCACGTCTTGTGTACTGTGCCGACCTCGATGAGTGGGAAAAGGACATGTAGATAATGATGGCAGATACAGACAAACGAGCTCTTGGGTCAACTGATGTGTGACCCTTGCTACTAGGGTTGTCATCTTTTTACTGTCCAAATGAATCACTTAGTTTTTTAAGACTGAAAAAGTTACATCATAACTAGGGTTGGCACCTTTTTACTGTGGAAATAAAGTATATAAGTCATTAAAGATTGAAAAAAGTACATTAAGACTAGGGTTGACACCTTTTTACTGTGGAAATAAAGTATATAAGTCATTAAAGATTGAAGAAAGTACATACATTATGACTAGGGTTGAAACCTTTTTACCGTGGAAATAAAGTATATAAGTCATTAAAGATTGAAAAAAGTACATTATGACAAGGGTTGCTACCCTTTTTACTGTGCAAATAAAGTATTATACATTAATCTCCTCAACTTCTACTTCTTCTTGTGCTAGTTCTGAAAAAATAGGCGGTATATACATAAAATGTGGGCTGTATATATATGCTTTGGTATTTCTATAAGACATTTTTATTGGTTGACCTTAGTGAAAGTGTCCTAAGAAAAATGTGCCCATCTTAAACGATAGATCGAAAGTAAATCGGACCTTTTCCCGGTAATTGCATCATCCTTCACTCAAGGCGCCATTAACGATAGTCATTATGTGTTCGGTTTCCTTTAGTTTCAATCGGATATTGACGCAAGATTGTGATCCACTCAGATAAATGTAAAGGGTGAACGCAGTCACTTAGAGAACGCCGAACATAGAAATGCTGAAATAGGATTTTAATTCCACGAAGTGAGAATGATCATTCTCATTGAAGCTGATACGATAGGGAATGGACCACTACGAATTTATTAAAATTAAACTAATTTTACGGATTTTATCCCGTTTATTTAATGTTTTTGTTCCCGCCGTTTCGGTTGGTTTTCATGGTCAAGGGTGAGGTGTCTGACGTTCCAATGTGTTGCTGATCAAATTGCTGGCGAAGAAGCCTCTTATTTAAAATTGACATTTTTGCTATCAATGCAGAAGAGCTCACAGTATCTTGAGATCTTGCAGTTGTGTGGTTGGTTTGGGATTTAATTTAATCAAAATCTTACTCAGGTGGCAGTACCTACATAGTATTATTTCAATGCGTAGCATAAAAAACGCGTAAATGTAAGAAATCATCACTACTAAAAATATTTATTATATAAAATATAAATATATATAGGTGTAGTCTCAGTTCTTGTATTTCTTGCATTCAATAAGCTACTAAGTCACTACAAGAACTCAATACAAAACTTATATACAGATGTACTAAACTAAAGCTACGCTCTGGGCATGTTTAAGCAATTTTTTTTTGATGACGAAAGTGTCATCACCTAATTCAGTGCCGATGGTGCGGTTGAGGGTGTGCAACACGTGCACTGGATTGTGTCCGCAACGAACGTTTTATGTAACATTTTCTTTGAAAGGGTTCCTGTGAAGTCTCAAATATTCGGACATGGCCAGGATAGTGCTTATTTTGCCAGACATATGTTTATACAAATATTTTTTATTATTATTTTAAGACTTATGGGACGATGTAGTCGCAACGGAACAAAGCCCTTTTTCTTTCTTTAATAAAAAAATCTCTTTGAAATAATAACCCGTTTATGTCACGTAAGTTTAGCGTCCAAAAATTGCTTCGAGTAAAATATTTGTGTCGTTCGCGAGAATATGAAATTGGGTCGAATTAATTTAATACGTTAAAACTTCGCAGAGTAAATTAAATTCCAACGCTTAAATGATCTTAAATTTGATTAAAACTAAAGGTTCTTTTAGAATAATATTAAAAAAATAACGCACTCTTTTATCAATGATTGTATGGCACATGGAAAGATATTAATTAAAAGGAAAATCGTTACACTAGATTATAAAAAATCCTATATACTTCGTATAGCGCTATTCGCCTGATGTTTTGGGTGGTAATGGGTGACGTATAACCTTAACATTACGCGAGCAGCTGCTCTTTTGACCCTTTATCCTGTAAAAAGCAGGCTTAGATATCTGAATGTCGTACGATTTTTAGTTTTTTTTATAGAGATTACCAGCGATCCGACCTGGAAAATACGCGTGACAGGCCTAGATGACAGATGTCGAAGTGTGCCATTAAGAGGACTTACACCGCCATCTGTTAGAAGCTTACCGAACTTATATCTATATATGTAAAATTCTCCTGTCACAGTGTTAGTTGCCATACTCCTCCGAAACAGCTTAACCGATTTTAATGAAATTTTGCACATATGTACATTCGGTAGGTCTAAGAATATGTTTTTATCTATTTATCTAAATATAATCTACTATCTACTATAATCTTATAAATGTGAATGTAAGTTTGTTTGTTACGCTTTCACGCGAAAACTACTTAGCCGATCATCATGAAACTTTGTACACATATTCTTGAAGATATTAGAAGTAACATAACATACTTTTATATGAAAAAAATATATATAAAAAGTGAAGTATGTATGTTCCCTAAGGACTCTGTAACGGCTGGACCGATTTCGATAAAATTTACAGGGATTGTCCAGATTGGCTCAGCGGGGGTTCCTTTGTTTGGTAGCGATCGGATCAACATAAAAAGTGGTACCCGGGATTATACTAGTGATCCACCCGGAAGCCAGGGTGGATCACTAGTATAATTATAATATTTAATTTTTAAAAAAACTGAGAGAGGTGTGGCAGGATCGCGCCTAATGGAAATTGGTGATTTCTACCTACTCCTCAGGCGTGAACGCATTTTTATTTATTTGGAATGAAAAAAAAATGAGGTCATTAAACGCTCTATAAACCTATACTATCTTCCATGTTGAATCAAATTATACAGAGTATACAAAATTTCATTCATATTTTAGTAATTTCGGAGTTCATTGTGGTCCAACATCGTGATAAAGATTCCAATATATACGAATAAAAACTGTTATTTATCGCGTGTACGTTGTTATTGTAACATAAAAATGGCACAAGTTATGCTCCGATTCTACGCTTTCTGAAGTTCTTAGGTTGGTTTTTATGGCGTCTTTAAAGTACGACTTCACCTGCTCCATATTATTACACAAGTTGTAGGAAGTTATGAAAGTGATAAAACATTTTTGTCATTTTATTATTATGAAGTTGTTTTTAAATGTTTTGGTATAATTTTACAAATTACTAAGTTGAGAAACATTTTAAATCTTTTGATTAAAAAAAATAAAAATGTGATACTCCAAGTCGCTTTTTTGCTTTTTTTAAATTGGTAAAATACGTTGTCTATGTTTAGCATTTTTGTTTTATTGTTTCCGCCATGAAAGTCGTAGGAAAGTAAAGCCATAAGGGAAAACGAAAATGACTTTTATTTTCTGAACACGTTACTTCACTCCTCGCCAACATCATTTATGAAAAACAGATAATGTATTCTCGGCAGCGAGTCACTCTTCCTCCTAAATGCTTTAGACGCTAGATGGAAGCTAGTTCATACGATGAGATGGGAACTATTAAGCTATAAATAAAGAAAAATAGACATAATATCACAGTGTTTTAGAGCTAAGCCTCATAATGTACGGTCTATAAATCGAATTTCGACAAGTGCTGTCAACAACCTATTACAAATTTATATATTATACAAGCTGTTTTTTTATATTAATAAAATTATTGATAAATATGCACTCACGCCCGTAATCCAGAGGGGTAGGCAGAGATAATGGATTTCCAATTGGCGTGATCTTGGCACACTCTCGCTTCTTCTACATGCATACATCTACGCATACAAGCTCGTCGGGTACGGGTACATCACAATTCTTTAGTATGTCACTAATCTGGTCGATATAAGTTCTCCTTGGGCGTCCCCTGCCAATGCTGCCACTCACTTTTGCACCATATTTTTTAATATTGTTAAAATATTATCGAAAAACACATTTTCAACACCCGCACCTCTACAATCTTTACAACTACTCACATTCAACCCCCATAGTGAAAACTGGTGACTTTGATGCTATAACCAACCACGGTTTGTGTATTACTTCATTGGCACGGGATTCGGTTCAGTAGAATCAAAAGCAATTTAGAGTTTTTAAACGCTAATTTAATTTCAGAATAGACTTGTTTTCTTACATCGCAATAGACTCCTTGTCAACCAAGGAACATGACAAGCAGGGTGAATAATAGATGATCATTTATTATCTGTCTTTTTTATGTAAGAAGGTGGCAAACGAGCAAGCGGATCACCTGATGTAAAGTGAGCGCTACCCATAGACATCCGCAACAAGCAAATGTGTTGCAGATGCTTTGCCTACATTTAATGGACAGACGAGGACAGAGACAGGAAAAAGGATATTTCCTTTTCCCCATTAATCCCCTCCTCGTCCAATCTTCTTCCCTTTCCCATCTTATCCCCCTTATGAGGAACGGATGGGAAGGAGAAGAGGACTGAAATTAGGCCTCCGGCACCTCACTCTTCAGACGAAACGCAGAATACTTCTACTTCACGCCTGTTTTCTGTGAGGTCGTGGTATTTCACCGTTCGAGCCGGCCAATTCGTGTAACAGATGTTGTTGTTGCGGACTCTGCCACTATTACTCTACTGTCTTCTCCGATTGTGTTTCATGATGTGAATTATATTATTTATCGATGGTATGGAACTTTGCGAATGTCTCATATTTAATCAAATAAAATTCGGGTCAAAGTACAATAATAATATTGGGGCGCCGAAAATTCGAATAGTAAATATATTTGTGGTGATAACATGAAGCGTAAAGCCTTATTGATATTGGCAACGCTCCCGCGCCGCCCATAAACGAGATTGGCGAGAAACCCTAAAGGATGTACTTGTTTGTTACAGCCAGCCCTTGGCTTTGGTTGGGAACTGGATGTTAATAGATTACCAATATATTATGTGCAGATTGTTAATTAAATACTGCTGCCATTTACACGTTAATAAATAATTTTACTAATCTTAAAAAATGATTGAAGAAATAATTGCAAGTAGGTCGTTAAAATTATATTTGAAATAAAAATATTACATATACTACTACTATAATATACACCAAGATTGTCAGAGCTTCTCTTAATGCATATGTAAATCTAAGCATACATGTTAAACAAAGGATTATTATAAATCCACTGATTTACCGCTGTAAAGAATATCATTAAATTAAAATTCATAACTATATTTGCATTCACCACTTTTTAAAACATCGTCCATACATCTACGCATGACTGCGTAGATGTATGGATTTAGAAGAAGTGAGAGAGGTATGCCAGGATCGCGCCAAATGGAAATCCATTATCTCTGCATGCCCGTCTGGGTTACGGGCGTGAGTGCATATTTTTATTTATTATAAATAAAGCTTTTAAGTATTGTTTGGTTATAATTTGATTACCCAGCGGAACTTAATTAAATTTGACCACCTTTGCAAACCTTCGAAAGTGTTTACGTGCGTCAAGAAATATTACCACTGTCATTTATATAATTCAACATAGACCCTTATGATTGTTGCTTATGATACAACTATCAGTTAAGTTAACTTCGCCTGTCTGATCTTTAAAGCCTAAAAGTTATAACGATTTGGGCCGGTTGGCGTGGTTTGTAAGATACTTGCATTCACACGCCGCAGGTCGTGGTCCGATTCCCACCCAGGACAGACATTTGTGTGCATGATCATCTCTGTCCCGAGTCTGGGTGTAGTTATCTATTTATGTAAGTATGTATTTACAAAACAAAAGTAGTATATGTAGTATATCAGTTATCTGGTTGCCATGGCACAAGCTCTGCTTAGTTTGGGATCAGATGGCCGTGTGTAAGAAAAATCTAATATTTCTGTTGATGCCATCATTTTTACTTAATTATAGACAAAGTGAGCTTACACTATAATTGTAAGTTATAAAATTATTGATATTTAAAAATCTTTTAAGGTTATTTTATTATATTCTATTGTAAATATTCTGTTGAAATAAATAAACAAAAACAAGATTTAAGCAGCGCTGACCCCAAAAGTTTCATAAGTAATTCATACAAGTACAAACTTATAGTTTATACGAAGTTTCCATCAAGTTAGTTACTTTCAACTTCCTGAAGTTCTCAATATGCTGACTGAATATGGATCTGAGAAATTGTTTCGTTAACAAACACTTTCCTTCATAAGACTTCTGCCTTGAATCAAATGAAATATATTAAAAACCGCACAAAATAAAACTTGAAACATCAGTCAACATCATGAAAATATAATTTTGTTATTACATACAAACACTTTAATTTTATTTATCAGTATAGATTACCACCAACTCTACCTAAAATCGTCGTAAAGATGCTGACACTGTCTCTAACCCATGTTGCGCATGTCGTTCTCGCGAACCTATAATATTTACCCCTACCAAATATCGTTTAACGCGGCTAAAGAAGTTTACACTTAAAATAGTTAAATGTTTATATTATTTTACTTCTACTAATTTCGAGGGTTTTTCACTTTTTGCGTGGAACCCTAAGTATTTTACTTAAATTAAAATTACCTTTTTTCCAGTAAAAATCTCAGCCAAATCGCTTCAGTCGTTTCGAAGATTACCCGGAATAAACAGACAGACAGGCAAACAAAAATTTTAAAATTTGTATTTTAGTTATAAGTACCGTATCTACATCATGTGTATTGAGTATGGAAATGTTATTTTGATATAACGTACAAACACTTCAATTTTATTTATCAGTATAGATAAAAAAGAAACTGACTGATTGATGAATCAACGCACTGCCCAAATTACTGGTCCTAGATTTATTATATATGTATTACATAGGTGAGCACTAGAAAGGATTTGTCTAAATTCACCCCCTAAAGCTGTAAAACAGGGGATGAATGTTTGTACGGAGGAACTACCCGCGTGAAACTGGGGCGGGTCGTTCATACCGAGAGCTACTGTAAGATCATAAACCGAAACATTTATCATACATCAACAGTCATGCATAACATATCTGAGAGAGAAGTTTGTTAAGAGAAGACTAACTAATCTTCAATTTAATTCTTATGGTGGTTTGTACTATCACTTCTTTACAAGGTTGCAGTCAAACAATATTTATATTGTTACAGGACAAGATTCGTCCACTTCCCATCTGCGCCTTATCTTCATTCCTTCAATTTCAGGACCTGGTGAAGTTACTATAGTTTTCGATTGACCAAGCAAAAGATAATTCTATGTTTGCCCTTAAAACGACTTAAGAGTATCACTTGATCTTATTAAACTTATATTTTTTTATAGATCGTGTGATATCGTGTTGTCTTTTCTATTGGCAGGCTGCATTTTCAAGACTGGAATAGTGCCAAAATTCGGAATTTTCGCAAAGCGCAACCTATATCTAACATGGGCAGCTGTGCCAATCCTAACAAATTTGATTCTTTTGTATTTACACACGCCTTATTATAACACCTTTACGAAGTTATAAAGAACGGATGTAGAGAAAAACCATGGATTTTATCACTTCAATACGTGGCTTGCAGTCAAAGTGGGCAGTGAATAGAGCTGGTTCCTTTAATGTGGAGTAGAGAGTTCTAGATTAAATATACAATATGATCAACATTATGCTTTTTACATTTATACTATTTTTTAAATCCAAGGATCTCTCCTCCTTCTTATCCTTTGATAACGAGAACCAGGAGAGGTTCTATTTCTATGTCATCATTCGATATCAAGTTATTTTCTTGTAAACCAACAGTACTATTACAGGCAGTGTTTTGTTCCCTAGGACAATCACTACTTCTAATTTTTACGTTCTATTGTCTAAGGCTAAAAACTCAAATAGCAATTATCACCCGCGACCGTCACTCTTATGGCGGGCGATTATCGCAAGACGGTTATTTACGATCGATATGATTGTTCAGTGGAGTTTGCCTGCCAACCAAAGTCAAAGCGCGTGTGCAACCCTCCGGTGCGGCGAGTAAACGCGACACACGCGATTCTAGTAGTAGCCCGCAGATGCGGCGGAGCCGGAAACAGTCGTAAAAATGCATTACATTTTTTACATACATATACTGCATAGATGCTACAGAAGCTGCAAGCCCGCAACCGCGGCGTACGCGGTAGAAAATCACTCTTTAAGTTCTTAGCCTTGGGTCGGAGTCTAAATTTCCCAGTATGTTTAAAATAAGTTAAAAAATCGCCTGAGAAATGGGAATACGATACTGTCACTGTTATACCTTTAAAGGGTACGTATTTATAATCACTAAATATATTTCGAGAAGCCGTTCTCATGTACATAAAATTGAAATAAATACCTCTATCGAGCTTAAATACATCTTTCGCACATTACATGAATTAAATGATTATTTGTTTTTATCTGCGAATGCATAAATG
Source organism: Papilio elwesi (assembly GCA_029849275.1). Classification (NCBI taxonomy): domain Eukaryota; kingdom Metazoa; phylum Arthropoda; class Insecta; order Lepidoptera; family Papilionidae; genus Papilio; species Papilio elwesi. Next base: position 8,660,402 of record CM056700.1, on the reverse strand, counting down.
CATTTTAATTTTGAGTAGGTTTGCTAAATACCATCAAAGCCATAAGCATACGAGATATACTTATGTATGCTTAACTACAACTCCAAGTGTATTTTGCTAAATTTCCAAAGCGTTCAAATATGTACATACCTTTGAGGAGTATATTGCTACGTGCATAAAATGAGAAATAGATCGTACGATGAGAAATGCCCATACTGTTTGTTTGGCACAAAGTATATACAAAGTTAGCACAGTGTCATCACATACATATAAAACAAAGTGTCCACGTCACGTCTCTGTCTGAATGCGATAAACTCAAAAACTGCAGTACGGGTGTATATACGGTTTATAGCTATAAACGGTGTGGAATTCGTTTCATGACGAAGGATCAGATTATTTTTTTTTATTATTTCACATTTATATGTATGTAAAAGGCGTTTCGTGTATGTATGTTCCCTTTAGACTCCAAAACGGCTTTTTTATGTGAGAAGGTGGCAAACGTGCAAGCGGATTACCTGATGTTAAGTGAGCGCTGCCCATAGACATGTGATGCAGATGCGTTGCCTACCTTTAAAGGACAAAGGACCATACTGTATATTTAATAGACAGGAAAAAGGATGTTTCCTTTTCCCGTTTACCTTCTCCCCGTCCAATCCTCTTCCTCTTCCCGTCCTATCCTTATGAGGAAAGGGTGGGAAGGGGAAGACGACTGAAATTAGGCCTCCTGCACCTCACTCATCAGTTTTTTTTTTTTTTTTTGTGACTGAAGGGTCACTGTTTGCCTTGAGGAGGCATTTACAGCTACACCGGGCACGAGGCGGCAGGGTGCAGAGAGCGCCTAGGCTAAGCCTCTTTACGAGTAACTAAGCTCGAGGGCTCCCTCCGTAGAGGGAACCTCGGCTCGGGCCGTTACTTTAATATTATTACCGGATTGGGAGGCCACCGAGCTCTTAGGTCGCTTCAGTGGACGCTCCATGGAGTGGTTTGGCTCAAGGGCCCCCGAGAGGGGACCTCGGCTTGGGCTGTCACTCTTTACACGTTTAGCATTCCGACTCGAGGGTGCCCGAGAGGGCCGAGCCTCGGCTCGATCGGTAGCTATTATCTGACTATTATTACTACCACTTCGGAAAGCGTTAGCGCTGGGAGAAGACTCTGGCAGCTATGTGGCCGTATCTTGAATGCGATGGCCGTCCTCGCCGGCGAGAACGGTATGTGATTTTGTTGCGAAATTGTTTCAACCTAGCCTGAGCGATCGTTATAGCATCGTCTCGATAGTCGAGTACGTGCCTAGGTCGTCTATAGTCGCGACGGAACGTACCGAGCGCGATTGGTTTGTAGGTGGCGGCACCTACGACTAACGGGTTGGGGTGACCGGCGGCGGAGTCAAAATAGCGGCGCGACGCCAACTTCAGGTGTTGAGCTATGGTGGGCAGCTCTTAATCCACGTGTAAATCGATGTTGCGCATGAACCACGGCGAGCCAGTGGCCCTGCGCAAGAATCTGTTTTGGATCAGCTGAAGTCGGTGAATAAGTTTAGGGGATATGTGCGCGAAGACCGGACTAGCATACGTCATAACGGGACGTACTACAGCTTTATAGAGTGTCACCTTGTTCCGGAGGGACATTTTGCTCTTTTTGTTGATTAGTGGGAATAGGCGGCCTAGTACGAAAGCCGCCCGGTTCCTGACCCGGGTAACGTGAGCGGCGAAGTTAAGTTTACGGTCAAGGATGACACCTAGGTATTATACCTTATCTTCCCAAGGTATTGGGCTGTCCATGAGCTTAATGGATGGGAGACGCGGAAGGTGAGCTTCCTTATCTCGCGACAAGAAAAGGGCGGCGCTTTTTGCTGGATTTATTTCGATTCTCCATTTCCGGAACCATGCACCGAGAGTGGTGGCTGCGGTCTGGAGGCGTCGACATATAGCGTCAGGCTGAAGGCCCGACGTGAAAATGCAGGTGTCATCGGCAAATAGGGCAAGCTCTACACCGCGTACGCGCGGTATATCATTGGTGTAGAGGGTAAAGAGGACTGGGCCTAACACCGACCCTTGAGGCACCCCGGCTCGAACGGGGTGTGCTTGAGAGCACACTCCCTCGACGCGGTAGCGGAACGTTCGATTACTGAGGAAGTCTCGTATTATGCATACGAGACGATCGGGCACTCCGTACTCATACAGCTTGTATATGAGCCCGTTGTGCCAGACTTTATCGAACGCCTTCGCCACGTCGAGGAATAGTGCTCCGGTGCTAGAGCCGCGTTGGCGTTTTGTAAGGATGTGCTCCGTGATGCGGTGCACTTGATTGGTACATGAATGTTTGGCACCAAAGCCGAACTGTTCGGGGATTGGTAGTCCTTTAGCGTTCATAAAGGTACGTAGGCGGGCTAATATTAAACGCTCATAGATCTTCCCAAACGTTTTGAGAAGACTTATGGGTCTATATGACGTGGGGTTCGTGGCCGGCTTTGAGGGTTTGAGGAACCCTATGACCTCAGCATCTTTCCACTCGCTGGGAAAGACACCTTTGGTCATTGCCGCGTTATAAATAAGAACTAGTAGCTGTATAATAGCAGCAGGAAAGAGTTTGGTCACCCTATTGGTGATACCATCTGAGCCGGGGGCTTTGCGTGGACGCAAGTTCTTAATTATTTCCTTAACTTCGTCGAATGTTACCGGGGGAACGGAGTCGCGAAGCGGGTTCACTCATCAGACGAAACGCAGAGTACTTCTACTTCACGCCTGTCTTCTGTGAGGTCGTGGTACTTAACCGGTCGAGCCGGCCAACTCGTGCAACAGATGTTGATGTTGCGGACTCTGCCACTGTTAAACCAGACCAGGCTAGACTAATTATGTTGAAATTTACAGATAATGTTCAGATTGGTCCAGCGGGTGGCCCAAGTTCGGTATCGATCGGATCAACATTACCGTAATCCGCGCGAACCCCGGGCGTATCACTAGTATTATATAGTTTTCGTTTCGTTTCGTTTTCGCATGTACATTCTTCGTAATAATTAAAAATTAAATTAAAAAAGTTAAAAAAAATCGTTAAAGATGCTTCGCGTTCCGGAACGTGATATTACTCAATTGACCCACTGGGGTAATGTTCGATTGTGACCTTCTGTAATCTAAGCGGCGATCGATTTTGAGGACTGTGACGTCATTCAATGCATAAACAATAACCATAGACTCTCATATGTGATGATGATATTATGATGAAGGATTACAGTCATTCGGGTTTGTGATTTTTCGAACTATTATTCATTTACAGTATCTAACCTTCTACCTTTTGGGTATGTAAATATATAACTTTATCCGGAAACTCGATGCATAAATTTCCCGCTTAAATCGTAAACATTTTACCTCTCGTATCGTTACTATAAACTTTTTATGCACTACCCGTAAAAAGTACGAATAGTTCGAACACATCGGAATTCCATTTTGATATGTCAGAGTTTCGATATGACTGTCTGTGGTATTTTCATTACAGCACTGCACATATCTCTGTCTGATTACGTTCATAAAATTATCTTTACAATTTTGGTTTTTAAAAGGCTAACTATTAGGTATTAGATTATATAAGATAGATAGGTAACTATTAGGTTTCATAAGGTAGAGAGATAGCTGAGCTAGGTTAGTAAAATATGTACTCAATAAGTTAGGCGGATTACTTTCACCTAATTATCTAATATTGACGTCATTTTATCGTACGTAGAATTTTTTTACTCGTTGATTTGGTGCATGTTGTAGTCGCCTGTAATTAAAATGGTAATTACCCTAATAGTTTTGTAATGTAAATTTGTGTTATTGTTAATTTTGTTGGCAACTCTTGCAAATAAAAAAAAATCTGTAATTATAAGCAAAAATTGTGAGAGGTGGGTGACCTCATGTAAGATTTTTGTATCCGTATTATATAGTAATTTTATACTACTTAACTCTTTATGAAACGGCTTTACTCTTGTTCGCGAGTTCCAGTATTGGTACCGACAGTTCCAAAACTGTGGTACCGACAGTTCCAAAACTGTGGTACCGACTGGTCAGAAACTGTGGTACCGACAGGTCCGAAACTGTCGGTGCCAATAACGGTAATCGCGAACAAGAGTAAAGCCGCTTTATAAATAGTGATTTAATAATATCTCACAAATGTTTAAATAATTCTATTTTATTCTATATTTCCTTATTTAGGTTTATCATGAAGAGGTAGTAAAATTCGAGCTCGGAAGTAAATTTAACAAAGAAGGTGGGAAGGCTACATTGACGTTCATTTCTCAAACACGTCATTTGGACGCTTTCTGCTTTAAGGCGAAAAATAAAATATTTCCTAAAGCGAGTCGAGACATTTCTGTTAAAATATTTCAAGATTAGAAAACCTTCTTGAGGACGTACGAGTAAAAAGAGACTGAAGTTCCAGACGTCTTATATAGAAAAGTTAAATGATGTTTGTTATTTAGCACAGAAATAATCATAAAATCAATATGTATCCATTCACTCAAGCCCGTAGCCCAAAAGGGTAGGCAGAGATAATGGATTTCCATTAGGCGCGATCCTGGCATCTCCTCACCTCTCTCGCTTCTTCTACATCCGTGCATCTACGCATATATGCTCGTCGGTTACGGGTTCTCCTTATTCTTTAGTATGACACTAATCTGGTCGATATAAGTTCCCCTTATAAGTCCCTTGCCAACGCTGCCACTCACTTTTGCAACATAAATTTGTTTCGTTACTCTCTCTTCATTCATCCTGTCAACATGCCCGAACCACCGAAGCATACCTTTCTCAATTCTAGTACCAGTATCAACCTTTAAGCCACACTCTTCTCTCATAACGCTGTTTAGAAATAATCAACACTGTATCGTATCGAATTAATTACATAATTGTGTAGTAAAAAGACCCATATCCTGTGTATGTGGGGTCGGCACAATATGACCGTAGTAGGTACATACTGTAGACATATCTTGGTTACAGTTATATAAGAACCATATCTAAGTTCAAATTCCTTCTCCAATGACACATTTGTTGTGATTTTTTTGAATTTTGGAGGGTTAAATATTTAAACCAGTTAGATTAGAGACAAGTTCAATTTCATTCGCGATTCTGTGCTTGAAATGGAACTTGTAATCTTTGATTCAGTGTGAGTGAAAATTTATTTTTATTATTTATACTAATAATACTTTATTCATAAACATAGACATATAAACAAACATTAATCATATTATAATGAAGTCAACATGTTTTTTAGTTTTTAAATTACAGTACTTTGAATCAAATTTATGCAAGCACCCAAACTAGCCGGTATCTTGGATGCAAGCAAGCAGAAATCCTACCTCTTCATTCATCCAACCGTAACACGAAACAACGAAGTAAACTTTTCTCAACTCTAGTCACAACATCCTCTTTTAAGCCATACATTTCTTTTATAATGCTATTTTTGTGTTATCATTCATAGATGCACAGTACTAGGTTATAATATATTGGAAGGTAACTCTATTCCCAAAAAAAAATCAGCCAAAGCGAAAGTTTGGTAGTACACGGCTTAACGCCTTTTGTATGTATTTTGGAAATTTTGTGTCATATTTTCTCGCACCTCAGCCATTCACCAGAAGTTATCTGGCTACAGATTAGTGTTAACTGTGCGAAAACCCAGGGCGGGTCGCTAACTTTATATAATAATCTCAATAGTACTATAGTTCAAACTGGTGTTCCAATTTCATGTACAGCTTTGGCATTCCCTCTGGCACAACTTATTGATTCACATTTTCACATCTTTATTTTTGGCACGTTTTAAGAGAACGTGTTGGGTTACGTTATTAGCCTTATCATGACTACATATGCAAATATTTTTAACATCAGTTTCTGTGAAAAGTGTGCAAATACGTATAATTTATTTTTATGTAATTTGGACCTTTTTTATCTGTATACACTTTTATTCGATAAAATATAGTATTTATTATAGGGTGAAAACTATTCTGGGCTAGCGATACATAATTGTATATATTTAACAGAAACTACGTATATACAAAGCCATATAAAGTAATCCAGCATGCATGACTAAATCTAAGTAACATTACGCAATCGCGTGAAAGGGTCATTAATGTGTGTCAATTTGTCACTGACGAAACAGTCATTTAATAAATTTCCTGCAATACAAAAGGTCTCTTATTTGACCGTTTTATATAAAGGGAGATGATAATGAAATTATTTGTAATTAATAATATAAAAAGATAGTTATTATACAGATTAACGTTACGATAACCATGTAGTAGAACAAGCTATAATTTGGCCTCTCTCTCACTTTACCTCTATCTCCCTCTTTCTCTATCTTCCACCGTCTCTGTCTCGAAATAACTTAGAATAATCGATACACATATTCATCAGAATACACTATGCACAATTAGAACAAAGTGAAGAACTGTGAATCAATATTTTATACATCCAGGATTGACCTACATAGATATATGGTAGAAGTGGTGCTTTCTGACTCGAGTCAGTATCTTGTGAGCGTATATCTAAAAGTACTAGAGTCATTCATGTCGATATATCTGTAATTAGCTGAATTAATTAGGAATATTGTTAACGAATACTAGCCTAATCAATTGCATCAATCAGTCTTAGATAACTTTTCGCTTATAAATAGTTTTCTGTGGAAAACTAATCCATTGAACATTACAAATCTCAAAGTTTTCTTAACGTCTACGAAAAACCATCTTAATTTTATTCAAATAAAGACTTTCTATAGAATTTATGTAAATAACTTCAACAAAAAGAGGCAAGAAGGCAGACATTTTTCAATTTAGACAACAATAGGCGAGTCGCGTGTTCTATATCTGTTGAGATCTTCTTTGTAGTACAAATGTTCGTAATAAAATGATTTCTCTTAATAAATTGTGAGTCAGTAACAGAGAGATTATTTACTGGAATATTCTGACTTCCACTAACTAATGCCGCGACGGGACGGTTGGCTATTGGACGGTTGGTTAGTAAGATACTTGCTTTTCGACCGCAGGTCGTGGGTTCGAGTCCCACCCAGGACAGACATTTGTGTGCATGAACATGTCCGTCCCGAGTCTGGGTGTAATTATCTATTCAAGTATGTATTGACAAAAGAAAATAGTATGTGTAGTATAACAGTTATCTGTTTTCCGTAGCACAAGCTCCGCTTAGCTTGGAATCTGATGTCCGTGTGGGAATAATGTCCCAGGATATTTTATTATATTAATTACTGAACTCGTTTCTTTTCAGTTACAGTGCAACTATTTGTTCTAAAATATTATACGGCCTTACTATTTTACTCGCGGTTTCAATTTTTCAATTTTATTTAAACTCATCTTTGAATCTTCTGATTCTGAATCCGGTAACTAGGAGAAATGTCAGTTAAAACAGTCGATATATAAATGTACGTATTGACACATTCCGTGCCATGTGGGGCGTATACGACCCCCGCTGCACATTCCGTTCAGGCCATTTGCAATTCTCATTGAAAAACATGATTCTTACAAAATGAATTGTAGCATCGAACATAAACAACTTCACATCACGTTTATAGCGTTTACTGGAGTGTGAGCGGCGAGGGAGTCATTTTTTTCGACTCTCTTCTGTCAACTCTGTCAAACAGAAGACATTTATTACAATGATCAAGTAGGAACTCGTCTGTTGAAGTAAAAGTTAGACCTTATGATTTTTAAAACAATTCATTAAAAATTAAATTTATTGCTTTGTTGTCTAATGCATATTGAAAATTAAACCTTTTCCCTGCTAATTATAGCCTTTCAGTATAGAAAAAATGTAAAGCATACATCTTAAACTACTTTTTTTTTAATCTTTAAAGTGTGGGTCGTATACGCCCCACGAGGCGTTTCTAATAAGTTTGGTTTTCATGCAAATTATAAGTGAAACCACTACCGACTTTTTAAGCAAGCACACGTTACTTACCGTACTTAGCGGGCAGCACACTTTTTATACTTTCATCGGAAATTTTGTAATATTTTGGAAATTGTGACATAAATTGATGTGAAATTGTATAGTATTGATAACGAAGGTAATGTGAGAAATAGGTCGTTTTGGAATTTACGAATTTGATCGTAAAAGGTATGGCTTACCCTTTCTTTACCTTAAGCTCTACCTCTTGGGATGACAAACAATACGGAAAGGATTGTCTCATATTTCAAATGTTAGCGTATTGATCCATTACGAAGCTGGTAGTTTCTTTATCAATCTCTGATACGTAACAAATTATTGCAAAGTTCCTGTATTCAATTTTGATATAGATTGAAATATTTCAATTTCACGCCTGTTTTTACGAAGTCGTGGTATTTCAGCGATCGAGCCAGCCCATTCGTGCAACAGATGTTGTTGTTGCGGGCTCTACCACTGTTAAACTTGGTGAAAAACTGTGCCATTACCCGACGAACATATATTAGTAGATGGATATAGTATGATAAAGTACGGATGTACAACAAACTAGAGAAGCGGGCAAGAACTGTGCAAAATATAAGTTTATTTTGTACTTACCATTTTAGGTTACTAGTATGAGTGATTAATTGTTTTATTTATTTATATTAATAATTAATTACATGAATAAGACCAAATTACAAAGTGATTGATCTAACGTAAATCTAAGCACAATCCACTCGACTCGTTCGGATCGCTCGACGCTTGATCGCTGACTATGTTAAACAATATTTGTTTAAGATAAGCTTCTACAGTAGCAGAATTTTTTAAATTGCTTACAATACATATTTGCTGGTAGTTTTTCTATATTACCCTTAGGAGTTGAAAGGATGAATAAGAGAGAGTGACAAGCGCTTTTCTTCTTCCGTTCTTTCAATGTGTCCGAACCTCTGAATTTACCTTTCTCATTTTTAGTCAACTTTTATATAATTTATCCTTATTAATATAATTAATGTTGAATGTAAGTTTGTTTGTTACGCTTTCACGCGACAACTACTCGACCGATCATCATGAAACTTTGTACGCATATTCTTGGAGGTATTAGAAGTAACATAAGAATACTTTTTGTGAAAAAAATAGTATATAAAAAGCGAAGTATGTATGATCCCTACAGGCCTATAGACTTCAAAACGGCTGGACCGTTTTCGTTGAAATTTACAGGAAATGTCCAGATTGGCACATTCCTGAGTTTGGTAGCGATCGGATCAACATAATTAGTGGTACCCGGGCGAAGCCGGGGCGGGTCACTAGTTTAATATAATTGCAAATACTATGTAGAAAATAAAAGTAAACACGTTTTTTGAATAAAGTATGTCCTTAAAATGTACGTAAATAATTTTTTTCTTTGTTTTCATACAACTGATTTTCCTTGTTCTTTTATCTTCGTAAAAGCGTGTCGGGCGTACAATTTATTTTAAGTGGCTATTGCGAACGCAGGGGAATTCCCTAACAATTGCCTGCAATCGTATTTTGGTGTTTCTTGTCTTTGTTTCATTAAGGAGTAATTGTATAGAAATGAAATATTAGATTGCATTAACACGCTTTGCAAATGTTTCAAAGAGAAAATTCTAGCTTTGTACATATATTTTTATAGATATATAGTTTTATTTTGTTAGTTGTAACATGAAAAACAACATTTTGCATGCATTTACATTAGTCCCAATTAACCCAAATGTATATTAATCGTTTTTATAATCGTCGTTTTTATTAATACAAATTAATAACATTTTACTTGGTAATAGAGTACACATATTTGTAAGATGTGTCTTTAATTGTTAAAATAGGTAATAATCTCAAATAATATGTACTATGTGTGAAAGGGAAATAAAATCTATATTATCTTATCGTACCTTAACATTAAATACTCTCTTCGATGTTGGAGAGTTGTCTAAACTATTTAGTCCATATAAAAGGCAATGTGTGTCTGTATGTAATATTTCAGAAAATTTTCAGATTGGCCGGGTGATCCTGTAACGTTTGGTAGCGATCGGATCAACATAGCCACCCAGGCAAAGCCGGGTTCGTGAAATTTTTAAAGCCAAATTAGCAATAAACTCAGAAAGAATGCATACATTGGTGCCAAATCTCCAGAATGAAGGACAGTATGATCCACATGGTTCGACCAAAAAATCAAGTCAAGATAGTCCCCTGGATGATCCAAGGCCTCTTGCTGGTGATCATGCCCCGTGTGACCGTAGATCCCTCTTCTTGGCAGTGACACGAGTAACGTAGGATAAATAACTCCGTTATAAAATATGAGTAGCAAGCTGAATTAAGTAAATATGTAATAAAAATAAATCTAGTGAGAGCTGAAGAAGTAAATAGAATGAACGAGAAGAATTGAGAATGTTTAGAGTTGTGTGACCAATAAATTTTGAACGTGTACGTTTGTGGATATCGTTCGATTTTGTATTTCCTGATTCATATTTGATGTTAAAGTTTATTTCCGACGCGACCGCCCGCGTTCAGCTCGGATTTATTGTGAGCGCGCGTCATCTCCCTTCACAATCTATTTATGTGTATCTATGATTTTGTAACTATCATTATTGAATCATTAAAATATGACATTTAATAATAATAAAAATATGCTAATAATAGTTATATGCATAACATATTAGAGTATCATTACAAAATATTGATATTTAAATTAAAATATAAAGTTACATTATTTGGTGTAATTAAGATATAAATCGTGATTAAAGGTACTTAAAGACCTATAAAACACTTATAAGTAATATAAATACATATTAATATTGATATCGAATCAATACATTAAGGAAAATAGGGGCATAAGAATTACAAGTGTTCTCGTATTGATTTTGCGTGAAAATCATACTAAGTCTAAAGAGTGAGTTCGTGCATTGATTTTTTTATTGAATTTAAATCCAAAAATAGGGTAATAGGTATTGTATACACTTATAATGAACGTTTATAATAAAATAATTTAAAAATACGAAAGTGAAAAATCCTACGCGAACGGACATCAAAATTGCCTGTACGTAGATACACACCCATGACCTTACATATATGAGTAATGCGGCCGGCGTGAAGCGTTGGACGTCGAACTATTGAAATAATTTATTTATTTTGATGATAGATATATTTCAGGGGAAATATATAAAATGAATAATGCCGATTACTATGTGGTGGTTGTTTTGGAATACGGATCGTATACAAGCGGTATACAGGGTCCAATTTCCGTAAAATGTTGCGTTGTGAAATTATGCTGGAAATCGCATAGACATGTTCTCACGATGAATAAATGTCTATAAACCTATACCGGCTAGGGTGTAGTTGGTGAGTTATTCACTAATTATGGTTTGGCTTGGGAAGAGTGTGTTTTTGCACTTCGGTGTATTAAACGTGCTCAGAACCATGTCTTAGAGCTTCGGCTTTTTGATAATGGGTACTTGGCGTCTTAGAGGCTTGCTTCTATGATACGTCGAGTTTATATGATTTGCCAACTAACTTTTGTACCGAAATTGATTCTGTTTATACGGATGAAAATAGAGGTAGCGGATACTTGTTGCCTAAGCTTGATTTCTTGTTGGTTCGCAAGCATGTCTCGCAAGCGCGATTATACATGCTCGCTACAATAACATTACACGGGTGTTTATTGTGATCATAATGCGTCATTGATGGTTGCGGGGTGTTGATTGCAAATTTCTGCTCTGAAGCGGCTACGCCTAGAGTATTATCTCTATCGCCTGTCGTGGAGTGTGTAGAGTTGCAATTCGACATTACTGCACCTGATATGCTGCTTATGTTTGGTCTTTGGTACATCTTATGATGGATCATTGATGGGATCAACGAGTCTTCCTGTGACGGGTATATGAGTGGTTCGTGGCTAATATGCTCATTTGTATGATTCGGATAGATTGAGGATAAGATCAATTCGTTTGCTATGGTATTCTGTATTGTAGTATGACGCTTGTCTTAATTAGATTTGCCCAAGTCGGGTCCCTCTATCCGGGATTGCAGACTGTTTGCCCTCCATGATCTACAAATCAATTAAGTGGCCTGTAAAATACCCATGTTTATAAACGAAGGCAAATTATTGGTGGGTGATGCAAATTTGATCGAGACTCGCATTATGCGAAAAGTTGGTGTATAACACAATTATATGATGTTCGAGAATTATACTAAAAGTTATTAATGTGGCCGAAACTGCCCTGGCATTAGTTGGTGGAGCCTCTGCATTTGTCTCTTGCGAAGATGGTAGCTGGAGGGAGCTATGCTCTCAAGGCTCGCGCTGACACCGCACAACGAGGGAATTAGCCATCCCCTGAGGCGAGTTTTATACTCCTAATGCGCTCCGTAGGTCGATACCTATGCTGACAATGTCTTGGTGGCGACGCCTTATTATACACTTGACGGTGTAACGCACTGATATGCGAGAAACGACTGAATGGTGTTTATTCACCAATAATGAGCTAAAAACTCTCTTACTGGTTTACCAGTATTTTTCTGCGATACACGGTGGCCGATCTGTTGTCCCTTGAAGTCGGGGGGAGTGCAACCGGTGGACGGCACTCACCGTACACAGCGGGGATTTCTGCTGGAGCTGTGTACCTCCATATATTTTTAAAGACAAAAATATATGTTGCGATAGTAGGGTTGTATCGGGTATTTCAGATTAAAGCATGTATACCCTTTACAAGTACAATTTTAATGAAATATTTTGGAAATTGCAATTGATCGATAAATTTAAAATATTATTTTGGCAAAATTTATATAGAGTTTAAGGACTCTAATAATAAGCATCCTATAGCTTAGGCTTAATAAGCTTGGCGAATCTTTATTCCTCTATAATTTCTAGAAGAACTAGTTATTACAACTCACAAAGTAGAACAAAGTTCTACAACTAGACGATCACTTATAAATATATCATTGGCCTAATATAATATAAAAGAGACGATCTTGGTGGTGTTTCGACTTGGAGACATTTTATGTTTCCGAGTCGATTTCATTAATATATTCCTAATAATCCTAAGAAGAATAAAGGATGGTTACAATTTCAATAATGAATGTAGGGATTTAAATCCAGTCTTAATTTAAGTCTAGTCATGCTGCGTACACACTTTTTGGTTTATGATCTAGCTTTTAAGTATTGTCTCCTAATTAGATATATGTAACCGATTGTAAACTGTTATGTGTACCTAAATAAAATAAATAAATATCCATTTGCTTTTCCCGCTACCTGTTTTTTATATGTCTGTATGCTGGCGTGATTTAGTTTTTCTATCTACAGCTTCACCGGTTATGAGGTGTTAGAGTACAGAGCAAGCTTAGCCAAAAAAATTATATTAGATTTTTTCGCAGTGAAGTTTTATAAATCAGACAAACTTGATTATTTGTTCCGGATATACTTAAAGAAATACTGAACCGAATTCGAATTTTTTTTTGCCAATAGAAAGGTCTCCTATCAGCGAGTAAGCTAGGCTATTTTTTATTGTACCCAAGCAAGGGGGGGGGGATGTATGACGTATTATAGAATATAAGAGTGGAAACAATTTGGTGTTAATTTTTACCCTTACCAAAATATGGAAAGTAAATCCATACGGAGGACTGTAAAAATCGTGTATCATAACATATTGCTGCAATTACCTCTGTTATCACCCCACCCCTGAAACGACACGTACGTGAAACTTTTTTAAAAGCTCTTGTAACCTTGGTCTATATGCATGTAACGGAATCTTACGATACAATTTTCAACAAATTTTCTTTATGGTAGAAGGTGACAACCTAGCAAGCGGATCACCTGGACAGGATGGACAGAAACAAGGATATTTCCTTTCCCTATTAACCCCTCCCCGTTCAATCCACGTTTCCATCCTATCCTTATGAGGAAAGGGTGGGAGGGGGTAGGAAGGGGGAAGGAACTTGTACCGATTGATCGACCGATCGACTTCAAGACTTACACTCTTAAACAGAACCGATAATAACGAAAAAAAACATATCAATTTAAGATTGAGAATAACGCCTCCTAGTAGTAGTAGTAGTAGTAGAAAAACAATAGGCGCTTTCTGTAACAGCAACTTTGCGTGTTTGTTTTTAAAGACAGTTCTTTTCTTCAGTGTGAAGTGCGAATTAAAATTTTAAAAAGTACTCTTGAGAATTCGAAAAACAAAAACTTACAAGTTTAAGTTATTTTGAAGTCAAATCTACATTTAAAATGCTATTAAGACAACTTTGTCACTATTTAAAATTGTACGTTGCTTCCGTTTGTTTAACATCAAGGTTAATATGTTTGTATTTTAGTTTAGGTACCTTTAATTTGAAGAAGAACGATCGTGGTTTTGGAATATTTTCAAAAATAGTTGTGAAACCTCTAAAGAGCAGTATCCTGTTATTACAAGTTAAAAAAGCGGCTCTTCGAAAAGGTAATATACATTAATGTTAAAACTTTAAGTTACTACTACGTGACCAACCTTCCAGAGTTTTCTTCTTGAACGTGGTATGTTGTAAATTAATACAACTTAAGAATTTGGAAACTTTGTGTAATTAAATACGTCATCGTTCTTACACAGGCGCCTTTAAAATACTTTGAAAAGAAAGACTTTGCAAAGACTTTGTAGAAACGAATACTTAAACTGAACAACAGTGGAAGTTCCTTTACAACCTCAAACTGTAATGCTGTTATAAAATTGCTTATAAATTTACCTGGCCACATGATGCGTAAGCGAATCAAAAACTATGAGTAAGTAAATTCTTACTCTTAAGTAACGAAAATATCACAAAAAAATTAAACAACAGTCAGAACGTTCTCAGGTTAAAATATTTTTATTGGATTTTTTTCACAATACATGTAATTAATTTTTAACCAAATGTAGAATATTAGAATTAGATAATAACAAAATTTTTCCAAGATTTTAATACCTGTTCGGAAACTTACGGCCTCCAGTGTACATAAAAACCTATCGGCATAAATTATATTAAACAAAATATAAATAATATATATTTTTTCATTGAAACAAGATATAAAATTGAAATAAAAATTTTACAGTAACTTAACTCTTTTACAGTACAAGATATCTTTTTTATTGTGAATTCAAAAAAAGTCCACAACTTATTGTTAATCTCAAAACAAGTCAATTATATCTAATAAGTTACACCACTAAATTATGTGTCTTACTTAAATATTATAAGCATACGTAAATCCCTTGCTATTGAACAGATTGGATTAAAACCATCGGAATGACCAATAAAAACAAACGGAGTCCAAACGCCAATCAGGGAACGGCTGGCGTTATTTCCCCGAAGGATCTTAAAACAACTCCTAGATTATGCGTTGCCGATAT
This sequence comes from Papilio elwesi, assembly GCA_029849275.1. Lineage (NCBI taxonomy): Eukaryota > Metazoa > Arthropoda > Insecta > Lepidoptera > Papilionidae > Papilio > Papilio elwesi. Next base: position 8,645,176 of record CM056700.1, on the reverse strand, counting down.
GAAACTGTTTGATTATCAGACCACTGGGAGGTCCCTAAGTAATTCTAAGTTAGTTTCCGAAGACTATAAGCATGATATAATATTTATAGTTTTGTCATAAATTGTAAGATATTGTGTAAATTATTGTTACTAGTGTTTCATCAATCTGGTCAATATTACCCGTAGGACGTCTCCTATCATCCCATCTGTGTTCTATATAAAAAGGCGACAAATAAGCAAGCCGTTAACCCGATATCAAGTAACCAACTACTCGTACAAAATTGTAACAAGGTAATTTTTTGAAGTTGCGTTGTCTACCTTTATTTGATGTGTGATTGATTGCAAATCAGTCATTTATGTAGAGCTACCTGCTTAGGGTATCCCATTAAATTTAAAAAAAGTTCATCGGACATCCTCGAGCGTGTTAGATTAAGATAAGGGTTTGTTTAAGTTTGCATTTCAATAACCTTACGATTTGAACGCGACGCAAATGATCATGGAGTCACACAACTTTGTTCAACAAAACCGTCGACTGCACATACTCGGGCGCAATCAATTTTTGTTTTATTTTAAAGGAAAAAGTTCAAGGATATTGCGAAAAGACACATTGACGATTTTAACAAGCTGTAGGTACAAAATGAGTAAATTTGTACCTTTTCGAAACGATGAGAGTAAAAATGACATATAACCTTTTTAACATCTAATCTTCAAAATCCGATGGGTCCCGGGCGCTCGAGTATGTACGAGTTAAGCATCGTCACCTTCCATAGTACTTAATATCGAATGTGAAATTTAAATTTCAGTCTGTAAATAGGTGAATTTTTGAAAGAGTTTCTTATTTTGCTTGCATAACAGAAAATATGAAATGTTAGAGTTGGCATTTCAAATCCTCAAAGAGACCAATTCATGTTTTATTTATTCAGAATTCGTGTATACGCGCCGCGTGCGTCAATTTAGTTGCCGATATTCAAAGGCACATAATAAAACATTACACCTATTTGTACGTATAGTACAGCTTGTACATAAAATAAAAAATGATACTGACAATGTTTTTATTTTTAATTCTTAAGCTTTCCCTAATATTATTCTTTATAGCGATCTAAGAAGACCTCGCTTTAGGTCATGCTTTTACTAATGTGTTTTATGGAAGAGGTTGGCAAACGAGCAAGCGGTTCACCTAAGCGGTACACGCAAGCAAATGACTTGTAGATGATGTTGCGTACTATTAATGTACAGGGGAGTATATAGACAAAAAGAAATATATTTTCTGTTCCTATTCATTCCTTCCCCATCCAATTCTCTTCCCTTTTCCATCCTCTCCTATCCTATTTAGGGAAGGATGGGTAGGGTAATACTGTTTTTGGGCCACCTCAATAAGTAGACGAAATGCATAATACTTCACTGTCTTCTGTGAAGTCGTGGTATTTCAACGGTCTCTCAATTATAGAGGCTAAAATTATGTTTAAATTTGATATTGTTAATATTATAAAACCTTTATGTGCTTATTCTAAGTTTATATATGTACTTTTTATTACAATTGAATAAATCTTAAATATAAATATATAACAAAATAGTCGATAGTGTTCTGATTTCCCACAAGGTCTCTCGGATTATGAGTGAACGATATAAAACTGTTCCAAGCAAACCGGTGGGACAGCCTCTGAGTATTTATAGAGACCTTAATTATAGTATTAAGCACTTACTTTAAAAAACGTAAGCCAGCCTTTCTCGTCTCTGTAAAAAAATGTAAAAATATACGCTACGGTGGTTTGAGCATGTTTAATTAGGATGAATAATGGAACTGTGAAAAGGCTAATTTAATGTGACAAAAAAAAGAAAATTCGTCGTGAAAATGAACCGCAGTGTACCTAAGAGACGTCTGACGAATTTAGATAATATACCAGATTTTTGACATACGAACGGCGATAACATTTATGATAGTAGAACAATCGCATCCATCTCTCTTTGCTGATTGGATTGTAGATTGGACATCAATCAAGGGTTAAGTAAATTAATTATATTAGGAAGCGATAAAATATACAGTTATTTTCATGGGGTAGACGGCCCACAACAATATCAGTTGCACGAATGAGGCGGTTAGACCGGTGAAGCACCACGACCTCTCAGAAGACAGACGTCCAGGAGAAGTATTCTGCGTTTCTTTAAATGAGTAAGGTGCCGGAGCTCTTATTCTACTCCTCTTCTCCGTTCCATCCATTTGTAATAAAGAAAGAATGGGACGGGGAGGGGATAAATAGGAGGAGGAAATATAATTTTTTCATTATTAAGATCGCTTGCTATTATGCCACTTACTATTATAAAACAGATAAAAAACACCACGGAACAAATACATAAAATAAATAAAGTAGATTTAATACATACATCATACGAATTAAATATTTTAACAAAGTTAGGAAGTATCGAAGGAGTCAATACATTTGCGCCAACGTTACGAACCATAAAGCTTTATTATTATAGCCAATGCTCCCGGTTTGCTCATAAATGATATTGGGAGGAAATCCTAAAAGGTCGTGCTTATTTCCTATCTTTCCAAGGAGTTCCAACCGTTCGCTTCTAGCCGCTACAGTTATTTTAGATGTAATATGTAATGCTTTTGATATTTAAATATAATACCGCTAAATAATACTAATATGTGGTGTTTCAGAACGTTGCACGAATGGGCCGGCTCGACCGGTGAAATACCACGACCTCACAGAAAACAGGCATGAAGTAGAAGTACTCTGGGTTTCGTCTGATGAGTGAGGTGCCGGAAGCCTAATTTCAGTCGTCTTCCCCTTTCCACCCGTTCCTCATAAAGGGGATAAGTGGGAAAGGGAAGATGATTGGACGGGGAGGGGATTAACGGGGAAAAGCAAATATCCTTTTTCCTGTCTCTGTCCTCGTCTGTCCATTAAAGGTAGGCAGCGCATCTGCAGCATTTGCTTGTTGCGGATGTCTATGGGTAGCGCTCACTTAACATCAGGTAATCCGCTTGCTCGTTTGCCACCTTCTTACATAAAAAAAAATCCTGGGAAAAAAAGCTTGTGCTGCAGAAACCAGGTAATTGATATATTATTTATACTCCTTTTCTTTTGTGAATACATACTTAAATATACAATTACATCCAGACTCAGGACAAACAGACATGTTCATGCACACAAATGTCATGGATGGGAATCGAACCCACGACCCGCGTATCTAACTAATCACGCTAACCGGTCCGTGCTAAGCATAAATAGACATTAATAAATTATAATTAAATATTATATTACAAGAAAACTTCCATATTAATTGACAAATATCAATTCGGTGAAATTAATATGTGTATGGACAAAATGAAAATAAAAAAAACCAAAAAACATATAAAATTACTGATGATAAAATTAATGTCACTATTCTAAAAGCGCGGGGTGCTTCGTATGGCATTTTTAAACTAACTTCTTACTAGATCTGGGTCCGAGTTCCAGTCCGGACTGTCCGGAATAATTTTTTCGATTACCAAAAATTATCCACTGAGTAGGTCTCCTCTTTCCTTTCTTTTTAAAGGCAAAGTTAGTATTTTTCTTATGCTAAGAATTATCTTTTAATTTTTGGTTTGACTATCGCTAGAAGCGTGTTTTTTAGTTTCTTAAACTATATTTTTATAATAATAATATTTTTAACAACTAATCAATTGTCAAGTTCCGACATCTTGTATGTAACGTTATTGTAAAGTTGTTCCTAATTATGTAGCATCCTTATAGTCGCTAGTGTCTACTAAAAACAAAGCATAATAGACATTTATGAATCCTGGCGAATCTACGATAATTTGATATTTTTATCAAATTATTGTATTGTCATCATGCAGGTGAAACTAATATAGGCGTGTTAAAAGGTTGGAATAAGATTGGAATAAGATTGGAATAAGTTGCCAGCATCACTTTTTCAGCTTCAAGGGAAGCGTGAATAGGCCAAAGCAAAACTAGTGGGTATCATTTTTAGATCACATTTCTACTTAACATCGAGTAAGATTGTGGTCGAACTCTTATGTTCTGAACTAAAAAAAACAGTTATAAACGAAACTGTACTTCCTCCTTCCAAAGTTAAAGCATAAAAACGCTTCAAATACCATGGATAACGACACGACGACAATTCTTTTATCGATGATTCCTTATTCACAACACGACGATGATACGGAATTGGACACGTGAATGTTACTTATCTCGCCTACACGATCAAACCGAACGAAAAATATTCCAAAGCTTTATAAAGACTCGTAGGAAATTCGTATGAGAGAGATCCCGGCTTCCTTGTTCTTTTCGGATATCTCCGATATTTAAGGCTGTATTACGGGTAGGATAAACGATTCGTGATTTTTAACACTCTTTTATTTACTTTGCGTGCGTGTAGCGAAATATTTTGATGTAATTCTCAGCAGTTTGTACAACAAGACAATATTTTTTTCTAATGATTTTGATTTTGTCCGGACCAGGATCGAGACAAAAAATATTATAAACTTGAGAACAACAAAATCCTGTAAAATCTCCTCTAAAATCCTTTAATAAAACCATCGAGGATTTTTTAAATAAAATAAAAAAGATGTTAAAATATTTTTTTTTGTGCAATTTGATCGAAATATTTTTTTGAATCGAAGTAAATTTCGTCAACTTTTTAAGTAATCATATGTTCGTTACTTGGCCTGTAAAATTCTAATTACCAATTAACCCGTATATCTGTACTTCTTTTAAACAGATTAGTTCCGACGATGCTAATACCAAAGACAAAACTAACCTACACCCAAGAACATAATAAAAAATGAAATATGGATACAATTGTTCAGTTATGACTTATAATTTTCAGAAATATTGCATTGAAGTTTAACAAAGTTCAAACATAAGGTCGCTTTAACAAACAAGACACGTTGAGGTTGTAAGCCGTCATATAAAATTTTGAAATTTAACCTTTGCTAAAGTAAAATAGTCTTTATTGTTTTTGAGGTAAGATCAAATATCTATTGTTACTATCGATCGTACAGTTAAATGATATGGCACCTCTTACAGAACGTTTAAATATATTCTATGTTATGTTGAAAATGGCCGCTATCTTTAACATTTGGAACTAAAATTAAAGATAATATTTGTTTGTTAAAATATCTTTATATTATTACTAGATTAAATGAACAATATTTGTAAATTATTTATTTATTTCGCGAATATACATAAGCATTTATATTTGTAACAAATCGTAGCGGCCAATTATTTTATATGGCGCCCCTTTTATGGAACTTGTGCATAATATTGTAAATTTTTATCAATGAGAGCAAAGCTTGGTCGCCCATGCGGCGTCTTTTGAGAAAGAGTCTTCGACATTTTTACTTGACGACTAGAGAAAAACAACAAGATTTTTAACAGTGGTAGAGTCCGTAACAATAACATCTGTTGCACGAATTGGCCGGCTCGACCGGTGAAATACCACGACCTCACAGAAGACAGGTGTGAAGTAGAGTATTCTGCGTTTCGTCTGATAAGTGAGGTTCCGGAGTCCTAATTCTAATTCTCTACCCCTTCCCACCCTTTTCTTATTAGGTAAGGGTGGGAAGGGGAAGAAAACTTGACGGTGGAGTGGTTGTATAGGAATTGGAAATAACCATTTTCTTTTTCCCGCCTCTGTCCATTAAAGGTGGGCAACGCACCTGCAACTCATTTGCAAATGTCTATGGGTAGCGATCACTTCACATCTGTTGAACCGGTTGCTCGTTTGCCACCTAGTACTATAAAACTCTCCAAAGTCATGCAAACTTTCGTATTTATAATATTTGTTAGATATCAATTTAAATGATTCTATATTAATATATATCTAAATTAGATTGAAGTGGAAAATCCTTACCATTCCCTAAAACTATACTGTTCTTGTCTTCATGAACACTTCAACAATAAGATTTTAAAAAAAGCTAACATCTTAAGCAATCTTTAAAGTTGCGTCGATTTTATTCACCAAACTATCTTAAATTTCCTAGAAATATATGAAAAGTTCTGTAAATTGTTGGCGGCAGTATCCGGATAAATCGATGGCGCTAGACTTTTAGCGGGGTTCCGCTTAATGTACCCTTTTAATCCTCTCTTTCCTATTATCAACCGGATATTGCCTGTGGAGTTACAGCCCGGGATATAGAAATTCAGATCTCTGAAAACATTTTATTTACTTGAAAAGTTAGCTTTTAATATGTGACCGTAATACGTATAATAGAGATCACATAAGTTGTTGATTGCAATTAAATTCATTTAATTTCCAAACTTGCTCTTGTCCTTAACGAGCTTATTTAATGACTTACTGGACTTGTTTGTGGAAGCTATATTGTTAATATTGAAATTATTAATATTAATTATATATAATAATATTAATTAATATATAATTAGGAGCATTTATAGTAATATGCACTTGTAGACCTCTGTCTGTCGCCGACCGAGGGATAGTGTTGATTCGCTAGATTTGTTGTGGTTTATGGCTTTTAATAACCTGTGTGCACCGGATACTGGTCCTGCGACAAATTTACGCCGGATGCACCGCGGCATGACGGATACCGGTCCGTAAGATAGAGTGGTCGCCCATGTTTTGGTGTGCTTAGACGCTATCGGACGTATCGTCCGTTTTTTTAGTTTAGAGTCAACGTTTTTGTATTAATATATTAATTATAAATTTAATTAATTAATTAAAAAGAATTGTATTAATATTGAAATTCAATTGTTAACATCATTGTTTAAAAGTAGCCTTGTAATATAGAACAATTCCCAATAGCGTTATAACAATCGACTTCATTTAACTGAATATAATCTTTAAAAAAAATCTGCTTTCCAAAAGTAGCATTCATCCCTTTCCAGTAACATAGAATGTCCAGTAACGCACATGGACCTTTTACGTTTTTCTGTTTCTTTTTGTTTCTTCTACAAATATTGTAATTTTTCTTATTATTCGACATAAAAAGATGGCATTCGAAGTTAATATTATTTCGATAAAATATTATACATGCACAAAGCTATCCGTTTGTTGACGGCCTGCCGTCCGGTGAATAAAAACCGGACTTCCACAAGCGCTCTTACGTAGGGTTTAGAAGAATTATGTTATTACTTTCGACAAACGTAAGGAAATGCCATGTCAAAAGTCTACGTGTTAGAAATACGCTTAAAGTGAGTAGAAATCTAAAAAAATATTTATTTCTAAGTAATTCGTGCGGCTTGGTAGAAAAATCGAGCAAAATGCAGTGACGGAGAGCAGATTGACGCTGTCACGTGCCGTGATGCCTGCTCTGCCGGTTTCGACTCTCTCGCTTGTCTTTGCACGTATATAATTTATATTATTTTATTCTATATTTTTTATTTGTTTTAATTTACTGGTGATTCGTAATATACGAACTGTAATGTTCCACATATGCCGGGTGTCTCGTGATGGCCATTTCTTTTCAATAATATTATGTTAGTTAAAGGTCATTACCACATCGAATGAAATAAATGAATAAAACTAGTTTGTTTTAATTATCTTATTTATTTCCGAGTTGAATCGAACTTGAAAGCGAAACAAACAAAGAGACTAAGGTTAAGTTGACAAAGGTGTATCCACAAAGAATACTATTTGTATGCAGACTGAGTAATTCTTAGTTTAATTGCATAGTATAATTAAGTCCCTTTTTTTGAAGCGAAAACTTCTTTGACCGCGTTAGGCGATATTTGTTTTTTAACACGCCTCAGCGAAACGCTTATTTGAATTTGGAACGGCTTCGGCAAACTTTATTTCATTTAGTTTCTTGTGCTCAGTCTGAATTTTCTTGTTAGGACACAAGGCCTTATTATTTTTGATTCTTTATTTATTTTTGGACTATTGTCGGGCCTTGCCAACTGTTTTAAGTTCTCTGTTAGCAGTCCTTATGACTGTCTGTGTTGCTGTAACAAAATACTTTAAGAATTCTATGTAAAATAAAAAAGACTTCAATTACTTCGACTTTTACAAAACGTATGTGTCCTTAAAATGTTATTGATTGCACCAAAATTATAGTTTAATATAACGCGGCTTCCTTCCCCTCGATGGTTAGGCCATGTAAGCAATCCTTTTTGGTAAATAAACTAGCGATGACCACGATCCCACCTGATGTTAGGTGGCGATGTGTACTAAACGTGGTTGGCACTAGTAGGAGTAGTAGTAGTTAGTAACTGCCTATTTACTTTTCTCTTAAAGGTAGTAATTTGACGAAACACTGACGTTTGAACTTGTTCCAATGCTTCGCCGTACACAAGCTTTCATTTTGTGACAATCATCAAACATAAAATATATAGTTTAAAAATATTTAATTATTAGTAGGATGGCATGGCAACACTATCCTCTCTGGATATAGATAATATAGTAATAATAAAATGGTTGAAGAACATCTCTGCGTTTATTTCTACAAAATTAATAAGTTACACCAGCATGAACCGCATTATAACCAGGCCAGCCCATCACCACAGCGTGAATGGTCCATCGAGAAGAAATATTGCAGGAGAGGGTACTGGTGTGTCAAGTTTTAAAATTTTATTACGCCTCAATCTGCCTTGTGGCGCAACCGCCATTTCACGCATTAACCACGATGTAAATTTGAGATTATTGTTTAAAGGCTTCAAATTGAGGTTATTGTTTCATTAGGTCGCTCCTTGACCATTAAAATCAATTTCTAGTGTTATCGTTAAAAAGTAATAAATAAAATTATATTTTTATAACTTGTTATAAAAATATTTCTGATGCATAATATCAATAACTTGATAGAATCGAAAACTCTTGGTAGTATTTTTTTATCGGATATTTTAAAAATGTCGCATTTTCCTTCACGATCTATACGTTATTTATTTAGGGCACGTAGCAGGGAAGGGAATCGGAGGCTTTAATTTAACTTATCTGCACGAGTAAAAATTGAAATATTTATCGTGATTTACGGCACAACGTTGACCCTTCATTTAAATTACAAATACATTTTTCAGGAAATCTATACATAAAGTTAATGAATAAACAGAACGAAGATTTTTTATTGTAAACTCTTTTGGTTAGTTTGACAGACTGACAATATGACACACCTAACAACTAAGACACTTGAAATAAGTTGCTCAATGATTTCTGCTATATCTTAGGCGTGCGAAAGATTTTTCTAAATTCACCCCCTAAAGATCTAAAGTAGGGGATGAAAGTTTTTATATAAGATAAACAACCCATGCGAAGCTGGGGACGACGATAAATAATGCCAAAATAAAGGCAAGCTTCATAAAAATAGAGATTGTATTATTGGATTAATAAATGGACTTACCTTTGTTATTATTATGTTACCAATTTTATATCGAACACGTACATACTGAATAAAATTCAATCCTAGTCTTAACATGTTAACCAAAACTCTAACACTTCGACTCACTTAGAACTTGGAACGATAGACCTGAATCTTTTAACAGCGATATCGAAAGAAAACTTTGCAATCGGATTTGAGTGAACTTCTTAGAAACTCCTTAAGTATTGGCAAAATCTCTGTGAGTTTCCAACTGGAGGTGAGAAAGCCTCTTTTCTTAAAAGAATTTGTTTTGTTTTAGAATAAAAGTTATGAATTTCAACAAACAGAAGAGAATATTTTGCTTTAACATATTCCACAGTGTATCGGCTTTCAACTTGAGTTGTGTATTTGAAAAACATGTTTACAATTTTAGTTGTTTTACCTCAAGGAAGTTTACGAGCTTTCTATGTGTGCGTACCGATTTTGAAAATACCAATCATCGACATATGATCTATTTAAAGTAAACAAGTGTTTGCATATTTTGTTTATTGAAGTTTCTTCAAATATGTTAAAATAATATCAAAAAAACTAAGCAAGAATATAATATTTCAGTTTCATAAATTATAACTTCAAGCCCATTATCATCATCATCATCATCATCAGCCTATATCAGTCCACTGCCGGACATAGATAGGCCTTCCCCAATGCCTTCCACAGTATGCGGTCCTCCGCGCACCGCTTCCAGCGACTTCCTGCCGTCCTTATGAGGTCATCGGTCCATCTGAAAGGAGGGCGTCCCAAACTTCTGGTCCCCATCCATGGTCTCCATTCCAGGATTTTCCTCCCCTATCTGAACCCATACAATAAATTAATTAAATTTTATTGACATCTCTTCAAATATACCAAGGTTATTGAAGTGTTTCAAATAAGGCAGTTTCATTAGAATCGACAGACGTTTTTTTTATTTGTTTATATTTTTTGAGCCATAGTCCTTTGCGGGCATTCTCGAACACCCTACCGAAGTTTCATCGCAATCTGATTAATTTTTTAATAACGTGTAGAGGACAAACAAACATACAAAGATTGATTTTATATTTATACTAAAGACAAAGGAAAGGGTATAATTTTGAAGCCCTACCGCGAGCGGAACGATCTACTAACGAGTGTGCCTTTTTAATTGGATTAGGAGGCAATCAAACAGTGAGTTTCCTGAGATTACCACCGTCCATGAACATCCACAACATAAGCGAAACTCCGCTTACAGGGTTGAAGCCCGCATCAACATCGATTAAGAAATTTGAATGAGCCTGCTCTTCCTATGAAATACCACGATTTCACAGAAGACAGGCGTGAAGTAGAAGTATTCTGCTTTTCGTCAGATGAGTGAGATACCAGAGACCTAATTCTAATCCTTTTTCCATCCTTTTCTAATAAGAAAAGAGAAGAGAGATAAATGTGTTTTTTAATATACATATACCGTTATTGTCATTTCTTCATTTTCATTGCAACCTAGTTTTACATAATTTCGCAATATTTCAAAATTCGCCACATCTTCAATTCTTAAAAGTATTTCAATTAATAGTTTCGGAGCTATAAATAATGGTCGCAATATTTTAAACGGCGACGTTGCCAACACTTAATTAATATTTTAAAACAATCTTAAGACTTAGGGAAAATAATTAAAAACTTCGTGGGACAGAGTTCGTAATTGCAAAATCTTTGACTGTTTAGCCATTTAACTAATTGACTCGATTTCCTATAAAATATAAAGGATATTTTAATTTTCTTTTCCTTTCTAATAAAGTAATCCATTGTGATTTAAGATTAAAATAAATAATTTACTCTCATGATTTTATTTTCAAAGCTTTCGAGTACTTTAAAATCCCTTTAACCCCATAAACCTAGAGTTATATATTATACTAGCTGTTTCCTGCGACTTCGTCCGCGTTAAAATAAACACGAGAAAAAAATTTCGAGGGTTTTTCACTTTGTGCGCGGAACCCTAAATATTTTGCTTAAATTAAATTACCCTATTTGGATGCCGACAATATTAGCTTTTATTATCTTCCAGTAAAAGTCCCATCCGAATTGGTCTAGTCGTTTCGGAGATTACCCGGAATAAGCAGACAGACAGATTTTTTTAAAAAAAATTGTATTTTCGTTATACTAAGTACCGTATCTGCATCATGTGTATTCAGTATGGACATGTTATTTTGACATTACATGCAGACACTTCAATTTTATTTATCAGTATAGATATATACATACATAAAGGAGAGAACATGAGCTTTATAATAATATCCGAATAATTAATATTCATGAAGAAATGAAAGAGATATAACGTAATTAGAAAAAAACACCACTGAGTCCACCATCTGAATAATGACAGTTCAGCTTATTTTATTTTAATCTCTATAATATTAGCATTGTTTACTTTAAAAAGGTCAAGCATCAGTAAGCCATGTTCAGGAGTATGACCACAGTAATGAATTCATTTGACAGACAGTTGCAAGCCATTTGAAAGTCAAACTATCCGGTGGAAAGCGTCCAAAGCTACGTTGGTTTATTTGGACTTGCAAATATATCGCCTTTGTAGACGATCTGATGAGAAAGATAAACCGTTCCTGTACTAGCGATGTTATATAATTTGGTACAACCTTAAATTTGTACGTGCAGTAGACATTTTGGAAACTTTTAAAAGTATATCGGGGGCAAAGAAATGTGTTAAATTTGATATATTTAAAGTTTCCATGGCAGAAATGTGAAGAAACGGTAAATTTATGTATGACAAGCTGAGCCCCGCGGCTTCACCCGCCGAGCTATTTGATTGAACCGCTAATTGTTCAGCTTAACCTGATTCCTATTTAATATTATTAATCTTAAATATCTGAGGTCAACTTAAAATGTATTTTACAATTATTTCTCCATACAAACTTTCATCCCTTATTTAAGACTCTTTCAAATGCAGAACCTTCGCAATTAAGTGAAACTTTTAAGAAGTATCCTTGAGTTTAGTATTTGCGTAGCTCGGCTTGAAATGATAGTACAAATTAGTTTACGAAATTTTATAAATAAATTTAAAAATATATGTTGCTATAAATTAAATAAATCATTTCAAATCTAGTAGTAGGTCACACAGACAATATCATTTGCAATTCAGAGCAGGTTTACCATAGCCTTAAATATGTTGTGATTGGCAATTTGACTTTAAAATAAGCCGGGAACCGCTTATCAAGGGAGTCTTTCCTCGACTAGGCATGAGATATTGCTCGGCATTTAAAGCATCTGTTTAAGCAAGGCTATTGATGTGGCTGCCTTAATTATTTCCAGGGTGGTACACGGAAAATAGGCCGAGAATTATCATAAAATATATTTTTTATATAGAAAATAAGAAACGCAGAGCCCCCTAGGCTCTGCGTTTCTTATTTTCTTGACTTGAAAATTTTCCACATATCTGTAATTACATAGGTGAGTTCTAAAATATTTTTTTATGAATTCATCCTCTAATCTGATTTAGGGGATAAAACATTGTACTGCCCGTGCGTAGCCGGGGCGGTTCGCTAGGATACAACACGAGCCATAGTCATGCTACGGCGGTGTACCAACCCTCGCTTGTCTTTTCGTAGCCATCGAGTACAAGTTAAAAGCGCCATGTAAAATATTCAGTTAATTGTTCAATGTAATCTAAAGTAAAACGTATTTTAAAAACATAGTCTTGAGTAGTGTTTACACTAGGGTCGTGATAAACTACGCCGTAACCAAATGGAACCTAAATATAGATTCAAGTAAGCCCACTGTGCTTGAAAAAATGTCATCATATTTTTTTTGTAACTTGATGACGTTTGATTCGTTTTTATTACAGACCGGTATTAAGTAATATTTTTAATTGATATAATGATTTCATAACGTCATGAAAGTTAAGGTATTTATGGTAATAAAAGTTGCCACGCTCGATTTCATAGTAATAAACGTCGAAGGGGCTAATTAAGTGCTTTATTTATTAGAACGCTCGCAGAAATTCGTAGTAATTGCTTTGAGTTACAACCGACTTACATTATGTACACCGTAACTAAATGTGTATTACATAATAACTTATAATTATTTCAGTATTTTATTTTACACTACTAGCATCACGAGGATAGTAGAGCTGTCTGGCTGTTCCCACAATAAAGTTTTTGTGCAAAATTTTGTGGCGATTTTTGACATTCGAGTATTGTTATAAGATGCAAACCTAACAGTACCTTTGCTCTTAAGAATATATTTAAACATTTTTACAGACAGACAGGACAGATTTATTGTTATTGTATATTTAAATTTTAACTATACATTTCCGTTTTAATTCTACATAGGATAATATTACGCCAGTAAAGATTAAACTGTAGAGCTATTAAATAGGTTAAAATACTATTTATTTCGTATTACTCCATACCTTAACCCTCGAATTTTCGTTTACGTGGTGTAAAATGTAAGGTGGAGTGCGGCACGAGAACTTTATGTCCCATAAAGTACAATTTAACGACGGTTTAAGCCTCGGGAACAAAGATCTAACCAACAGCAATTGATCCCTATCCCTTTTATTTTCATCTTACAATATAAGTGAACTTACATTGATTCCTTACAAGATAAAGGGGTATTTTATTGGCCATTTATTAAATATTTATAAATATTTATTATGGTTTATTAAACGAATTCGAAGATAAATAATTTTGTGAACAATTTATTAATTTATATTAATTATTTAGGGGCTACTGGATCTATGCTTTCATCCAGTATTGAGCAACAAAATAGTATATACAGCTATGGTTTTGTTTATTTTTGTAAGAACTTGCTAAATTCTAATCCATAATCTCTACCCACCCTCTACTTAAGGCACGTGTGTGTTTTTATCTTCTTTATTCGTATAAATAGAAATGTATCCAAGTTTCTAAATGCGAAACAGTTTTTCATTTAAATATCTTAGATAATTTTATAGTAAAAGTGTAAATATTCTTTTCTTTTTCCTTTGCATTTCATTTGATTACGACCAGTTTCCGGAATACACAAAGCTCCTTCTCTAATAAACAAAAACTTGTATACGAGTATACATTTTCCCCAGACACTGAAATCGCAATTTGGATGAAAGGGTATCAGATAATGGGACGAAATATTATTTAGAAAAGATTTCTCTGTAGCAACAATGAAGTAATATTGTTTGCGAGATAGATAAATAGGATGTCATGAAATATGACGACCTTTTAATAACACGCATTCGTTTTTATCGAACATTTTTTTTGTTATCTTGTAAATCGATTGAAGAGTTTGCTTATTACATTTTCTTTGTAAAATATATAATATTTATAATCGTTACACAAATTTCTAGTTCACTAGATGCCAACGTTAGTGTTTTCGTCCAATGTCTATGTAGCTGTGGTTAAAGCAGTGCGTACCATCATTTCGACCACATCACCACTTAACTACAGGTGGGATTGTGGTCAAGCGCTAATTATTAGTTGTAAAACAAAAGTGTTGCGCCCCCTCTAATGGCTGCTGGCTCTAACACTGTCAAGGTATGCATAAATAATAACTCCGTATAAAAATACACTTGCATGAATATTTCAGGAATTCAGAAAAAAAGAGGAAGCCGTGTAGTTAATTTAATATAAATTTGCTATTATTTCCTAAATTCACTATGTACTAAGTATACATTTGCTATGAAGTAATTTATGTTGCAAAAGTGAGTGGCAGTGTTGGTAGGGGAGAACAAGGTCCAAGGAGAACTTATATCGATTAAATTATTAAAATACTAAAGAAGGGCGATATAAGGAGTACCCATAACCGACGAGCTTGTATGCGTAGATGTATGGTGTGCCAGGATCGCGTCAAATAGAAATCCATGATCTCTGCCTACCCCTCTGGGTTACAAGCATGAGCGTATATAAGTAATTATAAATTCATTCTTTTTTAAAGTTGATTTGAGTCCTGAAAGAGTTGAAGCTGAAACAGACGAACCCGTCTCACAAATATATATTCAAAAGATTGGTTTTCAACTTCTGTTTTTAATTAACAACTTCTGTACTAGCTACGAAATTTTGCAGCAAAGTTTACAAACACAAAAACGCAAAAAGTACAGCGAATGCTAAAGACAAACTTTATTTCGCCACACGGAATGAAACTTAGGACTGCGGTTTTCGAATTTAGGTAAAACGCAAGCTTATTCTGGCCTTGTTCATACGGCGGGTGTATCAACTATGTAAAAAGTTCTTACTGAGTAGAGTGCATATTCAGTCTACTCCCTTGTATTGTTTTCCCCTCACTAAGCCTTGCTATAAGGATCTAGCTGTACTTATATCCTTCCCTCACACCGCACCCTAAACAAGATAAGTATAGTAAGATTTTGAAATATTCCATCCTTCAAGACAATTACACCATTTTAGTTTCCAGACAGTATTATGTACTTAAGGGCTCTTTATTTTTTTGCACTTAAATGTTCCAGACGAAATAAAAAATACAGACTTCTTTTATGCCAGGCTTCACTGAAGTGTTTTTAAAATATAATTTTCTGTTCATGGTAATATATTTCCAAACAACACAATGATTTAATTCTGCAATATATTGAACCTAAAAAGAATATAAACAAAGTTATATTTTTATTGGTATTAAGCGTAATAATAAAAATCTGTTAACCTGACACAGGAGTAACGAACTTTAAATCACATTTACATTAGTGGCAATAAATATTTCTTATTAATTATTAAATGTACAAAATTATATAATTTAACATTATACTGAGCCACAGCCAGAGCTCTGCTTTGTGGATGGTATAATTATTCGGTTTCACAAAATTATATTTATCATCGCCTAATATCAAAGTACGCTCTGTTTACAACTTCGTTGACAGACAGATGTTTATCTCTACCTCTTTGAAAGCTTGCAAGGAAAATTTGATAAGAAAACTTTAATTAGGAGAAATCAAATATAAATGAGAATTTCTGACCATTTCATCTGCTGCTTCTTGAGATCTTTTACTTCCGGAATAAGATATGTTTTGTTTTGTATTATCGTTATCATTTTAATTAATTTATAATTTATTGAATTAATAAGCGGTTACAAATATAATTCAAGAATCGAAGATATATAAACTGTCTGAACTGAGACAATACCTAAGCTATTTTAGTCATACATATATGTCAATCGAGTCTGAAAATCAATTGAAACCTTATTGATTATTTATGAATAACCTGTTTTTATGATTGCGAAAATACTTTGAAGGTATTAAACATAAAGTATGAAATTGAAAACAATTAGTCATGCCTAAACCACATTTAACATCAGTGAGTTTATTTAGGCCATCTTAAATTTTATATACTTTATAATAAATTTTACAAAAACAAAAACCAATAAAATAAATATAAGCACCTGCCCATCACCGAAAGGGATAGGTAGAGATTATGGGTTTCCATTTCGCACCATACTGGCACACCTCTCACGCTTCTTCTACATACATACTTCTGAGCGTACATTATCGTTGGTTACTGGAACTCCTTATATCACCCTTCTTTAGTACGTCACTAATCTGAGATTGAAACGCTTGCTTTAGATCACGTTTCAATCCAAATGTAACCAAGGTTGATCGTAGATTACCTCTTTTACCTTTATCGTATGTCTTATCCAAATTTACGAAGGCGCAGAAAACTTTTCGGTTTATAGCCAAAAACTTTTCTGTAATTATACGTACGTTCTGATCCACGCAGCCTACTTCTTTCCTAAGACCTGCTTTCACATCCCAAATTCTTTCTTGTTTTCGATTTTATGACTATTTCAATCGATATTTTAGCATAAAGTTCATTATCCAGAATAATCCCCCCATCCCTCTCATTATGAACAACATCCATTCTCGATTGTACTGACCTTCCTCTGGAATTTTGGACCTATTTCTAAACATGTTTAAATTTGCTTGGAAG
Organism: Papilio elwesi; assembly: GCA_029849275.1. Taxonomy (NCBI): domain Eukaryota; kingdom Metazoa; phylum Arthropoda; class Insecta; order Lepidoptera; family Papilionidae; genus Papilio; species Papilio elwesi. The sequence continues at coordinate 8,627,998 of CM056700.1, read as the reverse complement.
TCGTAAGAATGAATTAAAAAAAACTATTAATTAAGTAATAGTAACGAACGAAAAATAACGTCTGTTAAAAGAAACAACTGTAAATTAAGTCATAGCAAAAGATTAATGTAAATGTTCACGATAAAATGTTTTAAAATTGAAACGTGTCAAAATTGAGTATACTTCGAATAAGAACAGATTACTTTGACGGTAGTACTCCATTCTTTTCCGTCGTTTTATTAATTCGTTGTTCGTATGATGAAAATATTTCACAAACTTAATTTCTCTTTAGATTTGTAACCAGATGCAAAAAAAATAAATTGTTATTGTAGACACAAGACAAAATCATAAAGTTAATGTAAAATTGCCCGTAATCTTCTGTAAAATTACTGTATTTCATAAATTACTAATTGTTACATTTACATTTCTAACGACATTACCTGTATGGTTGTTAAAATTAATTATTCATAGAACGTTAATAAAACTCAGATTATAAAATAAATATTATGACCATTTTCTTTTCGTATTATCCTAAACAGGCAGACACAACACAACTAGTTTTTTTCACTGAAGATAAAATGTTACAGTGGGTTGTCTAAATTAAATATTTATGTACTTAATTAAACTGTGAATCAAAAACACAAGTGCGCGGGGATTGTATCCATGTTCAGATAATCGACGAAAAACGTAAATGTTAATGCTAAGTAAATTCATAATTTGTAATCTGTGAGACTGCTGCTACTGACCTTTTGAATTCTGATGATCGATGAGTGTGCCGGTGACGAAACCTTGACTTACGAACTACTACTAGGATTAACATTAGATAAATTTGCGATCATTAAAAAATCAAATTTGTTACTTTATCTACATTGAAGTTACAGGTCACAATTCGGGTCCTTCGAGAAAAATACCGTGCCAGATACTTTGTAGTACTAAAATTGTAAAATAACCAACTCTGTCGTACATCATCGTTAGGATTGTTTATTATATAAAAGTAAACATTTTTCGTTATCAAAATAAATCATAAACTAAAAACGTTTTTATTATAATATATTCTCAGTTATACAAATATATCCGTAACTGAAAGTTTAGTTAACAATGAAACAAAGACTCACCAACAAAGGCAGGATTCTTACAAAGGATGCCATCAGCATACCAACTTCCATCAGAATTGTGTACAAGGAGTAGTGCTTATATTCCAGAGATATTAAGGTTCAATTTCGAATATCTACATTTTTAAAGACACGTAGATTTTTTTGGTTGGCTACTAATATTATAAATGCGAAAGTTTGTAAGTATGGATGTTTGTTATTCTTTCACGCAAAAACGGCTAAACGGGTCCGAATGAAATTTGGCACAGAGATAAATTATAGTCTGGAATAACATATAGGCTACTTTTTATCCCGGAATGTACGGTTCTTGCGGGATTTTTTTTTGTTTTTGTTTACTTTTACAAAAGGTGATGTTCCCTATGGATTCCGAAACGGCTACCCGGATGAAACCAGGCTGATCCCTAAAAATCAAACGCTCAGCATACATTTATGGTTATCGTCTAAGTACGGCCACCTTCCTTTATAACTCGACAAATATACTTGGAATTCACCATAGAACAAAAGTGTAATCCTATATCTGAGAACTATCCTCCAGCAATCCTGAAGTCAATACTTTTAGTTAGGAAACTAGTACGGTCTCACTGTCCGTCGTTTCATTGACAAAGAGGACACGTATTCGACGTTTTTCACATCAGTATACGAGAGAACAAATCTAGTTAAACTTTTCTTCCGCTTCCTGTTTGTTCGAAGTGTTCGATCTAATATCTTAGTCAGACGGCGAACTATTGGTTTAGGTTCGAGTTACTTCCAACTTCGAACGTTGTAGTTGAATCTGCTTTCAACGAACGAAAATGTTTTTTATAGCGGGAGGAAATAAGCTTTTCCTATGGAAGAAGCTTGCAAACGAGCAACCTGGTCGTCGATATTAAGTGACCGCTGTTGTTGTTGCCAATCATTAATAGAAAGAGGATACGTAGGAAAGAGGATATTTTCTTTTCCTATCCATACCCTCACCCGTCAAATCTTCGTCCCGTTTCCATCCTTTCTTATTAGAAAAGGATGGGCAGGAGAACAGGATTGGATTTGGGCCTCCAACACTTTACTCCTTAGACGAAATGCAAAATACTTCTTCTTGACGCCTGTCTTGTGTGAGGTCACCGGTTGAACCGGCCTCATTCGTGCAACAGATGTTGTTACGAAATCTACCAATCTTAAAAGCCATGTGATGTGCTGATGTTATACGAACACCGCAACTATCACAAGAGTTACGTATTGATTCCAGCCTCTTCATCACATCATCACAGTAGCTACTAACACGGTAATACGGTACAAACAAACAATCAAAATCATTTCTTCCCCGGTCAAACCAGCGTATTCTTGCAACATCTGCTGCTATCTGTTTTGGTCCTAGTCTTAAAACGTACCCGCATCCATTAGATATAGCACAACGGATCTGTTAAATTATGACAGGTACAATTATCACATCAGTATCATTGAAGAATAAATTTGAGTACATTTAATACAAACAGTTTGGCACGCCACCAATTATCGAAGCCTAGCTGATTCACAAATGTCACTTGTAAAGTATCGAAATCAAGTAGTGTAATAGCGAAAATACTCCAAGTAGACCATCAAAAATATTATAAAATACTAGTGTCGATGCGATAAAAAACAACTAATAAAAAATACGGTATCCGAACCCGTTCAAAGTAAACAAGACAGGTTCTTGTAAGACAAGGTATACTGGGTCCGCTAGAATTAATATATAAATGTTACTGAACGTAATAATCTAAAATTAAATCTTAAATAACAGAATGTCGAGAAGGTTGAAGGAGTTCAACCCACAGGCGTATCACCGTCACATACAACCAACATGTTATAGAGTTGTTTTAAATATACAACTTCCCGTTTTGAGGGTGCATGTCACTAGAGAAAGCGGTATGAGGTTTTAAATGTCAAACTCACGAAGATAGAATTTCTACTTTATTTTCTTAATTCGTTTTAATTTATTTTATGGAAGAAGGTGGCAAAGGCAATCTGATATTATGTGACCGCTACCCATGCATCCACATCAAGCAAATGAGTTGCAGATGCGTTGCAAGCAAGTAGAAGTGAGTTATAATTATTTCCTTGCTTAAATAAAGTCTAATGAACAGAGGAAAGAATTATAAATTCCTTTAATGAATAGATAGAGAATAAGATCCATTTCCTATCCACCCCCCACCCTGCAAATTAATCATCCCTTCCATCTTTTCTTTATTAAAAAAAGTGTGAGAATGGGAAGACTGGAATTGGGCGTCCGGCACCTCATCACACATCAGACGAAACGCAGAATTTAATTTTTGATTATTTTGGCACATATATGAAGAAGATGCAATGAAATCCATATTTCAAAAAAGAATATGTTTTTTTTAAATAAAGTAAATAGAAGATTGAAAATCAAGATATCATGACTTACACCAGTAGCAAAAGAAACTCTAGACAGGGCGAGCGAACAAAGGGCACACTCGACACTCGAGGGCTTACCACTCCACTTGCTTTGTCTTGCTAACATTGTTTAATTTTACTCTGACGGAAGGTACCCACAGCTGAAATTCAATTTTACAAGAAATTATAATGAAGATTACAATGGCTTAGAAAAGCAATATCCGGGTAGATATCATTACATACTATAGAACAAATTCCCCTGGTCGCTGCGTCTGTATGTCTGAACGCGAAAAACCCAAGCACTACAGAACAGATTTTTACCAAGAGACGTAGCGATTCTCGAGCATATAATTCGTTAAAGTCAGTTATGCACATTATCTGATACGTGAAGCTGATTGTTTAAGTAGACTTAATACTACGACTGGTGCGAAAATATTACAAATATAATGTATTATAATATGAAGCGGGAATACGACAAGATGAAGGTAACAGAAGGAGGTTTGGAGATACACTAACAGGCGAGATGTCCCAGTCTTATGCAATACATGAATGCTTTGCTATGGAATCTACGGAAAGCTTACAATATACCACCGAAACTTATTTTAATATATGTTATTTAAATATATTAGTAATTTATTTTTTATTTAAAAAAAACGAACTATTTCTAAATCTGTGTGATATTTTAACAAATATAATGTTTGTATTCGATTCTGATATAGGCTCATTCCTTGCCGTATTTGGGATCTAATATATTGTACACGGTCATATGGACCTGTATGAAATAAACTTCTACATAAATAATGCCTATTATTTGTGTATTATGGCTTATCACTTCTACGTACACATTTTTCTAGTGCCGCTTGAGCGCTGGCATAAAATAGATCGAAGCCTCGCATTCCGTATAAAGAATCCACTCGGCAGCGTGATTTAACAGATAATTGAACGGCCAAGGAGGTTGGATTGCCTTCTCTCTCGACTCTAAGCGAGGCATTGAATAAATAAACTCTATGTTCTCAAGTAGAGCATAATGAACGGATCAATAAATTGATTTACGTTTATCTTTTGTTATAAGCGGAATTATGTATATTTATTTTTAACATATTTTACGAATATTAACATAACAAATAATAAGTAATAAAGATATTATGTTAATTTCGGAAATCAGAAGGAAATCGAAGTCCACTATATTGGTTTTGTGCTAACGTATTATAAAATGAACTATGACCTTCGGAAGACCGTTTAGGTCACACAAGAAATGCATACATACATACATATCTACGTACACGCTACATGCGCGCAAACACGTGTTAATAAGAGACGACAACCACTTGATTTGGGGCAAGAGCCGATTGGTCTTTTCCTTTAGTTGTATAAAACTAAACTTTAAATTGCAACTAAATTTTAAATTGTATTATGTTGGCACTAAAGTATATGTATAATTGATCGAGTTTGTTATTCCTAACACTTACATATGCCAAAGAAAGTCTCATAAAGTAATTTCATGCTGATATTCCGTGAGATGCAGACCTTAAGTATAATAATGTTGGTGAGTTGTAGTGTAGTCCAGCCTTAAAATGAAACGTGCTTCGTTTCCACCAAATCCCCGCAATTTCAACGGCTATCAGTGTTGAATTACTCAAACTTGTTTAGCGTAGACGTAGGTGCGGTGTAAAGGTAAGTGGAGTTCGTTGGGTCTCTAGTGGTATAATTTAAATTTATTTATGTCAATCCTTAAAGTTAATACGACCCCATTTTCTCGCCTCAAGGAACATTGTTTTATGTTTCAGGATCCAACTACTAATTACAACTTGAGATGTGTTGACTGTTTGAAATACTAGCTGTAGAATATTCAACCATTCTCAAAGACGAGTTCTTGAATAATGTTTAATTTAATTATTCAAATATTTTCAATAATTTTTTTTGCGTCAATAAATTAAATTAATAAATCTTTTAAAATCGAATTGTCAATATTTATGCACGGCTCATACAATAATTATTCAACTACTGGCAGGGCGATCATACTAGCAACTTTAATCAATTCATTATTATTTTTACGCATATTTCCAACTGGACCCATTAGCCTCCACCTAGTCTGTATATGTTTGTATGCGTGAGTGTGTGATGAGGAAATACGATGGGTTTTGAGACGCTTGTCACCAGTTAAAACTCAGAAAAATAAATACCTCTATCACATTTCAGTTTCGCACACTATTATCAAACATTCAATCATAAAAAAGTCAATAAAATAAAAAAGATATTAAATTTGACTTTTATCACTTTAAATACTTTCATAACACTAACCTGAATTAATTTTAGTAGTTATTATTAAGACTGAATCGACAGTTTGTTCCTCAGTCACATTGATAATCAAGCAAACGAAGTTCTGTCATACATAAGTTTTAGATAAATCTACAGGTTTTAAACATCCAATTTCAGATGTGGCCGCTTACATAAAACACTAATAAGAATCAATCAATTTTATTCAGGTCACTTAATTCTCAGTATCGTTTCTGAATTTAAAAAATAATTATATTTAAAATGTACAACTTGTGACGCGCTTAATTAAATTAAAGTAAAATAATTTACAGTATTCAGTCTAACACGGCAAAATTTAACAGTGGTAGAGTCCGCAACATCAATTACACGAATGGGCCGGCTCGACCGGTGAAATACCACGACTTCACAGAAAACAAGCGTGAAGTAGAAGTACTCTGCGTTTCGTCCGATGAGTGAGGTGCCGGAGGCCTAATTTGAGTCCTCTTATCCTGCCCAACCTTTCCTTATAAGCATAGGAAGAGAACAAGAAGAGGATTGGAGGACCCCCTCCCGGTTGACGAGGAGAAGGAAATATCAACTTTCCTGTCTATGCCCTCCTCTGTCCATTAAAGGTAGGCAACGCATCTGCAACACATTTCCTTGTTGCGGATGTCTATGGGTAGCGCTCACTTAAAATCAGGAGATCCGCTTGCTCGTTTGCCACCTTATAACATAAAAAAAGAGTTTATATAAATGTTCGCCTGTACTGTGCTACGAAAAATCGTATTAAAGAAAGTAAGTATTCAAAAGTACGCAGCAGAAGCGCGAGAGGAAATGCGAACTGTATATTTAATTATAAAATGCGCTTAAAAATACTCCACAGCATTTAATTTTGCAGGTTTTTCCGACGTAAGCGCTTACGTGGAAACCTTTTCTCGACCTCCATTTTATTTAACCATTCAGTACATTGACTGTTGAGTGTTAGTAACAATTAAATTCAATTAAAAACGAATGCCCTGCCTTAGATAAGCACTTTGCGGGCCTTTCTATATTTAAAATAATTGCATATATATTTAATAAAAAAGTAGGGAGTGTATAACAATTACTTTATCTGTTTAATCAAGGCAGAGTCTGGCAGAGAGGCAGTTTCATCTATATAAAAATGAATCCCGATTTCCTTTAGTCACGACATCACGCGTGAAAGTCTGTACCGATTTCGCTTATTCTTTATTCTGTGTTTTTATTGCCTGGAGAAGGTTCTTATGAAAGAAACATTCAAGAGGTTGCACGGAAAATTAGAAAACTTAAGAAAACTTAATGACCATATTAAATGTTAGGTAACTAACATTTAAAATGGTCGCTTTTGACCTAACTGTGATTTTCGTAAAATATATTTCGTACTAGAATAATGTCATCTACAGAATGTTAAGCTACCAGTAGGTTATAGTCCATCCCACAGCAATGCAAGCACAAAAGATGGCGCTCTAAAAATAGTTCATTTCTTTTGTGAAATATCGAGTTTGAACGGGAAAGGAGACCTGTATTAATAATAAAAATCAATCAAAACAGTATCTAAATACATAAGATACGTTATATATACACAAGTATTGCTAGTATTGTCTTAACGGTCTTAAAAATAGAGGTATATGACATATGTATTGTATACAATACAATATCTGTAATTGTCAATATGTACAAAAATATTACAAATGTAAAGCAAGGCGTCAGTCAATGACCTTTTACTGGTTATTGTTATATTTCCAAGTAAAGTTTCTGATATTCCACTGAATGGGTAATCAGAAAATAAGGTAGTAATAAAAGTAATTCTGAGCTAAGAGGTGTGTTAGCAAGTGTAGTTTACACGATATCGCAACACCGCCCAATTCACTGGCAAATTTTAACTCAAATTGGTTCTTGTTAAACGAAGTTCATTCCTACTTGTAGATTACATCACTATGTCATAAATATTTCATGATACATTTCCAATTGTAAAAACTTGTTATTAAATAGACGCGACTTGTCATTTTTTATGTTTTAATTGAACGAGTTTTATTTGCATTGTAATTAATAAATACGCAACATTGACGTTTAAGTTTTCCTGAAAATAAACTGTTCCCGAGGGATAGAAAGTATATCTTTCCTTCTTTTACTATATCGGTTGCCATATTAATGTTATGTGTTTTGGCAATAACAACTTTTGACACATGTTATCGAAGTTTAACACGAAATTAAATAACGAAAATTAGCAACGAATATAAAAACGAATGCGAAAAAATAAGAAACCGTGCAACGCCGCGGGCAACAACAAGTGAATCAACACAGAATTTAACATCAGCTCCACAAACCACATGCTTGTTTACTACCAGAAGATTTCACATGTATTTAGCATGGAAGATACCAAATACATTTGAAACCTTCTGCTTAAATACAAAAAAATATATATACAAAAATACAATCGAATGAAACATCTTTTTAAATGCAAACTACTTGTACAGTTTTCACGGCATATTCAAACCTCAATTATAATGTAATACTAGTATTACTAAAACATAAAGTTACTGAATAAGTAAGAAAGTTACTAAGTAAGTTCATTCAACATATAAACAACATATGTGATATATAATGTATATTTTATATCAACATATTAATAAATCGGATCAATGAAAAGAGAATAACAAACAAATTTATGTTGAAGAAGTGAGTGTCAGTGTTGGTAGGGGACGCCCTAGGAGAACTTATATCGATCGACTTACTAAAACAGGGCGATATAAGGAGCACCCATAACCTACGAGTAAGAATACATAGAAGTATGAATGTAGAAGAAGCAAGAGAGGTGTGCCAAGATCGAGCCAACTGGAAATCCTTGATCTCTGCCTACCCCTCTGGATAATGGGCGTAAGCGAATATCTATTCATTTATTTTATAAATAAATCAATATTACAAAGTTCCAAATTTGAACTAGGATAACCCACATACTTGAAGATCAATACTCAGCCGACCGAACGACAGCTTAATGTGTGGTTAGTAGCAGGAAAGCACTCAGTTATAAATGCCATTAGTGGTCGTCCAAGCAAATAGGTTCCCAATTCGGGCAAGTAAATCTATTATACAGCTCACTGCGCCATCAGCGTTAAATATTACTGACATCATTGTAAGTATAGTTACACATAAATTAAAAGAAAATAACCCTAATCAATATCATCCTATAGATAAGAAATTAACAGTCCTAGAGCCCGCAACAATAACACGTATGTTCCACGTATGGGCCGGCTCGACCTGTGAAATACCACGAACTGAAAGAAGACATGTGTCTGTCAGAGTTTTGTCTGATGAGTGAGGTGCGGCCCAACTTCAGCCCTCTTCCGCTTTCTATCTTTTTCTATGAAGTTAACGTTGAGAGGGAGAAAATGATTTGACGAGGAAGGGGACGAATATTCCTATTTTCTGTTTATCCTCTGTACATTAAAGGTAGGCAACGAATCTGCAACTCATTACAACTCATACCTACAACCTACAAGTTGGAATAATCCATGGGCTATAAATATAAAGTTTATGAATGATAAGTGTCAAGTAGGTCTAAAAATGTTTGTCATTTCAAAGAAAAATCGTCGTACGCAGTAAGGAAAATGTTCAAATTGGCAGAGATGTATTTGTACTTGTTATTTAAATAATAATAATTATTAATTATTATATTTAAATAATTTATTATTAATTTAATTATCCACCAGCCCTGGCCCAGCGTGTTGGATTATGGCCTCTCTTGAGATCCCTGTGTCCCTACAGTGGGGATACATTCTAATTAAGGCTGAGTTATTATTACTATTTAATACTAATAATTATATATGGATTTATTACAGACGCTGGCCCAGTGCAGGTTGGTGGATGTCACATGTGAATTTGAATGTTCGGTAGCAGTGATGAAAGAAATTATACAAAGTAAAGCCTCTGCCTGGGTTCGAACCTGCGACCTTACGTAAGTCGGGGCATCAACCGCTGAGCCACCATTGCTCAACTGTTTAATTAATACTATTTCTTAAATATTTTTACCGTAATTATCAACGTAATTAACAGAATTTAATTAATATCACCATCGTTGTCGTACGTAAGTCGGGACCTATGCGTGGGGGCCAAAACTTTTAATTAGGATTAATTCTAAAAACTTTAACTTTAATTATAATAAGTGATAATTATAGTATATTTATTTATAGATACAACTTAGTTAGGGGCGCACACACATACACGCAAGGAAGATGATGGAATAGAAGGCATCACGGCACGAGAGCGTCATGCCGTTTGCTGACACAGAATACCACAGCTTTACATCAAAAATATTTGTAATTTTTAACAATTACCTCGCATATTTCACTTTAAGATAAAAATGGTAGAATTGAAATATTGATAACTAGAACTTTTAGGCTGTAACGTGCTGAAAAATAATTAACCGCAACAATTAAAAATAAACTCACATGTGTCAAGTGCTCACGTGAACCATCACCTCCAAAATTAGCAACATCAGCCATACTTGAGTGTCCCATCAACGTTCCACAAATTAAGGGAGAGAAGAGAGAGAGAGAACCACCGTAACCGCCGTAAAAGTCGGCATGGATGGTTTGATTATTATTAAGAATGTACACACATCAGTATGTATTTAAATGTTTAGTAAAATTACGCGAGCAATACAACAGGAAACTGTTAATTTTTATAACAGTATTTCAAAACTTTGTATGGAATAAAGCATTAAAAATCACGACAATATTGCGACAGATATTCAAGTCCTTACAAAAGGGTATGTAATATACATGCATAAAATTTTATTTCTCAAAGCCCTCTGCGCATGTTTGCCTAGCTTCAGCGACTGGCAACTTTCGTGTGGACCTCCAACGCCAGTGGATGGTGGACCGTTGCCAGTGAAGTACGTGTCGCGCTTAACCTACATCATTACGAAGTTTTGGACTTTGTCGTTTTAAGTGAATTGGGACGGCGATTTTCTTTTGTTGGAATTATGACATGAGATATTAAGTAAGTTTAAGAATGTAATTTTTTTATAGAACAGATTTCAACGCGTTTTATATTTAAATATTTTTTCGTAACTTAAGTTCTTCGCTCGGTATTTTTGAATTGAATTCGTTATAATATTGTTTTTATTTGTTAAACTTTAAATTTTGAACAAATATTATTTCCGTAAAAATTGTTATAAAATTTTTTTTGTATAACGTGTAATTTTAAATTTTAATTCTTATCTTTCTCGGTCAATCATTTTTAACTTTATCTTTTAAAACATCATGTCCACACTACGCAGATTTAAATATAGTAATGTGGTAAGCATAAAGCATTACATATCACCTAAATTACCTTTTTGTCAACTTTTTATATCTGGTAGAAGTCAGCAAGTGTAATATAAATAAGTCAACAAATTGAAAGTTTCTTAAACTAAATTATTAGTATGTTATATATAATATTTACACAAGTTACTCAATGAAAAGAAAATGTTATGTCATTATGAAATGAGGTCAAAGCTCGCGATCCCTTCTTCATATATACTTTGACTTCTTTTTACATGATTTAGAAATCAAGTTAACTTGATAAAATACTTAGTTTAAGTTTAGTCTTTTATCTATGATTATTCTCTATTTACGAATGATCTCCAGTGATATCTATTCTAAATTCTATTCTAAACCAATATGACTAAGAGACGAGAGAAGAGGAAGGCGCTCACTTCTCTCGTCTCTCAGCAACCGTTTGCCGATGTTCATGGGCGTGGGTGACCACCCGCTGATCGTTTGGCCCCTTATCTTATATATGTGATAGGTTCTTTATCATTCGATGAAAAACTTTCATCTCGTTATACTTAATATAAATAATGGAATATTTTATGGTGATACGATCGAACATTTTAATTAATTACACGAACCTCCGTCGGTCCGTCCGTGGTCCTTCAAAAACGGCCATTACTTTTTTAACATGTAGGCAACCCATCTGAAATTCTGATCATTGATACGCATTAACATTTTCAACAATCAAATAAGTTACGAATGCGTTACAAAGTCCGGCCCCTCGTACGCTCCAGCCATAATAGGGTGCACTAATCTTATTCAAATCATCGGGTCATCTTGGGGTAGAGTAACCTGTTTAAATTATATTATGTATACATTTACATTGTGGTAAAAAACCCACGTACGATTTCCGGTAACCAAAATCTGCATCTATATTGAGATTATCCCACACAACAACTATTTATATTTTGATCCACCCACTTTCGTCGAATAACTTGTATATGTCATAAAAATACAAAACGAATTATATAGTTCTATTTCTACCTGAAACAGCCTCCATATTTCACTAAGAATACACTTTTATATTCAGTAGAATGTAAAACATGTCTGACTTGTAAAACTATCAGTGTAAATTAGCAACATACTTTAAAAGAAGGTTCCTGCGGAAATTGGCGTAAAACGTGAGTCACACAGTATTCGAAGCGCAAGCATTGCACTAGATGGCACCAATCTTTTTCTATTACGTAATATTGTATAAAAGAAAAAAAACGTTGTTACTAATTGAAACGGTACCCTTATATTTGGGATATTGTATACCATAATTATTTGTTGTTGTAAGTCATATATTTCAGTGCGATTCAGGTATTTTTCACTCTGACTTTCATTTGACAAGTTAGCACCCTGCATTTTTAAATAGATGCCTTTTATTTGCCGTATCTTTGAATAAGGTTCAAAATATTGCTCATTCCTCTTTATATTTGGCGTCTGTGTTACTCCTGCTTACTGAGTAATGAACTAAAAGCTTCCCAAAAATAAAATACTCTTCTCATAAAAAAAATATTTCGAGTAACCGGCTTCTATATTTTATAAAATAAGCATCAACGTTTTGTACGTTTATTTGTCCTTTACGCGTTCTTAAACCTTTGGTCTGATTGTGATGAAATTTTGGTAAAGACGCCCGCAGATTTATGGTCCAAATTTTTTTGGATTGTGTGAATGGATTGGAAATTGGTTGGAAAAATCGTTACTATTATTGTGCACAAAATAAATACTTTTACTTTACGTATCATTGCATCGTCGAATTGCTAGTCGATTATCAAAGGAAGACATCAAATAAGATGTAGAGTATATTTCTGTGTTAATACACACTTCTATTTATTTGAGTTCCGACCTCAACTTAACCGGAGTTTTTCTTTTAATGGCTCCCTCTGGTACGCGGAGTAGTTCGAGGGTTTTATAGCTTCCGTTCTTTTGAAGTGGATTCTTCACACTTTTGTCTGAAGGTTTTATGTACTCCAACATTAACGGTATAAGAAACTCGCTTAGAACAAAGATGTCCGACATTGCTAACAATTAAGTTACTTTGTTACATGAAACTTATCCTTTTTAAACGAATAATCTAACTTTAGTTAGATCGCTTTCTTCGACGAATTAGTAGGTGAACTATTTTGCTATGAAGTTAGATATAACATTAATCCTACTAATATTATAAATGCGGATGTTTGTGTGTATGGATGTTTGTAATTCTTTCACGCAAAAACTACTTAATCGATTTTAATTAAACTTTTGTTATTTTATATTTTTTATATCTAAAGATACTGTGTGAATTGTCAAAAACATAACGATAAGTATCAAATAAGGAGGAAAAATGAATTATTTTAATGTATTAGAGTTAGCCGTACTGTATAATGGAGATGTTTACCAATAGTCCTATAAAAAAAGCCTGCAACAGCATATATCTTTTATAGGGCGAAACGAAGTTTGCCGGGTCAGTGAGTATAATAATATAATTCTAACAGTGGTAGAGCCCGCAACAACTATTGCACGAAGGCCGACTTGACCGGTGAAATGCGACATCACAGAAGAAAGGCGTGAAGTAGGAATATAGTTCTGCGTTTCGTCTGATGAGTGAGGCGCGTGAGAACTTAATTGCAGGTTTCCAAATTAAATTATTTTTTTACATCTATAACACTGGTTCCATTTGGAAAGATATGATAATTGCAAAACCAATGTACGTAACATACAAACACTAATTCTCACATCCCTTATCCAATCTTAATATTTAATATCGGTGATTTAAAAAAAATATGACAGGAAAGAAAATCGTAATCTATAGCTTTAAGCAATGCATCACAGATTAAATATTTGTTACAACTTTTGTCCATTATGTTAGGCAAGGCATCTGCAACTCGTTTGCTTGTTGCAGATGTCTATTGGCAGAGATCACTTAATATCGAGTGCTCCGCTGGCTCGATTGTCACCTTCTAGATAAGAAGGTCGCGTTTCAAGTCTATAGAGAACAGATTGATTACAAGAGATTAACAAATGAAACGATTTGAATAATTCAATCACTATTGGATAGTTATTGTTATCCGTTTGTACCAGCTTATATTTTATATTTTACCCGGATAAAGCAGACTAAGAGCAGGTAATTTAAGATAAAGGAATACGACCACTTATTTCCGATACTAAGCACTTGAAACACATGCTTGTCGAGCCGAAATGTCGCCTTAGCTTTGACTCGGACATATAAAAGTACTCCCACACAAAGGAAACGGTAATTTCTTAAAGCGACTTCGATACGTAACATCTGTACACTGGTACAGAGAGTTAAATAAATAGAAAATATTGCGTTCTTCTGTGACTAGCAATACGCCCTGGCTTCGCGCGGGTAGCAAAGGTTATTACAGCAACATTTTTTTTCAGTCGCAATATGCAACGTCATAGATATGTTTTAGCCAATTTACACAAAACTTGTTTATGAATTGCTCCCTCTATCGGTGGGAATAGTATGAAAATCCAACACAGCAAGGGAAATATTAATTTATAATATAACCTTTAAAGATGAGACACTATGTCCGTTAGGATCATTGTCACCACTTTAAGACCTTTGTACTAGAACCCGATTTGGGTGTCGTCTTGTAAATGGGCTAACTAGTAAACAGCATTTAAAAGTCCTATCACTGTATTACACGGCTAGCACAGTATATATTAAGCAACAATATAGTTAAATATGCCTACATATTTTAAATAATATTTTCATAAGTTTGAGCCTTTTATGATTTTTTTCGGGCCTCGATTAAAAAATCTACTGTAACCGGTTCTCACTTAGAATTACTTGTCGAACCATATTGTAGAACTAAAATGACAGATACACGGAACCGCGCAGCGTATACAACAATACAGGGCGAAGACGAACTTTATGAATTACTCTAATGTCTAAAAGGAGGAAGAAATCCCTCCCTGCCCTTTTCCCACTTTATGTGGAGTCATAACATGTCTTCGACATCCATATCGATCTGTTATCCGACATTTCAGTCGTGACTCTCTCCTCAATCTTGTCACCTTTCACCCAATCCATCCATAATATCTCAGGCCTTCCCCTACCGACGTATCCCACCACATTCATATCTAAAAGTGTTTTTCAATGCTTTTCTTCCGTCCTCACATACCCATATTATGACAACCCTTTGCTCCAATAGACCATCGCATTCATAATATTGTAGAAACTTGTAACCTGAACAATCCGCACAGGTCGATCAGAGAACAATACCCTCTAATAGATTCGAGAATGAAAAGGTAACGTTAAAAACACGGCTTGATTTTCAAATTTGCACAAAAGTCTACGCGTCAGCCAGATGAGAACTATACAGTTTTCGTTTCACCGTTTAATTTCAATTGCTGATTTATCAACTATAAATATTACCTTATACTTTCATCAATTGGATTGCTTAATATAACATGGTTTTGTAGTATGTATGTACTGATGAAATAAATGATTACATTCTTTTGAAATAAATCGTTGAATCTAAAATACTTTGTAAGTTTTGTGTACATAACGTTCATCTAATCAATTGTACACAGTGTAGATATAACTTCAACAATGAGAGCAGTAGTGAACTATTCTTTGTGAGTAATTATACTTAGTTTTTGTTCGGCGTCTTAGCGGACAATACTTTGTTGCGGTCTTTTGTTTCGAAAGTAAAATCGACAAAGCGGTCCGAAAATTATTCCGTTAATTGTCCAAATTCACTTTTCGTCGGTTACAATCCGGTGAAAAGGCGTGATTTTATGAATAATTCATTGTTCCTTGAAGCGGCTGTTACTAAATGACGTCGAAAATAGCGACAGCTGTGTCGCATAAAGAACGAACTAGAGTGGCCTTCGCCCTTCATTTTAATTAAGAGACGGGTAATGCGATATTATGAAAGTCGTAAACAAGCGACGAGGTTTCCTATGCTCGTGAAAATAAACGCTAATTAACCAAAGGAGTTTACGTTTAGACAATAGTGAGGATTAAATATGGCGTCGGCGTTGTGCTCACAACCTTTTTAATTAATAATTCGCCATAGTTTCATACGGGTAAGTGAACATATCCGCAAGCATTTTTTCTGTAATAACTTAGTACTAGTACTAGTCATTGTCATAATTAAGCCAATTTCCACAAAATCTTACCGAATGATATGTACGTAAACCTTCTTGTTGTATACTCTAAATATTGGTCAAAACCAATGATATTATCCAATAGATAGGCCATTAGCGGTTGAAAAGTGAAGTCTCGGAAAGCGTACTTGCGCTTATTCTATAGTTTACGTCATGTGCTTACATTTAAGGGAAAAACACTAGGCGTCATATTTTTTCTCATTATTTTACTTTTTACACCATTCGACACGTGAATGTTGTCGTCACTGCCTTGGAACTCTTTGGACCGGTGATTTTGATACCTATAGTACCAAATATAATAGGTCCAAGCTGGTCGAAACCGTATGAAATCGCGTACTACAGTCTTTGAATACATCGCTTTCAGGGGAGTTTTGGTGACTTGGTTTTGAAATATTGTGTCTATTTACCTATACGAAAAAAAATTGACATCGTTGGGACATTGATACCGTATCACAGAATAAAAAATTAAAAAACTAAAAAATCACACAAAGCTCTCGTTACGTCAATAAAAAAACTAGGTGGCGCTGTCTTCAATCTTAAAATAAATGATAATCCTGGTCAGAACTAAGTTACGAAAAATGTATTGTCATCGACCCTTGACGAAAATGTACAATTTCATTTTAACCTGACGTTTGAAAGAGGGGGGAACAAGTTTTAAATAATATCACACGGCCATCTGATCCCAAGCTAAGCAGAGCTTGTACTATGCAATGGTTACATATTTAAATAGTTAATTATACCCAGACCTCAGGACAAACAGACATGGTCATACCCAAATATCTGTTTTTAGTGGGAATCAAGCCCACGACCTGCGTGAAAAGCAAGTGAAAAGCAAAGCCCGTCGTATAATTCTGTTACATACATATCAGTGAAACTGTATATATAAAAACAAAGCGTATAATATCAAGGCCAGGATATCGTTTAAAGGCCATGGTATTAACAATCGAGACGCCTAATTACGTAATTTTCTACAGATCGTTACGACAACTTATAACAATAGTTGTCAATGAGTAACTTTTAAAGTGTATGTTACACTACAGCTCCTGACTGACGGTTGTATAATACATTCATTTAGAAATTAAATAAATTCATATACGAGTATTGTTACACAGATTTTAATAAGTTTTTATACGGATAAAAAAGGAAGATCTTTGCACAATCGCTAAATAATTTTAAATAACTTAGATCCACGTGTGCTCTTAGACTATGACTAGAAAAACTGTAGTGGAAAAAGTTGCTCGAATGACTTGACTTTTTCTTTTGGTCTAAGATACGGCAAAGGAAATTTATATCTTCTCTATCTTTTATAACTCGAATCGAACATTAATTTGTACTTCAACATAAACTTCACCACTAGAATCGCCAACGTCGAGTTACGCAAGAGTTCAACCTAATTTAATGTTTACGATTTAACAGGGTTGCTTTTGTGATTTCCAATGTACATATGATCAAACATAACTAGGTCCTGATCAAATGATACTATATCGAACTGTGACTTTCGCGTAACAATGTCACGGAATATTGATGTGACAAACAATATCACAGTTACTTTATTTCCCCTTTTCATTAATATCTCCCATTTTTTCCGATCAGCTCTTCAATTCTACTAAAGGGATAAATGATCTTCAATATACAAATAGATGTCATTTTAAGGAGAGTAAATCTGAATTTCATCCGATAAATACCAATGATGTAAAATGCTAATATTGATTTTGCTAACCTATATTCATTAAATGCATGTATCTTTATAAGTGTCTTCAACGGCGAAGTTGTGATACGCTCGTTCGTGCCCGTGCGAAGTATTGCAAAACTTTTGGTTGCAAGTAAATCATGTGTGATAACGTTTGAAACTTTGCCTTTATCAAATGGTATTAACATGAAAAATATTTAGTACATACAGAAAAAAAAATGTAACAAGGTAGCAAACGAGCAAGCGAGCAAATAAATAAACATGCGCTCACGCCCGTAACCCAGAGGGGTATACTGGCATACTTCTCTCGCTTCTTCTACATTCATACATCTATGCATACATGCTGGTAGTTTGAGTCCACCTCGAGTGGCCTCCTCTGGCCGGCCCGGCCCAGGGTTCCTCTTGGTTCACCGTGGATGACCAGACCACGACCACTAAGCCCCACCGCCAAGAGGGAATTGGATGGTTGAGATTTCGGCATCACACGCATGAGAAAAAACGGAGAAGTTTTATCACTACTACATGCCATGCCGGTTGCGACGTTCAACTTTGAGATTTTATTTTGTGAAGATTACATACAGAATGTACCATTTGTTGTTAACACAGTACATGTAGGATTTAACAAAATCTCAGCGACGACACGATTAAAGTAAGAATGATAAATGTTCTAACACAAGAAGGTAGCAGAAATGTGCATTCAATCATTTTTGGTCGAGGAAGTTTCGGTCAGCGATCTCGAATTCATAAATCAATGTCTGGAAGCGCTCGGACTACAATATGTTACGTCTAACTAATAGTATGTGCTAGTAATGTAAAGGAAATTACGTATATTTTCTCAAAAATATTTATTTTAAAATGTACACCGCTATTTATATTTTCTATGGACCGCATTATGCATATGTATATGAGAAAATAAACATGATAAATATCAATATTAGGACAATTTGTATTACATTAGTTTTATCTTATGTATTTTTTGTATCTATTTGCATAAAAAATCAACATAAGTGAACACAACAATTTATCTATAATTGTTGATCTCAGTTCTTGTCAACAACACATAAGAAACATTACGCCATAAATATACATTCCAATAGATTTCATTTTATATACATATTAAATCGAAGGTCTATTCGGGAATACTTAAAAAAACTATCTACATAGAATTATAAAATTGCTTTTATTTGTACATTACAGAAAAGTTTTAAATGAGGTTTTAATATTCCATACATATAAATGACTATGAATTGGCTAATTTACTAATGGTAACTTTGAACTTTCACAAACAGTGAACAAAACTTTGGTAAGGAGAGATGCTTAAATTACAAGCCAATTTCGCAGTGCGATTGGTTTGGAAATTCCTTAAGTGTCGCCTTCCCTAATTGACTCAGATCGTTAGACCGTAATGATCAAATACCGCCCTTCACTTGCGGAGTTAATGGATCCACTACAGACTGGCGCTCGTAGTACTCTGAACTAACACACTCATTTACTGTAGTGGACAAAAGCGAACACCAACCGGTGATTTGTCTTTCATACCTTAACGTGTAGGAGGCGCTAGTGTGAACAGGTAATTTCAGAGTCGAGAAGTCCTTGATACGACAAGGCCATTTGACTATAATATTACTATGTATACTGACATCCAAAACTCACACATGCACACGGAAACATGCGGTCCCATATTCATAGTGTAGTTACACGTTTTATTTCTAGTTGTGAATATTACTACTAGCGTTTATATGAGGTGCCGGAGACACAATTTCAGTCCTCCTCCCTTGCCCATCAGGTTCCGCTTGCTCCTTGTCACCTCGTACCATTAAAAAAATCGGATTTGAAATATTCTCTTTCCATTTGACCAATTATTAAGCAAGGTTATAGGCCATTTAAAAACTCGTTATGTTCATAAGAAGCCGAGGAGAACGAAATATAATACCAAGCGAGAAGGATGTATGCAGGCACAGGAGTACAAAACACGGGGTACAACAAATTTGTTGAATAAAATACATTCAGACATTATGCACTACGGTGGCGGAATTATATATATATAATACAGTATTATTCGTATATTTTCTTATCCTACCTTTCTACTTCTGTTCTTCCGTCCTCTTACCACCCCTATTTATCTCTTCTTCATTTTTCATTAAAAAATTAGATACGAGTACGCGCTTGTCAATACATTTGACATCTGAGAATATTCATATAAATAATATAAGGTAGCGTATATAGAAGAAATTGCCTTCTTTTTTTGTCCTTTATCTTAAAGAAATAAAAATCATGAATAAGATGCTACGTACGCAGCGTGAAGGATTTTTTTTTGTTAATTTATGTACAGAACAAATAGCAATTTATTCCACTAAGTAAATCCAATCTCTCGTGTAAACAAATGCTACGTATAAATAATTTTTCACTGCTCTCGAGTTTCGGAAACATTTTGTGTTTGTTTTGAAAGTAAATTACACTTGAAAATTTATTTGCGTTTAATCAGGAGCACGCTTTATTTTAATTCTACTAGATGATTCAATTTGCTCAGTATTTACAAAAAGCTTTCTCCGATAATGTTCTTTTTTATAAATAACATTAATATAATTATATATTTTATTTATTGTAACTGCACATATTAAGGCAGAGAAAATTTTAATTCCAGTGGCCTCCGGTACATTGTCTATTTTTGTTCATTTAGACTTCACTATGCCCTAGCTTTGATATATCCTTTGTTACAAGTGTGACCCTAGTGTAACCCTAGGTCAAACATCATGTATTTTAAATGTATCAGCCTATTACGTCTATTATGTATTCAACAATCATCGTGATATTAAACTTTACTCAGATATCACTCCATGTTTCGGTGAAAACCGTATGAAAATCCGTTCAGTAGTTTTCGAGTTTATCGCGTTCATATACTGCTCTAAGATTTTTATGATTTAACAGTGTTTGTCCCAGATTTAGAGGCCACCCACTTGTGATTTGTCAATATAAATATTATCTTAAATATGATCTAGGTCCTGATTAAATAACAGATGAGGGTATATATTTCTTATTTAGTATATTATGGTATATTAAAAGGTCAAACATATAACAATAAATATTACATCTATATATATATATATATTCTCATTTAATTTAGGTTCCTTATCTTTGTACAGTTCTTATTTAGGCGACTTTCATCAAGTTAATTCGTAGCCTAAATTTCATTGTCCTTCTCAGAGGTTGAGGTCTCAGGGGAGCAAGCAGACGGATGCTCATTTTCAACACAATCTCATTATTCGGTTACTTCCAACGGCGTTGTTATTCAGCATCATTTATCTGGTCTACTACTTCTACTAAGGCTCTAAAAATTAGTTCAATTTATTTCTTTTATTTCAGAAATTATATACTATACCGGAAATGTGTGCAATCTAAAAAAAATAGTGTCTTACGGACACACGGTTAAAACGGACTTTCGGGGTATCACTGTACTTTACTGTTTAAATACCTTGTACTTTTTTGATTATATCTGTTAACTTTAACTTCTGATACCTCACTTTAACAACTCAGTTTATACATATAATAAAAAATAAAGCTTCGAGAAATTTATATTTAAAAAAATATTTATATTTAAACGTCAATATTATAAATAAATAAGAAATTAAAAAAAAACTAAAAGTATAAAAAAGCGCTCGCTTATGGCCTTTTCGCCTGCTGTTACTGTTAATTTTTTGCAGTCTACCTCCTCAGTTCACAAACAAATGATAAATATTGTTTAATATTATATAGTGCAGAGGATTCTTAGGTTATAGCGATGCTTCCATTTCATTACAACTTCATTATCAAATTTAAGACCTTACTCTCCAGCAAAAAACATAAAACATTTCCCATAAATTTGTGTATACATACGAAAAAAAAAGTTCATACTATTTTTAGAGTTGCAATACGTCAGTGGGTTGACTTGAACTCGGGTATATTTCATACCACAGTACTGTGCCTGACATATTAAAGTACCTGAGGCAAGCGCTGCGTCGAATGTTTTTTTGTTTGCTTGTAGTTTTGAATTTAATGAAGGTCGCATCAGAGAACGACTCATACGATAGGTGAAAAAAAATCGGTGTCATAAAAACCTTAGTTGTTAATTCTACCTTCAATTAAATAATATAACATACATGTCGGAGACCAGACGTGAAAGGGGTGTCTTGTCCTGGTAATCCTGGGTCGAGCAGGCCGATACTCTTCACTAGATGACAGCAACGAAACACTCTTAAAGCACTATGAAGTTACACTTTCACTAGTACTCTGTACAACGAGCCGTAGGACAGTTCCTAGACGAGCTGTTCGCCGAGCGGTTTAGCGAATAGGTAACCCGTCATCCGACCCGCACGATACTGCCCTGACTCTGTCGAAGCGTGGCCTTGACGCCTTTCCGTCCCGTTGTCAACTGAAGACAGCCGCCGTCCACATTGTTAGTCAAGTCAATGTCCGTGCTATTGACATCCACTACACCCCGCACTATTGACATCTTCTATACTTTGTACTTGATATCTCCGATTTACATATATAAAAGAAGTACTACTAGGAAGTAGACTATTATAATAGTTTAGTTTATAATAGTTTTGTTAAATATGTGACGCATGAAGAAAACTAGAAGGTAACAATAGGCCTAAAAATTGTTATGGGGTCAGAACCTTCACAAAATAATAGATCCCAAATGCGAAGGGAGTGATTTAAATGTCATGTATTGGGCAACTCCTCCAGCATTTTTCTATCCCTCCCCAACTGATTTTTACAACTGGCTTACGCAAGTCATTAAGGCAACTTAAAAATGATAACATAGTGACAAACATATTCCTTTTCATTGTTTTCCATTTAGAATCAAAAGTTTTGTGTCAATGCGAAACAAATAATACAACAACGTGTTGTACGTTGTTTAATAATGGGTCAAATAAAATGTATGCAACGGTCCCCGTAAAAATCAAACGGTTCAATAACCGTCAAAGCCAAGAGCAGTGAGAAATTTTTTTTTTTCATAAAACGATATTAATCACTAGCTGTGCCCGCGACTTCGTCCGCGTAGAATAGTGACCCTAAGCAGACCTTTTATAATTTTTCGGTTAATTATTTTGCTAATAAAATTTATACATTAAAATAAGGCCACGGCGTGCGGCGCAGCGCTCGTCGTCTGCGGCGCGGCGCTTGGCCAGTTTCTTACTTACGTGCATTAGTTTCATATTTTGTAATGACTCTGCAAATGTCACTACCTACCTTAATTCTTCTTTGTATTTCTCTACATGTTTTCATTTAAACTTTCATTCCTTGTTTTTATTTTGAGGGTAAATTTTTTAAAAACTTTGAACGTCATATTTATATTTATACATAACTAAACAAAAGTCTAAGTAATTAGTTTCAAGTTCCTAGCTTCAAAAATGACGAAACTTCCATCCAAACTTTTATTCCGTATATAAGAGAAATATTTTTCATGTCCTATGCCCTTTCTTGGGATCTATCTCTGTACCAAATTTAATTTAAATCGGCTTAGTAGTTTAGACGTGAAAGCGTAACAAAGAGACAAAGTTACTTTGGTATTTATAAATTAAATTAATTGGAGAACATCAATCCATGTACGCTTATTTTTCTGTGTACATGTTACGATACGTGTAAGTTTGTGCGCGTGAGAAGTATGCTCCAAACCTCTCGTCCTGTTTTCACTAATGACGGTAGACAAAGATAGACAGTGTGATGTTTTATTCAAACTGGAGTATTCTCAAGGTTAAGAAGTGATAGTCTGATTTCTCTACATATACTAAAAACAAAATAACATTATTTTCGTACTACTGCAAAATGTAAAGGTTAGCTATTGTCAGATAGTTTATTATTTAGTGTAACATTCTCAAATAGGCAACTGCGGGTGTAAATGTTTGTGGCAAGTATTTTAACATAGAATAAGTACTTTATTAATACTTCTCGATAATATTAAAATATTGTAAGCAATAAAGTGAGTGTATATTTATTTATTTATATTACTGTAAGCAATAAATAAACATTATAACAATAATCAAATATGTAAGATAAATAAAAAAGAAATAAGTACCTACTTGATGGAAACTTGCACTTTTAAAAAAAATCCGAAATTTGCAATGTTCTTTATTCAATATTCTTGCTTCGGAATGTAATTTAATTAAGATTATAATTAATAATCTGAGACAATTTTTAATTTACATTAAATTTTAAAAACATCAGCCACTGACGATTATTAAATAACACGAAGGTAAACTATCTGTTTTGTTTTATACATTATTCGATTTTGTTTTCTTGTTACAGATTACCTGCACCATGGAACGGATCTCCAAATATATAATTATCATCGCCTCAGTGATGACGGTAGAACTAATAGTGACTGAGAGCAAGAACGAGACAAAACCAATCATAGACAGGCGTTACTACCAAGTGCCCCTTTTTATTAACATATGTGACATCGAAGACAGAAGATCAAAAGTACACTGTTACTGCGACAGCAATAAACCTAAAATGGCTACTAGAGCCGATTGTTGGGTGTTCAGTGGAGGTATAACTGAAGACGATCCGATATGGCCCAGCTTCACATTACAAGCTCAGATCGAACATTTAATGTTCAATGTCCGTTCAGATGACGCACTTACATTTATTCCGGCGAAAGCTATCGTACGACTCGACAAGCTTAAAGATTTATCAATACAATTCGGTACGATAGAAATGATACCGCCCTACGCGTTCACAAACTCGTCGACCTTGAGACAAATTGTTCTGAAATCAAATAAGATAAGCCATTTGGACAAACACTCGTTCTCGCAGCTAATGATGTTGACCAACTTGACGTTAGACGACAATCAAATATCGGAATTAAAAAGGGATGTGTTTTTCAGCTTACCAAATCTACACATTTTACATTTGTCGAATAACAATATAAGTCTACTTCATGAAGGATGCTTCAAACACTTGAACAACTTGTTAGAACTGAGATTAGACTATAACTATATATCGGTCGTAACGAGAGAGATGTTCGAGGGGCTCGAGAACCTAGCTAGATTAAACTTGAGAAGTAATAAGTTGGCGATGATAGGTAATTTGGCTTTCAGTGAGTTGTGGGGCTTGAAAGAGTTGATGTTAGATAATAATGCTATCGAGTATATCTCCGAGAGAGCTTTCGGGGGATTGGGTCAATTAAGAAAATTGACCCTATCGGGGAATAGACTAACCACATTTTACGACGATATTCTCGAGGACACGAGGCACCTAGCAATGTTAAATTTAAGGGACAATCTGTTGACTTTTGTGTCGTATGAAACAGTTCGACAAGTTGCCGATAACGACAAGTCACAATCTGCCGTAATATATTTGGACGGTGAGTATTGATTTTTCAATTAACCATTTATTATTCATAGAAATAGTTTCAACAAGTTTTTACAACATTATTACACAAAATGTATCCTTCGAGTATTTCAAGGAAATGTTAATAAAATTTTATTGTTAGAAAATTAACTATAAAATAAAGCTGAGAGAAACCATTTTAACTCCATGAGGTGACTTTCGACTAACTATAACATTTCTTGATCCTCATTGGAAGATTACTAACCGATACTTTAATACAGATTGTTTTATGTCTACAGAATATATTATATTAAATACTTAATATCATACAAGAGTTAGTTTAAGAGCCCCAACACACTGAGAGGATGCCGACGCGTATGCGCCATGTGCGGCACACACCAAAATATGTATGACTTTTTTTCATACACACTACGGCGATGGCAGTTGCGGCAGCCGTTAAACCGCCAATGCTCGTGGCTCGGCGGTTTCACTACAGCCGTTCGCGTGGCTGCGGATGCAGTACGGTCCAGAGTGTTTGTCCATACATAGCGCGACGTCGTGGTACCGCAGTGTCAACTACGACAAGTCGCTTTCCGCATTCGCATCCTCTAAGTTTGTTGGGGCTTATTCTTGCGAAAAATGTAAACTCTTTTATACAAACCTATTGGAATCGAACGTTTAATCGTAAAAACACCCAAATGGTATGCTTTAATTTAATAAAGTATTAAACAACTTTATTTTTATGGTCTCCGCTCTCACTTATATCACACCCGTAGGGGTTCGGATCGTACCTATATTTTGCAATGCGACCAAATTTATTTCCTCGGAAACGTTGAGAAATAGCTTTTTATTTGCAAGCATTCCTGCTTGTTTATTAGGTATTTTATGGCTCTTTTGTGTTCGCTCGTGTACAGTTTGCTTTATATTATTCATGAGTGGGTTATTCACAACCATTGTTGTGTGAATTGAATACAAAAATGGTATTTCAAGGGTATAATGTATACGTTTGTGACGCATTGATACGCATTCATACGGCTATATACATAAGTATAAATTATCGCTTGTAGATTCTATTGTTGGTTGCCTTATTAAGCTTTCTATTAAGGGCGGGTTCTTTATTTGATGTCAAAATAAATTATGTATGTTCCATAAATTATTTTACTATGAGTAATGTATTTTGCATACATACATCCAAACATACAAGTGCATACAAACAGAGTCCATTAAAATGTAAAACAGTCGTAAATCCGCATCGGTGTGCTTGTACATGTTAAATCTAAAACTATTTAACGGATTTTTTCCAATAGACGAATTGATTCCTTAGCAAGTTTTAGGTATATAGTTCATAAGGTTTTGTATAAGTTTTCTGAAATATTACATATGAATTATTATTGAAGATGGTACCTAGACCTATTAGGTGGTATTGGGAGTGCAAAATGTAAAACATACACGCTCTGTTACCGAACCCGGGGCGGAAAGCTAGTAGTATTATAAAACTATCAGAAAAGGTGCATAGCATCAGGAAATGTTTAAATTTATAAGTATAGCTTCTCAAAGTATATAGTATGTACACTTAAATGGTATAACGTAAAAATAGATGCGGTTAGAAAAGATAATTCTTTTTCCATTGTAAAGCTTCCCCGTCATTTAAATTCTCGGCACCGGAACACCTTTGAACATTAAAAACGGATAAAGAACATGCCGCAGGGCAGAATAAAATTATTTTTATTGACTCAGTCTGCCGTTCGAGTTTCCCAGCAGGTTGCGATTCAAACGACTCTGGATATAATTTAACAATGCTTTTAGAATGTAAATTGTGTACGTGTTATGCAGTTCACTTGGCAAATTATCTAATTCTTTAATCACTTGTTCTTTATCTTATGTCTTAAGCTTCTTAGTGTCTAGCAAACGTCTGTGATTTCGTTTGCGTCGAACTCGAAAACTTTTATTATAATACATAAACTTTTAACGATTATCGCAGCATTTTAATAGTGTCGAAGAGTTTCAAAGTTATAACTTAAGCCATTTGTCTAAATTATCTAGCCTAGGCCTTAATACAAAACTTGTCTTCTTACTAGATTATAACCATACTAGGATCTATAAATTTTATTATTATGAAAATATTTAATTCACTGCTTTAAAATCTGTATGTATTGAACAAAAAAAAATTGGACCTGTTTATGAAAAGCAATCCATCTTCGTATAAATCGGTTTGACTAGTTTTCCTAGGTGAGCAGCGTAACGCGATAGTATGACATGATGTGACCAATACTTGAAGTGCGACTGACGATGTAACAACGTTAGTCGCGTCCCATTATCGTTTGACGTTCACCTAGGACAAGGGGTAAACGATTAAAGTCACTAGTTACAGAGTTCACCCAAACAAAGAAACAATTTTTGTATATTCATATGAAATTTGCATAGCTTTAATATGCAAACGTTTCTTTCAGGTAACCCGTTTAGCTGTAATTGCAGATTGTCCTGGATCTATCATTTGCTTAACGAAACAAAGAGCAATGAAATGAAAGAGGCCCTCGAAAAAGTTTCTTGCGTTGAGAACAACGAAAGGCATTTGAACGAGCACAGCAGCGAAGAAGTTGAAGGAGGAAATGTATTATCTGATGACAACTACGAATACTATGACAAAAAGGATGAGTATTTGGAACGAGATAAACCGAAGTTGAACAAAGCTAAGAAATTAACGGAGATACCTTTAGAGTCGCTCCCTTGTCCGAAAGAGTTGATGCAATCTGTCGAGGAGTCTTACGGACAGCCGATTCAAAATGAAATAAGGCTAAAAGCCTTCTCTGTTGGAAGAAGTGTATCAAGATTTGTTTTAATTTTAACTTTAATATTATTAATTTAGATTTAAAAGTCTAACAGAAAGTGTTTGTGATATTAGACCTTACTAATTTGGTTTATATAAGTAGGTTATTAGAAATATTTCTGATTTTTAATAAGTGTTCCATAAGCAAAATAAATGTTACCACACTTGTAAATGTTAAAAGTATTTGTGTAATGTTCAATAATAATTAAATATATTTATTAAAGACTAATGTAAATACGACTTAAGGCTTTCGAATTCGAAATATGATATCAGATAACTTAAATTCTTTGTCTTTAAATGCTTTATGCTTCAAAATTTAAAGAAATTGTGTAAATTACTATGGTTCTACATGCATAATGTAAATGTTGTATACTTATTAATGTCATCATTAAAATAGATATTTTCAAAATAACATATATACTAAATTATCCTTCAAAAATCAAGAATTAAGTAAGTTTATTTATGGTGGAACGGAAACAGGAAATTTTTGGGTAACTTTCCAATGCCCTCGGCGATTGGAGCGTATTAAAAGTTTGTATGAAAATTCTTTCAATTTCCGTTAGAAGTATGAAGTATGCCAAAGTTTTATTTACTTTTACCGTATATTTTTGTAATATAACTAATATCAAGCGATGTGTGTGTATCTTACGGGATCATATACAATTTATTAAAGAATTCATATTAACAATATTGTAGGGAAGTTGATTACGAAATATTTTAAATGATAAATGCCACTTTTAAAAATAAGAAATAAGTAGAAAATAGGTGTTTGAAATAGTAAATAAGTGTATTGACTTTTTTTTAAGAGTTCAGTCGTCAATAAGGTCTTACAAAACTTGATTTAACTTGTTATCGAATAGGATATTTGTAGTTTTAAGATTTCGCTTGTGGTAGTTTTTTTATTACAAATCACAAAATAATTTTTAGTTACGCAATAACAGTATTACGTCTAGTCGAATTTCTTAACGTATTTAAGTTGTTTATCAATAATTGGAATTATTATGTCTGTAATTCTGTTGTATTAAATATTTCTACCTGTTTGTTGTTCTTTTTTATATTATTTAGTAAAATAACAACCTATTCCAATCCCGACCAAAGCACAAATCTTCTAATACATGTGTATAGTAACATGATATGTGCAAAGAATGTGCCGCATCCGCACTCACGTCTCACCCCTCACCCGCACCATTGTTTGTACAGCCAGCGATAAAATTATATCTTCTTGATCCTTGTATTACTTGGTGTAAGATTTTTGTAGATTGTACAAGCCCAATACTGTGACGTCATCAGACTACATGACTGTGCACGAGTGGTAGACAGCGTAATAATTCAAACTGTTTAACAGCATGAAATAAAACAGAGTTCGTTTCTTGTATTCATAAAATCTATTCGGAGATTCTTAAATTCTAAAGAAACAAAAAGAAATAATGATACTTAATAAGGAAAGATTAGTATAAAGGCTTAATTTGTGTAAATGACAAGTCGAATGGCAAGCAACTAATCACGCCGGTTTTTGTTTAAGAGATTACCGAGCCACTAAGCAACGATAATCTTACTAATTAGAGTTTTTTATACTAATTTTAGTGTTAAGCCTACAAAAAATTCTAGATTTTCAGAATAATACATAAATAAAAATGTTAAACTACTTAAAAGTAAGTCAACTGAAGTTTATATACAAGTTTTTTCATATACTTTAAGATAGTGTGGAGTGAACGTGACTGGAGATACTGAAAGCAGGAACCGCATACGGCTGATCGCAGTGAAAGCTCATGTCCACTACTGAACTAGATGATGATGGTGCTGAATTAAAAATAAGAAATAAAAATATGAGAGGCTAAGAGATGGAGGATTTGGGTGTCCAGACATTGATATTCTTTTTATAATCATCTAATTACGAGCTAAAATAAACATAAAGATACACGGCGAACAAAATTAAGCCTTTAAATTGTTAAAAAAGTGTGCAGGGTGTATTTAGTCCCAGTCAAGAATCTAAGTGTTTAAAAATATATACAAAATTCTTCTAAATACTTGTAGTATCTACTTAGGGATAGATAGTTGATGGTTTTAGATCAGACAATCTTGTTTTGATGTAAAGTAAAAATTACAAGCAATTACGAACAACACGACAGATAGCCAGGTACCATCCCCACCATCTTGATGGCTGGCATTTCTCGACTGTGCGGTTCTCGCGAAATTTCCTGCCGCGCACAGCCGCGTTGTAGAATAGTCTGTCCTCGGCGGAATTTATAAGCCAGTACGACTTAGGGTCCTTCAAGAAGCCTCTTTCTTAAAGGCCGGCAACGCATCTGCACTTCCTCTGGTGTTGGGGGTGTCCATGGGCGTCGTTGATCACCTCGGTGTTCCCGCCGCTCGCTTGCCCCCTTCTCTTATAAAAAAAATTTAGTCTAAGCATGTTGGGAATCGAACTTAAGATCTTTTGGGTGGTAAAACACTTATCGTTGAACTGTTATCGCTGAAAATTATCTGTGAAAACTTTAACATTTTACAGGCAGTTAAATTAATAGCAAAGATTAGTAATTATAGCGTATATTCATTTAAAATTCTCTATTACAAAGGAAGTAATGTGCATGTCACATCAAGTGAGATCTGAACACACCCTGTGTAGACAGACGAGAAAATTACCAGTCACAAAAGGCAAGAGTAATTAGTATACTTTACTCGAACAATGAGTATCAAGCAGCATACGCCTACAGTAAAGTATGACATGAGTGACGTATGCCAGCACACATACATTCACGTCTGCATTCCCATGTGGGATAAGCAGAGATACAGTTTACGGAATATTTAACGAATGTTTCCTAAGTTTCATGTATAGCCCATCAAGGGGTGATTTTATTAGTCTAGTAGCGTAGGACAAAAAACTACATCATCGTATAAAACAATAATGGTTGTTATTGCAGAAAGAGAAAAAGAGTCGACGCCGCTCGCTCTTATAACATAATTATCCCCGCCATAATTAACGCCCCGCAACCTCCCTTGCAGGTTGAATTTCGTAAAACCATTCTAACCTGACCTCTACTCGGCGAGTCTCTAGGCCATATGGATATCGTGATGAGTCAATAGAAATCTCCTATCCTTTATATAACACTAGTGACCCGCCCCAGCTTCGCCCGGGTACCACTATTTATGTTGATTCGATCGCTACCAAACACAGGAACACCCGCTGTGCCAATCTGGACAATCCCTGTAAATTTCATCTAAATCGGTCCATCCGTTTCAGAGTCTTCGTTTTTTATTTACAATTTTTTTCATAAAAAGCATCCTATGTTACTTCTAGTACCTCCAAGAATATATGTAGAAGGTTCCATGATGATCCGTTGAGTAGTTTTCGTGTGAAAGCGTAACAAACAAACTTACATTCACATTTATAGTATTAGTAGGGATAGGATAAGAGATATAAAGGGAAATATAAATAGTAAGTCTAGTAGAATTCTAAGCATTTGTACAAACAAAGTTGTAATATTATATATATCCGGTCACCATAGCTCATGAAACTGTGCCGAAATATCCGGAACTAAAAAAGGCTAATCATGGTAAGAATCTCGTCTCTTACAAACCTTATATCTGAGTGTGTGTTACATTAATCGTTATATTAATTGGAGTTATGACAAGCACAATAAAAACGTTTCTTTCAGTGGACATGTATAAACAGTTTAAATTTATTAGTTTGTTAAAAAATGACAGACATCAACTTAACTATAACTAATAGAGTAAAGAGGACTCAGCATGGTAAAATAAACCAAAGTATAACGATTCTCTTGAACAAAGTGGGAGCATTACTTGAATAAAGTCCATAAAATAATGTTAACCGAAGCAACTTGTTACTGGAACCATTCCAAGTTGGCAAGATGAAGAGCCATTTTGAATTACACATCGTGCTACTTTTTGTCAAATGCACGTGAGAATTTAGTCGAAGCCGTATCTTTTTTTATGTAAAACTTGCACATTACGCCCAATACTTGTAGATTGAGCAAACACAGTTTTGTCTTTTGTGTCATTTAAAATAATGGCGATTCAAACTTACTCGAAGATCTAATAAAAAAAGCTTCATCTACGATAATTAGTGTGTTCTTATTTTTTGAGTAAATGCAAACACCCTCTACCCTTGTTTTTTTTTGCTTTATTTTTTAACATACAATTATAGATATAAATCAATATATAGATCATTCCAGAACAACGTAAAGGTATAACATATGAATTATCCAAAAAATACGTTTTAAACATTATAAGGGAAGAGCCTGGCTTGTGGATGTTGTGACTAGAATTGAGAAAGGTATGCTACGGTGGTGCATGATGAAAGGATGAATGAAGAGAGAATAACAAAACAAATTTATGTTGCAAAAGTGAGTGGCAGTGTTGGTAGGGGACGCCCAAGGAGAACCTATATCGACCATACTAATTATATACTAAAGAAGGGCGATATAAGGAGTACCCGTAACCGACGAGCTTGTATGCGTAGATGTATGGATGTAGAAGAAGCGAGAGAGGTATGCTAGGATCGCGACAAATGGAAATCCATTATCTCTGCCTACCCCTCTCGGTTACAGGCGTGAGTGAGTGCATATTTTTTTTACATTTTCAACCCGTATATTTTACACCCCTACAACCACCCACATGGTACCACCATAACGACAGATGGGGACGTTGAAGCAACCAATTACAGTCACATTTTCTCTCATGTGTAGTTTTGTTAAAAAAGTGAAATATAGGGACTCGAATCGAATACAAAATCCGCTTAGAAACGTAACCAACGCGTTCCTCGTCCCTATTTCGACTGATATGTATGTACAGAATATATATAAGAGATACCCTTACTTGCTCGAACCCACAGCTGTTTAATAAATATACCGAAATTTATAAATAGCTTTACATTTTGGGAAAATATCCTAACCGTGTAATGAGACATTTGTACAATGTTGCCAACAGAAAAAAGATGGATTATAATGATTATCGTTATAGCAATGTTTGCCTTGTAAATTACGCTATTATCTCAAACGCGACATGAAAAGAAGATATAGAATTTCATAATAATTTCTTGTGGGGTTCAATGCTTGTATTAATAATTCTGTATTGCATATTATCTCTGTTGAACGCTGTTTCGGAACGGCTATTTCTGTTTATAGCTTGGATGCTGTAAATAATTTACTCAGTTTACCTGACGCTCATAGGGTTTAAGTAAATAATTATTGTTAAATAATAGACTTAATTACTATTTAAAGGCGGGTAAGTTTCAGAAGCCTTTTCTATAAGCCATAAAAAAGTCTTGCATTAACAGCTTAAAGAGAATTCAAGTTCGTTTTGAGTTTATGCTGGACGCTATATTATTCTGAGTGGCGGATAACCGGGAAAACGAAACGGATTAAAATTAAATGCACAAATCAACGCTCACAACTATATAACTGTGTGATTTTTAGAAATGGGTCTACCTTGGCAGTCTATCACTACTTTTAGGTGGCGGTTATTAATCCTTTAATAGGAATTAATTCCAATAAAATATTGTAATGATAGTTGTGAAAATAACATGATGTCAGACCACTAGACACTAAATTATTATATGAAGATAATTGAGGCCAGAGATAATCCATAATCTTTTGTCTCGTTTATGAATTTTATCACAGTTAAATTACTTATCTTTATGGTTAATAACTTTAGGTAGCACGCGTTAGTCTTTTATCTGTATGAACTGTTAATTAAGGTAAGAATGGTCTTGGAAACAATAACTGTGACAGTAAAACGTCAAAAACCTTAGTACTAACGGAACTATCAGTTCTGTCAAACACGTATCATTTGAGAAAAAAAGGATTGATGGATTTTGTAAAGTAATTAAAATAAATAAAATTAGTTTTATCCAAGAAAGATTTCGTTATAAGTAAACCAAGCAGTGGACGTAAAAGTTCTAATCTTATACGATATATAGATATATTATGCAGTCAATTAGTCTCGGCCGCTATCTGAATAACTGTCGCGTGTATTAGCATACCAGAACGGTAACATTAACGCCCGGAACGTCCTTGCTCAGTTATTTATGTCTTATTTGCGTATTAGGGCGCGTATCGTCGTACTTTATTCTTTTTCATAAAAGATTACTTGAAACTAAACATACTTAATACAAGTCAAATATGAAATGAAATCATCAAACGATATATAATTTCCATGTCATGTATCCATTACATATAATCATCGTGAGACGATCGAGCTAAGTTAGTCGTATAGAGGTTTAGGGTAGGCGCTTTATGTGCCCTGCCGCCTCGACCCCTGTTTTAGGCATAGTGACAAGTTTATGGGTAACTGTCGCATGATTTTTTTATGGATGGCTTTTGCCGCCATCTCGTTCAGTTCAATAGAAAGATCAGGGACCTTTTCTACGGGTAAATAATTTTTCTAGGATTACTTTATTTCAATAATTTTAGAAATTTCGCTTTTTACATTTACAATTATATACTAATCTTATACTAACTATTATTAATATCACTATTGCTTGATATTGTGTGAACCGCTTGTTCGTTTGTCACCTTCTACGATAAAAAAAATTAAATCCGATTCCACATAAACTACAAATAATTTATTTTACCTCGAAATATATACAATATTATCTAAATTTTTAGAATTTTTAACCCTGGTATATTTTACACCCCTACAACCAGCATGCGACACCTAGAAACATTAAAGCTACAACAATCCATAATCACAATTGCGGTATTCACACGTCGATTTTTAGAGACAATAAGTGGAGAAAGAAAATATTAAAATTATACATTATTATTGATGTCGACTATTTTAAATTATTCAATAAAAAGATCTCACTAACGCTCCTTTGACCATCCTCGAGAAAAGAAAAGATATGGTAATGGTAACCTTTAAGAAAGGGTATGGACAAAGAATAAAAGTTATGGACATAAAACGAACAAATAATTAAATTCAATATCATATTTTAAAACATGTATGTGAGACAAAAGCTCGTTTGCTTATGACAGCGGTCCGCTAGGTAAAACGATATGAATCATAGTGGGGCACTCGGCAACAATACAAGAGGGAGGTTGGCTAAGGCTTTAAATAATATTCTGGATATCCGCCTTTCCTCAATTAATTGTTAGCCACAGACTAAATTATTTGATTTAAATAAAAAAATACATTGTTATTTCATTAATGTGTAGCGGTAAATGATGGAATTAGTCATTCCTAATTTTGTAAACTCTTTTTTATACAAAAGAAGATGGTAAACGAACAAGCGGTTCACTCGAAATTAATTGACCGCTACGCATCGCCATCTGGAACAAGCTAATTATCTGCAGATGCGTTGTATACGTTTTAATAGACACAAAAAGGGATAAACAGAAAAAAATATATTTTCTTATATCTAAAGCTACTATTTTAAGTAAATGCTCTGTCGTCAGTTAAAGGTCGAAATTGCAATACTTTTAACATTCTAGGCGAGCTAAGACGCAAGCAAATACCAGAAAGTAAATAAATCTTGTTATGTCGTTTGGTCCAAGTTAAAATAAAGTTTGAACATAAATAAACTCTAGGAATTAAATACGCTTAATTGTAAGTAAAACAAATAGAATTCCAATATTGAGAGGCAATCGTCCCATGCGGTCTGTATGTGGCCAGAGAATATAGTTTTGAATTTGTCACAATCTCTTACTTCTCTCGTCATTCTTTTACAACCGTAGTAAACTTATCAGAAACGGGGAAACCGTTGCTTAGTTGTATGTACTCTAATGTATTAACAATTTATTTGATAATTGGACATTCATTCTTTATTGTATGCAATGTTTAGATATTAAAATATATATTTGGAGCAGGTGTAGTACTAATAGATTTAAAATTTAAGTAATTTACAAAATTTTTAAAATGCATGTTTCATAGATTATACAACTCCCAATTTTCTTAAAAATTAACAACTTTATAGTTAAAAAAACAATAATTAATAAGATTAATCATAATAATATTGAATTGATTAAAATTCTTATCAAATTATATCGTTTGAAATTCAAAAATATTTTTTGTTCTAATTTCGCTTGGACCATACGCCAACCATCCTGGACGTGTTAAAGAAAAATCGTTACAATTTACTTGGGACGAACGGCCCTAAAGTGAATGTTCAAAATACTGCTGGCTCACTGCTAACCTCTACTTAAAAGTAGCCTTGTTTCTTGTATGTTTATATGTATTCTGTATAGAACCTCATGCTCTGTATTATCACCTAACAATGAAACAGCATTTAACAATCCACTGCTCGAAGTAAGCCTCTCAGAGGTTTAAGTAGATTCCAGCGTTGTTATATTGTAAGTTTTGCGCATATTTTTTTGAGAAAGGCTTTGATGTTTCAACAGTTATGTAATACGTAACTGTATACAAATGATAGAAACGGGAGAAGTATTTATTTTACAATAAAAATGGTCAAACTACAATAACACAACTATCAAAAGACGTAACACCCGGCGTCAACATCAAATCACACGTAGTGTTCTGATTCGTCGTGTAATTAAAAAAGATCCGATATATTCCGATTTCAAATTGTCTATTATAAACTGCTAGTGAGTAGTAATTGTGCTCCGATTTTGCCTATTCTTAATCTGTGCAACAATGCCTTACTCTGCGCGTTGTCATTTCATACAATAACCTTTTTAAATCAAAACGTTGTTGTATTAACACTTTTTATGTCTCAATTGTTTACAATATTCTTAAGTAAAAACCTAAGACATTCTTTACTTAATAATATTTCTATTCAAATGCACTATATTCTTTAAAATCCAACTGACTAATAAGGGGAGAAATATACGCGGGAATATTAAAAATAGATTACATAAATAAATTTAACTTTATGTGTATTAAATAAAAATATAAATTTTAAGCATTGTAGTTCCATTGGCAGAGTATTTTGCAAATTCTTGTACTATTCGTTTTTTTTTCATAGAATAAAATGGCAAACGAGCAAACGGTTCTCCTAATTTAATGACCTCTACCCATTTACATACTTGCAACTCGCTAGCCAATGTTTTATGGACAAACGAAGGGACAGAGAAGGTGGTCGGTCACATTTCCGGTATACTGGAAATGCAGGAATACAAACTTTAAGAAGAGGACTTACAACCTTAGAAAAGTTACAGTTCAAAGTTACTCGTAAAGAGGCTTCTGCGCCCTGCCGCCTCGAGCCCGGTGTAGTTGTAAATGCCTCCTCTAGGTAAACAGTGACATTTAAGTTACAAAAAAGTGTACAGAATATTGTGTATTGAGAATATGAGGCTATGAGGAGATGAGAATAATAGGAGGAGATATTAGAATATTTCCTTTTCTTATCTCTCCCCTCCCCAGTCAAATCCTCTTGATACTTACATCCTTTTTTTTGTTAGAAATGAATGAATTTATGGTTATTATTTTTATATTGGTGATATATAGGCAAAAATAATAATTTAACTGTAATGACTTATGTTTTATTAACCCGTTGAAGCGTAAAAGTAAAGGAATTAAAATTACGTAAGGGATAGTAGATGAAATGTAAATATTTTACAACAATTTCGAGCCAATTTCGTTTCCATTTGTGTTACGACAAGAATTCGTTTTCAAATCCGACACGGTGTTTCATTCAAACATTTAAATTAAAAAGTGATGGGACGCCTGACTCAAATGTGAATATCAATTTTGAGGTTTAACTCTTCGCGCTGTACAATTTTAATTAAATTGTTCGACAGTAATTTAATGTTATATTTATGTTTATTAGGACATTTTGTAAATTATGTAAATTAATATGTCTTTATTAATGAAATCTGGAGCGTGTTATTCAAATGATAGCAACGCTGTAAATAAAACGTTATTCACTTAAATTGTACAAAACAAAAAATGAATAAATTATGTTGAATTATATAACAGTGGTAGAGGCCGCAACAACGATGTATGTTGCATTAATTCGAAGCCACGAACAAGAAGACAGGCGTGAAGTAGGAGTGTTTTATGCTTCTGCGTTTCGTCTGATGTGTGAGGAGTCGGAAGCCCGATGTCAGTTCTCTTCCCTTTCCCATCATTTTATTTATTCATTTTTACAAAGGATGGGATGGGAAGAGGAAGAGGGTTGGATGGAGGAGAACACGAGAATCCTTTCTAACCCCTCCTGTATTTTAAAGGTAGAAAACGTAATCTGCAACTCATTTGCTTGTTGAGGATGCCTATTGGGAGTCACGGTCACTTACACATTGGCCGACCTATTATTGGTTTAAAAAAAATAACAATATTGTGTTTATAAAGTGAAAACTTCTTTAGCGGCTTTAGACGATATTTGCTAGAGGAAAATTTTATAAGTTTTTGAACAACATGCGTCAGCAACACGCAACAGGCTTATTTTAATTAGGAACAGTTTCGTCGAAATTTTTTACATTTATTTTTCTTGTATTCAAATTTTGAAATTTGTTGTTAAGATACAAGGGTTTCTTTTTGTTATTTTTTTATTTTTGATTTATTGTCGCGCCTTGAGGTATTTGGGCTTATTGAATGAAATTGCAAATTTTATAAACCTTAAAAGTACGAAAACAGATAAAATTAAATTCAAATATTCTACTTTGCCTGAATTTAATAAGGTTTTTCCAAGAAAATACAATAATACGCTTGTTTTTTTGGTATTTAGCGATTTATGTGGACAATAAAAATAAATCTTTGTCTGGTAAAGAACGCGACCTTTCAAAACACATCCTGACTATACTTAAGGATGTCCCGGACTATACTTAAGGCTTGAACCAATAAGATTTCTGACATTGCCTGTGCCTTTACTACTTAAACTATATCCGTAATGTAATATAGCGAAGATAAACTCCAAGCAAACAATGTAAGTAACTGTTAAAATAATCCAGGACTTTGTTGTGAAAATTACGAATGGCTGAATAGTTAAGAGTCCAAACTATGCAACGGTACAAGAAGGTTTATTTTGTTCTTTTTATTACGTACATTCATAAAATGTCAGTGCTATGTGCTACACGTAAATTTATTTTGATTGTTTATTTTTTTTATTTTAATCAACACGATCTGGTAATGACCATTAACGTCCAGCTCGGAAATACCTATGCTAATTCTACACAATGATTACATTCACGATAAACGTGCTGGTAACATTTATATTCTATAATAAAACATAAATACTCCTACTATCCCTACTTATAATATTATAAATGTGAATGTAAGTTTGTTACGTTTTCACGCGAAAACTACTCAACCGATCATAATTAAAATTTGTATACATATGTAATGTAATGTAAGAATATTCTTGGAGGTATTAGAAGTAACATAGGATGATTTTTATGAAAAAAAATAGTATACGTAAAGCGAAGTATGTATGTTCCCTATAGACCTATAGACTCCGAAACGACTGAACCGATTTCGATGAAATTTACAGGGATTGTCCAGATTGGCTCAGCGGGTGTTCCTGTGTTTGGTAGCGATGGGATCAACATAATTATATTAGTTGTCCCCGGGCTACGCCGGGGCGGGTCACTTGTAATTTTATAAATGCAAAAGTCTGTAAGTATTGGTGTACGGACGTATGGATGTGTGGTACTCTGTCACGCAAAAACTACTAAATAGATTTTAATAAAACTTTACAGTAATATAGCGTAGCGTATACGCCAAAATAACATATAGGCTATAATTTTAAAAGATATTGTGAGAATTGTCCAAAATATAACGATAAGTGTCAAGTAAGGAGGAATAAATTCCGCGTAAAAATTCCGTCATAAGCAAGCTACAAAAACTGTTAGAGCTACACATATATGTATAATGTATAATGGAAATGTTTACCTTAAATACAAAAAAACCCGCGACAACATATATCTATATTTAATATGCAAGCCATTATCGCCAAAATAGTGAACCATCTATTAAATAAAATTATTAAAACTATCGTGAGACATTATCAATAAACATTTTATGAAACGGCTTTACTCACGTTCGCGTTTACATCTATTAATTATAGGACGGAACGAAGTTTGCCGGGACAGCTAGTAAAACATGAATATTGTATAAAATTAAAGGGTTCAAAATTAACATACAAGATTTTTTAATTATTTCTATAAAATTCTCGCTCTATAAAATTATACAAACATGTATATTTTTATCGATTTACGTCAATCATAATTATATCATCGTATAATCAGGTCGTCTGTGCACTCATATTTACTCATTTATATTTTTATTTAATATGTAATGTATCAAAATTAATTATAGTAGTTTTATATACATATTTTCCCCACTTTAATGTATGGAAGTGAGAGCTGAGAGAGATAAGAAGAGAGAGGGTTTGGCAGGAAAAGCATGCTAGTAGAGTTAATGCCGTTGAGATGAGATCCTTAAAACGTATGTTAGACGTGACGTACAACGTATAGGATATATATAGGGAAAAATGTGGTTTAAAAGTGGATGTTGTGAATATAATTGGGAAAGGTATCCTTCGGTGGATGGTGGTGGGCATGTTGAAAGAATAAATGAAGAGAGAGTAACGAAGCAAATTAATGTTGCAAAAGTGAGTGGCAGTGTTGGCAGGGGACGCCCAAAGAGATCTTATATCGACCAGATTAGTGACATAGCAAAGACGGGCGATATAAGGAGTACCCGTAACCGACGAGCATGTATGCGTAGATGTATGAATGTAGAAGAAGCTAGAGAGGTGTGCAAGGATGGCACCAAACGGAAATCCGTTATCTCTGCCTACCCCTCAGGGTTACGGGTGTGAGTGCATATTTATTTATTTTTTTGCTGCTAGGCTTTTTGCTACAGATTCTAGTTACATTACAAAAATATCGATAGGAATTGAGGTCACCATTCCAACTGATTTAGTAACCATTCACAGGCTGTTCAGCGTTCGTTGCGCCACGTATCGGCACGGTAAATACATTTTTGATTTATTGCAAGAGGTACCTGACAACCAACACTACGTTGTAAACATTTATTTTTATCTGCGGCGAATATATTTTATATTTTCCTAGTACTGTTCTGTACTGTACGTGTATGGAATTCAAATATATTTACTATATGTAAACGAAGCATACGATGATACTTTGATTTCATAATTAATCGAGCTATATGAACTGTAATAACGTGAATGAAAGATTTAAAATAATTATGGTCTAAGAGACGGCGTAAGATCGACGGTCGCCCATCTGATCACCGGATGAAACATATTTCATATCAAATATTATTAATTTATTAAATATCATGTCCTTTTTTTTCATAAACGAAATTTAGTTTCAACAGATCTTTTTATACATGTGCCTAGGGAGGTCTTCTTATTTCGGTTCATGGTTACTTAAATAGCAGGTACATTAGTCAAAATAGATTTACCCATCTGACAAAGAATAAAAATTGGTATCAAACGAAAGATATAATTACTGAAATAATCATATATGCTTGCCTCTAATAAACCTTTCATGAAATATGCAAATTTTTAGCCATATTTTATTCTAATTATCTAGTTAAACGTACCACATATCACATAATTTAAAATATTTTGTATCATAGAAGTAATTCGGCTGGTAGTGTGTTCTACAAACAAGTAGCGATAACAACCTTTGTTTTATTATCGTGTACGAAGTTGATTTTCTGACTGAACGTTCTCTTATTCTGTTTTTCTATTCTTAGTTACGAATTAAGCATTCCAGAGATGGTCGCAAGTCGACTGCACTGACGTCGTTGGTTGTGGCTTCACTGTTGGCGATTTTCTATTTTCACTTTTATATCAAAAGATACATTAAATAATACTTGAACGTATTGTGTGTTTATATATATTTATAAAAGTTATGTTTTAGAGTATGTTTTTTCCGTATGTGAAACATCGTATGTCCATCTGGGCTGTATATCCTACAATATAAATGTAAATTTAATAATAATAATATAACATAGCACAAAAACAAGTATTAGAGCAATATACGGTCTCCAACCACAGGATTCGTGCCAGCCGGTGTTTAAGAAACTTGGGTTGCTGCCACTGCCAGCTCTTTATATATATGAAACATGTATGTTTGTTTGGAAGCATAAAAAATTATTTCAGACATCAAATGATATCGGTACTCGTAACCGGCGAGACCCCTGTAGATTAATACTGGAAGACAACCCTAGACTGAGTAAATATACTAAAAGCTGTTTATGTGTATTAAAATTTATAACAAGTTACTTAATAAATTAAAACTATTAAATACTAGAATTTTTAAAATAAGGCTACATGAATGGTTAATTAATAGAAATGTTTGTAGCTCTAAGGACTTCTTTGATTAATTTTGATAAATTTTTTGCATGCTATTCATATTATGGGGAAACATGTTGACCAGTGTTATATTTGTAAGAACTTATAATACCGTGTTTTATGCAAATAAACATATTATTATTATTATAATGCCAAACTTATTTTCTACCAGTTAACCTAAAAGTGATACATAAAATTGGCACGAATACAGAATAAATATATGAAAATAGATACTATTATTCCATAAATGTGATTTATCATAAACTATAAAAAAATACTTTCTTACTGTGACGTTCTATTGGACACGTGCACTATCCAGACAGTTTGTTTCATATTTTTTAAATATTTGGTGCACTTTCTTATTAGGTCATATCATTTTACAATATGATTAACTAATTGTGTATGTTTAAATTTCTTTTTTTTTCATTAGATATCTATGTCTATTAATAAAGCTGTTTAGTATTTCTTCCAGTCGTCTTAATAGTAAATTTGTAGGAAAACTTTAAGTGTTACTGCACATTCTAGTTAGCGCTCAACACAAGATTATCGCTGTAGCGGAACACTGGCTTTGAAGGAAATCTTCCTTTGTTACACGGACTTGCTCGTCTGCGCTTTACTTTACGCCCTTCCGATTTATGTCATGATCTCAAAACCCGTAAACTTCACCTGCAATTTTATTCTTTACAACAAAATAACGTCGACAGAAACAAGCAATTTTTTTGGGAAACAAATACGAAAGATATAAAAAGTTGATTATGTAATTTATAAAGATTTTGTAGATGCTATCTTGGAAGCGATACCAACTTGTAAATCAACGAATGATGCGCCAGTAATAAACACTTTTTCTACCAATCATAAAAAAATTGCTAAAATTAATAACAAAACACTTTTACAAAGTAACTTAAAGTAAATCGTTCAAATAACATTTAAAAACGGATTAATATTTCCATTATGTTAAAATATTTTAACAGTTATTGGA
This sequence comes from Papilio elwesi, assembly GCA_029849275.1. Lineage (NCBI taxonomy): Eukaryota > Metazoa > Arthropoda > Insecta > Lepidoptera > Papilionidae > Papilio > Papilio elwesi. The sequence continues at coordinate 8,584,796 of CM056700.1, read as the reverse complement.
ATTGAAAGACTCGCAAAAGCGTAAAATTAAGACCGCTTAAGCATGAAATGGTAATGATGAAACGATTTTTGTTAAACGTTACGCTTGAATTGATGTCATTCAGTTTTAAATAAGATTTTACAATAATAAAACCTTTTAAATGATGTTTTAGTCAAATAATACAGTTGAATCATAATCAACAATTTTTTTCAAAAATTTCATTCATTCATTCAAACATTTTATTCTTTCCATTTAGATACTGAAATCGATTTAAAATCTATTTGTTATACTGTCAAATAAAATGTAACAAGGTGAAAATTATGTGTTCAAATAAAATCACTGTTTCTGTAAGTAACAATACAACCTTTAATTCATTAATATCGCTTTATTTCTTGTGTTTAATTATCCCACTGAAAGAGCGTTATAAATGTGACGATGTGACACACGGACGGATAGAGATATCGCATCACGAATAACCTTACAGACTTTTATTAACTGTGCTTTTGTTGCGTCTGGCATTCCTTGCAAAATTAGTACTTTTCTGTTGCAAATGCTTAATCTAGGGCAAATTTTCATGTTATTTTCTTTATTTTGTCCCGATAATCAATTCTAATTGTTAATATATAATAGCTTTATAACTATAAATGTTGTTATTATAATTTATAAAATATCTTTATAAAGTAGTAGCTTAAATAAATTATATGTATAAATATAATATACATTTAAATCATGCTCACTACGCAAGTGTGTCTTGTATGAGTCCTCCAAGTACAATGAATAAATGATGATGTAGGATTGTGTTAAAATCGTATGTTAAAACAATTTAAATATTTATAAGGCGGAGCGGGTGCAGCCGACGCGCACGATCTCCACTCGACTTATCGATTTTTCACGCATTAAAACGAACTCATTGACATTAAGTTTCATCCAAAAATACTTGTTTACGAAGTAAAGATACATGTATACAAGATGCTTGAGTGAAAATGGTAATTTAAAACAGCTCTTCGACTTGGCTGCTATTTTTTAATTGACTATTTGTTAATAGATTTCTTTCTACACGCTAATTTTGACATTATAATAATCAGATTCTCGAAATGCACACTCGTCAGCACGAAATCCCCCTCACCTTAAGCTGACGTGCTCGAATATTTCTGATTATCGTTTTTTTAAAAAGCTTAATATAATATATAATATACCCTAAAAGCGCTACATAATTGACTAACATGTAGTTTATTTAACGGTAAATCCCAAGATCTTCGGCTCTTCTACTACATTTGCATTGAAGCCTTAAAGCTAGCAATAATCACGGCTGGTTAGAAAAACTAACCAACGGAAAAATTATCTATCTCGTTGTCAAATGTCCGATTAACTATAGTTTAAGTTGCCATGTGATTTTATTAAAGAAAATGAAAACCATTTGACAATAATATTTAGCAAAACTTTCTAAAACGGGCGGTAGTGCAGTAGGTTAACTTTAATACATTTAATTACTACGTTTGCTACGCTTACTACTACAACAATAATTCCTCCTAATATGTAGATAGATACCAATAGATAAATACTTTGTCTTTCTTCTATGGTAATAGGAGAAACTAGAAATAGGCTCATCTGAAGATGACGCCAAGAAGAGATTTTGCCACGTGACCGGTGATAAGAAATAATCAATAGAAAACAATCTTGATAGAAATTATTCAATCGTATTGCATTGTTGTAGAGCCCGCAACATTTGTTCCACGAATAGGCTGGCTTGACCGGTGAAATACCACGACCTCACAGAAGATAGGCGTGAAGTAGAAGTATTTTTGCGCTTCGTCTGCTGAGCAAGGTGCCCGGAGTGCTGATCCTAGTCCTCTTTACCTTCCTATCCTTCTCTAATAAGGAAAGGATGAGAAAGGGAAGAGGATTTGACCGTAATTAAGAGGAATAGACATATATTTTTTCTTCTTATCCACTCCTCTGTCAATTAAAGGTAGGCAACGCATTTGTGACTCATAAGCTTGTTACAGACGTCTATGGGTAGCGATGACTAAATATCATTTGACAAATTTATCGTGGTGAAAACCGACTAAAGTAATGGTCCGCTTTTAATATAAAGCAGACCATTACAACATTACACGTTTAAGAATTCCTTAAATACCATTATGTTTATTACTATCACAGCTATGCTAAATTATCAATTCAAATTCTGTAATTAGTGGCGCAGGTGAGAGGCTGTGATATAAATTAATTATTAACTTGACGTATGTATGTATGTAGGGCTGCGACTTAGACAGTATGCTATTAACGCGCTGATCGATACAGCTCCACAGCTTTTGTTAATTACTAAGTATTTTGCTTTGGGTCATAGTTATTAAGGCTTTATTTATCAACAGCAACGTTCGTAACTTATGTTGGTAAGATAATCTTAAAGGAGGTAGCTTTAACGAACTAACCTAACCTAAAATAAAACAAAACGAAAGCTAAACTCAAACCTAATCTAACCCAAAACATATTTGACGTGCAGTAAAAACGACCGACAAGAACTAAACAGGTATTTACAAATCGGCGATTTAACATCGACAGATTATAAACTATCGAGAAATAACAGATTAAATTTTAAATGGTTTGTACAGTTTACGCTTTTACGATAGCTTAATGTCGCTAGTGAGATTACTTACGACGTTTACAATCCTAAGACTATATATACAAGCGTTGCGCACAGCATCATGCACCAAGTTGAATATTCAAAGGAAAGTAATCCATCAAGTTCAGGAGAGAAGAAGAATCTTCTCCCTGCTCTTTTCCCACTTTTTTGTGTGGAATAGCACAGTACGACCGTAGTCCATACTGTAATAGTTTGTGGCTAAAGTTTTTTTTACGCCTGCTTCCTGACACCGACCCACCTCGGGCATGTATATGAAATATTACTAATATGATCGAAATAATTTACTAATATTTCTTTTAAACATTCTCAACCAAGCTTAAACTAGGTTGGAAATGATTCACGACAATAGACGAATGGTGGATTCGAGCCCACGACCATGTTGTGCATATTTCGCTGTCCGTACGCTTAACTATTAAGTTATTGGCACTTCAATAGAGATATTCATTATTCAAAATATATCAATATATAGAGTTCGTATGAATATAATATTTATATTACTAGAGAGTATAAATAGATATGTGTAAGATAATTGTATAAGGCTTATCGTTCTTAGAGAAGCGGGTACTTATATGCCCTCAAGTCCCTTACAAGTGCCTACAAGGAAACTAAAATAGGTAAGGGTCGAGGGTTTTTAAAGATAATTAATCCCAAAGTGTAACTAGGAATATAAGATGGTTAACTCTGGCTTTTTGTACCTGGTGTTGCCTGAATGTTTTTCGATCTTGAGCGTTTTTATAAATCTTTAATGTAATAAATGAAACTTATAAATTAACTAATCTAATAAATTCGAATTAGAGTTTGTTTGTTACCCTTTAACTCCCTAACGACGCAACTGATAATCATGAAACTTTGCACACGCATTGTCAGGGGTATATAAAATGACATGGGGTACCTTTTATCCAGAAAATAAGACTGCCCCCGTAGGATTAGAAAATACATGAAACCTTCATTTATAATATCGGTTACCCTGGTAATGTTACGTTTTTTGACAATAACACTTTTTGACACATGTCACCTACAATATGAAGTTATTATGTATGAATAATCTTATGAAATATCCAGGATGTTAAATAGGAAAAGAATGCGTGCAAAGCCGCGATCAACAGCTAGTACGTTATAAAATGCGCAAAACTTTCAAATTGAACGATCGCTTCATTTACAGTTTAAAACAGGGTGTATAATTTCAAGCGAGTATACTTTTAAGTCCAGAAAAAAAAACATAATATGCTTTCAAATGTATGAAAATATTATTTAAATGAATATGTATATCTAACAATATTTAGAATTCCGAGTTTTGACATGAATACGAACCGCAGTCCGCCGTTGTGCAGGTCCTTAATTTTAAACATGAACCTGTACTAAAACACCTTAAGTGTGCATGTAATACTTAAATTGCCTATTACTCAACTAAAAAACTTATAAGCGGGTTCTGCTATTGTTTTCTCCCTATTTATAATTGGACAGGTATATGGCGCGTAAGATCGCAGTACATTTTTTAAAATTTCGTTGCGAATACCGAAACGAATAGAAAAAAAGTAACTAAAACCGCTTAGAGACAAACAAGCAAACGTTCGCTAGACACTGCTCTCGTTGACTTGAGCCGAGTCCCCTATAGTCTGAGATCCGACATAAGGAATGAATACCCTAATATGTTATTTTATTAAGACATCTCCTCTTCCTTGAGCTCGGGAGCCCGGTTGCGTTGCATCAATGGACATATTACCCAACATGTAATTTAATGGTATAAAATCCTTCCTAATAACCAGCAGATCTTGTTGTCCTAGTGTTAGTAGTTAGTATTAATATGCAGCTTAAAACTAAAAAAATCATTATCCGAAATCAATATCGTTCAACACTACGACTGGTTGGCAACAGAGTCTCTTAATATGGTGAAGAACTCACGTCAGCTTAGTCGAGTTCTTACGAATTCCATTTTAATAATAATAAAAATATTTTATTCAAGGCAAAATAAATTCATGGTTATAGTTAAATTACACAGCTTACTGAATTTCGACATTCGTGTAAGCGTAAAGTTCGGGTGGGCGTGAAATGCCAACAAAGGATTTCAACAAAACGATTCTTGTTTTGCTATCATATTTATATCAGTTTGATTAACATAATTTTTTTTTTTTATTAAAATAATTCTAATTTAATTATTATTTATCTGGCTTACATTACAGCACTGCGACTCAGCTTTAACCCGCCGTACAATTTACTTTAACCGACGAATGTGCACCCCAAGCTGAACCCTGTTTAATTTGAGGTCAACTTATTTAAATATTGGATTTAAATTATTTCTTTATACAATCTATCAACCTCTACTTTAGACCTTTAGAAAATAAATTTAGAAAAATCATTTCTTAGTGCTTCCTTACGTAATAATAGGAACCTCTATGGAAATATCAAGTCCTTAAGCCAAGTAGTTTGGGACAAGACGAGCGACAGGATAATCGATTTTTCGGAGACCCTACAAGCTTGGCGAGAAGCTGATAGTGACCACTTTTAATGTATCTTTTTTTTTAATAAGAAAACGGGCAAACGAGCGGTGGGAACACCCAGGTGATCAACGACACCCATGGACACCCGCAACACCAGAGGAACTGCAAATGCGTTGCCGGCCTTTAAGAAAAAGATAGGATTAGATTAGGATTCTTGAAGGACCCTAAGTCGTACTGGTTTGGAAATACCGCCGAGGACAGACCATTACACAACGCGGCTGTGCGAGGCAAGAAATGTCGAGAGAACCGCACTGTTGAGGAATGCCAGCCAACCAGATGGTGTGGATGGTACCTGGCGGTCTGTCGTGTCGTACGATGACAAAACTCGGCGGTAGGAATCGTTAGGAGACGTCAAACACCGGCTTACCTCATGGTCAGCGACTTCTCTTCTTATCAAAATGTGGGATAAAATAACGATTTAAATTTAATTACTAGATTAATTCAAATAAAATATTTAATGTTAGCTTAGTATCTGTTTAAATTTACAGCGTATATTGATGTTGACTTCGCAATGTAATCTGTTTTGTTATAGTTTGAGAAATAGCATTAATTTAAAGTTGTTTTGAACATAGACAGTTTCGACGAATCTAGATTACATGAAATTAAATGAATTCTCACCGAAACGTAAGCTAATGTTTGGACAGTTTGTACAAACGAGTAATGAGAGACGCGGTAACAACTTGTCAAATGAATTGTTGAAATTTAACAAGTTTCGACGTCTGTCTGTTTGTAAAGGTCCGGGGTGTATCTATATAAATGTCATAACAATATGCTATTAGATGTATTAATTTAATTTATTATCTCACACGGTATTCGATGCAAGGATTTTAATTTTTTACATTTTTACGTCATCTGATTTATTTTGTGATGTTTTTAAAATTTACAAGATTTACATAATGATTGTACATCAATGATAGTTCATACTATAGATATGTCATGCTTATACAAGCCACGGTTCAAAAGTGTTCCAAAAGACAGTGACAACAACATTTACACATGCCAAATGGTGTAAAAGGCTAGCGTAATTAAAATAATAAGAAAAAAGATGACGGCTAAATGTAAACACACGACGTAGGCTATAGAAAAAGAGTCCCCAACGGGACGCTTTCGAGTCTTCACTTTCTTCTACCACTTCTCCCAGCGCTAATGCTCTCCGAAATGGTAGTAATGTTAGATCGAGCTGAGGTCCTAACGGGCACCCTCGAAGCGATGCTACACGTGTTATGAGTGACAGCCCAAGCCGAACTCCCCTCTTAGAAATCCTTGAGCCCAGTCACTCCACGGACCCTTGAGCTCGGCGTAGCTGTAGATTCCTCTTCTAGGCAAACATAATTCAGTCACTTTACTTTTCGTGCGCTAATAGCATGCATATATGTTACTTTTGTATTATAATATCATTGGTGTACGTTTTTAAATTTGCTTGTTTTTGGCTTATAATTGTATAATTGCTCATATCTGTATTTCAGTACTTCAATCGCATTGAATTCCTTATTTAATTTATTTTGTATTTTTTACATTCGATTCTATGAAATGAGTAGAAAAGAGGGCGTAAAAGATGGCGCCTGCTATATTTTCAATACTACCTTTTGATAGAAAAAGGCATAACACGTATAGTTTTATTAAGTAAATATATCACCTAATTGGACAAGCAGGTAATAAATAATCCAGAGCGAAGTCTTCGAAACAATCCAATAATCTCTTATTGACTTTTGTAGAAACTTAGTGGAACTTCGTAAAAATACAATCATCTTTTATTGTATTATTTTGAGGAAGTTTCACTTCTGTCACGTAGACGAGAGCGCACGTACAATTTTACTTTTAATTCTATTTAAGTGGAGAAAACCATTGTAAATTGTATTAACTTTTGAAATGTATGCCTCAAAATAACGTAAGAATCATTATTTTTCATGAAAAGGTTAAGGCTAGACGTCTAAAACAAACAAACTAAAAAACACAGAATTAAGTCCATTTGTGAAATAAAAATATTTTGTACCTTAACTTAACCTAAACTAGAACTTTAATTTCTTTGTTTTGTAACTTTTCCAAAATATTCAATGCTAACGCGTGAAGTTTCCAATTTCACGTGGTTACAATTAATCTAGCGCACCACACTTCTGGGAATTTAACCGCAAGTTACGATATACAAAGGCAAATATAGTTTCAGCTTACAATTTTCTTCGTAATTTTGTATTGATACCAACGTATGGCCAGGGCCCACTGTAGGCGAAAAGCACCGCTATCATATTTCCCGGAATATTATGAGTTACTTTACCCTGTTATATTTTCTTATATCCCTTGATAAAATTAAAATTGGTAAATGAGAAAATAACACTTATTTTGTAATCAATAAATTAGAACTCCAATAAAAATTGAGGTTAACCTAATACAATATATATTAACCAATGTTATATTATATTATAGATATTAGAAATAAATCCAAAGAAAATAATAGCAACATTCACATGTCAAATGGTGTAAAAAGGATAGCGTAATAAGAAAAAAGAGGACAGCTAGTGTTTGTCACATAAGCGTTAATGTAAACATATGACGTTAGCTATAGAAAAACCTAATTGTTACGCTTTCGGGACTTCACCTTTCGACTCCTAATGTCATATCTGCTTCTTTTGTATTATAATATATGTAATTGAATATAAGTAATAAAAGTGTTTCAAAGTTCTTAGAATGTAAAATTCATCACATTTTAGAAGTATTTTACAAACCAGATGAAAAAAAAATCTTTTCAATAGATGTTTCTATTCCCCATTTAAAATTGCTTCCATAGAATATGTAGTAACTCGCTGTTTTTAAAAAGGCTTTCATTAAAACCTTCTTTCATGAAATAGGCGTCTTTCATCGCAAATTTCTTTTAACTTAACTCTTAACAAATACCCAAATAGAATTTTAAGCAATAGAGCTTAATACATAAAACTTACTTACATTAATTTGAACACGGATTTTTTTTAAAGTATTTATTTATGTATTTGACATTTGACGTAACATTGATTGCCTCGCAAGAAAAGTAAGAACCTTTCTATTGATTAATGAAAAAATTCAGCGCTTCCATTTTACATTTACCCCAAAAAAAATAATTAATGTAAAAGCGCTTGACCACAATCCTACCTAATGGCAAGCGGTAATTTGGTCGTAATATGGTATGTACTAGTTTAGTTTACAGTACGCACAACCTTCTCTGCGAGGTAACGACTTCATAATCGGACGAAAACAGTGACGCTGGCAAATTAATACAAACCTTTGCCGTACGCACGATGAACGAAGATTCGAATGGCTTCGTACAAACGCGCGGTATCTCTACTGTGAGAGGAATAAGAAAGCAGATCCTCCGTATGTCTAAAATAGAGATGGGAGAATGAATTCCTGTAATTCCTTAATTAATATACTTGGCGATCGGCTACTACGAAAACCTGTGAGACTTTTAATGCGATCTACATGACCCGTAGCACTCATGAATACAGCTACAAGAGCCTTAACCTCGTCCGTCACCTCATATTTGTATTATCTATATGAATAAAAATCGATATTAGCTTGTCTGTCTATGCGATCCTAAGACATTGATTAGATTGTTGAGTAGAGTGTTCTAAGTACAGTGTTGCAATGGTTTGGGGCCTAAAAAATCTATATAAAAACTAATAATTAAGAAAACAGATCCAAAATTATTCCTTCACTTAATTCCACATCCACTTTGGAATTAAAATTAAAAGACGCCATACGGCGGCGCGATAAAAGTAAAAGCAAAATAAGTAAAAAATATACATTACTGTCGGGACGCAGCAGATGGTGGATTTACATTTTTATCTTCGTCTAATTTTAAACGCAAAAAATTTCATACATTCCATTCGTTTTGAATTCGTACGTTAAATGGCGAAAAAGTTAACGTTAATTATTGTTTTAGATTTGGTACATCGATCTTCTCGGCCTACATATATCACACACATTCAAATCAAAACAATCTCCTAATTAATAAACCATTAGAAAATAATAAAATATTTGACGAAAGATGTATGGATTTTTGTTTAAGATAAAAAATGTTACAGATTTAAACATAATATTAACAAATTTTAGAGACTTAAAACTCGGATGGAAGCATGGTTCGACGTTTATTGCAAACGGCGCAGTATACTGTTGTATGACACAGTATACGGTGACGGTAACAGCTGTTTCTCCTATAATCTTCAAAATGCCACTCTCCTAAAATATTGTCTAACCATTTAAATTTTTGACAAGGGTTGGAATAACGTTTGGCAATTCTACTTTTGTAATTAAACAGTAGGTATATGCATTTTTATTGTAAACTCTGAAAGTACTAAAACGATTTTAATAATTATTTTCTATTATAATGCTATATTATTCACAAGTAACATAGCCTACTATCAATATTATTATTTAATATTCAATATTTACCTTCAACCAGATTCGAAAACATTTATTTATTCCAAAATCAGTATCCGCTATGTAGAAAATAGTCGCTAGCAATTTCAACGAAAAGCGTTCAATAAAATTAATGTATGCTATCTTTTTCTACTTTTAGTGGGGTTACACATTTAAGAAATCAGAAATATATAACCTCGTTATAATCAGCTTTTATCAGATGCTGGTAAGTTACCAGTTTTTTACAATATGCAGGCCACATTTTCTTTTCGCATCCAACCGTTTCCCGCCGACATAAAGCGGTCATAGATCCATTTGGAAAGAAAGTGCTCTACGCTTCTTACTCAAGTGGCCAATCCAGATGTGGCCAATCCATTACCAGGGCTCATTATTATATTGTATAGTAATGTAGTTTTATTCAATTTATTTTATAGGGATATTTTAAGATATCCACCCTAAGAACATTTTAATAGAAAATTAAGCTCACAGATTTAATTCCGAGATTTCTTAATCTTTACTTAATATCTAAGCGTTTAAAACGGCAGAGGTCTTTTCTTAATGTACAATACTGAGTCGTTACACTGGGTTTAGCTAGATTAAGTGTAACCACATGAAAATGCTCCTTAAGCGGTTTGGCGTGGCGCTCTGCTCCGTAGTTAGTGGCACAAACAATGTATAAACATAAATTGAGATTGTATTTATTATAATTATTGAATGGGAATTATTTAACAATGATTAAGTCAAAAGAGATGACCAAGGTCAAACTTGGTTGGTTTTGGATTGAACAGTGATCTAATATAAGCGTTAAAATCTCATTATAAAGATTCTACTGTTTGTGTTGAGATTAACGGGTCTTCAGACTGGTCATAAATGTATAGCATCAAGTCTATTCAATCTCTTTAAGGATTATTATATTAAAGCTTTGAAAGATGAAGATTGTGGATGGGTGAGCTAGTTGTGAAATGTCTCAATGCCGATGAACAGGTCGTGTTTGTGTCAACTGTAAGGGACTTACAATTTATCCTGAATTTAATAAATGAATCATTGGAAGGTGAGTAAAGTATGCTTCGGTGGTTCAGGCATGTTGAAAGGATGAACGAAGAGAGATTAACTTGTTATTTAACATATAACCCAGCGCCCAGGACTACAGCGATAGCTTTGGTTATTTTTTTAAATAACATTGAGAACACTCAGAAATATGAAAGATGGTTAGATGGTATTGGTTAAAAGTGGACGTTTGGATTAAAATTAGGAAAGGAATTCGTTCCTTTCCCAATTTTAATGAACCATGAAATGAAACAATGACCATGCAAAATGTTGAATAACTCCTAGATTCAATCCTAGATGAACTTGAATCTGGTCGATTGGTGACATTAAAGAAAGGCACGATACCAACGACTATGAAGATATACGATGTAAGCACGTGCAGAACGATGGAGGCATGTTTGACACACTGCCTACACCTGCTGCTCTGGCTTTAGCAGCTACATTTTACAGTTACAAGTGATAAAAATTAACAAATATATTAAGACGTCAATTGTTAACTATGGCAGCAAAATGCTAATGATGTACGTGATAACTGGCTAATTATAATAATTATAAACGTGCTAATTGTTTCTGATATGATATTTTGGCACGATACACCGGATAAGCCGGGAACGGGGTACTAATTTGTATAATTGAGGCCTTGTTAGTGGAGACGAGTACTGCTCACTTAAATCTTTACAAAGATAGACTGGACTGAAATTGCTGCGCGATTAAAAATAACTTAAAAACTTTGACAATCTGTTTAACACCACCTTAATGTCTCGTACGCACTGTGCAGCCAGCCGCAATCTAACACATCGTACTTATATTATATTAAACATGAGAAAGTTTGTATGTCTGAATGTTTGTTACTCTTTCACGTAAAAACTACTGAATTTATTTTGATGAAATTTACAATAAATAATTTATACATCAGAATAACACATAGGCTGTAATTTATAAGGATATTGTGTGAATTGTCCAAAATATAACGATAAGTGTCAAGTTAAAACTGTTAGAGTCACACGTATAAATATATATTAGAAATGCTTAGCTTAAATAGTCCGCATCATTTATGTGTAAGCCATTATCGCCAAAATAGTTAACCAATTATTAATTATACGGCGGAACGAAGTTTGCCGGGCCAGCTAGTAAATTGCATATAGCAACCGCACGGGGCCGCAGTGCTTTGAGCGTTGGACACAGCCACAATGTAGTGCGAGTTAAAACTGTTTTTATATTATGATACATACATTATATTATACACATTAAATATTTATGCCTGCGTCTGACCTGACCGCGTTCTATCTTGCCGCATAATGCGTATGGGCTTTAAGACTATCGGTGTAAACTATTTTGCAGCTATTAAAATTATTTTGATCTAAATCATACGCAGCAGCTCTAGTATTATAAAATCTAATAAACTTCCGAGGTGCGTCTATAATGCTAATACGCTGTAAGCCAATTTCCTTTCACCGTAAATAAAACATTACATGTTATCTGAATATATTATTTAAAGTATTAAGAGATTTATTTTAAAAACATAAAATATAAGCTTAAAAATTATGATCCTCCTTTCTTTCCTTTATTTTACATAAAAAGGGGGAGGAAAATCATGGTTTGGAGGCTGTGAATGGTGAGCAGAAGTGTGGGTCTACTTCCAGATTGACCGATGACCGCGTGATTACGATAGGAAGTCCCTGGAAGAGGTGCGCGTTGGTCTGCATATTGAGGAAAGCTTTGGGGAAGGCTATGTCTAGTAGTAGACTGGTACAATGGTGACCTAAATGACTAAGCTAGATATACAGACGGTACGTTTTCTAACCAAGTGTAGTCGTCTGATATGATAACTCCGATTTGTCCTGTCAGATATATTACCTTTAGTTATGGAGTTGAATCATAGCAAACAAAAATGGAATCATTTTATCATTGCCTCATGAAATAAAACCAACCCTTTATTTTATTTAACCCAGTTACATTACACAAAATGTTTTAGATATTTTTTTCCTATTATTTTTTAATTTACTAAGAGTCCCGGAAAAAATCGAAATAGGTCATAGGAGAGAGCCAGTGAGAAAGTGATGAGACGCGTAGTATGTAAATGCGAAATCATTCAAATGTTGTTTTACTGTAATTGATGTTAATATAAATGTAAGCATATTAAACTTAAATATTCTCCATTACAATGAATACCATAGTGTATTTAGAACGAATTCATAGCCAAAAAGTTAGAGTACTTCGGTCAGTTGATCAAAATAAAAGCTGAGGTCAAGGCCATGAAATTAAGAGATCTTTCACAGGTACGATAATACTTTACAACGGGAGCACAGGTCCGACTGCGCCTGGAGTACTGTTACCATATCTGGGCAGATGCAAGCACCAACTAGCATCATTGGATTTAGTCGAGAAGCGAGTTAAAAGGTTGTTCGGTGATCAAGGCCTCAACTTATCATAGGCGCAATGTAGCTAGCCTATCGGTATTCCTCAAGCTGCATTTTGGTGAGCGTGCGCAGAAATTATAAGAATTAATTCCCCCATCACCATTCTACCATCGGACATTTTAAGCATACGGCGTATCTCTCCTTTTGTAGTAGATATACCGCGCGTTCGAATGAAGCGATTGGAATCTCCGTTCCTTGTACGGAAAAGGATTGGAACATGTGACCAGCGTCTGTGTTCACGGCCAATTATGACCCTAGAAGGTAAGGCTGTTAATAAACTAATGGGTTATGTTCAAGTAATAATTTATTCATTATAAAAAAACTAAGCTATTAAGTTACATGTAAGATTTGATTCCTGACAGAGGCAAACATCGTGTACACTATCCCAAAATAACAAATGTTTACCTCAGTGTGTTACAAACATGAGAATATAAACATTAGTTCGTGGTCTTTACCTAACTTTAAGTTTAGTTTAACGTTTCATATATAATATAAATTTATATACACCACTTGCGATTTACAAAACACTTATGAAACGTATTCTTAATGTCGATAGAAAGGATTGTTTAATAAATTTTAACGTTGTTCGATGTAGGATTGTTATCCCATGCCTATATGTATAAGTAATAATGTAACAGTTGAATAATCCGTAGTATCCGCCTACACCTTGGAGTGTGCTTACGCCCGCACTAGAGGGCGTGAGGGCGGATAAGTCATGGATTTAGAAGTATTAATAGTCCTAATAATAGTGTTTATGTATCTACCAATTCTACATTATTTAGACGTAATTATTCCTTAAGTAACTCGTCTATACCACAAAATTACAATAATGCATTTTAACAAAGAGCCCTAAAAATAACATAGAATTGTAATATATTTTTTTAAAGAATTAATCCCACTAGTATAAGAATATGGTAATAAATAACACACGCTGTAAGTAAAAAAATGTATGAAATGAAAAGTACTTTACGCCGATGCGTCCGGCGAACTGGAATCGGGCTTTTTATCTGAAATAATCCTCTTTACAGAATGCAAATTTTATGAGCACGTTCATGTAATTGCGTTTTAAAAATTATTGTAAAATAAAAATACAGAATTAAACATATTTCATACAGTCGTGATTATATTGCTCCATGAAATACAACTTTGTGTTTATTTTGTGTAGGCTGAAGACAGTAATTTAAACCTCTAGTAATTTTACAACCCGTTTCGACTAAAATAATGGTTAATATCATTCATATTCTATTGTCTATCAGAAACTATCAGACTATCATCTTCTAGGGGTGCCACCTTCTATTAAAGGTTAGCGGTCTCGACGCAGAATTGAATCTCTCATCAACGGAAAAGTTTTTATTGAATAAAAAATAAAACTTCTGTTTGAGTTGCAGTTTGGAAATTGACAATAGAATTTAACATTTCTTCGAATACATTAGATTGTACTAATGACGCGTATGTCATACGAAGCAGGTGTCGTTCTTATTGACGAGTCTGATCTCTCTGGCAATGTAGTGATCAAATATATATTTAGTTTTAATACACGTCCCTTCAGTAAAAGTTATATCAAAAGAGCTCACACTTGTCACAGTAAAACTTCGCTGATTGAATTTTATTTACCATTCATACAAAATATTGAAAAACATAAATTCGTGGGTAAATATTACATTTTTCTTAAGTAGTTATTGTACATTTTCAGTGAACATTGAAAAACCAGTCGATTGAGGACAACCATGGCCGGTTATCCGTATTTGATTTTTTCCTTACATTATCTCAAAAATGAATACATTTTTGTCCGAAACAGAGACATAATCTGAATAGAAATTCAACAATGTGCATTAACATCTTTCTTTTGTTTTCCATCTAATTTCCTTCTTTGTAGTCATACTTTTTTCTTTCTTTCTTTTAGTGTATAGCTCCTCAGACTTAATTCAACCTCAGTATTGATAAACCGAAAGGTTTTAATCTTTAATCTGATTTCTCAATTCTCAGTGAGACACCTGTAGGAAATATTTGTATATATATTTTGTAGTAACCTATCTAATTTTATCTTTTGTATCTATATGTCTTCTGAAATAAATAAATAATATTCTGTTGATTCAATATTTAAAATGTAAAGTACTATTATTCCCTCTGGGTTATTTATAGTATCTTTCATTATCTTTGCACTCTCTTGTGTAATGTAAAATGTAAACGTGGCGAAGTTGAAATCTCTATTCTTGAGTAAAATTTTGTGAAAATTTTTGTTCCATTTTGAACAGCGTTGGATTTAATTAATTATCTTAAGTTTTGTCCAACGTATTTAGCAATTCGAACCAAATTTACCTAACGTCGATTAGGAATAGCTTAGAAAATTTTCCATTACAATTACTTTAGAATAATTTATAAATTGATTATACTAAGAAAATCAAGTGCAAACGTTTTCAAAGCCTTTTTTAGTGGTAGCGTGGGCAGGCGACTTCAAAGCAGAACTTATATCGACCAGATTAGTGACGTAGTAAAGAAGGGCGATATAAGGAGTACCCGTAACCGACGAGCATGTATGCGTAGATGTATGGATGTAGAAGAAGCGAGAGAGGTGTGCCAGGATCACGCCATATGGAAAACCGTAATCTCTGTCTATCCCTCTGGGTTGCGATCGTGATTGCATATTTATTTATAACAATAGGGCTTTTTATATGTATATCATAATGGTTGTTTAGGTGGTGCTGTATGAAGATTGTAGTGATACCCCATTAATTAATGTAACTACGGAGGTACTTTGTCTAATGCTAAATTGCCTTTAATGTGTACGTTATCTGTTATCGATTTAGTTTGAATTGTGAGTTAACTGATGTTTATCGAGCCTAATTCTCCATCAACTAATCCATATAATTAAATAAACAATAATGATTCCACTAAAGTAATGGGTAAAAACTGACTAATATAATTTTATGAAAACATATTTCTCCACGTCTAATTTTATCCCATGGTGAGCGTTGCGATTAAGAGGGTTATGAAAGGAGTGAGCGGACGAGGCGATCGGAAGTTGTTTGAAATTGGAACAGTTTCGACGAACGTTTTTTCATTTATTTTTCTTGTATTCAATTTTGAATTTTATTGACTGCCTGTGTTTTTATATATTATTATTGATATATTCGTATCTACATATAATTTCCCAAAAACACGATGTACCCAAAAATTATACCAAATTCCGTCTACAAACATAAAGAACATTGTGCGCTGCCTTTTTAATTCTTCTTTTCTTGATGGACTCTGAGGCGCATCAATTTGGTAATAACCCTAGAGCTATGTTATTCCAGAGGGCACTAACATAGGATGCATGAAGTGCTTTCAATTAATCGATTAACACAATTTTTCAGGATTTACGTGCTGTAACTTCTACCGATTTGAGCTTTATTCCAACAAAATCGGTATTATCGAGCAAATGCATTCAAATCAACATTTCAGTTTCAAAAAGCAGTTCATGTAAGCATTTAATTTGGCGTGAACGCATTACCAATCCGTTATTATCTCTAAATATTGTTAAGTAGAAAATAAAAAAATAAATGTAAGCTTAGTATGTACATTTTTGTTGGTTTATTTGTGATGGGTAAATTCTAAAACTACTGAACTGGTTTTGATTAATATTTTACAATAAGCTACATTATCTAGAAGTAATATTATATAATTTTCAGCCAATATTTAATAAGCTCTCTGAGTACTCCCAGCACGTTGCTTACAAATTAGATTGAGAAAATTTTATGTATAATGAATCTATGATTGTATTGCTAGTTAATATTCTTCCGGTACTTTTCTTTGAAGAAAGGAAATTAATTAATATTCTCTCATATTAAATTATCTAATTTCCTTATTCCTTAAAGCAAAAACATTCGTTTTGTTCTTTTTGTATACATTAAATGAAATATTCTATCAGTATCTAAATTTTTATTTAAGGCCCTCTTATTAAATACGTTTTTATGACATTTTTAATAAAGCAAAGAGGCTGAGGCAAGAGGCACTCGAGGTTCACCTAAAGTGAAATTCATTAAAGAAATTGGCGCTCATTGGATTTAGAGTAATTTTACCGTAATCCAGTAATTATGGTCAAATTATTGGAAAAGCACTTAATATTTCTATTCTAGATAACACATGATTTAATTATTCGTAATTAAAATTTGAAAAGGTGAAATTAAAAGAATGAATAAATTCAAATTTACGCTTCAAAAGACAGTGGTTAGGCATTTCGTAGTCGAATTATATCACGCTGTGACGACCCCAAGGTAAAACGCCAGGGAAATAAAGACGGACGTACAAGTGATGTGCGAGGACCATGTCCAATTGTAACATCTGCCTGTTCTCTGGATTTCGATGTAATAGTATTTATATTATTTAATTTCTTACATGATTATATACAAAAAACTTACACAGTATTAGAAAAAAATATGACATTAAAGATTACCATTTGAATAGAATTGGAATTCAAGAGGTAACAGGAAAATTCGAACAGTGTCAGATATAAGGCTTCGGGTGTGACTCAGCTGTGTCATCCGATAGTCAACAATTATGGGATACTAATGTATTAACTTCCATTTGTTTTCCGTACTGTCAGTAAATTTTATTGTTTAGTAACAAACTCCTTTCGTGTCTTATCGTATGTTACAACAGATAAGAGGTTTTTTAAAAGCGAAAAAAAAATAATTGACAACACACATGGCCTCAAAGTAGACGATTCTTTATATTAATAAAGTATTTTCACACGTAAAGTAACAAATAAGGAAGCTCGAAGACAATTAATCACTGCACACAATTCATGCTGTCGGTTAAAGGAAATCAGGAAGTGGCCATAATTTCGCTTCGAGTCAGCACTTTGCGGAAACAACGAAGAACCCGGCGCCACTTAGCACTTTGAACTGCAAACGATTTGTGTGTCGAGTCACGCGATGATATATTATTCCCCAATCTGTTGTTTCACTGGATTTCTTGAAAACAATTACACAAATACAAGATAAGAACTGAAAACCAATTATCAACTGTAAAAGTTGGTATCGTTAGATATTTGATACTAAACATGAGAAACAAAGATAGAAAACGCTATTGGTATACCTTTAAGTCGCAAACGTGGCAGAGGGTGACGAAATCCTTCATCATCAGGCGGCATCAGACAACTTCTATTCCGTCCCCACTTTCCGGACTTGACCATTTCCCACCGTCTTTCTCAGATTATCGGTCTTTTCGAAGTATGACCTACATTTTTAGCATACATTGCCTCCATTCCGTAATACAGTTACATTAAAAAAATAGTAGCGTCATAATAAAGTATTGTTGGATACGTATTTAATAATGTTTAACTCTTGAATCCGCAAAACGATTAAGCTTAAAATACGATGCGCTGCGACACATAGAGATAAAGCTCGTTTGACTTTTACCGACTCAGATTTATGCTTAAACTTGCGCGATGTAACCGAGGCATAAAGATATATGTAACCTTTTGTTATGGATCAAAATGAATAACACAGATTTAAAAAATATGAATGATATTGGCAACATTTTTTTTTGTTTTAAAAAGAAGTGTTTAAATTGTAACCTTTATTTTTATATTGAAAAAAAAATTCTAACTTTACTAAAATGTTACTTTCTTTATCTCTATTTCTTTCTATCGTTTTTCTGCATCTCGTCTGAAGAGTGAGGTGCCGAAGGCCTAATTTCAGTCCTCTTCCACTTCCCACCATTTCCTCATAAGGATAGGGTGGGAAAGGGCAGAGGATGGGGCAGGGAGGGGGTTAGCGGGGAAGAGGAAATAACATTTTCCTGTCTATACCTTCCTCTGTCTATTAAGGGTAGGCAACGCATCTGTAACACATTTGCTTGTTGCGGACGTATATGGGTAGCGGTCACTTCAAATCAGGTGATCCGCTTGCTCGTTTGTCACCTAAAAAAAACATCTACATAGTGTATTCATCCCATTCTCTTATGAATCAACGAGAATACTCGTACTTGATTTCTTACTCTCTGTTTCTCTCTACTAGAGATGGATAAAATATTTTTAATACGTAATCAAAGAATTAAAAAAAACAATCCAATAATTTTTATCACCATAGATTTTATTAACGTGTATGTGTATCTACAAAATACGGTATATATTATGAGTGAAAAGTAAACCCGTAGTATATCAATGACATGTGGAAGTTCCCGATTGAAAATTTCATCATTTAACTTATGCGCCTATAACCTTTCTGACGTGAGCGCCCGACTGTGAAGCGAGTGAGGGACGGCCCGGATCTTTTATAACGAAATGTGTTTTATATCACGGTTTTCAAACGATGTATCGATGTCGATTTTTATATATATCAAAATAATTCACTGGTTCTTTTTTGAACTAGATCATTTATGATTTATGACTTCTTAGAAGCTAGGACTTGTATTTATTTTTTACTTGGTCTAGTTATATCATCAAAGTGAAAGTTTCTACGACCAATTAAGTGTAAATAAGAAATAGCGGACATGTATAGAGCCAATTTAGTTAGAGGTGCGAACAACAATGCGTTCATTCAGCGGCAATAAACAAACGATCCAGTTTCAACAGGATAAAAGCGGATTGGATTCGATTTCCAGCTATAAACTTTTTAATACTTTTTATTATATACAGCAAATTAATGATACTGGACGGCTACGTACAGGTCGATCCAGCGTAGGTAGACTTCCCATAAAATAGACCGATGTCCGCTCGATGGGGCATAGGACCGACCTTTGTTCGAATTAATGGGAGGGGAGAAACCTACGATGTGGACGCTTGTTGGTTGAAATAAAGAATACAGTGCAACCTCTGTGTCGTATTCTCTGAACATCAAAGTTCAGAAGATACGACACACTTAACTGACCTTTTGATGAGAAATTTTGTACTTGCCTTCATCAACATAAGGGTTTTTAAAACGCGTTTGAACACATCCTAGGTCCTGAGATACAAGGTAGAGAGACTTCGTCGTACATATTTCAAATAGAATTTAAGCCTACAAATTTAGGTCTCGTGTTGCGGCACAGCTCCAGTCTTTAGTTGTCTATTTCACAAAGATTTACGTAATGGATAGCTCATGCAAATTAAGCAAAATTGGAACCAATCCAAAACTGCGAATTACTGCGTCGCATATAGAATTAATAAATTTAATGACAATTAAAAAATGGTTCACACCGCATTATAAACTTAAGATATGCTCACGTGGATGTCCATTTTCAAGTTTACATTCTAATTTCTAAATAAATGCAAGTTTAAAAATAAGTATATGGGATCAAAGGCCGTGTAATGATAGTAGATTCGTAATTTTGTCAATATTGCACATCAACTATACAAAATATAGCTCATGTATTTCGGAATAAGATTGCATTTTGATCGTGGGATAATTAATAAAATCAGTTAACTAGTCTCAGAGCTTATGTACCTCATCACAAACTGACAAATCATTTCTTTAATAACAGTAGTGAGTATAATTTGCATACAATAAAAGCGCAAAAAATCATAGGGAATTCGTGAGACTACTTAATTTTTAGGTACGTGACACTTTTTACATTTACACAGTGGGACACAATCGCGGGAACGTGTTCTATCCCGGCTACGGTGCAGGACTCCGCGTTACGTTCACAAAGCATTACGACGTTTTAAAAATGAGGAAACATTTTGATGTTGTTTTGTCTTTGTCCAGACGACTCCTGCTCTTTGTTTCGCCGAATAAAAGCAAATTACCTGCAGCAAATGAGATTTTCGTACTATTTCATACGTGTATCAACTTTTGATTCGAATAATTATTGTTTAAAATCCACTATGCTGATTATATTACTCCACGAATCAACTACGGCCACATCTAACATGGGTTACCATCAGGGAAACACGGGGGGGAATCAAAATTGTCATATACCAAGATTAGCCAAATTACGCGATTATCCTAAATTGGTTTGATTGAATCTTGACAATCTATGGTTACGTTTTAAGCGGGAATTTAAATTTGAGAATGTTTGAAAATACTTTGGTGTTGTGTCTGTGCAAGACTGACACACTAATAATATGTTAGAGACTCGACCGAAGCGCCAAAAGCGACTCTAAAACGTTCCAAATAAAGACGTTCTGTTTCACATTTTTCAAAAACAATGCGTTTCGTTTCAATGGGAGTAGTGTTGGGAGGAAGCGATAATACCCTCTCCCCTCAAACCCTCCCAAAAAAACCAGCTCCCGAGATATAAAAGTATACAAAATTTATTCATTTTATTCATTATTATACATTCCTAGGTAACTAATTCTGGTCGAACTAATTCTTCATGCTACTAATCAGTGAGGGATTTACATATACTTAACAGAACTTAATTGCTCTAATAATAAATCACATAAGTTACTGCTGCGGGTTAGGGCACCATCTGATTCAAGATTGATTGATTTTCGTGAACTTGAGGTACATTTGGATGTATAAATTATTTATAAGCGATTACACAGAAGGTATAAGTAATGTTTGGTTGTTAAAAGTAACATTTAATATTCTAACGAATGCTTACGAAATCGAAAAGTGATACGTCTTACTTGCTTGGGAATAAAGCCTACTGACCGTCAATTTAACTGTATATCCGTGAAATCTCAGTATTACCTTTCAATATATCTATATGTTGCAGTATCACTACTATGATATTAGAACTCCACGCGCAAATATATGTGCTGAAATTGGTACGTTTAATCGATTATTCCAAGAAAACCCTTATTAACATCTTTATGAACAGCTTTATTAACCCTTTCGATTTAAAAATGAAGTTGAATGAAATTGTTGTGAAAACATTGTATTTATGTTTTCACAACAATTTAACACAACAGAGTTATAAATGCACAAAATATTTAAATTTATTTTTTTTATTCCACTTCCGCCTACAAGTTATTACGTTTTCACTTGAAACTCACAAATAAATAAACTCAGTTAACTTAAACAGTAAGATCCAAATGCCTACAATCAAAATCCTAATAGATTTTCGACAAGAGAGTTAATACTTTTCTGTCGATACAGGCTGGCAGTTAATTCCGTTAGCGCAGTTAGAACCGCCCATCTGAATCCACTTCCGTGAGTATTTACTGCTACACGTGTGCTACGAATTGACTACACTTCTACAATTATAGCTACGTAAATTCATGAAATGGAAATAATGATAGATTGTATATTTTTGTAGTTATTATGTTAAATAATATGTCGTCAAATTATCAAGTAAATTGACAATATAATATAATAGATCTGTCAGTGGTCACAAATCTCGCCGCTATAAAATTAAACTAAAATTAATTTAATTAAAAAGTACTCATGCGCGTCAGTTTAACGTGAGTGGTATTGTTTACATGCTGATAAGTGTACGTTTAAATAATCTAAGGACTTAACACTCAGAAAAATATCTACGACTACGAAGTGCTATCGAGTAACGAACATACGTAATCAACTAAGTGATTTTAGATCATTCGTAGATTACGAGGTTCTTTTACCAACTTGTACGAAAAAAATATCCTCTGAACCAGTCCCCGCGGCCTACGGTCACTTCTGAGCAGCGTTGACCAATTGATCACGTTTAACTTTATTACAAGCTTAAGACTTTTTTCTTGCAAATTGTTCGGATTCGAAAAAGACTCTTATTAAACAGATCACGGCTGTTGAATCAATTAGATCATATTTGAATAATTGATTAAGAACTCCGCCCTGCCTTTTCTTTACCTTAATGTAATTGCTAAGATCTGCGGAATATTAATAAGTGTGTCGTTAATGTTAGCAAAGTTCTGAGCATCGCACGTAACGTACATTTGATACATTATCATCTCCCTGCCATTTTCCCACTCATGTGGGGTCAGCACAGTATGATTGTAGTCCATACTGTATAGATTTTGGCTACAATTTTTACGGCCTTCAAAACAAACTAATTTAAGTTTTACAAAAATATGTGTAAGTGTAAAAATAAGTGTGTAGTGTAGTATATTAAATTTAAAAACGCAACCAAAATAACATATCACAATTTGACGACATGACCTACATTGTCAATGATTCGTTAGGTTCACAATTTCTGACAGTTTGTAATATCTTTGTAAGTACGGTTATAAAATGACGGAAAGTCTACAATCTGTCGGTGACTAACACATAAAAAATAAATCTCTGATGTCAAAAAGTGTTTAGGTTGGCTTTATAGAAATGACAAAGGAGTGCACTGCTAGAGCCTTTACCAAAAAGCTAATTGATATGTCGAATGCACAATAGGTTTGTAACTTCTCTACAAATAGCATTTTGATTAGTTTTCCGTTATTTTATTAGTTGATATGTAACAGTCAAGGTTTTTATTTGTTTTTTTTTGTTTGCTTTAAAATATTTTTTATAATCAATTTGCACTTAGCTACAATTTGTATGTCAAGTTATCGTATAGTAGTTCCTAATTATGCAGAGGGTTAATTGATGTCGCTAATGTCAACTAAAAACAGGATACGAAAAGAAATTTATGAATCCAGGCGAATCTAATCAGGATAATCTATTAATCTAATCTAATAAGGATTGTATTGTCGTGGGTGTTCGACGAGTGTGCAAAGTTAGGTTCAAATCTGATCGTTCAAAGTGGGTCAAAATTATATTCAAATATTCCGTTACGTGCATACAATGAACCTAATATAGACGTGTTAAAAACCATGTTTTTTTTTAAATTAAAGGTGACTGTTTTGGGTGTGATTGGTGCTACTAATTAGTGGGATGTAATTAGATCTTTAATTAATAATTGTTATTTCATTTACCACATTAGGTATGAAACCATGAGAGTTTGTAATCTGACATTTTATTTATACCTTGAATTTAACCTACATTCTATAGGTGATTCCCTTAATAATGTTATTAAATGAAATAAATAATCGAAACTTACTGTATGGAAACATAAGACAACACTAGCGAGAAAATAACTGCTTAGAAATGGTGGAAGATGCCTTTATCTATAGATCGGTATAAATAATACTCGCTCAAAAGTCTTTACAATATCAGTCGTTTCTTTTATAATAATGTTATTATTCAAAAAGAATTGTGTTAATTGGCTCATATTTAATTAACGTGTTAATGAGGTAACGATTTTCTGTGGAACGTTACTGTATACTGAAAATTAACAATAGTATTATTACGGCTTGTTACACATATTCATGTCACCGATCAATTGGGAAGTCCGTCATTTTATAATCTAGACATATATCTGTGTTTGACAGATAATAAACTGTCAAAAAAGATATGAACCTTCAAACTGTCAATAATTAATTTAAACTGACGTAGTCCACAGTCGATAGGACATATACACATGGCTCCAATTACTTTTCAAACTTAATACGAACTCAGATGTTTTAATTTTAATATACAAAAATGAAGTTATAATGTTCAAAAGTGATAAATATCGTAATAATAATATCCTGGGACATTATTAGCACACGGCTATCCGATCCCAAACTAAGCAGATAACTGATATACTATGACTGATAACTGATATAAAAAACAGATATGTTCATCCACAAAAATGTCTACCCTGGGTGGGAATCAAACCCACAACCTGTGTCATGCAAAGCTAGCATCTTACTAACTAATATATATATATATATATATATATATATATAGAATAATCTTTTTGGTTGTGAATCAAAAAATTATTTTTTGTGTCCCAACCAAAACGCATTCCTCCATTTTACTAATCTATTTCGCAAATCTCTATAATGGTTTACATACAAATCTCATGCATAATAAATTGTACGTTGGATTAAACTGCGTGCGGTCGTTGATCCGGCGGCTAACTCGATTGTTCACTTCGGTGCCAGCTTTGTTACGTTCATTTTCACATAACATTTCCAATATTTGAAAGAACTGTAATGTGAGAGAATTACCTACAACGATCAAATTCCATCGATATAGGTTTTTGGTATATTTTGTACGAATAAATTAGGAGAAACCACCAGCTTAACCACAGTGTTATAGAAATTCATTTGGAATGCATTTTTGCACCTTGGTTCGACATATTGTGCATTTTTTTTAAACCGCAGCCCGCAACAACATCTGTTACCGAATTGGTTTTGGCATAAAAAATGAAGCATAAATCTGATATGAATGAATCAGTTGCGTTGAGTTCAGAAAACAGTTGACTCACGTGTGAAAAATAAATTTGCCTTGTCCACTCCATCTTTATTCCGTATATATTTTAACTTTACAACAAAGTGATGAAGTGTTGGGGTAGCTTTCTAAAGTGGTACTAACGATTATCAGGTCGTGGGTACGGTTCCGCCATCCGACTATTGGCGTAAATCACACCTTACATGTGAGCTTTTAAGCTTAGTTGGAATGGTTAAAATATTAGTAAATTATTTAAATAGTCTAATATTATTTTTTAAATAAAAAAGCTAACTCAAGGGAATGAGAAAAAGAGATTCGCCATTCTCACACCAACCTCATAACTTCTACTCAGTTATTTCTTCTAATCTTATGTTACGATGAAAAAAGTTTCAATTCTTGAAAAGTTTAATCGAAAATCTTTCACGACCCGATTACAATGCGACGGTAAAAGTAACTTTATAAGTAAAAGTTAAATTTCACATAAAGTAAAAGAATTCATTTTGATTTTTGAATTCGATTCAACTAGACAATATTATTTTAATTACCAATAAATCCGTATCTGCATTTGTCTACAATCATTAAATTATTTGTCTTGGTCGTGAGGTTTCTAAAGCAATTTCAAATCGGCTTAATTCACTTTAGACTAGACCAAAAGGAGAAAATCTGAGATTATATTCAGAGAATTCAAAGCAATGAAACTTTATCCGACATTAACGTAATAACATCTACTAAACGAGATCTGATCTTGGAACTTAAATGCATAAAATTATTATTTTAGAATTAAATCTTAATTCCAAAGCAATTATTATTATATTTATAAAATCACTCACTGTGTGAAAATCTAAGATAATTTAATACAGTAACGGGTATGTTCGGAAAGTGGCGTGTGAAGTGATACAGGCTTATTATTTTTTTTGTGACTGAAAGGTCACTGTTTGGCTTGAGGAGGCGTTTACAGCTATACCGGGCACGAGGAGGCAGGGCCCAGAGGGCGCCTAGCCTAAGCCTCTTTAAGAGTAACTAAGCTCGAGATCTCCCTCCGTAGAGGGAACCTCGGCTCGGGCCGTTACTTTAATATTATTACCGGATTGGGACTTAAAATAATAAATCAGCCTTCTTTAGAATGTTGCCCACTGCTGGGACACAACAGGCCTCCTCTCTGAGAGAGGGAAAGAGCCGTAATCCACCACGCTGGCCCGGTGCGGGTTGGTGAATGTCACATTGTCTTCGAATTTGATGGTTCTAAGAACATGCCGATTTCCTCACGATGTTTTCCTTCACCGTTTTCGGAACAGTGGTGATGAAATAAATTACACGAGCGCCTTGCCTGGGTTCGAATCCTACAGTACATAAGTCGGGGCCTAAACCGCTTAACCACCACTGCTCTGACACGGACTTGAAAAACGTCAAATATTTATTTTGTACACATAACAGAGTACATGTTAGCAATAAATAACAGTAACAACTAACAATAAACGTGTATCTGACCCGTCCACAAAGTTGGAAGTAAGTAATTGGCGGTCAACTATGAGTATTTCCGTGATAGCCATGGAACAGTCCCACTAAACTAAACCTCATATAGTACAATGAGTCTGATACTTCTAGATGCAAAGTGCCCGGAGACAAAACTTATCTGAGAACTTATCCTTATTCACATAACACTATCACAGCGCGTTCCAAAACACTAGTGGCGCCATCTAGTTAACTTATAACACAGTAAACTTTATGGCGCCATCTAATTCATTAACACGTTTCCGGTGTTAAAATACTTAATTTATACAGTTGTTTGTTCGTGGTATTGGTGTTTAAAACTAAACTTAAAATTTCCGTATTTAAAGGTACTGTTATACTTCTTTAATCATCATCAGTTAACAAACGATCACTGCTGGACATTCTTTAAGATCAAGAAGTAGAACCACACATGTGTGTTTTCCCTTGGACATCGATCGTAGGACCCGAATTGTAAAATTAAACCTAATCTCACAACATCTGTTGCGCTTTTTCTAATGAGCGTGGTGCCGGAGGCCTTATTCTAGTCCTTTCCCATCCCATTCTATTAAGAAAATGAGGGGAAGGGGATTTGACGGGCAAAGGATGAAGGGGAAAGGGTAATATCCTTTTTTATCCTGTTATTAATGGTAGGCAACGCATATACAACTTGTTGCAGATATCTATGGGTAGTGGTCACTTGATATCGGGTGAACGGCTTGCTCGTTTGCCACTTTCTTCTATTTAAAAAAATGGCTCTACACTTTCACCGCCAGGCTACGATGTCTTCTAAGTCTTTGTCTAAGTTTCACGTTCAAATAACCTAATAACATTAAACATATCACTTTGAACTATGCCGCTATTCCGCCGCAGTGTTCAGTGCCAACGCGTGAAGTTTCCAATTTCATGTGGTTACGATTAATCTGACGGTACACACTCCGGGGAGTTTAACCACAAGTTAGTATATATAAAGGCAAAAATATTTAGCAAATAATATCTGCTCACTTCTCTATGCATCTATTTATCTCGTTGTGCTCAAATTTTAACTTCTATATATTAGTGATTGGCGGAGGAGTCAAAGAGTTGTTCAGCTATGACCAACTTCTTAGGATCATTTTTTTAACAGCTTGAATATGTTCTTTTACGCTACTGTTGATGGTGCGTCTGGTTTGTCCTGTACACGAGCTGCCGCAGCTGCAGTTGATTATAGAGACACTTGGTGTTTCACAGTTGACAAAAACAACGATCCTCAGAAGCCGGACATACCTGAACACCGCATTGACTCCTCCACCAATCACTGCGTCGAACTTCAAACCAAGCTTGGTGAGAGAAGCAATTGAAATTTCTAAATGCAAAAATTAGAAACAAGTGTGGAGTGTGTTTTGTCAACAACAAAAAATGACATCAAATGCGGACTTTTTTTTACTTAGCTTGCAATGAGAGCAGTGGTCGCAGAATTAGAAAGAAAGTAGATCGGTACGGCCACCAATAAAAAAAATTCGCACTACCGCATAACTCCAGTCAGCCCGTGATGGTGGCACATGGCGCATAAAATATCGGGAGCTCAAAAAGGCTAATCGTGGTAAGAATCCCGTTTCTTACAAACCTCATATTTTATTAATTACGTCCATACCCCATCCTTCCATCCTTAAGGTGAGGTAGATCTTTTTAACAAAATATAAGTAATAAGTTTATCGGTATATCAAGTAAGCCGTGTTAGCAGAGATATGTGCAATCACGTAATACGTGATTGCACATATCTCTGCTCCACAAAGTTCGTTCCACGCCGCCCTCATCCAGCATACTATCAACAAACAAGTCGAGAACGATTAAATATTGTTTTAATTATTTAATTAGATACCATGACTACTAACAACATCGCGATAACCTATGCAAATTATAGCGTCGCACTGCTACCTGTCGACTTTGCATCACTTGAATTCGCTTCGCTATGCCATCCGCTCGTTTATATTTCACGGTTAAATAGCGTGCCTTAAAAGTCGGCTACAGTTCGAATGTTGTACATTGTGGTTTCAAAAGTGTATTTTTTATTTATTGTATCTTTTTTTTCGAACGCCCAAAAATATATTACAAATTAGGCGCTATGTATGATTTTCAATAAGATTCTACAGTAGGCAGAGGAAACTGTCCATTAGCCACATGCTACTGATGATAGATTCCGATCTTAAATTATATTTCCATCCCACTTTAGTAATACAAAGTCGTAAAAGACAAATATAAGCATAGTGGAAGTACACCTCGCTATAAGTGGTAGCCCTGGGGTCGGCAACATACTGTTCGTCGAAAATCGGACCGTTAAATATTGTTTATAAACTTACATATTAATTTTAATATTATTTTCATATAAGTCGCTCAGTTTTATACGTCTGAAAGCCCATTATGTTGTGTTTTCTGAACCTCATTAAATTTTTTCAAGACTTTCCGGACCTAGATAATTTTTTCAACTTTATCCGGACCTCAATTAAAACAACTTGCCA
Source organism: Papilio elwesi (assembly GCA_029849275.1). NCBI lineage: Eukaryota > Metazoa > Arthropoda > Insecta > Lepidoptera > Papilionidae > Papilio > Papilio elwesi. The sequence continues at coordinate 8,555,741 of CM056700.1, read as the reverse complement.
ACCCCTGCTGTAACCCAAAGAGATGAGTGTGTCTGCATTGTGTGTTTGTTTGCGGGCCACTGGGCAGTAACTAGAACACTAGGAAACTAAAACATTTTTCAATCGATTAGAGTTTTGAATCGCCGAGCTTACTGTCAATTTTGGGAATATCCAATACTATGAATTTAATTTTTATACTTTTAACCGGGTGTCCGTAAGACACCTCTCTTTTTTTATTTTTGGCCAAGCTCTTACTCGGAAAGAAATACACTCAAGTTTTTATCTGGAATACGTTCGTTTAGTCGATTCGAAGTCAACTCAAGAGAAAGGTATACGGAGGATTGAAGATTGCTTCTCCGACAAGAGCTAAAACGCAATTAAATTGGGGATTTTTAATTTTAGAAGGAACAACACGTATTGTCGCAAATTTAAAAATTTACAGTTAGCACCTATACAGCATGTTTCTTTTTATATGTTTATAAAAGGTCATATGTAAATATTCAAGGTTATATGCAATATATCTATCAAGTTACATATGTACTTAGTCAGATATGCGTAAAGGAAATTAATGTGGCACGAAGATAAATCAAGCGGTAATGCCATGCTAATGCATGCGATGACTGTGCGGATAACACAATGCCTCACTTGCATAATACCTCATAACTTATACTAGAAATATATTTATCGCATATGTTACTTTCTTACTGACTCTTTGTTATAAAAAAGGCAATATGATTTTTTTGTCACTGAGTAGGCGAATTATACTCACGAAAATGTAATTCAAAAATAACTCGTTTACATCCTTGATACATTTCTTTTAAATTGTTGTTCGATTCATAGATAATTCTTCTACACATGAAGTAAGCCATTTGTCTTAGACCTAGTCATACGCGCGTCTGCGAGGTATAGAGTGCCATTACATCGCGTCCACAAGTATCGCACGAATTCAAAATACGCGCGTAAATCGCTTGAAACGCGCCGAACTGTCGACTCGCCTCTTATACGCGCCGAGTATTATACGAGTTGAAATACTATAGACGCCTTGTTGCGTTCAATTTACGCGAGAGTGCACGTCAATGGAAATAGAACGCTAAAATTTATCCTCGAATTCATTCCCATGCTCGCTGATACTTCTGGACGGAACGATCACACGTAATACGCGCGAAGAATTCGCCTTTCTGGTCAAGGCATTACGTGAAATTAATTGTAAGCAAGTAAACAAATATCAGAGACAATTCATTTAATATAAAATCGAGAGAAATATAGATTATAATTAAGAAAAAGGATCTCACATGTTTTTAAAAATAAAGAAAGCAAAAGGTCCAAGAAAAAATTGTAAAGCATAAGTGTGTATCGGTCTGTGACAGTGCTAAGGCGAATCTAAACTGTCAGACAGTTTTCACAAAAACTATTTTAAAAGAAAACATATTCTCTAACTCCCTAGACTCGTCTAGATTGTTACTAAAACTAATAAATTTTGTAATAGAAATTAGAATGATCGAGGCACATCAAGATCTATCAAATAAATACTCAGATCTAATCGAACAACTGCAATTTTAAATTACCCAGACTATTTGTCTTTAGTTTATTCCACTCAGTCCCAAACGAACAAATTGTTTCAGTTCTCAAACGTAAACAAAAAGCGGTGGCGTCGAGCGTGAATTAAAAAGCTACACTCTTTTGCGGTTCTCGCAGTGTTCTGAAAAACGTTTTAAAACTCTCTCTAAAATAAAAGTGTAATGAAACGTATATTAAACATTAAGTTTTCATAAAAAAATGTATATGAAAAAATCTCTTTCACCAGATATTGGTTTTAAGTGTGCAACCAGATGAAATGGCAAGATATAGCTTAGGGCATCATCTTCAACCGTATATATCCCAACGAAAATTTTTAATAAATGTATAAATAAAGATACACCTTTAGGTACGCCTAATCACAATGAATCACAGTGCATAATTTCGGCTTACCACCGCAGACAAAGCCCTAAGTACGTTGATGGAGTTTGGCAACATGAGTCCCTGCGGTTTGGTGTCTCTTTAATTTGTTGAAGCCTTAATATTTTGTCCTTCTTTATTTTCTCACATTTCTTGATCATGTTTCTGTGACTTCCTCAGTAGTAAGGCATATAATCCCCCTAGCTCTATATTGTTCTGGTCAAAGTTTATACTGGGTTTATTACATATCTGGTTGTAAGCCGATTTGAAAAAGCCAGCAAGAAATAAGTATAAAAAGAACAACATATTTCAATTATCTTTATTGGCCAAAAGCCCTAAGGCCTAAGTCTTTAAAGATATGTCAACAAAAATCATGTAGCACTACTGTAGCGGTTTAAGCAACATTAACTTAACACAACAACAAACAATAACTTAATTGTTAAGCTGTTCCACTGTCGAGTTAATATATATGGATGTAAATGAAGTTATGCAGCTTCAATAAATAACTGCTCATAACTTATTTTTCATGGATATTTGACATACTGTATAATGAACTTATACATTATCAAAATAGAGTCAACAGAAATTTATTGTTTACAACGTGTAGTGAATTATTGTTTTCATTGCAACAAGACTACACTGCTATTCAAGTCTAATTGGTCGTTAGTCGTCTCGTAGTATATTTTTTGTTTCAATTAAGCGGGATTCAACAGTATGACAGCGAAAAAACTGCAGATTTGTGGCGTAAAATATGTTTTACTGACATATAAACTAGACAAGATTCTAGAGATTAAAAACAGAGTCAGAGTAGTAATAAGATTTTTTAATACCCTAATGTTTTACTTAAATTAAGCAACATAGCACATGACTAAGCAAAACGTTCTGGAATAGCCACGTACGGGTTGACGCAGCGTGCGTAGGCTTCCCACCGATCATTTGTCAAGGTACGCTGAATGAGAAATGCGAACAAGCACGAATATTAACATGCGCACAACTACGCACGTAAATGATAATGCTAAAAGTTTTCACACTTTATTAGGGATCTTGACGAAAGGACAGGAAAAACAAACAACGTATTGTGCGCACGGTGACGATCGGACGATTACTTGGGACTATGTCCGCATCCACCGCCAAATTACAAACTTTACTTATTTCAGAACTTAACAGACTTCTAAATACCCTTACGATATTCACTATGTCCACAGATTAAAATTCTTATACTTACTTATAAGAAATAAAATTTAAGACAAAAAATATAATGAACCAAAACAATATGAAGGCGACAAATCCATCGTAAACACAATTAGTTTATTTATTTTTGGTTTTGTAGAGCAAGGCATTATATGAAATTTATAACATATAATTAATATATATACTTTAAATTGTGTCCAAGTATATATAGTAATTATAAGAGTATTGACTGAATATTTATTATTAGTTTGGCATAAAGCGCTGTGCGCTGAATATAGATGAAAATTGAATTGGGATGGATAATTCAACTGCGCACCAGGAATTTAAGTGCTCGCCTGTTTTGACGGGTGAGTAAATAGATTTCAAACGCAGATTCGACGATTCTATTTGAAATATGATTGACATTATTAAGCCCTTAATTGTTTTTTAACTACTGACCCTTTCTGGCGGAGTAAGGACGTCTTATATCACAGCTTATACATACACATTTTTGCAGTCTTAATTTGCTAGTTAGACCAAAAAAAGGATTTTTCCTTGTCCTATTCGTATCCTCCCTCGTCCAATCTTCTACCCCTATTCATCCTATCCTATGTACAAAGGATTTGAAGGGGAAAAGGAATGACATCGGGCCTCCGGCACTTCAGTAATCAGATGAAACGCAAAAGCATAAAATACTTCTTCACGCCTGTCTTCCGTATGCTCGTGGTATTAAAAAGGTCAACCCATTCGTGCAACAGATATTGTTGCGGGCTGTACCGCTCTTAAGCTTACTTATTTGTTTTGCTTATTTACTAGGTAAAAGTTTTACGAAATAAAAACGATCCGTTCTTTGTAGAACGACGTTTAAGTTCCTTGTTAAAGCTTTTTAAAGCTCTGTATAATCCTGTGGCGTCCTATTTCATAACTTATAGAGCTTATTGTTAAAGAAAAAATTAATTTTTGCTTTACAGGCGTTCGTAATTAGGTGTATGTTCTTCTTAACGTGTAAGAAACCAGACAAATATGAAGATTGTATAATGAAATACCCAGCAAATAAGCAGCTTAAAAAGCATATGATATTGCAACAAATGTGAAGATGATTTCTTGCCTAATAATTTTAACGCTATTTCTATCAGTTAAAAAACTTATCACTAATATTGCATACTGCGACTTCCCGTACTTGTGTTTGCTTAAGCTGTAAAGTTAAATATTATTTTTCGACTTATTTTAGTTGGATATTTAAATTCTAAAATTCACTCGCTTATCATTATAAACTTTAAATTTTCTCCCATCTTTACTGAATACACAAAAATATTTTTTTATTAAATAGTTACTATTAGAATTTCTCATTTACTGAAGAGAAATCTTTTACCTGGAAGTAGTTAAGACTTTTTCTAAGTGAAGCTACTCATTAACACTGACGAACTTAACAGCTAATTAAAACTGTTATACGATTAATAAGAAACGAGAAAATATTTTTATCTATAATGTTATCAAAGGCGAATAACATTTATGTCCTCTTGAAGTTAAACAAATCTTAGATTAAAAAACAACCTTTAAAAACAAACTTTTATTATATTCTAATTAATAAAAAGAATTTCAAATTAAAAAAAGACAAACTACTCGTCAATGCGACTGAAATGAGCCCAAACTCTATGAGGTTATGTACTTTCATTGCGAAGTTCCTTTGGCCACCTTCCAGCTCCATCATCAGATCAGCACCATGTCATCATAATATTGCATTTTCATGTGATTTACACATGTATGCAAAATTTCAGCACGATCGGTAACCGGAAAGTGGATCAAATTTAATTTGCAAGATTTTATACCGGACAAGCGAAATTAAGGCTCGTAATAAAAAGGATCATTGTTCTATTGTCAAATCAACACGTGTTTACAGTTCCTCTTAATAATGTTAAGCAGTTAATTTTCCTTTTCCGTACCAAAATTGCCATGAAAACACATGGTACAATAAAGCACGTATTTTCTTTGTTAGAGATTAATTGCATAGATCTGTTCACAACGTCACCGACTTCAACGATCGTTCGATCCCAATTCTGCTAAGCTTTCTAGGACACGTTACCACTTTTCATTCTTAGGAATGCACTGGATTTATTGAGGATTTTAAACGTACTCGAAGTGATTTGCAACTTATTTGCAGTGCTGCATCATATTTATTTCATGAGGTGTATTATATAATAATATTATAAATGCAAATTCAAGTTTGTTTGTTTGTTATTTTTTTAAGTTTTAACGACACAACGGATCATCATGAAATTTTGCACAGAAGGATAAAATCAAAGAAAAAAGGGACGCTTTATATTGAAAAACAAGTCCGTTTTCTTAGGATACAAAAATTGTCTACATGGTCTTTAAGTATTTTAAGGCATTAATGCAAGCAAAGTCACCTGTAAAAGCTAGTCAATATAAAAAAAACTGACTTTTGTAATAAAGCACCGCTCAAACTACAGGGCAACAAATATTTCCGCTATTACGTAGGTGAACACTAAAAAAGGATTTTCGGAAATTCATCCCCTAAAAATATAAAGTAGGGGATGAAAGTTCGTATGAAGAATTATTTATTATCTCCAACAAGTTGAGGTCAAATCTGGCTGATCAATTATATTGAATAGGGTTCAGCTTAGGCTGGACAATAGTCGGTTAGTAATTAGCTGGTATACAAATTAAAAAATAATGTATACGTAATGTAATAATCATTAATTAATTTACCTTTACAACGTTAATTTCCAGTAAACTGTTAACTCCGTCTGAGCGACTAACGCTAGGTTCACACGGAATTGTCCTGCACTTTTTTTCCATATACGTCTTAACGTATAAATATTGGCATATACATTGGATATAGTACAGACGACGTTAATACTGCAAAAAAATGTCCACGAACTATCTTTTAAACCGACACAACAAAAAATGCGCAGGATAACGCCATGTGAACCCAGCCTAACAGTTACATAACGTATTAGCATAATTGGGGTTCGTCAAAAGACCCAGAACACTTAGACTGAAATGTAGCGCAACGATGCATGCCCCTCAACATGAATATTTCAAAAGCTTTATAATACTGAATGATATACGAAGGACCCATTACGTAAATGTCTCTAAAGGAACTGAAACCTAGAGTTAGACTAGCTAGGTATCAGTTTAGAGTTCCTTGATTCGATTACCAGATTACGCAAATATTCCACGTAATATTTGACAAAAAATACCGATTCTTTTTTAGAATCTGGTACGCTTGTTGATATGATTGTTTTTCTATTTACATCGATTATACAGAGTCATTGATAATTCTACGTATTCCCGTTATGTATGTACCCATATGCATTATGCTTAAGTGAACCATTTTTGTGTTTTTTTTTCAAAATAAATCCAATAACGAGGAAAATCAAACTAAATGCTACACGAAGAACATTATACTTTTCATGTTTGTGAGTTTAGTTATTAGAGTTGAGTTATTTTTGATAAAGCGTGCGACGTTGAAGTTGTATTTTACTTTCTTGGTTTAACTAGACTTAAATATGGCACGTACATAAAAATGTTGTATGAAAGAATTGTAGATCTCTGAAGAAGCTAAATAAAATTCAACGGTGATATATCTCTTCTACAGTTATATCATAACATCTACTTTTATCTTTAGAACAATGGATTAAAAATAATACGCGATATGTTACTTAAGAACGTTTTTGAAGTAAACTCTAGTCGTGCGTCGGACCTGACGCACATACTTTTTTGACTCAAAGTCTTAAATTTTTATTCTTAACAAAAATTGATTATTTTTTATTCCCTGAAGTAATAAAAGTATCACAAAAATACATTTAGTTCTCAGAGTCATATTTCATGGACGTTGTATCCAACGACGTACAGCATTTTTCAAAGGGCTTATTTTAAGCGTATCGTATGAAAAGCAAACTAATGCGGAGTATACAAAGCCGGTGCTATACAGCCACCTGGTACATGCATAACCTTTCAATATAATTTCCAGAGTTTATTTTTCATCGCCTCCAATCCGTTTACTTCTGACACATAACCAACCCACTATAAGCGTGTATTTTAGTCACTCGAATATTAGCAATTTAGGTAGCTTTCAATTGCAAGAAAAATATACAATACAATTTAAAAAGTAAATTACTGAACCCTGGATCCAAAGCACCTACCCACTACCTTCGTTTTTAAATTTATATATTATGTTAATTGTATTACCGAGGTGATCAACGACGCCCATGAACACCCGCAACTTCAGAGGAACTGCAAATGCGTTGCCAGCCCTTGAGGAATAGATAAGCTAGCTTCTTGAAGGACCTTAAGTTGTACTGGTTTGGAAATGCCGTCAAGGAGAGACCATTCCACAACGCATGTGCATGTTGGCAGGAAATTTCGAGAGAACCGCACTGTTGACGAATGCCAGCCATCCAGATGGTGTGGATGGTACCCGGCGGTCTGTCGTGTCGTTCGATGACGAAACTCGGCGGCAGGAATCTAATTTTAAGCAAAGTCCAGTAAGCTGAGTAAATTAAAAGAAAAAATAATTAAGTTATAATTTAATAAAATAAAAGTACTTTATTAATGCCAATAGACATATAAAATGGATCTATGAGTCTACGTTGTTATTACGTGAAGGTATGCGAGGTTAACTGGTACACTAAAGAGAAATATTGCTCAGATTTTATTATGAATACATTGTTTATATTACATCGGAGGATAAAGGAAGGCGCTGTTACTCGCCTTTATTACAAATGTTTACAACTAGTTTTATATAAGAATTATAATTTTCAAGCTATCCCTACTAATATTATAAATGTGTGTATGTAAGTTTGTTTGTTACGCTTTCACGCAAAAACTACTCAACCGATCATCGTGAAACTTTGTACACATATTCTTGGAAGTATTAGAAATAACATAGGATACTTTTTATGAAAAAATAGTATATAACAACGTAGCATGTATGTTCCCTATAGACCTATGGATTCCAAAACAGCTGGACCGATTTTGCGATAGCAAAAGAGATTAGCCATCGGATCAACATAATAAGTGTTACCCGGGCAAAGCTGGGGCGGGTCACTAGTTTATCATAATTCTCGTTTATGTTTTACAACCACATACAACCACATCTAATTATTGTAGGTTAGGTTTGGTTGGGATTGATTTCATTGCATTTTTTAATTGATTTCTTTACATTCAGATGCATGGAGTTGAATTAAAAACGCAAAATTTTAATCCAAATATATTTATTATTTATTTATTATCTTTTTATGTTTATTCACGTAATATTAGCTGATGTCTTTGACTTATGTCTTATCTAGACTTGGTATTGTTGATAGTACAGTTATTGGCTTGGCGGGCCGGTTGGCGTGGTTAGTTACTTGCTTTCATGTCGCAGGTCGTGAGTTCGATTCCCACCCAGGGCAGACATTTGTGTGCTTGAACATGTTTGTCCTAAGTCTGTGTGTTATTATCTATTTAAGTATATATGTATATAATACTGATTATAGATATTTATTTACTAAAAATATGTTAACATTAACCAGATTCTATGCCAAAGCTTTTAATAATTTCGAACAGACATCGATTTAAATTTAAACTATTCCTAACAATTGTAACGCCAATCTGATGCATCAAACTCTCCACATTTCTGTCTCGGTTAATTGAAATAGTTTCAGTATCGCGCGCGTTCTGTAAACAGATTTTGGATAAATTGTTTGTTGTAACAATCCGGTTTAAATTGTATTGGAGATTAAGAAAATATTTAATATTGAACAAGCTTATTGTTGAGTCTACATTTTATGATATTAGAAAGAAAACGGAAGAAGGTCAGATGAACCTGATGACATCCACAACATCTGCGACCGCGAGGGAGGTTCCTCAACCCGCTCCAACTTCACTAGGATAAATAGATAGACAAATAAATAATATATAAAATATAGTCTTATAAATTCTTTCACTGACCAAAAGCAAAATCTTTCTATAGTTGATTTTTTTTCAAAATCATTTCAATATTTTTTTTCAGTTTATCGGGAACATACAAACAATGAACACCTTATAATATTACTATATTAATGCATAAGCGAAGGTTAAATATTGTTTTTCTTTTAAATACGAAGATTATTATTATTAAGAAATAAGCAAGCGGCTCACCCGATCTTAAGTGATCGCTACCCATAGACATCTACAACAAGCTAATGAGTTGCATATATATTACCTACCTTTAATGGACAGTGCAAAGGTTCAACAAAATAACATTTTATATTTAGATAAATAATATAACATGCTGACTTTGACCAAATTTATTTTAATCAACGTAATTTTAGTCTAAATTTCGTAGTACTTATTAGTGGAATAGTTTAAAACACATTTCATGTTACGCGTTCATTTATTTCGCTAAAATATATTTCAAAGCATTTCGCACAACTCAAAACGGTTGTGTAACATCCATGATAAAAGCGGGGACTTATCTAAATGGGAAACAGATGACAATGTCTGCTTGCAGGATTTCATATGGAATTGCATTCATACCACAAAGAGAGCAATCAGAGACTGAGGTTTCTGTCAGTATAACTGTGCAAATTTATTTCTATTATTGAATAAATATAGGAAGGACAGGTACGGTTGGAAAATTATTCCAATTAAATGAGGTACGTTTTTATTATTAACATATGTTATTACTATTAATAATATTTAATATACGTTTATTGAAGATAGTTTATGCTCCAAATAGTTGACCGTTTTCAATAGCAGATATGTCTCAGATTATTTTGAATTTATTTATTTCATAGGATGTATTTGTATTTATTGTTAGTTTGTTATATTATTATACAAACATCCAAAAAAAAAATTGACTATCTCGGCAACGGAAGTATCTTTGATAACAGTAATAAAACAATACAGATATAGTGACAAAAGATTTTCCTTCGTAATTTTTCGGAAAAGTTCGTATTTATCGTGCTCTCTCAAATAGCTTCTTGTAACTCTGTGTCTCTATATTATACAATGACATTCATTTTGACATTTGGCACTTAACAATAAAGTTCCATATCAATGGATATGAAAATGTCACTCATTTAATGCGAACATTCATTGACACTTCGGGTGTCATGTCAAAGATGCGAGTTTTCTCGAAGGAAAATAATTTCTCTGTACATCTATAATTAAGTACAACTAATTATTTTCAAGGTGGGTTGGCGTCAGGCAGGCGGTCGGCCGTAAAACTGTAGCAAAAACCTATACAGTATGGGTTACAATCATACTGTGCCGACCCTACATGTGTGGGAAAAGGGCAAGGGAATAATGATGATATATTTAAAATACTAAAGAAGGAGAGACGAAAAGACTAGTGTTGATGACTATAGAATGATTGGAAGCGATAAAAAAGAGTCGCGATTGTCTTCGAACGCGGCTTGATTAATTTTGTATTTGAATGAAATGTAACGAAGTAGTTAAGAGTTAAAGTATTTTGAACGATTTTAATAAACTTGATGTGTATATTTAAGAAGATATAACTAATTTCAATAATAATTAGCCTCAATTGTTTTGTTAATAAATAATCATATTGTTAAATTAATTTCACGTAGTAATAACGTTTTTTAAACTCCTAGGCCTCTGGCGCCCGCAACTCAAGGGTTCATATAAAAACAAAACTTTAACAGCATGGCTTCTTCGACATCTTGACATTTCCATATTTTCCGTTTACCGTTTGTTATGTTCATAAATTAGAGTGACTTTTGTGTGATATCTATTCTTTTAAGAGTCACTGAGAATAAAATAAAATTTTGTTGAAATAAAATACTCCCAAAAACCATAACTCCACAGCTTTAAAATAAACTTATCGGTGCAGTTTTCACATGAGCTTAACAAAAAGTAACGTAATATGCAATGCAAACATCGCTTCATCTTGCCAACTTGGAACTGTTCCAGTAACAAGTTACTTTGGTTTGCATTTATTTTATGGTCCATATTCAAGTGATGCTCCACTTTGTGTGAGAACGTCGTTAAATCCTTACAATTGTGGTATTTCTTCAGCACATGGTTTCATCGCTTCCGCTTAAAATGAAAAAAAAGGAAATAATATATTGTATGGATATAAGGGGAATAACAAGTAGTGGATTATCTAACAATGGATCACGACCACCCATTAACTATATTCGATTAGGGACAACGCGTGTTCTTATGGATTGTTGGAGATTTTACTAATAACCACCGAGTGTCGGCTGGCGTGGGTGCGATCTGCGGTTCATTAACATACGAGACATTTGATTTGATTTTAATCGGGAGACCTTTTGTCACTCAGGTTGTGTCGAGCGACGCTTTACATTGTAACAGTTATGATGACTTCCAGCGAATGACTGGCGCACATAGAACCCAAATTGCATTTACTACGATACGATACGCATAAGACATTATTTCGCTGATGGCTTCCAAACTGTCTAATGATGAAACTTAAAAGAATGTAAAATTCATTTGCATTACACACAGTGTAAGACTTTCCCGGGGCTCATTCAATGCTTTTAAGATTACTATTTTTTAATAAATAGTGCCTTCCAAACGATATCTATTAAAAAAACAGTACCTCATTACTATATAATTAGTACATAAACGCCGCATACTGGCGCGCCGCCAGCTCAATTTAAAAGCTCGTTAGAAAAGCACACCTTTTATAAAAGTTTTAATTATAATTCGAGCTCACAATTGTGATTTTAAGTAAGAGAAAAACTGAAACGTTTAATTAACGCTTTCATAACACTTACAATTTTAATACAATCAATTGTTACATTATTTTTAGTTTTACAGAAGCACACTTTGTTTTGATAAATACTCATAGTACTAGAAACATACTTTAAACATAATTTAGTGATACTAGAATATCTGAGAACTGAAGTGAAACTAACATGAATTCTACAGCATTATAGTTCTGGAAAGTTTTTGTGGCGATTCATAGACGAAGCCCACATCCAGCAGTGGACAGTTGTTGCCACAAATAACAACAACAACCTAACTAATGTTATAAATGTGAATGTGTGTTTGTTACAATTTAACTCTTTAACAATTCAACCGAGCATCGTGAAATATTGCAAACACATTTTCACGATTACAGAAAATTACTTGGGTTACTTACTTTTTATGTGGGAAATAAAACTTTTCCCGAGGTATAAAAAACCTTCATAATATCCGTTGCCATGGTAATGTTTCATGCTTTGAAAGTAACAACTTTTTATTCTACTTTATTAAACGCGGAAACATCTTACAAACATTTCGAGCGTGGAAAATAAGAAACGAGTAGAGCCCGCAACAAAACATCCGTTGCACGAATTGGCCGGCTTAACCGGTGCAGTACCATAACTACACAGATGGGCATGAGGTAGAAGTATTTTACACGTCTGCGATTCGTCTTATGAGTGAGGTGCAGGAGGCCCAGTGTCAGTCTTCCTCCCCTTCCCATAGTTTGTACTAAACAAAGGATGGGACGGGAAGAGGAAGAGGATGGGACGGAGGAGGATATGAATAGGATAAGGACTCACTTAACATCAGGTGAAACGCTTACTCGTTTCATAAGAAAAAAAACAAATGCATGGAACGCCGTGGACAACAGCTAGTATTTATTGTATAAAGTAGGCACGCGTTTGTAGGTAATACACACTTTCGGTAATTCGTTGTTAATATGCGGTTTAATATGCGTAGTCCGATTATAAGCTATCGAAGTTTACAATCGGTCGGTGACATATAGACCAAACAGTTGTAATACAGCGGACACGCACCGGACGATGTAGCAGGCCTTCTAAGTGATGGGCCAAGTTGCGGGAGTCTACTGAAAATGGCTGCAAGGTACCGAGATCTGCAGCTGTCCCAACACCCAACAGTGGACGTTGCATGTGCATAATGAACTAAGTACTTCGAAGAAATACTATTTAGGGGCTTTCGATAATAGCTACCTATAAGTAAATAAAAATATTGTGTTCTTCTATAGTAACCAGATATCACAAAAAATATTAAAAAATCTTACGTTGTATTTGAATGAATCACTAAATCAAATAGAATCGAAAAAGCCACAGAACACATACATACATTGAACATGTAAATCCAGGACAAAAAACAAACACTAAAAAAATATTAGAAGCAACCTATAAAGAAATAAAGATAAATATTGGTTTATATCGCTCCTGCCATGGCGACGTAATAAGACAATATTGAATATAAAGAGCTCGTTATGCAAAGTAAAATCACAAACATTATTTATGCGAGATTAAGAGAAATTTAAAAATAAAAAAGTATCCTTCGAATTTAATGAACAGTTTCTATCGAAGAAATGATTATCTTAATGTAAACAGGCGGCTAAAGAGGGAGCGGTTTACTTCATGATATGTGACTATTTGCTATGGCATCCTCATATTACCTATTAGCGATGAGACCCAGCTTCGCACGGGTAGAGGTTCTCCGTACAAATTTTCCCCTCCCCATACTTTACCCGCCTGCGCAATAATAGGAATATATGTGCAAAATAAAGTCAGTCCGTCAGTGTCTTCTTCTTAAACATCGGCAAAGCAGTTTAGGCGACAGGTTTCAATGGAATGGAATTATATACATGATAAGAGCATTACAGTCAGGTATAATTATGATAAGTAGATGCGCCTTTATAAAACAATGAATCCTTCTTCCGGATAGTTTTATATACATATGTATGTTTCCTTGAAATAAAATTAAATATTACAAATAGCTAATAATCATAAAGTTACGAATTATTTCAATTTCCCAACAAACCAACCGTTTGAGTAAATCACCATAAGGTGGCTTTGGTAGAAATATAATATGGTAAAGTAATTAACACCCCCATAAATTGTCCGACACAGTGTCGATGTAGCATTTAACATTAATTTCAAACATTCCCGGTAATTCTCATTAGACAAATACTTACTGTCTATGACGAGCGACTGTCTCAGACATCGATAAGAAGTGATTTCTAATTATTAATTCTTCGTTCGTGGAAGTCAATCAAGGAAGATTTGATTGCTTCTAATAGATAGAGCACATAAAAGGCCTTTAACGTTATGTCAGCCTGAGGAATCAACTTACGTCTTCTGAGAAATAAATATCAAAATATATTGAACGAACTCGGCTACCGTTTTACTTAACGAGCAAAATAATATCGTATCAGCTTTGTTTACATCTAATATCTTGGAAAATTGATATTATATTACAAAATACCAGACCGGTTGGCGTAGTTAGTAAAATACTTGCTTTTTACGCCGCAGGTCGTAGGTTTCACCCAGGGTAGACATTTATCTGCATGAACATGTCTGTTTGTCCTGAGTCTGGGTCTGGGAGTCTGATATATTTACAAAATAAAATTAGTATATATAGTATATCAGTTATCTGGTTTTCATAGCACAAGCTCAGCTTTGCTTGGGATAACCGTGTGTGAATAATGTCCCAGGATATTATTATTAATATTTCATTGATAATTTCGGTTTGACCAACCAAGCAATATGCAGATGACTCTTATATCCGGTTTATAATAAAATCTTCTGACATCACGGTTCCCTTGGCTGTCAACTGGGAGCGTGGTAGCAGCATTCTTGGTCGCATTAGTAATCACCTCTGACTTTCACAATCACTTATTTGGAAAGATTGACCATCACATAAAGAAGCAAGTATTGCTAATTGGACACCTATTTTGGTGTGGTGTGCATTGAGTGCATTACTCCTAACATACATATAAAGGTCATGCAATTTTTCTTACATTGCTTATTTACGTTGTTATTGCACTATGGGGTAGTATATGTTCTCGAATATAAAAAAAAACATCAATTTTACATATGTTATTAAAAAAAGAGATGTAGATAACAGTATATACAGTATGTATGTATCCTGCATACATGTATGTTGGTCACGATAACGCAGTAAAAACAATTTTTTTCCAACTTTTTCATCCGGTTTTTTTTTCTTTTGTTTAATTAAATGGGCGTGACATGAGGCGAGCACTGGATTTTCCAAATCTCACTTTTGAGGTTACAAGGTATGCCAACCTATTATTGAAATGTGTTTGTAAACCGTAGCATCAAATAACCGTTTAAACATCACTTATTTAATAATACTAGTTCGTCATAGTACAAGCTAAGTTTGTAATAAATCATCTTGACGTAAATTTCAGACAACTTGTTACCGAACTTAGACGCGGCTTGTCTAAGTACGTTACATTTCAATAACTCTTCTGATAAATTACTATCTTATTTGACATTTATCACAACTATGTCTGAGTACCACAATATATAAATGTTTTTCGTATAAATCAAAAGCTAATAGTTTACTATATAGTAAAATACTCTACTTAAAATAACTTTGAACCGTACTCAACTCGCTTAGGATTATAATATATATATATAAGACGAAACTGATCGACTCATTGATAAATAAACGCAAAGCCCAAACAGCTAGGTGTAGGGGCTTGAAATTTTGTACAGAGATTTCTCTTAACGTAGGTGAGCTCTAAGAAACGACTTTTCTAAATTCATCCTCTACAGGTCAAAAGTAGGGAATGAAAGCTTATATGTACCTAGAAATATTTTAATGCAATGTAAGTTGATTTAAATCTATATGATTAATCGTATTAAATAGGTTTCTGCTTAGGCTAGGTAATCGTCGGTTAAATTAAATCTATCAGCAAATGAAACCGTAGGGCTCAGCTTGTTAAAAATAGTTGCTCTCGATATTAAAGTAGAAGTAGCGTTATGACACTATTAAAATTACTATTACTAAACTAGTGCATACCAATTTTCAACCACATCACCACTTAACATCAGGCGGGACCGCGGTCTATTGCTAGTTTATCCAATATAAAAAATGCTCACTCAGAGGAGATCTTAATGTTACTCATATGTAATTTGAAGGGAATTACTATATTAAGATGTTTGGTGAACCAATAGAATGCTAGGAATGGACAGCGAAATCCTTCTGAGTGTTTATAAAATCCAAACAGGTCGCATAAGTATCCATTCTTTCCGTACCAATAAAGCATGGTGACGCTACGCCTCTGTGTAGGAACTTAAATTTCGATCGGTGTTTACTCGACGACGCTGTTTTGCTTACAGCTGTTTCAATTACAATAATCCTTGAAGTGTAAGATTAAAATAATTAAAATGGGAAAAGATAAAAATGATAAATTCGCAGATTTTTTTGCCGGTTATAAATGCTTTGGACCGAAATAATAAGGCATTATTTTAAAATCGGAATAAGAGACATGTATGTTGTGACATCGTGAATATATTTGAATTGATTAAACCACGAATTTAATCTCGCGGAATAATATCTCAAGCCTCCGGAAGCCCTAACTGATTGCTTCACAAAGTGCTTTCGTTTATCATACCTTATAAACATACCTGTCAGACAATGTGACATATTACAATAAGCTTTGTATATATATAATCTCATTACATTTTATGCAAAAGCTCAACTTTTACGAACACAACTTTAATTAACAAACAGATAAGCACTTTATCCTTAGAGCCTGAGGTGAAGGCAGAGATTACAGTTGCCAATTTGGCACAGTCCTGACACTTCACTCGCTTCTTCAACATTCATACAGATGTATTCTCGTCGGTTATGAGTACCCCTAAAAACAGAAATACAGATTTATTGGTAATTAAACAATTGGAAGTCACACAAAGGTATAAAAAAATTAAAAATTGACAATAATATAATATATCTACAGTATCTATCTATACATTAATAAATTTTTAGTGTAAATATTTTTCAATGAATATCCATAAAATACCAACTTTTTGTGACATAAAAAACAAAAAATACTAATACCTTTCTTAATTAAAATATTATTCAACAGCCTTCTGGATACGTCACGGCTTTATTTTGATAAGCCTGGCAGCTCCTGTGGTGATCCCGGAATAGGTCAAATTTACAAAGTAATCGTAAAAGGTACACAGGTACCCTCACTATATTCTCCTGAGATCTTCAAAATGTATATACCATGCAACTTCCCTGCCAAATTGGAGCAGCTCCAATTCTTTATACGTCCATTTGTCGTTTGTCAAGTTAACCTTGCAGAATGACTTCCGGTGCCATTTAACATCAATAAAATATATTTTTAAGTAATCCTGCAATTGCATCTAAACAATAATTCCGTATTACTTACACATATGTATATATAATACATTTTGTTTTTGAATGGTGGAAATCTTTATTTGGACCTGTTTTTTTTGTTAATTGGAAAAACAGTATAAGAAAATAGTTTATCTGTAAATCTTTCGAACTTATATTGGTATATTTTTCGCAATCTCTCGCTACGATTAAGCTCTTTTTACATGCATACGGTCACGGCACGGGTCCGTGCCTTGTAAAATAATAATGAGCTTACACAAGGCATGGCGCACCGTGACCGTGTGTCACCCGCATTGTAGTTATGTTATATTAACATATATATATATATATATATATATATATATATATATTATATTATATTAACGTATATAGTAACATCAGAAGGACTCAAAGGGTGAAAGGGGTAAGCGTGTGGCAAAGGCCTAAGTTCATTGGGATATATTGCTTTTTGATTGAACGAGGGTAGGCTCTAAAACTATGACTAGTACACTAGAATGGTGCAAGTACCAACAGCATTGGTTACGTGGGTCAGCTCAATCTGGGTGTATTGTGACCTCACAGAGTACAGGGGCGAAGTAATCGTGGTAACACCTCTGGTAATTGATGATCCACAAACTTCATACATCTTTTCTTCATTGCTTTATTTATTCACTCCTCTTCTCTTTCCTATACTGCTGGACTCAAGTTGAAAGAATATACTATCTTGGGAATAATTAAATCCGTGTAAGTGCCTGTAAAATTAATTAATCATATATATTTCTTAGTACATTATATTTATTTCGTAGAATATATTGATTAAACTTATATATCGGAAATCTTCCTTACTCAGTAATAACCTTAAGTTTACAGTTGTTCTCCAAATTGTAACTTAGATAACATATATACTCCCTTGAGGGATATTGCTTCGCTCCAGTTATTTAAAGGGGAAGTGATGCTTAAAAATACAATTTATCTAAAAGTTTTATTACTTGAATAAACTTGTTCACTGAACAGTTTGTTTTAATTTAAACATAAGAAGATAAATTTGGGATCATGTACCGTACACATGCTACTTTGTGAAAAAAGCCGTTTTACACAATAATGAGAATTTAGAATCTCAGATTAGAAATCATGTCTACGTATTAAAATAATTATGTACACAGGAATCACACACACCTTCTAAAATTATAACACTATTCCACCACCTACATGTAATCCAGCTCGCTAGCAAAACAATGTTGCTAAAGCAATTTCATGAAAACTACAAAGCGCTGCAAAGCTTGGCTTACTTTCATAAAGGAAAATCAGTTTATTTAAGACCCCTGTCACGGCGCAAGTAAAATTAACAAAGTAAAACGTATGACTTGTGTGCTGTACAAACAAGTCAAGCCACGCCGTGGACGCCTTGCTTTTAATAGAGTTGCTTTCCGCAGTATGCAATTACCGTGATTTCTTCACATCTTAACATATAAATGATTGTTTGTTTTTATATCACATTTCTCTTAATATCGTTACTTTACCTCGCGGTTTCTCCCGCCGTGCCGGTAAATTGAATAGAAATCAATTACTCTATTTGTCAATGACAAACTTTCATCCCCTTTAGACTTTTAGACGATGAATGTTCAAAAATCCCGAAATAGGTTTCATTATTTATAAAGATAAATATAAATATCAATGTTCATGTAATTCTACTTCTAAAGGAAAAAAAAATGCATGCTTTCATCCCCTAGTTGACCTTGACGAGAGCCTTCATAGATAAACACTTGCTGACTCCTCACTATTGTACCTATAGCCCCATTAATTTGATTTCCCGCATTTACTCGTCGTTCAAAATCTTAACGTGTCTACCATCTCTACTAAACATGCATCCTAAATACACAAACTCTTCCGCCTGTTCCACTTCTTTTCCTTTAACATTTAAATCAATTACTGTCTTACTTCGTTCTCTTTAAAATACCATTACTTTCGTTTTGTATACATTCATTTTCATACATCTACCTTCCAATGAATCATTCAATATATTCAGCATAAATTGTAAATCCTCCAGCGATGACGCAAACATGACCTGGTCGTCATATAAGAGACATTTTATACGTAGCTCACCCATTCGTAATCCACAATCTCGGTCTTTCAAAGCCAAAAGGATGCAAAACAGCCTGTCTTATACCTTTATTGATGCTAAACCAGTCTGAGTAGGTCCCGTTAATCATAATACAAGCAATAAAATCTCTATCAAGATATTTTTGTTTCTTTGATGACTCTTTCAATGAGGACTTCAGCATAAAGTTTTTCCACAGTGCAGAGAAGGCTAATTCTGGCTGGTAATATGCTTTCATCACATTTAAAGACAAAGCCACTTTTGTATCATTAATTTTCCTTTGTGTCTGTTTAATAAATCATTCTCTTCGCATGTTCAAACCACGAAATGCCGCTTTTCATTGTTAACCACATTTTTACAAATAATTGGCATTAAACCCGAATAAATTAATGATCGAATCAATGTGCTATATCTGAAAAGATAAAGACGTATTCAATGTGTTATTTTCTTGACACGTCCAAATAATAAATATTTTTATTTTGAACAGCGCAGATTAATATGAATCCATCTACTAAATGTTTATAATTCGAATAAATATTCGTAGAACGCATTTTATTTAAAAGAAATCCAATTCTTGTGTGGTCGAACCGATTCCAGGTATAAAAAAACTTAACAAAAAGTTTTGTACATTGATATATTATTACGTAAAATTTAACACAATCGTGAAACCCGATGGTGGCCGCGTATTAAACGATGCAGATGCAGGATTGGTTATCTTCCAGTAGACGTGCCGATGATCTGGTCGATGTAAGCGCAGTTCAATTGAAGAGGGACCTTATCAATCTTATTTACGGCGATACGAGGACCCAGGTGGTTGATTTATTGATTGAAGACGATGCTGAACAACCTTATCATCATCGTAACCTAGCCCTAAGCCGTACTTCGGATGAAGGCATAGATATTGTCCTTAGAAGGGTCCACTTCAAAGCTTAGCTGAAAATGTCAATAGAAACTATCACCACGGCCATGCTTTCTCTGGTGACTAGTGTGTAACAAAATGACCCACATTAAGTCCATAGCCTTAAGTCTCCAGCCTTACATAGTAGACATACCGAGTGTTCGAACAAAAAGATTCGAATCTTCGTTATTCGTGAGTACCGAAAATAATTGGAATAAGCTGCCAGCGTCAGTATTTCCGTCCGATTATGACGTGGGTACCCTCAAGCGAAGAGTGAATAGACTGCTGCTAAACTAGTGCGAACTTTCGACCACCACCACTTAACATCAGGTTAAGCGCTGGTTTAAAAAAAACATTGTGGCAGAAAGCGCACAACAGCTTTTAAGATGATTGTAATACGTATATTTAATTTTTTTGCCATAAAACACATACAAATAGAAAAATCTTTTCGTTCACAAAATGTAGGCACAGATTGTCTAAATTGTGGGAAATAAGAAGCGACGTCTCTCGACGTGCTCGTTTCAAATGCGGCGAGAGTGTTAATGTTACTCCGGAATGGAGAGACAGGTATTATATTGAATTAATTACAACCGCCGAGCTTGGTGACGAGTTAGCACCTCACTTCACGTAACCCGTGTTTTATGTTCCCGTAGGAACATTTTAGAATTCATGGTTATATATATCCGTATGGAATTTGCGTCCCACATTCTATAGCGAATCTAGTTCAACCAGTGCATCATATCTCGTAAGTCATCAGGTAAACTGCAAAATGTATGTACACGTGTTTATAGTCGGTTTTTACGCAATTTGTTTTTTTTTTAATGACAATTTTTTTTATAAACCAATATCATAAGTTCATTATTTATATTGAATACTATCATTGCCATGTACTTTTAAATGTGGACACCCATAGCCAAAGTGTCTATGGCATTCCCTTGTCAAAAAAAACAAAATTCTATGCAATTTTTCCTTTTTAACCGATTTCATAAAGGAGGACGTTATCAATTCGATTTTTTTTCATGTATGTAACCTCACAACTCCGCTCCTGGTAAACCAATTTTGATAAAAATTTTTTTGGTCGAGAGCTAGTGCTTCCCGATTGTTTTTAGTCAAGATCCGACACGTAGTTTTTGAATTATTCTTAATTTTGTCTAACTATTAAAGTCATATTTATCGTAAAAAAACTGTCAAACGCGTAAAGGTAAAATATTCGTTATATTTTCTCAAAATTTCTAATTTAGCGCACAACTTTAATAAGAACCTTCTAAAGACTTTAAGAAACAAAAAAAAAGAATTAGCTAAATCGTTCACACGTGATGCCGTGAGAGAGAGAAATATGCATTAATTGATATATTTATAGTTATCATGTCCAACCTAACATTACATATACACATTATCTTAAAAATATGTTTATCAAATAAATAAGAGGTCTATTCGTAGAAGTTCCATTACAAACTGACTATGTTTACAATCTGACAGTGACATGGTGAATCTGATCTTTATAAGTAAATTCTGCACCGTAAATTTACTTAATCACTCTTTCCATTAATCCTTTTATAATGCCCGAACCAATTCAATATATTTCATAAATACGATAAATTTTCATTCATCAACATTAATTTAAATCCCAAATGACCGGGCCATTTACCGGTCGGTTAATCGTAACAACGTGAAATTAGAAAGTTCGAGCATTGGCATACAATACTGCATACCATCACAATGCCGGCTTAGCAGCTCGTAAATAAAATATAATCGTTAGTTTTAACATTGAAATGGCTTACATTAACATGTTCACTTGTGGTTTAGCTGTAGTAATTGATAGTTTCAAGTTTAGCAATATTTATCCGGTGATTTGTGATGACCATTTTAGAAGTCATATTTTACCTTTAAGGTCGATAATGTTTCGTTTCCTTAATACAATTTAACCTAAAATACCAATCGAAGAAAGAAATGTTAAAATCTATTGTAATTAAACAGACTTAATCGATTCCGAAAAAAACACATTCCGACTTTAGGCAACTAAAATATTTATCCTAAGCATAAAAGATTACATATCATTTTCATTTCTCATCAAGGCAAAAACTAATATCACTTATTCTCTATAGCTTTTATATGTGCATAGGTTGGCAGGGGACGCCCTAGGAAAACTTATATCGATCAGATTAATAACTTACTAAAAAAGGCTATATAAGGAGCACCCATAACCGACGAGCTTGTATGCGTATGAATGTAGAAGAAGCTAGAGAGGTTATCCAGGATCACATCAAATGGAAATCCGTAATCTCTGCCTACCCCTCTGGATTACCGGCATGGGCGCATAGTACATATACATGTATATATACCAGCTAGTCACTCGAGGCGCCTGTATAAGTTATTGGGAAGAGATCGAAGCTAATTGAAGCAAATTTTGTAAAATGAAGGGGAATCGTAAAGCAGGCCATGGCCACTCGAGGAAGCCTGATTAAGTACACCTTGAAATCACGCTGGTGGTCTGCGGGGATTGAGAGACCGTCCCTAGGGAGAGAAGTTCTGGTATTGCAGTGAACCTCTCTCTATATCCTCCGCGACTAGGTCGCACAGCGTGAGGCTGCGAGAGGATAAGAGAGACGGTTGTCCTTAACGGCGGTAAATATATGCCTTGTGACCGGTTAGCTGTCGGCAGCATTACTTTAGACCAGATCTACCCAATATTTTCATACGCGATTGGTGTTCCGGCGCGCCTTCCTGAAGGCTCGTCTATCCCAGGAGTTGCCCTGACAGCGGGCGCAGGCGGGACCGCAGATTGCGCGAGAGGGTGTTCTAAATCCCACCGACATACTCAGATGGTACATTGAGAGATATTAGCCGGAGCGTGTAAAACATGATCCGCGCTTGCTCCCGAAAGGGCAAATATGCGAATGCATTTTCTCCTATTGAAAAAAGGGGTGAACAACAATTCGCACGTATTTGGTTTTTCCACCAGTTAATTATGATACACACAGTTTAAAACTAATTTTGTTTAACTTGAAGCCTTGTAATTGTGTCTGACATTTTAATATGTCAAAAGAAACATGAAGACATCATTAGTAGGATAAGTTTCCCGCGTGTCATGTGTTGGTAATTATTTTAAATAGAGTTTGCTTAAACTTGTTCAATAAATTGTCGTAATCTTTAAAGTTGTAGAAGCTTACACGAACGAAGAATATTAAGCTCTAACTCCTTCCTTAAATCAGGTAGGCAGGTGTAGAAATCGTATGTAACAAAACCTCTTTCTGGACGTAGACAAAAGTTTTCCATGTGTGTGTTTTTAAATAATACGCAGAAAACGATCTACGCGATCCTCAGTAATCTAATAGTCCGGTGAATGTACCGACCAGCACCGTTCGAGAACGGGCGCGACCGCGAACTAATCCAAGTCCCACTAGCCCTGAGGAAGGTCCGTCGATGGGCTCGAAACCAGTCGGCACTACACGTGAGTTAAGCTGTTATTTAATTAGTATATTAAAAATGTTTCACTAAAGTTGAAATCATTTTACGATCCACAATCACAATTTTGGTATTGCAAAATATTGCAATCCAAAAATATTGGTCATCTAAAGCGAAGCATATACTATTAAGAACTTCCTTTTAACATCGATGAGAAATTTAATTCAGTCATAGAATAAATACCTCATCATCGAAATATAAGTTATATGACAGAAAACAAAGCTTATGTGAACGCTAACACAATTCCTCCAATCCTTTTCCTATCGGCTGAACACATCAAAGCGCGGATATTTGTGACATAAATCAAAACATTATTTGCTTTTATTCGTAACAAAGGAAACGAATGGAATTTTAAAAATAGCCCGCTGCGATGTGATCACAGAAAGATAACATATTATTGAGTGAACGCGTAAAAGGGAAAATGTATTAATTGAATTTAGTGATAGTATATAAAGACTTTAGCGGTTGTAATCAACAAGGACATAGTTGCCAGCTATTTTATTCTAATAATTCAAATCTTATATTCTAAGATACGGGATAAGACATGTATACCTTCATCTGTTTTTTGATCAGGACCTAGCTTATATGCACGTTGATAAATCACAAATGGTTTACCGAGCTAAATCTGGGACCAACACTGATTTATTGTAAAAACCAAATTAGGTTGAACCCATAACTTGCCACTGGCGAGTCTAGGGGTGGATTTGTGTGCTTTCGATATACTGACAATTAAAGTAAAAGATCTGATTTGGAGACTTATTTCAGGTGAAAATTTGAGGATGCATTTAATTTGTATTTTCGGGGGGAAAAAATAGAAAGGGATTGAACACAAAGATAGGTGGGATGAAATTGAAGCAATCGAAGAAAAAGCATATTGCTGTGTTCAAATTCTCATTTATAATACGTAGAACAACCGATCTGTCTTCGTCCTTCGCTTAGAGTTCAATGTTGCCATTATCTTTAGTTTGTTAGTAGAATTAACATTGTAATACAAACTCGCTTTAGCATCTAAGACGCGACTCCGTCTAACTTCTTGGAATATCATTTGTTTAGCACAAGCTTTGTATTTATACACATGATCGGTTGGGTTGGTTGCTAAAGTATTTGCCTTAACTTGAGTCAACAGTAACCGTGAGTTCAAACTGCCGAAAATATTTAATAAATAATAATAATAAATCAGCCTTTTCTAGAATGTTCCTCAAAGCAGGGACACAGGCCTCCTCTACGAGAGAGGGAATGAGCCGTAATCCACCACGCTCGACCAGTGTGGGTCGGCGGATGTCACATGTCTTCGAATTTGGTGGTTCTAAGAACATGCCGGTTTCCTCACGATGTTTTCCTTCTCCGTTTTTGGAGCGCTGGTGAACAAATAAATTACACAAAGTAAAGCGCCTGCCTGGCTTCGAACCCGCAACCTACACACCTACCTTTTTAGACAGAAAGAAAGAGACAACGACATGTTTTGGAAATGTAAACACGGTGAAAAAAACGTGTTTTACTTGACGAATAAGATGCGCCAAGCGAGCGTCACTTCTTTGTTAGAAAGAGAAACCGAGTAAGCGGTTCATCTGATTTTAAATAATCAAATGACCACCTTTCACTTTCAGACTCACTATACCCAAAAACATCTATAACTGTTAGGAAAAGAAGACGCGATGACATAAATAATTTCAAGTACAAATTGCCTTCCTTGTAAGGCAACTAATGTGCCATTAAACACAGCTTTGTAAGTAATATTAAATATTACTCAAATATACTTAAACAAGACTCAACGTTACGGTAAACACGCCAGGGGACGACGATAATTTATTGTCGAAACATTAAAGTAGATTTATAAATCAATCAGGTCGTTATATGATTAAGGATCTATTCATTACTTCTAATTCTCATTCACTTGTCACCAATAGATTTGCATGTTTTATAGTTTATTTATTTCGGCTTACCAACAAAATATGAAATTATCCTACACTTACTTTTAGGAAGTAATAAAATTTATAAACAGACAAACACTCAACACTCATTCACAGAAAACAAAAGAAAGAGAAGCAGAAGTTGATAAGGGAAAATTGCGCCAGTTACACAAATAACATAACAACACAAGAAAACTGATTTAAAACTACATACAGAGTTTACAACTAATAAAATAATTCATTTAAGATCTGCACGATTGAGCAAATTACTTACGGTTAAAATTTTATGCTTCATTTTCTAAACACAGAAAAGAACATGAGAATAAAAACAAAGTTGCGGGTACGATTTACTTAATGACGGGCTGGTCGTTGCGTTTTGGTGAGGACTCTTTAGAATAAGCCGTTTATTTATACTCTACTAGTGATCGTCGTCGCCCGGGGGACGCTAACTACGTCTATACGGTCACAGGATAGCTCGGCCAACCTGAAGATTTCGTGAAAATTTCATCGGTCCAGCTGCCTACAGCGAACATACATACATACATATACACATCTCCTTTTATATATATATAGATAAGTATGTGCCCTGAGAACTACACGATTATATTGTATTTGTTTTGTTAAGTATTAACCCTGAAAACAATGACTACGTTTACAATTTCTTTATACATCTTTAGTTGAGGAAGAAATCGATAATTAAAATTTCAAGCTAAGCGTATATTTGTTTATTTTGTTCATGAACAAATTGGCATTTTTTTTTATATTACAAAGTGGCAAACGAGCAAGCGGCCCCTGGAAGTAAGTACCGCTACCCATAGGCATCTACAACAAGCTAATGAGTTGCAGATGCGCTGCCTACCTTCATGGGCGAAGGAGGGGACAAACAGAAAAAAGGATAATTCCATTCCCTGTCCATCCCCTCCTCATCCATCAAATCCTCTTCCTCTTCCCATCCTTTCCTTATTAGAAAAAGGTAGGAGGGGGAAGAGGACTACAAGTAGGCCTCCGGCACGTCACTCATCAGACGAAACGCAGAATACTTCTACTTCACGCCAGTCTTCTGTGACGTCGTGGTATTTCACCGGTCGAGCCGGCCCATTCGTGCAAAAGATGTTGTTATTGCGGGCATTCGCTTTAAAATCTGCCTAACGACGATAGTTTCGCTAAAATTAAAGCAAACTACGAGAAGAAAATTGCAAAATCTGTATTATTATTTTCAATATCAATTCAGTTTCCTTTGCGTACCAGAGTTGTGTCATATTTTATTAAGTTACCGGACATAGTCCAACGTTTTTATGATATACTTCGCACGCGTTACTTTATCAAATTATAGGTTTACCATGTGTCAAATTTTTCTTATTGTCAAAACATTTATAACTTCTTACAATTATAAATTACCACGGTAACCCATACTGGGAATGATGCTTTGAGTTTTTCCTGTCGCTTGGGATCGGTTTTAGTTTGGTCACTATTAAGTTCCGATATTTTATTGTACCAATTTTCATTAAAATCGGTCAAGCCGTTCGTAAGTTATAACGGGACATACAGACAGATATTTCCTATATTTTATATGTTAAAGTACGCGAATGTCGGGAATCATTTCAGCATTATCTTTTATTTATTAATACCTACTAAGATGTTAATAATACTATATAAAAATTTTAGAATCTTAAAAAAACATCATTTTTGTCTTCTTTTTCCACAACATATTTGGGCCCGCCCTACGCTACAAACATTATGTTATGTATTATGAATCATAATCTCATCTTACAGTTCTTAACCCTGTTACTTAAATAACTTAACAATGTTTTTATATCTATTGCTCTTTTTGCCAACTACTTAAACAAGTTTATTTCTCATATAAAGTTGATGTGAAGTCTAAAGTTCACTAACGTCTTCAGTACTATTAAATCTTTACTATTAAACAATATAATAAAGCCTTAAAAAACATAAAGAGTACACGAAGATGCTTTGGAAAATGCGATTCACGGAGAGGCCGAAAAATTCAGGCCATTCATTTTAGGGTTGGTCGTCCCAAGTAAATTGTTACAATTTTTCTTTAACACATCTGGAATGTTAACCATGGTCCAAGTTAAATTATAATTAAGAGCTTATGTAACAAGAAAATAGATCTTGAATATAGATAATTCAGACGAAAGCAATGTATACATGGTATATTAACATTGCCATGTAACGAGAGTTATGTTACTCTATGTACCCTCGAGCTCTTTGAAGCCGAATATTTTAAACTTGTACGTTGTAAATTTTAGGTAACATGTAACTGCGTAGTAAGCCGGTTATAAAAATTTGTTTATTATTGTAGTGTTTTTTTTAAATAAAAGATTGAGATGAGCAAACGGTTCACCTGATACTAAGTGACCCTACCCATAGGCTAGCTTGGTGACTATGAGTTTTACTGGCCCTTTAATGAACAGTGGTGGGGATCGATGGGAAAAAAGGATTCCATCCCCTTTCCCGTGAAATCATCTTTCCCTTCCCATCCTTGCTTTAGAAGATAAAAGCAGAAGAGGACATAGATTATGCCTACTGCACCTCACTCATCTGGCGAACATGGAAGTCTTCTGTAAGGTCGTGCTATTTCACTGGTCGAGGAGGCACATTCATGCATCGGATGACGTTGCAAGCTCTATGATTTTGTAAAATTCACAAATAGTATCGTTTTTCTGACAATGGTACGAAAGTCTTATACCCTTTGCTTTGTAATTCAAACTTCGAATATAATTTTCAAAAAAGGTATACAAAAGCTTTCCTTTATTTCATAAACGTATTCTTTTTTATTTGGACCGAACAACACAAGATTTATTTTCTAAATGGTATTTGCTCGCGTCTCAGTTTGTGTAGAATGTTTTAAGAATTACAATTTCGACCTTTTAACTTGAGTCAGTTAAAGGTTAAACGCTTTACTTAGAATCTTTCTATTGCTCGTAGTTTGTAAAAAAAATGTGTTTTTAGTCTAGACTAATTTATCAATGGATTTTCAACTGATATTAAAAATACATGTCTTAAGTTGAGACGTGTATTTTTTAAAATAGATTCTGGTATATTTCTGCTGACTTCGACAATTTTCATTAAAACTGAAAATATAAAATGTATGTAAAAGATTAGGTGGTTCCTAAAGCGAAGGAACTGAAAAGGAATTCTGTTGGAAAGGGCAAGGAAGATAAAGAAATAAATTCCAAAACGTGACACGAACGTATTTGATAGTGTTAGGAAGGTTTCCAGAGCTGATGCCTTGCGCGTTTGTTAAATCGTTCCATAAATTGGTTATTTATTTTTTATTACTGTAATCTTTTGTTTTATTTCCCTTATTTACTAACCAATTAACTGAAAATATACTGGCCACACTACACCACTAGTTGCACACGTCAATATAAGACTTCAGACAACCTTCACTTCGTAATTCTGATGAACCATTTATCCATCCATGTTATTCAAATGTCTCTCTCAAATAATACTGGAAAATAAACAGATTTAAAAATCGCCCTAAGTGTGGTCTAGACAGAAAACTCGCAAAACCATGAGTCGTTATTAATTAAACTAAATACGTTGTAACAACGAAGTAAGTAAACGTTTGCTTTTTGGCAAGTTATAATTTAGCGCTTTCACTTTTAGCGTAATGTGTTTAAACGCTCTTGATTTATGCTAAGCGTATTCAGAGCAATTAGCCGGCGGAGGGAGTTCCATTAGTAGAGCGCTTGTTGTTTCCAATAACGCTTTTCTTGGCGCGCTCAGTTCGCGCGAGACACGTACCGTTATTACGTTAATTATTGAACATCAAATAGAAAGAAATGTAACGCCCTTTTTTCTTTTATTGTTCTGGCAGCCCATCTAAATTAACCTTTATATAAATACGATTCTTTGGTTTGTTAAAATTAAGACAGCTGACGTTAATTTAATCTAAGCTAATATACTCGTAATAAACCTGAGTAGTTTATTTGTTCGGACGAGCTAAATCAGGCACTATTAATGGGATTTGAAGAAATATTTTTGCCTTTTCCAAACGATGCAGAAGATTATAGGCTATTTATCATCACGCTAAGCCTAGTATGAGCCCTATTATGAATAGAAAGGAAAATAACTAACCGAGAAGAATGTAATGGTGCTGGTGTGGGATATTTGAACAAATACGAAGGGCCCAGCTTACAGAATGTTATTGCAGGGTCACGGTGGAGCCAAAGCCAAGACGAGCTAGTACACGACGTACTTTTTCATAACCACTGCTGAATCAAGTATTACCAAGAACAGTCGTCATGACAAACAAACTTATGATAAAACAAATATATGTATGATATTTAAGTATTCACTCGACAAACCAAAAACAACGTGTAATACTAAGGATATTTTAGTATTAATTCTGTCCTTTAGCTTATCATTACCATAAACAAGAATTCATTAAATGTCTGCTTATTCAATCAAATGTCGTTTCAATAGCGATATTAAAACGTTAAGGAGCTTTATATTAAACACTCAATGTAACAAAGAACTTACCGACTAATTAAGGAAACTCAGAATTGTGTTAAGTAGACGTCAAACACGAATTCAACTTGAAATCTTAGGCGAAACTTGTAACTAGTAAAGTTCTATTATCACTTAAATTATTTCTTTTGGCTTTACTTATATCATGAATGTTTCTCCCAGTTGTCTCAAGTTGGTATATACGGTATGTTGTGTGCTTTGTAATATTAACCTGTTTTTTTATGTAAGAAGGTGGCAAGCGAGCAAGCGAATCACCTGATGTCAAGTGAGCGCCGCCCTTTTTTTTTTTTTTTGTGACTGAAGGGTCACTGTTTGCCTTGAGGAGGCATTTACAGCTACACCGGGCACGAGGCGGCAGGGCGCAGAGGGCGCCTAGCCTAAGCCTCTTTAAGAGTAACTAAGCTCGAGGGCTCCCTCCGTAGAGGGAACCTCGGCTCGGGCCGTTACTTTAATATTATTACCGGATTGGGAGGCCACCGAGCTCTTAGGTCGCTTCGGTGGGCGCTCCATGGAGTGACTCGGCTCAAGGGCACCCGAGAGGGGACCTCGGCTTGGGCTGTCACTCATTACGCGTTTAGCATTCCGATTCGAGGGTGCCCGAGAGGGCCGAGCCTCGGCTCGATCGGTAGCCATTATCTGATTACAAGTATTATTACAACTAACATTACTACCACTTCGGAAAGCGTTAGCGCTGGGAGAAGAAGTGGCGGAAGAAACTCCAGCAACGCTTCTATCATGAGTAGGGGAGAAGAATCTGCCGGCTATGTGGCCGTATCGAGAAGGTAATAGCCGTCCTCGCCGGCGAAGACGGTATGTGATTTTGTTGCGAAATTGTTTCAACCTAGCCTGAGCGATCATTATAGCATCGTCTCGATAGTCGAGTACGTGCCTAGGTCGTCTATAGTCGCGACGGAACGTACCGAGCGCGATTGGTTTGTAGGTGGCGGCACCTACGACTAACGGGTTGGGGTGACCGGCGGCGGAGTCGAAATAGCGGCGCGACGCCAACTTCAGGTGTTGAGCTATGGTGGGCAGCTCTAAATCCACGTGTAAATCGATGTTGCGCATGAACCACGGCGAGCCAGTGGCCCTGCGCAAGAATCTGTTTTGGATCAGCTGAAGTCGGTGCATACGTCATAACGGGACGTACTACAGCTTTGTAGAGTGTCACCTTGTTCCGGAGGGACATTTTGCTCTTTTTGTTGATTAGTGGGAATAGGCGGCCTAGTACGAAAGCCGCCCGGTTCCTGACCCGGGTAACGTGAGCGGCGAAGTTAAGTTTACGGTCAAGGATGACACCTAGGTATTTTACCTTATCTTCCCAAGGAATTGGGCTGTCCATGAGCTTAATGGATGGCAGACGCGGAAGGTGAGCTTCCTTATGTCGCGAAAAGAATAGGGCGGCACTTTTTGCTGGATTTATTTCGATTCTCCATTTCCGGAACCAGTCACCGAGGGTTTTGGCTGCGGTCTGGAGGCGTCGACATATAGCGTCAGGCTGACGACCTGACGAGAAAATGCAGGTGTCATCAGCGAACAGGGCTAGCTCTACACCGCGTACGCGCGGTATGTCGTTGGTGTAGAGAGTGAAGAGGACTGGGCCTAACACCGAACCTTGAGGCACCCCGGCTCGAACGGGATGCGCTTGAGAACACACTCCCTCGACGCGGTAGCGGAACGTTCGATTGCTTAAAAAGTCTCGTATTATGCATACAAGACGGTCGGGCATTCCGTACTCGTATAACTTGTATATGAGGCCGTTGTGCCAGACTTTATCGAACGCCTTCGCCACGTCGAGGAAGAGGGCTCCAGTGTTACAGCCGCGTTGGCGTTTGGAGAGAATGTGCTCCGTGATGCGATGCACTTGATTGGTACACGAATGTTTGGCGCGAAAGCCGAATTGTTCAGGGATTGGTAGTCCTTTGGTATTCATAAAGGTACGTAGGCGGGCTAATATTAGGCGTTCATAGATCTTCCCAAACGTTTTGAGAAGACTTATGGGTCTGTATGACGTAGGGTTTGTGGCTGGCTTTGAGGGTTTGAGGAACCCTATAACCTCAGCGTCCTTCCACTCCTTGGGAAAGACGCCTTTGGTCATTGCCGCGTTATAAATGACAACTAGGAGCTGGATAATAGCAGCAGGAAAGAGTTTGGTCATCCTATTGGTGATACCATCTGAGCCGGGGGCTTTGCGTGGACGCAAGTTCTTAATTATTTCCTTAACTTCGTCGAATGTTACCGGGGGAACGGAGTCGCGAAGCGCTTCATGTTTTCTCCGATCGACCTCGCTGTCCACCATTCGGAGGTGGGCAGGGTCGACCGGTAGGGTACTGGGAGAGCATTGGGCCTCGAGGCTGTCAGCCAGACATTCGGCTTTTTCTTCGTCCAGCATGGCTGGCGTCATGTCTGGGCGTAAGAGCGGCGGCATCGTGGTATACGTGTCGCCTTTAAGTGAGTTGGGAAGCCGCCAGAATGCTAAATGGGATGGCTTTAAATTATTAAGTGTTGTATCCCACCTTTCGTTCCTGAGGGCGGCTATGCGTGCTTTCGATTCACGCTGTAGTTTACGTAGCCGCTTTCGGTGCGATTCGGTGGGATACATATCATAAGCTCGGGTGGCCGCGTTCTTACGTCTCAGCAAGTCCCTGGCGTCCGGGGGCAGCTCCCAGCGATGGTTATCCATCACTGGGATCTGCCTCGAGCAGTCCTCGATGGTGGTTTGGACATGACTTGTGAGAGTTCCGATTGCAACGCCCATATCTTGTTCGTTAACTATTTGATCGGGGATAGAATCTAATTGCGGCGAGTTAATGTTTTGGAGCTTGGCACTGAGCTTGTGCCAGTCCCCGATAGTTTTCGTTAAAGGCGAGGCTGGTGCAGAAGGCCCTAGCCGTAATATAACAGGTCGGTGATCCGAGTGAAGCTCGTGAATCACTTTTATTTCGCGTAGGGCGAGATTGATATTTTTAACGATTGCAATATCAAGCACATCCGGTGTGTGATCCACTATGTGGGGGTAGTGAGTAGGCTCTATGGGCGCTATGATTTCGAAGTCTAATAAATCCGACATTGAGTCGAGCGCTAGACCTCGATTGTTAGTCTTGGTTGAATTCCATCGGATGTGCTTGCTATTAAAGTCGCCTGCAAGAATGGTAGCTCCTCCTATAGATAGTAGGGCTTCGAAGTCGGAGCGTAGAATGGTTGCACTTGGTCTACAAGGAAGGTAAACCGAAGCTATTGTAATGGGGGCATGGCCTGTCATGGCCAGCTGACAGATCGAAGCCTCTAAGTGCGTGAGCGCGGGAGTATCGATCGGTACACAGTGCAGGGACTTTTTATAGTAAATGATAGTTCCACCGCCTTTGGCGCCGGCCCTATCATTCCTAACGATTTTATAATTGGGGACATTCGGGTCCCTCATTGTTGGTTTAAGAAATGTTTCCTGCACGAGTAGTACGTCGACTTGATGTTCGCGGAGGAAGTTATTTATTTCGTCGCGTTGTGTTTTTACGCCGTTCGCGTTAAAAAATGCTATATTAATTGATAGTGGTTTAACTCGACCGTAATTGCGCGTGAGAGTCGGAGGACTATTTTTATTTTTAGCGTTATCCATCTCTGTAACGGCTAATTGAATTCTAAAGCACTAACGATGTGCTTATACTTGCGTATTAGATATAGACGCGTGCCTATGTTCCCGGACGCGTTTATGTATTCATCGGCAAACGTGAGTACCTCTTCCATATTAAGGCTTCCTAGTTTGTTGAGGGACTCGAAGGGATTGGTCCCTGTCGTTTTCCCGGGCGCGACCGGCTTGGCAGGTGCCGGTTTACTAACGGCGGGTTGAGGAATCGCGGCGACGGTTGGGCTCGGTTTGAACCATGCGGAGGTCAGTGGAGTGGTTGTTTGCCACGCAGGGCGTAAGGGTGGGAAAGATGCCGTAGTTGGTGCAAGTTGTGGTCGCCTAGAGGGAAGACGAGGTTGTTGTTGGGGCTGCTGTTTACGTTTGGGTGCTTTTGGGCACCCGAGGTAGTTAGCGGTGTGTCCCTGTGATTGGCAGAGGACACAAGCAGGAGGGCCAAATGTAGCCAACATTGATTTGTCCTTCGGACGAGGACAACCTGAGGTGCCGTGGTCACCTAGGCACTTGACGCACCTAGGGCGGGCGAAGCAATTACGGGCTGCGTGCCCGTACATTTGGCATTTGTGGCATTGGCCCGGTAGAGTGCTTTTGCGTGGCGACTCCACCACCAAGCCACTAAGGCCGCAGATCGACTTTATGTCGAAAATTGCTTTGCCTTCAGGTGACAGTTCTAGGTGGACTTGTATAAGGTCGATTGGGGCTCGAGTACGTCTATTCGTCATACGATAGACACCTAACACTGGGAGTTTTCGGTCCTTAAGGGACTGGGCGATTTCCTCAAGCGGAATTTCTTTAGGGATGCGTTTTACCACAACCCTAAGGATGCGCTCTTCAGCGAGTGTAAAGGTATGAAAATATACCTCCTTTTCATGTAGGAATCGGGTTACCTGCCGGAAAGCATCGGCAGTTTCGAGCTGCACTTTGATGCCTTGGGCCGTCGCTGTAGCGGCTATTTTAAATTTGTTGGACATGGCCGACTGTATCATCGGCCATTTGTCCTGGGCTTGGACGTAAATTGGGGGGGGCCTTTTGTCCTGCGGCGCGCGAGGCGCGGGGGGACCTTGTGGTACAGCTGGGGCGGCAGGCTTTACCTGCGGGGCTGGGGTAGGCTTGGGCAACGCTACGGGTGAGCGCCGCCCATGTTTGTTGATGGAAGTATAAATACATTTGGAATTATATCGAATGAGGTTCAAATCCTCTTCTCTTTCAAGGTGGGAAGGAGAAAAGGACTTTACGGGGTTCCTTCCTTTCCTTTCCTTTTTAAAAAAAGGATAGGAAGGGGATGAAGACTGGAATTAGTTCTAGGTGTCTCACATATCAGACTAAATGTGGAACTCACGGCTGTATTCTGTTGTCTTGGTATTTCACCCATTTTGGTAACACAACCAATCTG
The DNA here is from genome assembly GCA_029849275.1 of Papilio elwesi. Taxonomy (NCBI): domain Eukaryota; kingdom Metazoa; phylum Arthropoda; class Insecta; order Lepidoptera; family Papilionidae; genus Papilio; species Papilio elwesi. Next base: position 8,520,665 of record CM056700.1, on the reverse strand, counting down.
GTTATGTAACCAAAATGGGTTTATTGTTGCAGCCTCTACCACTGACACACTCTACCTATGAGATATGTGACTATTATCTTTTTAAAACTCCCAGCACTCTCATAAGTCCTAATAATCTTAATACAAATGGACGATAATTTATATACCTGTCTGCTTGGGATCATGCGTTTAATAAAATTAAATCTCAACCCTTATCTTATTCCGCATAGATAAGAGCAAAGATAATAATTAAAAACAAAAGGGTATTTCTCCAGTAACTTAGACATCGGAACGTAATAAATCTTGGAATTCAAAATCCGTAAGATAGGTTTAATTTCAATAACTTGTTAGCCTTGTATATTTCAGATGACTTTACAATAATAATTAGATTTTAATTAAATATTTATTTAATAGTTCGTTGATATTGTTACTGATTAATAATATAGGAAACCTTTACTCACATCTATCCATTAGAAAAAAAACAAATGAATGAGTATGAATTTAAGACTATAATATCTATAAAAAAAATACGTAAAATAATAATGTGGTTAACATTATATGGGCATGTTAAGAAGAGGAAAAAGACTGGCGCGAGACAAATAGAGTTTAAGATTAGTGTAGAGGGATATTTCAGTGGGGGAAGACATAAGAAGAGATGGATCGAGTCAACGGAAATAATCAATGTGGAAAACAAAACCTGTTCTGCCAACTCCACATAAAGTGAGGCAGAGAGATGATGAGATGCGTATAATAATAGGCATTTATGTTTTACCCACATTTATTTAATAAATGTCGGGCATTGTAGCTCAACTTAAGATCTAACTTAAGCTTATATTCGTCACATAAAAGCCCAGACGAAATGCTTAGCTGTTGTTCGTTTACGACATACGGTTTTATTATCACACTAAATACAAAATGTGTACTTGACTGTATTGTTATGTTAACATCGCTTCTTTACGATACATCCCATCTTAAGAGCTTGTTATATAATTATAAATGGTACTTTTGTCATGGGACTAACATCTAAATGGTCAATGAGTACGTCACAATATTCGAGATTTGTACTTAAGTCTCCGGAAGTTTGGAGACTTAAGTAATGTCGAACGCTTCGTTAATTTTATGGCTAGATTCACTTTTTTACGTAATACAAAATCTCATAAAAAGTAATCGCCCATTACTTGCGTTTATTACGTGGGAATCTAAGTACTTTTTAAGTTTACAAAGGTGAAATATAACAATATCACTTAAATCAAAAATACACCACTTAAAATTGTCTTATTTATTTAATCATTTATTTTAAGATGTAACATCATCCATATTTGTTAGTAAAAATACTTAAAACTATGTTAGTAGGTCTTAGTACATTATTAAAATTTATATAGCAACGTGGGCGTCCACCCAGCATTGATACAGCGGACTATCCACACGACTCGCTATCACATTCAGAAGAGAGTTGCGGCTGCAGAGCACCCGTCGCATGAGGGACTTATAGTTCCTTTGCCACATTCGGCTAACTAAAACTTATATTGGTTTAATATAAGAGGCCAAATAACCAGTATTCTCTCAGGGTGTAATTTTTTCTATTTTAATTTGCCTGTGATGTGGCTCTGTCTGTATGCGAAAAATTATAGCATGAGTCAGTGCATACATATATAAAACGAAAACTCGTTTAAATCTCTATTTTGCTAATAAAGCTTACGAAAATTTTGAAACAAGAAATTAGCCAAATGTTTGAAACTCTAAGTGAGTTTAATAAAGAAAAATGACCGAGGCTCAGGGAAATGTAAAAATGTTCCGCGACATTACAAAGGCGGTACACTGAGCTTTGTGAAGCAAGAGAAATAATAAGTTATAAATCATAATGAGACCGAATTTAATTGAAATAAAACATTTTGCTTTATTCATTTGTAGCTTAATTATCAACTGTTTGAACGTCAGAAATGGCCGAATTAATTCTCCGTAATAACCTGTCTTTAACCTGGTTGAAAAAATACACCCGCTTTGTCTTAACTTCTATTTGTAATCAGAATAAAAATATTTTTTTAATTAAATTATTCGCCAGGCGTCCACTCCTGAACTTAGGCAACGCCCTAAATCGAAATAAAAATCAGTCCCTTGGCGCCCTAAAATAGTGAACTCCCGTAAGGTTAAACATATTAACCTTAGGCAACATAGTCATACTACGTTACCCGTTATATTACGGACAGGTTTTCAAAATACCACACTTGGTCATCGACAGGGCTGGGCTTAGGTATTCTTCACGTTGTCAAAATACTCTAGGGAAATCTCGAGCTTTTTAGAGCTTTCAGCGTTTAGCGCTTTTTTTACTTTCTATTTACGTATTTAAAACCATATTTGTGAATTACTACGTGAAAACTAGACCGGGTGGTCTTGTTTTGGGATATACAACAGATAGCTTGAAGTGGAAAATGGGTCACGTATCATGGGCACCTTCCTATACCTCCTATCACATTTAACTATGGCTTGGTTAAATTAGAATTTGACCACGTGACAGAAATGTACAATTTAGTTCAATAGACTACTACTAGTAGCATCATATATGTGGCTATTCCTTAATTTATTATTCAAAATATATTTGTATACTCTAGAAGAGCCTGAAGTGCCAGAAGAGATTTTTTAACTAATTTTCAGGATTGAATACTAAATTAAATGGTTACATAGATCATTTAAATTTTAGATCGTATAAATTTCGTGATAAATAATTGTATAAGTACATCATGAATTTGGTTTTCAAATAAGGGGTGAGTTAATATTGTTTGTAGCTGGGATGGTTGGCTCCGCGAGGGAAGGGTAGCGCATTCGCAGAATATTATTGCACGAGTATTTTGGTGGTCAGTGAGTAACCCTGACTCTCGATTACTCCCTACGGCCTCACACAAAAACACACATACATATGCATTTCACATCTTACTTTGTACTATGTGTTTGTATGAGATAGTATGAATACCTTGAAATAAGCTGAAAATTATCTTAATAGTAATGAAAGTAATCTTGGTGTCGTTTTCATCTTCTTGTAGTTAAAGGTAATAATAATAAAATGCTAGTTTTGAGATCGAGCGATGTAACATTTAAAAAAACAGTCGTTTTGACAACTCGCATTTGATTCTATCAGTAAAAAAAGAAATTCTAACCTACGTTTTGACATGTGTCAAATTAATACATTTAACTTTTCTCACCATGCCCGTTGCAAATAGTCATAGAATAAATTCCACAACTAATTTCTGATCTTGACCGCAAATTTAAAAATAATCAACCACCAGAACGATATTGCAACGTACCACCGCGGCGCTCAGTGATGTCGGGTCTCAGAAATAGTGCATACAAGCGGTCGATATCGCAGGCAATGTGGTTTATGGGTCGACTAACGGTAATAGTGTAATCTTTGTTGTTTTTTTATTTATTTACTTAGATACTGGCATCATAAATAATTTTCTAAGTCTGGAAAATTGGAGTTATTATGTTAGCAAAATTCAAAATACATTTACTTGTTTAGAACTTAATGTTCGTTATCTAATAGAGGACGAATCTAGTGAAGAATACTTCATTCTATTTTTACATTTCCAATAACACAGGCAAGTTATACATAAGCGAGATACATAACAATAATGATATATACGATACGTAAATATGCAACAAATCTAGATTCAAGTGTAATTTATAACATCTCAGAGTATTTTCAACGAAACGTGTAAAACAACTGATTAATGCAAATCGTATTTACAACAATTGGCCTGAGTGCTCGCTCCAATAACAGAACATTGAACGTTTCAAAAATACTTATCCTGTTGGTCTGTTTTATTTACAATAAAATGTTTAATTTGTTTCTACGCTATTTACATTAAAACTGTAAACGAATTAGAAAGTTATTATATTTTATTTTATTTTATTTGGAAAACAAACAGTGAAAGATTACGATAAATGAATAATATAAAAAAATATAACGAACACCATTAACATGTTTTCACATATAGTATTCGATTAAATTAGCCTGTTAGCGTTGGCAAAATCAAAAAGAGAAGAGAAATCAAAGTATTACGGATTCATCCTGCTTTTGATAATTTCGTTCTTGATAGATGTTGGCGAAGAGTAAAAGAGGTCTAAGTCATGAGAGTCAACCAGTCTATTAACTAAGCCTGCATACCATACCTAATATTGTTCAAGATTTAATATAAGATATGTTACGTTTGTTATTTGATGATGATAGTTCTACTGAAATTTCCATTGTTGAAATTCTAACCTGATATTATTCTATTAATTTCCAGATCCTCCTAATCTCTTTTCTAGTAAAATTTTGTAACATTGATAAGCACTTATGAATAACTTTTGAGTTTTTCTTCATAACTAGTAGTGTGTCAGTAACAAGTGAACCGTGCCAATCTGTCCTAAAGTGCAGTTAAACTCTACACCAACCTATCTTAACAACGTCACGTGTCTCGAAGCAGCTTGGAACTTCTGATTAGTTAAATTTATATGCAGCTCAGGGCTGTAATATTCGCGGCTTCTGTGTTATATGTAAAAGATGTAATGTATGCAACGCGTACGATATTTAATAAGACCTTCAAAGGTCTTCCTATGTGTTTATAAAGTAGTTCAAATTGATAACAAGAGCAGAAGACATAGTGACATCCAATAGGAATGTTCATTTTTTAGTTTATATCCATGTATCCTATAACATTATTACGACAGGCCGGTCGGCGTGATTAGTAAGATACTTGTTTTGCACGCCGCAGGACGTGGGTTCGATTCCCAACCAGGACAGACATTTGTATGCATGAACATTTCTGTTTTGAGTCTGGGTGTAATCATCTATTCAAGTATGTATTTACGAAAGAAAAAGTAGTATATGTAGTATGTCAGTAACCTAGTTTCTGTAGCTCTGCTTATTTTAATCAGATCAGATGGCCGTATGTCAATAATGTCAAGGATGTTATTTATTTATTAAATTGACTATTACAGAACGAAGGAATATCTAATAGATGGCTTTATCTAATTACTTATTAGATAAACCCCTACTACTTACTTAAAACTGGGTACTTAATATGCATAAAGGGTAGTTTATGAAAGGAAATAAATATGGCCTTATTGAAAATAAGATAGTCAGATTTCTTATTAAATAAATAAATAATTTATTGTTTATTTATTTTTTTAAAAAATGTACAAAAATTTAAATGTGACATGGCAACGTGTAATCATATTAGACGCCACATGATATCGTATTGGCCCCGTTAGACGGTATGACGTGGCGACTCGTCGCCCGCCGCATTGGATATTTAAAATCAGTAATCTATATAAAGAAATAATATTTAAAATAATAACGTCGGGTAAATGGATTCATAAGTGTGAACATTAATTACTAGCGGAGACGGCGGGGATAATTCTCAGCAGTCGCTGCGTGTACAGAGTGTGACGTCACACCGAGTTCCACGTATCCGTAACAAAGTTTAATTGAAACTGCTTGTTAGCGAACAAACGTGTTCCATAATTCATTATATAAATTTCTTAACGGAATTTCTAAATCTGTACTAATACACTTTTGAATTGAATGCTCAATTATTTATTGATTTCATTTAGGCTTTTGTCCAATTAATTTAACCTCATCTCAGCTCCATTGGATTCCCTGATCGGACACAAAGCAAGGGGCTTGAACAAGTAAGCAGCGTAAGTTACTCCACTAGTGTGTTTCCACACCTTTCGATTACATCAAAACTTACCATAAGGTGGAATTGTGGTTAAATGATAGTTTATTTACCATAAAAAAAACTGTAATTCATAACAACAACTTATTCAAATTCCTCTCTCTGTAAATACAAAAATGCTAGTAAGACATCACGGCTTGCACGTCGCTGAAAGATGACACTTACAGTGAGACTAAGAAAGCTCTCGGAGACACGCCCTACGCAAAATTCAAGAAGAGTCTGAGGAAAAAGCTTCCTACAAAAACACCGTTCGAACGGGCGTTGACCCTTCGGAGATGGCGTAAGACGTGTTTTTATACATACCACCTTAAGTCCTTTGTTTCCTTTTTTTTATTTTTTATCCTGTCGAAATTCATAAATATTAAAACAGAAACCAAACATTACATGGTAAACAAAAATATTAAAGTGAATTATACCATACTAACCATACTAGCAGCTCGCCCCAGCTTCACCCGGGATATATAAATAAAAAATATTTCTTATATTACTCGCTGACAAAAGAACTTTCTATTACTAAAAGAATTTTTGAAATCCGTCTGGTAGTTTTTGTGTTTGTTTGTTACAAACATACCAAAAATACATATCATTCCTCTTTGTAATATTATTGTAGATTAATTATGTTTGAAATACTTGTGTCTCATAATCTTGCCTACTAGTAGGTTTAAAGGCCCATAGATCATATTACCGCACTGTACTGTGCCTCGAGCAGCGAGCGAGCTCCTTTTGCTGGCATACCTACGACTATTTTTATATATATCTTTTCAAAAATATTACTTCAAGTGCCTAAATATACCTCTCCGCCCCCCCCCCCCCCTCTTTATCTTAAATGTGTTATGAATAATGTTTATATAATCGCTGACAAGCGTCATAATTCCCTTCTCCTTCATGACAGTGTTTCGAAGGAAAACCATCTGTGAATAGCTATTCAAAACTAACAGTGAGGGCGATGTACGTCCCTTGCTTAGACTGGTCTGTCCACGCTGGAATACTAAATACAAGTGTTTCACAGACCACAGGCATCAGGCTTCATAATGAAACTCACATGGTTGCTCTTCGAAACACTACGACGAAGTATTTTAACAAAGTTCATGATACAATTGTATAGTCCTTATTGATATCTTTCAAAGCTACCGTGATCCAGACATCTTACTCGGCCTTACTTTTTATAAGTATTAGGGCGAACACAGGGTAACTTTCAGGTTTTATAAAATGACGAGGGTGAGGTCGTCGCTGACCCCTTGCCATTTAACTTAAATTGTTAAAGAAAGAATATAACTACAAAGTACCTTTGGATTTATTCCATCGAGCAAAGTCATTTGAAATATGTCTGTCTGTCTGTCTTTCGAGTTTATGATTCCATTAGACAAAGCTTAAGAAATGTTTCTAATTTTTAAGACGAAGCAATCATCATATCACATTCTACTGCTGGGACTCTTATATCTTCTTATTCGTTGATTTATTGTGTTTGAAAATTTAAATGAATTGATTAAATATTGTATATCACAATACTTTAATGTACCACAAATAATAATGCACACAACAATATATAAGGCGTAAGGACATCAAACGCTCGATGGAAGGCCCAAATCACGTAACATCAACTGGTGTAATTAGAGAACGAGGGAGAAACGTCAATACAAGAAAGCAATTAAGACCATTCCGGAAAAGTTTACTGCGTACAAACAAACGCCTTACTAGTTTTGTTTTTGCAATAATTACATTTGTATTCCATTGAACACATTAATTTCTTTACAAATAATCCAATTTGTTTTCCTAATAAATTATCAATAGATATTGAATATATAGAATTGTAGTGGAGATATATTGAACGTTGGAAAAGGATTTTTATTTCGCCCACGAAATTTACGCCCACATTACGTCACCCGTAACTAAAGGTATAATCAACAAAATAATTTTATTGGCTAATTTAATTTATTAATAATTAATTCATTACTATTGTCAATAAGATACGAGGTTAATTATTTGAAATGGCCTTCTGGTTTTCTATACCTGTGAAAAATCAAAATGTTGACAATGATGTGAATTATTTTTATTAAAATAAAGACAAACAATTTGTATCGCCGGAAACGTGAATAAGTGAATTAGATGGCGCCATCGAGCATTTAGTGTATTATAAGTGGACAAGATGACGCCACTAATGTTTTAGAACGCGCTGTAGAAGTTTTATGTGAATTAGGATAAGTTCTCAGGTAACTTTTGTCTTTGTTTTTTAGAGGTTTAGTCTAGGCGCATTTTGCGCCCTGTCGCCTCGAGCTTGATATAGCTATCTTCTAGTAGGCCTCTTCCAGGCAAATAGTGACAACAAATAAAAAATTGTCTCTGCGTACTTTGCCATTAGAATGGCTATATAATTAGGCTCATTGTCCTAAAGGAATTTTCTGAGCTATCCGGTAACTGCACCCCGAAGACACCCGTTACAATTTCTTTTTTCTAATTACTACTTCTCACTTAACTATGAAATTACGCGGTGCACGAAATTATTTAAAATGTATTTGGTTATTTATATAAGCACTTCTATAATTATTTTATCATACAACAAAAAGCACAGTATAAGTCACATAAATGTTCACATGAGATCATATATTTTATGTGATGACGGTAATGTGAATTGTTAGGGGATGGAATCGAAACCCAATTAGAATTTCGTATTAATTGGCTCTGACTATCATAAATTGTAATGAAGTTGTTCAATAAGCTGTATCGTATGACGGGAATAAACGTAAATTGAACGCTGAACATTCGAATTACGGACCTATCAATTAAATTAATTAGAACGGTTCTATTATATGACTCGATTTCCTGGCGAGTAACTGGCCGTAACAAGATTGATCTCCTTTCTATATTCCGTAGCCCAAAAAACCTTTGACTTTGTTTGCGGACGTCCTCGGAACACCGTATCACAATATATATATTTGTAATTATAAAAACGAATACTAATAGCCTTAATAAATTAAGAAATAATTAAAAACTAAACCAAGTATCAATTAAAACATTTAATTAAAACAATAAACAGACGCAAGTTTTAAAGACAAGCAAGTCTTCCCTCAGTTTCTGTTATGTCCTTCGACGGAATAAACAATATCGTGGTAAAGTTTCCTCAGCTCTTTGTATTGTAAAGAATTAATGTAATTAATTCCGAATATAAATATTCAAAGTTGAAATTAATTGCTCTGAAGTAAGGAAAACAATAAAACAAATATTGAAAGAGGACCGAAGTTTAAACAAACAAGATTTGGCGGCGGCATAACTATACAATGCTGTTGTTAAAAAATTGTCTTAAATTTATATTATTATAGAAATATAACTTAAAGATCTACATAATTACACGCATATTAATATTATACTCTAAGTGCATTACATGCTTGCGCGAAATGATTGTTTCAGGTTGTCGTTTTTCATGTGAAACGGTGAAGTAAGTTGGAACAACGCATGAAACAAAGTTGTGATTGTATATGAAATAAATTTACCGGACTAACGGACATCATACTTAAGTATTGTAAAGTGAATAAATTACAAGTTAATAAGAACCTATGTTTATTAATCTAAGGTCAATTTCCACAGTCTGAGTAAAGTGTCTGGTAACTAATTGACAAATAAATTAACTTACGATTAGATATAAATTAACGTTTCGAGCTGTGGAACAAGTGAGAGTATAAATCATTCAAGCAACTTCTTCAGGACTTTACTTGGGCATTGTGAAACAGGCCCACTAAACACATTATAGAAAAAACTGACTGACTGCCAGATATATAAACGCATAGAACAAACTAATGGACCTAGACACTTGAAATTTTGCATAATGATTTCTGTTGTAACGTAGGCGAGCGCTAAGAATGGCAAGGATGGGGATTCCGCGCAGCACACACTAGCCGTGTGCCCACCTTGGGAGTCCGAGTGACAGGTCCTGGTCCAGATAATCGGGCAGTACCTCAGTAGTAGGTGCTGCGCTGGCAGGGAAATTAAAGTGGATGGCGCTAATCTCCTTTTGCAAAACCAGATGGTCCAAAAGGAAATCGCTGACCGGGAGCAGGAGAGGGCAATTCCCGCTCGGAGACGGCGAAGCGGTGGCGCCAATAGCAGGCGCCGTGGCCCTTTAGGCCAGTAGTCCCAGAATAAAAAAGACGTCGTATGGGTGGGGGCCCTGAACACGTAACAATTTGAGACCGGGACGACGGGCAGGACAACATAGCCTGGTCCTGTACTTGCCGTAAACAACCGAAGCCTTTAAGGAAATTGTTGTTCCCGGGATTGTGCTAAGGCATAGCGCAGAGGCGCACCGCTGCGTTCCGTTGGAGATCCCGGGGCTCCTCTTCTTGCACCGCGAAGGTTTTAGTGTATCAAATCCCATATAATCCTGTCTTATAATGTCTTAAGTGAAATACCACGACCACACAATAAACAGACGTGAAGTAGAAATACTCTGCGTTTCGTCAGATGAGTGAGGTGCCGGAGGCCTAAGTTGAGTTCTCTTCCCCTTCCCACCCTTTCCTTATGAGGATAGGATGGGAACAGGAACGGGAAGAGGATTGGACGAGGAGGGGGTTAACGGAGAAAAGGAAATATCCTGTGCATGCCTTCCTGTGTCCATTAAAGGTAGGCAACGCATCTGCAACACATTTGCTTGTTACGGATGTCTATGGGTAGCGCTCACTTAAAATCAAGTGATCTGCTTGCTCGTTTGCCACCTTATAACTTAAAAAAGAAAAAAAAAGGTTTTATGATGGTTTTGTAAATTTTCCTCTTAATTTTAAGGGCAACTCGTCGGGTCGCATGTCAAGCCCGTGAATTGTCGCCATTTCATCTATCCCGCATTTATTCTATTTTTCACGTCACGATCAATATCACCAGCGTTTTGGATCAATGAGCCGAAGTCGGAGCAGACTGGAAGAGACACTGTCTAAGGCAACGGGGACATACCTGGATGGTCCACCGAAGTCTCAGAACAGGTGTTCTGTTTTTGTTCTGCTAATCTTCATTCTAACCCTCTTCAGTTAATACGGCCCTTTTTCAAGTCGACTCCTTGAGGTTTATAGTAGACTTTTCCGCGCATTTTCCCCAACAAGAATAATGTCGTTTTTTTAATAAATGTATTAATTTTAAACTATCAGTAATCAAATAGTGAAATGATATTTGAATCATAATATAAAGAATTAAGGGAGAGAGGGTCGTGGAACAATAAATAATTATATTTATCCTAACAAATATCATAATTTAAAATAAATTTCTGCTGTTAAATTTCCTATTACTAGTTAAACAATAGTAATAAATTCCCAATCCAAATTGGATACCAATTTCCAATACGCACACCTTAGCATGTAGGAATCGCCGAAGGACATGAGTACATAGTTTAAGTTATAGCTTAAGTTATAATTAGCAATCCGTTGTAACGGGTCGGAGTCGGAGTCCGTGAACGTGTGAATCAGCCTTCATTACATAAGCTAAGCTAATTTGAATATAGTTATCTTTGCGCACCGCATACCGCAATTATTCCGCTATAATGTTGAATTATTTATCATATAAATTATTTAAATTAAAATATTTGTTACTTTACACCAGATATAGTATTAAGCTATAAATATAATAATCAGGAAGCTTCTAAATTAACTTTATGGTGTTTTAGTTTACATTATATTTTACTGGCTGTCAATAAAATTGGAGATATCGGGATCCAGCTATACATACCCCACTTTGCTTTAACTTTGTATTAATCTCATTACGGTGGGTTTTAAATGAAACAATAAAAATAATGTTCGATTCTTTCAGACTTTTTTTCAAAACAAAATTCAATACTACAACTAATTTAAGTATTTGTCTATACTCATGATGCCTACGTGAACAGTTTATGATACCGCTGTTTGTCGAATAAGCAACGATCATATTCGAATAAGGAATACCGAAGAATCACAAGATGTTAAAACGTAAACAGGTATATTTTCAGCTAGGGAAATAACAAGTGCATATAATGCAGTTTTAGTTTTGAATCAAAACTTATCTTTGCCTTTAACATATTGAAAATCTTACGCTATTTGTCTTCGTTTCAGATTTAGCTTTGCACGCCCACATGAAGACCACTTACAAAGATAATATAACAAATGTATGAATACATTCAGTAATATATTACTAATCCCTGAAACTTTTGTCCATTTTTAGAATTCCGCAAAAGAATGAATCTTTTATACCTTGAATGAACTTTATTATATAACTAGAGACCCAGCCTGACTCCACATCAGTAGACCAGCATATACAATCAGACAATTTTTGAATTGAAAACTTCTTTACCTGTATTAAGTGATTCTTCGTAGCGGAAAAACTAATGGGTTCGAGTCACGGTTGACGTTGATACCATGTACAATCAATTAACATAAACCTTTGCAGGTTAACAATAAAATTCTAAAATGAATTAAAGAATAAATTGAAAATGATTTTCATATTTGATTTGTGAATGCTGAAGTGATTTAACACATTTTGTTTTATCAAGCAGTTCAAATAAAAAACCTATCAAAGCAAAAGTTTTTTTTTTAATGAACACAGACAGTAAATATTTTTGAACTATTGCCGCGCCTATCCACCTGTTTTGAGTTCACTTCTGTCAACAATCCTTATGACTGTCTATGTTTTAACCAATTTACGTAGAAGCCTAATAATACCTAAACATTCCTCATGAATTACTCCATTCATCGGTGAAAACTGCATCATAATGTTCAGTAGTTTTTGAAATTATCGCATTCAAACAGACAGAAAAATATGGTCGTATATGTTCGAATACCCACGGGAAACTGGAGAAAGGAGCTAGTGTTGTATAAAATAATTAAAAAAGAATAAATATTATAAATGCATCATTAACATACAGACCGCATGATTAATTTATTAAATTAGACGCAATTAGTTCAACTACAATTGCATCTAATTACGCCGAGGTGCACGCTGTAATTGTATATTAACTATTAAACCGTGTATGTGTCAAGTATTAGGCACATCAATTATCCAACCAGTCCGCTAATTACAAACTCTAATGAGACCTAATCCGTACGGAAGTGAGTTATAGTTGTTTTATACAACTGACAACTCAAGCTTTCTCTCTGCTTTCATTCATCTTACCTTCATCACCTTCCCTTTACCAGAAGGTAAACAAGCAAGCGGGTCGCCCTATATGAAGTGACTGCTACTAAGAAAAGGATATTTCCTTTTCCTATCTACAAACTTTCCGTCAAATCCTCTTCCCCTCTCTATCCTTTCCTTATTACAAAAATTAAAAAGCGTGTGAAAATGTGAACCATAATCTTCTACAAAACATTTAATTATTTCATTATTTTTTGTCTTAAAATATTTTAAAATAAATATATTGACATTAAATAAAACTTTCAAAGTGTTTTAAATGCTGTTATTATAATACAATAATTTATAGAATGATTGATGACTTGACATGTTGGTTAATTATACCACATAGTAATGCTGGATACGCTTAATTAACACGCAATCTGAAGCGGGTACACTGGAGCTGTCGGCGAAATGTCACTCCGCTCACGTTGTTGGCGTAGCAACATATTCATATCTTTATTAATTACTAGTTAAGCTTATTAAGAAATTAAATTTTAATTTATTATTATTACATAAAATACTCGGCAATGTAAATTTGATGTCATATTTTTATTAATCCATTGACTGTAAAAGCACAAATGATAAACGAGTGCATCAATATGGCGACCGATTAAAAAATATTTGGCTCAAATAATGTGCCCGTGTACTTTGCATCGATACTACTTCCAATAATAAATTATAAAAGAATATTTACGTAGTTTCCGTAACAAGAGATTTCAATATTCAATTGACTTCCTTCCGTCCTCGACGGTTGATGTTGTTCGCAAAAGAATAATTTATACGACCCTCGCCTTGTACCTACTGTACAGTAAGCATTTGCAGAATTTTGTAAAGAGAATTACATATTATTTTTGTTTTTTAGGGTTCCGTATCCAAAGCGTAAAAAATTTACTAAGTCTCCGCTGTCTGTCTGTTTCTCTGTCTGACTGTCTGATGTCCAATCGACTGTTACCAGGCTGTATCTCATGAGCCCTGATAGTTAATCAGTTGAAATTTTGACAGATTGTGTCTTTCTGTTGCCACTATAACAACAAATCCTAAAAGATAGAATAAAATATATATTTATGGGTGAGCCGATGAACGACGGTGGAGGGCGTCCCCCGCGCGTCTTAGTTGACTCCCAATACAATTTGACAGTGTGAACTCATCATTCAAACTATAAGCACCTCTTTAAATAAAACTTACAAGTTGCTCTGTTAAGCCATTTTAATTTTGATATAATACCATTTTAGTTCAATTACGTACAAAGAACTGAGCGAACCAGTTCAAAGTGAAAATAGAGTAATCTCAGCGTTGGTATTGATACAATTTTAAATCGAGCTGACTCGGATTTCCTTTACCGGATATTTCTGTAAAGTGGCACTTTTTAACTCGACTAAGCTAAAATAAATGAGCCAGATTACGCCCGTTGTCTGCAGGGTATTAAAATTGGGAACGTACTTTTGTTATGATGCCTCTAATACTTTATATGTTTATGCATTTTGCAAGATCAATATCATAAACATTTTTATACAAATTATATAAACATCAAAGTATGTGAGTATGAATAAATACTTCATTTAAACTCTTGATGTTACTCGTTAAACGTATAAAACAGTCAACTTATCATTTTCATTACTAACATAACTTTTTACAATTAAAATCGTATAGTTTTTTTAATTCTCCGAAACATACAATTTACGATTCGAGTTTTATATGCAATACCTATTTAAATTGTGTTCAATTGTCGAGTTTGAAAATCGTTGGGACACAAAATACGACACGCGCGTACTTTTTCCTGACATCGAATTCGATAAAGCTCCTTTTCTTGTGACACTTTTATGCGCACACTAACTTATTCCCCTAACAAATAAAGATCAAACTTTACAATATCACAGTCTTTAGCGAATTTTCTTAAGATTATTCATAAGTGTATTATTTATATATAATCGTACATGAAGAACTTAATGAATCAAAATCGATACGCGAAATAAATCCATCCACTAACTAATAAATATTTTAATGGCAACATATGCTCTTATAAACAAATATAGACACAAAAAAAATGAACGTGAAATCTGATATTATAGATTCCACATCAAGATGGAATTTTTGTAAACAAAGGTTTTTACTTTGAAATTCGTAAATTTCAAAATATTTTCGAATTACAACTTTTTCACACATTACCTTATAACATTATGTATCCATAGTATATATACAATGTCACTTCACTTTATGTCACGATGTCTACCAGAGTTACAAAATTTTCGATGAAAGTATAAATGGTGTAATAGCCGTAATGGTAAATGACGTTTGTTTGTTTGCGAAAATTCTATCTTGCTGTGAAGCAAGGCATATATATGTAGTAGTTATCCGCTCCAGCTTCGCGCGGGTAGCACAAATTATGTTGATCGCTATCAAACAAACACACAAACGCACAGGATCACCCGCAGGGCCAAGCTGAACACTTCCAGAAAATTTCCAAATCGGTCCAGCCGTTTTGGAGCCTACACCCATCGCCTTTAATATATATAGGATAATTTAAAATCAATAGAAGGAAGCACCGCAGGGGTTCTCCTTCGAAAGGAGCTTACTAGAAAAGTCTTATGTATAATTAATTAAAAATGAATTATAAAGCCAAGTTTTGTATTTCAAATTCTCGAGTATTATATTTACGGCCTGAACAATATTAATATTGGCAAAGCGATTTCGCGACAACAGTAAATCGCTACAAAGGCGAATTATTGTCATAAAGGAAAATCCTGCCTTAGAGCAACGCCGGCAGTACGGACCCGGATGAAGAACAAAGTACATTACCATGTGACTATGTCCGTCAAGTCTGTGGGCACTATGAGACTTAACAATGTTTAAATATCGACTATATATTTGTTCTTTTTTTGAGTTAACGTTCCAGTATTATTATGATTCCTTTCAGTATTTAACATAAGGTAATACCTATATATTAAGTGTCAAGAGATAAATAGATATAAGATACTTCAAAATGGAACCGCTCACATTGCGATTTTAAAAGACTAGTGAATGCACGAAATAAAATAAATGGGGCTATAGGTACAGTAGTGAGGAGTCAGCACGTGTTTATTTATGAAGGCTCGTCCGGCAATAAACAATGCTGTACTAGTCCTCACGTTGATGTATGGAAGTGAGAGCTGGGTTTGACAGGAAAAGCATGTCATTAGAGTTAATGCCATCCTCAAGAAGAATATGTTAGGTGTGACGTTGAGTAACAGGATTAAAAAAGCGTTATAAGGGAAAAGTGTGGCTTAAAAGTGGATGCTTGTGATATGTTTCAGTGGTTCTGGCATGTTGAAAGGATGAATGAAGAGAGAGTAAAGAAACAAATTTATGTTGTTAAAGTGAGTGGCAGCTTTGACAGAAGACGTCCAAGAAGAAATTTTATCGATCAGGTTAGTAACATATGAAAGTAGAGCAATATAAGGTGTACTTGTAACCGACGAGCAAGTATGCGTAGATGTATGGATGTAGAAGCAAGAGAGGTGTACGCTACCTACGATCCGTTGCCATCCTTTTCGCAGGGGGAGCGAATAAGAAAAGGGTTAGAAAGGAGATAATATCTGCAGCATATCACTTGTATTTTCCATATGACATTCGATTGTTCATTCGCTGTAATATTTATTCATTCATAGAATATATCTATTCCGCCTCTACCGCTGTTAAATAACTTTCATCATTACACAAAATTCTCATCATCATTTAAAAAACGTTTCCATTGCAATATTTGTTAAGCAAACCAATATTCAACTGCGACGTGACGTCGATGTAAACCAAATTTAATTTACACTTAGCGCATCCACTCGGAGCAGTTAACGCAAACTGAGTGCAGTTTGCTAATTAGAACTGAGCTAAAGGTACACTTGGTTTCGTGATGCGCCCCCGGAAAAGGTCATTATTTTTTCAACTATACTATAATAATATTAAAAAATAGAAGATTTTATTGCATCCTTGTTATGGAGAAACAAAAACGACTGCTGCACCGATTTCAAAAACCCTTTGACTGTTTAGCGAATAACTTAAGCTATATTTATTTACCTGAAGTTGGGGTGGGTTGCTAGTGTCAAATAAAACCTAAAGGTAACCCTAAGATATATCCGCCACTCTGGCAATTTATATTACGAATTGATTTTCAAGACATCTTAATTAATATTAAATCATTTACAGAAATCATTATTTAATCGGTTTCCTTTAGACTTACATAGTAGATTGAAAATGTAAAGATCCAGATTACGCAGCTTGAAAAGGTCTTCCGGCTGTGCCCCCATATTGTTATCATTACACATTCATTTTCATGTTTTTGACTTTCGACAAAAAGAATCCCTTACCTTCTCTTACTCAGTCATCAGGCTATCTATGGGTCATCAAAATAACGGAAACTATTTACATTTGAATAGAAATAATTTTTATTTTTTAACAAACATAAAATAAAAAATATAATTGTTCAAAAACTTTTTGGACAAAGAACCCAAAACCAGAAACTAGGTGCTCACCAACCAACTTAAACTATCGCTGTACGTAAACGCAATAATAAATATAGTAATAAAAATAAATAAACATCAAAAAATTGATAAGCTCGTGTTCAAAAATGATAACGACTAATTAAAAATATCGTCATTTATTATCGCTGTGTACAAATGACACAATAAATCGCATTTCGCAATCATTACTCATTCGCATTCAAAATTATTAATTCTACAAAAGGTCTTTAATCAAATAAAACTACGGTTCAATCATTGCATAGCTTAACCTACGCTATTAATAAATTCATTATTTATATCTCGTTACTTGTATTACGTTAATTGTAAGCTATTTTATATGCATATTGTAAATTGACATTCGTTTTATTACTAAAAGAGTAATTAACTATTATTTAAAGAGTATCAAAATACACTACACTCAACTGCAATACATTATTTAATTAATTAATAATGCAAACAAACATATTATTTAATTTATTAATTAATTACTGGGCACTTTACGATCAACTTTACTTAATATTCAACTATAATTTGAAGAAAATAGAAAACCGATGTTAAAAAAATGGCGGAGGCAGTTTTAAATCAACTATTTATAACACATATAAATGTATCCTTTTAATTCCTAACAGTTTACTAATGAAACAAAATGAGTTTAGTATTGAAAGCTAGCCTCATTTACAGTAGGCATTAGCCGCTACGTGCCCCAACTACAGACTTCCTAATCCCCACAAGGATTGATTGTATTCATAGAAAACAACCCCGTTAATGTTATTTTCTTAGTAAAAACAAATTTTTTTTGTACAATTGCATGCTGTGTTAATTTTCGCGAACTGGGCTACGTATATCAATACATCATTGTACATTTATGGAAAGTTCTATTTCCCATTGTAGCATGGTGCGGGAGACGTACATATAACATTGTTTAGATAAAAGCACTTAATATACTAAAAAAGCTTTTGTATATTCGTTTACTAGATGTTACCCGCAACCTCGTCCACTTGTAGATTTGAATATAATGTTGTGTATATGTGAGTTCTGACAGCCTGATTTAAATGTGATTAATGTTGACTTTCACAACTTAACCAGACTATGTATGTATGTATGTATGTATAAATCAATATTTGTGCCTACTTTAATTCAGACCCTTTCAGTATTTGTGGCGTGATCCAAACGCTTATAATTTTTACGAGCTGTTTCCTGCGACTTCGTCCGCGTGGAAATAAATTCGAGAAAACAATTTCGAGGGTTTTACCCTTTTTGCGCGGAACCCTAAATATTTTGCTTCAATTAAATTAGCTTATTTGAATCCCGACAATATTAACTATCTTCCAGTAAAAGTCCCATCCGAATCGGTTCAGTCGTTACGGAGATTACCTGGAATAAACAGACAGACAGACAGACAAAAATTTTAAAAATTGTATTTTCGTTATAAGTACCGTATATACATCATGTGTATTGAGTATGGAAATATAATTTTGTAGTAAATTGATAGTTCCTGTACATCCAGACACCAACAATTAATTGTCAAAAATACCAGACATTTAAACTAGTATGTTACAAATGTCTGACGTATTGAACTGTCTCCCAAAATATCTATGCCGGTACCATACGACCACAATCGGAGTGAATTCCAATTGTCAACAAACGTTAAAACGTTACTAAACTATTCACTGGTACCATTTGTCGAACAGCGCGTGTTAAATCAGTTCGCTAAGTTTCACAAAGCGAGCGTTTTCTCATTTGCTATTCTCGTTCATTTAAGTGTTACTTTTTTTACTAAAAACGTAATACATTTTATTTTAACAGAGCTTATATTTATTTTATACAGCCTTTAATTCATTTCATTTCAACCAAAATGTCCTTAATGGACTGGTCATTAATGTGGAAGAATGTGAGATTATTTTATTTCTTTTATCTTATTCCTCCTGCACTTTGGGAGCCTTTGGCATACAATATAATCTAATTCATATACCGTTCATTTATATTTGGAAGGCTTTAATGTACATTTACATTGTTTAAGTTCCATTTATAGATATTTTGGCCAAAAATGTTTTTTTTTTATAATTGAAGGTGGCAAACGAGTAAGCGGTGCACCCGACTTCAAGCGACCGCCAGCCATAGTTATCTGAATCACGCTAATGAGTTGCAGATGCCTTGCCTACGTTTAATGAACAGTGGAGGAGACAAACAGATTAAATGAATCGTCCTTTCCTATTTATCCCCTCCACCAAATCCTTCTCATCCTTTCCTTATTAGAAATGGATAGGAAGTGGAAGCCTTCACGCCTGTCTTCTTTGAGGTCGTGGTATTTTACAGTTCGAGCCAACCCATTCGTGCAACAGATTATTGCTGGCTCTACCACTGTTGACACAATACTTAAAAAACGATCACTAACAACGTTATTCTTTATAATTTCATAGATGATTTCAGTCCTCATCCATTTCACAATATTAGCGTCATATTATACATATTATAATTGTTGCAACACAAATCTAACAATATAATGAGAGGTCGTCGTACTACCTCGATCAAGTTGTGCAACAATTGCGGTTTTTTCACTAAAATCTGTTTTATCATCTAGATTTTGTATTCAAGCGTTTAGACCCTAAAGTGATTACACTTACACATAGTCTAGTTTTCATTAGTCCGATGGCGCCCGCGGGAATAAAACTTCAGTAATTTTTTCTTACTATGTTTGAAGCGATGCAGGGAAATTTTTCCCTAGTCTAAAATTAACATCAAACCACCACCAACGCCTGTCTGGCTTAAATGAAACGATTTCTTTTCAAAGAAACTGTTTATCTACGGTTTGACCTGAAAACGGGTTTCTTACTTTAAGGATTAAAGTAGGGACTCTCCGCGTCACGCATAAAAGCTTTAACATTTCAGACCCTTTAAATCTGTCTCGAGCTAAGGGTGAGCTTATGTTGATAATTTATTTTGCTAACAATGTTACATCTTGTAAACATATGTATAGTTTATTTGCATAGTAATTTTTGTTTCCAGTTTATATTAATTATAAATTATTATTGTAGGTGCCTTATTCATTTTATTATTCGTCGCTCATAAAAATTCAAGAACGAGTAAAAATGGATTTTAAATATTAAACAAATAATGACAATGTCAAAAGACCGTACGGAATGATATGCGGGCGCGTGCAGCAGTCAAACGAAAAGTCCGCCACGCACTCCCAACGTGATTATATAAAAGTTACATAATCTTAAACTCCCACTCATTTCGAGGCCGATAAATTCAATGAAAAATAGTTAACAATTAATAACTTTATTAATTAATTATAAGTTAATAATAGGGTTAACAGTGGCGAAGAATCGTTTTTTTTTAAATTAATTAATAGTTTTACTAAAACGTTAGAAGGCTGATTTCAATTTCGCTCGCTCACAACGTAACGAGGCCGCCAGCTGCCGCCTTATCATACCACGCCGTGACGTGTCTCATAAAGGTCTAGCCGCTCGCCGGTTACCTTCTCTACGCTAGCACGATATCCGCGCGCTTATATAACAACAATAACAACTGATTCTTGTGTCATATTAAAAAACGCAGTTCGCTTTCATTTAAATACTCCTGTTATTATAGAAAAGGTGGCAAACGAGCAAGCGGTTCACCTGATGTTAAGTGGCCGCTATGGGTAAAGGGATCTGGAGCAAGCCAATAAGTTGCACGTTCGTTACCTACGTTTAATGGAGGGAGGAAGGGATAAACAAAAGATTGTATTTCCTTTTCCTATCCTCCTTCTTTTGCAAATCCTCTTCCCCTTCCTATCCTTTTCTAATAAGGAAAGGATAGGGAAGGAAGGGAAACTCATTAGACGAAATGCAGAACTTTTACTTCACGCCTGTCTTCTGTGAGGTCGTGGTATTTCACCATTCGAGAAAGCCCACTCATTCAACAGATGTCATAGCTGCGGGCTCTACCACTGTAAAATACTCCGAGAAAGTAGAATTCATAAATTCAATTTCTAGAATAGATATATATGGCATATTTTTAGAACAAGGACTTAAGTATTTCTCGTTCCTTCTGACTAATTGCCAATAGATTTAAAGTCCAATTGTCTATCACCTCAGTTCTCACGTTCAGTTCAGGAAGAATGAAATGAAGTGTATACGCCTTGCGAAAGAGGGCGCTGTGGTGTGTATTTCAAAGAAAGTTATACAATTTTAAGGATGAGTTTAACATGAAAGCTACAAAATGAACTTCACATTTAATTTATTTTATATTCATAAAAATCTGTCGCAACGTTTAATCGCAAAACTATGGCTAATAACAACCAAATATATCTTACGACTGTACAATAATAATACTGATATGACATGAATATTGTAATATCAAATATTTATACTAGTCAAAATATAATACTTTACTATATGAGACATGTGCATGTTGCAAACATCAGCTGCACGTCCATTTTGTATTATTATTAAGCTGAAAATAGCTGAGCTATGCACCAGCTGTGCTATGAAATTCGACGCTCATTGTGAAGCTTTACAATCATCCTTAAAGTTATCCATATTTTTACAATATTATATCTAAACAACAACAAATGATATATCTTTATCTGAGGTCATACTATTTTACAGGATTGAACATGACATTAAATTAATTAAAAATAAAGTACTTTTTGTCGACAATAACATGACACTTGATTCCGATGACGTCATAGCGGTGTGTATGTAAACTACGCTAATATAATAATAAAAAGTTTATTTTTTAAAAAGGGGCAAGCGAGCTAGTGGTTCACTTATATTCAGCGCTATCCACAGGCATCTGCAACAATAAGAAAACAAATATAGACGAAGAATTTTTTTAATAAAGTGGTAAAGCGCTTATGACTTCGTTGATATTCAATCCGCCACTATGTAGTGGGCTCTACCACTGTTAAATCTAATCTGATTATTGAACATAGTATAGTGATATAGTTCGCTTTTGTAACCATGGTTACCGTTACCACGGTACATTGTTGTAACCACTAAAAACGAGTGACCACACAGTCGTATGGCAAAGATGATATTGATTTGGTTGATCATATTTATTATATTGTTTTCAGATATAAAAGTAACCATACTGTAGTAATAGTGCTCGTACACAAACCAATGTGCAACATCCGCGTTCTTGTACAGTTTACAAAAAAGTTTATTGTTTGAAACAATTGGATAAGACTAGAGCACATAATATAGCTTCATCGCTTACTGTACAAACAAGGCGAACACGGGGGGTCATATGTTATATTACACTACTTAATTAATACACACAATTTAGTATGTGGAAAACATTCCTACAATGAATTGTTTTGAACCCAGAAATCAAATTAAAGTTGCTCGAGTCGAATTAATTTAATATGATTTTAGAATAGAAGTACATCTCGAAAACTATGATTCGGTTAAATTTACATGATCATAAACTTCAAAAGAAACTAAGTTTTCAAGTAAATGTCAAGTTTAGAGGTGAAGAAAATAAACGTATCAGTGATCTCATTCCTGGAACCATTCCAATTTGGCATTGAAGTTGCATGATTTATCCATTAGATGAATCTTTATCCATTAAAATGGTGAATAACTCAAGCAAAGTTGAAAATAAAAGATTAAGCAGCTGGTAATTTAAATTATATTTTAATATTACAATAAATTTAATGGAGATGGATGCGAATTGAGAAGCGACGATAGAGAGATAGGCCGCAACAGAGCTTCTCTCTGCTGTTTGTATAAGATAAAGCGGCATAAGAAATTTATACCCTCATCCATTGTATGATCAGGACTTAGATTAAATAATTTATATATTGATAAATAACAAGTAGTTGACAGAGCTAAGTCTGTAACCAACACTGTTAAATCGTAAAAACCAAATTATGTTGAACCCTGGTGTTGGAATTAGGGGTCACATTTATGCAACGCAAAATCGGACTCAGAACAGAGGACAACGATTTAGATCATTTGTATTTTTTTTAATCGAGTCATCTAGAAAACTCGTAACACGGCTATAGGTGCAATCGTGTACTGTAAGTATCGGACTGAGGACGTAGTACATAGTACGTGAGATGATATTTGTTTAAAAAAAAACAAAAAACGTGTGAACGTGGACGAAGGACACACCATTTCCGCCTTGCTCGATACATATTAACTGTGACAATGTGCGTAATGTTACTTAACGAGGACACAAGAATGTGCATGTGGATTAATTAACGCACTCTCAGACTGTATCTTATACGCAGCATAACTTCTGTACGCAAAAATTCTTAAACTTCATGTATAAAATTGATCGTCGGTTTCACTAGTTCATAGATTTTACAGATTATTTAACGAAGATTTCAAAATAAATAATTGAATCGTTACCGTGAACCAACGAACAATGTATGAAAATAATTATTAGTCTTAAAAACTACAAGACATGATTCGTTCTATTAGAAATAGTGGCTATTTTTATCAAAATCTTAGTCCTAGATGGCGTTGTCCTCAATCGTTGGAATTTTCCGTAACATACAAATAAGCATGCAATAGATACAGACCTCCCTAATAAAAGTATGTTAATAAATCAAACTAAGACCAGTTGTTCCGTACAATTATACTAGAAATGACCAACACGGACAGCTAGCAAACTAGGTAGCTTTTAATCATTTAACCTCAATTAGGTCGCCCGCAATGACGTTCCAAATTTAAGTACATCGAATGCTGGCAACATTTTCAGCACTTAAAGTCAGTTAATGTTTAATTTACATAATGTTCTCGACGAATTCCACTAGCTACTGCGTGCAACGTTATTTTGTAGACATAATCGTAGCATCTCTATACTGTATCGTAGCATTTATTGTAGCGTCGTAGACCAGGTGCTACGACAACAGTATACAATTTTAGTATGAAATGAGAATATTGTGCTTAATAGTTTTATAACTGAACTTTTCTTTCATTATTGACACTGTGCCCAAAGTAAACGTGTCACATGAACACTTCTACATACAGAATGCTTGAATCAACATTTCAAAACCGGGTAAATATTTTCGAGCTTACCATCGCCTGTGAAATTTTACCCTCGACCGCTGTTTGTTTGGGTGTCACGAAATCATAACAAGTTAAATATTTGTATTTTCTTATTTTTCTTTCACAAACACATCTCGTCTAGCTACGATTGGTAGAAATCGATTTTCTATATAGAATTACAAAGATATTAATATGTCTTTATAAATTAGTATATATTCTACATATGTTACCATGGAAATAATTCTATAGATCTTATCAAATTTGTTATCTACATGCTGAAAGGAAAAGATACATAAATAATCGTTTTATACGTTAGCCAATCATAATAAAGCACTAATATAAAAATTTAAACTAAAAGAAAACTTGATGCAAAACATCCGCTAACTAAAAAAAAACTTCAAAGATCTCAAAATGTCTCTTTTTACCGAAAATGTACAAATTTTCGAGTATGAGAGCACAAGAAAGAAAGACAGAGTTTTTTGTTACCATATTCATTTTAGTCATTTGTAATTATTTAGTTTTTAACGCATTACTTAAGGTAAGAGTTACATATACAGGTCATTTTAATCCATTTATTGCAATTGCTTTTGTCACGATTGTATGTAAATAAAATCTGCAAACTCGAATGTAGGCAATTGAATTTCTAAATACAGATGCTAACTTTGTTAAAAATTCGTCAAAAACACCCGGGCATTGACATCGAATATTGATACTCTGCGCTTACTTTTTTAAATTTATTTTCATTTATTTGAATTTCAATTCACTATAGACACAATAAATTACATGCTTACATTATCTTGTGTACCATCTTTATGAGTAACTAAAGCAATTTATGTGTACGATTCATTAGTCCCAGTGAATACTCGTAGACGGTTAAAGCTACTAACTGACGTTTCCCTAATCTACACAATATCTTTACAAATTACATAAAGATAAGCTACATGTGACCAATTAAGTGATGCTTGTAACTAAGTATAGTTGAGTGATTCCGAGTGAGATTTCATTTGGTCGGAATCAATCAATAGATAGATAGATAATTAAATTAAATAATTTTAAAAGCGGAAGTTATTTCCTGTTTATAATAAATGATTACCTTTATCAATAAGTGTCGTCTCTCGTCACGCTAAATCTGTAAACCAGAGGTTTTAGCCAAGTCCAAAGGATGTCCCGGGTAGCGCCGTATTACTTGCTGTCAAATTAACATTCAACTCGTATCCAATACAAATAAGGTTAGAGAAAACTATCAATTCAATTTTTATATTTCAGTTCCATGGCTTCGTTCGGTACATTACAGACCTCGTGATATCTTGATTAATTATAAAATAAGTAATTTTATTTTGTCAATTTCAAATATTTCATTTAACGAAGACATTAATTTAACATCATTAATCTAACATCATTCAATTATCGGATTCGTTTGATTTTTACTTTTTATATGTCCCTCATTGCTTTTATATATTTTTTTCAATTCGAATAATATCGTCAACATTTTTCCTTGTCACAAGTTAGCAGTTCTCATAACAAATTGCTCGTTATCGTTAGCGAAGGCTCGAGTGCAGGCTTTGTTCAAAACATGAGCAGTTCCAAGCCGGATAAAAATGTTTACGAGATGGATTCTCCGAATATCGATTCTATAAATTTTGACGACACAATTAGAACGACTTGCTTTCTACATCTCAATTAATTTTAAAACTACCAGGGTATATTAGTATATAACAGATCTAATGTTAATTGTACTTTTAATTTAATAAATAGATGTAGCGGTCGGTAGATGGGAACGGTCTTTACTGATAGCGTTCAGCGCCTAATGTCGGGTGAAACGCTTGCTAGTTTACCATCTTCTACTGTATAAAAAATTGTATATTCGTAGGTAGTTGTAGTCACCTAACATCAAGACAACAGAACGATCTTCTATATTTTGAACAAGAAATTCCTTGTGAACTAAAAAGATTTAGATGCTATGCTGTGACAATTAACACAAAACAAAAAAACTCCAATATAATCGGCTTCCTGCTGACCTAAGCCAGTAGATATCAGATGTCACTATTAAAATATATGGGCTGACATACTATGAACAGCTCCTAGTTAAAGTAAATCATAATAAATAATATACAAATTGTTCCGTAAAGTAATCAACAGACATTTTTTTGAACAAAAAAAAAGAAAAGGAAAAAGAAAAAAATTCAATATGGTTTTATTTTTTTATTCTTACTCATATATAGCTAACATACACATCCATCCAACTTTTAACTTGGCAACTGATATCTCGCACAGGTTCTAGCGTAATTCTACACAATATGCTATACAAGCTACATACGACTTCTTATAACAATCAGTCAAAGCTCGGGCGTCAAGAGCTTACGACCGTTGACAAGAGTACAAACTGAGTCTCATTCCTTTGACAAGTGCTTATAAAGACTCTTGCTGTCTAAAGTCAGCTACGCAAGCAACTTTACGTTTCAGTGTCGTATTCGTACATTTCCGGCAAACTGGAAATATGGGCGACAACACAACGCAGTTCCTCTGGTGTTTTGGTGTTCATGGGCGTCGGTGATCACTTAATACGAAGCGCGGTCGGCTCCTTTGGCCCTTACGTTATAAAACATATGTTTAATTTGATGATTTTTAAACGAACCGTCAACCAGTATAACAAGTTTTAAATGCAGCTTATGTACAATGCTCAATTATTTTAAATCAATTTTGTAACAAAGCAAAATTAAGCCAATCATTGACTCGGAATTAATGAAATCCTTTCAAACGGCAATTTCTTTTATCGGGTAATAGGTTTTTTTAATTAGTCCCTTAGAAGCTCTTTGTTGAGAATTTATATAATGTCTTTATTTTAAAATATTTCAGGATAAAACACAATTTCCAGAGATTTATCGACAATGAATTTTTACGGCTCTAGTAAATCAGTCGAAAATTTTCAATTTTTCAGTAACTTTGTAGTATGAGCATAAAATAAATTGGAGAGCTTCGTCCCCCAAATACGGCATTTATCATAAAGAGTAGTAGCGCTCGGAAACTCTAAAAATTGAGGTCGAACGACCGTGAAGCGTCAGCGAAAGCTTATTCGATAAAATTTACCACGGGCTCAGTCAATATGTCGCTTGATCACATGCGATTAATTAAAAAAATGGTATTTATATAAAAAATACAAGGTAATAAATAGAAACGACGAACAAAATTTATTATTTAAAAGTAGAGTGCCTATCGGTGCTGCCCAACACCCACGTTCAAGAATTGACATAGTACAGAGGGTTTAGGTCGATCTTTAAATAGCGTGCAGATGAATATTGGAGCATTTGGAAGTCGAAAAATTTTCTTGTTTCCATGTTCTAACAAACACAACTAATATATGTATGTTTTCTTGAATATACCTTTCACGTTTAGGACAGAAGTTTGTTTTATATTTTATATACATTTTGATAACCAGTTTTGTAGTAAAACAATTTATAATTATTACCCTTACAACCATTGAATTTATTTAATAAATAATAAACCTTAAGGTAAACTATGTCCTTGTTTGGTTCTCACATAAAAAAGGACAGGTCGCCGCTTTGCTTACCGCTCATTAATCTTAATCGTTTTTGCGACCCTTTTTTAGCACAAAAACAATCAATCAACATGACGAACACGCCAATAGATTATCTTTTACCGATTTTCAGATCAATGGACTTGGGGTCCTTCAAGAAGCGAGCCTATCTTTTTCTAAAAGGCCGGCAACGCATCTGCAGTTCCTTGGTGTTGCGGGTATCCATGGGCGTCGTTGATCACCTCCGTGTTCCCGACGCTCGTTTGCCCCCTTCTCTTACAAAAAAAAAATTTTTCACTCATTATGATATCCCTATCGCACATATCGTATAATTCGTTTAAAACGATGGTCATAGTTACTTGACATTAGAATGTCCGTACAGAAGAAATTACACTACAGCAAAAACCAATTGCCTCTATGTAACTAAGCAATGAGTATCATTACATTAAATTTTTAACTTTTAACCGCTTGTGTTAAAGCTTTGTGTTCGTAGTATATTTTAGACCACACGGTAGTTGTTTAAAGCTTAGCGATCTACCATCTAGCGATCGATCGACCATCCAAAGATATCATTGTTAACGACAGGCGCCAAACTCCAACCACACTACATTGGTATTCTACTACCGCGCTATTTTCCCGTACCCTTTCTACCTCGTACAGTTGTACGGTGACGGTTGTAGAATCTCCAGTCGGTATTTCAAAACCAATATGACTAAGGCTCCTTTAGCAAAATTTCAAACTCCTTCCCTTCAAGCCTGGCTACAGTTCTTTTGATGTTGAGGATGTTCATGGGCGGCGGTAATCACTTAACACACAACTTTAAGCGACTCGTTGCTTGTTTACCACAAATTTATCTTAGTTGGATTGATTAACAGGAATATTTTTAAAAATTATTTAAACTTTTATTTCAAAGAAATCAAAAAGCGAATAAGATAAAACATACAAAGTATTTTACATCAGTGTCAGTCATTGAATATTTTACCGAGCTAAGAAAACTATATTATTGCATTATAGCAACTATATTGTAAAACAATATCTGTACAGTATTTTTCTTAATATTGAATGCGAGTTTTGAGAACAAACTTCGAGAAAACCACGTAACAAAGAGATTTTTACTTGTACCCTGTGACAGTTAGAAATAATCTTTGCCGATCCGATCTGAGAAACTAAGCTGAAAGTATTCCTACGTGCTGGTTGTTGTACGGAACCGCTTCAAGTTTCTTGTAGTAAATTTAAGCTATAACATTAT
Organism: Papilio elwesi; assembly: GCA_029849275.1. Classification (NCBI taxonomy): domain Eukaryota; kingdom Metazoa; phylum Arthropoda; class Insecta; order Lepidoptera; family Papilionidae; genus Papilio; species Papilio elwesi. Next base: position 8,491,590 of record CM056700.1, on the reverse strand, counting down.
TTTTTACATTCAGTTGTCTTGTTTCGAATCGAATAATTTATAGACACAAAAAAATACGGAGGTCTATTTACGTTGAAATACAATGCCCATGGAGCGAGGCGGTCACGTGCCAGAGTTGCAAGCGCAATGGTGAGTATTTTGCTTGTGTGTTGGTAACGTGTATGTGTAGGGCCATAAGTAAAATTAATTTAGCATCTGTCATCAAAGTTTATAAAAGAATATGTTTTACTATTTTAAATAAAAAAGAGCTCCCTTTGAGCAATGAAGAACTAATCTGATTTGAAATCAGATTAAAGTTAAGCTCTTCACCTCTACCTCCGCATCCGTTACCCTCCAGAACGTTATCCACCTCCACCTCCGTTACAACTCCCATACAAATTTTTACTCAGCTGTAACGTTATGTGTACAACTCTATGTTGATTTGATTTTTTAGAGACATTTTATGTCATAAAAAAATATTCAACATGTTGAAAAGTATTGAAGCATAAACTGCAATGCGCCCGTGACGTCACGAAGTAGCTTATTCCTGCTGAGTCAGCTTCACGCTCCAACTTGCGCCGCTGCTGTTGCGAGACAGATAAAATGCAACAAACTGTTACTCATTCACATAATGCATCACGAAATGTCTCCTTTGTAAAGGTCAATTTATCACGATGCCTTAAATCAACCCTTTATTTTTTTAACATTTCTGTATAATGCAGTAAAAAAATACTTTTAAAGTAAATTCTATATTATCCAATTTGTGAACTCATAATTAAATGCTGGCCTATTGATGGTTTAGATTTAAAAGTAGATAAAAGAAACAAATATTACAAAAAGATCAAATTTAAACAGTTTTCTCGTAGAAAAAAATTACATTTAAAATATTCGAATATGGATTTGGAAACTGCTACAACTAAAGTCAGGGATTAAAACTTAATTACAGTGCAAGCTTTTTGTTGGCAAAAACCACAAAAGTGTAATCCCTCCCGACTACAGTATGAGGGATTTTTACTGAAAATCCTAGTGATTTCGCTAGCGTGCTTTCAACTTTAGTTACTGCAAATCTTATCAAGCTACTATTGAAACGTGTTTATTTTTGATGTGAAAACTTCTTAAGCCGCGTTTAGCGATTTTTAGTATGGATTTTGGGTTCGCGTCATAATTAAGAGTATATGTCCTATAGATGGCGCTAGCAATCAAAATCTATTGAAATTATTCTCGCTTGCATTTTGTTTAATATTAAATTGAATAAATCTCTCCAAATAGAAAGCCTTAAAGTAATATTTTTATACTTAATTGAAATATCTAAAGAAAGCCTCAAATCATTCCGTACCTTAATTTAATCTTTAATGATTACACGATCACTAGATGGCTCTCTATATATTGGATTTTTCAATTTAACATTTTGAGGTTCAATTTTAATTATTATTAAAGGCTACAATCAATTGTAAAATACAAAGAAATAATAGTTATACTGACGTTTTAAATGTTTACATCTTTCTGGAATCTCCATTACTGCTTATTTTTCATCTGTTATCTAAACTAACGGTCCTGGCCTTCGCTCGGACTGACTTTAGATTTGTAAACAATATCTATTTCTTATAGTATAACTAGTGGACCCTCCCGTTGTCTTGCATAAACGTTGCCTTGACTGTTGACGGTTTCAGATAACGCTTTTTCGTCATTCGTTTCGTTGTTCGTCTGGCAATTATTCATTCGAAGTAGATAAAGATACAATACTTTGTAACTCAATAACTTTTTTAAAAGATAAAAGATTAATTACTTAAAAATGATACTTAAAAAAACAATTTTTCAATTTTATACGCCATCTAGAATATTATATTTGAGAATATAAAAATACGAAAGTTTGGACTACTTCATCTTGCGCAAACTAAGTTTATACATAAAACTGTGTCGGAGAAAAAACGAGCTTTATCTCGACACAAGAGAAACGCTCACATTCGCTGGATACCGCGTACCCCTTCGTGTCGCGAATTGAACGCAATTTAAATATATATTGCATTTCACAGTTGATACATTGTTCGATACATCACATTTACACAATAATACTGAGCTTGGAACAATAAGGCGACGTCGACTTAAAGATTAAAATAATTTTATATTAATACATACATAGATATATCATTAAATATAACAATGGAAACCTTAGGTCAGCTCGTATTTATAACCAGTCACAGATATCCTACCTCAGACAATCCATAGCCCATCCCTTCTTCTTCTTCCCGATGCTCACTATGCATAGGCTAGCGAAAGGATAATAGATAAAAGCGATGGGCGGGATCTGTCGCTTACTCGTTTGGCTTATTTCACCATTAAAAAAATTACAATCCGAAGTATACGCAGATAGCGTCCACTATCCAACGAGCTTACCCGGTCTTTGAAGTGATGATAGGAAGGGAAATATTACGGATATTCATACACTACGCCAACCCGATTGGAAAGGAAATTGGAACTGAGCAACAGTTAAGTCCGCAAATAGCTAGGCTCTAAGGCTGTAAGGTAAGACGTGATTTTTGTAGATATGGTAAAAAGTCCAATTGAGATGCCAAAAAATATGAATACGAGACTTGAAACGCAAAAATGGAATGATTAAAAAGATTATTAATTCCGACTTGTCGTTGTTCACACCAGTGAGGGAACAATAAGTGACGCGGCGAATGGAAAATGAGCACACAGCGCCGTATTCATATTTTGCACTGGCCTTGCTGAAATGCGCCGTAATGAAACGTTTTTCATGTGTCATCTGCCTTATAGAAGAGTCGGCGTTATCTTGAATATTTTTTTGAAATCTCTAGTTTTCTTCAAAAATCATGTTTTGATTCACTCGTCGTCCAATTGTGTTAAAGTTGAGAGTTTGGCTTAAAAATGTACTTTTAGACTAAATTTGAGTAAGTTATGCTTCCATATGGGTATATGGTATTAAACATATTCCATGCGATCTCGTAACGTAACTCGTTGTAAGTATGAAGGCAATTTTATTTTAAAAGCGAATGGCAGTGGCAGGGGATGAAATAGACCTTCTATCCACCAGATTAGTGAATACTAAAGAAGAAATGTGTTCAGATCACCCGTCACCGTCACATTTGTGTACATGTATGGGTGTAGAAGAAGCGAGAGAGTTGTGCCAGGACCACGCCAAATAGATATCCGAAAAAGTTCACGTGAATGCTTCTTTCTTATTTGTTTTAAAATCGATTATATTGATGTTTTTTCATGTTCCCTTACGAGTATACGGTGAAAAAAGTCATAGAAATATAACCAATTTCGAAAAGGGGGAATGTTTTTTTCATAAAGAAAATTAGTTTCGTATATAATTACCGCACGTACGTTTCGAATAAATTATATATGAAATATTCGTATTAAAGGAACGTAGTTGTTTAATTATAGGCTGTCGTGATTGAGGTCATTACAAATGCGTTGTGGTTCCGCCCCAAATGTGTTATACTTTAAATAGCCGACAGTGGAAATCTTATTTTATATTAAAAACTAGCAGTCCGTGATATCGTCCTTATTAAGTATTTAAATCCACTAATTTCAGTTGTTGTTAACAAGTAGTAGAGCCCGCAACAACGTTTGTTAAATGAATGGCTCAATCGGTGAAATACCACGACAGTGAAGACAGGCGCGAAGTAGAAGTATTCGGCGTTTCGTCTGATGATTGTGGTCCTGGAGGCCTGATTTCAGTCATCTTCCTCATCCCATCCTTCCCTAATAAGGACAGGATGGGAAGGGGAATAGGATTGGATTGGTACAGGACAGATGGGAAAAGGGAATGTCCTTTTTCCCGTCTATTATGCTCTGTCCATCCATTAAAGGAAGACACGGATTTGCTGCTCATTGTCTAGTTGCAGATGCCTATAAGTAACAGCCTCTTATTAGATGACCCGCTTGGTCGTTTGCCACCTTGTTACATGAAAACATTGTATTAATTAGGTACTCAAATTCTATTGTAGCCGGGGGACATTAACTAAAAATTGTTTAAGAAAATAAAACAAATTGACTTTCAATTTGTGCAACAAATGTGCCGTATTAAATAATATCGTATTTTCCGTGTAACGTGTAAATTTCAATGAACGGTCTCCTGCCACCGACTTGCGACGCAAGTTGCCAATGACATTGGATTTCAGATTACGAAGTTTCCCAGTTTTATAGTTTACATGATCGATTCTCGTCGTATGTTATATGAAGCTTTCTATAAAGACAGGTTCCCGGTTATTTTAGTGTTTTTTGACTGAAATATAATTATAATCGCAAACCTCTTAAGTTGAAAATAGCGATATAAGGGAAAAGTGTGGCTTAAAAGTGGACGTTGTGACTAGAATTGAGAAAGGTAGGCTTCGGTGGTTCGGGCATGTTGAAAGGATGAATGAAGAGAGAATAACAAAACAAATTTATGTTGCAAAAGTGAGTGGCAGTGTTGGTAGGGGACGCTCTAGGAGAACTTATATCGATCAGATTAATGACTTACTAAAAAAGGGCGATATAAGGAGCACCCATAACCGACAAGCATGCATGCGTAGATGTATGAATGTGGAAGAAGCGAGAGAGGTGTGCCCGGATCGCGCCAAATGGAAATCCATGATCTCTGCCTACCCCTCTGGGTTACGGGCGTGAGCGCATATTTATTTATTTATTTATTCTCTTAAGTTCTTAGCTTGTCTATCTAATCTTTAAGGCCCATACATTCGCTGTAATTATTATAGGTGATTTTTTTTAATATACATATATATTATCTAATAATACAATATAATATACCTTCGTACTGTAACAACTGGTATACAAACTGATACACTACGAAGGAATTTATGCATACATGAAGTAAATAAAAAAATATGTACAAATATTAAAAGTAAATTAACATTATATCTCTTATTTAAATATACATATAATTGATAAATTCAAATTATCTACCGAGCGTCTCTCAGTCTCTCTTCGTTTTTTAATACGGAGCTGATTACTTATGTAATATTGTTATTATTACAAAACAATTATTCTTTTTCCAACAAAATATCTGAAGTCGCAGTTTATTCCGATGCTAATAAAATATGCAAAAGAGCTTTTTTATGCTAATTATAAATTTAATACACGCACTTTGAAGTGAACAGTCTCTCTGAAGTAAAAATATTAATAGTCATTCGCGTTCCGTATAATTTGCATGTAACGTTTTGAGACAGAATTAATTTCGGACAACTTTTCCTTCCTTTCTTTGTGTTTACATTAAAATTCAATATTGAAATTAATTACACCGTACGTAATTAAAACAATAAAGCAAATATTTTAAGAAATCTGAAACGTAACAAGCAATGGAATGAAGTAAACAAATTAGTTCGAAGAACGATATTCTTGTTTACTCTAGAAATTTTAGGATGTTTGACATTTCTTTCTACTTTTAGTAATTATTAATTTCTTTTTGCAAAGATAATAAAATAACCTAAACCGAAAGCTCGCAACTTATCGGCTTAACGGTAAGCAACTATATTTTTAATTGATCTTCCTATTCAACCTTTTTTATTCGACAAATAGCTAGAAAGCACTACGTCGCTCTAATAGACGATTTATTATGACACAAATATTTGTACCAGAATACATGCGCAGACCACTCGGACATAAAATTAAAAACAAATCGACGGAAGGCAACCAACATTCTTGAATTGCACAATTTGGTCTCTTCGTCTTCTTTTCAGCTGATCTCATCTACTTCTGGACGTAAGTATCCCCATTTATAGCCACAAACATCGGTCCCCATCCAGTGGACTCCCGTAACTTTAACCATATTATCCATCTTGTAGGAGAGCTACCGGTATCTACGCTGCGTCGATGTGTACGTGGCTGGTTATTCCAGGACCTGTTTTCTTCATTGACCAATGAAGTCTCCGAATTAGTTTGGTTCCTGCTAGGAATAAAACCCAGAATGCACAAAATGACAGCCTAGTATTGTTGACAATCAATTAAGTTATCGGAGCACGTTTGCGTTACAATCAAAATATTAATGGTTTACATTACAATAGCATTTAATTGTAAAGAGGCTTACAACTGATATTTATATGAAGATATAGTTTATATAACAAAATATAACACTTTAAGCCTTATGTGGTTAATAAGTGGCCGCCCGCGTAGCATAGCGCACAGCGATTAGCAAATGCATAAGTATGTAAGAGGGATACTAGAAAAGAGAATGCATATTGCATATGCATACACTTTTCAGTATATATAACAAAAATTTAGGCACATTTAAAGTACTTAAATTATTTTAACTAACTTAGTTTTTGCATTATTTTTACGTAAAAATGTTATATCAATCTAATAACAATGCACACAGCCTCGAAATTTATTGCTATATATATTATACGTGCAGCCGCCTAAAGTTAAGTGATAGAAGAAGCGACAGAGGTATGCCAGGATCGCGCCAAATGGAAATCCATTATCTCTGCCTACCTCTCTGGGTTACGGGCGTGAGTGCATATTTATTTATTTTATTTATATATATTATACCAATCGAATAAAAAAAACAGAATTGTCATAGGTATTTGATAGTATCTTCAAGCACGACGCAGACACACTAAGACCGTATTGCGTAATAAGAAGTAAGACAACAGTCACACCATTTGTTACTTTCTCGCAGAATGATTGAGGGCAATATTTCACAACCTTAGCAAATACTTCAACAAATTTACCACTTTTGTGAAATTATTTTCAGACCATAAACGCTTCTCTAATGAAACGGCTTGTGAAAAATTACGTTCAGTACAAAATACAAACGAATTATTTCAATTTTTACTTCGGTACTTGTTTCACCAAAGAAATTCTTGCTTTAATAATTTTTGCTATTTTTTTCTCCAAAAACCATAACTTTTTCTTCTATTTAATAAATGGACATAACACCCAACAGAGACATACACATTGCCTGTTTTTTTTATAAGTTAAGGGGGCAAACGAGCGCCGGGAACACCGAGGTGATCAACGACGCCCGTGGACACCCGTAACACCAGAGGAAATGCAGATGCGTTGCCGGCCTTTAAGAAAAAGATGCAAGAATTTCATTGTAACACTGCTAAAAGTAAAGTATTAGTTCGAAGCTTGTCAAAAACTGATGAAGTACCTAACTTCATTCTTCACAATTCTATTTATTAACCGAACTTGTTCGAGTCTTTTATCTTGAACAGACAAACTCTTAAAAACCTTACAAAAGACCTGGATCTATTGTTGAACTTTAATCTTCTTTATTAAATAAAAATTAAAGTCAAGAGATAAGCGGCCTAACTTAAGAAAAGTTATGAGGTTTATTTATTTCGCTTTAAGAGAGAACAAAAGTCTCGTCTATATCTGAAAGAAATTAAAAAAATTATATTATATAGAGTTGTTGTACTCTAGAAGACATCGATTTATTGGAGACCATAGAAATGACTAGTGGACGAATATAGGCTGAAACCACGACGACGAAATGAAAAGTTCATACTGAAAAAACAGAATGAACAAAGGTTCTCACTTTTTTTTCTGCTTATCTCATCTTGTGTCCATAAAAACGTAGGTAACGCAACGCATCTGCAATTCCTTTACTTGTTGCAGATGCCTATGGCCGGCTGTCACTGTCAATTTCGCTCTGTACATGGCCGCCATTCCAACATTATCATTCGCATAGAGTTAAATTATTTTAGAGTTGTTAGAACCGTCATAAGTAAAAGATAATGGAATTGTAACATTATTCGGGAATCAACGCGACCTTGGACAGAAGGCCTAAATTGCAGGTACGTTCTCGCTTAACTATTTTATTGGGGAAGTGTTAGATTACAGTGGACGACTATTAGCGTACGAGAGAGAAATATTATAGATAAGAAAATGAGTACGGAGTAGCGTCATTGATATGCGCAGAGTATGAATTGATGTACCACACCACATCTTAAGCCTTACGAGTAGAGTAATAAACAATATTAATACAATGAAACTGTCTTAGTTATTTTGCTAAACGTACCAAATATAACTCGGATTTTATTTCATCCGAGAAAAAAATAATATGCGTTTTGTTTTCTTATAATAATAGCCGAGTCATATTCATCTATCACTCGTAAATATATACCTTTTGCTATACGTATTATATATATTATGTATATTAAATTTAATACCATGTTCTATATTTATTCTGGATTTGAATAGAACCCAATTGAAATTGCATTTGTGTAGTTGTCGGTAACAATATAGGTTAATTAGGTCGTTGTTAATTAGCTTAGTATTATGTAGATCTCATACAAACGGCCGCATTATATGCTGAGTTAGCAGCGAAATGTTGCGGATGTATTTTCTTGTAATTCCTATATGCATATAAACCTAATTGTAACATCCTAGAGGATAGTTTCTACACGAATGCATCGAACAAAACGTCATTTTTCAAGTTACAAACTCAGAGATTTTGTATTCGTGTTGCGGTAAACAAATAACAGCTGAATTATACGATGTCGCTAATTGGTGACTTAATTTTTTAAGTGATGGATTCACTTTTGGGTCCTGGGTGCTCTATCTGAGGTGGAGGGATATAACATCTTTGTTTTTTTATTTATTCATTTATAATATGTCTTACTCTTCAAACTTAGTGTAATATATATATAAAATCTTTTATCAATATTCATAAAAAACAATGTGTGTATGTTCCCTATAGAGTAGACTCAGAAACTGCGGGAACAATTTCGATGAAGAAACATTCAGATTGGCCTAGCTAGCTATCGTGAGTTTGGTAGCAATCGGACCAACATAGTAAGTGCTACCCGGGCGAAGCTGAGGCGCATGACTAGTGTACTATAAACAAGGTTTTCGCCGACGGAATTATTTTATTATTATATGGAAGGTTTCCGAACGTCGCGACACTATGCGATACGATGAAGTTGCAACTTTTTTTATTAGCGAAATAAGTAGAGCAATTTGCATGAAAGCCTTGAGTAGATTGCTGATTACGACAAGTTGCGATGGACGGTCACCGATTTAGTTACCACAGAATATGCAGGCGGGCAATTTAGTTAAGTGAATTTAAATTGTTTAAAACTACACTTTAAAGCTAAGAATTAGTTTAGTTTTTTTTATTTTTTAAGCTTGTTATATATATTAAGTATTTGTACAATTTCCGTTAAAAGCGGAAATCAAAAAATCTTTCAAATAATGTGTGGATCACTATTTTTGGGTAATTGAGAATGTTATGGCGTTGCCAAAAAACATCTGTATGAAGCAATATATGAGCGAACATTGTTTTTCCTGAAAGTAAATTGAATTGTTACACTACAATTTTATAACTCGAAGATTCATATCCATAGGATTTTTATTCTGTACTTAGACTACATTATCCAGAAATAACGTAGTTATATTTTCATTACTAACATGCGATATTGGATTCAGAAATGCAAAGCACAAACAGCTAAAAGAAACTGGTATATTGGCTAATGATCGCCTTCCGTACGCTTATCTCATTTCAGTCTCGGCAGTCGTTACCATCGTTGCAGCCGTATAAACTATTGAAGTAATAACATTACCGTGGGTTTTCACTGGCGTAAAATCGTTTCGCGATACAAACGTTCTACTGAAAAAAAAAACTGAGATAAAAATATGTTTAATACGAATGTTTTCGGCAGTGGAACCACTCGCTTTTGTTTGCATGCGAATAAAGAGTAACGAAATCGTCTTAATTGATATCTTGTACTGACGTTTGTCCTTTTTTCTCTAATTAAACCTATACATGGTACGTGATTTGAACGATTTTTTTTACAAAGAAAACGGTTACTTGTTATATCGGGTTAACGAAGCGTTTGATTTCTAAGATATAATTCTTTCTTTCAACATAAAATCGGTATACAGAACACATATTCGCTGACGTGATAAAAGCAAAGGATGAACTAAATGGATAACAGATGGCAGTGCAGTGCAGGGCCGCACATGGAATTGAATTCGTGCCGCACAGAAAGCAACAGTCCACGTCTAGACTGCGACGTGACTGACTGTGCAGATTTATTCATTTTGCATCATTGTGCGGTAGAGAAAATAAAAAATACTGGAGACGTGTCAAATAGTTATATGAATCTCTTTTGTATTTCGTTTCAGAAGATATATCCCGACATAATATAAAAATGTGAACGTGAATTTGTTTGTTACGCTGTAACTCCTTAACGACTCAACCGATCATGAAATTTTACACAGACATTGTCAGTGGTATACAGAAAGTACCTTATACCTTACCTTACTTTACCCCGAAAAAAAAACTTCCCGAGGGATAGGTAAATAAAACCTAATATATGTAGGTTGCCATGGTAATGTATGATGCCATGGTATTATACACGACAACACACACTACTATTACCAATAACAACTTTTTGATATTTACCTATAATTCTATGCATTTACACGCGAGATTTACTAACAAATGTTTCCGGCGAGGAAGATAAGAACAAGAACAACTAGTGCTAAAATAAAAGGTCAATACTTTTGGCTTTTAAAGTTAAAACCAAGATTATTAAAATAAAATTGTTAGCAAATAAAAAACTGTTGCTGGCGCATGTTGCAAGTGTCGTTCACGCGAACCTATAAGAGCTCCCCCTACCAAATGTTGTCAAATGCGGCTACAGAAGTTTTCACTTGAAAAATACTTACTACATAAACAATGAGTTGAGCCATGTATCATGTCACAACGTAACGAAACCAAAAGGCGATACACACAATTTTGTTTTGTAAAATCCATGAGCTTGCAGTCTCAAATTTAGTTATATTTTAATGAAACATTATGCACCTTTAATAGTGGCTAGAAAACCAAACCATTAAATGTAAATCTAAAAAAAAGAACTTAGGAATACTTATTCATCAACGAAAAGTTGCTTCGATAATTTCAGTAAAGAGCATGTCTTCAAGTTTAATTTCCAAGTTATTGTGTTGTTTCTAACTTGATGGTTAAAAACCCAGCTTGTTTATGCAAATGGTATTCAGGACAATTACCCTGAGTGCTCGCTCAAATAACAAAAATAAACCTTTATTGTTTCAAAAAATGCTTTTCTTGTTACAGTCCGTTAAACTTGTTACAAAAAGCGTGTTTTGTTAATTGAAAGAAATATTAAAGGTGAAAAAAGAAAAATAAGGGTTTCTACGCTATAACAATTAATAATTCGTCTTAAATTAAGAAACAATTACTTTAAAAAATATAGCGTCATGTTCTTTTTTGTTGCTCCGATTAATCTTAAGGCACATCTTAAGGCAATTTAAAATATCTGAAACTGACAATACCTTTCAGTGGTTCTTAACCTGGAAGCTCGCAGCCCTGAGGGTGCGGGAAAGTATTTTTGAGGGTGCTAGAGAAGCCCCAAAAACTCGCGTGCAGCAGAGCTCGGCCAAAGAAATTCAAGACCAGATGGTGAAGTAGTGGTTCTTATACTGCGTTTTATTTTAAGAAGAGTCATAGTCCCTATTCCCTTACTATCTCTTCCTTTCCTCCCTACCCCTCATACTATTCCTATCCTTGTCCGATTATTATTATTATATATTGAAATTGTGCATAAATTCAGTACGTCAGGATTACAGGAAATGAGATGGGGTATTTACATTTTACCCCGAAAATAAAACTGTTTCCGAGGTACAAAAACAATATCGGTCACCATGGTAATGTTTAATATTTTGACAATAACAAGTTTTTGACAGATGTAACCTTTAATTCGAAGTTATTATACATATACGGAATCATCTAAGAAAATGTTAGATCTTAGAAAAGGAGAAACAATTGCGTGTGAAGCCGCGGTCAACAACTAGTTCCAAATATAAGACCGACAATGAAACCGTAAGTAACTTAATGTAACTAGATTGAACCGTTCGAATGGCAACATGCTATTTTATAAGTTTAATTTATCTCATCGTTTCTTTAAAAACACAATTTGATTATCAACCAATAACATTGTATATTTTCGAGCTGTGTTATTTTAATCTATGTTTTTTTCATCTCCTTCGTAAATCTCGGCGACCGCCCCGGGTGGTGTAATTATACATTCTTTATATCTGCCAGAGAACATTTTTCTTTATTTAACCGTCTTGCACTCGCTGTAGTTGAGTTAACTTCAGCTTTATGCCACTACATGCTAATACTTTTATGCATCTTAATTAAATGTCGCAATAAAATATAAAATGCAAATATACCATGCCATGTCCGGTCGCCTGATACTTATATAGTTGTTGAAGTGAAAACTTCTTTAGCTGCGTTAGACGATTTTTGTTAGGGGAAAATCTTATAGGTTCGTGTGAACAACATGCTCAAGATGCGTCCAACACGCTTTCTTAAATTGGAAGCAGTTTCGTCAGAGTTTACTTCATTTGTGTTTTTGTAATTAATTTAGATTTTATTGTTGAGATACAAAGGGTTTTTTTCATAATCTCGCGCCTTCTGTTAAAGAGCCATTTACAAATTTATAGGACTTGACGAGTAATAAACCAGTACGTCTCAAATGTGACAGGGATCCTATCATATTTGGATTTAACCTGTCTCCATATGCAGTGTTCAAATCTCAGCAAATGTTTTTATTAAGCTCTCGCTCTTACCCAGCCAGGGTAGACAGAGATGGCAATCAACTTTGCATATTTTACCGAAACACAGCTTACATTTTAAAACGTATATAGATATTATATTTAAAAACCAGTAAATTCATTTATTTATTTCACAAACTTTACCTGAATAGTAAATGTAATAGAAAGACACGGCCGACTGAGTTCAATCTATTTATACATAGATTTAAATTAATACAATATCTCTACAACGTGTTATTTTAACTGATTGGTTAACGAACTATAACAGTTAATAAAACATCCATGTTGATACAAAGATGAAATTATACGCAGTAATAACGTAGCTCGATAAAAAAAATATTGCTTGAAATTTTAATATCTATTCACATTATTATGTAATCATAATTATTAAATGAAAATACAATCGCTATTCTTATTTAAATTGGCGATAAACCTGACTACCCTATTCTGCGACAGTCTGCGTGAACATATGCAGGCAGCATGTAAACTGTTTGTTACTGTAAACTGTAACTAATACAAAGTCCGAAATTAATGACTTATATTTTATTTATTTAGAACCGATAGCCTTTTTAATTCCACAGGAACCCACTCGCCCATCAATTTAAAAAAAAAACTTATTTTTTTGAGAGAGATTTGAGAAATTATGGTTTAATGTCAGGAGGCAAAGCAAGCAATCGGAAAGCAAAGCAGTTCACCCGGAATAAGGTTATCATGTCACCGATTGCTTATAAACTTCGTCAGTTTATAATATACCTATTGAGAACTAGGTGACAAATTGTGAACCGAATTAACTATTGACAATTTGCGTATACATTACAAAGCGCTACAAAGGATAATATTATCCAAGCATACAATAGGCATACATATTTTTAAAGTGAAATATAGTAATTCACACGAACGACGCCGGGCACAGACAGCCTAGTGTTTTGTGATAAACATTAACACCCTCTTTTTGGTTAAGGAAAAAGCAAAACTTTATAAGTTTGTTAGATAACTCAAAATTGTGTTAAGTAGATGTCAAACACAAGGCTACCCACATTGGAAATCAACTTTGAAACTTGTTGGTCAAACTTCTAACAAGATAAGTTTTGTTATCTAAGATTTGTTATTTTATACACTTTTACTTACCAAAAGGTAGTAAAACTGAGATGTGTGGCTTATACGTCATAAAGGTAAAAGTGTGTTTGAAAAAGTACAAATAATAGTAAAGTAACAGTGGTAGACCTCGCAACAACATCTGTTGCACGAATGGGCCAGCTCGATCGGTAAATTACAGAAGACAGGCGTGAAGTAGCAATATTCTGCATTTCGCCTGATGAGTGAGGTGCCAGTAGCCTAATTCTACTCCCGATCCTTTCAAACGCAGTAGGATTTGACGAGGGAATGTTTGTCCCCCCCTCTGTCCAAGTGGCTATTGGAAGCAGTCACGTCATATCGGGTGTCTTCCATAAAATTTGCTAGTAGTAGTTTCGCTCTTTCTACGATGTTGTAACGGTGACATACCAGGAACTGGCTAATTCTTTTTTGTTAACTTGTGTTTCGATATGATGCAAGATACTCATACTAGTCTGAAACAGTTCAAGTCTTAATATTTTATTTTATTAGAAAAACTTACAGCTATTACTTATAATAATACAGCATAATAATAAATTAAATACAGCCAATTAAAAGTTTGCACATTTAAATTATGTAGAATAAGCGACCAAACAATGCAAATGTTTACAATCATAAAGTATAAGGTTTAGGCCATGTTATTAAAGTATTTTTTGCTTAATATGTTCTTTGCTGCATTTGGTGAGGTGCAAAAAGGGTCTATATCCGTGCCAAGCGAATTGATATAATTGGCAGTCCTAAACATAAACTAGCTGCCTCTATAGTTCTTACGAGTGGCAGGCACAGAAAGCAGTTTCCTTCTACGCATTTTCGCTGCGGGAACGTTTAAAGTTACATTAGACAGTAACTCAGGAGAGTCTATTGAGCCGTTGCAAATCTTGAGATAGAAGCATATATCCCTACTAATATTATAAATGTGAATGTAAGTTTGTTTGCTACGCTTTCACGCGAAAACTATCCAACCGATCATCATGAAATGTTATACACATATTCTTGGAGGTACTAGAAGTAACATAGGATACTTTTTATGAAAAACAAAATAGTATATAAAAAGCGAAATATGTATGTTCCCTATAGACTCCGAAACGGTTGGACCGATTTCGATTAAATTGTCCGGGATTGTCCAGATTGGCACATTTCTTTGTTTGGTAGCGATTGGATCAACATAATTAGTGGTAGTGGTCGCTAGTATATATATTATTTAAAACAAATACCAACTATTGTTTCAGATAAAAGTTGACAAGTTGACATCGTTTGAGTTAGCCAATTTGCTTCCAACTTGTCTCTATCAGCCAGATGGATACCAATTTAATGCTAAACTGAAGAATAGAAGACCTCTCTGAGCCATCTATGTTTAGATTTTTATAATGTGTGAGTTCATGAAAAGAGAATGAGTGTATAATTAACATTTGGACCTTTAGACTTTGTGGATGGATACTTGTTTGAATACATTTTTTTCTTCAACTAGATATTGACCTGCGGATTATAAATATTATTATTTCTCAGATTTAAATGGAATAATTTTTGGCCCCTTCTGATTTTAGAACAAAAGACTCCTGAAAGCGTGTATCTTTTTTCTCAACATAATGTGTAAAATGTCTACTGAAATTTCATCTCGACAATGTTAAAGTTTTTAAAACTTTTAACAATTAAAAATGTTTGCGGAGCGTATGAGAAGCCTGGGGATTAACGAAGCAATTTCCGTTAAACTTAGAAAGGAGGCAAGTTGGCCGCCGCGTGACGTCATACGTTTACACAACAACTGTTTGTAATTGTTTTCTCCGCAATCTGTACAGAGGAATTAATGTTTTGCTCGAGGAAACTTAGGAACGAATTAATAAGGAGCGAAATATGGTTAGGTTAGCTTTAATACAGTTTAAACATTGCTTGCAATGTTTTAAAACAAAAGCACAAGCAGTTCTTGGAAAAATTAACAAAAAAAATTGGATTCATAAAATACAGTTGCAAATAAATATCTCAACAGATATGGAGTTCAAGTTCTCAGAATTAATTCACAGTTAATATTCACTTCAGTGAAAGGCTTCAGTAATTATCTACCGTCAGTTTGTTTCAAAGTAACTTTTATTCTTAATTTTGTTAAGTAACTTTACTGAAGTAAGACACTGAAGATAATTTCATTCAATTCCATTGTAAGTGTTATAATTGAATGTGACAAAGTTCGGCTATAGTTTTAGAAACAGCTTCCGTCGCAAAAATCACTCAACCGTTGTATCACACGCAAGCCAGGTCCTCAGGTAATCGGGAAGCGAAAGGATGGAGACTTGTAGAAAACGTGCATAGCGTAGTATGTGAAACACTCACAAAACTTAATTTCGTATTATTTGCTCACAGTCCTAAATTAAATGTACACCGTAACACAGCGAGCTACTCGTCTGAGCTAGCATCTAAAGTGATATTACATAGTGCCTAAAAAGTGCTATTAATCAAATAGCGTCACAAAAATGTAGGAGCTCTTCCTAGACTAGTTAGGGGTGAATCTTCGTCCATAATTATAAAACGTAAGTTAATTACCAAAATGCTTTAGTAAGGCAATGTTCTAAGCCCCTGTTTTGACAGGTCTATGTCCAACAGTGGGGCTTCTAGAATCTTATAGATGGAATACAAAGAAAAACAGTTATTTGTTAATATTATATTTCCTTACAAAGTAAACTAAATAATCTTAATGTTTTAAACATCAGTCTTATACGAAAGTATTGTATAGCTTGCCAATTAAAAAAAGAAAGGGATTAACAAAAAAAAATATACAAATAAATGCTTATCATGATGCCAAAAGTATTTTTTTTATTTGAATACATTCAAACAAATTAAGTCATGTCGTCATCCTTAATAACTACAATGGTGGTAAGTGTACATTATTAATAGTAATAGGCGAGAAAACAAATCAAAATTAGTTACCAAGCTCTTATGTGTCGTTTAAATCTATTGAAATTACATTTATAATACTATTATCCTTTATAAATCAACAGTTTAAATACAGATATATGAAATAACGCAACGGTACATAAGAAAGTTCGACCGATAAACATATTATTATTATTATATAAAATGATTGTTTGTTCGTATCGCAATTTGCCGAATGCCGTCCGTCTCATTGCGATGAAAATAACTCTATTTTTGGCATTTATTTTATAATGCGTAATCTCTGCTTACCCCTCTGGACTACAGACATAAAACATATGACTTTATTGATTGAAATTAAACTACTTTTACGGATTTTATCGCTTTTCAAAATTTAACTTGGTTTTCTGGAACCATCTCCGACCAAGTCTAGATACTGGTAACCTAGAACCAGTTCTATAATGATTTCAAGGAATATTACTTAATAGGAATATTACGGTTGTACTTAATTCTTATTTTACCAGTGTGTACCAAGATAGTCAATCAAATAGATAATTAAAAATCATAGATAACATATAATAACAATTTATTTTATTTGTATGGCCGCTGCATGGTATCGCGCATAACTTTGAATGGGCACTAACTTCCAGCTAGATATATTGAATCGCATCTAACACTAGAATCTGTCGCAATATACTTAGATTTAGTGCGCCTAATGGCAGCTCGGCAGCTCTTCACTTGCCGTAGCTTACGTTTGTGTACGCTACGCTACGTGTTTGTCGAACGCTGCGCCGGGCGATATTGACGTACTTGGCAAATATCCGTCACATTCTTGATATATTCTAACAATCCATACACGCGTTAGCTGATAAATTTCAGTTATTTATTTTTAAGAGCTTTTGAAGTGAAAACTTCTGTAGATGGTAAGGTGGCGAGGGGGGGAAATCTTATAGGTTCGCGTGAACAACATGCGTCAGCAACACCCGACGAACATTTATTTTATATTTTTGAATTTTATTGTTTAGATACAAGGGTTTAGTTTTGTTGATTATTTATTTATTTTTGAACTATTGTCCCGCCTTCTCACCTGTTTTGAGATTCAACTTCTGTCTGCAGTCCTGTGTTCTTATTGAAAATCGAATATCCAAGCCAAAGTTAAAATTTTATCTTAAGATTGGTGATGGTGTGAATTTGTCGCAGGAAGAACCTGTTTCTCTCTTATATTAAAACAAATAGGCGCTAATATCTCCTTTGTTAGTTCCCAGTTTGGGCCGATGTCGCCCAAGTGAAGTTACTACTTCACAAGACTAGCAACCCACCCTAGGTTTGCTCGAATAAAAACAGAAATAAAAATTATAATCAAGCTAACTTGATACAAGATCGGTTTAGTTTATCCGAAACAAACAAACAATCAAAGCTTTTTCTCATTACCATATTAGTACAGATGTTATTCTTGGACATCGCAGTATTCTGATGGCGAAAAAACATAAGACTATAATGGGTTTAGTAGTTAGTTAAAACTGTTACTAATCAATAAACTTGCAAGTATCTTCTTGTAATTCTGAGAAACTTTCAATTGTTCATCATGCAAAGTATTCGATACACACTACAGTATTAGCACATCTTTACCTAGTATAAGACAAAGTCGTTTTCGCTGTCTGTTCCCTTAGATCTTTCAAACTAAGCAACGGATTTTAATTTAACGGTTTTCATCAATAGACAAAGTGATTCAAGAGCAAGGTTAATATACAACCACTATTTCTTTAGACAAAACGAATAGAAATAATACTTTATATAAGACGATATTTTTACGTATTAAATCGTCATCCAAATAAATCGTTTTGTAAGCTAGATTATTAAATGTAGATTATAATTGCCTTTCACACTATTACGTTATAACAGATAGTTTAAAAGATATCAATAGCTTAAAAGATATCAATAGCTTAAAAGATATCAATAGCTTAAAAGATATCAATAGCTTAAAAGATATCAATAGCTTAAAAGATATCAATAGCTTAAAAGATATCAATAGCTTAAAAGATATCAATAGCTTAAAAGATATCAATAGCTTAAAAGATATCAATAGCTTAAAAGATATCAATAGCTTAAAAGATATCAACAACTTAAAAGATATCAATAGCTTAAAAGATATCAATAGCTAAAAATATATCAATAGCTTAAAAGATATCAATAGCTTAAAAGATATCAATAGCTAAAAAGATATCAATAGCTTAAAAGATATCAATCGCTTAAAAGATATCAATAGCTTAAAAGATATCAATAGTTTAAAAACTATGCGCCAAGTGAAAAATTCAATAACTGTCGCGCCCGCCACTTTAATTCGCCCACTGTGCTCAATTTGCTCCCATTTAAAATAAAGGGTCTCCTATATAACCCGTCCAGCAATTTTTAAATTGGTTTTATTCTTCCTTATGTACCGTGTGGTACCTGAACAACACATCAAAGTCCCAGCCACACACATAAATGCATATTACAATCACAACCTTAGAATATAATAAAATACAATTAGTCATAAAAGTCTAAGTACATCGCCGAATCTCTTCTTATATGTTATACTTATACAATAAACTAAACAAAATGTCAGATCTTTAAAATTTCATTTCAAACAAAATACACAATACTAGTCCAGATCTAAACTTTAACAGACGTTAACAACGTTGAATTGTTCGTTCGCGTATCGACTTATCATGTTACACTTTAAAAAGTTAATATAAATAATTTCTACACGATAATAAATCTAAGTACAATTTAACACAATGGTTAAATAATATTAAGGTGTGTTTCCACTGAAGGTGCCAAAAAAAGTATTCGAAAAAATTCAGTGAAAATACCACTTTAAATTGTAACGAATACTTTTTTGAACTATCGACAATCAATTTCAATTGATGTTAAAGAGACGTAATACTTTCCCAGGTGGTAATTAGAGTAAAGTGAACCATAGCTGATGCCTTTTCGCTTTACTTTCACCCGAATCAATACTATGTACCCTAGGTTATGAGCTGGCAAAATACGAAAATAAGCCGAAAGGTTTGTCATATTTAAATGACTCCAATCATAATTAAATCTGCCTGCACATACTGTACGTCGATTTAGGATGGTCGGTGGTATGTTATACATTTCAGAAATACTTTTATCAGGTAATAATAATTGCTAAAGGCAATGCCACACTGTACACATCTTTACACACCAAAACCAAGATAATTTAAACATTTCTACATATATTTACTTCTCTATATTGGAAACTCACCTTTATTGCGAAATCTTTCCACGCACGTCACACATACACTAATTTATAATAATAAATATTTTGTACTGTCATAAGTTCGATCATTAGAAACATGACCATCAGTTCGTATCACACATGATTCCGGGAAGCGTCAAAGCATTCTGAGCTTTATATATAGTGCAATAAAGTCCATCGCTACACGTACTGTCGCGCGGGTCCGTTTTTCCTCGAGTGCGGTATTGTCTCCTCGCTACTGCCAGTGTTGTTGTTGTGCAGGAACGACATTTCTACGCCTGCTTCACCTCCCTATAAATAAACTTAATTATAAACAGTCAAGTCAGTTTCTCATTTTTTAATATAATTTTTTTATAATAACCACAATGGTCTAGTCAACGACTACAAAGTTCCATATAGAAAAAGCAAACAAAATATATACAAGAAACGCTACTATAATTTACTAATATGATCTTAAAAGTTTTTAAGACTCAATTTTTTCCTGTGTGAGCGTCTGATCACAGTGCTAAGTTAGTTGGATGTGTGTCCATCTAACTAACTTAGCACTCCCTGAGGATTCCCTAGGAATTTTCGACTCGACTTCGGATGTTTTGAGAATCCCTTTGTTCGCCGACCCGGAGGAAATACATTTTGGTCCTCTGCTCTAGAATTACATACAAAACTAAAAAAAATGTCCATACCTTTCTTCACTCTGTTGAGCATTAAAAACGACACAAAAAAACATTAGAGAGGACTTAGAAAAATCAAATCAGTTTAATTATTTTTAAGTGTTTAGTGTTTAACAGTGGTAGAGCCCACAGCAACAATATCTTTTTGAATTTGCACGAAGAGGATTGGTCGGGGAGGAGATAATAAGAAAAAGGCAACATCCTATCACCTTTCTATCCCTCTTCTGTCCATTAAAAGTAAGCAATGCATTTGCGACACATTTACGTGTCGTATGTCTATGGGTAGCGGACACTTAACATCAGGTGATCCGCTTGTTTCGTTTACTACCGAATTCAGCTGTATAAAATGTTTACCTCAGCATGCAAGGGGTTGGCAGTGATAGTGATGGGTACTTTAGCCGGCACGTAGCCGTTACCGCTGCCGGTGTCTGGAGCCGAACCCTTCTCCTCTAAAACAAAACAAATATCGGTAGAACATATAAATTAATGTATCGGTTTTTGGGTTTGTTTCTTGGGGTTCAGGAGCGTAGGAGTAGGGGATTCAGGGTAGAGTCAACAGCAGTTGTTGCACTAAGCGAGCAGGAAAGTAATGAAAACTGACAGAGTAGGCACAAGTGTGAAAGAGAATTATTTATATTGCTGTATATTAAATTTAGTTCTCACTGTTGGGCCGCTTAGCACGTCTACACAGGAGTAGCGTGACGAGCAGTATGAGTAGTATGGCGGCGACGCCGAGCGCACCGCCGGCCGTCACGAGCGCGGCGGGCGCACGTTCCGCCGCCTCCCCGCCCCGCGCACCCTCTGTGCTGCTCACAACCGGTGTCAGCGACTTGTTCGTCTTCGCGTCCTTAAATAAATAAATAACCAGTGGTTAGCCATAATCCGGAGGGGTGGTCAGAGATTACGGGTTTTCATTTGCCACGATCTTGGAATACCTATCTCACGATCACACTACCATATCACAATGGCCTCAATGTATACAATGTATATAAAATCATACACTTACAAGTATAGAACTAAAGTCGGAGGGCGCCTGCGCAGTGTACGCCTGCACTTTGAGCTCGTACGCCGTGTCGGGTGCGAGGTGGTCGAGGTGCAGCGAGCGCGCGCCGCCCGCAGCCGAGACCTTCTCGTACGCGCCCGCCGACGACACCGCTCGGTAGTACACGTAGAAACCCTCCGCCTCCACACCTCCTGAGCTTGACCACTGCACCACATTCATTATAAAATTTATGTATTTCAAAGATACTTGCATCTTAATTACGTCTTATTTTTTTATTTATTTTGTTATGGAATGAAAAAAGCAATAAAAAAATTAAGTATCCACCAGTCTCTTTTGAGGTCGTGGTACTTCCTAGGCCGACCAGGCCCATGCATACAACGATTGTCGTCTCTGGACAGCTATACCATTATTCTGGCCAGCTTAATTGGATACCCATACAAAAACCAATGGTTTTTTGAGTGCTGAATTTATGAGTGGTTTTTTTGAGACTGCAGGTCACATGATTTGAAACCTTAACGCTTTAAATAGGTCAGGAAGAATAAATAAGGCCTTGGCTAACGATGATGAAGATTCTTACAGTCCATTCCAAGTGTAAGCTATGAGGTGAGGTGGCTGTCGCCTTAGTAAGTACGGGAGCTCGGGGACTCTGGCCACCTCGTTGCAGGTAGAAACGCGGACTGCTCTTTCCCAGCTTGTTGTCTTGGTTCGAGTATACAGCTGCTATTCGAAACCTAAAAATAATAACCTATTAAGACAAAGAAATATTAACAGAGGATTTGACGGGGAAGGGGATAATGATTTCTTCTGTCCATTAAAAGTAGGTAACGCATCTGCAACTCATTAGGTTGTTGCCAATGGGCATTAACACCACAAGGTGAGCGGCTTACTCATTTGCCACCTTGTTCCACAAAAAAAAATTGCAGAAATGTCCTAGGTAGATAGATCACTGAAAATATTGCTAGGCGTGCCAGAACAATAGAATTAGAATGGATAATACTTATAAGTGGAATTAAGAAAGGTATCGCTTCCACAGTATGAGCATATTATAAAGATGAATGAAGTAAGCCAGACAATACAATTTAATTGTTTTATGGCTGTTTGATACCTGAATAAATAAATAAATAAATAAATAAATAAATAAATAAAATAAAAAATTTCAAATCGTCAAATGCAATACCTTAGGCACCTAACGGTCTGCACGTAGTTTTAAGTGAGATCCAAATACTGTTGATTTTTTTTCCATCGAATAGTCTAGAAGGATGTTTCAAATGTATAAAAATCTTAATTTATGTATTATATATATGGACATGTGCGTCTCTATTTCACCTTTTAGCAAAAACTACTAATCACAGAGAAATTGTGATTGTGGGCGGTTGTAACTCGGTTCTCGATTAGTCTATACATTTCTGGAATAATCTGATTCGATCAATAAACTTTTTGCATAACATGGAAAGGTTTAAGTAAAATATATTAAACTGATATAAATGAATTAAAATGTTTAGATTGAATCTAAAATATTCTAATTGAAAATAATTAATAATGTAAATGCAACAGGTGTTTTGCAGATATTACGACAAAATTATTTAAATATACATCCGACTTGACCATCCTCGGTCCGGATGCTGTACTTTATATGAACTCATAGAAAGATATATTTATCGAAAATCTCTCCAGACAATGTAATTTCAACTTTCAAGTGACCTCATATTTTCGTCTGGAAGACTTCAAAACAGTTGGTAGCTGCAAAGCTTACCCTATATAATATTTGAATACAACCTTAATTTAAATATTATTATATTATATCAGGATTCGTGTTATTACTTCAAATATATATTTATCTCAAAAAGTCGACATCTTAACGTCAATTTAAAATTGTTACGATACAGTACTACTACTACTAATAAATAATTTATTAAATATACATCGGTTACAGTTGCAGCTCAAATGTTCCGTCTCGCAAAAGATACTGTTAACTTACTGCCAACTTCCGCTAGTCGGAGAGGTAGAAATATATTGGAGGGTTGCGTCAAGCAGGCGACCGGCCGGTACACCGTACTACCGTACAGTCGCACTTTGCCGACCCCAGGTAAGTGGGAAAAGATTTTCTCATTTTTATATATATATATATATATATATATATATATATATATATATAACTTACTTATAGAACCTGTCAGGTACTAGGCCGTCGATTTCAAAGGCGTGTATGTATGAAGGTATGTCATAGTTGGCGGTGTGCCACGGCCCGTTGGTAGAGTTCGTAGAATTACTCGAGTTGCTAACTTCCTTGTACTGGACCTGCGGACAACACTTTGATTTACTACTAAAGTTGGACCTTATTGTATATTTACCAGCTTTAACCTGCTCTGATTTGTATCTTATATTTTCTGAAATTTGTTTTAATTTCTTTACACAGCTATCTTTTATATCAATTTCCTTGGCCTTTAAGCCAAGCTTTTCCCTTATAGCGCGACTATTTATCATACCATCGTCATTAAAAGTGACGCCTAACACTTCTCAAGGACCGCATTTCAACGACGTTAACTAGAACATACATGTATCGAAACAAAACTTACCTTGAAGAACTGTATGGGCAGTCCTTCTTTGGCGTTGGACCAGGACACCATCACGCTCTCGTCCGACATGCGCGTGACGTTGGGACGCGACGGTGGTATCATCACAGCTGTAATAAACAATAATCTTGAAACATAAGCGGTGAAAAAAACAATAAACAAACCATTCCCTGATCAGAAAATGTTGGTTCGAACCCTTGTAGGAATAAGGTTTAGAGATAAATAACAGAATTACAATTATGATAATCTTACATAGTACTAATAACACATATGATGTGAAATTTTATTCGTGAATCAAAAGATATATAATATATTCCTATAATTTCTGATATCAATTAATATAATATATGTAATGTAATGTAATTTACGTTTATGCTTCCTCGGGTTTTTCTTGTTATGTCTTTTCGGTGGCTGTGACGGGACGTGTGCTTTGGGCGTCTCCGCCGTGTAATCCTAAAAAAAATAATAATTTGTGTTTGAAACAATAACAACACTGTACGAAGAAATATTTAACATCCTTCCCGTCACAGAATCTAATATTTAAACGATTTCAAAAATTTACGGTTAAGATGTGAAACAAGTTTTCTTTAGATAAAGTACTCTAAGTGTTTTATTTCAAGTTAAGCTCAAAATTATTGGCAACATATCAATCCCATCTGATGTATATAATAGAAGCAATGTGATCGAAGGATGACGAGCACTGGTCTGAAAAGATTGCGAACAGAATGAATAGGCATTGTTAAATTAACATTAACATTGTTAAAATTATTTTCAGTGGCAGAGCCCGCAACATCTGTTGCGCGAATGGGCCGGCTTGAAATACCACGACCTCACAGAAGACGAGCGTGAAGTAAAAGTATTTTGTGTTTCGTCTGTTGAGTGATGTGTCGGAGGCCTAATTGTCTTCCCTTTCGTAGCGGAATAACAACTGCAAATCATTAGCTTTCAGTATATCTATGGCGAAAGAAATATAGTTAGTCCGATAGATTGCACCGTCTTTTTTACCGTGGTTCTCTGAATAAAAGTGAAAGTTGACTGTAGACGATTGCCTTATTAAATGAGTTTATTGCATATTATCCCTTGGCCCACCTGATCAGATATCTGGACGGGGACGACTGTGAGCATCGCCGCGTCGAAGGCGCAAGCGAGCGCGTTACAGGCGAAGCACTGCACGATGCCCGCGTGCCGCTTCTCCACGTGCTCGATGTACAAGTCCGTGTCTAGATGTAACACAAAATAAATAAACTACCAAAACCTCTACGTAAGCCACTAGTACAATAGAAACCTATTATCTCATCATCTTACCTTAGCTGTCCTCAGTTACATCGAGTTAAATACAGAAATATAGCAGATAAAAATAGTTTATATATCCTAATCGGATAGAAATAAAGGATCTTATCTTTATCACCACAATGATGATGAAGTTTTGGTAACATTAGCAATTATTAAAAAAGACTTTTTGTCTCTGCCTATTCTTCTTTCTATTATATTCTGAATGTCGCTATGATTATTTTTAATAATTATCTCTTGTAGTTAACAAATCAAGCGTAGCGTAACGAAGGGTCCTAGGAAGGGATGAGTAAGGACCCTTTTCCGTAATTACTTCCCTCGACATCGATCCTCTCCCTTACATATAAGCTGCCAACTCATCTGATTGATATGGTTGTCTCTTTTACCCATCGACAATGAGTCTCGTTACACCGCTTCCGACTTTGCCTCCTATAAAGATATAATTCTTTGAACAGATGTATCTCCCTACTCCCACACCCCTAAAGGGTTCAAAACGGCTAGACCGATTTCCATTAAATTTTCAATAAATGTTCAGATTGGCCTAGTTTGGTAGCGATCAGTTCAACACAACTAGCAATCCGGGCAAAGCCGGGGCGAGTCGTTAGTAATAGATATTCTCCTATACTGGATGGTTTGATGTGTATGTGTCTTGTCCCCTCACCATTAGTCTTGACGCCTTTGCCGTTCCTCATCAGTTCGGCGTTGAGCAGCCAGTGGACGGTAGGTGTTGGCTGTCCGTGTGGCAGTCCGCAGGTAACTCGCGCATTCCCACCTTCGCTCGCGTTCACACTGTCAGCCGTCCCCTCCCAGTGTGGGGGGAGCAGTGCCACCACCTTCCAGGAGCGTCCGATGCCGTTGGCTAAACACGAATAGATACCCTGAGGAGGAAAACTCTCATTAACATGATATATTTTAAGAAGAATTAGAACACAATAACAGTTACAAAGATTTGATTCAAGTTAGCTATCACCCATTATAGAGGCTGCTGGGTGACTAGATGATCTTTAAGCAATTTTAGTCGATCCTTACGAGCTAATTATTCGAAAACCTATATATTGAGGGGGGGGGGGGTACGTCCAGCAGTAAACGACTTTAGGCTGAAAGGAAAGAAAATGATACCTTATTTAAAATTTCTATTGAGTTGATATAAATTAGTTTAATAAATATATTCCCAAAAGCGCAAGACATACAGTCTAGCCTAGAAAATAAACACCCACCTTTTTATCTAACGAATGATACAAAAAAAATGAATGCTCGAGTGAGTATTCATATTTTTTATTGTTATATATTAATGTCTAAAAAACCGCACACTAAATGATCAACACTTAAGACATACCTCATCCCGAACTGTAAACGGCTGTATAAAAAGTGCATCTCTGTTGGACAGTTTGACTCCGTCTCTAGTCCAGGTAACACGCGGCGGCGGAGTGCCCACCGCGCCGCACCACAGACGCAGCGCGCTGTCAATCTTCACGGACACTGTCAGAGTGCCTTCAGAGTCCTTTGTGCCCACGTAGTCTTCTGTCTCTATGAATCTATGAATACATTGGGCCTTAAGACATCGTGAAGTAAAATGCGATACAGTTATGCAAAGATCATGTTTACCTGCCATACACCAGTTACGTACACACTTTTTTAATTTCTATATCTTGTGAGTATAAGGTATTACGAACACATACGAACCTCTCCCCACCGTTCCCTTCGTGCTGGACCTTCAAGTACGTCCTCTCCGGCAGGTCTAAAGCCTGCACGCTCAGCTCATTGGTGGCTGTGCAGCCATACACGCCGCTGTCGGCTGTAGACACGTTGTGCAGCACTAAAACACCGTGCGGCGTGTCTAGTTGTTTTTTTGTCTGAAATTAATATAAATATAATAAATAAATAAAATAATATGTAACTATTAACATGTTAACCAGGTAACATAAAAACCCACCGTGCACTGGTTAATCATTGTGCTGAATAGTACGAGTTGAGGCTACTTATAAGTACAGAGTGTATATTCACAGACCTTAAAGCCCCAGCACGCCGCGAAGCTATAAATTTAGGCTAAACATGCGTTTGAGTCCTTTGTCTCGTAACATACTATGGGGTTGTCATTCGAAATTTCATTGTGGATATTGGTGTCATATAATTGTATATTATAGCAATACTTTAAAAGGCTACGAAAGAAATGATTATACATTGTCAATTTATTATGTCATTCCGAAGAGTAGCGATTCATCCAATGTTCACCTCTAAGTGGTCCAACGAATGTGAGCCGACCGATAAAAGATGACATCATGTACAAATTTATTTCGAGCGATATTAGTCGCACATTAATTAAGAACTATCATGCCGCTAATTTATTTGGCAACTATAAATAAAGATACGGTCATACTCGCGAACAACAGGATTAAGAATATGAAGAATATCTCTCTTATTTCTTCAACATACAACTACCTTACATCAACTATAGCTTTGTACCATAAAATTGCTTTGTGCCTCTTTCCTTATTTAGTAATCGCACATGCTCGAACAAAGAAAAGTGTGGGCATCGCATTTGCAGGAAGACCAACAGTTGTAACCAATCTTAATATGTAGTTGCCAATGTCTTACGGAAATGGCTACACGAGTGATGTAAAAGTACACGAGACGCTCCGCTTACTGATTTCCAATAAATAAAACTTATACTAAATGCGATAACACAACTCACCTTTCCGTCTTCTTTCCACCAGTTCAACACAGCGGGCGGCTCGGACAGCGGTTCCTTGCAGTGCAGAACCACCGTGTTGTGTAGGGGAGCGGCTATCGCCCGCTTCTCTGCTACATTCCTACTTAAATCCAACTTCGCGATGGAAAGCCGGGCAGGGATGGAAACTACGCTTATAGCGCCGTACCAAGCTAGACACTGAAATTATATTGCTCATTAATAAGCCGTCGCGTCTTATACCATTTGTATACGTACATACCACAAGGCGTTGCGTCTGATAGCAGGGGAGCCGACGATGCTAAACTTGTACATTCTCGTGCGTCATGCGGACCTATTATATATGATATTTTGACTAAAATCATCCGATTATCGAAATGTACATTTATTAGCCTGTAAACAACATCCTGATCTTACGCGCTTGAGTATATCCGATGATAGTTTTTTTAAAGACGCCTAAGCGCGTGGCTGCTTATAAATGACAAATTTGTGGTGTTGGATAGTTAACAGGGTCCAAAGTACACCGATATGTAAATCTGACGCGCTCGAGGATGTACCAGAAATCCCCGCTTCGGCTCCCCTACAATGAGATTTGTCGGAGTTGCGTTGATCGTCGTCGCACAGCGATGATTTCGAAGGCCAGTGTGCCATGACCAAGTGCATGAACAACGCAACGCACAGTTTCGTATAAGTTTTGTATATTAATATAAAGTGTTTTCGAACTAACTTTAAGCCGGTAGCAAATGATTTTTTTTGACTGATAAGTAATTTCTGCTTACAGTCGTTACATGGCGGACGTAATTAAAGTAGCCCCGATGTAATAACAGAGACAAAAAACAGTGAAAACTTTCAAATTCTCATAAAGAGTGGTTATTATAAAATGATAATCTAAGTATAAAAATCTCGAAAGGATCCGCTTCGAACGAATTCCAGAGACCACGAATACAGGTTTCTACCTGCGTCTCGCAGATGATTCACGTAGTCTGACCTCCAACTTAGCTATCATTTCTCAAAATCTAACACACCATATTTATATTCGTTCACAAGAGGTCTGACTTTCTTCCTTGCTAGTTAATGGTTTTATTATTTTTGTAATGACTTTGGAAAAAAAATGAAAACGCTTTTGTTTTTTTTAATAAATACATTATTTAGATTCCATATTACTGTAATTCATATATCAGTTATTATAGGAGCTGACGATAGTTGAAGGCTATTATTTTATAGTTTTAGTCTTTACTAAAATTTTAACATATTAAATTAGCAAGGTGTTGGGCTCACCAAGCAAAAATTTAGCTTGGTCTATAAAAATTTTGACCGAAGTAAGTATTTTTTCTTATCTAGTTTACCCAAGCAAGACACTGTTCTGTTACAAACCAGAATTTAGTTAATTCATTGCTTTGGAAATGAACTATGACTGTTAGTTAATCTTTGTAAAATCTTTATAATCGTATTAAAATTCGAGGAGATGGGAGTAAGCGCAGGAAACTTTGACCCAAAACTATACCTTTAAGCCAGAACCAACAATACACATTTAAAAAATATGTTACTTTAAGGATAAGAGTATATAACACGGGGCTTTTGTACAATGTGATTAATATAACATATCTACCTGGTACAACGCATTGGGAGTGTGCTCTTTGACGTTCACCACCAGGCTAGTACTCAGGCTGTTACTGTCACTCGTCCCTTCCACCTCTCGCCAGCTCTCCTGACCTTCGGCCGGCTTCCACCGCCACGTCAGTCTTTCGCAGGGCACCTCCACCGCGCACTCGAAGGTAACCTCATCACCCACGGGTGCGATCACAGATTCCGGGTACTTCGTAAAACCCATGCCGATCTCTGTAAGAAACATGGTATTTTTTAGATTTACTTGAAAGCGCGGTGCATTTCTCCCGTCGACGATTTATCTATTATTTAATGTATAATCAGGGCTTTTACGAAATTATAAGCCCAATGATATGGCCAGAAGGAAAAACAGTTCAGGAAACCAGGCTATATCAGTCATGGTCTTCCCCAATATATTGTGTGAAAGCAATTCAAGTTATGCCAACTTACTTTTCAGCAGAGTTCATATGGATAGTAACAAGTAACGACCTTGAACTTATGAAAAATATCAGGCTATAGTCACCAAAGAAAATCTATTACAAAATGACATGCAAAGCGCCACTTGAAATATTATTTCTTTCGCAAATACGGATTTCATATTTTATGTGGTATTAAAGTAAATGATCAAAGTTATTTAATGACTGGATTCGAAGTCGTAATCTAGAAGCGGAGAAAATTCAGAAGGGGCCCTGAGGTACCGTGGTTAATTATTTAAGGTTTAGTTTAATTATTAATTGACTGTTCCTACAACAAGATAGACGTAAACACAATCCATATCAATGTCTGTATTAATATAACCATACTTGGCCTGTCATAACATTTCGTATTCAAACACAAGGAACTGTTGTTGTGTTTGAATAACAAATTATTGTAACACTGGCGCGGGTGACGTCTATTTTAGTTTGAAATTAATTCAAATTTAAGTTTTAAATAATCATAAAATTTTATAAAATTTAAATATTAGTTAGTTAAATTAATTAATTAATTTGGCCCAGCCCAACTCAGTCAACTAATGTTAATTTTTGTGTGATCCATGTCCCGCTCACACGCAAAATACGCGCTAGTCGTGGGATTACGTATAACGGTATAACGGAAACATCCCCCGTCCACCCCTCTAGTACTACAACTAATAGATCTGTACTCTTGCGATCCGTTTTCCTTTTTTTTTACACCTAGACGGGACATCTAGGTGAGCAAAAAGCTTCTTTAAAGTATTCTAAAATTCGGGGAGTAACGTGTGCCTCGTTATGTCCGCGATTATATACGAAGAAATAAACGCAAAAAGCTATTATGTAATACTAAAATTAATATTAAATAATTAGAGCGACTTGGCGTATTAAGTAGCAGTATTAAGCATACGTGTTTTCGTTTTTTTATGTTGTTTAGTTGAATAAAATATTAGGAAACTTTCTTAATTATATATTTACAATATTTCTAACCATTCCAATAAAGCCTACGATTGTTATGATATGATCATAGCAGGATTCGAACCCTCCGAAAGGCTCCGACATTTTTCTTTGAAACCGCAATCCTGTGCCAGTCGCGTCGTCGCATTCGTTCCATTTTAAAACCGATTCAAAATTCTTTGTATCATTTAATTGAGCGATAAATCGTCGATCGAAAGAAGACCGATCGAATTCATAAATCATCAATGTTTGCCTTTTGTTTGCATAACAAAAAGGTTGCCTTTCAATAATAACGCGGCAATCAAACGAAAACAATTCCCGATGTCCTTGATGCGTTGTTACAGTACATTCTCATCTCGAATGACACATCCGATATCGGCATATTAAGACGACTTTATATCTTTGAATATGTTAGTCAATTATACACCTAACATGTACGGAATAAGGTCCCATCTTCAGTCATATCTGCGACCGAGCATTGTACACCGGGAACGTATGATTTATTGTTTTTTTTTTCACAAGGCAACGGCCACACTCCCAGGAATTTAAAACATCTTCATCCTCGAAGCCGGTTTGGTTCTTTACTGCCTGATTTATTTTTGTTTTGAGAAACACTTTCAGAATAAATATGCAATGAATAATAAAAAAGAAAAACAGACACGACAGCAGAGAATTGGAGAACATTATTACAATAAAATGAAAAATAAAACTAGTAAGCTGCGCGCTATTCTTTGCTATCTTATTCTATAATAATAAACTAGATAGTACATAGAGATATGCGCTTCCGCCCGTTACCCAGAGGGGCAGGTAGAGATTATGGATTTCCATTTACCGCGATCCTGGAACGCATCTCTCGCTTCTTCTACATCCATCCATCTACGCATACATGCTAGTCAGTTACGGGTACTCCTTATATCGCCCTTCTTTGCTATGTCAACAATCCGAGAGATGAAGTTATCCTTGGACGGACCCTGCCAACGCTGCCACTCACTTTTGTAATATAAATTTGTTTCCTTATTCTCTCTTCATTCATCCATTCAACATGCCCGAAACAACACAACATGCCATTCTAGGAATAACATAAACGTTTAAGCCACACTTTTCCTTTATAAAGATATTTTTAATCCTACTCCTATTATATCTAGTACAGCATTGTGTATTGCCAGACGAGCCTTCATAGACAAATGCTGACTCCTCACTACAATACCTATAGACCCATTTATTTTATTTCCCGCATTCACTATATTATTAGATCGTACAATATTTCACACAAGCGAAATAAAAACCAGTATGAAATAAAAGCACCATGTCCTTATGTTGAATACATCGACCCTATATGACACTTTTCCCTTACGACAAGACTAAAGCAACTTTCCACTCATCGGTGTAAAGCTTGAGGAAGGAATAAAAAAAAGGAATCAACATGCGGGCAGATTCATTACACGAGACTAGAAAAGATATTAAAAAAACTATGCTAAGCGTAATTTCCGCAGACTATATAAAAATGTATTATCTACTTTAGTAAATACGTAGCGTTTATACATTTTTACACAAATTTATTATTGTGTTTATGGAATCTTCAGTAACAGTATAACCGGCATGTAACCGTGGGTTTCCGCTACCGAAAACATTAACATAAAATAAATTATTTCAGTTTTTTTTTAAAGAAATAATGTATCGCGATACAATTTTACGCTAGTGGAAAGCCACGGTAAATGCCTTTTGCGGTGTATCACACCTTTTATATCAGTTTATAGACTATTGTAACGCCTGTGTCGCTGTAGATCTGGCTACATAAATAATTTGCCTATCGAGATTGCCTTATGTTTGGAGATAACAAGTAAAATAGAGGATTATTAATCATTATGACTGACATTTCACTATTTGCCTTGAGCATAGAGGCATTTAGCCTCCCTCCCGAGGGCTCCCTCGGAGACTTTGATTCCGTTACTTTATATTACCAGCGATGCGCCCCGACTTCGCGCAGGTTGCACCAATGTTTATCCGATTGCCACCAAAACTTCACTGGATCACCCGCTAGCTCGAAGATTTCCTAAAAAGTTCACCGAAATCAATCCAGCCATTTCGTAGTATATACGAAACACACATCGCTTTTTTACTTTGCTAGTAATCCACCCCGGCGTCGCCCGGGTGGCAATTATTATACTGTACCGACAGCTACCAAACTTTGAATTTTGAAATCGGTTCAACCATTTCGGAGTCTATAGGGAACATATATATTATATATATTATATTACATACATACACACATCGCCTTATATATATATATATATATATATATATATATATATATATATATATATATATATCTATGTATCTATATATATATATATATATATATATATATATATATATATAGATACAAGATTATATTATAAAATTGACAGCCGCGCTCTGAAGTCGCTTGGTATGACCCTTTATGAAGTAACCTGGCTCTCTGAGCTTTTATTCATTGACCGTTAGCATTCCGATTCTCGGGTGTCCGACAGCTCAACTAGCTTGATGTAGTTGCTATCGGATTACATATTATTACGATAAATTTTACTGACTTATAGCTTATAACCCTCGTAAATAAGGGACTCGGTTATTAGCTATACCCACACTGCATATCGTATCAAGTTTCATTATGTAATTTAAATTTATATCATACACTGACTACTTAGTACTTTCATACTATTCATGGATATTTAAATGAGTTATATTATTAATGAGCATGGTTACTGTAACTCAAGTTTTTTATAGTCTTCTCAAAGCTATGTGTGACAACCGAAACTCGAAAACCGGAAAGCAACACGTCGTTGGATATAAAATCAATGTTTAACGTGTTTGATTTGTTCCTTTGAACTACACAGTTGTATTGAAATTGTTAATGATGGCGAATGTTATGATTGTATTTTAATGATTGACCGTTGAATGTTATTGATTTTTGTACTCAAAAAAACAAATTCATGTTATAAAAGTGTGTGGCACCGATGGTAGGGGACGTCCAAGGAGAACTTATATCGATCAGATTTGTAACGTACTAAAAAAGGGCGATACAAAGAGTACCCATGACCGACGAGCTTGTTATATACGTAAATGTATGAATGTAGCAGAAGCGAGAAATGTGTGCCAAGATCGCGCCAAATGAATCTCTCGTATCGTCTCGTCTGAAAAAAAAACATAATTTATGCCTACCCATATAGGTTACGGGCGTGAGGGTATATTTATTTATATTTTTATCAATTAGTATGTATATTCAAAAAATAAGTAAAAAAGTAATTACAACAGAAAATCGATTTTTTGACACCAACAAAAGACAAAGAAATTTGCGTGGCAACTAAAAACACTCTCATACCGTAATACTACCGCCGGTGAACTTCCCGTCCATCAATAAATATAAAGGTCAATCAATTGCTAACACTCTGGGAAAGACTGTTCCATCGTAAAAGGTCCAAGTTAATATTATATTTCCCTCATTATATACGCTTTTGATAAATTAAACGGAACTTTTTTATATAACAAATTAGCAGTTTTCATACATACAATATAAAGTTAATTAATCGAGCCTGTGAATTCACTTTGTGAATTTTGGTGAAAAAGTTGAGAAGACCGTGTATGACGGATCACCAAGCCTTCGCCAAACCATTCATAAATACAATAAACTTTCTATGAAACGGCTTTACTCACGTTCGCGTTTTTCTCGGTGTATTTTGTACCGACAAGTTTCGGACCTGTCGGAGGTCCTTCTTCAGGGTGAGCGGTATTAATTCGCGGTCGCGGCCCGCCTCGCACTGCGCGCCTGTGCTCGCAACGCGCGACTTGACAGGGCGGGGGGTGCGGGGGGCGCCAACGATGACGACGAGCTCGACACTGATGGGTTATAGGATGTGATGTTCGGGGCACAAAATGCACTAACAACGTCGACCACGTAATCTTCGGCATTGTCGCTGTTTTCCCGCTTCGCGTTCGACAGTACGGGTTCCCGTATTACGTGGTCGACGTTGTTAGTGCATTTTGTGCCCCGAACATCACATCCTATAACCCATCAGTGTCGAGCTCGTCGTCATCGTTGGCGCCCCCCGCACCCCCCGCCCTGTCAAGTCGCGCGTTGCGAGCACAGGCGCGCAGTGCGAGGCGGGCCGCGACCGCGAATTAATACCGCTCACCCTGAAGAAGGACCTCCGACAGGTCCGAAACTTGTCGGTACAAAATACACCGAGAAAAACGCGAACGTGAGTAAAGCCGTTTCATAGAAAGTTTATTGATAATGTCTCACGATAGTTTTAATAATTTTATTCATAAATACATTTTAAATATTAGGCAATTTTTCAGAGGGTCCCATCTTTTTTTATTTAAAGGTAGGAAGAAACAAAAAAAAATAGCATGTTGTGTGTATGTGTGGGTTTGCTGTTTACCCCTGAATAAGACAATATACTAATTAAAATAGGACAATAATTGAAACGTGAAAGAAACTTGAATCAAATTCCAAGAATAAAAATCGTAATAGACAATCGAAAACTCCTGATTCGATAATCTCTATAAACGAATCTCTCGCCTCGATATCTCGACTTGTCTCGTATTCAGAAGTTGACGGAGCAAGATATAGGCACCGATTGGAATTCGATTCTATCCCATATCTGGTATAACTCGTAATGAAGCCCAACGACCCGAGCCGAATGGCAGGGCTCGCTCCGAGTCAGCCGTCACGTTTCGACGTAATTCATTACTCGGTAATTGCCGCCTGCAGTAAAGCTAAAGTGTTATAATTCTCTGCGGTGGATTATTGGATCCGCAGTGGAATCGTACGTTAAATTACAGTACAACAAAATGTGGTGAAATTGTACCTGAACATTGGTAACTATATTGTATCATTAGATACGCATCATTAAAGCCTGTAAAGTGTTCGATCACAGTACAGATCTGTC
Source organism: Papilio elwesi (assembly GCA_029849275.1). Taxonomy (NCBI): domain Eukaryota; kingdom Metazoa; phylum Arthropoda; class Insecta; order Lepidoptera; family Papilionidae; genus Papilio; species Papilio elwesi. The sequence continues at coordinate 8,455,663 of CM056700.1, read as the reverse complement.
TGCAGTCTAAATATACTGATCGTAGTATATATTTTCTTTACTATAGCAGGTGCTGTAATTAAAATGCGCCTCGGTCCACTCCAGAAATTATTGTTTTAGAAACTAAAAGACGCGCCAAGACACTATTGCATAAAGTACCTAATGTTATTTAAATTTATACCTAGATGGCGTTATTCTTAACCTTATATTAAATGTATTGTCATCGCTTTTAAATACGAGTGTAAATTTTCAAATCAATCATACTTATACGAGTTAATGAAAAATATGACGTAAGAGTTTTTACTTACAAACACACGGGCCCAGCTATATAAAATCTTGTTTATGATGGAAAATAGAGTAGATAGAGACATATGCCCCGTAGCGAAAGTCACGTTCAATTGGCGATATCGCTATAAAAGTAAAATGCATGGAACTGACATAAGATTTAGAAATGTCACGTGGTCTTTAGCTAACGATTTGAAAAAGGCTAGATAATGTATTTTTTATTCCATCGGCAATTTAGCAAACGTCAACACTTACAAATGCGTTGACAGATGGCACATCGACAAGCAATATCGGTAGCTAATAATTGCATTGCATTGCTTTGGAGCGAATGAACCTCGTCTAGTACTTCAGGTCTTTAAAATCATTCTGTACTGATCTGCTGCATGAAGTTATGGTTATGAAGCTCCTACAGTATGCGGACTTACACTTCATACATCAGAATCTAATCCCTGCCTTCCTTAAGAGGTAATCTTAAAAAATTATGAATGGAAAATATATTTAAAAGCTTTCAATTGATTGCCGATAAATACTACTTGCCTTGATAATGAATGAGCTTTTTAATAGGAGAAGGCGGCGTTAGGTGATCACCGTTGCCCAGGAACATTGTCAAAGAACTGCAGATACGCTGTCGGTCGGTCAAGTACTACTTTCTTTTCTAGAAGGATCCTTAGTAGCATTGGTTTAAAAATACCGATGAAAACAGATCATTCCAATACTATTTAGTTTGGCAATTCAATATTTCCAACAGTGGTAGAGCCCGCAACAACAACATCTATTGCATGAATTGGCCGGCTCGACCGGTGAAATACCACGACCTCACAGAAAACAGGCGTGAAGTAGATGTACTCTGCGTTTCTTATGAGGTGCCGGAGGCTTAATTTAAGTCCTTTTCCCCTTCCCACCCTATCTCCATACGGATAGGATGGGAACGGGAAGAGGATTGGACGGGGAGGTGATTGACAGGGAAAGGGAAATATGCTTTTTTTCTGTATCTGCCCCCCTCTGTCCATTAAATGTAGACAAAGCATCTGCAAAACATTTGCTTGTTGCGGATGTCTATGGGCAGCGCTCACTTAACATCAGCTGATCCGCTTGCTTGTTTTCCACCTTCTCACATAAAAAAACATTCTCACCAAACATCTAACAAACAAATCTTTACTACCCAAATGGTTGACGGCTCATTAGAGCGAATGTATCTCCCTTTGAATAAATGCACCGCCGCTTCGCAGCAAAGTATATGTGCGAATATGTGTGAGACTGCCTTTGAGGTCAGCTAATTGCCTGTGAAATTAGACTGAATATTCTCTCGTAGTGTCCCTTGCGAAGTACGAAGCTAACGAATTAATTGCTCTGATATTCCAAAATATTAATTTTAATCTTTAAAATTTCTTCGCAGTGAATAAAGTGGCAACATCAAGGACTGGTCGAAAACGAGCCACTCCAGTTGCTCGGCGGACACACAAACAGACGACCGGATAATCACCGGCGTTGGCCGCGGCCAAATTGCCTCTGTACACACTATTTACTTTGTTTACCAAAAGGGTTCAGTATGTTTTTTTTATAACAAATTATATTAATTTCACGAAGTTTCTAGCTTAGGCACGTCAAGCGGTTTTAGAAATATCGTAATTTTAACAAGTCTTATAAAACTAGTATTACTGGCATGTATAACAAAAAACTAAAATAGAAGGTTAAAAATGATATAAGAACAGAAAAATATTTTTCTGTGTAGATTATTTATATAAAATGCCACAAAAGTTTATAAAAAAAATGTCTACATGAGAGAAAAACAAGTTAAAAAGTAAAATAAAACTATTTTTGTCTACTTTTTATTACTTTTAACATAACTATTAAATATTTCGTTAAAACGTTATGTGAAAAAAAGAATTCAACAATTCGCAGTTTAATTGTGGCTGCGGGTGATATTGGTAAATAATAAGAAAATGACTAAACACATATTTTATACTTTATGTGTCTTGCAAGTACTATATAATTTGCCAATGTACTATTAACACCTACAGCCGAACTAAAAAGTAGATAAAAATTATGTACATTATTGAAAACAGTATTACAAAATTCTATTTTAAGTTCCTGGAACTTTATCCAAGTTCATCTCCGAACTCACGCTACCGTATTAGACCGTTTTTTTTCTGTTGACCAACAATAAAAGCCCTTGTCAATGTGTGAGTGGGCTACCTGTCGCATCCGCTCGGTGTCGGGGGTACAACAAAAAAACAAATCACGTACTTACTAATTCACACGTAATACATCACTGCTTACACAAGAAAGCTTTCCGTCTGGTCCAATGCATAACCCGTATTGGATAAGGAATTTCATGGAAATGTTGTTATAAATAGATTATCTAATACCGGTTTGATTCGTGCCCGAAAGAGAGGGACAATTTCAATTTTGTTGTTAAAAAATGTTGATAATTATGTATAGAGATATGGTCAGCAATTAAATTTAATGATTGAGCTTGGAAAGTATCGCTATTTAATTATGTTGGAATTATTGATAAGGTTCGTAATGACAGTTCGAAAAAGTTGACATCAAAATAATAAATACAGAAACAAGTTATTAACATAACAGACGTAAATTTAAAAGTAAAATTAAAATGGATTATTTGTTTTTTTTTTATTTCGTTAAAGTAATTCGAGATATTTTTCGGCAAACAAGAAATTTATTGTACATTTTTTAAATGTAGTTTTTTTATAATTTTAACTAACTTAATTTTCTTTGGTGGTTCTAAATGTTTTAAAATAAAATCTTAGTATTAAATATCATTATTAATGTATAATATTTATGTGTATATCTAATGTTACTTGATATTATAGTTATTGAAGTAAATAAAACGTTTTATAAGAGAATGTTGGTATTTAATTAGCTTTCATTGTTCATTTGAAGGTTTTTGTAAAATAATATACTCACTGGCTACAGCCGGTGCGGTGATTCCAAGAAAGAGCTGTAGTAAAAACAAAGCGCCCATTGTATCTGAAATTAGAAAGAAATGTTTACTAAAAATATTAACACCAATTATTGTAGGTACTTAGCACTTACAAGTTGAAGTATTAACGGTCTTATGGATGAAACCACTTTATTCAAAAAAAATTATTACAATTCTGATCAATTTCCGTATAAAATGTATTTAGTTTTATGATAAATTATTATAAATACTTTTGCTCCATTCAATTTTTGTACGATTTACTGCAAATATTGCGTTATTGAATCACATTAAAAGTATTGAATCATTTCACTGAAAATCTAAAGTTTTACCTAATGTGGATTCCACCGGATATTTTTATTGTAGATGCATTACACATAAACCTACCTGAATATTGTGTAGTCCTAATATAAATCATTTAAGCGCCAATAGCCTAATGGTTAAGGGAACGAACTGTACACACAACGAAATGGTTGTGGGTTCGAATCCGCCATTCGACTATTATCGTAAAATATTAGTAAATTTCATGTATATGCCCGAGGACGGTTAACGTCAGGCAGGCGGCCTGTAAAAATTGTAGCCAAAACGTTATACAGTACTGAATACTGTCATATTATGTCGAACCGATAAGTGGGAAAAGATCAGGGAGAAAAATTAATAAATATGTGTTAAGAAGTAAATAAATAGAATCCATTTTATTGTTTTGCTTTATTGAATAAAAATAATAGCATAGTGACAAGAATACTTTTTCATACTGTTCTTTAATCACATGAGTAATGTGATACGGAGAATTCGATATTAACCCTTTTAGAGAACAACCCTTTCGCCCTCGTGTTCGTCGTAATAGGGATAAAGGCCTATTATGTACGGATCAACTGATATCGCCCCGAGTATTTACGAAAGACATTTCTTATTATATTTAAACATTTATCAACTGTCCTACATGGTACACTTCGTATTAATATACTTATTGCCCGCGGCTTCGCGCGCATTCGTTTCTCATTTTCAATGCGGAAATTTTAGTAAGATAATTCCGCGTTTAATCATTTCGATTAATAGATAACATGTGTCAAAAATTGTTATTGTAAAAAATGAAACATTACAATGGCAAAAGATATATTCGATTAGATATTCGAGGTGAATTAAAGTTTACGAGATTAGTTAGGAAACAAAAATAAAAATCAATTTCAGGATGCGGATCACAACTTGTTTATTTAGGAATTTAATTAGTTATTCTTGCGCTGGAATGATGTCCACGAACAGCATTTTGTACGCTTAAATATACGCACGACGTTCAGCTCTTTACCTTAAGCGAAGAAGACTCGAAAAGCAAGTTTAGTCTACGTCTGACCACCCATTAGGTTAATGGGAAAGATTGATTAACTTTTTAACATTTTGTCCGGCGTCACAACGAGGAAAAATATATACGTCCTAAAGATACTATAGCCAGCAGTCCCCAGCCCAGTCGACTAATATTTGTGAAGTGGACTGCGGCGGGTTAAATTGAGACGCAACTTCCGGACTTCGACCGCCAGCCCCTCCGCGCTTTCCCAATGCGCATTTTAAAATACGCAACTCACTTGGACCATTTTATCCATTTAGGCTCAAATGTGTAGAAAAATGAAAATAAAAACATATTTAATTAGTAGGGTTTATTGTTCAGAATAATGCTGACTGAGAATATCATCAGGTAAGTAGCAAACAGGGAGGTAATACAGTCTTTTAGATATATTAAATCTACTACGATAATACAATAACATGAGACGCGCTTGGATCGCAATGCACCTGCCCCTGGTTACGTCTCACCTTCCCGCATGCGCCCTTGTTACTATCCGACGAAGCTGTAGAAGCTGTAATCGTAAGTTCCATTAGATTGTTGCACTTAATTATTTTTATAGGACATGGGGGCAAACGAGCAACTGATCGTCCAATGATCAGTGATCAGCGCCGCCCATGAACATCCAACACTAGATGAATTGAAGATGCGCTGCCTGTACGCTCCTTCCTTGAAAGGTCCTAAGTCGTATTGGTTAGGAAAGCACCGAAGAACACTTAATACGAGTACATAAAAAAACGTTTTGGGGCACAATTCAAGCACAGTGTTTGTACCTGAGCCTGACGTCATCGACCTCAGGTCTTATGTTACGTTCACGAGTCTAGTACCTACCTACTTTTATTTGTTACTTGTTTTAAATTCTTTTTTTCTTATTTTAAATTCTTAAAACATTACAACGACCACCATCGGAAAAAAATATTATTAATAAAGCCATTTTCACATTTGAGTTATTGCCGTCCTTCGTCAGACAGCTTTCAGAATAAGATGTTATCATAAAGACGTGTCCAGTTTTTTTCCTAACACTTATTGTTAAGGCTCGAATAAGATGATTTGTCAAATGCTAGTCAGGTATACATTTAGGTAGAGATTAATATTGGAGTGACAATGTAAAAACGATTTTAATGATGCTAAGCCGCGTTTCAAATCTTGACATTGAAAAATAAATTCAAAATATCTATCTACCGGGGATATCGCCCGTCTTTAGTATACATACACTATTTATTAATGTCTTTTTAAGTAGACTTATATTTATTATAGCCTCAAGAAAACGTATACGAGTTTCACAATTGTAAGCGGTAAAGTATCTCTTAAGGTTCACGTAACTGCGGCCTTTACAAGAATAAATTTACCGTCAGTATATCTCTCAGTATATATCTTCAAAATAAAGGATTTCATTCAGAAACAAAGTCATATCATACGAACAAAAAGTAAACAGTGTAATTACATTTATATATTTATATTAAGAACACGCGGCAGACTTGAGTACAGCACGTGCTGAAATGTTTAAACACTTCAACAGTTACTTACTTTGTAATTCAAAAATATTTTCGTGGTATAACTTATTAATAAACCTCAAATTCTAAGGACGTCTCAAAAGGTATTAAATAACATGTAAACAAAGAGCTTAATTCATTCATTGTACCAAAAACCCTTACAATATCGCGACTTGTATGTATGTCACCGAACGATCGTGAATTTCGTCAGTTTATAAATTCAACTAACTAATTTTGAATTGATTACTGTCTTAGTTCACAAACAATCAGTGACAGTATTTATTACATAACCCTTGGACATAATAAATATGTGTCTCGCAGCCCGCACCTATGTTCAGTGATGTACTTCGACTACGAGCTACTTCGATCGAGTTGTGGGTCATGCATATAGGTGATGCTGCAAATTGTCGAACTCGTGAACTAAAAAAAATCGAACGTATTATTTATATTGCATGTGGCATATTTTATGCTCTTTTGATCGATGGAAGAGGGGATGAATAGGAAAAGGAAATAACTATTTTCTGTTTATCACCTCCCCTGTCCTCCGTCTTCCGTCTTTCTATGCATAATATTGTATTTAGATAATTTTAAATTTAAATATCCAAGTTGTATAGAATATATATATATATATATATATATATATATGTGTGTGTGTGTGTGTGTGTACATACGACAGATATTAATTTCATTGCGAAAACTTCGCAGACGCGAGACTGGTCGTTAATAAAATAGCGGAACAGATTATAAATTTTATTATTCAATAAACATCGCCTCAATAAAACAAGCCATTATCTATTCAATTCACGAGTCGGACGCTCTACGACATATTTCACACTAACATATTGACATTTCCGTGCTAATCTCCAACCGCTTTGGGCGAGCTTAATTTAATACATCCTCTGTGGTGAATCGGGGACGTCTGTCGTGCTTATAAGGATAGGAGACATTACAGGATGATGGGCACAATCATAAACAGATGACGTCATCAAGTAATCGGAACAAAACTCAACAAGAAAAAAGATTTTTGAATGCTAGAAGCCTATCGTCTAACCGTTGGTACGTCGGTCGGTCGTACGGTCCCATTGGGGAAATGGGAGGGTTCGTCATTTAGTTGAAACCGTTACAAGGACTACCTCCTTAGTAAGTTTGGTTGGTAAAATACAGTAAATTCCTTTGTATTTCGAGACTCATTTTTAGGAGTAGGAACAAAAAGGGTTGGGAAGAACTGGTCTACCAATACCATAGCTTAAATCTTGGAAAATATCTCACAACTCTACTGGGCTAGAAACTCTATTTTTATTAAGCAAAATATAGGAATTATGTGATAGATGTAACGTAATTAACAGCTCATGAAGAACTAATTTTAAGGTAAGAAGATGCAAATGTAAGCGAAAGATGCAAGATTGCGAGACTTGGCTCCGTTGCAACTGAACTGGTACAATGTAAGTAATACTCGACAAGACTTGTTTAGGGCGGGGCCTGGAAGCGTGTCGGTGAAAGTTGTTGATGTTACGGTTTGCTTAGAATATACAACCTCCTGAAATATACCAACTATAATACATTACAAGTCTAATACAAGCAGGGCCTAAAATTGCAATTTGTACCTCAGATCGATCGTTATATACTTAAGGAGAAAGAAAGAAAATAATTATCTTGCTATTGGTTTCTTTAAGATAATAACTTAAAAATCCTATGAATCTGGAAAAAGCTATACATAAAAAATAAAGACACAAATCTAAATACATATATAAAATTCTCCTGTCACAGTGTTAGTCGCCATACTCCTCCGAAACGGCTTAACCGATTTCAATGAAACTTTGCATATACATTCGATAGGTCTGAGAATAGGTTTTTATCTATCTATCGATCTATCTATATCTATCTATCTATAATATTATAAACGTGAATGTAAGTTTGTTTGTTACACTTTCACGCGAAAACTACGCAACCGATCATCATGAAACTTTGTACACATATTCTTGGAGGTATTAGAAGTAACATAGGATACAACATAGGAACAACTTCTTATGAAAAAAAATATATATAAAAAGGCGAAGTATGTATGTTCCCTATATCTACTACTACTCTACTCTGAAACGTCTGACCGATTTCGATTAAATTTACAGGGATTGTCCAGGTTGGCACAGCGGGTGTTCCTGTGTTTGGTAGCGATCGGATCAACATAATTAGTGGTACCCGGGCGAAGCCGGCGCGGGTCACTAGTATTTTTATAAATCTATATATGGAGACAGAGCCAATGGTCACGATGTTTAGAATGCATATTAGTTATTGCTAATTTATACAAAGCAAGGATGATGCCCGTGCACTGTAATCGAATATCAGACGCTATGAAAGTCACAGCAAGTCACGAAGAATGGCATTGATCCTAGGAAAGTAAGCACCGTGATTACGGTAGAGTAAAACAATTAAAAACATTTTTATTACGTTTTTTAATTGTTATTTTTAAATGCTTTTTAACCCGTCTGATATTTTACTACGCTCAAATAAGAATAGCGGGCCCGCATTATAATAAAAAACTTTAATATTAACTTCGTTTACTTCTCGGAGCTTTTAAATTCAGTTGGCGAAGCGCCAGTGTGAAAGAGTACAGCTTTATAAACTAATTATACGACCATATGGGTGCTATATTTCTCATTATAACTAAAAACTTTGCTCATTTCTTTTTATTTAATAAAAAGCTAGTAAAATATTTAGCTGAATAACTATTATTTATATATTTTAAAAATAAAAAGCTGTTGCTAAGTTGATTATTGTAATAAAAACTTTGAAACCTATAAAATGCATGGTGGATGAGCCACAAATTCGCAGAACCATTTACCACCAACTTTCATCCCTTAAAGATCTACTTCTAGACATAGTCTAACTAACTAAAATCGATCTAGTGCTCATATTGAACCACAAAAATATATTATCACCGGAAATTCGATTCGATTGGATTTTGAAGCAGACCACCCAGACATCGCAATGCCATATTGCATTATTTATTTAAATTAATAGCCACACATCAAAGCTCACAAATAACAGTCTACGAATCAAGCGTAGGAATGAAAATATTTTCTTCGTTTCTTTTATTTCCACACTGAGTGTTATATATTGAAGATATCGTGTCATTAATTAAATCGGGCACTCCCTCCGCACGCTGACCTCAATTCTCTAGACCACACATGAAGTAGAAAACATTTATTTTCACTTTGGTTTAGCTTTATCTCTACGAACGAAATGTTTTGAAATTTAAAGTGATTTGCTTAATTAAATTTTATCATGGTGTTAATTCCCCATGTCTCATTAAATATATTGATTAGTTAAAGGCTTGAACATAATTGTCAAAATAAGTAACTTGGATTCAGACGTTGAGAGTAATTTTTACGTTTTAGAGTACTAAAAATATGATTATTTTAACTGCATAAAATTTATTAATTAGCAATTCAATTATACAGTCATTTGTATATATATAAAATCAACTTAATGTTTACAAATAAATCTAATTTTCTTAATGAAAACCAATACTCGAAAATCTGCGACGAGTCGTTAATTCATATTGTATAAATAGCGTATTAACATAAAGCGTTATTAGTACAAGAACACAGCTGCGTTGGTCAACTATTAAACAACCGTACCCAGTTAAATATAGCATTTGGCAAACTGTGATTGCATTAAAAAAGTACATATCGATTTCGAGGCTTGCACATAAAAGCGCTTCGTAAAATTATGTGGCCGATACAAATACTCGTTCGCCGGCGTTCCCGGAATCAATTTACGCAAACATTTAACTCGTCGGCCGGCCAAGGCTCGCGATGTGGAAAATTCACTAAAACTGTCAAATGAAGGCTCGTTACGCTTCTGAATTTATTCCACCACCCGCATTGGTGGAATTGCACTGAATAGAGAATCCTATTGTATTCCGCTTGCTTTATTAATCCTTTGATCGTTGACAAGTGCTTTATTTTTGTAATTTTATATTTATCTACAGCTTTTGTTAAAAGGAAGTTCTTTTTTAAGTACCAGAAAGTATTGTTAATGGTTATATTCACACGGAGTGAATTTTTAGGTATATATTAATGTATTTTCATACAACACAATGATAATTGTCTGGGTATATTATCGTGCAGTAAGTAATTGATTTAAGAATTACCTCGTCGTCCATACCTTACTATAATTAAATGTATGTACAAGGATCATAATTTCAAATAACACGTATATATTTATATTCTATTTTTATTTATTATTATAGATTAACTATAATAATAAATCATTATGTTATGTTACTTTTAGATAATTAATTTGTGTCAAAATGAAATAACTATTTAAATCGACTAAGTAACAGTTCAACCCTTAAATCAAATAAATTAGCCTTTTTTTCTTAAGTCTTAATTTACTAATAAGTATAATTATAATTACTATATGTACTTAGCACTGAAAATCTGATGACGATGATGACTAAATATACTATAAGATATTTTAATATCATTTAATACAATGTGGATAGTTACACAGCAAACACCGGGCATCAACACCTATTTCATTTTAAATTAGACTAATAAGTGTAATATACATATTACTTGACTGCTTTTGTTGATATAAATAGTGTAGTTTGTCACATTTCCTTAGGACGGTGGAGTTTTCATTGGTAGTGAACATTGATCAATGGTGTACTGTGATAGGTAACACGAGCTGCTTACCCGGAACTGTATGTGCGGTCTTGACGAGGGGTTTGCCGATAACATCGATACCAGTGACACGCGGCTTCAATTTCAAAACATATCGATTATTTACTAAGTAGGGGTTAGAGGTTTTATAATTTACAACACTTTCGATTTGCAATACATTTTACACGACATTTTTTTATTTGTGAAATATTCCATACCTAAATTCTACGGTATAGAAATATTTCTAAGTGCAGGTGCCAATTTTTCCATACAATATACGAATTTATCATCCTATGATGACGTCATCTAGTGATAACTGGCGATCGATCTTTTAACCATACAATAAAACTAAAGCATTTCGTAGTTACTTCTAAGTTAAGGGTGAACCCTACCCAAGAAGCATTGGAAGGTGCACAGCAAATAAAATAGTGCGTTACTTAACTTATAAATACCTGCTAAGTATAATGAGTAATGTTTCAAGTGGCACAAGCTACATGTCGTGGTTGGTTACTTCTGTCTGATAACGTTGACATTAAAAGAACTGAAAACGACTTAAGGTATCGAGAACGATTCCTCTACGCTGCGATCTAGCTAAATTACATTGCAGGACAGCGCTATCTGTTAATCAATTACGTAAACTTCCCAACACACTTCCGATTGTACTTGCGCCCCTTGGGACTCTACTCCCATCTTGCAGAGACATTTACTTTATTAAAGATTTATGAAAGCGTAAAAATACATTTTTAAACCATTTTTTACGTCTATGATTTAAAGGATCAGCTACGAAATTTTACTCACGACCTAATAGACAGTAAGACTATACATGGCTTTCTTTGTACATAATTTGCTATGTACATATCCTTAAGTTGTAATTGCAAATACTAAGAATAACTTTAAAAATAAACAATGTCTTTAAAATATTGATACTCTTGAACTCATTACGACCTGACCTAATTTTTTATCGAATACGTGATTATAAAACAAAAAATATAATAATAGCACAGCGTGAAAGACGAGGTAACCGACTTTATCGGGGTTTAATAATGTAATCAACAAAAAAGCCCAACAATTTATAAGAAAATTTCCCGATCAAATGCCTTCCCATCTTTACTTGTTATAAAACGATAATAATAATATCCCGGAACATTATTCACACGGCGATCTGATCCCAAACGAAGCAGACCTTGTACTGTGGAAACCAAATAACTAATATACAACTTTTGTAAATACATACTTAAGTAGATGATTACACCCAGACTCAGGACAAACAGACATGTTCATGCACACAAATGTCTGTCCTGGGTGGGAATCGAACCCACGACCTTAGGGGTGAAAAGCAAGTATCTTATTAACCACGTCAACCGGCCCGTCAAATCCCGATACGAAGGGGAAAAGAATTACGATTAGGTCGCAGATTACGATGCAGAAATTCTTCACTTATTATTTATAACTGACTTCCCGCCAGTCTTATGTAAGCTGGTGGTATTTCACCAGTCGTGCAGGTTCATTCATGCAGAAGATGTTGTTGAGGGATCTACCGCTGTTATATTTTTTCGCAATGTTTCTACGTTTTCATTCAAAGAACAAATTAACTAAATATTTTTGTTACAAGATGTTCTTCAGACAGCTAATAAGGGTAAATCTTTCAACAAACCTTTATTTTTAAAGTGGTTCTATTGTTTCAAACATTATAAATAACTTGGTTATAAGCAACGCTCTGCAAAGCACGAATTTCTATTTCTGGCGTGTGGTATGAATTATGTCTTCAAACAGAAACTGAAATACTAGGAACGCATGTGGTAGGTAGGTGTGTGGAGGCAGCAGAGTGCAACGGCAGGCTAGCTGTCGTGATGTACTATATCCTGTACATAACCACTTCTTGCTTTTGTATGATTTAGTACACTGACCAACAAATACAAGTCACGTACGTTAACTCGGTTGGAACTTGATATTTGGATCCTAATGTAAAATAGTATAAAAATTTACCCTCGTGATTTACGAGGGAAGTACTATACCTCATCACCTGACCTGACTCACTACGTGAAATGTTGACCTTAACATTTAATCCTAGTAAAATAATAAATGAAACCTTGCACCTGAGTATACCACAGTTTTGTTTTATTTACATTTTATTTATTCGTTTTTCACGTAACACACATAGTTGTAGATGAAGTACAAGATGTTGTAGCGACGTTATTTAATTATTTTATGAAGTGCCCTCTCCATGCCCTTCTCTGTCCCTTGTTTGTCCTTTATATTCCCTCTTTTCTTGAAACCTCTGTACAGAATTTCAAGAAAAGCGTCCTTCTTGGAAGTTTTTGTTTAGATCTAATTGATTAAATTTATATGGATATATTTATATATACCATGCAATAATGTAACTTAAAGTAACCAATGAAACGAACAAAATTTTATTAAACAAATGAAATATTAATTTTGTCAGGGTTTTTAATAATTTTCAGTAAAATACGTCATTATTTTACTAAAAATTATTAAAAAGTAAGTCATTGATCATTAAATTTAAGGTTGGTTTATAGTAATATGGATTTTTATTTATTCCCTCTTCTGTCCATTAAGGGTAGGCAACGCGTCTGCAACTCATTAAGCGTGATGGAGATTTCTGGGTGTGCCACTTACTTCCTTCTGAAACAAATGCTGTGGGTTTAATTTTAATGTTTAATTAAAAACTTGTGTCCTAATTCGCGGAGGCGCTTAATTTGTGTAACAACTACCTAACTAACTAATTATTATAAATAACATTCAAGTGGAAGTTCTGCTAGTTTAGTCAGCAAAAAAGGCGATACACCTATGAGGTCTTAAGTCGTACACACATCATCAGCTCTGGTCTGTATCTCGAATATCATAATAGATTTAATCTAGCATGCTTGCTGAAGATGAATGACGAAATTAAGGACTCACAATGTATTTACTGGGAGGGAATATATTTGCATAGACAGTACGGTCCCATGCTATGCGATACGCTGTCACGGGGCTCTGGCTCCGTACAAACAAGACGGCTAATGCGATTTCGTCAACTACTATAATACATATACGGAACGCTACAAAGGAGACTAGTCTCATAAAGGAAAAGGCTGGGACGTAGCATCGTCTTTTCGCTCCAATGTCTAGTCTAGAATATTATCTTACATGAGTGCACTAAATATCTCGCCGATGTGTATTCCTTATTGTTTCGATCAATTCATAATTTGTTTTATAATTTATGTATTATAAACACTATGCCATTGATTAATAAGCAATATACAATTGTATATTTTTATAGCATAAAGGGGAAAACTACACCTATGGGTGCTTTACCGACCTTTAAGGCAAGAATACGATCTCTTCTTAAAGTACACTCAGTCGTATTGGTTGACTGTATCTGTGAAAAGGGTTCAAATCCATCGATCGATAAGAGATCCTGGATTTAATGACACAGTTGACTAAGAACTCTAATCCAAAATAAGTTTTAGTACAGAGCACACTCATTTATTCGTAATATGCTACGTTATACGCTTACCTATGATAAAACGTACATGAAAGTACGTTTCATTGGACAGCAGTACAATAGCATACGCAGTGAACGAAATACTCAGAAATATCTACTTCGCAGTAAAATAACTGTGTTAGAACATTATTCTGTATGCCTGTACTACTTTATCGAATTCAGGAGGGGAGGTTCGAACCAATAACTAGAAGTTCACAACACAAGTGAAAACTTCGATTGGGATTGTCGATTAGGGATCGATTGAGAGAGTCGAATTTCGGTTTTGAATTTATAAACAAACTTTACGTGTCTTTGAATTAATTACTCTATCTCCCTCTATTACGGTTCACTACTTGATTTTCTTTTAATTTAAATATTATGCTTGTAATTGTGAGACATCCCCAGGAATATAAGAGGTCAATCTAATAATAATATTAGAAGTTTACAGACTATAACCCTGTTAATCCGGATTAAACACAAGTAGTAAGTACCGTTATTTTAGATTTATAAAGCGTCCCAAAAGCAAAGTACACTTAAGTCAGCTTAAAGTTTCCACTACGAATATAACTGAGTATCCTTTAGACTTCTTCAAAGTAGACTGTTGCTTAAATTATCCATTCAATTTTCTTTAAAAAAACTGAAAAAGATAATTATTTAAAAGTCTTTAGTGGAATCGAACTCTAAGGATCAGATGACAAATCTTACGTATAAACACTGTAACTTTTTATTTAATAGGTAATACAATAATTAAACAGGATGTGTTTCCTTATAAAATAATGAATAAGAAGGATACTAAAGCTTCACATGCGACAAGCTTTCCGGAAACTCGCCACATACACGGACCACCGTGACACCTTCTCGTTGATTCTCTAGAGCACTACAAGTGAATAGCACTCGGCGTTGTATTCATAGCACCCACGTGCCATGCGACTTCGGTTCAAAACCCCCGTGCTGCTAGACCCCCTTCAATAAATCCCATTCGAAACCGTTTTTGCATGTATGATAAAGGCAATAGAGATGAATATTGCGTTAGCCATGTTATAACCGGCCACTTTTTCATGGCCCGTGCCGAGTGCTCTCAATGTGCGCATGAATTTTTTTTAAAGACTACAGCCGCGCTATAGCATGACTTAATCTTGTAATACTTTGACCAGCTTTTAGCAAAGAAGTATATTTTTTACATTGAATGTAGAAAGTAAGAAACAAAAACTATTTTACTTCGAAATATATAACTGACTTTCATTTTAATATATTTAATGATACTTTGCTTCTGGTAATTAAATATTCCTGTCTTGGCGGAATATTCCTCTGTCAAGCCGGCACATAAAATGAGCGCTTGGTTATTACATTAATTGAAGTGATCATTCGAAGGAATAACTAACTTTTATAAATACTATCGCTCGTTTATCGTGAAATTAAATACTTGGCAAAACCGGTTAAAGAAACAAAATTAATTTCGGATTAATTGCATATGTCGGAATACGAAACACAAAACAGAACACCGCTAAGCAATCAGAATTATTTACAGGTGGGTCTATTCACGAACCAGTTTCAAAGAATATAGCGATGATGCAATCGCGCACATATCTTTTACAATTGTAACATTTTTTTATAAGTTACTGATGATTGCTGATGGTATACTAACATATAATAAAGCTAAAGTGTTTGTTTGTACGCGCTTATTTCAACAACTATCACTCGGATTTGAAATAACATTTTTGTATTTGGTAGTAAATTTGTTAAGAAAGGTTACAGAATACTTAATATGTCACTACAGCCCTTAGGAGCCGAGCAAAAAGGAAAACAGAATCTGTAACATCACAGGAAAATGTGATTTAATTAAAACGCGGGGCTAATATATAAATTTTAGCGTACTCTTTCATAGAAACTGCCAATTCTCACATGAAATTAAATATTTCGTATCTCACACACCTCAGTTTGTTCCCATAGTTGACGTATCACGTATTAATATAGATAAGAAAACAACATAATCGTTTAACTGACACTATTTATCGTTTAAAACGTAATCATTTTAAGATCTTCAAAGAGTTCCAGTCAAAATCCTGAGATGTTATAGAAGTTCCAGCGCAGTTAGCGACTTCGCCGTAATAAATTATAAACGCGCCACTCGAAACTTCGCTCAGAGATCACTACTCCGCCGGCCGGTATCCGATTAAAATTGCTCACTCTCCTTCTTAGAAGTTACGACACTCAGTTTTGTTCCGTTCTAATCAATATTGTCAGAAAACCAACAGCGTACATACAATGATAGATTTATAACATTTTAAGAAATGGAAGTTTTTGTTTTACGATAATTCACTAAATTAAATTGCTAGAAATGGGGAACGTGACAAAAGTTAAAACTCATCAGATTCATGCATTCATTAATCACTGCCCTCGACATATCCTGGGAATCTTTTGTCCGGAAACAATCCGTAGCGATGACCTCCTGGCACGCTGCCGAGAATCGCCGGTCAGTCAGCAGATTAAGCACCGTAATGGTCATGGATTGGCCACACCTTTCCTCAGGACCCCAGTCACATTCCCAAGTTTTGAAGTGGATCCCAAGAGGGAAAAGAAAACGTTGCCACCATAAACAAACGTGTCAGCGATCAGTGGTGGCGGACGTGAATGCCGGATGCATTGGAGTCAAGAGACCGAAATTAATCGTGTAGCCCAGGACAGAGCAAGATGATGGTGCACCGTGGTCGCCCACAGCGGAGAATTAGGACTACAAAGAAATACGTCAAGCTCTCTTGCATTAAGTAGTTGTTATCCAAATTTGATATCTAGTGACTTTATGGTAATGATAATAGTATCTTATTAGACATCCTTAACAAAAACTCATCCAACACTCGAAAATATTTCGAACGCACCTTTTTTAGAAGTCAAACTCGAAGTTTAAATATGTATTTTTCATCGATTCGATCATCCATTCATCCTTAAGCTCTCAGGAAGTCCACTGCAAGCATAATTTTGCTAAGAACCAGTTGGTAAACTTTGAAACACTAAGCACGTCCTCTGAGATCCTGTCGCCTTTTATATTCTGCATAAAATAAATTGGTTCCATATTTGAATGACATCTAAAACAATCCCGTAGTCGCGCGACGGGCTTGTTGAATTCGAAAAGTATTAATTGGGTCGGCTGTAGTTACATAATCGTATCTGCGCGTCCCTCGGGATCTATTGTAATTTGATTGCCTCTATACGCAAATCGCAGCCTTAATACCCATTCATCTATTAGCCTACGAGATTAAGTTATCTCAATTTGAGTTTTTTAATTGAAATGCCTTAGTAGTAGTAGTAGGGGGCTACTTTACCGCAACTCCACGACTAGCGCGTATTTTGCGTGTGGGCGGGACATGGATCACTCCAGCCAGCCCAACTCCCCGAAGAATCCCAGCAACCCCTTAATGTTGCCGATTGTCTCCGGGAGCGATCCCAGCGAACCAAGATACTTAACCCTGTACTGGGACACTGCAGGACAGTGTAGCATGACGTGTGACGCCGTTTCCTCTTCCTCCATACACGCTCTGCAAAGAGGGCTGTCAGTGATTCCTAAATTATACAGGTGTTTATTGAATAGGCCGTGTCCTGTGCACGCTGCCACGCCTATTCGGATCTGCTTTCTACTTAAGTTTTGTAACCTACTTGAGGTCCACCTGTCTAACTTCGGTAGGGCTTCTCTCGTTTGTCTGCACTCCTTTATGTTATGCCATAGGTCGCAGTGAAGGATGTGACTTCTTTCCATTATCTTCGACCTGAGGTATGCTGGCGGTAGAGGAACGATAGGCTCTGGACCAATTGGTCGAATACTCGAGCCATTGAAATGCCTTAAAAAGATTAAAATTCAACCTTTTTTGCAGTACCTAACGTAAGAACAAATAACTTGTACCTATATTTTTTTAATGAAAACTTCCCATAAAAGATGATGGACACTAAAGAAAGCTTGTTCCAATTCTATGCCGTATGCAATGTATAGAAAACCTTGTTAGGAACCATAAAACAATAAAAAATAATAGGGAGTCTGCATATGCATTTACCAACCACTGGCGCATATATAAGTTGCCAGTCGTTGGAATGATACTGTAATAAACCACGGTAATTAAACTTTCTATCGCGACAATATTATTTTATTACTATTAATTTTAATTCTAGCTTTGGTACTTTAACTGTAATTGCTTCGGTCGAATTTCGTAATTGATTTAAAATAATCTTCATGATGCGTGTAAAGATTTGTAATTAAACAATAGGTGAAATCGCATTAAATGTAATTTATAAGAAATCAAGTTGTGAGTTTACACGCGGTTGAAACTTTGCATTCTGGTAAATTTGTAAAAGAATGAGATGAATAGACTATGGCTGGAGGTGGTAACAGAAAGAGCGAGGGAGATAATAATAAAGTAATATTAGAGTAACATTTTGGTAGAGATACAAATTGTACGATAAATCCACTTACACTTTTTCGTTTCACAAAACCTTGCTGTTTCATAAAATCCAATTCACACCGTTCTCAATCAACTTTCACATAAAAAATATACAGTTTAGTTTTCACGTAGGTATACTTTTTAACATAAAACGTGACCTCAATAATAGTGCACAAAAAAGTATCACTTTTTTCGAAATAAGTAATATATATTGATTTTTTTAACCCCTTTGGTACACACACACACGTACGTAAAAGGGTTAATTTCGTTGATAAAATCGTGAGATCATAGCGATGTGATCAATCGTAAACTTTCGTCAGCAAAGTGTAAAACGTTGCTGCATTATATAAAGCAAGCCAAAGGTATTCCATAAAAAGAGAACAGCTGCAATACTGACACATTTCGAAGAGTGTTTTCGGATCTTACTCTTTGAAATAGATCCTCTGCGATTTTTCTTACGACCTCACGTACAGATAATATTTTTTCTATATAAAGAACATATAAGTATATAATAAGAACTAACTATCTTTATTCTTTTGGAAAATGCAGATCTTTATGAAAACATATTTTGTAAAAATAGCGTCCTTGTTTATTGCTGCTGTATGCCTTATGGGCTAAAAACTGTTAATCGCTTTGTTGACGAGTTATTGGAATTATAACGTCATGTATTAATTTCTATGTACAACAGTAATTAGGGATTGGTTCATTTTAGTCTATCTGTCTAGATCGTTTTATTTTCAAGGGTGCAATAGAGTAGACATATATATAAATAACATTGTCCAATATCTTACTTACTTTGTAAGAAGATTCTCTCTGTGACTCTGGCCACCGGTTGCTTGACGTTGCATCCGGTGCATTTTTTTGTGTAATATGTGTTTAACTCAATATTTGAGTTATTCTTAAAAAACAAACAATATTTAAATTAAAATTATCTTTGTGTTAAACTAATTTCATGATTTACAATTAAAAATAAACATTAATAACTAAATTTTACTATTATACTAATTTTAGCAACAACAACGCTTAATTTTTTCTTCTTCTACAAAGCCCGCCAAAAGCCCTTCCTTTTATCTTTTTTTTGAAATGAATTAGGCTGCTCCTTATCTCCAGTTGCCAGTTACAATACTGTAGAACAGTGTTGTCAGCGTTAAAAAGTAATGTTTCCAACATGTTGATAACATATGTTTCAATATATCTGTTTTTAATGTTTTAAAATAGATTTAAAGCACAAATAAAGGTAAATCATAATGTGAGACTTTACGATTTTATTATTTAAATATCGAGTAAGAGTTTTTATCGGCGACACTTCTCTTAATCTGTTCAGAACAAAAAGCAATAGAAAGCAAACGAGACGTCCGAAAATGGAAAAATTTACGACCAATTTTTGTTCCATTGTTCGGAGAAAAATGTCCGCTCGAGCTGACAATGTCACTTCTTAAATTACTCTTTCCTTGTCGTTTTGTCATGAGTTATTTAATAAACTATTGTAAAAGTAACCTCTGAGAACACATTAAATATTAATTTATAAAATAGATTAAATAGAAATAAGTAAAGTACCTACCAGATGTCGGAAAAAAACGTTGTATGTGAGGTGATATGATTTTATTTTATTTTTCAAGAATTTAGGACTCGTTCAGAAGAAGTCATCATTTTATTCTAACCCTTATTTTACATTTATTAGCGTATATAAATGTCAAGAAACCAATATTTATATAACATATTTGACTCGTTATAAGGCCGCTTTGGTGAATTTTATTTTTCGTTTTATAAAGTTTTTAAATTTAAATTCCATTCACCATTCCATTAAATTAAAAATATTGAATCACTCATATGACATTTAAAATAAGATAGATGAACAAAAGATTTTAATGCTGTTTTTTTTTTTAAATGACTTCTCTATATTTTACAAAAATACAGTGAAGTCATTTAATTATATAAATACAATTTTTCAGCTAAGTTACCTAATTGTCTAACAACATAGAGATATTAAATAACAATAGTTGCTTCTATCACCGTCAGCCTTCTCTTATACCTCTTTATTACCCGATCAACAATAAGAAAGCGAGGCACATATGTAAAATCACTTTGTACTCAACAAAAAAAAAGGTCAATGGGTAATGTAACTTTATAAAAGTGAAAGAATTGTTGAAAGAAGTTATAGAGATTCCCCATTACAAGCCTTCCAATTTATCTCCATTTTAATATTAGTATACGACAAGAAAACACATACGATGATGTGAGTGGATTTGAGGGGTTCACAGAGCTTGTACAAAATAAATTACCCTAAAACTTTGACATAAATTACTTTGAAAATATTATCAAGACATATTGCACTAAAACACAGCGGTTTGTGAAATTTGTTCTGACGAATCGACAATTATAATTCGGTTCAAAGTTGACGAATCGATTAGTCATTAAGTGGCCACTCGGCGCGATAAGCAAAAGCTTACTTTTGCCCAAACTTAGCCTCATTAATCACGTCGCTTGAAATATGTATGATGTTTTCCCACAAATACCTACCGAATAAACTTTCTATGGGGCTTGGAATACTCAACAAGTTTGAAATGAATTTTAAATTTAGTATATGACTAACAAATCGAGTTCATTTCATATTTTCGTTTTACTTCTTCTTTCAGCAATTCTAGTATGTGATGTGAAATAAGTACCGTTTTCTATCAACATTTAGAATTTTTACAGATTAGTTGTCAGCCTTTATGCAGAGTGGTGAAGGGAAATGGATAAGGAAAGGATGGGAAGGAGAATATGTTTTGATGGGAGATTTTAAACAGGAAAAGGAATTTTTTCGTGCCCTCCTCTATTTGTTGTTCATTAAAGACAGGCAGGTTATCTGCTCATTAGTGCAGATGCTCTAGGGTAGTGGTCACTTGATCGGGTGAACCGCTTACTCGTTCGCTAATTCTTCTATAAATAAAGGAATAAATAAACATTTATTTCGTAATAAAACATAAAATGCTTTTAAAATAAACCTTTCGAGGGTGAAGTTACAATTTTTCCCAAGTCTCTTAGTCGGTGGGTTTGCAAGTGCTTTCGCGGCGCTATGGCGTTAAGGTGGATTTATATGTGTTATTTAGTGTTGTACATCTAGCCATTGTCGGAGATATATTGTGAAATATAGCGTGGTACACGAAGCTCGTACGAGTCGGAAGCGATTACGCGTCGTTTGATTTGTTACGTTTTTCGAAAGCCACCGTTAGAAACGCAGTTTATTTTGTGTGTTAAATTGATAAAGCCCATAAATTGTAATCTTTATGTCGTTCTCACCAAATCTACCATTTCTCTTGAAACATAACCGTTAAAACCGTAAAATTTAACCTCGCCATATTTCAGTCGACTGTTAAATATATTTGTGTAAACAAGATCGCGTTCTTATTAAGTAAAGCATTTGTACTATTACTACCCATCTATCCATATAAATATTGGGTAACTTATTATACTAGATATTTTCTTCAATCATATCACACAGTTACGATGAGCGCTAGTTTTAGTATTACGTATATTTTCGTAATTTAACCTTCGCCTTAGTAAAACTGACACAACTTTATGAGTGAAAGCTGCAACGGTAGATACAAACAGGGACTCGAACTTGCAACTGTTATCATAAACGGAACGCCTAGAGACATCACTATCGGTCTATGATCTTATGACGTACATAAGAAATTTATACTTTTATTTATTATTACAGTATAAACTACTGATGCTATATTTTATAATAATAATCAGCCTTTTTAATACGTCCCACTGCAGAGATACAGGCCTCCTCTCTGAGCGAGGGGTCCCGTAATCCACCACCCTGGCCCAGTGCAGGTTGGTGGAAGTGACATGTGTGAATTTATTGGTTCTATGACATGTCGGTTTCCTCGCGGTGTTTTCTTTTTTTTGTGGAAGAAGGTGGCAAACGATAAAGCAAGCATATCACCTGATTTTAAGTGAGCGCTACCCCTAGACACCTGCAACAAGCAAATATATTGCAAATGCGTTGCCTACTTTAATGGACAGAGGAGAGCTTAGACAGGAAAAAGGAAATTTCCTTTTCCTGGTCAACCTCCTCCCCGTCCAATCCTCTTCCCGTTCCCATCCTATCGGTATGAGGAAAGGGTGGTATGGGGAAGAGGACTGAATTTAGGCCTTCGGCACCACACTCATCAGACGAAACGCAAAGTGCTTCTACTTCACGCCTGTTTTCTGTGAATTCGTGGTATTTCATCGGTCGAGCCGGCCCATTCGCGCGGCAGATATGTTGCTGCGTGCTCTAACACTGTTCCTACATTATTTATGGAGTAGTGGTGATGAAATAAATTATACAAAGTAAAACCCAGCCTGGGTTCGAACCCGTAAACTACATTACGTAAGTCGAGCCCTATACCACTGGGCCACAACTGCTCTCTTGTATCTTATACTATACATCTATTCTTATTATAGACGAACAGACGAATATGTTTGTAATTCACCCGAACCAGTACCAAAAAGCGTTATGCCTCTCAAATGACGTACACATCCTTATCGTGGTGTCGTATGATCGTAAACAGCCGCAGCGTGAGTAAATTAAACGCGAGACAACTCCGCAATGTAAAACTAATTTATTATCAACAACACAAAGTCTATTTGTTTACAGGCCTACTAAATTAATTAATGCTATTAAACCATTCGTAAATGTTGACAACCGCAATGATATCACAGCAACTTTAGTATCACCAACACATATCACAACACAAAAAGAATTATTGCACATTAAGTGCACTAATTCTTTCTGACCAAAAGAAAGATGGCCACGTACATCAAGGGACTAATCTTTGTGATAATTCCTGGGGAAAGCTCATGTCAATGGACGTCCCAAATAATATTTTTTTTGTAACCGGAGGAGACGTGTACGGTTATTCCTGAGATGGCAGAGCGCGGATTAGCGTAAACCTATTTGAGAGAACCTAACATCGATGTCTCTTTAGGGAATTTCGATTTCAATTACCGACAGTAGGTAGTATTTACTCAAAATTTATTATAGTTATTTAACATGGCTCTTATTCGTCTGGGAATAATACTAAATTTTACAATAAAAACACGATTAATTTTTCTATTGTAGTAAATTAAGGTTAAGGCTAGAATTTCAGAGTTACCAGAAAACGCAGACTCATATTTCAAGTTGATGAATGGGTTCCTTTTAAATTTCGTGGATCAGGCTGGTTTACTTAATTTTTGCCGTCATTAGCTAATAACGAATGGACGGCCAAACATTTTTGTTCATAAAAATACATAGGTAAGTGAAGCATATCGTTCTCGTGGTGATTAACGCTAAGACTATCGTTACAGAGTGAATTCTCACATGTTTTATTGACCTCCGAGCAAGTAACAATTTGTACGGGAGTACCGTTATTTTTACGATCAAACCGATTAAATAATAAACATGAGGATTTTAATAATCGAATTCTTGGTGCCAGATGTGCCTCACGCGAAGGCTTTATTTTAATTAATTAATACAAATAGATAATATACACTTTAAGAGCACATACATTAAGAGTTTGTTTCGATAGGTACTTGCAGACTCAATGTGTTGGTTTTTGTTTGTAGACCTACCTAGAACTTCCTAGAACGTACTATTCGCATTAATTCCACCCACTCGTCTGCTCCCTAGGTGTTGTGGTGCGCTTAATATCAGGCGACCTTTGGTCCCTTATCCTACAAAAGAAAAGAGTAACAGACATTTGAGCTAATGTTGCAATACCTTACTTTTTTTCCTCTAGATTAATTTAGTACGCAAGTTAGTTACGGCACGTTCTGGAAAAACTTATACCGACCGAATTGGAACCCATACCTATGCTGTGTGTACCAGTGAGATAATAAGAAATAATCTACAGCAAAAACTATCGTGATTACTAAATTATCAAGCTAAAAGTGTGGTCTCATCCAATCATTTCGCTTTCACTGCCAACAGTGAAAGCGAAACTCATAGCATTCTTTTTTCAAATAGTTCATTTAATTGCTCATCGATGTTTCTATTTTTTTCTTTTTCCAGTCTGGCGGCATCACAAGCTGCCATGTACAGAAAGCATGCAAAGAAAAACCGTTGCAATTCGCGTTCCGCACTAACAGGTATGACGAGAAACGAATGATTACGAGAGGCATCGTAATTGAGTTGTCAGAAGAAGATTTCCAAAAAATGTTCGAACCCGTCGTCTTTCTGTATGCTGCGCAATTGCTTCAATTTTTTTCTTCGGAATAAATCACAACTAGGTTCCCAATAAAGCAAGTTTAACGTGAAACTTATTTCATCCGCTTATGCTTTCGAACTTAAGAAACTGTAATGTAGTAAATACTTTAAACATTCCCACGTTCATAACGTATATTTTTCATCATGTGTACTAGCTGGCCCCCAAGGTTTCACCCACAGAGCCATTTACTTCATACAAACTTTGCTTTCATATTTTAGAACTTTAGGGGATGAATTTTGAAAAACCTGAGCTTATAGCTCTCCTACGTAATCTGATACAGAAATGTGAGTAGTTTGGTCTGTGCGTTAATATATTTCAATCAGTCAGTCAGTTTCTTTTTTATATATTAGAACTATTGTTGTATATATGTTCGTATGTATTTTTATTTTACATCCGGACAAAGCTGTAGCTACTTCTACATCCTTGCATCCATACAAATTTTCAGAACGCTTAACGGTCAATTATTTGACTACCACCACTAAAACCGTAATCTTGTACATAAATTACTATAACATTAAATAATAATGTTAGGCGTGGCGTTGAATAATAAGATTAAAAATAGCGTTATAAGGGAAGAATGTGGTTTAAAAGTGGACGTTGTGACTAGAATTGAAAAAGGTATGCTTCAGTGGTTCGGGCGTGTTGAAAGGATGAATGAAGAGAGAATAACGAATCAGATTTATGTTGCAAAAGTGAGTGGTAGTGTTGGTAGGGGACGCCCTAAAAGAACTTATATCAAATTAGTGGCTTATTAAAAAGGACACCCATAACCGACGAGCATGTATGCGTAGATGTATGAATGTAGAAGAAGCGAGGTGTGCCAGGATCGCGCCAAATGGAAATCCATGATCTCTGCCTACCCCTCTGGGTTACGGGCGTGAGCGCATATTTATTTAAATACAAAGCCAGAAGAATAGCTAAGAATAAGAAACGATGTAAATTGGAATTGCGTCCCACATGAAATTCTCAGACAATTAAACTTGAATTGTTTTTTGTCAGACCAAGTTTGAAAGCATAAAGCGAATCAAGTATTTCGAGATCGTTTTTTGGCATCCGAAGTCGAAGTTCGTTAAACTCGATACCTTTTTTTATCAACTATCTTATTTGAAAGGCTTATAATCGCTGGTCATGCCGAATACATTTGACGTTCTTTTGAAGTCACGTAACGTATTAATGTATACGTAATTTCTTTATTGCTTTTATGAATTGTTTGGATTACGTAATGGGAGCTTGGGGAGGAATGAGCGTGCTATTGAAATGACCCAAGGTTGACAGAATAACATCGAATCGAAGGAGTGTTTCTTAATGACTATTTCCGGACATTTTTTTGTTAGAAAGGATTATTTACTGTTATGATAACCGTTACCTATCAACGTTCGCCACAATCTCAAGAGTTACGGATGCGTTGCAAAGACCTTGTGGTAGAAAAAAGGCGATGTATTAATAGTGAGTACAGAATGTGAACTTCTTCAGTTTACAAACAAACTTGGCAAATTATGAACAGAAAGCAAATTGAAGTGAACGAACTAACTACATACTTCAAAACATTCAATCGATCAGTTTCCAAGAAATCAAAGCTCAATCTTCTTCAGCTTAGTGTAAATAACTAAAACTAGACTTTACATATTTATTAATTTGGATAGTGTTGTAAATTAAATCAAACTGTGGACTGTTTTGATCGAGTAGAATTTGCATTAAAATAACAGTAGGTCCTTTTAAATTATTACGATCAAAGAACACGCCAGAACTAAGTTTCTTATTCCGGTCAAATTATATGACAATAGTATATTATATTTTTTAATTAAAAACACAATAGTTTTATTACTATTCTAAGGTAATTATAATGTACCTTCTTGCGACCACGCCTTCGCAGTCAAACGAGTAGGCGAGCATATACATTAACTTTAGTATCGTAGGCGTAATATCACGGCTCGTCGGGATCACTCCCGAAGATCGCCAGCAACATTACAGGGCTGCTAAGGTTCTTCGAAAGCTGGTCTGGCTGGAGTGATCCAAGTCCCCGCTCACACGCAATATAACGCGCTCGTGTATTTGCAGAAAAGTAGACCCCTAGTTGGGGGGCTACTTCTTCCGTCGTAGCCGTTTATGTATTTAACAATCATCCTCATATTTCATATTTCTGTTGGTAAACCTATGTGAATACGTTCAGAAGTTTTAAGTTAAAGTATATTATAGAAATATTGTCCAAATCTATATGTTAGACACAGTAATATTAGACCAGGTTTCATTGCAACAAAATGTATAGCAATTATTTCGGTACACCCGAGCGTGATATCGGAGCGCATACATCAAGCGGTCGAACAATCACAAGCTGTCACAAGCATAATATATAGCACCGTTATTCAGACGTTCATACGCCGGAAAAGTGACCCTGAGTGATTTTCAAAATCATTGCGGTATTCAATGAAACGAACAATATAAATAAAAACACCAAGCCAACTGGGATTGGAAGAGTTTACGGATTTCTACTCGGCACAGACCTGGCAACCCGCTCTCGCTTCTAGATCCATACATTTTCAATTTACGAGTATTAATACAACATTCTTTGGTATTTCACTCATACAAGAAAGTATGCTTATAACATTACATGTAGAGTTTCCTTCAAGTATCCACTACCGATACCTGATAGTCTGATATACTGGAGTCGATTATCACTTCTTTGAGCAAGTTAGCACCAGAGCACGTATACATCTACATTAGTTATTCATCTGTGACAGATGTGACCGTACCTTAATTTTGCATGTGTCGGAATTTTATCGCATTCACATTACCGATGAATTAATCATCAACGTTTTATTTGATAACCTTGCGACCCAACTATTTACGGCATGTTACATGATGTCACTTTTACATTACTAAGCGTAACGCACCGGGATAGGTAGAGAGTGCGAATTTAACGAACATTTTCATCGGCACACCTCTCAAGCTAGGTCTCTTCTTAATTTGAGAAAAGTGACAACATATAGTATGTAGTCTCGTGTTATCGTAGCAATACGGAGTGCTAGACGGTACGGGTTGCCAGAAATCCCACAAAAAACTCCCTATTACACATGAAAGAGATTATAAGCGAGTTGTGGGTAATAGCATATGACCCAAATCTTGTGAATGTTCCGTACAGCAATAAGTAGCCAATAAAAAGAGACGACATATCAGCACTGACGAGACGAACGTAATAAGATTAATGACATCGAATAAAAAATTGTCAAATAAATCTGGCTGGAAAAAACGCGATGATGCTTGTATTAAAAACTAAATTACATATCTTTTTGTAACCCAGAGAAACATAAACAAACTTTTCCAACATGCCAATATCATAAACGCGCCGAGGCTTTAAGTTTATTTGCAAACATAAATCGACGTTCGGGACTTTTAGTCAAATGACATATTAATTGGTTGCAAAGAAACTCTTTTGCTCGTGTGTATACAACTTTGAAACGATAGAGAAATAAAAAACATCGAATGTGCACACCGCTTCTCCGTTTTGTTATTTTTAGCATTTCATTAAAGTCCTTTGGAAGATTTGGCGGTCAAGCTATTTACAATCCTGGGTTCGTATCCGATACAGCTCCTAACTTAAATACATTACCTAGGGTACTACTAATAGTTTGGCTACTAAAACGCCTTCTGTAGTCTTCCTCCAAGTCCGATTAAATCACAAAAAAAGTCAGTCCCCTCAGTCCCAAAAAATGGCCTTTTAAACGTAAGCTTTCATAGTTTAAATTTTGACATTGAAATTCGCAATTGGGATTACCAACAATAGCATTGCATATTATTTTTAGAAAACTATTTCCGTTTCTGCGAAAAAGCGGGAAATATGAATAAAACAGGGATTTGAGTTAGTTACTGGCCTATTCAAATACTCTAAATTACTGTTACTAAAAGCCGTGCATAGATCTATATACCTCCAATTAATTGGTGAATTTGTGCGAAAAATATTTCCGATTATTGATGATTCACTTTTGAAAAGTAATGTTCGTCCACATATATTTACTCGAGTCTAAATCTACACGATTTCACTTGGCGACAAGTGGCTTCACTTTTGACAAGCCGATTAGCTACCTGGGGGTTTTAATATCTTTGGAGTCGTGCTATTGGTATTTAGTTACGAGACAAAAATCGTACCAATAAAATCTGTAAACCAAAACTCACAGACACAACCGAATACCAAATTAGCAAGCTAAAGTAACAATAGACAGCCCACAGAATCCGTCAAAGATTTGTAGACGATCGTAAAAATTCCGAGTAAGGTTAGAACCACTTGCCTAAAATATGAAAAGAACAAATCATTCCTCCAGGCACGTTATACTTAACCTGTTACCTTGAACCGGCGTCTCTCAAGGATACCACAATAATTAGTATCCTTCACATGGTATATTCGTACCCATGTTTTATATTCCTTCTTAATTCAAAAAGTTAATGGCCCGTAAGAGTGCGCTAAAAAATTTAGATGGTCATAATGATTTTTATATGCTCATTTTAAGAAATTAACAAATTTACAAAGAAATACAAGATTCTTTAAGAGTATATAACCATTCTGACGATATGGGCTCCTTTATAAATGTAAGAGTTCAATATACTATCACAAGAGACCACCACCAGCATTTGGATACAAATGTTAACTTCTTTAGCAAAATTGTCACATTAGTTGACAAACAGACACTGGTAATGTTATCACTAACTTGCTTCTGTACATAACAAGTCAACAGATTCAGTGTTTGTGTTATTTTGAATTCTTCCAACCATTGAGCACAATGTACGATGGTCAAATGTTTATTAGATCAATCACAAACCCATCCAAATGTTACACCAATCGAATAAAAATTCGTCTAGGCGACGTCAGGCACAAATACGTAAATATAAGTTATGAGCTTTTTTCTTTTAGACGATAACTTCTTTCGTGGTGAAAAATGAATAAAATCGATTCAAAAGTATTTTCTTATTACAAATAAACAAACTTTAACGCTTTATAAATAATAATAAGAATTTAGATGTAGAATAATAGAACATAGAAAAGGTTTTTATTAAAAGGAGGGAAACCGATAAAGCACTATTTATTTTTTCTGAGCTTACCCAAATACGTAATGGCCTAACGCCATAAAAGTAAATTTTAGACACCAAGGTTTATCTATAGTTTCTATTGGATTTACAAATCGGAAATAAAAAAAAAACATTAGTTAAACTTCGCTGTGATAGATATCATCTAATAAAATTCCAATAGAAAAGAAAGCAAGCTTTTAAATTAGTCATATGATTAATAAAAATATAACGTTGTATACCTAAGTAGTCAAGGATTTAACCTCACTATTGTAGTATTTAATAAGCAGTGTTATTTTATATTTATATTTGTTAATTTTATTACTAAAAATAATATGCCTAAAATTTGTTGTCAACGTGGTTATATAAAAAGATTAATACATTTTTTTACAAAAATGTTCATATTTTTTAGCGTACCATGAAATAAACATAATTTTCCGTAGCGCTTTAAAATTGTAGCGCCATTAGATATGTAAAATGACCTAATCGTCCAATTTAAATTTCCAATACAACAATTTAATTAAGTGTAAACAATTATTCTGTTGTTCAATGTTGTTACTATTTTAGTTTATAATGGCATGATATGCAAAACAGTACCTATTTATTACTCTCATTACTGATGCATGACAAACAATTCATTGTACTCAGAGCATCGGTAATTTGAACAAAAAACAACGAAACTGTGCCTGTAAATAATATAAGGGTTAGTCCATTTTTTCTAACTTGGTTCCTCGACACTTAAATAAAACGCAAGGTGCGCAGGAGTTAAATAACTGAGGTACACTGCATTCTTTAAAAGAGGGACGACTGAGGGATAGCTTGCATTCTTACCGTTTCCAGGTCTTTGTTATCAGCTCACAATAATTCAAAAACACAATCTCATCATCCACTTAGTTAAACAAGATTTTTTCACACACAAATTAATATATTTATTTGACAACACGGCGGAAATAAAACTGGCACTATAAAAAACATACACAGCTAACTCACCGATGCACAACAACCAAACTGGATTCATTTGGCTCGCGGTCGTTTCGTTTGCCAGTCGGGCGCTCGGAATGCTATAGCTCTGACCCTTTCTGCCGCGCTATTAAATTACACCTTCTCGCTCTAATGGAGAAAGGCGCCAATGGGCGGCGCGGGCGCCGACTGCTTCCTTCGGGATGGTTTCGACAAAACAAAAGCCCCCCGATGAAAAAAGTCAATGGATGGATGTTGACGGACCAAGATGCGCCCATCAATATATTATACTATTTGATTTAAGCTGATTACGTTGGTCAGTTTGTCAATATTTACAGAAACATTTGAAAATAAACACGGTGGCCGGTGTGGAATTATTAATTAATTTACTTTAATAATATTTACTAGCAAATACGTATTACAAACTTAATAACAACAGAGGAGTCAATAATAAAATCTAACATCAATTGAAAAGTTTGGTCGTTTGACTTTTGGTAACGTTAAAAATATCTATCCATATCAACTGCATGTCCCAATTCTATGTTACAACTTACAAAACAAATGCTTCGGTATAACTTGAAAGACGATTAAATGCACACAACAGTCTATAAACAAAAGTAATGGAACATTCACTGGGAACAGAGTGGTACCAAACTTTAAATTGTGAGTCTATGTATCGGCAACGTAATGTACGTGTTGCAGTGTGTTTGACAGAATAAGTTTATTTAATAGCTTTCAAGCGTTTCCAAATATTTGGGATACCCAGTGATAGCCATCGTGAACAGATTAAATAGGTAGTTAAAATGCCGAATTGCAATGAAAACGTGTTAGTCATTCTTAAAAGAAAAGACTATTATAACTCTATCGTACTTATTGCAACCCCATAGTCGGAATTCGATTTCAAGTCAATCGATTCTGATGAGTTCAAGTTTTCTATTAAATAACATGACTGCATATTTAACGTGTCTTTTATATCTATGCATGTGGTTGTTGCTTGTGATATATGTAGTAGTAGTTTATATGTTTTTCGGTACCACAATAAAATTTGATCGCGTGTTTATAAAAAAAGAACAAAAATTAAGTCGTTGCACGGAAAACATCAATTTTCATTTTGTCAGCTCAGTGGAATTCCTCTTTGTATTATGATGGATGGGACAATTAGCTTAAGCGCACAGGATGGATTTAATTAATCGACCTTCTGAACTGCTTACAAATCATGGATATATTTAAATTATGTATTTTTATTAATAACAGAGGAATCTGATAGCTTAGTAATTAGGTACCGGGGCTTACGATGTAGTTTTTACCTAATCTAACCTCAACTTGTATAAAGCAATTTGTTTGTATTTCAAAAAGGCTAATCGTGGTAAGAATCCCGTCGCTTATAAACCTTATGTTTTGTATTTGTTTCTTACAGAATAAATCTCTGGCTTTAGTCTTACGTGTGTTAAATGCCAACGCCCTTTAAACCACGTAGTAGTAAGTAGTTGAAAAAACCTATAAATTAATAATTGTCATAAATCTATATTTTTTATGCTAGGATTTCGCTTATAAGTATGTAAGACAATCGAGAAATCTGTTCCTAAAAAAGGGGTAACAATAAAATAAAAAGTCTTATTATTTACTCCAATTAACCGTTCGGTGTTTTCTGGGTGAGTTTTCAACAATCTAAATAATTTAAATAGAAACCTGGTAACAAATGCATGATTACAATAAAAAACTATAGGTCGACCGTTTCACGTATGCTTGCAACGCAAAAAGTCCTGATGTCTTTTCGCCAACTCTCGGGTTGAGAAATTCCCGAGACATGTATTGGCATTGCTTAAGTCCACGTGCAATTTTTTACATTCCATACACCATGTGGTAACAATTTCACAATTTCCCCAAGCCGGAAGCCGGTCATTGAGAGTTATTTTTTTTACATGCAGAGTCAGTTTAAAATGTTTGCCTCGCTTATGACAATATCCTGACATTATTTAAATTAGATCCTGATAGCAATTTGATTTTTAGTTTATTAAGTGCGCGTATTTGACATTGTAATGGGTAGCATTAGTGACTAGCGTTTAATATCTCAATCTAGCGTTCCGACGATAAAAAAAAGTAAGCTAGTTATGGTAGAACTCAGAACAGATACCAATTTAATACTTGCAAGAATCAAGTCTATATCACCGGAAATACGGCACAATAAACCAGTTTTTGTTCATCTTGTCGTTTGATTACTCGCTGCCTTATATTGCAATCTTAAACTAATTAAACATCAGTGAGAAATATCTCAAAGAGCCTTTGTAAAATCAATTGTGATTTTCATCTAAGCTCTGAATTGGCCGTTCTATTGATGTCGGGCCTTTTAATCAAAACTACAGAACTAATTTGTACAAAAGGAAATTAGCTTCTTACGAACAACATTTCTATTTTATTTTATACCGGCGACTCCAAAATTCTTACCCTTTAGGTGGCACTTATTTTTTACGTGCTATATCGTAAAGTTAATAACTTGCGCTGACCATTAATTTATTTGGGAGGTGACGGGAAGTTGACAGGGCCAATGGTTTAGCAGTTCGTATAGAAATAAAATGACTAGAATAAAATAAATTAATAAATTAAGGAGGCGATCTGTGGTCAACTTTAGTTGATTTTGGATTGAACAGTGATCTAATACAAGCGCTAAAATCTCTTTATAAAGATTCTACTGCTTGTGTTAGGATCAACGGAGTCTACTCAGACTGGTTTAGCATCAATAAAGGTGTGACAGGACTGCTTAGCAACCCCTACTAGCTGCTCAATCTCTTTATGAATGATTGTTTGAAAGCTTTGAAAGATGAAGATTGTGGATTAAGAATGGATGTGGATTATTCTTAATAAATTAAAGATTTTGAACGACGAGTGAATGCGGGAAATAAAACGAAAACGAAACGAATTTATGTTGCAAGAGTGAGTGGCAGCGTTGGCAGGGAACGCCCAAGGGGAACTTATATCCACCAGATTAATGATATACTAAAGAAGGGCGATATAAGGAGTACCCGTAACCGACGAGCATGTATGCGTAGATGTACGGATGTAGAAGCGAGAGAGGTAATCCAGGATCGCGCTAAATGGAAAGCCGTTATCTCAGCCTACCCCTCTGCGTTACAGGCGTGAGAGCATATTTTTCTTTTATTTTATTTAAATGTAGATACTACTCATATCTTGAAGAACTGTGGTGATAGTTTGGATATGCCACTGTAGAGTAGACTAAATTCGTTTCTTGGCAGTTCGAAAACCATTCTTTGGTTATTTTCGAAATATTTTTTAACATTTTCGATTGTACATAACTTATTATTGCGCATCTTGGGTGGTTAATTGACTTATTTTGTGGAGATGCCATGTAGCAAGCAACCAATGCTTACTTTTAATTCTGAATAACAAACTATCTCAAACATTTGAATCCTTAAACTAAATTTTTTTATTGATTTAAAATATTAACCTGTGCAATTTGTATATACCTATATGTTGGAACAAAGAATGTGGTTAACCACGTACGAAAGGCTCGTTTGGTCTGCATCGACCCTCATGACATTTTAGGGGAAATATGGTTTAATTAGTAACTTTTTTTTACAACTTCAGATTATATTCTAAAATTATGACCAAACCTAAAGCTTGTATGTACGGTCGGCTCGAATACCAATTATCTTGACCTCCTTGAATACAGCCGTGAGTAAGAGGTATTTATATTTATACTTCAGCGTTTACCATTTTTAACGAACAAAATATCTATACAGGTGTGCCGAAACTCAACGTCAAGTGGGCGAGAGGGAGGATATTTCAGGTTATAGGAAAAATAATCCATATCACTTGGGTATGCCTTCTATCAGTGCAGGGAGTGTAAAGCTCACAATTTTCCACTTATGTATTTTTTTTCAGGCTTTGCGTTATCTTAAGCCATTGACGAATCGCATCTAGAACAATTAATTTTCCTTTTGGTTGATATAAAATAATATTTTTATATAGCTTTTGGTAAAAAAGTGAGGCATTAGGCATGTGCGACCAATGTGAAGCTATTGTTGGGACCAAGACGCCCAATCCACGTTTCGGGATATTTCGTGTGCGCGATACCTGTCCCAACCCTCTCGCCCCTGCCCTCGTGCCGTTGAGTTTTGCGACCCCTGTATATTTTTTATTATGTATAAATTTTTTCTCATTAAACATACTTTCTAAGGATTATTATTTTAATTAAATCTTTCGATACCACTTATACATAAATAAAAACAATAATATAAATAAATTCAATCATTTATTTCCGTTTGCGACTGGGTAGTGAACAAATCTCAATGACATTTAACGTAAGAACTATTTGAACTGTTTTCTGATACCGAATATATTACATTAGTTTTTTTAAGGAATAATAAGCAATTTTTTTAATTAACTAAAACAAAGAAACATCATACGATAAAAAACCTTATACATCAATATAGTTTATGGTTTTATTAAAATATTCTTATGGTATTTGATTCACAGAGTAAAAGTGACAGAGATCCACTATATCTTATAAATAATCTAAGCATTGAAACTACGTGAATATAGTGAAAGTTAGTATAAATGGACTAATTCTTCACAGATATACAAATAGAAATTATAAAAAAAACTCTACGCAAACTCTCACGAATTTGATATTTTTAACAATACTGGCATAAATAAAACATACATGTATAATAATTTCTAGTTCCACTAATTAAAGTCTAGATAAAACAACCCATTTGGAAACCAATTAAAAAAACCTTCAGTATAGGTAACAGAAAAACAGTCCCAAACTCACAAAAGTACAGACATCCTATATCACATAAAAGTTTACATCAAGACATACAATACATTGTTTATCATTAAATTGGGGTTCATTGCATTAAAAAAAAAACAGAAATTTATAGACGCCGCTCTTATTTAAAGTCAAATAAACATGAAAAAAATATAATTATAACCATAGATATTCCATTTTACGACGTACAATAGACACATAGTGTTTAAAAGTTTTAGACCACAGGTTGTCATTTAATTTGTACTATGTGCATTTAAGTCATTTTTTAAAATAAAATATAATTATAACCATAGATATTCCATTTTACGACGTACAATAGACACATAGTGTTTAAAAGTTTTAGACCACAGGTTGTCATTTAATTTGTACTGTGTGCATTTAACTCATTTTTTAAAATAAAATATAATTATAACCATAGGTATTCCATTTTACGACGTACAATAGACACATAGTGTTTAAAAGTTTTAGACCACAGGTTGTCATTTAATTTGTACTATGTGCATTTAACTCATTTTTTAAAATAAAATATAATTATAACCATAGGTATTCCATTTTACGACGTACAATAGACACATAGTGTTTAAAAGTTTTAGACCACAGGTTGTCATTTAATTTGTACCATGTGCATTTAACTCATTTTTTAAAATAAAATATAATTATAACCATAGATATTCCATTTTACGACGTACAATAGACACATAGTGTTTTAAAGTTTTAGACCACAGGTTGTCATTTAATTTGTACTGTGTGCATTTAACTCATTTTTTAAAATAAAATTACATTTAAAACTTTTACAAGATTGTTAATTATTTTAATCGA
The DNA here is from genome assembly GCA_029849275.1 of Papilio elwesi. Taxonomy (NCBI): domain Eukaryota; kingdom Metazoa; phylum Arthropoda; class Insecta; order Lepidoptera; family Papilionidae; genus Papilio; species Papilio elwesi. The sequence continues at coordinate 8,419,204 of CM056700.1, read as the reverse complement.
ATGGAAATATGAAAAGGTTGAATAAACCTTGTATTACAGCGTCTAAGTTCTATCTGTATAGACAGCGATAGAAAATAAAGAAAAAGCGGCGAATAAGTTGAGATTTTTATCTTGTTGTTTCGAACTTGTTCGCTCTTCATATACACAACTGCAGTGAAACCTCTCACAAGATTACGGCAAAACCTATGCATTGTGATGACACTTTAAGCTTAAAAATTTAACACAAGATATGTTACTCAAATAGTATTAACTACGGGACAGCCTCTATACTTAACATACTTTTGTGCGAGACTTTGTAATATATACGAAAAGTGAACAAATCCCATCGTTTGTCAATAAAAAATAAATTAAACTAATAAATTAAATTTCAAAACCTATTATAATTCGGAATGTTCAAGATTTTCATCAGATATTTGAAGCGTTTCCTCGCCGCCAGTATCCTCTGTTTTTTCAGGAAGAACTTCCGGTTTCTCTTCTTGATCCTCCAACTTCTCCGCTCCATCCGCTGTTTCAGGAGCGGCTTCGTTTTCGGTCTCTATAACTGTTTCAGTTTTATTATCCGACTCTTTCTTAACGGGCTTCTTCGGCCGCCATATTTTCATCTTGTTGACAAGATACTTCACTTCTCTGTCTAGATGAGACATCTTCTCTCTAACGCTATCAACCGTTAATTTTATATCTTCGTTCTTCTTCATCTGGTTCTGATCTTCAACAGACTTGGTGAGCCAAGATTGTGTTTCGACAATTTTCTTCTCCAGTACATCAATTTCAACATCCGTGAACACATCGCGTTCGGAATTCGCGTCTTTAGTTAAGTTCTTTGCCATTTTAAGGAATTCTTGAGAAGAATTTAGCATGTTACGAATCGCAGCTACAGCGTCAGGCCTTTCTCTATGTTCCCAATGTTTGTAAAAAATGGGATTTGTTTTTTCCTTCAACAATCCCAGTTTTGCGTCATATGTCTCTGTGTCGGCTTCGTAGCCTTCATCGTACAACCATTCCGATATTTCGCTGCATAGCTTTTTAATTTCTTCAATTTGTTCCTGGGTTCCACATTCGGAAAATTCATCCATATCAATTTTTAGCTGAGCATCGACAACGAAAGCCTCCAGATTATTCAAAGCGGATTCCCTTTCGACTCGTTTCCTATCAATTGTATTCAATTCTTTGATTTTGGTTTTCGATTCTTTGAATTGCTCCGGGGATAATGGTTGCAAGTTTAAGATTTGCTCTTCATTCTTAATTGGCTCTTTAAGTACAACTACTTTTGGTTTCGGTTTGCTTTCAGTTTCAGTGGCGTTTTGTTTTTCTGAGGTTGTTTCATTCGCCTTAGTTTCGTTCGTTTCTGCCTCTTTTGGTTTGTCTTCGGCCTTTTCCTCAGCTTTCTCTGGCGTTTCAGAATCGGAACCAAATAGTTTACTGATAGTGCTACCGATCTTAGACAAAGTACTGTCTTTGCCATCATCATCATCTGTCACAAATTTTTCCGCTACGAATTCCACATTGACCAAATTAAGAATGCCGGAATCATCCATGTTGAAATGAGCTTTAATACCCTTATGTTCAACATTTTCTCCAGTATGTTTCCCAAGAACCTCACTAACTCCAGACAAGATAACCTGGCTTAGATTTAGAGATCCAATGTAATTCAATTCAGTAGAAGGTATGTGATCAAGCTCAGCATAATTGACATTGAAAGAGAAGTCATCAGTGTGTTTATTGAAAGTGATCACCTTCTTTTGTGGATAAGGATTCATGGGACCAAACAAGGTTCTCTTTATCTGAAATAAGGGATTTACTTATTAATACCTATTTATACCTAGTTATCCATTAAACGGAATATAAATATTTCTAGTAATTGTACAGAACTGTTTAATTTTTGAGTGAAAACTGCTTTAGCTGCGTTAGACGATATTTGGTAGGAGAAAATCTTAATTAATTAATCGCATGAACATGCGTCAGTAACACGAGGCAGCAACCAAGTTCCCACCAGTTTTGAGTTTTTACTTCTGTCGGCTATCCTTATAACCACCTGTTTTTTAAGAGTATCAAATACATATGTACATAGAATAATTTCTCAATCTATTATACTTAATTGACAACCGTCAAAAGATACATACCAATTTTTCATTACCGTCGACATTTCTTGTAAAAACAACCTGTATGGGCAATAATACCGCGTCACGGACGTTCAATGGAGCGACTTTGTAACCAGTAGCTAGTGACGCCGCCCTAAAAAATAATACGTATTAAAATGGTATATGCCATATCCTAAATTCACATAGCTAGTATTTAATTCGATTGTGCGTAGAAATAACCCTTTTTGTTTTTCTAACCTATATACAGCTCCCATGGTAGAAGCCTCATCAGCATTGATGGATCTTGCTGGTTCATGTCCCACCACTTTCCGCAGAGCTTCGTGGACAGCTGGTGCCCGGGCTGCACCTCCAGCTAGCACTAACTTGGCCCCCTCGCCAGAACCAGCAGCTGAAGCCACAGCTCGTTGAATAACTCCTGATACTCTACTCCATAAATCTGAACAAAGCTCTTCGAATTCTGCTCGGGTGACCTATAAATAAAAATCTTTTTACGATATTTGATGGGTGGATGAAATCATGCCTACAAGAAAATGTGTCGAGAAGGTCTACGATTTTCTCCAATGGTTAAATTTTTTAAAATATAAACTATAACTTTCTAAAAATAGAAACTGTTTTTAATGATTAAAATTGAACATTTATTTAAAAGCAGAAAAAAATTCTAGTGCCATAATTTTTTTACAGGCAACACATTTTAAAACTACTCACCAAAACCTTAAAGTCTTTGTCATCCAAAAGGTTCTCAATCTGTGCATAATGCTCTGTATTGGCTGACAGCACTATTTTCAATCTCTCCGCTTCTCTCAGCAGTTTTTCCATTGCCCTGGGCGACGCTCTGACGTCACCACCGCCATTCGCTTGCCAAGCCTTTATCAAGTGTTCGCGAAGACGTAATGTCATTTCAAAACCACCCAATGTTCTGTAAAAGGCCAAAATATATTTAAATAAAAAGAATAATTTAGCCAAAATCTAGACTAGAGAGATTTCAATATTCAATAACAACAACATGAAGCAAAATAGACTAGTGATGTAAATGTTACAGGGAGTTATTTGCAAGTAACTGGTCACAAATCTTAACAAGTGATTCTGTGTGGAAGAATACAATTTAATTTTTTAAATCTAACTAGGATATCAAGCTCCAAGCTACTGATTGAAAATTGTTAATATTAAGTACTTCTAAGAAAACCTAATTAAATAGAGCAAAAGATAATTTTTATTAATTAAATAAAATTTGGTAATAATATTTAAAATATACATTACAAACCTGTCAAATCCAACACCAATGACTTGCAGCTGCGGTACAGTCTCAACATAACCCTTCTCTTTTATCTTGACAGTTTTGTACTCGACCAGAGCTGCTTTAGTGGACACAGCGCCCATGTCAAAGAACAGTGTATACCAGGCTGTCTCATTGATTTCCTTTATAAATAATAAAAGTTGTAAAGAGCCGAAGTAATAATTATACAAATATTTAAATCCAATCTAGGGAGGGTGTTTAATCTAGTAAATCTAGTGGATGAGGTTGACATGAGACCGATCTCTGTGGAGATCAATGAGGAACGCCTATGTCCAGCAGTGGACGACTCTCAGATGAAAGGAAGGAAAGAATCTAGCGAATATTATAAACTCAAGGCTGTTTAAACCCATTAATTAATTTTTGAAGATCCTCAATAGAAAAAATAGCATTAAAAAGAAAAAGTAGAATAAAAAGGAAAATATGCTTGTATAACATACTAAAATAGGATTACTACTTCATGTATTTCTTCTATTTTCACCTGGCTGACCCAGAAGAAGGGTAGACCCCCTTGACTGATTTTGAAGACTGAGGTGTTATCCGATTAGCTATAGGTAATATCATGAAGTGATGAACAATGATAACCATACAGCTAGTTGGAATTTATTGTTCTTTAGATTAACAATTACTTATTAGTAAAATGAATCAGTATAATAAAGTATAGGCGTAAGAGTCAAAACATTTTTTAAAATATATATTTATACTATTCTTAAAGTTACAGCAACTACCCTGTTGTTCTTGTAAAATACAACTCAAAATGCAAAGAATACACACCTTCCGTCTAAATATACCATAGTTAATACCAATGGCAGTATAGTCATTGATAAGTTGAAGTACATTGAGGCCGGCAAGAGCTGCCGCATCCTTAAGAGCTTTTCTTTCTGCTTGATTGAAGTACCCCGGCACAGTAATCACACATTCACTAATTGGTTGCCCTTAAATCACACAATACTTATGAAATTACAAAATACTAGCAAACCCAGCAGATGTTGTCTTGCATGAATGTTTCTCATAAACAAATCCCAATGGCACCCATACTACCCCCTCAAACACAAAAAAAAACATTAAAATCAGTCTAGGCTATTCAGAGGAGTAAAGTCACATACATTTGCACCGAAAAATGTAAATATACAGTTATAGTTACTCATGATTTACAGCTCATGTCTGAGTAAGATAATCCAACAATAATCACAAAGAATATAAATTTGTTCATGTTTAATCAAAAATTTCAAAGCTTACAGCACTTATCTTAGACTTGTTCTAAGCTTGACAATTAAATTATGTAATATTGAGTGAAAATTCATTCACTCATGATTATGACAGCAAAGTAATTATAGTAACTCTTTGAGAAGGACCAAAGTGAAGGAGAAAGTCTGTCCATCCAAAGTACTTGCTTTTTTATGAGCAAGTTAATTGTTAACTTAATCTAGTGACAAAATATCATAACTTCATACCATGGCTAATCTCAGCAAACTCTTTTGCCTTGGCTAAGAGTTGAGCAACTAGTTCTTCTGGTGTAAACTTTGTATTCCCATCATGTACAAACACAGGAGTACCACGGTCAGATGCTACCAGTTCATAATATGGGAACCTTTCCCTGAAATATCAAATGTTGGTTAATTATAGAAAAACAAAATGATGCCGCATCTAATTCTCAATACTTAAATCATTTAATAAATACATTCCTAAGCACATTATTATGATTTATATTAAAACTTTTCTTAATCACAACTGCACTGAATGAAAATACTTTAATAGAAAAAAGGTGAAATCCTATCACCTATTTTATGAGACACTACATGCACATTTACTATAATTTTTATAATGATAGAAAATGACCTTATTTACATTATTATCAACACAAAAACCCTCGCTTATTATCCATATAAGGCAAAAAAAATGATTAAGAAGAGAAAAGAGAGGAGGTTCTTGTGTTGATTATAACGTAAATTAGGTCATTTTCAAAAAAACAATTGCATAAAAGATAAGGCCTTACTTGTAAGCTTTTACCAAAGGATGATCAAATGATTTTCCCAATAAGTCCAAGAAGAATTTATAAGTGTTTTTCGGGAATCTTACACCCACATTAACAGCGTCTTCTCCAAATGTTCTCACGCCATCACGGAACGCAACCACAGCTGGCGTCTTACGTTTTGATTCCTTATTTAACACTATTTCCATAGGGACACCAGGCGACACGATACCTATTTTCATCCATTCTGAACCCAAATCAATGGATATTACTGCTGCCGCATCCGCATTTTGACTTAGAAGTAATGGTAACAGAAGCGAACACAAAATAGTATACATTTTCTGTGAAAGAAATATTATTTATCAAATTAAAATTACACCGATTCACATTACCGATTCCGGAAAATGTATGTCAAAACCTTTTTTTTATCAAAAAATAAAATGCACTTACGACATTTAGTACCATCTTCTTACAATAAATAGCATGTATCCGATTATTGGAATTGATCTCTTGTCTTATAATACTATAATAGTTGGAAATTCTTGCACATTTTTGTTTAATAAAGTGAGCTACAAGTGAGCCAGCTAGTTAAGTCCACGTCAAGTTTAACGTGTTTTCTTCTTTCTGGATAGGATTATTGTTGCCACTCTTTTTAAAAATTACAATAACAATGAAATGGTAAATATTTGTTTTCAATAATAAATTAAATAAATTTTTGGGATAACAAGATATTTGCTGAAATTTGTACTCAAAATTGGTATACAGCATAGTTTTGAGCTTGTCTTTGTGTTTTGTGACCTTTTTGACCTTGTTTGTCCAGACCAGATGTTTGTAAAACTGATGGTTCATTGAGTTGATAATTTTAGAATATCAGCCACGGCCAGAATCGTCAAGTTCCTAGATGGTCGTAAAGTTCAGGGACCGCTTTTTGTGATGGCACTTAGAGCATCTACGTCCTGCAGTGGACAGTGGTCTTTTGTCTTTCCGCAAGGCACCTTTGTTGGGCACCATGGAAGAATAATTAAAATGAAAATAACTTAAAAATTGTTATTTATTGATTATTGCAATTACACCTTGCACGCAATTTAATATATAAATCGTAATATTTTTAATCTGTCTGTATTACTTATACTCAGTGGCACATTTTATATGCTCTTTACTCAGTGGCATAAGCAAGAAAATTTCTATCAAATCGTATCATATGTTTATTTATGTAGGTTACTCTTTAGTTTTTGGCCTGATTGGGTGTTTAAAGTAAAGTGTTTGTTGAGTGTTGATTTCAAGAACGGTGGCCGCGGAATGCTGTTTATTATTATTAATTTCTAATTTGTGATTAAAATCAACGTGACATCGATAAGGTAAGTTTAATGAAATGTATACATTGCTCTTCATGTTCGTTTTATTTCACAGAAAGTTTGACTTATTTCTGTCATAAATAAAAAGAATAAGATTAGGCATTTCATCTCTAGTCCATATGCGCATTTTGTAATTTTTTCTTTGAATAACAATCGAATAATATCGCTTTACGTCCATCCCATTCTACAACGTGTATCGTTCGGTATCGTTTACACGCGGATCTAAAAATGTTACCTACCGAGTCGCCTGAAGTATGCTAAGACGCAGACGTTAGCGCTCCATCTAAATATGGAATGGATAGTTGATGGTCGTGTTAGTGATGTCCTCCGTGTCGTTTGTCCGCTATCCCTGCAGTTATGTAATGTCCCTTTGAGGTCCGCGTGGGCACGTGCACCAAATTGCACGTCGTAGTTCCACGTAGGAAGCACGACGCACGTCGACGCGCACGCGGTCGCTCTCTGAACCCCAGTTTCCTAGCAACACGTTGTTGACGCCACTGCTGACCTAATGAATACAAAAACACATGGTAATTATTGTTACATCATATCACCTGATACGCGTAGTTATTTTTACGTTACGCTGTTTTCTGGATGTATCAAATAAACTATATTGGTTGAATATTTTTGAGGATTCAGTTGTGTTAAGTGAGTGTTTAAGACTGTTTTGCATCTGTTTGTCCTTGTGAGTATTTTGTTCAGCTTCTTTGACCTTCTTATGTATGCTGATAGCACAAATAATTATATATTGTTAAACATTTGTACATTGGTGTCTCTGGTTTTTAATAGGTAATCAGAGTAAGCAGTTTAAAAATAGAATCTAGACCTTACAGTGGCCTAGTTTTCACTTCACACTTCCTATATGAATGCTAAAAATAAATTGTCTTAGAAAATACAATTTGCTAGTTACACAATACCTTTCAATAACCATTGAAAAAATTGTGACATTACTAACAAATCAGTCAGAAAATAATAATTTGGATATTCAAACAATATTCTTAATAATTAACTACTGCAATACAATGAATTTACAATATAGCTATTATGCTAAATTTATTGAAAAAATATTTTAAATTTTGGTTTTACACATGAGTTATATCACCTGCATGCATATATCTATATCTATAACAATATCAATCATATCAAGGCCACTTAATCTTTAGCTGCATGATAACTTTATATCTTAATTTATCATGTATATATATTATTATCACATTATGTAATTTTCATATTCTCTTCTCTTACTACTTTTCAATACATACATTTTCAATTCATTCTATACAAAAGGTTTTTTTTATTTATTATCTACTTCCAATCAAGTTGAGGCATTAAATAATTGACAAAAGTAAGGCCCATAGAATAAAATGTAATATCAAATATTCAAAATGTTGTCAGCACACCATTACATACCTGTTGGAAAGGGTCATCTAGTATTTCAAAATTGTTTCCAGTCAAATTATAACTCTGATTTTCACTATCAAATATTTTGTAACTAACTTTATGGGTTTATTTACACTGTTTAGACATGCAATACTTTCTCCTAACATGTAAAATTCAACTTGAAAATGTTTTATTCAGCACAGAAAACTTATAACAGGAAAAATTCTGTGAACTGAATTCTGGTCCATTCAGTGTGTGTCAATACAGGTATGTGAATATATTTAACTGGAATGATTTATGATGAAGAATGAAAATCTGATTTGAGAAATGGAAATCAGCAGCTAGATTCTATAGGAATTGTTGTTGATAAAAAAAAACTCTTTAAGAGTGAACAAAAGACAACTAAAAGAGTAATTTGTTTTAAATCCTATGCGAGAATAATAATTATCTATTGATGTTCAATGAGAATACAGCGACTGACCTGATGTCATCCTAATTACTAAGATAACCACATCCTTTCTGATTGATTGCATGTTTCTATTTAATGCTACAATTTTAAAAAATACTTACCTGCAATCATTCTTATAAGCCCTTTTTAAGTGTTGTTGATAGAGTTTTTCCCAACCATTCATAATGAGTTTTGCATGTAGGAAACATATAAGTAACTCCATGGAAAACATACAACTAATTATAGTTTCTTACTTCTAAGGAAAAAGACGAAGAAGAAAAATTTGACAAAACACTTAAAAAAAAGAATATTCCCACTCTTACGTGTCTCAATTGTGGCACTACCATGTCCCCAAATACATTAAAAGTCCCCAATTACATGGATTTTCGCAATCATATTCCAAATACATACAAAACACTTATGTTTTATATTGACACTCTATGGCACCATGGTTTTCCCCATGTTGAGCTGAGTCATTGGTGATAGAACTAGGTATAAACTATAGCTAGGCTGTCTACTTAATTCTATATTTACTTAGTATGTTCTCACATATCTAAACCATTAAATATATGTAAGAATTACTCTTCCTTTTGTTTGTTAATGAAGATACACATTTATAATAGCTGTCGCCCACGGGTTCACACGCGCCATTTAATTTAAACTAAATCAGATTATCAACGAATTAAAGTACTTTGGAATAGACAATATTTTAGTCAACATGCTTTGCTTCCATTATTACATCCTTCTCGTTTAGCATTCGTTTACTTTTTGTTATAAATAATTTTGATAAATAGCCTAAAACTCATAAGGCACAAAGATTTGTTTCAGTGTAAATAAATTCTGAAACTACTGAAATAATTTTAATAAATCTTATTCTTATACCTTATCCAGGGCTAAGAAAGGCGTAATTTTCTTTTCATTAGCATGCAATTGGCTACCTCGCAAATCTTAACGAAAGCTGAAAGCATACCAAACCCAAAATGTCACCAAAAATGATTAACTTTACAATTGTTTGGTCAATGAGTTAACAAACTCGTTATTCAAACACTTGCTTGGCATCTATTATGAAGGCAAAAATCTACGAAATGAATTAATTTAGGTCATTTATAGCATAACATTATGTTACGTAATTCTTTCATTTGTTAAATAGTGTCACAGTTTGTTAAAATATATATAATGATGTTTATATTACGATTCCCAATTTATGATAAGGTTATTTCAAGCTGTTTTAATTATCTTTGCCACGTTTAATGACGCGAAATATGTAGTAATTTAACGTAGTAATGGCTTATTACCATGGCCTGAGCCAGTTAATACCAGTTTAAACTGCGTATTTTTTTCTTGTAATAAATTGTGTAAACACGCTCATGCATGCGATGATTTCTCGTCATCTAATAATTTATGATATGAGTATAATATTATAAGATTTTTGTAGCAATTCAGATTTTTTGGTATTGAAGGAAATGCTACTGTCTTCATGAAGACCTTTAGTGCGTGGTTGAGGTTTCAGAATGTCTAACTGAAAGCACTGGTGCCTCGCTAAACTAAATCTAGGCGCCAGTGAAAAGGTGCTTTCTAGTACACTCGCTGTGCTACGGCAACACAGGGCCACGCCATTTTGCCTTCGTCCTTAGTCGCTAGTAGTTGACCTAAAACTATTATTAGTTTCACTTGTCTAGTTAAAGATCGATAGAATTGTAGTCTTAGTTCCACCAAAAAATTCAAGCGTTAGTATATGTGGATATTGTTTTATGCCATTTAAAACATGTTTAAGTATTTATTCTACGAGGAATCCTGAATTCAAATCCCCAGCCAGCCCCAATCTATTCTTCCGAATCTACGATCGTCTAAGACTACATTTCAATTTAACATAATGTGGAAGACGTCAAGCACTAACTTTATAAAAGTAGTCGTTGCAAACATTTCTTTCTTTTTTTCTAACTCTACAAATATTGATGACATTGATTTGATTATTATATCCCTGTTATGGGTAGAACCATCCACATGCCACCATCATAGTTCAATGGTGACCAACGGGAATATTCAGGCTACAATCACCCACCATCACAATCTCTCAGTGATGTGTAGTTTTAGCTAGAGTGAAATTTAGTGACGCACACGTCCATTTTTATATCTATAAGATTAATATCGAAGAGCGAATAAAGAATGAAATGATATATCTCCCAATGAACTGTCCTAAAAATGTAACTTTCCTACTTTAAAACGAGTCCTTTATCCATGTTTGCGTCACAGGTGTTTTGAGAAACGCAATTCACCATTGCTATAACGATATTTGCGTAGTCATTTCACCGCGAACAAAGAACATAGTTCTGATTACGTGAGTTTAAACAACTGGGTTTACCTCTGGCAGCTTCTGATAGCACTGTCATTTCTTTTATACCTCCAATAAGTTGCTATATCTATGTTATTAATAATTCTAAAAGTGTCAGTATAAAATAATAATATAAAATGTGAAAGTATAGGTACTACTACATATAAACGAATTGCATATACAATGTGTGGAGTTGTTGGCCGTCATCGATTCCGGAAAGAGAGCGCTGCATCCGGTTCGTGTGACGTCACAGGTGCCCTTTCTAGCTTCCAAATGTCACCTAGTTCCAATCGACTTATTTAATTAATACAATAAATTGTTCAAAAAGATTGCCCATTATTCAACGCCATAGTAGATATCGATTCACATAATAGAATTACTTATACACTTAACTTAACGCGTACTAACATAATCCGATTTGGTATTAGTATGGTGCTATATAATAATAGCTTAAATCTTAATTTATATAATAATATGGGTGGCCAGAAATAACACCTAAACGCATTTCATTGTCTGTTATTGCCGTTGTCGTTTACTTCGTTTGGGATGAGCCAGATGCCGAAGAATGAGTACATTATTAATTCCTACCTTGGAATTTTAATTTTATTACGCCATCCCTCACTTTTGCAAGGTTATCATGTTTTCTAGTTGTATCAGTGCCGTCCACTGGAGGAAGTAATCACAAGAGTTTGTTGTATTCATTTATCTTTTTATTAAAGTACTCCACTCGATGTTATTATTCTAAAATCCAAATATCTACCAATCACAAATACTTTGAATTTTATATGGACATGCAATAAATCTACGACAGTACGCTTTTTTGCGGGACACTCACAATATGTTGAAAGAACGACTGAACTAACGAGTTAGTTTTATGAATGTTTTTAAATTCATTTTATATTGAATTTATTCCCGATTGTAGTGATCTATATTTAGTCTGCTACTCTGGCTGCAGTTCGTCTCGTATTTGAATATATAGCGCATCGGCATCCTACTCGTGGGGTCAATATCGCGACGCCGCCTGGCATCAAGTGACGCACAACGTATGCAACAGCACACGCTAGCTTCGGATTATTGTCGCTGTCGTGGTATTTGACCGGTCGAGCCGGCCCATTCGTGCAACAGATGTTGTTGCGGACTACCACTGTTACAAATACACTATCCTTCTCAAGGATATAGCTGGTTTGTTCGACTGTAATATTTACCATCAAATATAATGCAAAATAATTCGGCCATAATTTGTGTTTACATTTAAATTTATCCGAAATTTTAAGTATCACTAGAGTTAATTGTTTATTTTTTATTTTTGTGGGGTTGTTATTTCCTTTACGAAACGGATGATACTCGAGGTCGGATCCGGTGTGGGGTGACCGCAGAATTTGATAAACGAACAAAAAATTAACGTTATTTTGTATTAAAAACTGACCGTGACCATAAGTCATAGTAGATAGACAGTGTTAATAACATATAGTAAGCTCCCTGAAAACTTTTTTTTTTATATATTACATAGTGGTAAACGAGCTAGCGGCCCCTGGAAATAAGTACCGCTACCCATAGGCATCCGCAACAAGCTAATGAGTTGCAGATGCGTTGCCTACCTTCATGGAGGGGACAAACAGAAAAAAGGATAATTCCAATCCCTGTCCATCCCCTCCTCATCCGTCAAATCCTCTTCCTCTTCCCATCCTTTACTTTTTAGAAAAGGGTAGGAGGGGGAAGAGGACTACAATTAGGCCTCCGGCACGTCACTCATCAGACGAAACGCAGAATACTTCTACTTCACGCCTGTCTTCTGTGACGTCGTGGTATTTCACCGGTCGCGCCGGCCCATTCGTGCAAAAGATGTTGTTATTGCGGGCTCTACCACTTATTCTTATTCTTCTTATATTCTTATATTTATATATTTTCCTTTGCCTATTTACGCGTATGATGTTACAAAACTATAACAATATGTTTCCAAACACGATTCCAAACAATAAGACACATCGACTACTGCGGAAGAGCATCAAGGTCACCTGTAGCTAGGCGAAATTATTGACCTAGCAAATAACATAACTAAAGCGATGCCTAAGGCAACAAATCCAAATAATTCCACTATAAATAAATTGTATAAAAACTAAGGTTTCGTTTTCATTAAAGCGTAGCCAAAAAAAACTCATTTCGCAAGTCTTCGTTAAACTTACAAAATTTCTCGTGTAAGGAAATGTGTTGAAACTGTGACGCTATTCTTAAAATTTCACTCTATTCTCGTTCAATTATCGATTTGGCCTACGAAGGTTTACTTGAAAGAAACATTGATCTATTCAAGATCCAGTAGAGTTGTGAATTTAATAAATTATGTTTTGTCGGTCTCGTATCCAAAGTGATCTGTTTTTTTCACTCATTATTAAAGACTTATGTTTGCCTTCGTTAACTGAATTATTTTCTTTTACGGAATAAGGTGGCAAAGGAACAAACGGTTCACCTGATGTTGAGTAACCGCTACCCATAGCAACAACACCGCACCCGCAACAAGCAAATGAGTTGCGGATGTGTTGCCTATCTTTAATGGCCAGAGAAGGGGATAGACAACGTATAGACAAAGAATATTCTCTTCTCCTATTCATCCCCTCCCCCATCCTATCCTTTGTAAGAAACAATGGGAAGGGGAAGAGAACCGACACCGGACTCCCTCATCAGACGAAACATATAAGTATTAAATACTCCTACTTCACGCGTCTTCTGTGAGGTCGTGGTAGTTCACAGGTCTAGCAATCTATAGTGAATTGCCGAAAATTTGCAAGGATGACTGTTATATTATTCCGCACTAAGACCGTTAAGTATAATAGAAATAAATAACTAATGAAATACACGACAAAACTGAAATTTCGAATATTTATTACGTGTTTCGCTTCCATGTTGCCTACGCCCGCAAGGCCGCCTTGATTATTTTATTGTTAGTTCTCCGTGCGATGTTCGAAGATAACACACGTTTTCATCTCAGACGCGAAACATACATACGTTACGTAAATATTCAGGCTACTCAGTATGAAGTCGCGTGATGCTTTACTCTACCGCGTGAAAACGTGGTTACGATTACGTTGCAGTTGAATCTAACTTATCATCTGAAACTTCCTTAGGTTTTATCTACACGTTGTGTCGGATACTAAAAGTGAAATCGGGTCGTGTTGTATTTGTTAATGATATGTGTTAGAAGATTTAACATGAGCCGCTTTTACGATTAGACTTGCGAAGGCAAGGTTTTTAAATACTTCATCCGAAATTAAATCAAACCATTACCATGCCTTTTCTATATCGAGGTTTATGTTCCTTATAAAAAGTTCAATGATGAAAGGTCCTGAGTCTATGATGCAAGTATTTCATGGATGTGGTCAACGAATTAGTCTTTTGAGAAAAGACCGTATACTCCTCCAGAGTTGTTTCTCTTGGAGGAGCAAGAGAAGCTGATGTTTTGAGCGATGTCTATAACACACAGTGATAGTGATACACAAAGGCGGCACGTACTTGCACATGATTTTTATTTTTATTAAAAAGTTAAACACCTTCTAGTTAATAATTAAGCATATGTGAAAGGTCGTTTCCGGGACGATAAAATTAAAAGAACGAATATTTATTTTAGTAGGTTCAAAGGTTTTTATATATATGTTCATTTTTCAATGCTCTCGCGTAATAAAAAAAGGGTTTATGTAATTCTTATACAACATTTAGTTCCGGCTGCAAATCATTGACCCCAAACAGTAACTGATCGATTGCGAAATACCAACATGTAGATAGAAATCAATAAAATTAAAGATAAAATTAGCTCTTAAACTTTACTGTTTCTATGGTTCTCCCGGTAAGTAAGGTACTTTTTAAAACTTCGTCTTTCCTTAAAAACAACTTGCAACTTGCTACGTGGGTATGTTTCCCATAATTCTTGCACGCTTGCTTTCGTCTTTTCCGAATAGAAAAAGAAATTCTTACAAAATGTAACTACATTGTAGAAAGTAATTGTTTACATATAAAAATGTAAACCCTCAGTCCCACAGTCAGTGTTAGAGTTATGAGTTGCGAACGGTGAAAGCGGAGACATAGTTTATGGTGAACAGTAATTTATAAAGATTTTTATGGACTTTGTTAATATTTAAAATGAAATAATTAAATCCAAAAACGAATGTACCGATTATAATGATTTTCTTGACTTTGGCCATTAAAAGCTGCGTCGTGCGGAATAAATTCACTATCGTTATTGATTATTATTTGACATTAAAGTATTTTATTTTTAATATATGAAACATATTAAAAATAAAATACTTTTAGTTGCTGTTGTTTAATTTGAGCGTATCAAATCCCTTACAAGCAATGCCAAACAGTTATAACGTACTTGCAATATAAAGTATAATATAGACATTCGGTGTAATAGTTTTTTTTTGTTTGCTCTAAAGTACTTCGGCGAACTGAAGCTCATTTGAATAATTGCAGTCATTATAACGGAAGCGTATTTATTAATAATTATGATCTAACGCTGAAGTAAGACGTTGTTAATGATCTGTAGAATGCGGTAATAGACATTATTATTAGCTAATGGGCTTGCTGCGGTGCGTCGGCGTCACCCCGAATATCACTACAAAGATCGATTCCTTGCTACCCTCATCGTATGGGCTACCGCAACCTTAAGTAACCGCCGATAGTGGGCCATCTTGCCAAATATGCGTCTTGTGGCTACCGTACCAGAACTAGTTAGGAATAGTAAATTATTAGGATTTCCAAGACTACATTTCCACTAAACGACTAGCGCGGCTGGTCGGGCTATGAGTATGGTGCATTAATTTATAAATAAATAGCTGACCCGGCAAACGTTTATTTGCCATATAAATTATTTATAGTAAATATTTTCAAATAAAATAAAACTAAAAAATGTGGGGATTAGATGTGGTTTATAATTGAAAGAAGAATAGAGCGCTGGACTGATTAAAAATGAGAGTTCGTAGTAGAATAGTGAAAATTTAGAGGCGTATGAATTATGCAACGCTAAATTAGAAATAAATAAAAAATTGCCCAAAAAATCAATCGTCGCAGCCACGTCAGTGGATATAGCACACCATGTACCATAGTACATGAGTAGTATCAAGAAATAGGAATCTCGCGCGGTCAGTCGTGCGGCCAGTAACTTAGTGGAAATGTAATTAGACCCCAATTGCATCACCAATACCGTTTCTCTTGTCTATAGTATATATAGTCCGATAATTGAAACGCATAGATTAGCTTTTTTGATTTAAAAAGTTGCTATCAAGATAATGGACCGTCCTTACGTGAATCAATAATCATCATGACATGCATGTCTTAGTATAAGTACTACATTGTAAGTATCGAAAATGATTACATTAGAATTTTGCATCCTGTGTGTGCTAACCGCAGAAAGCTTGGGAAACCTAGCAGCAAACGTCACGCTTTTTTATTCTGGTCTCTTATTTTCGTGGTCCAAGCACCCAAGTCATATAAAACTTGCTGGTTTTTTTTAAACAGGTGACAAGCGAGTAAACGGTTTACCTGATGTTACATTGAACACTACCACTTCTATCTTTAGACATCCGCAACAAACAAATGAGTTGTAGATACTTTGCCATCCCTTATGTTGGGCAGAGCAGGAAACGAAGAATTATAAAATACATGTACTTTTCGCCTGTATCCAAGGCCAAGCTGGACCACTCAAGCAACGACTATGGCTGTGCTGTACTGTCCAGTCTAAAAGTTGATGCATTAAATATGTCTTCTTTACGCCACCCGCATTCGGTGAGGTCGTATAGGATTACATTATTTCCGTCGTCTATTGCGGTTACTTTAGCACTAGTACCATGTTTTTATGATTGTCTTTAGATGGCGCCGATGCGTGGCGAGCGGGGCGGGTCGCCAGCGCGGGGCGCACGAGCATCGCTGCCGCTGCCGCGCCGGTTGATCCGGCAGATCGCGCGTCACGTGGCCTCCAGTGGTCGCTCGCTGCGCCGCCTCGAGGTCTCCGGCAAGGTCATCGACAACTTCGACGACATCGAGGACGCCTCCGATGACTCCGACATGGAGACGCCGCAACCAGCGTTAGTATCACTACCGATATATCACCAGTACCTTAATTAGGCAAGAGTGGCGCCGGAGAAGAGAAAGAGATAGGAAGTGCATGGAGTCTGCGAGCTACCGCAGACGTCAACGGAACTCAGTACAATAATTATATCCCTTTATTTCTCGCCTGTTGTCTGTGAGGTCCTGGCACTTCGGACTTAAAGCGGTCTCTTGGACTTTATGTCGTGTTTTCATTCAGGACATTTTAACCATAAAGCGTTATTTACGCTCGATATACGGCTACGCGTTATAGATATTAGCATTCATTGTTGTATGTAATGAATATATTTATTTACTATTCATTCATGCGAGGCCTATCGCGACCAAATAAACTCTGGTGGAAATAAGATCTAAGTTAAAACATCTTGTTTATCTGATAGTAGAGGTTTAGGTAATTATTGATGTTCTTGAAATCTCATATAAAGAAACTGCTGTAAGTTTGACGATAGTCATGTTATTTAGGTTTTTAACCTGAAGTTAAAGTTCGGACCTTTACAAATCAATTTAAGCGGTTTGTAAATCGAATTCGGACGCCTTCATATGAATTTAATAGGTAAACGTCGCAATTTGAAATTAAAACCTTATGTTTCGTAGTTAATAAATTCTATGGATAGTATTGTAATTCATTAAATTTAAGCTAGTAGGAAATATTAATATTATGAACCTAATTTTGCTACTCACTTTAGTGACTATTTTACAAGTCAATAGATTTATTAATACATACATTTTCAATTTATTTGCGATCACTTGATCACAATGTTCGAGGAATGTCGTGGTATTTTTTCAGTGATTCCCAATAGGAATAGCGTGTGACATAAAACTCCGCTAAGTATAGATTGTCATTGATACTGTTTCATCTCAATCGAAATAATATATAATAAATACAATTGCTGAACTGTTTGTGACGTTTAAAAGGTCTTTTGAAATGTTTTTAACTGTATAGATATTTGATCAAGCGTGAAGATAAAATCAATGCTCTCCTACATGCTCAGTTTAGTTCCCAAATACTTATAAATCCCAAATACAAATACAATTAATATTTTGGCGATAATGGCTTACACATAAAAGATAGATAAATGCTATCGCGAACTATTTTTGTAGGACTATTTAAGATAAACATTTCCATTATACATTATATACGTGTAACTCTAACGGTTATTGCAGCGCACCCAGAATAATTCGCACATGGTGGCATTTTTTCCTCCTTTTTTGACACTTATCGACTGACAATTATAGCCCTTATGTTTTTATGATGGTTAAGCTATAATATTGTAAAGTTTCATTACAATCCATTTAGATTTTTTTGCGTGAAAGAATAACAAACATCCATACATCCACACGTTCATACTTCCTCATTTTTCATCTTCGGTAGAACCGCACCCATGCGTGTAACTTCTGCAGTCTCTTCCAGTATTGACGTTTTATTTTTAGAGTACGCTCTATGCACTCGCCTTTTCCCAAGAAGGGACACATCTACTGTGGTCTGGCAACTTAAAGTAATGTGTAAATTTGTTTCGCCTCGAGGCTGCATACATTAACGTTTCATAACACAAACGAAAGCTAAACACGAGCTCACGCTCAAATCGATGATATATTTACACGAGCTTGTCACTGAAACGAATCGACGTGAAATGTGGTATTATAGTTATTTAATTTGATTTCATTTCTGAGACGCTTTTATTGCCTTGGCCTTGTATCTATCAATTAGTAAAACAGCTTTGAAATCAATTTTACCTTCTCACTAAGTTGTATTCCGACTCACAAGTGACAAAATTCACAACTTTGTCAGCATTATAATAATAAAAATATATATATTTTGTGATTGAAAATACGGTATCTGTTTGAAAGTTGATTAATACTATGATACGTTATTTGTTTACATAAATTAAAATAAATAATCCATTTTGCATTAGCATGTGACATTTGCGATACATTCTGTATTGAAATTCGTAATTAGGTGGGTGTTACTATATGTGTGTGTCACCGACCAATCGTGAACTTCACCAGTTTACAATCGGACTAGGCAGGTTTTAAACTGCCAGTAAATTCCGACCTCAAGTACTGTCGAACTTAAGATATTATTTTTTATATAAAATTAAAACGAATCAAACCAATAATTATTATCTTCTATTTTACCTTAAAGGTGCAGGTCACGGGGAGCATTTGTCTGTGATATGACGTTACAGATTAGAGCATTTCATTAGAACCGAGCATTACAGTGCGCAACCGGTAATGATACAATCTGTAATATTGTAATACAATTTGTAATATTCGATAAAAACCCCAAAAAAATTTTGTAATACGCTCAAAATCGAATATTACACTACACGCGAATGCTCGTTAGTCAGGGAGGCAGTATTGTAACGTAATGCTCAATATCGCATATGAAATTTTACATTACAGGCGAATACTCCCGGTGAGGGAGCACCTTTTTCAGTTTACGATTTCACTTTAACATGGTATGAAACTAATCAGTCGAGGAATCACAGGCCAAATTGCGATTCGTTCAGTTCATAATTTCCTGACATTTTATAATGTGCCTAGTCCGATTATAAACTGGAGAAATTCACAATCGGTCGGTGACAAATATATTAAATCTGGTTTCACAATGTTTTCAACACGTGTTCACATAAAGAAACTGCCTATTATTTAAAAAAAATGTTTTATCAAGATATATATTTTTTGTTATAAGATAAAGCAAAGCGTTGTGTATAAACTTTATCGTGTCGTTAGGAAGCTACGCAGGTTCGTATCTTTTAAGAAATGCGCGCCATTGTTTAATCTAATTCAATTATCTAACAGCTATGTGTAGCGGTTTAACTCAATGATCGATGATCGCGCGCGTCTGATAGTGCCTTTATCAGTTTTTTTAGGTGACCGGGTAAGACTGGTGACCTTGTGACTTGCCACACGTGACTGATGCTGTTCGCATACTTTGCTAAAGATATAATAAAATAAACAAGCTTTACGTTTAAGAAAAATTATATTAATAAATAGACTGCTGTGACAGTATCCGACAGGATTTGACACACCGCTCTCTCTTCATCTATTCATACATCTACGCATGCATATTCTTCGGTTATTATACTCTTAATACCGACATTCTTTAGTAGGTATGTCACAAATCTGATCGTTGAGGTTTGTCTAGGACGACCCGTGTCAACTCTTTCTCTCACTTTTGCAACATATAGCTCTCTTGTCACTCTCTTTTTATTCGCCCTTTCTTCGGCATATAAAATAAGAAACTGACTGATATATCAACGCACAGCTCAAACTAATGGGCCTGGAGACTTGAAATGTTGTAGAGATTTCTATTATTATGTAGGCGAGCACTAAAAGGGGATTTTTCACAAGTCTTCCTCAAAAGGTTCTAAAGGTAGGGTTCAGTTTAGGCTGGACAATCGTCGGTTAAATTTAATTGCACGACGGGTGAGACCGCGGGGCACATCTAGTTTTTATATCAAATAATGCTTAAATTGTGCTAGCTGGAAACCGCGTATTCGCCTGCGTGAATTCGTGCATAAGCAACACTACAAGCCGTGACCTACAAGTGACCAGCGATAAAGCGAGAGAGGTGTGCCAGGATCGCGCCAAATAGAAATCTGTAATCTCTGCCTATCCCCCAGGGTCACGGGCGTGAGCGTATATTTATTTTGTTAGAAAGCAAATTCGACGTCCAGTCATTTTATACCGTTTAACCGACACAATAAATCGAAGGAAAACTGTTTACATGCATGAGCTCATTGTAATATTTATGAGCACATTTACCTCGTTGTGATACATGCCGTTGTTTACTATTTCAACAAATTATTCATAAAAAATAAATAAATATATAGTAATTGTTGAGCTGTTTTGTTAGTAAAACTACCAGAAACCGCATTGGGATAAAGATCAAATAGGACCACTCTAACTAAATAATCGATTGCTAAATAAAACAAGTGCGAGTCGGACTCGCACAAGAAGAGTCCGTAACATTTTCTATAAAAAAATCAAGTTTGTTGTATGTTTGTTTAAATGTTTATTTTATTCTGTTTGTTAATTTATTATTATTTGTTGTTATAGCGGAAACAGACATTACATCATCTGTGAAAATTTAGAATCATGAAATACAGCCTGGTGACAGACGGACAGACACAAACGGACGGACAGCGAAGTCTTAGTATAGTTTTTACCCCTTGGGGTGGGGCCCTAAATAATTAAATCGGTTCATAAATGTCAAAGCGCTGAGGTAACATAAAAAAATGACAAGCGAATTACGAACGTGCCCTCCATTTTTAATTCGGTTAAAAAGTAGGATAACGAATTTCCGATTAATAATTTCGTTTCTAATTTTAATTAGTTTGTAATATAGAGTATACCTTTTGCACGTTATCAAGGCGCGCCGTGAATATATTGTTAAGTTTTACTTGTAATTAAAAACTGTTTAACTTGAAAGAATTATATTTTACATAATCTTATACCCAAAATATCAACATTCCAAATCTGTCTATCTTTGACAACCAAAAACGTACATTTCTAAAAAGAACAATTGCCTGCCAGCAATATATATTTTATACTATTGTATCCGACTTCTTATCAATCCAAAAAGGTTGACTCCGTCACAATATTATAATTGAAGATTTAGGTGTGGGTGATGTCAGATCGTGGCGCATACCACAATGAGTTCTTCTAATGTGTGGCAACACGCAGGTTTGATTAATTCAATGGGTTCCTTCAGATGTAATGACATATGCGACAATCTCGGATATGGATTGGTTACTAGTTTTCCGCTCAGATGCGACTTAAAGCGACTACGTGTAAAAAGAAATGTAATTTGTGTAGCAGGGTGGCGTGCGGCAACGCTGGTAAC
This sequence comes from Papilio elwesi, assembly GCA_029849275.1. Taxonomy (NCBI): domain Eukaryota; kingdom Metazoa; phylum Arthropoda; class Insecta; order Lepidoptera; family Papilionidae; genus Papilio; species Papilio elwesi. Next base: position 8,397,388 of record CM056700.1, on the reverse strand, counting down.
CTACCACCGGCGGACCACGACGATGACCTTACCAGCCTGAGCTGGCTGCAGGACAGGAACTTACTCAGTGGTAAGATGTGATGGTTGGCATCAGTTGTTAGCCTATTCAAAATGTAGCTTGTGTCATTTTGTTTATTCGTACTTTTTGATAGTTTACCCTCTACTTCCCTCCCTACACCTAAATATTTGGCAAAAGATCATTGGAAATACAATAACTTTATTACTTTGTTTAAGTGTTATTAGGATTTTTCATTTTTTCTGGACCCGGATTCGGTTAATGCGTGAAACACACAAGCTGACATTTGCATTTGGAATATTTCTTAGAATTATTAATGCTTAAGAATTGCAATTTATTTATATTCCTAACGATTGTCGTCTTTTAGGATATTTGCTAAGTAGATTGTTAATTTCTTTTATATTTCTCGGTCCAGGAATTAACCTCAGCAAAAATGACTTGGAAGACACGAAAACAATCACCGGTCAGGTAAAGGTAATTATTTTGTATTATTTACTAAATAAACTACAACGTATTACGTCCTGCTTAAATTAGTAGAAATGACACCATGAAACTTTTTTATATTGTGTTCATACCTTTGTTGGATTATTTTAAACGTTTCCAATGTATCGATCTGAAATAATATTGAACGGTTTTATTTCTAATATAATTTTTACAAATCCTCGTTACCGTCATGAAAACACAACATAATTTACCCACCAAATCATGTTTCAATGTAACTTTTGAACGTCATAGTTTTAATGCAAATAGATATAAAACAAATAAAAGAACTGTAATTTATTTAGAACAAAAAGAAGTCGAGTAAATTGCTGCGATATTTATTCGCCGCTGTCTACTAAGGTTCTATTTATTCAAGTGCTGTGGAGAAGTTCAATGCCAGAGCCTATTCTTTAGGAGTACAATGGCTATGGAAGATGAAAGCATAACCTCGTTTTAATACAATTTTTTTTAAATCTTGAGTTTTTTTGTTAATGTCAACATATTGTGTAAATAATTTACTAACCATATCAACTAAGGCTGGGTTCACACGGCAACGCCGTTTTTTCCTGCCCATTTTTGTAGTTTTAGATTTTAAGGTAAGTTCGTTAGTTTTTTTTACATTATATAACTCGTGTGAACGATTCGGTGTACAATGTAATGCCACTATTTATTCGTTAAGACGTATACTACAAAACAACGTGCAGGTCAATGCCATCGTAAGCTGAAGGTTGTGCTAGAGGGCTAATGATATTAGTAAAATAGCGGATTCGAACCCACGACCTTAAGCGTAATCTCGCTTGTTTATGGGTTGCCATTGCCAATGGGGTCGCTGGAGAAAAAGAATTTTAACTTTTCCTATCTTTCCTATAGAATAGACCCTTTCTATCCGAATAAGAAAGGACCGGAACTGGACCTGCGGTACCTCACTCATCGGATGAAACGCAGAAGCATAAAATGCTTGTTTGCTTGTATTTCAAGCTGTCTTCTGTGAGGTCGTGATATCTCATCAGTCGAGCCTGTTTATTCGTGCACCTGATGTTGTTGTTGCGGGCTCTATCACTGTAAATATAGTAGTATATTTACATTGGTAGAGCCCGCAACAAGGTAAAGTAGTAAATATATAATATTGGATTAAAATAATGGCGTATAACAAAACCAATACAATATCGTAATCACTTTCTTTGCAGACAGACACAGCAAAAACCCCGCCTCCGGTAATCCGCATCCCCTCTCCCCCGCGCACGCCTTGCAAGGCTCCCCCCTTACCTCCCCCCACGTACACCAAGCCCCCCTACTCCTTCTCTTGTCTTATATTCATGGCGATAGAGGCGGCGCCAGCCCGTGCTCTACCGGTCAAGGAGATATACGCCTGGATCATACGCCACTTCCCATACTTCAAGCACGCACCACAAGGCTGGAAGAATAGTGTCAGACATAATCTGTCACTCAACAAATGCTTCCACAAGGTAAGTCAAAAAAATATAGTATAATTTAAATCGAAAGAGAATAATATAATAATTGCAAATAATTTAAACGCTATAAAAACTCAAAAAATCTCTTAAATTCTAAATAACTCTGCAACCACTTAGAGTTCCAGTAAGAATGTAAGTTTTAAAGGTATCAAATGCAATGCAATGAGCAAAACATTGAATGTCCCGATCGCGGTACATTCAATGTTTTGCTCTTCTTATTTGTTTAACAGCATCATAACTCTAACTTTGAGACGTATGTAAATAATGCTAAGTATTTCACTACTACATTACCTTGAATTACAGGTAGCTGCTGCGCCCGGACTCGGCAAAGGGTCCCTGTGGACTGTGGACCCACAGCATCGCTCTACTTTATTGCAAGTGCGTGATTAGACATAATGTTTTCATTACTGACACGATCTTTACGATTACTTTGCGTAATAAAGTAATTGCGCTATGGAAAGAGCGTTGCTTAGTAACTAACTATTAAACAGAATTTATATAATAACGATAAGCTCTGTAGACAAATAGTAGCTAAATTGTGAGCGAAAATAATCGATTTGTTTGGGAATGTCCATGCCATGCTCATATTACAATGCATGCACATTTTTCAGTATATTTAAAATCACCTGATAACTTTAAACTTGATTCACCTTTCTGCATTTTGGAAGCCTGTATAGATATTTTGCTTGTGTTTTAGCAGGAAATAGTAGAGATAGGGTGGGCGGCAGTTCTGTTATCCGGAGAAATGCATAAGTCTATATAAATACCAATTATTGCAGGCGTTCGGCCGTCAGCCGGTGCCGCCTGTGGAGTCCGAGTGCGAGCGCGAGCGGGATGCGGCGGCGGGGGCCGGCAAAAATGCACCCGACCCGCAGCTGTTCCCGCACCTCGCGCGCCGGCTCGCGGCGGACGCGCGCAGCGAGCCCGGCGCTGACGAATACCTCGCCGCCGCCAGCGTGCTCGCCATGAAGTACGGCCCCGCAGTACTCGACCAGGTACACTACATACAACGCTTTTGCGATAATTTGTACATTGATAAATTACCAGTGAGTTGCCGAGCTAAATGTGTGGCCAACACTGTTAAACCGTAAAAGCTGTCGGCGATTCTAGTGGTTCCGTTTATGAGGAATTGAAATCGAGTTCGAGTCTCTCATTCCGTTTTACCAGATTGATTTTGCACCATAATGGCTGGCAACTTAACTGCAATTATTGTGAATAATTCTTGAAAGCGGCGATCATTGAGCATCAGGTTAACCCTTTCTGTCGTATCCCCAGCTACCACCAGCGGCTCATCTGGTTATATCGCGGTGTGCGCGCGACGAGCACTCGTACAGCGGGGGAGGGGAGGAGCGGCGCACCGCGGAGGCTCTACTCAACCTGGCCGGCGTGCGCTCCGAGCCCGCGCCCAGCTAGCCTCAGCTGCGAACCCACCAGCCTACACAGAGCCCCGCAGCAAGCTCCGCGCCGACCACCGCGCTGCACGGTACGCGGCCAATGATATAAATTTCTTTTTAGACCTTCTACAATAGCGTTTTCGGCCAGTAAATTATCGTTTATTAACGTCTCTTATAGGTCGCACCCTTAGAATAGACTGTATACAAAATTAAAACTATTCCACTTTGAGCTAAATAAAGATTAAACCTACTTCTGTAATATAAATTTACTTGAGAGCGGCAAGGAAAAAGTTAGTCTATACTAGAAACGTCTATACGTTTTCTTACATTTTGTTTAAACGACTGTCTTCATAAGTCTAAGGGTGCGATGCGATATGCTACCGCTAAAACTGGAAAACTGTTAACGTGCGGAATGTTTTCATTCTGTTATATATTATTATTATTATACGGAAAATATAATTATAATAATTTTTACGAAAACATTTCTGTCGGAAATAATTGTATGTCAATACATGTACAATTAATGTATAGGCGAACTATAATCCTCTTATCTACTAGGCAAGAATTAACGCTCGTAAACACGTGACGTTGCCAGGCAACGAAATCACAGACAACGAAAGTTGCTTGGCACAACATGTTGTGTAACATGTCGAGCTTCAAATGTTGTGTAGTGATGCGAGGCATTATGGCTAAAGCTTGTATTTACTTTGATTCGGTAAATTGCATAAATTGTTTTATTTAGTTAATTTGCACAACTTTAGCGGTAACATTTATTAATGTATTTTTTTCAAATGGCAATTGTGGAAGGTTTTATTATTGAAAACAATACCTATATATGAAACTTAATTTACGATATCTAGGCTATTTTTTTTTTCTTTAAAATTAAGACGATAATTTTATATAATCTATATATGTGGAATTTTACCTAAACATAGTTTGTCATATTAGTTGCGTTCTAAGCTTGATTATCTATATTACGTGCTCAATGTTTATTTAGGAGAATTATTTAGTTACCTTTTAAAACGATACGATTTTCTTTGAGAAAAATCAGATAACGGCTTGGGCATAGCCCGGCTGCGTTTGTTGACGTCGTTGTTCTTAGAACGGATACTCAAATATTCATCGCTTGATACGTTCAACACTATTAGTTTGAAATGTGTATAGGAAAAATATTACCATACTCTAGTCCAATAAAGACAACCCTTTCTTATTTCGGTAGCGTGTAAACATGATGTTTAATAAATATATTATTAAAATTTAGAATTTGAACATCCTGTATCGTGTAGATCGAGATATTTTCTCATTAGATAATCAATTATTTCCATTCGTTTTCATTACGAATACATTAACGAGATCAAGTGTCCTCGATCACTTTTTAGTGTAATTTTCGATTGTAAAATATCTCTAAAAATGGACTTGTAGCATCGCAAAACAGGGCGAACTCGACTACACTTGTCGATAGTACATGAAATAGTACCTTTATAGTGATAGATGTGATAATACTTGGTATGACTTATTATTAGAAAAAAAACCGAATGGGAAATAGTTGACTAGGTACTCCTTGCATTTAGGATTCCCCGATTTACTGTTAGTCAGGACATTAATAAATATTTGATTAAGAATACATTATAGTAAGTATAAAAGAACGGTGTTGCTATATTTCCGTCGTTTTTGCTGAGTAATTGAATTATTTGAATGCCGAGTATTGCCAGTATATGGTTCCCTTGTTCCGGTTACAAACTAAACTGGAATTATCAACGACGGGAATGTTGTACACTATAGGTATTAAGCTATTTATAATTTAAATTATTTCGCTTCGTATATCTAATATATAATTATGGGAACGGTGAAAATTATGTGAATATTATTCTAAAGTGAGCAATATAGGTGTAAACATTTCTACTTTGTGGGTGTGATGTGAACAGACATTTATATATATATACATTGTATACAGGGCGATCAAAATATATCTAACCACTTGTTCGTGTTTAAACGGTGATAATATCTTATATATTAAATGTAATATATATTTAAACTTTATGAATGCACTAGCTATAAGCAAAAGGTATTTTGTGTTCATAGACCTTGTGATCGAATGAGGCAATCACTACCGCTTGTAATGTGGTGTCGTTCGCTTTACCTTACAGTTGGTTCTGCCGCAGATATCTTCTGTACCTAAGTTGAATATTGTATTTAAACAGTATGTAAAGTTGAATTAATTATTTCATTTGTCATTTTTTTTATAGGCAATTATTTGTAGGCAAACAATTGTACAAAGTATTTGATTGTAAGTTTTTTTTTTCAAATACGAAAATGTACTGGACATCATCATATGGTTTGAGGACACCTGGTTTTTAGTATTTTAGAGAATTGTGTTAAAAATTGATATACGGTGTAGATTTATTTTCTGAAGTTTTAAATAAAGTACAACAATTAATTTTAATAACAAATATTAAATACGCTAGATGTATACATTCGTTTCAAATTGTCTCTTCTCTTTTAATAACTAATGCCTTATGCATTGATTTTATTTAATTAACAGTTTTTAAAATGTTCATAAAGTGTACAAAAATCTTATTTTGCTAATGTATGGGTATCAGACTGAAATTTATACGACTGATCACAGAAGAAGCAATATTATTTTTTAGAAGTGAATTATTTAAACCAAGCCAACAACAAGCCTCTGATGAAAAAGCATTATTTATTTTATTACATAAACAAATAACAATACAGCCATAATCACAAGGTGTCCGTTAAAATTCTTATCAAGTAAACATAAATATTGTGTGCCAAATGTAAAAACAAATAATGTATCGTAAAAACGAGTAAATCCAAATAATTAGATACCAGTAATATAATATTATTTATAATGTATTTATAAATGGATACATAAACTTATGTAACTCGTAGATTTATTAGATGTTAAGTGATATTACGGCAATCTTAACTAGATTGCTAAATGTTTAAATACATCTCTGCTGTATTTAGGAGCGTCTTCCATCTTAATCATATTGTGTATTTGTTTTCTCTTAGATAGCTTCGGGTTCGGGAAAAAGTCCGTTTAGAATGTTTAAAAAAAAACAGTTGCTGGCTTGATTCTACGCGTTATTTATTTGTTGTAGTTGTGAAGACAATCAACTTTAAAAAATGTACTTCACTTCATATTAGTTTCGCAATTTCAAACAAATGTTAAACTTTTTTTTTTGGACTGTGCAATGAATTTACATTGGCCTTTTTCCCGTGACCGCGATCTCACTATACCCTTTCTTTCGGTGTTAAATATATGTAGATAAAAAATTTACAGCAATAATTAGTACCTAATTGTAGTGTACTTCGCTGATAGACGCTACGCGTATGACTTGTGTATATATACAATTTCGACGTTATTTCCTCAGCGATGACTTAATTAATTATTTTTTGTTAATCTGTGCCGCCTTAAATAATGGTTGCAGATCGTCTGCTAGCCTCTTGATATAACAGAGTGTGTCAAACAGAAAATCGGAATTTTCACACATTGCAATTTAACGTTGGCAACCCGAGACAAAATCAACGTGGAACTTTGATAAAAACATGATTTTGACAGCTGAATAGAAGTAGACCGTCATTTTGATGACAACACTAAATCCTCGGGTTCCGCAAGTGTTATATTACAATGTGCGGAAGTTTTGCTACAAGTTGGGTTGTTGCACGACATGTCGTTGGTGTTGGGTTATGTAAAACTGTATTTGTCTTAAAATAGATGGCTTTCATTTAAAACAAAAAAGTTATATCGACATGATATTAAAATTGTTGCGGCTCATACTTGACAAGGTGAAAATTAATTTTTAAATTATTAATTTATTTCCTAGGTTTAGTGAGTTTGTCTTATTTACGTGGTCAGTTTGTGAAACGACTTTTGAGCGAATTACTTTGTCAGTTTTCGATAAACAAAAGGCGTTGATATTTAAAATGTGTACAACGGACTACGGTTAAGCTTAGCTGTGAGCAAATCCGGGCTGTATTTTAAGTAAATAAATTATGATTGTTATACTGTTGGTGCGTTCGCCGGCTTACACGATTTTTTTTATATTATTGCTATTGTTGAAAGTTATTGCCAAATTTTTATTTGTCCTAAAAATCTTTTGTCTATGTACATATCCATTAAATAAATTATGTACCGACGATCATCATGTGTTTTTGTTCATTAAAACCTAAACACCTAAGGCTAAGCGTGAATATATATTAGTGCTACGTCACGAAAATGGCAGCCAGGCGCATTTGCGGGGCATTACCAAGCTATGTTCAGACCACAGAGTACTATGATGTTATTAGAAAATAGACTGTGTCCAGACTGTGGCCATAAAGACACAAGTCTGCGCCACTACCGCTAAAAAAGAACCCTTTGTCGCGAATGTAAGTTTTGAGGGCACTCCTCTGGTTACCACAGCCAGCATCGGTATTCTCGGCGTAGACATATCGAGTGACGTTGTTTCGCGGTCTCTTAGAAGACAAGGCCAAGTTGGCCTCTAAAAAGCTGGGTGTACTCAAAAGAGTGAAGCAGTATTTCCAGCCGGGCCACCGTCTTCAGCTATACAAGGCCCAAGTTCGGCACCCCAATACCAGCTTCTTCCATTTGACCGAATACAACGGAAGCGACTAGAATCGTCAGCGACCGAGCTCTTACCGATCGGCTTGATACTCTGGCCTTGCGGAGGGACGTCAGCTCACTCTGCATTTTTTATATATACCACGGGGAGTGTTCCGAAGAACTGTTTGGAACGATTCCGAACTGATTCCTCGTCATCGGACGACACGACAGACCGCCAGGTACCATCTACACCATCTGAATGGTTAGCATTCCTCAACAGTGCGGTTCTCTCGACATTTGCTGCCACGCACAGCCGCGTTGTAGAATGGTCTGTCCTCGGCGGTATTTCCAAACCAGTACGACTTAGGGTCTTTCAAGAAGCGAGCCTATCTCTTTCTTAAAGGCCGGCAACGCATCTGCAGTTCCTCTGGTGTTGCGGGTGTCCATGGGCGTCGTTGATCACCTCGGTGTTCCCGCCGCTCGTTTGCCCCCTTCTCTTATATAAAAAAAAAGAAACTTCACATGACGTCCTATCCTACGTAGCCCGTAGGATGGGACATTACTCGTTTCTTGCTTTATTTTCTTCCTCTGAAATAGTCGACTTTTCGATGTGTACATTTTGATAAATAATTAGGAAATCCATAATACAACTTACATAATTATTTATTTAAAATTAATTTCCACACGTACGAGTCTTCTCTATGTCTACATAATTAGATATAAAACAAAATTGAACAACGTAGTTACACAATATTTACTCTCAAATTTAATTGCCACATAGTTTGTTACCAACAGGCTTATAAAATATGTGATTACACGTCTGTTCCGTATTACATAGTCTAAAATATAACATCGCTACGTGTATGTTACATTGTCATTACTAACATAGAGCATTCCTTCATGTCCTACCGAGTTATTGTATATAGTTATAAAATAAGAGTGCGTTCAGAAAGCGATTAAGAGAAGTATATTTGGCGCGCTTCGGACGGCGATTGCTCCATAGGGCAGTACGGGCATTTCAACCTGAAACAATCGATATCATTAGACGCGTATTGCACAAAAATAGCTTTGCTTTACATCAGTCTTCCGATCGGTACTTTCCCAGATGACATATGCTTGTCTGCACTGTTAAATAAGTGGTAAAACACACAATCTTCACAGAGAGCTCGGAAAATTGTCCCGAAAGGCCTTAAAATGACGGCCGCGTGACGTAGCGTGGGTAGACATCCGGCTAGAAGGACCAACGATCTGGCCAATGTCCACTGGATGAGGGCAGCGAGGGTCTTATCTTTATGAATATTTGCAGTGTATCCTGCCACACAAGACGCGTGCTTTCATCATGTATGTTGAGTGTGTGTATAGCAGTGGTACTTACTTGACGCCCATGGCGAGCTTGTTGAGCGCGTCGCGCGAGATGACGTGTCCGCAGAGCAGGCGCATGGGAGGGTTCTGTTCGGAGGCCTGTTGGCGCAGGATGGGGCACGCAAACACCGAGTGGTAACCGCCGCCCTCCGCGCCCAGCTCCACCTGCATAACTCGTGTTGTACTGAATCCGTCGCACTAAACTAAACTTAGCCACTCCTTCTTTATTCATCCTAACAACATGTCCACCGAATCAAATATATATCTACACGTCAATTAGCTCACTATTTTATTGACAATTATAATTCCATAATTATTAATAAATTAAATTCAATATTAGAAAGATTTTTTTAGCTGTACTTATTAGTTACGGCTGACGTCACCTAATTTTGACAAGGTTCTAGCTCATTGTAAACTTGCGGGGTTAATGTCTGTCTTTTATAAGTATCTAAATGTGCGAAGGGTCATAGTTGTGAGAGTCATGAGAGTGTGGGTGGGTACCTCTAGCGGCAGTTCGTCGTCGGCCCATGCGGCGGCGACGTGCTGCTGGCACATCTTGTTGCGGATGTCGTGCAGCGCGGGCAGCACGCGCGCGCCCGCCGCCGCCGCGCCCGCCAGTGCCGACAGCGGCGCCAGGCGCAGCAACGCGCACGCCTCGCGCACGAACAGCTCCGCCGCCTCGCTACCTGACGGACGAACACACCCACATGACAAATTAATAGATAAGATATGATGATAAATCAGCCTAATCAAATTTTCTTGCAAAAGTTAGAGACCATTTATTTAATAAAGCACTTAACAGAACACAGTTTGCAGTTTTTTTTGGCAGAAAAGAATTATACTTTATTTTATAATTATGAATACCTATGAATAAAATATTTTTTACAAATCTATTCTAATGGTTTAGTTAAAACTTTATGACATGAATGAATGCATGTTAAATGTAGGCCGCCCAAGTGTTCTAAGTGGTGAACATTACAAACAACAGTTACCTAGCGCTCGCGGGTCCAGCAGCCGCTGGTACTGGGGCGGCGGGATGCCAGCGCCCGGAGTCAGCCAGGCGAGCGCGCACACCGCCGCCGCCAGCTGGCGCTCGTGCCGCGCTGCGTGCGCCGGGAACTGCTGCCGCGCGTACTCGATAGCCGCGCCCACGCCCTGCTCACGACCCACCTGACAACAAACATGTACAATTACATAAATAAATTTATAGAGCAAGTTTCTGCCTCCCCCACTGCCCTTACCTTGTGTATTGGTAGGCCTTGTGGCTTACACATGCGAATGCATTGAGTTCTATTCTTAATCGCTGGAAAAAAATAGTTTGGTTTTGTTCAATGTCCTCTTAATCAGTCTGATGTTTATACAATACATCAGACTGATTAAGAGATACATATACAAAGAAATAGTCACCTTTAGTGTCTGCACAGTGTGCAGTGCGAATGGCAGTGGGGAATGTTGCAATTGGTGCGCGCGGCGATGCGCCCATTGCAGCGCGGGCCCAGGGTCACCGGCCGCCAGCGCGCTCGCACACCGCTGCAAAAGGGCGAACGCGCACGTGCGCTCCACACACGTAACGCCAGCCTCAGACACGAACACGTCGCCTACTTCCTCCAAACCCTGAAAGAGTAATGAAGGTGTAGTTTTCCATAGCGAAACTTCTGGGTGCGTTTTACAATTTGGGAGTGAGAAGTTAAGTTTACGCAAAACCGTACCGTTACGTAACAGCCAGCGGGAGCCAAAACTTTGCGAAATTTCTATTTCATTTTTCTCAGGATTGTTACTATACAATGAGAGTCATTTGGGAAGTAGGAGGAATCCTACCGCCCCAGAAACCTGAGATATAAAACTCTACCAAATTTCTTATTTTGCTCTATTCACTTCTCTTTTACTTTGAACTGGTGCATATAATCATACCTGTCTATACAAATGCTGAGCAATGGCCTGCTCCATAATGGGTCTGTTTGCGTCTGAGGAAAAGGTTTCCGCTTTCGGTGCAACTGAAGCATAATCGGCAATAAAATGTCGATCAATAGATTTGCCCACTCTAGAAACTGTTGCATGCAATTCACGATGTTCTGTAAAGAAAAAAAAACATTCATCTACTAACAAACATGTATTACAGATAGTGCACACATATGGACAAGTTGACATGGCCTAGGCAGACCTCACGCAAGATGGACTCACAACCTGATTGGCCAGCCTAAATTAGTAAATCTAATCAAACAAAGTAAGTAGAAACTTATTTACTATAGCTGAAATTAAATTAAAATTCTTACCTGTTGACATTTGAAATACTGTCTGCTTCACATTAGACGCTAGATCACTCAAGATCATGGCTTGTGTTTGTGTCAGGGGACTATCAGAAGGTTCTGCAAAGAGAATCCAATTTTATAAAGTAGTGATTTTTTTGAGCAATTATCACCTTACTCATCCAGTGTAATGACTTTACAAAACCACTGAAGAACTTGTTTAAAAATTTCCATCTACAAAGTAACAATGAATTAATTGTCTTTAATCTTTTATTTGTTAATCCCTTTGTTAAGTCTCGGAACTCAATCAAGCACATGTATTTGATTAAAACAACACTGAACACACAATATATTGAACTCATAGATGATAAATATATTTACATTATTCATTTAAAAAACAAAACATCACACACAAGTGTTGTCTTGTATTAATATAGGAAATCATTATTTAACTGAACAATGTTGATTCAGTTTTTATTCTTAACAACAGATCTAGAAATAGTATTAATGTATATCCCTAATAAAAGAGTTCCCAGAGATAAAATCTGATCTTGTCTGAATTTAATATACACTACTTTTTAGCCCCTACATCTAGCCATACACTTCTATCACAAGAAAGAATCTGCATCTTTTAATTACCTTTCCTCTTCCCTTTTTTCTTATTATTTTCTCTCACCTACACAAATATTGGCAATACATCTGCAATTGCTCTAATTACTACCAGACTTAAAATCATGACAACTTACGTTTAGAGATTTCCTTTTTTAAATCTTCAACTTGACTGGTGATTTCTTCTAACACTTTGTTAGTATGCTCACTTAAAGCATTAAATTTCGATGTGGCTTTGTCTAGATCCTGTTCGACTCCTAGACATGAATCCATTTTTCTTTATTGTTGTGCCTAACAAGTTTCTAAAAATTATTTCTGTGTTTGATGATATTGTTTAAACTTAATAGAAATCATCTAAACTTCAAAATTGAATGTTTTTATTTCTTGAAAACAGACATTACGCTTTCTTTTTCGGATTCTCTGAATTTTAATATGTCAAACAGAGCATATAAAATATGATGTCAAACTCAAATTGTCAAATCAGCAAATTTCAGCTGTCTGTGGTAATCACATATACTACAAAACAATAATTATATTATGTGAAAGATGAATTAGATAGATAGAATAAAACAGGTGATTTTAAAAATAACAATGAATGAAATATGATGATCCTACAACGAATGAAAAGGGTCATTCGTTTTAGGATCATTATAATCATAACAATATTATATTTTTTGAACACCAGGCCACTGGGGTTATATACTCTATATACGCTTCACCATCAATTGAGTATAAGTATTCTGCCATATTCTGTGGTTCACTTGCTCTGCCATCTTGCCCAGCCGATTTTGTGCTAGGTTATATCATTAGATTGGTGAATTAATATATTTCAATCTTATAACGACTTCTGAAAATGGCTCAAAGTAAACTAAACGATATGGCAGGCAAATTTGCTAAAGGTGGACCCCCCGGACTTGGAATTGGACTGAAAGCAGTAGCAGTAGTCGGCGCAGCAGCATACGGTATTTCTCAATCGGTATTTACTGTGGAAGGTGGGCACCGAGCCATAATGTTTAATAGAATAGGTGGAGTACAACAACACGTTATGACTGAAGGATTGCATTTTCGAGTACCATGGTTCCAATATCCTATAATTTACGACATCAGATCCCGTCCCCGAAAAATATCTTCTCCTACTGGTTCAAAGGATTTGCAAATGGTAAACATCTCTCTAAGAGTTTTATCACGGCCCGACGCACGTCACTTGGCTATTATGTACCGCCAGCTCGGTACCGACTACGACGAGAAAGTGCTGCCTTCAATTTGCAATGAAGTTCTGAAATCAGTTGTTGCCAAGTTTAATGCATCTCAGCTCATTACTCAACGTCAACAAGTTTCTTTGTTAATAAGGCGCGAGCTGGTTGAGCGTGCAGCCGATTTTAACATTATACTGGATGATGTTTCACTCACTGAATTGAGTTTTGGGAAAGAATACACAGCTGCAGTTGAAGCTAAACAAGTTGCACAGCAAGAGGCTCAGCGTGCTGCCTTCGTAGTTGAAAGAGCTAAGCAGGAGCGTCAACAGAAGATCGTACAGGCTGAGGGTGAAGCAGAAGCAGCAGAAATGTTGGGCAAAGCCATGGGCATGAATCCTGGTTACCTTAAGCTGCGCAAAATCCGTGCAGCCCAAAGCATTTCTAGAATGATAGCACAATCACAAAACCGAATATTCCTTGCTGGGAACAGCCTCATGATTAACTTACAAGATCCTAACTTTGATGATTTGTCAGAAAAATTGACAAAAAAGAAGTAACATGAGGTTGAGGAAGAGGGTTCTGTGTATCTGAAGCCAGTGACCACTCTTTCTGATGATGAAACTGTAGTTATAAGTGGTGCGGCTTCAGTGGCAATTTGAAATGGAACATTTGTATTTGAATATTATTAAATAGTATAAACAATATATATTTAGATGGTGGATATTGCATTTTATGTTATATAGTTGTAGGCTTTTAGTCAGTATGAGGATGAAATGAATGAAATAAAACATTTAAAAGCTATTATTTTTTTCTGAACCAAGGTGGCAAACAAGTAAACAGTTCACCATATTGACACATTAGGTTATGCATAGATATCTATAACCTAATGAGTAACAGATAAGTTGCCTACCCTTTATGAACAAAGGAGGTGATAAACAGAAAAAAGGACATTTCCTTTTCATATCCATTCCCTCCCCAGCCAAAATTTCTTCACCTCCTAATCCAGATATTAGAATTAGGCCCCTGCCTATCACCTCTCTCATCAAACAAAAGGCAGAATATTTCTACTTCACCCCTGTCTTCTGTAGGGTTGTGGTATTCACCAGTCAAGGTCATGCATGCAACAGATGTTAGGGGCTCTACCACTCTTAAATATTAGTTTTTTATCAATCAAAATATTATATCAAAGTTGATATGTCATTATCTTTATTCTACTTAAATAAAATTATTATATTTAGAGCTCTTGGTATACCTCACAGAAAGGCGTGAAGTAGAAGTACTCATTTCGTCTGCTGGTTGAGGTGCCGGAGGCCTAATTTCAGTCCTATTCCCCTTCCCACCCGTTCCTTATAAGGGGGATAGGATGGGAAAGGGAAGAGGATTGGACGGCGAGGGGATTAACGGGGAAAAGGAAATATCCTTTTTCCTGTCTGCACTCCTCTGTCCATTACGGAACGCATATGGAATGCAGTTGCTTGTTACGGATTCTATGGGTAGCGCTCACATCTGATGATCCGCTTGCTCGTTTGCCACCTTGTCACATAAAAAATAAAGATGAGAGTACCAGAGTGATTTTTTTAAAGTCAATTTCTCAAAATTACATTACCTTTGATATCCTAGATTGTCATCTCTGTCTGTTTTAATTGAAATAAAATGAAACAGACTATGAGAAGGGGCAAGGATTTTTTTCATAGCAAAAAAAAAACACTCCTTTTCAACCAACATTTGTCCACTGCTGAACATAGGCCAACCCCAACAATCACCACAAAGATCGATCTTTTGCTACCCACATCCACATGGGCGGAGTCTCTGAAATTGTATCCAAAATGGCAGCAGAACTAAAGTAAAATAATGCCAATAAAGCAAACTAATGCACATTACCCAACCAACCTAGAAGGAGGGAAAAGTTTTTTTAGTATGTGTGTTCTTTTGTCATCTTCTGTAGCCTAGATGGTTTGACCAACTTTGAAGAGTTAGGTCCCATTACATTCTTGTTCTTCACGGTAGTGTCACAGATATGATGTAATGAGTGATAATAATCATAGTCTGTCGGTTTTTTTACTTAACTATAATTTTTTGTTTTTGAAAAAATACTGTTGTTTTATGTATGTAGAATGCTTATACACATACACCCCTTAGAAAACTATCGGACAAAAAAAATGAATAAAACTCCTTTGAACTTTAAATTTTTTAATGATTGATACCTTGAAAAAATGTTCAATGTGTAATAGTACCTGAGACATATTTCCAAGAGACAACCCAATCCAAGGGTAGGTTTTACAGTAACCAAATTATACTCTATTCTACTTTGTACAACATCACCTGTTGGTACTACCCAGGACATGATCAGAATCAATATTCAATAGTAAAAATATTGAATAACATACACTCATGCCCCTACACCAGCAGTGAAGGCAGAGGTTATGGATTTCTGATTGTCACAGACCTAGCACAACTCTCTCACTTTTTTTACACCAGTAAAATTTCATCGCATTTAGAAAAACTGCAACGTCATAAATACTAAATAAACATTATTGTATTATAATATATATTATATATCATAAATTAAAATA
This sequence comes from Papilio elwesi, assembly GCA_029849275.1. Classification (NCBI taxonomy): domain Eukaryota; kingdom Metazoa; phylum Arthropoda; class Insecta; order Lepidoptera; family Papilionidae; genus Papilio; species Papilio elwesi. The sequence goes on along the minus strand of CM056700.1, from coordinate 8,381,473 downwards.
TTCTTTGCCTCTGCAATTCTGCGTGGTTGATGTCATAGCTCCAATGGTGGCATAGTGAAAATGGTGATGGTGCATGCAAAAGTGACACTGCTTAACTATTCATTACACTGTCTTACCAATTAATAAGTACATATTTCAAACAGTTTTTGTCATGTTAATTATAATTGATAATTGGCCAATATCTGATTTTATCAAATTATGATATTCAGGGTTTTTACTACATACTGGTGACCTGCCCCCGCTTCGCCCAGGTACCAATAATTATGTTGATCCGATCGCTACCAAACAGGAATACCTGCTATGCCAATCTGGACAATCCCTGTAAATTTCATCAAAATCAGTCCAGCCGTTTCGGAGGCTAGAGGTCTATAGAGAACATACATACTTTGCTTTTTATATACTATTATTTTTCATAAAAAGTATCCTATGTTACTTCTAATACCTCCAAGAATATATGTACAAAGTTTCATCAGGATCGGGTTAGTAGTTTTCTCATGAAAGCGTAATAAACAAACTTACATTCACATTTATAATATTAGTAGGTATTATATAGAGTTTTTTTTTAATAATGGTAGATTGTATGTAGTATTTTAGCAACAGCCTATTCACTCTTCTCCTGAAGATACATGGCATAAGTGGATGGAAACACTGATTCTGGCAAGTTGTTTTAATCCTTTGCAGTATGTTAAAATGAATGGTGTTATAGTTTGTAGGTGAACAATACAATTACACATATTCTTAAAACACAATTGTAAAATAACAAATAATTTAATGTATTACTACAGACTAATATAATAACATTGTGAATATTATTTATTTACTGCAGAGGGTTGCGGTAATCTGAATTTAGCCATTTCAATTTCAGCTTCAAAGAAACTTGTATTATCATAGCAAAAGTATTCAGGAACTTTGTAAGGTCCATTCTTGCTTGGATCAACGCCTGGGCCAACTGGTTCTGCTGTAGGATGAATTACAGCAGAACTAAGTCCTGGCACATCTGATTTGATTTCCGTTGAAGGAGGCGCAGAAGACGGCCCCGAACCAAGATTTTGACTTGGCTCCTGGTTGTAATATCGTATTAGCGCACCGTTCAAATTCCTTCTCAAGCCAAGCCGAGCTATCATGGTTATTAAATGTCCTTAAATGTTGCTGGTAACAGTTACACAATCACGACATGAATAAAAAAAAAGTAATGAAAATGGAATGAAGCTGACGGATCTATGCTGTCTCTGTCAGTACTTGGCAACTTTTTTTTACGTATAAATTGTAAAGATCTTTTTTCAAAATTGAAAATTTAGTATGTATTAATTTATAGGTGCGTTGGATCAGCAAGTATTATGTACCAAAATTTTATTCGCCGCTTATTATCATCGCAACTTTTAATAAATAAATCAAAATTGTTTAGCACAATAGGTTAAATTCTCTATTAATAAACGAAACGAAGATTAACCGTTTCAATTATTAACTATTACTGATGAAGAAAAAGCATCAAGTACCTTATAATTTACAAGTAGTCATTTTTTACTTAGTAAATTTTGTTATAGATAATAAGCTATATGAACTGTGCTTTCCTCTATCTGCTACAGTCTATGGTACTTTTTCACGACTGTTTTGGATAGTTTACCTACCTTGCTTAATTCGCCGATTTTTCGGTCTAACAGTATAATATGACTTTACTTTAATGTTTAAGTTCCACATTAGATAACGATGATGTTCAATAATAACAGTTAATATCAGTTTCAAAGGCCAAACCTTGTAAAACAACACCTCAGCCATTTACATGAAAGGCAAGTACAAAAAATTGATACTTAGCTATTTTTTATTTTCTTAAATGTAGTGTACCGTTGTGTTTATCACACAATTATAATAATATACAAAGTGGTTTAACTGTGTATTAGCTTATATTCTTAAGATTCAAAGAAATTATGCATGTATTATCGCATATAATACAAAGTTGATGTATATACATACTATTGCCGCTATTTTGTTATATTTATATGTGTAGTGATTTTGTATTACGCGACCAAGTTCAGAAGGGCTTGGGAAACACGTTTCTGTTCACGCAAACGATATTTCTGATGCATGAGCTTGACATCGTAGATGAAGTTAAGATGAGAGATAATGTACAATGAAGAATTCATATACAAATACTTTTTATTTTATTTTATTTTCCAGCCTTCCTTTTTTACTTTCATTCTAAAAGAAAAATATTTTTGTACATACAATGGACATTAAACATACTTTTTTATTCTGTGGTATGGTGATAGTCTTTATTTCATTTTTGCGCTAAGGATTTTTATGTCTTATGCCTGTGTTCATATTTCTATCTAGTTTATTGACCATTAGTTTATCGTTGTTGTTTATGATACTGTAATTCGACCTTCGAATCAATGGAAAAAAAATGTGCTTGATAAGTGTAGTATAAACCACTAAATGAAAATTCTAATAGTCGTAAAATGGCCGACGCGTTGCCTGCTTGTGATGTATTATGTGAGGCGACGGAATATTTATCAAAACTTGGTTCTAATTTAAAAGTTCGTACTGATAATTTGAGGGAGAAGAAAATAAGAAAAAGCCTGTTAAAGAATACACACGCTGTTCAGAAGGCAGCTAATAAAGTGTTGTTGATTTGTGAATTATCAAAAAAGTCTCTCGAGAATGTGGAAGCCGGTGTAAAAAAACTTTTATCACAAATTGTTGCTTCTCAAGGTTCTAATAGTTTTGGCAGTAAAATATCGCGTAATTTAAGTAAGTCACATATATCATATGAATATTTTGAGTATGCATCAAAACAACTCAAAATTCAAACAAAAATATCGCTCGCACATTACACGTCCGTTAAAGTTGTTGCTAAAGCGATACCACCTTCTATGTTAGGAAATTACCCAGTTTACTATGATTGCAAATTATTCCGACTCAATAAGAAAAAAGCTAAGAGTATGAAACTGTCTGAAGATATTGTTAACAATGCAAACAGTAAAAATGGTAAAGATTCCGGAGTGGAGACATCAGTTATTGATGAGGAGAGCTTATCAACAAAACCCAATAATATATGTGATGTAACTAATACTCAGAGTGAATCGGCAAATACTGATGAGTCTAAAGTTGTTAACCCTAACAATACTTTAGCTATGAGAGAAAATTTTATTTTAAGTAATCAATCAGACAAATCAAGTCCAAAATCCTCTAAAACTATTTCTGAAAATGCAGAGAGCACAGACAATTGTGATGTCTTATTGCCAAATAATGTAAATATAGAAAAAACTGATTTATTGAGCGAAACACCTGATATGAAATTGGCTGAAGAGAAAAAAAATAATAAGAAAAAAAAGTACAGTCATATAAAAATCTTTGACAGTTCAGAAAGTGAAGAGGAAAAAGTCAATAAAATAAGGACGAATGATGGTGATATACCAAATATATGTACGGCTAGTTTATCTACTAAGGATGTGACTAGTGATAAAAATAAATCAACAGAAATTGAAAATCGCCATATAGATGAATACCCAGATAGTGGAGCAAACGTAACAGATGTGACAAAGACAGACATCTCAACAGAATCTGTAGATTCTAAACAATGTTTCATAAAATGTATTAATATAAACAAGTTACTGGAACTTCCAACGAAAAAAGATGAATGTATTATAATCAATGATGATCATGAAGAAGAAGAGATTGTTTTAAAAAGAAAGACTAAAGAAAGTTTAGAAAAAGATCAAGGTAAAATTATAAATAAACCTAAGAGAAAATCTAATATTAGCTATCAAGATAACAATTTAGCTGAAGAACAATACTGGAAACAAAAAAGAAAAGAAGTGAAATCTTTCAAATCCAAGGAATTTTCTATAAATATAAACAGATTACCAAAATTCTCGGTTAAATTTCTGAAAACTCATGACATTAATAAAATAACCAGGGGTGATTCTATCATTTGCACTTTAGAAAATTGCTCAGAAAATCAAAAGGATGAATGTAATATAGAAGAAGCTCAATCTCAAGAAGTTTCATTGAAGATTACCCTGAAAGAAAATGATGAAAACATAACCCAGGGTAAATACTTCAGTGCTCAAGTACCTCAGGATGTGGAAGGCACTAAAATAAACTTTACATGTCCTTCTACCTCTGATAAAATTGAGAATAATATTGACAAGGACATACTAGATGTTACTGAAAATGTAAGAAAAGCTTTACTTCTTGATACTGATTCAGATACAAGTAATATCTTAGAAAATAGTGTAGGCCCTGATAGTGAAACCAGCAAAATTCAAGAAAATTCTGATCCGAAAACAGAAAACATAACTGAAAGACTTGATGGACTACAGAATACTTTCCAAAAAATATTAGCTGGACGAGATAATGAAAGCCATCCATCACTAGATTGTCTTTTATTCAATACTTCTGAGCTTAACAAAGTCTTATCACCTCAACTTCAAGAGCCAGGGGAAGGTAAATCACCTTTGAAAAGTAATTCCTCAAATAGTGAAAAATGTGTGTCACCAAGTCCAGATGTTGACCAGGAAATAATAAGATCTTCATTACTAAATGATGCACCAATCTCTCAAAAAAGAAAGGATAAAAATAATATAGATGCATCACCACAACCTAAGGATGAGCCAGAAAGGATAAACTCTTCATTACGAAATGATTCCTCAGTTGATTCTTCTACATCTCAAATTAGAAAAGATAGTGATATTAAAGATTCATCACCACAACCCAATGATGACATAGAAAGGATAAAATCTTCATTACTAACTGATTCCTCTGATGATTTATCAACTTCTCAAAAAAGGAAGGATAGAAATAGTAAAGATGCAACACTACCACCTAATGATGACCCAGAAACGCTAAACTCTTCATTACGAAATGATTCCTCTGATGATTTATCAATCACGCAAAAAAGAAAGGATAGGAATAACAAAAATGCATCACCACAACCTAATGATGACTCAGAAAGAAGAAAATGTTCATTACTAACTGATTCCTCTGATGATTCGTCAACTTCTCAAAAAAGGAAGGATAGAAATAGTAAACATGCAACACTACCACCTAATGATGAACCAGAAAGGATAAACTCTTCATTACGAAATGATTCCTCAGTTGATTCTTCTACATCTCAAAAAAGAAAGGATAGTGATATTAAACATTCATCACCACAACCCAATGATGATATAGAAAGGATAAAATCTTCATTACTAACTGATTCCTCTGATGATTCATCAACTTCTCAAAAAAGGAAGGATAGAAATAGTAAAGATGCAACACTACCACCCAATGATGACCCAGAAAGGATGAAATGTTCATTACTTACTGATTCCTCTGATGATTCATCAACATCTCAAAAAAGGAAGGATAGTTATATTAAAGATTCATCACCACAACCCAATGATGACATAGAAAGGATAAAATCTTCATTACTAACTGATTCCTCTGATGATTCATCAACTTCTCAAAAAAGGAAGGATAGAAATAGTAAAGATGCAACACTACCACCTAATGATGACCTAGAAGACATTAAATTAACTTCTCAAAAAAGTGAGAGTAGCAATGATAAAGAAGCAGCACCACATCTTAGTAATGATCCAAAAAAGAATATTTGTAAAGATACAACACTACATGTTAATGAAGATTCTGAGCAAATAACATCATTATTGAATGATTCTTCTGTTGCTTCACCATGTTCACACAAAACGAAAATAGATAGTATGAAAAGCCAAAACCAATTCGATGAACATGAGGAAAATATAAAATCATCATTGCTCAATGATTATTCAGATTGTTCACCTTTAAAATCCTTAGAAGGAAAGGAAGGCATTGAAACTGATTCACCACCAAAGTCAAAACGGAAATGTATCATGGAGAATATGCATGCAAAGAAGATGCTTTTGACTTATTCATCTAGTTCTGATACAGATGATGAACAATTAACGAATGCTCTGAAAGAAATTAAAGATTCTTTACTTAAAAAGATTGCTGATGATGATAACACAAATAAACCAGAACAAAGCAATGATTCAGGCTCGAGTTCTGATAAACATATAAAACTTGTGTTCACAAGAAAAATGAGAAAGTCTATAAAAAATAAACATTTAGGTTCAGAGGATGAAGAGTCTCAAAAGAAAAAGAGAAAAACAGATCGGGGCAAGAATAGTGATGAAGAAAACTCGAACTCTTCTTTAGACAAGGTTAGGTTTGTGTTATAGTACTTTAAACGAAAATTTTGAAAATGTTTAGATATTAAAATTACATATGTTATTTTAGATTGTATAAACTTTTAAATGTATAAGTATAAGCTGGTAATCCTTCATATTCAAATTTGTACCCAATACTTAGTTAAGCAAGAAAAAATTATCTCTTTTGCTAGTTTTGGCCATTTATTAATAACATTCCATAACACCAGGTAAAAAAATATTTAGACCTGATCAGAGTATATCATTAAATCAAAATAAACCTACTTCCAGATGGGACGATCTAGAACTAAACGGGGCAGTAGCAGCGGTCAAAGTTCAGATGCTCAGGATTTAAATGACAAAGTCATTGATGGGTAAATATTTTATTATAAATGTAGGAGATGGGATGGTTACTTATTGTAAAGGATTTTATTATATGACACAAAAATTGTCATTTATTGACTGAGACAGCCCTATTCATTGGGAAAAAAATGTATTTTTCTCCCCCCTTACTCGGAGAGGAGGCCTGTGTCCCTGCAGAGGGGAACATACTAAAATAGGCCGGTCTATTTTATATTTTATGTATTTTTAACAATTTTCCTAAGATTTATAAAGTTGCATTAACTTCAAATAGGAATCAAAGCTTCAATAAACCTTACTTCATTGAATTAGTGTTTTCTTTTTATTCCACTAAACATATTTTTTGGTCTATATATAGAAACTTTGTGATTGGGGAGTTAAGGGGTTAATAGTACTAGGATTTTTTAACTATTCTATTTCTTTATTTTTATATTTTATTTGCTTGTTTTCCTGTCTTTATTTATCTATCATAAAAATGGATGTGTGTGTCCCTATATGTCACTTTTTAGCCAAAACTACACATCAAAGAGCATTTGAGACTTGATGGTTTGTTAATATGTTGGTTGCATGTGGATGGTTGAGGTAAAAGTAATAGGACCCACAATTGTGAATATGTAGTTTTCGATAATATGCTCCTATTCTATATTAATCTGAAATATTCTGGATCGATATATAAACTTCCAAAGTCTGGAAAGCTCTAAAATATATTGAATAAATATGCGCTCACGCGCATAACCCAGTAGGGTAGGCAGATATTATGGATTTCTACTTGGCGCGATCCTTGCACACTTCTCTTTCTTCTACATCCAAACATCTAGGAATACATGCTCATCGGTTACGACACTTACACTGAAGAAAGGATATATAACATCTCTCCTGCCAACTCTGCCACTCACCCCTGTTACCCTGTATCACAAGTATGCTCTATTACATTACAATGAGGATACCTTTCCAGGGCGCTCGTTCATCATTCGTAGTAAGATCGAAGAATGTTTAATACTCATGGTAGTTAATGTAGTCACAATTAAAATAAGATATGGGTCTCGAAATTTTCGAACTGTAGTAACAATTGTGGAAAAAGACAATCTTCTCAAAAAAGAAACAAACATAAATCGTAACTCTTCGAGGGTTGCACGTATAACTTTTTTTGCAGCTTATGTCACCGACCATTGCGTTTGATTCGCGACTTTTTGGAGATAAACATACACATTCGATTAACTGCCGACATAAAATTTGTGTGATGGTTTTCTGAAAACCATGAAGTTTGCGAGTTCTGTTAGATTTATTCACGATGAGTTTTCGCAGTCAAAATAGTTTTAGTGAGAACCGGAAATTATTTAATTAATTTAACATGCACATTACATATTTAGTATCTTTTTTATCAAACTTATAATAGGTACCATAGTGTATATTTGTAATAGGATGGAATTTAATATAGTACGAGTATATATGTATATATTATAACACTATTGTGTGTTCATCTCACAATTTGTGTTTTTGTAAGATAAAAACATTCATTTTTACACAGTCATTGTTACATTTTCAAGATTTTGCGATCTAGATTCCATTTAAAAAAAAAACTTTGAAAGTTGATAAGTCAGGCATGGCAAGTATTAATTTATTATTAACGTTCAACAGAATATTAGTCTCGGGTTCGTTTTGACATCCACCATATAATCCTGGTCCTGATAAAATAACAGATATTCCGATCTTATATTATCATAGTGGCATGGCATGACATGAATCAAAAGAGGTCATTTTGAGAGAAATGTTTTCTTTGAGAGTTTGCGTCCAATGTCGAGAAATCCATATTAACTTTACCCAACCGACGTCGACAATATATATATATATATATATATACTGCCGGCGAAAGTTTGAGACCACCTTGAAAAAATTACAATATTGAATAAAACTCCAAAAGTTAGTGCTCTACAAATTATTTATATATCTTATTAAATAGGGAACTTTTATGTAACATAAAATAATTTGAAAACTACAATAATTCCCATTATTATTAATAAAAAAATATATATTATTTAAACTAACTTTTCGTCGATAAATTTTCCCTTACTTTTTATAACTTTTTTGACCAATCTTGGTAATCGGGCTATTAGTTTATTGATAGTTTCTTGTGAAATATTGTTTCAACTCTCTTGTAAAGTCCTCCAAAGGTTTTCTTTTGACGTCGGACTATGACTACGGACGTTTCTGTCCATCTCCTCCCACAGAAGCTCTATTGGATTGAGATCCGGACTCTGAGGCGGCCACTCCATGTTTTTCAAAACTCCTTCCGTCTCTTTGTGCTCTAAATATCCCCGGCATAGTTTAGAACTATGTTTTGGATCATTATCTTGGTGGAAAATGAATCCATCTCCAATCAAACGTAGCCCGGAAGGAACAGCGTTTCGCTCCAGTATCTCTTTGTACTGCTCCTTTTTCATTATTCCTTCAATTTTAACCAAATCTCCGGTCCCATAGCCAGAGAAACATCCCCAGACCATAATAGAGCCTCCACCATGTTTGACTGTTGGCACTACACAGTCTGGCAACATCTTTTCTTCGGCACTACGACGTACAAAAACTTCTTTTCGAACCGAATATTTTGAACTTTGATTCATCAGTCCAAAGAACTTTTTTAAAGTCTTCTTCAGTCCAATATAAAGAGTAAGAGCCCACTGCAGACGTTTCTTTTTGTTTTGTGTCCGTAACAGTTGTTTACGAACAGCTACGCGACCAAACAAATTGGTATCTCGAAGTCTTCTCTTTACTGTTGTCAATGATACAGGTTGCGGTCGAGTTTTATTTAGTTCAGCTCGAATTTTTGGTGCTGTTAAACGTCTATTACGCTTGCTTGTTACAACAATGAAGTTGTCTTCGCTAGAAGTGGTTGCTCTCGCCCTCCCCGAGCGCGGTAGGTCTTGATGACTGCCGGTTGTCTTGTATCGAGTTGTTGCGTTATGAACACAAGTCTTCGATAACTTCAGCTTAGCGGCAATTTCTCGTTCAGACTTGCCTTCGTCGTATAGAGTAACGATGGCGGAACGAGTTTCACTGAAGATTTCACGGACTTTTCCCATTTTTGGAGATCTTCACTTGACAAAACAGTAGCTCAGACTGAATAGATTTAACCAAGACTAACTCCTTAAGTAGCCATGTTATGAATAGGATTTATGGCTTAAAATATTCCTAAATATTTATCAACGCAAAACAATAACCAAACAAGTACAAGGGAGCCGCCATATAATATAATGACAATTGCAACACGTGGTCCTTACGCGGCACTCATCTGTGGTAAATAAACAATGCCCATTTATGGCATAGTCATTGTGTAAAAGATAAGAGAAATGGTGTTTAGACATTCAAAATGATTAGTAGATTACACAGGTGTTCATATTGTTGTTATCATACGCAGATTTAAAATATTTTGCAAATTATAACCTGTGTACAAAATGGTCTCAAACTTTTGGCCGGCAGGGTATATATATATATATATACTAGTGACCTGCCCCGGCTTCGCCCGGGTACTACTAATTATGTTGATCGGATCTCTACCAAACACAAGAACAGCCGATGTACCAATCTGAACAATCCCTGCACACATCGAAATCGGTACAGTCTTTTCGGAGTCTTTAGGTCTATACCTCGCCTTTTATATACTATATGGCTTTGAAGTAGCTACATTCTTAGATTTTTTGACAAACATTTTTATTTTATGTATTTTTTTTTCATTAAAAATATCCTATATTACTTCTAATACCCCAAGAATATGTGTACAAAGTTTCATTTTCGATGATCAGTTGAGTAGTTTTCGCGTGAAAGCGTAACAGTTCTAGCATTTAATTCTCGTACGTTTGTATTCCAGGCTGACGAACCTGAACACTTTGCATAAGTCCCGACGTCGGCGTGCGTCGTCCACAGAACACAGTGAAGACGCTGTCGTCGACGCCGTGTCGAAGTCTAGCGACAAGGACGAGATGCCGAAAGTGCCTCGCATAAAGATTGAGAGCCTTCTCAAGGCCGAGACCAGCTCTGACGCTGCGTCACTCGCCGATAGCGAGGAAGCACTGGAGCAGGAGGTCGAAGGTACGATATAAGTTAATGTATGAGTCATAACTTTTTAATAATTAAATCTATCAAAATATGGCGTTTTTAGTTATATAGCGAAGTCAGATAAAGTTTTATTACTCGAACAAATATTCAGTCCCCAGCGATGACCTACGCTCGTCTCACTCAGTTCACGCAAAGCGTTTCAGCTTAGAGTAGTTAGTCTAAACGTTACTACTGAAATTTGCTTTAAGTGTGCTATATATTTTAAGAGAGTTTCCAGCGACATATTGGCTTGATATAAAACTTGAAGTTGCTGGTTTTGCGTACCTAATACATATAATAAAAGGTTCTCAGTTAAATTCACGTTAGTTTAGATACACATCGGATCATGCGCCGTACTATAAGCCGTGTGTTTGCAGAACTGCCAACGGTATCAATGTCTGCACTCAATGGAGACGGAATGCACCTCGCCAAAGCTGACCTGTTGGAAGACAGTGACTCGTCGAGTTCGCACAACAATAAAACACAAGAGGTTAGATTTATATTTATATCTTTCTAAACATGTCGCTCCATATAACGAAAGGTTCGCTGAGCATATATTTGTCTTTGTGCATTTAAAAAAATATATTTTGCAGGAAGAAAAGAAATCAGAAGCTGATAATGATGACGACGATGAAGATGAAAAGTAAGCAATTCATTTAATTACGAGTTAAATTTAATGTCTTTTTATGTTCTGAGTACTTTAAAAGTTGATTTTAAATGAACTCAGCATTTTATCAAATGTATATACAAACAATAATGCAATAGCTTTCCTTACTAACGTATAATTTCGATGCACAGACTTAAGTCGAGGCGGCGCAAAGCGCTTCTAATCTCATCCGACTCCGAAGCGGGGTCATCGCGGCGTCGCAACCGGGACCGCGCCCGGGACAGCGACTTCGACGACTCCGAAGACGACGGCTCGGAAACCCAGGCTCGAAAGAAGCGCAAAAAGAAGCCGGCCGACAGCGATGATAATTCCTCCGTAGAAAGCGGGTCAGTGGACGACTTACACTTACATTGAACCGTACAAAAGAAGGCCCTGTAGGTCCTGTGTAAAAGTAAGAGGATGCTATTGACTATTCCCAGCAGTGCTCTACATATATTGGCTATATAGCCTGTGAAAAGTGCTGTTCAACCCTAATCGAATACAGTTGACGACGAACCAAGTCGTATAATATTTCACTTATAAAACTCTAAGGCCACGTAGCGGGGGTACGAACCCTGCTTCTGTTGTTATGGGTAAATCATTTCACTTATCATCAGAATGATGACCTAGATTCCTAGGTTATAAACAATCATACCTTTTTTTGTTCACTTTTCATAAGTTATAATAATACAACAAAACAGGAAGAAGAAAAGACGCCGCATCAAAAACATAGATGATACCGACAACTCGGACTCGGACTCGGAAAATGAGGGTCGAAATAAACACGGCAGGAAGAACATAAGAAAGGTAGGAAACATTTGGCATTTAAATTTATGGACAAAAATATTCTGTGATTATTAACACTAAAGGATTAAGTAAATATATTGATGTTAATTACGAAACTTTATTAAATTTTATTATTTTATTACACATTTTTTATTTGATTTTATTTATTAGGAACTCGATATTCAGTGTATTTTATTTAAATAATGATTTTTGTATCTATTTTATACAGTCCTGTTACACTGTGTAAAAAGTGTGTGTAGACATGTGTATTACTTACATTACAATAAAAAGCAAAATTGAATTTGCTGATTCGATTGTAATAACTTGTTTTCTCTAGGTAATGGGTAAGAATCAACTAGAGGAGGCAACTAAAAAGGCAGCTCGTGAAGAGAAAGAGAGAATCGCTCGAATCGCTGAACGCCAAAAGTTGGTAAGTAAATAGTGTGCTTGCTTATTACAAAACTCATTTAATATATTTTCGCATGTCGTCATCTATTGCCCCTGTAGTCGTTTCACCGAGAAAACGATAATCATGAATTATTAAATACTAGTGATCCGCCCCGGCTTAGCCCGGGTAGCCGTTTCTATCTAATCTGTAGCCTTTTATCTGCGTGTGGATATGCACCTGTAAAAAACAAAAAAAAGTATCCCACGGAAACCGTACATTTTTCCGGGGTAAAAAGTAGGTTATGTCCTATTCCGGATTTAGCCGTTTTTGCGCGAAAGAGTAACAAACATCCATACATACAAATTTTCTCTTTGTTAGTTAATTTTTAAAACATTAAACAGCGTACTTTGTTATTAGAAAAATCCTTATCTTTTGTTTTTATAATGATATGCAAATAATAATGTTTTGAAAATGTGTATGTTTTCTTTTACAAGAATATTAAATAATGTAAATTCTGATAACTGTGAAATTCATTTGATAAATTTGTACATTTCTTGGTTCATGTCTTGGTTCCTTGTAACAGTTCCAGAAAATTTTCTAAATAAGTGTTTTTTTTTCAGTACAATAATCTGGAATTTGATGAGTCTGGTAAACCTGATGAAGTAAAATTGGAGAAGGTTATCCTCGATTTCGATCCGGAAACAAAGGAGCCGCTGATCGAAGTTGACAGGGGGCTTGTGAAGAAGTTAAAACCACATCAGGTAAGATAAAAACAAACGATTTGTTATATTATCAAGCGCGCCAATCGTCTAATGGTTACAGACTGCGAAACATGGTTGAAGGTTCGAATCCGCCATTCGACTATTGTTGTGAACCATGTCCAACCAGTATTAAACTTTGTTGGGAATGGTTAAAAAAGAAATATTAGTAAATTCGCATTCGAAATAATCGCATTAGAAAAAAAATCGCAGTGGTGTTATTATTTCTTGGTTTCTAAATGACTAATTGTTATAAATAAAACGATGGTTATATTTTTTTAAATGTCAATTGTTTTTGTATTTTTGTTGCTACCAATAGTTTATTTATTTACACCTTTGTTGCAGGCAAATGGTATTAAGTTCATGTGGGACGCTTGCTTCGAAAGTGTTAAGCGGATCAAAAAGAACAAAGGCTCCGGATGCATTCTCGCTCATTGTATGGGTCTTGGGAAGACATTGCAGGTATGTTTTATGTACATTCATATATGTAATTAAATTAAATGTTTTGATGGATAAATAAAATAGAAATGGTAAATCGAAACTAAGCGCACGATGTGGCAGTTTTTATAGTAAAAGGTAGTAAATAAATAAATTGCTCAATATATGTTGACATTGAATTAGTAATCCGACCCGGCTTCGCCCTGGTAGCAATTATTATGTAGAGCCGATTGCTACCTTCTGAGACGTCAGCTTCATGACTATTCTGCGAAGTAACGTGCTTTCCCAGTCGCACTGGCCCATTTGTGCAGCCGAGTACAAAAATTCACTTATGATTAATCTTAAACATTTGTTTTTTTAGGTTGTGTCTTTAACACACACCCTGCTCACTCACGGCGATCTAACGGGCGTGAACCGAGTGCTAGTTGTTTGTCCGCTGTCGACAGTACTTAACTGGGTCAATGAGTTCCGCATGTGGCTGAAGCATGCAGAAAGGGAATATGATGTAGATGTTTATGAACTTTCCAGGTAAGAGAGATTTAAAAAATTAGATTTTACATTTTTTAATCATAAAATAAAATCATAGTAAGTGAATGTGGGATGGTTTTCTAATTCAAGATAATCGGTCATAATTAATTTTGTCAGGAAAATAAGCCTTATTAATATTTGTAGGCATAAGCAGAACTCGGAGCGAGCATACCAGATGCAGCAGTGGTTTGAGACCGGCGGTGTGTGCGTGCTTGGCTACGAGATGTTCCGCAACCTCTCCGCCGATAACCCCAAGAAGTTTAAGAAGAAGATGCTGAAAACCTTCCAAGAGACCCTCGTTGACCCTGGTACTACTGATCAATACTAATCGGGGTTAAAATAGCTTTATTCAAGACAAACAACTTTTAGTTTCATGGATATTATTTGTGCCACCTGTTTATTACAGAAAAATCTGATGCTTGACTACAGTCTCACTCGTATGTTACAAATCGGTTTTGTTGTGTGTACCAGACTATCTTTTAGTGACAGAAGTCTGGAAAAGGTAAGTGTGGAAAAAATAGGAGGAATAGTAACAAAAATAATAACAGACAAAAAAACACAGTCATAAGTAAGGGTTGCCGACAGAGATAAAAACTCTAAACAGGTAAACGCGAGAACAGTTCAAAAATAAATAAATAATTAACGAAAATAAACCTGTCTTAACAATAAAATTCGAATTAAAACCTTTGTCGTAGTTGTTCCAAATCACAACAAAAAAAAACAAGAATTTTCACTTCTAAAACAATCATATGCGGGTAAGGATAATTGTATCTAGTGAGTTACTTTATCTTTTGCATATTTACCGTAGGTCCGGACATGGTGGTGTGCGACGAGGGCCACTTGCTGAAGAACGAGAAGACGAGCCTCTCGCAGTCGATCAACAGGGTGAAGACGCTGCGCCGCATCGTGCTCACCGGCACCCCGCTGCAGAACAATCTTAAAGAATGTGAGACAATACATGTTTCTCAAGTGCACTAGATTCCACTTTAGGATAGACCACTGAATGTGCCAGCTCGACCGAAAATAACTACGTCAGAGAAGATTTAAAGCCAGACAACACTTATCTTTTATTTGTTTTTCATCCGCAATGCTTATGGATTACGAAAGTCCCGATCGATTTCGTTATTTTCAAAAGTGTTGGCCTTGAGATGCTAACATTTTCTTTATACGCCTCATGTCAAAGGTTTTGTTTCGGAGTGATGTAATTTTTTCTTATAATCATTCATTATTTATGTGTGATTATAGGAAGAATATATCGATGACTAAGACAGCGGCAGACGCAAACTAATATGTACTTCAAAAATATGATTTTGAATTTAACAAAGCAATCTATTTGTAGACTACTGCATGGTGCAATTTGTGAAGCCAAATCTTCTGGGCAAGTACAACGAGTACCTGAACCGTTTCGTAAACCCCATCACCAACGGCCAGTACACAGACTCCACAGAACACGACATACGCATCATGAAGCGACGCTCGCACGTGCTGCATAAGATGCTAGATGGCGCTGTACAGGTAATATCAAAACAACTAAAACATGATAACAAAAATATCCGCGGATGCAATATATCAGTAGTGATATCTTCCTCAGCACAATTCTAGATTCTTTTATATCTTGCTATATAGCTTGTGTATAGTTTGTATTGCTATTCAAAGCGGTGTTTACTTAACATAAAATGCCGCTATTCCTTAGCTTATCTTGTACAAACAATGCAAAATGTTTCAGAGGCGAGACTACGGGGTGCTGGCGCCCTTCTTGCCACCAAAGCACGAATACGTACTGTTCATTACACTGTCGGAAGTGCAGATCAAACTCTATCAGCACTACCTTGATAACTACTCCAGAAGGTACCTAGTTTTGTAATATTTTACGCTACTTGATGAATATACGAGTCTTATGAAATCCCAAACGGGGCGAACTTGTATTCACATTCTGACACCAACTAGATGTAAAATTCCAACATTTCATCGCCATTTTCCTACCTAAGGTGGGGTCGGCACAGTATGTCCATCTAAACTCTATACGTTTTGGTTAAAGTTTTTATCGCCACCTGTCCGTTGCCAACCTCAGGGAAAAAACTAATATTTAATATTTACATACATACATGTTTTATAGTAATAGAAAATACCTCTGGAACCTTTCAGTACCATACCACTAGATTTTCTTGTCAGGGCATATTATATAATTTTAATTTCTTAAACCTGTTCAGCATTTGTTTCTATACAATTGTATTGCATTAAAGAAGAAATATTTATCTTAGGCCACTGCCAGGAAAGTCGTCAGGATTTCTGTTCCCGGACTTCCAGTCCCTACAAAGGATATGGACCCACCCGTTGGTGCTAAAATATAACTCGGAGCGTTATGAGATTATGCAGCAGAAAAAGGTATGAACAACTTTTAACTTGATTAATAATTGCAACAGATCAGTAAAAGCCTTTTGTAAACTGATGTTTAGTTGAAAACTTATTGAAAGCTCATATAAACTAACATATATTCTGAACAAATTATTAATTATTTTAACTTCTGCTTTAACAGAGATAAGTTGACTAAGCATTTTTTTTAATTTAGTACTCCCCAAGTTTAGATTGATTTAAATTATAGTTAGAAGTAGCTGCAGTAAACTTGACTAAAGCGTGCTTTTTATCACGTAAAATTGTACAAAATAATCTTTCAGAGGGAGAGAGAAGAAGAAGAAGAATCTGAGGGATCACTCGCCGACTTCATTGATGATGATTCCACACCCGATGTAAGCTTTCCTTTTATTAGTATCAATAACTCAAGCAAATATAATTAGTCGTCAAAAACTATTACTACTACTGTATGTGGCTTGTAGTATGTTTTTATTCAGAAAACGCTTTTCAATGAATATCATTTTGACTCGTGTAAAGAATTCTTTTTGTTTACATACTCCACAGCCCACTAATGTAACGGTGTATTATGCCTATTCAATGCAATCTGCCCAGCCATAGAAATTAAATCTAATACAGAGTCACTACATTCCAAAATATTGATAGTGGTTAATATTTCTCTAGGAAAGTTCATCAGCAGAATCTTCAGACGACTACTCGGATGCAAGTGATGATAGTAATAAGAAGAACAAAAAGAAGAAAGCTGCAAAGAAGGGGAAAGGCAAAGCTACAACTCGACGTGGCACCAGAGCTAACCCAGGTAAAGTACAAGCTATAAATAAAATACTTATTTTTGGTTTTGAACCTGTTGATACGTGTAAAAACAGAGCCAAGGTTTAGTACTTTTGAGCACGTTTTTCACTTTCTAGCTGAGAATTACACTTTGCAAGTTTCATTTGTTTACGCACATATTTAAATGTGTATACCATCACATATATAATTTATATTATACATCTCATCGTACAACATTATACATCTGTTGCTCAAATGGGCCTGCTCGACCGGTTAAATACCACGACTTTATAGGAGGCAGGCGTGAAATAGAAGTATTCTACGTTTCGTCTGACGAACTACCCAACATGAACTAAATTACTACATAACATTACAGCGGAACATTTGGAAGAAGAAGAGAAGCCTGAAGAGGTGTTGGAGGTGAAGAACGAGAACCCCACGGAGTGGTGGGTGAAGCTGGTGTCGGACGACGAGCTAGAGGACATGCGTAACTCCCACAAGTTGGTGCTGCTGTTCGACATACTGCGGCAATGCGAGGCCATCGGGGACAAACTGTTAGTATGCAGCACAGCAGGCTGTCATGTGTCACACACCTCACAACCATCATAAAAGTCGTTCATTAAGATTAATTCTGCGAATTTATTCAATTTAAAAAAACCTGATGAATAAATATTCATTTAATGGTCCTTCGAGCCTGATATGATTTAGATAGTTTGACCATCAATCATTTTCCTAGTAAATTATTATACTATATGCATAATTATTTGTAATTAACAAATAATCGTAATGTACAAAGAACACTACAGACAGCTAAGTTAATGCAAAACTAATAAAAATCGTAATTGACAAGAAAATTTACTGTAGTCCTCCTTGAGAAGGATTTCTTCTAAATACTTTTGTGTTTCAATTGATTAAAATGTTGTTGTGCATAGGTTGGTATTCTCACAATCTTTATATTCATTGGACCTCATCGAGCACTTCTTAGCGAAAGTCGACGAGGCGACGCAAGAGGGGCGCATAGACGAGAAACTTGGCGGTCACGTAGGTAAGTAGACTTCGTCATATCATTCCTACATTAATACAAATATTTAGGTCTAGGCAAAGTATACTCTTAGAAGTTAAACGCAACAAATCTATGTTTTCTTAGACAAACATCTTTTCAATATATTATTACTATCGTAACCTAACGAATATAACCTATATATGTTGTTGTTTTACTTTAACGCTAGCAAAATATCGGTTCACAATTTCACCATTTGGCTTCATCAGTTTATAAACTGCCGAGACATAGCGCCTTAAATTATGAATGTATGCAACATTCTGACAGCTTATAATATGCCTAGTCCGATTATAAACTGACGACGAAAGAAGTCTGAAAGAAAGTAGTTACATATCTATATCCTTTCTCTGCCTTACATAAAAGCTGAGAGTGCACCTGGAACTCATTATTGCGGATGTCTACGGATGTCCCATGTCTATAAGTAGCAAATGTTTATGGGTAACACTTGAACCACTTGCTAGTTCGCCTCCTTTTAATGCCATAGTACAAAAATTAGTCACTATTGACCATTGTTGCATATAAAAATGTTTGATCTTCAGGTTCATGGTCACCAGGCATTGATTACTTCAGGCTTGATGGATCCATATCCTGCGAGAACAGATCTATCTGGTGCAAGAACTTTAACAGGGAAGACAATCCCAGGGCTAGGTGAGTCATTACTAATTCACATATTTACCTCAGCCTAGTTATTAAGATTATATTGAAATAGAATTCAATATTTTAGCTGTTGCGGTTATTTCACATCAGGAAAATTGAGCTTGCAAATGCAGAAGACACTAGGTAGACTTAGATATTAGATTAAACTTCTTCCAGAAAATTGTATAACGGGTATTACAATTATGATAACTTTTAGATTGTTCCTAATATCAACGCGCGCGGGCGGGCTGGGCATCAACCTGGTGGCGGCGAACCGTGTCGTCATCTTCGACGTGTCGTGGAACCCCTCGCACGACGTGCAGAGCATCTTTCGCGTGTATCGCTTCGGACAGAAGAAGCCCTGCTACGTTTACAGGTTTCTAGCTATGGTAAGCAGTAACTTTATATACATCTCCCACTTACAATGGAAATAGTACTTTTTTTCACGTGATGCGTCTTTTCGCCTCACTTATTATGATAGATATTTCTAATGTATTGGTAATAATATATAAAATATACGTCCTTTCCGTCTATTACGTATGCCTATACTAAACAGAGGCAGTAATAGCTATCTGTAACCATTTCTCACTGAGCTCTATCATCTGACTATATGAGTTTAGTTATAGGTTTCCCTCAATGTCTTTCACAATATTCCGTCGCCCGAGTTGAGTCTCATCTTGAAGAAGGATGGGTAAACATCTTCTTTCCAGACCCATCACTAAATCAGCATATGTAATGGTTGCTTATTTACTATGCCAAAAAATACACTTTAAAAAAAATAATCCAGGATTTATTAATTATGTATTTGCTGTAGTAAATTGTAATTGTAATCACTAGGGTACAATGGAAGAGAAGATCTACGAGCGCCAAGTGACGAAGCAGGCGATATCGAAGCGCGTCATCGACGAGCAGCAGATCGACAGGCACTACGCGGAGAACGACCTCGCCGAGCTGTACAAGTTCTTGCCGAGGCCGCCCGCGCCCCGCCCCCTGCCGCCGTTGCCGCGCGACAGGCTCTTCGCGGAGCTGCTGCGCGAGCACGACGCACAGGTGACAGCCTCATACGTCACTCATACACACGCACATGCACGTATACAAAAAGTCAAACATTACAAGCGCACTATGACAGACAGCTCGCCTAGTACATCCAAGTACAGGTTGACTTTTTGCTCAATATATTTTTAAAAAACTACAACAAATGATTGTGATAGGAGTCTCTCCGCTTGAGATCTCATTAGAAATGATGTGATCCGCATTAGAATATGTAGAATACCGACATCGCTAGAAGAATTGCAAACCTTAAGAGGCAGAGGGCCGTGCACTTACTCTCCGAAGCGTGGGACACGATGGACCGATGATCTGGTCAAAGTTGCGGGAGTCAACTGAATGAAGGCGGCAGGGGGCCGATCTTGGTGGCGATCAATGGGGAAGGCCTACGTTCAGCTGAAACTACGAGTAGAAAGGAAAATGATATATTGATATTATGTACCTTAGATGATATTTTTGTGTGTAGACTATACTAATGCTTACAATTTTTATAATTTGTAGATATACAAATACCACGAGCACGATTCATTACTCGAGAACAAAGAGGAGGAGACGCTGAGCGAGGAGGAGCGTAAGGCTGCTTGGGAGGACTTTGAGAACGAAAAGAACCGCCCGCCGCCGGCGCCCTTCCCGGGCGCCTGGCCCATGGCCAATGGAATGAGTAAGTCATTTACATGATGTTACTGTAGTCAAGATTAATGTCAACGCCGGCACGTTGTTGAGGGGACTGAATTGCACGCAGAAGACGATGAGCGCGTGTCCCCCGCAGGCGGTTCAGTTGGTACTGAACAATATATACTCATTATACATATTATTAGGATTTCTTACGCATACTATGTATGCTAATGTAACATTCTTTATTTTATTTTCATTTGACCTTCATAAAAATTTACACACACATTGTCAGGGGTAACCCTGAGAGAAATAGGTATGTTAATCTCGAAAAAATATAACTAATAGACGTGTAATGTCCTGCTGAGTATAATGGAATGGTAGACACTGTATATTATTGTTGAAATGATGTTTGTCACAGTGCCCGGTCTGCTGGCACAGCAGCAACAGCAGCTGGCGTACGCGGCGCTGGACGCCATGCTGCGCAAGGACAACGTCAGCGAGAGCCGGATACAGGAGCTCGTGCCGCTCCTATACGGCGCCAATCCCGGGGTAAGCCACTGCATGCAATGTCACATGTTCAATGGTCAGAGCCTCGATTCTACAAATTTGATGTTCTTATGGTTTCGTAATAACGTTGTGCTGTGTAATCTAATCTAAATCTAACCCGCCGCCTAGACGAGTTCCGTTCCAGTCATTCAACACTACGGTATTAGCAGAATTAGGAGACAGATGTTGACACGGTTTCGACGTTGTTCGTTTTTTTTTAATTTAGTTGTCGTCATTTTATTATTTACTACCTATATTAGGAAAAATAATGAATTTTATTTCAAAAAATCCGTTTTATTCTTGATATTTATTGACCAATAAAACTCATCTCAAGTCTCTCTCTCATTCAGTACGCTGGTATAGAATACGATAATTAAATTGAATTGATTGAATAAAAAACAATTAAAAATAATTTCGACCATTCTTGAGTTTTAATATACTAACAAAATGGCATATCATAAAAAATGTATGACATAAAACATTTATTTGTTCAGATGTTCGGTGGATATGACTACGGCGTAAGTTACCATCGATATTTGTTCTGTCCCTTAATATTCGTTTTCGCTTAGCGCCATCGTATCTGTATTTTTGTGCATGTCTTTTATTTAAGTGATCAAATTATAATGATTACATTGTAGTGTTAATGTGTCCAAAATAACTTATTCCCTTCCTGTTGTCTGCTGAGTATTATTATTACTTTGTTTTTTTTTCATACATCTTTGTTGTATTTCAATTTGATTGTCAAATATTTAATACAATCAAAATAAAAAAAATGTACTGTATTTATTGAATTTTATTTATATTTACTTAGATCAGAGTAAATGAGGGTTTACATCTTTGAAGTTTCTATATTTAAATAAGCTTTTAATCCTCGTTTTTTTTAACTGCTATGCAAAGGTTTATTGCTAACTTCAGACATGGTTAATAAAATATAACCTCAATCCCCTATTTATAATTTATTAATTATTTTTCTTATATTTAATACCCTCTATTTGGCGACGTTTGTCCATAGTTAGTTACTAAAAATTACTACGGAAATGTCTAGAATTTCCGACCCTTATGAATATGAATATGATGGCGTCTTCTGCCTGTTCGTTAATATCATACTTCTGCCTATTTCTTTTCCTTTTAGCGAATAGTCACTTCCCTTCACTAGTATGTATTGGTCTTTTGAAATGGAAGACTCACACGGTACTAGCTAAAATAGCTTTTTATCTATGCAATTAAAAAATATCGACGATATGTCAAAAAATAAGTTTGCAGTATTTTAATTTGCTGGAATGCTCCTTATGTAATTCATCGTATGTATTTGGTTCACTCTATATTACAGTTGATGCAGAAAATGAGTGAGTTGTACAAGTACGCGCCGCCCGGCATGATGAACTCTGGCATGATGAACCCGGTTATGAATCCTGGTGAGTACATCAGTTAGGGAAATGTGTGGCTGAAGAGGGGACGTTGTAACTAAAATTAAGATGTAAGTATATTGCAATAGTGAGTGACAGTGTCGGTAGATAAACTTGTGTCAATCAGCTTAGTGCGACACTAAAGAAGATTTGTACCTCTAATCGACGGCATGTATGCATGGATATGTATGGAAGAAGCCACAAGTATGGATAGCGTCAAATGGAAATCGGTAATTTCTGTCTACTTATCCGGGTTATAGCAACTTACTTAACTTTAATTACTCTCCTATCCTGTTCCCACTTTATGTGGTGGAACCTTTTGCCTCTTCTGACTTTCTATCAACTCTCAATCTCAGTAGTCGCTCATTTCTTACTCATTTCATCTTCATCACCAACTATCTATACTTAGGTCTACACCTAATACCTCAGCTAATTGTTAATGCGCTTTGCCGGCATTCTGGTGACGAAAATCCATAACATTGGACACTTAGTATCGTTAGCAACACTATCTTGCTTCTTTTTATTATACATACAATATATTTATACAATTTACTAGCTATACTTTTTAGTTACGGCTGTCGTCACGTGGATTTAAATCGACAAGGTCCCAGCGCAGTAACAACTAATACCAATGTGTATCCATAAATAAAAAATGATAAAATGATATTTGTTACATGACGTGTAGGAGGCGGTGGCGGTGCGGGTGGGTTGGGCGGTTCCAGCGGGCTGCAGTACGAGCCGCCGTGGCAGCGTCAGCAGCAGCAGCAGCAGCAGATGCGCCTGCAACAGATGCTGCAGCAACAGCAGGGCGTGAGTACACCTCCGCATAAAAATGCCTCTCATATTAAATACCTTCTTGTACACCAGCCTAATAAATCTAGCGAGATAATTAAACACATAAGAAATCTAATTCTACTCAAATTAATTTTGAGTACAATTAGATTTCATACGAAATTTTCGTTTCCTCAAATTGGCCACTTTGATTTCAAATATTTGGATGAATTCAATTTTTTTTCTAATTAATTCAATGAAAATTCAAATGTGGGACATCAATTGGTGGTGTATCCTTGAGCGAGGGTAGGAGCTACCAGATCTACTATGGAACTGGGGTCAGATGAATCTGTTCTAGAATCTCTTGTTTCATGATCGGTGTGTACACCCCGACTTCTAAGAGAGGGATGGACCCTAGGAGTTTTGACGTCCGTTATTATTAACAGTACAGTATTTATGTCAGATGTCCGACTCTGAATTTATTCATACAATAACCTCATGTATGTAGTAGATGTTATGCATGGTGCATTGCATTTATGTGTGACGTGTTTGTAGATGGGGGCTAAGTACTATGCGGGTGGGCTGGGCAGCCGCGACCCGGTGGCTATGGCGCTGCAGCAGCAGAGGGCGCGCGAGATCATGCTCGGAGAGCGCGGCAGGCCGCGCGGACGCCCGCCGCTCAGCCGCGCCCCGCTGCCCACAGACGTCGTCAACCTCGCCGACTCTGATTAGTAGGTGAGTATGTTTTGCTATGTTTTCTACTGATCTGTAAGTTAAATTGGTAAGTGCCATAACATGTTGATTCCCATGCTGTGATAAAGATTTTATGCTGGCTTGGTATGTTGCTTACGTAAAGTGTACTACTCCACGGCTTGTTACCACTTTTGATATCACATCATGTCGTTATCAATGTTTCGGTTAAGATTATTTAATGTCATTTACAATATCCGTGATCAACTGTAACATTGACTGGTTTTTAATATTTAAATAATTACATGGGCACAACTGTGAAGTATTTTACTACTCATTTTAAAACAAAGATGACAACAATAGCAAGCAAGAAGATAGTTTTGCTAAAGGTAGTGAGTGTTCAAAATGTCGGCGTGGCGCTTTAGCAATTTGCGGGGGTAATAACAGACAACTTCATATCTCTATGGTATTCTATATTGCGTAATAAAATCTTCTCTTTCAGATCCATGGTGTGATGTTGAAGTAAACTATGTGGTGTACAGTGAATGTGTTCGGTGCTAGCGCGGAGAGAACTGGCTCAGACAGCGACTGAGGTCAGCGGACTCGGCCACACCGTACAGTGACTGACCAGTGGATCGCAAGTGTTGTCAACATGTCGCCTACAGGCTTACGCTATAACTCCACATATCATGAATCTGTTAATCGATGGAATCAACTTTACACAGTACTATTGGTGCTGGTTACACTGCGCAAGCATTGAACATTGGAACTAGAAGAAATTGACACGACACAAAAACGTCACTTAAAAAATATAGAACCGTGTTGTAAGTTCATTTCCTATTTTATTTTGTTGTTTGCGCAGTTGAAGCAGGATTTAACCTTTTACTGGAGTCTAGGCTAAAGTGGAAACTGAAAAGAGTATATCAATTATGCTAAATGGTTTTAATACTTGTATTTTGTCATGTCTCAGACCTAATAAAAACATAAACAGAAAGCATTTGTCATATAAATAGATATTAAACTAAAAATAATAAACGGCTATTGTTGTTTATGATTTTTCCTAACATTTTTTTCAGTTTTAACTTTAAGCTTAGATTCATATTGAATACTGATGTAGTGGTTTATAGTAAATAATAAAAATAACCATAGTTAATGCCACATATCATAAGAATCTCCATGGTATTCATACAGCGAAAGTCTAAGGCATGCTCTTTACATAATTGGTAAAAATTTATAGTTCCATATAAAAGAACTCAGCACTTGTATAATATCGAAAATAATAACGGCACTTTGAATCTCAAACGTAGACTAACTTTCAAGGCGATGAGAAAAAAAACCTATTGTAGTCCCCACTAATAAGGAGTAACATGTTCACAGTCGAGTGACACCAATGTAGAGGTAAGGACTTGCGATTGAATGAGGCCCAGTGTCCTCATGGTCTCCACGCCAACAAAAACCCAATTTGTGAATGTAGTCAATGAAACTGAAAAAATAATTTGGTGGTCACGACCCTCAGACATTTGGTATACGACTCAAGGAGGAGGTATCTTTATTACAAGCTCATCAGGGACATATAATATGTCAGCACTTCATATGGATTTACTGGATGTTGCTAAACTTTTGTATGGGGACTGTGAACATGGTAAATCTAGTGGGAAAGAACATCTTAACTATATCTTTCAGTACAGGAACTTAGTGATAAGCTGTGTATGTGGCTAGTAGTTAGTTTAACTGTTCATTATCTAACTGTATCACTTAACTGGACTTACAAAATTTATGCACAGACTTACAAAAGACTTGTTAAATAAATAGCTTAAATAGTCTGACTATTAGTTGATATTTTATTCCAATTTTTTTTCAATTGAAGTCGATAAAATATTCAGGTTTCAACATATTGGATAAAGAAATCCGTATAAAATTAGGGGCATTTTGGGGTCCTTTACACACGACGTTTTTTGTACGCGTTGACTATGCGGGAGGATCGTATGCAAAGGTCGCACAATGCGTCGAAGGTCTTTCGTACGCTAGGCGTTCCTAATTTCGTTCAACGCGCGTCGTCAGCACTCACAAATAACGTAAAGGCCTTTAATATGCCGGTAGAACAAGTCGTTTTGAATCATTTCTCGTGAAAATCGGACAATCTACTTGATGATTGTTGATTCACATAAAATAGCCTATTTAATGATCCCTGTTATTTAAGTTGGCGATAAAAGGTACAATTTTGAACCTCTTTTTTATATTGATTAATTTAGTTATAAATAAAGCTATTTAAAGAAAGTTCATTTGACCATTAAATGTACCGCTTTATTATAAGTTTAGATGTTACATAATACATTTTCATTAAATAACATTAAAATTTGTAAATTTACGCCGTACATATTGAATATTAAAAAATCGGCTGAATTCATTTGAATTTTAAATGTATTGAGAGCATTTGTATTATCCATTTTGAAACACTCATAATATCGAGGAATTCAAGTATTTAAAAAATATGACAATATTTAATTTGAGAACTTTATTTAGATATTCAGTTCTGTTGAAGAAGAAAATGGTCGCGCTTAGATATAACTCGTATTTTAATTTGTTAACTGTAATCCTAAATAAATCCATTTTCTCGATTTATTGTATGAATCATTAATAAATAAACACAATGGAAATATTATTGATAATATTTATGAGAGCAGACAATCTTACAACTTTCATATTAAGACAAAATAGTCTAAATGTATATCTATAGAAATATTCGTAATGGCCTGGCTTATTCTTTTACTATATTTTTTTTATTGTCATTTTCTTCTTTATGTTGATGATTTGCAAGAACAAAACATGACATTATTTATATAATCTGTGTTTGTGTTATAAATATTTGTTATATGTTTCAAGTTATGTCCCATTCATAGAATTATTGCAATACTGTTTAATAAAGCCACAATTTCTATCAATGTTGAAAATGTATAAAGCGATTGAAAGATTAAATTATATGATAATTTTTCAAAAAATGTGTACAAACACATTCCAATATTTATTTTGATTGATATATAAATATATTTATTTTATTAAGCATTATTGCAGTTTTTTTATATGACATGCTTAAGAATTCATTTGCACAAATTTCATATTTTTTTTATTAACATGTTATAACTTAGGACACTATAAACTTAATTGCAGTAGGTAATACTAGATTGTTTTTTACAGTTTTTCCAGATTGTATAACCCAGAAGAGGTTTTTCCATTTATATTAAACACTACAGTAGTTTTGTTTTGTATAATTCTTGTAATAAAACATTTAATAATTAATGTTTCATCATACTTTATTTCGTGTATTTAAACACATGCATGACTAAAATTATTGCTCACAATTTTTATTTATCAATGTACATCTTTATTTAAATGTTATAAAATATGTATCAAACAATATCACAGAGACAGGTGTGAAGTAAAGGTTTTCTATGTTTCTTCCAATGAGTGAGGTCTAATTTTAGTCCTCTTCCCCGTCCCATCCTTTTTAATAAGGAAAGGATAGGAAGAGGATTAGACAGGAGAGGGGATGAAAAACCCCCTCTGTTTATCAAAGGCGATACGATTTTAGGTTAGGAGGATTTTTGGGAAAATATTTTTTAAATATTTATAATTTTTTGAGAAAGACATTTTTCGCACGATTCGTTTATACTCCACAAAAACTATACAATTTTTGCACAAACCGGTGCACGTAATATTCTATAAAAACTTGTCGAAATTGTAACTTCATTAATTACATTTTTACCAGAAGAGCAATAATTTTAGTTGTAATTCAATATTTAATAGTAATTTGTAATTATGCAACGATTATTTTGAATGTTTCTGTATGATTTAGTACCATACAGTACCAAAAATGTCACCTGTTTTGGGTTATACATGCAATAAGGGATACATTGAACTGTGTACTTTATTTATTCAGCCCGACATAGTGCTGGGCGGTTTAGTTGTGATATTGCCTAATATTAAACATTTTCGTATACGTTTATTTTTATCGGCGTCACCGTTGTGACGTGTAATGTAAGATTTCGGCAATTATTATAGTCTAGTAGTATATATATTCTAGACACACTATAAAAAATTGTACCTAACTTTTAACTATGGCAGAGTAGACACAACTCATATGAATGTTGATTGAATCCATTATACACTATGAAGTATTTCACTTTGAATGGTCATATAATTCTAGCAGTGACTGTGAGGAAATTTTAGGGATTATTGAATTTGGCACCTTGTATTGGCAGCCTTTCGTTTCAAGCATCATTTATACAAAGAAACTATTTTTTATTTAAAATTCTGTTGGTATTTAAAATTGCCATATTTAGGTTCTTAGTACCTTCTTAAAAAGATTTTCTTTTACAAATTAATAGC
This sequence comes from Papilio elwesi, assembly GCA_029849275.1. NCBI lineage: Eukaryota > Metazoa > Arthropoda > Insecta > Lepidoptera > Papilionidae > Papilio > Papilio elwesi. The sequence continues at coordinate 8,353,015 of CM056700.1, read as the reverse complement.
ACAAATATTTCATAATATGTTGTTAATTTTTGAATCCATGTCTAGTCTTACAAGTAATTAGACCTAGACCCTTAGTCAGCTCCTTTCCCATCCTATTCAACAAAGAGAAGGATTGGATGGGGAAAAGGCTTTGACTGGGGCCTACCCCTAATAGGAAAAAATATCCATTTTTCTGTTTATCCCTTACTCTGCCCATTAAAGGTAAACAATGCCTTTGCAACTTGTTGCAGATGCCTATCCCAATCTTATACAAGTTGTGATTATTTTTGATTCGTAATTTGTTTTATAAACAAATGTTATATATATAGTAATGTTGAAGAAGGGTTTTTTTAATCTTTCAGATTTCGAAAATTTGTCATGTAAATATGTCGCAATAGTAATAGAAAATCTTTGATTTTCTGGTACACATGTGTATATCCGATCAAAGATTTATTTTTCCAATGAACATGGCAAGTCTTGTGTGTCTTGGGCGCACCTTAGAAAATCTGGAACTAAACCATTTAGTCGAAATTTAAAAGTGCAAACTTAAATGTTTATAGTGTATAATGAATTCCGAATGTTTTTTTTGCAATTCTCAATTTTACATTCGATCAGTTTTCTTATGGTTGTATTATTATTTATATTTACACAATTATTACTGAGCAGTATTTTATTTAGATTTAAGTTATTTCATGTACTGATTTATAAAGTTTCAAGGTTGTCATTCAACTCTCTTTTTATGCAATATAGCAACAGTTGCTGGTGAGATCTTTGAGACAACTTCATGGGGACTGCAGTAATTGTTTCATTATTTATGTAATATATAATTGTAACTGTAGAAAACTTCCTATTATTTTGTAGTACAATTGAAGTATAATAAATGATAATTCAAAAATGTGGCATTATTTTAATTTACAACTTGATTTTTAGTCTATACTAAATACTAAAAATCAAGTAGTATATATATATATATATATATATATATATATATATATATATAGGGAACTGGGCCTCTTTAAATATATATGTTATATAATATTTTTATTAATAATATGAAAATTCATTAAAAAATTTTGTGTCTGGTCTGTTTCTTATCCACATATGACACTTAATATACTTACTGAATTGCAACATAGTGATGACCACACTGTGATGAAACATACAATGAACTTATTAATAAAACAACTTTTAGATTCGCATTACATTAATAAATTTTATTTGCCAATACCAATTACAATTTTTACAGTCCTTGTTTATGTTACAAGAAGTGTCGAAGAACTAAGAAATTTAAGGTTAAAATGCTTCGAAATGAACTTGTAAAATTATATTTTAACTCATGTAAAATATTCTTGTAACTAGATTATTTTTAACAAATTATAGTAATAACTTTTACTCGTCATGGTTTCCAACCAATTTGAAATGTGATCTATTCCATTCAACATTTCTAAACACATCTAATGTTGAATTCATAACACAAACAATACTTTAATTTCTCTGCATTGTGTAGTCAGATATTTAAATTTGGAATACCTGTATCAACACCAATGGATACTTCCATGTACCTCAATAACTTTTGAGCTAACAACACAGCTTCATGTTTTACGAATACATTTGCACTTAACATGTCCAAATTTTCTTCAGTAGCGAATGCTATTAAATCACTAGCATTGACTGCCATCGTATTTACAGGTACTCCACCGGCATTCACTAGTACTACACGACGAGCTCTGAGGTCAGGATCAACTTGACTCAATGCATTTTTAGTCCATTCCAGACAAAAAAAAGTATTTGTATCCATAGCTAAAATAACGAAATCCATTCCCGTTTTTCCTGTTAAATTCGATAGTTCGACGAGTTTCTCTAAGTCGAAGGAACGTAAAGTTATAAGTTTCCAGTTATATGTTCCTTTTGAATGTACATCTGTAAGTGCCTCAGAAATTTTCTCTATAATTTCTACGTTTGTTGAAATAATAACAGCTGTTAACACATTTTTACTAGTTAAAGAACCCACCCAAGGGGCTACTATTACGTCTTCAATGTCTGAAGACATTGTAATAAAAAATTTGAATGTTATTTTGCTTTTCGTACGAACTTAACCGACTTTTTGAAATTAAATTTGACTTGATGTGATAGGTACTAAATACTAACATGACGATAACCGATAACAAGTGGTATATGTCAAAGAGCATAAAACTCAGACTAACTAATACTACAGGCTAATACAGATACTATACCATTTATTAGACGAAACGTAAAAGCAAAGAGGATATAAAATGCGTAAAAATATAAAAACCATCAGTTCCCGCCGTATTTCATTTAATTTCCCATAGGCACCTAGATCAACGGTAGCTATCAAAGACAAAAATAACATCGATTGTAGTGGATAAAATCTCGTAAGCGTGTTTTCTCTTAATATATAAATTAAGGTAAGTAATAAAGTAAACGCTGGTTAAAAGGGGCAAAAATTAATAAAATCATTTAAAGAAATTCCTTCCCGAAATATTTGAAAAACCCACATACAAACTTGTAGCACACAATCTAAGCCCAAAGTAAGTCATTAACGTTTTGGTGATTTTTAAAATAAATGTCTAAGTTGGTAATAAAAATAATCAAAGGGCACACACTATTTAATTTTGTGATTTTTTTACAGGAAATCGAAAAAACAATCAAATTGAGACCTTACGCATCCAAGTTTTGATTTTAATATATAATATCAAGAGCCTAGACTGGAATTTATTCCAGAATAAATAGCGACAGACAAGTGCCCTTTTAGAAATTATTAACGTATTAACCTGGACATGTGCTTCTTTAACACCAAATAATTAAGTTTTCTAACTAGTAAATATTAAACTGCAGTAAAAGTTTACGGACATGTGCCCTTTTAGAAAATATTAACGGATTAACATTTTTCCTAAATGTTATTATTCACGAAAAACTTATTAAGCTTTAACAATACAAAATATTTTGGAAAATTGCGACAAGTGCATTTTAGTATGTCTTTTATATCCTCTTTGCTTTTAGTATTTGGACATTTAAAATTCAAATGTAGTCTGTGCAATGGCAGTGTGTACGTACTCTTTGATGTTAAGTTTGATATGTTGGGAGAAGGGAAAACAAACAAAATAGCAAAACAAGACAAAACAGAATACAGAACTTGAAACTACAAGCTCAAGCGCAAAAAACATATATTTATTAGAGTTGCTAGTAGTTTTTAAATAATATGCGCCGTCGAGACGAAAAATTTCCCGACAATGGATTTGAAGCTGGCGGAGGTTACATGCAAGTTAAAATATCAAAACTGGAGGCTCAGTTTTCTAGTTGTGCTGGAAAAGAAGTGACTAGATTGTCTAATATATTTAATGGTGTTTCAATTTACGTAAATGGCTTCACAAAACCATCTGCTGATGAACTAAAAGAACTTATGGCTCAACACGGTGGAATTTATCACACTTATCAACGAAGTAATGACTATATAATTGCTTCTAATTTGCCCGATACTAAAGTTAAGAATATGGCACTTTCCAAAGTAGTAAAACCTGAATGGATAACGGACAGCATTGCTGCTAATTGCTTATTAGACTTCAGAAAATTTTTATTATATAAAAATTCCAGGACTCAACCGCAACTAAGCTTTATCAAAAAAAATCAATGTGTTAAATCGGATTTAAGTGATATAAAGGATGAAAATGATTTATTAAAAATCGAACGGAATTTAACTTGTGAAAATTCTGTTAAAGGAACCAGCCAAGTTTTGAGCATGTGTATTCCCAGGGCAGACACAAAACAACAAAACATGCCAGTAATCAAATTTCACAGAAATGATTCTGTAGCAAAAACAGCAGTGGACCCTAACTTTATATCAGAATTTTATAATAATTCAAGACTTCATCATATATCTCAGTTAGGCGCTTTCTTTAAACAACATGTAAATGATTTAAGAGACGCAAGTGATTTTTGTTTTCCTGCTCGTGCTTTACTTAAAAGTAATATTCTGCCTTCATGTGCTCCTCTTTGGGCTGATACAAATTTTAATAATGGCAAAGTTGTTATGCACATAGATATGGACTGTTTTTTTGTGTCTGTTGGATTACGCAAAAGACCAGAGTTGCGAGGGAAACCAGTTGCAGTCACACATTCTAAAGGAGCAAAAGCTCAAAGAAAAAGAGAAGGTGTGGATAGGGCTACTGAATTCAACCTTTATAAACAAAAACAAGCAAAGAAATTGGGCAAAGTTACAGGGATACCAGAAGATGAAATTGTATTTGACAGTAGAGTGGATAATGTCAGTGATGAAGATAGTGAATATGGATCTTTGAGTGAAATAGCCTCATGTTCATATGAGGCTAGAGCTAAAGGTGTAAAGAATGGTATGTTTATGGGAGCTGCAATAAAATTATGTCCTAATTTGCAAACAATACCATATGATTTTGAAGGATATAGAGAAGTTGCATTTACATTATATAACACGATAGCGCAATACACACTTGATATAGAGGCTGTATCTTGTGATGAAATGTATGTTGATTGTACTGAGCTGCTGAAAGATTTAAAAGTTAGTGTTCAAGATTTTGCTACTGCATTAAGGCAAGAAATTAAAAACAAAACTGGGTGTCCTTGTTCAACAGGATTTGGTAGCAATCGCTTACAATCCAGACTTGCTACAAAGCGGGCTAAACCGGATGGACAGTTTTTTCTTACTTCAGATTTAGTTGAAGACTTTATGTTCAGTATTAACCTACGGGATTTACCTGGGGTTGGTAGGCAAACATCTCAAAAGTTGGAGTCTTTAGGCCATCAAACATGTGGATCCTTGCAAACACTCACCTTAGGGCTTCTACAGAGACATCTAGGTAATAAAACGGGAGCACAACTGTTTGATCAATGCCGTGGGCGGGATCCACATCCATTGGCATTCCATACAATAAGGAAATCAGTGTCTGCCGAAGTTAACTACGGGATTCGATTTGAGACAAATGAACAATGCTTCCAGTTCTTAAAACAATTATCAGCTGAAGTACATTCCAGAATGCAGCAATTTAAAGTGTTAGGTAAATGTATTACACTGAAATTAATGGTCAGGGCAGATGAAGCCCCTGTTGAAACAGCCAAATTCATGGGTCACGGATTTTGCAATGTCATTAATAAGTCCACCTCGTTAACAAATTCTACTAATGATATTGAAATAATAACAAAAGAAGTTATTTCCCTCTGCAAAAAACAAAAAATAGATCCAACAGAAATGCGGGGAATAGGAATTCAGATATCAAAATTAGAGCCAATAAATACAAAGTCAAATAACAGTGGTATAAGTAAGTTTTTCAATAAAAATAAAAATGTACCATGCAACAACTGGATTTCAAAAATTGAAAATGATGTAAGAAAAACCTATAGTATGAAGAATAAGATTAAAGTTGATGAACATGAAATTAAAAATCCTGTTATACAGAAAAAAGAAAATACAACCTCATCAGGAAATAAATCTCCTAGATATGGCATTGAATCTTCGCCAGTTAAAAAAAGAGGTAGACCTCCAAAGCATTTAAAAACTAGCTCAGCAACTGCAAAAAAGGCCATGGACAAGTTTCTTATTGGAGACATACAGGTGAAAGAAGAGTTACCAATTAAAAAGGAACAAAAAATATTACAGGATGAAATGACAAAAAGTTGTACTCCACAGAGCCAAGAAGGGTTACTAAGTCTTTCTTGGGACAAAGTGCGAGAATTATTGAGAGCATGGTTGGATAGTGGACAAGATCCAAAACTTTATGATACTAAATTGATTGCTACCTATTTAAGTAAATTAGTTGTGAAAAAGGATATAGACAAAGTTTATATACTGATGAATTTCTTAAAACGGAGAACACATGAAATAGGCGTTGACATCTGGATAGAAGTTTACAATTATGTTTTGGAAGAAGTTCAAAATTCTATGGTTGCTGTGTATGGAAAGAAACTGTGGATAAATAACTGACAATCAGAATATGCATTGAAAAATTAAATAAAAGATATAAAATTATTTTATACACTCATTTATTCCAAAATTGTTCCTATTAAAGTTATGAACATATACAATAATTAGGTACATCGTTAATTTATTTAAAAAAATGTTTTTATTGGTGTTATTGCTTGTGGAATATTATATATTGCTAAAATCTAGATAAATGTGTGATGGGATTCAGTTCTTAAAGTATTACAGGCATCTACATTAAAACGAAGAGCAAAAATGATGATAATAGTAAAGAGATGTTACAAGAGACAGATGGAAAGTTTGATCTACCTCCTAGATAATACAAACAAACTATGTATAACATTTGTAATTTGAAAGGTGCTGATACAATTTTAAGTCTTAAATGCTCCTGAACACTTGTAAGCATTGTATTTTGTTGTAATAGAACATTTAAAACTTGCAAAAATGGCAGTTAGTATAACTTCATCAGTTCAAAAGCACTAACAATATCTAAATGAGTAAAGATTTACGCTTTATGTAATGTAAATGTGCACTACAAATATACGGCACATGTAAAAAAATAATTCCAATATCAATTAGCCACGGTAAGATCTCGGCTATAGCATTCCGTTGCACTTCATTGCACTATAATTTATTATCACAGTTTTATAGCAAATAAAATACACCTGGCCCATGAGGTAAATAAAATAAAGTAAAATGAAGAAATATAATATTCTTTGATGTATAAAAATTGTCAGGATAAAAGTTAAAATGTACTTAAAACAAAGCTTTCAGCTTTCAACTTAAAAATAAATTGTTTTGTGACAACCTTTCCAATATTACCTATTTTACATTTCCATACGTTGAAAAAATTAAACAGAACTCCGACTTAACTAAATTAATTCTGCCAGTAATTTGTTAGTAGGTACTCAAAACATGTTAATTACAAGTCACTTTCAAATTGGAACAAAAAAGTTGACCGAGTTTAGACAGGATTTTTATACTAATACTGTGTGAATTGTGGATTTTATAGTCTAGGGGTAACTATGGTATCCATATGGTACTCTATTATTTGTACTAGCTGAAAGTTCTGCCAGCGTTCGTCTCATGCGGTGGAGCTGACGGAGATCGAGTGTTTGAACTTGGAGTCAATGATGATCTCATCGCCGGACCTTATGTTGTAGGAATACAGCTGTTTCGTCGGGTACTTCATTTCCTCCGGGCCCTGGAAAAACTCCAGAAATAAATTATACAGTTAGTTTCATCTGGATTTAGTTTTTGATTAGTATTAAACTACAATATGATTGTGAGGAATGTAAGTAAAGCACCTGTAAACCACCATTACACATTCGCAAAAAGCTAATAAGATGCAGATGCATTGCCTGCCTTTAATAGACAGATAGGATAAACAAAAATTAAGACATTTCCTTTCACTCTCTCGTCAAATACCCTTACTACGTCCCATCCTTATCTAATAAGGATAAGGTTACCTTAAGCAAAGAATGGGGAGAGAGGATTAGAATTAGGCCTTCAGCACTCTCAGACGTAACGCAGAATACTTCTACTTCACGCCTGCATGATTAAGTAATATATGATTTAGGAAAAGTATTCACCTGCGTATCTCTTAGTTCCTGGTCGACATAGAAGAGCCTCATCTTAGAAGCAGGGAAGCCCGCGAGTCGTTCTAAACGAGTTTTCAAATCCGATACAGTTCTGAAACATAATACGTTTGAAATAATAACAAGATATATATTTTTAACAACGAATTTGACGTTATAACTTAGTTTATACGACATAGCCACCGAGAGGGACTGCTTTACTAATAACAGTTTATTTATTAAATAATGCCTAACAACCGTACCTGTAGACGTCGACGGTGCGCACCTCACTGGTGTCGCCGCAGGTGAAGGTGATCTGGACGCGCTTCTCCGGCCGAAGGTCCACCGACACCAGTGGGTCCAGCTTGCCGTGCACGCCCACTAGCTCCCAGTACCTGGACATAATATACACCGTTGAATATTTCACGGCTTCTAGGAGATTCTACACGTACAATGTTACTGTTAAACGATCGCCCATAATTATTGAAATTACGTATTTCCATTAATATATATATATATATATATATATATATATATATATATCCAATACATACACGGCACACGTTGCCCTTCTTCTGTGTCCATACGCGCATAATCGCTGGTGTGTTACCAATACCCTCAATATCTTTGGTATTCATTTTGAAAGAGTTTACGTATAAGTAGATTGATTTTATTGCATATTTATGAATTATAAAGTGTCCTTTTTACAGCAGAAGGCGTTTAGGTGCAAGCGGTTCACCCTACCCACTGGCACCTGAATTAATACTTATCCACAGCCAATGAGTTGCACATACGTTGCCTACCTTTAATGGACAGAAAAGGGGTTAAACCAAAAAAGGATTCGTTCCTTTTCTATCCATTCCATCCCCCAACTTCCCATCCTCTCCTTCTCTCCCCAATCCAATTCTCTTCCCATCTTTTCCATATTATAAAAGGATAGGACGGGGAAAACAACTATGATTAGGCGTTTGGCGTCTCGCTCATTAGACGAAACGCCTGTCTTTTGTGAGGTCGTTGTATTTCACTGGCCTCAGCCAGTTCAAGCAACAGATGTTGTTGCGGGCTCTACCCCCGTTAAAATAAAATAACTGTTTGCTGTACTTCTCACTACGGTTAAAAGGACCACATGTCCAAATACTTTGTGCAAATTTACTGATTCATTCTGATACGTTTTGTTAAAAGCCTGCTGAGATTCAACCCGAGGCCCAGTGTATATAACTCAGTATATATAGCACACCTCTGACGTTATCACTAATAGTCGTATCGATCTTTATTTGTGTTAATTATCATAATGTTGTGGTTATTAAGGTCAAAGCAATATTTACGCAAATTCCACGCTCACTGCGTTCGACGATAAACCTTCACCTCACTTCCATATGATGGTAAAAATTAAATTTTCTAATAAGAAAAGGCCATAGAGAAGAAATATTTATGTTGAAAGCGATAATGTATTGGTGATTAAATAAAACTTGTGTATTTTTTAATCAATAAATTTGGATCGGTTGTAGACTTTCATTTTAAATTTCTGCAAGCTTGCATTAATCAGATTCAAATATAATTTGCAGCCCATAAATAACCGCAATCAATTTCTATGTTGGTGGGAAAATGGGTTTATATTTATTAAAAACATCTTCACTTAATGTATCTTGAGTTCTATTATGAACGTGATATTTAAAATAAAAAACTAAAGAGGTACCTTTCTCGTGTCGTAAACTTTAGATTTCCTACAGACATCACAAGGCTAAACACAGAAGTATAATCAGGATTTAATGCCGAGATAGTAGAAAACTCAGTAATGTTAGAAACACAATAAATTCTAGCTGAGGCTCTTGAACCAGGACTTGCGGTAGATGAGTTTCGACACACTACGCTAATTTCAAGGGTCGAGTCATCAACTCTTTGAAATCTACAGGATTTAGACTGTACAGTCAGGGTAGAAAACCTTAAAGTCGTCATTTGCCTGAACCAGGGACACACAGTGACAATTAAATAGAATAAATTTGATTTGAACTTCGTAATGACCTGACCTTTGTTGTCATATCAATAGGGTATTATTTTATATACACTTATCTGCTTAATGATTTAGTTTCAAAAGGTACTAAGTGTCGACATGATAAAGGATTGAATTTGAATCATAAAAATAATTCCCTTCAAATTGAGTCCTTTGTATCGTATGTGCCAACCAACGAATATAGATAATGTCACCTGTCCGGTCGATCAGCTTCGGGCTTCTCCATGTAGTATCGTATGAATGCGCGCTCGGCGGCGTCGCGTTCTTCGACCGGCACAGCGCCGCCACCGTTGAGCGTGCGCACGCGCGGCAGCCGCGCGACCAGCAGCAGCCGTCGCTCGTGCTCCGTAGACTCGAAACGCTCCCACAGCGGCCAGCCCTGAGACACACGTACACAACGGATACTTTATATAAGATCTGGTAACATGACCAAAACATTCAATTGATGTTTTTTTTTATGGAAGGCGGCAAACAAGAGAACGGCTCACGATGTGTGACTAACATTACCCTTTAAGATCCATAACAAACATAACTTAAATTGAATTGTGTTTTGAATGTTGGATACACCAGAATACAAATTTATTTTTATTGTTACATCAAATATTTTGTGATCTTTTTTTCCATCCAAATTTATTTTTCCCTGGGAATATAAAATGAGTTAGCCATTGTTAATAAATACAACAACTTTCTGTGTAAGAGAAGGAGAGCAATGATGCGAACCTAATAAATAGTATTATTGAACCGTGCTCGATTCGATGCTGAGCTCAAACTTTATCCCTCACCCCGCTTTACTTTAACCAAGTAGTAAGGATGCGCGTCCGTAAATAGCATATACTATCTATTTAAAATATATATTTTACTCTTAACGTAACCAACAATTCACACGTCGATACCTTGGACAGTTGGAAACCTTATGCTGGTTAATTAAACAGCAAACATTATACAAATACTGACATTCGATCCGATATACCGCGGTCTTGTGGCTTTATCTAATGAGCATGCTCATTTGTGACCACGACGCAAACACTTCTTTCTGGTAGTCTGATCTTATTGTATAACATTCATATATTGAAAAATTGAATCTGAAATGAAAAATTGTTTTAATTATGCCTGTAGAAAGTACAAGCAAATCACAAACCAATGAATTTCTCTTTATATTTCTTCCCTATGCATTAGAAAAAGTAGTAAAATCGTAAAGCCTTTAATTTAATCCTTTATAGAAAAGGCTTATCTTATTATAAATGAGCGTGTGACAAATAATCTATTCAAAGGTCAAAAGCAAACACAGCGCTTAACATTCTGATTTATATCTTATCGTCTTTGTTTACATATCATATTGTACATACATATATACATACATACATACATACATGTCAAATTGTAAATCAATAAGTATTGTACATCACTTCACTTATTAAACTTGTTGAAACTGGTTGAAACTTTTTTGCTTTTTATATAACATGCTTATATTGGAGTACTTAATGTCAGGGTTAAGGGAAAGGGAAGCGGTGACAATATATTTTGACCTTGAGTTATTTCTTCACTTTCACTGTAAAACTGTTTATATCGTAGCACGTAAAATAACTGTACAAGGCTGTATTTTGTCTATTGAAGTTTTAATGATTGTACACTTCCTTCCGTTTTTGGGTGCAAGAAATTACTTCCTAAAGCGAATGGCGTGAACCCGTTGCTTGGTTTAGGTCGACAAATTATAAGTATATTAAAATTCTAAAATATGTTATATTCGAATTCAGCGTTATTTTTCGCGTCTAGACTAGGAGACGCTCACTTAACCGCTGTGGTTTTGTGACTGTTTTTTTTTGCAAAAGTTTGAGTATAAATAAAGTGATGAATCATACGCATGCCTTTGTTACTTAGCAACGTGTTGAGCGTGTTTACCTTAGCCTTGATAGGTTGTTTTGCCTAAAGTTGGCAGGCGGAAGACGATACTCACAGACAGCTGCTAGCGTACGTATTGTAATCACCACATATTCAATTGAAACGGGATTGTTTTAAAAATTACATATGTTAATTCAATTAGGTTTTTTTTCTTATATTACAATCGAATCGAAGCGTTAAATGGATAAGTACGGTCTGCAAAACAGTCGTAGATTAGAATCCGCGATTCAACTATTGCCGTGACCATCTCCTAGCACGAAAGATACACAAGATGATTTCCGATGATTGACTAATTACATCTTTAAAAAGTCGTTTAATCGAAAGAGCGAAGGCCTGATCAGAAATAAATATGATAAATTGAAATGAGGGGATTTTTAACGGCCGATGGATTAAGTTATACTATGTATACCACATTTTTTGCATATACATCCTTTTGTACTATTCTTTATTGAGTAAGCATTTATTTTGTTCATTGATTTGACTTGCCATGCCAGAAGCGTACTAATAAAAATATCGCATTATCTGTGCAGATGAGTTTGCTCATTATAATTTTTATGACATCGGGCATATCGTGACGAGACGCGACCAACGACAATATTATATCTTAACGGGATGTCGAAACATTCTTGCGCAGAATCGTACACTCAAACCCTTGAGATAAAAGATGGCAAACTAATAATCTGAACTACGGTGGCATTCAAACGAGTCTAATATTTGCAACAATACTTAAAAGTGGCAGAAATACGCGCTAGTATCAATCGACCAACACACAATTAATTATATTATGTATGCATACATACATAATGCTTTCAGTCGCTGTTATGTATATTGACAAAATAATATTACAATATTTGTATACCCAAAGAGATATTAGAAATTACGAAGACTAGCTTCGTTTGTGTAGGTGAAGATTTGGTTTCAGCTAGACTAGCGATCGTAACGACCTTTCACATCTTATACCCTTATAACGGTGATTGTATGATTAAACCCGTATCCATGTTACACATATTACTCTGATGTGAACGGCGAATAGCTATAGCTTACTGCAAATCCGGATGGAAATTTTGAAAACAATCAAACAAAACCTTAACTTTTTACGCTCAAAATTCGTAAATTCCAAAATTCGTTTTGATGGAAAACAACTTTTTATACATTTAACTTATTATCTATCCAATATTATACAATATCACTTCATGATGTCTACAAAATCTACGATGAAAGTATAAAAAATGTAATGGCCGTCATGTATGGTATGTGACGTTTGTTTGTTTACAAAAACTATAATTATCTGTATAATAAATTTGTATGAAATATCTCCCCTATGTGTGAATCTTAAGCAATTACAACGTGGGACCAATGTGTATTCGTCAGGATATCCCCCAGCATCAACAGATTTTAGTTTGGGGTCAGTATTTAAATTCGAATACAACGAAAAGTTCCGTTCCACGCAGTGACGGGTCGGTTCCGAGACATTAATTACAATATCGATTTAAATTATTCGCACGCACCCAAATACTTTCGAAAAAAATACACATAACCGTGTTTGATTCTAGCGAAAACATTTTGGTTTACTAAATTTTGTAGACCTTTTTTTCTTACATACTTTCATTTTACATAATGTAATTACAGTAACCTACCTCGGTGCAGCTGGCGTATGTTAATATAGTCGAGGAGAGCGCATTTTCCGTTAGCAAGGGAATGAGCAAACAGATCGGAGGGGAGGTTTCTGGGTCAAGCCGCGACCTGCCGCCTGCACCAATACAAACTACCGCTCTATTGAACCGGCTTTGTGTTAGTTGTTATACTTCATACCTGCATGTAATAAGGAAATGTGTATCTTTTCGTTAAAGTTTCTTAGTTTAACATATAAACACAAATATGCTAACTTTTTTTATTTAATTAAGCTTTTGTACATTATTGTGAGGGAGTGAAGAATAAAAAATATGAATGTAAGATTCTAGGTAATAGAAAGCAACATCAGCGGAGGATAAAAACAAGGGTGCGTTTATTGGATTAGATCCATTGTGGGCGCCAGCACCCAGTCTCTTGCTGTTTTACCGTAGGAAACGGTTGTTCAAATGAGGTTATACATCTAAAATATTTTACATCATTATGTATTCAAAGATCCAGTACACAAAGTATTTACCTAAAACAGTTGGAGGTGTGGTCTGTACTGGTTTATTTTCCGGTCATATTAATAACAGGTTTACGTCCCACAGGTTCAGAGAACAACAGATCTGACCCGCGAAACGTTAGACGCGTGGGCCGACCGTCTGCGACCGTTGCTGTTCAAATAACGAATGATTCATTTGCCCGCGTCGCTTGTGAACCGTCAGGTTATTTTCCAATTTACCGACGCGCGCGAGATATCAAAACGTTCGGTTTGTTGCATAAACTGCACGTTATGCGTCACAACACATAAACTTGGTGTTTTGAAAGGGACACAAAGAAATAAAGCATTAGTGTATATAATAATAATAATAATAATCTGTTTATTATCAGACTATGAGTCCATACATATACATTAAAAAAAAATATATATGTACAAAGATATAAAATGATTAGGATTATAACAGGTGATAAAATCGTTTGGACAGATGTTATGCTATGCAGCTAACTATGTGATAACTGGCGCATCTCACTAGCGTTCTTAATTAAAATATTATTTTAATGGACGATCGAAAACTACTACTACTTACTTCATAAAGAAATTTAAGAAAATAAAAAGAAAGAAAACAAAACAAAATGAAAACAAATTCACTCATTACTGTGCCATTCCATGAGAAATGGCGCAGCAGTGATTGATGTAACTGCAGTCCAGCCGACTAGCGATCATGCAAAGGATACTGTTGGTACTGCCACGTACTCTGCGCACCAGGGATGCGCATCTTTTACGCATGGTAGCGTACCAGCAGTCTACCCGATGTTCAGCAAACATCCCTGATGCACTACAGAATCGCCGCAGCCCCAACAGCACCCTGAACGCATTATTGAATGCCCTTAAATATAATGTAATATGTTCATTGAAATGAGTAAGAATATACGTAATAAAGTTGCGAGCAAAGAGTTTAGTTTATTAATTGATTAATTATTTAAAGACATTTAAATAATCAGATGTTTATATGTTTTTTTCGGCACAGTATACATTTTATTTCTCATTTAGTTCGCAAAAAAAATATTAACAATGAAACAAGTGCATTGCATTTGATTTGGCACGCACTCAAATCATCAAAATCTATTGCATCATAATACCTATATGCTCTTCGTCATCATGCAAAAATATTATATATGTCAGATTAAAATATTCCGATATAGTTTGTTCGATAAGCTAATTAAATCGAGTGATTGCAAGCGTGACTAAAATATCGATTTGGTCGAGTGCGCGTTAAATGCAGTAAAGGCCAGTGCGTCTTAGAGTCCACAGAATAAACGTAAACGGCTTTTGATAATAAATAAATTTTGCAGAGCTTTTGAAAGCTGCTCTGCACGTTTAAAATCTATTTTGGCATTGGCGCGAAGTGATCGGTGAGATCAGAAGGACGTCAAGAGCGCTGCAAGTAATGTGAACGAACTCCATGCAGCCGGCTTTATTTCGATTTGAATCATCGCTCGATACCTTTACCCGGCTTTGTTATTTTACCAACAAGACCGCACGTTCCCGAACTGCATTGTTTAAGTTTTTATCGGTGCATTCGTAACCGAACTCGGCGCGTGTAGGTATTGTCACGATAAAGATGAACATTAGTATGTCCGGCTCGAAGGATCTGTCATACCTACACAGATACAGAAGCTGTATTAGTACGTTATACGTGTCTGATGGAAAAAAGACATTATGTTTAGACAAAAACGTGATCTAGAGAGATTTATACTTCTGCACATAGTCCGCATGGCTGCATTCCCTTCGTCTCTTTCTTACAAAAAGGATTACTTTGCATCCGGAACATTATGTTAGACTTTTTTTATCGTTATTTATTGTTATTTATATATTATATTGCTCCCGCAAAGAAATATGTAGAGAGTAGAGGCGGAAGGAATAGTTATTTAAATGGCGCGATAGTCTTGCATTTGGTACTTTAAACAAATCACTAAAACAGTAGCGAGTCGAATCGCACAACACATGCCAGGCCTATACACGCTTGGCTGACCGGAGTCCATGTTGTTTATAACAGTCTAAAACAGCTGTTCGGCACAACATGCAATGTAGTTTACACCTTGCCCGTCTTTCCGTCCAATACATTTAGTGTAATACATGTCGGGAAATTGTAAATTATCTACTTAATATTTATGGTTGCTGGTTTACATACATACACTAGTGTGTCCAGGTAGACGTTAATACAATGATATTTGTAACGTAAAAATGAAATATTCGTCTAATTTTCAAGTTTGTGAGAAATTTTAATATTATTATTATATAATAGTTTTTAATTTTAGATTATTTATGGGATGTGTTACCAGATTAAACTATATTATTTATTTTTTAACTTTTTAATTGAGAATTTAAAGGTGGGAGCTCGTGCTATAACAACGATTATACAGTGTGGCTAGAAATTACGTACACAACGGATTGCAGATTTGCACATCATTTCTGGACAGCCTGTATATAACTATTAATCTATCATGCAAGCCGGAATAGAACAAAACTTCTATGCCTAAGTAATGTACAATAGAACGTAAAAGCCGACAATATCGTAAGATTGCGTTAATGCGTGACGTCAATGGACGATATAGAGCCGCAAACGTCCTTTTACAGCAAAGTTGCGTTAAAATGAAACATCACTTTCACATTCACTACTTGACGGTCAAATAGTTTTATGAAAAACCCGCTTTTATTTGCTTCCTATTAAAGACTGTTTTCCTTTGTATTCAGCGATACAATTAAGGCAATTTCAACGAACGTGCAAGGTTAAGCAGACATATCCGTGAGATGTGCATTATTGTTGCGAGTACACTTCACGCTTCGAATAATTAGTTGCATAATTACTATTATAACATTATTTTTATTTTGGTTTTTATGTTATAATATAAAAATTCCATATTAAAAGTAACCTTAATAAAATTCGATATATTGTATGCACCTTGGTGGCAACAGGAGTGCAAGACAAAAGGTCTGCCGTGTCTAGTGACTCACATCATAGAAACCTCATTAATATGTTAATGCCATTAGCAACCAATTAGCAACTTGTATTGCACAAGGAGCTTATGCGTTTCTATCTATTTCAAATTCCGCATTTTTGATGCTATGTGCAGTAAAAGGAAGGTCAGAATACTCTTTCGTGCAGGCTGTACGTTACTCTTGATGTTGAGATAACAGTTCCTTGATTTTCTGACTAACGTCAGTAAGATTTTATCGTACAATAATTTCTTCATGAAGTTTTCCTACGTCATAGAGTTTATAATGTTTTCAATTGTTAATTTTATAATGTCAAGCGCCTTTGAGCGCGCCACAGACAACCCGTGACCACGCGGAAAAGCAATTAATTGCGAGTTTTTAAATTAAAATATATATACATTTAAACAGAGATTAAGAAGTTACAATAACTTGAAAGCTTGAGAGACCTTGATACACCACGATCAAGACGTAATGTCTTTGAACGTTACGATGATTTTTTGAAGGCTTGATGAATGACTTGAAACGAAGCCCTATTTTAAGTTTTACTATCAGAACCAACAATTTCGGCCAGTTAATGTGGTTAGGTGTGTCGTCGATTGGCATGGAAGGCTTATAGCTCTTAGATCAATAAGGGTTGCGTTGCATTTTTTCAGGCATTTATAGAAAAGGGCTAAATAAATTTTCTTCAATCAAATTTGATGGCGACCAAACACTAGTTTTTTAATACTTGACCAAGTTTAGTTCAAAACTGATAAAACGATCGAAGCAAATAATATTTTAATTCTTAAATTTGATTGAGATTTTTTATCTCTACCGTTTTATCGTGGTGGTGATTGTAATACATTGGACCTTGGTTATTGAGCTATAAACAAGCCGTCACAAATTAACGCGACATTGACAGTTAACCGGCCGAGGACAGACCAAACGACCCTATAAAATTTACATTATATTTCGTACGTAAGCTAAATAGGCGAATTCATTACTGTGTTCCATCGCTAACAGCATATATCATAATTTAGATTGCTACTTTTGTCAAGATGCAAATAATGTTTCATAGATAAAAAGACAGAGAAACCTATCTCGCTCATTATCTAAAGGGGTGGGCAAAGATGTTTAAACTATTAGGCATGGTACCGCAAGCTACCCCACATCTTTGCTTGGTATCTAGGTATTCTTATAATGTCTTGCATAGAAAGACCTGCGACTAATACATACTCGTAACACGCGGCCGATTATGGCGGTAACATTAAATGCATTCAACGATTACTTGTCGTTATCACGCGTCGCACTGCCGCCTTTGTCGTTCACCAAGGATAGCTAGTTTTAATCGTCATTAGCAAATTCATATACTATAACATGCATATTATCGTATTATTACGTATTTACTCAAGCACTCTTGACCATTACTTATTATCTGTGTGTCCAGTTTAAAAAATAAGTTATCAAACCTTTTAATCCAAATAACAATTCAAGTTGGAGAGATAGCAATCGCGTTCAATTTTTTACCGCACTTATTGCCCCATCTCTGCTAATTTACTACACACAAATATAATCAGGTAAGGTGTGTTGAAATGATGACGTATTCTGGGACTGCGTTCGTCAATTGCGTAAGTAGCGTGGCGTTAGTGGAACGTCTAAATCGGGAGAACCTTCACCCGAATCCCGGCTCCCGGTCTCCCGGAGGGTGCGGTTACCAATACACTAATTATAAAACTGTTTCTAGCGCAACATATAACTTATAAAATTGCAAAAAAATCCAAGAATGTTTGAAAAGTTATATTTTGCGTTTCAAACAAAAATGAAGCGCTAATAACCTAAAGATTAAGAATAGGCAAAACATAAGGTCGTGGATTCGAATCCAAATCTGCAGTATAATCGTAAACCATCTACTAGCACAAATTTAAGAGCGCTTGTTTACGTCCGTTTTTTCGCCGGACGACGGTGTTTTTTGACAAATTCGTGATTGGTGGCGATCAATTTACGCCGAAGGTACCTCTTCTATTATTGACGGTCCGTCGTCCGGTGAAAAAAACGGACGTAAAATGACAGAATGGGAAACTTAATAAGTTCATATTAACCGACTGATATTTCAAAGCTTATACATTGCGCTACCTACCATTGAGTTATTTACAATTATTCTGAATGTATCACAATAAATAGTTTCAATTGAAACAGCCATTAGACTATTCAATAATCCCTTCCTCAATTAGGTCCATTAGTAAGAACAAGTTCAATCGCAGTAAGGCAGTTAGGGCTCTAATTATTGGAGATTGACGGGTCACAACCAATCTAAGTCCTAATTTAGACAGTTTTAGCCTTTAGTAAGGACGGGTGTAAACACAGATGGGAGTGCTCACACTGGGATGTTATTTATTATATTACTGATATGTTTAGTAATTAAATTTAGTACATAATCAAACTGCGTCATGTAATTTCTGAAATCGTCCGAATCTAAATGCTCTGGAATGTTAATATGTGGCCATTTATATCTAAAAAGTAAATATTTTTTATTCAGCACTTCCTTTTTTTACTATTATTTACCATAATAGCAGCGGCAATAACAACGCCAATATTTCTATAACTTCGTAACGATGGTGCCATTATACGTTTAACTATGGACCGATTGCTCAGAATCAGGACAACTGCTGACTGCTGAAATTGGTAGCATACTAAGGCCAGTGTAACCACAATGCCCTTACCCCAATTTTTAAGACACCAATCTTAGGGCCCTAATTATTATAGCAGATTCGCTACTTTAGAATTTATTTGTCTAACCGTGGGTTTACACTGCCGAAAAAGTTCACATATAACATATTGTCAGAAACAAACAGAAACCGTGTATCGACACGATTTAACGCCAGTGGAAACCCACGGCGCCCAGAGGAATGAGTTGGATATAAATATATTGGATGCATCAATTAGCACGGGCGCCCGGGGACCGCGTTTAAACCGGTCACGTGACGTAACAGCATTAGCACAGTTTATAGCCGTGCTGAATGATAGATGTACGTTGCCGCATATCAATTACCTAGATGTGCAACTCGGGCGTGACGATAAGCGATTACCAATGTTACGTGATGTTAATTCTATCTTACAGTTCATTTTACACTTGGCAGTCAACTGTTTACTCTTATTTATACCTGTGCTTATAAATATATTATGCTAAGCACCATGAACGTTACCCCGTAGGAATATAGATTATCATTTAACGTGGTCCTTGCATGTGTTGCTGCATGTATTGGTTATGGGAGCGCTTCATCCCTCCTCAGTACGTCACTTCATCACGCATTTCTCATATGTATAACACATTTTATTACATATTTCTAGGGGTGATTGGATAAAACGAGCTGAGAGTTTACCCAATGTTAAGTAATAGCCATGAACATCCTTAACATCAGTTGCTATAAATATTGGTCGTCCAGTTTATGTCACAAAAAACGTGCCAATGATTAATATTTCCATACTATTTTGTTTCCATACAACATTTTATGAAATAAGATGCGAAGTAATGCAGCATTTTATATAATCATTAACAAGTAATACAGTACTGAGCTTACACTATTAAAGTTCGTAAGTAAATTAGTAAACAATGAACAATTTATTGAAAATATATTTTAATAAAGAAATGATTGCTCAGTGGCTGGACATTTCCTTTACAATCTTTAGCACGACAGGTTGTGCTCAGAACAATAATAATATATGTATACCTCAGCCTACACTTTACTTTGGTAGCGTAAAAAGTTGGGCGATACTTTAATAATATATGGACACCCTTTCTTTTAATCAAGTAGAAACAATTTTGGATAAGGAAACAAAGAAGCAAAGAAAAACAAGTAAAATTCTGTAGGCATAGCTTATTAATTGTAATTAATCAGAAATAAAAATTTAATTCGACCTCCACAAGCCGTATGTCGGTTAATAGACTCTTTAACATTGCACTATTTCGGGATTGTGTATACGAGTGAATTGGCACAAGGTTGCGTGGCTTCCGCAACATGGTAAATGCCCAATACGTTGCAAATGTTTATACGTAACTAGTAAGATGTACCGTTAGTGCTAATTACACATAGAACTCACGGAATTTTTTGGCAATAAATGCATTACAAGCATTACATGATCTTGCATGGGTTTCGTAAATATGTAGGTCTGTTACCTCTAATTGATCCACTAAAGCGAGTAGTTTGTAATATTATATGTGCATCAACTATCGATCTAAACATACGTATGTGCAATATCTTCACATAAACAGAAGATACGACTACAGTATCTCCAAAGATCTCATGTCATTAATATAAAATATTTGTCCTATTTATTTAGGTAACAAAACTTTATCACTCACCTGTACTCTTAAACTTCTTAATGCAGGAAACAAAGCGAGCCGATCGACTTCGTCCCACGTTGCAAGCCCGGTGTTGTTTAGATTGAGGAATCGGAGATGGCTGCAACCATTTCATATCTTAGTGCTAAAATTATCAAGCTATCTTTGCTCCGATTAATTACAGTTCATTGGGGTAATGAGCATGATATAACGCAATAGAAGTGTTGCTATGTACAACTATTAATTAATATCTACTAGTGGAATTACATATTTCATTAATTTACACTCTAGACAAACAACAGCTGGACCGTGGAAAAACAAACCTCGGACCGCTTAATATTGTTAAATGTTGATGTTTGTTGTTGTACATATTGATTAAGATAACATTTTCACATAACTAGTACGAATTTCAAATGTTTAAAAGCGCATTTTTTTGAATTTTGATAATATTTTTCAATTATATCCAGACCTCATTTCAAAGTAGTGCTGCGTCCAGCTCAAAAAGGTAACAGGTAACAGTAGTCAGAAGTGGGAATTCCATAAACCCTGCTCAATATTTGATATTGAAAATTAATGTATTAAGTTATTTAAAATTACCATAACTTTCTTTATTTCTTTCACAGTTGGCGGTTTAACTTAGTGTATTGACACAACACTTCTAGGCGGGTCCATATTATAGAATAGAAGGTAACTTACGAAAAGGCATCATGACTTTTCTTATTTCCGTTGGCGTCGCCGCATTTTTCGCATGGGTCCGGTTCCAGTGTCGTTATAGGGCACTCGTTGACTAACAGCGTTTCCAGGTTCGGGAAGGCATAGCCCAGTTTGCCGATCTCTCGCCAACTGCTGACAGGGTTGCCGGAGAAGTGGAGTTTCTTAAGTTGCTCGTGAATGGGTTCAGTAAAGTCTACGTTGAGTCTGGAGCAAGCTTCGCAGCGATCCTTCTCGTCAATTTCTTTCCCACTGAGGTCCACGTAAGAATACTCATTGAGGCTCAAGTGCAACTCTTCGAGAGCTGGCAGAGACTTGAGTAGACCAACAATGCTGGGCCATCCCACGTATGTGGAGTTTAAGACCAAGTGGCTCAAACTGTCCCACTTGGGCTGAAGGGCCTGAGCTGCTTGGATTTGGGCAGAGAGCCGATTGAAGCTTAGATTTAGAAACCGCACTCGTGGAGTCTGCTCTAGTATTGCAAAGACCTAAAACATGAAAAAAATTATCATTTTTTAAATCACAAATGGTAGCTATATACCGTGGTGTCCAGGTTTACTTTTTTAAAAGTCTTGAGATTTAAAACTCTGGGAAGAGTGTATAATAACTGTTCCACAGTTGTACACGCCTATTTCTTTGTATATCAGATAACGATGATAGCATAACATAGAGTACAATATTCCGGAAGCCTCGACATCACGAGTGGATGATGTAACAGTCTTGTGAACAGATGTTAACTGAAGGCGGTGCGTGTTGCAATGTGCGCATGTGAAAATATTGTGATAACAATTTTATTAGATATACATATGTTCTTCCCCCCATTCATAGTGTGTTTAAATCGTTTCCGTAATGTGTCTTGATAATGTAATTTGAGATTCCGCAATGTCATTATATTTCACGTTTAGACTGCTTGTAACACGTTGGGGTAGGTAGAGATTTTAGTCGAAGTCAAAAAGGATATAAGTTTCTTTTCTTACGATCTATGGATTTATGACTTAAGACCATTAAGTTAAAATCTTTAACAATACTCTCATGTAATATATAGTAAAACTACAAAGTAACACATTTAAAATGACTAAAGAAACACAAAATTACTAATCATTCTTACCTCATGCCACTCGGTGAGCTTATTATTCGCCAAATCCAATTCAACAACATCCGCGCACTTATCAGCCAGCGCGCAGGCGTCGCCCGCGCAGTCGATGTCGCAGTCGTTGAGCACCAGCAGGGTCGGCACGCTCAGCCGCGGCGACCGCTTCGGCACGAAGATCGCCACCGGCATGTCGTCGATGCACGGGTTTACTTCGCCCTTCGCGCCGTACTTCCGCTCTAGCGCTTCCAAGAGCGATGGCATCTTGGAATCTTCAAAAAAATTTTGATTTCTAAAAAAAAATGAAAAAGAAAACCTTCCTTACACTAGAAATATGAAAACGATCGTCTAACATTATGTGATCACCGATACTCAGAATCACCCATGAATTAGGGATCTCTTTTAAGAAAGAGGAGAATGGATAAATAAAAAGAAAGAAGAACGGATGGGATGGGGATAAGAGGTATAAAAAAGAAAAGTAGTACCCACTTTTACACACATAGTTTGATATCTTTTTCTTTAACCACGCAAAGCAATTTTCCTTATTTATAAGTAGAGATAAAGTCTCAACTGTCTATAATATTACAACAACAACCGAACTTTAATTTTTTACACTGTAAATAATTTCTTAATTTCACTGTATGAAGTTAAAGGTAGATGAGAACTCGATTCCAACTAACAGAATACCATCGATGTATTTCATGAATTCCTCCCTATGAACTAATGAATATTAAAAAGTGAACATGTAGGTATTTCGGAAATTAATAGAAAAATACTTGCGTTTAGTGCCGTTAAACATCACTAGATAGGCATCACCCCAATAATGGGCTTTACCATCACTTACGCTCTACCATGGCTCTCCCTTTATCCGTTCTATTTATCATAATTGACACAGGCGTAGTCTGTTTTGTTTGCCATTTTATATTAAACAAATAACCGTTTGTTATTAGCAACAAGTAATAAGCTACTGTTTACGTCCGCACCCGACGGTCAAACTGTCAAGACTGGTAGTGTGGCCACGTTAGGAAGTTAGGAATAGTAACTTAAATTGATACGTGTTGAAGAGCCTGGTTTACCTTAATCCCATCAAAGAACATTGGTTGGTTTTAAATATCCAGGATAAGCTGACCGCTCTGTTATCACTACAGTACGGATCCAAAGACATCTGTTACGAAACATTTATCACAAATTTGCTAAGCTTATTGATCAACATTCCATAAACAACATCTGGATATTTTTTTTTTATGGAATAAGGTGGCAAACGAGCAAGCGAGCAAGCAATAAATATAATCAATCTGTGCAAAATAACAAAAATAAAAAAAAGTACTCAAAAAGGGTATCTTAGTCAGGGTCATGGTCACAAATATGTTTCTATTGTATTTGCCTAAGTATGAAATAGTAAGTGATTTGAGGAAGCTACAGTTTGGAATGCGGCCAACAATAATGCTGTTTACATTGCACAGCTGGCAAAAATTATACCATTCTTTTGCCATTTCCAACTAAGAATAAATATGAATTATTAGCTATTTAAAATAAAGGTATTTTATTAACCACCTAGCCCACTTCATTCTGGGTCTTTTACTAGAATTATTATTACGGTATTGCTGTGTACCATTTCACACCTTATAGTAATTTATATTTATTCATTTTACACACATTATAGTAATTCTTTTACATACACCTAAAATATATAAGGTTGAAGTCGATGGCGGACCATCAGTTCGTTACTTGGTCGCCCAATGACAACATTATCGCTGCAATTTTAACGTCACTAAATTACTTCACCGTGATGTAATTTAATGGCGTAACCAGAGCGGCGTGGTTCCCAAAGATATATATTACCTAACACCATGTGAAACACGGAAAGTAAATAGGAAGATTATTCGAACCTTTGTCAAGAACACAAGATATGCACAACGTCCACACTCAAAAACAAAACTTTAATGAAATATTACATTCAGCTGGGAATCGATTTTAAATACACTACTCAACAGTTAAAAATTACATTTATTATATAAAGTATTACTTTATTTATTGAAAGAAAGAAAAACTCCAAATGTATGCGAGTTCTCGTATTACAACATGTACAATCCACCGCGTCTGCTATATTAATATACACGCTGTGACGAAACAAGCGCCCAAATCAGATCCCCGCTAACATTGTTCGGACAGTCTGCGGTTAGGAAAATGTCTTTTGTCATTTAGCAATTGCTTATTTAGCAATTATTATTAATTAATGGTAGTTTACGGCTTAGTAATATGCAATGTATAAATTAATATTATTGCGTAGTAATTACATTCAAGCCGAAATTGAAAGGCCAAAAGACGTTTTAAGGAACAAAATTCATATCGGCCTTTCGAGTATATTTCCTTAGAATTATTAATTTAATTCAATCAATTGTATTTAGGAAACATAATATGTAACAACTCTTGGTAGGTGTTTCCAAAATTGATTAACTTATTTTTAAGTAATTCTTTGATACAGATGAACATGTAAATTGTTCTATACCCACTAAATCCCACTCACTCCACACAATAACAATAGCACGATGAACACTAGTATTATATTGTTCAAATTTCCGTTGCATCAGACATTCGCTATGTCTGAAGAGGTCAGTCAAGGTTAGCATTTACTTTGTAAGGGGTGTTGAATAGAATTCCAGATTGTTTAGATTCACAATTAGAACAGATGGCGGTGCCCTAGAATTCTTGGATATTTTACGAAAACGAAAATTACATTTGCTAATACTGGCAAGCGAACATTCATGCAAGACAACTTCTGCTGACCAATAATTACAAAATAAGACTAAATATAAAAGTTCGGTTTTATTATGTTTTCAAGTCAGTTATTGTGAAAATCCAGAAATATGAATGGCCCGACGTAGACTGGTACGGACGTATCGCGTCCCTACAGTATCTATTAGCCGGTCAGTTCGACCGGAACAACTGACGATTGCTAGTTCATTAATAAATATTCGAATTATATGCCAATACAACTGATTGGACCTTCATAACTAACTTTTCTTTAATCGTCTATTATTTAATAATATTATTTTAAAATTATTTTACGATTCTCTTATATTTTTACTATACAAAAGTAAATTTGAAATTCTTTTAATATCGAACATTTAAATAACTTTTTTGTATTTATTGGATTTTTGTACTTCTGTCAATATAATTTCCATAAGACTATAGTTTGTTGTTCTAACCTATTAAAATCATCTTTAATAACGTTTAATAGAATTCTGCGGTTGTTTTCTTTAAAAAAAATATACAGTGATTCAAGTGAAACGTCAGGGAAATACCAACAACATGAGACAAGAGGCGCTCTTTAGATTTCAAATAAGAGTAAGACGCGACTGAAGGTCGTCTGGAATTCTCGGTCAATTGTTTAACATCGCAATATTACGAATGTTTATCTATATGCTATGCTTATGCGAAGATTGTTTATATACTCCCTGCATAATCCGAACTAATATTATAATTGTGAATTTGAGTTTGTTTGTTACACTATAACTCCATAACAGAAATTTTGCACGCACATTGTCTGGGGTATAGAACATGACATGGGATACTTACCTTAAAACTGGGTAATAATATCGGTTGCCATGGTAATGATACCTGTTTTGACAGTAACAACTTTTTGACACATGTTGTTCCCTATAATACGAATTTTTATACGCGGAAGTATAACAAGAATTTCCAGCGTGCAAAATAAGAAACGCATGCGTGCGAAGCCACGGGCGGAAGCTAGTAGTTAAAATGTTAAAAGAAGTGAATACAATAATAATTTTCAGTTGCTGGCTCTACCCTTCTTAAACTAAGGTACTTCATTGAAAAGACCTTAGACTAAATCAAATCATACACAACAATAAAGTTTATAGCAAAACCAGTCAAAGTTATTGAAACGGGACATAAGTGATACTATCTGTGACCCGATAACAATAAAAGGCTCCGTAGCAGCGTTATCGTAAAACGTGAAGTACGCTCACAAAGCTGTAATTATGCGCGGAGGTAATTGTCTATTGTGCTACGAAATCCTTCACAAAGACAAGATTACTACAATTATTTTTTGTATAAAAGTCTTAGAACGGCCATTTTGTCAGTTTTTATATTAGGTTAGATAAATATGCAATATTACACACACAAGACGAAAAATTAATTAAAAAAAATATATCAAACATTTTAGCAGAGCTAATCGAATATTTGTAGAGCGAGAAAAATAGATAGCTTAATGAAGTTTTAGTCTCGAGCATTATTTTTAAATTGCTGTATATTCAATTTCGACATCAGTTTATTCGGATTGGATTTGATTGACTGTCAGCAAATTGCAAATCATTCACAATCTAATGTACGTTTTCTTGACTGTCGACTTCTCTATAAACTGTCGAAGTAAGATCGTCAAATTGTGAACTGATATTTTTCTTGCGGTAAAGTCAAAACGTAAGATAATTAGTAATGGGTTTGTTAGGTTGGCCATGATAGTTATATATATATATATATATATATATATATATATATATATATTTATATATATTAAAAAGATGTATCAAAGAATAAATATGTTTATTGCGTTTGACATGGTACGTCAAATTGTCAAAGATTAGTTCAGTTCAATCACTCATAGTTTATAATATGCCTAGTTCGATTATAATTTGACAATGTTCAAATTGTTAATGTCGCATCGCATTACCATTTATAATTGAAATTTCTAGACGCTTCTGTTATGGTACCTATATGTATCTTGATATAAAGGTGCAGACACACCCCGTCTCGACGCGAGAGGGCAGCGAACCTAAAAAGCCGTCTAGTCTAGCTCTTAGCCTCTTATGTCTTTGTCCAATACCGTAAGTAGTCTGAAATACCTAAGTATGACGAATGTTTAGAACGCAAAAGGGTTAAATTGAATAGGGTACGTGTGTATGAAGAAGCTGGCAATGATGATAGCAACTTTAGCATAGCATATGAGTTAATTCTTAACTCAGTTGACAATGAATGAAAATGTTGAATTATGAGAGGAGAAATAAGGAGATAAACCGTTAAATTTATCCAACGTAAGGTACGGCTCTATTATCTTTTAATGATTCAAGTTTAACTCTACCAAGGGAACATTTGTAAGGCTTATATTTCAAATTGTGTAATTGTTAACTTAAATTTGTTATTTTTTAAAGATCTTCAAAAATGAAATGAAATAAAAATGACACGTTTCGGAGTCTATAGGGAACATACATATACACATCGCCTTTAATATACGTATATGTATACATTAATTAAGAGAGAGACAGAAAATAGGCCCATTTGTTTTTTAGCTTATCGCTTACTGTGTCCAGTCCCAAGTGTTTTAAAAAAATTCTAAGCATAGAACACATTTTTTTTGGTTCAAGCCAAGATCGAATCACTCCAACCCCACTAAATAAATCTAAAGATTAATTATCTCTATATTTATAATATTTTAGTGTATCTTAATATATCCTTTGTTTACATACAACAGTAAAAAAATAAACGGCAAAGCGTATGAACTGCGCACTAGCCTTGCATTGACGGAGCGTGACCGAATCGTCCACACGTCCTTCGTCTCATAGCTAATAAAAAACAATTTGCGAATAATACCGCAAGCGCCACAAAGCGATTGCGCAGTAAGGCCTAATCCTGATATCGTGTCCTACATAATGATAATGGAAGGTGTTCAAGATAATATTCTAACGTGAAAACAAAGGCTCTCATGCCAACAACCTAATCGTAAAGGGTATAAGTGTAAAATACGGGTACGGACATAAAAAATAATGTTAATAAAATTTGTTTACAATATTTCCTAGCATCAGAGCTACGTCAGATGGGGGTTAAAATCCTGGAATGGAGGTCACGGATGGGGTCCAGAGGTATGGGGCGCATCCTTCCCGATGGCCCGATGACCTCGTGGAGGACCGCAGGAAGTCGCTGGATGCAGTGCTTGAAGGACCGCATACTGTGGAAGGCCTATGTCCAGTAGTGTACTGATATAGGCTGATGATGATGCTTTCCTAGCATTTTTATTTACTAAATAGTAAGAAAAAAAGAAAGAGTTGTCTTATGGACCCGTATTTGAATTCAAGATTATACTCCGATCAAACTTGTGGGACTGCGCTGGGGAAGGTTGACTGATCTTTGCCTATATCGTTGGAGGAGTCCTAGCGTTATTGGAGTACTTGCGTATATTATCAATATATTCTAATAATACATATTAAGAATTATTACTTATTACAAGTGGCGGCTTGTACTTGAACCAACACGTGTCGAATGCACGCTATCGGTTTATCTTGAAATGACCTTCAGCGTCTATTCAAACATTTTATATACACCCATTACCTGCTCTTCGTCAACATTCTTACTACTTATTCTTACAACTATGTTTTACAGATTCTGCGAATAACTGAACTAGCTAGCTACATGTTCCCGGCGTCGCATGAGGAGTTGACTGGCACAATTGTCGCACAGCTGAAATTGAACCTAAAAAGGTGCAATTTTATTTATCTTTATTTACTGATGTCTTTCAAAGGTACCGTTATTCAAACTTCATACTCGAGGGTCGTTTTATTTGTATTAGGGACGTACACTTATAATGTTTCGGGTTTTTGAAATGACGACATTCAGATCGTCCCCGGTCTACCTCATAAGGATTTTCAAAAGAACATTTTATTTCTGTTACTTTTGCCGCTGGTTTTATTTACGGGTTGTTTTGTAACTTGGAAAGTTTGAAAGCAACTGGTGCGAGTTGTTCGAGCAAGGTCATGGTTTCAGACGTTAATCGAATTGCGGATTTGGGGCTTTGACCTTACCAGTCGTTGATTATATCCAATAGACCATTGACGAATTGCTACACTATATGCCGTTAGACCTTCCTTGAGATAAATACCTACAAGTATGCGTACCAAATAAAATGTATCGACCCCTAAGATTCGTGTAATTTCAAGTACGTTAATATATTTCAGTCCCTAGTCAAACACATTTTGTTAATTTGCTTAATCAAAAAATATTAGCTAAATTAGAGCTAATTTTAAGTAGTCGAAATCTACTTATTACAACCATTTCTTTATACTTAATACTCGATATTTTGGATTTTACATACATTTATTTATCAAATAGAAAATACATAATATCTGTCGGGGCCAGAGAAGACCGAAGAAGGATTAACGTAAAATACATAAATTAAAAAGTTAAAGAAACATTTTAATTTTGTAACGCAGCTTACGACATTTATTTCTTTAGTCAGTTTTTTTTTATAATCTGTAATAAGCCCGTGGATAAGCGATTTTAGTTTCGGTTAAAAGCTTTACAAGGACACATATTTTCTATTTCTGCCAGCGAATGTTGCAATGCGCGGGAATTTCGCTTTAGCGTTTGGCTTCGTTTTGTTTCGATTTAGATACATGTGTGTGTTTCTTTTTTTCTTGCCGTAACTATATGAATCATTTTAGATAATGAATTTGCGTTGTTATATATGTAAGTGTCTATAGTCCGAAAACTAGGAAGTGGACAAATGGGTCAGGGTCAAAATCGATAGTGATTTCGTGGTTTTGCTGGCGACTGTAATGTTGTCATGCGCATAATTAAATATTTATTTATCTAAAGTGCGTTTGTTTATAAACACAATAGATACAAATGAGAACATAATGACTGATATCTCTAGTCGACTAAGATTGTTTAAACCATAACCTTCCGCGCGATTAATTTCACAGAATATTATGTACTTATAATAAAGTGCGCAAGTTATAGATAAAAAGGCAGTTTGACCGCTAATATGTAATTAGACGCAATTGAATGAACAGGGACGATATTAAGTGATTAATATGTATATCTGAAAAAGTTATTACAGCGTATACAGTGTTAACTTTTACATATATTAAACGTAATTCTTCATAGTAATATTAGTTTCAATACAACCAGAGAGTCAGAACAAGCTTTATTTTTTAAATAGTAGTTAGTTAAATACTAGTGGTATAAAACTATAAAGATAAAAAGTTAGAGTCATTATATACTGATTTAGTAATGCGAACATAGTTACCTACAACGAAGAAGTTGCTTATAGAACATAGCATATATGCCAACCAATAACAAAACAGGAACTATTTTTGTACAAGTAAATCAATTAAATATCAACTATTTTTTTCTTTTAATGGTTTATAAATGTAAAACATGCTTACCGAATGCGTCCCAGAACAGCAACGTGACGATCACAAGATTTCGAGGATATTATAACTTAAAATGAATATAATTCTCTCTGTGTGTGTACCATGTATTCAACACAAAATTAATTATTTAATTTAAATCTCTTCGTACATTTTAAAATAAAGCGTAATTTTAAATTTTCGTAATCACTACTATAAAGAAAGAGTTTTTACTCAGCATTTGAAATTTCGCGGCCTAACTTCACTAGAGCGTTAAGACACTGTATCACAGAAATTTAATTATGTTTATAATCAGCTGTTCACATTTTCTTTTTTGATGCGTCTATAAAGATTTCCATACAATCTTCTAAACGCACTGAAACAAAGTGACAAGAGAATGTTTACATCAATACATTGCACAGTCGCAATACCAGTTTTCACACACACATCGATCTAACCATTCGCGTACTAGAAGCAAAATATTGACTAGAATAGTGGGGGTGAAGGAGGTCAATGACGTTACCAGATGATTGGTAAAGTTAGAAAGAGAAGAACATGTTATAGAATGAAACTGTTCGGTAAAAAGAGAGAGAAAAACAACAAACTACACATAGACAACAAATTAATTGTGTATGATGCAAGTAGGAAAACGCACTGGGTTTTCGTTTCGGTGTACAAATCGAATATTTAATTATTTAAAAACACCTATACCGTAATGAATATACTTTAAATTATTAAAATCGTTTACCTGAGATTTGTTTCAGACTGATTTTTTTAAATATTATTTTAACATTTTTCTTCTTTCTGTTTGACTGATTTAATTGACTTTTATATTTCTCGTTATTACATACACAAATTAAAATCTTATAAGTAGCCAGTCTTAATATATTGTGGTCATAGATAAATTTAAATTGAGTTGTTTTTCATTCTCAACTGCGTTTTTGAAAAAAAAAACTGGCTTTAAAATTCAAATGGATGGGTGGTAATTGTTTTTAAATTACGTGAAATTATCATTCGTTGAGAAATCGCTTTTATTTATTTTTTTAAGTAACTGAGTAAAGGACAGTTTCTTCGGCAATGAAACTGTTATTCTTAAAATTTCATTGTTATCAAAAATGTTCTGCATGATACAGATAGAATTTTATTTTTGATATTTACTCTGTAATTCCAAAAAGGTGTAGATTAAAATATGTGAAATGCGTAATCCTATATTTATATTAAGGCTACGTTCCACTAAGCGTTCACGACGCTCGCGCACAATAACATGAGTTTTCCCGTTTCATTTGTTTCCGAGCGTTACAATTTTAAACTCAAGTAGAATGGATTATGGGACGTTTTGAGCGTTGATGTAAATATGACAAATGGCAAAATAAGAAGTCAAGTTGCAGTTTGTAAGTGTGAAAGATAAAGTTTAATAATTATTGGTTAACTCGATTTATATAAATATACATAAATTTAATATTTAATACGCAGCCTAAGTAAACAAACTTTGACGTTAATAAAAAAAGTCAAATCACTCAAATCAAATGTCAAATATGACAAGCCTTGCCTAGCCCGCTGAATCTTCTATTCAATATTTTTACATATATAGACATACATTTATCCTTAGGAACTTCATATTTTTTAACAGATTACAGTAATTTGTGATTGTGTTGTTATGTATCTAAAATAAAAATTGCTATTTATTGTTTCCCAATTTTTATGAAGATAAGATAAACAATAATTTTATCTTTGTTTTCGTTAAAAAAGCCTGTTGTTGTCTACTCATAAATATCCTGATCCTAGTGTCCATGTGAGTAGGATAAATATATTATTTCTGATTCGATTTCTCTACGATGAGAAAGTAAGTCGATATGATCTTTGTTTACGTTTGAATTGATTTCATCTCCTAGGGCCAACGATTCTCGAATTCAACGATTCGACAATCAACTTCTAGTACTTTACACAAATTGCATTGTAATATTTTTGTAAAATAACTATGAATATAACCATAACTATACAAATGTTAAAAAGCCTAAAAGTAAAAATTAGCTTATATTTTTATACATCCATATATTTTAATGCCTATTGTAGATTTTCACTATCCTGACTGATCCCTGAAAAGCACACAATAAAAGTATTTCCCAAAGATAGACACTAAAACGAATGGCAAAAAAATTGACTCAAACTATACAGTAATGTCCACCTAAATATACATTGACTACCCTTTATTCTGGAGATTGCCACCAACATCAAGGGGTTGCTGGGAGGAGCTGGATTGGCTGGAATGATGTACAACATGTAAAATATGTGCTAGATGTAGAGTTATGAATAATATCCCTCCTACTACTTACTACCTAAAGTCCCAGATGTATTATCATCATCATTAGTCAGTATTAGTTAATTCCTGGACATAGGCCTTCCCTAATACCTCCCTTAAGTCTTATTATGTGCCTAGGTCCTTGGTCCTCTGCTTTCCACAATCTTTCTACCTATTGTCTTAAGGTAATCGGTCGATCTGATAAAGGGGTGCCCCATACTTCTGAATATTTGTTGAGCCAAAATGTAAATTGAACTTTGTCATTTATAATTGACTGAGCAATGATTAAAGATCACTTTGCATTTCAAATAAGTCTCATATTCTGAGGCATGTATAGTAATATGTACATATCATTATGAAATGAAGTTCGGTATATAGATAAAACAAGCTTGATTATGTCATATTTGTAATGACCGATTGTTTAGTTTTCTGTTACATCATTGCAAATACAAATGTGTTAAATATAACAGGTTACTATAGCGTCTAGTAGGTACTTATGCTTATTGTGAATTACACTTCATTGAATTGTTATATAATATAAGTGGACATCATTAAGGTTTTTTTTTCAGAATGCTGCAAAAAGTTCCAATACCTGGGTTAAAGCTCACTAAATATTTATTTGCGCTGAATAAGGCATATCATGTAAGATTAATGAGTTCTGGTGTGAATCAGGAACACAATTTCTTCTTCAGACAGGTAGGTGAAAATAGCTATTTTTTTGTTAAAAATAATAGATACAAGATAATGGTCTTGTTATTTAGTTACTAACTGTAATTTTTCTTCATACTTTTGAGATAAACATTTGTCATTGGCATTTCTTAACCAGTATAACCTTTAAACCTGGCCGTTTAAGCTTCATTTGCACTAGTGTACTGTAGTGTCCTGTGGGACAAAAGAAAATGTAAAAGTAAGCCATAGTTGATGATAAGTGCAACATTCAGAAGATTTGCAGATGTATTGTCAGTCTCTGCATAGAAAAGAAGCAGAAAGTGTATTATGAAATTGACGGAAGGGTAATAAGATAAAAAGTGGGAGATAGTAGAGCTTGTGGCATTTTCAATTCAATTTCATTTATAATGGTGGTCCTTTTTGATTTCGGCAAAGTCCTTATAGAGGCTTATAGAGCTTGGTCTGTGATTTTGGTTGTACCCGGGTGTCTTTAGGTGTGGCTTGGGTTCTTGTTTGTTGGGTGAGCTTCGCGATTGCACAAGGTCACATCAATTTCAATTATTATTATTTTACAAAGTAATCAACTGTTGAATTGCTTACCTAAAACAGGACAAACAATATATACAACAAAACAGATAGTTAGAAGGTTAGTAAGATAAACAACTTATGGTCTAATGTTATTCTGGTTAACATATTCACATAAAGTATTTACAAAAGGTGTATGTATGAGGCCCAACAAAGATTTGAAATTCGTTGGTCTGGGTATAGTGTCCACATCGTAAAGGCAGTGGTAGTACATCGTAAAGGGACGGTCTCCTAGGGCAGTTAAAGAAAATGTGTTCTGCTGATCCCTCGTCGAGCCCACATTCACAGAGGGAGCTATCTTTGATCCTTATTTTAGCTAGGTGAACCGGGGTAGAAGCATGACTTAATCTTAACCTACATATTGTGGACATGACCATCTTTTTGGCTTTCCTATATTTGAAAAACCAAGGCTGAACGAGCAACGAGTCTTGAACATCTGCGTAGTGTTTACCCTTAATGCGTTTCGAAAGATTCCACGCTTCATTCCAGCACGATACGAGATCGGCCTAGGCTAGAGACATTAGATCTTGTGCATAGGTTGTGTAATGAGTATCACTACCTGTTGTCGTGGCATCCTTAGCACACTGATCAGCACCCTAATTGCCCACTATACCGCTATTTTATTTTTGATGCGTCAGTGAACATAGTATGCCAACCATTCCACTTACTATTGACGACAGAGTTAAATTTGGCGTTTGCACCGGGGTCGTCTTTGTTTATTCCGATATTTAGAACAATGTCCGGGCGGTATAGAATTGCATTATAAGGTGTGAGGAATAAAGGATTTAACCTACATTGATAGACGGGACAGGGGAGGCTGATAAACCTAACAAAACTGGTAAAGAGGCATGGGACTTATGACTCCAGTAACTGTTGAAAGAGATGTGTTCCGAAAGAGTATGCAACTTTGAAATAAGGGAGTGGTTGGAAAACTGAAAAAAATTGTAAATAAATCTATCCGATAAGTACTGTCTCCTCAAGTGCAAAGGGGGCTCTGCACATTCGACCTGAAGGGCATTGATGGGGGAAGACTTTAGAAGAATCGATCCGATTATGATACGTAGACACTTTGGTTAGACCCTGTCCAAGGAGGTTAAGGCAGACTTATTGCAAGGTTCTAGAATGTGGGTGCCATAATCAAAATGGCTGCGTATCAAGGCGTTATATAACAGCTTTTGTGTGTAGGGGTGTGATCCCCACCATACGCCTGACAGGGAGCGAAGGATATGAATGTTCTTTTCGCACTTTTTGATGATATGGTTAATGTGTTGGACACAGTCATACGCGAGTCAAGAACGACCACGAGAAATTTGATTGAGTCTCGCAGTGGGAATATTTTGCCATCAAATGAGACAATGACGTCGGGAATAGATCGCATGCGAGAGAAAGTCACTACACTACTCTTCAACGGAAAGGGATAGACCATGTTTACCTAACCAGACATGGAGATAGTTAATAGCGGAGTTGAGGCGAGTAGAGGCATCCCCTAAGTCCTTAGCTGAGACGTATAGAGCCAAATCATCCGCATATTGTAGTACGTTGCAGAATGAATTTACCGAAAGTTCTAGGTAGTAGGTATACAAGTTGTATAGTAGTGGGCTTAAAACTGATCCCTGAGGGAGTCCCTTCCATAGAAGTCAAGGAGGAAGTAAAGAATTTTGAGGAGAAATTAAAATGGCTCTAGAAGAAAATAGATTAGATATGAAGTTAACCATCTTCTCTGGGATACTCAGCTGGAGCATTTTTGCCTGAGTGCAGGAAGGACATTATCTAATGCGGATGCAATGTCAAGAAACACCACAACCAAGGTCTCTTCTTTAGAGAGAGCAATGCGTATATCCGTTGCCAGGCAACCTACGCTATCCATGGTGCTCAATCCCTTCCTAAAGCCAAATTGACTTACAGGGAGGATACCTCTACTTTCCACAAAACACTCCAATTTATTTTTAACAAGGTGTTCTAAAATTTTGCTCATGGTACATGGGGATGGGACGGTACTTAGCTACTTGACTCGTTGCTAGGTTTTGCTGGCTTGAGGATAGGGACGATTATTTGAAGTTTCCATTTATCTGGAGGGATTCCTAAAGAATAAATATTATTCAATATGTTTAAAAATATTAATTCAGACGTAGAGCTACGTTTGACAATGAATGAATATTCCATCAAATCCCGGGGACGAGTCCTTAAGAGACTCCAAAACTGCAGTGAGTTCATCCAGAGAAAAAGGGACCTCAGAGTATCAGGAGTAGGTGAGAGCGGAGGGGGAAGGGAAGAGGACTCAGCTAAGGTGGGGACGTAAGGGGGAGCAAGTCGACATTAGAATGAATCGATCCAAACCGATGTGTCATTGGAAGAAGAATTGTGGTCTACAGATACGGATCCGCGAAATCTCCTGACATTCTTCCAGACCAACGAAGGGCGGGAACTGGGAGAAAGAGACTCACAAAACATGTTCCAGTTTGCTCATCAAACAAAACAAATATAAAATCTCGCTAGTATTCTGAGGCTGGTCTATTTCCCCAGTTGAGCTAACCTATTCCTCTAACTGTTGTTGCTGTCTTTTTGTGATTCAATGATTGATATGTTAATTTTTCAGTTGTTTGACACAGTGAGCAGTACATATACATATCTGCTTGGTGACATACGGACAAAAGAAGCAGTGCTAATCGATCCCGTTATAGAACATGCTGAGAGAGATGCAACATTGATTAATGAATTGGGATTTAAATTGATTTATGCAAGTGAGTAAAAAGCCTGTTAAAATGTAATCTTTTCATATTGGGAACAACATTTTCTTATTGGGAAGAGTTAATTAAATTAGCCAAGTATTGAGAGAGGCATAGCACTTCATAACCAATGTTGCTCATACCATATATCTTTCAGCATATGGTATATATGTATATATATACTATATTTTTAGAGTGGTCAAGGATGTTAATTAGCGGGAAATGATTGGAGTCTCGGTCAGGTGGAAATCAGAAATTATGTAGTCTGCAGTGGCCTTCGGCCTTTTAAGAATGTTCCCTACTGCAGGGACACAGGCCTCCTCTTCGAGAGGGAGAAAAGGCTATAAATTATATTAAAATAAATGTAATAATTAATACATTCCAGTGAATACACACATGCACGCTGACCATGTAACGGGTACAGGGAAGCTGAAATCACTTCTGCCGGGTGCTAAGAGTGTGATCGGCAAGGCGTCTGGAGCTCAGGCTGATGTCCATCTCCTTGATGGAGATGACGTGAGGTTCGGTGAATACCAGCTGGTAGCTGCAGCTACACCGGGACACACTAATGGCTGTTTGACTTATATTTTTAATCAACAGGTTAGTGTTTTGAATTATTGAGCAAAATACTTCTTGATGTTCAAAGGCTTTTTTGTTGTTTTTCAAAATGAAATATGAAAGAATGTTTAATGATTTCTTATATTAACGTGAATGCTACACATTGAAATTAAAGTTATCATATAGAGTTCATTTGATTTTTATATGATGTCTGAAGTTCAAAATCATCACAATTTTGAAAAATATGCAAACGAAAACTATTTATATAAAAGAGGATTTCCCCAAGTCCTAGAAATACGGAAAGAATTACAAGAACAGCTAAACAAAAGAGAAAGAAGCCGGAAAAATTGCCTACCTGCGATACGACAAACTTATAGTTCGAGAACCATCAAATGAAAACATTTGTAAAACAGGAGAGGGAAAGACAAACAAAATTGGAACAGAAAATACTAGGAAAAAGAGAGAGCTAGAAATAACCCCTCCCCATCAGATACTAAGCTCAAACAAACATCTCGCACAACAATCAAGAAAAAAGAAAAAAAATCATAGAAATAGAAGGGAAAAAAATCAAAGCTCTATGGAAAATTTCCTCACTAAACAAAACGCCAGTTCAACCAAAAACCAGGAGATAGGGAAACTCTCTATTCTTCACACGACTCAGATGAATAGTAATTAAGACTAAGCAAGTCCAGAAAAACGAACGAAACACCGCACCATCTAAAAAAACCAGAAATATTAAAAAAAATATCTCAATATATCCTCCCCCAGAACGGCTCGTCACCGCGGGGGTTGTAGACGATCACCCTCCAAACTTAAAAAAATACTACATATCTACATTCAATCTCAAATCATTACTTTGCAGGAGCCTTTTTACCGCATTAGGCGGCCCTTACACCTAACGATACTAACTCTAAGTACAAAACTAACATTACTTATTGAATAAATAAATATGTAAGCACACAAGTAAGGGATAAAAATAAAGCTAATAATAATAATGATGTCTGAAGTTTCAAGTACTTTATGGCACAGTGCCTGGTAGAGCCATAAATGCAATGAACTTTATAAAATCAACAGCAATTGCTATGTCTGTTAATCCAATTTTCGGCTAAGAGATTTGTACTTATACTTGTTTGTATTTTGTAATAATTCATTCCTCTATCATATTGGTAAAGTAATCTAATAATATATATATTGAAACTATGTCGTTGATTAGATATGAAATGCATTTTTTATCACAAGTTGCGTTACTACAGCAAATATTAACATTGTACGATTAATCACTATCATATGAATAAATAAAAAAAATGCTGATGTAAAATAGTGATGTGATTATAGCCGGTCTGTGTGTATTTTAAATGAAACAGTAAAATTATAATAATCGGAGTTAGCTCCTTAAGAATCGACTTTCATTAATAAGCCCGACGTATGAACATTTATGAGTATCATTGACTATGCTTTACACGAAAAGCGTTAGCACTCAGCCTATTCAGTCCTTTCTTGAGGGTACACTTCTCAGACAAAAAAACTGTTGCTGGCAAGATATAAGTGGTACATTACAATTGTTGTTTTTCCAGTGCATGGCGTTCACGGGTGACACCCTTCTCATACGGGGATGTGGACGTACAGACTTCCAAGAAGGTTCCTCCGAGCGTCTGTACCGATCTGTTCATAGCAGGATCTTTACTCTACCTGATCACTATACACTGTACCCAGCGCATGACTACAAAGGTCAAACCGCTACCACGGTGGGCGAAGAGAAGAAATACAATCCCAGGCTCACCAAGTCCTTAGAGGAGTTCGTTCATATAATGGATAATTTGAATTTACCATACCCTAAAATGATTGGTGAGTGTAGTATGATTTGTTAGTTCACTGTCATATGTTATACTGACTGTCTTTTACTATAGAAGAAAAGACCTCAACCAGAAAAGTTTCAAAACAGGTCTATATGTAGAAAAAAGAAGAGAATAAGAGAAAGCAGCTAAGCCTCTGAGATACCTAACTTATGAAACACAAAATAATTAATAGATACTAGGCCACCCATACCCATACTTCATTATGCCCCTGCAAAGGCTATTTGTAACCAGCATTGCCAGATCATTCAAGTTTTTGGTAGTATCTACCTGTTTCGTTCCTAGTCTACAAAAAATATAATTTACATATTTTTATAGTTTTAGATTTAATTTCGCATTTTCTTATAAAATTAATTTTGAGGGCAAATTGTGTCGAAATTTATTAGTAAATATTATTTTTACTAAAAACTAAACTATAAAAATATTAGTTTTAATTCTATTATAGGATAGGTAGAGATACTGTTTTCCTTGTTTAAAATGTACCAAATTCTACAAACTTTGCAATTAATCTTCCGATTTTCTAAAATTTTGTAATTGTAGATTGCAAATTTTTATGGATAGAAGTATCACATAACACCCAGTGACTAGCTTGGTCATTTGACTACTTCTAGTATAAAAAGTTCCACTAAATTGAGACACAACCACTCATTTATCTGAATTTATTATTTCATCAATATGTGTACCCATCCCTTTCTAACCCTGTTTAACTTGGTTCAGTACAAACAAAGCACATTTTTGATAATTCTTTGCGAGACAATTTAATTACATTCTTTGTCCTCTTTTATATAACAAAATAAATAAAAACATCAATGTATCTTGGTAATCTTCTATAGACAGACATGAACTGTTTTTAAGAGGATTGTATTGTATTTTTAGTATTACTATTTTGAGGTATGGGGAGCGGGGGAAGCGAGTAAAATGAATAACACGTCTGCAATGGACAACCCTCCGATTTACTCTGTTCATTAGTAGTGTTACATTAATACCTTGTTACATTCCCCACTTCAATTTTATTATTATTTCTGCTCGCTTGCATCCAAGCAACGGGCTAGGCCTAGTTTGAGTGCTAGCACAAAACTGATTAAAAGCGCTGTAATTTAAACATTTGCTTATTATTTTTGTTTGTGTATTCTATGAATAAAGTATTCTTATTATTATTAGACACAATTGTAATTAATTTTTTACAGATAAAGCTTTGCCTGCGAACAGAGTATGTGGTCTACACTGAAGATAGTAAAGTGGATTTATTTTTTGACTCCATACAGTCATTTTATATTAAGTGCAATATTGTAAACATTATATAATTGGTTGGGGCTTATTCAATATCCTGTGATACATAATGTAGATGTTAATAAATTATAGTAATAGAATATAAGAAAAAGAAGTAAATGTGTAAGGATATTGTTTTTCAATCTATTTTACAAATCTAGTGTAATTAATCATAATTTTTAATAAAAATGTTTATTTATGCATTGTCTAGTTTTATTTGTTAACCTTCATACAATGGTTATAATTAATCTGAATTATTAGTAAACGTAATTTTGGATCTAATCAAGGTCTATCAGTTTCGTAATTACCGAAGAAACTTAGCTTGTTGTTCATTCTATTTTCTGCCGCTAGATGTCGCTTATTTCTTCAATTTTACATTTTCAATTCTGTGCATTCAAATTTTTTTGTTATCTAAAAATTAACAAAACAGTAAAATGTAATAATGACAGGTACCGATAATTATTATTTTCTACTTAATATTTCTTAACAACATTCTTAGTATATTATTAGCGCTGTCTATCAAAAAATTGAGATATCAGTAAGTGACCATCCTTAACAATGCTCTAATAATATAAAATGCAAAAAGCTGTCAAAAGATGGCGCACATAATCATATTTGTGAGAATTCACAATTAAAAATAAAAACCATTTCTAAATACAATATTTAATCTAAATTTTAGTCATTTCCGAGATATATAAGAATTGCTCGCTTAATTATTATTTTTAATTTAATCAGCTTATCTTTTAACATTATAGTAGACAATAAGTTTGTCAGTATGTGTACGTATAGGTGTAACTCATACCAGGTACGCTATTATATGACCTATATAATTTCTTTGTTTAAGAGCCAGGTCAAGGCTCGTCGAAAATGTCTCGCAAAGCATAATGTCAACGTTGTTTAATTTAATAAATATTTGATCTGAGGTTCAACTTAAAATGATAAGCGATAGCCTTTAAATGAAGTTATTTTAAAACGGTTACTTTTATATGAGTGTTTGGCTCGTTTTTTAATATAATTCATTATTCATAAATTATTTCAAAGATCTTTCGTTCACAATTTTTTTATTAGAATTTAGAACGATTAAGCTTGTCCCATCAGTTCATGTACGCTAAAACTTACCCAATCTGAATGAAATAAACAATTCATGAATACGTTTTGCATTTATTTTTGTGACTAAATTAAGTGACGTTTATACTGATTTAGAAATCGTATCAATGGGAAATTAACTACTCAATATTTATGTATTTAAGTTGTAATTCAAAGTCAGTTGTTGGATAGCTAGCCAATGCAACCTCCGCTGGGAGTGGTATCAGTACATCGAAGGTTGCAAGGGGGTTGGCAGTCACCCCATTGTGTAAGTGTCGAGGCAACACGGAGGGGAATTATTAATGGCCCTGCTGCAAGGCTATAGAGGGGACTCCCGCGGGGTCGATTCGTATTTGCTTTTCATCGAAGGTCATGGTATTTTGGCAAACACTAGAATCCTGTTCTTACTTCCTGATATTAAATCAAAAGTATTCATGTACACATTATAATTAATTTATCAAGTTATTCTCAAAACAAGGGTTTTTTTTAAAGATGAGGCAAACGAGCAAGCGGTTTACCTCATAATAAGGGACAGCTAATGAGTTGCAGATGTCTTGCCTATCTTTAATGGACAGAGGAACGGATAAAGAGAAATAGTTCCTTATTCTATTCATCTGTCATCTTCACCATTCCATCCTTTCCTTGTTAGAAGTGGTTGGTAAGAGGAAGAGGAGTAGAATAAGACCTCCGGCACCTCACTCATCAGACGATACGCTGAATACTTCTACTTCAAGCCTGTTTTCTGTGCGGTTGTGGTATTTCACCGGTCGAGCCGGCCGGTTAAATAGGTAAAAATTATAAAACAAAGTCGCTTCTGCTGTCTGTTCCCTGAGATCTGTTAAAGTACGCAACCGTATTTATGCGGTTTTCATCATCCTCCATCCATCATTCACATCAAGAGACAGAGTGATTCGTAAGGAAATGGAAATTAATATTTATTTATATTATATATACGTATTTAATATGTATACATGTATGTATATAGTATGTAATTTATGTATATTTATATACGTAAATTGTATATCTTAAAAAGATCTACTAAAAGGTCCTCGATGGCATATATCTATCTGTTAAGGATAGCTTAATATACCCATTCTAACGTCTAAAAAATGGTCACGTGTATCAAGTGCGGATCCCATACCGATGACGGGACTGTTAGCTTGATGCGACCATGTCTACGCCACACCCCTTGTTGTCTCCCACTGTGCTCAAGCTGAATTTGCTTTCAATAAAATGATATCGACCTGTGACCCATGTAATCCATCCAGCTATTAATACATATTTAATATAGCTAATAAGGTGACACAATAAAAATTAATTTTAAGGCGGAACGAAGCACATATCACAATACTGATATAATTATAATTTTTACGTTTTGATAGTATACTAAATTCTTTTTAAATAAAAATAAATCTTTTAGTTTTATAATTAGACGCTCAAAGAAACCTTCATTCGACGTACGTACTTTCAGTTTACATTTACGTGACGTCATTACGCCAGAGTTTCACGACACTCGTCTAGAAACTTCCACGGGCGCCTATCCTTTGTAGATGCTTAAAATTAACTGTGCCACGTATGTCATTAAAATGGCTTAACTGAAAATCGCGTTTAATTAACACAACGCTAGGAATAAATTACTGCGCGATAGGTAGCCCATCGTTTTTACACACAAAAGTCATACAGCAAACAAAAGATGAGGTAACGTCATAATTTATTTTGTTCGTTCTTCATTCTCGAAATAGAACTTAGCTTATTCGGTCACATTTCGCTCTCGGTTTGTATTCTAGACGTCATTTCGTTAAGGGTAAGTCTATGTGACATTGTGAAACAAAGCATACGTTACAAGGAATGATGGAGCGTAGTATCGAAACGGGCTAGTCTTGTATAGGTATTGTGTATGTGTGAGGCAAACGTGCAAGCGGAAACACACATCAGGCGAAGCGCAGAAATACTTCAACTTAACGCTCGAGCCATTGGTGCGGCAGATGTTGCAGGACCTATCACTGTTAAACATAAAATAGAGTTTGTAATAGAAATTGCTGTGATAGGCCTGCAACTTGCCTCAAGGTCGGTAGGATCATCTGATTGTAAAGAATACGTTTTCAATTGTTATGGTCAACACGGTTCAATCTAAGATTACCGAATACGATTGGACTTCACGTCGCAGTTATGATTACCATATAATTATTTATTAATATACTTATATATTATTACTTGTAACATACCATATATATTTTGTATTATTGTCTTACTTCAGTGTATGTCAGTTATAGAACAAAGAATCAGGAATCGTTCCCTTGTGCTTATAAAATTCGAAATTCTCCCCTCGTTTTTAAAATATGACTCACAATCAAACATGACAAAAAAATTCTTTTGAAGTCCCCCAAATAAATACATATTTATAACAAATTACTGTATTCTTTCTCATTTTTTGACGATTTGAACTCAAATCGATCATTTATCGTGTAAATTTGAGAAAATTAGACGTAGTTTAATCAAATGGACATACACACAACTAAAGAAAACGCAATGCGCATAACGTTGTAGTTCTCGGGTCAAGTTACTACTATATTAATTTAATAACTAAAGTTATCATCACTAGGCCTTACTTATTTAATATTTTAGATTCTTAA
Organism: Papilio elwesi; assembly: GCA_029849275.1. NCBI lineage: Eukaryota > Metazoa > Arthropoda > Insecta > Lepidoptera > Papilionidae > Papilio > Papilio elwesi. The sequence goes on along the minus strand of CM056700.1, from coordinate 8,308,530 downwards.
GCTATACTTTAAGAAGTTTGTTTCTTCTCCCAATATAAATCCGTGGCTATTATGTAATGCTAGGTATATTGTACGTAATGTGTATGGAAAGCCGACGTAAGATTTTTAAATAACCTAAAAAGTAAATTGTTTTATGAAACATTCATCAGTCACAGTACTGAAGTTTGTCATAAACATTTATACTAAACATCAAATGGTTTGTTTTTCTTTTTCGTGTTGTCACCGTGAAGGGTGAAAACACTGGGGACCACTCGCGCACGCTCCGCACACCGCTGCATTCTATTGAGTGGAAATTTTCGGTGTTTTAATTTGTTATCTGTGACTCAACATATTTATATTTTCCGAGAACATAACTTTTAATATTTGTAGCTTTAAGGCTACAGGTTAACAGTGGTACAGCCCGCAACAACAATATCCGCTGCACGAATGGACCGGCTCGACTAGTGAGATACCATGACCTCGCAGAAGATTGGTGTAAAGTAGAAGTATACTTCTGCGTTACGACTGATGAGTGAGGTGCTTGAGGTCTTATTCTACTTCTCTTCCCCTTCCCATCCATTTCTAATATGGAAAGGATAGGAAGTGCAGGAGGATTTGACCGGTTTTTTTTGCTTATGGGTGGCGGTCTTTTGATATCGGGTGAACCGTTTGTTCGTTTGCCACCATCTATTATGAGAAAAGGTCACAATGGAACGATCAAATACAAACAAACCCGCGAAAAACATTACACAGTAAGACAGTTTTATTACTCATTTTTTTTCACCAGTAGTCATAAATATACAAATAGTTAAAAGTTAAATGAGAATAAAATAGAACTTGAAACAAGCATCGTGTGACCCTACCCTAAGGTTACGTAACTTAGACCATTAGAGGTTAAACTTTGAAGTTTCTTCAAGATATTCAGTGGTACGTGACATTTGCGCGGAGCTCAACGACTGGGACTGTCATATTTGATAGATTTAAATATAAATGTGTTTCTTAACGTGACACCGTGAGCAGATGGAGACGAATATTACTTTATTCTTTTCATAATAACACGGTCAGGTCATTATCTCAAGGTCAAAAAACCGCCGAGTGCGATTCGGCCTCGCGCACGTAGGGTTCCGTATTATATTCTATTAATTTCTATAAAAAATCACGTTTCTTGTATGGATAAAATATCTATTTTATTCTGTTTTTTAAGTATTTGTTGTTAAAGCGGCAACAAAAATACAACATATGTGAAAATTTCCACTATCTATAAAGGTTTATAGTGTGACCTAGTTACAGACAGATAGACAGACGGACGGACGGCGCAGTCTTAGATAGTAGGGTCCCATTTCACCCTTTGGGTACGGAACCCTAAAAAAGCAGGAAACTTTTAATAATTTTTTGCGTAAATTCGCTAAAGTTACACTAAACATCAAGTGAACCACTTGTAACTGTTTCCCCTATCTTCCAAAGAAAACTGATATTTGCCTCGAGCTTGTATATGTAGTATTAGATCGACATTTAAATTCTTGTGACTGGGCATTTTCATCTTAAAAGTTAACTAGATGTAACTGGATAATTTATATAATAATTCCGAAGGATATCTTGGTAGACATTGCGACAAGTACTCTCGGGAGCAAACGTATCTCAAATTAAATGTTCATGTACTGGTATAGACAGAAGCGAAGCGATTAGCTTTTATCTTAATTCCTGACACGCTTTGAGCTAATATTGGTAATGCAATTTTATACTCTCGAAGGCGACTATACGTCAGTAAGTTTGGAAGAATAAATGTAGAGATTAATGCTTTAATATATGGCTCATGCCCAATTCTGGATCTCTTCTCTTCTAACCCATCCTTTCCTTCTTCCATCCTAATAATGAAAGGATCGAATCGAAAAGGGAAGAGGATTTGACAAGGGAGGTACATGAAAATGGATAGGAAAATTAAATATTATATTTTGTTTATTCATTCTGTTTGTCTGCTTATCCCTTCCTCTGTCCAATTAAATTTAGGTAGATTACTAAATATCCGGTGAACCAATTGCTAGTATACCATCTTCGTTTATAAAGAAAATATTCCAAAAAAATCCTTGTCTTTCGCGACTTAAAATATACATTACTTTTGTTGACGGAACCTATTGAAAGTCTGCATTATAAATACAACTTTTATATTCTTTGAAAAAGTCAAAATAAAACAACAATGAAGTAAACACAAAAGATGTGGTTTTTAATACGTAACAATGAACATTTTGGGTTGCATTATGAATAAAAATAATTCATTGCGAGTTGAATGTAGTCGAATATAAACCTCTCTACAGTTAGTGCAGTCATTCTATCTATATATCCGCTTTCCACAATAATCAAATAACCGTAATTTCTGAATGCACTAAGAAATGCGTAAGGCGAAAGAGCTACGCTGCCGTGAAATGCATCAGCTCTCGGCTTACACGCGTCTCAGAGCCTCAAATATTGCAATTGATTTTCATATTTGTCATCTACGTTATGAAGATTTAAAGGTGACATGGGACGAGACTAGTGTAATACATCCGATAAATATTTAACAAGTAACTTTTGTACAAATAATTTAAGAATAAGAAGTTTTTCTGGTTGGGACAAGTTTAATTCTATATTCTAATTTTTTTCTCGATAATGCTCCTATGATGCTGAGCTATATGGCAAACGGATAAATATGATTGTTAAATGTTTGGTTACTGTTTGATAAAGGATTGACAATTGCAATTTGACAAATTGACTTTTTGCAAATCTGATTCAAATTGTAAAAGTAACACAATAATTAATCTTAAAGATTAAGATTAAAGGGGAATTCCACTAAATAAAAGATAAGGCTGTCTTTCGACGCGCATCCCCAGTTGGCTCCCTGGCTGCCCCTGCGGCGTAGCAACGCTCGCGGGATCAATGCCGCAAGCTATATAGATGCACCGTTTGCTATTTTATATTATGTGAAACATTCCCTTGACGCTTATCATGTTGTGCAGAAGAGGTTTTTAGGAGAATATGTTAAAATTGCATTTTATCTATCAATGCCACTTTACTTATTTTAGAACCTTAAACGTTGCAACTAAAGTAAATTTGGTCAAAGAGTTTAGGTTTTTGTTATATACAGACGTGCAAGTGGCTCATATGATGATACCCATAAAGGTACACCCCTATCTAGAGCTATCCATCAATTGAAACTCCACAAATTAAAAGCAACGACTGTAGCTGTCGTTTGCTCAGTTCTGTTAGTACCATACGGACGTGTAGTTCAAAAACTATTTAATTTTTTTCTACCAAAATATCTATTACGCAAATTAAACCTTTTGGGTTTCATTACTTTGGAATGCCTATTGATGGATGGATGTAATGTATTATAATAATTTAATTTTAAGTAGCTAATTCGTATCAAGGATGCGCTGTCAGTTGGCATGTACCAAATGCACACAAGTATCCGGTACGTTATATAACTTGTTCTGTACTGACGCAGAGCGTTTATGTAATATTTCTGTCGTCCCAGTTTCGACGGCACAGTGTGGGAGAGCGTGTTCGGGGACAGGAATCGATCGTGAATGCCGCGAGTGCATCAGTTTGGCCGGCACAAAAGCTCTTTATAATACGTTGGAGAGGCACACAACCGGCTAAATACCGAACCGTCTGGCCCGTGACGTCATCTCGCATATGCAAATATCTCCAACATTCTAGATCGGTCCACGTATAATTCTAACTGCAAATGCTTCAATGGCTTGGCTCGTCGACGACTAGACGATAGCTGTTTCGTTATATAGGTTGTGTTGAGGAAAAAGTTATATATGTACTATATTTTTTAGGTTCACACACAATTTATCTTCTCTCTCTTCTAAATAAGTCTACCTTAATATATAAAAAACATTTTAGATTTTTTTTATAGGATACTAGCTGTAGCCACCGGATTCACACGCATTCATTTCTCATTTTCTTGGCAGAAACTGTTTGTACTTCCCTTAATTTCTTCTAGTAATAAATATAGCCTATGTTATTTAGTGATAATGCTGCGTTCTAATGTAGAAATAATTTTTGAAATCGGTTCAGTAGTTTTGTGTTTATTCGTTAAAAATATACAAAAATAAGTGTAGATAGGAAAATGACCATTGGTTTAAAAGAGGAATACGAAAACAGATATGTGTATGTAGTAAACTCTTCTTCGTGCCCTAGGTCTAATCTGTTAGATTTTTGTACTTCCCCGTCCGAGCTAAACTATTTGTATTACTGCCCCTGATGCCTTTGTTACTTATTAACTTGACTTTTGACCTTGTTACTTATTGTACCTAACTTTTAAAGTAATTAGAAGAATGTAAACACTCCCAATGACATAGGCATTTGCAAATAGGATACAATTAGAATTCAGCATGTTGATAAGATAAATTTATGTTGCGAAAGTGAGTTCTAAGCGAAATTATAGAGACAAATTTGTTAGAAATTAAAGTAAGTATGCATGCGGAGATGTTGTATATAAAAGAAAAAGGAGTGCCAGAGTTCGTACCGTATTGAACTTCGTAATCTCTGCCTACACCACTCGGTTTAGGGGTAAGTGCTTATTGATACGATTACGTGACTCATAGATGACGTAGCACTTTTATGTAGACGCTACGCTTCGGTGAGACTATAGAGTTAGTTATAATGACTATGTTTTACGTACATATATAGTTATGACATTTAAATGTCTATACTGTGGGACATTTATTATAAGTGAATGTACTCATTAAACGTAAAACATAATAAGTAACTGCTTCGCACAAAAGGTTACCACTAGCTACGCACTGCAAGTGTCGTGCAACTAGAATCCGATAATAATGGCTGTGATAGCGAAGGAAATCGAAAATTCGATTACTGATGTTTACAATGCACTCGACCTGAAGCGACATCTTTTCGTGTGAATGTTGCGGTCTCGCAAATACTTGACAACATTTTTTTTTATAAATGTTTTTTTTGGCGTTGTAGAGTTTATTCTGAATGTAGACCAGTGATAGACAATAGCATAAGTAAATGTCATGAGATAGTGCAAATAAGATGCAGTCTTTGGACAGTGTTATGCAACTTTTGGCAAGTATTATGCAACCCTTGGCCAGGATTATGCAACATTTGGCAAGTATTACGTAATGCTGGGCTATTAGGTCCATCTTATATATTGCCCACAATGATGATGATTGAAAAGTAAAATTTGTGCGATGACAGCGTGATCTAAGCGTTCGACCTACAATGAGAAAGTCGATAGTAAAACCTCTTTCGTTTTACTCGTATTCAATACAATTTTGTTTCTTCTTTTTTATCACATCTGCAATCTTATTAGATTTTTATTAAAGCAATTCGTAGTTTTACTTTGATTGGGTTAAAAGAAGTAATATGCGTAATTTTTTTTAAATTCACTACGCTCTCAACGAGAATTCTTTGTAATAAAATAGAATTTTTTATTGGTTTAAAACAAGACATTAACACAATTCTGTATTGTAAACAGCTAATAAAGTTAACTGTAGAAACGTAATAAAAATGTATTGTTTGGCTCATATCCATAGCTTGAAAGCTATTAGTATAACTTAGGGAGTCATGTAGGATGTAAGTTAGCTTAGCCAACCGCATGAAATTGTTATTTAAAATAAAATGTACTACATGTTACATACAAACCTGCATTTCATTAGAACGCCTGTATAAATATGTGTATACTTTGTTCCAAATGAAAGCCTAAATATTATAAATAAATGGTACATCTCACCTTTTCTGCTTTACAGAAACCATCTTTTTCTAAAATTACCTGAAAATTACAATTTCACTTCACTTCATCTCACAAAATTACAACATTTCTGACGAAAATATAAAAAGTGTAATGGCAGCCATGGTCTTCACTTAGAACATATATATTAAGGTATATTTTAATACATTACATTAAGAAGTACAATAAAAATTATATTAAAAATATTTCTTGAGATGTTTTACATGAGTAATTTGTCTTGAAGCCCTACGCTTTCGTAGAGTTACTTTAAATGGCTCACTGCTCCACAGCACTTGTCTTTTAAAAAAACACAGGTAGTCATAAGGACTGGCGACAGAAGTGAAAACTCAAAACAGGTTGGTAGGCGCGACAATTGTTCAAAAATAAATAAATAATTCACAAAAATAAACCCTATTTTTTTAAGAATTAAATTCAAAATCAAATAAAAGAAAAAAGTCCTCTGCAACTTTTCCAAATTCATTTTTCCCCTACTAACTATCGCCTAACGCGGCTAAAGAAGTTTGGCCTCAACTACCTTTGAGCCTTAACTAAAAAGGTTCTCCTAGTTCATCTTCATCGTAGCCTTTTCTTACCTATTTGGGGTCGGCACAATCCGTACTCCTTATCCATATCCATGCTTTCTTCGGTCTTCCTCTTCTCTTGTATCCATCAACGTTCATTCTCATTACTTTCTTCGTTATATGCTCTTCATTCACCCGCATTACATACCACGCCAACCTCTTGCTCCATAATTTCATAACTATTTTATTTACATAGCACAGTTGATTCAGATAATTTCGTACGTGCGAATTGATGATATTAGTATAAGGGCTTGGGGTGAGTTTATTATTTCGTAAAATAAATTATTGTTATAGATACATAATATAAAATTTGTATTTAGCAGGTATGGTGTGACAAAAAACAAAAATATTTCACATAAAACCTTATTAGTTTGCTTTTAAATTTAAGTATTGTATATTGGTCCGAATAACGGATGGTTAAATCAATCCCGGAATACCGTAATCCGGATGCACGCTCTGACGGACTGACTTGTTCATTTTGTACGACCGAATGAATAACGTATACATGTTTTTCGCTTAGGTGTAAATTTAAATGAATTTTTATGAACTGGTTTACACTCGTGATATTTTATTTAGCAGTATAATTTTGATTTCCGATCACTTTTTTTAAAGTAAGTGTATCTTTATACGAAAAAGAAAATTACCTCACCTAAATTAAGTTATGGATATAATTTTGCATTCATTCCTCATTAGTTATTAAACAATACCTTAGATATGGACAAGTAAACACAACCTATTTTCAATTTAATTAATTACATTTCGTAAATTACACGAATATATTCCTTCGTATCCAATTAGACGTGTAAACATAACATTATAGTGTTGGGCCAAATGCCACATTACGTGAGCTATGTGTCATAGAATCATTTTAGTATTTACAGATAATTAAAAATATTTTTCTTGAAAACATAACCGCAAACTATTTCATAAATATTAACATACCGTTTTGTTCATAAATAATTAGCTGACCCAGAAAACTCCTTTCTGCCTTAGAATTATTGTGTTATCTTAATAGCTGTATTCATTTATTGCTGGATGGTTTCACTCGGGTTCATTTTCTTATAAGCACTTTAATATATACATTGTCCGTTTTGTTGCATAAGTCAGGATAATGAGTAAGAGCGATCTGAGATGACATCACATACAAGAGAACGCCTTTCCTCGATATTTTCCTGTGAATTTGAATATTTTACTAGTTATTATTCAGGACGGAGAGAAATCCAACAAATCAAAAATCCGTTCTTCTATGAAGCCGTTCTTGAGATATAAGTGGTGTAACTAATGATGGCGTACCTTCGAATGTCGACGTTTTCAACGACCGTATACAATAGAACAACTTACGGCTCAAATATTAAACGACAAATAAGGTATACAAGCGGTGTGTGACAGACACTATGCGAGATATACGCATGACTAAGCAAATAATAGAAATGTCTTTATTAATCAGAAGTCATTGGTCCATATACCATCATCTCCCTGTCCTTTTTCCGCTTTAAATGGGCTCGTGGGTTAAACCATCCATCTTTTCTTAGGCCTACCTACTACTACCTCCTTATCACATCCTATTCGCACTTTCTCATAAACCGCCTTTTGCTCCTTCACTTTTCCACTATCGGTGGTACTACTCGTGTCATACCATCCATTCGTTTTAATCCACGCATTCATCAGAAATGTGAAGGTTGGCATTTCTCATGCATTCTCTTGTCATCCGTTCCTTTAACAGCCTTCCGATCCATACATTATGACAGGTATTACGATGGTTTTATAAATTTTCCCCTTTATTTTAAGGGGAACTCGTCGTCGCTATTTCTGTTATAAGCTAAACAGCTGCGTTAGAATTATTTTATAAAATTAACAAATATTTCACAACTCACAACTACCACGCAATAACTTAAATTCTCTTTATACGATACTTAATTACATTGACGTGACGTGAGTCTAGCGGCGTCTTATTTTCAAGTCAATGTTTTGATCGCTTTTAACTTTAATAAAACTGGTACGTCCCATTTGTAGGATTTTCTTTTGGTTTTAATATATTTGCAACATAAGTTCTAGGTTGATTATCAGAAGCTACTGCTTTCGAATCTTGTACACCTTTTACCACAACAATAGTAATCGTATGCAATGATTTCAGACAATTGTCTCTACCTCTTCCGCATCAAAGGCTTGAAGAGCTAATCATATTACTAATTTAGTGGCATTTACATTTTATATTTATACCTCCCTCTTAATTAAAAGTGTTCTTACTTCTAGTTTATTGATTTTATCCAGTCATAACGTTGTAACACATCAATTTACAACATCGGTTGTGTTAGACACGATCAATGCATGAAACAATAAAGTAATTAAGCAACATGTTAGCTATCCTCATTATCTAAAAACCGATGCCTCATCACCGGGAAATCCAGACGGCGACAGAAGGCGGTGGCGATCGTGATTCGCTCAGTTGAAGAGGGAGTCCTAGCTTATGTTGCGTTGTGCAGCACTGCGCGTGCGTTATCCTCCCTCTTACCTCTCTCTCTATCAAGCGCCCTCCGTCCGCCGTCCCTCTCGCCCCCGGGAGGGTCGATATATACGCCGCTAGGTACGTGTACGGTGTCGTACCGAGCGACCAGTTCGCAGGTTTCGGGCGTCCTGAGCAAACGTCACTAGAGATCAGTCGGTACGAGGAAGACAACGTCGCGGCCGCAACTATGTCGCGCGCCGTGCTTTTTATAAGTGTTTTTACCATATTTCTGGACGTTCTGCATGCGAGCCAGGTAAGATTCTCCTTTTAACAGGTTCATTTCGTTGTCTCGACGCTGTCTTGTGGCGATATACCGTCGTGCGGGCTCCACTAAGTCGAAAATCGATTAAACGTTCGGTAATGTTTTCACGGCTCGCGTTAAATAGCGTGGCCGGCTGAAAACAGCGCCGGATGCCATAAAAGTTTTTAGTTGCGAACACTTCGACCGTTCCGGATTTTTTTCATCGTAAGCACCTCAGGAAGGATTGCGTAATACTCTTGTCACTACAATTAAAATGCGATAGCAAAGTACGAATTTACGCATACTATGCCACATGATTTTTTCGACACAAGCTTTGAGTGGTTTGTATGTTTTACTTTTGTATTTACTTACTTGTATTTGTTTGAAATATAATGATACTTATTTAAGTAGTTGTTTTTGCTGAAAACGATGCCGTTATATAATTTAGGTATTATAAACAGATGTAATTTTAGTTTCATATCCCGTCGGCATTTTATTTTTCGTTTTTTTTCATTCCTTCATATTCTTTTAAAAACGTATAACACCTTCTTCTTCTGCCTGCCCTTTTCCTACTTTTTTATGTGTGACCGGCACAGAATTACCGCATTCCATACTGTGATAGGTTTTGGCTATAGTTTTTTTTACAGCCGGCCGCCTGCCTGACGCCAACCGTCCATGTATATGAAATAATTTATTAATATTGCTATTAACCCATGCCAACCAAGCTTAAACTTGATTGGAAATGGTACAGGGCAATAGTCGAATAGAGGTTTCCAACCCGCGACCATGCTGTGCATGTTTTGCAGTACGGACCTATATCCATTAGGCTATTGGCGCTTTTCGTAAGATCATAAAACGTATAGAAAGAATTTCCTTTCTATACATTCTTTTGAATATTTGAAGGCGTAATTCTAGAACCTTCCAGAATTACTTGGTATGAATAATATTTGCGTAGAGAATATGCAAATGGAGCAATCCCTTCAGAACCTTTTCGCTTCGGACCGTATCTAAATTAAAAGGGATTTAGTTCATGTAGTTGCTTCGTAAAGGGCAGCTACCTTCTATTAATAAGATTAATTTACAATCGAATTACGCATAGCTGTTATAAAGATAAGAAACATACCCACTTGGTTATTTTAAAACAAACAGTCTGTCAATGCTTGTCAAGTATTTAAGAAATATTAGGAACAATAAGTATTAAAATGTATAAGAAATATTTTAACACTAAACGATTTATAAAGTAAGATTGTTTAAAAATGTGCTATATGAAAAAAACATGTTATAAAACGTTATACGTCTAAATACAATATACTGCAGGTGTGACGTAATAAAAATTATCTGCATTGCATGAAAGAACGTCTTGGTCGTAAGATCGATGAATTCCAATTTTTTTACTTAATATTATTTTTTAAATCCATACCGTGAAGAAAATGGCACCATTAAGAGTATTGTAATAGAATAATCCATTCAGATTCCTTGATAATGGATTTAAAAGCAGATTTAATAAGCAATGCCGACGGCTTTGAGTTTTATTTCAATTTTAAGAAGTAAATAAGAAAATAAAATTTAAATGTTATTAACATCAAGTTTAATATTTATTGCTTTTTATTAAAATGCAATTTTAAAGTACATATAAACTAGTATTGTATTTAAATTCACAACGGTAGTATATCTTAAGGAATACAAAGAAAGTAATATTTGTTACGTTCCGCCGACGGTAGCTTCAATTAATTTTGTTTTGTAAATTGGTTACATAAAATAATATTTGATATATTTACAACATTGAAAAGATGAAATTTATTTATAAATCTTAAAATTCCTAATATTCGACGAATTATTAAAAAAATAACTTTAAAGATTCAAGGAACTGTAATGAAGCTTTTAGTGGAAAGCTAAAGCAGCACAATATATGTTTTTTTGTTATCATAGTATTTAAAAGCTACAATAACCGCAGGTGTATTTGCAAGCTTAGCTTCGTAAAAGTCAAGGGAATAAATTTGGTTCAACCAAGCGGAATAATCGCCTGTGTCCGGTAGCTTTTCTTTTACAGGATTTAGGTATTCCAGTATGTCTATTGTTCTGAAATGTTTTGCCGTGGCCTTTTGTCGACATCGTGTTTTGTATTCCGTTTTGAAAGCGATGTTGTCAGTGTGCTACTAAATATTAGAAGCGAAAACAAAAATGTGGTAGATTTGCCTTTCGTTAGTTGTTAGTAATAACAAATTACAATTAAAAGATTAAAGATAAGTTCAAATACAATACGCTAAGGAAGTGGTAGAGTCGGTAGTCTTACGTTGTTTGCCTCACAGAAGACAGGCGTGAAGTAGAAGTACTTTTCTGCGTATCGTTCGATGAGTGGGGTGCAGGAGCCCGAGTTTCAGTTTTCCCTTTTCCCTCTCCCATTTTTTACTAATTATGATAGGATGGTAACGAAGGGTATTGGATGGGGAGAAGATGAATGGGAAAAGGGGAAATATCCTCTTACTCGTCTTCTCTGTCCATTAGTGGTGGGGCATCTGCAACTCGTTTGTCTTTTGCCAATTTTTTTGCTTGATGGTTTGCCACCTTCTTCCATAAAATTTTTTTTATGGGTACTGCGTATCATTAAGAGAATGTCCTGCAGGTCTAGTCACTTTAAACTGCATACTTTAAAACACTGGATGTGTTTTAAATGTGGTAACAACGTGTTAACATGTTACGTAACAAAAAATCAAGTAATGTAACAAAAATTTTGTTATCATGTACGTGGACAATAATATAAAGCTTGTCCGTACGATTGAACACGGAAGACTTCGCTGGATAGTTAAAATAACCAATGCAATAAAAACAGGTATTAGGGAGAAAAAGAACATTATAACTGCATTATATACCAGAACAGTAATATACTGTAAAAAATATCTTCTGGCTTGGCTCGCTCAGAGTAAAATGAAATTAAAGCAGATTACTATTTACCATCAATTAATTCGAGGAGCACTGGAAGAAGATGGATGTATTTAGTTAAAAAAGAAGAATGAATAAAGCACAACTCTATCCAATTGATAAATAATTACTTCAATCTAACTCCATTTGGTTGGATTAAAAGTTCGCAGAGCGGAGATCGTTTGTGCACTTAACCCTGTTGCTATAATTGTACATTGAAAAGTAATTAATCGCGACGAGCAACGAACGTTTTAATTCGATTGCTATCAATATAATTGAATCTTTGATCTTTTAATTCAGACTTTAATTCAGATTGTTTTTTTTAGCTATATTAAAGAATATTTTTAGGGTATAGTCAAACTGATATTTTGGAGCATTATAAATAATATAATTAGGAAAAGATTTAATATTTTATTATATACAAGTTATCCGCCCCGGCTTCGTACTGTTAGTACTAAAAAAAGAGAAAAAACCATCTTTTAAGTTGGACGCAATTACTTTTAGGTAATTTTTTTACACCTTAAGTTTTAGTAAGAATCCTTAATTTCTTGAAAATATAATATAGCCTATGTCTACCGGGGATAGTTTAGCATCCCAAGAGTAAAAAGAAATTGTAAATCGGTTCAGTAGTTTCGGAGCCTATTCAATGCAAACAAACAAGCAAAGCATCAAATCTTTCCTCTTTATAATATTAGCATGGACTACACTTCAGTCGCCTTTTTAATTTAAAATTGTGCTTGGTTTTAAAAAAAATAAGATTATGTTTATTAAACTCATAACCATAATAAACCTAAAATCTAGAAAAATAATCTGTAGTTTCAGTGGTGATGTATGCAACAGTTAGATGTCTTGTCAGCAGACGAGGCTATGAGGTCTAATTAAATCTGTAATTTGTCTACATCACGTATTGGGACGTCTTCCCTGGTCTACTCAGTCCACAGCTGCAACAGGATTTATCACTGTTCTGATCGCAGTTAATTTTACCTTGGACCTGTGTTCTTTAACAGTATCATACGAATATTTAGCGGTACAGTAAAACTCACCAGACAGTAATATTAACGGATTAGAAAATTAAAATGACTAAGTTGCAGTTTTACGTAGATAAGTAAATTTACGGAGAATATTTCAATTTAGAAAATTGTATCTTTTCAAAGTTGACTGGTTTGTTATACGAGTTGCACAATAAATTGCAAAATGCACTTCGACATTTACTCTGATTTATTGGAGCGTGGATCTCGCTAATAAAATTGCTCCTTCGTATCCATATGTCCCTACTCGAAGCTTCTACATACTCTTTGTACATAGAATATGTAGAAGCTTCGAGTGTTTGTATTGATCTAGTCACGTCGTTTCCATGAATAGCTCACTCGATATCACGGTCTATTGAATTCAGGGTGTATTCTGCGAATGCTTTGTGTGTTCAAGGGTATGATATATAAAATCTACATACATATGTTAGTAACACATTAATCAATCATATATTGTTAACAATATACAAACCACATATTATTCAGACGCTATGGATTATTCTACCGATCTGTTCGGATTGACTGTGAGCTAGTAACAATCAGTTCTCGTCGTTTTGGGATTTGTTCGTATAAGCAATAATTTACTAAAACTTCTGCCGTATGTGTCCATGCACTTTATAAAAAAACCCTTTATACCTGTCATAAACTAATGGATCTGTTTTGACGAATAGATTTTCATGTCTCTTAGACTCTTTTATAACGCAAAATTAATAAATTGGAAGCTATCTATTTAATAAAGTAATTTTAAATCAATTTGAGTAATGGAATGGTTTTATTATATGTACTTCTGGACTGTTCTATGATTTATGATTTACAAATAAAATTTCTTTTTTAAATTAGTATTACGTGACGTCATGATCCGACGTCCACTCTACTGTCCTCTAAACTCTGTGGACGAACTGACGTCACCGCTATAAAAGCTAGCATAGACTATATATACTCAATATAAAACATCAATTCACATTTAAATGTCATTTATAAATAGCGTAAATTCAACTGACGGCTCCGGATCTCAAAATAATTTTATACATAACTATTTATAGCAATATCGATAGCTACGTCATTTTGTCCAGATATATTAGTTCTTAAAGTAGTACTAACGAACATGATATTTCAATTTTCAATTTCAGATAGGAAAAGTTTTATCTAATTTTAAGTGATCAACTGCGTCTGAACTGTTTCAGAATGATTTTTCTAACGAAATGGTCAAATGTTTCATCGTATTCAAAAACCTCGAACAAAAAATGTATCGAATAAATACTATTTAAATATCTCGCAGAAAAAGAGAGCTGTCATTAGCTTAATACCGATTGTTCAGATTTTAATCTGCACTGCGGCCATTTTTAAAGCATTGAAAACTTTGTAGACAATGAGATATACATATGTATATATGTACTACGTACATAAGCTTTTATATTAACATGTCCATCGCGGAGCACAATAGCAAGGCCAAATCCTTTGTCCAACAAGGTCTGAATGGGCACTGTCAAATTTTGAATAGAGTTCGATTATTATAATTAGTAACTGGAATTAAATACATACCTAATTATACAGAACTTTATCATTTTTGTATGATCTAAATCGTAAAAACGCAGAGATTCTTCAGTCAGGAACGTATGACTCCAGAAATGTATTATCAATAACTTGAATATATTTTTGGTATCATGCGTATCAAAAACACGTGTAACAATTCGTGTTTGGTCTTTTATATTCATTATTAAGTCGCTATCAAGTATCAAGAAGGCCCAGTAATAATGTATAACCTAAAGAATTTACATTTGGCATCAACCACGTCTCTCTTGTTTCTTTTATATCCATACATATAAGCAACATATAACAATTGTATGTTCTTTAATAATGAGATCAATATCAAGTATTAAGACTAAACCGATTAGTTTGTAGACAAGTGATTACTTAGCGTTGATTTGTATTTGGCTCTATTTGGAATAAACTTTATTTTAAATTTAATTTCCATTTCTATGGATGTGTTTTTAAATAGAATAATATTTCATTTGAGCAATATCCTCTGCAAGATGGCGACGGGCGCTAGGTAAACTTAAGTCGGGCTTAGACGAGGTCTTTGAAATGAGCGATCTCGTAGCTTCACGTATAATATTTGAATTGATCGTTCCCCTTCATACATAAAGAAGATAAAATATGTTTATACGCGAAGTCAAATATAAAGTTTTTTTTAACAATTTCAACCAATTAGGCTTTTATATAACTGGCAGGCGATAAAAGCTTTCGGTACGTGATTTGTTGTATTAATTTGTAACTAGATTATATAAATAAAATTATTTAATATTTGACTGTCCATGCTAGTTACAGTTTAAAGTAAGTGTTAATTTTAATATTTGCCCGTACTCATGCGCTCTAAGTGTACATGTCCACGCAGCCAGTATCGCAGCCAGGGTAGTAGTAGTATCACTAATATGTCTTAGAATATTGTTGGTGCTCTCATGTATTCTGTCGAAAATAAAAATAATTGTCAACTTTTAATAGCGACAATTCGACTTATCGTGGATATTGACGTTCTCTTGTTTTGTGTCTGCAGTCATAAGAGTCTTCAAGTCACATGATAACATCTTTTATATGTCTGCAATATTGTTGAACGATACAATAAAATATTTATAGCTTTTGTTGTCATGTATTGCAAAATGAATAGTGCTCTTTAAATATTTGGGAACTTATTGCAAATCAAAGTCTATGTGGGAATATTTTATTAAGAAATTCTTATAATGAAATGAAATGCAGCACAGTTGCTATAATATATAGTCATATACAACATTCAAGCAGATGACAGTGTTAAAAAAATAGGTTTTTATTAATGAATATTCTCACCAGTTAATTACTCTATCTAACTGTACGCAGTAAAGCAGCACAATGGGGACGTTCGCATTTGAAACAATGCCACGGCAGACTTTTGTTCCTGCACTTTGAATCCTGAAAGGAAAAAAGATGGACTTAAAGATTTACGGTTTTCGTTTAATGTAGGCTGCATTCTATGTCACTAAAGACATCCTTGAAGTTTCTTACTAGAAGTTCATAGATGCCATTTTTAATTAATTAATTTTAATTTGGTCACATAGATATTTATTATTTAAAATATGATAAAAATTAAGGGAGATAAATGGTAAAAAATACTAATTCATATTTGATTGTATTAGTAGAATGTTATGTGTGCTTAGTGAATCAACATCTAATGTTAATAAGCTTAAAGTTATAAACTACACTCTAATGTACTGTACGTACAAAATGGCGGCAAGTCGCGTTTATTAAATAAAGATTGTGTCAGTACGTCATGTGAAAAGCGGAAACGACAGCGAGGTGAGATTTATTCGTGCAATGTGCAATGGAAAATGCGAGGTGCAACAACATTTTAAAGTTATTTCGGTGTTAAATTTTTCGCTTTTAAAAGAGTTTTGAAATGACTGTAACAGAGGTTCATTTTTAAACTTTCATATTTTCATTTCAATCAGCAACAGGTCAAATACGTACGACCCTGGTATGATTAGTTTTCCCTTTTTGAATTTACTTGTTAAGGAAATCTCTGGCTAGAATTTAAAATAAGTGTCAAGAGTATCGGGTATCTATGAAATGCGGGGTATTTTGTATTGGAAGCGGCGGTAGCTTTTCATATAATTCAACAAAATAAATATATTTAATTACTTTTAACAGAACTGTAAGATATTTAAATGTATTTAAGGTTGTTTTAAAATTTAATGAAACTTAGAAAATGCTTTTAATAAAAGCATGTAAACTTAATAATGGAATGAAATACGTTTATGAAATTAAATGTGTTTATTTGCAATAAAACCACACAGAGAATTTGATGTATAGAGTTTTGAGTGTGTACAGCGGCGATCGCAGTGTTAGGTTATGCTAATGATGTCCACACTAGGCGATGCCTGTATCGTGGACATCAATATTCGGTAATACAATATACCGTACAAAATATTACAAGAACCTAGAATATTGGTGAGGAAATAATCTAATAACTTTTACTAAATTAACCTTCAAATGTAATAATCATAAAATGGAATATGAGATGGGTCTAATTCAGTCATAGACGCACGAAATGCTCAATGGAGCGTAGAATGGGCTCTTCTGCTCCAGTTGCCATGGCGACAGACCTCGATTATGTTATGGAGAGAGCTGAACTAATCTCGTGTATTCCAGCCTTGAGGTTGATCCCGAGAAAAATGAATTTTGAGGTTAGTTAAACCTCGAAGGAGGCTAAATTGAGGTTGGATAATTTACTTTCCTTGCGTATTCTTATCGCGCGTGTATTTGACTCGAGGGTGCCGTTTTTATTTATTTTGATGAAGTCGAGTGCGCTTGAGTGAATCTTATCTACAATTTGGTCTCGTGAAATGTTGCAATCGTGTAAGTGGTTGCCCGAATAGTTTACTTTTCTTAGTGAGCTGACGGGAACAAGCAAGTAATACATTTTACTTGAGATTCATCTACTTACAACACATAAAAGACATTTTTAAACTTCTATTTTTATCTGTCTAGTTTGATTTAGGGATTTTACTTTACATTTACATTTACAACTATAATTTTTATTATAATTGGAGATTTAATTCAAACTTAAAAATAAATACGTCTTCTTTTCTTTGCCATTGAATATAGTATCGCATTTTAATTGGTATTGGTACTGTTATTTTGTTTTCATTATTTCTGATACTTGCATGCTTTGTTTACATTTTTAGGATCTTGTGTTGTTTCAAAATTGCAAGTTTGGTTTTAATTATGTTTACCCAGTCTTTGAAACTTTTAAATTAATAAATTAAATAATAATAATGGAATCTTTTATATACTTTTAATAATAATTTGATCTGTGTCTTCTAAATTAGTTCAGGTTTAGCGGCAAACAATTATACCGTGTGGCTATATAGTGATTTTAGTTTGCGAGATAATTTTAAAACATAACAATATGATGTTATACATTTAACTGTGTTTGAATCGGTCACAAAGACGGAAACATCTTTTGTTCTTTGCAGTGCGAATTTATTGGACACAATATGGGAAAGGGATCTGCAATGTAATTTTCCAGTACAATTAAAGACCTAACTCGAACGTTTGCACTGGCCACTGAGTGAAGCAAGACCATTGTCTTCGTGTAAACTGTTTGGCGCACATCCCATTCTCTGCCGAACGTTGGCCTACATTGGAAGCTTCGTTAGCCGCAAACATTTGGATGAGCAAGCTTCAATACGCAGTCAGTTGAGCGTGGCATGTCCACAATGCCAAGTTTCCGGATTCGGCTGTTTGTGTACTAACGTATGTCACTAATCGGATTGAAAGCCCCCATTTATAGGCAGACATTGTTGTACAAATTCGACACACACGGCTTGCTTCATTTTATGTTAGATAAACGCCAATTGTAACAATGGTACTTGTTCATATTATGTTACATTTATAATTAGGTTTTTCATTGTTATATTAATAAAGATAATTTTATAATATAAAAAAAAACAGATAAATTGGTTCATCACTTCCGATTTTGAAATCTTGGTACGCGAACCAAATCATGAAAATCAACACAGCCGTACTTTAAGCTCTGTTTATCTATAAACTATGTTCTATTCATATAAGACAAGCTGAGCCCCGCGGTTTCATCCGCCATGCAATTTAATTTAACCGAAAAATTTGCAACCTAAGCAGACCCCTATTAAATATGAATTATCAAATAGATTTCAGGTAAATATACATTGGATTCTAATTATTTTTATTTGCAAACTTTCATCCCCTAATTTAGACAAATCCTTACTCAATGCTCCTCTTTTAGTGAAATTTTGCATAATGATTTCTGTTATTCCAAAGGTTTAAAGTAGAGGATGACAGTTTGTATGGAGTAACTACCCGTGAGAAGCCAGGGTGGGTCCAGGCATATAGGTAGTATTCATAAATATGTACATACATATGCATGCCTTCAGGCGTTTCTCTTTGTTGCCTATCGTCTAAATTTCCTGACACAACATCAAGTACTTGTCACAATTCATAACATCCAATTGGGCGTCAGCAAAATTCCGAAATACAAACCCGCATATGATTTCTTCATATAAAAAAATAAAGACAAAACACATCTGTACATATTTTTTGTTTGTGAATTAATATTATTAATTCAAACATAACCCGAGGCAAAAGCATCGCATAAGTAACTGGTATATATGAAATCACAACTGGAATAAATTTAAAGTAATTAACTTTGTTGGCTAAAATGCACGCTCGCTGCCAACCTGCTTGCTTTGTAAATTTTATACTCAGTAAGTATGTATGTTGAAATTGTCATTTGCAGCATTTTAATATATTTTGTGATATTCCTGCTTAAAACAACGAGATATTTCTACGGAATATTATTTAGTTAAAATCAAACATGTTTACAATTATTTACAAAATGCATATAAGTATTTTTATTGTAAATCCCACTTTTACAGTTCTAAACTAAATGATTCTTGTAATTATAATTGTGATACTCGTTGTGAGTATTAGGACTTGACAATGCACAAAAATAGAACAGAGATAATGTGATAAATATAATGTTATTTATTTCTTTAGATTGGTGTATGATATTATCTGGCGTAATCACGCATAATCATAACATGGCTGTTTATTGAAACACGATAAATCATAGGCTATGTATTTGCAGGTCGATTACATTTGTAACTAATCTCTATCTAAATTGTAATAGTACGTATGTCGGTCCGTGTACTCTTGCAATTAATGTATGCCAGCCATTAATTCCACCAGTATATTAGCTACGGACCGATAATTGGTTGTCAATACCTGCTGAATACAGGGTTATCGCCTTGTTAAGCCGATTGATTTACAACGCCTGCTGGTGTACACATATTGAGACATAGATCATATCCCCAGATAAGATCTAGTTTAAGATATTATAGCAAATACATCGTATCGTATAATAACTTATCACGTATTTTTATTATGTTGGGCAAGTACCAAATGTCTTAGCCCGTCCAACCAAAAACAATATCATCAAGACCATAAACGTATTTAATACTTATGGGTCTACTTGCCTGTCAGAAGTCAATCAAGTATTCAGAATTCAGAATGTCAGAAGCCGGACTTCCGTAACTTTGACCAGATCGTGATTGCGGAAGAGACCGCCAGGGGACCGAATTCTGTGGTTTTCAATTGAAGGCGAACGATTACGTCAAAGCACACAAATATAAAAAGAATGCTCGTCCTAAATAGTCCAGTGATATAAAAACCCTGCAGATTTACGTCACTCCTTCAATGCTAAACAATGTTTTGTATGATATAAATAAACAAAAGAAAAAGTCACTAAGAGTTTTTTTTTAAATAAATAAAACGGAATAGTTTATTACTGTTTTTGTCAGAGTTTTTTCTATTTTGTAGCCGTATGGACGATAAGCAGACATTTTAATAGAGCCTTCGGTGCTAAAAGCTTAGTATGACGTTAACTGCTCGTTAAAAGAAGCTATAAAATTAAGTTTATGACGTCAAATTTTGAAACGAAATCGTTGGTTCATTTACAAATTTTAGCTTTAAAATGTCATACATACAAGAAATCTATCGGGGAAGAGTTATTTATCACTTGTCTAATAGATAGATAACTAATAACGGAAAAGACAAAGCTTAAAGATAGGGAAGAAAATAATTCTGAAATGATACAATTTTTATCCAATGAAAATGAGGCGTAAGGCTAGAAAATCAGATCAGTAAATGGGGCAATGGCCGAAGGTGATGGGTGTATAACGAATAATTATTAGAAGAAATTCTAATTGCCATGTTATTATCTTGGTATTCATAGTATCTCGCGTTTTGCATGTCTTTATATATCGAACGTGCGTGTGTATATATAACTCCTTAGGTACGCGCTAAACAGGCATATCAATGTTCATAACGACTGTTAATAATATCGTTATCCATAGCTTTGTATCGGTTCTTATATAACGATGTTGTAAAATATAAATTGCAAGATATAATAATGTTTACGAGATATCCATACGGACTTTATAGCATTCTTTTTTATGGTAGAAGGTGGCAAACGAGCAAGCATATCACTTGATGTTAAGGGACCTCTATCCATAGACATCCGCTACAAGCAAATTAGTCACAGATGCGTTGCCTACCTTTAATGGACAGAGGTAGGAAAAGGGATGTTTTCTTTTTCTATCCGTCCCCCCCCCATCCAAACCTCTTTCCTTTCTCATCATATCCCTATTAGGAAAGTATGGGAAAAGGAGGAAGACTGAAATCTGAAAAAAATATAGTTCTAGTCTATTATTTCTAGAGAAGGATAAATTTAATAAAATATTTCTTTATTAAGATTTCACTCTTTAGTCTAGACCACGTGTATTACATTACCAATACTTAATGTAAAACATTACTTTGTTTTTAATGGAATGCATTGCACAACTAACATTTGCGATTGCGATTTCTTTCTTCCTTAATACTTTTATAGAGATACCATTACTTTTATACGGTGAACCGTTTAGAAGTTTTTATGGATCGAAAGTCGTACTGTCCGTAACAATGACAGTTAACGATCACTCCTGGCCGTGCCGCCAACAATGGTTGAATAGCAAAATACGCCCCAAGTCACGAATCATAAAGCTCGAATCACCGTTTCGAATGGCGCCGGTAATATTTTACGACGACTATTAGATGGCTTACTCCCGCGGTGCAGTTTGCACTCCGCTAGACTTTATCTGGTTGAATCGGATCTACATAATATATAGCTTTGTATGGATATTTTATGCACATATATACTCCCAACATTTATTTTCGTTACCAGTCTGTTGTTCAACTTCTTCAATAATTATCGTCGCATTTTAGTCAACTTACACAAAACCTTAATTAATTTTACAGCTACATCTTCCTAATTAATCACTCTGTCTATTACTGTGTGAACCGCATGAATATTTTAATGTGTCGTTCAGTTTATGAGTCTGTTTCGTAAAGACAGACAGACCGACGGAGGCGCGGGGGTTGGGAGCCATAATCAGCATGTCTTCTGCTGGATATATGTAGATATAGGGTTTCCCCAATGCCTTCCATTTTGTATGTTCCTTCACTTACAGTATTCAATCATTTCATGTCATCTTCTTGAGGTCATCGGTCTATCAAGAAGGGCGCCCTATACTTCTTCCCATTACTTGGCTAGTAATCATTTTGTTATAATGAAGATTATTGTTACCTTTTAACAACTCATTTATGCGTAAAATAAACTAAAAAGAAGAAAATTCATATAAAACTACAGTGCTTTATGTTCATAATTAATTCAACGAATATATGATTCTCTGGAGAAGTCTAAAGTGCCTATTACGTATCTAATGGCTATCCCTTTGAAGGGCAATGAAACGTTCGTTCACCGGCGCGCCTGCTAATGGCTCGGGTATATCGTCTCGAAATTTCACACAACTCCGGCAAGTAAATTTACTTACCGAGAGCACATGAAAAACATTGTATATGTAATAGCTACGAAATAATATTTTACGACATTTATATGTAGAAAATGTCTTACATTTCAGTGTTAAAACGTCATCTGATGTTTTATTATTAAGGAAAAGTCTTTCCATATAAGAGTCTTGCATTGTCCGCTATGCGGGTTGAGTGATTTGATAAGCTTGAATTCTAAATATTACTATGACATTCACATTTCCTCGCGACGCCTCAACGCAAATCATATACTGGTTAGTTGAAAATACCGTACGTTTCTTTTCGTATATGGTGTTACATAGCAACACCTTGACCAATAAGGCGATAGTGTTAGAGGCAAATTAGAAAAGAACTTTATAGATGTTATAATTCATAATGTTCGTCATAATGTCTTACGAGATCACTGCAAATACTGTATTGGGTATAATGCCAGTGTAATGTTGAGCAATTAGCGGTGTTGTAACAACTTTTGTCATTTTATATTCTAGGTCGGGTGTCATCACTGGCGGCTTAATACATTTAGTCTGTCAAGTGTGATATTAAGCAAGTTTAGGAACAAATTACGAACTCAAAGTCGCCTCTCACCTCGGGTAGTTCGCGAGTAATTACATCGTTTAGGGTAACGTCCCCCGCGAGCTACTGTCGTTTTATTGTCGACGCGAGTGTACCTGACGCAGTCGTTTCCACGCAAACGATCAGAGATAACCGCTTTATTACTCGACGACACGCCACCGACGGTAGTTCGAGAATCAATATCGAAGTAAGATTCAATATGTGCACTCCGTATCGTTCTGTTACCCTGGTACAGTCGCGTTCTCAGTATATTAAACGCCTTTTTATTGCTACTAAACGCCGTAAGGGAGAAGCGTACTCGGTATTGGAATATTTTGCAGACAACGTTTTGATTTATTTATACCGGTGGTTCTAACGTTTGCTTGGGTATCATCACATTTTCCGGCACAATATTATTTAGTGTTCCATCTTTTTAACGTTTTGTAGCTTTAAAATAAAAAAGCAAAACTAAAGATCAATTTCTACCACACTGTCATGTGTCGCATAGTACGGTCGTGACTTCGATTTATTAACTTCATGAATCTTAAAAGGTCTGATAAGATTTAAGGCGTTTCTAAAACCTTTTCGATATATTCGATTCATTCCATTTAACTTTGTCAAGGTGTGTTATTCCGACTAAAAGACTGGCTACGATAGCAAAGTGATTGAATGGTTACAGCTAAAGGTTAACTAAGATTAGAATTGTGGAGTTCGAAATTGAAAACAATACGAAATGAACGAATGAAAATAAAACGAAAAACAATTGAAACAACGGTAGGGCCTGCCTACTCGAGTAGTTTCGACTAATTAGGTTCCGAACCCTTTTGTTCTTCAGCAATTGAATTTCGTAGTACATATATAAAAATTCTACTATGGGAAAAACATTTAGATCAGATATCATAAAGTTATTAATTGAGCAAGATGTTAGTGGAAAAATAAAAACAAGTTATAAAAAGGTTGGTGGGGATTAGATCTTAATTCGTGCTGGGTACCAGAGCTGCAGCGGTGGCGACGAGTGTCACCGTCGCAAACGGAGCATGTAGGTTAAGGACCCTCGGCGCTTTGTTAGCGCGCTCTAATCACTGCCGGCCCTTGACGGCACGCGACGGTGACTCGAGAGCTCGTGGTGCTAGCGTTTTGTGCCTCTATCCCCGACCTGGTATCTCCTGCCATGCCGCTGATACCTGTTATTTATATTGCTAAACATTTAATCTTATAAATATCACTCATTTTTCCACATTCCGCTGTATATTACAGCATAGAATTATAGCCACAAATAGTATTGCATAGGTTATACTATTTTGTGGCTAAACAGTTTGTCACGTCAATCAATTTTACAACGGACTGAAAAAATGACACGGTGACTGAAATATAGGTAGATAATTTCTTGTGAGTAGGTTATGGAGCATTGTGTTACTTTCTATATGAGAGTTTCTGTCACAAAAAGATGTAGTCGACTGCTGCAGACACTTGGTTAAAATGTAAATCTTTTGAATAATTTTCAAATTGTATATTTAAAAATAAACTTCTTACGCCTCTAACGTCCAAACTAAGTATCCGTATCTTCCGTTGTACTTGTCATTTCCGGATACCTGTATAATCTAATTATCCATGTGGCTTACCTGGTCACCAGTAAAGCAAGCAAATCAAAAAGAAGGTAAAGGAAAAGACGACCTAGGAAAGTTTCATTGTAAATTATTATTCGATATAAAGAAATATTTAATTTGGCTTTTATGTATAAGTTAAAAAATATTGCTGGATACAGGGTGCTTTAATAGTACAAACTGCATCCTTTTGTACGTACATTGAATAAAGTATGTACCGAGATCAGGGATTTTGGGAATATCAAAAGATGGTTTTCCACATAGTGAAATAATGTTTGGCAACTAAAGGTGCCCTAAGTCATGGAAATAAGGTTTAAATAAGGTGCGTTCGTAGGCTTGTTATTCGCAAAACATATTTTGTTAAAGATTCAGCTTTTGTATCCATTATTATCCGTGCAAAATTTATTGGCTCCGCGTTGACCGTGCACTGAATTTGTAATTGGATTTCGGCAATGCTCTTGTCTGCGGTTTCCTCGTGCAATCATTTTTGTTTGATATATAGGGCTTAAAGAGTTTTATTGCTTTTGTATTCTGCATGAAAACTATCTGTTTTTGCGTTTCAATAAGAAATTTTAGAATGAAATTTCTTCTAAGCCGTAATCATATTTTATCTATGTTTATGCATACAAGGCAATTTCTGTATGTATTGGATGTATGTATGTATGATCCATAAATAAATGATCATACACAGAGGGATAGCCAAAAATTATGGATTTCCATTTGGCGCGATCCTGGTAACCCATCCTCGCTTTTTCTAGATCCATACATATATACGCATACATGCTCGTCGGTTACGGGTACTCCTTAACTCGCCCTTCTTTAGTATGTTACTGATCGATATAAGCTCTCTTTCTTCATTCTTACAAAAGTAATATAGAAAAATTGAAACAGATTTTACAATGGGCTAATAATGAAGGTGGTCGTCCTTTGTGGCGGTGGCGCTAACAGAGCAGGGGTGGGATGGGGGTTGAAACTCATTTCCGGGCCTCCACCGGCCCGTCGACCAATAACTAGGGAAAAATTCTATTCAGAAATATCTTGCCACTTCAAAACGTAATTTCATATTTCCGTTTTGCGGTCGCTTGTTAATTTTCTAACTTCTGTTTTGTTATATGAAATAGTAATTCATAGCATAATTCAAGTCAGTTATCGTTGGTTCCTTTTACATTCAAACAAGATAAAAAGGATAAAAAAAAATCTATTTCGATTCGAATAGGTTTCTTTTGCTGATATATTGTGGACTAGTCAAGGGATGAATTTTCGACATTCCTTAATTCGTATCTGTTACAATAACAGTCTTTTTATGCGATGCTGATTACTTTTTAAACTCTATACAATGCTGAATTACATCTAAAATTCAACTGTGAACTGAATCGAAAGACAGCGGAAATGGACTTTGTTACGCGTTTTTGGCAAAAAGAAAACAAGAAATTGGCAGTGTTACCAGTCTATAAGCTTTTGCGCTCAGAAGGCGCGACGCTGGCAACACTCCAGCCTAGTTGGCAGCTACACATGCAAGCTACAACGTTTTCACCATTACACCCTAGTTCATAAAATTCTTTTTTTGAAGTGACATACAGCCAATGCAATATTCGCTCTACATTCATAATAACTATTCGAGAAGACATTTATGATATCCTTTCGGGATTATACGTTTCTTAATATGCGTATTACACCTTTATACTTTTACCGTAGTGAAACGTAATAACAATATCGGTTACCATGGTAATGTTTCAAGTTTTAACAATGACTTCTTGACTCATGGAACCTATAATTCGATGTTATACGCGGAATTATCTTACAAAAATTTACAGTGTGGAAAGTGAGTAACAAATGCGAGCGAAGCCGAGAGCAACAGCTAGTGAAGTAATACTAAAAATATACTCATGTAAGATTTCTACAACAAACCAAAATACATGTTTTCTTGATAAATATAGTATGACTCCGCCATATCAATTTTACAAACAACAAACATTTTTGATAAGAGCTTTACAATGGAATATTCTTAGGTTAAAGTAATAGTTTCATGAAATGCTTGATCATTCAAAAAATAAACAAGTGAAGGAAATAAGCTCTATTTATTTCTCTATTAATTTACAACACGAGCATAAATTCCTCTTGAGCACGTTTGCAGAGGAATTCAGAATATTCCGCTCAGCGTAGTGTAAAAACAAGTTGCAATATATGTACATATACCCTCGTGTGAGCTCGTACTAATTGCAATTAAACTTGCTATTAGTGAAATTCTCAACACGTGTATAGTGCTGGGAATTCACTAAAGCGTTTTATATCATTTACACTTTTTAGATTCCTAACCTCACTTGATAAAGATACATGATAGATTTTAATGAAATTGTTAAAGCAATTTTAAAAAACGTTGTAGTAAAAACACCGCACAATAAAATACCCTTTAGTTTGTTCCACATCAAGATTGAATTTTTGTAAACAAAGGTTACATACGAAAACAACTTTTCTCACATTAATTAATAACATTAGCTATCTATAGTATACATTTTCACTTCACTTTATCTCACAATTTCTACAAAATAACATTTCTGATGAAATTATAAAAAGTGTAATGGCCGCCATATATGATACTGCCGTTTGTTTGTTTACAAATCTTGAAATGGAACGAAGTATATTAAAATTTATTTGAAAAAGGTCGAATGTTGGAATATTTTATTTAAATAAAGCCCATAAAACAGACAAAAGTTGAACATTAAATTTCTAAAGATTAATTAATTTTATAAACATAGTCCAAAGGGACTATGGATAAAGGATAAAGATCCTTACTTAATTCACCTAAATTAGGAAGCGTTTTACTGAATCTAATTATTTGTATATTAAAATTCAGAGGCTCTATTAGAATTTTTAATTAAGTGGGTCGCTGAGACGCCGTCCTTATTCCATTGTCTTGGCTGTCATTATACGTAATAGCTGTGGGAATTGCCGGTTCTAAAAAATTTAAAGCCGCTCTGACGGCCCGCCTACGTCTGAAAATGGTAAAAAATGTTGTGTATTTCCACATTTTCCTTTGCGCCGTGTTGTGAATTGTACGCCTGCCTTACATGTGAATCTTTTAGAGTGCGTTATATACATGCACTGTTACAGATTCCGTTTCTTATAAAATGGAAAATTTATATGTTTAAAAGACATAAAGCATCTGAGATCTGTAGACAAAGATAATGTTTCACGTCTTCTACAACCATAGATATCTCCAAATTGGTTGGTTACTCTTAAAATTTCCTTTGTTCTTTAGTCTTTGATCTCTCTCCTACTTCCGCTAACACAATCGTGTCACAATTATCTATCAATTGTGTCATAATTTTGATTTAGCATTTTGCGAATCAATTTTCTCATAGTGGTTTGTCGTGCGTTACGATATTATTACGAGTATGATACCTTTAAAATATCAGAATCAGCAGATCGATTGCCTATTTTAAGCGTCGTCTTCAGCTGATACTTTGTGTCGGTTTGTGAGAATTTGACTTTACTTCTGAACAGTTACTATGACTTTCACAATATTTCACAAAGAATTGCAAGTTCCTATTTAATTAACTCCATGATATGAAGTAAAAGTGAACCTAGGAACAATGCTAACTACCAGATAAACTCACGACAGATATAAAAAAGGAATATAAATAACTAATTAGGTACTAGACAAGGGCGGACTGAGTTTGTCAGTGTAAAATATACATAAATAAATAAATAACTAACGGGGATTGTACATTGAAATATAAATGTTGTTTTTAGAAAGTTTAATTTCATAACAGTTCGTATTTGTGTATGTACTTCAACAGACAAAAAAATGGCTTCGAGTCGAACAGAAATTGATATTCGAAATACTTAATATCTTTAATGACTTTCTCAAATATTTGAGTCAAATGCAAAAATTTAAAGCTCTAGAAACTAAATGACGACGCAATAAATAGCACTGCATTTGATCGAAGAGCGAGACATCGTTTGCACGTCGCTATAAAAGAAACAAAAAACTGAAGCGACTGTTGCATTTTCAATTTCTTGTAGTTTTTTTGTTTCGCTCGTTCTAGACGTATTAAAATGTCGAGAAGCGACTGCGGGCTCGTCCTGTAATTCCTTGCAAATGCTACAATTGCAAGGAATGTCCCTAGAATGATTCTTATTTTCTTTAAACTAAAATAAGTCTTTCCTTGCATTTTATGTTGATTTGATTTAATGTATAATTTAAATTTATTTACCAAAGCATCGTCACTTGAATGACTTCTGCGACAGTAAACGATTCGCTACTTCGATATGATGCTACCTAGAATTTAGAACAAAGTCTTTTACAGACTGCAGCTCAATAAATTCAGTGTCCCTCCCTATTTCCCATGGTCACGCCATCACGTGAACGGCTGAACCGATTTCGCTAGTAGTGGTTGTATCAATATAATTAGTGCTACCCGGCCGAATCCGATATGGGTCACTAGTATAATACAAAAGAAGAAACTGATATATTAACGCACGTCGTACATGAAGTACTGGGCGTAGAGACTTGAAACATCGCACAGATATTTTTGTTATTACGTAGGCGAGAACTTAGAAAGTATTTTTCTATATTCATCTCCTAAACATTTAAATTAGGGCATGACATTTTGTGCTGATTTTTTTTTAATAAATATGATTTGATCTCGAATCTATGTGATCAATCGTATTAAATAGGGGCTCGGCTTGGGTTTACTGTTGAGTTAATTTTTCAGTAAAACAAAATACTAGTTTAATGTATACAATATTGTGAATTGAAATGTTTCCACATTGTTTAAATCTTACATAATATTTTATAGACATTTCAGCCGTGCTTTGATCACAATAAAAACTGCTTATTGTAATATCTCATACATATTCTACGAGTATGTTGTCCCTTCTTTGTGAGGGACATCCATTAGCGCTATAGCAGTTACAAACACTACCTTAATAAAGGCTCTGCACATGCGCAGGGTACAAAGTCAAAGGTGATTGGGTACGGGACCTGTTAGCTTTGCTCGGCACTAAGTAAATTGGGTAAGCCATGTGTTGCAACTTAATTAGTTAATGCAGGTTCTTGTTCAAATTGAATTGAACATAAGAGAAGAGGTTTTATTGTAATACTATGTATTATTTTTATATAGGGACGGACTTTGAAAGCTAATGTCCTTGGCAAAGATCTTAAGTAACAAAGTGATTATCCCGTGTGAAAACTTATGTGTATTTCAAGATATTTGTACTGGTTTATAAAAGCTGAAATGTAAATATTTTCATTACTTATTTAATTTCGGGAATGGTTTAAATAGTTATG
This sequence comes from Papilio elwesi, assembly GCA_029849275.1. Classification (NCBI taxonomy): domain Eukaryota; kingdom Metazoa; phylum Arthropoda; class Insecta; order Lepidoptera; family Papilionidae; genus Papilio; species Papilio elwesi. Next base: position 8,278,661 of record CM056700.1, on the reverse strand, counting down.
TCAAATAAAAAAGAAGAATTAAAGTTTTAAAAGAATGATAATAGTCCAGTCGGGGGTTTGACATCTAGGCTTTAAGCAAATTATTTTAATTTATTGCAATAAAATCGTTTCTCTGTCCTCCCTATTGTGTGCAATTAACTGATAACGATTTGCATATTTAATAATATTTAAAATGCTGCATAAAAGATAATTTCATTTTAATGAGAAACTGATTGATTTATTTTTAAATAAAGGTTTTAAAATTTATTGAAAAAATAAAGTTAATAATATCTTATTTGAAGTAAATGCAAATAAATAGTATTGCCTTGCATTTAATGAAGGCATTTTCGTACACCTGAAGGAACATCTCTTTCCCGTTTTCTCTTTTTCTATGTCTTTACTTAACGAAATAAGTTTTTATAACATGTCTACAACTCTATAACTATACAAATATTTTTGAGCCATTGGTTATTTAACATTAGATCCGACTCTTGACTCGCCTCTTGTCACCGTATAAGAAAATATAGTATACCTGCATGCCTTCATTTGATATTAAATTAATATACCATATGCCACATATGGGGTTCAAAGGATAAATATTCAAGATGGCTTCGACCGTGCGGAGTAATTAAAAATACTTATGAAACTCCTCCCCAGTACCGAGCTGGCTTTTATTAAATTTATTATTCATTAATTAAACAGTAATGTCCGCAATTCGCTAAGGAATTTTTAGATGAAATGTTTACAATAAATATAGAAGTTGCGATATAGATGTAGTAACTTAGTGTCTGAGGTTAGTAGATAGCTTGTATCAATGAATTTCCCTTCTTTACTTAACAAGGGTCGTCATTTAATACGCTATTCTATAACATGTTATAACCGAATGCTAATAAAGACGCTTATATTTATTATAGTCATAACGATCGAGTCGTTATTAGAGAGCTAATGATATGAAATAATAGACTTCATTATACTTAAAAATATTCTATATTTCATTTATTTTACCTCCTTTTCTGCATAAATTTAAAATAATAGTAACATTTTTACTATTGTATATAATCACCTAAAACTTTTTATCCTTATACACTTAAATGATTTTTATATGCACATCCATATTTTTTATTTTAAACTTGTATTTCGAATTAACTGAAATGTTTAGAGAGAATAACTACCAGAAACTAACTAACCTAAAAACAGAAAGTTCAATTATTGCTCTAAGACACCATCAACATATGTCAGTAGTAATCGGACTAAGTGTGATAAATAATGAAAGGGCAATTACTTAAAATTGAGCTAAAATAACAATAAAAATGTGCTAAATTATTTCTAGCAGCGTAATGTCACTGTAGGATCTCATCCGTCAGATGGACGTGTTACTTTAGTTTTTATTGTGGCCATAAACGTCAAGCGTGGCAGAGGCAGCAAGTCGGCACATGACTTGAATAAATAACTCGGCTGTTGCTTCTGACTTCTTTGTAGATATAGAAACCTCACTTATGGGGCTTCAAATCACAGACGAAAAATGTTACAGAATACGGTTAGACATGTCTAACAATTTCCTTTTAATGTGGTAGACGAATTACCTAGTTTGTTAAAAAGAAAATGGCCGACCCAACATTAACATCTGTTATGTTGCACGAATAGGTCGGCTTGAAAAGGAACTATCCTTTTTACTGTGTATCCTCTCCTTTGTGCATTAAAAGATAGGTAACGCATCTGAATTCATTTGCTTTCTTGCTCGTTTGCTACCTTTGTCCGCAAAAAAATATTTTAATGTTTTTGTCAGGATAAAATAATATTTACTTTAAACCCAATCATCATATATATTAAACTTGTAAAATATTTACGGTGTGTATCATATATTACAGAAGAAGAGGTTTGATTTAATTTCCTCCACCTGCTGACTCGATCCGTTTATAGCCACCCGGATATTACTCGGCTGATTCGGTCCGGATATAAATCAGACTCAGCCGGAGCGCCATTTTCTCCGGCAACTATTTTACTTCATCTTCTTTTCCTGCACGATTTGTTTTTCCGAAGGCTTATCTGAAGATTCTAGTGGTTATCTTTTGATACCATTATGGTATTTTTTATCCACTTCCATATTACTGCTGTGGTAGTTTCAGATTTTATCGTTAAGCGTCGGGAAATAATTCTTCACGACGCGACGTTTCACTCAGTTGAAGTAAAAGGAATCATATCATGCATATTTCAACTTTGAAATTGGCTTTACTTCAGAATAATCCGCAAGTTAAAGCACACAAATAATCGTTCTTTATATGTATGTGTTAATGTTAATATCATAAATATATAATGTAGATATTTATACTTATGTTTTGCCGTCTCAGTGGAACGGACAGTTTTTCTTTAACTTTCTTGCCGTCGTACTTTCTACTTATCCGAAATTCATTAAATATCTTTAAAATTTACCGTAAACCTAGGTAAGATTTAGTAATAAAAGCTATGCAATTAGATTAATCAACGTTAGTTTCGCTTCGCCACAATTAATTAAAAAGACGCAATGCACCGGCCACTGCATTGTGCCATGAGATTAATCCCATATCCGGGTCGACGCGCACTTTATCTACATTCATTCGGACAGCTCGGCGGTCGACCGCATTCTGCTTCGATACACCCGGGCATTACCTGGTCACCCCGGATATAAATCGCTCAGCGATTTCGGTTGCGACGTGAATGATGTGTGGCAATGTCGCCCGTTTATGGACACTTTGTCTTCTCTTTGATTAGGTGAATGTTTTTTTATGCCCTTGAGTCAATTTTTCAATTTATGGATTTATTGATTTATAGAATTGTTAAATAAGCTAGTAATATATTTATTATTTAAGTATAATTGGTAAATTTCTACAGTTTCTTTCTTATTATTAATTAAAATAATACCTATGTAATTTTTAATGATATATAATGAACTCATATCTAACAATGGTATTCAAGCGTTGGATTCTGAAATAAGGTTAACAAATAATTAAAAATAGTTTTACAAAAGAATTTTTCGTTGGACAACTTTTTTGTCTCGGTCGGCACCAGCGCTGGGCGCCAACTGCAATAATAAGATTTCTTAAGAATCTTTAAAGTCGACATTATCTCACTGAGGAGCTTAAGTTGTAATGCCTTTTGTTATTACTAGATTTTAAATGGATGTTGGCGGGAATCGTGAATGTTATTATATTTTTCTCATTTTTATTATAAATGAAACATTATAAATGTTGCGGAAATGTACTAACTTTAAAGTGAACATAAAATAACATCGAATTCATAAAAATGGTATACCTCAGAACTAGACTATTTACAGTAAATGAATAACAAAACTAAAGGCGTAGACTCGATTTAGTTACAAAGTTTAGGAGAACAGTGAGATTGATTTAGGATGTGTGAATCATTTTTCGTTCCGCCTCTTATACTCTTTTCTTCCAATAACCTGTCAACGTCTTAATAAGAAGAGTGCGAGTTTGGAGTTGGTTTCAGTGAGCGTCTGTCATCTTATCTCTTGTAACAACAAGTCTGAAGAGAAATGAAGAGATTTGCCGAGAATTGCAATTAGGTAGGTTGAGAAAATAATGTTTCCTTGGTTACGTTAATGAAAATGATACGTATTCGATGGGCCGCTACGCATTATTTTGAGTTTCCGGTTTTAATAATAATTTATAACTATTAACTTTCATCTGACATTATTAATAGAAGTTTTTGACGCATTAGATCTGTTTATTGTGTACATGTAACAGTCTACGACTCCAGGGATAGCAATTAATCAAAGAACTTTTAGTATTAAAATAAATAACGTAAAAGGTACCTTTATAAGTAATAGTAACTTAAAAAATTATTTAATTAAATGATTGTCGTAGTAAAAACAATTGCTTCAACAAAACGTACGAGCTGATAATCCTCTCCAATGTATTTTCATTTGCGAATGAACAATGAAAATATATAAGTGTGCTCTGGCATTGTTTGCGCATGCAGTGCGGGAGGGCGTCGAGCTCCGTACCAACTGATGAAGGCATTTAAACAGCGAACAAACGAGGTTGAATGTTTTCCGAAAAGTTCAGCTTTTGAAGAGGCAGTTCTTTTATACACAGAGCACTTTACAAATAAAGTAAATACAAATATTGATTTTTTCATAATAAATTTCGTATTAAGATTATTAAAACATTCGTGGGACAATATTTACTAAATTACACGAGTTAATTGTTGGTAGCATCAAGTTTTGGACCCGTTCGAGGTTCTTCTTTAGGGTGAGTGGGATTATATCACGGTCGTTCACTCATTTGAGAAGAACCCACCTTGAAGAAAGACTTCCGACAGGTCCGAAATTTGTTGGTATCAAAACCGAAGTACGCAAACGTAACTTAAGCCGTATAATTTAATACATTTTTCGCATTAAACAATCTAATCACTCTCTTTCTCTATAGTAGTCTCTCTTCTAGTCCTTTCCTTTCCTTTTGTCTTTTTTTAATGTTACCCATTCTGCGACGTGAACGACTAGACAGAGTCTAGTAGGCTGTGGGTGTGGTACATTTATATACCGGTTTAGTCGCAGGAGTATTTAGTGATTAGTTCGTCACACCAGATCTTTTATGCTATAGTTAATGTGGTATTTTGACGATGATTAGCTTTCCCACTGTAAAACTGTTATAACCCGTAACTAAAGAATAATAATGTAATAATAAAGTATACTAAAATAATTAAAATACCTAATCTAAAGTAGTGAATAACGGTTAAAGTACTTAGCAAAAGCGTACCTTATATATAAATAGTTGCAGTCTACATTGCGTGTTGTTTGACTATAAAACGTTTGCATACGATAAGTGCTAGTGTGTAGATGCCCTTAGAGCGGAATTTAGTTTGCACTTTGAGTACACTGGTTCGTTAGTTTAGGATTTCAATGTTGTGTTAGGTTGCACACAGACTGTGGAAAGTTGATTATAATCAAAGCGGGCTTAGTGGAGCGTTTGTTTAATTTCGGTTTCATCAGTGCGGATGCACAATGTGAGAGCACGTACGGTGTCCGGTTTATTTTAGACTAATTAAACGGGTGTTGTTGAAAATATTTGCTAGCGTAGTAATGTAAGGTTTGTTTAACGTCATAAAAGTACCGAAACTATTATTGCTAATCGTATCGGTAGTTTTATGACGCTCCGAAGAAAATTATCAGCTTTATATAAAATTATTTCAAAAGGACTTACACAAAATGTACAATGAATCTGTGATCTGATATACATAAAGAAGCTCGGCCTAACTGTTGTTATTGTATTCTGTAAGAATACAATTTACATATGCTACTTATTATAGGAAGATTGGATAGTTAGAGGCTTATTATGAAACTTTAATCAAACTTAACAATTCATTCTACATTCGAATGTTACATCATCATTATCAACTTACGCGTATATAGCTAAAATATACAGTAACATAGGTTATATATTGTTTATTATATTTTTAGCGGCATATAGTGTCGCCCGGGTGAAGCTGGCGAACTAGCTCTCTCTAGTAAATTATAAAGACCACACTAAAGCGTATTTTTTTCAAATGTATTTTTTCGCACATTAATTATCTAGAAAAAACGTACAAGTCAGCCAGTTCTAAATTGATTGGTATTGAATCAGCAGGAACAATGGACACGTGTCGACGGCAGTTACCTACAATGGATATGTGCTCGTGTCGACGTCAGGTCCGCAATTACATTAGGCGTCGGTCCATTCCGCTCGGTCGGCTCTGCGCTGCGGAGAGTGGATTCCTGTCGAACACTTCACTAGCTAGGTTCTCTAATAGACTGCGATGGTATACAGAGTGACGTTAAAGTCATAAGCTGAAGCGATTTCGAAATCTATTTTATTTACTACTCGCTTACTATTGTAAATAAAATATATTTATTTAATTTGCTACAGGAATTATAGATAATTCGACTGCTCTACACCTTTCCATCCATTTTTTACAAAGGAAAGGAAGGGTAACAGGTTTTTATAACTGATGTACAACAAACATCAAATTTATTAGATACGTAGAGGTCCTACAAAATAAGTAAGGGTTTATATTAAATTATCTGTATCCTAAAATCTAGTATTTTTTTAAAATAAGAAAGCCTTTATCACGAAAACAGCTCTCAATCCAATATGCGGAGCGCGTACTTTATATTTTCAGTAAAATACCGTGAACAACGTCACATACCTCAGTGCCTCTGAAATGCGGGAATACCTTTGAAATATACGGGCGGTATTCGGTGCGAGCTAAAGTGGGGAACGGTTTATTGCCCCAAATAGACCAGAGAGACTATGTGTATTATACACATTTAGCGTTACCACAGGGTACGGATTACTGTGTATAATTCACGACAGACTCGTGTGTAATTAAAACAAGTGCTTTATTCTAAGACAAAAATGTCATTGTGACTGTACGTGTAAAATAAATTAGTTAACAACTTTTAAATAACAAAAACGACGATTGTTAAATAAATAATAGGCTAGTGTTACTGACAGAAAAAATTGTGTTCTACTGAAATAAAAGTTCTTCGTAAATTATTTTTCTTATGACAAGAATTAAGTTGTCTTCAAATATTAACAAAGACCTGAGACAATGTTAACCGTTACTCATCTCTTTTCTCGAGTTTCTTACGAGACGGTAAACTTAAACTCCTAAGAGTGTAGTTTCGACGACGCTTTAGCAATATTAGCCCTCGGGGAGTTAAGTGAATACTCGAGAAATATGGCTTCATAAATTATGCCCGTCCAGATTTTGGGGTTGGTGTGAATAATGAATGAGAGCTCTAGGGTAGTTCAGTTTCTGGTTGTTTTATGTTATTATTTAAAAACAACTTTTATACCCCGTTATTTAAATCATTCATTCGTCTATGGTATCAGGATACCTGACAGTCTAATGGCTATAGCTAAATAGTCTAGTGTTGGTACCTTAGGAGTACTATACAACGAACGCGGGTCGACAAAAGGCGAAGCGGTTGCCACCCCACCGCTCCACATATAGCAAGCTACTTCTACGTCCATCGGGTATAATGCTTGAAATACTAACGTGGAGATTTTTTTAGTAACTGGAAGGTCACTGTTTGCCTAGAGGAGGCATTTACAGCTACACTAATGTTGAGACTAAGCGCCGTTGCCGCTAATAGATATCTGACAGGCAATATACATTGGACGCGGTGGCGTTCTGTGAGCTCCTTAGGCTGCATCCGGAAGTTCCAATTCTTGTCAGATTGTAATATTATTTATAAATTCGAAAAATATCATGTAAAAAATGTTTTAGCTTAATGAAATGTATATATGTAAGTAAAAGTAGGCGAACAGACAGTTTTTTGTTTGGGCGCACCACAAATTGTGGTGTATAGTAATGAATCATTATATATCTAGATTAGGCTATTACTATTATTAAGACCTAATTATAAATGTATGTAGGTCTATTAATTAAAAAGGACTGTAATAGTGATGGATTTCCCTAGGTAATGATCACAGTCGGACTTAAAATTATTATGGTTTGTTATGAAACAAAAATATTATTTTTAACAAAGAATGTTTTTTCCTTTAAAGCATTGTACGATACAAAAGTGAAAATGATAATAACCATTTTACATTTTATCGTAGTAATTTCAAAACGACAAAAAGCACAAAAACCATTCAATATTGGCTTCGCGCCGTCTCTGTAGCTTCTTTCACGTTTTAGCAATCAATGCTCGTGTCAAACGGCCAAAGCGTCCCCGAAGAGCCGGCGGGAGATAAATGGCCGCATCACGCCGGATCAGCCGCTCTCAGATAAAACAACCGAAGGCGGGGCCGGCTATTGTATCAATCGAACTTTAAGTACCATTTGAGATTTCCGATTCAATCCTCTTTTTGATTTTTTTGTTGACCTTAGTTATTGTAATATTATCGGAGACCGATATTTCAAATTTAGCAACATAAAAATGTTATCTACTAAATACAATGAAATAAACGGATTAATTTGCTTTAACTAAAAATCAATCGCGGGGTGACAGCTCAGTACTTTAAGCTCGAGATTACGATGCGGTTTACTAATTTAATATAACGAGTATGTCACCTTAGTCCTTAGTTTAAAATCCCACCAGGCGTATTGTGAACTGCACGAATTATTCACAATTTGACTTGACATTTTGCGACAGTTTCATTTTCGATAACATCAATAATCCCTTTATATTAAAATGGTGTCTCAAAGTTTCTAGTTTAGCGATCTTAAATCAATTTGGAGATGATTACTCTCTTATCTCTCGCAATGGCTTCAGGTTTGCGTCGTTAAAACTTTGCACCGTCGCTCCGTAATGACCTACCGAACACTGAAGAGAAACTTCAAAAGAGATTTCCCTCGGACGTCCTCCACTCTCGAATTACATAGCTCCAAGCGTTCTTAAAACGTTTGGACAGTTTCTAAGAACTGAACCGGCTTAAGGCTCTAGTTAGAGAAACGTTTCTTGATTAACACAAGTAGTAAGAAGTGAGATAATAATGAAAAAAAAGCTGTAAGCTGATTAAAGAAAGAATTTAGGTTGTAAGGGAATTCTTTCTAGGTATGAGAAGTTTTAATTGCGTTTTGCTATCACAATCAGCTTATAGACGTCCATTTTTACAACCTTCGGTCGATCTTGTGCGAGGAATAGTAAGACATAATGTCAAGAGATTAAGGACGTGTCGTCATGAATGCGTCAAATTACAATTCATAATCTCAGCTTAGTTTATTGAACACCCGGGACCGTGAGCTATTTAATTTCTTACTATATTATTGTAAACATAAATAAAAATACACAATTACAAAGAGTTTAATTAAGACTGCTAAAATTAATTAACGAGTCGGAGGTCGCTTGCGGCAATTCAAAATAAACGAATTAATGAGGCGCCTCCAAAAGTAGTACTTTGTAGCGAATAGGACCAATTCAGCGCTCTGTTCGCTTTCGAGCCGCTGTAGCGTAAAGCGCTGATTCCGCAGCTTCTCTTGCGGTTAATAGTGAAAGTTTTCTCATTTATTTGCGTAAATATTGCTCTTATTTGCTGCGCTTACAGTTCGCGGCGGGTGCTTAATGATAAATTATACAGAATTCTGTTCCCCACTTGCAAAACATTTGCGAATACAAAAACATACAGGCGAACATTTTATTCAAATTATTGTCTTTTTCTGTGAAAAATGTTAAACATTTTTGTAAGCCCTCTTCAACATGTAACATTTTGCTAATTTATCTTTCTTTTCACCTAAAGCTTGTGCTAGGAAATGGTTCAGGGCAATTTTCTCAAATCAAATCTACGCGTTTCTGTTTTGTAGGCTGTATAATAAACTATTTGCCTATTGGCTTATCATATCCCTACTAATATTATAAATGTGAATGTAAGTTTGTTTGTTACGCTTTTACGCGAAAACTACTCAACCGATCATCATGAAACTTTGTACACATATTCTTAAAGGTACTAGAAGTAACATACTTTTATGAAAAAATAGTATATAAAATTCGAACTATTTATGTTCCCTATAGACCTATAAACGGCTGGACAGATTTCGATGAAGTTTACAGGGATTTTTCAGATTGGCACAGCGGGTGTTCCTGTGCTTGGAAGCGATCGGATCAACTTAATTAGTGGTACCCGGGCGAAGCCGGAGCGGGTCACTAGTCATTATGTATATATATTATTTTTAATATTAACCGCTTCTGAAAGAATGTCTATTTTTTATATAACTAACACTCCCGGCAAGGGCCGCATGGCAAATCAACCTTCAAAAACCGGCCGTACCTGTTATAAAATTAATGCTATATGCAAAATAGGACTTGTAATCTTTTTCCGCGCCGCGATCGAATCTTTGCCGAGACTTGAACCGCAGATATGAACTTTATATTATAATCTCATAGATAATTAATAATACCCACACTTGATTACATACAGAAATATTCCAATTAAGTTGTGCACGTTAAAAAGTAACGCCATTGAGCGAAACGTGAGCGTAATTTTTTTCGATGTCAAGCAAAAGTCTCACAACTAACATCGAGTTTTAGAACTACCCTCCTCGCTCTCATTAAGGTGCCACTCGCGAACTCTACTCGAGTGCGTGGCCCTGGCATACTGACTCGCTTCTGGTAAATACCTTAAACACATAGGTGTTTGTACATATTAGAGCGGAACTTGTTATTTTCAAAACGAATATGTATACTTCAAGGGAATAAGCATGCGTTTTAAAATATGATCTGTATATTGAGTACATTCCAAGTTTTTTTTTAAACCATAGATAATTTCGTGACATCTTAAACATTCAATGCGATTATCTATCAATTCTAATTGACAAGCATTGAGATAAAATTAACTATTGCATATAAATAAAACGACTACTACACATTTTAACAGAGATTTAGGGCTTGAGTTGCAATCACTTGCAGGCCGCATTATGTGAAATTATTGTGTACAAATGCGGTTGCGCTAAAGTTTATTCGTATATGTGACCGACCAATTTTGAACTTCTTCAGCTTATAATCGGTATAGGCAGAGCAAATCATAAACTGAACGAATCATTCACAATTGACGTGCCATTTAAGAATTGTCTAAGTTAAATCAGTAAATTGTGAGCGATTACTTTGTTCACGTTATTAAGTTTGAATGGATGATAATTATGAGTTAGGTTCGTTATTTTGGACACGATAGTCGTATATATGTGGGGAATGGGAATAAAACTTTGGATGCAGTAGAACACCAATATAATTTAAAAACAACTAATATGAACAGAGACAGCGATCTTACAATAGATTAAGTGTAAATTTGCGTGCGCGGCACGTCCGTTCGAGCCGATGTCTGTCAACGCAATGCCGGGAAGCAAGTGTCGCAGGCGCACTTATTATATTATAATATCTATACACCACAGACAACATATATATACATATCATACATAAAATTGTCATTGATTTGTTATTTTCACAATTTTCAGTTTATTATATGTCTAGTCCGATGCTACGTTGACCATATTTTCGCTAGGTCGGTGACATGTCATTAAAATCATAGATAGCATCATAATATTATGGATTCTTGGTCATTTGTTAGTAATATTTTTAAAAATAAGTATTTCGAGATAAAACTTTATAATAGTAACCAAAGAGTACATTAAGTTATAAATAAGTTAAGTTAAAGTAAGTATATATATTTCTACATATAAACAAAATGTAAGGGTTTTTGTTAAAGGTTATCATTTAAACTAACGAAGTATATGATCGCTTACTTTAAAATTTTACGCACGTTTAAAATTCAGGAGTTCAAAGTGCGGTTTTTAAATTTAAAGCACTTTTAGTGTGTTGAATTGCTTTTTAAATTGAAAGTGTTTTTTTTACAGCATCGTGTAAAATATTTTACTAAAATATACGCAACAATAAGAGTCTTTGTAGTTTACAAAAACTTTAAGTTCAGTTTTTTTTCAAAAATAATAAGTAAGTGAGCGATAGTTTGTCAATGGGTGTACAGCAATGATAATTTGCTTTTTACATTTTTTGCCAAATCTGTACCGTGCCATACACGCACGGACCAAAGTCCAAATCAAAAGTTTGTTGTTATTGCGTAAAAAAATATTTTTTAAAATCGTTTTTGCTTAAATTTGTCTCAAGAGTCCGACTTAAAGATCAGATATGTCGGCGCTACGAAGTCAAAGTGCTCACTTAAATGTCGAATGAAATGAATAATCTAAAAGAAAATCCTTTGAAAAATTAAAATCTCCATTGTTCGTACTGTTTTATTTACGTTTTGGTGTCGTCTAGAAGATCGAGTACGTAACTTTGATTGAACCACAAAAAAGTTAACTGTGTATTCACAACAGCCTCATTATACGTGTAGGAAGTGTATCACTGTAGACTTAAAAATTCAGTAGGAATAAAAGGTAAAGGTAGGTAAGTATTTTTTAAATACTAGCTATACACCGCGGTTTCTTTGGCCGCATTAAAGAATTTTTCAGAATATCCCTCGGCCGTGTTATTGCATCTTCTCGCTTAGCGTTCTTTTCTTTCTGCTCGGCTCCTAAGGTACATAGCATGATGTTAAATAGATTATAGTCCTCCGTAATCATGGCCTGTCAAAGGCAAAAATAATTTTGTAGATCCGATTGATACTTCCTAAGTTAAGCGCGTCCAAACAAGCAGCTCAGCTTAATTATATCATTATAGATAATAAGCCTAACAAAAGAAACTCTGCTCTTGTATTTCAACAATTAAGCTATTAAAGCATTACTTGAGCCTTTATTAAATTATTTACCAACAAAAAGGCCAATGCCATTAAGATTATGTTCATTAAAGAGACGCCTCCTTAAACCTGGAAAATGTATGGCCCAAGTTGTAAGAGGCTACGAGAAAATAAAGTCAAATTCTATTAATTATTGTATTTTTTATTTCTATTCTTGCTTCCTAATATATGACAGGTATTTCTAACAGAACCTTTACCACGCTTTTAAATTGTTTTATAAATACTTGAAATATTACGCATAAATATTTATAAAATCACTCCACAGTATAGCACTGTCGCTTGTCCCTTATATATTATACTGACGAGCTTTTTTCCGAGCTTATCTCAAGAACACTTCTGTGCCGTCCTGCTTCCGAGTTTATCTTCGCTTCGAGTGGTTGCTACTTTTTAACTTTACAGTTCGCGAGAGGGCGAGGGCGACGGCTTCGGCGAACATTTTCAGTTCGATCAGAGGTTTATCAGCGTTCGGTGACGAGGATTTATCATTTGAACGTGAAAATGCATAAATTTTGCAAAAGAAGCGTTTGTGAATAACTTTGGAGACTTCTTCAATATTTATTCTTACTTCTAAGTAGCAATAGATAGGTATTTTTCATTACTACTTTGGATATACTCTACGTGTGGCTTTTTATATTAGTATTATTAGAAACGTACCATCGTATGAAAAGAAATTATGGAATTATTCACATTTTTATCCCAAATTACTTTGATTTGATTTGACACAAAACTGACTAGGGAATTGGGAGCAACAATCTTTGTAGTTATAAATAAATTAACCAAATACAATTGTACAACCTTTTATCTATAATAATATATAGTGGATGGATGCAATTTATCGTTGCTCTAGTTCATGTTTGTGTGTTATAATATTAAAAAGCTATTCCATTATTAATATGATTGTATCCTATAAAATGCAAAATAATTTTGAGCGCTTGCAATTAAATATCGGGAGATAATTAAATTGATGCGCTGATACAAACCGATTTTAATAACGTCGTTTGGATCCGGTTTAAAATATCAAAATGAATTTGTGACAAATAGAATATATTCATTAAACGAAATTTTCAATGTAATTTTCATGACCGTTTTTTTAGTTGAATTTGATTCTCAACGACACGTTTTATTCTTAATAGCTATTAAAGTTGTGGCTTACTAGCATTAGCTTTATGGCTCTACTAAAATTGTTAGTTAAGTCTTAGAACTTAAAGATAAGTGACTAAAGTAAGTGATGGATAGGATTAGTGATGGACAATTTAAGTTAGTAAGTTAATGGTAAGCATAAAGCCGAAGTGATGTGTGGTAAACATATAACGCAAAAGAGTAAATGCCTCTCTATCTCAAAATATCTCTGATTAAAGTTTATGCACTGCTTTTAATTATGTAAATGTTTCATTACGTAATATGCTCAGATTTAATCAGTTTCATTGATGAAACTTTAGTTAATTAAAATATTGACGTCATTGATATCCTACAGTTTTATAATGTATAGACTGACATCAGTATTCGCATCATTAATAGTGTAGTTTAATTAGGGCCTGAATCATGAGATTTTTTTGTATGCAACAGAAAAACATGATTATTATGTCACAAAACGAGATTAAGCGCGACGAACACGTAGCGCTTCATAAGTGAGACTGCTGCGTACATTTTCAACGTCTAAATCTTTTTCTACGCAGTCATATCTTAACGCTAAGCGAGGGAAACCATCAGCGCAAGAATTACGAAAATTGAACGCAATTCTATTGTAATTGCTTATGTTTATAGCCGAAGCGGCCATTTACACAAATGGACCCTTAGTTTACTAGTTTCAGCACGTTTTCTATTTATAAACGAGACATTTATTTTACCTTATGTATAACAATCGAGTAAAAAAATACTGTATAAATATCTTAATGAAATGTTTCGGAAATAACATGTCTAATGGAATTTCAATTGACGAGTCAACGTCAGACTTAGTATTCGAACAGGTAGCTTTTGTTCAATCAATTATTTCATCATTTTTGTTCAATTAATTCAAAGTATTTGATCAATGGTTCAAACATTCATCAACAGTGTTAAGGTGCGGCTTAAAGCTCATTCTTGTTGTTTTCATAAAAATAACATAGATTTCCGTTTATTCGAATAATTTAATGTAATGTTAATAGAATATATAATTTTGCTAATAGGAATATGGTTAAAATAAAAAATATTTCGATTACACGCTTCCGCTTAAGACTTTTACCGATACTCGCGGAGCCATACTGACGGCGACGCCTCCCTCTCTGGCGTGAGAGATGCTTATCTCGCCCCGGCACCTACACTGCTGATGTATATTATTTAAATTAGGCCCCGTTCAGTTTTGAGCTTGCGTGATTAAAGTCCATTAAGCGCATTTTAGAGTTTCACGTACGCGCGAGATATTTTGTATCTCGCAATTCTAAGTATTGTAATTCCCAGCCTACTAAACTGATAAACTTAGGCATTTTTTAAATATTAAAGTTAACGTTTATTTCCTAATGTCTGCATATAGCGTGTCAGGTACGGCGTAACTTAATTCTAAAATTAGGGGAGATTTATTTACTCAGTGACTGCGTTGTAATCCTCACCATCAAGTAGTACTGTTGCTCATCTTTACTATTAAAATGCCTTAAGTTTACGCAATTAAGATAGGGACATCACGAGGGGCACTAAATTAATTGCGCATTTAAGTTATACTGTACATTAAATGCCTAATGTTATACTTCTGATTCGATTATTTGAGCTCAAGTTAATGTGGGTGTCTTTATAGCTGTTTGTGGAGTAAGAAACGATGTCGTTTTAAACAATGTCTTTTAAAGGCCGATTTTATTGAGCTGATAAAATACCAAAAGAGGTCAACCTCTAAGTTAGTTGGTTGTGCTTATTGTGACCAATTTAACTTAATAGGTTTGGCATTGCGGTAATGGTTTTTATTAATATAATGCCAACGAATATAAAAATATTTCTAGGAGCTAAGGCCTTTCTAATTATTGTAATTATATTATGGCACTGTTAAACAGTTATTTTATTGAACATTTTTAAGTGTAGGAGCTGTAAGTGTTGAATGGGCTGGCTCAGCATCGAAAGTACCCACGATCTCTCCAAAAAACCAGTGTGAAGTAGAATTTTACTTCTGTTCGCTGAATGAGTTTACCAGATGCCTTTTCTTATTTCCGTCCTTCTGTCTTCAAAAACAGAGTTAAAGTGTCCCTTTCCAATTAATGAAGGTTGACAACCAATGGGCAATACTTCTGATCATCTTTTCTTTTCTATTCTTTAGCTTAACAACACAACACGATCTAGTGGTTTACACACAATTTCATCATTTACCCACCTTCATAAAAAAGTCTGTGGACTTTATGTGTTTTGTGAACAACGCTGATTGAAGTGGCTAGGCTATAAGCTGTCAGTGGCAGGCTCGCGGGCTGTATTAAGTGCTCGGTTTACAGGTTGTTTTTATTATCTCTTAATCGTAAGTACGTTCTTTACTGAAGTCCCTCGCATGGTTTAGTGACATCGTTTTAACTGTTTATCTAATTAGAATTTTATTATTTTTTATTAATTTTACTTGTTTCTTGAGAGTAATACAAAGGTATGGTAATATTAGATACAGGCATGCTAGATACAGCAACAAATTGTAAGCCTTCGTTTTTTTATTGCAGATAAAGTAAATGAAACTGTCTATGTCCCAAAAAAGTTATCTGCAATTAAAATTCTAAATAGTATTTAAAATTCCGTCCAAAAGAGAAAAAAATAATCTGGTTATTTATGCTAAAATTTACCGTCAGTCTGAGCCCTGGAAAATTAAGACTAAAACAATGCCGTCGGGTATGGTAAATATTTTATAAGCTTAATGCTATTAATTTTTAATTATATACTTATAAAGTTATTTCAGCGTGTCCTTTTTAAATATTCTAGTTTAATTCCATTTTACAACATTTTTAGGTTATAAAATGATATGAAAATGAATCGTAAAACAAATAGTTCAGACTTTTTATGAACGTTGGGAGTAAATATTTTTATTCGTTACATTTAGAGCCTTACAACGTTAATTACTTTTAGCATTCCTTATTTAATAATAAAAATAAATAAATATCTTTATTAGTACAACATAGATATAACATTTCTCATATACTTTCTAGACTAAATACCTATTTAAAGTTGTTCATTGGATGCTGAAGATATGTATGATGAATGAGAAATTCCACAAGTTCGTACGTGTCTCGTCTGCTTAGAGTTTAGAAATGGAACGAAACGATTTAATATAATGAAATACAGTACTAATATATCAACTAAAAGCATTGTTGAACTATCACTATGAGTAGAACTGGACAAGTTTATTAGCGTACAAAAGCAATAGCTCATAGCGTTTATGTTACAGACATTAAATTACATTCAAAGGTAAATTGTCGAGTTTTTTGAAGTAAAAACCTCTTTAGTCGCGTTTGACGGTATTTGATCGCGGAAAATCCTATATGTTCACATGAAACACATACTCAACATGTGTCAGCAACATACTTATTTGAATTTGGAACAGTTTGTAAGAACTTTTTTTTATTTATTTTTCTTGTATTCCATTTTGAATTTTATTGTTAATTTTTGTTGTCACAAGGGTGTAATATCGTTGACTATTTATTTATTTTCGAACTATTGTCGCGCCTACCCATCTGTTTTAGGTTTTCATTTATGCCGACAGTCCGACGTAAGAGTATAACATAATAAAGTGGATAAAATAATTCAACCATAACTTCCACAATATAAATTTTTAATAAAAAAATATAAGGTACCTTATTTCCGTTCAATGGATAATCGATAATCCAAAAAATGTTTCGCTTCTCTAATCTGAATTTCGTTCAGCGCGAAGCCTCACGCGTTCGGCATGAGTGTTAATTAACGTTTCAGCCAATAAGCTAGTTAATATTGTCACTCGATTTTCTCTTTAGCATTTATCAACCATGAAAAACAACCTTCATTTATTCCCTGACCAAAACAAATAGTTATGTTTTTAGCGGGTATGTATGTATGTACGTTATTATTATATTGTTTTATAATGATTTGCCTAAATAGCCGATTTTGGACTAAGTGCCATTATATTATTATTCTTCCCCTGAATACCATAGCGTAAAATCCATATAGTGGAAGTAAAAAGATGAAAGAAAACAGAAGTTCAATACCCTACACCGCATTATACAAACTCTCCCCTGATAGTGATAACGAAGTATAGATATATATATATATATATATATATATATATATTTATATAACAATTCGCGAAAATATATAGAAGTACGACTGTGTTGCATTTCATACAACAAAGCTTTTAACAAACCGTATGCATCAGTAGCGACGAAACAAATACCGCAAATGAATACCGTCCAGTCAGACGTCGGACGGTGCACAATTATAAGTGATTTACGCTGACAGCGGCCGTAGTGCTACGCAAGTGTGGAGCCATGGAGACCCTTCAATGTAGACATTACATACACAAAACGGTCGTATACACAGAGAGTAACAGTTGATAGGTCTGCTGTTTTATTCTACCGGGCTTTATGACAGTGATGTAAAACGATCTAAATAACTCCGCCCGGTGCGATCATATTTATTAATTTAACGCGTGATATATTCCGACGTGACGAATAACTCGTTACATTTAAACGAGATTTATGTGCTTCATAAAACAGTTGCCTCTTAGTAAATTTTATACTACCATTTTTGTCGGAGCGTAATGATTGTAAAGTTATTAACTGAAAATTTTATATAATACGTATTGTGTGGAAAGTAATTACTGAAAAAAAAAGTTCGAATCGTAATCTTAACCGTGTATTGAGTAACAGCTCAAACTGAGGTCTTACTCAATAGAGCTTTCAACCAAGCGCCCGAAGAGCTTAATCGGCTACGAATCCGGTTACTTAAACGATATAACATTCCGAGCCGAAGTGCCATAGGAATCCCTTTAACATAGTTACTCTAACAGAGGCTTAGGCTAAGCTGTAGCTTTGCCACCTAGACTACTTGCATCTAACTATAAATGTCTTCTAAAGGCGAACAATGAAGTCTACAAGCTACACAAGAAGTAAGAAAGCGAGTCCTCAGTAGTAGTTAGTCGTATCGAGAAAAAAAGATATGCCACGCTGGTGCAGTAAGTTTACAACTCACTTCGCTTTTTGAACCGGTATTCAGCTATGTATTGAAACTCTATATGATGGCAGAAATAATCGATGATACCCTTCTAAATTGCCTTCATGCAAGATAAATACTTTTGTGCATGCCCGTGCAAGCGATTTGTTTGTAGTTAGTGTCTATACTATAAAATTTAAAACATAAATTTATGTTGATATTTGTAGTCTGAATTATAAAAAACCTGTTTGAATTCTCCACTTGTTTGTAAGCTCTAAGTAAAACTACGTCGGCGGAAACTTCGAATACTTAATGCCGTTAATTTTCCTCTCATTCTCATTTCCTCGTTTCCGTTTCGAAATATTACGCTAAATATTTACATTGTGTTAAAATAGAGCGATTTCTACGCTAGCTGTTTTTGTGTTAAAACATGTGCAGAATTCTGAAGTTATTTAATTGTTTAATTTAAATCAGTAATATCAGTCATTACATTTAATGAGTCTTTTTAATTTAAAAAAAAACGTTTCTTATGATCGTATTTGAGTAATTTAGAACTCGGCACCGAACTTTGAAGCACTCTATTTGAAATTCTATTGGCGCAAGGCAGCGGGAGTGCCGACGTCATCGAGAGAAGTCACGTTCCTTGAGAACTATTGGATAATGAATCTCCAGTTCTTTATATTGAATGAATTCGAAAAGTTCTTGGATTCCAGTTCAAGATTGCAATATAGAACTTTATTCGAATCGATTTCCTCACGCGCATTGGATTTTTATGAGCCGTGTAACGTATTACTCCGACGTTGTACGCTTTTATGATGCTAATATCGGGCTGAGTAGATTTAAAGTGGGGAGTAGTTTTTGAATTTTTATTAGTTATTGAATTTATAGATAAGCGCTATCGAGTTAAATTGCTGGACTTGGTTTCACCTGTCGTGAAAATAATTTAACTGGCGAATGTTCAGTCTAAGCTGAACCCTATTTAATATGATTGATCTTATTAATCATTTGATTAGTCTAATCCACTGACAGCAAAATGTCAAAATAAAATAACAAAGAAAGTGAGTGATAAGTAATTATAATGGCGTGATTTAAAAAAAAATTAATCATATAAAATATTTGTAATTCAACTTTCATTGCATTACAAATATTTCTTGATACAAACTTTCATCCCTTCTTTGTTTCATGTGCGATGATGTCAGTCAGTCAGTTTATTGCTTCTTTTATATATATATAGATAGAGTTCCACGCACAGACTGATATAAGATTAAATACCAAAACAAAATAAAAGCAGTTAAAATGAAGAAGTAAGAGATAATAATATTTAACGAGTAAAAGTATAAATTAGTAGTAATTATTGTGTATAATGACTGTCTAAGTTCGTTCTATGTTTTTCTTGATTTTCCTATTCATAACTCGAACCACGCAATTACCATAGATGTGTTTTATGTACAAATAAAAGTAAAAACAGCAACAGGTGTTCCCGTAGGTATGACATCAAATCATTAAAAACTGCCAACGAGAGTAAAATCGCGTTCGAGAAACTTCAAAGCACTTGCTTTTAGAGATTTTTTTCACATTAAAGTGTTTTTCGTTGCATTTTAAGCTCTAGTTACTTCGAAAGCTTTTTCTGTATAAACATTGCGCAGTTCCAGTGCCACAAGTCGTCGTTTGTGCATAATGTAATTTGCTTCTGAAATCGGATCGAAATGTCGTACGGTCTACTGACCTATTTTAAAACTTCATACCTGTTTGAACGAGTTGCGTTTTATATCTATTCATATGTGAAGCGATTTTATTAATTGCAACTAATAAATTAACTGTTGTTATATTAAATCTTCACCCCTCTTTATCGGTTGGCACATCACTATGATTGGCATACATCACTAGATTGTCTTTTGTTAACTCTTTCTCTTTGGTGAATCTCTCGATTTAACACGTTCGTCACGAGTTGTTTTTTTTGCTCTTACATATTAATACATCATAAACAAAAAAAAACATACAACAAAGTCTAACAGTTTAAGTATTCTGAACTTGTCCAGATAAATGTGATGAAGTCAACCTTTTTGAATTGATAAAGGAGTCGGATTGACAACAGTCAAGAGATGCTGGCAGGCAATTTACTCATCATTTTATTTTATTATTTCGTAAAGTTTTCTATATTTTTCATGTTATTTTGGTATGGACAATATAGGGAAATGTATAAGAAATGCTTACAAGTTGGAATGGTGTTTAATTTGAAAAAATGTGGCACATCAACATAACAAATATTTTAAAAAATCTATGAATTTACTTTAGTTAGATCCTCGTACAGTCAGTCAGTTCAATTATGTCAGTACACGCGTCGTGCACGTATATATGACTGAAAAAAATATGAGTAAAATTGGGCGAATCCATCTATTGCAATTAAATTTTACTTTACGAATAATAATTCCTAATTAAAATTATTATAGGTATCTACGGAATTGAGTAATTTAATTTAAAGGTCAATTAGCCTGAAGCAATGCTATTAAGATTTCTTCATCATTAATCTCTCAGTATGAAAATCGTTTCCTTTTTATATAATAAAAAGCTCATTGAGCTTTAAGCTTCAGCTACCACGGAAATAATTTTCAAAATCGGGTCTATAGATCCAGAGATTACCCCCTACAACGTTATAAACCTTTTTATTATATTATTATGGATTAAGCTGAAAATTGCACAGAGATTGCTATTTCTGTCTGTCCCATAGGTAGGTTAGGTCAGAAAAGGTAGATTTAACCATAGAATCACATTTTCACCACGAGAATGGTAAAATAATTATATTAAAATCGAATAGTTATCATGGGTATTTCTGGTATCTTATAAGGAGGACATTGTATTTTGTATATTTATTGCTTGCTAATAACATTAATAAATGTTATTAAACAAAAATCGTGTTCTTATGATTTAAATTAGGAAATCTATTTGGGTTTCACGTAAAAAAAAACATAAAAATGAGGACTATTCTCAGATTTATCGTAGCATCTATCGAACAAATAAACGTCGTATATCAAATGATAGTCCGAGATATAATTCAATAGTCTCAATCAACTGTCCCGTGGTCCGTGGTGTACCAATCGTTGGCCATCAATATGCGAGCAGCGTGATATCTTTATGTCGTCGTAGGCGAGGGCCGAGACAAATGGTCGCCTGATACGACGCCGACGCCCTAAAATTACCCTTCTGACGTACTGCTGAAATAGGTTTACTTAAAAAAAAAAGATAAAACCAATCACGACCGTGACTCAGCGGGATAGGTAGAGGGACAATATGTTTCTCACATGGATATCTTTTAAAATTGTTCCACATTCGTAGATCTACGAATACACTCGGTTATAGGTAGGTGATCTTTAAATATCGTCAATGTACTTTTCGTTACAGTTAAGAATCTCGAACATAAAAAATAAGAAATCTCACAAAGATCAACCCTTCAACATCTGCAAAGTGGACTGGTTTTAAAAAAATACTACGTGTGCCAACAACGCTTTACGCGTGTAATTCCTAAGCTTGAAGCTCGAGTATTCTTGCCTAATGAAGAATAAGCCAGATGGCGCTGATAAAAAGTGCGTGGGAAGGTCTGGTCTCGTCGCGCAGACGATTTCTAAATGGGAACTAGTTCGAACCGGTTATCGATTGTTGCCAAGTTTAAATCATGAAGCTGACATTATATATTGCACCAGCCACGATACTAGCTGCATAATCTAGGATTTGCAATGCTGACTTTCGCGTGGGTAGAAATTGTGTGCTGTTCAGAACGGAAAGATTTCTTAAGCTGTACGTCGAATAAAGTTTTTATTGATGTTTTAAAGAGAATACATTTTTTTAAAATGAGCTTAATAAAGCGACTCAATTAGTTGATTGCTGACAGCATAAGAAATACGTCTCAAATTTCGAGCTCACCTCGTACCTGTATACCATGCCGTTACGACACGACACGACATTATTTAAATTGACAACAACTTAGAAATAACAGTTAGAAATATAAAATAATTTATTAAATTTCTCTTGTTCTTATACTAACGAGGCCATATATAAACTGGACGTAGAATGTGGTATGGTTTCATATATATTAAAAATCGGATAATTGGTTAAGTGGACTCCCATCCAACTATTCCGGTCTTGCATTTAAATATGTACAAATATGTTTATAAATGCTCTATGTATCTAAAGTTTTATTTTAAGAAAATCTTTCACTCTCTTGTTAATAAGTATTCTAATTTGATTATTCAAAGAAAATAAAATATTGCATGTCATAACGTTCTTTATCTTCTACATTATGGGCCTCAAGAGTAAAAAGTAATTAAATCAGTAGCCGTATAGAAAAAGGTGAAGGCGATACATTGCAGGTTAGCGTGGGAAGCTATTACCTGACGTCTTGGAAGTGAAGAGGCGTTTGCGTGTTAAGGATCCGGTCTACAATGTCTGCTTTCAACTGTCCGTAAGGGCAAGTCGAGTTCAAATATGTACGGATAAAATACTCAAGTCATAGACATTGATTGTTGACACACAAGAAATAAGAATATGGATTAGAATTTAATGGACAATATTGACGAAACAGTAAGTGATTATATTAATACTAATTCGATACCCATTATACCGTAGACTAGGTTTAGACATACGACTGGTTTGCATTCTTTTGTAGTGGATAAACCGCGCGTGCAAACAAAGCGATTTGAAACTTCGCTCATTATACGTATGGAGAATGATTGGAACAAGGTCTCAGCGTCTTTGTTCTATTCACTTTTGACACGTGGTCACAAAAGAAAAATGAATATGCTCCTGACAAACTTGTGATTTCGATGACATCACTAATTAACATTTCATGAGGGATTGTGGTCCACCGTTAGTATATTTATTATTAGAAAAATCAAAAAAAGATATTAAAATTACTTATTAAACAAAAGAACGATTAAGAATTTATGATATTGTTGTTCATAAGCTCAGCATTCGCAACGTTGTAAGTCGAATTTACATTTCTGTCCGTACTACGGTTACGAATGGGATGAACGCCAAAAAGAGTAAAAATGCAGTTCGCGCCGGCGGCGGCAACATTCTGCGCGCTCTCACGCTCCCCGAGTGCGGATCGTCTAACGAGTGTTTATTTTTTTCTGATTCTGAATTTAAATAAACTTTCTTTTTTGTCGAGAGCTGTCAATGGCCAGCATTTTCACACTTTTTTATTTTTAATTATTTATTAAACGGTAACGAGCTGTTTTTAGTTAATGCAGTGACCAATAATGTGTTTTTTACAGAAATTATTCAATCGCACATTGTGTACTACCTTATAATATAACATACATACATCACTCTTTAATTGATCAAAACAAGCGCAACAATATTTTATTTAAAGAATAAATTATAATAAAGAATCCATATAAACAACATCTCAATAAATACAGAACAAAATATATTGACGTCTCTCAATATTCTATTTGGACGATTGTAAAAGCGTTATTGTCGAAGAGACCGGCCGCCTATCAATCCGTCCACACTTGGGGACGGCAGAATTGATTGCCAAACGATTCTTTTCATAGGCGAAATAAATTGGACTTTGAATAATACGAATTCGATTCGCGCAAGGCGTGAATGGGAGGCATTATACAATTTTTTATGTTTGGCCCGGTGAAAAATGATGTAGGCAGGCTTATAACAAGGAAAATAAACAAAAATTGAAAAGTTTCTTAGTGATATAGGACTATAAGGATAGGCATTGTGACTTTTAAGGTTCTTTGGCCTTCGATCAGATATTTACAGCCTGGTTACGTCCATTGACGTAGATCGGAGCGAGATTGTAAGGAGCTGGAGCAGAGTTGCGGACTGTGACTGTACATTAACGCGAAGAACGGGAGAGTAGTGCGGAGCCGACTTGTGAACTATGGGGAGAGTACGCAATGGCTCATTTGAGGCGGACGAATACTTTTGCTGTTTCTCCCGTCAGCTTCCCCGAAATGTATGAACTTTTAATATGGCTTACAAATCTATGTCCATTGAAACAGAACTTAGATTGGTTAATATTGGCACAGCGCCAATGGACAGGCAGCTTAAGCCCCTTCCTCATCTATTTTTCTTCTTTTCAAAAAGGCTGACTTTTTGTCTGAATGTTTGTATGTGTGGTTTTTTGATGGTCGAGCGTATTGATTGATGGCTAGGTGGTTAATACTATAATTTGGCCGCCTTAAAATTATATTATTAGTATATATTAAATGCATTTATTGAAAAGTTTTAAGATATTATATTTAATAAACGCCCAGTCCGAAAAAAAGTAAGGAATAACATTTTATATGAGCCATTAATTTCAGTACCCTCTATGTACGTAATATTGTAAACACTGTACATACAACACAAGAATCAATAACATTTAACAAACAGGCTTTAATAATGAACGGGCTATCAATTTTAATAGAGCCCAGTTATAAGGCCTGCAGTTTTTCCGAGCAGCAAGTTGCCGACCTTGCAGAAAATTGCATTGCTCCATATGTTCTCTGTTCTTTGTGAAATTTAATTGGATTCATACACGTATACGTATTAAGCAGATATCGTAGTAAAAAATAAGAAATAATAAACGATATTTCAATACTAGGAATAATTACATTAGAAATTGTTTGTTTTATTTGCAATATATTAAGTTTGACTACGAAACGCGCTTATTTCGTAGTCGTTGTAATTTGAATGGTAAGTATAAGATGGTGATATATTAAATAACTTTGATTGCAATCATTCAATTATTGAGATTTCGTTTGCTAGATGGTTCGCGACAGTAGCCGGCTGACGAATTCAAACCTAGGGGTGTATTTATATTATACTAGTGACCCGCCCCGGCTTCGCCCGGGTACCACTTATTATGTTTATCCGATTGCTACCAAACACAGGAATGTGCCAATCTGTATAATCGCTGAAAATTTCATCGAAATCGGTCAAGCCGTTTCGGAGTCTATAAGTATATAAGGATAGGGAACATACATACTTCGCTTTGTATATACTATTTTTTTTCTTCGTAAAAAGTTCTATGTTACTTCTAATACCTCCAAGAATATGTGTACAAAGTTTCATGATGATCGGTTGAGTAGTTTTCGCGTGAAAGCGTAACAAACAAACTAACATTCACATTTATAATATTTGTAGGGATATAGATGTGAAAAAATATAGTGAAGTAATATTTAAACTTATATTAAAATCGCATTTAGATACAATAGATATTGCTAGATACTCGGTTAGGAAGCGGCGACGCCAATTCAGTCTGTATTGGCTGTGCCGCTCCGTCGGCTGTCGGTAAAGAAGCTCTAATGAACTTCGTAACGAGTGGCTCGACAAACTCGGAACATTTCGAACAAATGTTTGCTTTCACTTTCTGCTATTTATTTGAATTACGACTCGCATGTGAAACACATTAAACATGTTCTAACTTCTATATTGTATACAATGTAGTTCCGGTTCATAATTTGGGGCATCAATCAGAAGGACAAAGTTCAAAGTTGCTATTCGGCATTGTTCATTACGAGGTCTTAGGTATAGGTGCCGTATATCGTCAGCATGCATAAAAACTTCCGTGGCAATTTGGAAATCCAATAACAATAAATGTTGTAATAGATAAACAAATACAATAAATTTGTCATTATGCAAACAAGTACATAATTAAATAGTCTAAGTCTCGGTAACTAGTGATGTTTTTGTGTAGTTTACCTCGAGGTTCACTTATGTAAGTGGTTTCAACTACAACAATTGTAAGATGCGTGAAGTGCGTTAGGGCCATGGCTCGTGAAGTGAGACAGACTTTAAGAACTTCAAAGATTTATTTCATACATAGATCAGAGTATAAGCTACTAATAACACCAACAACTAACGTACAACTGTGAGTCAGCCCCACAAAGGTAGAAGCAAATAGTTGGCCGTCAACTATGAGTATATCCTTGATATCGAGGAACAGTTCCACAAAGGTGGAAACGGTAACTAAGGCGTTTTTTGTCTTTTTTGTGACTGATAGGCTACACCGGGCTCGAGGCGGGAGGGCGCAGAGGGCGCCCAGCCTAAACCTCTTTACAAGTAACTTAGCTCGAAGGCTCCCTCCATAGGGGGAGCCTCGGCTCGGGCTAACTAGGGCGAAATTTATCTCTACATCGTCTACATCGTGTTCTAAAACACAAGTGGCGCCATCTAGTCCACTGATTACATGTTTCTGGCGTTACAACGTTAATTACTTTTGAAATATAAATTTTTGACGAAGGAAACTGAGATATCATTAAATTTCTTAGAAAACATTTTAATTTTGGCTTCAGTAGAAAGCAAAGCAAACAAAAGCGTAAGTTGGTTTAAGTAATACGACTATATAACATTAGTGTCGTCATGTTATTATTGATTTCACTAAGATTAAAAGCAGTTCACTGATTTGTAAATTATTCGTGTACAAGTTAATGGAATTTGAAATCGGAAATAAGAGCCGAGTTTCTGAAACACCAACTCAAATAATAATTTGTTACCCTTTGGAAATACTGATTGATCGTGGAGAGTTTTCATTTACTTACCAATACCTGAATGTTGGTACAAGTAGAGTTCAGAATTAATTAATTAAAATGAAAATGAATTTTAACGGTAAGGCGTTGGTTCAAGTTAAGTGAGTGATTATATAGTCGCATTGCTTTTACAGGCTGCTTGCCGTTTATCTTGGTAGATCTTAAAGTGGTGTTTGTAAAAAAATTAAGAAAGTTGCGCGGAAAATTAGGATATTGAAGAAAATCTAACCAATATTTTAACTTCGCGCGTTTGTCAGTTCGAGCAATAAATGTGAATTTAGTAGACAGTAGTTTTGTTATTTTTAGATAAATTAAAAATGTATACGTATTTTAGTTACCATGGTGAATGAGATTGATCGTGTTTTTTTTTATTTAAAAAACATTATCAGGATTGCCGCCAGAAGTGAAAACTCAAAACAGGTGGGAAACGTGACAATAGATCAAAAATAATTTTAAAAATATATATAGCCCTTATATCTTAACAATTAAATTCATAATTGAACAAAAGAAAAATAAATGATTTTCCCCGACCAATATATCGTTTGATGCGGCCAAAGAAGTTTTCACTTCAAAAATTAGAAAACAAGTTTTAGACAAGTCTTATATTTAAAGTATAACAAATAAATATAAAGAATTGTAAGCAAGATTTATCGAGGCTCGAGGTATTTGTTCTCGATATGTTATTGTGTGTATGCGGGTAATCAGCAAATATCACGGTATTTAGAAACTCGCGGCCGAACGCGTGCTCTTTCTTGCGTGAATGCCTCCGAGGACGGGCGTCATAATCGATCTAGTGACATTAAATTATGATCAAAGGGAGCGGTTATATATAGACCATATGACATTGAGTACCAATGTCCTATGGTTTAAACTGATTTGTATAATAACCACTAAATATTTAATTCTTTATATATTATCTCTGGATCTGGTCTAGTAGGAACGCGTTTCACACATGGTTTCCAGCACAAATGATTAAAAAAGTAAAAAATAAAATATTAAATTTTATTTCTATTTTAGAATATAACTACAACATACTTTCGACCCTTAGACTTTCTTAGCTACCTGAAACTTAATTGCCGTATCGACCCGAGCTAACTTGGTAACAAATTCCAGACCTTGTGTCGAGCGTTGAAAAGCCTTCGTTAACCTAGAAAGACAAAGAAAGTAGTTTTATAATTCAGACACGGTCCCAACTGGATGGAGAAAATGTTCGAGTTTCCAGGTCAAGGCGAAAAGATAGGTCTCTAACGGACAGACGGACCTATTAATATTGCGCCAACGTTCCACTTTCCAATTGTATCGACTCTAGAGTAAACGACTTTCTTAATCTCTATTATTTTGTACAATGTTCTTTCGTTCGGTTTCGATTAAATTAAGATATTGAAAAGATAATTCGTATTAAAGAATAAAATTTATTTACATTTATTGTCTTATCGTATTTATCTTTGCATATTTTTAAATTTTTTATAAGCTTGTTATTACCGATGAGGAAAATAAATTTTGTTTTCCTTCCTACTTAATTTTAACTACATATCGAGTATAAATTAGTACCAATGATAGCTTTTTGAAATATTATCGATTTGAGGACAGCTTAGAAGTGATATGTTACCGCGGTAGGGTTCCGGAAGGAGATTCCGTGGCCCCTGTCAGCGTTGTTGACGACCGCCGTGGGGTTTTAGTCGGTGCAAGCCCGACATAACTCGTCTCTCCTACACCTTTCCCCTTGCGCAGAGTCGAGTATGCGTTAGGCATTTCCCCACGAAAAAAAAGAAGTAATATGTGTCCGACTCATTGTTCATCTGCAGTGAAAGCTTAATTTATTTATTCTCAGTCCGTTGTTTAATAAATCGGGAATCGTTAGTACGTACACCTATTTAATATTTACGCACAGCGTTTGTAAAATTACGTACAGTTCTTGTAAAAGTAATGAAAAATAATTATTTCCCTCTCTAAGAAACGACGGGGTTCGTGTTCGACCTTACAAACACCGAAGGGAACTAGGGTGTTATTTCCAAGTGAAACAAAAGCTTATTTGTAAATGTATGATAGCAATTTTAGATCTAAAGCAAACAACATAAAGACTATTTTTCTTCGGAATACGAACACGACTTGGGGAACAGCGTAAAATGAACCTTCTGTTCTTATAATTAGATTTATTATGAAACAATTTGTATTCGATCAACTCCACGCTAACAAGCTCGAAGCTTGTAATATGTTTTTAATACCATAGGAACAGAGTTCAATTTCCAGCGATACGGCTGTTTATATTGCTCGTTATTCGAGCTTAAGCATAAAATGTATTGTAGCTGGTATGTTGTTCCAGAATGTAAATTTTAGTTTACGCCTGTAGGTTGTTTCGTGTTACCAAGTCTCGTAAATATTGCCCGACGAAATGTCGTCTGAATATGTTAAAGTTTTTTTATCGTATGTGTTGGGAATAGGTCCCCTGATCGGATTTATATGACGCAGTTACGTTCGGGGAACAATAAGCTGTTGCGTATCTTCTAGATAGAGTATTTGAATTTATGTAGGTGATACGGTAGGGTACAAGCAATAGACAGATTTATATTTATGGAGGTGATCTAATGTCTGTCCTGAGCTATTTTTTTTATTTAAGGGTTATTCGGATTTAGTCATAAGGTGATAGATAAAATAATGAACAAAAGGTTGTTACTTAATTGTGAGGCAAGCATGGCACGTGACTAAGAGAGCTTTAGATATGGAGGGTGGGGTGGAAGTTAGTAAATGTAGACTTATGAATAGAAGGATTGTGTGAAGAATGACATGACCAAGAAATGAGCGACTGAAAATGTGCAATTTTTGTTTTACTAACACTTCTGTTAAGTAAAAAATTATGTGGAATCGATCGTTGATGATCATGCTTCCAGAAACTCATGACATTATCGTACTTTTGGGCGTTAGCTAGCTAATTTATCTGTTGAGCCTTTCAGAAATCAGGTTATCAGTATAGCAGATGGATAGACAATGAGTTATAACAGTATGTTTTTTATTAAATCATTATGTTTCCTTACAATGAATAACGTTTGCCAATCAAACCTAAAATGTCGATGACATAAAGCAAGATAATATTTTTTTCAATTCATTATTCAAATAAGATTATTCAAACAATAACAACAATGAAACGTTCAGATAAAGTTATATCTCAAAAGAGGATTTTATTGAATGATAAATCTTTCTTTTCACAAAGGTATGTTTTATCTTGATAAATGAAACACGTTTTATTTGCGCGAGCAAAATTGAAAAAAACTTGCAAACTTTTTTCCAGGCTAGAAACTTGTACACAATTTTTAACGTTGAGATTACTTAATTTCGCAAAAAATCTTCTCAATCTACTCGCAATTATAGAAGCCGAATTCGGGGAAAAGTTGTAAAAGAAAATTGCCAAACTTCTGTGATGTTCGACGAATTTATGGCCTCTTCAAAAAAGTTTCATTTATAAATGTATTTTCGTTGCTTAATATATTTCTGCTACGTCGTTTTATGTCTGTAAATTAATTTCTAAAGACAAAGGTAATTTTCAATTGTTAGTAAACGACAATATATTTATATTTTATTGAACAACAGAGCATAACAATTAAACTATAAATTAAATCATTCACTCGAACATGACAATAATTATTAATTTAATTTTTGACAACTAAAATCATGATTTCTCACATTGTATGTCTAATTCCAAGAATTAATTTAAAGTAAATCCTTGTCTATGCTCAAAGTACGTTTAACAAATGTAGTTTCTGACCCTTCTCAATTTGTGGTAAGACACCACGACTTGCCCAAAGTTATGTGCTTCATTACAAAACGCTTCTCTAAGTCTATTTGTTAGGCTCGTCGGGAAGGGACATAATGTTCTATTAGGTTTAGACCTGTCTTCAACTTGGTAATTCGGTACAGTTGATGTGCTACTTTTCAGAATGATAAATTATGGACTTTAATAAACTTATGAATTTATTTACCTTGATATAATTCAAAGGAACAACATAATGTACGAAATTTGAAAATTATATTTACTACCTCTGTAGTAGCGTATTATTATTATTTATTATTATTATTCCTTTTTAGACATCTTCTACAACCAGGGAATTGTTTGGTAGCGATCGGATCAACATAATTAGTGGTAACCGGGCGAAACCGGGCCGGGTCACTAGTATATGTATATATATACCATGCTATACACTCATTTCTTAAGTGTACTCTAAATATATACCAAAAATATATCTCGTTACCGGATTCTCTTTGTATAAAAAATAGGCTGAAAGAAATTTAACGAAATTGTCTGTACAATTGTTAGATTGTGTTGTTATAAATCAACGACTCAGAGGCTGTGTTATTGATGGCGGGACTTCTCTTCAACGATCGATCTTGACTAAGTAGCCGGTTGCTTTCTTCGCCCCAATGTACACATCATGACGGTCTTATTAATGATTCATATTCATCTTTCGAGCATTCGTTACATCGTGCGGATGAATTGCAAAAAGAGTCATAAAAAGATGGTGTTCAGCATAATGATTTCAATTTTGTTAGTCTAATGTTAAAGTACAAGAAAGTTGAGAAACTTACTTGTAGAATTAAAATTAATAGATAAGTAATAAGACAAGCTACTAATTTTTTGACCATGGAACTTAAATTCAGATTTTACAAGATTTTATAATTTGTCTTTTTTTACCTTTATACACCCTGTCTAGCACCCTAAGTAAAGTCTACGTCAACGATTATCTAACATTCTAATGTTAAATAATCGTTGACGTAGACTTTACTTTAACATTAGAATGTGAGTCTAGTGGGTACAGCATTAGTATCATTCTCACATTTTGAATTTCCTCATTCAAACATTTGAATGTATCAGTTTTACGAAAATATTACAAAGTTCAATACTAATTTCTCTTGTATTATATATTTTATTGTCATTATTAAATGATGTGAACAGGCATTTTAAGAAACTTAGATATTTAATATGGTGTTTTTTTTTCAGGTAAGTCCAGTTGACGACTTGTTCAAGATGGTAGCAGTTTTAATTATAACGAGGGAGGTATAAAGATTACAGATTTTGAAGAATGAAAACGCCTTTTGTTGCTCGTTAAAGTTTTTATCTAATACTTCGGCTTTTTATCTTTTAACGAAGAGGAGAATCTAAGGACAATCTTTTAAATTGTTTTGTTGATGGCCAACAATTCTGTTGTTATCACAATTTCGGACTATGAAAAATATTTTTCTTAAATAATTTAAGAAAAAAACTAATTACACCTAGGGACTCAAAAGTTGCAAAAAAGCTTGGAAAGCTTGTGTTTGTTTCATTAGTATAGATAGGCTTCGATCCTAATATTATAGTTTGAAAATACAATTTTAAAATGAACCGCAAAATAAGCTAAATCAGAATGAGAATAAAATAATTCTAGCCTAGTCTAAAATAACTTACAATAAAATATAAAACAATTTCCGTGAACATTACGTAGACAGACCAAAGCTTCTAAAATATTCATTCGCTCGCATTCCCTATTCCCTTTATTAAAGGAGATTAGAAGGAGTGGGAGGGCCAATAAAATGCTGCTTCGAGCAAAATACTGGCCGTCTCCAGTGTGGCGTTAAGAATGTACACAGTCAGTTTTTTATAGGTTGTTATGGGTATGTTATGGGCTTCTGGGCATCCGAATTGGTCCCTTGGAGATCATGTGCTCGCGATATCATGGCGAGACCACTGCTGGAAAATAGACTGTGAAATATTTAATGCAGCTAGGAAATGTTTAGTTAGCGTCGATTGCAAAAGTTGTAGTTATTTGCTACGGCCGTTTCGGGTTTAACAAAAATAGTTTTATTAATATTTATTTTAACTTTAACTTTTCAGTTCTAGAGACGGCTGTTTCATTATTTCAGAAGTAAATTATGATACACAAGCATTGTGCCACCAGGCTCGACCCGCGTGAGTCCCCTGCAGGTTCAATAAACATTATTCGTTAGACGGCAGATCAGTTCATTGGTTTTGGGAATTAATGCTTTCAGTTTTATTTATACTTTTAAAGAAGTAAAACTACTAGCATGTTTCTGAGTATATCACTTTGAAGCCAATCTGTAATCAGCGAAAAGCACATTACAAGAGAGGCGATGGTGACGCAGCACATAAAACGTCGTGATGCATCACGGAGAACGGGGAGTCGTCCCGCTGGGATTATTAAGCCATTAGCAATGAAATAGGAGCATACTCCCCTTATCGCGGCACTACAGAGCTGAAACGAGCAAAACAAATCGTTTGAGTTACAAGCCGGAGTTGGAATTAACTCGTATCAACGCTCTAATTCTGTGTACTGTAAATAAATTTTATGTTAAATGGAATAGGACAGTTTTAGTTTACGATATTGTGTAATTAAATTTGCAGTGTAATGTTGTTTCTATGTTACCCCAACTTCACTTCAGCGTCTCACATCGCAAACTTATTCTCTTTCTTTGGAGTGTATTAAATGAAACTGCGATAATGTTCCGCTATGACATACAAGTAATTACTGACTTTAAATTTAAACATTGTGGTAAGTAGCTAGTGGACGTAAATGGCGATGGAAGTAGAAATAAATTTTCATAGTTTAATGTTTATTTTAGAAAGGTAAGGGTACTCATCTACTTCTAAATTTATAAATAATTTTACAGTATGTTTTGATTAGATTTAAAAGAAACAAGTAAATTGTGTCGTTGCCGTATTTTGTGTTAATTACCTGACGTAAAAACTTTATTACCCAATTAGGCGGGATATTTCAACGACTTTTAAGCTTCTCTTCGCAATGTCGGAGGCTTAAGTATAATTATGAGGGGTATTTATGGTGATAATTGGCGGATTTTCGATACAGTTCGGTATATTGGTGGTAAATTTACATATAAATTGTTCACATGGTGTAATATATTAAACTTAAATATATACAAAAGCAAAACGCATCATGACTGTTCTCGTGTGGGTATTTTTAACTGGCAATTTATTATAGATTTTGCTTCATCGGTGGCTACGTTAACTTGTTATAACAACTACATGTCTCGCCATAATTATATTACATATTAAAATGGTTATTCGTATTTTATCCTTACCCTGAATAGATTTCTGTTGACGCTTTCCATTTCCAAATCAATTCCACTCCAATTTTATTGGAGACGTAAAATTTTTACGGTTCCGTCTTATATTCAACCCCAAGCATCGTATTCAATCATTGCTTAAATCGATTGTAGCTTTGTTCCCTATTAAATGTAAAAAAGATTATTTTTCAAATTGAATTTTGAATTAAATGGTACTGTTTTTGCTTTATTTAATCTATAATTTAAGCCACGAACTCATCGTGGTACTTAAATAATTTTATATATCGCTCTAAATATCTAATGATATCCATTCGATTAGCTTTCATCGGAAGCATGCAACGAATGGATGGAATGAATAGAGAATCGACTGTTTATCATTATTAAAATGCGAATTTAATAAAACAAGACTCTTTGTTAACAAATAATCTTTACCCTTCATATATGAAACAGTTTACGTGCAAACGCAGGAATAGCCGCAACCGTTTAAATGCTAAATGATGCAAAAGACATAGTGACATTAAATTGTGTAAATTTCAAGGAGATTTTCATTTACATATTTCTTATAATTCTTGGAACATCGGACGAAGAGACAACTATAAAATAAGACGCAGATAAAGTTGAGAGCGATGCACACACTTTTAAAGAAGAAAATCATATTTGATTAATTTTGTATTTATACCGCTTATAATTTCCTGTCACTTTGATAAAAATCAAAAGATTGTAAGCCGCTTACGACGTAATGACGTCCTTACGTTAAAAGTAAAAGGACTTTGAAATTTTAACAATAGCAAAACGTTATTTGTAATTGAAAGTTTATTGTCAGGGAGCTAAGCTGGATTATTTCACGTTCAATATCATTCTGGACGAAATATGAGTTTTTTGCTATAGTGTGTTAAATGTGGTATAGGAATCAAGAATTATAACCATTATGACATGACAACCGTCATTCGCCCGTTTATTGCATATGTAAAACAGGTTATGATGAACCATGCTAGTTATAACGTTTGAGTATGAAATATTTAAACCGTGTGGATATACATATATAGAAACGATTTATGAGAGACAAAGAAAATGTCACAGATTACAAAAACTATATAAAATTAACCAACACCGTAACAACAGGGCTCTTTAGTGATAGTATAGTCTGTGCTGTATGTGTATTTGTTTTGTATGCGAATCGGAACATCTAGAATTAAACAATTAGTGCAAAAATTCCTCGTGTATCCCTTAAGGAGTAAGAGTGAGGGACTCCGGACTACAGACCGATCTTCTGGGACCTATTACTACCTATTTTATAAAGAGCCTCCCTTTACCTATCGGCCAGGGGTCGACGAAAGGCAGACCACGGTCCGTATCCGACCGCAGAACGGCCAATATGAATATAGTACATTTTAATATAAATATTTCATATAACCCACTTTCATAACTTTAAAAGCCCTTTATGTTTTTTCTGAACCTTTACAGAAAAAAAATCAGCAGTATCCGCACCTCGTTAATTTTTTAACTGTATCCGAACCTGTCTTAAAATAGTGCATGGCACATGACACACGCTGGTGGTAAATGTATAAAAACATGCTTCAAAGCTCAAAAGTGTAAATGCATAATTATATTTATTATTTTATAACTAGTTTTAGAAGACGTGAATGTGATAAGTGCAAAAGATAAGCAACAATCAAACATGCATCTTCTCGCAATTAGTTTCTTGAGGTTTCTGCTCACAATTTTCTTGAGACTCGATTCTGAACATCTTTAGTATTGCTCACAGAATAAAATAAAGGAGAGAATGTTTCTTATAGTATTCGATTTGAATAGAATTTGATGTTAATTTATCCGAATTGTTGGCAAACCAGCCTTTGTTAGTAAGAATATGCCCGTCTGGAGGTCGGAGACGGTCTAAAGAAATACTGGTAGCTTTATGAAAATCATTCTACAAATACGTTACGTATTTGTTGAACCGTTAACTAAACAAGAAGCTATTCTACCTTGCAATATTTCTCTGATCGCAATATTTTCATATTGGAGAATCTTTGTTTCGAGTATGCCCTCCGACTTAAATATATTTTATTCTTCCTTATCTCAATGTCCGTACGTACAGTACGATACATGTTGCAATGAAACAAAACTAAAGTCCACAATTAACTATAAAGAATAGTGTTAGTTAATATTACAATAGTTTCTTGTATTTGGTAATTTCCTGTTTGTGTTACATTAGCCAAGAGTTCTTAGATTGACTCATTGCCAAATTGTAAGCGGGGAAGTTTGGTCATCAAAAATATAATATATCTTACAAGTGATAATTGTCCAAGTCATTAGCCACATGATAATTAGAAAGACACACATGAATAATTACAATTGTCAACGCAACATACTTAATGGGGGTGAACGGTCGGGGGTTTAAGGGTGAGAGGCTAAGGGGTAGTTACAATGCGCCATGCTGAGTCATGCATATACCCCATGTGAATCACGATGAATAAACAACGTGACTTGTAAATATGCCACAATAACATAATTTTTTTAGAAAATCTCCAAATCAGATTTGCCGTAAAATTTTAATTGAAATGTTATAATACGAATATGTTTTACTTTAGTATCATATTTTTTAATTATGTTTTGTAAACCAGCTGTTATAGGGACTTCGTCGGGATCAACCTTATGACCTAACCTTACCTCTATAAGCGACTTTCGTTATATAGTCATACTGAGGTATGCAGTAATATATTAACTTTAACATATTACAAAGCCACAGTTGTCGGCATTTTTAAAGTGAATAACATCGAAGCTCTCGAAAAGGAGGCAGTGAGTTTTTCCCTTTCAGTCGCGTGTTTTCATCATCTGTACTCTAATTCAATCTACCGAGAGACAGCCCTGGTAATGTAATAAAGGCTGAAGCGAAACGAATTACCATGACAAACACGGATGTTCCATATTTTTATTACGTCGCTCTTCCTAACTACATTATTATACATACCCTACACCAGACTCGCTAATATTCAATATTTTATATTCAGAGTATAATGTTATACTGAAATGACGTCATTGTATATTTTTATACCTAATAACTTAGCGTGTAATTTATTTTTATGACACGCTCTTTACTTCTTATCAATTTTATAGGAAACTAGTGACGCGCCCCGGCTTCGCCCGGGTACCACCCGGCCGTCGATAATAAACTGCAACGGTATTACAGCACTCAGGGTTAGAACTTCATTACTGTACTGCTAGATAGAGTTGAAGTAGCTAGATTTTTTCAATTTTTTTTTATTTCTCGTATTTATTTTCTTAAAAAGTATCCTCTGTTACTTCTAACACCTAAAAGAATATGTGTACATAGTTTCATGATGATCGGTTGAGTAGTTTTCGCGTGAAAGCGTAACAAACAAACTTACATACACATTTATAATATTAGTAGGGATAGTAAATGAGCATTGTCCGGAGAGAACGTTCAAGATAGAACACCTGGCAGCTCGCTTACACATGAAGCATGTGCAATATTAAGAAGAAGCCGACGAGAAGTAATGATATATACGTTACGTTAAAACAAATTAGGAGAAATTAATATAATTGTAATCTCTGCCTGCTCCTTTGTGTATAAATATTTTACGTGGGCGTTTTCGTCCGACTGACCTGTCAGTACAGATATATAAGTATATATTTCCGTTCCATTGTGACCTTTTGTAGTCTAAAATGTAGGCTTGATCTATTTTGAAGAGTGGATTCGTATTCTTCCGTCGCGTCAGTCGGGGTTATTTTGGGGTGCTTTATTCTGAAGTGTCCATCGATCGCTTGCATGCAAAAAAAGAAGGCACCATGGCACTAGAAGATCACCCATGAGGTGCGACTGGCGAGATGAAGGCAGCAGGTGTCCCACTGCACGAATGTGCCAACAAGACAGTTGTTAGGGGCGAGTGGAGGCGTCTAGTGAAGCGGGTCACTACAATTTCTTGCTGACCACGACCAGATGGTCAAGACAATCATACGAAACAATAGTAAATAGGATGTGATTCCATGATATTTGTCGCTTGTTCCCTGTTCATCGTACACTTGCCACACATATTTACATCGTACACATTTAGATTATAAATATAAACTTTTACAATTTGTGTACGTATTACAATGGAAAATAAAATAAATCAACAATGGAAAAGTAAATAAAAACAAATAACGAGAGGAAACATGTAATAACACGCGTACAATTAATGCGCACTGCGTGAATCGGAATAAGCCGAAAAGCGATTCCGATTAAACCATAGACAATTACAAATGGCGGGCAAACACAAGGTTAGGCAGTTATTCAAGCTTCACCGAAACACTGCTATTGTTCTGACGCCCTTTGTCTGTGCCGCGGGGGCGGCCGCGAACTTTCAGAAACAGACTAGGCCTTTGCGGATGACAATGTTCAACTCAACTTTTTCACATTTTGTAAGTCTTGAAGACATTGTTTCTTCAGTAGCAAGTGTAGAATAGTAGTAGATTATATTATACTAAAAGCCAATTAATAAATATTGAAACGCATTGATATAAAAAGCGCAATAGTTTTTATACCCGTGAATAATGCAAAAATATCTCTACATTTTTTTGGCAGCGACAATACAAACATTTTTAATGACTGCATAGTTTTAAAAATGCAATAACTAATTCAAATGTATTATCATTATCTTTAAGCCGGTATACCTGCGTATACATTTTGAATAAAATCATGTTTAATCTAAAAAAAGAAATTTCTAAAAGAACAGAAATCGAAATAATAAACGTTCAAAAACATATCATGAGCGATAACAAAACTGTTGATTAAAATTTTGCATCCGTGCACACTATTCATCAGTTCGGAAAACCGGCGCGTATACAGCGAGAACTACACAAAGCCGCGACGCAATAACGCACGGATATCCCGGACAGAATTAACACGATTTTAATCAACGCACGATAATTGGAGGATGGAATTTAATCAGAATATGCGAGGTAAACATGTTGAATTTCATAAACTATGCTCACGTAATATTTACACGAACACATCGAGAGATATGTACAATATGTATGTACAGTACAGAACAATATGGTACAGTTCAACACATACAGATTGATTTTTATTGACTGACTCACTCAGGAAGCTTATTAGATCCTGAATATGATAAAAGTTACATTTGGGAACTGTTGGACACGGCGAATAGCACAACAGCCACTTCGTATTAGTATGACTCAAATACAAGAAAAATAACCCCGTACTTTATTCGTAGTACAACTAACTTTTAATACTAAATCCCTTAAAGCGCTTTATAAAATATAGCAGTTTTTGACATAAATAAGGGCTGTCCCGGCTATCAGTGTGCAGTGCAGACCCACATTAATGCCTAGTACGGGGCTGGTTCATTATTTCTCAGACAACCCTTTCCCCGCCATCCAGTCTTTGTAAAAAGAAAGAAAAGTGGAACGCGTATTTTCGTCTTTTATCTTCTTTTTCCGTTTTCCACGACACAACGACAAAGGAACGAACGTTGCAACATTGGCTTTCCCACTAATGAAAACTTTTTGGCTGCACCCCGCCCCCCCCCCCTCCTTCGCCCGATCTGATAAAGAACTGGAAAACTGGTTTATTGTTGGAAGGCTTTCAGAGTTATTCCTTTGTGCGGGACATGAACTTTGTTATAGTGTAAGTAGTGTAGATTGATTTTTAGTATCATTAAATCTTACACTAAAAAAATATTAATGTAAACAATATAATTTGAAATAAACAAACTGTACAAAGAGACAGAGAGACGATTTGTAAAATATACAAGCACTCACGTCCTTCGTCCACGTGAAATCGCGGGGCACTACTAGTTTACAACAAAGTTATAATAAATTGGCGAGAGTAAAGTAGCTTAACATTTGACAAAACAATTTTGAGGTCCGATGTTTTAAAATTTTCCGGTTTTATATTTTCTCATTTTTATGTTAACCGACAAGCAACAATCAGCTAGCTTTATGCAAATGTAATTCATGCAGAGATCGCCGGATAATATGTAAATCTCATGTTATTGTCTATGGCACCAACCTGCGA
Organism: Papilio elwesi; assembly: GCA_029849275.1. Taxonomy (NCBI): domain Eukaryota; kingdom Metazoa; phylum Arthropoda; class Insecta; order Lepidoptera; family Papilionidae; genus Papilio; species Papilio elwesi. Next base: position 8,238,714 of record CM056700.1, on the reverse strand, counting down.
GGCATATTAAATATCCAATTTCTTTGGAATTATATTCTGTATTTTCTCTAACATAGAGTTTTTTTTGCTACCAATATGGTAATGTTAAAATCCTTTCCCCCCCTTCCTATCCTCTTCTAATAAGGAAAGGATGGGGAGCAGAAGAGGATTTGACGGGGAAGGGAATGAAAGAAAATATCCCTTTATCTGTTTATCCCCTCGTTTATTAAACGTATCGTACGTATTTTAACGCAGCTGCAACTCGTTAGATCATTGCAGATGCCTATGGGTAGCTCACTTGTCACCTTCTTCTATAAAAAAAACAAACATATACGAATAATCAGAGATATGGAAAGGTATTTCATGGTTGCATTTACTTAAATTGATGTTTCTAATATTCCATCACGTACTCGAAAGTTTTATTCAAAGCCTTCTTGTAGAAGGATGTAGAAGAAGCGAGAGAGGTATGCCAGGATTGCGCCAAATGGAAATCCATTATCTCTGCCTACCCCTTTGGGTTACGGGCGTGAGTGCATATTTTATTTCTTGTACGTGCTTATCTTAGTCATAATTGATAGATTTTTCAACATGACGCATATTCAATAATATTTCAATAACTTCGAATCTATTTAAATTATTTCAGCAATAAAATATAACTTAAGACCGAGATGAACGTAAATTTACACCGCGGATATATTCAATAAATTCAGGAATAAGAATTCTAAATCGAAGCAAAAAGATTCAATTGAAATTCAAAGCAGTAAAATGTGGTTTTAGATATAAAAATGAATTGACGTATTGTAACTGAAAACCTCTTTTATAGCCTAGGACTTATAAATTTACTTGCTTACTGGTTTCTGACTTAGATTCTGAGAGAGAGAACATCTGACTTAAATTCGAATTCTTATGAAATGCGAAAAAAGCGCAATCATGTAAGTTTTTAAAGAGATAATTTACTTATGGCACTTGTAACGAATGACAAGAGGGACCGACGATCTGGTTAAGATTCCGAGAATCCACTGGATGAGGACGCCAGAGGAACGAGCTCTGCCTACGTCCATCAGAGGACGGCAAATGGCTCAAAACTCCTCAACAGAACTAATGGATGGTTAAAATTACAATTTCGTCACGAGAATAACGATTCTCGCGACATTTGACTATCTTGACATCAAATTTATCTTTGAACGGACTGGTAAAATAAGAATTAACTACAGCCAATTTTTCATTTTTCATTTTTGAGGCAGGCGTATATCCATATAAACTGCAACCAAAACCGATTAAGTTTGGACTAAGGTCCTACTGTGCCTACCCTACATAACGGAACGGCGCAGGGCGATGATAAAGTATATTAATTTAGATTCACGTGTCTACTTTATTCTAGCTACATATTAAAAATTCCTTCGTAAACACTTCGGACGAATATTAAAAAATGCGTATTTACTATGCGCATAATATTAAAAACGCCAACTCTGAATGGGAACAATAGTGCATTGTCTTTTGATGAAAATAATTCCCTACTTTTCCCAGAACAGAGGTAAGTTGCGAATATATTATAACTAATAATTACTTTATGTTAAATATGTGATGGCTGCTGGAGCCGTAAGGTCCTGGAGCGGTGGCCACGTAAAGGTCGACGCAGCGACCGATTTTCTATCTTTATGCATAACCGTCATGTCCAGCCTAACGAACCCTAATTATTTTCCATACTAACTTAAGCTTTAACGTAAACTAAATTCAAGCAAAATGTTAGACGATTTGACTTCGACAGTGTCGAGAAATTGTGAATGATTCATTCAGTTCAAAATTCGCTGACAGTTTATAATATGCCTTGTCCGATTATAAACTGACAAAGATCACAATCGGTCGGTCGGTGACAAATATATTGTGCGTTATACTGCTGTAATTTATGTATGTATTAGGCGAAATTCATGATCACTTTACATTGTTTTTTTAATAAATACATTTTTTACATTTACATTGTTGACTTTTGATTTAAGCCTATTTTTAGGCTAAGCCACGTTTGTATATTTGTTTAAAAACAAAAATTCGAATCTACTTAGTGTTATTTCATATTTGATATAAAAACTGGGATATTTGAACTATTATTTCTATAACTGCGTACAAGACTTTAACAAAAAATATTATGTTAATATAGGGGAAACCCCTCGCTTAGCTTATCTGTGGCCGAGTAATCAAGCCGTAACGGTCAAAGGAACCGCGATTTGAGCGAGCGTGCTCCATTTCCAAATAAAAGGGAAACTAGGCGCGTACTAATCAAAATGTTTTTGTTTGTCTCTTTTCCCGTTGCCGTGGCCCGAATCTTAGCAGCACACACCCCGCCTCTATTTGTACCGCTTTTTCAGTATTCTCCGACATTTCTTTATGTCAGTTACAATCAACTTGTGTTTATTTTAGGTTTCCTATTCGCTTCTTTTTTGGCATTTGTTCTTTGCGTGATAAAAACATTTTTAACATTGTTGTATTTGTTTTGTCTGTGTCGTTTATATTATGAGAACCGTTGATGTTCATACTCTTCGTATTTTAAATGTTAGTTTTGGGTAAGTCTGTAGATAGTATGAAGTCTAGATTTATAAATTTTTCGGAAGTGTGAGATACGTTACGTTATATTAGAATTACGTGAAGTTAATCTGTTATCTAGATATGATAGCAGTGATAAGTGCGTATGCCATGCCATTCATCTATCTATCGGTATTTGGAACTTATTTACTGGACATACCTGATGATGGATGGATGATGACAATGTAACTCTGTTTATATTTTTTCTTTTTTATTATGGTATAAATATGAAACGAAAATTCCTAATAAATTAGCGGTCAGTTATTAATATGTCAGTTGACTTTGTGTGGGTATCCATTATCCTCGTAACGTAAATAAACTCGTACGTAACGTCATCATCCGGCACTGGACGTGACGCGGGTGTGATAAATAAATTGTTTGTATTGTTACCACTCCCTCTGTTTAACTTTGGCCAAAAACTCTTTTGTTTGTGAATAGATTATGGATACAGCCACTGCTCGGTATTATGTTCAGATTTTTTTAAAGTTTTAATCGTATATAATTTTTGTTGTTAAATCACAAAAATACAATTTAAATTTAATTTAATTTAAATTATAATTTATATATTTTATCAATAACTACCTCTACGATATTTATATTTGTACGACGTTCGTTATACAAGGTAAGCATTGTTCTCGATTACAAATTCTAATATCTAATGCATAATTGTTATTCCCTCTTTGTTTTCAGTTTGAAAATTCCTAAAGATTATTATTAACTAAATTAATGCTTGGTTGCATCTAAAATAAATAATTTTTATTCTACAATTTCATTAACTCAAATTGTTATACAGAAAATAAGTGAATTGTCTTTGTTAAGGGTTCGTTCGAAAAAGGTTTGTTGTATCTCTTAATTGGTTTCGTTAATTGTTCGCAGCGGCCAAGATGTGACGAACGGATTTTATTAATTAAACGCGAATAAAGGGGTCTTTATGTTATTTACTTTTTCAATATCATCCACAGACGACAGAAGAGTTGTTATTTAATAGTAAATTTATATTACATCGTCATTGAACATGTTCTTAATCGCTTATGTGAAGAATTTGATCGGTTCTAGTGTATTTTTGTATGGAATCGGAGAAACAATGAATGAAATGAAATCCTAGTGAGATTTACTTAAAATGTGTACAGACAGAAGTTTGTTTTAGAAATAATAAAACACAAAAAAGTGAAACAATCAGGACTCATGGCGACGACACTTACACAACTTTAAGTTGCGAGCTTCCAACAAAAGAGATTTGGAGAGCGCGTAAAGCCACTCTGCTAACTTGAGATCTGCAAAAGCTTCTCCCGAGATGTGCTTGTATTCAAGATAAAAACTTACTCCTGTTCCTCGCCTACTTTGTCCTACAAGGATACTGGAAACGACAAACTCTGCCGGAAATTTGTGTTCGGGATGACGTATCCTGGAGGTTTTTTTTAAAACTTGAGTTCCTGTTACAAAACAGTAGTCTCTTGGTATGATTAAAATACACGAGAGATATATTTTTGTACACACTAAAGAATAAAGGAAGCATAAATAATTACCTGTACTTGTAGCCGAAAAGTAACATTAGGAGTAGACAAATTTTAACTGTATTATGTTTCGCCATATTGAAACGAAATATGTTTCAATTAAGTTATTGTAGGAATAATACTGTAAACATACATTCCGTTTTGATCCCCAATATTGTGACTACCAAAATAGAGTTCCGAAATTCTGCTTGTCGCTTGCATTCAGTTCAGTTATATTTCGATTGGATTGAAAGTTTCGCTCCGTCGCCATTTTAAGGGGAAATATGAATTCAGTTTCTGTACGACATTGTTGGTGGGAGGGGTGTATGTTCGGATACAGCGGCGCATTTCTATTGAAAATCGAATACACGTAATGCTGAGAGAGTATTTTGTAGAAAACTACTCGACGTCTGTGACATCCGAACGAATTGAATATCTTGCATCTAATGGAAAATATTGCCTGTTGTATTTTACAAGAGTTTTTTGTTTCATAAACAAGTATTAAGTTATCTAGATTGAGTGACAGAGTTGGCAGGGGAATCCCAGAATTTATATGAATCATATTGATAACATAGAAAGTTAAGAAAGGAACAATAAAAAGTACCCGTAACCGACGCACCATGTACGCGTATGTATGTTTTATGTTTTCTTAACCCCAAGAAGGGGCCCGGCACTTGCTGCTTTGGCTTATGCAGCAACAGTGGGCACCTTTAGATTATTGTATCGAAGATATAATTAACAACAGACTCGAATATTAAACATGACTATAAATCATACATCATTTAGCAACATTCAAAATGAGATAATAATCAAAAAATTAAAGATTACCAACTAAAAATGTTCATTCATAAACGTTGAAATTCATGACATGTAATTTTTTTTACTAGTTACTTGACTAAGGAGTCGTTTGCTTTTGAGCTGCTGCTCATTACGGACTCACAGTATTCCCAGAAGGTATAATGTGTGTTAAAAAGAAGATAGATGATTTAGTAAACTATACGTAGATGCTACATTGACTTTCAACAGCCTTTAGGAGTTCTATACTTCGGCAATTTCTTCTGCTTAAAATAGATCTTTACCCAGGGCTTTGCTCCCCTTAGGCTCCGCCTTAAACGGTTGTCAGTCTGTTTTATTTAAAATGGCTTTACAAATATATCTAGATCTGTGCATCCTTCTTTTCAAAGAACATCTTACGTACGTAATGTGAGAGAAGTTTAATATAAATTGTATAGTGATTGAGTTTTGGAAATGTGATGAACCGATGTGATTAGCACGTACGACCGTCACCAACCTACAGTCAGACGAACACCAGTCGAGAGTAAACACAGGCAAAAACTTGTTTGGAAAACCGCACGAAACATAGAGATGAACACCAGAGGGTGTTCAGGACAGCGATCTCTCAACATCAAACGATCTAATCCTAATACATAAATTTAATTTAGCGTTATAAAAATGTTGTACATGTCTTATGAGACTTTTTTACCTTTTTATTGAAACTTTTAGATTGTTCTTAACCGATCTGTGTCAAGGCGGCTTATTTAATTTATCTAAAAAGCTTCATGAATTTCCATCGCTGTCAATATCATTCGATGCCATCATTGAGAGTAGTCTCGGGATGGGTTCAACGGAGAACGATTTCGCCGAATACCGTATAGGGTCGTTCAATAAAAAATTGACGAACGAATGCCTCGCCAAAACAGTTCTTATTGCAAACACCTAAAGAAGAAATTGTATTTTCTTTTGTAAGGAAATACCGCAAATAAACGGAGTACGAGGCTAAATGGGATAGCCTTGTGTTTGCTATCCATTTCGTCGGAAGCGTGCGCAGAATTCGAAGATTTCAAGCGATGTTATATTGAGATTCACTAGAGGGATCCTAGCTATTTTACTTTATTTTTAACTGACTTCAAAAGAAGAAGGAGGTTCGCGATACGCTTGTTATATTCTTGTTGACCTCAGAAGCTAATTACTTTATTTTTAATTATATAATTTTCAATAGATAGTTTGTTTGTTTCTAGATTGGTCCTATTTAAAATTTATCCCGGTTCAATGAGTGGTTCAAGAGTTATGCCCGATTATCGCGAATCAAAGTTGTTTTTTTTAGGTTTTACTGCGTTTTAATTATATAAGAAAAAACATAAACAGTTATGTAAATTTAAGCGGTTAGTCTTTTACTTTCTTCTTTTAAGCTTGTGACACGTAAGCTGTGGAGCAACTAAACCTATTGTAATAATTCTATTACCATTAGAAAGCTAAATTATTTCGTTATTCCATTTTTAAAAAAAAGCTCAACGAAATAGTGGGCGAATTAGCATGCATATCAACAACAGCCATAAAATCTGCAGTTATAATATATTTGGCATCTAAATGTCTATAAAAGAAAAAAGAAAATTTCGTTGGAAAATATTTAACTGTACCGATTCGAGTGTGTTTAGCTGCTACATTATATCCGCCGACGTATCGGATACAAAAGATCTTTGTTAGGGATCCTTCGCGTGTAAATATTGCGAGGGCATCACGAGATCCTAAACCCTTGTTTCGTAAACGGCTGCCTACGTTACAAATTTATGTTTATTCAAATGCTTTGGCTACGATTTTGTGCTTACATAGTATATATTTTATTTGAACAATACTATTTTTAGTAAACATCGCATTTCACTGTAACAATATCATCGTAAATTGCCTAAATTTCGGAAACTTCCATCTTTGTTATTGGGTAGACTAACTTAACTAACTTAAATCTATTTTTTGGGGGGTGTTAACCAATTCGTATCAGCCAACCCCATAGTAACTTTTCAAATTTGGTTACATACGTCAGTCACAGTAATTATTTTACGTTTTTTGATTTCCGACATTTCGACGTTACAACGCTCATGGTCACGGGGAACTGAGGTGTCCACTTATTTTGAATTAATGACTTCTGCTCCGTTCTATGCAGAATGAGCTCGCAGTATATTGCGGTCGTGAAGTTGTATGCTTGGTTTGAGATGTAATTTTATAAATCACGGGATCCCAAGCCGAAAGTGTCCAGCCATCCTCCTTTTAAAATTAGGATGTTTTTAATTTCAATTTACTTATAATATATAAGGTTGTAGCATAAGTTGCATTTGACACGATACTTTAAATTATCAATAATTTGCTTAATTCACATTTCTTTCAAGTCTATAAAATGCCTGGTACGATTGTAAACTGACGCACTTCACAATCGGTGAGTTAAAGACATCAGTATTTATAAATTATTTCTATATAACTAGTCCAAATGTTCAGTCAAAAGATTTCCTACCACTATGACTACGTAGGGATCTACATAGATTGGGCTCTCGCCACCATACGATGACATCCATTAACAATTAATTAAAATGATAACAGAAAAATATAAATCGTAGAACATATGTATATATAAAATTCTCCCGTCACAGTGTTAGTTGCCATACTCCTCCAAAACGGCTTAACCGATTTCAATGAAATTTTGTATATACATTCGGTAGGTCTGACAATAGGTTTCTATCTATCTGTTATATTATAAATGTGAATGTAAGTGTAATTGTTACGCTTTTACGCGAAAACTACTCCACCGATCATCATGAAACTTTGTACACATATTCTTGGAGGTATTAGAAGTAACATAGGATACTTTTTATAAAAAAGAAATGATATATAAAAAGCGAAGTATGTATGTTCCCTATAGACTCTGAAACGGTTGGACCGATTTCCATGAAATTTACAGGGATTGTCCAGATTGGCACAGCGGGTGTTCCTGTGCTTGGTAACGATCGGATCAACATAATTACCGGTACCCGGGCGAAGCCGGGGCGGGTCACTAGTTACTTTTATAAATTCTAACATAGTCGATTTCGAGGTATAATAGTCGTTGTCCCTAAGAAACTACGTTAGCTTCGGTCATGCATTGTTAATTCAGTGGGGGAGGTTGTAATTGGTAGTTTCAGTTTTCAAAGGCTGCACGTGACGGGTGTACGCGCACTGTGGCCTCCCTGTTGGAAACTTTGGCTCGTTAGCAAATTGACGCATTACTGTTTCTAATGAGAAATGCGGAAATGATAGCCCGCATTCGGCCTACGCTATTTAAAATTCATAACCAATTCATGGAATCTAATTGTAAGAATGGACTGGCTCGTCCGGTGAAATACTACGACCTCATACAAGACAATACATCTACAATTCATTTGCTTGTTGCGGATGTCTATTGTCATTTATAATCGGGTGTTACGCTGGCTGCGTTACACCCGTTTTACCATCTTCTCTAAAAAAATAATCTCGAATTGTTGTTGTTCAAGGTTTCCTGCATACTCATGTAGTTTAATTTGTCCGTGTAGTGTATTTATTGGCTATATATACATTAACCCAGGACCTGCCCTTTTGCAATATATTACTTATATCAGTATTTTTTATTTTTATCCCCGAGGAGTGTTGGCGTCAAGCAGGCCGCCGGCCGTAAAAACTGTGGCCAAAACCTATACAGTATGGTCTGTAATCATACTGTGCCGACCCTACATGAGTGGGAAAAGGGCAAGGAGTTGATGATGATTAGTATTATTTATACCTATATATTTGTGTTTTTTCTTAACATGCCTACACTTTTAATTGTGTGTATTTGTTTCATGCATGCACATAAGTGACGATTTGTTATTGGCTATACAACTATTAGTGCTACTTACGTTAAAAAATCTACGTTTCATCTTTCCCCCTAAATACCAACCAGTGACAAGTACATAGAATCAAATATAAAGTTCTAGTAACAAAAGAAAACCTATCCTTCGACCCTCAACACGTTAGGATGATAACTGATCTCTCTTATGACTCTCCCAGGGCAAACTTTTCTTAGTACATAAATAAGTATACGTTCATATTTAATCTGTAGCACTTAGCTCTTTCTCATATTTGAATATAAAATCTGAGGAGCGACGGGACGCTGGCAATATTGTAACCACTTAAATCCTCTATCTGTGCATTCGCTTGAATAAGTACGCCGTTGAAGCGGGCTTCTTTCCGCTAGTTTTCGAAGATTTAACAAACTCGATTAAGCCCCTGCTTCCTTTTATATTTGTTCGTTTAAGTTTCCACTTTTATGTAGGATTTATGAAGGATGGATTCAATGAGTTGCCACAAATTAGTTTTCCTAACGTATTGTAATTAGTATTTAAAAATTATTTATATACTAGCTACAAAAAACTTTTTCTTAGGGATTTTCTTTAAATTATACAAGTATCGACAACATATCGAAAAATACATTTTCATCATGCCAACCACATGCAACCGCCATAGTGATACACGGGAGTGTTGAGGCTACAATTATCCAGAATCACAATCACTATGTGATTTTTACTTTTGGTTAAAAAGTGAAATATAAGGAAGGACACGTCCATTTTTACATATATGTTAGATAGTCATAGTTTCCCAATATGCTATGTTTATAACGATGTTAATATAAAGGGCAACACAGGCATAATGGATAACATTATCTACACATTTAATGGTTAAGCCGTATCAGATTCCATTACGTCACAGATGTTAAGATATAAAACTGAGATGGCATATCTAAATAGAAAAGTTGAAATATTACAGTTTTAAATTTCCTCCAACGTGCCGAGGATTTAAAGAGATTTTATATGAAACAAAAGAAATTACAATTTCGCTTCGCGTGGGTGTGGAATAAATAACGCTACTTAGAATTCTCACGTCATGTCGGTAATTTAGAGCCCAGCCACACATTTAACCATAAAATATGGAGTAAAAGCGAGAATTGCTAGGCGAGCGTTACTAGAAGAACTTTTCTTGGAATAAACCTAAAGCAACCTCGATTTATGCTCACCCGTAAAACCGTTTTTGGGTTGAATTAGTTTTCGAGTTATGAATAACGGTTGAACTTGGCGCAAGCTCAGCTTTATGGCACCGCGTCCGTATAATACTTAATGAGCTGTAACAAAAGTGGTACAAGTTGCAATGCTCGAATACACACGTACATTGCGGCTGAAAAGTTACACAAAGATATATCATTTATCAGAGTTACGACTTTCCTTTCTTATAGAAGACACAACTACAAAATGATAATGATGATGAAAGATATGTATAGTACCCCCAGTTACCTTGCAATAAGTACAAAACCCGCAAGTTCCATTACGAATACAGTTTTCTTTGTTATTTAAAATAAACACCATAATAACATGGCGTTAAATCGTAAACCCACAAAATCGCAAATCGTGAAGATTCTGGTAAGGATTATAAGCCAACTATTTAAATTATTGCATTGTCATCGGACCTTGATATGCATGTAACGTTTGAAATTACCTTGTTCAAAATAAAGTTCAAAATTCTATTACATACAAATATACATACATACCAAGCTAATAAAATCGTGTTAAAACTTGGCATATAAGAGCAAAGTAAATGGATATCATAAGTAGATCAACAGCTGTGTGTCTGTGTCCATTTTATGTAGTAAAATGTCTGAAAGCTTAATCATAGTCATTATAATATTTATTTTTATTCTCGCAATTGAGACTATTCATTAAATGCCTCGAAGGTAATTACCCTATTAAGTTCAGACATAAATTAACTTCTGTTCATTTAACGCAACAAAGGCTTGTTTTCACCATAATTGACCTCCACTAGCCGCATAAGTAACTCGTTATAACGGTTGTTGAGTCCTGAACAAAGGGATATTTCGTTTCTAATGCAATTGCGTAATTTCGCTACCGGAAATAAGAATTTACTGACTGGTTTACGCCATTGTATTAAATGGCAGTTTTTTTGTAATAAAACTCATGTGTATGTGGTATTTAACGTAAAGGTTATCAATAACTTGTATATAAGTAAATAAGTAAAAGTTTGTACTGTGTGACAAAAAACCTGTCCAATAGGCCGCCATTGATTGGTTGCATTACGTCAATGTGTCACCGCCCTGACACAATGCATGGATGCTCACTCACGCGAACATCCGTGATAAGGATTGTGGTCAAGCAATATAATACTATACATATGTATGTATTGTAAAACCAAGTCTCCTCGTCGACTTTGTTCATTTGAACGCGATAAATTCATAAACTACAGAACTAATTTAATACAGTTTTCACCAATATACGGAGTGATTCATGAGGAAGGTTAATAGGTAGGAATTAGTTCAAATAAATGACGATGTTTTATAAAGAATACGTTACAGGTTAGTATGAAATTACGACAGAAAAACATATATAAATGAAATGGTACTCGTGTGAAGCCGGCGCGGGTCACTAGTAGCTTATAAAAAATAATTCTACTTGCCAACACTGGCAAGATTGATAAAAATTTATAAATTACAATAATGATAAAATAATATAACGGTACAGTATAAACGTTGAAGGACGTCCCTACTTGGAAATTACATGACTGCTTATATTCTCATATCGATAATGCAAGGTGGTTAGTGAAGGGTGCGGTCATGGCCGTATCCATGCGTGCATATATCGATCGATAGGTATTAGAAGGTCTCACATGTATACACTATTGTAGGGCAAATATTTCATTTCGCCGTAATTATTGACAATTACGTACCTCGCTTGAAATATATTCTTTAATTGTAAAAACGGGAAAATGCAATCTTTGATCGACGATTTAGATTTAATATTTTAAATCACAGTATGTTTTTAATTTTGTAATGGAAGAATGCCAAACTTAAACCCATTGTGTTGATGACAGCGAAGTGTACATTCTGTTTTTTACGCCCACGTTTATTTTATTCCTTCTGCAATCCTTCTTTTTTCATACATAAAGATTGGTAACTCTTTTATGGGTAATTCGTTATCAGGTTACCACTTCATTTGTAGAATAAAGAGACAAATGAGCCTCTTCATTCCAAAAAAACCCCATTTGACATCTGAGCTATATATTACTATTAAAATAAAATTTTCAATAATAAATAAAAGACCAGACTTGGACACGAGAACCTAATGTATACTTATGTAGTTTTAAAGTCACGCCAATCAATGACAAAATGATCGAAAACCGACTCATATGGAACATGTATAAAGATGTTGGGGCGTCTATATGGATGTAGACGTTGCTTTGAACCTGCCAGAGAAAAGTAGTGGTAGAGGTCGTCCTCCCTTAACTTGGTAGGGAGATATAAAGAAAGACCTCCTAAAGGCCAAATTCCCTGAACCGACATCCAAAGACGGATTGTCTTGACGTAGAAAAGTGAAGAGACCCGACCCCAAGAAATGGTTAATAACAAGTAAAAGAGAACAAATAAAAAATCTCACTGTTAAAAATATAAGCTCTAACCTATCCCTACCTACCTATCGTATCTATGGCTAATGTATATTCCCCTTTGTTACAGGTAAGTGAGTCAAGCGGACGAGGGTTTCACGCCAGCGGTGTAAACCACCCTGTATTTAGAAGTATAAAGGTAAAATGCAATAATCGACCCAGAGGGTGAATATAAGAATAGAGAAAATTAATGAAATTACACTTGCGGTAGTGAGGTAACACGTTGATACATAAAATGGCATAAATATAAAAGTATTCACGCCAATGTTTCAGAAAGGTAGGCAGGGATTGGGATTTTACTCTATTCTGGCACATCTCTCTCGCTTCTATTGTGACTCGTAATAAAATGCTAATATCGTCGTAATTATTATGAACGTTGCTAATACGGTCGATATAGGGTAGTACTTTACTAGTTCTTTTTGTTTTATGTAATTCTGATATGATGCAAAGTATAAGTACATATACTAGTATATGAATTCCTTTCCCCGCTGTCATCTCAGAACAGAAAATACATGAAATGATTGCCAACAAACAGAATTTTAAGTTTGTCTATACTATTTTTTCGTACAAAATTAACCTTCGATATGCCAATATCCGTTAAGTTACGAGAGAAAACATAAATTCATGTAAATTATAACTAAAATGTCTATATCAACGTCATGAACATTTTTCATAGTGATGGGACATCGATTGAAAATCGAGTGGGATCCAATCAGTTCGGGAGCTGCGTGCAAACGATTGCAGCTCTCAATCATTCCGGATGTGATGCGCTCTGGCGCTCTCGATACGGCGTTTTTCAGCGATGCAAAATTATTTTGCGGTGCTGTGAATACTTCTCGTTATAAATTTGACTGTCTAAATTATCTTGATAATCTTCGAAAATTAATTTTGCAATAATTGATTAATTTAATTCTTCCTTTGCTATTGTTTAGCTATTTATAGAAAATATATTTAATTTGTTTGTTAAATCATTCAGATTTGCTACAATCTGTCGGAACTTATGTTAAGTGATTGCTTATTAAGCAAACGCCTATTGAACCGCTGTTACGTACGAGAATTAGTCGACGATTCATAGAATTTATTTTACTTTTGCATTGGATTTATTTTTGGAGGGATAATAATATCACATTTATGCCGTAGACGAAGTAAATCGTACTTTATTGTACCACTATACACTGGGAGAGTAAATAAATTTGGATAATTATTTACAAAACCACAAGTATGTGAAATCTATATTTTTTATTTATTATATTAGATAAAAATTAATACTTTTGCTTAAAAAGGCTTCACTTCTTCAAGTTTTCTCCCTTTTTTTAATCTACTTTAGTCGATTCAAAGTGTAAATTTATCTACAAATCACTTTGTACTACTCATACGTTGTTTTCTAGTTCTGTGCCTTCACATCGAACATAATGCAATTTATAGCGCAATAGAATTACCGCAATAGAAACCTAAGCCCGTTTATATCGGAACGTATCGTAATGATTATAGGTAGATTTATCTAAATTGCACTTGGGATTTATCTTTAAGTCAAAAAGCGTGTTTTTCGGATTTAGCTTGCTATAAGGCCCGTACAGCCGGCGTGGCGGGGGGAGGGGGAGGGCGCCGTGTTTGCGTACTTTACGGCCACTCGTTCGGAAATTGCAAACAACGTTTTGCTCGATTTTGCTCAGCACTCGTTCGGTGCCGCTCCACGTTTGGCCCGCGCTAATTGCTCACAATCTATTGCGTTTTAATGCGTTCACTTCAGTTCAAAGCTTTATTCCGACAATATTTTTTTGAAAGATTCAATGCCTCTAATTGCTTTTCGTTTGGCGATAAAATTAATTGCAACTTTGTCATACTAATCTCATGTTTTAGGTGTTTCGTTTATCAATACAATTTTGTCATCAAATGGATGTTCATACATCAAACAGATAAAAGGTTTCTACATACTCTATGTATCTACCTGTCTTATAAAACTATGTGATGTCTCTTGTTTTAACAAAGCGACATGCGATTCACTGTTTTTCCTTAATTGTGCAAACACGAAATTCTAATTGTTTTAAAATTATTATTGGCGATTACCATAAGCCGCCGTGCCCATGAGCGGTGCAAAGTACTTAAATATACAAACGTAAACGTACATAAAGACGGTAACTTTTAGAATTGCTTACAATATTGTATCTCTATAAATACTTTTTTCATTATAAATCAATCTGTTACACAGCTCCGTGTCTGGCCTTAACAAGTTATACTAACCTAACGTTGAACCGTTAAAAGTTACTTATTGTATAATATTACCAATGTTTATGACAGATACAGGATTATCGTGGCCCGAGGGAAAAGCAATAACTTCTTCGTGTAATAAATGCCTTTGTTATGGATACAACGATTAGGGACGCAAAGTGATGGAGGGTTGAGACTCGAGATTTTATGACCCGCAAAGCCTTTGAGTAATTTATCAGATAATTGCCACGAAGTCACAGAAACAAGTTCCATGACCTGCTTTAAATATTATTGAATCAGTTTAAGTAAAAAATAATAAAATCAAACTGTCTCACTACAACAACACTAACAGAGGTACTATGTTTACTATTTTATTTACTTTATATACTTAGAGTTTATCTTCGCAGCAGTCACAGAATAGCTCTATAATTAAACGCAATTCCATAAAAGCTGACTCAAAGCTTAGTTATCACCAGTCGTTTGTGTACTGAAGTAGTCGGCAATAGCATGCACAAAGTCTGTGAAGTGGAGTGAAGTTGCGTGTCCGTCGCTTCGATTTATTGTTATTTGTCTAGACGCGGGTATCGACCAGGCGAGCCGCTTTGCCGCTGAGCACGCCGGCTGATTCACGCCTGTGTATTGAATAATTACATTTTCTGACTCATTACATTTTTCCAACGTTCTCCGATGATTCATAGATATATTTTAATTGGTTAAAATTTAAAATACTTGGAGACCGTTGTTATTGATATTGGTGGTAAATTATTTACACAGATTATGTATTATACAATTAGTTGTTACGTATGTTATAATATTATTCATTTATTTGAATTCGTTGTTTTATAATTTTTAATTTATCTAGTTGTTAAACTGGAAGGGATTGAATAGATTTATTTGATAAGATATCTTATTACGGTTACGTCTTTTAAAGCTCTTTGTGACTTGTGATTTTTAAAAATCAAAATAACATGATTTTTCTTATTTGTTAATTCTCGATGGAAATTATAACATAATCTGTGTATCGTGTTCCGATGGACGTGTATAGCAAAATACACTGCGGGTGGAACCGGAAAAACTTTCATCTACTATCAAAATGTTACATGTTTTGACAGATTCCGTTTGCGAACAACATTTTTGCCCGGACTTTCCGACGGGTATTTCAATTTAAACTTTCTGTATGTAGAAGTAGATTATTTTACAAAAAATAATATAGTGTATATACGATAGAGTTGGATGCACATCGTTTTTTCCACGTTTTATATTAAAATCTGTTGTTCAAAATCATTCTATTAATTGAATTTATTGTCACAATTTCATAAGAGGTATGACTATTCTTTTTTTACGTTACAGTTAATACTAACCTTACTATATGTTGAGCAAAATTTCCGGTGTACCATTTCGTTCCTGACACATCTTACTAATATTATATGAATATGAATGTTTGTAAATATGGACGTGTGGTTGTATGGATCTTTGTGTTTCTTTCACGCAAAAACTACGGAATAGATTTTAATGAAATTTTACAATCTTATGCCTGTGTGATTGTCCAAAATATAACGATAAGTGTCAAACAAGAAGGTAAAAAATCTCCCATATACGAGCTATTATAGTGTGCGCTGCAAAAACCGTTACAGTTACACGCATATAATGTGTAACGGAAATGTTAACCGTAAATAGTCCTACAAAAAGCCCGCGACAATGCTGGTGCGAAAGATAGATATATATGCATATATCTATCTTTTTTGCGTAAGCTATTATTGCCAAAATAATGAACCATTTATTAATTATAGGGCGGAGCGAAGTTAGTCCAGCCAGCCAGTTTGTTATATTTCGTATTCATTATATTATGTCACAATAGGTACATGTACATCGTATTTCCTGTTTCAGTTAAAAGCTAATGTGATTGAATCAGAAGCTTAAGCAGCAGAGATTTCTTACTAAAACCTGTAATAAATATCAGGTAGAAGGTCATAGTACAACCTTCACCCAAAATTTACGAATAAATTTTACCGGTTAACAATAACCTAGTTCTAGATTCGAATAAGAAGCTTGGAATGGGAATTCTGTTTAATTATATTACCAACGTCTATAAAATTAGTACACATATTTTGAATTGAAAGAAAAATTACTAAGCATTGTACACGCATAGTATTAAGTCTACGTGGTGTATTGTGCCTTTCATCGTGCAAAGCTTTCAAACAGAAAGGCTGTGCGTCAGAATTGCCAATCAATGATGTCCTGAAATTATTCTGTCCTGTGTATTCAAATAGCCGACTTCGGAAGTTGCTAATTTCAATCGATTTTATCTCTATATGGCTCTAATGACGACCTTCCTCGGCACTCATGTGCATTACACCATGAAATACGTTAATGGAAACACAAGATTCAAGCTTGAGAGTAACTTCACTAATGGGTAGGATTTACTGTACTGTAATGGATTAGTAAAGGATTTGTTTGTATGATTACTGAATGAATGGCTGTTTAAACTAATTATTTAAATTATTACATTTAATAACTTTATCTTGGCATATGCTTAGCCTGAGTATAAACCAATATATTATAAACTTAGTATATTCTAAACTATCAGATTATGAATGATAATGAACTTTCGAATTCAACGCGTCAAATTCTGAAGTGATTTTTGCTTGTTATTACATTAAAGTTTAAGTTATAATGGAAGTTTATTAAAGATTAACGTACCCTATGTTATGTTGAACACGATAGTTATATAAAAAATAATAATAAATACGGGTCCACAAAGATACCTTTGATACTAAATTGACAGACGGAAATATAACTAGAACGTGGAAAGTAAAATAAATCCGATTACGGAACAAAATAATCGATATTCGTAGCTTTAGCTTTGATTTAATATTTTGTAAAACTGAATCTATGACAAACGATAGTACAAGGTCTAAGAAAAGAGGAGTAAAGTGATCGCATATAATTTTAAGCCAGCAAATATTCGAGACAACTCTGTGGCGTATTTTGGAGCGAAGCTTTCCATTGGCACCGAACTTCCATTGAACAATTTCGCTTTATCTTTGTTGTAACTGAACCCACTATATTTAGCGTTATATACTACCACATAGACAAAACACTCTAGGAACTTACAGCTACTTCTATACAATACTATAAGAACTAAAAAATACTTAAAAGAATTAATGATATAAATAGTATCGCTTGAAGTAAATGATACTTCTTTACCAATAAATTTCAAACACAATGTGATTGAACTAAATACTGACCAAATTTACTTCCTCTATTCCTATTTTATTTCTTAAACATCTTTGATATATATGATATTTAAAAAAGAAGACGACGTACGAAAAATATTAAGTAAAAACATGCCCATTGGACTAGCTACATGACATTTCTCTTCGTAGCTACTCCGATGCCATCTTTTCCATCGCAAGGAAATAAGAAAGGTGTGCCCTGCTTACCCTGGGCTTTTTTATTCTTAATATCATAAAATAAGTTAATCGTGTCGAAACCACTTTCATCCGTCCACTTATCCATCCCAAGAAAATTAAACTCGTTTATGGCTTCATCTAATTCCACTAGGATTAGAATTCACTCAGATCTATTTGCTTAATCAGAAGCAGGAAGTTGTTTGATCAAATCAACTTAAACATTAACAAAATAATTACTAAATTTGAAACAGTTCGAGATAGGAAAATTGATAGCTTCATCATTACTAAAGTTTCCCAATCGGAATCCCTTTTGAGAGAATTTACTAGTGTACGATGCCTTAACTCGACGAGGGTCGCTGCTGCGCCTTAATTAATGGTAATAGAGGTAGTTTTAGAGCGAATAGGGGCTTCGTCGCCAAATCCAAATGCCGTACTGAATCTGTAATCCCGTATCGGGTATTAGTTCACGTGCCAGTGGGCTCATCTCCGATGCCAGAGGATCGGTTTTCGCGTCACGTAGAATGCGGCGAGTCACTCAACCTCCGCACCGAGCCGTGCGGCGAGCTTTCATAACTTACGTCCACACAAATCTACGATTTCTATGCTTCTAGCGTTGTTAAATAGACATCGTACGAATCGGATTTCAATATCAAATTTTAAATTTTTATAAAATATTTTATTTTATATTTTAGTCTGGGCTGAGATAAAGGATTTACATTTGGCACGCTCCTGGCACCTCTTGGACTCTCTCGCTCCTTCTACGTCTATAATTGATTATTCTACGCATTATGCTCGTCGGCTTCGGGAGCTCCTACCACCTTTCTTTAGTATGTCGCCAATGTGGTCAGCATGGATGACCCCTACCTACACTGCCACTCACTTTCGCACCATAAATTGCTATTATCAATCTTCTTTCATTTATCCTATCAAAGTGTCTTTCAATCGAAATGTGGAAATTTAAATATTGATGAAAAATTATCTGCTTTCCATCATTTCTATTTCCAGCAGAATAAATATTGATCTTTTGAAGATAACAGACCTAATAGATTTATTGTTCCATAGTTTCTGAAAAAACAAAAGCTCATTGTTGTAAACATAACAACTGAATACCCGATCGTCAGAACTAAAGATAAAATTAACAATATAAAAAATTCTGTATGAAAGTCGAAACTAACGTAATTTAATTTACGACTTTATTAAATTACTTTCGCTGATTTTAGCTTTAATTCTTGAAAATCCTAAAGATAGGCTTCGGATAAATTAGTATTCCAGCCATGTTCACAAAGAGACTGTCACATTTGTGCCACATTTAAGAGCAACAAAGTTAACCTCACGTGCCAATGAATGAGGCCGTCAGTCCGCAATGCAGCACGTCTTGACCTCCAAATGTTATTTAGATGTTTCAGTGCTACATTTAGGATTGTACTGGCCGTGGTTACTTAGTTGGTGCCAAAGTTTCATGATCAAAATAAAACATACACCTTAGACTTTAGACAAAACTTATACTTAATTATATTACACTTTTTACTAAATTATTTTATGCATGAATTAAAATTGAATAAATAGATATGCACTATCGCTCGCAACCTAGAGCGCTAGGCAGTGTATACAGCATACATCTACGCATACATGCTCATCACCTACCGGTATTCCCTATATCGCCATTCTTTAGTCACTACATCAACTTTTAAGCGAAACTCTAAATATATAATTAGTATTTATGGAAGTAGTACGCATGTATTATCATCCATAATGTAAAAGGCAGTTTTGTTCTCAATATTATAACCGTCACAATACTATCTAAAATGGTTTTTTTATGTGCTATTTCGTTATTAATTTTTATTGAGTAATAAAAGTGGCCTTTGTGGAAACATTGAAATACCAGGTGATTTTTCTCGTGCTCAGGAATTATAAAGCTCCACGGATAACACGCAAGAATTTTTCTTATTTCTTTTTATCAATATTTTTGTGCCTAGCGTACCGTGCGTATAAGAAATAAACTTATCCAACTAATTAACTCAAGACTTAAAAAAATATATCTTCGGTGAACTCTCATTATGAATTTATAGCTCAAAAAATATTATTTCATTACTTGATCATATCATTATCAATACGTTATTCTTCATCACCTGGTAGTTTCACCTAAAGACGCGAAGACTCTATTTTCAGGTTAAAATTTCAAGACGTACTATAAAATTATTAATTAAGTCAATAACTATAAATTTATTTATTTTAATATGGCCATACTAGTTCAGGTCAATTTAAACAATATTGTCGGATTTAATGAACACAACACACAAACCACACAAATATCACAAACACACACACGAAAAATTACTGGTTAGATTTCGATGAAACTGTCATCAAATATTCGTTATGCCGATGATACTGTTTTACTCGCATCAACATTAGAGGATCTTCAGACCATCCTAGATAGAGTACAATCTGTCAGTTCGAAGTATGGTCTCAACATAAATGCCAAGAAAACCAAGTATATGTCGATCTGTAAAATACCACCAGCTAACCTCTAGCTCCTTTGTGATGGACAGCTCTTAGAAAAAATTATCAAGTACAAATATTTGGGATGTTGAGTTGATGACACGGGGGACCACAGTCTCGAAATAAGATGCCGGATAGAACAAGCTCGGAACGCTTTCTTCAGACTTAGGACACTTCTGTGCAACAAAAGGCTGAACATCGAGCTACGGATGCGGCTAGCGCGCTGTTATGTTTTCTCCATTCTCCTGTACGGCGTTGAAGCGTGGACCCTCACAGAATCGATGTGCAAAAAAGTCGAAGCCTCAGCCTCGAAGTCGAGATGTGGGTATACAGGAGAATGTTAAGGATATTAAGGAGAGACAAAGTAAAAAAATTAACCGTATTAGAGCGCATGAAGAAAAAGACAGAAGTGTTATATACAATAAAGAAAAGAAAGCTAGAGTACCTAGGCCACATAATGAGAAACACAAAATATGAACTACTGCAGCTCATCGTACAAGGCAAGATCCAAGGAAAGCGAAGTGTAGGCCGAAGAAGAACATCCTGGCTCAAAAACCTACGCCAGTGGTTCGGAAAGAGCACCAGTTCGCTTTTTAGAGCCGCGGTGTCAAGAGTGCAAGTTGCCCTAATGATCGCCGAACTTCGAATGAAGATGGCACTTTAAGAAGAAGAAATCATAATTAGGATGAATTATCTCTTTGTACACTTATATCATTTAATCCATGACATAAGTGACATTAAAACGTATGACAGATAATATAACCTGTATTATCTGTCACACGCTATAATATAACGTAAATTATCTGTAATACGCTGTAAGAGCAGCTACTAAAATTAATCGATCGTCTTTTTAATTGGAAATATTTAGAAATGTTCAGATTAAATTGAACTTACAGAAACGTAACCTTTGCCTTTTTATGAAATAAAAAAGTTATTTATGACGTCAGCTATAGAAATACATAGCTCTCGTGCCAATACGCATTTGAATTTTAAGCAAATACGCTGTGGAAATCCGCAGTGCAGTGTCCATGCGTACTTATCAATCTTTTAAGTCCGCAATCATTTGTAAAGCTTTCACACAAACTATGACTGGTGGAAAGGATTTAAGAATTTATGATGTGTTAAATAAATAATGTAAAAAATTATTATTAACAGAAGTTCTGTCATATTTGTATGTGTTCTGTTACGGTCGAGTTTGTTCTGTTGCAAATGAGGTGGCAGAGCCTACAGCAGCACGAGTAGTTCTTAAAAATTAAGCGCCTCGGGGGTCAGATTAGATTAGACAGCAATGCAAGATAAAATATTGGCCGAAATGAATACAAAAAATGTCACTTCAAAGGGCTATTTTATTATCACTCTTATTTAGCCATTGAACTCTTTTACAAAGTCGAATAGGTTTCAAAGAGCGTATTTAGAGGCGGTAATATAAAACATTTCAATTTATTGCAGAGGCGGCGTTGATGTAGTTAGTCGGGCTCATTCATCAGCCCGCTCGGGAGCCGGCCGATGTTTCCCGCTCAGAAATTGCCAATTTCCGCTGTCCACTGCCGGCTGGGATCCGATTTGCCTTTATATACATACGTAATTTGTTTTCCGATGCGCCTTTAACGTTATTTAAAAGCGAGAGGCAATAATTCTTTTATAGATAAAATCGAGTTTTAAACTGCATTCCAATTTTAGAACTAGTTCTGAGTATGAGTTACAGTTTGAAAAAAAGTGTTTTTAAGCAATCTAATGGTAAATCCCTTACGAAAGGCGTCCTTTCCACATTCGCTCTAACATAGTGTCTACCAATCCAAGACTATTCTTGGTTTTTCAAAGTGGTTAAAAAAACGAAGAATTACGAGAAAATAAGGATACTAGCATAGCGATACACCTCTTAAGGGCAGTAAACTGTGGACCTAGAAGTACTAAAGTACTCGTATAGCAATGGGCATATAAAATAAATTTAATAAGAACTAGTGGAGCTAACAGACCTGGTCATGCATGGACGTTGGCTTGTCTGGTTGAACTAACGTTTTGACTACTCGCGAAGAAATAAAAAACTCTCCTTGAACCCAATAGTAGCGACATCTACCGGTTGTGAAATTTGTGCGATTGTGAATATAAACCAAAACCCCACTGTGGGTGTGTGTTTGGGTCGAAATTTCACTACACACGCACAGATATTATACAAAAAAGATTGATTCTTTACTTCGTGTTACAAAGTTTGAATAATTGAATCTGTGAGAACCGCGAGTCGGCATCGATTTAATTAAATGAGTTTCTGGGTTAATTAAATTGGTTTCCCGTTGATTATGTTGACGAGCGCCCGTTTCGCGAAAACAATTACAATGCGACCTCGTGTGTTTACAAACATCACACATCTTGTTTATTCTAAATGAATATGTACACCTAATAATTAGTTGCGTCATAGTTTATATATGAATAAAACGAAGTCCAATTTCATAAATAGCCTTAGTCAAAACGTGCCTCGCTCAATTTTATTTTAAAGCTGCAATTCTTTGCGGAGGCCTAGCCCAGATATCTATCACAGGTTAAACTGTACACGGAAGCTTTGCGAGAACTGATTGCTTTGCACGATTCAATTCATCGCTATCAAAGTTAATTGGAACGCTTTCACCCGCCGCATTGTCGGGGGACGACTCATTTTGTGCCTGTACATATACACACAGAACGATGTTGTTATTTAAAATTGAACTTGGAATCTCTAAATGGTAAATCTCTATTCACTTTTCTATGGAATAATTGTCAAATAATATGCATAGATCCTTGAAGAGGAGAGTGTATTGGCTAAAGTCTGATTGTCTAGAAGGATTATCATAGACGGGTTTAAATACCTTAATCTTTCAATTCATTAAGTCGATGAGATATA
Source organism: Papilio elwesi (assembly GCA_029849275.1). Taxonomy (NCBI): domain Eukaryota; kingdom Metazoa; phylum Arthropoda; class Insecta; order Lepidoptera; family Papilionidae; genus Papilio; species Papilio elwesi. The sequence goes on along the minus strand of CM056700.1, from coordinate 8,215,408 downwards.
GTGGGTTTTATAACGACAAGAAAATTGATTCGCCTGCCAAATAATTTATATATTGCAAATGTGCGCGTTGTGAGAATCAGAATTTGAACTGATCGCACTTCACATGGAACCACTCCCAATTGTTTTAATTTAATGACTGTACAGATATGGCCATTTTTCCCGCAACTTGCTTTTTTAGTAAAGTATTTACTACACGTTACATTTGTAGGGTCTTTTTCTTGTAATTTTCATAGTACCTTTATAGAAAGGTTCTACGAAATATCTAAAAAAATAGAGAATATTAGGTTAGACTCTAACTCTCTTAAGAAAAGTATTGCGAATTTCTATCTGTTCTCTATTTTAATATTTTCCTCTCACAAATTTAATATTATATCAGTCGAACCAAATACGATAGCTCTATTTGTGGAAATCCATTAACCTTAATTTTATTTAATGGAGTTTCGTTTCAGTAATAACAAATATTTAGTTCGAAATGTAATTCATTTTAATGTTTCGCAAAGATATATTTATAGAATATTTTTTCAATAAGAATTAAGTTTGTACGACCACATTGCAAGCGATAGATCTATCGCTACGCACAAGATGGCGGCGATCCACTAGGCAAATGAGCCATTTAAAATTATAAGACGTCAGATGAAAATATAGACCTTTACGATTTGTATAAAACCAGGTTATTTACACCATTTATACCTTTCACGGCTTAAAAGCTGTTGGCAATATCTAAACAACAGAATCCTGGACTCGGAATCAAAAGCTTATCACAATTATTTTATAATGCCCATGATAATTATTGTTTTAACTATTTAATATTATGTAATGATGCCAAATGGAAATCTTTAATATCTGCTTATATCTTTGGGTTAAGGGCTTGAGTGCTATTTTTTATAATCCTACATTGTTTCATAGTTAATTAACTAAAATAACAATTTATCAAACAATTTTTTTTACAAAAATGAAGCATAATCCAATAAGTCCGTAGCTAAGCGTAAAACTGTGCCGCACGCGTCGCGGTGCTCATTCCGCTACGAGTCACGTGGCGTGCAATGCACGACGTGATTAAAATTGTTCAGATACATTTCAATGATTCTCTATAACTCAATATTTTATTACTTTACAGTATATGAATTTAACTAGCAATCTTATTTTGGAGTCACTACATGCTCACTCACTACTAAAGAGTTTTATATCCTAACCTCCTTAATGTACACGTTTGCCTCCTAGGGATCGCCCGGTGACCGAAGTTCGCTTCTTCTTTAAGGACTCTTTAAATATGCCAAATCTCACCTACTTCTGTACGCCCAATATTCACATATTAAAAACAAGTTCAACAACTGAGTTCTGCAATTTAATTTAGCTAACAATTGACCACCCTAATCTTAAAGCTAAAAGCCCTTAAATATCATCATCATATAAATCTGAGGTCAACTTATACTGGATAATAGTTTAGACCTTTTGGGGATGAATTTAGAAAAATCCTTGGGCTCGCTTACGTAATAACAGAAATCTTTGTGGACAATTTTAAGTTTCTAGGCCCAGCAGTTTGGGCTGTGCGTTGGTAAATCAGTCAGTTTCTTCTTTTATATATATATATATATATATATATATATATATAGATTGATGTATATAATGTATGTTCACACTTATCACTCCTGTTTATCCTAACAACCCTTTGTCCAATCCCACATATTGTAATCAGTAGCGTAGTATTGCTTAGTTAACATAATATATTTATTCATGCGATTGTATCTGCTACGTCTGTTGTTATCGGTACATTTGCATTGACATCTGCTCTCTCAAATAGGAAATGTTATAAATGGGAGGGAACCCCTCCACTGATTCTACACACAATAGCGACTTCCTTGTCATATAAACAAGATACGCTGATAGTTATTGACTAATTTTAGATTTATGTATATACATTAATTATGTAATTAATGAACTAAAATAACAAGAACATTTATTTTCAAGTTATTAGGTATTTTACAGGAATGGGATTTGATACGCTTATAAATTTATGAATTGAACGTGCACCGGTAATATCTATAAAAGGCAGTGTAGCGATCGCAAGAGATTGTACATTGTTAATATATATTATTGCTATTTAGCAGCATACAGCTAGCATATATGTAGGTAATCTACAAGTTTAAAAATGAACCATAAATTACGTCTTATATTGAAAGAATACTATTACCAATACATGTTTATTTAATCGATAAGCCTTCACAACTCGCTCCAAGTAAAAGGCACGCCAACGTACGAATGTTTTAACATAATTTCTTATTCATAGAAGTACTACTTTCTGGTTCGTTCAGTAGTTATCAAAAATTCCGTTTATGCGAAGCGGTTTATTTGTGATCTGGTAATGTTATATGACTTTCCGCTCTAACAAATGTTAAATATTTATAAACTTTGATATTATATTGGTTATAATTTTAATTTAGTCATACTGTAAGGGGATCCAATCTACATACATATGAAACAATCATAAACTCGAAAATTTATTTGTGAAAATCTTTCACTACTAAACCTACACTACATTTCAGTCAATTATAAGGCTAATTAATTATATATTTTTGTCAGTCTTTGTATCTTTGTACGCGATGCTATAATCTGCTAGGTTAGGTATCTGATATTTGTTGTTTTTTCTATAACGACGCCATAACCCAGCGGTTAGTCCCTAGACATCACATTGCGGGTCTTGGTTTCCATTCCAGCAGGGACAAGAAGAATCACGTGGAATAACAATAAGTTTTTGTCGTGATTTGTGATTAATGACCTTCGAAGTTGCAACTGATAGCACTGTTTATAAAAGGGTTGAGATGCAGATAATGGTAAAAATACTGAATTGATAGAATTTGTTAACGTAAAAAATAAATGTTGGATAGAGAAATTAATAAAACAATTGAAGATGATTGATGTGTAAGAACAGATACAAGCTCATAATCTATTCACTGCTCTTATAGCTGTTTTAAACAACGTTGTTGATAAGTTGATACGAAATAAAGTATCAAAATTAAAATGTAAACTAGTAAAAAACAGCGCAAATTACAAAATTATAATGCACATTCCTTGTAACCGACGCATCGCTTTAACTTAAGGGATTCGAGCGCCCCTGCAAAAAGGTTCGATTCGAATCGTCGCTTCACCCTCCCCCCGCTCCTCTCACCTTGTCCCCCACAACACCATCTGGGGGTTGGGGGGATTAGTGTTGCGCGCGCACACAAAATCAATACGGCTAGTTGAGCTACGCACAAACACGAACGGGCGAATAGAGATGTCATGGCCATGATATCGATATTAATTAACTGCCTATCTCCTTGAGTGTCTGAATGGCTCGCTCAAATAGCTAGATGATTGAATGATTTGTTTGCACCTATTGTCCGGACTCGATATGGAAACGGTCCGTCTGTTTGAGTCATGGTGATTGATGCTAGTCAATCGCTGTCGCCATTCTTTTGCTGTAACTTCGTCTAAATACACTCGGAATAGCCATAGTTAAAATCATAATTGAAAAATATCCCTACCAGTAGAAAGGCTTTATTTATTTCACTTTCAATACTAATACTGCGAAAATAACAAATTTATTCGTCTGTAGTGAGAAGTTTATTAGTTTTTTTTTAATAATAACATATTAGTATTATAATTCTTTCGCTATGAGAAAGATACAATATCTCTTTTACTATTAAATACATATCTGACAAAAAAATATGCCATTGCGAAAACTTTTAAATTTGATTAAATTTGTTATTAAAAATATTTGAGTAACGTGTACTTAAACATTTAAGTGAGTAAAATTACTAAAACTATCGTGAGATGAAGTTTGTCTTGTCTTGACTTGTCGGTACAAAACACCGAGAAAAAGGCGAACGTGAGTAAAGCCGTTTCATAAAAAAATTATTTTAGTGAGTGATAAAAGATTAAAGAAGAAAATCAAATTATATTAACGGACGACCGAATCTAATAAACAAGGTTCATAGATTAATCAATTAATTGAATCTTCATTCGTTTGACAATCAAAAGAAAATGCTCCGAATTTTCTCATTAACCGAGCTCTTCGTCAATTATTGGCTTCCTTACTGTTATCTGTTAAGAATTATCTCTTTCAACAGATACCTTGAAACTCTTTAATTACTGGCTATTTGTCTTTATTAAAGACATTGTTTTTGAGCCCGATGATCTTTGAGTTAAAATGACTTAAGCAATACTGGACCTCTTCAGACCTGATAAAGCTGGATGACGAACAGTACAAAATAGTTGAATTCAGATGGCCCTTACTTTAACGTTGATAGTTTAAAGTCCCCAACTGTAAAATGTCAATGGCTGAATTTTATAAGTGCAAAAACATTAGATCCTTGAAACCTTGTGTCAAATTCACAAAATAGAAGCACTCAATTTTTTTTAAAAGTCTTGGGGAAGGCAATTCTTTGTATTTTTTTATACTGTGATTCGATTCCTTGATTCCGATTTGATCAGCTTACTATATTTCCTAAATTTACTATCAGAACAGTGCTAGGGATAACAGTTGTAGTTGTAATTTGAAAACAACCTTCTTAGGGTGCATCCAAATCTCTCGAAAAAATCACTTGCAAGAACACCCTCTGTAAGCCGGTAGATTCGTTCGTCCAATATTTAAAACAAGTGTTTTTAAGCAAATTTAACTCTTATGTTCATTACTGTTACTTAGTGGAGAATGATTTATTCAAAAGTTGGTTAAAATGACTTGATAAATCTACTTTAAGTAATATAATATTACTTAAAGTATTATTAATATTATCAATTAATCATAGTAACACTTGTTATTATAAAATTCACCCTCGAAAAGTACAGTCGTGTCTGATAAATAATAAATAAATTTCGATATATTTTATGTAATGGAAAATGTCAGCAGTTTTATTTCTTCCCCAGTCATCGGTTCCCTGGGCAATATCGTGGGCAGCCGACTGCGGATTTTAATTAACTCTACCTTTGTTGTGTAATCAAGGGCATTAGGTTAAATAATGATTCAGTACGTAATAACTCGTTAATAAAAATGGTTTTGTAATTAATTGTATTATCAAACAAAACGTGTCTATCTATACTAATATTATAAAAAGGAAAGACTTGATTGTTTATTTGTTTGCATTGAATATGTTCTGAAACTACTGAAACGATTTGAAAAACCCTTTACTGTTGGGAAGGCACACTATGGTGAAATAGTCTAATTTGTATTTAAAAAAAATTGGGATCTTACTAAAACTCCAATAATGTAACCCAAGGTGTAAAAAATACCCGATATATTCTTTACTTTGTATTTTGGTCACTTTGTGTAATTCCATCCGACATAAGAGATAGGATGTTTTTTTAGCTACCCGTGTGAAGCCGAGCCGGATCGCTAGTTTTATATAACGAAGCAATGGTTGGTGCGTTTTTTTTGTCAAGCTTTCCGGAGTCCATATCCAATTTTCCAACTGATCCTTGACCATTGAACTACTCGTCTACTATATATTTAAAGCGGTAATAAATCATTTTTCTTTAATTTTATTGATAAGGTTTCCATCACGTTGAATAAATTAATTAAAGTTTTCTTAAAACAATTCCCCACGGAACTTATACAGCTTACCTAATCTAATTAAAACATTGTCATTCATAACGTGAGATAAGAGATATCGCGAGCGATCCGCGAAATCCAATTAGTTCGGAGGAAGAGTGGCCGCGACCCCACAGACCCTGCGAGCTCTGGGACGTGATTAAAATGACAAAGGGGCCCATTACACGGCACGACAGCCGCTGGGAGATTGCCTGCGCACGGAGACAACGTTTTACTATAGCTGCAAAATTTATCGGAAAGAAACCAAGAAAGAATCCAACGACCAATGATGTTACAGACGCAAAGAAATTCGGACGCCAATAATTGTCCTGTTAATAATTTACCGTTTTACTTTTTTATCAAACGTGACTGTTACACCAGTTATAGAAATATAATCAAAATGTATGTAAAATATGAAAAGCTATAAATATGTATAAAACTAATACGATACAATTTTATTCGTTCTAGAAACTGCGATATTATCAGAGAAAAGTATACATTAAATCCGGGAAGTAACTCGAAAACCAGTTTAAAAGAATCAACATTTCACTGGCCATAAATTTGTTACCAAAGCAAAACTTTCCGCTTGAAGAGTTTTACAAGAAAAAGTATTCCGGAATAAGTAATAAAGCACAAATCTAGAAGGTTCCGTGAATCATTTAACTATTTACCGGTGTCTGAAAGCCTTCGATTTAAGGAGACCTGCGTGAACCTTAAATCAAAATTTTAAAATCTATTGCAATGGATATATTCCTAAAATAAGACCTTAAAAATCTAAACATATAAACATAACGCTGGCTGTTGATCAAATTTACAGACATACGCATATTGTCACTTACATTACATTGTTTACTACAAGCGATAATCCGAAATATCATCAAAACAGCACACCGGCAAACCAAAGTGGCCGTGGACAGGAAACATTGGTAATAGAACCGAAAAGATGCTGGAATGGTAGCCACGTACAGGACGACACCGCAAACTCAATAACCATACATCGGATGGAATTAGGCGAAAAAAACCTAAGCCCAGTGACTTAATAATTCACGTAAACAAACATATATACATATAGAAAGTGCTTGCAGACCGAACTAGATCCGTGATACTATTGTAACATAGACCATTGTGTAAGTTAGCGACTATACATTGCGATAGTTTGCAAAACATTTGATATATTCCATCAATCATAACTCTACGCGTATACATATCAAGTTAGATAGCGAACTCACTCCCGCTTCCGGAAACTTCCCCGCCGACAGGGGTACTTAGAGGGTTTCCAACTTGTGCGTGACAAACACACATTCTGTATATTGTTGGAGAATCAATAATACATTACACGGAGCACTTTTGAAATACACGTACACTCAACATCCTGTAGCACGTGTTATGAACTCGAGAATAAGTACAAGGAGTATTTTCGCTTCCAAACTTTTGATGTGCAGTTGACTGTACGTGACATTTACAATGTGCTCTAGTCTTAGAGCCCCAACGCACTGAGCGGATGCCGAGCAGACAAGGTAGGGGACACGGAAAGAGGCTTGTCGCGAATACGCGGTTTGGTTTTCCGCCGTAGTGCGTACGAAAAAGTTTTTGATACATATTTTTGAGTGCATTGTATTGTGGCTCTTACATTGCAATACTGAAACGATCAAATGACACTAACGCTTACTTCATATAAAATAATCTCTTATGTATTTTCTCGTCTTTTTTATGGAGTCGGGGTTATATTTGAAAACACATTAGATACCTAATATTTCAAACAGCATATGCCAACTTTTAGAACTTATATATTCTTTCACACATTTTTACAATAAGCAAAATATAAAAAATGGAGTTATTTAGATAGATTTTTAATTTTTAATAGATTTTTTATGAAACGAAAGTAGAAAAATCATTTCACTCGCCGAGTAATTTTAATATGACGTGACCCCGTCTTGTTGTAAAGTGTTATTGATTTATTCGTTTCGAGGTTACACGTGACTGAATAATTGCTTCCGTTCTACTTCACGTACGAAACGACACACGACTTCAAGCCTAAATAAGGCCCAAAATTTAAGAAAAATATTTATAAACCTTCAGTGTAATAAGGGTTATTAGTAATACAAAAAAGTACTCATTATTGTCTAAGGTCACTAGTGTCGTCCATTAAAAACCATTTTCTATTCGACATACTTGATAAAAAACAAAAGTCGTATTATTACATCACGCGTGTGTATGACGTGCTGCATAAGACGCCGACGAACCAATATGGCGGCGTACGCGCGAACTCACGCATAATAAATACATTATACGAGTATGTAAATATTCTCGACTTTTTCTTTGCTTTTAGTATTCAAGGAGACAAATGATTTCGCTTTCGGCCTTTTATCACGTCAATACAGATCAGGGCATGTTATCCGAGCAAATCGCCCGTTTTTTCGTCCAAAAGTTAGATAATTTTGTTTGGCGTGTCAAGGAGCCGCGTCGTCGTCGGAAAGTTAATGACACTTCTGGAACTATTAAAAAAAGAAAAATGGCGATCCGCGTCGTGTCGGAATTAATCTGTGCGAACCGTGGAAACGTAAGATATTGTTCAGGTTATGAATTATATCTAAGTTTTGACATTTATGAAACTTTCTAAACGTATTGTAATATAATTATATTTTTCGTTATTTTCCTTTTTAGATCATTGATAGTTTTTTTTTGAAATTTTATGACTATCTTAATTGGTGTTAACATTTTTTAGTTGGTAACTAATTCTTATGTTAAGAGATATTTCACAACATTGAATACCTAATAGAGAATTCGATTAAGCGACCGGTGGTGGTACCGAAAAGATCGTAAATCGAAACGGTACCCACTCTTTGACATAAAACGTTAAATGTAAAGACATACTCACGGCTGTTCAGTACTGCTGAAATGCATCGCAATCAGTTTTCAGCGGAGTCTTTTAATTTGGCGGTGAGAGGCTGCCGCGTGAGCGAAGTGTCGGCTGAACGAGCTCGCGAGGGCTTCGAGGGCCGTCACATCTCGGCAGCGGCAGCGACGCGGTTGCACTCTAGGGCTGGCATTAACGAGCTTTTTTTAATTGAATTTTAAAGAATGATTAAGCATAGATTATTAACATCTATCACCGTATTGCGTTAAAGCATCTCTAAGAAATAAACACCCTCGCCTGTATCCTGGAGGAGTAGACAGAGATCACAGAGTTGCATATGGTAGGAATCCTATAATACCTATCTCGCTTCTTCTGAATTAATACATTTACGCTCACATGGCTCGTTGGTATTCTTAATACCACTTTTTTAATAGGTCATCAATTTGTATACGTTAGTTTAGTTTCTCTAGGGTGACTCCAACCAACGTCAATTCCAATATTAAATCTACCATTCTAGACTAAACAAGTTTTCTTATCACAAAGTCGTGTTACAATGTGCTGTGAAAATTTAAAATGCGAGGTTATATACCGATTATGTACGTTGGGTTTTCTAGGTTCTATTCTAATAAAATAAACAATAGAATCCATCGATCATTATGCCAATCTTCAAATATAAATCAAAAATATGTAACAATATTTATTTTATTTATCTGTCGAAAGGCAATGGTATCACGTTCTGTCACATTTTGAACTTTCTTATAACAGATAGTGGAAATGATTAAGCTCTTTAGAAGCGCTCTCGGAGAAAAGTGGCCTTTAACTTTCTTAATATGCGCATAACGGAAATTTCAATATTAATGATGCAGAAAACTTATCTCGAAATTGGCGACCCTGGCAACTTAACGATGCTTCATTGTCAGACTGCCAAGTACCACTACTTTACCAAGGAATCTACATACATTTGCATAAAAAGGAAAGTGACGGGGTGTATGGAAAGAGGGTGGGGAGAGGCTTTGATTCGCTTGTAACAGCCCCCACCTCTCTTTGCTTCATAGTTCTTTTAATGTACTTATTACTATGCTTAATACTGTCTTTCACAGATAAGGAGAAACATACATAACTGCGGCAGTCAGTTAACAACAGTCGCTTTCAAGAAGTGCCATTATTTTCTTGTTTCTTTTTTGTTTACCCGTATTGCCTGGTGCTACATCTTTTGTGTATAACAAAAGGTACGTGTTGCAAAAGCATATGCGCTAGATAAAGCCACATCAACCAGATTCGTGACAAATCAAACAAAGAAGATACTCGTAACCGTCATCCACGTATGGGAAAGAGTATGGATGTAGAAGAGAGTGGGAGGTGCCAGGATCGTGTAATATGGAACGTAATTGTTTCATACCTACTCTACCTATAAATTTGACCGTGTATTCTAAAAAAATGCGTCAGCTAATTAAGTTTCTTAAACTTACGTGTAAATTTACGCTATACCCGCATAACAAAAGTTCTAATAAAATATTTATGAAGACGTTGCGAGACGCGGAAAGCTTAGCGCTAAACCGGCGACGCTAGCGTCACGGCTATGGATTGCGACGTCGCAACCTGAGTGCCACCCAGCTCTTACACAATGACACGCCATTCTCATTTTAAAGGTTTTTCCTAGACAAAGGAATTTATAATTTTCTTCTGCATTGCTTCTCTACCTTATAATCTTGACGCAGCTCAAAGTAAAAATGGTTTAATTTTTTTTTATATAACGGCCTACTTAACGATAGGCAAAAGGGCGTGGCGGTGTCTTAACGAACATTGAATAAAAATAGTCATTAAGTAAATTGCACGTCTCCTCACCCGAAGTTGAGACATGGTCGCTTAACTTCACCATCTGGGGAATATGGGATGTAGGTAATTTCGATAACAAAGGCCCAGAATATCCTTGGACTTTTTTTTAATGTTTTCTGTGGCTATTTCAATAAATTGGTCATAGTTTTCTTTTTTAAGCCTGGATTCTCTTCTGCGCAACATAGAAAATGTCCGATAATCTAGAGGATTTCAATATCGTTTACATTTAGTATGATATTTTCTTTTTCCTTTCGATAACTTGATCAAAGGAATAGAATACCACGGAGGATAACGAGCAGTTATAATCTTATAGTCCGGTACAAATTCGTCGATCGAGCTATTAATCATATCGTAAAATGTATGCACCATAAGATCAATATTATCGGTGGACAGTAGTTTTAATGACCAGTCAATCGATGGGAGCTTTTCACGAATTGCTTCATAATTTGCACGATGAAAAGTTTTCTGTAACTTGACTTCAACTTAAGCGGCACGTCGGTAGTCATGGCTAGTTCAATTGATAATGATTTATGCTTGATATCTTCCACAATGAGGGGATCAGTACAAGCCGTGACAGAGCAATTTCTGTTACAAAATATTAAATCGAGTATACTATTATTACCATTAAAAGAAGAATTGTATTGTTTCAGATTTGATAGACTCATAAAATCGGTCGTTAATTGAACTAACCTGTTAGTACTTGAATGTGTTATCATAGATACAGCTCTACATCCGGATACCAGTCCGCATGAGTCACATTAAAATCACCCGTGATAAGAAAGACGTCACTGGAGTATCGTTCTATTATGTCGTAGATATATTCAAAAGTTGTACTCAATTCGTGACGCGTGCAATGAGGTATATAAAGGCAGCAGATATGTAAATGCACCGGATCAGTGCCCGGGCCTGTAGAATTTGGCGATCGGAGCGGGATACTTACCCATAAGAGATTAGAAGGTGCAGACACGTTCCATTCCTCGCGCGCAATGGGTTCTAATACACGACGTACTGCTAATAAAACGCCACCGCCCCTATGTGCACCGGTCAATGCTATATCCCTATCTCCACGAAAGACAACATACCTATCGTCAAAATAGTCTGAACTATGAAAGTTATCACTAAGCCACGACGCAGTTATGGAGTAAATATCGTAATAATTTAAAAGAATATTTGATAAATAAAAAAGAGTGAGACTTGGTCCGTAATCCCCTTACATTTTGATAGTAAATTGTTAAATTATAGTTAAGAGCCATTTAAATGAGCAATAACAATAATAATAAAAAGAAAAGCGCATAAGGTAGAATAACTTCGCATAAAAGTATCGTTTGAGAAGCACAGCTTCGTAAGAATTAACACACACAATAAGATAAAATGAAAGAAGTAGCATAACACAAAAGGGTATAGATGTAGTATAGGTTCGTAATGAGTTTGACATTTGAACCAAAATAAAACGGAAGTAAAGAAAAATAGCACAGCTTCCCGAAGAGTAACACACGAAATAAATAAAATTAAATAAAATAAAAATAAAAAAATACAAATCGCGAAAGGCAAAAAAACCAAATCGCACAACTTCGCAAAAAAAGTAACATTCGCAATACAATCAATGATGAGATAAAGAGCAAAAAAAATAAAAAGAGAATTATAATAGAATACATCAATAGTATAAGGATCAAGTCACTATTATAAACATGAGTTAACGAAGTTGGTAAAGAGCAGTCGTGACTTGCCTTGGGTTTTCTTTTTAATGTCAAAAAAGGGGTAAACGAGCAGCGGGTCGCCTATCGGATGAATGAACGGATGTTCATGGGCGTAGGTTATGATGCATGATGTTATTATGCAACACCAAGGGAACTGCAGATGCGTTGCCGGCCTTTAAGAAATATGGTCGCTCGCTTCTTGAACGACCCTAAGTCGTATTGGTTTAGAAATATCGCTGGCGACAGATCATTACACAACGCAGTGGTGTGGGGTAGGAAATATCCCGGAACACGCACTATAATGTAGTGCCAACCATAATATGGTGTTGATGAAAGTTAGAGCTCTGTCGTGTTGATCGATGACGGAATTCAGTGGCAGGAATTGTTGCAAACATACAAACAAATCGCAAAAGCTTCATTTCGCAGATGTGGTAATTAACATTTTTAGCTGACTATATTTGAATACAAAAAAAAATTTACACATACATTATATGTTGTTTGTTTATCAACATATATATATATATATATATATATATATATATATATATATATATATATATATATATATATATATATATATATATATATATATATATATATATATATATATAGTCATCCTCTTGGGTGCATAACTATTCTAACTTTCAACCTGTAAACATTTACAAAATACCATTGAACGGAATCAGCTGAGCTGTTTGGTAGACGATTCAACGTGTACAGACACAACATGTGGTTTTTATGTATTAAGATACCAAGGTATTGATGTTGTAATACTTTAAAACTTTTAACGACTAACTGTTGGTGTGATGGTGTTAGTCAGCTACATGGCTCCCCTTTAAGCGACGCGTACAGTCGGTTTGATGACTCGGCCAGATCTTGTTTGCTTCACTTGGCTGGTTGATGTGGTGTCGTAGTCGTTCAGAGTGTATGCCGGCTTGAGGCGATCTACGGAGATGACGGCTTCTCGTCCAGGCAGTTTGATTGTGAACGTCTTCTCGCTTCTTTTTAACAAAGGTATGGCCTATCGTACGGCGGTTGAAGCGGTTTTTTAACAGCGTCAACGCGTACGAATACATGTTCGCACTGTCGGGATGTACAAACGTTGCGCGGCTGTTGCTATAAGAAGTTGTCGTCCATAGACGATTTATCATTTGACTCGGTGAAGAAATCGCTCGGTAGTCTTAGGCTCTGGCCGTATGTTAGTTCCGCGGCACTGACTTAAGTATCGGTTCGCAATACCGCGCGAAGTCCTAGCATAATGGTAGGTAGCTCGTCGATCCAATGGCTGCTAGACGTTAAACGTGCCGTCAGTGATGTCTTCATAGAACGGTGCCAGCGTTCGACCATTCCGTTGCTTTGTGGATGATACGGTGTTGTACGTATTCTTTCTGCGCCTAGTAATTTTGTAAGCGAGACGAAAAGTTGGCTCTCAAATTACCTTCCTTGGTCAGATGTTATTTTCGATGGACAACCGAAACGTGATATCCAGCATTCGTAGAATATTCTCGCAACGGTTTCCGCTGAGATATCCTGTGCTGGTACGGCTTCCGGCCATCTTGTAGTCCGATATATCATTGTTATAAGGTAGCGGTGTCCTTCCGGCGATGTAGGTAGCGGTCCAACAATGTCAATGTGTATGTGCGAAAATCGATCAGATGTCGGCGTGAAGTTTGCTATGGCGCTATTTGTATGGCGGTGGATCTTTGCCTTTTGACATGCGATGCAAGTTCTGGTCCATTTTGCGACGTCAGTATTCATTTCGGGCCAAAAGAAACGTTCTGCGATGAGCTTGCGCGTTGTTGATATGCCGGGATGGCTGAGTCCGTGTACAGCGTTGAATGCAGTGTAGCGGAGAGCTTCCGGTACATATGAACGTATTCGCGACGTCGAACATTCGCTATAAATTTGTTTGCTTGAGTTAGGCAGCGTTACTTTTTTGATTTGCAGATGTTGCTGCAGTAAATGTTTCATAGCGCTATCTTTGTCCTGCGCATCAGCCAGCTGTTCGTAGTCAAAAGTGGTGGGGCAAGCGATCGCGTCCACTGGTGATAACGCGTCCGCGACGACGTTATCAACTCCACTGATGTGACGAATGTCCGTCTTAAACTCGCTAATAAATAAGATTTGACGAGTTCTTCTCGGTGTCTCGTTGCTTCCATTGTGCTTCGTGAATGCGTAAGTTAAAGGTTTGTGAACAGTATATATGATCAGCTGTCGGCCTTCAAATATCTTGCGAAAATGTTTTACAGCCATGTATATCGCTAGTAATTCACGATCTTACGCGCTGTATTTTAATTGTGCGTCTGTGAATTTCTTCGAGAAGTATCCCAGAGGCTGCCAGGCCTTGTTTACATATTGCTGTAGTACTGCGCCTGCACAGAAGTTAGAAGCGTCGGCCATAAGTGCTAGCGGGACAGAATGATGCGGGTGCGCTAATGTTGCGGCGTCTGCTCGTCTTGCATTTTTGATACGCTTGCGTAGCTTCCTCAGTCCATATTATTTTTGTTTTATCATTTATCTTACTGTTGTGTAAGTATGCGTTGAGCGGGGCTTGTATAGACGCGGCGTTTGGTATGTTATCTCGGTAATAGTTAACCATACCGAGAAAACGTCGAAGTTCTTCGACAGTTGTAGGTTTTGGATAGTCGACTATTGCTTTGATCTTGTCCTCGGGTGATTTGATTCCGTTTGCCGACACGGTGTAGCCGAGAAATTTGACTTTAGACTTGCCAAATATGCACTTTAAAGGGTTTATAGTTACGCCGTATTCTTGAAATCGTCGTAATATTTGACGTAGATGTTGACGGTGTTTGTTTTCGTTTTCTGAAGCGATGATCACGTCGTCCATGAATGGGAATGCGAAGTCCAACCCTCTTAACACTTCGTGAATAAAACGTTGGAAGGTCTGGCCACCATTTCGAAGACCAGGGCAGATACGGGGAAACTCGAAAAGGCCAAATGGTGTTATTATCGCTGTTTTTTCGACATCATTCTTTGCGATTGGAATTTGTTGATATGCTCTGTTGAGGTCCAATGTTGAGAATATGGTCTTCGATGATAGCTGGTGTGTAAAATCGCGTAGTCGAGGTATGGGATAGCGGTCTGGCTTGGTAACCGAGTTCAGCTTGCGGTAATCGCCACAGACGCGTATGTCACCATTCTTTTTTGGAACGACGTGTAGCGGACTGGCCCATGGGCTCTTGCTCGGACGACAAAGGCCTTGCTGCATCATGTTTTCGAATTCTTGCTTCACCTCGGAGTATCTATGTGGCGGTAGTGGCCTCGCTCGAACGTATATGGGTCGTCCAGACGTCTCGATAACATGTTCTACTCTATGCGTGTAGTGCCGGGATATTCCGATAGTATGTCGTGATACGATTGTTGTCGGTCGATGCTTCTGATTGTCGGTGTGTTGCTGTTACAAGCCGGTGCATTCACTGCGAGACTTGGAATGTTATCGATCAATCAGCGGTTCTTCAAACTAAGCTATGGTGGTTTAGAAAGTCGGCTCCCAGGATTGGTTTGTTAACGGCTGCAACGATAAACTTCCATTTATATGGTCTTCGTAGGTTAAGGTCTACCTCCGGAGTTTTTTTTCCGTAGGTGGCTATTGGAGTGTTGTTTGCGGCGTACAGCCTGAAGGGTAGAGGTTGTGCGTATCTTCCCTTTGTTTTTGGTATGACGCTAATATTCGCGCCTGTGTCTATCAAAAACGTAAGCCTTGATTTCTTGGCCTTGACGAATAGGCGATAAGATTTGCTTGATACGCTAGATTCCGCCGCAGCCAGCGTGTTTTAGTTTTCCGCTGTTTTAGAGTTTTCATTCTTGAACGAGCACGGCGTGGTGCACCTTCTTGCGTCAATGCCAAATCGTCGGTGGTAGTAGCTGTACGGTGACGGTGATTCACCTCGCATGCGTGAATTAGAGCGATGTGGCACGCTGGATCTGTTGCGCGAACGATAAGGGCGACGCGAACGGCTGTGCGTAGGGTAACTGCGCTGCGTTGATTTGAGATCAGCGACTTCCAGGCTTAATTTTCTTATTTCTTCCAGGATAAATTGAACATCGTTGCTTCTTGGTGTTGACGGAGTTGCGGACACAGCGGATATTTCTTGACTTTGTTCCAGCATCTTGTCGGCGAGAAGAGCGAGTTCGTCGAGTGCAGCGGTCTTACTGATGGTGTCGCTAACAACAAGGACTGAGCGAACTTGCGGTGGGAGATGATTCATCCACATTAATCTGAGCGTGGAATCGGGTACTATATCGCGAGCCAGATTACGCATGCGACGGAGCAACTGACAGGGTTTTTGATCGCCAAGTTCCATTTCCTTCCTTCGCTTTCTTCATTAACTGATATGAGCCGCTCCTTCAATATGTGTGTCGTATTGTTGTTGATTCGGAGGGTTGTATAATAAATCTGCGATTTGCTCGACGTCTTGTTTTTCGAGCTGTGCGATGACCATCTGCGCTAATTGTGTTTGGCTTCTCCTTAGGTCGTGGGTTGCATCTTCGAAGCTGATAAACCACATCCTCGGTCGATCACGCCAAAATGGAGGTACTCTGAGTGATAGGGAAATGCCTCCGACTTCTTGTGAAGGTGCGTAGCTAGCCCGCTGTGTGCCGATGGCTTCTTCGGTGGACATCCTTTTTCTTTATTTTTTGTCGGATATATTAGGCTTCAGGCTTTCTTTATCACGTCGGGGTCACCACTTTAGGAGATGTAGCTGAATAAAACGACTAGTTCCAGACTGACTGCTGACTGACTCCTTTATTTCGCCTAAATGCGCTCTTTATATGCACGAGCGGAAGGTAGTTAACACAAGGGGGTTTACAACATAATAATGAACTCCCACTCTACACTACACTACAAATGAGAATAGAATACAAACTTTTTTCTAATAAACATTGTAACCGACATTACCCGAAGAATTGCAAACCTTAAGTGGCAATGGGAAGGACACATTGCTCGCAGAACGGATGGCCGATGGGGCCGAAAGGTCCTAGAGTGGCGGCCACGTACAGGTCGACGCAGCGTAGGTAGTCCTCCCACACGATGGACCGATGATCTGGTCAAATTTGCGGGAGCCCACTGGATGAGGGTGGCAGAGGATCGATCCTTGTGGCGATCAATGGGGGAAGCCTACGTTCAGCTGTGGATAGATATCGGCTGGTGGCATCCACCAACCCGCACCGGGCCCGCATGGGGATTATAGCCCCTTCCCACTCTCGGAGAGGAGGCCTGTGACCCTGCAGTGGGGAAAATTCTAAAAGAGGTCGATTTAAGCAAGAGACAGTAGCCTGAGCGCTGTTTGTAGTTAAGTAATAAAGAGTGAGACTTGGTCCGTAATCCCCTTACATTTTGATAGTAAATTATTAAATTATAGTTAAGAGCCATTTAAATGAGCAATAACAATAATAATAAAAAGAAAAGCGCATAAGGTAGAATAACTTAGCATAAAAGTATCGTTTGAGAAGCACAGCTTCCCAAAGAGTAACACGCGAAATAAATAAAATAAAAAAAAAGAAACAAATCGCACAACTTCGCAAAAAAAATAACATTCGCAATACAATAAAATGATGAGATAAAGAGCAAAAAAAATAAAAAGAGAATTATAATAGAATACATGAATAGTATTAGGGATCAAGTCACTATTATAAACATGAGTTAACGAAGTTGGTAAAGAGCAGTCGTGACTGGCCTTGGGTTTTCTTTTTAATGTCAACAAAGGGGTAAACGAGCAGCGGGGCGCCTATCGGATGAATGAACGGATATTCATGGGCGTAGGTTATGATGCATGATGTTATCATGCAACACCAAGGGAACTGCAGATGCGTTGGCGGCCTTTAAGAAATAAGGTCGCTCGACCGACCCTAAGTCGTTTTGGTTTGGAAATATCGCTAGCGACAGATCATTTCACAACGCAGTGGTGTGGGGCAGGAAATTTCCCGGAACACGCACTATAATGTAACGCCAACCATAATATGGTGTTGATGGTATTTAGAGCTCTGTCGTGTTGATCGATGACGGAATTCAGTGGCAGGAATTGTTGCAAACATACAAACAAATCGCAAAAGCTTCATTTCGCAGATGTGGTAATTAACATTTTTCGTTGACTATATTTGAATATAAAACAAAAATAAAAAAGTTTACACATACATTATATGTAGTTTGTTTATCAACATATATATATATATATATATATATATATATATATATATATATATATATATAGTCATCCTCTTGGGTGCATAACTATTCTAACTTTCAACCTGTAAGCATTTACAAAATACCATTGAACGGAATCAGCTGAGCTGTTTGGTAGACGATTCAACGTGACAACAACAACAAGACACAACATGTGGTTTTTATGTATTAAGATACCAAGGTATTGATGTTGTAAGAGTTTAAAACTTTTAACGACTAGCTGATGGTAAGTTGTTTATAAATAAGTTTGAGCAAATAAGAGCACAAACTTTGCCAATATCGGACACTCGGCGCACCGCGCTTCGTCTACAGTCACATACAATATTAAAAAGACTTGTGTCGTTCCTACAAATGAGAATAGAATACAAACTTTCTTCTAATAAACATTCTAACCGACATTGCCCGAAGAATTGCAAACCTTAAGTGGCAATGGGAAGGACACATTGCTCGCAGAACGGATGGCCGATGGTGCCGAAAGGTCCTAGAGTGGCGGCCACATACAGGTCGACGCAGCGTAGGTAGGCCTCCCACACAATGGACCGATGATCTGGTCAAAGTTGCGGGAGCCCACTGGATGAGGGTGGCAGAGGACCGATCTTTGTGGCGATCAATGGGGGAAGCCTACGTTCAGCAGCGGACAGATATCGGCTGAAACGACGAACCAACAATATCGTTCTGTACGCGAATAATTGTTTTAGTATCGTGGTTATTTTATTATGAAATAATAATACAGTATTAATATTATAATGAATACAATAATAAGCTTAATTAGATTAAATGAAAGAAATCAAACCCATTTTCAAGCGGAAAAGATAAAATTTAACATCTGTTAATTTCTAAATTAATTTTATCGCTTACTTGAAATCGAATGCAGCGCCCGAGACGGATCCAGTAATTGGTCCAGATGCCAGCTGCGCCGCCGATATTGATGAAGGCTAATCCGATCATCCAATCGCTGCAAACGGTATATGAAAGTCGATTTAAGGGTTAATTTCACTGAATTTAATTCTATCTCTTTTGATGCTCAGTATTTACTGTTAATTTAGATTCCATATTTTTATTACTTGAATGTAAACTTGTTATTAAAATGAAAGATTTGCTTTGTGGTAACATAATTTCAATTTTAATTCAATGCATTATTAGGGCAATACGGTGGTGTGCGTACATGCAAAGACGACCATACGGTAAAGTTTACCCTAGAATTGTGTACCATGATATGAAGTCGAGGATGACCAACCGCCATTTGAACATGTAGTCCAAAAGGACCTGCAGAATGCTGCTTTGGGCAAATACGAAGTCAAGAGGTTGCTAAATAGAGGATGAGGACAAAGGAACAGCGGCCCCAAATAAATGGGACAAGGTGGAGTTTGAAGAAAAAGATTTTTAGCGGCGGCATTATCATCGAGACAGTGGTGACTTCACTGCCAACGTTAGTCAAACTTTCTGATCTAAATAGGCTGTAGGAATTAATAGTATCACTTTCTGCTTTAACGGAAAAGTCAGATTTTTGAAGTGAAAACTTCGTCGCGTTAGACGATATTTGTTAGGTGAAAATGTTATAGGTTCGCGTGAACAACATGCTCGACATGCGACAAAACCGGCCCATTTGTTCAACAGATTTTGTTGCAAGCTCTACGACCTATTATAATAATTCTTTAAGAATTTAAACTTGCTTTAAACGTATAAAGCTATTTTAAGCTGGGTGCAGAGGAACTACAAAGTGAATATTTTCCCGTCAAAGTGCGAGCAGCCTGTGGAAAAGTAGACACACAGCGTCCGCGAGGCGTTGGAAACTTTGCTCAAGGATTTTCCCAGTGCAATGTAATTAGTTTCCAGTGGAATATATGTATTCTAATTTCGTCGGAAACTTCAATTCTTGTTTGTACCACGTAAGAACTCATCTCGCATGTAAAATGCATTAAAGAAAAGTTTTAAAATATAATTCAACTATGTCGAAACTACAATTTGTTTAATAACATAAAATGTAGGGGCTGGAACATCTTTATAAGAATATTTAAAAGGGTGGGTTGGGGCAGTGGCAGGTAGGCGCTTTACTTTGTATAATTTATTTCATCCCTATGCTCCAAAAACGGTGAAGGAAAACATCGTGACGAAACCAGGCATGTCTTAGAACCACTAAATTCGAAGACATGTGGCATCCACCAAGCCGCACCGGGCCCGCATGGTGGATTATAGCCCCTTCCCACTCTCGGAGAGGAGGCCTGTGACCCTGCAGAGGGGAAAATTGTAAAAGAGGTCGACTTAAGCAAAAGTCAGTAGCCTGAGCGCTGTTTGTAGTTAAGTAAAAAAGAGTGAGACTTGGTCCGTAATCCCCTTACATTTTGATAGTAAATTGTTAAATTATAGTTAAGAGCCATTTAAATGAGCAATAGCAATAATAATAAAAAGAAAAGTGAATATAGGTGCATAAGGTAGAAAACCTTCGCATAAAAGTATCGTTTGAGAAGCACAGCTTCGTATGAAGTAAAATACGAAATAAATAAAATAGAAATAAAAAAAACAAATCGAGAAAGGCAAAAAAAAGAAACAAATCGCACAACTTCGCAAAAAAAATTAACATTCGCAATACAATAAAATGGATGAGATAAAGAGCAAAAAAATTAAAAAGAGAATTATAATAGAATACATGAATAGTATTAGGATCAAGTCACTATTATAAACATGAGTTAACGAAGTTGGTAAAGAGCAGTCGTGACTTGCCTTGGGTTTTCTTTGTAATGTCAACAAAGGGGTAAACGAGCAGCGGGTCGCCTATCGGATGAATGAACGGATGTTCATAGGCGTAGGTTATGATGCATGATGTTATTATGCAACACCAAAGGAACTGCAGATGCGTTGCCGGCCTTTAAGAAATATGGTCACTCGCTTCTTGAACGACCCTAAGTCGTATTGGTTTGGAAATATCGCTGGCGACAGATCATTTCACAACGCAGTGGTGTGGGGTAGGAAATTTCCCGGAACACGCACTATAATGTAACGCCAACCATAATATGGTGTTGATGGTAGTTAGAGCTCTGTCGTGTTGATCGATGACGGAATTCAGTGGCAGGAATTGTTGCAAACATACAAACAAATCGCAAAAGCTTCATTTCGCAGACGTGGTAATTAACATTTTTAGTTGACTATATGTGAATATAAAACAAAAATAAAAAAGTTTACACGTACATTATATGTAGTTTGTTTATCAACAATATATAGTCATCCTATTGATTGCATAACTATTGTAACTTTCAACCTGTAAGCATTTACAATACCATTGAACGGAATCAGCTGAGCTGTTTGGTAGACGATTCAACGTGTACAGACACAACATGTGGTTTTTATGTATTAAGATACCAAGGTATTGATGTT
The DNA here is from genome assembly GCA_029849275.1 of Papilio elwesi. NCBI lineage: Eukaryota > Metazoa > Arthropoda > Insecta > Lepidoptera > Papilionidae > Papilio > Papilio elwesi. The sequence goes on along the minus strand of CM056700.1, from coordinate 8,193,875 downwards.
GTAAGACTTTAAAACTTTTAACGACTAACTGTTGGTGTGATGGTGTTAGTCAGCTACATGGCTCCCCTTTAAGCGACGCGTACAGTCGGTTTGATGACTCGGCCAGATCTTGTTTGCTTCACTTGGCTGGTTGATGTGGTGTCGTAGTCGTTCAGAGTGTATGCCGGCTTGAGGCGATCTACGGAGATGACGGCTTCTCGTCCAGGCAGTTTGATTGTGAACGTCTTCTCGCTTCTTTTTAACAAAGGTATGGCCTATCGTACGGCGGTTGAAGCGGTTTTTTAACAGCGTCAACGCGTACGAATACATGTTCGCACTGTCGGGATGTACAAACGTTGCGCGGCTGTTGCTATAAGAAGTTGTCGTCCATAGACGATTTATCATTTGACTTGGTGAAGAAATCGCTCGGTAGTCTTAGGCTCTGGCCGTATGTTAGTTCCGCGGCACTGACTTAAGTATCGGTTCGCAATACCGCGCGAAGTCCTAGCATAATGGTAGGTAGCTCGTCGATCCAATGGCTGCTAGACGTTAAACGTGCCCTCAGTGATGTCTTCATAGAACGGTGCCAGCGTTCGACCATTCAGTTGCTTTGTGGATGATACGGTGTTGTACGTATTCTTTCTGCGCCTAGTAATTTTGTAAGCGAGACGAAAAGTTGGCTCTCAAATTACCTTCCTTGGTTAGATGTTATTTTCGATGGACAACCGAAACGTGATATCCAGCATTCGTAGAATATTCTCGCAACGGTTTCCGCTGAGATATCCTGTGCTGGTACGGCTTCCGGCCATCTTGTAGTCCGATCTATCATTGTTATAAGGTAGCGGTGTCCTTCCGGCGATGTAGGTAGCGGTCCAACAATGTCAATGTGTATGTGCGAAAATCGATCAGATGTCGGCGTGAAGTTTGCTATGGCGCTTTTTGTATGGCGGTGGATCTTTGCCTTTTGACATGCGATGCAAGTTCTGGTCCATTTTGCGACGTCAGTATTCATTTCGGGCCAAAAGAAACGTTCTGCGATGAGCTTGCGCGTTGTTGATATGCCGGGATGGCTGAGTCCGTGTACAGCGTTAAATGCAGTGTAGCGGAGAGCTTCCGGTACATATGAACGTATTCGCGACGTCGAACATTCGCTATAAATTTGTTTGCTTGAGTTAGGCAGCGTTACTTTTTTGATTTGCAGATGTTGCTGCAGTAAATGTTTCATAGCGCTATCTTTGTCCTGCGCATCAGCCAGCTGTTCGTAGTCAAAAGTGGTGGGGCAAGCGATCGCGCCCACTGGTGATAACGCGTCCGCGACGACGTTATCAACTCCACTGATGTGACGAATGTCCGTCTTAAACTCGCTAATAAATAAGATTTGACGAGTTCTTCTCGGTGTCTCGTTGCTTCCGTTGAGCTTCGTGAATGCGTAAGTTAAAGGTTTGTGAACAGTATATATGATCAGCTGTCGGCCTTCAAATATCTTGCGAAAATGTTTTACAGCCATGTATATCGCTAGTAATTCGCAATCTTACGCGCTGTATTTTAATTGTGCGTCTGTGAATTTCTTCGAGAAGTATCCCAGAGGCTGCCAGGCCTTGTTTACATATTGCTGTAGTACTGCGCCTGCACAGAAGTTAGAAGCGTCGGTCATAAGTGCTAGCGGGACAGAATGATGCGGGTGTGCTAATGTTGCGGCGTCTGCTCGTCTTGCATTTTTGATACGCTTGCGTAGCTTCCTCAGTCCATATTATTTTTGTTTTATCATTTATCTTACTGTTGTGTAAGTATGCGTTGAGCGGGGCTTGTATAGACGCGGCGTTTGGTATGTTATCTCGGTAATAGTTAACCATACCGAGAAAACGTCGAAGTTCTTCGACAGTTGTAGGTTTTGGATAGTCGACTATTGCTTTGATCTTGTCCTCGGGTGATTTGATTCCGTTTGCCGACACGGTGTAGCCGAGAAATTTGACTTCAGACTTGCCAAATATGCACTTTGAAGGGTTTATAGTTACGCCGTATTCTTGAAATCGTCGTAATATTTGACGTAGATGTTGACGGTGTTTGTTTTCGTTTTCTGAAGCGATGATCACGTCGTCCATGAATGGGAATGCGAAGTCCAACCCTCTTAACACTTCGTGAATAAAACGTTGGAAGGTCTGGCCACCATTTCGAAGACCAGGGCAGATACGGGGAAACTCGAAAAGGCCAAATGGTGTTATTATCGCTGTTTTTTCGACATCATTCTTTGCGACTGGAATTTGTTGATATGCTCTGTTGAGGTCCAATGTTGAGAATATGGTCTTCGATGATAGCTGGTGTGTAAAATCGCGTAGTCGAGGTATGGGATAGCGGTCTGGCTTGGTAACCGAGTTCAGCTTGCGGTAATCGCCACAGACGCGTATGTCACCATTCTTTTTTGGAACGACGTGTAGCGGACTGGCCCATGGGCTCTTGCTCGGACGACAAAGGCCTTGCTGCATCATGTTTTCGAATTCTCGCTTCACCTCGGAGTATCTATGTGGCGGTAGTGGCCTCGCTCGAACGTATATGGGTCGTCCAGACGTCTCGATAACATGTTCTACTCTATGCGTGTAGTGCCGGGATATTCCGATAGTATGTCGTGATACGATTGTTGTCGGTCGATGCTTCTGATTGTCGGTGTGTTGCTGTTACAAGCCGGTGCATTCACTGCGAGACTTGGAATGTTATCGATCAATCGGCGGTTCTTCAAATCGACAACTAAGCTATGGTGGTTTAGAAAGTCGGCTCCCAGGATTGGTTTGTTAACGGCTGCAACGATAAACTTCCATTTATATGGTCTTCGTAGGTTAAGGTCTACCTCCAGAGTTTTTTTCCGTAGGTGGCTATTGGAGTGTTGTTTGCGGCGTACAGCCTGAAGGGTAGAGGTTGTGCGTATCTTCCCTTTGTTTTTGGTATGACGCTAATATTCGCGCCTGTGTCTATCAAAAACGTAAGCCTTGATTTCTTGTCCTTGACGAATAGGCGATAAGATTTGCTTGATACGCTAGATTCCGCCGCAGCCAGCGTGTTTTAGTTTTCCGCTGTTTTAGAGTTTTCATTCTTGAACGAGCACGGCGTGGTGCACCTTCTTGCGTCAATGCCAAATCGTCGGTGGTAGTAGCTGTACGGTGACGGTGATTCACCTCGCATGCGTGAATTAGAGCGATTTGGCACGCTGGATCTGTTGCGCGAACGATAAGGGCGACGCGAACGGCTGTGCGTAGGGTAACTGCGCTGCGTTGATTTGAGATCAGCGACTTCCAGGCTTAATTTTCTTATTTCTTCCAGGATAAATTGAACATCGTTGCTTCTTGGTGTTGACGGAGTTGCGGACACAGCGGATATTTCTTGACTTTGTTCCAGCATCTTGTCGGCGAGAAGAGCGAGTTCGTCGAGTGCAGCGGTCTTACTGATGGTGTCGCTAACAACAAGGACAGAGCGAACTTGCGGCGGGAGATGATTCATCCACATTAATCTGAGCGTGGAATCGGGTACTATATCGCGAGCCAGATTACGCATGCGACGGAGCAACTGACAGGGTTTTTGATCGCCAAGTTCCATTTCCTTCCTTCGCTTTCTTCATTAACTGATATGAGCCGCTCCTTCAATATGTGTGTCGTATTGTTGTTGATTCGGAGGGTTGTATAATAAATCTGCGATTTGCTCGACGTCTTGTTTTTCGAGCTGTGCGATGACCATCTGCGCTAATTGTGTTTGGCTTCTCCTTAGGTCGTGGGTTGCATCTTCGAAGCTGATAAACCACATCCTCGGTCGATCACGCCAAAATGGAGGTACTCTGAGTGATAGGGAAATGCCTCCGACTTCTTGTGAAGGTGCATAGCTAGCCCGCTGTGTGCCGATGACTTCTTCGGTGGACATCCTTTTTCTTTATTTTTTGTCGGATATATTAGGCTTCAGGCTTTCTTTATCACGTCGGGGTCACCACTTTAGGAGATGTAGCTGAATAAAACGACTAGTTCCAGACTGACTGCTGACTGACTCCTTTATTTCGTATGTTTTCGAAGATGTCGTTGCTGCTAACCTTATTGACGGTTCTTACAGCTTCATCTAATACAGGGCTCACGATCCGGGTGATCGTGAGCTGGAAAAATTAAAAAATTTTAGGTCCCCTAGTGAGACCTTTGTTGTTGACTTGTATGCTTTCTTCGGTCGATTCGTTTATCGTCGAAGATAATAATGACTGGACTGGATGTTGTCTACTTGATCGTCGAGGGGAGGAGCGTACCTATCCCCCGTCGATCGCCAACTGTGTGATTATCGAGTAGCTGGGGGCGGTGAGAACCGCCCTATACCGCGGGTGTGATTAGTGTCCGCAATGCGTATCCTTTGTCGTCGTACTCGAAGGCGAGGACGGTGAGAGGTTGACGTGGGTTGTCTTTTCGGAGCTTGTGTTCGTGCGTCTTTGCGATCGTGTTTGATCGTGAGGACGTGTTTGGGTCTGCGTTTTGCGGCTGTAGCATCAGGATTTGGAACGTAGTCGGCGGCCTGTACTATGAGGGGGTTGGGGTGTGTAGGTGCGCTTTCAAAGTAGCGCTTGGAGATTTCAAGGAAATGTTCCTGGATTGTGTCTATTTTGAGATCGTTGTGGATGTCTTCGTTGCGCTGGTACCATTGAGCCCCAGTGGCTTTACGAAGGAAGCGATTTTGTATGGTTTGGAGTGTTTTTATCTTGGAAGATTGTACATGAGCGAAAACTACGCTCGCGTAAGATATTATGGGCCGAATGCATGACTTGTAAAGCAGCAGTTTGTAACGGAGGGGCAGTTTGCTGGAAGAGCATGTGAGTGGGTGGAGTTTCACGTTTACTAAGCAAGCTTTACGTCGGATTTCTTTGAGGTGGGCGGAAAAATTTAATTTTCTGTCTAGTGTGACTCCTAGGTACTTCGCGGTTTTTTGCCACGGAATAGGTTGCCCGAACAGGGAGATTTGACCTAATTTCAGTCCTTTATTTCGCCTAAATGCGCTCTTTATATGCACGAGCGGAAGGTAGTTAACACAAGGGGGTTTACAACATAATAATGAACTCCCACTCTACACTACACTACAAATGAGAATAGAATACAAACTTTTTTCTAATAAACATTGTAACCGACATTACCCGAAGAATTGCAAACCTTAAGTGGCAATGGGAAGGACACATTGCTCGCAGAACGGATGGCCGATGGGGCCGAAAGGTCCTAGAGTGGCGGCCACGTACAGGTCGACGCAGCGTAGGTAGTCCTCCCACACCTAGGACCGATGATCTGGTCAAAGTCGCGGGAGCCCACTGGATGAGGGTGGCAGAGGACCGATCTTTGTGGCGATCAATGGGGGAAGCCTACGTTCAGCTGTGGATAGATATCGGCTGGTGGCATCCACCAACCCGCACCGGGCCCGCATGGTGGATAATAGCCCCTTCCCACTCTCGGAGAGGAGGCCTGTGACCCTGCAGTGGGGAAAATTCTAAAAGAGGTCGATTTAAGCAAGAGACAGTAGCCTGAGCGCTGTTTGTAGTTAAGTAAAAAAGAGTGAGACTTGGTCCGTAGTCCCCTTACATTTTGATAGTAAATTGTTAAATTATAGTTAAGAGCCATTTAAATGAGCAATAACAATAATAATAAAAAGAAAAGCGCATAAGGTAGAATAACTTAGCATAAAAGTATCGTTTGAGAAGCACAGCTTCCCAAAGAGTAACACGCGAAATAAATAAAATAAAAAAAAGAAACAAATCGCACCACTTCGCAAAAAAAATAACATTCGCAATACAATAAAATGATGAGATAAAGAGCAAAAAAAATAAAAAGAGAATTATAATAGAATACATCAATAGTATTAGGGATCAAGTCACTATTATAAACATGAGTTAACGAAGTTGGTAAAGAGCAGTCGTGACTGGCCTTGGGTTTTCTTTTTAATGTCAACAAAGGGGTAAACGAGCAGCGGGTCGCCTATCGGATGAATGAACGGATATTCATGGGCGTAGGTTATGATGCATGATGTTATCATGCAACACCAAGGGAACTGCAGATGCGTTGGCGGCCTTTAAGAAATAAGGTCGCTCGACCGACCCTAAGTCGTTTTGGTTTGGAAATATCGCTAGCGACAGATCATTTCACAACGCAGTGGCGTGGGGCAGGAAATTTCCCGGAACACGCACTATAATGTAACGCCAACCATAATATGGTGTTGATGGTATTTAGAGCTCTGTCGTGTTGATCGATGACGGAATTCAGTGGCAGGAATTGTTCCAAACATACAAACAAATCGCAAAAGCTTCATTTCGCAGATGTGGTAATTAACATTTTTCGTTGACTATATTTGAATATAAAACAAAAATAAAAAAGTTTACACATACATTATATGTAGTTTGTTTATCAACATATATATATATATATATATATATATATATATATATATATATATATATAGTCATCCTCTTGGGTGCATAACTATTCTAACTTTCAACCTGTAAGCATTTACAAAATACCATTGAACGGAATCAGCTGAGCTGTTTGGTAGACGATTCAACGTGTACAGACACAACATGTGGTTTTTATGTATTAAGATACCAAGGTATTGATGTTGTAAGAGTTTAAAACTTTTAACGACTAGCTGATGGTAAGTTGTTTATAAATAAGTTTGAGCAAATAAGAGCACAAACTTTGCCAATATCGGACACTCGGCGCACCGCGCTTCGTCTACAGTCACATACAATATTAAAAAGACTCATGTGTCGTTCCTACAAATGAGAATAGAATACAAACTTTCTTCTAATAAACATTCTAACCGACATTGCCCGAAGAATTGCAAACCTTAAGTGGCAATGGGAAGGACACATTGCTCGCAGAACGGATGGCCGATGGTGCCGAAAGGTCCTAGAGTGGCGGCCACGTACAGGTCGACGCAGCGTAGGTAAGCCTCCCACACAATGGACCGATGATCTGGTCAAAGTTGCGGGAGCCCACTGGATGAGGGTGGCAGAGGACCGATCTTTGTGGCGGTCAATGGGGGAAGCCTACGTTCAGCAGCGGACAGATATCGGCTGAAACGACGAACCAACAATATCGTTCTGTACGCGAATAATTGTTTTAGTATCGTGGTTATTTTATTATGAAATAATAATACAGTATTAATATTATAATGAATACAATAATAAGCTTAATTAGATTAAATGAAAGAAATCAAACCCATTTTCAAGCGGAAAAGATAAAATTTAACATCTGTTAATTTCTATATTAATTTTATCGCTTACTTGAAATCGAATGCAGCGCCCGAGACGGATCCAGTAATTGGTCCAGATGCCAGCTGCGCCGCCGATATTGATGAAGGCTAATCCGATCATCCAATCGCTGCAAACGGTATATGAAAGTCGATTTAAGGGTTAATTTCACTGAATTTAATTCTATCTCTTTTGATGCTCAGTATTTACTGTTAATTTAGATTCCATATTTTTATTACTTGAATGTAAGCTTGTTATTAAAATGAAAGATTTGCTTTGTGGTAACTTAATTTCAATTTTAATTCAATGCATTATTAGGGCAATACGGTGGTATACCTACATGTAAAGACGACCAGATGGCTAAGTTTACCCTAGAATTGTCTACCACGATATGTAGGCGAGGAAGACCAACCGCCACTTGGCCGATAACAGTCCAAAGAACCTGCAGATAGCTGGTTTGGGCAAAAACGAAGTCAAGAGCGTGCTAAATAGAGGATGAGGACAAAGGAACAGCGGCCCCAAATAAATGGGACAAGGTGGAGTTTGAAGAAAAAGATTTTTAGCGCCGGCATTATCATCGAGACAGTGGTGATTTCACTGCCAACGTTAGTCTGGCTGTAGGAATTAATAGTATCACTATCTGCTTTAACGGAAAAGTCAGTTTTTCGAAGCGAAAACTTCGTCGCGTTAGACGATATTTGTTAGGTGAAAATGTTATAGGTTCGCGTGAACAACATGCTCGACATGCGACAGAACCGGCCCATTTGTTCAACAGATTTTGTTGCAAGCTCTACCACCTATTATAATAATTCTTTAAGAATTTGAACTTGCTTTAAACGTATAAAGCTATTTTAAGCTGGGTGCAGAGGAACTACAAAGTGAATATTTTCCCGTCAAAGTGCGAGCAGCCTGTGGAAAAGTAGACACACAGCGTCCGCGAGGCGTTGGAAACTTTGCTCAAGGATTTTCCCAGTGCAATGTAATTAGTTTCCAGTGGAATATATGTATTCTAATTTCTTCGGAAACTTCAATTCTTGTTTGTACCAAGTAAGAACTCATCTCGCATGTAAAATGCATTAAAGAAAAGTTTTAAAATATAATTCAACTATGTCGAAACTACAATTTATTTAATAACATAAAATGTAGGGGCTGGAACATCTTTATAAGAATATTTAAAAGGGTGGGTTGGGGCAGTGGCAGGTAGGCGCTTTACTTTGTATAATTTATTTCATCACTATGCTCCAAAAACGGTGAAGGAAAACATCGTGACGAAACCGGGCATGTCTTAGAACCACTAAATTCGAAGACATGTGGCATCCACCAACCCGCACCGTGCCTGGTGGATTATAGCCCCTTCCCACTCTCGGAGAGGAGGCCTGTGACCCTGCAGAGGGGAACATTCTAAAAGAGGCCGATTTAAGCAAAAGTCAGTAGCCAGAGCGCTGTTTGTAGTTATTATAGACAAACTTATGTCCACCATATTAGTGGATAACAAAAGCGAAAAAGTGGGTATCGGTAACCATCGAACGTAGGTATGAGCGACAATATCTTATATCAAAAGGAACTGCATAATCTTTAACCGTCTGTTGAACGGGATTGAAAGCCCTTTCCGTTTTATTTTTACTAATAAAAAGTCTGAGCATAAAGAATTTATAATCACTTAGCGTTACTCTCAGCGAAGCTAAGAACTGAGAGCTAGTTATAATAAAATTTTAATATTTACCCCATGGTTTATGGGTCACGAGTTTCGTGCGAGACATTTCAAAGCGAGAACTAAATTACCTAAAAACATTCGAGCGGAACTCCCTGGAACCACAGTTTGCACTTAGTACTCGCCCCTGTTGCTGAACTATCGCGCAAGTCGATAGGCGGGACATGAGCGGAACACTAAGTATATTATTGCATTTCAAGTATATAACTTATGTTTAAAGTCCAGCAACACGTTGGACGTTGAATTTGACTTAGAACTTGCGACTTATATGTTTTATATATTTTTTTTATCAAAATGATAAAGAATTATATTTAATACGCAATAACCTATACTAATAATACGTAAGTACTGTAGTTTTCTTTCCCTTTTAATATATTAGGAGAGATATATTATGTTTACACAATTTGATATTACTTTGTTCATTATATTGAACAGATCCTTTCAACTTATTATATTGATACCCATTTTCTTTCGTCGTATAAAGGACAAAGTAATTGAGCGAGCCAGCGCGGTGGCTTGTTTTCTTATTAAGCGTACTTGTACCTACTTCATATGTTATTTTGTTGAATAAATATCAAAGAATTATTAGAGTATTTGGAATCATATGACATAGTTTACCTTTAATATAATAGAAGGTACATATTTTCGACATGAAGGAAAATTAATAAAGTAATGTGATAATATAAATATAACGAATTATATATGTAAGTTTAACAAATTACATATTAAAGTAAGTTTAACCGCAACAACATCTGTTGGGAATGCGCCGGCTCGACCGGTGAAATACCACGACCTCACAGAAGATAGACGTGAATTAAAAGTATTCTGCATTTCGTCTGACGAGTGGAGCGTCGGAGGTCCAATTTCAGTCCTCTTCTCATTTCCACCCTTTTCTAATAAGGATGGAATGGGAAGAGAAATAGTATTGGACGAGGAGGGGATCGATAGGAGAATAAAACATTCTTTCTCTTGTCTTTCTCTCCTCTTCCATTAAAGGCAGGCAGCTACGACTCATTTGCTTCTTGCCTTGCCTTGCCTCAATTATTGTTGACCTGGTTGCTTATTTGCCACCTTCTACCATAAAAAAGTTATATAAATAATTCATTGAGAAGGTGTAAGCACAAGCGTTTAAACAAGTCCGAGCCTGAACCTTAAGTCAAGTATTAATCATAAACAGTGAAGGACTGTTTAAGTTGGAATGCATTTGAGAAGACATAGAACAAACCTGAATTCGGCAGTGGAACGTCTTTTTGAGAGGTTAGATTGTGTTACGGATATTACGACTGGGGAAATGAAGGCATTTTTATTATCTCGTAGTAAAGCTAAGTAAAATATGATAAAGTGCCTATTTAACTAGACACTAAGATATGCTAAATATATTTGTATTAGAAATAGAATGGTCCCAACAAACTAACAAGTCACTAAATTACAAATATCCTTTGAATAGACGCAACTTGCACTGACGGAGTAGGAAGTTAGTCAGTTGCTTGTCAGGCGTCTAACGAGCCAACTTGCGCAATTTGCAATACTACGCTCTCTAGGTACTCTACTTTCCACCCTTTGCTTCATTAAGTTGAGAATAACTTTACATAATACGTAGCAGAACTTGGTGGTGACAATGCAGTATAAGAAAATGTTTAAAAAACAATCTCATTCATGTTCTTTTCGTTCGGTTACTATTTCACTAAACAAAGACTTTACGATGACTTTCGTCTGATGGGAAATGTTATGTCAACCCAAGACTACTTTTGATATTTCTATGCGGGATGTTATATTGAGACGTAAAGCCATCATCTAAACTTCTTGAAATAAGTGTACAGTATCTCTACAAACCAAATCTACCACAAATTTAAAAGCTAAAATAGCATTCCCCGCTCACAGAACCTGAACAGAAATCTGTAGATTGGAGATTAATAATCGCTAGGTGACCTATTATAACTGTGTTTCCTGTTACAAATAAAAATGTAAAAGAATAAATGAAAGAAATGTAACTTTAAGCTAAGAGTTTTGGAGCCGAGTGAAGGAAAATTAAATTAGAAACATGCTTCGCGAGCGAAATAACTAAGAAAGGATAGTAATTAGTCAAGAGGACATCTGTCGGCGAACTGTAGTCTAAGAAAAATACAAACCAACTTTTAAGCAAGGGCACTTTAAATTAATTAACTAAAAAAGATATAGTGAGCTAAAATAGCGAAAAGTCGCCAATTAACTGCATACTGCGAGGGAAGACGGAGGGAGTGAACAAAGTGCAAATGACAGGGCGTGCTTTAGAGAAAATCTCACGCTTTTAATTATTCTTACGCCAATTATTTTTAATATTCTTGCAAACAAAAACATGATGAAGTGGCAACTGTATGGCGTCTTACTGGGCCAAAACACAATGTTTTTACTACAACCATCAAGTACAAACAGTACAAACATCAAGGTAGTAGGTCCCTTGGAAATGGCAAGAATGGTGCACGTGACAAATTCTTGTCCCGGGTTAGACATCCTTTCATTTTTACTTTGCATACATGATTACTTTCATTCGGCTGATGACTAAAGTCCTGGAGGCCCAGTCCTCAATACGAGGGATGGATAAACATGTTCAACTCATTTGCTTGTTGCGGATGTCTACAGGTACCATTAACATCAGGTGAGCCGCTAGTTCGTTTACCACCGTCTTGCACAAAAATGTGAAAATATCAATCAAGATAAAGATTTCATTGCTGTAAGTATCAGAAACTAAACCTAATTATATGCCTTCAGTGAGACTAAGGACCGGCTTTCACTGAGCTATCTAATATCGCGCTATTAAACCAAGACTAATAAGACAATGTTAAGGAAGCATCCAAGATCCATCGCTCTTAGGGATCAAATTGAGTTCCTAGAGGGTTTTAAGCTTAAGCTTAATTACAAGCTGCAGCCGGAAGTTATGTGATGGAGAGACCGCTTTCTGAACTAACCAGATCCTAAACTATACAGCTAGGACTTTATTCTCTGGCGTTTAGTAATGTGTAATTGTTTATTACTTTCACACAGGTAGATTTACAGCACACTCATAACAACCTACAAATGACATCAAGGTTTCCTTAATTGTTACATTTGATTGTTGTTTTACGTAATAAAAGATAAAAGCTTAAAATAAAGTCGAATACATTTAGACTATTTATACGACTATATTACTAAGAATTTCCGAAACAAATATTATAACAAACTATAGAACAAATACGTACAGCTTGAGTCCAAAGTAAACATTTACAGCAACAGTCGCCCACGCTCAGGCAGTGTTTGTTCTTGTTCCATTCCATCTCCACCTAAAAGTAGAATAACTTATTGTACGTTTTATTTTTTGGATATGTTTGATTTTGTTCTCAATCAATTTTGGATTATCCTTAACATTATTTATGTAGTTTTTATACGTGAATATGATTAATAAAATAGTATATTCTAGAAAAGGGTTGCCTGAAACTGAATGTTATTGTTAACTTAGAAATATTTTTTACCGAATTAAAAAAGTAGGAGCTTCTCAATTCCCTTGTATTGTTTTTTTATCTTTTTTACCTTCGAACTTCGATATATATGAATCGATTGTGGAATTTCTTATGCCCGATCGGATAAATGCTTCCAGAATTAATCAGGAGTATCGAGAATTGAAGTCGGCTTTTGTAGTTCTATAAGTTTAAATTATTTAACAGCGGTAGAGCCCGCAACAACAACAAAAACCAAAAAAATCTCTTTACTGGGCTTTGGTAAAGATATAATTTCAATGATTCATGTGTCACCGAACGCCGTACAAACAGGTTATCATATACGTTTTGCGTTCGCTTTCGTATCCATGGGGCAGGACTCCGCACCGCTATTATTTGTCATTCTACCCCCGTTTCGTGGTGCCTATCGCGTTTCCATCGATTACAAATAAAACATCGAACAACGATACGCTTTTAAATGGAAAATCCCATGATAGCTATAGAGAGGACAATGAACTTTGCGCTAAAAAAATATATCTCATACTGAATCAGGTCTATACAATGATGGTATATTTTTGGTACTTTTCCGTTAGCCGGGCACAAGTTAAAATCTTTCTCTCTCGTTCTTTGCTCATTTATTTTAGGTATGGATATTGTTTTATTTAAGAAAAAAATGGTGAGGTTAGGCGTGTGCGAGAAGCGATGCGTTTGAAATAAAGGCGTTATGTTTACGAAATAATAAAATTTGTTTGAGTATTTTACACCATATGTAAGCTTCTATAGAACATTTTTGTACGAGAGTAGAAACATATGTAAAACTGTAAAAATTTTGACTTTTTCACTTGCCTGCTTGCCCGGTTAATTTAAAAGGACTATTTTAGTACTATTATTTTTAGTATTATATTCATAAAATCTATTCAGCGAACGCTTAACTATTTAGTAATTAGTATTGAATTGTCCTTCCCTTTGGACTATACCTATGCATAAAGAAGTGGGCCTTGAAAGACACAAATGTTTATTTAAGAATTACTCTTTTGTGCATTATTATTTTTTTACTTTTGCTCATTCGGCCTGTTTATTACTAAGATTAAAAAAAAAGAATGCAAAATAAAAATTGAGTTATGAACTGAATGTCTCGGAATATTTGTATAAAATATGAATTTTAATTTTTACAAGTTGTAGAAGGTTTATTAAATGTTGTAATTAATTTGATAGCTTTGAAGGCGCTCTCAGTTCTTTGACTTTCAACTATACTCATAGGTTAAATACCAAAGGCAATTTAACGTTTGAACTTGTGTAAGTCGTTGTCTATACCTATACCTTTGTCTTCGATAAAGAAATTAAATAGCAAGAAAATCCCTGACATGTTAGGAGAATATGACTGAAAAGTATAATTTGGGCTTGAAAGCATTGTTCAGTGGGTTAGTAAAGATAAAATTTATTAAAAAAAACCTGACCCGGTATTCAAAAAATATTTTTCTTACTAAGACTCTATATTCCTCAATGTCTGATTGCTAATTCTTTATCAGTCCGATTTTCGGGAGAAGAGAGTTTATTTTTATCTCGTAAAAAATATTACAAGGATATTAACAATTCCCTTGTAATATTTTTTATATATTTTTTTGTCCAAATCGTTTTAAGACCCAATATTTTTATAACAGGTTAATGAACTCGCTACGTCTGGATCGAGTGTCCCTAATCTATACCTGCCGAGTAGACTACAATCCCCTGGTACATGTCTAGACGAATTTGACAGGAGTCACCCCTCCTCCTCCCTCCCTTGTGAAGACGTAAGCAGTGAGTAAGGTGAAGACCTTACTACAGTGACCCTTGAGCCTTCTTCAACTGTTATAGTTTTTTGATATCGTTAACATTCACGCAGTGTCCTGTTTGTAGGCAGTTTTGGCAACATTTGAGTAAGGGACCTCGCACGCCAGTTTTCTGTAGTTCGTTAATAAGTTTGACATGATTTAAGGTTTTAAATGGACGTGAAAAGTCTATAAAAAGAGCTAAGACATGTTTCTTTGAGTTAAGGTTGGATTTAATCTCATCAGTAAATTGAGATAACAGAGAAGTTGTGATTTTTATTAAAGGGGCATACCGAGGCGTTATCTACAAAAGCACGAAAATAAATGTTACGTCAATCAGGTTATTCGTAAAACTTGTCTTGGTAAAAATTCCAAGGAAAATATTTACAAGAAGCCGCGTCCTATTACAGCGTGTATATTCGTATATCTTAATCTAGTCCCGGGCGCTGTCCGCTCGCTTGTCAATCCGAACTCTTCAAAATAAACGAGCTCTTTATCACCGACATAAAAGGCATTTCTGGCGGAGAGAAATTTATTTAGTGCCAACGCGAGCCAAGGGGACCTTCATTTTTATCCTCTTATCGGACTTTTACATTTAAATGTTATTTCTAACGCCCAAGAACATTAAATAAAGTCTTAGAGCTGACGAAGTTAATTATGATAATTATACGCTAATGTATCCGATTAAGTAGGAAGAAGCGTTCCAATATAATTTTGATTAAAAAATAATTTCATTAATGAAGTTGAAATGACCTCGCAATAAGGTCAATTATAAATACATTTTAGGAAAAAATTGTCTAATTTCTACATAGTACAGTCGGGGTACGAAAAACTTCCGTCAGTTTTCACATCAAAATAATTCCTTTATTAAATCGTAGATATTAAGTACTTTATGAAATTAAAGCACTAAGCAGACAACTGTATATAAATTATACATAACTTTCTATCATAACAAAGTTCAACATAGCAAACACTACTATGTAATTGTCAGTGTCCGTCAGTGTCCCTGGTACAACGTCATATGTCTACTTTAAGGTGACGGCGGTATATGTAGTTGATAGTTTATAAAATCGAATTTTATTGTATCTGTATGAGATGTCAGTAATATATTTAGAGAACAGGCAGGATTTCGAGAACGCAGAGAGGTAGGAAGAAATTTGGATTTAAGGAACTAATTACGTACGTTTTTTCTTCTAGGCGACCAGCGGGGCGGAGTCGCAGGTGGCAGTGCTGTGCGAGTCCGGCTCCAGCTATCACCCGCAGTACATGTCGGCCGCCGGCCGGTGGACGCCCGACCTCACCACCAAGCCTCACAACTGCCTGAAGGACAAGATGGAAATTCTCGACTATTGCAAAAAGGTAAGCGCGCTATCAACCCCTTTGTATGGAAGAAGATAGCAAACGAGCATGCGGTTCACCTGACGCTAAGTGACCGCTACCCATAGGTATCCGCAATTAGCAAATAAGTTGCGGATGAGTTGCCTACCTATTATGACAGACCACTTCTTCTCATCCTATCCTTATACGGAAAGGATGGGAAGCAGAAGATAATTAGAATTGAACCCCTGGCACCTCACTCATCAGACGAAACGCAGATTACTTCTACTTCACGCCTGTATGAACGGTGAAATTGGTGTTTCACCGTTCGATCCGGCCTATTCGTGCCAAAGATGTTGTTGTTGCAGACTCCACCGCTGTTAACTGTCTAAAAAACTTATCGTCATTGAAGTAATGAGGCTACTTCTTTGAGAGTCAGCCAGGTACATTACCTGCAAAACCTGTAATTTGGAGGATGTAATTATTCGGCTAATTAAAACAAAATCCATGTGATATATCAAGTAGGCCACTTCGTACTCTGATGTCTGACAACTTTTGAACAACAACAAATCTTTTAACCTTTTTCCACGACATTACGGCTCATTATTTTACTTTTATGCCATGAAGAGTTCAACTAGAAAAAATCTTCAATAATAATTAGTTAGTTACATTCTATTACCTACCTCGTGTATAACGATAAAGTTGGGGCGTGATGTAAATACTTATAATAATTCATCATGGTAACATAAGTTCCATTAATAATTCTGTTTGTTCGGTCGTCGACTCATCGGCTTTATGTTGGGGCGAATTCATTAGTCATAGCTTGATCGACTTCGAGCGTTGTTTGCCCCGTGTCGAATAAACAATTAGTATTCATAACGAAATCAAATCGTAGTCTGACTTGCATAACTTGATCCATTTGTAATTAAACGATGCAAAAAGAAACTGTTGAAAAAGCGATCTACATTATTTGCATTCTAGATCAAAAATAGGATAGATAGAGAAGCTGATAAGGCAATCGGGATAGTAATAGTAAATGGAGCCGCGTTGGCTCTTAAAATGTGCCCAGAAATTGTTAAAGAATTGTTCTGTACGTAGCTCATTGGGTAAAAGTACAGAGTAGGGACAACAGCTCGACCAGGGAAATACCACCACCGCACAAAATATTCATAGAATTTTTGACGTCAAAACTTCTTTAGGCTCGCTTGACTTGCGAGTAAGCTGGTGAATGCGCGACGAGAGGTTTACGAAAATAATGATCGGGCGAGGCGATCGGAAGTTGATTGAATTTGGAACAGTTTCGACGAACTTTTTTCATTTATTTTTTTTGTAATCATGTTTGAATTTTATTGTTAAGATGCAAAGGTTTTTTTGTTGATATTTATTATTAAACTGCATTATTATCATTAATTAAAAAAATCAAGAGACACAGAATCATATTCCTAATTGATGTATGTAAAAAAGAATATGTAATCTTTTTTCCAGGTGTACCCTAGCCACGATATTACCAATATCGTCGAGGCCTCGCACTACGTTAAAGTGAGCAACTGGTGCAAGCTTGGCTCGAGTAACGCCGCCAAGTGCAAGGTTACTCGCTGGGTCAAGCCTTTCCGTTGTCTTGGTGAGTATAATTTAACTAATATACATAATACGATTTTATAACATGCCATGAATGGACTGATATTGACCCGGTTAATAAAATCAAAAAGAAGATCAGGCATAGATACGTTACTTTTAGGCAAATTTCCTTACATGAAACCTTGAGAGACAAAGAAAAATAATGATGTTAATATAACGTTGTACATATTATTGTAATTAACGAATTATTCTAATGCAAATTTAGTTTTGTGTCTTTTGAGATGAACTTTCCGTCCCTGTTTCTCATCCTAAATTCCGTTTAAATCCTTATTATTATTTTTTCTATCACGTACTGTGCTCGCGCGTTTTATTAAAATGCCTACCATTGATATTAAATATAAAAAGTATATTGTTCCTACATAACAACAACACATTAACTACAAAGACTATTTGTCGGCAGAAGGTCCATTCCAATCAGACGCGCTGCTGGTGCCCGAGAGCTGCCTGTTCGACCACATCCACAACCAGAGCCGCTGCTGGCAGTTCGCACGCTGGAACGCCACCGCCGGCCGCGCCTGCGCGCAACGCGGACTCCGGCTCAGGACCTTCGCCATGCTGCTGCCTTGCGGGATCAGCCTCTTCTCCGGTGTCGAGTTCGTCTGCTGCCCCAAGCATTTCAAAGGTGAGCTCACTCATACCTTAAAATTTGATACACAGGGAAAGAAAAAGAAAGCGAGAGAGAGAGGGAGAAATAACAATCAAAATAACAATATAAAGCCCACGCGTAATACATGACTATTAACTTAATCGCATTTGAAATGGAAAGAAAAGTATTAATCAAATCGTTTATCATTAACGATCATCGGTTCGACATTATTTTATCGAAGCCTTGTAGCCTCATTCAATATACGAACGTTACCATACCATACCATAAAACATTATTTTTTAGAAAATGTCAAGATGCATAAGCCAATGGACGTTGGTGTACCAGTAAGCCCCGGCGGTGAGGAGATGCTGGCCGCCTCCGCTGCGATGGACGAACGCGATGATGAACTGTTGGATGATGAAGATGCACTCACCGATGATGACGATGACACCCTCAACTTGAGCGATGATGACGACGACGATGACGGTGATGACGGTGAGTTCGGTGAGCATACAAAATTCTCTTTTTTAACATAACATAAGAATAATGATATTGACGCGAATACTACTCATTGGATTGAAACAAATTTTACGGGTTTTAGTTTATTATACGGTATTTGCTCCCGACATTTCGAGCACTTTACAGCGCTCATGGTCACGGGGAGGGGGACTGAGGTGTTTGACGTCCCAATGTCAAAATTAGACAGCATGTGTGTACAAGCTTGATTTTGAGTATCGAGTCTCTTATATAGGACAAACAAAGAGACCCATTAAAACCCAGGTAAAAGAACACTTAGCTGACCTAAAACACCAACGCTCCAAGAAGTCTGCGGTTTGTGATCATGTATTAATCGACCCTCGCCATTATATAAGATTTGATAAACCAGAAGTTCACAAAAAAACACCGCTTCCTACCCGGCATGATACGTGAGGCTATTGAAATTAAACAAAAACATCCTAATTTCAATAGGCAAGATGGCCGGGTACTTATTATTGCACCTGCTTGGGTGGTGAACGGGATAAAATCCGTAAAATTTGTTTTATTCCAATGACGTAAGAAGTACATAATACATATCGTTAGGGGATACACTCGAAAGAAAAAATCTCGACAAAGCTCTGGAAGTACATAAGAAAAAATGGACGGACGTAGGTTTTTATCATGTTTTTGAGGCGAAAGAACTCGTTTCTTCTACAAATTGTAGTATTTTGAGGAGAGAAGATTCGATTATTTGTTTATTCCAGATACACTCATTAAACTACTGCACCAATTTTAAAATTTCTATCACTAATAGAAAATTTCTCTATCAGTTAATAACTAATGCTATTAAGTTAATAAAACAACTAACGTTGTCAGATATGGATGAAGATGAGGACGCTGACCTTTCTCGCGACGACGACGCAGAAGACGATGACTACACGGACGGCGACGAGAACGCCTGGCCGCGCCCCGAGACTTCCTCGCCACCATCCACCACCAGCACGACTACCACGACCACCACAACATCCACCACCGTGGTACGTTTGTTTCTTTGACTAATTATCCTGCTTGTAGGACCGTATTAAGGTGTTATCTAAAACTTTACGTTATGTAAGTCAATCGTCAAGTCAATATTAGTGAAATTAATTGTCGCAATGGGACATCATACTTATTGAGAGTGAGACTAAATTGATAAGTAATGTTATATAAAAACACCTCAAATTCTGATCTTTGTGGGTAAATAAAACTCCACGAGAATCATAATTATGTTCCTTAACAATTCATCATATGCATTCAGGCTTCCACCGCTACCTCGGACCCTTACTTCTCGCACTTCGATCCCCGCACCGAGCACCAGAGCTACAAGGACGCCCAGCAACGCCTTGAGGAAACTCACCGCGAGAAGGTACATACACATGTAACATTCCATTTAAGTTTACAATTAATACGTACAAATACAAATAATTTACATTCAAATTGATTTGTTACAGGTGATACATTTTCTTAAATAACATTCCATACATACATCTAGTTTACTCTTAGCAGATAATTTGAGGAACTCCTTAGGTTTTTGTCTAGTCGAATCCAAGATCTACTATATGGACCTAGACGACCTGCTACGTCGGACATGTGCTATAATGAATAATAAAAATTAAAAATGTCGTAGATCACGAAGGTGATGAAGGAGTGGTCGGAGCTTGAGGAGCGCTACCAGCAGATGATGAGCACCGACCCCGCCGCCGCCCAGACCTTCCGCCAGCGCATGACCGCCAAGTTCCAAGCCAACATTCAGGTAATCTCTACCACCATCAGTGTCACTACAAAGTAAAAAAATCAGGGGAGTCTTTTTCTAAGCAGCCTAGTTTATAGCTTCTTAATCCTACCCAACCAACCAGTATGCATAGTTGGCCATGGTCCGAAATAGTGTCCATGCGACTCTGTGACAAGAGTTCCCATAGTCTTATTCTGACTGACTGACTGAGTTCGTATTTGAATATGCCCGTTACCTTCCTATGTCAACACCATATTAAGATTTATAACAATGTTAAGTAGCCGGGATTCAATTATTTCGTATTTTACATGAATTATGTATATGTATCACATTTTAAATAGACCAGCCTTTGAATTGCGAAGAAATGCTTTCTAATATATCTTTGCTTACACCATTAGCCAATGCAGTTTTCACCCAAAGGGAACAAAACAGAGTTATATCAATCGGTAATATCAACAATTTCTCACCAGTCTCTGGAGGAGGAAGGCGTGGCTGAGCGCCGCCGGCTGGCCGCCCTACACCAGCAGCGCGTGCTGGCGCATCTGGCGCAACGCCGCCGCACTGCGTTGGCCTGCTACACCCGCTCTCTCCGCGACACCCCGCCCAATGTGAGTTAACACTGACTCATTATAGAGTAGAACAGTCGCCAAAGGTTTGATGCGTTGGAGGATAGAAAGGTGCATAAGTGACGTAGACTATGTAAGGATGGCGGGAATATTTTATGTACTGCGTAAGTCTCTATCACAATTTATATGTTACTCAGGCCCATCGCGTTCAGAAGTGCCTGCAGCGTCTGGTTCGAGCGCTTGCAGCTGAACGGAGTGGAGCACTCGCCGCGTGGCGCCGCGCTGCAGTTGCTGGACGGGAAGCCGCTGCTGCTGAACGAGCTTCTGCCGCCGACCGTCTCCAGGTTATCATGATATCCCAATATCCACCGACACCGAATGATGATATGTTCCCAGCGGTATTTTTAAACCTATACGACTCAGGGTCCTTCAATAAGAAAGCGTACTTCTTCCTTAAAAGACCGGCAACTCATCGGCAGTGCGTCCGGTGTTGTATGTAGTACATTCATAAGCGTCGGTGCATTAACATTCTGCTGTGCATGCTTTAAAAATAAGCACTGATAATTCTCTGTTCTGCGATAGGCGATATCTCTTAAAATCTGCTTAAAATAAACGAATTGTTCCCGCACTTAAAACGTTCACCCAGACTCCATGCTGGCACTGTAATGTTATACATACAATTATACAAACTCATGATCTGTATAATATCTGAATACATGTATTATTAATTATGCCAGGATGCCGACCGTGCCCTGCAACGTGCTCTGACCTCGCTTCACCGCCGCCCACACCTCTACGCCAGCATTGGAACTGCTATTGAGGACTATGTCCAGGTACCTAACGTGTCAGATTACTACATCTTATCACAAACTGATACAGAAAACGGCTGTAAAAATATTTATATCAGTACATTATACACATCATCAAAACAATTATTGAATAGAATAGAATAACCGTGGGTCTCTACTGAAACAAGCCTTCTCTCTGAAAAGTTTCTGAAATGACAACATGTTTTATGTAAACGTTTTCGGCAGTGTTAACCCCAAAGTAAGAACGACATGGCGGTCCTTTAATAAATGTTATCCAATTGATGCAATCGAAGGATGAGATGGCCAGTGTCCATGGTGTCGATGGCCATGGTTTTAATTTAACAAATGTGTTTCAGTCGATGCAATCGAAGGACGACATGGCAGTGTCTCTGATGTCGATGACTCCCGAAGCCGAGGAACTGCTACTGGACCGCATCGAGGCGGAGGTACAGCGCGAGCAGGCTGCGCGCGACCAGCTTGGTGCCAAGCGCGACCAGCGCGCCCGCCAACGTCAGGACATACAAGACGAAAGAATCAAGGTATACTATAATGATAGAGATCTTATCGATCCGCGCATAACCTTCAACTGTGGCCAGAGCAAACCATTCTAGGTGTATGTACTCTTATAATATATCTTATGCATTCGTGCATGTCTTTGAATTGTAGCTAGAAGAGTGGTAGAGGTCTACAGCGATGTATGTGCTTCTGCGTTTCTTCTCATAAATGAGGTGCCGGCTAATTCCCTTTTTACTCGGTCTCGATGCTCTTCTTTGCCTTTTCTTTCCCCCTGGCCATCAACCATCTGCAAGATCCGTTTAACGAGAATGTCTATGGAAAATAAAGCTGCCTTCTTTCAATTCTGAGTGGAAGGAAGGACACCCCTGCATGTTATCACCTAGTTCATGGGATAGTTACCCTTTGAGTTGAAAATGTATACAGACAATAAGCGTTTTATAATTAATTTATTTAGACCTCAAACGGTGTGAAGGAGAGCGATGAGATAGACGACGAGGCCAACGAGGTAAACGAGACCGAGGAGACGACTGCCGCCCCCTCCACCCGAAGCCCTCCGCCCTCGTCCCCCGCGCCGCCCGCCTCCTCCGGAACCCCGGCAATCGCCCGCGATCCCACCACCCGCATGGCGTACACCCAGGAAATAACTACCACTGTGAGTATAAAATTAAGGTCCAATATACTACATACAGCATCAAACACATGCGCTTTATTGGAGTTCAATGGAATCGGCTTAATATCTCAATAATGATAATTGTTTTAGCTTGTGTAAATTTTAGACATCTTTTAGATATTTTTGCATTTTTGAATTCGACTTTAAAAATATACAATAAATGAAACGTAATAGCCATGAACAAATTTGAAAAAAGTAACTAAAACTATTGCTACTTATAAATTAATACATAGGTCTTAATAATAATTGTGCTCGTAGGAATTTCTAACGAGCACGGTGACCGAGGCGGCCGAGACCGAAACCGAGACCGAGACGGGCGAGATCGGCGAAACTTCAAGCCGACGATCCACCAGCGAGGTAATTATATCACGCAAATTATAAGCCGTCATGACGTCATACTTGTACGGTGTAGAACAAAATTAACAACAACATGAAATGACCTTAAGAGGCCAACAAACATTACAACTCCCACCGCCCCTAGTCCGTTTCTACATTATGTATTTCCTGATTAAAATTTAAAACAATAAACACCCTTTCCTTATAAGGATAGGATGGGAGCGGGAAGAGGATTGGACGGGGAGGGGGTTAACGGAGAAGAGGATATACCCTTTTTCCTGTCTATGCCCTCCTCTGTCCATTAAAGGTAGGCAACGCATCAACAGTAATAGATTCAACAACAACAACAAAATCTGTTACACGAATGGACCGACTCGACCGGTCAAATACCAGGAGCTCACAGAAGACGTTAAGCAGAAGTATTCTGCGTTTCGCCTTATGGGTGAGGTGGCGAAGGCCTAATTCTCGTATTCTAATAAGAAAGTTGGAAGGGGAAGAGGTGTTGACGTAAGAGAGATGGATAGCAAAGGAAAATATCTCTTTTTCTGCCTATTAAAGGTAGGCAACGCATTTGCAACTCATTAGCTTGTTGTAGATGGGTAGCGGTGACTTAATATTAGGTGAACCATTTGCTCGTTTGCCACCTTCTGCAATTTTTATAGTTTATACAAAAAACTTCTTTTTCAACATATTAATATTTGGTCACCAGATGGAAGGCGAAGGCTTGCGCGCGGCGCTCGAGCAGGCGGAGGAACGCGCCCCGCCGCCGCCCGCCCACGCCCTTAAGCACGAGCTGCAGCACACGCAACCTGTAAGTACCACAAAAACTATCCTCTCCGTCATTTGACTACACTACGTGTTTATATACATAGTGTAGTATAAAAATAATGAAAACAAGGTTAAATATAATCCTAGAGCCGATCGTCCATCGCCAGCTAAACTAATTTTAAACTAAAGTCATTGATCTTAACATGAGATAAACTGGGTAGCAGTTTCCCGTACACCGAAAAATTAACTAAAACTCCAATTAATATATTTATTCATACAATCTTCTGATTAGCGATCGAATTAAATACTACCCATTCTTAGTGTGAATCGCTAGTTCATTTTGAAAAAGAGGCTGACGATAATCATGTGGTTTAATATACTATGACGTATATGGTGACGTTGCAGGGTTACACTGTGCGCGGCTCCCCAAGCGGCAGCGGTTCCGGTGCGTTGTACCCTGCGCTGTGCGTGGGTGGCGCCGCCCTCGCCGCCGCCGCCGCTGTCGCGCTCGCCGTCGCTCGCCGCCGTGACCGCGCCCCCGCCGCGCAGGGCTTTGTGCAGGTAACTCGCCAAATACAGAAATTGACACCATCCTATGCAAAGATTACCCCTATAACCTGTTGCCCACGGCGCTGATGTTAGAGTGAGAGGACGCAGGTAGTTATTGCAAGTCACGGCCCCGCGCAGTCTTTGTTGTTCAAGTCGTATTTTGTACACTTGTCAATGTGTGCATGCGCCTGGAAGTGGCTCAGATACAGATCGAATACTGCAAAATGCAATATGGGTTATATTGCATTTTGTAGTATTCAAGCTCTATCTAGAAGTTTGTTTATACAGTCGTGTCTTCTACACTCCGTTCGTGTACTAACCATGTACAGACTTTTACTTACGTATACTTCTTAAACGCTATATTCTTATGAATATCGGCGATCATCAAGACAACTTCTCATACCGCGGCTCTGAAATGCGAAAGCAAACAGTATAATATAGGTGTGTGTCAAGATTTTGGCAAATGGAAATACGTAATCACTGTCTATGACCCTGGGTTATGTGTGATCATGACATGTCCGTTTTGGTGATCGTTCCATTTAAAAGGAATACCAATAGACTTAAATCTCAAATCAGGGTAATTTTGATTCCAGGTGGAGCAGACCGGTGCCGTGGCTCCCACCCCCGAGGAGCGGCACGTGGCCAACATGCAGATCAACGGCTACGAGAACCCCACCTACAAATACTTCGAGGTCAAGGAGTAAACTCTCCCTTGTACACCCTCTCCCACCGGACTACTCCTTTCAATGTTCTATATTCTTGTCTTTTACTAAGCCACCCCATATTTTACGTAAAATTTTATTTTAAACACTTAACATTTCTTTTATAAATTGAACATGATCGCGCTAATTATTTTACATGTTATAATTTATTTTGCAAGTTCTGTGGTGAAATGAGACAGGATCTTTCGTGATGTGTGCTAGGAATCCCCCGTAGTCTCCTGTGTTTCGTGTCCCGCGTACTTTGTCCCCTAAAAATTAATTCTTTATGGAATGAATGTGTGTGTAAACTTCTTCTTCTTCTTCTACGACTTCTTAATGCGGTCCGGTGGCGGAGCTTAGAGATATAATTAATATTTTAAAAGCTTGTGTGATTAGTCGGCATATATGTTTGCGGCACTCGCAATCTCTCATACGATAAATAAGAGTTAGTTGGAGATATTACTTTATACATTTCGTTACTTTGTGTTTGCACCAAAATGTTTTTATTTTAAGGTTAGATATAAGTTTTCATCTAGTGTCCCTAGATGTCGTAAGTGTCACCTTGTAGTTACTTAAATTATGTTTTCGAGGCCCCAGCCCAAGTGATAATGCCCAATGCGAGTCTTCTCTCTTCCAGCTTCTATGATTGCATTGAACACTTAAGACTTTTCGAATCGATCTCAACGTCATCGTGTTAGTATTTCAGTTAAGTCTACGTCTTTCTCTTGCACGACAAGCACCGGGCGTTGTCCCTTGGGCGAGTGGAACAAACGTCCATTGTACGCTGTGTATATAGACACCGCGTACATATTTCACCTTAAATTCTCTTACCCCTTAAAGCTTTCTTTTCTCTAACTTAGGTAGATCATAACGTGAATTCTATGTAATAAAATGCGAAAATATATTTTAATAATTATTGTGTACTTAGCGAAGGTTCGGGCGGCAAAGCCGGTGCGGGTGAACCCTGAAGTCTGCAGTTACGTTCTAGTCAATGTGGTCTAAGTAGCTTTGTTTGATGCGCGATCATGATTTTATTTACGGATTATTTTATGTTCTTCCTGTTTTCCACTTATGTCAACATCTTAATCTTTGTTCGCCCGCGAGACAATTCTCATAGTTCCCACTTATAAAGGCCCGTGTACTCAAACTGTGCCCCGTCGACTGTTGCAAAATGCATTATTCTGTGGCACGTTGGAACAATTGCTGAAGCTGCAATATCTAGTCACAGTTCGCCATAGACTAAACAGCGCTTGCAACATAGACGCGCACACGCCGGGGCCACGGCAGGCGAGATGGTAAGCTTAGTGAGTGTACGTACGATTATGTATAAGTAGATGTACAAAAAGTAATTCATTATATAGATGTTTTAGCGTCAGATACATAGATATAAAGCAAAATATTATTATATATCGCATTCGTCCGTTTAAAATAAGGGCTTGCGCTCGTGTCTAATCCCACGTACCACACTTAATGTTACGCCGTAGTTAAGATGTAATTCTGCCTCAGTATTATATACATTTAAGCTTATTTGTTACATAAGCTAATTTATATACACTTATTCTTTTTGTATACGGGCGTTGTGGCGCTGCTACGTAAAGGAAGTCATATCAGAGGCGTCACGGCGCTTTTTGTTGCTCCCGTTTCGTTGCGGCGCAGATGATTGTAAAAAGATGTAAAACAACAGATGGCGTTGTAGCCAACCGTCAATGTTAACAAAGAATTGCACATTCTTGTGCGACACAACGAAAAAGGTGTAAGCGCCCGCCCGTGGCTTGTACGACATTTTACATAAGTCTATTCACTGTGTATAACGTAAGTTTAATCCTGCATAAAGTAACCGCTGTGTATTTTTACTAATGATTCTAAATAAGTACAAGCCAACCATTTCTTTTACCAAAACTTTTTGCTCAAATTCAATCTACACTTGTCGGCATTAATAATATTGCCAGTTGCCGGATCGTTATCGAAAAAAATGTCTTTTGTCAACTATCTTATCGATGTCCGTAGTGCAATCCCGGTTTATGTGATTCCCATTTCAATGTTACACGTATTTTGAGATTTTAAGATTTTTCTTTTTGTGACTTACTGCGCTGCATTTCATTGTGAGTTCCAAGTTCAAATTGAATCAATAAATAGTATCTTAAATATCCGTCTTGTTATTGGCGCTCTGCGTCACATCCTAATACCCGTATTAAAACATAGAATGAAAATCTATTTACAAGTTATTACTTAGTAACTATTGTTACTTAAAATAAAAGTAAAGGCATAAATGGCAAAAACAACGACGCGCTACAAATTATCTTCTTTTATCTACGGCTTAAATTATATTTACGTATTTTTTGGGTGCTGTTCAAAAAAACAAGGATGTAACCATAGGTTTCCAGTGCCGAAACCAGTTTTTTTTAAGAAAAAGATAGAGAGAGATTTACGCCAGTTGAAACCCACGCTAAAAGATTTTTGTTTCTTGTAGTCGTAGATTACGGCTCCTGTGGAATCTGGTTTAAAAAAATCTAAAAACGTATCGAAATAACATTAATTTAGGTCACCGTCATAAATCTGGTAAATAACTGAAGGTTAACTTAAGTTACTAAACACGTAAAACAAACAACCAATGACGGGGCGTAGACTGCCTGTACATTGCAGCGAAAGACCAATTTAACCAATCAGATCTAACAATAATCTCCGCTCCGCTTCGTATCAATGCGTGTTCTTTCACGCGAAGTGAGGAGATGTGGAGATTCGCGGGAGAGTAGTAGTGGGGAGGAGAACGGAATTGAGAAATATCCGCACATTTTTCTTTTACGCGGCTTAAAATAGTAGCGGAGTTTAATTTGTCCATTTCTCCTTTCAGCCTTCCGAAAATACCCCATAAATATTGTTTATGATAAGATTTGTACTCCAAAAATTATCAGCAAACAAATTATTATGTTATCTATCGATCTAATTTTATTTCTTCGTCGAAATCTTTCCAAATATGTCGAATAATTATGAAAAAAGTTTAATTGAAGTCGAAAACATTTTTTTTTATTTAAATATATTATTTGGGACACAACCCTTTATTCTCGCAAGACCCTACCAAAGTTTCGCCACAATCTGCTCAATGGTTTAGAAACGTAGAGAAGTTAAACATACAAGCTTACATTTTTATTTATAAGATCAGGTGCAATAATTTGATATTGAAGTCCGAAAATTATTGAAAGTTAAGCACAATATTAAAAATCAATTCAGAAATTTCGTGGTACGGGAGCCCAAGCGGGGATTTCTGTACATCCGAGCGCGTAAGATTTTTATATCGGGGGTACCTTGGACCTTGTTAAGTATCCTATACCACAAATCAGTCATCCTTGTAGAGCTGCGCGCTTAGGGTAGCCTATTAAATTTGTAAAAAAATTGATCATCAACTAAAGCGAGTCAGATTAAGATAGATTCCCCCTACACTATTTACATGTCAATAAGTGTGCATTTGAATAGTCGGACAATTGTAGGGCGACGCAAAGGAGTGCAGCGATGACAAACTTTTTATACAAAACCGTCACCTGAACATCCTCGAAGGCGGTCAATTTGATTTATTTTAAAGGATAACGGCATATTTTTATGGTAGAACATACAAACATACATGGTGGCAAACGAGCAAGCGGAACACCCGAAGTTAAGTGAGCGCTACCCAGACAAATCTGCTACAAGCAGATGTGCTGCAGATGCGAGACTGAAATTAGGCCTCTGGCACCTCACTCATTAGACGAAACGCGGAGTACTCTACTTGACGCTTGTTTTCAATGATCGTGGTATGTCACCGGTAGAGCCGGTTTATTCGCGCTTCAGATGTTGTTGCGGGTCTACCACTGTTACTGTTGGCAAATAAGATAAACTGGCGATTTCAAAAAGTCAAAATAATAAAGAAAGACCTTTCCCCACCGCTAAAAATAAAAATCTTTAAAATTCAATCCCATGACGCTCGAGGATGTACAAGTTGGAACATGAACAGTGATTCTCCGTTTTTGTAACATACTTAAGCAAATGAGGAAAGCATCTGCACTGCAAGGATGTATAATCCTTATGTTTTAAATTGAAAAGTTCACAATAAATGACAATGTGAACATCTGTTACTGAACATCAAGTTAGTAGGAACAATAAATATGTTAATTAGCTAAACATTACATATGGCGAAAGTTACGAATTACATAACATCGACATTTTTTTTCTATCACATTACAAAATTAAATTCAAATGTTATTAGTTTGATAATCACAACGACATCTCTTGTCCAATATCAATAATTACTTAGAAAAGTTTCATAAATTTAGTAAAAGATGGCAATTTTTTTAATAATTGAAAGTTTTCAAAATAGTTAAATTTGTAAAACATAATGTACCCTGGTTTAATTTTTTCACCCAATATTTACAGACATTCGGTCTAAATCGGCTTCATCCAAAAATTTTTTGCTCAAAATTTAACAAAAAATCCCAAAAACGAATTTATTTGATTGTAACACTGAAAATACTTTGTTTGATCAACCTTATTTACTCACGTTGAGCTGTCCATAACAATTTAAAAAGAAGTGTAAGAGCCTATTTTTAAATTACCTTTAATCCAAAAAATCACTAAGTAAAAAGCTGAATTCTATTTTTTTTAATTCTATTTTTATTTTTCGACTTTATCAAAACATCATCATCTAGCAATGCATACCATAAATATAGATGGCGCTGTAAAATATACAGCGGCATCTATATTTATGGTATGCATTGCTAGATGATGATGTTTTGATAAAGTCGAAAAAATCCGGAATCGGAATAGATGGCGCTAGTGTTTAAACACTACGGCTCTCATTTTTTCATTTAGGTTGATGTTGATCGTTTTGTAACGGCTGGGCGTCATTTATAGAATTAACAATATTGGCACTCTCTAGTTTGTTGCAAACATTTTAAGATATTTATAGTGTCTTTAACTTTATGAATATATTAATTATTATATCAATATTACGCTCTTAGATATTTAGTGACTTAAGAAACGAAATAAAAATTGAAAAAGATTTCTGTTTGCCAGTTTAATTTATGATGTCTAGTCTTTAGTCTTATTGAGGTAACACAAATTCAAAGAAAACAAAGCACTACGCAGTGTTACAGAGGGGTGTTCAGTAACATAAACATTATTTGTTAGCAACCGCCATACATAAATGTTAACTTTTACTGCGATCCACTAGATTGGAATGTTATAGTCCTGCTGTTGTCTACTTGATTCAGATCTTATTTTATATCGTAATGTTAAAAAAAACATACAGACGAATATATATATATATATATATATATATATATATATATATATATATATATATATATATATATATATAAAGATTTCCAGGTATCTAGTGACTCATCACGATATCTCCGGAACCATATGGCCTAGAGACTTAAAATTTGGAAGGAATATTCCTTTCGCCGAGTAGAGGTCAGCTAAGAACGGTTTTTACGAAATTCCACCCGCAAGAGGGGTTGCGGGGGCGTTAATTAATTATAAGGCGGAACGAAGTTTACCGACCCAGCTAGTACTATATAAACATACGAATTGATAACCTCCTCCTTTTTGAAGTCGGTTAAAAACAATAACGAGAATGTCCTGTTAATGATAACATTTAAACTGACTAGATGATAACGCAGTTATTTATGAAAAATAACAGGCGCTTATATTAAGACAGGATTCAGATTTGATAAGTAACATACAGGCCACGATTACGTTCAGTTCGGGGCTGCACATTGTCAAATTAGTGAGGTCAGTGACTTCTGTTGTGGGATTGTATTGTTCAGTTTTATCGCAAAATAAAGGCATCAGTTAAATTAAAATGAGAATCTAAATTAGGTACAGAAAACAATTTATTTTTTATTTCACTTAAGTCAAATAAGGAAAACGCACATTACTCGTACATTGTATACTCTATGGAGCCATGGGGTTTCAGAATAGCGACAATTGATAGGACAACGCAATGCGTGTAGGTTTCCCATAAAAGAACCACGATCTGGTTAAGCTGCAGCCGTAACAAATCCACGGAATGACCGCGGCAAAGTCTTTGTAACAATTCTTGAGTTGATAATTCTACGACCGGCAGTTAATTCTTCTCCTTGGCGCCTTTCTGTATGTAACCTAATATTGAAAGTGCTTCGCTTCGAGTATAAAGCAATAAGAACTTTAAATCAACTGGGATAGGCAGACAAGTAACACTATTTTTATCATGAACTTCAAAGAACACTGATGCATGATGTATCATCGATTAACTTCACTTACAATGTGATATAATTACTCTCAACGTTTTGCATTAATAACATAATTGGTTATAATAATTATTACGATCATTAAAGTGCGAAGTGATAATAAACATTTACGCTTAAGTTCATTACGAGGTGGTTGACCATTCAGATGGCGTATAACCCGACAGTGTCCTTGGCGTATGACGTATTGATGTATATTATTCAATGATTAACTGCACCTTAAGTAAACTCTTATTTTAATACACACTTTTTTATTTTAAAACATTTTTTATTAAGGTTGTCTTTCTTCTTTGTGTGTTAACATTTAAAATGTAGTTTTGTTATTGATAGTGTTTTTTTGTTATTGCCCGAGTGAAAGGAAGGAGGAATTTATGTATGTCCGTTCCTGTATGACCTACGGTACACTAAACGGATCGATCGATTTTGAATAGCGTGAGAGTCAATAGATTTGTATTGTTTTACAGTCAGTCGGGTTTATTGTTTTTATAAATTAAATATTATTATAACTCTTTTAAATTGTCATTAATAATTGCACTGTCACACAATATATTATTGTAACCCCGGGTTTTCACTGGCGTAAAATCAACAAGCTTTCTCACTTATCTTTCTCTCTGAAAAAACAGAAATGACAATATGTTTTATTTGAATGTTTTCGGCAGTGGAAACCCACGTTAACTTATAATTATATTTGCTTTGACAAAGACAAGACAAACTCAAAACATTTAGGATATGAATATAAAAATTCTTTCTTTGTTCTCGCGGACGTCTCTCTGGGAAAAATACCAAATCTCTAGGCTCAGTAGTTGTTGTTTGGACTGTGCGTTGATATATCAGTCAATCAATTTCTTCTTTTGTATATATAGATTTTTGAAGTATTTCCTTATTCTTCAGAATGCACCGTATATACATACATACAATGGGATAACGGCTCTTCGCCAGTCCAGAGGATTATGTCGACTTAGTTGAGCTAGATTATTGATTCGTGCTACTTTTGTGACTGCCATCTATCTTTATATATAAAAGAATAATACTGACTGGCTGACATCTCAACGCACGGCCCAAACTACTGGTCCTAGAGACTGCGCAGAGATATCTGTTATTTCGTAGGCGAGTACTATCTAGGATTTTTGGGGTTGAAAGTTAATATGTATAAACTACCCGTGCGTAGTCAGGAAAGGTAGCTAGTTTTACATAATTATGTTACCTTAATTACACACTAATTAATAACTAATTATAAATGGTGTTGTGGAACAATAACAGCATGATTTGGTCCATATTGTAACATTCGCATTTTACGTGTATATGGTTTTTAAATCAATAAATGAAAACAGATCAGCGTCGATAGTTAGACGAACATTTCGATAAACCGGATCTGGGGCGTCGTACAGTATTCTGGCTGCGTCGACCCGGCCGATTTATAAAGTGAATACTTGTTTCTTTAGCGGCCTCGCGTTAATAACATAATCAATTTAGCCTGGTTCCTGATACCGTAGCGACTTTTTGTCGTTTTCGTGTCATTTGTTACCAAATAACATATCCAAGTGTCGCCTGGCGTCTGCTCAACTCATTTTTAATTCTACTCCTCGCATTTTATGGTCATTCAATCAAGATGTCAACTGACTGCCCCTTAGACATTTGTAGTGATTATTCATAGAATTAATTTTAAAAACTTAAAAAATACAACCAGAAAACAACCTTTCACCGTTTATACTATTCATCTTGTACACAACATTTGCTTCAATTTGAAATTTTAAACATAAACTTTGTTATTGTGTTGAAAGAAAAAAGTATATGTTATAACTCGCCAAGTAAGTAAAACTAATACATTTGCTAGCGCTAATTTAAATGTTTTAGGACTCCCAATTGCTCGTCCTCCGTTCTGCAAGAAATTGAGGAGTTTTGTCTTTACTTATACCATAAAATGAATAATTTATGTTAAGTCGTATATTTTTTAGTATTTGCGATATTTCTTTGTTTAATTCATCTTGCTTTAATGAAGGTCGTTTCAAAAAAAATATTAAAGACTACACAAAACCAAAGGCTGTTATTTGATTTATTTAAAATCAGTGTGAATTTATGAAATAAATTTTTATAAAATATGGCAGACGTAATTAATATTTATATAATGCGTCAATAGATGGCGCGGAGCACCTTTACAACTATGAATGCAGCATGATCATACTTTTGTTTACAAAAATACAGTTCAATCATTTTATAAACAAATACGTTATTTAAATTGGTTGTAATCATATCGATTAAAATATGACTACGAAAAAGGTGTAGATAGATAAATAAAAACAAAGCATATTTCGCTTTAGATGGGAGTTCGATGCGTTTGCTGGTTACTTTACGTATGAAATAATATGACTCAATCCGGCCGAGGTGATAAGTTCCAAGAATATAACATTGCCGTGTAACCAAACAATTTTTTACTCGTATTTCATGTACGTACGATTTCAGAGCTTATGCTGAGTGTTTAATAAAAAATATATCCAGAAGTTGCAAAAATTTAAGAAATAGAGATACTTCTCTTTGCTACTTATGTAAATTAGGCAAGCATAATTGTCTAGGCCTAATTGTCATAGAATTCAATTACGTCGACACATTATTTTTTTATAGCATAAGGGGCAAAAAAAGGGGAGTTAGTTCATCGCCTAGCACCGAACAAAGCCAGCGATATTTTCATGTACGCAGAAAGAGTAAGAGCATTAGGAATTCAAAATTCATATATTCATTCATTTTCAACAGTGGTAGAGCCCGCAACAATATCTGTTGCGCGAATAGGCCGGCTCGACCGGTGAAATACCACTATCTCACAGAAGACATGTGTCAACTAGAAGTATTCTTCTTTAGGTCTGATGAGTGTGGCACAGTATGCCTGTAGTCCATACTGTAGGTTTGGCTACATTTTTTAAGGCCGGTCGCCTTCATGACGCCGACACTCCTCTTGAATAATTGCTTACTATGATAAAAGACAATTCCGTTGTCAAGGTGGTCAAATGTCGCGAGGACTATAGGTCGGACGCACCCCTTCTCGTCAGTTCGTCATTAGCTGATCGGCGTTCTCTCTCTTCTGTGATAATAATCCCGTGCATTAGCACTTAAACTTCACACTGGTAATTATTCCAATCCTGTAGAACCAGCGCCCTCTTCCGTCTTCATGGAATTCCGCCAGTATCTTTTCCGTGTCATAATACATCACGTGCTCATTCGTGTTGATTTTGAAACAATCGAATTCAACAAATCATAACAACAACTTAGCCATAACATCTGTTACTTAGTAGTAGCACCTACAACACCACAGTTAATCCACTTTATTAATGAAGTTATAAGGTTCTAATGATTTGATCAGACACTTTGATAAATTATAAAGAGAACAACTTTGTTGGAATCTTTTCGCCCCAAGGAATCTTTTACGTGTCGAAATTATTATAAGTCGATTTCAAGTAATTTAAATATTGAAGAATGTAACGGACACCAACAAACGGAGTCCTAGTTTCGCTCCAGTGCCTTAAAGCACAGGCGGCTATCTTATTTGATGCGCGTAAAATTTGAAACGGTTTATTTTACAACTAGCTGGCAGCCGCGGCGTTGTCTGCGCTGCTGTATATAAGAGTAACTGTAACGGTATCGCATCACTGACAACGATCAAGAAGCTCAATTCCATCTACAAATGTTTATAAATAATTCACACTAAAGCCAAAAAAAATATAATAGATGAAGTCAGCTTATTATACATCCATTTACGTCTTGGCACTATTACTATACTAAAACTATTAGTTAGTAAATATATTACAAATTTTCACAATGTTGCTATGCACAGTCTTGACTTCATTCATCTCATTCCACGTTCATCTACGGAACATTGCGTGTCGGTTGTATAAAAAAATCACAGTATGGTTTAAAACATTCCTTTGCGATTGCCTTTTCTTATCCATACGAATTATTGATAATATAACGGACAATGTTTGGATTTCATTGGCACATGTGGATAAGAAATATGCTGGGTAATTAGAATAATAATTTATCAAGTTAAACTTAAAATTTGTCACGGCACACTTGTGACGATTTGGGGGGTGCTAAGTGCTATATATGCACCTTACTCCTTCCACCAACTCGTGGTTTTATGTGTGTGTTTGCTCGTTTGTGTATGTGTGAGTTTCTCGATATCACCGTAGTTCAAATACTTTAGATAATTCCGAATAATATTCAAATGAACAAAACGCATGGCCGTTGTAATGTGTACCAAAGTTCAATGAACCCGCGCAATGCTCCGTGCAATAAAACACTTTTATTTGTCTAGCCTATTTAGTGAGTACGGGACGCGCGGATGCCGTTTCCTTGATTAACACTGATCCTTGGTTTCCATCACGTATTGTGTTATAGTAGCCGAATTACGTAAACACAATAACTTATTAATTATATTACAACTCTCGTTATGAAGAATAAGATAACAATATATAATAACTTGGAGCAGTGGTGGCTCAGCGGTTTAGGTCCCGACTTACGTACTGTAGGTCGCGGGTTCAAACCCAGGCAGGCGCTTTACTTTGTGTAATTTATTTCATCGCCACTGCTCCAAAAACGGTGAATGAAAACATCGTGAGGAAACCGGCATGTTCTTAGAACCATCAAATTCGAAGACATGTGACATCCACCAACCCGCACTGGGCCAGCGTGGTGGATTACGGCTCATTCCCTCTCTCGGAGAGGAGGCCTGTGTCCCTGCGGTGGGAAACATTCTAGAAAAGGCCGATTTATTATATTATTATTATATTATATATAATAACTCTTTAGAAGTTAAAGAGGTCCTTTATGCGATAGGTATAATACTAGCTTAAAACATAGACGGGCACAATAGAGATTTGATGATAAAAAAACGTAAAACAAAATATTCATTAGCCCCAGCACATTTTTAACCTCCCAACCTACACGGGACGCCTAACTCTAGAGTTATGGTTACGATGGTCTACCATTTCCCTTTATCCTTTTCTAATAAATTGCAGTCACATAAAATCAGGTTCACCGGATTTCTTCTATACTAAAATAAGAATTAGGTAATGTGATTATACTATAAATAAAGAAACCTATGGATATACTGATTTATTACAAACACATTAAAATGTATATTTTAGTAACGTCAGTAGGCCAAACCGAAAACCTTAGGTGATATCGAGCTTACTTACGATTGAAGGTTTGGCTTAACGTTTTCTGACCTTCTGTCCTCTCAAACCCGGTAAAAATGTAGGTGTACATATTTGTACATCGACCGATTGTGAAGTTCGTCAGTTTATAATCTGACCAGACATTTATAAACCGTTTGTTTATAATCGAACTGGCATATATAAATATAGGTTTTTTCCGTTAAATATCGGCAAACCGTATATGATTCGCCCAGTTAACAATGCGCCTAGAAGATTATCAACTTACGAAGATCACATGTGATGGACATACATTTATATAATACCGCTGGATTAAAAAAGATTAATAGATCACTCCAGGAGGCAGACAGTCGAATTCATTCTTATAAACCTATAAGGTACGATAATATGCTAAAGATGTGTGAATTTAGGAAGTTATTTAATTATGTAAATTTATAACACCCAGTAAGCCAATTGTTACTACAAAACCAATAACTGAAATACGCTTTGTGACTTGTAAAATCAATTTACTTCGCAAACCATTAATTCACATATCGCTCCATACTTATTGTCGTCCAGTGAACCTTGAGCTACCCCGCCCCGCGCTACTCTTGAATATAGGACGAGTGAGGTCGTTTTGAATGGTGTATCGCAGACCTTGTCCCGCTGGCGGATAATAAAAGTTACCCTCGCGATAAATACAATGCACTTGCAGGGGCTAGGCCTTACCCTAATGTCGAGTAAGATTATAGGGGGTGCAGACGGCTAGGGAGAGACGTATGAGACTGCAATCACTTGTCTGTGATGCCGGTATCGGTATACAGGATTCAATCGATGTATGAGAAAAAAAAAATTATATACTAAAGTAATTGTTGCCCGGGGCTTTGTACGCATTCGTTTCTTATCGTCTTGGAATTACATATGTAAATGTTGTTTTTGGTTGCAGTAGGTGTCATGGCATGTCTGTTTCGGGAGATACCTGTGCAGGGTGGCAGGGCGGGAACCCAACGAGAGGTGCCACGAGTGCGACCATGCGGAAGACTCGGCCCAACATACGTTGGCACAGGCACACTGGAATGTTCCGGGTGCGCCTCCAGACGGAGTCCGGGGACCATGAGTCCCTGCAACCGAGAGTCTGCCTCGGCGGACAACGCCGACTGGGTCGCGGAAGATTGCGCAAGCGTTCCCGTGACCCGGCCACCAGGCGCCGCGTCGGAACATCGCTGGGATCTTAGTGGGTATACCGGTCAGTACCAGAGAATCCCACATATCCTGACCCGGGACTTCGGTACCGGGAGGGATGCATAAAGCATTTCCCAGCGTTAAAAAAAAAGGTGTCATGGCATGAACAAAATGTAATAATCCTGTCATACATTACCATGGCAGCCTATATTAGGTCTTATTTTGTATCAATCTGGAAGTGTTTACTTTTTCGGGATAAAAGGTTACTCCCTTGAATTTTCTGTATCTCTGAAAATATGTGTGCCAAGTTTCGTGATGATCGGCTGAGTAGTTTAGGCGTGAAAGCGTACCAAACAACCTCACAAGTTGACATTCCCATTTTTAACACTAGGAGGATTTTTTTTTAGTATCTATTGTTATAGCGGCGGCAGAAATACATAATCTGTGAAAATTTCAACTGTCTATGACGGTTCATGAGATACGTGACAGACTGACAGACAGACGGACGGGCAGCGGAGTCTTAGTAACCGGGTCCCGTTTGGGTACGGAACACTAAAAATTAAAACAATAAATGAAATGCTATTATTTATCGGTGGTGCGTTACGGCTCATTCCCACTCTTGGAGAGGAGGCCTGTGTCCCTGGAGTGGGAAAAATTATAGAAAAGGCTGATTTATTATTATATTATTATATAAGCTTCTTTATTAAGATAGTAGCAATATGTTATGTTATATTTGGTTATGTAGTATGTCAAAATAATACGAAGGTATTTTATTTATTTTATTCAGTAATGTAAGCAGTTGTCGAACACGGAACAAACGACAACGCGTTAACAGCTATCCGTAATTTGTATGTACATTTATTTAAATCACTATCTTTTACCGTTAGCTAAGTACGTAAGAATTTAGGAAATAAAAACTCGATGTTTGTACCAAGGAGATTGGATGTACAAGATAAGTTTTAGTGTATATTACAGATGATGCGTCCTCATGGATATCACTGACAGAAGGCTGATCAACAAAAAAAAAATGCAAATGTCTTTTTTTTTTTATAAGAGAAGGGGGCAAACGAGCGGCGGGAACACCCAGGTGATCAACGACGCCCATGGACACCCGCAACACCAGAGGAACTGCAGATGCGTTGCCGGCCTTTTAGAAAAAGAAAGGCTCGCTTCTTGAAGGACCCCAAGTCGTACTGGTTTGGAAATACCGCCGAGGACAGACCATTCCACAACGCGGCTGTGCGTGGCAGGAAATGTCGAGAGAACCGCACTGTTGAGGAATGCCAGCCATCCAGATGGTGTTGATGGTACCTGGCGGTCTGTCGTGTCGTACGATGACGAAACTCGGCGGCAGGAATCGTTCCAAACAGTTCTTCGGAACACTCCCCGTGGTATATACGGTAAAAAATGCAGAGGGAGCTGACGTCCCTCCGCAAGGCCAGAGTATCAAGCTGATCGGTAAGAGCTCGGTCGTTGACGATTCGAGTCGCTCTCCGTTGTATGCGGTCAAATGGAAGAAGCTGGTATTGGGGTGCTCCCGCCCAGAGATGCGAGCAGTATTCCATGTGGGGCCGAACTTGCGCCTTGTATAGCTGAAGGCGGTGGCCCGGCTGGAAATACTGCTTCGCTCTACTGAGTACACCCAGCTTTTTAGAGGCCAATTTGGCCTTGTCTTCCAAGTGACCACGAAACTGAACGTCACTCGATATGTCAACGCCGAGAATACCGATGCTGGCTGTGGCAACCAGAGGAGTGCCCTCAAAACATACATTCGCGACAAAGGGTTCTTTTTTAGCGGTAATGGCGCAGACTTGTGTCTTTTTGGGATTGAAATCAACAAGATTTTGTCGACCCCAATCCGAGACTTCACCTAATAGGATCTCCATTTCAGACACAAGTTTGGTCCGGTTCTCAGCGGCAGTAGCCCGAGAAACGTTAGCGCGGGCCGTGTACAGTGCATCACACGTGCTATCATCTGCATAACAATGGATGTTGCTAATTTGCAGCATGTCATTGATATGCAGAAGAAACAGGGTGGGCGACAGTACACAGCCCTGTGGGACACCAGCATTAATTGGTTTCGGGTCAGAGCATGCACCGTCGACAACGACCTTGATGCTCCGACCCTCCAAAAAGCTGGAAACCCAGGCGCATAGTTTCTCGGGCAGCCCGTAGGAAGGCAACTTCGAAAGAAGTGCTTTATGCCACACCCGATCAAAGGCCTTGGCCACGTCCAAACTAACCGCCAGGGCCTCCCCCTTGCCCTCGATTGCCACCGACCATCGATGCGTGAGGTACGCAAGAAGGTCACCAGCTGAGCGACGCTGACGAAAGCCGTACTGACGATCGCTAATCAGCTGGTGCTCCTCAAGATACCTCATGAGCTGGCAATTGATGATCGTTTCCATGACTTTCGAGAACAAGGTGGTAATGGCAATCGGCCTGTAGTTGGACGGATCCGAGCTATCACCTTTCTTTAGGATCGGGTGGATTGTGGCAGTCTTCCATGACTTCGGCACAATGCCTAAGGAGTAGGAGAACCGGAACAAGCGCGTTACAACCGGTGCCAACTCAGGAGCGCATGTCCTAAGCACGATGGGAGGAATACCGTCAGGCCCACTCGACTTGTGAACGTCCAGAGATTGCAGCACTTTACGCACTGATCTCTGGCGAAACTGGATCTCGGACATGAAGATGTCACCGCACTGGATATTCGGCGGTGAACTACCATTATCCTCCAGAGTCGAGTTGGCCGCAAAAAGAGAGCCTAGAAGATCGGCCTTCTCATTTGCGGTGTGGGCTAACGTGTCATCTCCCCTGCGCAAAGATGGTAAAGACGGCTTACAGAAATTCCCCTGAACAGCCTTGGCGAGAGACCAGAACGCACGAGTTTCCGAAGGAAGGTGAACCAGTCTCTCGCCAATGCTGGCCACGTGTTCCGACTTTGCCTTAGCAATAATTCTTTTGAAGGACCTGGAGGCAGAGTTGTACTTCTTTTTGAGCAGGCTGGTATTTACATCCCTAGCCGCTGACGCCTCAGCCCAAGCTCGGTAACAATCCTGCTTGTAGCGCGCTGCTAATTTGCAGGGTTGACCAAACCAGGGCCGAGAACTGCCTCCGATGGGCACGACAGAGGATGGAATAAATAGTTCCATCCCCTGAATCACCACATCGGCGATAGAATCGGCAACGGCATCGGGATCGTCCAGCTTGAAGCAAACTTGCTCCCATGGGTAGGATGCAAAAAAGGACCGCATCTCATCCCAGTCTGCCGACCTGTAGTGCCACACTCGGCGGTGGCCATTCGGTTTGAACCGTGGGCGACGCGAGATAGGCACTTTTGTCCGGATCAAGCAGTGGTCCGACGAGCCCAGGGGGGCGTCGACGGAAACCAAGTAGCTGTCCGGATGTGAGGTCAGCAGAAGGTCCAACACGGAAGGTGTATGATCTTCCACATCTGGAATTCGCGTGGGCGATGTAACCAGTTACGTCAGATCATAGGACAAGGCAAAGTCATGGACAGATCTCCCCGCGTGATCGGTGGTACGTGAGCCAAGCCAATCGGCGTGGTGGGCGTTGAAATCGCCAAGTACCACGATCTCGGCGGATGTAATCTGCTCCAGAACGGAATCTGTAGCCGTTTGGACTTGCTCCATAAGTCGGTCTCTTTCGGCATTACCGCTATGGGACCTAAAGAGGCACGCGTAGACTCGCGCATGGTCGTCGCTATCTACGCGCAGCCACAAAATAGATAGGTCCCTACCTTCAAGAAGGCTGAGGCGACGAGAGCAGACATCCTCCCTGACGTACACGCACACCCCGGCCCGGGGCAAAAAGGAATGCTCCAATTTGTAACCCGGGCAGGATAGATACGATGTGTCTGCCGGGGAGGTCTGCTTTTCCTCACTGCGTCTCAGTGAGGAAAAGCAGGGCCGGCTTAGCCGTCCGTAGGTGGAAGTGGACGGCCTCCAAGTTAGAGTGGAGTCCCCTGATGTTACAGAAGTCCACGGCGAACATGGTAGGGGATGCCGCGAGGTGCTGCCTGCGTTTGCCCCGAGCTCCAGCACCGAGTGGGATGGTGCCCCCCCCCAAAATACGCGGGGCAGCCCGCGCGCCCACGCCCAGACTCCAAGCGGGAGTTCAGGCGTAAACGCGCGGAGGGGGATTCTCCAATACCAGTGGTATCGGTACCCCCCTGGGGTAGTTTGTTTATAGATCCCACTTCCATGCTGTTAAGGGGGTGGGGGGTGGGCACGCCTGTCTTTCGTGTGGTTGTGGTATTTCACCGGGCGAGCGGGCCATTCGTGCTCCAGCAAAAGCTAGATGCGGACTCTACCACTATAAAATTTGAGTTGCTAGAAGCATGATCAACGCTTTTTTTTTCTTTTAGAAACTGAAATCGCGTTGACATGACATTTAACTTGACACGAATGATAATTGAATAAAAATTTGACTTATATAAACCGGGCTATCCATTCCAGTAGAACTATAAAAGGAGGAGAGTAAACGTGGGAACTTATTTTTTTATGAAAAATACTAGAGTTCGAACCCAGCATGTTCATATAAACAACGTTTCAGTACGAAACATTAGTTGTAGAGGCATATATTTGTTAAACAGTATAACCGTATGTTGTGGCCTAAAACATCGTTTCGCTCTCAGAAATAAATCAATAGACATTCTGACTTTATTCCGACAAAGTGGGAAGCTCGTAGAGTGATGTTGTTTTTATTTTTATACCAACGATCGGAGTTTGACATTTAGCAAATTTTTATTCTATTTGTATTAAGTACAATCACTAAGGAAAATTAAGAATGTATGTCCTTCACGAGGAGACAACGTGCACATATAACATCAATAATTTACATATAAAATATAGTTTTTTTTATTTATATAATTATTTATTTGCTTATAACGTTACCTACGCTATATTCTTCATTATACGTGCAGTATTGAAATTCACCCTGTTGACAACTCCAGGGACGAATATCTGGTACACCGTATAAACAAGGTCAGTAAAAAGCAGACAGTATTGCTAGCTCTGTGTACGTCGAATATGTTAAAGTACTGACAGCTATAAGACAATTTTATTTTATACTATAGACATGTTATACGTGTACAAAATCACCGGTCAATATTGTTCCAAAGATAGTTACAGCAATATTCACACCTGTCAAATGGTGTAAAAAGGATAGCGTGATGAAAATAATAAGAAAAAACAGGACAGCTAGTATTTATCACTTCAGTAAACAAATGACGTAAGCTATACAAGTTTTATTCCGAGTCTTCATTTTTCGACCGCTAATGGCATATCTGCTACTTTTGTATTACAATTTCATTGCTATGATATGTTTGTCAATAATTAGTATCCAACGGCAAGTTTGGGATATCGGATGAAGAAAATAGATTCTCCCTATTGTCAGACATGCAACATACCAGAAGAAAACCAACATTTGCTGGTGGAATGTGAGAGGAACAGACGGGATCGTAAGTTATTCATCAAAGATTTGAAGCTCAACACATTAGACGTAGGGCTTATACAGTCCATTTTATATGACCCTTATTCTGACGGAACTTATTGGCTCTGCCAGCTCGTTTCCTGATACTACGTGTATATAACCAAATTTGAAACGTTACTATTGGGTTCCCTTCCTAATTGGATAAATACCCAAAAAATATATATAAAAATAATTATTAAACATAATTGTAAAAATACGCGTTTTTAATTTAGCTGAGCTACATACATGTTATTTTTCACAACCGTACAATCGAAACAAGAATAAAAGAAATACTGATCAACCGTTAAAGAAATTAAGCCATTGATTTTAAAACAATATCAAATGCCTTGTGGTTATCGTAGTAGAAATAATAAATAGAAAGAACGCTGCTGTCGCCCATCCCCAAACCAGGAAGAACCCGTTCCATTGTTGCTATGCTGTATTTCACCGTGTATACGTATGTATTTATTATCGTAATAACTTCATTAAAATATATAATCTACAAATAAATGTGTAAAGAGGTTATAAACAGAACCATTGTTAGTTAAATTTAATAAAATGGTAACGACACAATAAAATACAATATTTTACCAATAACTAAGTACCCTGTAGATCCATCGTTGATTTCAACTAATTTTAATTTGATGATTAAGCTTGTTATTGAATTATATACTTTAATTGTTGTATGCATTAAGACGTAATAAGGGTGTGACGAAGTAGCACGGCACGATAATGAATAATGGAAGCACTCACCTTGAGCTTGACCCTATACACACTAATCACTTATAGTTGTATCACCATAATATTTATATTAATTTCATAATTTGTAATACAATAAAAATATCATTTATGCATTAAAACTAAAATGGCTGGTCAGAAAAACTTTGACGTTATTTAATACTTTCAGCAGTTGTAGACAATGCTATTATTATTTACCAAAGGTGTATTGGAAAAATTAAAGCGCTTGAAGCATTTCTTTATGTAATGTAAACATTGCTGCTACCGCTTGGCAGGGCAGCGACGCTTTCGCGCCAAATGGGTCTCTGTCATTGCCATAGACCCAAGAACGAGGAACGAATGACGCGAGGACAAGGGGGGCGGGGCTCGGGCGGCGGGGTGAACTGAGAAACCGTCGAATTTCATGTCATTCCTATTAAGAGTTTCATTTTACTACTTCTAATTTATCAACAAATCGCCATCTTGTCCAGTGTTATATAGATTAATGTATTTATTTTTGACTTATGTAGGTTTTTTTTGTTATTGTTTTGTTTTATTTTTAAAATAATGTGTTAATTAAAAAAATATGACTTAAAACTAGCTATAATTTGCATATGGTGATATTAAGGCTACCATTTAGTTACGAACCCTGATTATTATGAACAAAGAAATATGGAGAGTTCAGGTATGCTTTCATTTACTCAACTAATTAAAACAGTTAGCTATGTTTCTTAGATGCTAAGGTGAATAATTTTAAATAGGTATATTTGAGTCAGATTCGGCTTTTATTTATG
This sequence comes from Papilio elwesi, assembly GCA_029849275.1. Lineage (NCBI taxonomy): Eukaryota > Metazoa > Arthropoda > Insecta > Lepidoptera > Papilionidae > Papilio > Papilio elwesi. The sequence continues at coordinate 8,149,391 of CM056700.1, read as the reverse complement.
TACATATATTTGATTGTTTGTGCCACAGAATGAATAATGCGAAGTAGTTTACATAAAACTTTAAAAATATTGAAAAATAATCTGCTCAGATTCTAAGAAATTCAATTTTATTATTTCCTGCAAATATACAAAAATATTGTAGATAATTAGTGATTACATAATAATTGTGGTACTATGTTAATAGTAACAGTACAGTCCTAATTGCCACGTTTTTTCTATAGTTTATGTTATGTGTTTACATTCATGACATTGGTGACAAACACTAACTCTCCTAGTTTTTTCTTATTACTTTAATGATTCTATCCTTTTAAGGGTTACGTAGCCAAAGGGTAAAACGGGACCCTATTACTAAGACTCCGTCGTTTGTATGTCTGTCCGTCTGTCACCAGGTTGTATCTCATGAACCGTCAAAGTTAGACAGTTGAAATTTTTACATATGATGTATTTCTGTTGCCGCTATAACAACAAATACTATAAGACAGAATAAAATAAATATTTAAGGCTTCTTCAATACAGAAAATGTGATTTTTTGTGTTCGTTTATGCTCGATATTGATAACGGCAACAGGTAGACGCTTGAAATATTCACAGAATGTTGAGTTATATATTAACATTAAAAAAAGACAATTTAATTTTATTTTAAGTGGGGGTCCGTTTTACCGTTTTTAAAAATATTGGTGCGGGCCCTTCGTGCGCGAGTTCGACTCGCTCTTGTTATTACACCATTTGAGATGTTTAATTTTGAATGTTGCTGTCATTGGAACACTTTTGACAGGGGATTTTGTATGCGTAGCACATATCTTTAGTATAAAATATCTTTGGTCAAATACGAACCTCAGTTCTCTGAGAATAAACGTAATTCTATTGTCCTTGCGGCCATCTTTTTCTGGAACTCTTTTTTCTTTTCTTCTCTCTCCTCTAATAAGAGGAGAAAGAAGAAATCTCTTGCCGCCCTCGTCCAGTGGACTTTTGAAACCATGATATCATACTTAATTAGTCCACTAATAAAATGTTTAATTGTATAGAAGGTGTCAAAATTTACTGGTGGACTAACAACCCATCAGGCTTTCGTGATTTCATCACCAATAGCCTAACGATCTAAGGTACGAGCCCCGAGACAAAGGTCGTTGGGTTTCAATCCAGCATTTCGACTATTGTCGTATTTCCATGAACCTTACGCTAACAAGTTAGAGAGGTTAAAATTAACCAGTAAATTATTTATACAATTTTTCAATATATATTACAGTACAAACATTTGAAGACATGACACACGTGTGTCATGTCTTCAAACATTCCACAACTTGAACAAAAATTATAAACAGTTTGTTGTGAGTTTAACAATGTGAGTGAACGGAACGTATGACGTGTCGCCAGAACCTGAATGCATTGCCCTTGTTACGGCCGAATGGATAAATATTAATGAGCGATTCCAATCCAGGTTTTTGAAATGTAGAAAATGATCATGGGGTGAAATATTTATACTTGTCCTTGACATTTGTGGGACTTTTATGTTTAGAATATTTCAAACTCTCGCGTCCTTATGAAACAACCGACAGTGATGGACCAATGTGACAGGGAATGAGCTCATCGCTTTAAACATTCGACCCGACAAAAATCAATAAAAACGTCGTCACGGCACACCCGGAACATGTGAAAGAATTCTGTATAAATATTCGTGTATTTAATTAATAAAAATATCAAGTAAAATAATTTAAAAAATCGTTAAAAATTAATATATTTTGTTTTATTACTTCTATTATAATAATTACAAAAAAAATACATTAGTAAATAGTACGTAGTTCATACAGAAAAGCAAGGAATTGTATTGGGGTCACACACACGAGTCGAGTGCGGTGGCGTGGAGGGCGTTAATGATTTTAATGCCAAAGCGCGTCAAAAATCTGAAAAAATCGAATTATTTCTTGACTAGACATTTAATCCACGAGCAGTACTTGTGTATCTAAGCTTTTTGGAATCATTAACCATTAGGGTCAGGGTCAGCACAGCTGGCCCGCGGTCCGTGTCCATACCGCAGAAGATGACAACTCAGACTAATAGTTAAATAAAATAAATTAAAAAAATAGCCTTTATTGCTGTTTCTTTCTTACAATTTATACATGCCTACTTACTAAAAACTTAATTTATTTATAAATTCAATTTGCATTTGAATAAGCGGCAACCGGATGTTAATGTGGAACAGCTTGTCTGTCGACAAAGGCCTCCTCTAAAGATTTCCACGCATTCCTGTCTTTTGCTAACCGGGTCCATATCGGACCAGCTACTTTCTTGAGGTCATCTTCCCATCTTTTGGTTTGTCTCTATTTCTTTTACTATCTCTTGGATACCACTCCGTTACTAGCTTACTCCATTTCTCTTTACTTTCTCTTAATATATGTCCTGTCCAACTCCATTTAAGCTGCCTGTACGCTGTGTGTGCATTTTTAAATTTTGTTTTCCTTTAGATTTGTTGTAATTTCACTCTATCCCTTCTTTTTATACCTAAAATACTCCTTTCTATTGCATTTTGGCAGACTTTCAATTTACATTCTTGTATTGCTGTTAACGCCCATGTCTGGCACCCGTATAGCAGACATGGCATAATGCATATTTCATATACTTTCTTTTTTCCTTTCATTGGCATATCTTTATCCTTCATTATTTCCTTAAGAAACCAAAACCGTTTCCAAGTATTAGTTATTCTTCGTTCTATTTCTTTACCCATACAATCATCTGTAGATATAAGTTGTCCTAAATATATATATTCATTTACATATTCTATTGATTCCTTATTCACTATTATTTGTTCATTGGTTACTGTTTGTTGGGAATTCGTCATAATTTTGGTTTTAGTTAGGTTCATTGTCAGGCCCGCCTTCAAGCTTTCATCGGATAATTGCTGCAACATCAGTTCCAGAGTTCCTGCGTCCTTTGAGAATAAAACCAAATCATCCGCGAAACGTAGATGGTTGAGATTTTCGCCATTTATATTGAGGCCATTTTTGGTCCAGTTTAAATTCCTGAAGATCATCTCTAGCTTTGCTGAAAATAATTTAGGTGATATAGGATCTCCTTGGCGTACACCTCTTTTAATAGGAAATTCGTTACCCATAGATTCAAGTTTAACTTGCGCTGTGCTCGCTGTATATACGTTTTGAATTATTCGTATGTATTTTGCTTGCACCCCTTGTCTTCTTAGAGCGTCCCATATATACTCATGTTCCAATGTATCGAACGCGAATAGTTAAATACATATTGTTAAATACTCATTAATTATATAATAATTTCATAAAACTGCCCCAATCTTCATACGTTTGCAAGACCCTTAAATTTATTTACTGGACCTTGATGATTTTTTTCATCTGTATTATCTCACTTTTTTATGTTATAAGGTAGCAAACGAGCAAGCGGATCACCTGATGTTAAGTGAACGCTACCCATAGACATCCGCAACAAGCAAATGTGCTGCAGATGCGTTGCCTACCTTTAATGGACAGAAGAGGGCATAGACAGGAATGAGAATATTTCCTTTCAACCGTTAACCCCCTCCCCGTCCAATCCCCTTCCCGTTCCCATCCTATCCTTATAAGGAAAGGGCGGGAAGGGGAAGAGGACTCAAATTAGACCTACGGGCTCCTCCGGACGAAACGCAGAGTAATTCTACTTCACGCCTGTTTTCTGTGAGGTCGTGGCCTCCGTGTCCGGTAATTATTTGTACTATAACTGGTGTTAGCTTTATTTTTAACCGACTTCAAAAAGGAGGAGGTTATCAATTCGACTGTATTTTTTTATGTGTGCTACGTCATAACTCCGCTCATGGTGAACCGATTCTCCTAATTCTTTTTTTTGTTCGAGAGCTAGTGCTTCTCGATTGGTTGGCTAAACTATAGAACTTACATTAAAATGATGCAAGAAATAATTGTAGCTCTTTAAATAAGTAAATAAAAGTCCACGATTACATGTATCTATCTTCTATGGTTGTCTCACAATAACCACTTTTTTCTTAGAAAACATTAATTAAAACGCATACGCAACTTACTACGATACCATTAGCGTTCGGTATGAATCCTTATCGATTTAAATGTGTTTATAATTAAGAGAATTTAATGTAGATTATAATTGCTCCATAAACTACATAATTCTGACCAATAGTTTACAAGATAACTAAAAGTTTAAACTACAGAGTAAGTAAAAACTACGCGCAAGTGATTTCTAAAGCCGCGCAGTAGACGGCCGGGCTTAGCGATGTGTATGTGTACTTTGGTTTATTATCTTTCTTTGATTGAAAGTTGGTTGTTATCATGTATTCCCATATAAATTTGATCAAGATCTCGTCGTTCTTAGTAAAGCTTATTAAATTGACTTTACAATGACGGTGTTTTCGTTTTACTTTAAAAAGACGTTGTATTAAGCCAATACGGTAATCAATTCTTAATCATATTTATTTTTGGAGTCGGTATCACCCAAGGTAGGTCTATAACTACCGCTGGGGCATTGTCGACGCGAGTTCCCGGGGTTCCTGTGTTTGGTAGCGATCGGATCAACATAATTAGTGGTACCCGGGCGAAGCCAGGGCGGGTCACTAGTATAGTATAAAGTTCATTTGAAAAAGTTTTCTTAAGGTATACTAGTATATTGGTATTCCCTTAGCTGACGCCGACTGCAAAAATAAATATGATTAAGAATTGATTCTTGTGTTTACTTGCGTAATGTAGTTTTTTGAAGTCGGTTTTGTTTTTGTTAAAAATTTTGTTTGTACTATTTTATCAGCCCCATTAGGTAAGATCACCTATTTCACACATCGTGTAACTAATTATGGAAATTAAAATAGATTTTGTAAAACATTGTTAACTAAGTTTCTATACTAAAAATTTATAACGATAACAAGTTCACGATCAACATTAACATAATGGACAGCAATAACTCCTTCCTGATTTATTTGCAATGGCGACAAGAGCTGGTTTTTTTCGGCTATCTTTATTCTTTACATAATTTTAACATTAACATTACCACGGACGAATGGTCAGTGTGTTAAATAAAAATCAAATCATGTTTAAAGTAAACTTTACAAATCTTTTTTACCCTCACATTTATAAACCGTTTTTCTCTTTACTAGTTGTTCATAATGAATTGTTTTACTAATAAGTAATGAGTAGCAATTACCCTAGTGAAATTTACTTATTAGAAAAATAAAACTATTAGAAAAAACCCTTAAGACTTCAATTTTCTCAAATAATATCCTAAATCATTATGTAATTTTAAATTGATTCTAAATTCAACGATAATACAGCCATTTCTATAAGGTTAATTTTCGCTAAAACGCGTTTGACTGACGTAACTGAAAGCTATCTAATGTTGAGCGCTCAAATCTTCACTACTTTTTGTTTTTACTCTGATCGCGATTTAATTTCGGTGTTTAATGTCTTACAAAAATACTTAGTTAAGTTAAGTTAAGTCTTTTTTGTGATAAAACCTAATAAGGTTTGAGTTTTCAAAGAGGAGACATATTAACCTCCTCTTTTGGTACAGAAGGATCGAGAAAGGTGTATTAGGACTATATTGAACATTTTTCTTTGCTATTTGGTGTTTTCATTTAATTTCAAAATTTATTATGCCACTCAATGAAAAATCTAGACATAGGGTGCAGTCACCCTTGAGTCGCCTGTAATTGGATTTCCGGGAGCAAAGCACACAAAACACAATATCGTTGCCACGTCATGTGTGATACTTTGTGTGGACGATGCCCTTTTCTGGACGGAGTGCGTATATGTAAAGGCAACGTCATAGTAAGAAATCGATCAATTCTTTGTACATATAAATTGCCATTAAGCTTTATAAGAGATCTCTTATATAGCTCCTTATATAATAATAATATGCAAGCGTAAATTGAAGCACTCGTTAAAAATATTATAAATCTGAAACGAGTATTTCGATTTGGTTAACTCTCCCGAACTTACATCACCAACTTTGTACCTAAACTTTTATTGGGAAATAGTAATTAAATCTCTTTGAACAAACGTTGAGTACGTTTGTTCATAGTGACTTGTAAATTTTACAAAATTAACACAATTACTATCACATTAAACAATTTGTTAATGGGTTTTACATAGATCTGGCTTATGGTGGTTGGTAAGGTTAGGTAAAGTGAGGGCGTTATAATGGAAAATAAATAAATTTGACGGATTAAAGCGTTCTCCGCTTAATTCAAAAGCCTCGGGGCCCTCTAGAGTTGAAAAATTAACAATCTTTCTATATTTTATTTAACTTTTACCTATACCAGTGATTCATTTTTGCGTGTCACTAAAGTGCGCCAGACAATTTTGGATTCTAATTATTTTTTAGATTGCCCACATTTGTACTGGCAGATTTAGAAGTATCTAAATCTGCCTATATAAGGCGGTATAAGCAACGATTTTGATAATTACGTATCGTGAATTTTTTGTTGTATTTTTGAGTGGTTAATATTTAAATCGATAAAATAAATAGTGAGTTTGTTATTTATTTTTTTAAATTTAAGTTAGGGGTACAGCCTTTCTTTAGTTTGTTATTAATGTGGTATTACGCCGAGATCAACCCCGGCCTACAATGCCACTCACTTTCGTAACATAAATTTCTCTTACCAATCTTCTTCCATTCAATCTATTAACATGCCTGAGCCCTTTAGTTTGAAGCAAGATACACACTAGTCAAACTGCAAAAAAAATGGCGGTAAATAATTTAAACTAAAGTACCATCACACTTTGTGCGAATGATCAAATTAATGATGCATACAATTAGATGAAATGGTATGCATTTAATTCAACATATGTCACGTGAGCAATTAATTATTATTAAATATAATACAGCAGACATTCGGTCGCCAAGTAGTTTATCATTTACGCACACATTAGCAAATTCAACACACCTTTACACAAAGACCTTGAAATAATACTGCACGGATACACACATGCGCTTTAAAATATTCCTAACATTATCAGCGTACACGTACATTGTAGATTGTACGCCGATAGCTTATCAACGCATGAAAGAAAGAGTTTGAAATTGGTTTTCGCTCAAAACGTTTTCGCACGTTTAACGCATTGGTCTACAATATTGTTATTAGTATCGAGAATTGGCGAATCACTATGACGATCACATTTGAGACGCAGGTTTGAAGAGCGATAGGAAAATTGTAACAAACATTACAGTGAGTGTTATGTTACGTTGTTCCCAACTAACGTAATAGATATTTAAGCCTCTTACGTCAATTGTGTTTGCACAGTAGAAATAGACGATCATGTTAATATCGTCTATAATAATATAAAAATAATATATAATAAAGATTATTATTATTATATTGGTTTTTAACTTCTATATCGGACTTTTACATATAAAATTGACATGAAATAGTCCGGAATTGATTTGTAAAATTCTGTATTTGATTTGTAAAGGCTTGACTTTGAAGTTACAATCTTAAACACGTGTTAAATGTATCAATAAAAAGTTTCATCTTAAGTATGCGTTCACACCCGTAAACCAGAGGAATAGGTAGAGATTACGGAGTCATATCTTAAATCCAACGTAATTTTTTTTTATTGTATTATTTACATAACTAGACCAACTGCAGGTCCGTTGTCAGACTTTAAAATTAAATAATATCAATTAATTCTTTAACAAAATTGTGATTAAAGTACGAATGTAAAATAACCTAAAGAAGTGTCACTTGATAGTCACAGCTGAAGATTGACTAAGTATGGAACAGAAGTTTTTCTTAGTCATATGGTCAATGTCAGTAGACATCCAGAGAATGGTGTTGATGCTGTTATTTCTATATACAAACAAGGTCTATCGCTCGCCAGACTTTACTATAATGCAATTAAAAACAAATACAGCAGCACAAGCTGTGGTAGAGTCCGCAACAACATCTGTTGAACGAATGGAAACAGATGTAAAGTAGAAGTATTCTGCCTTTGTATGAAGAGTGAGGTGCCGTAGGCTTAATTGTGGTTCTCTTCCCCTTCATATCCTTAATTAATATAATAGGTAATGATGAGGAAGGGAAAATATTTGACGGGGAGGGGTTGGATGGGAAAAGGAAATATCCTTTTTCTGTTTATCTCTTCCTCTGTCCAATCTGCAACTCATTAGCTTTTGCCGATGCCTATATTGCTCTTTATCAGGTGAACTACTTGTTCACCACCATATTAGAATTAAAAATAAAGAATCGAAATCGTGGTTTTTTTAAATAAAATATCTAGACTTAAGTACTCACGAGTCAGGTGGACTTTCTAACAACAAGCTTGCTATATGACTTGTGTATAAAGTATTATGTGAGAATGATGCCGAACATAAGACGCAATGGACATTACGGATATTCAAAAGTGACCCACTTGCGACACTGTAGTATTTTTGAGCACAAACACTGGTGCGAGGGCATCATTGCAACCGTAGAATGGAGGCTGGGTTTGCGCAACTATCTTGAATCACGCTACCAGAAAGTGGACTACGAACTGTCGAAAGGAATTGCGGTAATCACTTTTTTAACTAAGTGTACTTTTTATTATGATTTCACAAAACAACATGCAGTGTACCCGCTATTTACATCATGGTTTATACACGTAGCAAAGATATTTCGACGATATAGATTCGACGATTTGCTAAAAATTGTAGAAGATTTATTGCATATTTTGGCTCATTTCTAAAGTAAATTTCATCGTGAGGTCGGTCATCATCAAGATCAAGTTGCCAAGCCTACAAAAAGCTTGGTGTGCTCAATAGAGCAAAGCAATATTTCTTGCCGGCCCACCGCCTGCAACTGTTTAAGGCGTAAGTTCGGCCGCACATGGAATACTGCACGCATCTCTAGACTGGGGCTCCCCAATACCAGCTTCTTCTATTTGACCGCATACAACGGCGAACGATTCGAATTTTCAACAACCGAGGGCTTATTGTTCGGCTTGACTGTTGGGTCAACTACCATCCTTACCATCTTGATGATTGGCATTCCACTACCGTGTCGTATTCGCGTAATTTCCAGCCTCCAATACCGCCGCGTTGTGGAATGATTTTTCGCCAGCTTTATTTCCAAAGCAGTTTTACAATAATAGAGCACGCAACAACATCTATTGAATGGTCGAACGGTGAAATACCACGATGTCATAGAAGACAGGCGTGAAGTAGAAGTAATCTAGGTTTCGTCTGATTATTGACGTGTCGGAGGCCTAATTGTAGTCCTAATTGTAGTCTTCCTCCTTGGAAGGGATGGATAGGGAATGAATTTTTTTTTGTTTGTCTCCTCTTTTGTCCTTTACAGGTCGACAACACTTTTGCAATTAATTAGCTTGTTGCAGATGCCTATGGTTAGCGGTACTGTCAGGTGCCGCTTGCTCATTTTCCATTTTATTGTACAAAAAAATGAAAACGACTTAGGGTCCTTTAATTAGCTAGCGAAGAGAGGAAGGAGTACTCCTTAAAGGCCGGCAACGCATCTGCAGTTTCTTTGTTATGGCGGATGTTCATGATCACTTATACTATAAAAATTGGTTTCTGTGCTCAGGCAATTCGTCCACGCCGTGCAAAGTTTGAGCATGTGTAACTTTCTGTACTTTTAGACCTAAAGGTACCGACCAGACGAAGATTCGTTAGGCTTGAATAAAACAGTTCAGTGTCCATCAGCTTGCGATTTGTGTTTATGTAGCGTAGTTGTGACACTTCTCGATTACTTTATCTGGGGCTACGCTACGGCTAAGTCTTTGTTCTACACTAAGAAGCCAAATACCATAGACGAGCTCAAACTTTTGAGACACTATTGCTGGAATCTCACCGCACATGTTGGACCAAGACATTAAATTAGATTGGATTTTCCTTACATAATGGTCTTTAAAATGAAGTTAAAATCAATATGATATCTTAAAAATATCGTCGATGTTTTGTTGAAGTTTATTTTCTTATTGTTCTAATCTGGTCACCATATTATATATTTAGCATCAAATAATATTATAGTCGAGCAATACCTTAAGTGTTATTTAAAACATCAATACATTAAGTGGATGGATAAAGACAGAAATCATACGGAAAATAGCTATAATATTACCGTAATTTTTATTCCATATGAAAGTTATCACTGGTCACTTTTGTAATACGTGGTATAATTGATAGAGCTTCGAGCCACGTTAGTTTTGTCAGTCACAATTGTTGTAAAGGAAAAGAAACGCGGTATTAATTATACCTGCAACCATCATTGGTTATAGGTATTATTAATATCGCGTTTCTCATTTTCTTTACCATTCCGGACGTTTTTTAAACATTTTCTTTCATACAAACGTTGTACTGACTTCAAATTGACGCAGCCGTTCAAAAGTTGTGGGGAATCTTGGAGGGGAAAGAAATTGACTGACTGATATATATTTTTTTCTATGGAATTTATTTGTTGACTGACATATCAACGCAAAACCCCAACTACTGGGCCTAGAGACTTTTTGCACAGAGATTTCTGTTATTCTATAGGTCTAAAGTGGGGGATGAAAGTTTCTATAGATAAATATTTGTAATACATGGGATTATACGGTCAAATTTATTATATACAGAGTTCAGCTTGGGCTGGACAATCGGCGGTTAAATTTAATTGCACGGCGGGTGAGACCGCGAGGCACAGCTCGCGTGCATATATACTGTGTAATGAGAAATCATAGTTTACAACCATATTACTACTATAAGTCAACTCTACTGAAGCAAGTCATTGTATGACACATATACAAATTCTGCACAAGCTGCAGGGTAAAGGCGACGGTCAAAACGAATGTGTTGCGTACAGGAAAATGATACGAACTTTGACGTAACTTGCGAGACCTTGGTGTGGTGACGTATTTCGCTCAATCATGTGCTTATGTTGTGATAACAACTAAAATTTCCTATGATATTGAAATAGATTGGGGAAATTCGACGTCTTGTGTGGAACCTAAAATTAACAGAGTCGCTCTTCTATTAACAGCTCATTATAATTCATTGCGTAAGCCAATTATTATTATTTATTACGTGCCAGAAAATCCATTACCATTAACGGGTTATTTGGATTTCATCATTCCGCCAAATACAAGCTATTCTGGTGTGCGCTGCAAGACTGCAACTCTTAGAATTACACATGTATTATGGAAATGTTCACCGTAAATAGTCCTACAAAAAAGCCCGCGACAGCATATATCTAACTATCTTTTATATTTAAGCCATTATCACCAAAATAGGGAACCATATATTAATTATAGGGCGGACCGAAGTTTGCCGGGCCAGCTAGAATTTTTATATATAACGATTTAACGACATTCTGTCGCTTATCGACTACTACACCCGATGTTGTTTTGTTCGTGTCTACGGACTTCCCCGGATATGAGAAACTAACGGGTTCGGGGTATTCCACATTATCAACCATTTAAATTACCAATTTGTTTTCCCAGTGCATATACATAAATACTCTAATATCTTCCTTGAAAGTTTCTAAGACTACGTATATTGTATATAGCAGTCTAATATCTCATTGTACCAGCTGTGCGCTGTGGTTTCTTCCACTTCGCCGTTTTTGTCAGCTCCTAAGGGTCGTGCCGTAAGATAAAATTTATTGGGCTGTCAAATGCAAATATAATTATTGAAATCCAATTGTTGGTTCCACAGATTAGTGCGTCCAAACAAACTCTTCGGCTCTTTTATATAAAATAGACTTGATGCGCAAAGTTATAGATTGGATATTATATTATAATATAATTAAAAGAGTTTACTACTTCGTTTCGCTCAGTCAGTGATCTACTGCAGACTTCATCGTCTTTACAACCATTCCTTGTTTTTTATTCAAAGAAAAGACTGGCAGCATATTTGTTATTCTGTTCATTTTATGCGAATATTAAGGGATATCCGCTTGCTTGCTAGTCTTCTCTCAATCCATATCAAAGCAAAATATGAATGACTTAGTGATGGCAAACCAGGATTATATCATCTCGCTTTAAGTACTGACTTACATATATATCTATTAAATATGAGGACTGCCGACAGAAGTGAAATCTCAAGAAAAGTGGAAAGGCGCGAAAATAGTGCAAAAATAAATCTTAACATTGAAATTCTAAATTGAATAAAAAAATTGTCGAAAGTAATGTTGTTGACGCGTGTTGTTGAGCGTGTTGTTCACGTGAATCTATAAGACCTTCCCCTAACTAATATCGTCTAACACGGGTAAAGAAGTTTTCACTTCAAAAATGTTTATAAACATATAATCTTGTTGGTAGATATTATTACGAGCAGATGATTAAAGGAATTTTATTATAACTGTGAGCGTAATAAGAGACGAATGCGTCGGGAGGAGCAAGCGTCTGGTCGGGCGCCAGTCTCGCTCGCACCGTCTGCCTGTGTCCTAATATTTGTAACATTCGAGCCAATTTCGACAGATACATATACATATACGGTTATGGGAGTGAGCGTATATTTTTTATTTTACAAATATAAGTTACCGATTAATATACATACTTTACAATATTAGTATCCATTACACAGTAGCATTATACTAATTATATTTATTTCTATTATTACCTGTACTAATAATGACACAGAAATAATTTACGGGTGCAAGTATATGTGTAAATAGTGAAATCGATTTGACCGTGTCATAAAGGTGCCTTCACAAGGCTTCTCACAATTACGTTGTACCGTCATACGTCGTAATGTAACTGTGTTTCCGCTACACACTCCTATGTACAGTTGCGACTTTCTAATACAATAAATACGTAAGGTTACGTCTTATTTGGTAGACAGGTTGACTCTTGGATTTTACCCGTTTAAACGTTTTTTCCCGTTAACCCCCTCCTCGTCCAATCCATTCTCATCCTATCCTTATAAAGAAAGGGTGCGAAGGGGAAGAGGACTCAAATTAGGCCTGCGGCATCTCACTCATCAGACGAAAATTATTTATATATAACTGAGTCTGATCTTGTCCGCTACTGTTGAATCTGTTAATAGCGTTAGAACCTTTTTACAGGCCGTGAATCTCTCTTACAAGAGACTACCTCGAGCTACAGTTCTAGGTATATGTATATGTATATATCGCACCTATACTTATTTTTAACGCGAATTAATGAGTTTAAATTAAGGAATTTACGACGGTTTAGTGAATAGAATTACAGAAGATTTATGTAATTTATCAGATAGAATAATTACATATTAACTGCCCCCGACTTAACATAATTTATTAAAAAGAAAAAATTATTCAAAGATTGAAACCGTTTGGCCGTAACCCATACTTCCTTTATAAAAATCCTTCCTCAATAACATCGGAAACGTTTTCAAATACAGAATCAAGGTAACGGAACCAAACAATTTCCAGGACAGGAAACAAACAGCTTAAGTAAAATAGTTTGACAGGGCGGCAATCAAAATGTAGCCCGGGGCTTATAAATAAATTATTACTTTTTGGAAAACATGTCTGAGGTGACAAGAAAGTTTAAGTTAATGAAACCCTGCTGTACTCGTGAAGTTTCCTGTGTCATCAAAAAACTGTCAATTTTGATCATTCCGTCAATTTTGTTAAATCTGGATTGTATTACATTATTTATATTGAAGTGGTTGCATATTTCTTATTGCTTTGATGGATGGAACCATACTGTTTAGCACAGGTACAAACCTGTCGGTCCAAAATGTAAAAATATAGAAACCTATATAGTCTTGTCGATCACTAACTATTTTACTTATTTCTTTATTGAAGTTTTGTTTGCGCTACTCACTAATAGATGGGGTTCAGCGCAGTGTATTTATTAACGGTACAAGTATCTGAATTGGACACATTGTACGCAGTAAAATATAACATGCTTATAAAAGAAATTACTTTAGCGTCTTTATTTTTAATAGAATCTCACCACCGGTTAAAATTATTTAAGGAGGAAGTTTACATTTTCCTATTAGATGATCTAATGAAACAGTTACGATTTTGTGAGTTAGTTCTACTTCGCACTTGATTTATGTTATTAACAATGAATACTCGAATTGATTCAATAATTATACTTCATTTTTACCATTACTCCTCCTACATATAATATCAATGGAAATTAATTCTGTCAGATGTCTTGAAAATTTTTAAATGGTTTCTTGATATGATTGATGACTGAAGAAACGGAGACTATGAAACTATGAATCTAATCCTGCCTCAGCTGACCCCTATTTAATATAACTGATCATATTGATTTGAGGTAAGCTTTGGATTAAAATAGTTTTTTCATAAAAACTTGCAGCCCCTACTTTAGACCTTTAGGGTATGAACTTACAAAATCCCGTCTTAGCGCTCGCCCAATCTCTAGGCCCAGTGGTTTGGGTTGTGCCTTGAGTCAGACGATTTCGTCGATTACGTACATAATATTGATAATATAATATTGTTGGCTTGACGATCTCATTTTAATCAGATATAAGCAAGCCAGGTATGATGAAGCCTGGATGAAAAGACAAGATACATGTAAACCTTATCTTACCTCCGGTAGTCCGCTTCACAGGTACAAGCGATCAGGGCATAAAGTTCTTGATAATTCAGCTGCGTGACCTTGTTTACGATTTGCCTACGAGATTTCTTAACATCTCTTTTAATCGTTCACTGCATAAGTATATTAAAATGTTTTGCATATTTTAATGTTTGATATTTTTGTTTTACATATAAAAGTAAGTATTATATGTAATGATAACTTACTAATAACTTTATATATAGGTATATATATACATACATATATATATATATATATATATATATATATATATATATATATATATATATATATATATTTATAGGAAATGGTTGAATATATTACGTACTTCATAGAAATGTATTTACTTCTAATCATATGTAATGATAACTTACGTCATAACAATTGATTCGATTTTTCTAGTACCAACATCAATAAAGGTTAACATGTTAAATGAAATGACAATATATTGATTTAATATTTATTTAATGATCATCTCTTAGGCTAAGACAGGGAACATTTATAAAATAGCAGCTAATCGCGATAGTAAAATTATAACATTTACAGAACGCTCTTTTAACTTTATTGTTCGCATCGACAAGAACTTACCTTGCCTCTTGTTACGTAACCTGACGCTTCGTTACGCGCCAATAGATTATTTATTTATCTATAAATGCAGACAGCACACAACAAAAAATATTTTAAATCAATTATCTTCCATATTGCACGATAATTCGTCCATTACAATACCATTTTTATTATATTTGTATTAAAACGCTTCTAGAATATGTAGTTAAAAAATATTTTAGAATTCAAATTACTTTTTATTTAATTTCACAAATATTAGATGAGTGATTTAATTGAGAATTATAAGTTTATTGAATTCATTTGCAATAATTTAAATTTTATATAGTTTGTAGGAATGTGTTCTTTCACGTAAGCGGGTCGTTAAAAAACGTCTAAAATCATAAAGATTAAAAAGGTACATCTTGTGAGATTTCATTATGTTACGAGCAGTACAATAGCAAAGAATTTAAATTAAATACATTTTTAACTCATAACATTTCTGCCTCTTTCAGTATATTATGATTATTCCTTTGTGACAAAACCCGTACCGAGTCAACTCTTACTCAATTTGTTTCATGTAATTATCGAACGCAACAAGTACACTGCTGGCTGTGCGTTATGAGTAGATTTAATCGTGAAACTCGGCAAGCAATGTACACTGTATTAACTGACGATTTTGCAATTCTCATTTGCATGTTACATGATAACTGTGTGGAGATTGTATCGAATTATTCGATTATACCGGTTTCTTTCGTGTCTACTGGGAGTGAAAGGGACGGCGCACACCGTGTAAGTAGGCGCGTAATGCCTCATCCACGTATTTAGAGTAGATAATTACAGATGACATTCTTTACAACTTCGAAGTCAACAATCGGGTAATGTTTGTTCACCTGCTATGTATGTTATTTTGATTGTTTTTTAGCATAGATAAATGAAGAAAACTAATACCAGAGCGATTAATATATTCTGTATAAGCAATTGATTTGTTGTGATACATGTAGAAGAGATTTGGTTGTATTTTCATATCTTATCTTTTGGTGGTCTGGTTTATAAACCACTTCCACCAATTATTATAATAATAAAACTATCGAGTCTTAGGGTCGCTAAGTTGAACTAAATAAAAATAGAGGCTCGGTTATGAAATAAATTTATTATTTTACAATAAAATCTCACGGCTCCCTTTCGAGCGAATTACTTGATCCATGTTTTTATACATTTAAATATCTACCACGAAACTTTGGTCGTTCACTCGCATATAAAATTTATTTTACGCCAACATAAACGTAGTTCATACATTATCTGCTTAATTTATGTGTGCGTGTAGAACTCATTTATTGAATACAATTGGTAGTGATTCCGTTAAAACTAAAGAACAATAAGGTCGCTTCACATTCAATTATTTGTTTTATTTTTACCTTCAAATTTAATTTTAATAACAACTTGATCTTACAGGTTATTACAATTCAGTTTTAACTTCTAACATTTTTCTCATAAATAGCAGAACGACCCCTTATATGGAAAATTTAAACCGACTGCATTACTACATTGTACGCCATCAGATTTTCATCAACCATTCAGTTCCCGTCGCAATGTCAGGCGTCACAAGCACTTAATTATATAATACATAATCCTTATCAACATACAAACGCCATATAAAAAACATTTTTATTTTATTGGTAAAACTACATTATTATTGGTACAGTGACGAAAGACATCTAAACGCGCTACGGCCGGTTAAACGGCCTCAAAATCCGGGTAATCCGTATAAAATCGCCGATGTGGAGAAGGATTCAATTTCTCAAGCGTTACTCTTTACAAAGCGCAATGTCAAAAAAAGTCAGATGGGGAAACTAGCACGAACACGACATACAGTCTAGGCTAATATCACAGGAGTGCTGGGAACGGCGCGCCCGGCCCATTCGCCCCCTATCCACCCTAAGCCCCCCGTCCGCCCCACCACACAGCGACTTCCCTGAGGTGCCTACTTACTATTCAGAGGGGGGCGAAGCCGGCAACTACCGATATATTTTGCGACAATTAAGATTTCAACAGAAAACGGCATTACTCCCTCCGGTTGCAGGAAGGCATAGGCTGCATGGCCATCGCAAAATCGATTACCACCCATTTAAACGAACAATAAATTAACAATAATTCAAAAAACATACAAAATAAAACGGCTGTTACAATATTAAAACGATAAGCTACTACGTAACGAGCGGACATAAGTATATTTTATCCAGTGATTTATAATAAGGTACGGTAACAGGGCGTAAATTGTGAGACAAGCTAACGTAAAAGCAAAATAAGAACGTTCAACTCAAAACATCAAATAACAAAGCAAAATCTAGTAGTGTAAGAGTCGTTCGTCAAAATGCAATGCTTCATCAAACATTTGGCTGTTGGCCCTCAAACGTTTGCCCTCGCCGATCACTGCGAGTGAGGTCGCGAGACTCACGAGCTGCCTTCGGTTTGACGCACCTCGTAGCTTCCAAAACACTCGTTTTTCTTTTGTGTTAGTTAGCAACGAACGCCTCATCGCAGGCACACGTTACATCCCGATGGCGGGCGCGCCACCGGGCGGCCAGCGTCGTGCACGCTCGCTCACTCGCCGCTCCACTTTTACTTTCCAAGTTTGCGGAATGCG
The DNA here is from genome assembly GCA_029849275.1 of Papilio elwesi. Taxonomy (NCBI): domain Eukaryota; kingdom Metazoa; phylum Arthropoda; class Insecta; order Lepidoptera; family Papilionidae; genus Papilio; species Papilio elwesi. Next base: position 8,131,725 of record CM056700.1, on the reverse strand, counting down.
AGGAACAGAATTCTATTTGAAATATTAAACATAGCCATTTATAACGCGACAACGCAAATAAACATTATAATAAAATAATAATAAGAAAACGAATTTAAAAAAAACCATTCGCTTCAGAGCTAGCAACCGTTCCCAGTCATTTGCACTATCACTTAAAACTATTTACTTTAATAATTATATCATATAATAATGTAACATTACGGCTTAAAACTATATCTCCGATGCAACCCAACAACACTTGCTGGATTATCTCGTTCTCCACGCGCCCTGACGGACGATGCTCAGAGTCCTCCGACTGAACGATAATCGAACACTAATTGGAGCGCGCTCGCGGCGGCGTCTGAGCAACTTTCACTAAATAATTAAAAAACATGCTAACAAAGTAAGTACTCTTCTTAAACAACAAAGAATTGGCTATACGTCGAGTGCCCGATAGGTGACGTGGATGTGCTACGGCGCTCGTCGCTCTTCGCAGTTGGTGCGCCGTTTCGAGCGCGACCCGGATCGCTCCGAGCGCCCTCCGGGTCGTTTCGAGCGCGCACGTCCGGTAACACGGTCAACGTTTCGAGCGCGTTCGGCTCGAGCGCGTCTCATTCCGATCGCTGGCGTCACAGCGGCGCGTTAAGGTGCGTGGCGCGGCGCGGTCATGAGTCCAGAACCGTCAGCAAGCCAGGCGGCAGCAGCGGCACGTCCTGCCGGGGTAGCTGGCGTGCCAGCTGCGCACACCCGAGGTTCGCGTCGCCCAACTCCGGGATGGCGTCCAGCAACGCGAGGCACTCGTCTTCAACCGCTCGTCTAGCTTTCTTCCCCACCCATGAGTCGTCACACTCCTCTCTCGCGCGACGTCGCCTGGCCTCCTTTTCCTTGCGGGCCTCCTCGCTAAGGCGGCAGTACGTGTTATTGATGCATACCGATCGCCGAAGGTCGCGCGCCGGGTCTTCGATATTTTCCAACTTCTGCGTACAGATCTCGATAACCCGCTTGCGCTCCTCGTTCGCTCGGAGCCTGGCTGAAATCATGGAGAGCTTGGGGCGCGCGGCGGGTTCAGTCCTAGGCGGACCGAACATCTCGTCCTCGAAGGCATCCGCGATCTCCACCCCGCGCGCGTTCTCGCGCTCCTCTTGTGGCGTCATTCTGTAACAATCATACGGACATATTAGCGCTCGTTAGCTTATTATTCCCGGACGCTTTAAATTTACTCAAAACATTACCATCATTACGAGTGTATCTTGGCTACGTAGTGAGCGCAGCTCTATATTCTTGTAACAATAGTGATAAAAATTCAAGGTATCGGTATAGTCTATTTCCTAAGCGATCTATATCAACATGTTGAGGAATGCCTAGATTAAATTGACGAGCTAATTGAGTTTAAAAAAAGAATAAAGCGATGAAGACAAAACGGGTCATGATACGATAAGTGCACAATCTAACAATTAATAGAGATCAAGATATTATATTATATATACGCAAATTGTTATATTATACGCACCTCGAAGTTAACTCGGAGGAGAAAATAAAAAATCCAGACATAAACATTATTACGATTAACAAGAATCTAATTATTATTTTATAAAATATTCACACCAATGTCACAAGTTTAAAACACTAGCACCGAGCAACGCGCGATTCGGCGCCTCGTCCTCGACGATGAAAATGTTTAAAGGCAAAAGTGAAACAAAAATAAACCGCAAGACTAAAGCGACGTGTGCGCAGCGCGGCGGTCACTCGGCGAATGACAGTACACCTCGCTGTAGATAAGACATTGAAAAAACCAATTGCGTCATTCGCTACGTACGTGTGGAGAGGAAGCGGGTGACGTAGGCCGTAAACCGTCATTTTCGACGCTATTGACTGTCATGACTCCGTTCTATTTGTTTACGACACGAAAGCTTGAAAGGCAAGCTAATCCACGAAATTAGACGCGAAAAAGAAATGAACAGCATAGTATGAATTGTTCATGTCTAACAACATTTTTGCCACGACATTATTGTCTTTGTTTACGCACAACCTAAGAGCTCTGTTCTACTAGAAAAACAATAACACATCAATATAATTCATCGATTTTGAGCGTTGATTCTACGTATCAATTTTTTTTTATCTGTTACGCCATAGAATGTAAATGTGGGTTACACAACTTCGTCTTTCTAAAAGAAAATTTAAATAATACGAAATCCTCCTTATTTAGTTTGATACGACATTTAAAACATTCAACATAAATATTTTATTTAAAAAAAAACACTCGGTAATAACAGTACAACTATACAATAACAGTACACTTTTTATCTTTGGAAGCAGTTTGTTAAGGTCGTATAATTAAACAAATCATCAGCGAAACATGTTAACTTGTAAACCATATTGTCATCTCAGTTTTTTCATCAAGAAAGAAAGAAATAACAACATATTTTATGAACACGTGCTCGGCAGTGTGAACACGGTGTTACGTTCTATATCTTATTTAGAAAGCTCGTCTTTGAATACTATTTACGTTACAAAATCTATCGGGATATTAAACTTAAAACGTGTGTAAGAAACATACACATAAACTAATCGATACAATCTGGGAATACTTACACCGACCTACGGAATGTACGCTTAGCTACATAGTTTTTATACATCCTAATTAACATTTCGAGCGTTTATTTTTCTTTTGTTTAATTAGGCAACCGACACATTAAGTGTTAATGAGCGCAATGAACTAATCTGAAAATACATTTTAATTTACCTTGAAAAAAATATTAAGTTGTAAGACTTTCAATATTAAAATGACAGGATATTTTTTAAAGATACATTTATATTAACACATACTTAAACAAATTAGATATGAAATGATTACAATGAGTAGTATTTGAATTTAGATCAATCACGGGACACAGCTGAAAGAACGCTGACTCACCGATGGGAATTTATCTTTTGTATATTTAGACCGGTGAGCAATTACAGGCGATGAATTCGTCATTTTACACAATATATTTTTGAAATACTTATCTTCACAACAACTAATTGAGCCAACGCAAGTTTAACGTATTAAAACTGAAGCTACTTAAAAAGGTCTGTGACAGGTCCAATATAAGGTGTACAATGAAGCCGTAGTTGACGAGAATTTTAAAATAAAAAAATAATAATTTTAAAAGCTAAGATTTGTCGGGACGCCTACTTCACTTCCATATCTAATTTAAATGATTAAAATTAATTAATCTTCATTCAATTTCCTGATTTTAATCGGAAATTTATTATCTGTATTTTCATTCGGTTGACTAAAATATAAATACTAGAGATAACTTTTGCACGTATCAATATTTCCATATTGCACTTTTGATATTAATTAGAAATGTAAAATATCAATTCCAACTTGAGTTAGAAAAAAAATGATATAGCGAATAAACAGACGCAAAGAGGAACTCTGGCTCAAAAGAAAAAAAAATGATTGAAAAACAAATGAAAAATTGTCCTTCAAGAACAAAGGGATAATATTGAGGGCACTTGACGTTTGACAATGCCTCTCTCGAGCTTTCCGTAACATTACGCATTTACCAACACAACAAATTTCGATTCTTACGTAATATAACAGTGTTGTAATCATTAGAATTTCATTTATGTAGGTATATCGTAGTACGTTTAGTAGCGATAAGTTGCCGGAAGAAATTTGACACCAATTCATGTTTTAATTTCACGGTTTAAAATATTTATTCATGTATCCAAACAATATTTTAAATGAGTGAAGATGATAACATGATTTAAATTAACTTCTAAAGTTCTATTAACTTTGTATACGATTTATATATTATTTTAATTTAGAAATACTTCCTTAGCAATAAAAAACAATACAAATATTTATTACTAGCTAAAGCCCGTCAAACTTCGCTCCGCCCTACAAAATAGATGGTAAACTATTTTGGCGATAATGGCTTACATATCAAAGATAGATATATATGTACAGCTATACTATCGCGTTTCATTAAAATCTATTCTGTAGTTTTTGCGTAAAAGAATAAACATCCATACGTATAAATTTTCGCATTTATAATATTAGTAGGATAGTAGGATTTAATGTAAAAAGTTATTTTCTTTGGTAGTATAAAGTCAAAAGCAATTTTGCTCATTTATGAATTATATTTTAATTTAGCCAATAATTTAAATGTTATATTTATAATACAAAACGTATAAAATTCTCGACATGTTTCTTAAAACACGTAATGTTAAGAGTTAGGAATCGCTTTAATGGCGATCGACGTTAACGATGAACGTGTTGCTTTTATAAAACATCTGTTTACTTAACGTTATAGGCGGATTTGAAAACCTTTCACAACAAAAATGTAGTTAATTTCTACTTCACATGTTTAAGCTTAAGCGCTTTTAATTTTGTTTACATACATACAACTAAAATACATTCGACTTCTTTGGTAACTTGTAGAAAACAAATGTAATCATGAATGACGCTTTATGGTGGCGATGATTCGAATTTCGAACGACATAACCATAGTTTTTTTTTTGGAGCAGCGCGCGCGCGATGACATCGGCGGGTGCGGCGGGTGGTGCCGACCTCGGTGGTTACGATCCAATAAATCTTGCCCGATTCGACTCGACTCTGACTACCTGCACTTTCTTTTCTCTGTCTCACACGACAACGTGCGCGATGGCGCGTTGGAACGATTCAAGAATCGTCATCATTGTTTTGATGACACTTCCCTTGCCGTTTTTGTATTTGTAGGTAGAGTTTATGAATGTCTCCTACATGCGTCATAGGATATGCCAGACCCGACTGAAGTAACCTATTTTAGGCGCAATCATATTGTTATCAACACAATTAAAAGGAAGAGATACCAGACATAAATGTTATTTTTAACGTATTATAAGTAAGAACATAGGCATGAAATATATTTTAATCGATACATAGACTAACGTCAAACATTTAACATTAAAACTCGTACATGTAGATTAACTAAATCGTACAAACGACGTATTTACTTTTCTGTTATGCACAAAGATAACGTTTTTGATGCGACGGGGTCAATCTTTATCACAGTGAAGACCTAATAAACGAATGAAATGGAAATAGCGGACGCTATTTTACAGCAGGTAAAAGAAACTTATTTATAAGTTTTTTATATTCATCGCCTAAACTTTAAAAGTAACCAAAAAACCTTTTTTTCTTGCACAATAGACGCGGTGGTTTTGCGTATCTCCATGACATGCGAAATAGATGACGTCAGTGAATTACCCAGTTCAATATTGCATCACGATAATTAGCAGAACTGGCCTGTGACACTACGTGACGCCAAGGTAAAGTGTTATCTTACTGCGTTGCACTGCGTTGGACTGAATGTCACAACCCTAAACTTTATTGCTTTAAAAAAAGTTAGGCAATTATGATAGCATCATTTTAATAAAAATATTATAAATCAGAGAATAAGCCATATTTATACAAAAATATCGTTCTGTTCGCTTTTATAAAGGTTATTTATTATCTATAACCTATTTACGTATAAGTCAAACAAACTGTCATGTTCTAAATCTAAACAAAGAGACACGCGTTCGCATGATCAAATGCACGTACGCACTAAACGATTCCGTCGATTTTAGTTTGTACCATTTTTCAATGTACAAGAGAAACGTAAGCACATTTAAAAAGAACATGTAAAAATATTTTTATACGACGTTAACTCCAGTGGTTAAGACTTGTGACGTGATGAAAATGTTTTTTTTTAATTCTCCAATACAACTCAATACAAATTTGAATGTTTTCTACAACTAGCTATTAAATTTCACGAAGAAGTCTTCAAGAAATGATTTATTTTAACATAATAAATTAGTATTATACAAAATAGATCTCAAGTGTGTCAACTATTTTACGCGTTTTCACCCAACTTCGAAAAAAGAGGACGTTCTCAATTGACTTGTATTTTTTTGTTTGTCAAAAAACTTAGAAATTTACGAATTGATTTTGAAAATTCATTCTGCAATCGATATTTTTTGTTTCCAGATTATTCCAATTTAAATGTTATCCCGATCCCTAAAGTGATTTCAGAGCTATTCAGGATTTTCGAGAATTTAAGCTACTTTTTGTAGTTTTAATTATTGTTTCTTCCTTCTTCTTTGCAAAGTAGCCAAGTTCGGTTCACGGGCCTGGTAAGCATATTTTTAATAGTATTTCTAAGATTTTTTTTCTTTTTAAGATGCAGTTTTAATATTTAAAAAATAATGTTTCCTTTGAGTAATATAAGAGTAAGTAAAAATAAGTGGCTATGGTCAGTACTTAGTTTGCACAAAAATGTTGTATGTAAAATTGGACCTGTCTATGAATATTGCCTATGTATGCATTTTTATGTAATTTAATGTAAGGAATTGAAAAGATTAAGAAAGTAATTCAGTTGTTTTTTATTTCATTATTTCATATAATAACAATTATCCATGAAATACAACCAGGCACATAAAATTTCACGTTAAAATATTGGCTGGATAATAAGGTAAAGTATAATTGTATGAACAAATTCAATGTTACTAATCTCTTATCAGCATTTTATTGTCGTACAAACAAGGCTTCCCTAAACTTGAAATACAACTATATTCGAGGTCGTACTTGTTTAATTCCGTTATCTATTTGTTAAGTGACCTTTGCTGGAACTGAATATCTCGGAGATCAAATAGTCAAAATAAACAGAAGTTTTTAAGGTTTTTTAACAAACGCGTACGCATTAAATCAACCTTATAACGACGCCATTGAATTCTAATTAGCTAATTACTACGCGGTCGACACTTCTTCAGTCTTATGTCGAGTTTAATCCAGATCTGTATTTTTGTTTTAACATCAGTAACGCCTTAAAAGGTTATGACAAATTAAAAAATAGGATTTATTCGCTTTGTTGTTATAAACTAGCCCTAATAACATTTCTAATATTTTTTATGCTAATATTTTCCTTACTGTGAAAAATGTGTGTTTTCGTCTATGTATAGACTAGATACACTGTTCTGACATAATATCTGTATGTGACGGTTTTTTGTTATCTGTGAGTGACGAAAAGTAAACGTTGTATTTCCCATCTATTAATATAAAAAAAACTTATGTTATATTTTTTTAAGATTTACGGCACATAATTGTTTTTTTTAAATATAGATAAAATAAAGAGCATATCGTGCAACATAACCTCGTCGGGGCGCGAGTTTTCAAGTCAGGTTTTTGGCTCGGCGCAACGACCGCCCGAGACGACCGAATCTAGAAAATGGAAACATCGCTGCGCTATCAGTTACGTCCCGGCCGATTGTAATTTGAACGGCTTTTATGTTTTTAGCGGTGCCATTTAATTTCGTGGTTATACACCGTAAGGGCATCGTTAGTGTGATAACTTTCGCCTTGATTGTATATAAAAATAAATAAGACATAAGCCCTCTACGCACAGTCAGATAATAAATGATACTTATACTTAACACGACGTTTTCGTTTTTTATATGTATAATTTTTGTTTGAGGTATGTGTAATATGAACTAAATGTTGGAAACTTGTAAAAAAGTTGTTAACTTTTGAATGCTTTTTATTTCACCTCTAATCACTAAGCTATTTAAAAAAGTTTAGAATTGATATATGTTTGCACGAAGAATGAAATTAAGGAAAAATTAAAAAAAAATAACGAAGAACATAGAAAATGACGCTCTCTTATGGTTAGCTCATTTTTAAAATAGATACAATGGTTTATAGTTTTGCAAAAAAATAACTGAATATCAAAATGTGATAAAACAATGATATTCCTTGAGAACATTTAATAAATTTTATTACGCATTAAATCCAACAGCCCTCGGACGTTCGAATGGCGTGATCAAGATCTCTTTAAGCAGTTATTAATTATAATTCATATTTACTTATTGACTCGAGAGAAAAAAAGATTATTCTCAAAAAAATATATTAACTGCATAACTTTCATAATTTTTTTATGTTACTTGCGGGTTTCATGATTTTATCGTTTTATATTAATGGATAAAAATATATTTTATTTGTACATATGTATATGTAAATTAATACCTACTAGGTACCTAAATAACTTTTGAAACGTATAATATTGGACTATAAATGACTTTTCTATTAAAGAGGAGATTTTACGACATTTTCATGTGTTTTAAAGTTTTTTAAATATTTTTTACTTTTAATTTTTCAATTCTGTCCAAATTAGGAAAAAAACTATTAGATAATTTTATTGCTTGTTTAAACAAGCATAAAAATTGTGCACATAAAATTAAAAATACATATTAGAATTTATAGGATTGACAATAAAATCAATACAAATATGCATCGTAAAATTGTAATGATATTACGTGAGGAAAGGTGACCCTGTTCACCTGTTGGTCACTAACTCACTATCGTTGACTAGACGCCCATAGACACCTGCATTCAAGCTTCATTAAAAAAACATGTAAATACGCTGCCTTTGATAGGATTAAGTGCCACGAAACAATAAGGATTTTATACATACAAAAAGGTTTTTTTTAATGCCGGCGTAGGAATAAAATGTAGATTTGTCGAATCTTTACATATTTACACTATTAATGTAGGATATTCTTATCACATACCTACTAAGTTATTTATTTATTCTTAATTTCACGGTGTTTCTTTACAATAATTGATAAATAGGTATAAGTTTTAACGAGCAATTTAATTATAAATTGTGATGAAGAACAAGTTACTATGAAACCTATGAATTTTAGGCAGCTCACCGATAACGATCGTCACTCATCACGCGTGTATAACGCATAAAAATACGTTTACACTTGCTCTAAATACGTCTTCTATATAAATTTGATATTTTAGAATAGCGAAGCAGACAAAGCATGTAAAGATTCCAAACAGCTGTTTGTTATAATCAGCGATTCATTAAACACATAATATCATTATACAAAGCCGACAACTCGGCAGTGGGGTGAGACAATCACTTTAATCAGAAATATGTGGAAATAAATTAGTCCGATCAATCAGACAATTGTTGCAACAATATTGCTCCACTCGCCGCGACTGAAGGAAAACGAAACGACCTCTTTCTTTGTTAGATGGAACGAACCATAGAGTACATTTTTTTATTTTCATTTGAAAACGCGGGAAATAATGTTTGACAGCCAAAGGTTATGTAAATGTCAAACGTATTTCCAAACACTCAAAAAGATGGAAATCAATTATTATATTCGTTGTAATTTTACCCAGGCTATTATTTATTATAAACAAATTGTATAGTTATCTATTGAATATGAGCGTGACCAATAAATTTTAAATGTTTATCAAAATATAAGAACTTCATAGGTGATTATGTAATGACCTTTGTAGATAATGAGCAAATAATTGTGATACAACAATATAAATAAATAAATAATAATAAAAAATAGAAACCGTATGTATTTACGATTTGGCGTAAATAAAACTTTATAAATAAATCGATAATATGAAAATAAACGTCGACTTGTATGTCACATCAAATAAAGGCGAGTATTTAATAATACTTTTAAAAAGTACAATAATTTGTACTGTTTAAAAGTATTCGAAATGTTTAAATTTTATAATACCTTTTAATTGTTTAAAATATTTAAATTTTCAGCACAAGAATATCGTTCATATTCCATGTCCTGATACTAAAGGAAAGGTAAAAAGCCGTTAAATATAACCGTTACTGCGCCGTATAGGCTCAAGTGATCGAAATTAACATACACAATGAATGATATACATTGCACAGTTACGTGGAACATGTACGAAAATGACAGTGAAAATCGTACAATGTATGCGGCACAAAGGATTAATGGCTAAATTCCCTAACTAGCTAGCTCGATAGATATAGACTATTATTATATTGTTAAGCCGGAAGAAACCCTCGTGCGTTAGTAAAAAGACTAAAACTACTAAAAGAATGAAGAAAGACCTTCTACCACTAATAACGTGGACAAGGGCACTGTAACTCTATCATAGCATAAATAAATAATTAATAAGAAAAAAATGGTATATCCAATTATTGGATAATTATTCAAAACGCGAACTAACATTGTATAATATAATAAAGATATAATATTAAAGTTTTCAAACAGCTTCAGTTTTAAAATTATTTTTAAATTTAATTTAGTTCAATTTTAAATTGGACTTTCACTGAAATTATTTTTGTTTGACTAGAAATTCCCTTTGTCCAACTTTCAAATGGATTATAGTTATAACTCTTTTTTATAATACATTTATATTCTAAAGTGTGGCTTAAAAGTGGACGTTGTGACTAGAATCGAGAAAGGTATGTTTCGGTGGTTAGGGCATGTTGAAAGGATGAATGAAGAGAGAATAAAAAAACAAATTTATGTAGCGAAAGTGAGGGGCAGTGTAGGTAGGGGACGCCCTAGGAAAACTTCATCAGATTCATGACTTACTAAAAAAGGGCGATATAAGAAGTACCCATAACCGACGAGCATGCATGCGTATATGTATGAATGTGGAAGAAACGAGAGAGGTGTGCCAGGATCGCGCCAAATGGAAATGATGATCTGTGCCTGCCCCTCTGGGTTAGCGTGAGCGCATATTTATTTATTTCTATTCTTTTAGTGGTGCTGATAGGCACAGACGTTTCCTAGTAAAGTAATCCGCCTTCATGAGTGATTAAAACAATTTAGTTCTTCACGCCGAACACTAAGTTAATAATAATTCCACTAGCTCGCAATGTTCTTGAACACATGAAACATGAATGAAGTTAACAACGATGAGTTGTTGCAAATCGATGCGGAAGCACTATCAGAATATATCACTAATAATTATTACCGTTTATTTACACGTTGCTTATTGATATATTTTTGGAAAATAATTTTAGTTTTGAAAATATTCAATAACATTTTTCAAAATTTTAACCTCAAAAAAGTTTTTTTTTAAATCAAATATACGCTGCTTTGTTTTATTTAAATTAATGTTCTTTGTCGTATATTCAGATTGGCGTCGATAAGCATCAATTCCGTAAGAGTCTAAGCCGCATTAAGTTATTTAGTTCCTCCCCAGCCTTGCACAGTCGCGCCATCTATGTCTCCGAACGGAGGTTGTCGCAATAAATTGGAGTGGACGTTATTAAAAAGGACAAAGCTGTTCTGTAGATATTAATTGATGGGTTTAAATATGTTTAAATCAACTAGCGCGTCAAATTATTTTTATTTTAACATATCATAAGATTTTTAGGCGACGCTTTACATCAATTGTTTTTAAAAAATAAAGGATGATTATTGAAGAAGACATAATTATACTTAATGATTAAAAAGGTATCAGTACCACGGGGAGTGTTCCGAATAACTGTTTGGAACAATTCCTGCCATTGAATTCCGTCATCGATCAACACTACAGAACTCCAATTACCATCCACACCATCTTTATGGCTGGCATTCTGGCACTACGGTGCGATTTTCTCGAAATTTCCTACCTCGCACACCTGAGTTGTTGAAATGATCTGTCGCCAACGGTATTTCCAAACCAATAAAAGTTAGTATCCTTCAACAAGAGAACGTACTCCTTCTGCGAGCTTCTGTGATCATTTTTACCATAGGCGACCAAGCGGGTCACCTCCTTTTGATATAAAAAAAAATCTGTAACCGATGAACGTGCGATGGTAATGCGCAAATAGTAAATAGATAAATGTACATGTAGATGTTGAAGAATCGAGAGGTGTGGCTTGACCTTATACAATATATGTACGTAATCATTCCATATACCCCTCTCGGTTACATTTGGGAATACTTTGGAGCTTATTAATCTTTTTGTACAGATTAGTTTAACCTACTCATTTCTAATTATTGCCACTGTGACGTCAACTCAACGCCAAAAAAGAAAACCTTAGAAGTAAATGTCGCACTAACCACCTAAAAACGTTTAACAAAATAAAATCAAAGGGTTTTTGTTAAATACCACCGAATCACGCAAGCCATTAGAACAATTTCTAGTCTGCATTACAAGGATGCTTGAGTTATGACGCGATAAATTGTTATCGAAACGATAATAATGCTGCACAGTAGTTACCTACATAATGTTTATAATAAATATATACTGTACATAACCACAGAAGTAAGTAGAAATTTTAATTTCAAAAAAGTTCCATACTAGTATTTTCAGTGGACTAAAATATAGAAATAAATTAAATGGTCAAAGACAAAAAGAACCGTAGTGCCAAGTACTTTTTTAATGAGGATATATTGAGAAATTGGAGAATCGAAAATTTACCGCAACATACACGCTAACTGGACTCTGTCAGCCGTGATTTGAACTCTGTACTGCTATTTATGTTTCGGAATTATTGTAGTTTTTTAGTTAGTTTAGATTAATATTAATATAATATTTTTTATAATCTTTTAAGACGAATAATTAATTATTTATTTATCACATTATCCGTATAAATAATTAATTACTTTGCCCGACGTTGCTTGTCATTATTCATAATGCCCGAATTTACTTGCATAACATTAAACATCGAAAGGTCGACATTTTGAAATATAATACATTACTAACATTTGAAGAATAATTGTCAGTTGAATATAAAATAACAAAGAGACGGTGTAACGTTGGCTATTAGATGTTACGTAACATTTTAAAATAATGTTACAGATAAATCATACAGAATTAAGTAAGATATGCAATTATTTAAAGCTCCACATGAAATTTAATAGACTATTCTGTTATATATTTAATATAATGTGTTCATTACATGAAAAGTAGAAAAAACTTAGTTACACAATGTAGAAACAAGTACAACATCTATTTTGACCAAATGCGTGACAGAAAAATTCAATAGCATTAAGTGAAGATAAAAAATAAAGCGCAAGTAGGCGACCACTCCATTGTAATACAACACCTGCAAATAAGTTACGAGTACTAGAACCAAATGAAGCAAGTTCATGTGGGAAACATACCTACACAACTCTTTGTTACAAATGACATGTTTTATGCTATCAGATAAATACATAAAGGACACTAACAGAGGGTTAGCAGGATTATGAGTTTCTAAATGCCAAAAGAAATACAACACAGACAAAAGCTATTTTTTTTGTATTTGTATTTAAAAAAACAATGCGTTTTTCATTAAACTTGCCAGGTGTAAAAAAGTAATATGTAAGCATCGGCAGTAATAAATAAATCATTTGCCAATTTAAAAAAAACAACTTATTAATACAGCAATCAAATTAAATTTGAACCCCGTACCGTTGAGTCTAATCGAATCGTTAATCACTAGGTCGTCATGCCTTTATATATTAACACCATTTTCAAAAGTACAAAATACTTGTAGAATAAGTTTATTCAATTGAAAATTTATTACACATTATTCATCAAGGTGTATTTTTTTATGAAATTACATCTAATGCCGCAATATATACGTGGCAATTCCTATACCACCTGAAAAAGTAGGTACTGTTTGCTTTTGGGCGGGGTCAAGTACCAACAACAATTATTTTTCATGCAGGAATAACTCACTTTTTTATAGAAGTAAGAATTTCGGCCGGTTACCACTTACTAATAATGCCGCATGACGCGTCCCTATTCCGAAAATCTCAGAATCGGATCCGAGATATTTCTATCCATATATCGCACTATGCGCGAAAGAGATAGACGCCAACGTTACGAACAAAAGGATGGGTCAGGTAGAAATTGACAAACACGGTCTATCACATCTCAAGAAAAATAATAAATATTTCAAGCATGATTAATAACCATTGTTTCACAAGTCTCGGGACGGGCTAAGTCGATTACGTCACTGTAATCCCCACGCATTTCTTAAATAATTAAATTAATATGGTAACTTCAATAACTAATGATTTTAGATGAAAGAAAGGCATGAAACTGTTCTTATAATAATAAACACTAAGTGCATCTATAATTAATCACACCTCTACGCTTTATTTAACAAATTGCTTACGAAAATTGTTTTTAAATGGAACACAAGGTGCCTACGTCATGTGTGGGGAGCATTCGAGGATCGGATGCATCTTATATTTTTATGAACAAAGACAACGAATAAACTTTTAAACTTAAAAAAAACTTACAAAGTGAACCAAACATATAAAGAGAAACTTAAAGGCAAAGAAAATATTTATTAAAAGTTTTTTTTAATAGATGAGTAAATATTTACCTCAATTAAATTAGATAAAGTCCAATAAAAGTATCACTCGAAGTTAAAAACAATGGTAACGCACTAAACAACTTGAAAAGCGCACGCCTAATTTAAACATAATGCCAACCACAACGAGCTGTAACACATGAAACGATCAACTTAATACTTGTCCAAACAGGCGAGAGCTACATAACTAAATGTGGCGGATGTATCCGATCGCTACGAGTGACGGGTCCGCGATCGCGCGCCAAACTGCGTTCCGTTCCACTCCGCACGCGAGTGTTGGCGGCCCACGAGAGGGCGCCCCGCGCGCCCTGCCGACCCTTCCAAGGATACCTCATTATCCTATCTCTAATCCATGCCTTTTTGATAATTGTAATTTGTGTTGTTTTACACTAATGTCATTGCATTATGCATCTAAAAGTGTAGCCACCATTTAAATTTGTAATCAAAATTAATCACAACGGGAGATATATTATGACTTCAATAATTAGAAGTGAGTGAGAGATTCAAAGTTTGCTAAAACTTGTTTTACTTGTCAGCTGTAGAGATGTGGTTAACACAAAGCATATTAGCGAACTAGTTTTGTTCGTAATACGCGTGGCTAAAATGTTACTCAATTGATATCCAAGGTTCTGTCCAGAGTTGTAATTGTAAAGGTAATCAACTTGTTAAATGATGATTTATTTCGCAGTTCAAATGTTGATATTTTTTTATATAATCTGTATGAATCTTTTTATAGATTTCGTAATAAATACAGTTTTTTTAGATTTATTTTTATTAATTTTAAAGAAATTCATCTTAAGGAAGGCAAGGTAAAACATTCCCACAAGTCGACGTGACTGCATACAATTCATTTAAATTTGAATGAGAGCCAAACAGTGACAAGCTCGCAGCTGTTATATCGACCCTCGTACTCGTATAGCCGCACTCGATCACGCGTGAAGGTGCACTACACCGCTTTGAGATCTAATAAACTTACTTACAAATTGACGTTATTATTTCAAATAATTTTACACACTTTATGGCTAAATATAATGCCAATATTTTTAGTCAATCTTTTACTAATTCTGCCTTTGATGAATTACTTAATATATAAAATATGGAGACAAATATCTATTGCTTTATTTCGACTACGACTAGTAAAGGGTTAATTGAACTTTAATATAAACAAAAGAATATTGAGAAGAGTAATTAGATAAAAACAAAAAGATTTGTGGTAGGTGCACGAAAATTTATTTCCCAGTTTGATAACAATTTATGTACCATATATAATGTATTAATTAATAGTATAATTAGAATGACTAGATGTGGAAGAGCGAAAAATGTTTAAAAAGTATGCGAAAAATTAATAGTCTCTGCCTACTCTTCTCAAGCACGGTCTTGCATTTTTTTGATTGTATCATATAATCCAAATTATTAGATTATTATTGTCTTATTTTTTAACCCGATTGTCCTAGCGTTAACTTTTTTTAAATACGTTGTAAATAAATTGTAATCCAAGTAACTACTAACCACATTGTAATCCAAGGTAGGTCCTTTTTTTATTTATACAATATAAGGAATGATGTACCTTACATCAGTAACACGATTACCGCATAAGTAACAAAATCTATTATAAAAGTACTTATTAATTTAAAAGATTTTTCTTTATTAATGTAAGACAAAAAGCAGCTAAGTTTTCAGCTAATGCTTTTCATTCATGGTAGAACTCACAATTCGCTTATTTATGAGTCTCAGACCAAACCTGCTTTCTTGTCATATTGTATATGATCCAAGTTATTCATAATAATTATTTTATTGTTTACCATTTTGCACTAGGCCGGTGTTTTATTTCATTTCTCATATTACATTACATTATATTTAATTTAAATGTTAATTCAAAATTTCAAATTCGATAACAGTAAGTTATGGAACAACGCGCTAAGTAAGTCGAATAAAGAGGATGGTCGGTCCGAGATCGAATAGCAGCAGTCGGCATCGGTACTAAGTTACTGAGACTTTCACCTTCGCGCCGAAGCTCCAAGGCCGGCCCACCGCTCGCTACTTCCGCGGGCGATGGCGCGTGCCGCGAGTCGCGACACACAGACACTTTTGTTATTGCTAAACGTTATTGACAACGGTACACGAAGCTAGTTATACATATCACATACAGACTAAATCACATTACATTTTATGACACTGGTACACCGCTACACGAAGTCAGTACCTAAGATTATATAGTATTAAAAAACATAGGCAGTGAAAAAAACATCCGACAGAAGTAAAAACTCAAAACAGTTGGGGGAGGGGTGATAATAGTTCAAAACGAAATAAATAATCAACTAAAATAAATCCTTGTATCATAACAATAAAATTCAAAATTGAATAAAAGAGAAATAAATGAAAGAAAGTTCGTCGAAACTGTTGCAAATTCAAAAAAATATGTTGCTGACGTACGTTGAGTTTGCTGTTTACGTGAACCTATAAATTGTTCCCCTACCAAATGTCTAACGCGGCTAAAGGAGTTTTCACTTCAAAAATTATACATACATACAAAATATAAGCAGACTAAATGGTATAAAAATTTGGCATACTGATTTTGTACACCTTACAAAATTATGTATATTTCCCTCTACAAGTGATTAGGTTATCAAGAATATAAAATAAGGAAGTAGGAAGGAAAAGAAATATGCAAAACACTTACGTTTTAAAGTTGTATAAGTATTGAATATTTTATTGCAATGAAGTAAGTTTCGCTTCAACAAAAACAAAGTGACAAATTGTGTTTAGTTCTGTAAGCACTTCATTAAAATTTATTTAAGAAAATAAAACATTTATATATATGTACATAGTTTATATGTGTGTTTATGTAACTATAAAATAGAATAAGCCAATGCTATACCAAATATATTTCGTAGTTAAGTATATGTATATAATAAAGGTGTAAGACAGGACTGTGTAGCATCCCTGTGGCTGTTCAATCTCTTTATGGACGATTGTTTGAAAGCTTTGAAAGACGAAGAGTGTGGATTAAGAATGAGCGACAATGTGTAAAATGTCTTTTGTCCGCCGATGACCAGCTCGTGTTTGCGTCATCGGCGGAGGACTTACAACTTATGCTGAATGTATTGAATGGAAAGTAAAGATCATACTTTTAAAACAACATTACTTTCGTCTTATGTACATTCATCTTCGTAGACGAATGTAGACAAGACGAAAGTAATAGTGTTTGAAAGAGAACAAAGTGGACCACGTGGAAGAGTTCATGTATTTGTGGTGTATATTAAGTAGATGACTGCAATTATATTTTCAACGAGTGAATGCGGGAAATAAAATAACTATAGGTACAGTAGTGAGGAATCAGAATGTGTATGAGGAACAAAGAAAGAAATCTATTGTACATTTTTTAATTACCGATAATTTAACATAACAGTCACACACATTATCATGTCTAAAAATAAATTATGTTAAAATTTTAAATTGATTTTCTGTTAAATCACCCTGATACTTTAGATATTTAATCTAAATAATATTAAAAATTAAATACTATCTTTTTTGTAACAATAGCTCCGAGTGGTTTGTTGTCACGCTATCGCAAGGTCGTCCGACGATTAACTAACGAGTTTATAGCAACATTTGTACGCTTAGCAATGAAATGCCATTGTTATTTGTTACCTGCTCAACAGACGGACAGTCGCAACAAGTTTACACACAGCCGACCCATATTCAGTGCGCGACTGTACATTCTCATTCCGCTCGTTAAATCGATGCTTTTAATAGAGATGATGGCTCAAGACTCAAGACTCCATTATGTTAAAATAAACGGGAGGGCGAGCACGTGCGAAATGTTAACCTGACATTTTGAATATCCACTTTATACCGCCATGTTGATATTTTCACCGACGTTATTTTTTTTAAACCTACAAGTGAATGTCACAGGTCACTCTAATTCGGTCTAATAACGCCCTCCTTTGAAAAATTTCACGATATTTGTGGGCCACGTCCCGTAATTTATAAAGAGAAATAGTACAACGAATGATGAAAATTAACACGCTCTTTAAATAAATAACTTGTTTTGAATTCCTTCGGAGATTTGATTTGTTTTTAAATTCAATAGGACAGCATCTAAGTACACAACATAGAATTTTTTGAAGTATTCTTAACATTTGTATAAATTATATAGATAAATGAATTGTGTGTGCACTCATGTACTCACTTAAGAAGTAATTACTTCTTTAGCGTAACATAACAAAAATAGCCAAGATTTTATCTTGTGTGCCAGTACTCTGACGGAACCTTAAGAAAATACATTAAATCCAATTGATAATGGTTTAATTAAATAACTTGGAATGATTAATGAATGTCAAACATTTTTTTAAATTTATTTATAATAAGGAACGCCATGTTGGTGCCGCTTTTAGATGTTGCTTTGAGGTCCAAAGCTTCCTAAAACTTCACTCCCTTCATTTTCCCCCAAGCGCTCCCAAAATCTACCAATCGCACCAAAAGAAGTATAACTTCAATTATATCCTAATTTACTCATCAGCTCATGGGCTCAGCGTCCCAGATATGATGTCATGATTAGAGTAGGATTCCTGTTTTGATAGTGCCAGTCGTTTTTTGAGTACAAAAAGTCGTTATTTTACATTCTACACAAGATAAAGTGTTCTTTTTTAAAACTAAGTTTTAGATTATCGTTCGAAATTTCGAATGCCATCGGAAAACTTTGTCTTTGCGCAATAGAAGTTATTTTAATAAGGCACATTATTAAAATTACTGGCGATAACAAATCTGATGTCAACAGCATGGCTGCACGTGAAAAATCTTCCATGAGCGGGCGCCGTTGACCGATTACATTTGTTTGACATTGGTTAGATTTCAGATAAGCTGTTATCAAGAAATCTTAATTCACGACAAAATATTGTTTCGTATCACGACCTAATTACCTTCGGAGTAGCGCCCGATTTCTTTTTAAACAAAAAATCAAAGAAATTTTATTGATTGCCTACTTGTACGATTATATTTTTCGAAGAAGAAATCATGTTACATAACTAATACTTCCACGGAGTATGTCCGGTGGCACGGCTGTCATGGCACTTTGACGTCCGTGTAACTTCGTTGTGGATAAAACTAAAAGTTTTAATTTTTAGGGATATTATCTGTGCCTAGAACAAACATAAATGAAAAAAAACGCGGTACCCAGCTGAGCTTTATTTCTAAGAATACCAAAGAACAATATATAATGATTTTGTACCTGTGTATGTCACCTAACTCCTCCAAAGATCCAGCCGGGACCAATTTAGATAAAATTTTGTGTGTTTATTACAATAGTTCACAATTAGACCTGATATAGGTGGCGGTGGTAGGATTTTTTAATTTCGTTCGTTCATAAAAGACTTGAAGAAAGATCAAGTGTATTGGGTCCAATAGTATTTATATAAAATACATGTAACATAGTAAACACGTATGTATATATGGTAACTCAATAATAAGGTAAAGTTTATAATATATAAAATAACATAGATAAGCATAAAAAAAAGTTAAAACGTTTTTTTGAAGTGGGGCAAACCGCGCGATTTGTTATGTTTGGAAATTACCACAAGACAAACAATACGCGCTTGATCTTGTGTTTTTCAACATCGCTTTGTAGAATCGACATGGCGCGTCGGAATGATCGACCAACGAACCAAAATACAACGCGACGAGATCGACAGATATAGTAATAGTTACTCTTTGGATTTTACAACTCGCAAGTTCGTCGAGAATGTAATTACCAAGCCGCCATATTGAATTTCTTTGATCTATATATTATTAGCAGTACGCACGCATTCGTTTATTTTACTCGTTGAACATTTTTGTAACTAATTCTACTGCTTGTGTTAGGATTAACGGAGCCTACTTAAACTGATTTAGCATCAATAAAGGTGTAAGAGGGTGCCGTGTAGCATCCCCGTAACTTTTCAATCTCTTTATGATAAAGACTGTGGATTAAGAATGGGTGAGCACGTTGTAAAATGTCTCTTGTACGCCTATGACCAGGTCGTGTTTACGTCATCGGCGGAGAACTTATAATTAATGCTGATTGTAATAAATGATTCATTGGAAGGTGAAGGTATGATGATGAATGTAGACAAAACGAAAGTTATGGTGTTTGAAAGAGAACAAAGTAGGACAGTGATTGATATAAATGTTAACGGTAAAGACGTGGAACAGGTGGAAGAATTTGTGTATTTAAGATGTACTATGTTTAGTAGATATGGTAGACACGTTAAAGATTTTGAACGACGAGTGAATGCGGGAAATAAAATGAATGGGCCCATAGGTACTGTAGTGGGAAGTCAGAATGTGTCTACAAAGGCTCGTCTGGTAATACACAATGCTGTACGAGCCCCACTTTAATGTATGGAAGTGAGAGCTGGGTTCGGCAGGAAAAGCATGCTAGTACATAGTCAATGCCGTTGAGTACGATCCTTAAGTAGTATCTTAGGCGTGACATTGAATAGATTTAGATAGCATAGATATATAGGATAGATAGGATTAAAAATAGCATCATAAGGGAAGAGAGTGGCTTAAAAGTGAATGTTGTGACTAAAATTGAGAAATGTATGCTTCGGTGGTTCGGGCATGTTGAAAGGATGAACGAAGAGAGAGTAACGAAACAAATTTATGTTGCAAAAGTGAGTGGCAGTCTAGGCAGGGGACACCCAAGAAGAACTTATATCGACCAGGTTAGTGACATCTAAAGAAGGGCGATATAAGGAGTACCCGTAACCGACGAGCATGTACGCGTAGATGTATGGATGTAGAAGAAGCGAGAGAGATATGCAAGGATTGCGCCAAATGGAAATCCATTATCTCTGCCTACCCTTCTGGGTTATGGGCGTGATGCATATTTATTTATTTAAAACATTAATTGATCTTTCCTGCATCTTAATTAATTATGGTCTAACTTTGATAAATGGGCAGTCATTGTTAATACATTCATGACCTGTTTCTGAGTACGCGAGTGTATACCTTACTTAATAATTATATATCATTTATAACTTGCTGCTAAAACAAATACACGAACGTGACCTAGTGGTGTGGACAGAGATTACAAGACGATCGCTGCATGCGGGTACTCTTAATATTACTCTTCTAAAGAATCACTAAAAAAATTAAATGGACTACTTTGACATCAAATAGAGATTATGAATTAACAAAGTGAAATCACTACAAAATATTCGAAATACTTATATTTGTGACATACAAGGACCCATATTATTTTTTGTTATTGGTTCTAAGACGACCAGAATCCAAATCTATTGAGCACTTAAAAACTGGCCTGTAGCATTGTGACATGTTTATTATGTCATCAATATGTGACTTCTCTCTAAAGTGGACATTTATTTTGCATTTTGCTACATCCCAATTCACTATTAAATGTCGCTTTACCTAGCATGCTAACAACAGAAACAAAATCCTCAAAATATGGCATATTGTATGTTAGTTCTTAGAAGTATAGTTTTCTGTATTAGACAGTTAATCAGACGCTACTTTATTGAATTCATGAAATCATAATATATTATATTATTTAAGAGATAAAGCGTAACGTGTGTTATTCCATTGCCATAGAAAGTTTTCTATGCACCTTGTTTATAAAGCACTTTCACTAGATGCCTACGTGGTAGATATATGCCAAGTTATAAGTAAACTGCGATAACTCCACTATCCCGTATCATCTCCTTTTCAAAAGAACAAAAGTAATATACATATACAGAGTATGTTAAAAATTAGGTCAATCCAGACATGCGTATGAATCAGCGCGTCTAAATTAAACAATCCATTCATACAAAGGATAGAGCGTAAAGTACAAAATATAGTGTGTTTTAATTTTCTTTTATGTTATAAAAAATACACTAGTAGTCGTATAATAGTAATGACTACGTTCGCCCGAAGCGGGAACAAAGAGTGTAGCGTAGCGGGCGAGAGCGACCGAAAGCGACCGATGCGACCGAAGCGCGCCGGAATCGGACGAAGTGCCGACACTCGCGCCGCACCGGCCCGGCTCCACTGCCGCTGCCCTAGCTATTCAATATACCTACTCTCCACTTTTATAAACTTTTGATTTACAATGCAAAACTATTACATAAACGAATACAACTCTTAAATCGGAATAAAATACATTTTTATTATTACAATGTTAAAAAAATAATAAAAAGACATGAGTCTTATGGGCAATGGACACCAGTTTGGAACGGAGTGCCTATCGCTATATCTTTTTTTGTAGTTTTGTATTTATTTTTGCTTATCGAAATTGATTACAAGCTGAATCGATTGAAAAAAGTTTTAGTTACCTAGGTGATAGGGAAGTGCCTCAAAAATTACAGCAAAAAGATGGCGCTTTTTGGTGGCGTTTTTCATTGCTACACTTTTCACGTCTAGATTAAGCAACATGTGACAGGATTTGGGCCAAATTGCATTAGGCATACGTTTATTTTTTGGAATCAACTTTTAAAATAAATTAGACAATAACAATTTAAGTACTTACTTACATGATTAATAAATTATAAAAATATCTTTATTGTAATTAATGTAAACACAGAAATATCATCCTTTTCCCATATTTGTTAATTTAATGATGAATGGAAAAAGCGATTATGAGATTTTTGAGAGGTGCTGCCAGTAGCGATAAGCGATTTAACCCTTTTGACGCTCATAAACAATATCACGCTTAACTTGTAAAACTTTACACAAAAAACAAATGTTACGCTCTAAATACACAAATTAAGGCACGAACTCACTCGCGTGTATCAACAACACAGATTTCTATTTTACAAAATCTTCCTATATCTCACTGGTTTCTAACTCATTCATACAATTGAATTATTAAGTGAAGGATCTTTTACGTTTCACGTACTTTTGAATATATTCATTTATTCAACTTGACCCAATCTTCTTCGAAATGCAATAACATGGCCCAATAATATAATAACCCAGCCTACAGGGATATTGTGCATGATGCAGCTAGCTAGCTACGAGCTGCAACACATAGACCTCATTATAAATCACCACGGAAGTACCGAATTCACAAGGGACCGCCCTTGTCTCCTTCATCCAGTAAACTCAACCTTGACCAGCCTGTCTGTCCATCTTGTGGAACGGTTAACATAAAATGCGTTGTCTTCTACTTGTTCCCCACTCCAGAACCTTTTGGATATCCATGATTTGTAACAAAAGCGACAAAAAGCCTTGGCTACATTCCCTACTTTTACTTCTTACGTACCTGCAATGTGCAATGACTTTATATTTGACAACCCGTCCCATCTTCCCTTGTGTAAAAACACAAATAAGAAAATAAAATATAGCCTAAGTTACTCGCTTTCTTGAAATCGGTAAAGTGATTTTTGGGTTAAACGTACAAACAATCAAATCTTTAGTATATATGACGTCTTTTCTCGCTTGCCTCTATCCCCATAGAAACAAAAGAAATAAAATCATACGAGCACATTGTTTTTTTTATGAAATTTAATATTGAATACCAAATTGATTTGTGTGTAATCTGTAGAACATGCTTTATCTACACTAGCGGCAACTGCATAAATGCGCGTAAAGCGCTTGTGTCGGTCGGTATGAAGAAATATCGATTCTCTTACGTCACGTACCACTGCCGTTGCGACTCTGCTGTTACCAAGTAAATAATGAAGCATGATAGGATAAACAAAATCATTGTTCAACTATCAAGTCCACTATACCACAACATTTACTGAAATCATAGGTTAACGCGATAATGTGCTTGGGTAGAGTATGTTATTTTTTAAAGGAGAAGGGGGCAAACGAGTAACGGGTCGCCTAAAGCTAAGTGATCATCGCCGTCTATTAACATCGACAATATCAGAGGAACTGTAGCGTTGTCTGCCTTTAAGGACCTACGAAGATGGAACCCAAAAGAAGTATATTGAGGCATCTCTTACCGTCGCCTGTTACGAAATTCTAGCTATGGTAACTTGTAGATTATAAGCAATATATATTGATTATCTACATAGAGTATTTTTTGTGCTACACACTCTACCATCGATCCAGAATGCTAAACGCATACTACGGGACAACCCTAGCCCAGGTCCCCTCTCCCTCTCGAGAGCCCTTGCGCCCAGTCACTCCATGGAAGTCCCCCGAAGCGACCTAAGAGCTCGGCGGCCCCAATATAAATAAAGAAACAGCCCGAGCCGAGGCTCTCTCCTCCGAGGGAGGCCTCGAGCTAAGTTACTCTTAAAGAGGTGTAGGCTAAGTGCCTTCTGTGCCCTGCCGCCTGAAACCCAGTGAGTCTGTAGATGCCTATTTCAGGCATACCTAGGCAACCCTCACGTGAAATGCCCGTAACACTAATCTATGTTGCGTACTTCGGCTTCCATAAAAAATACTAGATTTTAATTAATAAAACTGTTTAATTCATAGAAGAAAAGAAGAAAGCAAGTGCATAAAGCTATTGCAAAGTTACCTGTAAAAGGATCAGTTAAAATGCCTTTGTCGTTTTAAATATTAGCATTGTCATGACCAGACTAAACAAAAAACAATAGAGTAAGAAGCACGGAGACCAGCGCGTAGATAAAATAAGCCATAATTTAAAAACAAAAGAAAATATTTCTTATTTAACCGACAAAGAGAATGGATTATGTTTCTCATAAACTTCTATTTTCAGGTAAGTATAAGAATAGTAAAATATATTTTCGTCATAGTTAAATTAGACAAGAATTTTTGGTCGCTTCCTTTGACGACTCATACGATAATCTGTATTCAGGGCATGCGATAAAACAATAGTCCATTTTTTACACGCAATAAATTGGACCGAAAAAGGCAATGCTTGTAATAGTCACCGTATGCTTCGGACATCGCTTTAGTTGTCGTGAACAAGGTTAACGACCAGCAATTGGAAAAAAACCTGATGTGATCATTCTCATGTTACGTTTCGGAACATCCATTCTGTTCCGTTACTTTGTTTATAACACTATACGTTGTTTCATTCTTTAAAGTAGGTCGGGTACAGTATCCAAGTATGTAATGGAAAAGTCTGCACTCACGCTCACATCCTCATACACATGCAATTAAAACACTATCACGTACGTATGTATTTTGTATGTAATGGTACAGATTTGAGAACTGATTTCTTATATCATGACCATTTAACAATTATTTGGTATCACACCAATAGATTATTAAAAGTTTGTTAAAAGGTCATAATTATCAACATTTTGAGATTTCACACAGGTTGTAGCTTAATATTCTTACTACATAATATACTGTACATGCTATATACGACTACTTATAACAATCCGCCAAGGCTCGGGCCTCAAGAGGTGTTGTCACGACCGTTGACAAGAGTACAAAATGAGTCCACAGCTACGCAACTTTACGTTTCAGTACCGTACTCATACATTTCCGGCAAACCGGAAATGTGAGCGACAACAATTAATAAGATCAATAATATTTTTTCATCCATTATATTATAAAAAATACTTAAATAAAAATTTAAAAAATATCGCTCAAAATTGTAAATATTACAAGGACTCACACACTGATCAGTTTAAGACATGTGTATACTATATGTTTCCTCTAAAAGTGCAAGTTTTATTCATTAATGCCTCAAGCGAATCCGGGCGTAAACAGTTAGTTACTCATGAATATACTTGTTAAAATAGACCAGTCGTTCATGAACACGTAGATGGAAAATGACTGTGGTATTTTTAAATTTCAATGTCACTTTACTCATCCTTTGCCAGAAATGTCATCGACTCCATCGATAATGTAAAGGCGAAGTAAAAATACGTTTGTTGCTAAATATCTAAAGATTTATTAAAAGCATCGTAAGGACAAAGGAGTCATTCAGGACCTCGCGTACGCCTACTATACACACTTTAAAAACACGATCAAAACACGATTTAATAGCCAAGGTTAATGTATTCCGATTATACAATTAAAGATGCCAATTAGTAAATTTAAAACGTGTCAAGTATAATTAATTATAGGACAAAGAGTAATAATGTGAACGTGGTAAAACTACAAGAAAATGAATGCGATTCGCGAAAATCCGAAATAACTCGGGAACAACTTGTCAGATCTCGATAAAAAGTGGGACTTATCTGTAAACAAAAACGATCGATTGCAAAATTACATTTTGAAATCGGTTCATAAATTTCCACCACGTTCCGAGGAAACAAACATAAAAAGCTAATTTAGAACCTCCTTATTTTTTGAAGTGTAAAAGACCAGCAGTGTGATGTACGTACGGCAAAGGGTTGAGAACAAGTTCCCTGCGACAGTGTTTCTCCCGTTCGAAATCGATAGAAATACGTTCCCACTGGTAACTTGTTATTAAAGGACCCATTACAGTGTACTACAATTGTTTATTCAAATATTTTTTATCAGTACAATAATTTGTAGCTGCTGCTGTGTTAGGTCTGTTGCCAGATTTTTAAGCATGAAGAGTTAAAGTAAGCAGATTGGTATCAAGAAGGATTGATCGCTGTTAACACTAACCCATATGAAATTAGAAGTAATTTGAGATTTATATACACGTTGGTACTTTATAGTTTTTCATATAACAACTTGACAACCAGCAAGATGTGTTTAGAAACGCAATTAGAGTTGGCGTAGTAAAGATGAGTTCAGACGTCGTATACCCGAGGGAATTATCATTTCTGATATCACTGTCTGTACGCGATCGATGCTTGAAAATATTTTGAACATGGTATCTGTTGGGTTTTTTAAATAAAAGATGTGCATAACATGTGTAAAAGTGTCTTTAAACATAAGGAAAGTTTTGGAAGACTGAGGCAAACCAAAAAACAAATCATCTGATGTTAGTTGATCACCGTACCATTTAACATCTAAACAATTTTGAGACTTAGGATTAAATCAAGATTGTTGTGGGAACGAAAGACAGTTTTGGAGGAAGCAATGGGGACTGCGCCACCGCACACATCTGGCAAAACACGTCTACCCACACACTTCGAGTCAGTTCTTGTTCGAGTCAGGTCTTGGTCGAGTCAGCTCTTTGTCGAGTCAGTTCTTGTTCGAGTCAGATCTTGGTCGAGTTAGCCGGTTCATGCACCAGCTACTACTGTTACTGGCTCTAGCACTAACAAAACGTTTGTACTCGCATGCAGTATCTATTTACAATAACTATTAAAAAACTAAGCTATACAAGTGTAAAACTATTTTTTTAACTAGCATTTTGTCGGTAAAATGAAAAAGAACCAATGTGATAGAAACAACAAGAAAACATTTTGAGGCCTTTTTAGGGCACACAGTCTCATAAAAGTAAGCAATCGCTCTCTTGCCTTCAACTAGCAAGTTAAGCTGCAGTTGTGATACATTAACATATAACTTTGAATTGAATAATATTTTGATAATTGGCATCGATTTATGTGAATAATTAGTACGTATGATTCAACTGACCTTTCTTCCATTCGATATTACATTTTGAAATGGTGATATAGCTATATAAATAGATCAATGAAATAACCCCCGAAATTAAAAATAAAAAGAAACAAAGAGAACTGTGAGAGAAATATTTTGTTTTCATTGGCGCTATTTGAGATTTTCGCTATTCGATTTGATGTTTCCACATTCAGTGGCTTCAATGGTGCATTTAATGAATGTCGGATAGATATAGTGTGTCGCAGAACTAATTTAGATCCTCCCACATCTTTGTAGGACAAAAATAATTGTCTATATTCATTCTGTTATGTATCATATTCATAGTCATCGTGCACGTTGAATCATACTTTGATATTAAGTCATGAAATTATTCGATGCATTGAGTATTGTTAAGCATCAATATGAATTAATTAGAAAATTTAAAAACTAATCCTTTAAAAAGTGAAGTGGTCGTTGTTGAACTGAAATATATTTAAAAGTCTTCCTACTTCTTGCTGAGAAACCTTTTATAGCATTTTATTGTGTATATGCAATGATATTTAATACTATAGATATGTTATACTTCTAGAAATCACCGGTTAAAAGTGGTCCAAAGAAGTGACAGCAACGTTCACTTTTCTCGAATGGTGTAAAAAGGATAGCGTAATTCAAATATAATAAGAAAAAAGATGACAGCTAGTGTTTGTCATTTAAGCGTTAATGTACATGACGTAAGCTAGAAAAAGCGTCCTAATTAGGATAGATAGATAGAGATAGGATTAGGCTTTTCAAATCTTCACTTTTCGACTGCTAATGGCATATCTATTGTATTATAATATCATTGTGTATATGTGTATGTACTTAGGATAAGACATTAACACTATTTGAAATAATAGTAAGGTCATTTTATTAATGGTCGACAAGTAATGCTTAAATCAGCGAGGAAGGTGGTCGCGAGATGCGAGCTGTGTTGTACGCACCGATATATTTTCTGGTTAGGTGTAATACAAACTCGGAGGTCCTCTCGCTAAGTCGGCCTTGTGAACTCTACATTATAACTCGTTTTATTATTTATTTAAATTAAAATATTCGATATTTTTACCTTACACGTAAAAATCTAAGGGCCATTTTTTTAAAACTTTTCACAAAGTTTCTATATTTTTAGATACTAATGTTATTGAGGGATAATAAATATTTACTGAGCAAGCTTTAAAATATAAGAATTTTATGATTCTTTTACCATTAAAAAACTATATATTCCATGAGTAACACATGTGATTTTTTTATCGCATGTACGCATGTAATTTAAAATTGTATCGTGAAATATTGACATCACGCGGGCGACTTTGGGCATTAATAGATAGTATATGATAAAATAATGCTTAACACCACTCTCGTTAGTATGAGATTTAAAAACAATACTAAAATAATACATTAGAATAGTATGAACAAAACCGTAGCCTAGCGATTACATTACATAGGTGTTCATCGCTGCGGGTACTTCGTTTCTCATTTGACTAAAAATATTTTATTTAAAAAGATCACATACGTTTAGTTGAAGTCCATTGTACCGAAATAAGCTCACCCCTGTTGTGCTTAGGACTTAGTAACCTTATAAAACCTAGATATGATACACGGTGAAACAAACACTGTAATGGAACAATGAGTGACTTGTGTCAATACATTAAAACACAAGTAGCGCTCTCGTCGGCGTTTCAGACCGACATTTAACGGTCATTAACCTGAAGTCACAAAAACGCCTCCGTTACAAGCGACGACAGTTCACTCAAACTCAAAATTCCTTTTATGCTTATTTTAACATTATCAGCACCGAAATAAAATTTGGACATTTACATATTTTTCAAAGAGAATGTAATGATGAACATTTAAAAAAGAAAATATTATCTGTGGTTAGTGTTAGATCGATTACTCGTAGAGTAAAATACAAGAAAAAAAGTTGCTACATTGTTTATGCTCGATACTTTGGATTTTTTTATGGAAGCAGGTGACAAAAGAGTAAGCCGTTCACCTGATGTTAAATGACCGCTACCCATAGGCATCCGCAACAAACAAATGAATTGCAGATGCGTTCCGTGCCTTCAACGGAGAGAGGAGGGGAAAGGGGAAGAGGACTGACATCGCGCTATGCTAAAAGGGTTGCGAACAACTTAATAGCTTTCGCGGGCTTTCTGTAGAAAACTGGTATGATGAGAAAACATAATAAATACTGATAATCTATTAAAATACCAAAAATACACATCTGTACCAATATAAAGAGGAAAGATTTGATTGTTTGTTTGTTTGCATACATAAGGCTCCGAAACTACTAAACGTTAAAAATATATTTGATGCCCCTTAAGAACTTTTACATCACTGATCACTAGTAGAATCCGATGTATCCGAGATCATTGTAGAAATTCATATTTAATAAAGTGTATATAAATAAATTGCTAATAGAACATGGATTCTTTATTTTAAATCACAAATTGAATCACATTTAACATAGAAATTGTATTAAAACCAAAACAAATATCATGTTTGTTCTAAATTGACAACATATAAGTCTAATTAAATCAGTCAGTCAGTTACTTTCCCGTAGAGCGGCGAATTACGAGTCTATTACTCTATCGCTAGTGTGTAAAAGTTACTTTGAAGCAGCTTAGAATGAGGCAGCTGTAGCTAGTGAAATCACAGTACGACGACAGTTATCTCAGGATTAGATATCAGGACGTTATATTTTACATGTGAGATCTTGCATGAGTATTTGTATTCTAAAATTTTACGAATCTCCTCAATATCATGTGAAATACTTGTCAATGTCATCAGGTGGAAACTCCTCATTCCTTAGTTGTAACTTGTCATGTTACAACAAATTTGAATTTGAAGTATACAGGTACACCAATTATTTATACCCTATTAATACCCTTTATTACGGTCCCTTTACGATGATAAGGCGTAGAACCATATTACGTAAGAATGATAGAAATAAGTTCATATTTCACGAGATTAAATACTCGAGCGTTGTAGGTGGTGCACGAATTTGCGTAACATGTCTAGCCTAGATGTGATTGAGTCTAGACCCAGACGATTCTGGCAGAGTCTGGCGCGACCGTGGGTTCACTGCACGATCGACGGACCCGCGACCCGCTGCACCGCAACAAACAGACGCACTAATTAGATGCCAGTTTATTATATACGTCACGCCGTACAAAAGTGAATGGGTGTGCAGGGCATGATGCGGACTGCGCCATTAGTCACTCTAGTTGTAGGCACCTTTACTCTTTTTCACACTTTAACATAACTTGGTTATTACGGCTTTACGCTTCATGTAGCTTACAATTTTATTATTATCGTTGTTTGTAGTACAGCTAACCTCTTTCAATAGTCTTATGACCAATAATGGCTTACAGTGCGGTTTGAGATAGTTAGTCATATACAAGAATATAATATTGTCTAGACTCAACTAGAAGCTTTGAATTAACAAGTAAAAATTCTTTTGTTTAAAATATACAAAAATACTATATATATATATATATATATATATATATATATATATATATTAGTCATAGGTGAGAAACCAAGTAGCCGTGTGGTTAGATCTCCCGTCTTCGTATCTTACCTCTCACGGATCGCATCTTAGGTAACGCGAGTGCCATGACTTTCAAAAGTAATGTATGTATGTATGATGTGATATAGTTTGACTAATGAGATAGCGAAGGACTAACTAGATTAGGCGTTAACAAAATTGTTTCAATCAACTATAAAATATGAATTAGCAATAACATTTCTCAAATAAAGATGACTTTAAATATCGTCGGGACAGGTTATTTTTTTTATTTATTAATGGTTCCATAGCGGATCATATTCCAGCCCGTCGTGATCGGTGGAAAACATCCAAAAAGGTCGGCATTATAACAAATTTAACAGCGCCTATTATCTTCAACACCGTAAATTAAACAACTAGGTAGATATACGCCGAATGCCGGACGAGTTTACCGACTGGTGACGCAACCCGACTGGCTTGGTGTCCGTCGGCCAACAGATCGTCGGACACGTGAGTCGATTTCAATCTGTTTTCTTTGTCCGTGAGAACGTTTCCGGATCGGTCGGCCGATCGGTGAGACGTTTAGTGAGTGACATCCGCGGATTTGTCGGTCTTGAGTCTACACTCAGTGCGGTGTTACTTCAAAGATGCTCGGAGCGGGGGCGGCAGGGTGGAGGGGGCAGGTGCGTTATTTCATGAGCAAAAGGGGATTCAATTGAAAATCAGATATATTAATTCGACGCCTAT
This sequence comes from Papilio elwesi, assembly GCA_029849275.1. Lineage (NCBI taxonomy): Eukaryota > Metazoa > Arthropoda > Insecta > Lepidoptera > Papilionidae > Papilio > Papilio elwesi. Next base: position 8,099,976 of record CM056700.1, on the reverse strand, counting down.
TTACAACTAAATAAGATGTAACGCGAAATAGAAAACGAAACAAATGAAAGGTAAGCAAACACACGAATCTGCTGCATGGATTTTATGAATTTAAAAAGGCTTTCCAAACTGTGTAACTTAATACAAGTACCTATAAAGTCTCACATTATTAACTCAAGTATGCGGATAAAGAAATTATTATGCGAATTTTGTGTGTTTAATATGAAATGTGATTTGGAATTAGCCTATATTTGCATGTTGAAAAAATTAGAAGTCAGAGAGTTAATCCTATGCTATAAGAAAGCTGACGGGAAAACATATAATTAAAATCTATGATTGAACTCGAGACCTTAGAATGAGATTGCAATTGCGCGCCACTGAGCTATCGCCGCTTCTTCTTTCCACAACTAAAATGAATGTATGTTAAACATTCAAATTTATCATAGTCACTTGGATCAGTTGTTTTGATTCCGAGAAAATTAATATTATTTCTAGTTAAGTTAATTTTTTTGGTTATAAAAAGCGCGACTAGAGCTTGACCTAGATTCAGAGTGATGTTCTTTGATGCCAAAACGTTTGAAAAATCTTTGATATACATCTTCAGAACTTATGTCGTCAAAAAATGTAAGCCTGTCTTGTGTGATGGTGACAAATAAGAAGAAGATAATGAAAGAAGTGTCTTACAGACTCTCGAACGCTTAATAATATAGTCCACACAACACCGAATAATTTTAAATGTTTCTCTCAAAACTTGGATTCAATCAAATTACGCCCCCTTTTTTCGGAGTATAATCAGAAATTGACTAAATTTATTTTATATAAAGATCCAAAATATGCAAATAATTTAATTTAATATAACTTAACTATGGAAATTAATGAATAAATAATAGTGTTCGGCTTTATGTTTATTAAAGAATGTAATCTGTGATACAAAAGGTAAATTGTGGCGGAGTCCGTAAGATAATCTATGTATCCCGCTAAAATGCGACGCCATAATTACCGGCGCCGGGTAAGTGAAGGGAAATTCGGGGATGTCGGGAGTGTCTGGCCATCCACGAGTTTCATTTAAAAGGGTAAACAGTTTTCAATTAGTCTGTAGCGCACTAACACTTGATACCGCGCGTTCACATTCGTTTATACATTTTTCATAAGCGTCGATATGATCATTACAACGTTTATATCTTGTTGCTAGTTTTAGGATAAGATGGATTTAGTACATCATGCGACACCAACATCTATTTACTGTTGGTCATAGGTGTCCCTCATAAATGCCACATGCCACAGAGACTTTTGCCGTATCTAGTAGACTAGTCTCAAACTTGATCAGATCTTCGGTCCATATTGTGAGAGATACCTACAGTGCATCAACCTGTACGTGGCTGTTATTTCATTTGATTTTTGGCCCCATCCGCCGTCTGTTCCAAGAGCAACGCGACAGAACCATTGCCGCATATAAGTCTAGCGATTATTCGGGCAACGTCGGTTACCTTAGTTATGTTACGAATGATTTCATTCCTGTAACGATCTCGGAAAGAAAGTCCGAGTTGAGCAACCCTAAGCCTCCTTATATTTAGTTTACAATTACATAATCCAATATTACAAACACGTGTTCCTGAATACTAGGTTTTGAGGAACAAATCCGAAGACAAATCAGAAGTACGATATTTTGAAGTTTGTCAAAATAATAATAGTTGATATAACGATTCTGATATGTGTGACGAACCAAACATCAAGATTGAATTACCTTGAATGGAAAAATAAACAAGCTTTTATACGGTCGTTGTCATGAGTTCTTTCATATACTTGATAAATATTCTAAAGTCGAGATATCTGTCTATAAAGCTAGGCAAGAATTTGTCTTGTCACATTTGGTCCTCCATGATCTGTGTATCAATACAGTTTGCTGTAATATTACTGATTATTACATCGTTATTAATTAATACTGACATCAGTATTTCTTCTTGTTTCATTTTTATAGTAAACTTTGCTTTGTAGACGTTTTATCTAAATATATAGTATATATGTATATTAAACTTGCAACATTATCTCGCTTCATCTGACACTTGTCATGTATAATTCATAGACACTAATATGTGAATGCCTCATTAAATACTACTAAATACTCTAGGAAATATCTTGTGATTTGATACCGTACTTGTCAATCCGGAGTAGAAATCGAATCCGTGAAATATTTCTGACATTCTAATCTCTATAAAGCGTCAACTTTGCGACCTGGAGGGTCCTATACATATTAATGAATTCAACTTTTATGAACATTACTGTCGGTCGATACAATCTAAAATGGATTCCTTGAAATCATTTTTTTACTCTGTTGAAACTGGAATAATAGGCCATTTGTTCGATGTTTGTTGACAGAAAGCTAAAAAAAGGCTCGTTCGTTTGGGAATAAGCATAATGTTTTTAAACGATAAGTCCCTTTCGTTGATTCAGTGACAGATAAAAACAAATGTGTGATATAATACTATTTTGGTTTGTAATAAGTAATAACTCCGCCATTATAAGGTCTCTGACATTTCGATAAATATGCGAATACACTGTAACGGATAAGGCCTTTAAATGGAAACTAATTAATTAACATTTATTAAATTACCAAACGAGTCCGACATATTTTGAGTTGATAATTAAGACTGGCTCTCCCACATAACCAAATATATTTTGAAATCACATCAGCTTGATGTACTGAATTGGATAGAAATATTGGTGTTCCTATTTTGAAATGAATCAACTAGTTACAACTATTCCATGATGTGAATTAGTGATGCGATCGAAGAATGGTACGCGGCAGTTTAATATTAGTCTATTTTTCTCATGAAGAAACAAAAACGAAACGATCGCACGGAAATATAGACGCCAACAGTTTGGTAGTACATTTTTCTGTGGACACAATGTGCGAAGATTCAAACAGAATCGATGTAATACTAAATCGAGGGGATGGAGGGTAATAAATTATAATCGACGCGTCCGATCGTTGGTGGCGGGCGAATTAAAATGTGGAATTCTTGGGCACACTCCCAGAAATGTATTAGGCTATCAAATTTTCGTCATCTGTCGCCCCTTGTATCACTTGCATATTAAATTTTTCAGTTTATTAAATAACATTTCAGACCTAGTATTTATTATATTAAGTATTTCTTTCACTTTACTTACCTTTGTGGGTATTCGACAAACGAAAGCAAAATTCGACGCATAAATTGTACTACTTTCTTCAAATTCCGGCAACACTTTAAGACTCTTTCGACGATGTACTCGTCGGTGCACTTAATATCGTGTTTTTAGGAGACTTGTGCTAACTTGCCTTTGCCTAAAATACGGATGCCTATTTTCCCTAAAACTGTGTTGTATTTTTCAGTTTCATACTCGATAAGTGCTTAATAAATAAAAAAAAAACATCAAAATTATTTAAAAGAAAATGAAGTTTTTCCAAAAAGTCGAATCGAAGAAACTAGGACGTCATATTGTATGGACAGATTATGCGAAAGTAGTTCGAATTCCGAACGCTCGTCTGTGTCGTAAGTTAAAACCGACCAGTGTAAGTTGAGCCGCGGTGAATTAACGTGAAATACGTTGTTGAGCGTATCTGGTAGCGGCGGGAGGGGGCCCGCGGGTCCGTGTACGTCGGGCGTCTAAGTACCTTTCACGATCTCGAATCGTGGTGCGTCACTTTCCCCGGTCTAGTGAGTTTTTTCGAACGTAACAACTGCACGATTACATCAATATAGCATGCAGATGGTTCCGTGTGGACTGCCCTGTATCGTTCGTAGTATCTGCGGTCAATCAGCGATGCGATAGACCAAATAGGTAGAAATACCATCCTAGGGGAGTTACACACATAGCTTTTTTAATTTAACCCTTACTGAAATATGAAGTCCCCTTAGCTTCTCTAGCCTAACCTCGACCACATCTTAAAGATTTTAAATTTGTATCTTAAAAACGGTTACTTTTCTTTTAAATTGAAACTGCATTAATTTAGCAGAACTGTATACGAGCAATTCTTCAACTACCTATATATTTCGTATATATCTTGGAAACGGTTCCACGGCTATTTTTTGTATTAAGATGAGGTTTTAAAACAATCCATCAGGTGTTGTATTCCGGCAAAAAACCACACATTTACATTTATGATGCCATGGCCGATAATTCCTCCTTAAAACAACAACGCAAAATCTTACAGCAACGTAAATTTTCTGTGACAACAGATTATTCGACTTCTAAATATCTTCTGAAAAACATTATTTTACGATGACAAATCAAAACGCAGAGTACATCAAATACGTGAAACATACACTTGTGTACCGGACTTTTCTGTGTAAGCATTCCTGCTATTTAATAATATATATATTAATGAAATGACAATACAGCGGTATAAGGAGTACATCTAAGGAGTATACATAACCGAGGAGCTTGTATGCGTAGATGTATGGATGTAGACGAAGCAAGAGAGGTGTACCAGGATCAAATGGAAATCCACGATCTCTGCCTACCCCTCTGGTTACGGGCGCAATCGTATATTTTATATTTTACAGCCACTCATTTCCATTAAAAGTTAGCTTAGTTGAAATTAGATAATTAAAATCCTGCTATGTAATAAAGGAGCAAACGTTCTGGAAGGTTCGGATTAATAAATTCCGAGTAATGAAGCTTGAGTGGGCTGAGCGAAATGCACTTCTTTCTGATTTCACCACGGCCTTCCTTCTTTGTTCTGTTGGCATTATTCCTTTGAGACGTGTGTTACTGAGAAGCGACTTGCACTAGATAACTGGATTTATCTAGAAAAAGATAGACTTTGTATAACGTATAGTTATTGAAATCTTAATGTATAAATTAGGATGTACAGAGAGTGAGCCCGTCGCGATCTTAGTGATAGTCGTTCCACGATATTTTCATGCGAATTTTCACAGAAGATTTCACTCACACACTACAAAATTAAATAGAAAAATAACTAACCATGATTTAATTCTTCTACTGGCTATTACGGTGAACAGCTTAAAATTATATTGTGTCACGGTTGGTAAGTTTTACAAGAACACCCTTAACTATATAATTAATAATTGTATAGCATCCTTAATACGTAAATATGCATTATGATGTATGAATTTAGAGATCCTAAGAGATGTGGCCCATGCAAAATGGTATAACGTCTGCGTGTCCGTCCGAAGTACAAATACGAGTGCTTTTAACTCTTATCTTCGGATCTCAGTAAAATCGTAGATGTATTAAAATATATGCTATAAATCAACATGGCGCTTTCTTCGAAACGTTTGCTACATGTCGGTAAAACATCGCGATGACATACGTGCGAGTGCAAGAACAAAATATATACCTCGTTGCTCGACCGAATGGGGTTTAGTTCATTTATCTTATCTTTTAAATAGGGTGCCATACTTGTGCCTCCAGTGAGGGTAGCTAAGTGCCCGTCCCCTACACCTTAATTTCAAAGTACGCAAGCAATTCAAGGTCAAATAAAAAACGTCCAAAAATGATGTATGTATAAATAGTGAAGATAATCATGGAGTCATTCGGGTTTTTTAATTAATTAGGTATTGCTGGTTCTTTGGCTTCACAATGACGATATGCGATGGTCGGCAACACATATGCAGGTCCTCAGGTTAACGTTTCATTTGCAAACTTCTTCCATAAAGAAACAACGTCATGTGAACGTGAAATGATTTAATCTTCAACTAAATGAATCAAAGTAGCTGTGTATCTAAACGTCCGATGGTATAAGGGAGTTGGGGGAATTAAATTATTCAAGTCGAGCCAGAACTATTACATTAGTATACTTTATTTGTCTAGACGTTAAATGCATATACATCACTGATTCAAATACATATTTAAATCCAAGTAACACCTAGGATATGGTGTTTATTACAAGTGACTCGAGAACTGTTAGTCAATGACGAAGAGGTACAACATTTTTGTTTATGGAATACATACCATACATATATCAAATCGCTTAGCTCGTATGTACAGTCTGATATTTATTTATTTTTATTAGCTAGCTACATATTCTCGTGCCCGGCGTCATCCAGGGAAATTTCAAAATTACACGTCCATACATTATAGTAGGATGTTCCTTCTAGATAAATATATGTATAATAATAACTTTCTGATGACAAAATAATTCGGTTCGATTCCGTAACTCCTTAATCTATAACACTTTACGTATAACATGACGAACAAACAAATATTTCCTCTTTATAATCTTTATATTATAATTTTTTCTCATCTGCGTGTTATGTGACTGAATTTCTCCGAAACGACTACACCGTTTTTAATGTTATTTTTTGTGCGTTTAGATGCACAATTGGATCCGGTAGGTGGCAACTTTCTTGGGTTCTATAAGATTTTTTTTACCAAAAACTGCGAAACGTTAGCTGCACCCGCTAAAAGCAGGCAAGCCAACGTTTATGCAAAACAACGGTAGATGGGTCAGCAAGTATTAGTATAAGTAGGTACATCTATACTTCACGCCCTTTTTATTTGAGGCTGTGGTAGTTCATCGGTCAAAGCCTACTGCTTCTGCAGGCTGTACTTGCTCTTCAGGTTCAAATTTTATGATGTCCCGGGTCCAAATGTACATTTGTAAGTAATTTTGTCCCCAAATCAAATTGTACAACTATTATTTTAAAGTATTTGATTGATATAGCATATTATTATATACATACTTGTACGAGTGCTTACACAAAATGTTCATCGGTTTTTACTGGGGGGATTGAGATAATAATCGTAATTCACAGTTCACCCTTATTATATCCCAAATGTCACATTGGGTAACAGAGAAAGACCGATTGAGAGACAAGGACAAAAGCCTTGCACCATACACGTGTCACAAGTTGAAATAAATGGTCGATTTTAGCACGTAAGAATCCATTAGTCCGGTACAATCTCCGTGGACCAAAAAATCAACCATTTGATCATAAATATGACATGACACTATGAGTAGCTTCACGTTAGAAACTACAATAAAATACGTACCAGGATACGTAAGTGATTGTGTTCTGCTTACGAGATTAAATAAGCTATTGTAATAATAAGATTTAAGAGCCGATCCACCGCATTCTTCGTTCGTGGAATTGGCATCGCTTAGACTACGATATCAAAAGTTTGAATAACAAATCTTCAACTTCAAATCCGACACACCATTGATCGCTTTCATACCTAAACTTAAAAAAAAATATATAAAATAATGGATTCGATTTTTCGATTGATTTCGGATTTGGTAGTTTCTTAATCACTTATTTAATTGTATTTCAGATTCCATTTATTCACGGTTTCCGAAAGACTAATCAATGGAAAAATTAGCTAACTAGCTGTCAAAAGTCCGATTATTTCATTTGAATGGAAGGAATGATAATAGAATAAAATAAAATAATAAAACAAAACTTTCAGTGCCGCGCGTTTGTCTCATAGCACTTATGTAACATACTGAAGCTAAATATTTATTGTAATACCGAATGAAAATAAGTAGTAGTTTTAAAAGGTGACAAGAGCTTGGACAATCACTACATTCAAAATAATGTTGGGTGGGAGGAATCATCACTTTAATGCCACACAAACTCTATTGCGCTGCAGAATTCTGTGCCTTAGGTTACACAATATTTATTCATTCATCAATAATGTTTCAAGATAGTATAAAATAAATCCGAGGAATCTTTTATTTAAAGCTATAGGACACACAACATACATACATACCTTTGGGGAGTTTTTAATTTCTTAAGTACAATAATAACGGATGTGTGTCTGTTTTCCCTAATTTCATGGAAAGAAATCCAAGAGAGGTAGATTCCTAACAAGACAGTAATAATACTTTGAAGCGAAACATGAAAATAGCGCAAAATTGATTTATTGCAAGTCTTTGTAAAACCAAATATTATTAATACTTGGGTACAACGTTCTATTTGTCTCTATTCGATTTAAAATTGATTACGGAAGAGCGTACGTACTGCACGGTCCGTTCCTTCCATTCAAGCGCGCCGCTCTTAGCGTCGTCATAAATATTAATAAATACAAGAGAAAATAGACTTTACTCCATTGGTTTAAGGTTTATTTGACGTTGCAGGTAATAAGAAGCATAGTTTATCGGTATAGAAGCGCACATCGAAAACGCACCGGTACCAACCATCCTATTTTTAAAAGCGATGCGGCGACCGAAGTGGGGCGCGTGTATCTTGTTTTCAATTATGGAACAGTAATCGCGATTAATATGCGACGCGTTCAAAACTTTTTATGTTTCGACTAGCTTATACCCTCGGCTTCGCTCGCATTGACGTACTTAAGTTTCATTATGGGATAAAAAGGTGCACCTATGCCTTTCTGTATCTCTGATAATGTGTGTGCAAAATTTCATGGTGATCGGTTCAGTTGTTGAGGCTTGAAAGCGTAACAAACAAACTTAGATTTGCTTTTATAATATTAGGTATGATATGACAACTTAAATACATATATTGGACAGCTGCTGGTAAATGTCAACTTGTACCTTTGAGTCCGGTTAGTGGCGAACGATGATATTGTTTGACATAAACCTGGTTAGAACAAACTTAGCACAGTCGTAAGTGACTGTCATCGTGGTCTTCTACAATCCATTTGTGGGGCGTAGGGTGTGCGGTTACAACGATGGCAGGTTCTTTCTTTACACTAGCTCGTGGTGCTAATTGTTCCCCTGAATAAAAGGTGGCAAAGAAGCACACGGCACCTGATATTAAGTGACCGCTACCCATAGGCATCCGCAAAATTAAAATGAGTTGTAGATGCCTATCTTTAATGGACAGAGGGGATAAACAGAAAAAAGGATATTTGTATTTCCTATCCTCTTCCTTTCTTCATCCGTCAATTCCTCTTCCCCTTCCCATCATTTATTTATTAGTACAGGAAAGAGAAGAGGACTAGAATTAGGCCTACCTTACCTCACGCTCATCGCATGCAGAATATTTCTACTTCACGCCCGTCTGTCAGAATACAAAAAATACTTCTCTGTGTAAGCATACTGAAGCACACCGGCAATCAAGTATGAGTATGCCAAGACCGGTCCCTAACATCTGCCCACACCTCTGTATCAAATGCGTGAGTGTATACCTACCTGTACAGATACTACCCCTACCAAGACGAGCCAAAGGAACTGTTCACTAACTCCTTTTTATCGACGCATTTTGTCGTATTGTTCGAACCGAGTTTCCCTTCGGGTGAAGCTAGACGCTTAAAATTGTCAGGGTGGTATATCCTAGGCAGCTTGTCAAATAGTTCAAGTACCAGTTTTCTAGCTTCTCAGGTTTTAGGACGATTGACATGTAAAATACGTCGCTTTCTGGGCTCAAAGGCTCAGTGAACATCATCAATACCTGCAGGGTACTTCTTGAAGTCGGAGAAGCCTGAAATGTATTATGTTGACTAGCATTTCCATATAAATAACGAAAAATCTAAGAAAATCTATAAATAGAAATATATATAAAATAAATCTGACAAACAGTAATGAAATCAATTTTACGTGAAATGTTTTTGGTGGAGTCTCTGTGAACTCTGAATCGGTCAACGCAAGCGGTTACTTTTTATATTCATATGTTATTCCAAGAAAAGTGTTGAGCACATAAAAAAGAGTTATGAAAAAAATCCTTTAACAGAAAGCGTCGAAGTAATACATGCGTATTAAAACGCGTTGCTTGTAAAAAAAATGTCTGTCTGTGAATAGCGCGTACATTGCGGAGTGGGAGCACCCTTTATGCGCACTCCAAGTTACCTGTAATATCGAAATCGCGCGCTTTCTCCCGCTACTAGCGCCACCACGCGTTCGCTCAAGCGTAGGTAATATCCCCGCTTACCTATAATTTGTTGTCACTCTGTTATTTTCTTTTCCATTGACTGCCTTCACTTACTTGCATTTTCTATTATATCGTATCGTATTAATAAAAAATAATACAACAATAAAATAACTTATAATATTTTTATGGACATTCATAGTTGACTAGCGTTCCCAGCAGACGTTGCTTCGCAAGAACGTTTTGCTTCCTTATTATTAGCGGGATGAGCCATTGTATTTACCTTATTCATCGAGAAATAAAAAGATCTGTCTGAACCCGATTATAGCGCCACCTAGCGGGTCCAATTGAAATTAAACAATCTCAGGACCGACTCAAGCACACACAAAACATGTCATCAAAATCAAGCCGTTTCGATACATACACATACATACACGCGCACAGAAGGAATATTAACAAATACTAGCTGCATCAGGCATGTGTTGCACGATGCATGCCACGTAAAGTAAAAAAGCGTTCGCATATTCTTTTTATTGAAGTCCCTTCCAATATATCTATGTAATATATCAAATCCATGTTCAAACCAAAAGTTTAATCGATAGAGCTATTTTTATTTCATGTCTTTTTATTATAGTCTTAAATATGTCAAAATTACAGAAGTCTTTATTTTTTCAAATAAGGCAAAGCTGAGTGCAAAAAGTTGCATCACAATCTGATGAATGTTTTAAAAACGCATACCGAACAAACAAATCTACAATTGATTTTCATTAATATGTAAATAGGATATCAAGAATAACCTTGTTGTTGACCACAATTCTAGGTAATGTTAAGTGGCGATTTGAATGATGATACGCACCAGTTCAAAAGTGGCCTATTCACCCTTCTTTTATCCTTCAGATACCATAGCGACGTCATAATCGGAAGTAGCACTAGCCCAGGCAAGGCGATACCCACAGCTCGTAGTATAGAAATTTTAGTATTAAAAAGGTAATAGGATATTTTTATACTTTAATCAGAAATGTTTATTGACAAAACAATTTCCATGTTAACAATATATTATGAAATTTTAACTACAACGAAAACGAAAACAGCTTATAAAAATTCGAAAATTAATTACTCAAATCTTAATTCGATAGTGACCGCACGGTTAGTACAAAATCGTGTATAATAAATACATAACAGATGTTTGTGGAAGTGTTCCAGAGTGAGCCGACGACGCGTTGGTCGCGTTCAAGAATCGAAATGTAACAAACAGCCCGTAGTGTTGTGCACGGGTGAGCCGGTACGACCGTACGGACCGTTATGGGCCCATATCTACACAGAGTTTAATGACTCATTGCACAATGCAACCAAGAATTTCGTTTAAAAGGATTTTTGTGGACCAAGGATCGTAAGATCCTGTGCCGGTTTTTAAAAAAAAATCCAACAGAAACGTCAGACGATTGTCTTCGTTTTTTGTCTGTGTCGAAAAATGTTTCTAACGCGCGGTCGCATTGTCTGTGGCGTGTATAGTCTGTAATTTTTGTAAATTACTTTTCTTTTGTGTCGACTTATAACTAGCTGTGGCCCGCGGTTCAACCCGCCGTGCAATATATCATATAGATCTCAGGTGAACTTACATTGAAAGATTGACGAAATCAAAAAAAATACACATTTCGGAATTCATCCCGGACAAACTTACACGAGATATTTATATGAGGTAGTATATAGCACTCAGGGATAATAAACATTTCTAACAGTAAAATAAATCAAAAACGGTTTAGTAGATACAGATATTAACTCGCTACAACCTCACAAAACTTTACCTCCTTATAATATTAGTATATAGATTATTATGTAAATAAAATTGAATACATTGTAATTGATAAATGTAATTTAAAAATGCGTGACAAATTAAGCATATTGCTTTTTGCTATTTTGTTTGTTGTAAAAACCGGATTTGTGTTAGCGAGCACACTTGTTTCACTAAATGTCGGCTTTATTCCGATTTAGGTTAAGACTGCGCTATGATGACGTAAGAGAACATTTTTTTTTCAAATACCAAGCATCTGATTATGACAAGAATTTGTAATAACCACATTTTATTTTATGTGCCGTTTTGTAAGTTTATATCAACAACAGAATTCATATTTAAAATGAAATGTGTATTTTAATACATCCTTAAGTAACAAAAACATTTTTAATATTTAATTTGATAACAAAGACAGAAGCTAATGGCGTGCGCTAAAAATAGATATTTCGAATTAATATATAATATAAGCCAAAATAGAGTTTAATTATTGAGATGCCAATTTTTAATCGACTGAAAAAGGCCGATAAAGTTAAAATATTACATGACCAAATATTATTTGTACCAGTAGCGAAAAATCACTCTTTAGATGGTCCATTATTCGTAATTTGTTAATCTACCATTCACTTTTACAAAGTTTCTCCGATTTCTCTTTTTCGAACAAATGTACTATCTATTTCTGATTGTTCACATCACGGGCTAATTCGTAGTACATGTTATACAAATTAGATCAAAAACCAATGCATTATTTCCCTTTAATTGAATTTATTTTTATTTATTTATTAATTAATTGCTAGATTATATAGGCTAGAACCCAACGAACTTACTACCCAAATAAATTGATCTGATTACAACTTTTCCTTAGCGATTATTTAACAAACCTATTTATACTTCCAACTATTACTCATTGTGACCGATAATATTGGCTGCATCGTGTCCGGCTTATGTTACGTTTGTGAACAAATTATTTAAATGTATTGAATAATTTCGTACTTAAAAAATAAATGTAGTTAACATTTAATGCAAAGCTTTCTCGTAAACTCAATTTAAAATTAATTTTTGGAGGGGAGAAAACAAGGGTCAGACACGCGAACATGCGACACAGACTTTTCTCTCTCTCGATAATCGTTGTGTCTTTGTTCATAACCTTTCTCTGCATTGTGGTTAATAAATGTTTTAACTAAACCAAAATGTGTGCGTAAGCCGGATCATGCTTCTGCTATTTAGCAGAATATATCACTAAACTAACTTGCCCAATAACAAGGTGCTTTGTGAAGAAATCCGTTAGAGATTGAAAATTTTCTTAAACTACTCTGGCCGAAGTCATGTCTATCAATTGGAGTGATTTCGAGCCACTGAGGGTGACAGGTGAATTAAAGAACAAGACTAGATTCAATGTTTTGTTTGAAATGTGATTATAACACCATTTAATGAGTACAAGTTAATTTAAATAAGCAATAAAACTCTTGTAACACTCCGAGGGAGAATATGTATCGAATGAAAACTCACTTTTAAAAATTATTTAAGCCATTTAGGCTACAGGGGGTCACAATGGGACGGACATACATACATATATACAAACATACATCGCCGCGAGAAACATAGAAGAATTGAAAGCCTCTCGAATAGACTCGAAAAAGGCCATGTGTAATTAAAAAACATCACAGCCTCAGCAAAAGCATATTCTAGTTTCCAAGTCATAGTTCCATTTTTCGAATAAATATTAGCTCGGGGAAAGAAGTCGCGTCAGAAGTAAAGTAGGCCCCTTGCTCGCCAGGGACCTCTTCACACATTAAACATACGCTACCAATAAATATACCTAAGTTTTCTAGGTATATTGATTCTTTATAACGAAACCTTTGCCCCAATGATTATATTTACTTAATAGAATATTTTGTCATTCATGTTCATTGAGAAAAAAATTGTAATTTATTTTTAAATAATCAGATATTACATTTTAAAATCATTTATTACGTGAAAAAATCTAGGTATCAAATTGTTGTCGATTTTCTTAGGTGGTAGGTTATGACAGCGGAAGAATGAAATAATTCTGATATAAAATAAAAATACATGAAGTTTGAAATAATATTTTAAAGATCACAGCAATTCCTTTGTTACGACGGACTTATTTCTTAACGTTTGTATTATAACTGTGTGTTATTATATTAGGCAAACATGTCGGACAATTGCCGTGGCGTTTATCGCAGTTTATTTAACGGCGGAGGACTGTTGACTTGCGCTTATCGGGAGCGATAAGGCAGCAAAAAAAAGTTGTTGGACGCCATTACTGGGTGCAACCATACTTGCTTTTTGATAGCTGAATAATAAAATGTAACTCGAATCGACAGTTTGGTATTTAAAAAATGCCTTCATTTTTCAGAAACATTAAGTTAAGAGATTGCAGACCAGTCAAACCTTCTTGATAATGAAACATTGTAGAATATTATTACTAGAAATTTATTATTATATTTTTCCTCTAATGCCTAAGTGAAAAGGTTAGGTTTTAACTGGAATACAAATTTGGTTTAAAGATTCTGTTATTTTTTTAAAATCTACGTCGTTAAATAGTCAAATTTATTTTCTAAAATAGTTAAAGAGGTTTGATTTTGGCGCCAAACCACTCTTGTCCCGTTGCCAATGACGTTGTGGTATAATATCAAAGTAAATTATAATCTTATAATGTATTTCCAATATTACAATCTGTTTTAAACTGTCCCCGTATTAAAACATAACAAAATAGTTTATTAATATCTAAACTCTTAATCAATAGTAACTACAATAAAACTGAAGAGATTAATTTTATTTATAAATAACTGTATTGACTTTTCGATATTACTCCCCTCCCGCAGGTCGATAATGCGCTGGAACCTTGTCAAATTTACATCGACGTCATCCGTACTGAAAAAGTATAGCTAGCAAAATAATTCTAATAGCGAATTTAAGTTATTAATTTTATGGCATTATTAGTCAATAACATAAGGGTTGAGTATCTAAAAATTAATTTTTTTTTAAAATAAACAACAAATATTAATTATCTGTTTTTTTTATAAAGTATGTTTACTACATTGGTAAGTTTTTTTTTATGAAGAACTGCCGACAATTGAAGCAATACTGCCTTCGTTTGGAAGTTATTATTTTTGAGATTATTAACGTTGTGGTATAGATTATTTCATCTTATTCTAAAGCATTCAATCTCCGTGGCACGATTGTGCAGTATTTTCCTACTCATTTCAAAACAAAGTTGAAATTAATAACAGCAAACAAGATGTTGTTGGTAACGGTGTGGTGTGGTGTTGAATGTCACGAAATAACACCAAAATGGCGGGCAGGCGCATTAGCAAATCGCTATATTGCGGGGTAATGCCACCCGTAGAGGTCCAGAGTTTTTTAGGCTTTTTATTTTAACTTTTGTATATAAAATTTGCCAGTAAATGCTTGGCATAAACATCCAAATATCGACATAGTATACACATACAATCAGGTTACCTCGGGGACCGAAGCGAATTGTACCGCTATGTGTAATTGGGTCCGTAATTACAAATTTTAAAAAACTGGTCCTCACGAGTTCTGATTCAGTTATAATGCACTACATATACTCTTTAATACAACTAGTATGGCGTCGGTTACGTTTTTAATATTGTATGACAAAATTGATTATATATAGTTTAAGAGTTTACCCATTACAAATAAAAAAAATACAATTTTTATAACTTTAGTAAGATCACTAGTCGGTCGGTTCTCGCTGTTCGGCGGTAGACGGTAACTGACGACTTGCGACGGACAAACTGAATGTTAGCATTCGATATACTTAAATCGCGGTATGAGATAATTTACAAATTTGCATTCGTTGCATGACCACTCCCTAAAAATATACTGAATCTAATATGCTTGTAGCTCCCAACGACTATTAAATAAACGAAGATAAATATTTAAATTGAAATCAAACTTAGAAAACATAAACGAGACCATTTACGCAAACGGTCGCTGTTCGGTAATGTTAGCTCGCATTCGAAATTTGAAAAGGGGCGAAAGACATAATTAATCGAGTAAGTTGTGTCAGTGCCTAGCCCTAGCCTCCCCTGCGCACAGAGTTACATTGAACCCGCCGGCCGATATACGAAATGTGCCCCTTATGAAGCTCACAATGTACACAATGCATTACTTACTCTAATACAAAATCACATAAGATTGATTTTCCCATGGACATGGACGTGTAATGCAAATAAATGTTTTTTTTTTCGAACACTGTAATTGTGAATGATAGTGGTTGTGATATCAATAAAAAAATTATGAATAAAGTTATCAATTGATGAGATTTATTTAAATTTTTTGTCGATTTCTTGAAGTGAGGATAAGGTGTTCTGTAATGCAATTCTAGATAACTCGGATCGAATCTAGACCTTCTGCTAATTATGCCACCAATGAATTAGCAGAATTTCGGCTATTTCAGTCATAATGATGTTAAAATGAAGCACCACTGACGAATAATTATGACACAAGTGATGAGTAAAGTGTCAGATAGTTGGGACTATTCAAATACTTTTATGAAACGATGCTGCCAGCATTGGGGGCGGGTCCGATCAATGTACGATAATTTATCAATGGGTTGATGGCAAACATAGCACACAGTACGGCAAACCTATACCTGATATAAAGTGGGCTCAAAATTTTAGGACTTTTCGGTAGTGAGAATTTATCTTTATATATTGAACATGTTTTGCAGTGTTTTATATTCGCTTGCCTGTGTCTATCGGGTTAAACAAACTCACGGTTCATTTGTTGGAAGATTTTCAATTTGTCTCATAAAATGGCTAACTAAATATCTTACAAGTATATTGATATCTGACCACTTCTCTAAACTTTATTAGATAAATAAATTCATGGATTTGTTGCGGCTTCGCCTACTGAATTTGTTAGTTTATCTGAGAATCAATTTACACATAAATTATGTTATTACGTCGGCTCCAAAGTTGGCGATATATTTATACTAGCCACCCGACCCGGTCAGATAATGCCACGCACCTTTTTTATGTTTATATAATGACATTAATTTGCAATACATACTAAATATACATATTGAATTATGCTTTTCGACTAGTACTGGAACCAGTACTGGGATCGATTCCCGATCGACGTTAAATATTTTTATGATGTTTTTCAAATTCAAAGATGCTTGGCATGTTCTGTTGTGGATCTACAATGCTCTATGGCAGGTAAAATAGCAGTCCAACATACAGGATTAAAAAAAATGTTAAATAACGTGAGAGTTCACTTCTTAACATTTGCTGTTACTAACATTGCCGTTTTACTCTATATCATAGTAGCAATCGGATCCAGCTTCTCTCGGATAAAGATAGATAAATAAAATAAACATGGCCTAGGTTACTCGGTAATAGAAAAACTTTATATTGGTGAAAGTACTTTCAAAATTGGATCAGTAGTTTTTCAGTTTATCTGGAACAAACAAACTTTTCGCTTTATAATATTCTAGTAGATATAGACTACAGCTATATATCTGATTTCTAATATCGTCTGTTTGTCTTAAAGAGACTAGAACAGTTTTGTAGGTTATAAAGTGGACGAGTAATCAGGTATAAAGTGTTAAAAGAAAGTAAACGAGTAAGAGGCAATCTGATGGTATTCGTTCGTCCGACATGTTTGAGCCGGAGCTGATGCTATGCAGTTTTTATTTAACAATAAAAAATATTTATGTTCTTTTTACTATAAGTGGACATCCGAATGAATCTGAATAATCACGGATATGTTGTCAGCCTTTTCGTGGGCAGGAGGAGAGCATGGATAAGAAAAAGGAAGGTAGGAGAAGGGGACGTGGTCTTCAATCATTAGACACATCGCAGAACTATTAATATCTCTGTTTATATATTTTCGATCAGAATTCGTTACAGCTGCTACGTCTTGCAGACTTTTAGGACGGTATAGGAAACAGTGAGTTGTGATATCGAATAGTATTTTCATATGTGATGAAATAAGCTCTGACTATTCTTCTACAGTGATCCGAAGATTAAAACCTAAGGCGTCTATCTTTCAGCTTCTGTAAGGCTGATCAACGGAAAAATTAGCTAACTAGTTGTCAAATGTTCAAATGTAATTTTAGTAGTTAATAGTCAATTAGCTTGACGGAAGTGTTATTTGAATAAAATGTTGAAAAACTTAAGTCTACGTTCAAATCTATCCATTAAAATCTATTATTAGATTCTACTTCTGTAGTTGTCTACCTAGAGGAAAGTTGGGACATTTCAACGTGTGGATAGTGTGTGGACTTAATATTGTTATTGGTCGCAATAGATCTTCTAACTACTAAGCTATTATAGACAGAGCGATTGCTCATTACATCCCAGAGAGAGCGAGGGTGCAGACGTGCCCTCAAAGTGAACAACTTGTAGATACGATGGTTATAGGTTACAAAAGTGATTGGACACTAACCAACTAAGCACTAGACTAGCTCGACTTTCTAATACAGTAAAAAAAAGAAACAAACGAACAGGAACTCATTTCGCTTCCAGTTAAATAACGGCACACACAATCAGCAATAACTCCGTTCAATTACTCTAGATATCGGTATGTAGAGCTGCGGCACGCGTCTCACTCGATGCGTTCACATTAACACACCGATGTCACTAGCAAAATGGGGTTATGGTATGCAAAAGTACTGGACCTTAGATCAAATACCGGACAGTGCCCATCATTTCGTCAGTATCGAAAGATGAATCATTATCGAATGATGTAGATAGACTCTCAATGTGACAAGCATTGATTGAAAGAAGCTTTGATATATAAATTGTATAGAGAAATTATTCTGCTGCTGTCTGCTGTCTCAACTAACAAATATACCTCCCGAATTAACCACCACAAAAATCTGTCCCGTGCCATCTAGTGGACTCCGGCAACCTTAACCAGATTGTCGATCTTTTTTGTGGGTCTACCCACGCTGCGTCGACCTGAACGTGGCCTCCATTCGAGAACTTTACGACTCCATCGGCCGTCCATTTTGCGAGCAATGTGTGGGAAGGTGTGTGCGATATAACATGTTATCTCTCTCTTTATCTATGACAAAATTACAATGATAATATTTGAATGATTTTTGCGGTGTGAACTCCAGGTTATACAAGCTTTGGTAGTACATTTACACAACTTATGCTAATATACGTAACACTTAGTTACGTACATACGTATGGACATTAATATATGTATAGTAATGTATCTGAATAATACGCGACTTGGTAAGGGACGCCCAATGAATCCATACCGATCGCTTTTTATTTTTTATCCGTCTAAAAAATTAGGGAATAATGTCGCAAAGTTTGCTTTATAAAAAAAAACTTTTATCTGTCTCATTTCTTATACATTAAAACAAAATTTGAGAATAAATATATTTACTAGATATATGGTAATGAAACAGTGAACATTTTAGGGACAATGTGGATACGAAGCAACAAAAAACAAAGCATGGGCCCGGTTGTAGATTATGATTATAGATAAAATTGTCCTGCATACATTGCGCTAAGCGCGGAGCTACTCTTAGACAAACGAGGAGACACTCCGCGCTTCGGGACGGGATTGAGAAGTCTTCGTTCGTAATGATGCTTAGCTAAAGCGGACCTTACCTCAGTTGTTTTCTTTGTATATTTGGGCCGATGAGTATTTCTTCCTTACAACGTGTACAAGTGTAAGTTCTTCCCGGTATACTAAGAATAAGGCATTATTACATTAAGGAATCACAGTTTTAGTTTAAATGATTGTCAGATATTATACACTTCATTTTAGCACAGTTCTCTTTATGGCAGGAACAGAGCTGTCAGACTGCCAATATGTTTTACAATCACAAATACAATACATTATCTCTTCTTGCCCTGTTAAGAATATATACTAATAAATCTAAAAAGTTTGTTTGTTTGAACGCCCTAATCTCAGGAACTATCAATCTGATTTGAAATAGTCCATTTGCATTTAATACCCTAATTATTAAAGAAGGTTTTAAGATATTTTACATCACGCTGCGACCGAGCAGAAACCAAAACAACCCTAAGCGGGCGAAGAAGGATGTACATGGGCGAACAATCGCGGGCGTAGTGAAATCATGAGGAACATCTACTATGAAGATAAAGTACAATAAATTAACATTACTAAAGTAAAAATAGAGAATTTTATGATGATAAAACTACTTCGCTATATATTTCATGTTTTCAAGAGTTGTGGTGATAAAAAAAACATTTTCCTTCGATATGATATTAGCTGTACTAGAAACTCGTAAGCTTTTTGTTTCATGAACTTATGACTAACGCAATGTATTTTGAACTCTATTCTCTACAAACGAGGATCATTATCAATCACCATTGTGTAACGATGTAACAAGATTTTAAAACTTTAGAAGAGTATTTGAAAATGTATGACTGTTTTCCATAACAATGACAGAAGTCAATATAGATTCAACTACATACTATGTCTACATACAGTTTAACCTGTACTTACATATAAATCAGGAGTGTCTCTTGTCAATTTTTTTATCTAGAAGGAATTTTAAGTGATCACTGCTACATTTAAACATCAACAAAAAATTGCTAATTCTTTACGTATACTATGCAAATAAAACATATGAATCTTTGTAATGGATGAACTGAAACTATTGCACTGATTCATTAATAATATTTTTTTTATGTTTAGATAACCACATTAACAAGAGTGGCATTTGCACTATTCATAATCATTACTAATGTTCCGCCCCGGCTTCGCCCTTAAAGCACTAATTATTTTGATCCGATCGTTAACAAACATCATTACCCGGTAAGCCAATCTGTAGATTTCCTGAAAATTTAATCGAAATCGGCCCAGTCGTTTCGGGGTCTATAGAGAACATACATACATACCCTAGCGACCCCAGCTACTAACAATTAATATTTAAAACTTGATTCTACGGTAACTTACAAGACCTTAAGAGCAAGCACGCTGGATTATTAATGTCATATTTGATGTGCATAAATATAGTAAGATTTATCTATTATGCATTACTAAGACCCTATCTTATACTTGGGATGAGGACGGCTGAAACAAACTCCTTCCTAATTATGTTCCCATGCTAAGTAACTATTACTTACACTGTATGCTAGTAAAATTATTCGTTATTTATTTAAACCAAGGGTAATAAAACTCCTTTGTAGGATATACAGTTTTACCACTTACTCGTCTTATTGGTTAGTGAAATAAAAGTATCTTAGGAAAACTTATTCGAGCTGCTTACTAAGTCGTGAAGCTCGAGATGTTTTTACTGAATTTTGAAATATGTATGGTTTATTATTTCTATCAATCAAAAGAAATATGAATAAAAATGTGTGTGTGTGTTTGTGTGTTTCAGCTCCGACGTACGGCTGGAGCTTACTTCTTACGGACTATTATAAAATACATAGAATGAATTTATTATATTCCTTTAAGGCACAGCAGAAAAATAAAAAGTATACACAGATATAGATATATAGGCGCTATACTGTACATATGTATATGTTAGGTTAATTATGATTAATTGAAAACATTAAAAATTATCGAAAGTCGTGTCGTCAAATATTAGATTTGCATTTTTTATAAATCTGTACTCTGTTATACTATTCAAGCCCTTTCATTTAATACCCACATTGAGGGATTTGTGGGAAATATGTATTATAATTCGCCATCTTGTTGGGGGCCAATCCCAATCCAAGATGGGATTGAAGATCGGATTTGCATTTTTTTTTCAATGTCTAGTCTACTAGTCAAGCCTTAATTTTCAATTAATCATATTTACCGTACCATGTACATGTCGCAAGGGTTTTCATCCCGCCATGTATACTCTGTACTGCTTAATGTGCAAGATAGGTAGCGCAACATTCCACTCCTCATACATTTTTATATATGAAAATCGATTCTTAACGTGTAAAATATTAGATTAACTTTTGAAATTAAAAGGCTAGACTAGATATAATAAATGCATTAAATAGTGTTACAATGAGAAAACAAATATTATCTAATGTTTGAATGTTAGAGGCAACAGTACATTTCATTTTGTAGCGCGCTTTGTGAAGTCGAGGTCGGGGGTGGGCCGTGTTCACCCTTATTCAGGTTAACCACGCCTTACGAATTTTCCTATCTCACAACTTGTACACTCATTATCTCCTGGTACTAGACTGTCAACATTCTTATAACAACCACAACGGGAGCAACATCATTCACGAATCTGACGATGACCAAAATTATCTGAAGGAATGAAAAGTACAAATAAAGCTTATCGCTTATTACATTTATAAAATGAGTTGTTGATTTAATAAATAAATTTATAATTTTGAGTTCAGACAGGCAGAATAACAATAAAAAGCATAGCGTAAAGCGTTTGACAGATGGGACCAAAATCTTCTGGATTGACAGCCGCGATCTTAAATACAAAGCTAAGAAAACTTTTAAGGAGCGTAATGAAATTATAATTCAGACGTTATCTGTGTAATGTTTGACTACGTAGTTAGTTAAATAAAACGAGACATGAATTAAGAACAAAGAAAGACCTTGGCCCTATAACGCTGTATCCTTCAATGTGAGCGAAGCCGATAGTTGATTACATTTTCGAGGCTCGGAGGCAACAGTTTTTTGTTTTAACGTGGTGGTTAGGTTTGGGTTATGGAGGTGAAAAGTTTTACATTACAAACATTTAGCGGAGTCTACAGATTTTCCAAAATAGTATAAAGAAAAAAGTCATGCGTACTACTCGAGCGCGTAAGAATATTGCACACACACCCTGTCCCTGATAATAGAGAATAATCAGACGTTTTGAATGGTGGGTATGGCCATAAGAAACGTATCACAATTGTAAAAAAACATTTTTTAAGCGCGTCTGAAATTCACGGGGGATGATAATTAGACCTAGAAAATACTACCATTCAAAAATCTGCCGATTTGGACGTGATGCAATCTCACAGTAGCTTCTCGAAAATGAATAAAAATGCCATTTTGAAATATGCGCGTCAGATTTTCATATAACTTTATAAAATAACTTTTGAATTGCTTTTCTATTCATTCAATTTAACATGTTTGTTAAAGGCATTTGATCCTTATTATTGACACTATCAATGATCCGTTCATGGCATGTCAGAAGTACTGGCGTTGTCATGGCAACTAAAGGCTGTGCGGGGAAGCTGGAGAGAAGAGAGAAGATAAGAGAGAAAATATAATGTAAAAAGAAAAGAAAAGAGGGAAATAAATACTCCATTGTATCTGCACGCACTAATCTTTATTTACGAACTTTGTTACTGCGCCTTGTTGAAATCGCCAGAGTATCTTATCTCGTTATACTTGAACTATTTCTTTTAAAATAAAAAAATAGACCACTCTTGAGGATGTACAGAAATTCCCTGCTTCGGCTCCCGTACCATTTCTATAGATGGGGTTTAAAAGTCTTTTTCAAATTAAAATGAATTAAAAATAAATATATATCTTTCACTACGATTGACAAAATAGTTGGTATTGCTTATTTGCTTTAATATGTATTTGAATTCGTTACTATGTTACTATTTTCTCAAGATTTTTTTTAATTAAAATACAATAATAGTTGGCTTAAGAGTGGATGTTGTGTCTAGTGCTTCAGTGGTTAAAGGCATGTTGAAGGGATGCATGAAGAGAGAATAACGGAACAAATTAATGTTGCAAAAGTGAGCAGTGTTGGTAGGGGACGCCCTAGAAGAACTTATATCGATAAAATTTGTGGCTTATTAAAAAAGTGTTATATCAGGAGCACCCATAACCGACGAGCATGTTATGCGTAGATGTATGAATGTAGAAGAAGCGAGAGAGGTGTGCCAGGATTGCGCCAAATGGAAATCCATATCTGCCTACCCCTCTAGGTTACGGGCGTGAGCGCATATTTATTTATTTTATTTAATATTAATCCGTTGCAAATAATAAAAATAATGTCGAATAAACTCATTTATTTTTTATCCATATCCATTATCGCTCCAATTTAATATAAACTACTCGGCGACACTTTCCCTCTGAAATGCCGGGGCGTGAATGGGAAGGTTTTGTTGCTAAAAGATTTTATGCGGCACTCCGCCTATGCTAATATTTTTTTGTGTATTCATGGGTCTATTATATTCGTTTATTTTGTTTAAAACCGCAACATCTTTTGACTCGATAAATAACTGGCAACACTGAACTGCGCGCTAGAAAGAGAAGTAACATTTAATTAGCATAACTCGTAGCCATTAACATAGATCGGGGCCAATTTGAATAAAATATTTGATACGCTTTTTTAGCTATAGAATCTATTTAAATTGTTTATTTATTTTGTCTTCCTGTGGTGACATTTGACATTTCACATTTGTGTGCAGTTTGAAAGTGGAGAGTGAACTACAATAACCTATTTATTAATCTCTATGCAATTAAAATTCTTATAATAACTATTAATAATTAAAATTTTTATGGCTACCAAGAATTCGACTCTGCACTAACTTTACAAGAAGACATTAGCTAAAAATTATTTCAAGTCCGTCAGGTTTTAGACCGTTTGGCTCCATGCAAAGAAGGTAGAGATTAAATATACATTTAAACAGTAAACATTTTTGCTAGTCAATATTTAACACATTAAAATGTTAATGTTCACAGAGACAAATTCTCTGTTTTAATTAAGTCGTATTATTGTTTAAAGGATCTTCTGAAGAAGTAAAAGTAGTCACAAGTGGGACAGATATAAGTTCCGTGTAGTTTTTCTCTGTCTCGCATAGTATGAAGTAACGAGCGAGAAATTGTGGCCGTTATATAAAACTAGTTTGCTTTAACGTAGACATTTATATTTACCCATTTTATTTTTGTATGAATCTTACTGTATCCGTATTTTGCTTACAAAGATAGAAATCTCGACGTTCTTCTTTAAGCTTAGTATGCTATATCCTTCCGTGCTAATATTGAATGTAATGCTGTTTGTCTGTGTGTTACTTTTTATGCCTGAACTACTAAGTGAAATTTTGATAAATAATTCCATGTTAGGGTTGTATCCCTTGATAAGTTTGTTTTAAGAAAGAAATAAAGTGTCGTTTTCTAAAAAGTTATTCCAGCATAAGGTACAACGGGGTATCAAGGCGAAACGACTTGTGATTTAAAGGTCACGGGTACGATTCAACGATACTGTTTTAATATAATTTTCTTTTTCGGATTCTTGTCTTAATGATGGTGGTATAGGTTTTTTTAGAGACAAGTATCGATACGTAAAAATATCCTGGTACACAACGATTTCCCGCCTAACCCTCCGCAAAGATCGGTTCCCTTCCCGGGTCGATGCATCCCGACCCCTATTGCCGCCGCTCCCCCACTCTCCGCTCCCCCGCAGAGATGTCGTGGAACTCACCCCTGCTTTTACGGATTAATTTTATCTTTAGCAAGATTTAAGTGAGCATGGTAAAGATTAATTTTTAAGTTTAGTATCCGTTGTACTTTTTTTGGTTGCCTTTTTTTAAAAAAAATGTTAAAGAATTAAAGAGATTTTAATTGATGTGCAGTATTTTGCAGAATATTTTTATTTTATATAATCTAATATTAAGAAAATAATAAAATAAATAGATTATTAGTAACTTCTTGTCCGGCGACCGTTAATATTGCACTTTAATGTTAATAACAAGGCACGTCTATGTTACTACAGGATAATGTAGGGTACATTAAGTCTGTTAGTGAAACTACAATTTAAATTGATTCCGTGGTTTCAGAGTACAACCATTACTAAGAATAGTCATTTCTTCGCAAAGTATTTACGACTGATATTTTAGATTGTAAAAACACAATAAATATAGTTACAAAATTATACAATATTGATTTCAGTGTTAAGGATTGCAAAGTATTTTAAAAGTTAAATTTTAGAATGACTGTTCCCAGCGCATGAGGTGTGACTCCCAGTAGCCATGGGATGCGGGCTTAGCAACCGCATTATAATGAATGCGCTCTGCACAATAGAACGCCCAACCCCAATTTTATTTTCTTTATTTATTCCCTTGGCCGCCTCTCACGACACCCACGGGAGCAGGGGTGATGACTCTTTGGTTTTCTTTAAATTGTTTACAAAATTTTAATAGCAGGCAAAGTTTAAGTTTTAAATACACGTGAATTCGAACTTTCTTTTTCGTATCTTTTTATAAAAAGAAAATAATATTCTTTTTTTGTCAAAAATGAATAGTAATAGTGTATCTCCATTAAATATCGCTGAGAACAAAACTAAATATATTGTAATTAAATATATATAGCTAAATAAAATAAAAAACACAATCATAAGAACTGTCGACAGAAGTAAAAACTCAAAACAGGTATTCAGGTGCGACACAAGTTCAAAAATAAATAGATAATCAACAATTTGATTCTAAATTTAATACAAGAAAAATAAATAAACAAGCGTTCGCGAACTGATGCAAATTCGAGCGTTGTTCACGTGAACCTATAACATTTTCCCCTACCTAATATTGTTTAACGCGGCTAAAGAAGTTTTCACTTAAAAAAACTAGCAATTGTTTTTGTTACCAAGAAATAATAACCAAGTAATGACTGTTATGAGGAAAACAGTGCGAAGAACATTGGGTCAAGTTTAAAGGCCACCAAGTTGTTAAAAAGTAAAACGACTAGTATAATGTGACAAATTTGAAAATAATCAATCTACAAACATAACCGTATTAGACTTAACATCTCTAAATTAGTTTCAATATATGTTTTTATACTGAAAAACAAATAGAGCTTGTTCAAATTTTAATTGGAATCAGTAAACAATTTTTAAGTATGTGATGATTTTTTTATGTAATAAAGTGGCAAACAAGTTGATCACCTGATGTTAAGTGAGCGCTACCCATAGGCAACAAGCAAATGTGTTGCAGATTCGTTGCCTACCTTTAATGAAAGAGGAGGGCATAGACAGGAAAAAGGATATCTTCTTTTCCCCGCCAACCCCTCCCCGTCCAATCTTCTTCCCGTTCCCATCGTATCCGTATAAGGAAAGGGTGGGAAGGGAAAGAGGATTGCAATTAGGCCTCCGGCACCTCACTCATCAGACGAAACGCAGAGTACTTTTACTTGACGCCTGCTTTCTGTGATATAGCTCTTTGCTTAAATCCTGACATACCATCGGTTTCTAAGGTTTGTCACTACGGACCTTATTTAGTTCAAATAAATTTGACACCGGTTTAGCTAGTGGTCGTGAGAAAAAGAAGCGCCATACGACCACTGACTGTTGAATTAATTAAGAAAAAACAGCCACTATTCTGTAGCCATAGCTGTCATATGTCATCAAAAACATGTTCTATCAAAGAACACTAATGATTCGCTTAAAAAAATGGCCAAAGAAATATTTTGCCCTCCGAAATGAAGCTTAGATATTAAGCGAATAATAATAAAAAAATACTACACCGAATACTGACATATTCGGTGTGGTGTGAACGGCCTTAAGACATTCGGTCGCCGCTCACTTGCCGCGTTGCACGAATCTCAAACATTACAATACAGAACAGCTGGTTTAAAAATGGAAAGTGTATCCGCGTCATTATTTAAGAATGCGATGTATTGAATGTGTCCGAGTTATAGTAAGTAGTGCGGATTATTGAATTAGATTCTCAGCAAAAGTAGGAGATTTAACATATTTTAGTGTAGTATATTGTAATATCATGAATTATTTTTAAGTCGAACATCATAAACTGCGATATCATTGAACGCAAATCGAGAATAAACATTCAAAATCTTGCCTAGCTTAAACACATTTAGTTACACGAGAGAGAACAAAGATTCAGCGAGTACGTCTTATACGGAAAAGAGAGCGAAGTATACACGGAACAAAAATCAATGAAACGAATGTATTACAGAAATAATACTTTAATAAACAATATTAACGACAATCGGGACACCTGGTATTGTGTAGAAAACTATCCTTTACCATGTAAAAGTATCACCAATAAATTGGCAGCTCCATTGCCAATCTCCAGACTAATTCTTGAATAGGGCATATATTTGAATTATTATATTATTTTCTTCTTGCGTATCTGCAAGTGACGCAAGGAACAAACTAAAGTAAACCGGCGGATTAAAGTCTGTGTGAATTCTTTTTCATAACATTTGGCGAGGTGGAAGTTAATATTACATAAACGACACACTTACTCAGGTATGACTTACAAACAAAATACGTTAAGTCTTTATTACAAGAAACAAAATCGTTATCTAAATACGTAAGATAGTAGCACAGTTTAGCCTTTTGGTGAAGTGAAAATGTACTGGTTTTATAATGAGGAATAAACCTTCATACATAGCGCATACGCACCCTTATAAAGGGCAATGGCGGTTACGGACTTGTGCCGACTAAAACCTCACGGTCGGGAGATACTTTTAAGATGACAATACTACCAACTTCATAGCCTAATGGTTGTAACACTGCTTTAGGTAGTTCGTTATTTTATTTTCTGTGAAGTAATTATATTATCTGGGCTGTAACAAGAATTACAAGATAATAGCACTGAAAATCGAACGTATCGAGTTCAAGGCGATAGATGATTGGCTAATTAAAGACCTGAGATGTGCTAACGTTCCAATATTGCTACAGATTACGATTGAGTTTTATAACAATACAATAAAAAAAGTTTATATCGAAAAATGACACGTCAATCTGTGAATTATTCGTTCAGTTGCTGACAGTAAGTGCCTAGTCCGATTATAAACTGACGAAACTTACATTGAGTCAGTGACATCAAACAAAACGTGCTACTGACAACAGTAACCGTGAGTTCGCACTGTCGAAACATTCACCTAAAACATTTTGCAATCTCAGTTTTTTTAGAGAAAGGTAGAGGAAGATAGAACACCATGGTGTTTCATGTAAATGTTGCATTAGTGCGATTCACGGTTACAGTGGGTTCTACTGTCAGAAACATTGACACAAAACATATTTTCATCTCAGTTTTTTTTTATTTAATACAACATTATTAGTTACTCGATTGGCTTAACAAAAGTTACATACTATTATATATTTGCCACTGAAAAGTAGAACCACTTTATGATCATGGCAACCCTTTTATAAATTATTACCATGAATTGGTATTTGGTTATCGGTGTAATTTTATCTGTCTCCATGTATTTGCGTGTTTTGTCGTAGTAAGGGTTAACTGTCACCCCTCGTCATAAAGACCCAAAAAAATAAAACACGTAGTTTTTCGCGCATATGGCGATAAACATTATTACTCAGCATAATCTACAAAATAAGTCGTGTATTGTTTAAATAATAAATATAAATTAAATTACATTACAGTATAATATATTGTATTAATAATGATTAAGATCCGGTGAAAATTGTGGGAGTCAACTGGGCGGTCAATGGGGGAGGCCTATGTCCAGCAGTAGACGACTATAGACTGAAAGGAAGAAGAACTAAGAGCATTTTCTATCTCTGGCCTTACTATTAGAAGAGTAGGGATTTACATTGGTTATGCTTATTTATTTATTATTAATACGATGAACAAAAGTCCTATACTCTATCTTGCAAAAAAAAATGATTTAATTATAAACGTTGGGGCCGATTGTCGTTTGTGTCGACCTACTTTAAGCGAACATTTT
Source organism: Papilio elwesi (assembly GCA_029849275.1). Classification (NCBI taxonomy): domain Eukaryota; kingdom Metazoa; phylum Arthropoda; class Insecta; order Lepidoptera; family Papilionidae; genus Papilio; species Papilio elwesi. Next base: position 8,070,843 of record CM056700.1, on the reverse strand, counting down.
GTAGGTCGTTTCATCGTACTCATACACCGACTACTCATATATCGCATTCCAAACGATATTCAGTTCTATACGCCATTCAATCCTCGTTTCTTATTACAACATGTTCACTGTGTGCACGTTAGAGCCGCAATGAATACAATTTTCGATTTATTTATTGAATAACATACTAGCGAGGTCGTAAATGGATAAATGGAATGTTTCTGCTGTTAGTACCGACACTAGCCAAGGTTGAAACGTGAAGAAATATCATTAACGAAGTGTGATCTTAATTACAGCCGAACTTTGTCATTGGGAATGTCGGCTATTCTATAACGTAACGTAACGCGTAAATGCATTTCGGAACTAAATAGATAGTCAATGCTTAACAAACATAGGCTTTACTGCCTTGAGATAGCATCTAAAATAGCGTGACGGCTGGGATGGCTATTATGCGCAAAGAGGCACGCGTTTATGAATAATTCTTATCTATGCATTCTGAGTGAAACAAGCAATTCATTACAGTTTAATTCGAACTAACGTGGCTCGTGCCATTTTGATATTTATAGATGAACATGTAATATGGCACAGAAGTAAATGACGTGATCTCATTACTTTGCTTGATATTTGAAATAACAATGATATGAAAGTAAATAAATGATCTTGACCTACAAGCGATAGACAGAGACCAGAAAAATGTTTCATTACGTCTTTAGCAAATCATCTCCGAGCTTAAGGGACGCCTTTCAGCTAAGGTACCGTTAAAAAGATTTTGCCCACCTCAAAAGAAGTAGACATTCTTGAAGGCAAAATTATAAAAATAGTGTGAAAATGGCAACACATTTAATTATGCCATAATTCATTAGAGCAACTCTTAGATAAACCACCATATTGGAAAACAGGATTATGTGGTGGTGTTAGCACTAAAATCCCCGCGGTACACCCTGTGCCTATGCGCTGGGGGAGGGTTTACAACGGAACGCACCGGTGCTTTATTTCCGTCCAATTACGAGGTGGTTTTTAATAGAATATGAATAGGCTTATTTTAGGCAAATTTTGACCGTATCACCACTTAACATCATATGGGATTGTTGTTAAGGGGTAGTTAATTCGTTATAAAAAGCTACTAAAAAAATGTACTAAACAACGTAACAAATGTCATCTACAGATTTTTTTTTGTGACTGAAAGGTCAATGTTTGCCTTGAGGAGGCATTTACAGCTGAGAGCTGCGCAGAGGGCGTCTAGCCTAAGCCTCTTTAAGAGTAACTAAGCTCGAGGGCTACCTCCGTAGAGGGAACCTCGGCTCGGGCCGTTACTTTAATATTATTACCGGATTGGGAGGCCGCCGAGCTCTTAGGTCGCTTCAGTGGACGCTCCATGGAGTGACTCGGCTCAAGGGCCCCCGAGAGGGGACCTCGGCTTGGGCTGTCACTCATTACGCGTTTAGCATTCCGATTCGAGGGTGCCCGAGAGGGCCGAGCCTCGGCTCGATCGGTAGCCATTATCTGATTACAAGTATTATTACAACTAACATTACTACCACTTCGGAAATCGTTAGCGCTGGGAGAAGAAGTGGCGGAAGAAACTCCAGCAACGCTCCTATCATGAGTAGGGGAAAAAACTCTGCCGGCCATGTGGCCGTATCGGGAAGGTAATAGCCGTCCTCTCCGGCAAAGATGGTGTGTAATTTGTCTGCGATGTTGTTTCATCCTAGCCTGAGCGATGGTTATTGCATCGTCTCGATAGTCGAGGACGTGTTTAGGACGTCTATAGTCGTGGCGAAACGTACCGAGCGCGATGGGTTTGTAGGTGGCGGCACCTACAACTAAAGAATTGGGGTGACTGGCGGCGGTGTCGAAATAGCCTCATCTCCAGAGGTTCTACACGCAGAGTTAACAATTGTTTGAAGTACTATTTTATCCAGGGCATTGTCACGCGTATTTTACCGAGTGCTGCAACAGTACGACGGAACCTTTCATCGAGGCGAAGGCCTTAAAGTTGCACCGGAAGTTGATCTTTTGTGTTGTTGTTCGTTAGCAAAAACTTAATGAATGGCGAGAACGTTTTACTTAGAAATGTCTTAACTTTAATAATAGCGTGAAATACTTGGTGTAGATAGACTTTATGAATATTTTCAATTATTATTCCTTAATAGTTTATTGATAAATAAACTATAAAGTTATATCATAAGAAATTAATGAACAGAGATGGCGCAAGGTTGTGTTTTGTCAATTATTTTCACGGAAAATATTTTAAATCTTGTATGGGTCAATACTTTTATTAAATGTTGATGTTGCATCAAAAATTCTTAGTAACAATTGTTCACGAACATTTTAATTAAATTAATCAAATAATATTTAATATTTTTGGAAGCATATTTACAAGTTCGTTGCTAAGAAACAGGTGTGGAAGATACGAATGTAATAAAATAAAAAGAAAGACAAACATACCTCACAGTGTGTACACGCTGATAGATATATTTGTGATTATAAAAGAACAAAGAGAATATTAAGCAAAATAACAAAATGTTACCAAGTTTATTCTAGTTGATTTCGAAACAGGAAGCATATAATTTAAAGGTCAATAAAGAACAGTTTAATAGCATTGGATGTATGCAGTGCATCAAGCATTCGCATAAACAGAGAATCAGTCATCGTCCAACGAAAACAATGAGGCTGATGCTATAACACCAAAGGAATGTATTAATGTTCTTTCAATAGACGTTGTACAATCATAAAGGTATAATATTAATATTTCGCTGTAAAATTTATGATTTTCCAAAACGAAAAAATGGTAGAAGAATGAAAAAAAATATTGCAAAACGAATCCAGGCTAGTTAACGCAATTGTGTAGTCTTACAGTTATTTCGTTTACTAAAATGCTACCCCTGCGAAACATTTACATTTGAACACAAAAGATGGCAACGTAATTTAAACCCGGGTACTACCTAAAATAGCGACCAAATAACTGTAGGGCCTAGTGGGTCGAGTAGGTTTCAGTACCATAGCTTGAGATGATGTGAAAACACATAATAAGTATTGCATAATATTGTTATATTTCAAAATACTGTAACAAATGCTGTTTGAGAATTTCTGATTTTTTATAGCATAAGAAGGCAAAAGAGCAAGCGGTTCACCTGATATTAAGCGACCGCATCTGCAACAAGGTAATGAGTTGCGTTGGCTGCACTTTAATGAAGAGAGGTGAGGACAAACTAAAAAACTATATTTTCTTTGCCTATCCATCCCCTCCCTATCGTTTTCTTATTAGAGAAAGGTGAGAAGGGGAAAAGGACCAGAGTTAGGCCAATGAGTGAGGTGCCGACCTCAATCATTACACGAAACGTATAACATACTTGACACCTGTCTTCTTCTGCCTGATGAACCTACTGAAGAGGCAATCAACGCCATACCTCGATCCACCATTAATCATATTTTACATCCTATAACTTTTTTATGGGAGAAGGTAGCAAAAGAGCAAGTGGGTCACCTGGTGTTACTAACAGCTACCCATAGACATTAACAATAAGCAAATAAGTTGCAGATGTGTTACCTAGCCTTAATGGACAGGAAAAAGCATGTTTCCTTTTCATATCTACCCCCTTCCCATCTTTTCCTGATAAGGATAGGAAAGGGAGGAGCACAATTGGGCATGCATCTCACTCATCAGACGAAACGCAGAAGCATACTTCTAACTTAATGCCTGAAACAACAGATGTCGTTGCGGGCTCTACCACTTTTCAAAAGTATAACTATAATTAAGTAGACCGATAGAAGTAATAAGTTAAGTTAAGTAAGTTCTGTTTATTGATTTACGGATATCAACTTAACGGTTCTTATAAAGATTTCTGAGAAAGTGTTTGTTTCAAAGTTCCAGATTGGTGTTCCACCGTATTCCGCGTTTGAGAAAATAAACATGACTGTATAATGTGTCCAAACAATTTTATATAAATTTTGCAAAGAATTTAAACGTAACGTATCTTTTTAATGCTTTACTCTCATAGTGTGTTTATTTTATTACGTGACAATTTAAATGAAAATACGTATCACGTCCATTTTTTTTACTGATTTCTGATAGATGATTGCTTTTAGATAAATAAAACTATTCACGTCTTGTACACAGAATTGTTGTATAAAGTTTCCAAAAGGGCTCAATCTAGAGTTTCAGCGATTTTTAAGTGGCAGAGCACTGAGTGCTTAGAGCAAACCTCTGAGCTTAGTTTAAAACTAAAATCCTTTCATTATTACACAGTATTTATAAGTAGAAAATAAATCTACACGACTAGTAAATGCAACCAAACCATTTCCAAGCTAACTGTTGAAATACTCTAGAAGAATTCGCTTTAAAAAGTTCACGATGGCACTCCAGTTCGCAATTCAAAGCGAAATGGAAACGGCGGTGCGTAATAATTATTTAATCTATGGCGATGACCGCGCATTCCACTTGCGCGATGCGTTCAATAATTGACTTACAAATAAACACGGCAAGGGCGCTACACTAGCGCCAATATGCTAAAATATATAAGTAAAAGACACGTCAAATGAATACTAATATTGTTTTCATTGCGATGGAAAAGTAGTTTTAAACTGTTAAAATGTATATACCTTTTAATAATATAATTTATTTAAAATTAAAATGTGATTTACCTATATTCTTATAAGGTAAATAATCACACACAATAAATAGAAATGAGCAGTATCTACCTGTATTGCCAATGGTAAGTATAAACTCCCATATAATATTAATTACTATATACACGATTAATTGATTGAGAATCTTTATTTATTTCCACAATATATAATAAAATACATCGTCTTATTACGGAATAAAACTATTCGACCGACACAAATTGCGCGGGAAATACGCCATATTGGCTTAGTTCGAGTCATATGTAACACCAATTACGGCTCAGTAACAGAATCGGTTGGCACTTGGCGCTAATGTGCCCATAGAAATACGCATTAGTTTCTGTTTGAATACTTTCACCTGTTACTCGTACAATCATAGATATCAATTCTGTGTGGAATATTGTTCAACTATATCTATAATCTTTTCCTCTTTTATCTTTCTGATCGTTCTCTAATCTATTTTATGATAAAAATTAAGCAACACCTAATCTTCAACAAAAATAGAGATAAAAATATAGTTCGGTTAACACTTTTTCAGTTAGTAAATAAATGAAATCATTCACGCCCTCGACTAATTGGGATTGGTAGAAATGACAGAATACATTTTAAATGATTATAAATATAATATATACAGCATAAATAATATTAATATTTGGGTATTTTTTGATCTACAATTATGTTATTGAATGGATAGAACATTTACAATGTTCTATAGTATCTTTAGTATCGAAAGGTCCCTAAAAGCGGCGAGGCTCAAAGTCGGTCCCCCACTAGCACCTTGACCGTACTAGATGACGCTTCTTCCGAGCAATGTGCCCTATCCCTTTGGACATATATTATGAATGGATGGCGTTATCGTTCCATTTCATTTAGAGTTATTTGCCGCACAAGTAAACCGGACGGCCTGATCCATCCTCACAATACTGAGCAATAACCAAAAAACTGGAGCAAAGAGGAAGCGAAATTGATAAATAAATAAAGAGTCAAATAGATTGGCCATTTTACAACGAAATTGTGGGACATCTTTCTAATGTTCTTTTCTGGTATGATAATTGTGTCCATGCTACCCACTCTGTCACCCACCTACCTATACATTAGTTAGTAGTAGTAGTCAATAGCTATATTATTTTCCTTCGGAAAAACTCGTATCTTTATCGGAATACAATGACACCCGAACTCTCGATGAATAATGGTATTAAATGAGTGACATATTCATATCTATTAAATATGGGACTTTCTTGTTTAGTGTCAAATGTCAAATAATGGGTACTGAAGCTATTTGAGATTTTTGAGAGATTTATTAGAACCACAATAAATTCGAACTTTTCCGAAAAATTACGATGGACAATATTTTCTCACTATTACTATACTTTAAGTGTAGTACATAACGATTAGTGACATGCTAAAGAAGGGCGATATAAGGCGTACCCGTAACTGACGAGCATGTATGCGTAGATGTATGGATGTAGAAGAAGCGAGAGAGGTATGCCAGGATCGCGCCAAATAGAAATCCATTATCTCTGCCTACCCCTCCGGGTTATGGGCGTGAGTGCATATTTTTATTTTATTTACAAAACGATCTTACTAGCAAAGGAGACTTGAGACAATGGCGACAGGTCTCTTTCGTAATTGTTTAGTTTAAAGTTGAAACTATGAGTGCCACCTGAAATGGTATTGTATGTATTATGCAACAGTGAACTTTCATTTAATTATAGTAAAAAAATAAACCGAAATTACTATTGCGATTCAAGAAAACATTAGGTTACATCTTTATTTAAAAAATAGTCCCAACTGTCTCGGACATTGATATGGTGAACGTACTCCGTAGTTGTTGGGTTACACGAGCGCCGGAGAGAGCGGCGCGGCCTCGTGTGACGTCAGTAAGGTCGTTTCCTACACTACGCGACGCGACGCGCCTTTAGCGACAGCGAAACGCGACACAAAACTATTGCGTTTGCCGCCAACAAACTAAGCTTACAAAACTGTAATCGAACCTTGTGTCAGATGTTACCAGCTCTTTTAAAATGGTCGACGAATCCGTTGTTACTCAGTAACCGCTCGCTGGATTACCATTCTACTTTAAATAGGAGAGTCGTTCTGTTGTTGGCGATCTAATAATTAATTGAATACATATAATAAAATTAATATAACCGTTCGCTTCATATAATAGGTGGTTATTAAATATAATGGTTGGTTATATCGAATATTATTATCGATTAACAAAGTGAAAACCATTTGGAGGCGGCATAAGCTTTCGGCCCGACCCATGCTTTAACGTATTCTTTAGAGACAAGGTTCGTACCGAAGTTTGGGGACATAAAAAATTGACTAACATTTTTTTTATAGAAAAGGTGGCAGACGAGCTAGCGGCCCATCTGATATTAAGTGACATTATACTAATATACGCAAACAGATTAAAGGTGCTCACGTTCGCGCACATCAGTGTTTGTACCGACAACTTTTGGTACCTATCGCAAGTCCTTCAGGGTGAGTAGGAGCCGTTTTATACAATTAAATATTTAGTTGATAATGTATCTTGAAAGTTTTGTAGAGGTTGAAGTTTAGATGAACAAGAATGTGTTCCTACTTCACGTATTTTTTTGGTATTAAAGCCTAAAAAAGAAAAATACGTCATTAATTAGTTTAAGAAACTCAACATCTATAAGCTGTAAGGTATAGGTTAGACCTCTGAAATCCTTTTCTACATCACCTACATACATACCTTTTTTAGCTTACCTTACAATATAGTTGGCGTGTTAACAGGTACTCAACAAAACCTTTTTTACGTCATATTTGTGTAATTTATAGGTCGTTAATACTTGAAAAAAAGTACTTGAAAAACCTTTGTCGACATGTATGGATACTACAATGAGAGTAACATATAAGGCAAATTAATGAACGTGTAGCCAAGTTCTAAAAGAGCGTCTGTTTAAAAACCATCTCAAGGATTATTATTTATTTTAATAGGTACATGACACAAAAATAAACAATATTTTTTGACATTTCTCATTGAAGATCTTTGTCTGGATAAATTATCATGAAATGAAACCGCATTAAACAATTTAATTGTATTTTATATTTAAGACGGAAGTTACTGGATGAGTGGTATGGAGTAAGGCAACCATGAAATAATGGCCTCATCTAGTAAGTATCTCTGTCGCAACACAAATAGCATTAGTAGCGATTAACAAGGCATGCGATGCTTGACATAAATATCTTCCTCATAATATTTTTTTAAGAGGGCTTCCTTCTGTTCTACAAGACAATTTACCTGTTAAATAAAATGCTTGCGGAATATGTATTCATCTGAAAGGCCTGTCAAGGGTATATTTGCGGTTACGATAGGGTTGCCACTTCTCAAAAAATTCGAAAGGATTTTATGACATTGGTAAAACAATAAAATATACAATTTTATCTCATTCTAATTCTACAATCAATCTGTTCATTATGTTTCTTTTCTTGACCATCCGACACGGGAATGGAGAAGTAACTAATTTTATTAATTATTCAAAATGAAAACAATTTCTGAAGTTATTATAAAGAAAATCGTTGAATTCTAGGACGAGGCGAATGATTGAATAATATAAAAAATTAAAAGATATTTAGCAAACTAGCTTGGTATTATGATTGTAATTGCCTTGCCTCCCAAAATAGTTATAAGACCCTGTCTCAAGACTCGACTACCAAGCTAAGTGGCAATTTGCAAATAAAAACATCAGTTTAATGTTTTCGTCGTTAAGCATTTGTTTAATTAAAAACATAGCAGCGACGAAAATTGGGACAAAAATAATGTAGGCCGAGGTCATTAGTTACGTATTGTTAACGAGAGACTTTCTAAAGTCTGGTCGGCGTATTTACAACTCAAATTTTATTTCTATATTACGTTTTACTTCTGAGACATCGCAACGTTATAACATCGAATTTAAAACTAACATACTCACGCCATCAAGGGCGTCAACGCAACGAGGTAGCCGCTCGGGTAGCCGTTTCGGAATTTATAGAGAACACACATTGTATATACATTTCGACTTTTATATGCGTGTATTGCACTGCACATTTTTTCGGGATAAAAAGTAGCCTATGTGCAATTCCAGACATATGCTATAATCTACCTCTGTGCCGAATTTCATCCAGATCCGTTCATACAAGCAAACAAACGTACATACAAACTTTCGCATTTATAATATTGATAAGTATAGACATAAATATTAAGAACTCCGTCGTCCATAACCAACTGTAGTAAAAACGAGGCCAGCTTGCACCAGGTCTTTTTCTAAGGAAGAATTGTCAATAATATTTTAAGGGACAGGATTTAGGGGGGCACTGTAGCCTGTTTTAGGAAATGACTGATGTCCATGTTACAGCAAATTCGGGGTTATGATTAAACGTTTGTTGCCTAGCCCATTAACATTATATATTATTTTAGACGTTACAAAAAATAATATAATCTATTAAGTCAATTGACATGACGTGTCTTGGAAATTTTACTCTCGATTCTTGCCGTAATCAAATCATCGCATAAGATCACGTACTAACAGTGGCATAAACCGCAACAACATCTTTTGTACGAATGAGACGGCTCGACCGCTGAAACACCACGAATTCAGACGACAGACGTTAAATAGAAGCATTATGCGTTTGGTGTGATAAGTGCGGTACTAAAGGTATAATTCTAGCCTTTTTTCCCTATACTATCCTTTTCTAATGAGGAAAGGGTGGGAAGGGGAAGAGAATTTGACGGGGAAGGGAGGAATAGCAAAAGGGAATATTTTTTTTAAGTGTATCCACTCCGTCCATCAAGGGTAGGTAAACGCATCTTCAACTTATTAGCTTGTTGCAGATGCCTATTATGCCGATGTCAGTCACTTAATATCTACAGAAACATTGCTCGATTGCAGCCTCCTTCTATAAAAATGTTATGTCCTCTCTTTCGCTTAAGCAATGACGACATATTTTTAAAGAGATACCAAAACAAAGTTTTGTTATTATTCGCTATCCCTAATCCTTGACTGAAATTAACATGTTAATTTATTTCATATCAAGTACATTGAAAATTTAATGCTTACGTTTAGAAAGAAGGTCTTCATTGAAGCGTCAGTGTATCTGAAATAATGCGATATGCATGCAGTAATAAAATGGAGGGCAATGCTAATACGTAGGGCTTTAGAATAGAAATCGAGTACATGTCGTCATAATGCAGGGCCCTCAAATACTTTAACGCAGCGGCCATGTTTATTATGTAATAATTGAAACTTGAATGTTTTTTGTAAATGAGTAATGTTTTCATCATAATTAGAAGATCTTTATGGTGCAAATGTTCATTACAATGTACTAAAACGTTTACTAGTACAGTATACTGTATATATAAATGTATTTTGCACTACTATCTAGAATTTATTGTTTTGAAAAACTAATATTCATGATTGTTACAAATGGAAAAGGGAAGTTGTAATCATTTAAAATTCTATAGATGACCAATTTGCTACGCCTATTTTATTATATATTTATTACCTATATAAAATATTGTCATAGCAACCGATGCATGTAAGTGTAGGCTTATGGATGTAGAAGATAGGTTTGTTATTCCCTTAAGGTATGACACGTGTTTAGTTTTTACATTTATTTGAAATACCAGTTTATCAAGCATATGTGAGCCGTCGTCACACTGCAGCTTACCGTAGATTTTTTATCTCAGAATCCTATTTAGTAATTATGATAATTAATATGTTTCTATGGGTAGGTCTATTGCTTATCATTACGTGTCTTACTAGTTTTAATGGATCTATTAATAAAAATAAAACACTTATTTCTATATATCACGCTATATATATTACATAAATAATTGTTTTCAATAAGAAATGCTCGCGCCGGATGTAAAGCCCATATTATTTACAGCTGCAGCGGGCCGCGGGTTCACGAGCCCTGTCATAAGCGACGACGCTGATAGTTAACGCACAAAACGGGTTTTGCTTCGACGGAAACGTGATTTGTCTACTTATTAAGCTATTACGCCGGCCCGAGCTGTTGCCGCGAGGTGGTCAGTCCACCAGCTGTTTTTGTGTACAATTTCACCTTTGCTCGCTCGATTTATGTGACCTTATAAATGGTATTGCCCTTAATAGGGTCAGACCAATTGAAAAGGGCACTGATTTATTGTCACACATGTTTCATCAGTGTGTAGGTTATTAAAATCACTTCTTTTTAATTTATGTGTATTTTTAAACCGGACTAATTTTAATATTGGACATAAGTATGATGTCATCTGCCATTTTCCTACTTTATGTGGGGCCGGCGTAACAAGGTTCCGACATATCGATCTCTCATTCGTCACTTTAGCCCTCTCTCCCTTCTTAATAACGGCACCCTTCACGCAATCCATCTATCTTTTCTTAGCTCTACCCCTATTCTCTTTATAACATATTCATATCTCAAACTCTCCGTGTCACATGCCATTCTTCCTTCTTCATAACATGCCCATACAATGGTTTGTTAATTGTTAAAGTTTTGCTAGTTATCTTTTCCATTATCCTAATACTTCTGTTTTCTGCATTATAACGAATAGGATTTTTTATGTTAATCCTTTGACGCTTCTGTGCAGCAGTGTCCGGCTCTTGGATGATGGTACTGATGTTGGACACAAAAGAAAGGCTTTGTTACATCTGTTTTATTCTGCTGTGTGTAAAGTGCTGTACAGTTTTAGTAATAGAAGAGCGTATATATTTTTAAAAATACATCTACTTGATCAAAACCCACCCGATGTTAATACGGGATGTTGTCAAATGAAGCTATAAACTAATTTAATATTATAGTAGTATTTTGGATTTACCCTTGTCATAAATCGCGTAAAATGTACACTTACTCGTATAATTAATGATCATTGCCAGGAACCTCCATCATCCATCCATCATGATCGTAAAATGTGGTATAGTCAAGGTCAACTTTTTGTTAACCGCTTTTGTCTGCTCGATGCTTCGTAACTAGCAACTTCATGACCTTTATATTTTTTTAACAAACCTTTAGTTTGATTAAGGTCGCGGTAAGATATTCGAGGAGGTATGAAATTAAAATAATATTTGCTGTTGCTTCAATCCGTTAAACTATTTAAAGTAACAAATTCAAGCCGAGGATTCCGCTTCCCGCGGGACTCCTAATGCCTTAGTTGTGCAAAAACTCTAGGTGAACGGTACTTCGTCCTCGTTCACCTAGAGCTACAAAATAGTTGGTTTCTAAAATATGATATTGACATATTTTTTTTTATGTGAGTAGGTGGCAACCGAGCAAGCGGATCACCTGATGTCAAGTGAGCGCCGTCGATGAACATCCGCAACAGACAAATGCGTTGCAGATGCGTTGCCTACCTTTAAAGGACAAAAGAGGGCATAGACAGGAAAAAGGATAATTCCTTTCCCCCGTTAACCCCCTCCCCATCCTATCCTCTTCGCCTTCCCGTCCTATCCTTATGAGGAAAAGGTGGGAAGGGGAAGAGGCCTAAAATTAGGCCTCTGGCACCTCACTCATCAGACGAAACGCAGAGTACTTCTACTTCACGCCTGTTTTCTGTGAGGTCGTGGTATTTCACCGGTCGAGCCGGCCAATTCGTGCAACAGATGTTTTTGTTGCGGGCTCTACCACTGTTAGACATCCGTGCCAAGGAACCGTTTACCGTATGAAATTGACATTACATACCAAACTATTTTTTATTATTACGTAATAATAAAAGTAGAAACGGACTTATATGTCATCGCATAGCCAATACCATTGGGCCTAGGAACTTGAAAATTTTCTCGTAGATTTCTGTTATGACGTAGGCGAGAAAGAAAGGATTTATGTAAATTCATCCCCTAAAATAGAGATAGTATAGTAGGTGATGAAAGGACAAATCGCTAGTTCAGTAATAAATCTTCATATTTGTATTACCGTAGCCTATTCCGAAACAAACTTTTACTAATGTGGAATACAATTATATAAAAAAACCATTTCACTATTATAATATAAAAAGAAAGATTTGTTAGCGCTGAAACTGGTTAGTAATACCGATCGACAGCTGATTGCTACAAAAAAAAACAAGTTTAAGAACGTCAGTAAGTAGCGCGATCTACCGGCACGAGTCCAGTTTGTCGCGCGCCATTCTGCAGGGGGATGCGTTAGCAATTATAATTTTATGTCTCATCACGTTGGTATAGAGTCCAATTTTCAAGAAAGAACAGCGTACGTGTGTACAGTAGATAACACAAGTTACGTTTTTAGAACTCAACTGCAATTCGTTTTAGGTCTTAATATAATAGCATAAAGCTTGAATTTGCTTGAAAATATTTGTGCATCAATGTTGTAACGGTTGTAGGTACAGTGTGTACCGTTCTTGATCTGTTGAACAACATGTCGGATGATTTACAAAGGTCTTGCTTTACTACGGAAAGTTTGTTTTTCGATTTTAGTACTTACAGTTCATAGCGTGACTTAATATGTTATCGGCATTGTTATAACTTTTAATGTGAAATCAGTAAGCATAAGTTTATTTAATAATAATTCATTTGATTTAAAATTGGAAAATTATTGACACTTACATATATTGTAATCGTTATGCTCCGAGTGATGCTTATACTAACAGCACTTTGCATAAAACTAAAATTTGATTCTGAATTTTGATCTCGACTGTCGTAACGTGCGTATATAAATAAACAATTACTGCTAAAACATCAAGAAAGTATTTGTAACATGCGACAGTATCGACTCCATTTTAAATGTCCCTTACAACAAAAAACAAGATAATAAATGAGTGAATTATTAGTGACGATAAGGTCGGTAAGTGCCGATACGTCAGATGTCAGTTACAAGGTGGCCCTCATGGACGAAATGCAGGGAACGAAAATAACCTAACTTACAATACTATAGTTTCCTCTTTAGAACATATTAGAGAAATTGCGGAAGTAGAATTTCCAGGAAATTTCACTTCAGAAATTTACATAACCGTGGATTTCCACTGCCGAAAATATTCACATAAACATATTTTCATCTCATTTTTGTTTAGAAAGAAAGACAGAAACCTTGTACCGCGAACGATTTTACACCAGTGGAAATCCACGGTAATAAGTCAGTTTTTTCCCGATTGACAGGGGTAATGTTTTTCCTGGGTATTTATATATGCATGTCCCTTTCATTGTGACCCTCCTGTAGCCTAAACGGTTTGACCTATTGTGAAGTTGTCATTCGTTGCGTATTCTTTACCGGAGTCTTTATATGTATAGGCAGTCTGGCGAGTTTACTGTTTTTTTTAATTACATATTGCTTGTATTGAAAGTATAATTGAGTTAAAGGTATCGTACGCAAGCATATATAATTTTGCATGTTTTTTTAATATGCTTCTATTTTCCTTTAAACCTATAATGTTTGTAGATCCTAGTTACCCAAAAAAAGCGATAATTAATGATGATGATAAACTTAGGCTTGATACACGTATGAATGGGACTGACGAATCATTTTCAAGAACTAGCTTAATAATTAATAATAGAATTGATTTGACTACAAGATAGCGTTTTATAACCCCAATGTTTGGAATGGGTATATCAAATATGCGCTAGATTCGAAACGATGTGCATTTTGTTCAATGCCATCCACCTAGCAGAGGACCTCACATACTGAAAGAAGATCATAAAAGAGAAGGTCAAGAAGAGAAATCGTGACCACCAGGAATGAGAAAACGACGCATAGAAAGAAAAAGAGAAAATTACATTTAAATTTATTATAGTATTAAGGTTGCGACAGGATGTTTATTTTTTAAACTTTTTTATCCGTTGCTGCCGCATCCCATTATCTGTTCATCGGATGCAGGAAGAGGGCAACATGTGAGTGCTCTTCCGTGTATACTAGGACTGATGCGTTCAGGTTATTCTTAGCTATGATGACGTCACAGTGCTATTATACCGCTCTTTAGGAATACCTAATAACTTATGATCGCCTCCTGATCGAAATTCGATCATATTTTAATGTTAAAAGTATGAACGAAGAGAAACGAAACGAATTTATGTTGCAAAAGTAAGGGACAGCGTTGGCAGGGTACAACTTACATCCATCCAAGCAGAACTTATATCGACCAGTTTACTGATATACTAAAGAAGGCAATACAAGGAGTATCCGTAACCGACGAGCATGTAGAGATGTAGAAGAAGCGCGAGAGGTGTGTCAGGATCGCGCCAAATAGAAATCCATAATCTCTTCCGTCTGGTCTATGGGCGGGAGCGCATTTTTTTCCATTGTAATGATTGTAGCGATAAAAACATTTGACTATCGATGTTTTTATTTTTCTTTCAATCTGTTTCGGTTCCACCTGATCGGCTTTACACAATTTGTAATTTACTTTTTTCCTCTATAGCAATCAAAAAAAATCCACCGACAATATTCTTAAAACAAATAAAGAATGATGAAATGTATAATTTATAATTTTATATCCGGTTAAAAACCAAAAAAATCTTGATCCGGATGCATTATATATTTATTTAATATTAAAAAACTTAAAATTATTATTTCGTCGGGGTTCCTAAAGCAAAGCAAATCAATCGTAATGTAAGAAAGGTAAAAATATAAAAAGGCAATATAACAATTTGTGAAATAACGTCGTGGGAAATGGTTAGTTATAAAAGGACACAGTGGGAGGAAATCTGCGGGTGACGACCCCATGTATGTGTACACGTTACGAACAAAGGGGACCATATTACGAGGTGTTATTGAATACAAGGGACAAGCGCTCCGGCCCACTATGTACAAATATCATTGCATTCATCTAATGGATCAAACAAATAACTTCTGACCTGAAGAATATTTATTTATGACCAAAAATATTCATAGCACACGCCCTTAAAGGTACTGTATCTCATTCGAGATTTTATGAGGCGTAAAGCACATAATGTAAATTGTTACTAGCTGACACTATAAGTCACTGTTACACGGTTTTGTGGAGCAATTTGTATTCGTGTTATAATATTATTTATTAATAAATAAATAAATTAATTAAAAATAATTTGGCATAAGATGTAATGCAGGTTTGTTAGTCTATCCTAAAAGAGTAACCACATTTTGTGTTAAACAGAAAGGATTAGTTAGATTACAATACTATAATTATGTTATGTTGTTGTTAAGTTACCAACGACTCAAACGATCATCAAATTTTGAACACACATTGCCGGGGGTACAGAACAACAACACGGGTTAACTTTATTGTAGAAAATAAAACTATTCCCGAGGGATAGGATATACATAAGTACTTAATTTACAATATCGGTTGCCATGGTAATGTTACCGATATTTTAGGCAAAAACAACCTTTTGTTAACTGTTCCAATCTATCGGTTTTATAATAGAATTCGAATTTTCATATGCGAATTATGTTATACAAATTTCCTGCGTGGCAAACAAGAGAAACGAACGTACGAAGCCGAGGGCAACAGTATTAGTACTAGTATTATAATTCATGTGCAATAAATTAAAAATTTAGTAAGATACAAAAAGTGTAACATAATTAGTGAAAACTTTCAAATAATATTACCTTGAATGTGATAAGAATATGAACAAATCTAATATTCCCGAGCAATTCTATAGGGTTGATCTACAGATTGGGGCACAGGATAAGCTTTCAAACTACGTACTATATATGCTTCTAGGCTTCTTGTAAAGTACTAAATTCTAACACAATTTCTAACGACCATCTTACTCCAGAGTAGTCAGAGGTATAAGCGAAGTCTGTCCATAGATCTTATTAGAAAATAATTAAGCCTAGTGATCGCTGCTTACCGTCTATTTTATTTAGTGCACTTACTAAAATGTAGTTTACTACGATACGTCGAAAAATTCTGTTACATATTCAAGATTCGTCCATTACCGAATCAAGAAGACACAAATATTCCAACCAACTGTAACCTTTACGAGCGCTCAGAAATATAAGAATATTTCTGTATGGCGATTTCAACTTAGCCATATTACGAGAGGCAATATCAAATACATTGTTCTTTTCCGTCGGTGAGTTTGTTTTCATACAGTGAGCCACGCGTGTTTGTGTCGATTCGGGAGTGGAAAATACATGCGGAGTGTTAATTGTTACCGCCACGATCCGGCGTACAATTATCATGCTTTCATCAATTTAAACACAACTATAATTTTTAAGACACACGTCTCTTACTTTAAAACATACAACCCTTTTTAAAATGAAAAAATATTGACTGGATCAAATTATAATAACGAACTATTGATTTACTTATTTATAGTTTTTTTTTAATTGTATGTATCCGTTTCGCGTAAAAGCACTCCAAGAAAAAAATATATAAAGAAGGACAAAATACCAGAAAATATAAAGAAAATAATAAAAATAGACGGAACAACAAAAAAATGACGACGAAAAACCTTTTTGAATATCAGTGCATTAACACGATAACTAACTATAACTTTATAATACTGAAATCATGTAAATCGAGGCAATTTATGTTGCCGCGGGGGGGTACGGCTTGGCTCTCCTGAGGGTAGGT
Source organism: Papilio elwesi (assembly GCA_029849275.1). Classification (NCBI taxonomy): domain Eukaryota; kingdom Metazoa; phylum Arthropoda; class Insecta; order Lepidoptera; family Papilionidae; genus Papilio; species Papilio elwesi. Next base: position 8,053,727 of record CM056700.1, on the reverse strand, counting down.
TAAAATTTATACCCTAAATCTTAAATCAGAGCAATGTCGGCTAGAAAATGTAACTACAATAATAGGTCCATCAACTTCACTTTTAAATTTGTCACCGATGAAATCTATATACCGATAACCGGGGACCGCCTCCCCCTCCCCTTCTGGTTCCGACTACCCTGAGTAACAGTAACTCAAACAAACTGACTGACTCAAACTGATCTATTTTACGAAGCAAGTAAATTAACAGGAGGTTAGCATTTCCCCTTCTACCATAAAAAGATAAGATAACATACGCTAAAAAGAGATTTCGTTTCCGTACATCCGAACCTAACAAGGAATTGACAGTGATAGCTACTTTTACATAATTCGTGCTTCGTCCACCGCGCGCATTCACGAAGTAAAGATAAAAACCCGTCCGTTGCCATGGCGAGGACACATATTTTAACTTTTAACCTTTTACTGGTTTCCTTCCTTTTACTGGTGGCTACTTAAATGAAGCTATTGTCCTAATATAATTCTTTTTGTCCCTCTAGTGTCGAAACACAATTTTTATAATGAAATTTTATTTTGGCTGTCATAATGCGACTTGGTCTGCAAAACAGAGCCGCAAACATATTTGAAACATAAAATAATTCGGAGCGAAAGATATACCATGTGTTATTTGATGAATAAAAAGCGGGCCACTCCACGGGAGCCAGTCATTTTGCTTTGAGCGGTCGGCGATGGCTGAACAGCAGGATCAAATCTGAAGTTTCAACAGATATTTGCCAAGTACTCTGCAAAGCGCATGTTAATTATGACGGAAAAAACGCCGCTTGTCTATTGGATTTTATTTTATTCTGCAGTCATACAACATGTTCACGGTGAAAATTGAAATTTCAATGTAAGTGAAACAACACGGTTATTCAATGAAAGGGATTATTATATATAATAAAAGAAAATGTAACAGTATTTTCAACTGTTCACTGTAATATTTTCATCATTTCAAACTATATTTTCCGTCTCGATTTACGTCAACGCTTGTCCGACTGACACGGTAATGTCTTTTCGCGTATGGCAATCCCTTAAACGGCTTAATCGGTTTTGAAGAAGTGTCAATTTGTATTTTTCCCCGGAGTGTCATAGGGCGTCATCATAAAGTCCAAAGAGTAGAAAGAAATAATTAATCAATTATCGTACAGTTAGTCTGGTGTTTGCTTTTATTTTTAAACTTTTAATCTATAAATATATTTTTTCTTTTGTTGCTATGAGGATTCCAACAGCCGCCCAGAATCCAATAAGCACGAACAAAAGCGAGACGTTAACCAGTTTACTGTCAGTTGCATTGTTAAACTATCGTAATTAAAACGTTAAAATATTTGTATGCCGGTTACACTGACCGTGCAGTCAGGATACAGACTCAATTTGCAATAATATGCATAACCACTTTGCATTAAGAACGAAAGTCGCCTGTCGCGTTGCACTAACGACCGGATGCGCTGTGTCGACCGAGCACGTGCACCAACTGCCAATGTCGCCTCAATTAGAGATAAGTCTTATTACCAATTACATATTGTTACTCGCTTCGAAGCGATAACCGATAAAAGATCCGTGAACTTACTGCAATAAATATTTGTAATCGAACGACCCTGTCTATAACTCTGCGACTTGCATGATGAAGACTTCCTAAGAGACGTATTTTTATTTAACTATGCAAAATGAACACTCCGGTGTCTTTTACATAAACAGTCACATATTTTCATTAAAGTGTGATGCCATTTTACTCAAAATCGAACGTCGAAAGCTGTAAAGCTATATTTTAACATCCAAAAAAAGTAGAATCAGAATCGAAATAAGAAAACCATTTGAGATCCGGTCACATCCTGTCCACTTAGGACGTCACAATCTCTGTTTTAAACTGTCTACACCTATTCATTTAAAAGGAGTGAGATATTTTTTTAATATTGATTGCGATGGACTACGGTGCAATTTCAATTGTGCTGTAATTATAAAAGTAATGTTTGGCCTATTTACACGACCACCACTTCGCAGAAGATTTTTAAAATAGCCTACGAATTCATTCACGTGTATTTTAGTACAATTTATTACATATTACAATGACATACATTTCTTTAAGGATATTGTTTAAGCCATATTAGATTTCTTGCCTTGTGCCATTTTGAGATTTCGGTTGATAATTTCCGTTAAATCTGTACACCTCGGATTGAATCACAAACGTAAATAGGAATGGGTAACACGAAGCAGTGTGGGTTCGCTAGTCTTAATCATATTCAAACTAGAGACCCGTCCTGGGTTGCATCATTTTTTTTGACTTCTTTACCAATTATCAGCTAATATAAACAAAACATTAACATGATATATACTTAAACTTCCCTCATTAATTAATGTCTGTGGTCTTTAACAGTTAAACACAAAATTATTAACTAACCAAAGTTACGTTCATTCTATGTCTGTTACGATACAATGAATTAAAAAAAGGCTTTCCATAAGCAATGCAATCTTCGGTCACATTACATTCCTTAATAATTGAAAATGAGAGAGAGCAATGACACCGTATTTAGGATAGTTCGGTTAACATTCCTTAAGTACAAACAATTTCATACCTTATAGAATATGCACAACGGTTTACATTCCTGTAACAATAGGTTAGTCAAAGTATTTACTAGTGGGGAAGCGCTCGATCCAGTGTGCTATCAGTTACTGGCATAATAAAGTTAACCGAAACCTTGTTTATTTATAAAAGTAAACTTTTACAAATTATGGGAAAAATATTGTTTGAATGTGAATAGAATCAATGTGTGGAATAAAATATGACTAATCGTTTAAAAATAGATATTGTGTAACAATAAATAAACACTATTAACACTGATTTTAAATCAATTATGTCACAATTGCTTTTTCTATGTCACATCTATTTTATTATCACAGACATTATCACACAAATAGGCACTAGACAACCGTAAGTTGTTTTTAATAACAAATATCCGTTAAAGGTAAGTAATACATAAGTAAAATGTAGGTATTTCTTCATTTTAAAGAATGAAAAGTAAATTATTAATAGAAAGATAGCATACCACACCGTTACGTCACTACGTCCCTCTCCCACCCCGCCTCTTACCTGCCCGCGACTAGCGTCCATTCGCCTCTAATTACCCCGTTATCAATATTATTTACAATTCATTGTGTTAAAGAAGCATCAAATCGCTGTGAACGGACAGAATATTTATTACATTCCACATATTTAAGTAGATTATAAAGTTAATTACGTTAAAGTAACCATCCAATAAGTCATTTAAAATACATCGTAGTATTTTTTTTTTCATTTAATTATTCACTCATGAATATTCAGGTTAAATGTAGTTTGTTTATAAAGTACGCTTCTTCTTTTGTGCACATTTATAAATCATGAATTTTAGTTTTAAGAAGTATTTAAGATTATTTTTTATGTAAACCTTTACAATGAACACCGCCATGCCAGTGAACTTGACGCGTTCACAATTATCACCAGATGTCCTACGGAAACCTGTTCCAGCTCTTTTATCACCAAGCAAGATATATCGTCTTATTTACACCTACTTTTTTATTATAACCTTTTATTGTTATACTTCTTATACCATTTGTAATTACTATCATAAATTATTATAATTATAATTATTGGTAAATCCATAATGGGTACATTCAAAGTTTTATCCACGCTGTATTCAGTGGCTGGTGTATACTTTAGCCGACAGTCTATCTATATCCATAAATTGCCGTCTCCTTTACAATTGGATAGTTCACATAATATATTTTTTGTCTAAGTACATCACCTTCTACTATAATTTGTACGACTAACTTATGACTTAAGAGGAGGATATCCCATCCTAAGTTCCTATAAAAATTAACTTATGAAACCATAAGACATGTTGAATTCTTGAATTTTCACCGAAAAATGTTTATGGCTAGTTATTTAACTAGTTCGCTAAATCAGCGACTGTATGTTTATAGGAAATAAGTTGTGTCAAGCATTCGCCTACTTGTTAATTAGACAAAGAAGTTGCGGTCGGCTTAGTGACAGAGCGTGGCGTGACATAAACATCCGTAGTGGTGTGCGGAGTGGAGGGGAGGGACGCACGTCCTGCCGCGCCGGAATGTCGAGAAAGACTGCGCGCGGGCTTCGGGCATAGAGCAGCGGCAATAGAGCGGCAGCGGGCACGAGCGCCGAACAGCTGATGGCTTGCGAGCACAGAGCACACCTGTGCATTATCAACGGGGCTACATCATTGTCACCATATTTTTATGATTATTCGGGACAGTGTAATTAAAAGTATCTGCAAACTATTTGTCATTTTAGAGGAACATGTTTAAAAAAATATGTAATAATAAATAATAATGAGTATTTAGTTAGTTTATATGTTATATTTAATTCGATCTCTTACATTTTACAAAAGATGTTTGAGCGCTTACGGTTGAGACGGTTCTACTCGTAGATTTAAATTTTATCACCGATATTACATTATGTAGATATATGTATATATTTATGAAACATTCTTGACTATATAACATGAATTCATTGTAAGTTATAAATAAGACTTAGCTACGATATAAATAAGCCAATCACTATAATAATGTTTGGTTTCACGTAATAAAGTTGCTTCTTTTGCATTGCACAATACATTTAAAAAATGTAGGAATGTCCTAATCAATTTCGATATTGTGGTATCCCAGTTGCACTCTCTCTTTCTCGCGCGTCGCAACCGACGCAGGCGCAGGTCTGGCCTGAAATCGGCGCGACCGCGGCATGTCCGTGTGAACGACGCCAGTTGGTCGCCTTGTTCTCGACGGTCCCGGGCATAGCACCCGGCTGATGACCGCACTTGAGACGATAAAAATGTTAAACAGTTTTTTTTAATTAGTTTACTGGACGTTTTTTTTACTTATTAAACATTGCTTTAAGAAGTTCGTTACAGGTGGTAAGGTGATAGATCGAGATGCTGTAGGGTAAAAGTATTTGATGAAATACATGAAATTAATTCAAATTTCACAGAAGGACCGCTGAGATTATTACTTTAGTAGTTGATAAAGACATTTTTTACGAAGCTAAGATAGAATAAAGACGTTTACTTAAAAATATGTTTCTTTCCTTACTGTGAGTTGTCCACTGGCCACTCTTACCGTAGTATGTAGGCATTTAATCAAACGTCTTTGTATCTTCCTTCATAACTGTACAAGCAGCAATCTCTTGGAACAGTGCTGTGTTGATTCCAATTAAAATCCGACTTAAATTCTAAAGGTTTGGATTTCCTGATAAGTAACGTTAAATTAATATGAAATTTATTGTTAAACTAAGGATTACAATTTCAAACGTGAAGTAACTAATTTCTGCCGTATGGTTAGAATTTTATGAATAATAAAATTAAGTGTCAAATAAAAGGTAAGCATAGGATCTCGGTTATATGACCGTATTCTGTGTAGATTGAACCATGATCAATAATTTAAATTTAATGGTGACTCGGACTACTTAACGACAGGATGTTAAAAGACCCCAGCCACTCGCATTCCTGTTACGTAACAAAAGATTGTTGGAGGGCACTAGAAAAGTCGGAAGTTATAATCTCCTTAAAATTACACGTAATAAATAGTGTAAAATTTGGTAGATAACATGCAAAATGCTCAGTTATGTAGTTGTGAAGGCCGCTAATATTACATTACAAATAATGATTTAATTACTTAGTTTTAACTCTGGTAAACAAAGCGCCCTGTCCTGATCTCTGCTAATTGTCTCCTATATAGAATACTGGATCCAAAAACTGTTTTCATTCGGTTCAAGTTTCTAATTTTCTTTCCTATCAATTAAACTGTACTGTAAAAGGTAACTTCTACCTATATCAGTAAATTGGCTATATTCTATAATTTCACATACTTCATTTGTCGGTAATCTTTATGGATTTCAATGGAATCGTGTTATTTGACGCTAGCCTTGGCAAGGCAGGGTATGAATATGATCAGCTAGTTCATTATATAACAGGACGGCTCCCAAGCCGGACGAATAATAAGGTCGGTTGTTCAGACTCTTCTTCTCTATTCTGTATCGTAGCCAAACAGGTAACGCTTATACCGGTAAACATCATCAAGGTGCAAATAAAATTTATGAACCTGCAAAAACGCATATGTTAGAATTTTAGTATAACTTGTGTTTAATAAGATTGCTTTTAATAGCTCACAAAATTATTTTAAGCTGGTGTTTTGAATCATAACGGTCGCAGTGTCGATGTAGAATGACATGGCCGTGTGAAAGTGAGTCGGTGTCGGTAGCGGTCAGACCACATAGTATCACGTAACGTTACGTTTGACACCTTTGCCGCTGTTGTTGCTATTTAACAGATTTTTCGACTGCATATGGAAGCAAACTCTATATGCAAGAGTTATTATATATTATAACTCTCTACCCGATTTTTGTTGGAAGGAGTTGGTCACAATTGGATGAGGAAAAGAAGAAAAGTAAGAGGTGGGAAGAGGATGGGACTTAAGGCATGTTACTGATTAAACGACATCCAGAAATAATAATTCTTATACTTTACACCTGTATTCTGTATGGGTCAGGCCTGTATTCATTAGAACTCGTACTACTCCGTTTGAGTTCCTGCATTCTCCCAAATTCCTTAGAGAGATCTCTGCCTACCGCCGCAAAGTTACGGGAGTAAGAGATAAATGTAATTTTAAGAATCTAAAGAAATAAAAGGTTCCAATTTTATAGTTTGACAAAGGTTTTGTAATAATTGTAAACGGCTGGTAGCCTAAAAGCAGGTAGAAAATTTTCTTTGTTTAGTCGTAACGTCCGGAGCCCGGAGCCCGGGGCTCGTATAATGCACGACGTACAAGGTAGGTCGAAGTATTTCCGAAACAAATATTTTAGTTGCGTATGTTTAAAATGGTTTTATAATTCGCCTCCGGTAATGGTGTAAAACATTTTAAATAAACAATAGCCTAACATTCTGTGACCAATTCACAACGCATTATTGCATGTACTTATTTATTAATAACGTATATATCTTCTTTGCATCAGAACTGTTAATTTAGCTTAAAATTATTGCGACTTTATGAACAAGCTAGTAGATACGGCGAGGTTAGGGATACATGATAGATTTTTAGTTATTTAAAAGATCAAGTGTGAGAAAAATGCCGAATAAGGAAAACGAGCTTCTTTCCAAGTGGAACCGCAAGAGAAAATTATTCTTCTTTACTCATCGCTACACGCTTGTTTTATCATTTTTCTTCGGTAGAACCGAGCTCTTCTGTACAACTGTTGATGTCATTGCTTGCTACCTGTACTTCTGTTCTCATCCTTCTTTTACAACATCTGTTGCAAGAATGAGCCGGCTCGGCTCGGGCCGATGAAATATTCGACCTCTCAGAAGACAGACGTGAAGCAGTAGTTTTCTGTATTTCGCCCGATGATTGAGGTTCCGGAACCCTGATACTTGTCTTTATTCCCCTTTAATATCCATTAATAATAAGCAAAGAATGGGAAGGAGAAGAGAATTTGACAACGGAAGGAATGGATAATGATATCCTTTTTTATGTTTACATTAAAAGTGGGTAACATGTCAGCAACTCATTCGATTGCTGCATATACCTATCGGTGGCGGTCACTTAAACGCTCGTTTGTCGTGCCCAGGTCCATACTGTTTGAAGGAATTCGCAAGCATGTAGAAGATAATGACAAAGACGTGTTGTACGGTTTTTGATTCGACTTCTTGTTCGATGAAACATTAGGTGAAACTTCGTTTTTTTTTTAAATTAATTTCTCATTTACAAATAACATAACCATAACTAACATGTGTCAACATATAAAAGCTTAGTATTCATTTGATAGGTTCGAATGCAAATCTATCACTACAATGGTAACGGTATGCCTTAATTTGGTTCCAAATTAGCAGTCGTCCGACTTGCGAACAATGTACCTCTGATGTATTGGTGTATACACAGCGCGTTATCAAATCATATAATATTTACAAATCACTTTTTAGTCAGTTTTTTTATATTGTGGTGTAGAAACACCTACTCAAAAACATTTTATACGGTACCTTAAACATTTATTTTCGGATTTGATTTGTACAAAGATAGACTCACCCACTTACATTTACAAGCTTTTCGAATCGTAAATATAAATTTCAACTGTGTCTATTCCAGTAGAGTAACAATATATCGAAAATAAGATTAAAGTATAAGAAATACATGCACTGAAAACTATCCAAGTAATTTGTATTACGTTTGATCTCTTTGGATATGTTTTTATTTATTGAATTCAAAACTTACGTCACTTAAAAGCAACTCAAGAGTGCGTGCTTCCGCTCGTTACCACTAGTGAAAATCAGCAAAATCTCTCTCAGTTGCAGCAGGTAGTCATTTGTGGCATCCCCAAATAACCCATATCGAAACAAATGTGAAAAGAATGCAACGTTAATGCAAACATGACTGCTAGAATGATTATATTCAAAGTTCGTAGTGGTGAATTTGCGAGTAGTACCTATTTATGAAATCAAATAACCTGCCTATTCTTGGTTACCGGAGTCGCGGCCTTGTGTTATACGACCAGATATTATCGGTTTGTAATAACTTCATTTCATACATGCATACGTTTTCTTTGTTATATATCATGCGTAAATTTTATTGATATTGTAAGGTATTAGTGTCTCTATAACCACCGGATGCCGAATACAGGTACAGAAAAATAATTTGAAATAAACATTCTATGTATGTATGTCAATGTGTCTATGACAAAAGCCATGGCGCGTACCTGGCATGTTACAATTCTAAAATCAAAACACTACCACGATTCCCATTCACTGGCAGTTTTGCAACGAATAGAACAAAAAAAACATACGACGACATGTTGTGATTGTCTCAAAATTTCAAATTTTGAACCGAGCTCGCGCCGACGGCGGCGGCGGCCGAGGTTGGCGCGACGGGACGAGGTCGTTGAACATCGAGCTTTCATGTCCTAAATACCTAATCGTTTGGGCGCCAACTTGTATTATGTTTTTCTATATTTTACTTATGAAATATTGATACAAAGAAGAAATATGACAAATTGACACGAACATGTCTCATGTTTTCGGAAATATTATCAATTATTAATTGTATGACAAAATTTATAAATATATCAGTACACGTATGAAATATGTATAAACATATATTTCATATGTGTGACGTGACATATTTATAAATTTTAAAAACATATTTTCTAATATCTAATTTCAAAAATCTTAATATTAAACTTGGTCCCAACGAGCCGTAGTAGTAGTATTAGTTAAGATTTTGTCTTCACATTAAATTCTATATTTGTAAAAATATAATTCAAGGGAATATGAATTTGTCTTGTCTTTAGAATATCTAAAAACCGGTTTTTAAAATCTTTGATCTATAGTTCTCGTGTAGTGTACACACAATAATAGACACATCGGTTTTACATCCAGAAGATACAGGAAGGAATGAATCTTTTGTATTTGTAGTCAGGTTATTGAGTTTCGAAAGTGCCAAACACATATAGCATTGGAGCAAATGATTGCGAAAGATTAAGCTTTCAAGACTATATAATTCTAATGAGGAAGTCAGAGATTAAGGCAATTACAGTTGTCTGTAGACAATTGACGTGCCGTTGGGATCTTAGCTGAAATTGTGTTAATTTGAGTCTTGTACTTTGTTACTTTAGTTTAAAAACGCTGTTAAGTCAAAAAATTACGTTTAATTACGTTGAATTATTAATCATTCGTTATTTCTGTAATCACAAAAACTAATGAGCAATTGGTCGTCCTATGTGCCTGAGGCCCAATCCTAGCCCTCTTTCCCTTCCCATCCTTTTGTAACAAGAATGGGGAAGAGACTAGGATTTGACGGGGAAAGGGTTAGAGAGCAAAGCAAATATCCTTTCTACTGTATCTCTTTGTCCATTAAAGGCAGGAAACACATCTGCAACTCATTTGCTTGTTGCGAGGTAATCCGTTTGTTAGTCTGCCACCTTCTTCTGTAGAAAATATGTACCTATTAAATTGTAGCAGAACAACAATACAACTGGTTCAAAAGAGATGGAATAAATTTTTCCACGGATTCTAAATTCTAAAAAGAGAAAGTGAGTAGCGTCTTTAAAACAGTGAAAGCCTTTGATAACAACTTTGTGCGTCTTGAGTTGAGGACTTTCATAGCGATCCCACTGACCGCTTTACGTATAATATATAAATCTATATAATATATATAAATCATATTCAGTAACATATATTTTACTTAAGACGAACTCATGAATTACCAGCGTGCATTAGGTGTATAATTAATTACGATTGGGGCAAAATTCCTTAATGATCGTGGTCGTGTAACCGTGAGTTCACACTGGCGAAGACATTCATATGAACCATATCTCAGTTTTTTTAAAGGCAACGAGACGTTGTATGTTAATGTTTTCGGCAGTGCGAACACAGTAATAAATCAAACATGTTCCTCGCCGATTCTTCAGTTGGCTTTATAGAACACACATTTTTATAAACTTAATTAGAACAACTAATTAATAATATTGAGTACGTCACAAGTATTTTTAATATTTAAGCAATGGAAACAAAGATTTTCATAAATTATAAAAATCTAGCTTTTATATTTTTTTTACTTAAGAGTTACTAATTACCAAAACAGCCTGTCACTAGTATTTTTAAATGTTTTTAGCAATTCAAATAAAAACGACGCAAACTTATAAAACGGACTAATACCTTCAAATGGTTAACAACAAAGGGAGTAAATTTTGATTACTTAAATTTCTTAGGATTAGCGGTACCCTCATTTTCGTAGTACTAACTGGTAAAGTACCTCCTAATGTGAATTTGTTTTTGCAATACGCTCTCTCATGCTATTCTTTTATCTCCTTAATTGATTTAGTGCTACGTTCGCATCAACAAATTAACGAGTAGGTGAGACTTAGGCCTAACTTCTCCACAATATCTTAAAGACCAAAATAGAAAATACGAAGAAAATACGTGTACATAACATCTTGAACATATAATTAATATAACGGATATGTAACAAATATAACGGATTTTCAATTGGCAAAATCCGTCCACATCTTTTCCAATTCTTCTATATTCATCACGGATATAAATAAGTATGGTGTGTACCAATTATTATTTTTTTTATATTACAAAGTGGCAAACGAGCAAGCGGCCCCTGGAAATAAGTACCGCTACCCATAGGCATCCGCAACAAGCTAATGAGTTGCAGATGCGTTGCCTACCTTCATGGACGGAGGGGACAAACAGAAAAAAGGATAATTCCATTCCCTGTCTATCCCCTCCTCATCCGTCAAATCCTCTTCCTCTTCCCATCCTTTCCTTATTAGAAAAGGGTAGGAGGGGGAAGAGGACTACAATTAGGCCTCCGGCACGTCACTCATCAGACGAAACGCAGAATACTTCTACTTCACGCCTGGCTTCTGTGACGTCGTGGTATTTCACCGGTCGAGCCGGCCCATTCGTGCAAAAGATGTTGTTATTGCGGGCTCTACCACTGTTAAATTTTTTTCGGTTCGGTTAGTTATAATTTGAACGGAATAAAAAAAACTTTTTTAAACCTTACTATTCAATATCAGATATACAGTCGTTAAAGCTTCTTATTAAAACCATTCAACGAAACTAGCGCTAAACTATTACTGTATTGATCTACTCGGTCAGGAACTCTCTGGATTATTAACCGTAGTCGACGGGAGCACGCGATCCGTTGCCGGACCTGTCGCTTGACTCGTTCATACGGGACTCGTGAGTTGGGGACTAGGATAAAGCGAGCCCCCACCTGCCTCTCACATTTTACAAGAACAAACAGAAAGTTGCTGTTTTAGTTGACTAATTAAATATTCGAGTGAAAATATTTATTTCCTTTTATTTTTATTTAATACTCTTTAGTCTTATTATGATGTATTAACCCTCTGCACTCGGGACTTTTTTCGCGTGGCGCACCAGCAACTCGGAAGTGTTTCGTAGCGTCTTTGTTGATTTTCTTACCTCTAACTTAAAATGATTACACACATGAGGAACTTTTATATTTTAATATTAAATGTATCTTTACATATGTCATACTCCTTGGAAAAATAGAGTTCTAATGTTGAAATAAATGATTTATTTTCTTTATATTTCTTCATACTCTTGTTATGAAGAAAAATTATATATTTACAGTTTTTACAAAACTTTTTATCAGCTAGGATTAAGAACATAAAAATCTATGTGGTTCATACCACAACATATTTAAGATGATAATTTCTCAAACGTTACTCTTTGTAATTTTGCATTGTATGGTATTTGAGATAACAACTGCCGAGATGCATGCCCAGATTGTCGGGACAAGTGTCACAATAATACGTTGTTTGTGTTTTTTTGCCAGGCTTATTTCCTCGGGTAAAGAATTTGCAATATTTTTTACCTTTTGTAAGGATGCTATCCAGTTTTCTATTATTAAGGTAGATGTTTTCGGATTTGGTGGTTAAAGTAGAGGCTCGGTCGCGCGGCTGGTAGAAATCTCTATACCAGAAGATTTTATCCCCATTTCCGTTTACACTTCATAAGATTATTTAAAAAGAGCGCAAGAACCCGGTCGAAGAAAGTAAACGAAAACAGTTAGTGCGTATTGAGCTACCGCAGCAAACCAAGTGGTGAGCGATAGTCACATCTCGAGTTGCGGTAGCACACCTCATGGTGAATGAGAGTCACCTCTCAGTTAAATTAATAATATGAAATATTTTGTAGTCCAAAAGTTTAGTCAGAATCTCTTCATCATTAGATCAAAGGCACATTCTGTAAGATTCTGTAATCACTAAGCTGTTGTTATCATATAGAACGTTCTATACTTTCATGCTTTTAAAACTCAAGTTAACTCCCGCTGGTCGGACATTTTTATTTATTCCGCGGGGGTCATAAAAGAATTTGAAATACTTCCTTGATACCCCATACATTATTCCGTGTACATTCGTCTCTTGTATACCCTCCGAAGTGATAAAGAGGATGAGAATATAACAAAAAGCAACAATCTTAATACGTCTTTACAGAATACCAATTTAAATGTGTCATCACCATTACTTAGAGTCGATGAACACGTTCATTTATACTTATTACTAAACAGGCTGTTTCAGTACTGTAAAATAACTGGGGAAGTTAAAATTATAAACATAATAATATTTTATTTTAGTATTAAATGGTATGCTTGATATTTTGGATACATGAAACCCTACTCTATCTTATTTTGGGGCATAAAAACTCCTTTGCCCAGATTTCTTGTAGCGTCAGCACAGTGGACATGATATCGTACAGGCAGACATACACTGAACAGATTAGACTCCCAGCGCATATTGTTTAACAGTTTAAATTGTATATATTAGTGGCAAACATGTACATGTTCATAACAAGAGTAACAGTAACAGAGCCCTTAATTTTGCAGTCCAAGTATTAGGCTATTGAAGTTCATACCTTCCCACTTTGTTGGATGTCATAGATTTATATATGTCCAGATATGCGTTTCATACGGCATTCAAAAGTGAAGCTCGATGTTTGCCGCCAATGTTTACCAGCGTATCGACGACACCCCAAAATGGGGAATATGCTTGTTATATATATATATATATATATATATATATATATATAAAACGTACTATCAAGTTTTTAAAAATAATATTAATTTTTGGGACTATTTAAGCGGTGCTTGTATGAAGTACTGTATAGTAATTTATAGAAAAAATTAAATAATCGAAAAACAAATAATATTCTTAATTTCAATAAATTAACAGCTGTCTTTAAAAGATATACTAAAGTACAAACGTTAATCGAAATTAAATAGCAAACATATTTGTACACTTTTTTAATCTATCGTCTTATATATTTCATTATATTTTTTAGTGTGAATATAATTCTATATTTTGTAATGTAGTTGACAACACTTATGACAAGGTATGGCGTCGCATTGTTATTGTTAAAATTTTACATATAGTTGTGTATTCAGGCAGGATAGATAATAAAATTAAATGTGATGTTCGTACTTTGTCTTTCTTTGAGATATAGTTTTTACGGGATTTCTCAACACAAACTGTTTAAAAAATGATTAAACTACAAACACGGCGACTTAAGATGGCTTCACTTTTGGGTCTCGGATTATCCATTTGGAGGTATGTATATAACATGTTGGTGCGAGTAAAGTCAATTTAAATAATTCGGAGCAAAACGTATACCGTCTGATATTTGTTGTATAAAAAAGCGGGCCACTCCACGAGAGCCAGTCATTTTGCTTTGAGCGGTCGGCGATGGCTGAACAGAGCTGGCAGGATTAAAACTGAAGTTTCAACAAATATTTGCCAAGTATTCTGCAAAGCGCACGTTAATTATGACGGAAAAAACGCCGCTTGTCTATGGGTTTTATTTTGTTCTGCAGTCATACAACATTTACACTGTGAAAATTGCGATTTCAATTTAAACGAAACACAGTTATTTTATGAAAATAATAATTAAGTAGAAACCTTTCTCAAAAAAATGTATATCAATTTATTAAAATTTAAAAAAAAATGTGTTTACAGGTTGATCAATGTTTCGATCTGGCAAACCCGACGATACATGAGTATATCATGCATCTGTCAGTTTACATGTCGAAAACAAAAAAATGAAAAAGCCTGTTAGTGTTCTCTAGCGTTTCTGCCGTGTGACAAATTACTTGGTACAAAATACGTAATTAATGCTGGGTTTTCAACTGAACGTAGCAAAGAAATACACAAATAAACTAAAAATCTACTACAATGAAAGGGAGAACTTAGGTGTTTATTTAGATGTGTTACATATTTAATACCACTTGGTAAAGATATGACAAGACTGGAGCAAATAATATACGCACACGTAAAATGCTGCATTTTCGGATATATAAGTAAAATTTTAAGTAATATAATCTGGACTATTGTAGCCGATATCGGGATAATACACCTGCATGACGAGAATGTTGTAAAAGCTCAGAGGAAAAACTGATTAAATACTCAGACTTGGCGCACGATATTACCGCCCTGTTAAATCGACTACCATTATTCCGATACTCGTATCAGTGGACGGACTTTTAGCGAAGAGCTTCGACCAAGATCCTGAAACGCTGAACAGTTGGATTGATAGAATAGGCTGCCCGCATTGTGAGGAGGTTCGTCTCTCTGTGACCCTGACTAGTTATGGAACACACCTCGCAGCCTATTGGAACACTATTTTTAAATAACTTATTTTAGACTCTCTGCCTTTTTTTATATTTCTTTATTAAAATTATGTTTTATTCGTATAAGTAAAGTAGCCCTCAGCCTTCTCGTCTGTAACTATAAGGAAAAAGAGTAGAGTGTTGCCATCAAAATATGCAAAAAATACAAAGAAATTAAAGGAGGAAGAAAGGAATTTAACTATCGCAGAAGCAATGGGATCGCTTAAACTGAAAATAGATTTGTAATTCATGTAACATACTAGTGAATCCAGGAAATCGAAAAAAATAACTAAATATTGATTGATATGTACATTACAACAATATTCGAGCAGTGGTGGCCTAGTGGTATAGGCCCCGCCTCACGTGATGTAGTTCACGGATTCAAACACAGGCAACTTACGTTTACGTTAAAAACGGTGAAAGACAACATCGTGAAGAAACCGGCGTGTCGTAGAACTACCAAATTCAAACCCATATGATATCCACCAACCCGCACTGGGCCAGCGTGGTGGATTACGACCTCTCCCTCTCTTGGAAATGAAGCTCGTGCCCCTGTTGTGGGACCGTACCAAAAGGCTAATTATAACAACAATATTCCATGTATTTTAAAAATATTCGATTTCGTTGTATCGGTGTTAACAGGCACTCAAGCCGCTTGTCTTTTTATAGTGATTAAAATATATATTTTTGTATAATGAAGTGTTGACTTTAAAACTACAAACATACGTTGAAATAATCTTCATAAGACAAAAACAAATCATTACTGAGTACCCCGTAACGTATGAGTAACGTGTACATTACAAAAAAAACGTACACCTTTTGGTAATATAATTTAAACCTTGGGTCTCTTAAATTTAAATACAAATTTGTCTGGCAATTCACTAAGGCCATTGAAACAAACACGGGCCAATGCCGCAACTCACATGTTGCCAAAATTGTCCAAAATGTCCTGACCTGCCTTTCCACAGTATCAAATCGCGTATCGATGTAAAATAAGAGTGGATTTTGTTTGTCTAGAGCTCAAGTTGTTTTGCCGCGTCGTACAGCCGAGGCTTGGGGCGCAGAAAGGATTCAATGAACTCGCATCTGACCGACAAAAGGACGCTTCGACCTGATAGGTAATTAATTTAATATCAATCTCTTTTTGAGAGTTAAATCGAGCACACGTCGATTTGTTTGATAAGGTCATACACACGAACTTATCTCGGTTTATTGGCAACGTAAAGTTTCGATAGGCTTTCTCCAACTGTCTACTTATCTTGCCGTGCTTTTTACATTTGAATAAATGTTCTAACTTGATTTTATTTAATTTTAAGGTAAATTATAACACTCTTAACTAAAAGGGTTTAAAGTGCTGATTTGCCTTTAGGCATCACCTTTAGGCAATGACTAATAAAATGTTAGATAATGATATACACATGTGAAATATAATACTAAATTTGATTCTTACTATTAAAGCATTATCTTTAATTTTTTATATTTATCATAAATATTCCGTACGTTATGCGATTGATTTACAAAAAACTAAAACAGACGTTAACTGATAAACAAGAGTTTTAATTGTAAATATGAATTTAACATTTTCGATAACTTTAATTGCTGGGGGTTGCTTCCAAATGGCCGAGTTTGACCTCGGTTTCCTGTAGGGACAACTCGAGGGCAAACATAGTTAAACAATTAATAATCTATATTAATATGTACTGGGATGAGGTGTTGTTTCGGTAAATAATTATGAAGTTATTATTAGATAATGAGAGTTAAAAAGTCAATTACAAAATGAAGTAATTTAAGATATTAATCTAATGCGACATTTTATACAATAAAATCCAAATCAACAAAACATTGTATTATATGTACATATTTTAACTTACGCCCTATTCATTCAGTCAAGTTTTATTGCGAGTAAGATGATTTTACCTGTAATTACGATTAAAGCCTCATACATATTGTTTATCTATAGCAGAAATAAGGTAATACCGTTGATTTCGTTCACTAAAACCACAGTTTAAACAATCACACAGTTGTGGAAACGACTTTGATTGTGGCTGACACCATCGATCGCAAATGTGCTAGG
The DNA here is from genome assembly GCA_029849275.1 of Papilio elwesi. Taxonomy (NCBI): domain Eukaryota; kingdom Metazoa; phylum Arthropoda; class Insecta; order Lepidoptera; family Papilionidae; genus Papilio; species Papilio elwesi. The sequence continues at coordinate 8,036,452 of CM056700.1, read as the reverse complement.
GTTGTCAAAAAAGAAAAATGTAATTTAATTGTTATGTAATCATAATCATTTATTTCCATGCACCTGATCACAATAACATGTGTTGCACTGTTAAATATTTACGTGACAGTTTACTTTTAGTGGTTTTCATTTTTTGATTATTAAATTTAATTAAGTAATGTATTCGCATTCGGATGAACAATCTTACCATAAAAGTTCGAGGGAAACATGAGCATGGCTGTGATTTGAATTCTATTCTGCTTAATACGTTAAATAATTTCTCTGAAATATTGTTTCCAACAAATGAACGGAAATTATGCCTAAAAAGATTTTCTAGTTCATTACAGTAGTCAACAAAATCAGCTGGAGGTACTTGTAGCCCTCCAAAAGAATCACCTGAAGTACTGTACGCACTTTGGAGTAAGTAAAAGTTGTTTGTATATGATGACGCGTAAATGAGCGTCGATAAACATTTGTGTCTATCAACGCAACGCCACAACACATAACCACAAACATACAAGAAGCTATTCTTCTCGGGAATATCATAATTTGATGAAATGGTTTTTGTATGTGCGCCGGTTATCACGTGACTACGGGTGAAAATAGACTTATGTTGTATAAAATTGCTATATTCAGATAAAACATTATCAAAATTATCAGCACAATTAGCTTCGCCACATAATTTAAATATTTGACATAAAAAAGCTTTCCGGTATGCTCTCTCAAACTGAATACAGGTTGGTTCCCTGCAATTCCCGCCAGCTTGCCGTATTATACCGAAAAAACATTTTAGACAGTCATTATTTAGTCTACTCGTCAGAAAATAAAATTCGTGCAAACCCGACTCTTTCTTCAAGTCATCATACATCTGTGTAACAGCATTAATTGTCATAGAAAAAGCATTGATAAACTTAATTGTAGGTGTGACATCTTTGCCAGTATTTTTCTGCCTCACTTTAAGACTGCTAAACAAATGATATGCTTTTTGTAACAAATTTCGCTGTGATTCGTTATCCCTGTATGGCTTGTTGAACGGCTTTAGAGAAAGAAGGTTGCTGGAATTTAATAAATCAAACAGTTTGTCCATAGTATCAATAAACTCAATAGTGCCATCACATGGGTTTAAATCACCTGCCTTGGAATATGTTTCCATAGCTGCTTTAACAGAGTTACTAAACACTTGAGTTGCTAGTCGCAAATGTTGTTTTTGAAAATTATTTGGCGATATGTGGGAATCCGTTAACTTTGGAGCGCAGCGAAAATCTTTCTGTTTGTCCAATTGATAACATTTGGTGACATCATTCCAACTAGCGGTTTTACCATTGAACTCAAAATCATAATTTATGAAATTATCCCTAACGCATTTCATGAGTTGAGGAACATCAAATATGTAATAAATTTTATTCCCATCTATTTCAAAATAAGGTTTTTCTTTCGATATTCCCCTTGTTTTTGAAAATTGTATAAAATCTGATCCTTGATCCGAAACGACAGCCCGTATTTTAAAACCCAATGCAACTAATATTTTAATGGTATTTACTATCCATTCCTCTAGTGACTCCTCAATTTTAGTAGTTGAGATAAAAGCATAACCAACGACTTGTTTCCAGTTGCCTAATATACCTTTTAACATAATATTAAAGGCATATCCAGCTGCATTCGGACCTTGAATGTCATCTGTTTCGTGTAGGCCTATTATTTTATCTCTATATACGTCATAAAAAAGTGAACATTTTAAGCTCATTTCATCCATACAAAATGTGCATTCCCTTTCAAGAGGCGACAAGCCTTTGACTACCTGTGACAAAACTTCCCAGATATAATCACTAATTTTTGTACCTACAGGTATGGCAAATGTTGCCAAAGTACGTTTAGAAGGCAAACATAATGTTTTTGATAAAAATTTATACGCATGTGGATTTGAATAATAAATTTTTAAACAAAATAATTTAAATTCTTTTGAATATAGATTATTGTTACAATGAGGTTTCAAAATGACCTGAGCTTTGACAATTTTACTCAAATTGGGTGATAAGAACTTGTCGCATCCTTGTAAAAATTGGTGACGGGTGTTATCCGTAAACAGAGCGTGTTCCATTAACTTCAACTTTTTGGCACAACTTTTGAGTTCTTTTCGATGTTTTCTCTTTCTTGGTGTATGATCTGTCAATTCTTTTGCCGGCTGCAATGTATGGGCACTAGTAGACGCGGTAACAGATACGCCTACTGAAGTAACTTTGCTCTGATTTTGAACACTTCTGCTATTCAAATCTCTTAAAATCTTCATTTTTGGGGCTTCAGTTTGTGTACTCATGGGATTTACCGACGCAGATGGTAAGTTTAAGACGGGAAAAGCAGCGTTTTTTAACTTTTTTTTCATATACATCCATTTTTCAAAGTGTAGGCTACAAACGTACATGTTATATAATTGTTCCATATTTCTATCTTTCAAGTCGGGTCTTCGACAAGCGTCTATCCACGACTGGCACCTAGAATGAAACCATCCATAAATAAACATAAACCATGACGTGGTAAATTAAAACACAAACATTGTTAATGATGTCTTATGTTTACGCGAATGTTACGCATTTAGTTTTCGCGGCTTATCGTTTTGTGTGTTTTTTACTTATTAGATTTTACATTTTTATATGTACTAACAAATGGACATAACACTACTTCTCATCAAGTCGAATACCACTTAAATCTTTCCGTGAACGTTGCTGAAAAGCATCCGAAAACGTCAGGGCTTTTGTTAATAATAATAATGTAACATCTAATAAATTATATACAAACAAAAAATAAACCGTGATAAAATCCGTAAATAGTAATTTGACAATTATTATTGAATCCGAAAAAATACACAACCAATAATCGCAGAGATATTGAATATAAATGTAAACCTTTTCACATAAATAAATAACCAACATTGCGTGATCACTGTGTTTGAAGCGAAGCGTCGGTGGGTATATCAAATAGGTACTACAAATACACAAGTTCACAGTCATAGCGAAGCGATTACGTCGGTTATTTTTTTTTCAGTATCTTGATATTGTTTAGCCTCAACTCTTACTATATATTACTTGTTATGGAATAATATAACAATGTACGTGAAAGATATTAATGATTTATACAAAATAAATAATATGTAGTATTATTCTGATTATTTGATATGAAAAAAAACCTTACCTCGTGTCCCTGGGAAATCTATGAAATCTTAAGTCCCTGTTTAATTTTGCTGTTGAGGGACATCCGTACACAGAGCAGGTGTGCACCATAATTACTTTTTATTCGTTTCGATTCTCGCTTGCGATTTATATTTACAGCGCGTCTATCCTCAGCGTTAGAGTGCGCAAACTAAGCGCGATCGGGGGCCGCGTACTTCGCCGCCCACCTCCCCGTTCGACCACCGCCGTTCCTATATGCAAGTACAATATACATACATACATTCGCTTCACAACTGTGGTAAAACCGTACGTTCATTTATGCAAAATTTCGCGCAACGCCATCTAGTGAGACTTTTGATATTTAAAACCTGAACTTTACATTAAATGCCAAGGATATATCTTTTTATTTACCCCGAATTAATTATTAATAATATTTGTATAGGTAATTATTTTCTTGTAGCTACTTTAATTCAAAGAGTCATTTGGATTTAGTCCTTATTTATCTTGTTATAAGTTTATAAATTGCTTTCAAATTGTGTTTTCCAACATTGCGTCTTTACTGTCACCCTGTATATAAATTATATATACAGGATGAAACAGAAGGCGTAGATCAACGGTAGAACGGATTGTGGACACCAATATCTATCGATTGCCAATGAATCTAAGGGTTTTTGATTTTTTGTCAAAAAAATTTGCAAATCAGATTTTAGACTGAAATTGCGCCAAGCATCTAAAATATTAGGTACGCACCAGTATTTTTTTAACTAGTATTTTATCAGAGGGAAATATTATTTTTTGTGTTTCATTTATGTGACATCTGTTATTTCATTAGAAATATTTAAAAGTTTGCTTTATTAGCAAATCATAGACAGCCCTATAGATTTTAGTATTAATTATCGAATAGGAAAATTAAGAGAGATTCTGCCCTTAACTATTTCAATACTTTTCTTGATATGAAAGCCTCGTGCAAGGCCAATGAAACTTTCAAGATTTATTCTTCAGACATAGACGCAGTATTGCAATAATTTCTAAAAATTGGTACACGGTATAAAAGAAAATTTCATGTTAGGAAATTACAACATTAAGCCTTTTTATTTTTTAAACCTAAAAATCGGCCAGTTAAAACTGGTAATAAAAGACGTTGAAATAGTAAAACTTGTGAAATATATTATCTGCATAGAAAATGCGCAGATTGATGTTCCCATAACCTTATATCCTCCACAATAATGGAGGAATTTTGACGGCAGTGTGAATTTGATTTTTTATTATATATAATACGGCATGTTGTATGGAGCAAGGCCACTGGCAAATCCGCGTCGTAAGTCTGTGAGTGTCTGTACTCGCCCTTAGACGAGATTCGCGGCGAGTGGATGCAATGCGGCGAGGGGAAGCCCACGTCCCCCGCGCCCCCGCACCACAATCGATACACCATGGAGTGCGTGACGAAAGAACATACGGATCAATTATGGCCATTTACTTGCAAAACTATGGTTGAACTTTTATAATAATTATTTAATATAGTTTGTTCGCTATGTGCATTTTTATTATCCTGGCACAAGTTTCTAAAAAGTTAACAGAAAGCTTTAGAAGATTCTGGTCGTAAGATTTTGAAATATAAATGTTAAATTTTGTGAGTTGTGGGCACGCGTTAATAATGTATTAAATCGACATATAGAAATAAAATAAATGAAAGAACAGTAACGAAAAAAGTCTAGTCAAAGATCGGACATTTCTCTTTTCCGTTACTAAGATAAGTACTTCCCTTTATTTTCGATTAGGTTATATACGCACTAGGCCATCACCAGCAATCCAATATGGTTCCTGTTTATACTATGTTAATATAACAATATAATCTTTTGTCTTGCTGTACACAATGACAAGTACAGTAATTGGAAGTTGGGATTAATTATAGCATTTTATGTGTTAGTTTATCTTAAACCTAGAAAGCTATCATAGATGGCTATGCCAAGAACTTTAGCTACGGCCGTTACTTCGTTTAAGATTCCGCTTTGGGGTTAGGTTGCTCGGTAGAAAGTCCTATATGGAGACCTCAGCCTTCATTTTTACCCGAAGAGGCCGAGCCACGGCGGCAGCAACTATCGAATTACAGTAATATCGGACTAAGGGGGAGAATATTAACGAGGAGGAAAAGGAAAGAAACTTGGGACGATAGGATAAAATGTGACAACGTAACCTTGAATACTGCATTAAAGCCGGAATACAGTTGTTTTGTAAACCATTACGTGCAAAAAGCATTGTTTCTGTTTTATTCTGTTCTATTGTAATCCCATGTTCTAAAAAAAAGGTTATTTTATCTATTCATTCGCATGCAACTTTTTTTTAATGCAGTACGATTCCACCCGCCAATTTATATTCATAAATATTAACAATTTATATATGTTGCACTTTTAAACCATTTCTAGTGGCGAGGTGAACACGTGAAAAATTCAAACCGCGAAAGGATTACATTAAAGTGGCCCTTAGAGTTAATTTTCCTAAATCTCACTACTCGACCATAATTTCGTGAGCCGCGAGTATCCAATTTACTTCGTTGCTTATGTTTCTCGTTGTAAAAGTAGAGAGATTGGCGGGGATTCATTTTATGTTGGTCTATTCCTGTAGCCAATTCATGCATAAACATCTCGAGCAACCGGTCCATACCTATTGTTACTCTCTTGACAGACGAGTATTTAATATATAAACTGATACGTATTTAAGCCAGTTGGAAGAGACAGAGAAAGTACTTTTAAAACTGAAATTTTTAATTTACTCACTCATGTGCCTGTCGTCGTATACTTGGAACAATCTTTAGCTTTCGATTCTACGATTTTTACTATAAACATTTAGACACGATACATATACGTACATTCTATGGCATAGACAATAAATAAAGTTGTACAGTTTAACAGCTCCCACCGTCGAGTGCGGACGTCGAACAGCGCTTCTATTTTATTTTCTGTTAATAATAAATGGTTGTTTAGTTATTAAACAAGCACACAGAACATAATACATTCAATTCGATTATGTTTTGTGTTAAAAAGTGGAAAAAGTTTCACTTAAAGTGATGACGGATGTATAAATTTGTATTATTTGCCACTTTTATCTTTATTTTATTCAAGTTTACAATATTATAAAGTTCTATATCATATTTTTAATTTCTTTGAAAGTTTCTCGAGCTGTTTTATGACGTAAAGATGTCTGATTCATTTTTAATATACAAGCTACAGCAGCAAAGTTGACTGCGGCAGGAAATTTGATTTTCCATTACATAATATTTATATCTATAAGATTACTAGCGATAGGCCCTGGCTTCGCACGGGTAGTAGAGTATTTAGTGTCACATGATTTTCACTCCAACCATACACGATCATTTTGTTTGTTTGCATATTGCTTAAACGTAAACATGTTTTAATTTTAACGACCAAAAATTTCAAGCTCGCGTGCAAGTGTTACATTTGCTCTTGATAGGCGAACTGCCTTTTATGCAGATTAAATCTTGCACTTTTTGTATTTTATAGGCCCTGAAGCGTAGTTCGTTTTTTAATAATGATGCTGCCTGATGCTAAGAGTAGACACAATGAGATTTTTGCCAATTGAACTGCGGTGGATTATGTTAAATTCTGGCACTTTGAAACCAATTCTGGGGAATTTGCTGTTTTCGTGTGTCCACCTCTATATCGGTTTTATTGTAATGTGCCACAAAATCACTTAGTTCACACGTAAGCGTCGTGGCTCTTCAACAATGGATCGTTTGTGATTTTCTAGCCAAATACAAAACGATAACACCGGGGCGTTTGAATTTCATTTCATAAGCTTTTTACTGTGACTGCAAAACTTCGAGCGCCGACCCCTATATAGATAATATATTTTTAAAGGGTCGTTGTATTGAGTGGTATTAGACAATTTACATTGCCTACCCGTGATCCCTCCATTGTTGTCACAGAATCGACTCTCCGCCTGTCTCAATATTTTTTAAACATTTCTTTTGGCGTATTTGGGAGAAATGACGATAGCTAATCGCTACGATGCGCGACATCTAAAAGCGACACCAACTTAATGGTGTTACCACGACAACAAATAAGAACTTATTGACATTTACCTATAATTCCAAGTTATTTTATTAAACCACTGTCAATTGGGCTTAATGTCTTTTTTCACAAAGAGTATTGGCACACGGAATGATTTTTTTAATATATTTTTGTATTGTTACCTAAACGAGATATCTTGTACTACGCGTAGCTTGAACCGTGAGGAGCGGAGGTGGGATGAGATAGTCATACCGCTCTTAGTTCTATGAATGTCAAACCACAAATTAAATAAAATTATTAGCGTAGTGATTTTCTTCTGTGGAGTGTACTGTACTCAGGACAGTGTCCTGTACAGTTCACAAGTGCCTGGAAAATCCGAATAAACAATTTTTTTTATTTAAATTGAATTCACAGAAAATCTTCAATAGAAACTGACTGACTCACATATCGCACAGCCCAAACTACCGGGTCTAGATTCTTGAAATTTTGCACAGAGTTATTTGTTATTACGTAAGCGTATACTAAAAATATTTTTTTCTAAATTCACCCCCTACAGATTTAAAGTAGGGGATGAAAATTTGTATGGAGAAATAATATTAATATGAGTTCCGTCCACAGATCTGTATGTTCAACAATTTAAGCGTTCAGCATAGGCTGGATAATCGTTGATAATTAAATTGCACGGCGAGTGAAACCGCAGGGCTCAACTTGGAATATGTTATATAGTGTATGGAACATTTAAATGATTATAGCTCATCAAATCATACATCTATACGTCCTATTATTATGCATATAATATTAATATGATGAAGATATATATAGGTGGCACCACTTGCCGATGGAACACGACATCCGCCATATTTAGAAAGTAAAAACAACATAGGTTATTGTATTTTCTAGAAAGAATAACAGGTTACAGAGACGTGAACTCGATACTGCGATATTATGAAATGTCATTTTGTTTGGCGGTAAACTGGAAAGCTTATTCACAGCCACAGGAGGGAGGAGTTCACAGTCGACTGGCGACCTCTTTGGTATTGCTAGTTATCACACGGATTATCGATACGATGTGGCTTTACATCCGAGATAATTCCAGCAACACACTAATTAAAATAATTAATGAAAAATCCTTATTAAAAATACTTCTCAACGTCATCATTTTAGGAATATTGCCAGTACATACACTGCAATAGTATGCGATATTATGACATTTAAAGTGTCTATGGACGAGAAGCGAAGACAGCTAATTTTTAGATAATGTTTTACAAATGGTTTTAACCCTCTCCTACTACTAGTAATTTAATGAATAATAATCGATTTCGACGACTAGACAATTACCTGTACTATTTATTAAGTGATTATAAAGTACCATACATTGTATTTTAAATAGCGGTAACCCCTGCGAAGCGCAGGGGTCGGGCCCCCGGGCCGGCGTTGGCTCCAGTGCCGTTTGTTTGTTAAGTTTACATTACCAACGCAAACTTCCGCCGTGGCCTCTAATTACTAACATACGCGCAATCACATTGACACTAATTAAATTTAAAACACACTCCATTTCGATACTAGATTTTTTATTTTCCTCCGTCGCATTAATTTAATGAACAAAAAAATAATGACTTGTACATAGTTTCACTTTTATAACTATTCAAGAGTTATTGAAAATATTAAATTATAATATTATTAAATAGTATTAAACATATTATATATTATTATTTTATTGTCGATTTTTTACCTTGTTTCCGTTTTTTAAATAAAAATGAAACAAAGTCGTTTCCACTGTCTGTTCTGTTCCCTTAGATATATCAAATTATTTCATCAATAAAGAGAGCAATTCAAGATGAAGGTTAATATGTATACAAGCATATTAAAATAGAGAAAAGTAAAGAATTTCAAAAATTTGAAGTGTGATGTCTTAAAAAATATATTTTTGTGCTCTTACAATGCAAACGCTGGCGTAAGTTTACTAAATAGATCAAAATAATGTACCACAGAATTGTATATCTTACAAAGATCTACAAAAAAGTACACGATGGTATATATCTATCTTTTAAGGATAACATGCTATACCCATACTAACATTTAAAAATATGGTCACGTACGCCGTGATTGAAAAGCCATTTAGACGGATACAGTATTAATTTTTATCGACGTTAGTACATTAGTTCCCATAAGTTATGCATGTGCATTTTTATTAACCTTTACAACATATAATTGAATCGATTACCGGAAAATAAAAACTAATGCGGGCGAAAATTAAATCAAGAGCGAATCTCTCCCGGACTGTTCGCTTGATGCGACCACCCCCGCGCACCGCCCACAGTGCTCAAGCTCAATGTGCTTTCAATGAAGGGCTGGACCCGGGTATGGCTCATCCAGAAATAAAAAAAAGCATACATATAAAAATAAGCAACATCATAAATTATTTCTAAGGCAGAACGAAGTTTGCCGTAAATAAATTAAACTGTACTGTAGTGTACATAATACTATACTACATAGATATACATAGAATGTTAAAACGCCACCAACCACCGGGACCCTCTCAAACACACATTTCATCAAATTTTTTTATGTGACTGACATGTCGCTGTTTATTTGGAAGAGGCGTCTACAGACTCACCGGGTTTGAGGCGGCAGGGCGCAGAAGGCCTAAACCTCAACAGGAGTAACTGAGAACTCGAGCATCGAAATCCGCCCAGCGACTTATAAGAAGTTGAGATATACACGCATAGAATATATGTATTATATGTACAAATAAATATAAGATCCAGTGCTGTGTATATAATACGTAAATATTGTAACTTGTCTACATTGCTACTACGCTACGAATATAGCTATAGCTATAGCTGATTACGATACGAACGACCTATGTACGATCCTTGCATTGACTATTCTCTTAAAACAAAATCATTAGAGACCTATACTATAAGCGGTCAACTAGTCGCATCTCTGAGTGCGATCCCTTCTACAGGAAGATAGCGTGTGCATTAAAAAAACATGTTTTTAAAAGAACCACCTCTTATCTTATAACTTTAGACTTTATATCCATGTAATAGAATATATATTCGATTGAGAGTGAACCAAGGGCATTGCCACAAATACGGGCAAATGCTCCAACACATGTTGGTGTAACAAATCCAAAATATCTAGACCTCCCAAGTTCCAGTAATGCTTGCTATAACCAAGGAATAAGGTCGATTTTTGTTCAGTTCTGGATTTATGGTGTCTGGTCGGTACACAGACGCAGGGGGCGCAGAAAGGAATCAATGAACTTCTATTGGCGACCGACAAAATAAATTTTCGACTTGACAGGTAATTAACTAAATATCAATCCCTTTTTGAGTCTCGATTTAAGTAGACGTCGATTTATTTGATCGTAAACTTGTTCAGAATTCACAATGGGTAGGCTTTAAAGCATGGTATCCGATGACATATCTGCACAAGGCTTGGGTTCGAGTTCATTCTAGTCTGGTAGTCCTAGGTGAAAATTAAAGATGTGGATAGCCCATATGAGTTTAGCAAAATAAATTTCATAACAACGCAAAATACAGAACAATAAACTAATATCAATATCAATTATTGATTTTGCATATTAATCGAAAACCAATCACTCAGTTACCTACCATATTTTCCAAGTGACAAAAAAACAACTATTAATAGTTTGTTAAATATTGTTGTCAAATAGAGTTATTAATAATGGTAATCTTACTTATCGGCAGCTCGGCGTGACCGTAGTCACGTAGCCGCTTTAGATGCGTTACGCTGGCCGCTTGTAACAGCTGTTTTGTGTGCTATAGGGTGCATCAGATTTTCAATCTTGTATTTAATAATGATTTATTGCAATCTAGGTGAAACTTATGTGGATCATTAATAGGACAGTTTGACATTATATTATTTTTGTTTACTTTATTATTAAATATTTTTTTATCTTTAAACTATTTGAAATTATAAATATTATCGTTTAAAGTATTTTAAATCAAAACAGACTATCTAATTTACAAAAATCCAAACAACAAAAATCGAAAGTTGCTATGACAAAGCTTGCTATGGTTTGCTTGAAATATAAAGTTTTTGCAATAGTTATTACTATTAATTAATGATCATACATCTTTATTGAATAATATTGATTAAGCAATACAAAATTAAATGAAAGAAGCGATACTAGGACTTGAGAGTGATATTTAAATATCGGTATATTCGTGAACGAATGTATAAGTTTTTCCTTAAGAGTAGACCAGTAGGAAATATCAAATCATAGCCAACAACTTCTTCCTCACTCTCATCTATTCTTAATAAATTAAACACGCATTACTTTAGCTTGCTATGCATTTAACTATATAAACTGGTTTGTTCTTTTTTAAAAACTTACCCTCAGTCCTGGAACCGCGACTGCTCTGTAACCTACGTGATAGATATATACATAGATAGATCAAATGTGACAAACAATATACAATTAACGTATTCTTATGTACTTAAAAAGACTATTAGTTTAAAATGAGGTTCGTGTATAGACAAAAACAATTGAATCGGTTCTCAATCACTTGCAGCGACATCTGTCGATCAAAGAAAGAATTTCAAGTGGTATTTTTTTAAAATAGAGTAAAGCTTGTGTTTATCATACCAATTGCCTTTTGTGGCGTCTATAATAGAAATGTTATTGGATATGTAATTTCAAAATTATGAATCTGTTATAATTGTAACATTGGTACATTATTAACACATTTTATAATATAATATAACTAAGCCCAAAGTATTGGTGTTTGAGATTTGTAATATTTATCCCATTCTATAACCTTTTAGTTTTGACCAAGTATCAACAAACTGATGTTATTATATACCTTGACCTATGTTAGTTCCCATAGTTAGAAAAAGATGGCGCTTTTCACTAAAATTGTGTCAAATGTAGGAATAAGGAAGTAACTACTAAAAATGTTGATACCATGAAGTTTTTATCGTCCTCATACTGTGCTATTAGAGATAATATGAAACGGTTTTGTACGTATGCAGAAAAATAAAGAGAACCTTTTTTTGTATGCTTTCTTTTTAATTTCGTACAATACATTGTTATTGAAACACACAATTACGACAGAGTAAGATATGTTACATCGCTAAATACGATTTAGTCTTCAGATCTTATAGGAGCAGGGACTATTAGGTCTCAGACCATCATATTCTCCCACCCCAACTACATAGTAACATTTGAAGGTAATAAAACTAGTTACTTTAGTTTGATAAATGTGTATTTCAAAAGATATTCTTGTTATTTAATTTTTAATTTAATAAATGCATAACTAAAACGTGTAATAACAAATTTCTCAAAGTTTGCACACGCAGGTTACTTCGGACTACTCCATTACAGTTATACGATCAAAGACAACTGGTTAACTGTAAAAACCGAAAACATAGCCATTTTTATTTCATTGAGTAGGCCAAATTCCTTGTTGGAAGATTGAAACATTTACGTAATAAGTTACCGTCACTCCTGCGATATATTTCGTCAGGCAGTCCGACAACAAGTTGGATTACCGGTCGGGAGTCGGCAAACCGACGAGAGGCGACCGGAAAATTTATTACCTCTCATATTCATTCCCTGCAGGAATTTCACTAACAAGAAAAGCATATTAAAAACTCTAAGTACTAGTACGATGATGTAGCACTTTATTTGACAGATACTAATGCCAGTTTGAAATTTACGTATAACGTAAGGAAATTATATACATAGTTTAACGATTGGTGAAATGTTTTCTAGACAGCATGATGCTACGAGTAAGGCAATATGGACACCCAACAATTAAAATAGGCATAATATATAGTTTTGACTTACAAATCGATTAAATTTCGGGGACATGGGATAATCCAAACTCATTTCTTGTGCTACTAAATGGTGACTATTTAGTTCACTAGAAGCGACCGCGAAATTCAATATATCTAGTAATTAGTTAGTTTGAAAAAAAGAAAATACAGAGAGTGTATCCCTATTGACATTTTAATGATTTACTTCCACTGTATGCATTTTATAGTGACGTCAGTTGCGAAGAATGCCAATCTAATGTACTTCAAATCCTTCCTTCAAAATCAGTCAAAACGATTAGGCTACAGGAGGAGGTCACAATGGAATGGACATATATATATGTCCTTCTAGGTCTGGCAAAAACAATTAATGCAGCGATAGACCGACCGAAGAGTTTTAATATGGCGCGTGGCGGAAGACCAGTTTAATATACTACATCTATTTAGTCATGTCTGGGTTACCTTTGGAAATAGAATAATACTAGCTGGCCCGGCAACTTTAACCCTTATTATATATTATTTTTTAAGGTAAACATTATATATTGTATACGTGTAACTCTAGCTAGCGGTTTTTGCAGCGCACGCCAGGATAGCTCTCATATGGCAGAAATTTTTCCTCCTTACTTGACACTTCTCGTTATAACTTGGACAATTCACACAATATCTTTATAAATTAATAGCCTATATATTATTTTGACGTATAAGCTATATTATTGTAAAGTTTCATTAAAATCCATTCAGTAGTTTTTACGTGAAAGAGTAACAAACAAACATCCATACTTACAGACTTTCCCATTTATAATATTAGTAGGATTATGCAAACTGATATTTGAGTATTGATACTGCGAAGTAGAGAGGAAGAGAGGTAGAGCGAGATAGAGAGAGAGAGAGAGAGAGAGAGAGAGGAGAGAAGACGGACGAAGAAATAAGCTCTTCAGTTTGCGTGATTACTACCCCTAGGACCGTTGTATGGAGAAACTACCAGCGCGAAGCGAGGACGGGTCGCTAGTTTAACAGATAAATCCACTTTTTTAAATAAGTAATATTTTGGAATGTAAATATTATCCCCAAATTAAGTGAATACTTTTATAAGCGTAGCGTGGTAATAAAGTGCCCCAAATTTGCAACTTGAAAAATATAACTTGTTAGCTCGCAAACTCAACTGCGTAACTTACGACAATTGCTTATGTTGTAAAACCCGAAACTTTTATTACGCATTCGATTACGACATCAAATTCCCTTTTTATATTTCAGTATCGGGCACTGTCGAAATGTACATTGGGTATTTTAATTTGAAAGCATGGGTACATTTAACTCGGCGTTCGCACAGATTAAGGCCTTACACACTAGCGGCAGTTTGCTTGCGGCAGTTTGCTTACAGCCGTTTGCTAGCAACCATAGCGGCATTGACAGCTGCCGTCAATCCTAACAATTTTATGAGAGCTTATTTGGACTAACTATATCATGTCAGTGATGAAATTAGCGATAATTTTTGCAACACAATTTTCCAATGGAAAAAACTAAATACATAGTTTTATGTAGTTTTTGGTTGCCGAAGTCAGTCCGTGACTATGGGTCCAATTCGGCACGTGGTGGAGGGTCCGTATTGATTGTACTCCGCGCCGTGGCTCGTGCCCGCGTCGCCGCACTGCATTCAAACATCGCGGATTTCCACTAAAGCCGACGACAAACTAGAGTGATAAAGGAACAGATACATCACCCAATACTTGGTAGTTGGTACATGTTATACATACTACTGGCGAAGTGAACATATCATATCAAGTCATTTTATATTATAACTAGCTGCACCCGGTGTTTGTACAATGCCACGTAAACAAAAAAAGTGTTTCACTACCATATTTAGTGTATTTTCTTTTTAAATATGTCAAAATTACTGTCGTCATTTCAAATAAGTCGAAGCATTGTGCAAAAAGTTTCACTAAAATGGAAAAATATTTGTTTTTCCCTATAGAGTTTTTTGGACCACATACCATTGCGGGCGTCCTCGGAAAGCCCTACCAACGTTTCATTACAATCTGATAAATGGTTTAGGAACGTATAGGACAAACAAATATGTACTAAAAACATTGATTTTTATATAGATTTCCAAAATAACAAGGAAAAATAGAATAATCAATTCGTTTCTTTTACAGGGATCACGATCACATGTTTCCCCATCCCGCTGGCTTGCAGTAACCCCCCTTAACGACTATTACTAGCCCCAATTGTGCTATGTTTATTAAGTAAATTGACAAGGTGACATGTACTTAAGTGTACAGGTTTTCGACCAATTAAGAGTACACTATTTCTGTCCTCTAGTTTATAGAGTGCCGCAGACAATTTTACTTTATTTAACTAAAGAACGTACCATGTCAGGTAAAAATGCATAAGGAGCTGCGTACATTTTTCATGTCATGATCAAGACAATAATGTTTTGGAATATTATATCCTAAAACCATCTCCGTTTTGCTATTTTTATATCAATGTAAAGTTGTGAGTTCGCCTCTTAGCAAATGTATTTTCTCGAGTAACCGTCACGCATAGACACATTGTCAAGTAAAGATGTTGACATAAGTTAATTACCCCACGTATCAGGGTGAAGCGTCCTTTTGTCACCGCCGATACAAGTTCATTGATTCCTTTCTGCTAGCCCAATCGTCTATCGTATGCGACCAAAGTTGCTTGAGCCTGGAGCGTGCAAACCTTGAGCTTTAGTACGTTGAATTAATTATCGTTACGAGGGTTGACAGAGGTCTGTACAAGTTGGCCAAGTAGAACCTGCGCTACAGCTTTGTGCCGCGTGTGTGACATTGGCCTTTGGTAAGTTTGCGAACTACCAACGGCAATTTCCAAAAAGTTATGTTCACTTTCAAAACATGTACTACCGGATATTGTTTACAATAGTCCATTCCTTCTATTAGTAAACAAATCAAAGTAATAAAACAAATTCACTTTTGTATTTATATATATGTACTTGTGATCAGCCCGGCTTCGCTCGGGTAGTCACTTCCGAAACCATAAGGAAAATCGTCTTTTATAAACTCCGACAAAAAACCAAAAAAATGTATCCCACGGGAACCATGTATTTTCCACGGATAAAACATAGCCTATATGCTATCCAGACTGTAATCTATCTCTGTTCCAAATTTCATATAGATTCGTTCTGCCGTTTTTGCCTAAAAGATTAACAAACATCCATGCACTCATACTTACAAACTTTCGCACTTATAATATTAGTAGAATATATATTTTGTATTTGGGATTAGGTTGTTGAAAATACAATTGTATTTTTTTAAAATTGTAGACATAAAGTTAGTTATGTTTAGTGTTTATTTTAGTCTTCGTTAAATTTCCTTAGGTTTAACCACCAATACGGAAATGGAGTCTGAATCTGTAAGGGGACCTCCATATAGTGATCAAAAGTACGTCGCGAACATGACAATAGAGGGCACTGGAGATCTTATAAATAAATCTGTACTGTTATTTTAGTTTGCATATTAACTTCTTTAGTTTTGATAGAAATCATTTTTTTATAAATTTATTGTGTGAATGGAATACCTTTAGACTTTGTGTCTGTACATATTTTTGATTTTACAATGAATCTGTTTTAAAAAAGTTATTCCCAATTGTAAGTTTTCACTTCTGTCGACAGTCTTTGATCACTGACTATTTAAGATACATTGTAAAAACATTAAATCTCTACTAATCTAAGGCATCTACATCTTCCGCCAAACATCCTAAAACAAACACTAAGCGGTATCTCTGTTTCAATATTTTATCCTTTAATTTCATCAATTAATATTTACATGCCAATTTAAAAGCCACGTGACATCATTAATTATCTAACTCATTACTTTCTTACGGGGCCATAAATGTAAATTGAAGCTCTCCCCTTTGCTGTCCCCTACCAACGCAGCTGATTGCGGGAGCCGCCGCCTAGGGTGCTCTATGAACTTTTCTTAATGCCTTTGACTGTTTGAGTTAGTACGGCATGATATTTGTATGTCACATGTGTGGTATTTAATTTGTACATAGATAAAACTTGCGATTGATTTGTATTGACTTGACGACAACATTTGAGCACGCACCCAATACTAACTGGTTTTATAACAGTGGCAAAACTTAAAGCTCCTATTAAACCTTTGATTTAAGTCTACTAACTTAACTGTACTTGAATAATCGGCGGTTATTAATTTGACAAACTACAAAAAAGTAATGGTGTAAGTTGACGGATCAGTTTTTTGTGGGTGACTTGCAGATTATCTATAGCACCTTCTGGATGTATCCATCTCGAAACAAATGTGACTTTAGAGGCCACTTCTAGACATATAAGACGACACAATTTCATTCTACCGCAATATTAAAACACTGCAGGTGTGTAAAATTATTTTAATGATAAGTAGAGCGGTAGATGATCTCTGGTTGTACATTACTAGCGGATCGAAAAGAAAACGAGTAAATACCTAAAGTTCACGAAAGTTAAGAGTCGCTTTAAAGTGACAGAAAACTCACAAAGGAAGTAGGCAGCAGTGGAAAACACGCGGCTCGCGTAGGACATACATTTGATTATCGAGTAAGTTTTTTTTTTATATTTAAAAAGGAATTTGTTTTTTCCATCTTTTCAATGGGCTATGAACAATTGTACGTACATTAAGCTTCTGCGCATGATGTCACAAGTGACGCCCGCCGTTACTATATTTTGTTATCATGTAGCCCTGCCTGGTAAAAGGTTGCCGACCCCTGGTCTAAGGTAACACAATGCTTGATGATTTGTGAAAACTAATTAGCGAACACTATGCAGTGGAGCTATGTAGCTAGTATTATCGCTATATTAGATCTATTATCTACAACTAGAGCGTATAAAATTAGCAGCTCATACCAGCTTAGCTTAGCGCTTTGTTTTGGAGAAAGAATTTTTAATGAGGATTTTAAAATATTCTCTGATATTTTTTAAACCTTATTATAATACCGTATCAAGTGTTCATTGCGCCAATTACGTACCCAGGATATCTCTAGATATCCAGATAATTGAAATCATTTGAAACCAAATGTGATTTAAAAAATATATACATGTAAAAAAGCTTCAGTTGGGTTTCGAACCCAGAACCTATCCCATGACAGGTAAACCAAGCAATAGGCTATTTTATTCACTGTTATTATTATTCAATAAAATTGATTTTAGTAAACAATAGAACAAACCAATGATATACCATGAAATATTAATAAAATAATAGTGAACAAGCAATCAATTTATTGTTATACTGTCAGAAACAATTTTGGCGCCAAATAAGTAATATCCCGCCCTTTTATGGGATATCGATTATGCGCCTCCCCTCTTCGACCCCCACGTACCCTGCGCCCCGCTGCCGTACGTCCACACCCACTGCAGAGAGCCGGGTATAGCAATGCACAGAACTTTACAGCTAAATACAGATGTAAACACGGATTATGTTGTATTAAGCACTCAACTTAACTAAGTTAATTTGTTTATGTTAACTTGATAACGACGAAGCCCTGACGGTAGTACGCTAACCTAGTGCTCAGAGAAAAAACAAGCGGCAATAAAATTTTAAAAAATTTAACCTAATGAATTTAACTAACTTATTCAAAAGTTTAACGTGAAAAATAGATTTGTACTTGAGTACCCAAGGTAACAAGCTTTCAGGGTGGTCCGTAAAGCGATAAGGCTTCGAGATTTATTCCTTATTTATTTCACGCTTCGAGAACCCAAATGTACTACGGCTTCCCGATTGAGTTCACGTATGGTGAACGGATTACGCCGTACGTACTGAATGATACAGAACTTTGGAGCAAATTTCGACAAAACATACGTCAAAATCGATGTTAATGGCATTTTATCGGAATTGCGTAATGATATTGTTAACTGTGGACGTTTTAACGAACTGTTTGGGCCGTATCTACCTACCTATATATACCTACTTATTACATAGTGCTCATTGTGACTGACTCCCATTACTATTTGTTAATAGAATCCACACTCTAATAAAAAAAATAGTAAATCAAACACACTACGTAAAGATATGGACCGGGACACATTCTAAAACTATTACCAGAACCAACGAAGTACCACAACCAGCATACGGGTTTGAAGTATATAGGTTTTCATGACACCGATCGATTGTCAACTTCGTCAATTCATGATCTCACTAAGCGACAACTTAAAAGACTGTAAATTGTAAACTGACATTTACTCACAATTCAAGGTGTCATTTCTCGACAGTTTATAAAGTGTCGATGTCAAATTGTGAACTGATATTTTATTACTTTAATGTATAAGTTAGAATGTAGTATAATATAAACAAAGGTAAGGTTGGGCATGATAGTTATTTATGTCTTAAAAAGATGTTTATCAAAGTATAATAAGTATGACATGATGAGTGCCCGATACGTCAAATTGTCAAGGATTCGTCCAGTTTACAATTTGCTGTCAGTTTATAATATGCTTAGTGAGATTATAAAATGACAAAGTTCACAATTTGGCGGTGACAGATATACGTACATATCTACGTTTCGTCTGATAAGTGATGTGAAGCAGACACCATCCTGTTTTCATACTCTTCGTTCCTCCTTTTCCTTAATCCTATTATATTAGTTTCCTACGAAAAGCCTGGTAACGTATTCAAGTCTATTCTTATTTTTAAAATGTTGCAATGGTTACATATCAGTCTTTTTTTTTTGATTCGTAAAAGATCGCTTTTTTCTAACATAAGGGTCCAAGTGAGCAGCGGGTCGCATAATATTAAGTGATCACCGACTCTCGTGAACATCCGCAACACCAGAACTGAAGACGATCGCAGAAGGAGTACTCTCTTCTTAAAGGACCCTAAATCGTATTGGGTTGGAAATACCGCTGGCGACAAATCATTCCACAACGCGGTTGTATTTTTATTACTAAATCTCCTGGCCTATTTATAACCACAGATTTACCTTGATTTATATTTTGATATTTTATTTCTAATTCCTATCAATCTCGAAAAGTAACTCGTCCGCTTCATCCGAGCAATTAAAATTAATTTTCTAACAAGATTTTTTTTATTAAAACAAAAAATGATTGGTTACCTTTAATAAAGATTAAATCTTAAAAGTGTAACATCGTTATTACTTTACTTTCAAGGACTTTGAGAAATCTCATCAATCCCTTTTTAGTTTTTACTTTAAGACGTCAATAAAAAATTCTCTCATAATAATTCGTAGTAAAATTAGTTTTTGTTAGATTATAAAATTCATTCGCACACAATCGAGGACAATATTCTAAACTTTTCTAAGTATCATTACTTCACGAGTCTTGGATTCGATAACCAGCTTAAGCATCATTTTGATGTTTTCAAAGATATCACGAACGAAAAAAAGTAAGATACTTAACGTATTACTTACGTATTCAAGTCAGAACTTCCTTACGCATGCTACACGATTTCTGTAATGAATAAAGTCTTGTGAGTTTGTGCCACCCACATACTATATTAACAGTATACATTTTTATTTTAATAGATGGCGCTAGTAGTCCTAAAATATCTCTATTGTAAACATTCCAGTTTATTTATTTAATTAATTAGTGAACAAAGATCTTTCCTTAAATATGATACTTTAGTAATGTTTTATTTATTACTATTATATATAATTATTATTATATATAATGTTATATATAATTACCAAAATAAATTGCTTGTTCATTCAGTTTTTATTCTTTTTTCCTCGATGATCATATTTTTTATATCTAAATCTAAATTGGATATATTGTACGGGAGCAGCTAGCGTAGTCTTAAGTTTCGAGGCTGTATGTTGGCCTCACTGCGGCGGTGTCAGTAGCAGGGGCTGGGGGACAGAGGGCGTTATGCGACCCTAATTTATATTTATGAAGTGCGCAATTGAATCTGTTTACTTTCAATAATTAAAAACATTTCAAGAGTCTATTGAGGCATTATGTTTGCATGTTTAGCAAGATCATTAATTTATACCTACATTAAATATGTGTACTATTTAAATAATTTAAATACAAGAAGTATTTTATTATTATCTTATAGGATACGGCGGCAAATGAGTAACGGTTCAATGGCACTATCAATTGGCTCTTTTAATTAATTTTTGTAAGGTTAATATTGATTGTTCATAACGTGTGCAACAAATATCTTCTTGGTATGTTTTATTATAAGTATTAAATTATATGATTCGATATTTCATACTTTATTCCTTAAATACTCGTGCATGTCAATACGGCATCCAGGTATAAATACAAAATTTTGTTGTACGTAAATTTTCGGCAGTATTTTTTTGAAAAAGAAAAGTCAAATATAAACGAATGTAGTAAATGAATAAGAACTAAAATCAAACCACACTTTGCTCATAGGAAGTCCCGCTGAAGCCCAAAGTTCAAATTAAAGTTCATCCGAACCGCGAAGCGTACGCTTACGTCCAAAAACATTGCTCCGTAGAACAATAAATATTTCAACGCACAACCATTTACAAGTTGTAATGTAATGTTGGTCCAATCAACAGGTAATTAATTAATACTAAATGATTTATGTAAATGTATTATGCTTCTAGTAAAATGTAAATCGCAGTTTAAGATGTTTACATAAACATTAATTAAAGCTTACTGTTTTATGTTTGCAAATATGTATTTACAATATTATGTTTAAAAATTAAATAGATAAAACGCATATTTATATATATACATCATATCAAATATAGTATATATTTATGTTAGGAATCATTTGTAGCTTAGGTCTATGTGTATAACTAAACTATGTACCTTTTTAGTTGAGACAGACAGTATACCCATTTATTGTCTGTATTTTAAATCCCACATGTCATAGAGAATATTTTTTCGTATGTAAGAAATAAAAAAAACCTCATTGGTAAAAAACAATGGAATTCTTGTGATTACAATGTTGTCTACCACAGTAGAACCTAGCAAACACGCAGAAAAGCATAGTGTCTCGTCCACGCGAATGATTAGAGTCCTTGGTGGTCAATACAGTAAAAGCTCCTTATTTATGGTTCGTTATTTGCGTTTTCACTATTCGCGAGTCACAAAATTGCGACTCAATCCCTGTACTCGCGGCTAAATGTTCCTCTATTCGTGGATACCGTCGAAAGCTGACTTGGAGGAAATGTTAAATCCGCATTCCATTAAAGAGCCTTAAATTGTAATGACAGGGTGTTCTTGTCAGTGCAGTTATAGTAAGTACTTGAAAAAGGTTTATTTCAGCAGTGGTAGAGCCACCACCGACAACATCTGTTACACGAATACGCAACTGAGCAGAATAGAAATATCTTTTAAAGCCGCGAAATAAGATAAACTTCGAAGTTTAAGGAACTTTGCGTATTTTCTTTGAACCTTTGACTAATGATTTAATATATATTTCGCAAATAAGGACTTTGTACTGTATATAGAAAAAAAATATTCGTTGTCCAGCTTCGCTTCGCTTTGTCTTAATATTCCAGTTTAATAATGAACACAGACAATATTACGTCTGGATAATGTAGCTTACTATTTAAACTTAAGTAATCACAAGCCTTTCATCATTATAATATAAATAATATTGCATCAAAGATGTTACATACCTCCAGATGGATAATCTACAACCCAAAAGCTGCCACCACCTTCAGTCGCCAATCGGCGACTTCCTAAATTATGGCTGCGGTATACGTTTTTCGCGGCACAAATTCAAAATCTCTGTTGTAAATTAGAAATGAAGTTTTGTGCAGTGAAATTTTGTAAAAACTATACTTCAAAGAAGTGTGCGAACACATTTCACTATAAGCCACTAATTTTAATATGTATCCTGAATAATGATTTCTTATATTTACGCGAATACTACACATTGGAAAAAAACTAATTTTACAAATTTTACGTTTTTTAATTCCCGACGTTTCGAGTACTTTACAGCGCTCATGGTCACGGGGGGACACTGAGGTGTCAGACGTCCCAATGTCAAAAGTTGCTGGCGAAGTACCCACTTATTTTCAATTAATTACTTCTGCTCCGATCTATGCAGAATAAGCTCACTTTATCTTGAAATCTTGCAGTTGTATGCTTGGTTTGAAATGTAATTTTATTAATCAGGGGATCTCAAGCCGGTGGTTGTACCCAGCCATCTTCCACATTGAAATTAGGATGTTTTTAAATTTCAATAGCCTTACGTATCATCCTAGGTAAGAAGCGGTGTTCTTTTGCGAGGACTTGTGGTTTATCAAATCTTATATAATGCCGTTTAAAACATGATCACAAACTGCAGACTTCTTGGAACGTTAACTGTCAACGTCAAATTCCATTATTATTTTAGTAAAAAAATAATGAACACAATGAAGACATATTAACTGTAGACGAAACAAGGCCGAGCCGCCACCAGAAGACAACAGTGAACTCTTAGCTGGATCAGTCGAGCGATTTGTTGAACGCTTAAGTTTTTTGTGTATCCGCTTTATGGGTGTTTCGCGATAACTCGATATTTATGCGGTACATATTTATTATCTCCTCTTTTCCATTTACCCTCAGTGTTATTTAATCTGTACTGATATTTTATACAATATAAATATAACACGTAAACGTTCATCACGCCAAATTGTGATTGACAAATATAGAATTGTTTATTGGCTATTATGTATTATCGGCTAGGGTAATCTGCTAATATATGCATATGTATGTACTAGAAATTTATTTATTTATTTTACAAGATAAGGAGGCAAATGAGCAGCGTTACCAATCTTGCCAAGAAAAGGTATGGCCCACATCGCACTATCGATCACTTTCAAAGGTGTATTTTCATTTCATCGCCATTCACCTATTGTTGTGTTGAAAGAAATATTAGTAAGTTATTTCGATAATCCACTAATATTTAATATAAATGCCCGAGGAGGGTTGGCGTCAGGCAGGCGCACGGCTCTAAAAAACTGTAGCCAAAACCTATTACAGTAAGGACTACGGTCCTACTGTGCCAACCCCACATAAAAAGGTGGGAATAGGATGGAGAGAAGAAGATGATTTTAAGTGTGTATTTGTAGGTTATTTTAGGTGTGGCGTGTGCTCACTTACACACTTGTACACTTGGTAATTTTTCTTACAGTACTTCTTTTCAAGCACATGTTTAAAAATAATGCAGTGTAGAGAATATTTTTACGAATTTCACAGAAATAACCACTCCACAACAACCTTGCATGTAGATCGATTTAAAAATACATTAATATAACAATTTGAGTAAATCTCGACCTGCCTACATACGTATACGGTTAGTTCTTACTTTATTTTATAGTTTACTTTGGAGTGTCAACATCACCAATGCGTATTCTTTTAATACAGCCTACTTATTAATTTTAATGAAGATAATGTTGCAAAAGTAAGTGGCAATGTTGGCAGGGAACAGTCCAGAAGAACTTATTATCGATCCGATTGGTAACATACTAAAGAAAGGCGATATAAGGAGTGCCTGTTATCGACGAATGTGTATGCATTGATGTATGGATTTAGGAGAATTAAGATTGGGTTACAGGCGTGAGTATCTTATAATTTGTGCATTAAAAAATAAAGAAACCATTGACTTGGATAAAAACTAGTACAAATAAGGCCTACATCCACTAGCCGAGTACCGTGTCGCATTATTCCGAGGCATTGTCTATGAACTAGTCTAGCGATAAATCAACGGATCTCTAAAACAGATTTTCAGGCACTGCGTAATCCATACACCGACGTCAATTACAAGCCGTTAATATTTATAACGTTAGTCGCTTTCTACGTTGAATACAGAACTTGGTACTGAACTAATCTTCATTTACCTGATGACATAGTAGGTCACTTATAACTTATATTTGAAGTAAGATATACTACGGGAACTAATGGGCAATATTATACTAATTAAAAAAGTAATAGCCAGTAACATTACTAAGCCAATACGGCATACTACTCTTACTCCCTAGTTTACCCAGAGATGTAGGCAGAGATTACAAATTTCCATTTGGTTCGGGTCTGACCCATCTCTCTCGCTTCTTTTAGATTCATACATCTACGCTCGTCGGCTACGGTAAGCAACGCTTTTTACTTACGACGCTATTTCTAATTCTGTCATTAAGAGTCACGTCTAGCATACTTCTCAAACACCGCATCCCAACTGTGTTAATTGTATTAATACGCTTACCCTGCCAAACCCAACTCTCACTTCAGTACATTGTACAGGGACTGTAGGTGGGTACTTATAGAACATTGTTTATTGCTGGACGTGTTTTCATGGACAAATTCTAGCTCCTCACTGCTATTATTTCTGACGTTGTTCTTAATTTAATTGTAACTAATAATAATAGCCTTGGGACCTCACAGCTAAGCCAAAGATGACCTAGTGTTGAATTGTCAGACTCGTAACTCTGTAAAATGTCTATGTAAAATGTGTAAACTTTTGTTTTAAATGTCATAGCGACAAGCAAAATGCGATGGAATACATTAGATTTTTTTTTCAAAGCTTTGAAGCTCTTAATAATTTATCGCCGTTTAGTGTAATGACATTTATCTAATTTTTTCGTTTCCATTTTACAAATCAGGTCAACATTTTTTGGATTCAATTTACTTTTTAAGTGAATTACTTTTAAATGTTTATATAAAGATTATAAATTGTGCGATCAGTGGTGGCCTAGTGGTATAGGCTCTGACTCATGTAACACAGGTTCGAACCCAGGCACGCGGTTTACTTTGTTTAATTTGTTTCATCACCGCTGCTCCAAAAACGGTGAAGGAAAACATCGTGAGGAAACCGACGTGTCTTCAAATTCGTAGACATGTGACATCCACCAACCCGCGCCTGGCCAGCGTGGTGGATTACGGCCCCTTCTTTTCTCGGAGTGAAGGTCTGTGTTTCTGCAGTGGGGAAACGTACTGAAAAGGCTGATTTATTAAAAACTATTAACCCGCCCTTGCTTCGCCCGGGTACCACTAATTATGTTGATCCGATCGCTACCAAACACAGGTATGTGCCAATCTGGACAATCCCGGTAAATTTCATCGAAATCGGTCCAGCCTCTTCGGAGTCTATAGAGAGCATACATCCTTCGCTTTTTATATACTATTTTTTTCATAAAAATGCTATGTTACTTCTAATACCTCCGAGAATATGTGTACAAAGTTTCAAAATGATCGGTGGAGTAGTTTTCGCGTGAAAGCGTAACAAACTTACATTCACATTTATAATATTAGTAGGGATTAATTGTAACCATAGTTAACAATCTCAACATATAAATAGTTATATGAAAATTAAATTTTATGTACGTCGTATTATGTAGATGGTGTGACATTTAAAATATAAGAATAAATGTAAATGTAAAAAACAGACAATATTTTTGAACCATTATTATCACAAGTATATTAAATGCGTATTTTAAGAAAATAAAATTAAATCTAACGTCCATCTGCTTTGTTTTTATTCAGGTGTTTAGTTTTATCGGTATTGATTATTCTGTCCCCCATGCAGCCCGCCCGCGCCCCGCACTCGCCCCGCGGCGCGCCGCATCCGTCCTGTGCGGACCTTGCCTAAAAACAAACTTAATAACTTACCGTTCAGAATTTTAAAATAAATGAATTTCATCTCAATTAAAAGTCAAGCATTTACCCGTTTTTTACTTATTTAACAATTCTTAAAATAGTTATTTTTGGCCAGTTGATCGTCATAGGCGTCCGTTCCAATCGTACAATCCGTTTTGGATTCTATCGCTTTTTATATGCTATTTTTTTCATAAAACGTATCCTATGTTACTTCTAATACCTCCAAAATATGTTTAACATTAACATTCACATTTATAATATTAGTAGGGATTTGGGGTAAACATTAAAGCATAGCGTACATTAAAGCATCAAACCCTAACATTAATGGGTAGGCACAACAAGATATAACGACAAGAATAGGTTGATGAGCCTGCAACATTTATTACCTGGCTGGCTTTCACGGGTAATTTATTGTTTATTGTCTAAGCTTGCTTCAATAGCATCCATGGATTCATTAGGCTTTCAACTAAGAGCTTACTTTTCTTAGATTTAGTGGTAACAAGTATATACCTAACCTATATTTTAAAACAACTCACAATAAGTACCGTAGGAATATTTTATTACATTTCTCTGTTAAACCATTTTCCGATGAGCTGGATGGTTATTATTAATTGAAGGTTTTCTGTACTTCGGGAACAGTTTTCTTTTCGGGATAAAAGGTTACTTAGTTAGAAGTTAGTACCTACCCCATTTAATTTTCTGTTCCCCCGACAATATGTGTGCAATGTTTTCAAGTTGAACGCTTGAGTCGTAAGGACTTAGGCGCGATAAACAAACGCACACTCGCATGCATAATATTTCAGGACCAAACGATTATACTTCCAATGGATTTAAAATTCCTACGTCTACAAAAAAGATAAATTAATTTGGTTTGTATCTAAAACTAACTAAGAATTAACCATTCCAAGTATTATTTTGAGTGAGTATCGCTAATTAAACTAATAGTAACAAGCATTCATATACCTCGGGGGTACGACTGCCTTGTAGCTTTAGAAAACTGGAGCATTTCGCCCACGCTTCAGCCGAGGACTGGCACTATTTATATCATTCAAATTAAATACATTAATACAAAGGCGTCTAATCTTACTGAGAATTAATAATTTCTATAAATGTAATAAATAAAATAATTGATTTACATAGATATTTGTAATATTTACTCACGGTTGGGGACAGTAGCAGTCGGTATCCCGCTGATATATCCTGAAGACGGCAGGATGGGATGGGATGTTGGATGGGGACAGCGGAAGGCACTGCGAAAGGGTTACGCCCAGTTGTGTACTGTAACGTAAATTTAAAACTGCGCTAAATGTGATTTTCTGTCTAAAAATCAATGAATTAACGCATTACCATCGATCAACAACGCAGAAAGGGCTTTGTTGGGAAGACGATAAAAAAATAAGTTTTTTTTAAATAAAAATCCTAATTGAAATTTAACCAATAGTCGATTGGACTACAAAAAAGAAAACATTGTAAAAAACCAACCATAATGGCATTTTGGTGATCCCCAAATGGAGGCACTTTTCCGGTCAAAAAAATCGTTAAATTATAGTTAAATCCTTAATACAATTTTCTGAACTTAAGTGCCTGACCAAATCCCTTACTTCAGTCGGAAAATCAGTTAAGTGGGCAACACTGATTGGTTACTAATATCAACAACGGAAAACACTTTTGGGGACTAATATCCTAATAAGGTAATCATTATCAGCTTTGCAGAGGCAATTGCTTGATAACACTGTGAACAGGCTTGCCATTATTTGTGTACCGCAGTGACGCGGGACGCACTCGACGGGCTGTCGGCGGTCGGCCTCGATACCCCCACCTCCCCCGCGGGGGTCCTAGCCGGAGGAAGAAGGGGCGAGGTGGGAGCTAATCGGAGTGCCCCCAATTCACATACATTTCCTTACAACTAACACAATGTTTACTATCAATAATCATTAACCAGTAGATATTAGAAATAAAAATTCAGGCTCAAACACCGTAACCCTGAGAGGTAGGCAGAGATTACGTTTAGGCACGGCAAACCGGCACTCTCTCAAGCCCCCACACAAATTCATCAAAATGCACAGAATTTTTACTTTTTACTCTGCTAAGATCTAGCCTTAAGATGATCAACCCCCTGTGCCAAGCCTTATGTATATTGAAAACATTTAATAATTAATTAACGGTACCAAGCGTTATGTAAATTGTAAGCACTTCACTTCTTAATTAAATAAAAATTAATAACCAAATCATTTAATCCGTTAAAGACATTACAAAGTCAATACCACTTACCTGTTTATTCATACTACTATTGAAATATTGTAGAGTGAAGACATTAATATGGCTTGAAGTAAACAACCTTTACATAGAAATAACAAAAAAATAATTCAAAGAGCCAAAACCGTCAGTGTTTCTTCTGAGACAAAGATAAAGTGTGTTATGTGATAAGATATACGACAAAAGCACAAATTACAATGATGTTTGCTACAACAGAAGTTATTAAGATTATAAACAACTTTAGGAGATCTTTATCACAAGTGTCGCTGAGAACAAAACAAAATGAGATCCACCCGTAGATATGATTGCTTGTCAATTCTAAATTATAATTCTAGTTATTCGGTAAATAAAATAAAATATAATAATACTTTCTTTGACTTGAATATTCCGTTGGCATATTTTATACATTAGTCAGCAGTGGTGGCTCAGCGGTTTAGGCCCCGACTTACGTACTATAGGTTACGGTTTACTTTGTGTAATTTATTTCATCACCACTGCTCCAAAAACGGCGAAGGAAAACATCGTGAGGAAATCAGCATGTTCTTAGAACCACCAAATTCGAAAACATGTGACATCCACCAACCCGCACTGGGCCATCGTGGTGGATTACGGCTCATTCCCTCTCTCGGAGAGAATGCCTGTGTCCCTGCAGTGGGAAGTATTCTAAAAAGGCTGATTTTTTATTATTATTATACATTAGTTGCATTAGTAGTTGAAAACCTATTCAACTTAATGTATAAAATACGCCATATGAATATTTCGTGGTCACTTAGTGAAAAGACAAAGACCATCGTCTTGTGTCATGTGTTCATTGACATGCTGACAATGACTATTTCTGCCCACTGCCGTAAGTTTTGCTTTTAAAGTCCGACCTCCGACAAGGGCTCACGCTTTTGTTTAATGTAATTTGAAAAACTATTTAGAGATAATTTAAAACGTAAAAGTTTCCTCGTGTCTGCTATGACATATGTGTACTTACAAAGTTACGTCAACATGTCTTAAACAGATATAAAAATGATAGCAATGAATGATAGATTATGAAAATAATGTCATTATTTGATTTGTATAAATAAAACGAATTTTCTATTGAGTAAAAGAAAAAACAAAGTATTAAATATCGTTCAAAATGAAATACAAAGTTGGATTAAAACCGTACTCATTTCATTTGCCAACTGCAAGCTAGCATACATTTCAATGCCTAGCGACAAACGGTCTATTACAAATTCATTTAAATCTACCTGTACATTGTATTTATAACGGTCGGTCGCTGTGTTTCAAGGCCAGGAGATTTTAAATCCCAGAATCTCATTTAAGGTAAATACAATTAATCGCAATATTTACGTTACTAAAAACTTCTAACCGAATACAAATTACTCCTCATGTGTGAAAATTATTTTCACTCACTCGGTGTCGCACTAATGCCGGTGAACGCTCATATATAGAATGTGTCAACTACTATAATTGTAACTTTAATGAAATAGACATTATACGCACTTCAAAATGTAGATACAAAAAATAAATTTGTAAATTACTAGTGACCGCCCCGGCTTCCCCCGGTTACCACTTATATTGATCCGATGGCTACCAAACACAGAAACACCCGTTGTGCCAATATGGACAATCCCTGCAAATTTCATCGAAGTCGGTCTAGCCGCTTCGGAGTCTATAGTTCTAGGGAACACATACGTCAACTTTTATATACTAACAGTGACCCTCCCCGGCTTCGCCTTGATACTATTAATTATGTTGATCCGAACTCTACCAAACACAGGAACACCGCTGTACCAATCTGAATAATCCCTGCAAACATCGAAATTTCGGAGTCTGTAGGTCTATACGTCGCTTATACATACGTAGTTTATATATACGTAGTTTTATATACTATATGGCGTTGAAGTAGCTAGATTTTTAGATTTTTTGACAAACATTATTTTTGTTTTTCGTAAAAAAAATCATAAAAAGTATCCCATGTTGCTTTTAATACCTCCAAGAATTTGTGTAGAAAGTTTCATGATGATCGGTTGAGTAGTTTTCGTGTGAAAGTGTAACAAACAAACTTACATCCACATTTATCATATTAGTAGGGATTAGCTTCATCGCTATTACGATCAACAAGTGTTTGTCTCTAACATAAAATAAATAATCTATGATAAACGGTTCTGATGCTACATTTACTTTTTTTTTGTGCGTTTTGTTTTTTCAAATAAATTAAAAACAAAATCGAAATACAGTACCACAAAGCTAAAGGGTCGATGAAAAGTGTTGGGGAGTATATGTGTATGTGTGTACGTGTATGCATGTGTGTGTGGGCGACAGGTTGACGTCGGTAATTGAAGCCAGGAAGCTGCTGACACGCCCCTGACGTTTGCTTTGTTACCGTGTGACTAATAAACACTTCGTAAATCGCATTATTACCTTCAGTCATCTAGTTGATGAAAGTATAGATATAGAATTGTACAATTAATATAAGTTCAAATTTTTATTATTATTTTAATACATACTTACTTATTTTATATTTACATCTATATATATAAAAATCAATTGCTGTTCGCTAAAACTCGAGGACGGCTGAACGGATTTATCTTATCTTGGTCTTGAAATGTTCGTGAAGGTCTAGGGAAGGTTTAAAAGGTGAGAAAAAAACGAATAATTGCCGGGAAAACCCTAAAAACAGCCCTTCTTTATCCCATACAAACGTTTAAAATGTAGAGTCAATTTGAATTTTATTGCTATTCAATAAAGTTCATATTAAATTATAATCACTCAGTGTTATCTAAGAAATGTAGGTGTGTTTCTAACTTTAAGGAGTCAATTTGCAATTTATTGCCACTAAACAAAGTTCAAATTCAATCATATCTAACAAAATAGACTTCGCGCGCGCGTTGGAGGTTCTAATGTCGCGTTCCGAAACTAAACAAATTGTATAGTCACAAAATGTAATCGATCATTAGTAGTACTGATTTTTAATTTGGTCGGCTTCGCGAAACTTAATTTTAACTAACTTCAGTTGTTAACCTATCAGATTATTTTGTTTTATCCCTACTTCCCTACTAATCTCTACTATCCCTACTAATATTACAAATGTGAATGTAAGTTTGTTTGTTACGCTTTCACGCGAAAACTACTCAACCGATCATCATGAAACGTTGTACACATATTCTTAGAGGTAGGAGGTTTTTATGAAAAAAATAGAACATCTGAGGCATCTAGGGGAACCTATATCGATCAGAGTAGTGACTTACTAGAAAAGCTATGTGAGGAATATTCATAACTGACGAGCATATACTCCAGTAGACAGTATGGATGGGGAAGAAGTGAGACAGCTGTGCCAGGATCGCGCCAAATGGAACTCCATAATCTCTGCATACCCCTTTTTGGTTACGGGCGTGACCGCATATTATTATGACTGTTTTAATTAAAATGGGTAAAAATAGTTCAAATTGTAATTCATTTGGAATGTTACTGTAAATCTTTAATCAATATTTGAAAGTCGTAGCTCGTAGAGGCCTTGGCTACGCAGCTACGCAGTATCGATTACGCGTAGTAACTATACTCCTAACGTATTCTCCACGGGCTTCACGTTTCACCTCTGAAATAGAATAAAAGAATAAAAAGGAAAAACATCATAGAGTGGCTGAACACAGAATTTATTATTTCGTCGTCGTGTGTGTTTGAATCCCAACAGACTTACTACTTTATGAGCAAAGACGTTGATAGTTTATTTTTTAAATTTATTACGTATTTATTTTTGAACGTAAAAGTTTTTATCTTCGCGAGTATATTACACACACCTATTACTATGCATAAATAATTCCAATTAGCCTTTTAATATTGCGTAAAACTTTTCTTCGGTACGTGGGAAACCCATCTGTGTTGTAAGTTCTATGAAAACTAAATTATAACTATTGTGGTCTCTTTCTAACATTAAGATACCATCGTGCTAACTTATACTATCCATAATTACAATATGTGAAATATAAATTCTATATAAACGGTAGCTTTTATTAAGATTTGATCCAAAAACTTTAAAATCTAACGTAGCTGGTGTGAGACGTACCGCTGTATGAAAGCTGTAGTACGAGCTAGAGGTCCGATAGCAATGATTTATGGCTGTAACACTGTAGAAAATGTACGTTAAATAGCAAAAGCCTTTGATACTGCAGAATAACAGAGCTTTCTTACCGTGGAAAAATCATTAAAATCAATACAGTAGTTCCAGAGTAACCCGTTAGAAACAAATACATTTATCAATTTAATAGGTGTAGATTTGTCATTTTATAATTCAGCATTTAAAGTGGTTAAAGATGACAATCATTTTCCTTGAACATCGTTTCCGAAGTCTTTTGAAACCTTTATGTAGGTTCTTAAATCGTACATACAGTCTCCTTGTCATTAATAAACAATAATTGTAACACAACTTGATCTGTCTGGCCAGTTAAATTCAAAATGAAGCTTTCCAAATTGGAAACGTTATGTAATAAGTATTTCACTATTATACAACTTGCATAACTGTTTCTGTCTATATCTATTATCCCTACAAATATTATAAATGTGAAATTGAAAATCTGGAGTGATTTATATACTGATTTAATAAGGGTTTAAAAAAAACAAGCGATGCGGGTATTTGCAGTCTCTGTTCTTAAATAAACAACGTTATAAATAAGTGCAGCTTATAAATTTAATTGCCTTCGTGTTAATATCAAGTCAGTCCTATCGTTGGCGTCTGTGAATCCTTTCGTCTGCGCCGAACAACATTCTGAGAATTCCTCAGCCGTGAAATTCCTTTAGTTATTGGATATTGGGCAGGTTGCAAGTTTAATTATCTTGCACTGCATAATGTGATATAAAATGAGTTTTTGTTAACAAGCCTAAAATTATTTTTCCTCAAAATAACTAATTATTTGTACGTTATTAATTTAATAATAATATTTTTATATCATTTTTCTTATCTTGACCCACTAAGATAAAAGTAATGACAACGCCCATAAAAATGTCACAGAAGTGTTTAAAGAAAGTGTATATAGATATAAAGGTATGACTTACTTTAAAGTAATATCAATGATAACTTAAATTATGTATTATTAGCCAGTTCCATGATTTCTTAGTGGTATATTTTTTATTTTAAATGTTATATAAAATTAAATAAATATTTGTAGATTATTGAAATAATTTACTAATATTTCTTTTAACAATATCAATTCAGTTTCGAATCTTGCTAGAATATGGTTCAAGACAATAGTCGAAGGGCAAATTCGAACCCACGACCGGCAGTCCGTATACCCTTAACCATTAGACTATTGGCGCTTCAAAGATAGGAGACATCGTCTATAAAAATAATTAACCAATTATTAAACAACAATAAATATCTGTGGAAATACAATTTTTCTTACTTTTAAATTTAAATAAATAATTTATATCATTACTTTTAAATTTTAATACATATGAAATAAAAAGTTACGAAGTCGGGATTTGGCGTGAACTTCGAAACTAGTCCATTACAAGATGAACTCTAGAATTATTCAATATGCAGAGTTGGCAACTTATATTTTATTTCGACTATGCTAACTCGTGTCTATCTGCAGCTTCTTGATACTCTGCTCCGTATATATCTCGAGTGAACTTGTGGCTACATTTATCTATTATTATGTTCATACCGATTTAAGTTTATGACAAGCGGCAAAATAAAGAACGCATTTTGTCTTAATTAACAACGGTAAAGTACTATGTATGAAAGTAGTAGCTTTGTACTGGCAACAGCCGTTTGTGTGACTGGGCCGGACCGGGTACCGGGTAAAAATTAACATTTCCGGTACATAAGTAGAGATTGATAAAGAGAGCATGCTATCTGTTCTTTAGTAGATTATTATCTTCTCATTGGTTTTATTTTCTGTGTTACATACATAAAATATAAATGTTATCTCCAACATAGAATCTCTTAATACTAATTGAGAGTTCGCAAGTCTTAATAAATCTAGTTGGGGCGGTAAAAGGCGGCGGGCCAACGCTCCTCTCGACCGATCACTAGACTAATCGCTGGACTCATCCGCCGACTGACATTACCTCCGGTGATATGACATTCTTTGAGTAACTTAGCACGAGTATCTTAATGTTTATTATTATTTATGATTTTGTTAATTTCTCTACTACAATGAAAGCAAACCATATCAAAGTCAAAGGCGACGACTGTAAACAGAGTTTTCAGAAAGAAAATATATTCATCTCTTACTTCTAAAAACTAAAAAAGTGAGCCGTTCACTTGGTTGTAACTGACACACCTTCAATAAGAGTGGTGTGGTTTCCGCACACCTTCCTACCTAGCACAACCGCCTTGTAAGATCCGATGCCGGGATGATCTCTAGCGGTGTATCCAAACCAATACGACTTAGAAACGTTGCGTTAATTTTAATATTATATAATTAGATATACAAATAGAACGAGATATGCCACTCGAAAAAGTTATACTCGAAAGAAATAATCTCGAACGAGTTATACTCGAACGAAATAATCTCGAACGAGTTATACTCGAACGAAATAAACTCGAGTGAGTCATAAGACTCGAACGAATTATAAGACTCGAACGTTCGTACCTTCGATAGTCATATGTTAGACTTTCTTCCATTTTCTCTTTAGTTTGTTTTTTAACGAAGGACCCAACCAAAAGGTTTTATAGTGTTTTTTTTAATCTTATCTAGATTGTTGTTAGATAATATAATGTACCAAGATATTTTAAAAATGGGCACAGGAAAGTGGCTCGCGACTACCGTGCCCCGATCCCGTCAGATTAATATTAAATAGAGAACCCTTGAGATTACAGTCGAAAAGTTTCTACATAACACCAGACGTTGTTTAATATTTAAAAAAACTCTTGTACTTTTCGTACTCCGTGAAAATTCATACCAGCATATTCATAACATTAATAATTAGAACATTGATTCATCTTGCTAATCACCGTCATCAGCATGTGTCAATGCACAAATGGACATACGTCTGCCCCAATATTAAGGCCTTCCCACTGCCATCACGATGTTTTCAATCTAAGGACCATTCCGAGAATTTCCTGTCCCATCTGTATGTACTAACTCGCCCGATCAATGATTTAATACAAAAATGTAGCAGGTATGTCATTAGCAGACGAAAAGTGAAAAAAACTTCCCAATTTGGACATATTCTGATAATCTTCTTTAGTTGACGTATGTGTTTACATTTGTGATTAAGTAACAAACACCAACTTTCTACCGTTTTTTATTATTTTAATTACGCTATCCTTTTTACACCATTCGATGTGTGACCGCGCGTGAATGTGTCGCAGCGCGTTCCCTACCTTTAATGGACAGAGGAGGATCACCTCCGAAATATTACCACTCAAATATTATTTTTCCTGTCTATCAAGGCAGGAAAAATAATATTTCGTTTTCCTCATTTATCCCGTCCTCGTCCAATCCTCTTTCCCTTCCCATCCTATCCTTATTAGGAAAGGCTGGGGCTGCATTGTGTACTTGTACTTCACGCTTGTCTTCTGTGACGTCGTGGTATTTCACCGGTCCAGCCGGCCCATTCGTATTGTTGTTACGGGCTCTACCGCAGTTGAGCTGTTCTTTTGTAATGAAAATCGTAAAATCTACATTTATAATATTAATTTAAAAAGACGAGAAGGCGTTAAGACGTTTTTTCCCAAAAACACGCTTCACAAATTTAGGTGAACAACGAGGTTTCTATTTACTCGTTCGCGTTGTAGCGATGATTAAAGATTTACAGTAACATTACAAATGAATGACAATTTGAACTATTTTTACCCATTTTAATTAAAACAGTGATAATAATATGCGGTCACGCCCGTAACCAAAAAGGGTATGCAGAGGTTATGGAGTTCCATTTGGCGCGATCCTGGCACAGCTGTCTCACTTCTTCTCCATCCATACTGTCTACTGGAATACATGCTCGTCAGTTATGAATATTCCTCACATAGCTTTGTTAGTAAGTCACTACTCGGATCGATATAGGTTCCCCTAGATGCCCTAGAACGTCCCCTACCAACACCGCCATTCACTTTTGTTGTTGTTTCGTTAATCTCTCTTTGTTCATCATTTTAAATACATATTTATTAAAATACTAGTGACCCGCCCCGGCTTTGCCCGGGTACCACTAATTATGTTTATCCGATCGCTACCAAACACAGGAATGTGCTAATCTAGACAATCCCTGTAAATTTCATCGAAATCGGTCCAGCCGTTTCGAAGTCTATAGGTGTATAGGGAACATACATACTTCGCTTTTCGTACAAAGGGTAAAAAATAACGATTCGTTATATAACCATAAAAAAAGATTTTCAGATCAATTCAATGTATTGTACTGTATTGTCTCTTTTTAAAATTGGTCTCTTAAACTACTCCATTTCTTCGTAACGAATTGATAACGGACAATGAATACGTATCAATCTGTATATTTTATACGGTCATTACATTACCGAATGGTCATAGAGTCTAAGGATTATCATGTTTCTCGATTATACTTTATTACTTATATAATATAATTTCTTAAAGTACGTTGAAAATAAATAACCTGTAATTGTATAAAATAAGTTTTATGTGCTATAAAATTTTATCACAAAAGGGTTAGTGAAAATCAATTAACAAATTAACTGTTCCCGCACAAGCCTAGTAATATTAAACATGCAATCTGTTAGATATCCAATCATTGACTTTATTTCACTGTAAAGGAAATTCATATAACGCCGCAGGCAGGGCGGTATGGGGGAGGTTTGTGGAGGCGAGCGGGGAGAAGTGCGTTCCTCGTAAACGTCAAAGGCTATCACTGTTTAAACAAAGCTGTAGATAGGTTTTCGCGTTTAGTGAGTATCCTACTCACTAAACGCGAAACGCTGCTGACATTGATACAATTTTCCTGTTTGATTTAACTGATTTATTACCAACTATACAAAAAATAGCCGAATTATATACAATACACCTTCCAATATCATCATCATCATCATCATCCTGCCCTTTTCCCGCTTTATATGGGGTCGGCATTAGTTTTCGACTTCCATGTCAATCTATCATCCGTCATTTCAGTCGTCACTCCCTTCTTGATCATGTCATCTTTCACGCAATCCATCCATCTTTTCTTAGGCCTACCCCTACCGACATATCCCTCTACATTCATTTCTAAGACTTTCTTTGTCACATGCCATTCTTCCCTCCTCATAACATGCCCGTACCATGCTAACCTTTTGCTCCTTAACTTTTCCACTATCGGTGCTACTTACTAATATAAATAAATATCTAGAAAAATCATATTCCATAAGATATTTAAATGAACATTTTTATCAAGTTGTAATCATAATTAAATAGACTATTAATGTCCATGTAACGCTAACTAATGTTCTGCCGCAAAACACGTCTTTCTCAATTTTCTTCATACTATCATTACTGCGACGTGCTTTCTCCATGGCATGGCTATTAGGCTAAAGACATTCAAAGTCTACTGAACTAAACTGAACTGAATTAATATAAAATCTTCAAAGTATGCTGTTCACCATTAGAAAGCAATCATTTTGAATATTTAGCACACAAAACTATTTGGGAACTTTAAGTTAAACTTGAATCAAGCGGTCACATAAAATCAGGTAATCCACTAGCTTCATAACAATATTACTTTGGAGAAAATTGGTACATGATATTAAAAAGTGATAAACTACCAGCATGTAGATCAAAGCAATGGCGTAGCTTATTCCAGATTCGCGCGGCAAAATACGACGAGCGTGGCAGTAAATGAAGTTGCAATAATTCATTCCCGCGGCCGCATGTGAACAGGTCTTGTTATACTGGTTGAACTAGTCGCTCGACCTGTTGGACTAACTATCGGTTTGTCGGTCACTCCCTTGCGGGTTGGACTTAACGTGTCCTCAAAAAAATGTTCCACTTCTAAAACATGCAACACTGCTATGTTTTCTTTCAGCGCAACCAAGGGATCGGATCACTTGATGACATCAATATGTCAAATAAAGGTTGTTTTTTTTTATTTTTTAAAATAATATAAAGGTTTTTTTAAATGTTTTTGATGATCGATTTAACAACGATTGAGGTTCGGGCGTCTGCTTTATATTCACAGGAAAATTCGGAAAAATCAAACAAATGAGTAGTCGATAATTGCACCGTTTGACTTCAATTTTACAAAACTTCATTGACATTATACATTAGTTAAGTTGGATATTAGCGTGCATAATCATAGAAACATACAGTTTTTATAAAGTTTAAAGCAATAGTCGAATTCAGAAAACCGTGCGTACATATTTTAAAAGCTACGGTCTTGTAAAATACGCTCTTTTTTAATTTCTTAAGTAGCCTTAACGCGAGGCTCTGCACGAAAGTTAAAAAGTTAAAGTATTTGGCGCATTTAACAAAACATTTGCTAAATGATCTCAGACCACTTCGCCGTCTCTACTGCCGAGCCTGGAGCGCTCAGCGCTGGGACAAAAGGTGCGCTGGGATAATTAAAAAAGAAACTGCAATATATAGCCGCCGATGAAAGGATAAAGAATGCTCGGATCCGTTGCTTGACTCATCGCCCAACTCCTTAGCTTAGTTTGATATTGGCTACTTAGAAACATAAATTATTTTGTTGACAACCAAAACAAATCTCCGTCTTTATAAGCTGTAGTGAAATGATTGATTTTGTTAGTTCAAACTGTAACCCAAATTATTGGTTCACGACTTTCGGAATGCGATCCGATCTAACAAATTTTGTAAGAATTCTAACCAAAATATATACAAATAGACTACCGTCTCGTGAAAAATTAACATTCAAATTGGTAGAAACAACTAAAAACGATATATATGGACATGAATTTTAATAATTAAAAAGGATGCTCATAAACGATATTGAATCTTATAATTATGTAGTTAAGAATCAATATCCTTTGAAGTTAGTACCGAAAATACGGACCTTCAGTGCCACCCCTTCCTCCCAGTCACCCCCGCTGCCCCCGACAACGTTCTGAGAATTCATTTACAGCGAAATAGGTTCGATTATTGGATAGTACTCAGATTGCATGTTGCTCTACAGACCTACTTCATATATTACGATGTACATAGTAAAAACAATCTAATGTGAGCTGTTTGATTAGTTTTGTCGCTTAGCATGCCACTTTGTTCGCATCAAATAATTACCTTGAATCATCTGTATCCAGACGCGAAAACGTTACTTTTTGTTTCATCCAATTATTTGGCAATTATTTATAACCATGAAGATTGTTATTACGGTTAATTTTACAAAATGTTAATTGTGCGCGCATACAGTTAACGTTTTAACATTGCACCTAATCGAATTATTCATTTATAGATAGCATGCAGATAGAAAATATTAGTGTTTTACGGAAGCAGGTGGCCAACGAGCAAGCAGATCACCTGATATTAAGTGACTACCACGTGGCAAATTCTTTGCCTACCATTAACGGACAAAGGAGGGAAAGGTAGGCAGGAAAAAGTATATTTCCTATTCCTGTCCACAAATCCCTCCCCGGTCTAATCCTCTTCCATTTCCCATCATTTCTTAATAAGGAAATGATAGAAAGTGGGAAAGGATTTGCGCCTCCTGCACCTCACTCATCAGTCGAAACGCAGAATACTTCTACTTCACGCCTATCTTCTGTGAGTTATAATATTGAGATGCAGGGAAGGAACTCCGGGCATCGACAGCTAGTGTTAACATGGAAAAAGAGAGCTGTCGTTTTAAATCATGTCATAGACTAATCTATACTCTATACCTATTGTAAATCACCCTCGAAAAGTAACAGTTGAGATACTTTTAGGCTTTCTAACCGACTTCAAAAACGAGAAGGCTATCAATTCGTCTGTATGTTTTTTTGTACGGGTTATGTGTACTTGTCGAATATGTAGATGTTTGTATGTACAGAGAAGGACTTAATAGTATCATATATATATATATATATATATATATATATATATATATATATATATATATAAATCATTTATTTGTTAACACCCCGACTTACACACCATACTGACCTTGTTTCTTAAATCAAAGTCTGAATCTGCCTTCGCTGGCTCAATATTCATAATATTGCTTATCGAGTTTGTTCACGTTATATTCAACTTTTACATGGACTAGTCGAGCGACGGGTCCACCTAAACAGCAAACGACCTGGAAAATTGACGCGTATAATAAAGTTTACTTTATGCGCTATGAATTAAATATTGAAGTTTATAAATGCACTGTAAATTGAATGTATTCATTAAAAGTTCATCAGTAAAAAGTAACGTTAAAAAGAAGGTGTACTATGTTGTTGTCTATTTTATATAAAAAAGTACCCAAGGTGTAGTTAAAAATATATCGTAATGCAACTGTTTATAGTTTTATGGATAATTATTATTCTTCTTGTGGGGGTGTAGGCACCCCCACCTCTCAGTTTTCTTATGCCGCACACTGCATGCGCCTTGTCAGAGCATCTTATCTAAAAACTTAGCGTTAGATATTCGTACCTTTAAATAATTATGAATCGTCATGATTGACTATAGAGTTTGTTACAAATCGAGGTGAACATTTCATGAACAAACAAACGTCATTTTCCATATACACGGCGGCCAATAAGAGTTTGCATACTTTGATCAGAAATGTTATAATTTTGTGGAAATCGTGAGATATAGTGAAGAGAAATTGTCTAATACGGATAGGTAATGTGACAAAGTTGTCCATAACATGTCCTACACTCCCACTGAGAATTAATGATTGCGTCTTCGACTACCAGCGACTTCGTTTTCAAAAACACAAAAAACATAGGGTGCGTCCAGATCTGGCGAATGTACAGTTCACGAAAGGCTCGCGAGCTGTGCTTTCGTGACGCATTCGCCAGATGTGGACACACCCTAACCTTTAGCCGGGGTAAAAAATGGAACCTTGTTGTGTCCATGTCAAGTCTAATTTGGTACGCAGTTATCTACTTAGTGTTTCAAGTTTCACAAAGTACTAAGCATCTACTATTTGATAATGGAATCAATTTGAAAACTGTTGAAAGTTTTCATAGCGTGACTCTACATAGAAAACAGGAAACACATTTTCAACCATTGGAATTACAAGTAAAGGCTATACAGTAAACAGTAACTTGGTTCATAACCCTAATGGAACGCAATGCGTTGAACAATAATGTACACTTAAGGTTTTAGGCAAAAGGCGCATTGTTATAACG
Source organism: Papilio elwesi (assembly GCA_029849275.1). NCBI lineage: Eukaryota > Metazoa > Arthropoda > Insecta > Lepidoptera > Papilionidae > Papilio > Papilio elwesi. The sequence continues at coordinate 7,994,494 of CM056700.1, read as the reverse complement.
TGATTATAACGCCTAGCTACGGCGTTTAGTATTTTAATACGGCCGTTACGTGTTTGATTTACACTGATAATAAATCACTTAACATAATTACTTGTACTTGTTGATTGCACGCGCTAAAACTTGGCAGTAAACGTTCGCTTGACGGATTTATAGGTTCCGAGAACTTATGTTTGTGCCTACGTTCACCGCCTTGTGTTACCTTTAACAATGTAGTTATAGGTACCCTTAATAATAGTTCCAGTCATAAATGAAACATTGCTTATAAATTTCTTGTTTATCGTGCTAAAGCTTTAAGTTTTACTCGTGTACGTAATGATATTTTTATCGCTTGTATAGGCCTCGACATCTATAGACATTACCTAAAGGAAAATGATATGTAACCAATTTTAGAGAATTTTCAATATTTTAGGCTTACGCTCACTAACTTGGAGCGTCTTGATGGCCACAATTCCATCTTAATTCCGAATACATAATGTGTGTACGTACTTATATTTTATACGTATGTAGGGAACAACCCATAACATGTTAATGACTCCTGCTAGTCTTTTTATTGGCATAGCCAGGGGGAGGGCCTGTTCCTTAAGCCGTTCTCTCAAAAATCATCAGAATTCTTCTTGTTTTTTTTTTCTAGCATAATTCTATCCTCATTTAAATTAGAAAAATATAGTATACTTATTAGTTACCTTGATAAACTCTAAGTAATATCTTGATCAAGATATTACTTTCCCACTAGTCAGCTCGGCATGACGCGTGGGTATTGTAATAAGGAAATATATTACATCACTCTATATTCTTTACAACTATACATAAATTACGAGAATGATAAGTGGCAAATTTTCAAGCAATAGTCCGTTTGAAGAACCAATAAACCGTCCGTTTGAAGAAATAATAAACAATTTAAGCGACTGCCCCCAACTACTCTCGGAGTTTATAAATTGAGAGTTCCTTCAAGATATCCTCGTAAGAAAATAAATGCCTGTTCTCATGTCCTTTTCGTAAAACTGTTATGGGTCGCAACTGTCCTGTCTATAGAATGTCCAGGCAACTTAATGCAATCGGAAATTCTTCAGATATTTTTTTCGATTCAATAAATAAGTTTCGTCGGACCGTCAAGTCGTATGGATCGACCGATATTTGCAACTAGTTATAAGTAGGTGCATATAGACTATGCTTACTAAATTGTACTATGCTTAAGGCATGTTGTGTTCGTCTTTAAGTAATTGTGCATTGTCAACCATGTATCCTGTGTTATTGTGTTTTGCTCTAAGTTAATGTACAATTGTTGACGAGCCATTAAATAAATAAATAAATAAAAAACCCGACTGACTGTATCGCTATGACACTCCGGAAAAGAATACGAATCGAGGGACACTTCTCTTCAAAATCGGTCAAGACAATTAGACTTCTGGACACAATGGAACGAACATACATACATACTTATATGTATATATACCTTGTTACATTGCAACAACATATGATTGTTGTAAAGAAACGATCACTCACCATACACAGCGGCCATTACACTTTTGGAAATCGTGAGATAAAGTGAAGTAAAATTGTATCTAATGTTATAAAGTTATATGAGAAATAGTTGGTTTTTGAAAATATTTTGGATATCACAAATTTTAACGTAAAAAACCTTGGCTTACAAAAATCACATCTTGCTATGAAACAAGGTATACATACATACATACCTGCGAAAAAAACATTACCCGTCTGTCAGTCGCACAATTTTTTTTTTATGTGAGACGGTGGCAAACGAGCAAGCAGATCACCTGAAGCAAAGTGAGCGCTACCCATAGACACCCGCAACAAGCAAATGTGTTGCAGATGCGTTGCCTACCTTTAATGGACAGAAGAGGTCATATACAGGAAAAAGGATATTTCCTTTTCCCCGTTAATCCCCTCCCCGTCCAATCCTCTTTCTCTTCCCATCCTATACCTCTTATGAGGAACGGGTGGGAAGGAGAAGAGGACTGAAATTAGGCCTCCGGCACCTCACTCATCACACGAAACGCAGAGTACTTCTACCTCACGCCTGTGTTCTGTGAGGTTTTTTTTTTTTTTTTTTTTTTTTTTTTTTTTATATTACAAAGTGGCAAACGAGTAAGCGGCCCCTGGAAATAAGTACCGCTACCCATAGGCATCCGCAACAAGCTAATGAGTTGCAGATGCGTTGCCTACCTTCATGGACGAAGGAGGGGACAAACAGAAAAAAGGATAATTCCATTCCCTGTCCATCCCCTCCTCATCCGTCAAATGGAGGAAAGGATGGAAAGGAAAGGATGGGAAGAGGAAGAGTTTCGTCTTCCCATCCTTTCCTTATTAGAAAAGGGTAGGAGGGTGAAGAGGACTACAATTAGGCCTCCGGCACGTCACTCATCAGACGAAACGCAGAATACTTCTACTTCACGCCTGTCTTCTGTGACGTCGTGGTATTTCACCGGTCGAGCCGGCCAATTCGTGGAACAGATGTTGTTGCGGACTCTAGACTGTTAAGCAATAAATAAAAGGTGTGATAAAATAAACAATTTCTTCAGTAATAATAATATATTTTGTTTCACAAATTTGTATTTACATGATGCTTACTTAAAATATATTGATCTACAAACAACAATTCAAAAAACATAAATACTATATCGGGTGTACTTTTATTGGTATTTGTTCCTGAGGGAACGTATTGAAAGCTGCGATGTTTAGACCCACAAGGCCAGTAAATACTACAAGCGTCAACGCTTTACAACGGACATAGTTGAACACTGACATTTTATTTTATTAAATACAATTTATTTAACAAAACTTGGGTTTATTAAAGACTAACAAGATTTGTTGGAATGCTTGCAGTGATAGCTATAAAGCAAAGCCAATGAAATTAGGTCATTTTGAACCATAACCACAATACAATAAGATATATTTCAACATGAGTAAGTTATCAATGTCAACAAATTATGTACAGAGAATTGAACACTGTAATATCATTAGAATTGCTTCAGTCAAAGGCTCGGAGTTCATAATGCGAAATGTTTGTAATGTTGTTTACAAGTGCCCGAGGTGTGAGTTAAATTGGTTAAAATGTTGACTCCAACTTTGACTGTGCGCTTTCCACTTGACTTCACTACTATGACGGGCTGAGCTTACAAATATATTCGCCCAATAATCTATTTAGAAGAGTAAATCTTCATCTCCTTCATCGAGCAAGTTGGCGATGTCGCGTACGTCCTGTCCGGCTGCCAACTTAGCCTGCTTTAGCTGTAAATTATAAGACACAAATTATGCAGAAAGTCTCGCTAACACAGGGTAACGGTGAAGTTTGCTGGAGAGTATCTAAGAAGTGGTGAGATAATGTCTTCACCCTTCTTAAATACAAAAAAATCACCTAAAACTTTGTTTGCCGATTCCAATTAATTACTGATTACCACGAATTAAGAGACAATGAATACAAGAAATTATAGTAAGCTGTAAATTGTTTGCGTATTACATAAGAAAGTTTCTTACTTTTGTACTTGTTGGGTACTTTATTATGTAATACCGTAATAAAGTTTCTTGTACATACAAATTTTTTAAAGAGAATATTTATCATATAATGTAAAAAATATTAACCATAACATTGCCTTAAACAGTTTTAACTCTAAAACTTTATGAAGTTTATTTGTGTAATGAGTGGTAATAAAATTTTGGGTTACTTACAGCTTCCGCTTTGTCCTTGATAATCTTCTTCTTATCTTGAATCTTCTTCAGACGATAGAATTCCTCACGCTCCAGCTCGTCAAGCTCGGAGATGATGTACGCCAACGTGCGTTCCAACCGAGGGATGATCACTGTGGATCACAAAACCTATGTTAAAAAAATGTGTTGAATAGAATATCCTACCTTGACATTCAAGTAAGCTACCCAGAATACCTAGAAAGAATCTCTTAATTTAAACAAAATCTCGAATGCAATCTGTTACAATTAAGTTTCGTTCCTATGTATTTATAACTAGCGACCCGCCCCAGCTTCACACAGGTAGTTTCTCCATATAAACAATCATCCTCATACTTAAGCTAATCGCGCCAACTGTCAAAGGTCTGACAGGTATGGTAAAAGCTACAAGGTTACCTACACTATAATATGGTCATTAAGTTTTATAAATTCCTAATTTTCGACGCAACTTTCTCAAGTTTTTTATATCATAAGAACCTAGTCCAGCCAACAACAAGCACAAAAAGAAAGAATAAGCGAGATCGGTCCAGCCATTCAAGCGTGATGTCGTGACCGAGGGAAATAGGGATTCATTTTTATATATACAGATAAAATACTTAGTGATACACTAAAACTAAGCATACATGCATTGATGTATATATGTAGAAGAAGCGAGAGGTGTGCCAGGGTCGCGCCAAACGGAAGTCTATTATCTATATCTCTACCTACCCCTCAAAGTTATGGGCGTGAGGGTGCATTTATTTATTTTATTTTTAAATTCTTAGCTTGCTTTGCCTAAATTAGACATCAGATTGGCAGCTCATTACATTTGTAATTTTTAATTTACATTGTTTCAATGTTTTTTAAAAGCTAAATTGCCTGAATAACCATACCTCAATGTAATAAATAATTTCACACCCATGTTTTTGTGAAAATTAATGCATAATCTGTACTTTATATGACAGAACTTTTTTTTCAAAAGTTATTGATATTTTGATATTGAGCTGTTTGCTGCTGAAAAATGTATATAAATGATAACTTTGCAAAATAAAAACTTTAGTCACAAATTGTTCATACCATTCATTTGTAAAAAAAATGGAATTTTAGTATGAAATTACATTTTTTTTCTTCTTATTTTACAGTTTAAAGTGAAGAAAATATATAAAATAAATAAATATTTGATCAAGCCCGTACGTAACCCAAAGAGGTAGATGGAGATTATGGATTTCCATTTGGCATAGTCCTGTCACACCTCTCACTTCTTAGACTTCCATTAATCTATGAATACATGGTTGTCAGCTGGGCAGCCTTTGGGCAGTCTTTTTAGTAAGCCACTAGACTGATAGATATTTCTATCACCAAGGGTATTGGTATCCCCTACCAACACTGCCACTCACATTTTCATCATAAATTTATTTTGTTATTCTCTCTTTTAAAACATTATTTTTACTCCTAATGAATTAAAAATAATGTTATATGGGAAAAAATAATAGAATAATAATTCATAGTGATGCATAACATACTTCTTAAGGATTACATCTCAATGAAAAACAAAAAAGTAAGAGAAAACAATAATTATATACTTAAGCATCGCTAGGCAGGTAAACTTGTTAAAATATATAAGCAGTTGAAGGATAAGTTCATAAATCAATGAACAAAATAAACATCAGTGCATTGATTGTGGTTTTGAGTGTTTTACAACTCCCTGCATGCATATTCATAACTTACCATGCTCGATAGCATTAACACGCCTGTTGGTAATCTTGATGACCTCATCTAGAGTAACAAAAGAGGTCTGCAATGAAGCAAGCTCGACAAGCAACTTGACGGCACTCTGGAAATTTTTCTTCAATTTGGACAGTTGCTGACCACCACGGGCAAGACCAGCCAACTCATATGTGTCTGAGCCATCTTGGTAAGACTCGAAAATCGGGAGTGTAACACCTAAAAAGCAAAGAAAGTTGTGGTTTATTATTTGTATGCTCCTGTGACAATCACTTTACGGGTTAAATCTATAAATGAAATACGATGAAAGGACAGTGTATGAGCCTGTATACTATGTTATACAAATCTCTGCTATCCAATAGGATAAAAATGTTAAGAAACACATACAGCTTGAGAAAGTGTAGATACATTCCCACAAGATAAAGGGTATGGTGTTATACTAATTATGGCCTCATGACCAAACAACTTTTAAGCAATTTGTTACTACATGGGTGGACAAATATGTACCTGCCACATTATCTTTCTTGGAGCGAATCTTAATTTGAGCTTTAGTCACATTCTGCAGCACAACCTGGTTGAACTCTCCAGTTGTAAACTTGGCTTCAGCAAGAGAGAATGCAGCTTCTTTCATCACATCACCCATAAGAGTTTTTGTCTGAGAATAGAACAATTAAAAATTGACTAAATTGTATTAAGAGCAACATATGTACTTATCATTGATGCATTTAACAAAGTTGAACCTGTTTTTTGACTATTACAATTCAATAAAAGATTTTATAAAGGAAGAAATCACTTTAAATTGTTCTGATTTGTGGATGAAAAAATTATGTTAATTATTGACTTTTTGATACTTTATATAACAACTTAAAATATATCTGCGTGGAAGAACAAAAAATGAGTTTCGTTTACGTTGTTACTTCAATTACACACCTCAATAATTTTGCTTAAGATCAGACGGAATCTAACTTGTAGAGCATCAGCCTTCTTTTTCAGTAGACCGTGGCCTTTCTGTGCTCCAGCCAATCGGCCCTTTATTAACATTTGAGCACTAAAACCAAAAAATACATATATGGTTTATTTTAATTACTGATAATTATATGTTTTAACATAGAAAGCAAATAAAAAACTTACCCCCGGGATGGGAAAATTGCTAATCTATCTTTTCCAGACATGACGATTTAGTTAAATATTAGCGTATATCCTTTTTCAGGAATTTCACTCCCAATCCCTATCACCTGATGACAGAAAACGAATGTCGATAAAACTATTGTCTATGTTTAGTCTTGTGATCAGGCCCAAGCTCATTACAACAAGTACTGAGAAACTTTTTGTGAATTCGATTTTCGATTGGATCGAAGGAAATTTCAAAATAATTAACAAATAGAAAATAATGACTTAGAAGTTTTAAAATACCATACAGAGCTTTAAAAAAAATTATATGTTAATGAATGTTTGAAGTTTTAAAATGAATAATATTTGAGGAAATAAGTTGATAGCTGATTAACTGCTCGTTTCAAGCATAGGTATTAGGTATAATAAATTATTATCAAAAAGTATTTTGTTAGGATATGAATATGGATGAAAAGGAATGGATGTCGTCACAAACCGTCAAATGTCAATTACAAATATTCAAAAGTAATGCCATGTAGTGTTATGTTCATTCTATAATGTAATATTTAATTTTTGTTGAGCTTAATATGTTACATGGTAATATAGTTATTACTAGTAGTAATCCGCCCCGGCTTCGTCCGGGTCACACTTATTATGATGATCCGATTGCTACCAAACTACATAAGAAGACTCGCTAGGCCTAAACTAGGATAAAATTTGATCGAAATCAATCGGTCTAGCGGTTACGGAGACTATGGGGAACATACATAAACAGCCGTTTATGATAAAAAGTGTAGAATTTGTCTTCAGGATGGAGCCACACATCCAATTTTTGATAAAATGGATAGTTTTGAACAAGATATTCAATCCAAGATTTTGATTTGTTTGCATGTGTCAGTATGTTTTCATTGATTTTTTTTTAATGTGATATGGTGGCAAACGAGCAAGCGGCTCACCTGATGTAGTGAGCGCTACCCATAGACATCAGCAACAAGCAAACGTGTTACAGATGCGTTGCCTACCCTTAATGGACAGAGGAGGAACCCCCTCCCTGTCCAATCCTCTTCCCCTTCCCATCCTATCTTATCCCTTATGAGGAATGGGTGGGAAGGGGAAGAGGACTGAAATTAGGCCTCCGGCACCTCACTCTTCAGATGAAACGCAGAGTACTTCTACTTCACGCCTGTTTTCTGTGAGGTCGTGGTATTTCACCGGCCGAGCTGGCCAATTCGTGCAACGGATGTTGTTGTTGTGGACTCTACCACTTTTAAATACACTGATTATGATAATAATTATGAAAATAAGTGTTATCCATCCTTATTATTGTATTTGTTATTAGATTGAAGATGTAGAAGGGTACCCGCACCAAACATGTAAAAAGTGCAATGAAACATTAAATGTCCTTTGTGATTTTATAAGTAAATTTATAGAGAGTTGCAAGACCTTAGAATTTAGGTTACTTGGTCTAAAAAAAATAGTTACACAAATAGTTAGATATATAGATAAATACTCAGATTGTTATTTAGGCATAACTGATAATAAAGAGGAGTATGTAGATATTAAGTATTTGGGTGCTAAACAAACATCACCAATAACACCTCAACTTAAGGTTAAGAAGATACTAAAGAAAGATAAAAAACTAGTAAAAAAGCTGTTGCTTAAAAAACAAGTTACTAAAGTCAAAACAAATCATACAACAATAGCATCTTCTATATTAGATGCTGAGTTTTCATGGAGTGGAGAAGAGCGGTGGTAATAACATTGCCATATGTTTTATGATATTTACTTTGTCACTCACTTTCCCTGTTCTCATATAGGGTCATTGTAACAAATTTCCTTCATCTCTTTTCTATCAACCAACATCTCAGCATTCACTCTTTTCTTGCTCATGTCCTTCATGCTTTCCATCCTTATTTCCTTAGCCTACCTTTACCAACTTATCCCTACTCATTCATGTCTTAAAACTCTCCTTGTATGTGTCCTGCCTAACAGTTGTATGGCTAACAAGCTAAAATGTTGTCATCACCTTAAGTACTTAACATATTTATTTTTTGTGCCTCTTTTTAAAATGGTTAATGGCTTTTTCTTAAGGTGCCTTGAGTAACAGAGGTTGGCAGTTGGTTCCCATATTTCACCTTGTCCATTATGCATATGTTATATTGTATTTAATAATTATAAAAAAAAAACATTTCAGTTCAAATACAAATAAAGCTAGTGGCACTCAACAGACTAAAAAGAAAGTAATGAAGAGAGAAGAAATCTGTGCGGCAAGATCTTTGAACAGGATAAATTATTCATTCACTAGCAAAGGGTCCATTTCAGCAATCCATGCTCTATATGCTCACGTATTTATTGCTCAAAATATTACTTAAAACGTCATATGATGAGAAGGCATGAAAATAATAAGAAGTTTCCATTCAATGCTTGTGATAAACGATTTGCATATGTGGGTGGATTGAGAAGTCATAGTAAAAATGTTCACGAAAAAGTAAGAAAACCTCAAAAAATATTTGCTTGTAAAATATGCAATAAAACCTATAAATGTTACCAATCACTTGTTATTCATGAGCGGTCTGCTCATACAGGTAATTGTTAGTTATTATTTCTTTTTAATCAAATTGCTCTTAACCAAAAAACTAAAAAATTTCTAAATATAAATATTTGTAATAAAAAAATATTTGTAAATATAATCTTGTTCTGGGCAGTCTCTCCATTGCCATTTATACACCCTTTTCTATATATTCAAAATACACAATGCACTTGTACTTGTTTTTTAAATAAGCATAACATGGAAACAAAATATGTTTGTCTTACTATTGAATGGTAGTCGCAAGAGGCGCCAAAACGCCAAGAGATAAGGTGCCCAGAGAGGGATTGCCTAGAGCAAGATTATCTTTCCGCACCATTTCGTTTCTAATCTTGAGAAGGCGATAAAAAGGTGCCGGCAAACAATTTTGCTCTACCTTGATTAAAAGCTAGGGCCGGCGATGCCAATACTGATTGATAACTAGGATACTTTGTGGTTTACAGGAGAACGACCAGCAGTATGTTCAGTATGCAGCATTAGTTTCTACCACGAAATCTATCTGAGAGAGCACATGAGACTTCACACCGGCGAAACTCCATTCAAGTGTCCCGTTTGCAGTCGGGGATTTGCCCAACATGGCAACATGAAGAGTCATCTCCGGTCTCACAGGAAGTTGAACTTAGATGTGACTACACTAAGTAAAATAAAACCTATATATCTAAAAATACTTAAAGCATAAAGCTCAGGCAGAACAGCAATTACAATTGGGTCAAATTGGTTTTTTATTGTTCATAGAAATAATTGCTAAGTTTTAAGTAACCAGCAATTTAAGGGCTACGGAATTATTTTCTCTAAAACAAACCTTTGAGATAAACATGGTTATTTTTAAACCAGATTCATTTATTTTTTATAATGAATAAACTAGAGCCTGACCACAATACCACCTGATGTTAAGTGTTGATATGGTTGAAAGATGGTACACACTTGCTTAGAAACAATCTACTAACTCTTATCTTGGAAGGTACACCCACGTCATAATCGGACGGAAATACCGACGCTGGCAACTTATTCCAATTCTTGTTCGCCCGACGAACGGAGATTCGAATCGCTTCGTTCGAACGCGCGGTATCTATACTATGAAAGGATGGAGACCTGTCGTATGTCTAAACGCACGATGGTAGAATGGAGATGGGGGAATTAATTTATAACACTGATAAGTATGGTGCTTAGATAGACCAGAGTTTATTATCATTACATAGAAAAACAGGTTTTTTTCAGGAGTTCACCTGATACCATGTTTAAGTCTTGGGTCGATTTAATATAAATGTAATTACGAAAACATAACTAACACAATTTTTGGATTTCATTAGAATGACAATATGTGCAATAAAGTTTATAAATAAATGTAGAAGTACTAAAACTCATATAATTAATAAATTTATTACTGTTTTTAGAATTCATCTTAAATTGTTCTGTTCATAGTTGTCGTCATTTCTCTGATATTTGTGTGAATCCACAATTGCTCTAAACACTTTATTGGATTACTGTTCTGTATATACATTTTTCTAATTACAATAAAGTAAAGATTACAATACATTGTTAAATCTTAGATTTCCATTTCTACTCCTGTCTAATAATCTGAAACAGTAAGGTATGCTGGGTTAATAATGAAAAAAAAAGTAATGTAGAAAATAGGTCACAAAATATGTATGTAAATATAAATTATCCGAGACAAATCAATCTTTGAATTAGAATAATAGAAAATAAACTATACTGATTATCCCATGTTGTCTATAATAATAAGCGAAAATGAAGTAAGTTTAACTTACTCTTTTAATGATGCTGATATCTCCCTAAAACATTTTAATTTCTCCTCTTCCAAATTTGTTAAATAATTTACTTTATTAATCTCAACTTCCTTTAGGCTTAGTTCATCTCCTTTAAGTTTTAGTTCTATTGCTCTTAATCTTAACTCTTCGTTTCTCTGTTGAGATCTCTCTTTTTCTAACTGTAGTTTTGTTCTTATTCTAAACTCTTCAAAAGAGAGTGACTGCTTTTTATATTTGTTACCTGTGAAATTTAGGCTGTAAATTATTTTTATATCTAGTATTTTTATAAATGTAAACTGTCTTACATACTTTCAGTCTTTAATCTTTTCACACTATCAGATATTTCATCAAAAAAATCTGATTTACTACCTGAAAGTGAAGTAATAGAATGTTAGAACATAATGATTATGTTGAAATTTGTAAACTTAGTAAGGACAGACAACACACAATACATTTCTAAAAAAAATGTTTTCATTTGAAAGAGAAGGTATACCAAGTAATTCTTCACTATCACCATGATCCTTTGTATGCCTTGAAAAATATTTTAAGGCTTTGTTATCTTCTTCATCTGAAGCCATTTTCTCATTATTCAACTGTGATTCATTGGACTCCTCTGCCAGAAATTCCAAGCCATTAAGTTTGCCATCATCATGTATTTCCACTTTATGTATCTGAAATTAATTTTAAATGTTTGATGTGTCTGCTTTAACATAGTCAAGCGTTACTTGGTTGAAGTGGAACTTGGAGGGAAATTATATTGCAGGTTTTAGATTATCATGCTATTTTCAGATTAGGCCAGGACATTGGTGAATCCAGGCTTATGGGCTTAAGACCTCATCAAAAATCATCAGAGTTCTTCCGTTGCAACTTATTATTCCAATTGAATTTTTTAACCTGCATTACATTACCATAAAATTAAATGAGAATAAAAACATTAAACCATATTTACTTTGCTAAAACCTACCCTCTAGGTCAAGCCCCCCAAATTACAATCCTAGATCCACCACTGGGCTGGGGGTTATTCTGTAGCTTTTCCCCACTAATTGACACAAGTCCTCTGATAATAGATCATTGTTATTCATGTAGACCTAGTAATTAAAAGGGAGTGTTACAATCATATTAGTATGTAATAATATTTGTTTATACTGATACCTTTTGGAAATGTTCATCTGATTGGTCGTCCATTGGGTAACCTATAATCCGGAGTAGTCTTAGCTCCAGATTTGTCAGTGCTAGAGGTTGAGGCATAAATTCATATGATTTTTTCTTAAGCAGAACATCTGCTTTTCGTTTAGTTTTATTTTTCCAATCTGCCCACATCTGTAAATGTTTAAGAATTAGTAATTAATTTAACTAATTATATTCATAGAAGTTTAAAAATATACAAAAAGATGATTAAAACTTTGATTTTGAACAGAGATGTTATATGGCTTAAATTTAGAAGGGGTAGTAATTGGATTAGATACCTATGTCTGAAGTTACAATAAAAAAAATCCTTTCCTAAACTAACCTAAACATATTGCTAAGAATAAGATGTAGTTTCATTTTATGATAGCAGAATTATAATTACAACCATACTATTGGTTTACTTTCATTCTAAGATTGTATTATAGCTAACACTGCTGGATTTTAAATAGTTTATTTATTTTATTAAATTAGATTTTTTATGAAAGAAGGTGGCAAACAAGCAAGCGGATCACCAGATTTTAAGTGACTGCTACCCATACACATCCACATTAAGCAAATGTGTTGCAGATGCATTGCCTACCTTTAATGGACAGAGGAGGACATAGGCAGGAAAAAGGATATTTCCTTTTCACCATTAATTTCCCTCCTCCATCCTTGTTCCCATTGTATCCTTATGTAGAAAAGATGGAAAGGGGAAGAGGACTGAATTTAGGCCTCCAGTACCTGATGAGTGCATCAGACGAAACAGCAGAGTACTTGTACTTTACGCCTGTTTTCTGTGAGGTCGTGGTATTTCACCGGTCGAGCCGGTCCATTCGTGCAACGGATGTTGTTGTTGCGGACTCCCACCACCACTGTTAAAATCCGATTTTTGTTATGAGTTGGTTTGTAAAGTTTTTAACCCTTTAAACAAGTGAATCTAACCTTACACCATTTATAGGCATTCTTAAATGCTCCCCCATGAATAGAATTAAGTTTCATAGCAACTTTCTTCCAGAAACTCTGTCTGTTTGTATTAGTATACATAACTTTGCCCTGTACCATGACTCCATCTTCGCTAAGCAAGTCTAAGAGTTTCTTCATTTGAACTTGACTGACTCTGGACATCTTAAAGTGTGGTGATATTATATAAATTACCCATCTAATAAAGACAAAGTAATTTAATTAAAGATATATATTTGACATAATCAACAAACAAAGCGACCAAAGAAGAAAGAACATATAAAAGCGACAAAGCCGTTGGAAGATATGTCAATGTCATACAAATAACAAATTAATAATAGCCTTGTATTTTTTGACGTCTACGATACTTTGAGTTGTCATTGTTTGCCTAGAAGAGGCATCTTAGCATCTACAGCTACACCGGGCTCGAGGCGGCAAAGCCGATAAATACTCCCTAGATTGTGGGAGCCTCGGTTCGGGCTCGACTTAATTATTATAACCGGACTGGGAGGCCGCCAAGCTCTTAGGTCGCTTCGGCAGACGCGGGCTCAAGGGCCTCCGAGAGTCCTTGGCTTAGGCTGTCACTCATTACTCGTTGAGCATTCCTATTCGAGGGTGAGGGTAGTTTAGTAGTCATTATATATATATATATATATATATATGGTCAGCATTGTTTTGACCACCGACTCAAACATTAAGCTTGAGGAAAAACGACATCACAAGTGATTTTCTTGTACGTCTACTTGAATACATACTCTTTAATTTACTGTTCGTGTCACCTGTCAAGTCATTGTATATGTAGTTGGTGGAGTAAATAATTGTTATTTGTTTATTTTCCTGCAAATATAAATATTTATATTTATAATTATTCTAATTGAATGTGAAGTTCATTTATTATCTACACTTCAAGATGTTTCGTACTAAAGTTTACATAGCCATAAGCACTTTAGGTTCAATCTTAGGTATCGCTGCTTTTATATGTTTCTGCCTAGTCTACGCTAACGTAGAGGCAGGAGTGTGGGCATTGTTATCCGGTAAGTGAATGTCGTTATTATTATGGACATGAATAGTGGTAATAGTCTTAAAGTGATGAAATGATCTATAAACAACAAGTACATTGTATATAGAACATTTTTATATACCCCACGAGTGAAATTATGTGAAATCTAGGCTAGATTTACCTATTTTGAAAAGTTGCGTTGTGGCAAAGTTAGCATGTAATTATATAAAGAAAATGATAATTTGATGACATTAAAAGAAAAAGAGAATTTTACAATATGTTAAAAGATGATAATTTGTCCTGATTTTAGGTATTCATGCCTGTCTGACCCTTACACTGCACTGTCATTATCTTAAGGAATCCCTGCATGTTAATTTCTCAAGAAAAGCCTTGCAATATCTTGGAGACTTTGGAATTGTTGGCTTTGTATCGGGATTGGCCCTTACATTGTTTTACACATTTTTGGAATTCTATTATAAAGCTGGTACGTATATTACAAGATTTGCCTGTCTGTTCTCTTCTTTTTAATGAGAAAAACTAATGCATAGTCACAATCCTTGAATTACAATGTGAAAACTAGAGGAATCTTGCCATATATGTGTGATCACCGAGAGGGGAGGGGGTAAAAGTGGGTCACATAGTGTAGGTATATTCCCTGAATAAAACAATCTCAACTAAGTTATTAATATGTACAATAATAAAAAAATAAATAAAAGGCCATTTATCTGATAACACTGTCTGTCTCTGAATTTTAGTTAATTTTATATTTCAGGTATTGTTCCTATCGAGACAAGCATTGTAATCCGCTTGATATGGTCATTTGCAATGATGAAATGGGGTCTGACTCTGTATTTGTTCACAAAGAAATACCTACGTACATATAATGACCATCAACTGTTCTCTGAGAATCCTAACATTGAAGAAACATAATTATCGTATTCTTTAGTTCACTTTAGCAAACCTAAATGTTAATACATTATGTTTAATATCGTTATGTATATATATTTTGTCCCATATATTTTGATATTGTCCTTTAAAATTATTAGAGCCCACAATTATAAGGTTAGCCAAAATACAGCCAGCGATCTGGTCAGCATCAGTCAAAATTGCATATACATGACAAAAATACAGCTTTTATTTGCACTACAATGCATTTGCTGACTGACTACACCGGTAGCTCGTAACTCTGCAGCCTGACTTCGGCAAGCTGGTTGGTTGTAATACGTATTACGCAGATCATGCTAGTTTGCGGTTACTCGCTGTTGTCGCGCCATTGCTGTATAGTAACCGCAACCTGCCAGAAGAGCAGCTGTGTTTCAGGTACCTGCACAGCACATATAAGGCCATACACTCTTGAACTAATGCATTCTGACCCTTAGAACAAACACTGTACCGACTTGGACAGTCATAATGTTTGGTATTATATTTTATTGAACTAAGCATAACAATTGAAGATATTGCATGAGTCGCATTAAGAGTCGGCTTCTTAACTGCCACACTGTGTTTCCCGCCAAGCATTCCTGCTCCCCACAAAGATGCAGCTTGTTTCCCAGAAGGATGCACTAGGCTCCCTGCAAAAATACACCCGAGTTGACGCTTTACTATATTGAAAAATAATATGTTATCTGTATTAGGGATGTTAGCATGTTAAGGTTAAAAGGAATGTTAAATGTCTTTTGTTGTTGTTTGATGAGATTTAAAATGAGACTGTTCCATGACTTGCTTTTTTATGTTTCAGTTATTATAAAATAAGTATGATCTTTCTAGGTATGTATATGTAATTTATTAGATTCATGAAACCTACTGTTTACAAAAATTGATGATGCAATTTGTGTAATGCTCATGACTGGTGAGTTGTTCAGTAACAAATCAAATATTCTCTCTTATAGATAAACTAATATACAGACTTATTGTGTAACCAAGTTTACATATTAATATTAGCGAAATTTACAAAACTATGGAAAATTAATGCATATTTTAAATTTTACATAACTTTTACGTGTCTTATTTTGACAATTCTTTTCACATTGATGACACTTATAAACATTAAATTTGACAACCGAGGTCTTTGAAACAATAATATTTAGGAGTTAGTGTACTAAAAATATCTCATTATTTTGATACAACGGAGGTAAAATGTCTTATTCATTAAGCCAATGTTGACCTCAATATGACGTTATAAGTTTTTTCCCATCAATATATTAGGTAACTAAATAAAAGCACTGACTGATTTTGCCTGAAAGTATTCTTAAATTTTAGCAATTTTCGTGTTACATATCTTTTATGTCTGGTCCATTCATAGTGCTTAAGTAATGCTTTTTGTTTGTGTTACAAGTTTTTTTTTAATCTACATAGCTTTTATTGCATGCGAACAACATTTTTAAATTAGAATTCTAACTGCATAACCTTAAAAGTTCATTTGTTTTTAAATTGTTTCATTCAATTCCTTGTAAGTATTATGTGTAGGCATTTTTATATTGTTTTCAAATAATTAAAGATTTTATTATTCAGGGTTGATACAGATGTATTAAATGGTGATTTGTTAGGTATTATATTAGACTTTTCAAATGATATATATGTATTCTCTATCGTGTTTTACGTAGAACAAAATATATGTGTTGTTTGTAAACGGCTTTTTATTTAAAATCCGGTGAACCATCGAATTGAATTAAGTAACCTCCAAACCCCCAAGGTTTTTCTTTCAAAGGCTTAAGCATGAGCAGTGTCAGACTTTACGATTTTTGTAAATATTAAAATAATTTAATTCATTAAAACATGTATTTACGAAAGAAAAGTAGAATATTCGTTACCTGGTTTCCATAGCACAAGCTCTGCTTAGTTTGGTATCAGGTGTATCAATAATGTCCTGGATTATTATTATTATTTTAAGTTGAGTATCAGTTTGAGAGCCACAAAGTCATTTTATGTCGCTAACATTTTCAAATATTTTACTAAGATCTAATATTCTATAGAATCCAATGTCTTGGTCTTCATAGTATCAGCAATGATTAGGAGCAAGTAATTTTGATGTGATATCTATCTACTTTACGAACGTCATAGGATGGAAGCATATACCCAAAAATATGGGTATATGTAAGCTTCCGAGCATTGACCTTAGGAAATTCGCGAGCGCTAGGATATCGGCGCTGAGAAATTGCAATTATACAATATTTATACTATTTTTTATACTTTGCTTCAAAAGGAATTGTTAAAAAGTATAGTGGTTTCCAATTGGCCACGCAGTGAATTAATACAGGCTGGTAGTGGCTGTTCCATAAGTAATAATAATCCCATTAGTTAATTGTACTCTCACTGAATGCCACAACAACTGGGCAAGGATAGTCGATCGTTGACTTTAAGTACTTTAATGTTTTTAAATAATTTAATTGTTATTACGACACAAATAGGGAATCTGTTTTTGTTTTGAAGCAATAATGTTATCTTTATAGTTTTTTCATTATCAACAACGTGTTAAGTTTCTTTTAAATGGTCGTAACTATTTATTGTATTTAATTTGAAAGAAAACGGCAAAATTAATTTGATTAAACTACATATATAACGATATGTGTACTGTACGAATGACTAATTTATTTTTGCTATGGTATGTGTAGGTCTCTGAGGGCGATGTTAATGAAACACCAGTGTGTGGTGCTAATAATATTTAGGAGGATTAAGTGAGCCGCTGTTTTTGGGACGACGAAAAAATCTTGATCAGTCAGAATCATTAAAATGAAAATGTTTCTTAGGTGTACGAAACAAAATAGTCACCGATCTTCTGATTAGTCCACAGTAACGAAAAATTCGGGACGGCGAAACACTTTGGCATCTTGACGCCCCAATTCAGCGCCTCGCGCCCCTACTTAGACGCGGACCAGCAGGTTCATCGGTGTCCTTTCATAGTAGAGTTGCGGCGCGTTCGAACGAAGCGATTAGAATCTTAATTCATCGTCAATTTTTCCGTATGATTGAAAAGTGAATAAACTAATCTTTTGGGCTTAAAATTTTAACAATAATTTTGTTGAAGTTATAAATGGTTGTTATACAGAGCGCCTGTAGCTTAATGGTTTATGGTAAGTTATGCGAAATTTAAGCCATGGGCTTGAATCGATCATTTGACTGTTTTGTTAGTATAGAGAAGTACAATGTGGAATTTTATAAATAAAATTTGTTTAGAAAATGCAATTCTAATTTATATTAAAAGTTGATGAAGACGGAAATTTCGACGAGTTATTTTCTACAATAGCACATTAGCCGACCCCAGCTTTCGAACTATTTTATCACAGGAGGAATGTCATAGTAGGTGAGTTTAGAAAGCAACAACATTTAGGACTACAAAAGCTAGTGTGACATCTTGTAAAATCTCATTCCTAAATCTAGCTCTCTAATTATTTAATATTTTAATAATTAAATTAAAATTATGCCGATCACAGCTGATAGCCGTGTGCACAAGATTTATGGTCGAATCTTTGTTTCCCGTTCAATTTATAGGAATAAGTTTCCATTTTACATAAATTATTGGGTGTAAGAAAACTACGGCTTGTGTATTAGTTCCCAATTAAAAAGAATTGTTAAATTGCTAGTTCAGTAGACGCGCCTATTTTATTTTCAAGTACTAAGAAAAGCATAAACAAGTAAGCCTTAGGCATTTCGAATAAAAAAAAATGTCATGAAGAAAATTATATGTATCTTATTTACTTAAATTAATAATTGTGACAATTCAGTAACACTGAACATTGAAATTATTTAAACATCTTAACTGATTATCAAAGAAGCGCAAGCGCATCCCGTTAATGCAGGCAGCAGGCAGGTGGCAGAAACGTTTGCAGCAAGATGGTGCTTCGAAGTTTGAATTGTAAGAAAACATTCAGTTCATAGGCGAGTGCGTGGCGCGATACACGGCGCTGCGTTGCCGCCTTCTAACGTCAAAGTAACGCGCGATTGTCTATGGTTTTACAAAATATAAATAGTGTTGTTTACTAATGTTTTTTTTTTAAATTATGTTTTGTTTTAAGTCATGTTAACGTGCAGAAGTAAACTTTAACTGATTGCTGTAGAGGTAAGTGACGGTTTAAATTTGTAGTTAGTATATAAGTTACAAAAAGAACATTCACTTTAAACTCTTACCGTTCAGAATTAATATTACTGTTATTAAATGTAATATTTATTTTTCGTATAACATTTCATACGATTTTGTAATGTGGGTTGAAAAATGTATGAAATTAAATTAAGGATGAAAATTGAAAATAGATTATTTATATAGATAAAGAATATTTATATACAACGGATTTATGTATTAATTTATACGTTTTTATAGAGCGAAACTTCTTATACCTTTTACTAAAAATGTTAAATATGAAACTTTTTTAATACTCAAATATAGTATTAAACTTATAATAGTAGGAATATAGAAGGAACGAACGGTTAATTGCAGAAACCCTTTGTTCAAATTTAGTATATGACTAAAAATATATATCAAAGCCTAAAACGCGTGAATGCATGCTTGTTTAGTCGCTGAGATGAATTGTAGTAGAAAGTAGCGTAATTTTTTTGCATGTCATCTCACAAAGTTCTATTCTGCATGTTAAATTAATGTTACGGTTCATTTAGCTCTCCTTTTCATTTAGTTTTTCGTATTAGTGTGATCTACTCGTTCATCCGTATTACGGGTACTAACTATTAATTTTCTTTCGTGTACATAATTTGCGCAATAATTTAATTAATATGAATAATTGAATAAAAAACTTAAATTAGATTATTATTATGACATTTATTTATATTTAAAACATATTTTTTTATAATATACCTTAAAAAATCTACCAAAACAACAGACATTCTAAAATATATTATATAAAAATAGTGTTCCATCGGCTGCGGAGTCCTTTTATTTCAAGCAACCAGTGGTCAGGGTTACAGAGAGAGGAACTTTCTCACAATGCGGGCAGACTCTAAAATTACCGCTTTTTGTATCAAACCCTTAACCCAACCGTCTAGCGAGAGCTTCTTAAGATGTTGGTCGAAGCTCTTCGCTAAAAGTCCGTTCACTGACACGACCACCGGAATAATGGTAGTCGATTTCATACCCCACATGGCGGTAATCTCGTGAGCCAAGTCTAGGTACTTCATCAACTTTTCTTTCTCAGCTTTCACGAGATTTTCGTCATGCGGGATAGTGATATCGACCAACATTACACGACTCTCAGATCGGTCTATTATCACAATATCAGGTCTATTGGCAACAATATTCCTGTCTGTGATAATAGATCGATCCCAGTAGAGCGTGATATGACTATTTTCCAGGACTGGCGATGGCTGGTATTGGTAGTACGGTACCTCAGTATCCACAAGGGCCTATTTAAGGGCAAGTTGCTGATGGATGATCTTGGCTACTTGGTTATGTCTATGCAAGTATGCACCGTCCGCAAGACGAGAACAGCCGGAGACAATATGTCTAATAGATTCCCCGGGACGACGACATGCCCGACAAATGTCAATCGTCCCGTCCTTTATAATATGCCTCCGGTAGTTGTTCGTTATGATGACTTCGTCCATAATTGCAAAGACAAAACCTTCAGTTTCCCCAAAAAGGTTACTGAAGCGTAGCCAAGCCACGGAGGATAATTGGTCCACATCAGGCCCTGTCAGGGCGCGATAGAACCTACCGTGTAGCTCCTTACCCTTCCATACACTAATGCGGTCTGAGACACTAAGTACCTGCAGCCTACGCCAATTCGTGGTAGCCAAGGAAAGCGGCGTGAGTCCTTTGTCTACTGCTACAACATCCCGATACATCTCCACGTTCATCTTAAGGAAGTATTCCCTGAGATTACACACCTCACGGTTATGTAGGTTTTTGACATTTAAAAAGCCACGACCCCCACATTTCCGTGGGATGTACAATCTCATTACAGACGAACGCGGATGATGCATGCGATATGCTGTTAGCAATCGACGAACTTTTCTGTCCAAGGCATCCAGTTCTGTTTGAGACCACCTCAGTACGCCAAAAGAGTAGGTTAAGATAGGCACGACCCAGCTATTAAATGCACGGCTCTTGTTTCCACCTGATAAAAGACTTTTCAGAACTTTTTTCAGGCGTCCGAAGAACCGCTCACTTACCAGCTGTTTCATGCACTTATCATTAATGCCTACTGCTTCTGACATACCAAGATATTTGTAGCTTTCAGCCTCCGACAGAGAAATGAGGGATACATCCTGAGAGAGCTGCAAATTCTCAGAAGTTGCAACCCTCCCCTTCTGTATATTTATGACCGCACACTTGTCAACACCAAATGTCATGCCAATGGCCTTGCTAAAATTGTCGGTTATTTTAAGCAA
The DNA here is from genome assembly GCA_029849275.1 of Papilio elwesi. Taxonomy (NCBI): domain Eukaryota; kingdom Metazoa; phylum Arthropoda; class Insecta; order Lepidoptera; family Papilionidae; genus Papilio; species Papilio elwesi. The sequence continues at coordinate 7,973,157 of CM056700.1, read as the reverse complement.
CGCCATTAAGTCAGACTTTTTAGGTGCGTACAACTTGAGGTCATCCATATACATATATATTATTATAATAAAATCAATTATTGTGTCATTTTTATAATAAAGGTATTCGTAACAAGTTTTCCTTATGAGTAAATATTATTTAAGCATCATAATAATTTTGAATTTGTAGTGTGCTTTCGTATCTTCAATAAAAAACATTAAAGTGCCAACACGGGTTCCCGCTATAAGCTAGATGTAGCTTAAATCCAAATAAAAAACTTCCAATACACTCGGTACTCTAGTAATATTCAGATTTGAATTGCCAACGACTGAAAGATTCTAATTTATTATAGAAGAAATTGCAGTCAGAATGCTCACACCAGTCATCTAACTATCTAAACCGAGGCTCTCTTTGCGGAGTCCTTCCGATAGCTGGTGACTTGGACACAATACATCTATTTCATCCACCTGCTAACCAGTCTATAGATGTCAAATATTAGACCCCGTAAATACAGATTTAGTTTACTGTAAGCGGACAAGGACAGTGCGCGTTTTTACTCCCAGAGGTCGAATTAGTTGGAAAAAGCGTTTGTCCTGAAGTCGTTTAGAGCTCTGTTTTGTATCCTAAGATGACTGTTGCCATTCTATAGAAGTAAACCTTTAACACCGCGCGGGATTTACGAAATGACCTGCTATTTCTTTCTTGAAAACTTATTCATCACAATTTGAACAAGCTAAATAATCAGTCAAATAGACCAGATATTTTTTACGGCCGGCCGCCTGCGTGACGCCAACCCCCGGCAATAATTGGTTATACTTACCTAAGTCTTGTTTTATCAGAGTGATCAAGACAATTCCGTTGTCGAGATAGTCAATTGTCGCGACGACTGTTATTGGTCGGGCGCATCTCTTCTCATCAGGTTCGTCATGAGCTGATCGGCATTCATCTTGTCTTGTCGTGTAATTATTCCGCGGTAATTTCCCGTTCCAGTAGAACCAGCGCCCTTTTCCGTCTTCATGGGATTCCGCCAGTATTTCTTCTGTATACAATATGTGCTTACTCTTGTTGATTATGAAACAATCGAATTCAGGAAGCGACGACAGTTCACGGTAGACATTCAACATAACATTTACTCTACCTTTCGAACTATTTTCTCGTTGGTAGCATCGTCTAGTCTTTATCAATAAATAAGCAATTTGATAATGCACATTGCACACACGCACGCTGCCTTTAGATGCTTCATTTTGGTTGGTGGTATAAACACAGATTATATTAAACATTGTATGATATTAAATAACTAATAATATTAAAAATACACCCTACGAAATAAATATATTCGATAAAATTGGAGACACATCTGCTTTATACAAACGTACAAACATCCATCCCTACTTTAGGCATTTAGAGAATGAATTTAGAAAAATCCTTTTTAGCTAGGAATCTTCCAAAGATTCCTCGTCCGTAGTAATTTTTTCCTGAAATATGTGAACTGTTAATCGAATTCATATTTTTTATTATTGGCAAATCAAATGAAAATGATTACAAGAAGAAAAAATGGTACTAAATCGTAATAAACGAAAAAACGTTGCATACTCTTGCTTTTGATTTTGCCGTCTTGAGAATCAAGACGAAAAAATACAATCTTGATAGCAATTACACCGAACACTGATCGCTGCGGTCGCTACAATTTAGATTTATTATTATTTTTTGCTTTAAAGCCTACCGAACTCGCGTTTCTTTGATATACGATGTTATTACGTATCTCGATTTATGTTAAAAATGAATTATAAGGCTAATTCAATTGAAATAATAATAATAATAAGAAATACGTCGATGAGAGAAGAAGAAAAAGAGTCAACATATGAATAAAGATAAAAGGCTCTCGCTCGTGACAAAGAAGAGTAGACAGGAAAAGGGAAGAAAGAAAACCTTTATTTTGGCACTCACTACATAAATATGCTTAGAGCGACAATTATATCCCTAAATCAGCCTATAGTTTCGGAATACCTGCAATATAATGTTATATACAAAGGTGTCTACAAATAATAAAAGTAAATTAATATTATACATATATATCTCGTAATAACATATAAATACCTACACATATAAAATATATACACAATAGTCAATAAAAATATCTTTATTATGTAGTGCACCTCCTTATTTTTTCTTTCTTTAATGCATGGTCGACTGGTAGGTAGACTTTTTGTTTCACTGGGGACACTTCTCCCGCGTAGAAGTGTCTATAACGTATTATTGGCTTTTTAGAATAACACCGGTCTGGTGACGTACTAAAGCCAGGCAACAATAATGGTTGTCTTAATTTTGTGATGTACCAGCCGGTAATTTGCAACAGTTTTAATTAATTTTCGTTTCGTTAATCGTCTCTCCTTCATCATTTCGACGTGATCTCATACCATTGCAGCATGTTTTCTTAATTGTTGTCGTAACATAGGAGCCGTTGTTGCTAAAGTGTTTTTACTAAGTTTTTATTGTGTTTGTGTACGAATAGTGCAAAAGTCCAGGGTGCAAGTCTGGATATGTTTGGATAGACATATACGCTAAACGTGTCTTACTTTAACATTTTACAAACTGACCATGCAAACCTTCTCACCCCTTACAATTAATTTATATTGTGTTACCTTATTAGCTGTATTAATTGGTAGACGGTTCATTGAAGCTTGAGATATACGACAGTTTTGTATGAGTTTGGATGTATGAATGTGTAAATAATCTTTGTAGTTTCTGTAATTTCGTTCCGTCACATTCGGGACGGACAAATCCAACAAATTTAACATCAAAAAAATCTGTGCGGCTCTCGTAATCATTACTTTGTTTTTATGCAAAGATTAAGATTTATTCTATAAATTGGACCAATCCGATTGATTAATAATATAATTAACAACAGTGACATAATAATTTTTCTTTTAAAGATAAATATTTGTAAAACATTAGAAATATTATGTGGCTACCCATGAAGTTACAGACATAATTGTTTAAAGTTCAACGTACAGTAAATTTTTTACATTCGTTCAAAGCAATAGAGACTTATATTTAGTACACGTAATAGAAGCCCAAGTTTACCCGTTCCGTTCCGGCGGAGAGGCTAATGGCTCATAGTTTATTATTCAGAGACAAGATGCGAGAACAGGAAATATAGTCAATTTTATAACTCGTGTTCTACGCGGCCATTTAAATTTAAGACGGTTTTGAGAGACATTTACTTGACTTCCGTGACGGGAATAATAAAATAGGTTTTCTACGTAATTTAAGTCCGATGACCGTTGTAGCCGGCGTGACTATACTCAGTCGTAATATGAAGTAGCTTTTGTATTAATGACATTCACGCCATGCTACACAAATGTTTCTTTTGTTACAAGTACGAGTAATTGTTCACTTTCCAGATAACTGTTACCGCGAATGGTATTTAGAGTCGCTCTAAAGTAAGCTGCATCACATTTGTTTGGTTTCTTTTATGACATGTTTATACAAAACTCGCGCACAATAACGTAAGATCTGAGTCCGATGACGTCACAACACGCACGTTCTTGTTCCAACTATCAAACATAGAAGGTACAGCTGTACCTTGACGGGCGTCACTTGAGAAATAAGGGTCAACACGGGGAGTTGAGTTGAGTGCGTGAATCTCATTAATTTGTACGCGTTTTACTCCTAATCTTTACTAACGCTCGTAGCGTTGATAGCCCTAATGACCCATAACGAGTCTTTATCATATTTTGTCAATGAAGTTCTGCGCTTCGACCCTTTCGGGTGAGCTCTAGTGTAAATACTAATCGCGCTCTGAGTAACGACCCAAGTCAACGTTTAGCGGGGCTCTTACGCCAGGTTTGTCTATACACGGTCGGACCAAACGACGTAAGTGCGTTGATAGTTGAGTAATAACCCGAATAGAGGATTCGGCAACTCAACAGCATAAATCTTCGAGCTTAAAAAAGCTCTTCAGATGTTTTTAATTCAAAAAACTTCAGATGTCTCTTCAAATGCATTTTTACTCGCTCACCTCAAAACCTGGTGAAATTGTATGTGTTTTTATATTTACTTAATTTTAAATAAAGTAACAAGGTAAAATTTACAAAAAAATATCGCCAAACAGGTAACACAGGTTGTTGGCTAAAATTGCACTTAATTAACTTAAACGTACCGTATAAAATAGCTTTAAATACAATAAAGAACTAAGAGAGAAAACAAAAACTTAATAAGTGCATAATCTAGTCTTACAAAGAGCAATATTATTAAAAAAGAAGATAGAAATTAAATAATATTATTATATATAATATGTAAGCGGTAGTTACTGGGTTTCTTAGGTATTTAGTAGCCACTTTTTTAGTTTGTTCCTCCAGATATTTTTGGTGAGATTTTCTTTAGGATCGAATGCATTAAATATCCGTGGCACTAAAATCTCCGCTTCCTTTCACCATAATAATTTTGCGCACTTGGTTCTTCGAACGGTTTACGAGCTGTCGTTCTCAGATTGCCATTAGTAAGTTTCTTAACCAAAAATTCATTTCTATTATACTGTTCAGTGTGATGTTTGAGATTAACAGTGTTTATAACCGTGAGTTCGCACTGCAGAAAATGTGCCACTGTTAGTCAAGAGATAACGATATGTTTTATGTGAATATTTTCGGCAGTGTCACTCTCACACAGTGACAGTGGACTCTCGGTTAGACACAAAAACAAGAACAGAAGATATGTTATAATTAGTCTTGATATTTTTTGCGTCATACTTCAATTTTTTATTCGTTCACTTAGCTACCGAGACAATTAAAATTAAATTAATTTTTTTCATCGTAACACTATAATGTTAGGCTTGAATTTTCTAAATTTCGGAACGTCTATTGCTGTAAGTGAATTAGTGAGCGTTGAATTAAGGCTAATGTGTGAGGCAATCTTTTCGGAGCTGGCACGAACCGATAGCACCTTGCAACAGATCCGGCCGGTGTACTCCGCCGCACCGTCCATTGTACCATTCAGTCGAGTCCCCGCCTATTGTAGACTAGCGTGTGGGGTTGCCAGGTTATACCCTCCAAATTACTGGGATAAATTTCATCTAGAGCAAGCAAATGAGTAGCAGATGTTTCCTACCTTTAAAGAACAGAGTAGGATAGGGCATAGACATATACAGGAAAAAGGATATTTCTTTCTCCTGCTCATCCCTTCCCAATCTTCCCCTGCCCATCCTATACTTTATAGGAAACGATGGGATGCGGTAGAGGACTGCCACCGGGCCTCCGGCACCTTACTTATCAGACGAAACGCAAAAGTGTAAAATACTTCTATTTCACGCCAGTCTTCTGTGTGGGCGTGGTATCTCTGTTAAAACTCTGTTTTGACTAACGACGATGATTACTTTGAGCAATATTAATATAAAATAATAATGTACAGTTAACTAGTTCGTTCCGCCTTAGAATTAATTTATGTTGTTACCTTACTAGCAGTCTAATTGCTGGATAGGTTGAATCTGGGTCGGTTCCCTCCATTGACACCTCGTTAAATACGACATTTTTCGTTTTGTTGTATAAGTCTTAATGTATGAATATGCTCTTTGTAGTTTCTGTCATTTCATCAGAGATAACGTCGAATGCTAAAATGTATGGGACAATTGATATTTGTTTGTGTGTTTTTCATTATTTGCACAAATCAAAGATCAAAAATCTGTAAACTTGAGTTACAGCTAAGTGGTATGATAACCACGACTTTGTTTCGTTTTAAACCTAAAGTAAAGATATGCATAAAAAAGTTAAAATATCTATTAAAAGTTAGAGGCCACATTCTCCAAACTGTGGGCACATTACATGCCAGTCTACTTGTTGGTTACAAAATACTCTTAGGTGACATATGTGTTCGTGTTTGCTTAAACAATGCAGTCAAAAAGTAAAATAAACATGACGCATAAGGTAGGTCAGGTGAGTGTACGCTAATCCTTTCTAAGAGTATGCAACCATCACAACAATACCGCGCGCCGAAAGTAATTTATGTGCAGTGACGCAAAAAGCGCTTTTAGCATATTTTTGTAAGCGATTTTTGCATAAAATGAGCTCTACAGAATTCATCAGCTCCATTCTTGCTTAAAATTTGTTTGTTATTCAACGGTGTAGGAATTCAAATTTGAATATTTTACGTAATAATTTATTTATCACTTAACAATAGACATATTTTAAAACGTCCGTTCGTCTGTTTGTTCGTCCGTCTGTCACTAGGCTGTATCTCATGAGCCGTGATAGTTAGACAGTTGAAATTTTCACTGATGTTGTATTACTGTTGTCGCTATAACAACAAATACTAAAAAACAGAATAAAATAAATATTTAAAGTTGCTCCCATACAACTAACAAGATATAAAACCCTTCGTGCGCGAGTCCGACTCGCACTTGGTTAATTTTTATGAATTATTTCATATTTAATCGCTGTGTGAGATTTAAGAACTTGTAACACAAGTCTTACACGGATGAAAAAATATAATCTGTAGTTTAAGTCATTTCGTCAGAGAGAACTTTATGGAAAACACATTTTCTTGATATTTTTTGTGTATTTTTTTTCATATTTTTCTTAGTTGTTCTGCTACTCGGGGCGGAAACAAGTCCAACAAATGTAAGATCAAAAATCTGTACACGTTCTTGAGTTATACCTAAGTGGTGTCAAAAAATCCTTTAAATAACAATTAAAATCGAGGCGGAGTTGGCACGCTCCTACTTTTTATCCAGTTGTAATAATATTTTATTACGGGTAATACAGTAGTAATATACAAATATATTATATAGCGCATAATATAAGAGTGAACGAACATTTGGAGATAAAATACTTTCTCGAGTACGTTGTAAAGTTACGGACACGCGGCGAGGCGGCAACGCTCTGACGTCTTATAAATATTTAACAACTCTTACCGCAATGGTTTCATTCAACTGTTGAATTATATATAAATTTACTTGTGTTCTCATTTCGCATATGCCTACTAAATACTTTATCTACTGCCAAGAACTTAGTACATTAATTATTACCTATTTTCGTAAAATATCTGCATCAAATTAATATAATATAACGACGTACTGATCTGAAAATGTGTATTTAAGTTTTTTTCCCGACTGAGCCAGAAGAAGGGTAATGTTTTTTGCGGGTATGTATGTATACCTTGTTCCACAGCAAGTTTTGTAAACAAATGTTTTTTACGTTAAAAATACTAAATTCCATAATATTTTAGAAAAACAACTTACCTTATAACGTTAGCTATGCATTTTACACAATTTGACTTAACTTTATCTCACCATTCCCTCAAAATTACAACATTTCCGATTAAATTATAAAAAGTCAAGTGGCCGTCATGTATGGTAAATGACGTTTGTTTACAACAATTATATCTTGCAATGAAACAGGGTTTGTCATATATGTCCCATGACCTCTTGTAGCTTACAGCTCGATCGATTTTGAGGTTTTTTATAGGTGTCATTCAATTCGTAATCGTCGCCGGAGCAACATAGCTAATATTTTGATACAATGTGAACAATGATAATCCTACAGTCAGTTCAAGTTTTTTATATTTTTTAAATTTACCACTACTTGTTAAATAGCAAGCGATAAAAAATAATAAATAAATAATCTTTGGGACTAACCATCCATTCTACACCAAAACATATACTTTGATGTACTTTACTAATGGACAAAATATGTTGTAAACAATAAACAAATATGCACTCACGCCCGTAACCCAGATGGGTAGGCAGAGATAATGGATTTCCATTTGGCGCGATCCTGGCATACCTCTGTCACTTCTTCTACATCCATACATCTACGCATACATGCTCGTCGGTTACGGGTACTCCTTATATCGCCCTTCTTTAGTATATCACTAATCTGGTCGATATAGGTTCTCCTTGGGCGTCCCCTGCCAACGCTGACACTCACTTTTGCAACATAAATTTGTTTCGTTACTCTCTCGTCATTCATTGTAAACAATGTAAACAACAATATAAAGAACAAACATATTTAATATAAATGCAAGGTAGTAAGGACAGACGAAAAGATTTGAATATACAGACTGTAGTTTATAGGCCTAATAACTAATAACTTGTTGTGACATTTTAATCGCAAAAAAATACAAATGGAAGATTCTTATGACTGTACAAAATATTGGTGACAAATATTTGTATTCATATGTGGTTTATGTGTGAAATGAGCTTACAAAAAAACTATATAAAAGTTTACGCACTAATATTGGTTTTATTTTCACCATTACGTAATTCGGGTAGTTATTCACTTTGCATACCGAATTGCATTAAATTTATATTCGCAAACATCGACTCCTTGCGTCGGTTTTACCGTAACATAGACAATCTTATACTTTCCACTCCACATCTTGAATTTAAATCTCGCGTTACGTGATATTTGTTATTTGGAAAGCGATGTTTCAACAAAAGGTTACATATATTCTTATTCGTTTTTATACAATTTTATTTTTGGCATTGTTAGTTTTTTCGTGCGAGTAGACGTATTAATGCTAAACTAAAATTAATAATTCCGTGTGTAGGTTAGGTTATACATTTTTTAAAACAAAACGGACAAATCAAATTATTGAATTGAACTTTTTTACAAAACACGAGTACAATGGCGGACTTAATGCCTGTATTCACTAGCATTACGCATTAGACAAAGAAAAAATAAAGAGGCGCACTATATGACAAGGAGATTTTTCTAAGTTACGTAGATAGTTCAGAATATAGAAAAAAATATATATTATAAATAATATTATGATTATAAAATACCTAGGTATCGGAATCATGCTGGAATTATGTGTAGACTCTTCTGATAAATAATTTTTTTGTTAAATTGGTTCCGTCAAAACGTGTTATTTTCACGTTTTATTTCGGGCTCCATTAGTCCAGATTTATTGTCAGCTCTCCGGTCGTATAATCAATTTCAGTACAATAGAAAAGAGTAGAAATATACGTAAATGACTTACAGTATAACATTTTTAAGACGAAACGTGTCGACGTTTTGTCTATTGCTAGGCCATCCTAACTAATATTATAAATGCGAACGTAAAAATTTCCAATAAGGAATTGTTTTGATTTTTTTATTATAACATCATCGGCTAAAGTAGAAAAACTTATATCCTACTGTCTGGTTTTTTGTTGACGATTCAGCAAATTGCGGCATAGCTCTTTGTTTTCTATCCCTAAGATGTAAAAGAGAAAACATCGTGGGGAGACTCGCGTTGAATCGCCCATTGTATGGCGTGCCTTGTGGTGCTGCACGCGCGGCTGTTACGGAAGAACTCTTACTGATTTATAGTTTGATAATAATATTACTAAATAAATGATAACTGATATATAATCGGCTGTATCGATTTCTTAGCTAGATAATTTCCTAATCTTTCGGCATTTAACAATTAAAACAGGCTGGAAAAAACAAAAGGTTTCCAATAACACTTATGTATCCTAATTGAGATAAGTACATAGTACTCCAACCTTTTGGTAACACCAAAATTATATTATGATAGGGTGTACCAGTGTAATAATCAAAAATAATTACTAAAAACACCTTTCCTACCGATAAAACATTGGGTTCGAATATGGTAAACACTTCCGATAAAAGAACGATGTTGAACAAATTAAGTTATGCAGTTCTTATGACTGTACTTTAAAAGATAAGAAACTTAGTGATAAAATTTCCATAACGACTTGAATACAGAAGCTTCTCGTGTATTACAACAAATTGGCGAAACGAAAGGTAATTTCGCGATGCTCGCTAAGTTTTCGTGACAAGGTCGTAAGAAAAGAGGACGGGTATCTCATTTGAATTTTATTTCTTTTGTTTTAATAATTGCTTTTGACGTACGTCATTAGCTACACGAAAGTATATGCTGACCTCAAAATTATTATCTTTTTACTCTTTCTAGAAACGTCTCGTGTCTCCTAAATTGATGCAAATTTGTATTGCATGTCTGGAATAATTTTGTACGGCTTCTGAACAAAGGTGTCAGTTAAATCATATATTTTAATGCTACTCTGAAGGCTGTCGTTTGAGTTCTCATGAATTATGAATAATAATTTTAATGAACATTGCGGTTGTTCCACGATAGGTGACTCGACCGAGGAAGGACCTTACGTACTTGTATATTGGGATGAAGTAGAGATTAACATTTTACTATCGTGTTGTTTGCCAGTCCCATTTTCTTCCCTTCTTCTCTCCTTCTCTTCGTGTGTCTCACTCCTTCTAAAAAGTTAAACACAAACAAAATGAGTTTAAGCATGCCATGCAATACAAGGTAAAATAAACATAAAACATGACTTCCACATCCGTGACAACCATAAAACAAATTTTCTAGAACGAATCAACAATTCGTATTGTATTCAGAGAATGTCGCTTCGCTTCCCAGTGCTATATCTTCTCGTTCGAGTCCGTAACAAAAAGAAGACATTACGGGCGCGATGGTGCATTTCCTAGTAGGAGCAAAACGATGCCGCGAGTGCTAACGGTGCTCTATTAAGCCCGGACGGCACGCCACGGCGCGGTATGTGACCACGCCGATACCATAAAAACTTAACACCGACGCAAAGCTATGTGAATCAAATTGAAGGAATCTCGATTCACGTTGCACTTCTTTAAAACTATGGTATTTGTAATTGTAATGACAGATTTTTGGAATTTTCAAAGTACCACCAGTAGCATAATTTTTATTGACTGTATCTTGTCAATTGTCGGTCTCAAGTGAACGTCGTAACTATCTCCTAGCACAAGATTAAATTTATCTGAAATAGGTAGAGTCCGCAACAACAACATCTATTGCACGAATGGGCCGGCTCGATCGTGAAATAGAGTATTCTGCGTTTCGTCTGATGAGTGAGGTGCCGGAGGCCTAATTCTAGTTCTCTCCCCCTTCCCACCCTTTTCTTATAAGGAAAGGATGGGAAGGGGAAGAAAACTTGGCGGTGGAGGGGATGTATAGGAATTGGAAATAACCATTTTCTGTTTGTCCCCTCCTCTGTCCATTAAAGGTGGGCAACGCATCTGCAACTCATTAGTTAGTTGCAGATGTCTATGGGTAGCGACCACTTGATATCGGGTGAACCGCTTGCTCCTACCAATTACTATAAAAAAGGTGAAAAGAATATAACTAAATTTAGATAGATTTAAATTAGACTTACTAACCTTGTCATCAAAATCATCAAATCAAACGTTGGTCTTCCCTTGGAAATGGAATTGGAATAAAGATGTTCTGTTCCAGCGGACTCCTGCAACTATGACCCAAATCGTCGACCCACACTACGTTGTCCCGCACATTGCATGCATGTTTGTTTACTGTTTGAGTTCCTAATTTTGGTTTCTAAATCACATCATATATTTGATGACATAATTATTAATGATGTATTAATTATTATACCATATAAGGGGCAAACTTGCAACAAGATGGTCACTATAATGACAAGAACAATGAGGGTTCAGGTTGATCGCACTTGACTATGAATAGGGTCTGGGAGTAGGCCTTGCACTTCCGCGAGCTCAGCACGCGAGGGTCAACGATCTCCTCACTAACATCATACAACTTTAACGCTTGTGAGAAAATTACATATGTACACTGATACAATAGAATTACCTTTGTATCTTTTATAACTTAAGACGTATACCAATAGTTTATTATACTAGAACTTGTGTCATGTCAGTAATATTATTAACTAGCTGTTACCCGCGACTTCACACGCATTCGTTTCTCATTTTCTGTGCTGGAATCTTCGTAAAATGTTTCCGCGTATAATAACTTTGAATACTAGGTAACATGTATTAAAAAGTTGTTATTGTAAAATCATGAAATATTACCATGGCAACCGATATAGTAAATGAAGGTTTTGTGTACCTCGGGAACAGTTCTATTTCCGGGATGAAATGTAAGTTCATGTCATATCATTTTCTGTACCTCTGACAACGTGTGTGCATCATGATGGATCGATTGTGTCGTTAAGGAGTAAAGCGTAACAAACAAACTCGCATTCTCATCTATAATATTAGCTGCAATGATTAGTTAGGATATCGATTTCTGTGGATTTTATTTTCCAAATGTAGGATTTTTTATGGGACAAGGTAACAGCAATGCAGCAGGTCCTGTATCAGAAATTGTATCAATATTTGTGCCATACTGTGCCGATCCCACATAACGTGGGAATAGAGCAAGGAGATGATTTCCTATAAATATTTATATTTAAAGAACATATATAAAAAAAACATCTGTTCCAGATGGCCAAATAGTAGCTACCGTTTATATATTCGCCATGTAGAAAATGTATCCGGACTAATTTAGGTACTGCACCTGTTTGTGATGCTTAGAAACACCATACCAAATTCCATTGCTTTAGAACTTAGGATCGTTGGTGCTATGTTTCCTAACCGCTATGTTACAGGGTCAATTAATCTAAATATCAATAAACTTTAGATTACCTACCTAAACAAATACATGAACAAAGGGTAAATGTTTTTAGAAATACCTTTAAAATTCTATTTTCAAACTAAACAAGAAACAAAATGGTGTAAGTTAAACTAAATGCTGTGTGTAGATTGGTACAATATGAACGACCGGTCTGTGCGGCCTAACATTAACTAGGGGTGCTACCAGGATCGAAAAGGAGCGCTTATTATAAAATATTAAAAGACTGTGGTTAAATTTGTTTATATAGATAGATTAAGGCCATTTCAAATCAGGACCAGATAATTTTGCGTGTGGGAAAGCGTGTAAATAATAATAAAATTATTATTTGAGATTTACGCTTAAAGTGATAGTATAAACACTCAAAATTATATATAACTGGCTGTGCCTGTAGTTTCACCCGCCGTGCATTTGTATTTAATCGAAATCGTTTTAAAAATACATGACTATTCGTTTGTTACTAAAAAATGTACAAAGATGGACATGGAAATTTTCAAGAAACAAAATTCTGTGCTATTTTATTTATTATTAAACTTATATTTATCCAAAAATACGCTCGACCTGTCAAACGCTTAATGTTAAAATAGTCGTTAGGGTACGTACACATCTCGCGAATGCGCCACGAAAGCGTGGCTCGCTGAAGAGTTGCACCAAACAATTGCAGTAACTGTGCAGTACCGCGAGCCTTTCGTGAACTGCACATTCGCCAAATTTTTTATTACATAATAGCCTTCTTCTTTGTCATACAAACACATCAAAAAAAAATTAGCGAAATAGGTCCCAACCATTCGCGCGCGTGAAGCCGTGACCAAGGGAAATAGGGAATTATTTTTATACGTCTATATATATATATATATATATATATATATATATATATATATATATATAGTATGATTTAAAGTAGTTTAAAAGCTGAGCATATTTATGCCTCTGATGTCAGAATGTTAATCGCGGCCATGTTCTATTTATGCGCAATCGGAATGTTGTCATCTGCTGCCGTTGGCACTTGCAAACAGTGATGAACGGCTGCCGTGTTTGACGTTGTCAAATTGAACAGCTCGCTTGTGCGTAAGCTCCAAAACCTATAATAACCTATAACTTATAAATGTTAACCCACTCGATGGTCTTTACGAATCTCTTCTCCCAATCGCGGCAAAGTTATGCCTAGCCTATTGACACAACAAGGCTTTTGTTTCGACAATATCACATTTTTTTTATAACGAGACGAAAATAAGATAGGAACTCTTTGTTCGAATTAAAGATTATATTTCAATTAATCGCTTAGAGTTGGAAGAGGGCAAGAAAATGATGATGAATCTACGGGAAGACCTCATATTCATCACAGAGGGTGGCTTAGAATGAAGTGAAAAAAATAATAACTTTGGTATTTAGAGTTAATTTATCACAACCCTACCAGTATCGAATTAGTGTCGGCCATGATCTTGCAGTAACGGTACCAATGCCGCCCCAGGGTACCAGTAGTTGCCGGGGTCTATCAGTGCTACAGTTAGCTACAACAGCTTGCCCTTCACCCAGGATACGATGTGCCGTTACAATTGTACATAACCTCTACAGCAATCTTAAACTATTTCCACAGCAAAGATAATGACGTTAAGATGCACTTATGACACATGTTGATAGTTTTTGTTAGCTTAGTATGAACGTGACAATATGAGAAACATTAAGTAAAGTAAAATATGTTAAATATACCCATTTACTCAAATATATAGCTTAAATATTTAAAAGCTTGTTATAGTTTAGTGTTATAGCTGTTACCCTACTTAATGTTTTCATTGTTTTGTAATATCAAAATCTATTTTAGAGAATGATCTATGTTCGGTGCTATGCGATAGGCTTGGCTTACCCTTTGTTACATTTGGGGCTTGTGAAAAACATACGTTACATATTTCCATCGGCTACCAACAAATGATTTTCTGACAACATCGCTGCAGCTGCTAACCTATTTATTATAGGTATTAAAATCTTAGCTTATTCAGGTATTTTATATATTTAATTTGTGTTTAAATTTACAAAATTTAATTAGTTTAACTTCATTATTATTGGCTATTTTTCAGCAGTTATCGTATCCATTATTATTAATTTAGAATTGAACTAATTGATTTAAAAGTTCTAAAAGTATGTATAATGTACGAACATTCCCCGATCGTAATTACAACCTTGAACTAGGCGATGCCAAACATGGCGCTTTGACGTTTTACAAGTCTCCCCATGTTCGGTACTTGTAGGCGGACAGGTCAGAACTAGTTGGAACCACTCGGATAACCTAGTACCGGCGTTAAACAATTTCCTAGTTACAAACGAGAGGCGGACAAGCGGCCATGCTAACTCTCGGGCAGAGCGAGCTATAGCTAATAGCTTTCCACCGCGAAGGTATCTTACCGTTATCTTAGCATCGCGGAGAGAACAACGGGTGCTTGCAATGCTTTTAATTACTATTGCAAAACTGAATTGGGTCTTATTATTTTTATTTTATACTAGCAACCCCTCCGACTTGGGTAGATAGAAAAATAGAAAAAAAACAATGTTCCTCTTACTCTAGAAGAGCTTTCTACTGGTGAGAGAATTTTAACCTTTTTTGCGTCGCCCTCATATCGTCCGATCATTGTAATGCACACTTATTAGCTTTATTACTACACTTATTAGCATGTAACCTCCCCTCATTAATCTGACGCGCTTATTATATTTCATGATCGATTTTTTTATATATTATGTTGGGCTACCCAAAGCGCGTGGCTCTACATATATGATTGATTTGTGGTGTAGGGTACTTCACAAGGTCCAAGGTCCGATATGTAAATTTGACGCGCTAAAGAACGTACAGAAGTCATCGCTTCGTGTACCTAACCTTACCCTAGCATTGGCACGTTTTCGAGTCATCTTTTCGCCCGCTAATAACATATCTGCCTCATTGTATTGTGACATTGATTAGTATAGTAGATTAGTATATCACTGTCAAAACATATTATGACAGTTGATATTACACTAATGCCTTCGACTTTAATTATTTTAACTTATTTTTTAACGATTAATATCCTTTTGATATTCCGTACAATAGTTTTCAGAACGGAGTTCTTTATTGCACGTTACGTTACAACTACCTAGCCGCTTACATAAATTTGTCGTGGTTAATCATTAGATTTATAATTTCATCATCATTTCTTTAACAGTGGTAGAGCCCGCAATAACAACATCTTTTGCACGAATGGGCCGGCTCGACCGGTGAAATACAACGACGTCACAGAAGACAGGCGTGAAGTAGAAGTATTCTGCGTTTCATCTGATGAGTGACGTGCCGGAGGCCTAATTGTAGTCCTCTTCCCCCTCCTACCCTTTTCTTATAAGGAAAGGATGGGAAGAGGAAGAGGATTTGACGGATGAAGAGGGGATGGACAGGGAATGGAATCATCCTTTTTTCTGTTTGTCCCCTCCTTCGTCCATGAAGGTAGGCAACGCATCTGCAACTCATTAGCTTGTTGCGGATGCCTATGGGTAGCGGTACTTATTTCTAGGGGCCGCTTGCTCGTTTGCCACTTTGTAATATAAAAAAAATCAAATAATAAATCTAATGATTCTTAAAATCTCGAATATTCAATTCTATTACATCTTGCTTCCTATAATAATATCTATAAAGAAACCGTAAACCCCATTAACTAGCCCTTCATTACAGCGCTATCTTATCTAACGGTACGTCCGACCTAATTCAGGGCCAGACATTACATCATGTTTCTTACGTGAGCCGTGACAGTCGTCATTGTAAACCACATAAAGTTACAATGATTACTGTATATATGACTCTTATCGTGTACGCCGAAGGGCTATATTGCATTGGCTTGAATCGAATCGGTCGCATATAAATTTGTTCAACAACAAAGGCCATAGCAAAGTCATCGCTCTTCGCCGCGGTCACGGTCACCTAACGGTTCGAAGTGCCCTAGTTAAAGGGTCCATCGATCTTTACCTGTACTTTACCAAATTGATGGATTTTTGCTCCTAAACTACGCGACAACGAACTTTAAACGAAAGTTTATGTATATGTTTTACTTAAACTGTGTAGAGTAATATAGAAAACAAATAACGTTTGTATCATGTAACACCATATTGGTGCACTCTCTCGCTTCTGTAGAGCTCGACTGACCGAAGGAGTATAAAAGTACAAGCACGAGTTCTGCTCTATATTTCGTGTAATTTTGACGTATGCCATTTCTTTGTCAACATTGTCTTCATTTGTGATAAATATTATGGGCCATAGAATAAATAAAAATAAATAAATATGCACTCACGCCCGTAACCCAGAGGGGTAGGCAGAGATAATGGATTTCTATTTGGTGCGATCCTGGCATACTTCTCTCGCTTCTACATTCAAACATCTACGCATACATGCTCGTCGGTTACGGGTCGGTACTCCTCCTACTCTCCTGTCCTACTCTCTCTTCATTCATCCTTTCAACATGTCCGAACGACCGAAGCATACCTTTCTCAATTCTAGTCACAACATCTACTTTTAAGACACACCCTTCCCCATTTTTAATCCTATCATTTAATATCACGCCTAACATACTTCTTAAGAATCGTATCTCAACGGCATTAATTCTACTAGCATGCTTTTCCTGCCAAACCCAGCTCTCACTTCCATATATTAATGGGGGGACTAGTACAGCATTGTGTATTGCCGGGCGAGCCTTTGTAGACACATTCTGACTCCTCACTACTGTACCTATAGCCCCATTCATTTTATTTTTGGGCCCAAGAAGGCGCTCACTTATTAGTTTTTAATATTTTAATTACTTTGTCATAGAAGATTTTGTGTTTCTTGCTCAATACCATTAATCATAGTTCTTCTCAGCCGCGGAAAGGAGACAGTCAAAAGCTTCACATATCTATAATTACGATAAAACTCCACACTTTTAACGGTAGCTAAACCGTGGCGAACCAGGAAATAGTTGCAATATGCACCGAGGCAATAAACCAGTTCGTTTCAAGTTTGAAAGGAAATGGTCACAGTTATTGCAACAATTATGTGATACATATGTGGAAACAGATAACGGTACCTCCGGTCGTCTTAAAAATTAATTAGTTTTTTGTAAAAAAAGACAATAACTGGATAGAAGAAAATGATCGTAACACAAATACACAACACAGACCTAAATTAAACATTAACAGGATATTGAGTTAGTTTTGTTTGTATTGAAATTCATAAATCTGATGACCAATTATCAAAAAATGCAGCAGAGAAGATAGATTTTTTTGAAGGCAAGCAAGTATTAATTACTTGGAACTTCTTAGGAAACATGATGCCACAGGGAAAAAGAAATAGTAATGAGAAGGGGATATGGCTTACAGCACATCATGATCGCACTTTTAGACTCATGTTATCAAATAAATGAAACGGGTGCATAAAAAATAGAAATAGTGGTTTGAGTAGCTAAATCTAGTAAAATAATAAATTTAATGCATACTTCGAATAACTTTTGAAATACATTAATAGACACACTTCCGGTACCTTCTTCATATTTTTCTTTAACAATTAAGTTTTTAGGCTAGTAATAAGTAAAATATTAGTCAAAAAGACACTAAAAGCTCAGTTCAGTGCATTTCCACGACTTTCACGAAACCAAAAGTCGCGGTTCTGTGGGTCACAGGCGCAAGGGGTCGGCGCGCGGAAATCGTACCAATCGCTCCTGCTCCACATTCCAGACCCTGGCTCTATCAGCAGCATTTTCAACCTTAATTCAAAGCAATAGAGGCGTGTTAGCATTTGCAGAAGGTGTAGTTAGCTCTAGACGTATTCGTTACGTGACAGGACTGCGGAGTCACACAATTATGCCGGGTAGCGGGACTCGGGACCGTTTCGCGTCGTGAGAATCGATTTTATTCTGTTTTGACTGGGAAAAGAAAGTTCTTAGGCGCATATAAAACGGCAACCTACGTTACTTTTGTACTGCATTTAATATATAAACAATAATAAATTATTACTAGATTTTACCCGCGGCCTCGCTTGAGGTTTTCTATGTCTTGGGAACAGTTTTATTTTTCGAGACATAAAGTATCCTATGTCCATTTCTTTGCGTGTGTTGACAATGTGAGTACAAAATATTGTAATCGGTTGAGTTGTTATGTCATGTAAGCATAATACACCAACAAACACATGTCATTTATACTACGTTAGGATAGTAATTTTAATAAACCGTTTTCGATTTTTTTTCTCATTACGTTTAACGTGAAGCGTGCACGCGGAGGATACAAGGCCCCTCGGTTAGATAACAATCGGAGAGACGGCGAGAGAGTGAAAGCGTTCCGACTCACATGTCATTCGCGAATTGAATCGTGACTGCAACTAGGGATACCAAATTTATGTAATTAATTACTTTATACATCTCTCAATAACGGACCAGAGACAAGGACAACCGACTCCTAATATGGGAAAATAAAAAAGTTCATAAAACAAAATGTATGTAGGTGTGTTATTGACAAACAATTAAATTCATGCACCCTCAATTAATTTCTCTAGTTGAACTTTTGTTTAAAAAAATAAGAAAATATTCAAGCCTTACATTTAACATCTCCAAATTAATATTAATTGGTTAGATCGTTGTGTGTGTTATTTGGCGGTCATCTTGCGATATCTTTTGTTAGTATGGAACTTTCTCTTTAGTAAGCATCGCACAATAAAGTGGTAGTCTAGGGGTTGTAATTAAAAATAGGTATGCTAAGTCTACAATAAGCTAATAACTAGGTAACCCTAGCGGCCTAACCGAAGCAACACGACACCGCGTTGGTTGTACGATATCTGCACGGAGAAGGGTTTACGAACACGTAGAATGTGGATTGATGAATAAAATTGAAGTGCAAAAATGATGATCCCGGAACATTGTATTATTTTTTTAAATAAAACACATCATTTTAATGACTGCTATTAATATTATATAATTTTTATGTAAAGCTTTTACGTGGACGTATAACACAAAAATAAATATAAACTAGTAACATGACAGAAAGGAGCGTACTAAAAATAAGAAAACGGAAAGGAATAGACGGAAAACAAAATTTGTAGACGCCTTTTGTAGACATTATGCTTAAAAGCAGGAATGACGGTAGGCAGGACATATAGAAAACAAAAGGTGGAAATAAGAGACAATTATATAGGAAGCAACAACAGAAGAAACTGAGGAGAGGACGTCCTAGAAAAAGGTCGATAGAAGATATAGCGACAGCAGAAAGCGAATGGAAAAAGAGAACAATAGACAGAGCGGTCTGCGACTATAGCCAAGTAGGGTTTCCAATCAGGTGTTTTTTATTATACTATGATTTTAGTATAACCGAAGCGAGATTTATTATACTATTGCTTCGTCCTTGCTGCACTTACGCTAACTGTGGCGCTCGCAAAGAGGTGACACTTATTAGCGGAGTCCGTCACATTCCGCGCTAGTCTCATGTTATTGTTAAGTACTTAATACATTCGAAAATAAATATAGGTGAATCTAGAATGTTCTCTATAGAATTGTATGTCCAATACCCTCTACGGTCTTAATGAAATCCTGTTTTTTCATGGTATTGTTTGGTACATAAAATGGTTCAGACAACCCTAGTGAATGCAATGCAGTTGGAGAAGGCACCGGAGGAGCACCGCTGGAGCGGCCGGTCCCGTGTGAACGCGCCCGAATGGCCCGCCGGTTGCCGCACGCTCAATGAAACGCATTCACATATCGAAATCAACAAAAGCAAGGCGAAAGTGCCATTATGTCGGTCCTCGTAAAACCGCAATCGGTATTATGAAAAGGACTTTGTCACTATAAAAGCTTTGCAAAAAATGGCGCAACGAGCTTTTTTAACTGCGGCTATATTTATAACTAGCTGTATCCCGTGACTTCGTCCGCGTGGAATTAAAACATATTAATCACTTCGCAGGATAAAAGTGTATAATTGTATTTTTTACAATACAACGTAAAACATCAGTATCAAAATTATCTCTTGACATTACAACAAACAATTTCATTTTATTTATAGATTACCACCAACTCTACCTCAAATCGTCTAACGCAGTTAAAGATGTTTTCAGTTCAATAAGCATGTTGCTGACGCTGTCGCTAACGCATGTTGCGCATGTCGATCTCGCGAATCTTACTCGCGAAATTGTTTAACGTGGTTAAAGAGGCTTACACTTCAAATAGTAAAATGCTTATGTTATTTTACTACTTAAGGCAACCTTTGTGACATTGCAGGTAGCGAGCGGCGCTTTCGATATGGCACCGCGTCGGTTTTTTCACAATTTCAAGGGTTTTTCACTTTTTGCGCGGAACCCTAAATATTTTGCTTAAATTAAAATTGCCTTTTTGAATCCCGACAATTTTACCTAACTTCCAGTAAAAGTCTCATCCTAATCGGTTCAGTCGTTTCAGAGATTACCCGGAATAGACAGACAGACAGACAGACAAAAATTTTAAAAATTGTATTTTTGTTATAAGTATCGTATATACATCATGTGTATTGAGTATGGCAATGTTATTTTGATATTACATACTTATTTATCGCTATAGATTACACTGTACTACAATTATATTTTTAGTTTATCATATTTAGTATATAATATAGTATATAAATGATTAACATTTATAGGAAGTTCATACACATAATTAATCGTCATTAGTATTTGAGTTATCTCTTATACTACAGAATTTTTATCTGAATACATTTATAATAGTTTATTTTACCTAAAAATTTAGTATTAATAACGATACAATGTTTTTTTTAATTTCTTCTATTAGGAGAAACCTTTGAACGTTGACTTTGCACCTATAGTTGTATGAATATTAAAAGATTAGTTTTTATAATAAATCTCAAACCGTGTTTCCCGGTTGTCGTGGCATGAAGACGTGTAATACGTTACAAGTGCTAACGGAACCCACGTAACTGTTTTAGAGGCTGAACGTCGCGTACTACTTGCTCAGTTAATGAGTTCACTACGCTAACGTTTACGGATTTACCTCCCAAATATGAGGTCACCAGATCTAGATATGACCAACCATTTGATTAGACACTTATCTTATCTAGTTGATGATTAATTGAGGAACGTATTTTCCGTTTTTAAAATATATCAGCATAATAAAATCGGACACACTGACGTATGCAACTGGTTCCAATCCTTTGTCGTGGGTACAACGAATCACTTTGTTCGAACTTTATATAGGTATCTTCCACAATAAAAGGATGGAGATCAGCTCATGTCGCATTTCCAGAGCTTACTTCCCAGAATAAAGTTTCACTGTGGGACTTTCGAGGTTGCATTTGCGCATTTGTATAGAATATGATAAAGATTTTAAAAGGTTTCATTAAAATCAATATGTGAAACTGTTAGTAATCATTGAAAAGACCCGGAAATCAAACGTAATACACTTATATTAATTAATTTTGTTCATTACCACGACTGATTTTTCAATGAACGTGAGAACGTATCAAAACCGAACACAATATGCATTGTCATTACGTCGCAGAGTCTCCGGAATCTCTTTGTATTTTTCCTTGTGATCTTGATTTTTACAAAAAAATCGTCACAATTCCTCTTGGAAACAAAAAGGTGAAACTCGACGATGAAATACGGCCGCGTCAAAGATGACACTGCACAAATGGGAAATGAAAAACAAAAAACTTTGAACAAACTCGTTTTGATATTAAAATAAAATTAAAATAAAATGACCGCATATTTATTTATTACTAATTTCAGAGGCAATATTGGTAGGAGTCACCATATACGTATCGGCTAGATTGGTGACGTAGTAAAGAAAGAAATTGTATTAAGATGTATGAATGTAGAATTGAGAGCGATGTGTCATGACCGGATCAAATCATCCGTGAGGGGTAGGCAGAGCTACCCCTCATGATTACGAGCGTGAGTATTGATTTATTGCTTTTATTAACCGCCACAGAGCTTACAAAAAATTAAGCTCTACATAAAAATTGCTCATTGATAAAAATAAGTTCGCTGAGTTGACGGCCAACCTCCAGTAGTGGAGAGGCACTGAAGAAGATAAAAATTGCAGAACAAATTTTACTGCGACGGATGAGTTAAGTTATAAAAACAATAGTATTAAATTATACACTAACTCCAAAACATTATTCTAGAGTGCAGTAACCTGTGTCTAAAAGCTTTTATACCTTACAATAAAACTCAAAGGATTATGGGTGGTAATTAAATTAAAACTTGAAGCCCGCCGAGCAATTAACTAATAATATACCCACCACAGTAGTATATCATTAAATAATATAATTGCTCGGGAAGTCTACCAGTTATTTAACACATCGACTTCAATTAAACATCCGTACTGCTGGAATTTATTTTATTTTAGTTTAAATGATGATTTAGCACTTTAAATATATTTTATCAACTATCAGCTTCTTTATTTGTACTTGTGAAAACCTTTATTCTTTCAAAATTTTAATGAGCGTTTCAGTTTGTGTAGAAACTTTAACAATTAGATTTATTTTCTGGTAATGTCTGCTGTTTATTGCCACTTAAATTTAGCAATTCTTACCAATTTCTAAGCAATATCATTTTGGTCATGTTGTGGTTATCCGGCTATTGTTAATTCTGATAAAATTAAAAAAAGTCAGTCAGTAGTATTTACATGAAATGACTTGTGAAAAGTAGTTAGATTGATGATTGTTACAAAGTTTCCGTCGAAATTTTGTATTTAAGCGACACCGATTCCATAATGTGTACAAATGCGATGACCCTAATCGTGACCTCTATTATAATCCACTCTCTCAGATCGGAACCATCGACTTAAATGGTAAATTGTAAAGGTAAACTTGACTCTACAGCTTTCTCTGACTTACACGTACATACATACATTTAAATCTTATAAATGCATCCAGTCTCTCGCCCTTTCTTGCCACTTTGACAAGCTAGTAATCGTAGCAAATAGACTGAACGGTCCTTTAAGGGATAAAATCTCAAATTAAGAATTTGGATTTTAAACGAATCTAGACATTTTCCAAAAGACCGTAAGATAAGATGGTATTGGATTGCGGTCCGCATATATTGAGTTCGTGAAGGGAGATAGAAGAAAGAAGTCTTATGTTAAAGATACATCTAGGAAATATGATTATCTAAGTATCAAATTGAATTAACTTATTAAAGAAGCGACGAAAGGAAAAGCTGGCATTGATGATGAAGGTTATTGTAAGTCTAAAGAACAATATAGTAATTAGCAAATTAGTTAAAAATATTTAGTGATATTGTGAGGTACAAAATGATAGGCGAAGATACAGAATAAATTCGTGGTGGTTGTCAAATCAGTGACACCAACATGTCCGGATCTTGTCTTGTAGTACTTTCATCTATTGGCAAGGAAAAAATATAAAATCCTAACTAATGTTTTGTTTAAATCTAAAGTTTATTTTAATAATATGACAAATAACCCAAACGAGATATGCTGATAAAATACCCGTATGATAAATGACAGGTTAAAAATATTTTCTGATGACATTTATCTTATATATCTATAGAAAATATATTTAATTACATACCGAGACATTGAGCGATTTCGGTCACAGTCGAAAGTAAACGCCGTCTAGGAAGCCCTCGTTATTCATTTCCACGATTAGAACTTTATCTAATATTTTTTTATAAATAATAAAAATCTATAATACAAAGTGAGCAGTGGTGGCTCAGTGGTTTAGACCCCGACTTACATACTGTGAAGGTTGTGGGTTCGAATCCAGGTAGGCGCTTTACTTTGTGTAATTTATTTCATCACCACTGCTCCAAAAACGGTGAAGGAAAACATCGTGAGGAAACCGGCATGTTCTTAGAACCACCAAATTCGAAGACATGTGACATCCACCAATCCGCACTGAGCCAGCGTGGTGGATTACGACTCATTCCCTCTCTCTGAGAGGAGGCCTGTGTTTCTGCAGTGGCAAACATTCTAATAAAGGCTGATTTATTATTATTATTATTATTATAAAACAAAATGTCCTTTACCTCCGTTACAAACCTCCATGCATAATAGGACCAATAAAAATGTTTAAAGTTAGTTAATTACCAATACTCTGCCCTAAGGAAATGATTATCATTATGAGAAATCGACAAGTCATGGCGCAGTACATCAATGCTGGGCATTGCGCGATGAATTAAGAATTATAAACGCCTCCATTACCCACTGACGCTTTTATGTCATCTGATCGCAATCGCATCTATGTTATTATTGTTATCAATATAGAAATAATGGATGTAGAAGAAGCGAGAGAGGTATCCTAGGATCGCAACAAATATCCTACCCTACCCCTTTGGGTTACGGGCGTGAGTGCATATTTATTTATTTATTTATTTATTTACAGGAATATTATTCGTAGAATTTAGAGATTCTTCCAATGATATTTTGTACCATAGATTGTTATACTCATACAAAACCAAAAACCATACCGGCCATAAAGTGTTCCCAGGACAGTGACAGACCTGTGACAGCAACATTCACACATGTCAAAAGTGTTCCAAGGACAGTGACAGACCAGTGACAGCAACATTTATACATGTCAAAACTGTATCAAGGACAGTGACAGGCCAGTGACAGCAACACAGCTCAAAAAGTGTAAAACTAAAAAGGATAGCGTTACTAAAATAATAAGACAAAAGATGACAGCTAGTGTCCTAAATAGGACGCTTCTGTAGACTTCACTTTTCAACCGTTAATAGCATATCTGTTACTTTTTGTATTATGATATCATTGGTGGTTCTCAGTGTATCATGAGGTAACATAAAATATTATTAGGTCCTTTCTTGAGCGGTAAACAACTGACTTTTCAAATTTAGTAATAATAGTTTTCAAAAATGTTCAACATGTTACAACACTAGTAATATTGACCGTGGGTTTCCATTGCCGAAAATATTCCATTAAACATATTGTCATGTCAGTTTTTTCAGAGAGAAAGATAGAGCGAAAAAATATATCGCGACACGATGCATGCATCCTAATGTAATGATAAAATAGTAATATCTAAGTCAAATAATAGGTATCGTTTACTTATTGTAAGCCTTTCATTTTCGTTCCATTAACATACAATCCCTTTCGTTTGATTTATTTAGAACTCTCACAGCGGGTCGGTTGATTCGTTGCACGGTCGTGTATCAGTATTTCGGTTACTAGTCCACTTATCAATCGTTTTAATCTTATCTGTGCCGTAAAGCCGAAACCGATGAGTTTTTCGATTGACCAAATCGAAGCACACGCAACACGGACGGCCGGACTTCCACTAATTGATTTTCGAACGTTGATAATAAATTTACTTTTAAATTGAACATTCGATTCCTCTAAAAATAATGTATATAATTATGATTAGTGTTTTTTTTATACATGTCGTTTCGGATTCTTGTATTAAAGTGAAATACAGTTACAATGAAACTTGTTTATCAATAGGGTGCTCAATATACAGACAACACAAACAAAGAAAAAATAAGCTCTCATATCCGTTTAATAGCACCTGGTAATTTATATAAGAGCAGGGCGCAAACGAGCGGCGTGAGCACCCAGATGATCAACGACGCCCATGGACACCCACAACACCAGAGGAACTGCAGATACGTTGCCGGCCTTTGAGGAATAGATAAGCTCGCTTCTTGAAGGACCCTAAGTCGTACTGGTTCGGAAATACCGCCGAGGACAGACCATTCCACAACGCGGCTGTGCATGGCAGGAAATTTCGAGAGAACCGCACTGTTGAGGAATGCCAGCCATCCAGATGGTGGGGATGGTACCTGGCGGTCCGTCGTATCGTCTGATGACGAAACTCGGCGGCAGGAATCGTTACAAACAGTTCTTCGGAACACTCCCCGTGGTATATACGATAAAAATGCAGAGGGAGCTAACGTCCCTCCGCAAGGCCAGAGTATGAAGCCGATCGTTAAGAGCTTTCGATTCGAGTCGCTCTCCGTTGTATGCGGTCAAATGGAAGAAGCTGGTATTGGGGTGCTCCCGCCCAGAGATGCAAGCAGTAGTTCCATGTGGGGCCGAACTTGCTCCTTGTATAGCTGAAGGCGGTGGCACGGTTCGTAATACTGCTTCGCTTTACTGAGTACACCCAGCTTTTTAGAGTTTTTAATCGAAGTGATTATTTACAAAAGATTACTTATATTTTATATGGAAAGAGGAGGAGCGGAAGAGGGCTGAAATTGGGCCTCCAGCACCTCCCTCATTACACGAGATGTAAAAGCATACTTCTACTTCCTGCCTGTTCGGGCACTAGTTCTAGCAATATTGTACAGTAGATACCGTTCCGAATACATTCAGAATCTAAATCAATTTAATACAATTCTCGTACAAATATAATCTGACTCAGATTTTCACGAAATTTAGTATGCAAGGGGGCTTCGGGGGCGATAGTGTTTGTATTCATGTGATTTGTTTAAAATGCCTATAATTTTAACTGTGTGAATTGTTTCATTTTTTGTTTGCTCACATTTCTAAAATTTTCACTCTGTATCTATAAGTGAAGACTTGTTACTGGCTGTATTATACTATATTAATGCCACTCCTGTTAAATTTAAGCTGTAAATCTTCCATGCCCAAATTAATATTTTTTTTTAATTCCGAGCAAAATAGTAACACAGCTAGTAAGATAATAAAAAATAACAAATGTTTTGGTTATTTTCAACAATAAGTTATGTCAGCCATGGACATTTCCCATCTGGTACGGGATTCCCTCGCTACTGAGGCACTCGCGTTATCTCATAAGCCACTCTGCAGGGCGGCATTCTTCGGAATCCTTTCGCACGCGCGCTTGGGACTCTAGCATTCATTTACAGTACTAATTAACAGCAATTACTTATTACGTAACTTCATATAACTGTGTATATCATTAAATTTAATTCATTTCCGTTGTTACTTGCGCTGAGAATAAAAAGAAACTTTGTACTGTGTGTAACTGCAATGTATATGAATCTAGTGACCCGCCCCAGCTTCCGTTGATAGGATCGCTAACAAACACAGGAATTTCGGAGTCTATAGGTCTATAGGGAACATATATACCATACTTCGCCTTTTATATACTATTTTTTTCATAAAAAGTATCCTTTGTTACTTCTCGTACCTCCAAGAATATGTGTACAGTTTCATGATGATCTGTTGAGTAGTTTCCGCGTGAAAGCGTAACAAATAAACTTACATTCACATTTAATAACATTAGTAGGGATAAGCTAACGATTGCAGTTAGATTTCTTACAGCATTAATTTCTGCGTTCAATTATTCTTTTATTTAATTAAAGAGAATGTTCGCAGTTATTTTTATAATAGTTTTTCTGTAATATATAGCTTCCTTTAGAGATTTTCATCGGTGTTCACTCGATAATCCAGTAGAATTGTATTATTTCATAAAAAAAATGAGAGAGTGAGCGAAGTAATTATACAATTTTATTCCTTAACCTCAACCCACTATCGTACGCTTAAACCAATTAGTCTCCATTTACTGAAAATATGTGTCACCGACCGATTGCCATATTCGTTAGTTTATGAACTTCATATGCTGATTCCTTCAGTTGCTGACATTTTATAATATACCCTGTCCGATTATACACTGACAAAGTTCACAATCGTTCGGTGACATATACCACGCATTAATTGAGTAATTAAAACGGAAGTTTCTTACATTCACTATGCTCAGGATCAGTCGCATTGGCTATTATTTTAACAGATGCTTATATTAACAGATGCTTATTGTACATAAGTAGTTTTTAAAATACTGACGAATTAGTTTCAATTTTTGTATTAAAAAAATTGCTCTACAAAGTAATAAAAGAAAGCAAAGTCATGACTACTGAAATATAAACTAGTGCTCTGCAGTAATTAATTTTAATTAGATCATCAGCGGCAAAGCTACAGGAGAAACTAACGTTAGCCTGGGACAGAATCATATTGAAAGCATATTCTTTGCACATCTGTGTAGGTAATTTAAAATAATTGCATGTTTTGATAGTACCTTAATAGCTACGTATATTATATATATATTCACAAGGCAGAAATTTGGGAGTAAATCAGGAAGAACTAGCCTAACCTAATCTTTTTATTAAAAACATGTTTTTAATAAAAAAATACGACACCTACCTACTTGTTTTATTTTACTTAAAAAGTACAAAAAACTAATTTAACCGTCACCCCCAGTCATTTCTCCTTTTCACAATTAAATACCAATTCTTCCCGCTATTTTTGGGAGGAAGAATAGATCTGATACATTATGACAGGTCTGTCTGTATGGCCGTTACAAAAATTTTGGTAGCCCTATCCAAAACTATCAGATACAAGTTACAAAAATCGATTTCGAGCGAATTCGAAGTCGGTAATTTTAGAATTAATGTATATGTGTGAATGTGGTGAACATTCTTAAAAAAGAATTCAATGTAATTCGGGTTCAGGTGAAATATCATAAAAGTAAAAACATCATCATACATAAAAAACTATTAAAACTTAAAACACTTGAATTCCATTGGCCTCATATTTTGATAGGACAGGGCCTAAATTTGTACAAGGCTCGCTTTGTCTGACAAAAGATAAACTGTTTAATTGTCTTACAAAGTAACGCTAATCGAAGTGGAATATCAGAGATTGTTAACAAGAAACGAAACCACATACAACGGTAAACGAGAAGTAAAGCGGACTTATAATAAAACCATTATTTTGCAAAGTAATGAAAACGCCCGTAAATGACATTTAAAAAGTTATTTTATTTGTAAAAGGAGCACAAAATAAAAATAGGTATATTTTTAATGTAAGAAAAGTGTAAAAACAACTAATAAACTTAAACTTAAACGACAATTCCTATTTATTACATCTTTAATAACCAAAACGGGAAAGTATGAAGAAATATAAATCCCATGACATACTAATTGTGTTAAAAAGTTGGAAAATACAAGAAAAAATTAAATAAAATGTGCAACATCAAAACCAACGAAACAAAATTATTTGCCTTGATTTCAACAGCGAGATTAACCGCATCGTCTACATCAGGTATATTTAGTTTTGTTACAATGCAGTTACAATAAAAGTGAAATCTGTCTATTTGATAAGTCGATCCAGTATATCCGAATAACCTAACAACTTGTTATAAAAATGTATTGACCTAATCAAGTTTTCTTTACTTCTTGAACGGTCTTATTAAAAGTCGAGAGAGTAGCTGCTTATGTTTCTAATGAATTTAATTTTTAACACGACTTTATTAGCTAGATTTAGATCTACGGAATCTTACGGTGTTATTTTAACATGTAAACGTCCGATCGACTTATACTGGAATTTAGGCGGCTGCTGCCCACTATTGAATAAAATGTACCAGTTACTCACCATACGAATAATATGACTTTTACCTCCATATATATATAAATAAATAAATAAATATACGCTCACGCCCGTAGCCCAGAGGGGTAGGCAGAGATCATGGATTTCCATTTGGCGCGACCCTGGCACACCTCTCTCGCTTCTTCCACATTCATACATCTACGCATACATGCTCGTCGGTTATGGATGCTCCTTATGTCGCCCTTTCTTAGTAAGTCATTAATCTGATCGATATAAGTCTTCCTAGGGCGTCCCCTACCAACACTGCCACTCACTTTTGCAACATAAATTTGTTTTGTTATTCTTTCTTCATTCATCCTTTCACCATCCCGAACCACCGAAGCTTACCTTTCTCAATTCTAGTCACAACGTCCACTTTTAAGCCACACTTTTCCCTTACAACGCTTTTTTTAACCCTATCATTCAAAGTCACGCCTAACATACTTCGTAAGGATCGCATCTCAACGGCGTTAACTCTACTAGCATGCTTTTCCTGCCAAACCCAGCTCACACTTCCATACCTTAAAGTTAGGACTAGTACAGCATTGTGTATTGCCAGACGAGCCTTCATAGACACATTCTGACTCCTCACTACTGTACCTATAGCCCCATTCATTTTATTTCCCGCACTCTTTTTTTTTTTTTTTTTTTTTTTTTTTATAAGAGAAGGGGGCAAACGAGCGGCGGGAACACCCAGGTGATCAACGACGCCCATGGACACCCGCAACACCAGAGGAACTGCAGATGCGTTGCCGGCCTTTTAGAAAAAGAAAGGCTCGCTTCTTGAAGGACCCCAAGTCGTACTGGTTTGGAAATACCGCCGAGGATAGACCATTCCACAACGCGGCTGTGCGTGGCAGGAAATGTCGAGAGAACCGCACTGTTGAGGAATGCCAGCCATCCAGATGGTGTTGATGGTACCTGGCGGTCTGTCGTGTCGTACGATGACGAAACTCGGCGGCAGGAATCGTTCCAAACAGTTCTTCGGAACACTCCCCGTGGTATATACGGTAAAAAATGCAGAGGGAGCTGACGTCCCTCCGCAAGGCCAGAGTATCAAGCTGATCGGTAAGAGCTCGGTCGTTGACGATTCGAGTCGCTCTCCGTTGTATGCGGTCAAATGGAAGAAGCTGGTATTGGGGTGCTCCCGCCCAGAGATGCGAGCAGTATTCCATGTGGGGCCGAACTTGCGCCTTGTATAGCTGAAGGCGGTGGCCCGGCTGGAAATACTGCTTCGCTCTACTGAGTACACCCAGCTTTTTAGAGGCCAATTTGGCCTTGTCTTCCAAGTGACCACGAAACTGAACGTCACTCGATATGTCAACGCCGAGAATACCGATGTTGGCTGTGGCAACCAGAGGAGTGCCCTCAAAACATACATTCGCGACAAAGGGTTCTTTTTTAGCGGTAATGGCGCAGACTTGTGTCTTTTTGGGATTGAAATCAACAAGATTTTGTCGACCCCAATCCGAGACTTCACTTAATAGGATCTCCATTTCAGACACAAGTTTGGTCCGGTTCTCAGCGGCAGTAGCCCGAGAAACGTTAGCGCGGGCCGTGTACAGTGCATCACACGTGCTATCATCTGCATAACAATGGATGTTGCTAATTTGCAGCATGTCATTGATATGCAGAAGAAACAGGGTGGGCGACAGTACACAGCCCTGTGGGACACCAGCATTAATTGGTTTCGGGTCAGAGCATGCACCGTCGACAACGACCTTGATGCTCCGACCCTCCAAAAAGCTGGAAATCCAGGCGCATAGTTTCTCGGGCAGCCCGTAGGAAGGCAACTTCGAAAGAAGTGCTTTGTGCCACACCCGATCAAAGGCCTTGGCCACGTCCAAACTAACCGCCAGGGCCTCCCCCTTGCCCTCGATTGCCACCGACCATCGATGCGTGAGGTACGCAAGAAGGTCACCAGCTGAGCGACGCTGACGAAAGCCGTACTGACGATCGCTAATCAGCTGGTGCTCCTCAAGATACCTCATGAGCTGGCAATTGATGATCGTTTCCATGACTTTCGAGAACAAGGTGGTAATGGCAATCGGCCTGTAGTTGGACGGATCCGAGCTATCACCTTTCTTTGGGATCGGGTGGATTGTGGCAGTCTTCCATGACTTCGGCACAATGCCTAAGGAGTAGGAGAACCGGAACAAGCGCGTTACAACCGGTGCCAACTCAGGAGCGCATGTCCTAAGCACGATGGGAGGAATATATAGCACTCACTCGTCGCTCAAAATCTTTAACATGCCTACCATCTCTACTAAATATACACCCCAAATATACGAACTCTTCCACCTGTTCCACTACATTTCCGTTAACCTTTATTTCAATTGCTGTCTTACTTTGTTCTCTTTCAAACACCATTACTTTCGTCTTATCCACACTCATCATCATACCTTTACCACCTAGTGAATCATTCACTACATTCAGCATAAGTTGTAAGTCCTCCGCTGATAACGCAAACACTACCTGGTCATCAGCGTACAAGAGACATTTTACAACTAACTCACCCATTCTTAATCCACAATCTTCGTCTTTCAAACAATCATCCATAAAGAGATTGAACAGCCACGGGGATGCTACACAGCCCTGTCTTACACCTTTAAAAATGCTAATATATATTTTACACATTCCAGGGCACGTGGACATGTGGTGGGTGGTGTTTATATGTCTTGCGGCAGCCGGCAGCGCGCGGGGTCGCGCCAATAAAGTCATCGACGTGACGACCACGTGCGACAAGACCTCCGTGGCGGTACATATCACTATGGACCAGCCGTTCAAAGGACTTGTCTTCAGTAAGGACTTCTCGAGGGAGTGTCGAGCACAAGGTAGGCGGGAAGAAGAATTATAAATGTTATAATTCTCACTTTTCTATTTTGTTCTCCCAAACTTAAAGAGTTTTGGCAAACTTTGTTATTGAAATTTTGACTTAATTCTTTTTCGCACGTTGCTATCTTTGGTTTGCTTTGTCTTAAATTAGATCCAGTTTTCCGGAATTGTCATTTATCCAACTAACGGATTGAATGTCAAATTATTTTCTCACATTTAAATACTATAAAGGAAACATTTTCTAACAGCTGTAAACTGACGAAAAGGTATATTTATGTTGACAATACGAGGATATGTGAATGCAATCAAATTTTTTTAGGAAAGCTACAAAAGAAAATATCATTGAATCTACCTTCAAATGCTTGTGGTGTTCGGACTTCAACTCTCAATTCTACGGTGGAGGAGCCTGATGATAACGAAGACCTGTACTACACGGTGGAGCTGGTGATACAGATGGACCGCCAGCTGCAGCAATCGTCCGATCAGGAGTTAATGGTGAGGTAGGTGGACATAAAATCAAATAGTTATTGCGTATATGTACATTCACTATTTCATATCATCAGGCGCTTTTAAATATTAATATCTTAACTCGATAACATAGTAAGTTCTAATAAATTGCAGATGTAAGCTGCAGCCGCGCGCCGTCAGGATACACAGTTCGGCGCTCGAAGGCGTCATCAATACCAAACTACGCGAAATGTCCGGACAAGAAACTAAGAGAGTTAGGTAAATGTACCTAATTATTAATAAAAAATTGAAACAATACAAAATAGGGAAACGGGTACCACGTTGCTTATGAAAAAAAGTAATTTCTACCGCCACTACCCGTAGAAATGCTTTAATGTCTGCCCGAGGCGATGAAGATAAGGCGAAGGAGGCCGAAGGTATGGTAAATCTTCCATACCTAAATAAATAAATATGTCCCTTACACTTTAAATGTTTTCTTTTCACCGACAGAACGGGTCGCAATCGTCAAGGCTTCAACCCGGCGGAGGCAGAGCAGAGACAGCAGCTGGTGCAGGCGGCGCGCGCCTGGATGGAGCTCGCACCCACAGCCGCCGCCACGGAGCCCGCGTCCGTCGAAGTGGGCCAGCCCACACGACTGCTTATACAGTGCACTTTACCTGGTGAGTACAACTTTTATAAATTGGACTCCTTTCTTCATACATATTTTGTATATTAATAAAATCTTGGAATAAATCAATTTAACGTATTTTTTTCGCGTTTATTTTATGATATATTATGACGCTGTACAGTACTAAAAAACATAAAATTAGTTTTATTCCCCATGTGTAGTATTCGCGTAAACAAGAAGTCATTAATTAAATTTGTTAAGAACTCTAAAATACAATGCAAATTTTAACTTCAAATTCTCAATTTACAGTAGGCGTGGGTCTCCGAGTAACAAACTGTATCGCGCACGACGGTCTCGGGGAAGCGTCGCAGAAGCTTCTGGACGACGCAGGCTGCCCCATCGACGAGTCCATCTTCAGCAGCCCCACGCTACACGAGCACAAGCACCGCGGCCCAGAAGTCGACATATCCGAACTGAAACCAGTTGACCCTCAGCAGAATATAGAGGAATCCACAAAAATAAAGCAGATAAAGGACGATCCAGACTACGCGTTTAAGAATATCATGACATACCAAAACGCTGTAGTCACCTTTGCCGCTTTCAAATTCCCTGATAGAGCGAAGCTGCATTTAACTTGTGGGGTGGAGCTGTGTAAGGGAAACTGCCCTAAGATAGACTGCAAGTCCTTGAGAAGACCGCAGCAGACTAGAGACGGGCTGCTAAGGAAGACCAGGCTGGATAAAGATGCTAGAGGATTAGTTATTGACAGACTTGAAGTGTACAACAGCATAGAAGTGCTAGCGCCTAATATTGAGCTCGAAGATGAAGCGTCAATAAGAGGTATGTTTACAAAAGAGCAATTTCATCCTTCATTTCTATATTAGGTTTCAAATCTTATACTGACATGTAACCTTTATTAAATATTAAGAAACAATCAATAAATAAAAAAGACAACAGTGAACTGTGACAGTTACCTAGGCTTCGTCACCTAGGGTTGTCAACGAATCTGTAACTTCTTAAATTGCTTAAGCGATGTTAACGGTTAGCCATGGTCTCGCTCGGTTTCATAACATCAGGTGAAGCGATAGCTTTTTTACTTCCTTGTTCTACAAAATTTAATAATGAAATTGGTTACATTACAGGTTCGAGAAGAATGGATGGCGAGAAGGATGAATTCGTACGTGGCTTCTCTCCGGGCGACAAAACAATATGCTTATCACCTGGCAAAATGGCTCTTGCGTTTTGTGTGTTAGGTTTTATTTTTCTATGCGCTATAGCTGTGGCGTTCGCATCGTTAGTGCGAGCGAGAAGACGAATGGTCTGCGAACCACTGCATACGTCACTCTCTTTCTATACCGGCAGCAAGAGTTTATTCTCATCCAGCGAAAGTTCCACTTCGGGCCTGAGTGGAAGCAAATTGTTGCTTACTGATAGCCCTTACTTAGACCATCATTCATCTTCCAGCAATAACTGGCCTTATGCGAGAGCGTTTTGAATTAAGCAAATTTTTACATTCGCAATGTAAAAATCAATGCAAATACAACTAGGTATGAAAAATGATGTTCCATGTCCTTGGACTATTTTTATGGTATCTCTATTGTATTCAGGATATAGATTATCATAATGTTAAACGGTAATGAAAATATTTTCTACCATCATCATCATCATAAGCCATCATAAAATATGATTTATATTTTAACGTCAAATTCAAATAACAAAAATTTTGCCGCCTGTTGGCGTGGTTTGTAAGATACTTGGTTTTTCACGCCGCAGGTCGTGGGTCCTATTCTCACCCAGGACAGACATTACTATATATGAACATGTCTGTTTGTCCTGGGTGTAACTATCTATTTAAGTATGTATGTATATACAAAAGAAAAGTAGTATATGTTGTATATCCGTTATCTGGTTCTATAGTAAACTCTGCTTAGTTTGAAATCAGATGGCATTGTGAATATGTCAAAAAAATTAAAACATCCCAAATTACATTATAGTACAGTATAGTAGATAGTACATTATTTCTACGCAGTATTGGTGCTTATAAGTAGAAATTACTGATAATATCAATAAGATAAATTAAGAAAAGTGGGAAAGTTTTAGAGAAGACTGTCCTATTGATAACAACTACATTAATGTTTAGTTTCTAAGTTAATTTATT
This sequence comes from Papilio elwesi, assembly GCA_029849275.1. NCBI lineage: Eukaryota > Metazoa > Arthropoda > Insecta > Lepidoptera > Papilionidae > Papilio > Papilio elwesi. The sequence goes on along the minus strand of CM056700.1, from coordinate 7,937,341 downwards.
TTTAGTGTCAATTACAAGCTTGAGGTGGCGCTTTTGATCACTTAAAAATATATAGAAATTGGACCTAAGGTCTTGTTTATAAATTTATATTTTTAATTATTAGATTATTAAGATTTTTAAGGATGGCCGATGGGCCCGTAAGGTCCTGGAATGGCAGCCACTTACAGGTCGACGCAGCGTAGTAGACCTCCCACAAGATGGATACACGATCTTTGTGGCGGAATGGGGGAGGCTTACGTCCACGCAGTGGATGACTTTAGGCTGAAAAGAAGAAAGAAACAGATTTATATGTTTTGTTGTATGTTACGGCAATATAAATTATTAAGTGCGTCAAGTGTCACATAATAGTTATTATTTCGAAACATGTTGGTTAACAGTATATTTTTTTGTAATTTTATAACCTCTCTAGATATCTATTAGGAGAACGTAGTAGATGGGTATGACTGCCTCACTTTTTACTAACGTGTAGCCACGTTTGGCGTTGTATCAACTTAATACCCCACACATTTCGTCGTTTAGTGTAACAAAAACAAAATTTATTAGTTGTAACATATCAAATATTTTTATAGACGTAGCTCATATTAATTTATATATTTCACAACGGTGGGGGTTGAGTTGAAATGTACGAAGTCATTAGCACCACCTCGAAACTCGATAGCGGTTAACGATATTTTTAATAATTTGCTATTATGAAGAAAAATATAGTAAGTGCTTAGATGAATCATATATTGTGATAAAATTTAATATAAGAACAAAACACTTTCTTTTTGTTCATTTTTTTAATAAAGAAATAAATTAGTGTTTGTGATTGTTTTTTTTAAATGTCCCCGTAGCCATGATATATGTACATACCGTACCGCTATTTTGTAAATTAAATATTAAATCTAATGGCGGATTCAGTCTGCAATTGTTATTTGTTGGGCTAAGTCTGTTGGTGGGTAAGGGGAGGGTGCGATGGCACGGGTACATGCCAGGTTATGGTAAAGGTAGAAGGAAGAACTTTGGTAACATAAACTTCTGTTTACGTCTTTCTAAATGTTAAGAAAATTAAGGAGGGCCCAGGTAACCTCACTCACAAGTAAGGCCTTTATAATTAGTTTAGCTGAAAATGTGCCGCCCGTTTAGAACTTGCCTAGTCCGATTTTTATTATATGTATAGATAACGACAGGACAACTAGCATTTCGTAGCAGGCGGGTGGTGGATGATCACACTAGGTTGTACCTTGCTGAGGGGATGCTGGTGTCCTTTCGTTCCGTGCCCCTATCTGGGACCGAACAGTTTAACAGTGGTAGAGCCCGCAACAACAACATCTGTTGCACGAATGGGCCGGGTCGACAGGTGAATACGACCTCACAGAAGACAGGCGTGAAGTAGAAGTACTCTGCGTTTCGTCTGACGAGTGAGGTTCCGGAGGCCCAATTTTAGTCCTCTTCCCCTTCCCACCCTTTCCCAATAAGGATAGGACGGGATGGGGAAGAGGATAGGATGAGGAGGGGGTTAACTGGGAAAAGGAAATAACCTTTTTCCTGTCTATGCCCTCCTTTGTCCTTTAAAGGTAGGCAACGCATCTGCAACACATTCGCTTGTTACGGATGGCTATGGGCAGCGCTCACTTAACATCAGGTGATCCGCTTGCTCGTTTGCCACCTTCTCATATAAAAAAAAACGTCAAAGGAACTATCTTTATCGGCAATAGACGTCTTTTGGTTGAACTAAAAGAACAATAATCCATTCATCAATTGATACAAGTTCATCAAATAATGAAAAAACACTTAAATGTGTTTATTTTCAACAAGACATGATTTTTAGAACATGGACAAAGTAATTTTGTATTTTATAAATGTTTAATCAAATTGAAATGATAGAAGCTTTGCTTGTGCTTGTAAGGCCTAAAATAACATTTTTAAACAGTCGATGTACTAACTTAGGTAGCCGCTGGCGAGATCAATTTATTTCATCGTTTTTACCGATATTTAAATTATTCAATTTTATTGTTTGGTTTCATTTTTAAGTAATTTTTACAAACTCGTCGTAAATAGTAAGTACATATTCGGGAAAAAAATAGGTGATTATTTCGTGTTTTAAACGGAATCCTTATATTTCGTTAGTAGAGGACTGATAAGGAAAATAATGACGGTACTTTTTCCACTTTACTCGAATCTTCATTCTTATATCTACGTAACATGACGCAGTTGTTCCCCTGTCTAATCAAACCAAAAATATATTATAGTTTAAATTTATAAAAAAAACAAGACCCCGAAATATTTAATAATATTTTTCCTCGTTTAGTGCAGTTTAGTGAATGAATCTGTTTTCATTTTCATATTTATTGAATGAATGATAAACAACATTAATGTTTCCCAACTACCGAACGCATCGTTATCTATCATAGACTAAAAACTAAAACAAAACTTTTAGTCTACGACTGCGTATGACATCATACTTGTCAAAGAATATATCTTTTATCTGTTTTGTTTTTATGATTTTTTATTCTCATGATTCTATTACATAGAAAGGACATTAAATACACATTATACAAATTTTAACGCTAGTGTTGCTTCTATCCGTAGGATAAACTATATCAATAAGATATTCAAAGTGACGACATATTTTAATAACATTCATGTATTAAAATATGTCGAATAGATATCGATAGAAATTACAATACCATCTTGTTGATAGTTCAGACACAAAATGTTACAAAATAAATTTAGTGGGTAAAATAGCTACAACCTGTTTATATTTCGTCCTATTCGGCACTTAATCTATGATATGGGTCTGGTAAGGTGATGCTTTCGCGGCGATCTTTTGCCTCGCCTTCGACGCTCGATCGTACTCATACTCGCAGTCACGGGTGATAATTTGGCATTTTCTATATGAATAGTGATTATTACTGAAGCCTTACATTTAAAGTGTACGTGTTATGTTAATAAAACTGCAAGTTGGATGAGAAATTGTTTTTCGGTGTGATTGTGCAAGTGAATTCAATTTTGTGGTAAGTAGGTACTCTTGGCCTATAAAAAGGTGTTTTATTATGTAAAGAATTGAGTTACACGCTAAAAGTGATGTCATATTTAATTAAAAATGAAGTTTGCTCCTAAAATAATGGCAATAAGATTCTACCTTGTTTTGTTTTTTAAAGTAACTAAATCGATTTCGGTCTTTAGGTTTTATTGGCCTTGTAGTTTCTCATTGACTCTTTTTGCCGCTTCCAAATTTGAATAAACAATCAATTTATTTAAAGAATATATCAAATAATTGAGATGAGTCACACCCTTACTTTATTCATTTAAAAAACCCTATCATATCTATTTTTTTTCGCTCTAACGAGTTGTTTAATACATTCCTCGTATTTCAAAAAGTCTATTTGAAAAATTTAAATGAACTAAATTCAAGACAATCAACTGATATCTGATTAATCACATAGGTAAAGTATTGTGAGTAATTATCTATCAAATACAATATAAGTCAAGTGGTTGTGCAGCTAATGGGGCGTGACAGTTATGTTGCCATGCACAGAGTGGTTAAAACAACATATAATGAATAGATTATGTTTGAAGGCTATAAATTCAAACCAATACTATTGTTACTAAAAAGTTAATTTGGGAATATACCATTATTATATATGTTATTACTTTTACAACTTTATGTTTGATGATATAATGGTATAACTAATCATATGAGAAATACTTACTAATCACAATCAATTATTTTATCAATGTTAAGCTAAAAGCTCCTCATTGAGCATTCTTAAGCTAATTATTATAAAATGTTTTTGAATTAATTTGCAGTAATTAAGACAATAAGATAGATCTAAGACACACCATTTAAAATCACTATAGATGGAATTAATTTATGAGTTACTAACTGTCTCTACAAATTTTAAAATTTATTCAAAGCACCTTATATTTAATTAACACCCTTGCAGACCCCATAGGTAGAATTTTGTGAAAAACCAACCTCTACTCGGTGAATGGAATATTCCTTCCAAATTTCAAGTCTGTAGGCCATATGGTTCCAGAGATATCATGACAAGTCAATAGGTATCTGGAAATCTCATATGTATGTATATAGATTTAATGTTTAGCAAAATTTATTTAAGTCTTATTTAAGAATGTCAAATTGCTTTACTGTTTAAAAAATGTAAAGAACCCCTTTTAATATCCTCTTGAATTTGCTACCTCTTAAAAAGCTTTGCTAATTATCTTTTTTCAACTAAGTCTAAGTTAAAATGTGTGTCCTTTACACATTTATTCAACACTAGTTCTAACATTGTTCAGTGAATTGCATCTGTAATTTTTGTGAAATGCTTGAGCTGATTATTTTGTATTTTAGTCTTGTCCTTTGCAATTGCAAGGTCATAGTTATTTCATTTTCATTTTTTTATGTGTGTTGAAGTAACTCTGTTAAGCCTTTTAATTAATTTATTATAATAAATTAACATTTTATGCAATAAAATATAACATATTGCCATTTGGTGAATTAATTGAACAAACAGAAACACAATGGCATTAATGCGAGACTGTAAAAAAGACAATTAATATTTTCCTTCCAGCCTAGTTTTTATGGAAGTAGGTGGCAAATAGGCAAGTGGTTCCTAATGTTAAATGACTGCTGGTCATAGGCTTCCAAAACAAGCTCATTAGTTGCAGAGAAACAAGCTAATTTTGCATAGAGGAGGGGATCAATACAAAAGGGAAATATGGAAAGGGTGGCTAGAGAAAGAGGTCTGAAATCAGGCTTCATCCAGATGAGACATAGAATCATAAAATACTTCTCTATGCCTGTCTTCTGTGAGATTGTGGTTTTTAAATTTACTTAGCAACCACCATGTAATAGTTACAGGTCCATAATGTGGTGTTTATATTGAGGAAATCATCACTATACTAGTCACGGTTAAAATGAATAACCTATATTATAACACAGCTGATATTGCTTTCAACAATAATCAATAATATGCACCATTTTTTAATTGCTGTTTTATGTACTTTTTATGAAATATTTTTATTTCTTTTACACCTTTTAATTTTATGAACAAAATAACCCTCCAAAAAACATTAAAACCATTTCATTCCTTTAACCTAACTGGCCAAATTATGATTCAAATAAGAAAATTATGGGATGGGAAGAGGATTTGATGGGGGAAGAGATAGATAGGAAAAAGAAATATTGTTTTTTTTCTGTCCCTCCCTCCTCTGTCCATTGAAGGTAGGCACTTTTATTGTTGGGTGCCTAAGAGCAGTAGTCATCTAATGTCAGGTAAACCACTTGCTTGTTAGCCATCACCTTCTATAAAAAATAAAATAATGTTTATTGGATTGACTTGGCCAAAAGTAATGCAGATGTAAAAGCATTTAATAATTCATGAAGCATTATGTAAGAGGACTTAAAACCTGCTGCTGGCTAGTTTGTAGTATAAACTTGCCTTGGTACATGAATTCATTTAAATATAAATTTTACTTTGCCATTAAATATGTATTAATGTTGCAAGATTTTTGTATTCACATTAAATTATTGGTCAATTTCTTCTCAGCAAAGTTTAACCCATTTACTACATAAGGTCTTTCTTTTATGCAATTGCATTCTTCCTATGGGGTGCAGATCATTATATTAAAATTATAGTGAGATATTGGGTATATGTGTGTAAAAGAGTAACAGCTGACCAACTCATTAGATTCTAATAACATTTTCTGCTTAGCAGAATGTTTTGTTAAGAGGCCCCCAGATGATCCAACAGTTTGATTTAAACCTTGCGTGTTTGATGAAACCGTTTGAACGGTTGTCCAACGGCACTCCGCAGTTTGGTTTGGTACGCCGCCGGATCAGGCTTTTGACTGTGATATCTGAGGTTCCGACGACGCCGTGCTTTCAATTTCTTCGTCCGACATCTTCATACGCAAGCTTACGCTACAAAATCCAGCGCAAAACTAGCTGAGTTTGTCCAAACGCGTCGGAACACGATTAAAGGGGGGTCAAACACAACAAAAATATATAATTTCATCAAACAAGCTCCAAAACCGTTAATGTTTAACAATCTGTTCAAACTAGGTTCGTAAACGATCAAAATGGTTTCAGTCAAACCTAAATTTACGCGTTTGAATTAAACCGTTTGATCTTCTAAGTCCCCTTTAAATCCAGAATGTCATTAAGTTGGTATAGGCTTGTCATAGTGAGCAATTGCCGTTTTGTTATATATTTTTGATGGTACAGAGAATACAGAAAAAAGTAGGATAGCAGGCAATACAGGCTCGCGAAATATCGCCATTAAAAACTTAAAATATGAATTAGCCAACATATTTGATCTTTAACGAAAACAATTCTTGTATTACCCACAAAAATAAACCTTTCCCTGTAAGTCCAAATACTTTTGACAGATTTTCTTAGTCACCGTCTGGGGCGTGGGTGGGGTCGGGATGTTTCGACGGGCAAGGTCGGCCGGTTTGGGGGCACAGTTTGTGAGGGGGGGAAGCAAGGCTTCAATCTCTGTAAGCTTCCTGACACCTAGATTTACCGGGCAAATCGACACGGGTTACGTAATTGTGTTACGTTAAATTTGTACAATAATTTTATTTTTATGTTTACATTTTTCAAAAATACAAATACAAGATAAAATAATACAAAACTTAAGATTTTATTTAGTTTTTTATTTACATCAATGAATGCCTTCTTTTGTTTACTACCCTATATAAAGTTAGTCGAAAATGTGGGTGACTATCTTAAAAATTTGGTGAAGCCTTTTAGCCAATAGAAAAAAGAAATGTGTTATCATTGGTGTTTCTTCGTTCCCTGAACACCATTCATGTGGGCTATGACTATTGGAGTGAATAGAGGTATAGCAACATACCTATATTTTAAAGGCCGGCAACGCATCTGCAGTTCCTCTGGTGTTGCGGGTGTCCATGGGCGTCGTTGATCACCTGGGTGTTCCCGCCGCTCGTTTGCCTCCTTCTCTTATAAAAAAGAATATTTAGAATGTAATGATTTTTTTCTCTTCAATCATCACACTTCAATCAAAAGCGTAATACACCCTACATTGGGGGGTGGGAAATGGGAGGGGCGTGCGTGCAATAGGGACATGCGGCTCGCCGGCGCCAGGGACCCGTGCGATCGATAGCCCGGCTCATTCCGTACAGCTAGTGTCGCGGAGAGCGCCCGTGTATAAACGTTCGCGCTTTGGTGTTTCCAGATTTTAATTCAAACAGTGCTGTGAGTGTTCGTGTATTGGTTGCGAAGAGATGAAATAGTCCTCAAATTCTGGTATGTTTCAATAAGTTTTTAATACGTAATTAATGTTATGATTCTGTCCAGAATCGAGATCGTGTCAGGTTCAGACGATAATCAGGAAGTTGGCTGTACTAGCTTGCTGTTTTTTATAAGTACTTAAATAGAAGCTTACGTGGCGTAAAGCGAAATATTCAGCGTTTAAGTATATGCCCTTTACATGATTCTGTGTCAGTGTATCCATAAATTCCACGCCCTCTTGTGACCTAGAAAGGTTTCTCGCTACATTTAGCTCATGCCGTATTTTGTCGTCATTAACACGCAAATACTTTCTAAACTCCTAAAAATTATTATTGTCTGTACCTTCGGTATTTTCAATTTTTTTTATTGTACTACTACTAGCTTTTAAAGCTCATCGTATTTTCTGACATCTGTTTCCAGCAAATAAGTATATAAGTGGTATGTATTTGTTACCTAAAAAATATTGTAAAATTAAAACAAGTGTTTCAATTAGACAACGTCCACCATTATACCCAGGGCGTTAATTTATCTACAAAATTTTACTTAGATTTTAAAAACTTATTTTCATCCAGTTTTACGTACTGCGGACTACGACGTCAATCGCTATGTGGACAACTTTATTAGCTTCTAGGAAATAGAATTGGCAACCTAATTGGTGGATAGACTTTGCCTAACCTACTTGGACGTAGTCAGCTGCTGTTAGGAATCCCCCCAGTAATCACCTCTCTCCCCGGACACCCCTACATCGAGGTCAGTTGCGCAGTCGTATCAATGATCTGTCGACACCGGCCGGCTAAGGGTAACGATGCTCTTATGTATCGAGTTGCGAGGAAACCGGTTTTTGTTCGAAGGAAATTAGTCCCTGAATTTAGAGTATGTTAACTATTCTTGATTTGTTACATTTTAGAGAACGTTCGTCAAGGGTTAGTGTGTCAATTTGTTATTTGTTGTACATGTAGTCGCCATTTTCAAAAAAAATTTGAACTAGCAGAACCCCGCGGTTTCACCAACCGTGCAATTTAATTAAACCGACGTGTGTTCAGCCTGAGCTGAACCCTATTTTATATTGATCATTTAGACCTCAGGTTAACTTTAACTTACATACGATACACCGACCTCTTTCACCATGAATGACTTAAAAAATATCTCATAGATACCTTATATGAAAAGGGGTTTATATATTAAACTCTGTAAACAAAAAAAATGACGGACCAATTCATTCGCAAGATAATCTGGCGAGTGGCGAGCGTGGAGGTCGAATATTTCATACTATGATGTCATACACTATATACCTTTTTACAGTTTTTGCACGTTGTTATTGCAGTGTGACGTCATCTTGATGTCTGGAGACACTATATATACTCTATAATGTTACTCTATAATATATTTTTGTGTGGTGCGTGTAGAAGTATTCTGCGTTACGTCTCATGAGTGAGGTGCCAGAGGTCTAATTTTAGTCCTCTCTCCCATCCTTTTATTGAAAGGATAGGGAAGGAATAAGAAAATGAAATATTTTTTTCCTGTCTATCTGCTTCTATGTCCATTAAACAAAGATAAAGTCAACGTATCTGCAACTCATTACCTTGTTGCAGATGCCTATGGGTAGCGGTCGCTTAATATCAAATGAACCTCTTGCTCGTTTTCCACCTTAGGGTTATTAATTTGATTTGAAGTCTTCTGTTTCAGAAGAATATCCCATTATAGCTATAGTTTCAATTTAAATCTCGCTAATATTTAACATAAAATTATTATCGTATAACATAATCCGCAGTTGCTCGATATACAAAGCAAAATGATATTGCAACACATGGTTTTGTATTAATTTTACAATATTCAGATTGTCTCGACAAAGTTGTTTATTTTTTTTATATTATAAAGTGGCAAACGAGCAGGCGGCACCTGGAAATAAGTACCGCTACCCGTAGACATCCGCAACAAGCAAGCTGTTGCAGATTCGTTGCCAACCTTTATGGACTAAGGAGGGGACAAACAGAAAAAGGATATTTCCATTCCCTGTCCATCCCCTCCTCATCCGTCAAATCCTCTTCCCCGTCCTTTCCTTATTAGAAAAGGGTGGGAAGGGGAAGAGGATTACAATTAGGCCTCCGGCACGTCACTCATCAGACGAAACGCAGAATACATCTACTTCACGCCTGTCTTCTGTTACGTCGGGGTATTTCACCGGTCGAGCCGGCCCATTCGTGCAAAAGATGTTGTTATTATATTGTTATGTTATTAATTAATGTCTGAATCACGGGCAATCATTAATTTAAAACTCTTCGAGATTGAACCAAAGGAAGTCTTGAATGAGCCTGTTCTAGTTTACAATGTAATTAATGAATTTTCACACTGTTCACAAAAACTACGTATTTTTGCAAAAAAAATCTTAGTTATTTTTCACGATTTTGAGGACGGTCTTAACAATTACCAAGGGACCGCACAAGTTAACACAGTCTACGTATTTCGCGTTAGACCAGTAATTCATTTAGGCCTACTAGGCCAAATATCGGCGGGTTTTCTTGTACCTTAGTACAACTATAGCTACCTAGATAGTTTCCATGCAAAGATTGTAACCACGTACTGATTGGTTATTTAGCTATGGGGGTTTTTATAAAGTATTTATTTAGTCGTGCAAACATACTGGAAAAATGTACACGGTATCTGTTGTTATCTTTAAGATATAGTTCCACCGATACCGTTGGAGTTCTTTGAATTAAGATAAACATTGTTTTGCTTTGAAATTACTTTTTTAATTTATTTGGACGTTGTTGTAATTATTATAAAATCATGATAATTCGTATTGGTAGTCCAGAGAAAAAACTGCAGCTCCTACCCGCTGTCCTATGTGAGTGACAACACAGCAATGCGCGACACGAAAATATTAAGCAGTCGGCCAAGCATTATGTATCGGTCTCATAGTCTAGACTATGGTGTTGTGGATATTTATAATATATGAGGGTAGTGATTAATTTACTTCATGTTCGATCCTATACTCGTGTACCCTACATATTATAAAATCAATTAATATATCGTGTAAAATGAAGGTTGCTTCGTGTTATAAATAAACGCATTTGTATTACGTAACAGTCATTGTAAGATCTTCATGAGTAATTACAGTAATGAGGCCGATACACCTTGTTTGTACTATGCAATCAACAATGTTGCCACACTTGATATGTTATTACTATATTTCACATTATGTCATAAATAGAATAATACTACCTTACTACTACTAACTTACTAACTAACAAATGTTTTCGCTCATAACTTTCCACTGTAACTTTGCTGGGATAGTCCATCCCAGCGATCTTTGTATCTGGATATCGGATTTTTTACTCGGTACTGGGCTCTAAGTAGACCCGGCAACAATCATTTATATTTAAATAAAGGAAAACTATGTAAATATTACTTCGGCTTTGAATCGACCGCAATATTTCTGGACGTTTATTATCTCAAGTGACAGGCCTCCGGTCTCATGATTGTTTTATGTCCTAGGTTTTAGAAGTGAACAATCAATCTAGCAGGAATGTACCGTGCGACAAGGATCACTTAGATCAATTAGCAAGTCTATTAATTTATATAACTTTTCTTTAGAATGCTTTGTGTGTCTTTTTGAAAAGGAAGATATTTATTATCTGAAAAATATGTGTAGTTATAATTCATTTAAACTTGTAACCAGCGTTAGTCTACACAATTTAAATTATGTGTAAGACCACAAGATTGAAAGTTTTTTTTTAACACAGGAAAATATGTTATGGAATACGTTTTGGCGGCCGACGCCAGCACTGCGGCCGTCTTATCGAGTGAGTCAATTGTTTCGGGCGCGGTTATCTGTCCCGAGGCGCTCGTTTGACCCACCAATTGACTTTGGAGCGTTCTTTACTTGTGACATAATTTAGACGCCTGACAAACATGCATCTTCTTGTATATATATATATATATATATATATTACAAGTAAACGAAAAACTAGACTACCATTCAAACGTGCGAACTTGTGATATGCTTTAGAGCTTTCAGCACAAATACAATGACTACTTTATTATAATATATTGTTCGTAAGGAAAGGAAACTTAAGACAAGTACTTCTAGACTTTGTCTTAAATAACTATTCTCCTTAAAATTATTAAACTACTATTCTCCTTGTTTGTATATAAAGAAGAAACTGACTTACTGATATATTAGCGCACAGCCCAAAATAATGGGTCTTCAAATTTTGCACAGAGATTTCTGTTATTACGTTGACGAGCACTAGAAAGGATTTTTCAAAATTCGTCCCCTGAAGGTCTAAAGTATGGGATGAGGGTTTGTATTGAGAAACAATTTAAATGAAATGCGTTGACCTTAAATCTATATAATAATCTTATTAAATAGATTTCAGCTTCGGCTGGAGTTTGGTTGAATTAAATTGCATGGAGGGCTCAGCTTGTATGTGTATAAACATACGTTGTGTATTGACATCGTAAATAAGGAGCTAATTTTAGTTAATAATAATGAAATATAATTTACAAAATTGGAAATTAATTTAACCTACTCCAGATTCGAGTCCGCGATACGCAATCGCAGCTCTTATCACTTGTGATAATTAAACTGAAAATGTTTCTTATTTCTTTATACTGTTATAAATGTAGCTGCAAAGAGGTTCCATTAATAATATACTTCTATCTATCTATAGGTTAGCTGATATATTTATTGCCAATATTTTATATTACCCATAAAACTGTTGTAAATTTAACCTTTTTTTTATTTAATGATATTTTTATCTTTCCAGGTAAGCATCTTCGGTTGAAAATATATATATATATATTTCATAAAGTTACTGGAGTGTTGTAAGTTTTTATTATTCATAAGTCAAATTGAGCACGCATATAAATTTTGTCACCTCTAAGATGTAATCTGTTATTTACGTCAAAACTTATCTCAATGAGATCAGTGGCTTAACATTTAATTAAATGTTTGACATATTCACTTTCGCGCTTATAAAATTGTTCTGCATAGATAATCGCGAGGTCTTTATACTAATACTACATATTATTTTTACTATCATACTTGTTAATAGTGAACTCAAGGTGTTAAGATTTTACACATTGTATGTACCTATTACCAGGCATTGGATAATCTAATTTGTGGAGACTACGTTGCGTAATTCAACGCTGTCCGATACTCGTGGTTGTAATTTAATTTGCCGGTGTCTACGGGCAACGCCTTCTCACTCATTCCTTTGGAATTCACCTTTTTTTATAGAATCTATAAAGAGAACATTGCCTGATACCAGAAACGGCGCGTGAAGTACCAAACCATACGTATTTTCATTATACTGTTTACACTTTATATCGGATACAAATACAATGGACTAAAATAAAACTATAGAACAATACGAACGTAATATGTACGGAGATGAATGTGATTTTGTAAAAATCAATTCAAATTGAAATTCTGGGAAATCCATTGATTAGTTAGATAGCTTGGGTAGAGTGATAGACAAATAATTAAATATAACCTAGGCTACTCGTTGATAGAATAGCTTTGGTGAAAGAATTTTTAACCTAAATTTATTCTATTGATTCCTTTAATAAATGTAATATCCATTAGGAATTAAAAAAAACCGGTCAAGTGAAGGTCGGACTCGAGCACGAAGGGATCCATACCATTATCTATAAAAAAACACGTTTGTTGTATAAATATTTATTTTATTCCGTTTTTTACTATTTGTTGTTTTAGCAGCAACAGAAATCACATCATATGTGAAAATGTCAACTGTCTAACTATCACGGTTCATTAGATACAGCCTGGTGACTGTGATGTAATAAGGACCCGTTTCTACCCTTTGGGTACGGAACTAAAAATCACCTAATCCAACACTCCGGGAAAGAATACGAATCGAATCAACTCACTATTCAAAATCGGTTAAGCTGTTTTTAGGCTACAGGTAACAGTGGAACGGGAGATAACATACATGCGAAAAACATTACACTCCTGTCAGTCGGTCTAAAATAAATCATAATATAAATATTAAATTAATTGTGAGGTAGTTGCCAGGCATTGAATAGGCAGTTATCCAATCGTTAAATTTGCGCACTGTGTTACTATTTCGCCAATGTCAGACAAATCCGATCACAGAAGATGTACATAAGTTGTTGTATTGTACTAAACGCAGACAAAACGGTTCGACGTTACTTATCCATGACTATATATGATAATGCTACATAATAGCGTCTGGTCTCGATTGTAATCCTGTCTGGGATTGAAAGAACGATTTCTGCTACTCAAAGTTGGAGTTACATTTGTGATAACTGTGCTTTTTATTTTATTTTTCTATTATCGTATCACAAAGGTGTATTTCTTCTGTTGTTATTTGTCTAAAAGTAAGAAATATTTTCTAAAAATTGTTTCAGTGCATCATATATTCATGTCGTACCAGGAACCACACTTAAATATCTCCGGTCTAGACGGGGGCTGGCTCATGAACTACTGCGGTTAATCACCAGTATTCCACACTGGCTTATGACGACACTTAAAAATAAATAAATGTTGGTATTTATAGCATAAGGGATATTATAAAATAAACATTATTTTTAAATTATTATCTCTAGTAAAAAATTTAAGTTACAGATGAAAATAAAATTGTCCGATTATATATTCCAACATTGACATAAGAAGTACATTTAAATTTGTGGTTAGTCAAATACATCCTAACTAATATTATAAATGCTAATGTGAGTTTATTTGTAACTCATTAAGTCCTTTAACTCACCGATCATCATGAAATTTAGCATACACAATTGTCAAGGGTACACGAATTGACATAGGGTTGCCTTTATCCCAAAAATATACTGTTCTGTATAAAACCTTAATTTACATTATCAGTTGCTACGGTAATGTTATATTTGGCGATTCGACGTTATTAAACGGGGAATCATTTTCTATTTAATTTATTATGGCTAAAATTTTCAGCGAGTAGAATAAGAAACGAAGGCGTGCTAAGCCGCTGGCTAGTATACAAATAAAAGCACTATGTAACTGACTGCAGTTTTAAAAATAATAAAAAAATCTTATGGTCCTCGCACATTTAATGCATCATAAAGAATAAAATTATTAAAACTATCGTGAGACATTATCAATAAAGTAAAATAAAAACAAGGAGACTTGTCGGTACAAAACACCGAGAAAAACGCGAACGTGAGTAAAGCCGTTTCATAAAAAGTTCATCATAAAGAAGTACAAGTATTAGTTAATGTAGCAAATCAGTAAGGCGGACTGATCCTGCAGGTAAGAATGCGAATCGAATAACAATTCAAAATCAGTCAAGCCGCTTAGACTACAAGGAGGGCACAATGGAAACGATATACATCTATAGATACCCGCAAAAACATTACTTTCCTGTCATTAGGGCCAATGTCATTATAAAAGAGATACGAGAAAAAGGTAACTAAGGTAAAACCAAGTGGCAGTATAGTAGGTAACTAAAATCGACCAGATTGGTGACATACTAAATAAGAGCAAAAACATATTCCAAGGAAAAAGAGTTAGCTTTAAATCATCTAAACTTCGTTCACGTTCGGGCAGCGACGTTAATTGAACTAACAATGGGACTCTGCAAGTCGCAAGTCGCAACAGACTTTCTAAAGCGGCCGATAACAGGGCCCTATTGTATCGGATCCCCTTTCTTATTACATTTATTGCGATCTCAATACAAACCAAGCCTGCCCCGGTTGAACGCTTTTCGAGAATTTTCTTGTGTATAAATAAATCCTTACTTTATTTCGCAGTGATAATTTCCTGTGCAAACATTGCATCATAATATGGTCATCTTTGTGTGAAACGAATATTCTTAAATTTTATTAATCTTTGTACATTACATTATAGTACACTTATATCCTGATATAAAAGTTTGGTGTTAATAAAACTTGGAGAATATATTCTTACATTAGCAAGCGAAGTTCTTGATTGCACGTCTCGAAGGATTTTCCAAATTTTGTATACAATATCGTTACTTTAACACTTTGTTGAGATTGATTTACCACTTGTCAAGTTATTCCAATTAAGTTTTGGCAAACATTTTTTTATGTCTAAATACTGTACACTTGTCAATTAACATTTCTATGTTTTGTTTTAATTTATTAATTTTTATGCAAATTGAAAAAAAATCTTTACAAACCTGTCTCGATAGCGAAAATATTCTGTAGTCATATATAATTTATAATCGAATGTTTACTGTGCACAATTCAGTTCATTACAATACAGTAAATAGTTTGTATTACATAGCGCGCTCAATATTCCGCCGGTGGGGTCCTGAATCCTGGTGTATCGGGTCGACGACCTCCAATCCAGTTCACGTCTTGCACTCGCCGCCTCACGTAACAGTCGCCACACCGCAAACAGATCTATATGCACACATTTTATTATGTAATGGAAAGTGCGTATGGACATGGAAAACTAAAATCAATAACATTTCTTGACTCTAAGGTCGAGTGTTATGGATTGGTTAACTCTGGATTACGAGTATAAACGTACATGAGTTGTCATATAAACAATTGTTGTCGAATATAAAGTGAAGCAAGTTAAAAATTAATCATTTTAAAAACAAGAAAAAAAATACGCAAAACTCCGGTACATATAGTACCTATTGTTATTTTTAAATTGACACCCAGATGGTGTTATTCTCAATCTAGAAAAAAGAAATCCTGGTAAGGATAATGGGGTCAATTATTTTAACGAATCATAGTATAGTCATCGGTTCTTGACGTATGTGCACTTCAAAGTAATCTGACGTTTTGGACGGGTTGAATCACGAAAAAATGGCGACAATCATGTTGAATAGGCGTCCTGGCCAGTATTGGCACTCCGCTGAAAACAAAGACGTCTGCAATCGCGTTTTAATTTAAATGGATACTTGTAACATATTGGAGTACTTTAGTTTACTCTTAATGGTTATAACTTTATAAAAAAAATTATCCTGCTGGCAATTATGACTGTGTAGAAATTTAAACACACGCACAATTGCTATAAATATATAATTTACCATATACGAAAAGTAATTAACTAATGGAGGTAATTTTTAAACTAATTATTATTAATTTTATTACTTAAATAATTAAAAATAGTGTTGAAACACGTTGAACCGGTGAACCTTAGTGATATAAGCAATGGAACACTCATAAAAATATCAAACTCAATTCTATATATTTAAGGTTTTAACAAAATCACAGTATAATGCTACAAGTAATTTGTCATTTCATAAAAATTTACTAATTGTATTTACACATTAAATTTAGATAAGGCTGATGTAGCATTTGCTCCTACACTTGCTTTTATTATTCTTATAAAGGAACCGGTTCCACAGGGCTTTAACTCGTCGCCTCGGTTATTTCGTTTGTTGAGATGCAATGCACGTATGGCTGTTCATTTAATGTCCCAATTTGTTTATATTCTACTATAAAGTACATGATTCTTCTACAATAAACAATTTATGTTGCGTATTTGACATTAGTATTTTCTATTAATTTTGTCTCTTAAGATAGTTTTTGAATTTACTGATTACATACCCACAATCCATATAATTCACTAATGTAATAGCGGAAGTTTGGGCTACTGCTTCCGGCCCGTTAGTTATTCTTAAAAACTTTTATAATCTAAGTGCTTTTGGCACACTGCCATACTGCAAACCGGAACTTTAGAGGCATCTTCTTTCTTCAGAAGATGACAGCGAACATAAATGATTTTATCTTACAAAAATTGTTTGCATAGTCTTTATAAATTGGTCGAGTAAACATTTTTCGAAAGCGACCTGACCTTAATTTTATTGATCATAGAATGGTAAGGTTTTTATTTCCATTCCAAAATCTCCGAATTTTGATAGGCTGGTTGGCGCTGTTGATTGTACAGTACTGGGAGAACGCTGCTGCTAAGCCACGTGTGGTTCTGGTCGCAGTTTTACGACATATCCGAATACAAATCTTCCTCATCATCTCCATGCCCTTTTAATACTCGTGTGGGATCGGCATAGTATGAATGTCCATAACGTATAGGTTTTGGAGGTTTGTACGGCCGCGTCACTGACGCCTATCCTCCTCATGAATTACCCGGATACAAAACTGAAGACAAAATATTATATTTTGTTACAAGGCATGTATTAACGTTTTATTAACATTTTGATAGTCATTTGTGTTCACTTTCTTGACGTAAATCGAAATATTCTTTTTATAACGTACATTAATAACACATTTAAATCTACTTACGTTATTCATATAATCCATCTGGTGTCTATAAACTGCACAGTATCGAGTGTCGGCCACATGTCTCATTGTCGTATTTGAAGCGTTGTTGAAGCTTATTTATACTGTCTAAAGTTTAAATTCGATAGTAAGTGATTTTATTATGTGATGTACTTTTTAATAGCCCCATTTGTATAGCATTAAAATCATTTTTGTATTACAGAGCTATTGTGAAAGTGCGTTGACCTTTGAACTATATTTCTTTTTTTGTCTGATCATAATCCATGAACACGATGAATGACTCTCTGTTTTAAATACTTCTCAGAAAAGGTCTTTGAAATACCATCATTTTTTTATTAGGATCTTAGCATTCAGATTATAACGCGTTTAATTTATTAACAGACTTCAAATTAATGTGGTTCTCTAATCGCTTTTTTTTTAAAAATTGTTGCCTCAGAATTTCGACATTTATAATATTATAAAAATTATTTCTACAGAACGATATCATAGGTCTACCTTCCTTATTACGGTGGTTTATGCCCATTCTTACATCGTTGAGCAGGCAGTTAAGCGTAGTAAGCTGTAGTAGTCAGCTGCCCCTTGCTGCTTGGATTTTCACCTAGACAGCCAGTTAGTTGATAGTTATCCCGCCATCAGTTATCCCGGACCCCGTAGATATGGTATGGGTTCCTTTCCCTTCTAACAGTGGTAAAGCCCGCAACAACATCTGTTTCCTCTAATCTCTCTTCCCCTTCCCACCCTTTCATAACAAGGATAGGATGGGAAGGGGAAAGGCATTGGACTGGAAGGAGATGAATATAAAAGTAAATATCCTTTTTCCCATCTTTTTCAACTTATGTCCATTATAGGTAGGTAATGCATCTGCAACTCATTAGTTTGTTGCAGATACCTATGGGTAGCGGGCAGTTAACATCAAGCTTGCTTGTTTGCCACCTTATACCATAAAAAATCACCTCTTACGAGACTCCCTTGGGATGAGATGGGTTATTATTGCCGCCACTACCCACCATATATACTTATTTAATAAAAATATTCATCAAGACAGGCAGCAAAGGTATTTAACCGGGGCTGATGTTAAAGTTGTCCGGATCATCGTTTCAGTTGTTAGTGTAATGAATATAGACAAAGAAGCATTATATATGTTTATTCGTTTCGCTCGAGTATGGAAGTGGTAAATGTATGTAATCAGTTGCACGGCGTATTGAATCACGGCGGCAATTTGCCGGTGGTTGGGCAGCAATTTGCAGCCTCTAACTAACGCACTCCGCTGGGCCCTCCACTATTACTCACTACGCTACATTCTATGAATGAACTTCGATGTCATTAAACTTTTGTATTATTTTATTACATGTGCTTTCACTTTGTCGATTGATAAAACTCTGGCAAAAGGAAAATCACTGGAAAGTACAACAAATAAGTATATTAGATAAATTATTTTAAGTAGTTTTGTTTCAACAAATTTCGTGTTCGAACAAATTAAGAATTAGTTTAATTAATTGTATGTTTCATTACTGATGAGGCACACATAAGCTAAAATTGCGGTAAAAATAAATCAATTGTCTCAATTATTACATAGATGACGTCAATTAAAAATATGTATTAGATTAATACATGAATTAGATTTTGACTAACCATCTTTTTATAAGCAATATACATATTGTTATGTTTTAGATAAATTACAGAGCGAAACAATACTAAGTATTGCATTTTATGGCAAAGTGACAACCCTCAGCATACAGCCTTCAACTTTTATGTCGTATTGTCTGCTTTTATGCTGAACAAATGTTTGGAGTGCGCTTCAGGTCATTTGTTCGTGGCAACGAGGTCAGGGTTACCTCGGATATCGTTTATTTTAGCTAAGTGATAGCAATGTATATGTTTATTTTGTCTCTTCGTCGTTTTCGTTAATATTATTTCTTTAATAAGTTTAAATAAACGATAATCTAAACGCTGACGGAGAACTTTATACCAAAACACTTTTCTTTTTCTTATCCGCTTTAGGATCCTGTGTAAAAATATACTAGGTTCGAACCTATAAACCAGATTTAAGTATAATAAAATAAGCGTTGTACAAAGGCTAAAGCAAATGTTCATTCTTTAAACATTAAAATTAGCAAAAATTATATAACAAGTTTTCCATGTTGTGATAATAAATTAAATGTAAATTATTATTTGGTTTTGTGATGAAAGCGAGAAGTTTGAATATATTAAAACGTTCTGAGTCACTTGACGTTGCCAGTTGATTTATTTTAAACCTTAATGTGTATAATATCAAATATCGTCAGCAGTATTTCCTTCCAGAAGATGGAGGTCTTAAGAGAGAAGCTTTATGGTTTCGCACAGACAAGAACGTTGAAAGTTACCCAATTTATTGTTTGTATATGCCAATAGAACAGAACTATGAAACATAATCTTCGTGATGGTCCGTCACGCCTTTTTCGTCGCCACTACTAGGTAATACTTATCTCATGAAATTTGTGAAGTTTGAGTATCTATTCATATTTAAAGCATAATTCAGTGTTAAAAAAATTACGTTAATCATTATGTGCTTTATATATGTTTATATTTGGTAAATAATGGCAACATACTACATTATGTAGAAGCAAAGTATGCAGCCGGCGACTTTCTCCGCTTGCGGTACAAGTTATGGTTATTATTGAAAGTACGCCGGAGTACGGCTCGGCTGCGGCTGCGGCTCTGCCGAGATATTACTCTTGAATTATTCAATATGCATTGTGCGAGACTACCGTCAACACAATGCTCGAATAATTTCTTTTCTATGAAGCTATGATACCCTAGTAAGATGGCTTGGATTTTGTTCCAGTCAAAATTTTAATTTCGTTATTTAAACTGTATAGAAAGAACGGTCCTTATACTTTTGGAGAATCTGTACTTATCTATATGTATAATAATCTGTACTGGTCCATAACATGAAGAGAAAAAGTGAAGGATGGTGATTACTAAAACGAATAAAATTTAAATGTGTCCTTTTCCGTATACTACTAATTTAATTTCCCATCTGGTCTCTGGCTTTTAGGGCACCCTTATAGCAGATACCTAATATTGTCTACCTCAATTAGAGAAAGCTTCCTGAGATTACTTTTTATACCAGGTTTGTTTAAAATAAAATGGTAACTTTACCACCCATTTGGCTTAGGCCGTGGTTTCTGAAATTTTCGGTTATAGATTTTTATTTCTTGTTGTTTAATACGAAGTGATATCAGAATTGTTTTTATTATATTCCCTATCTAGGAATGTTATACACTCGAAAACATCTTCTGTTCTGGGAAGTTTAAGAAAGATCTCTTAGTCATTCGTCGAGAATATTATCAATGTGCCCCTTGTGCTAGCTTAATTTTGTTGTTTGCGTTTGCGATTAAGGAAGCCATTAGTTAGAACAATACAGAGCGATGTGGCCCGCGAGCGCTCGAAGCAGTCGTTTTATAATTTTTATGGTCGTCGGTTGTATTGACCTAAATAAAAGGATCACGTCATTGCTACGCGGCTTTAAAGGGTGTGGTCGAGTACGCTTTGGTCTTAATTCACCTAGTTACATTTTATTGTTGACAGTACCCAGTTTTGCCTTTAAATGAGATATAGTAGTAATAGTTAATATGCGTTTGCTGCCATCGCAATAAACAATCATATTTCTTGTACTCGTCGAGTAGATTTAAACCAGAGCCTTCATACTAAATTGAAAACCAGAATATACTATTTCTATATTCATTTTGCATATTGTTTAAATTTGTGTATTATAATCGTTCCATGGGTAAAAATTGAGCTTGCGTATAGCTTTAGGTTCAAATGTTATAAATTCTTGTATATTTATTATTAAAAAACGTTTTACCCTCATACTAGAGATACCAACAATGTTAAACTTTATACAATCTCACTGCAAACAGTCGTATAGTGTGCTGCAGATAAAACGGGTCTGACGGTCGACGTCGGCCTTCGTTGCCGCCGCCTGGTGACGTCATCGCTTATGTCATGCCCACAAAGATTATAATCGCACGATTATTAGCCGCAATGCCGAACAGACTCGGACGCCCGCACCCAGTCAGATCGATGGTGCTCTATAGTGTGGCCTTGTGTCAAATGTATCAGTAACACACACGTTGAGTGCTTCAAAATATAAGTGCTAACACACCTTTAAGTCAATAATTTTGTGACACCATGTGATTTTTGTTGGACTTGTACAATACACCGGTTTATACTTAAATAGGGATTGCAGTTGACGAGTTCGAAAAACGGAAATTTATTGGTGTAACCTCCTGGAAACTAAAGATTTACAGTAAGCGCGCTCAATTGATTTTTTCGGTAAAGTTTATTTGCCACTAAGACAGCGCCCTCGCTTGGTCTATCAGAGTATTAAAAGTTAAAAAGTAAACCTAAATATTTCTTGTGATCCTCTTAAGTCAAAGGTCTAAAAAAACGATCTCTTAAGTCTTGTCAATACTTCTTGGATTCAAATAATAAAGACTACTTACTTTTTATTAAAAGTGATAAAGTAATGTACTATCGTGAAATACAAGTTACACTAAGAGTTTGTACGAAATGTTAGCGAGAAAAACTGATTTCTGCAAGCTTTTCTGCATTTGAATACCCGCTTGAAAATAATTTAGTCTAGCTACGTAACGCGAACATAAGATTTTCCCCTACAAATTATCGTCTAACGCGTCTAACGAAGTATTCATTTCAAAGATATCGTTCATATGTGCACTTAGTGTGACGATATATTTGTAAATATTTGTAACAACAAGTGATTGAGCGCGGCGCAGCGGTACAGGGGCCTATTTGGAATATTAAAACATCGGCACGCGCGCCGTGTACGGTCTGCTTGCGTCATTGCATTTGCAATTGTTTACGGTATATCTAGCTATCTACTTAATATGTTACAAGTAGGAGGTAGCCCGTATCCCGGCGGTTAGAGGACTTGCGCGCCTCAGGTATTGTGCCCCATTCCCAGTCGACGTAAAAGTTGTGTGAAGTTTTAAAACATCACATTTTTCGATTGCTATATAATGGTATAACCATTAGAGGCTTAGTATGTAAACTTCATACAGTTGAAGTAGATATCAGATAAAATTTTGTTTTATTTTGTCCTAGAAAAATCGAAAATCATATTCGAAAATAATAGAACTACCTCCAGGGAAATCTTCATCAACACTCACATTCGTAAGTACTCATGAAATAGTCTATGGTAGTGTGGGGCGATAGGTTTATATCTTATTATTATTCAGTCGAATAAACATAGTATATAGTTATTAACTAGCCATCTGAGATCTATCTCCGTTAACATATTAACATATGTTAAAACTTTATCTAGATTTAGGCCGGTAGTCAACTCTGGTGGCGGAAATAGAAATATCTCATAAGAATAGAAGCGAACCAATTGTGTCTAATTACGTGGCTTTTGTTTGTGTTAAGAGTTCGATACGGGTTCTTAGCCATAAAAAGAGTACTTCTGTACAGTTTGACAAAAGTTCGACCTCTTTTTTCGGCGCCAGTATACACGCGCAGTCCACATCGCATACACAGGTTGCCAACGAATTGTCGGCATCCTCTACAGAGTTCAGTGGCGACGCCCACGTACGCCGCCCATTCACTTGTCTCATCTGCCTGACACAATCCCTGGCCGTCACAATCCGAAGCTAATCACTCACTATTCGTATAAACTGACATTTATTAAATAATTGGATGCGTGATCACAGAAACGGAAATGCCCTTAATCTGACCAGACCTGTTTTAGGTTGTCTTAATTTTTATTATATTGCTAATTCATTTTTATTATAGCGTCCGGTTACTTTTTTATATTTTTTTATTACTTTTTAAATATGTAAATTCTAACAAAATAAAAGTATTAAGATCCGGAATGGTAGTATTTGGATAATAAAGTGACGTAACGATTGAACGTTTCGTGGGATGGTGAACGATATCCCAAACAATGTGCCAAGGTCATCTCTGTAACAGAAAACGGACCAAATTGTATTAATAACAAGGATCACTTAATCAATAATTTTCCAATAATCAAATTTAGCTATAGTCTAAATGAATACTATAGTTAATTGTAATTGAATCGTGTCGGTAAATTATTATGAATGATCTGCTTTATAATAATATGCGTTAACGCTCGTAAACTAGAGGGGTAGGCTGTAATCATGGAATTCCATTCGATCCTTTCTATTGTGTAAAATAATGTAACTTAAGTGTTAGCACAGTATGTCACGGTTTGATATTTAAGTTGTTCCATTCATAAGTTTCACATAGGCAAGTTAATTAGTAGTCTTGGCTGCAATACCAGCAAGTAGATTGGAATGGTGAAATCAACACCTCGTGTTTTTTCGTAGCTATGTTTAGGCAATGATATTAGCGCGTAATTTATAAATTTTATAATTATTACTGTTTTTTAAACCGTATCTACATATAAGGGTAATTTGTGTACCAATTATTAAAACAGTGGCTGACCTGTTCGATTGTAAAAAAATTAGTGTAAATTACTTAATTAAATATGAGTAAACGTGTCATTGTTTATTTATATTATAAATAAACAATGACACGTTGCCAAAAAAATGTCTCCAGCAAAATATTATGTCATCTTTATTTATTAGCTTCAATGGAGTCCTCTTCAATTTAGCCTGTACTCTATCGTTCAATATGACGTCACGTAGGTATATAGCGCCGATATAAACACAGTGACGGGGATTCGACGGCCTCGTTTCTTGAATTCCCAGCGCCGAGTACAATGTACGAACGCTCACTAAAAATAACATCGCTTATACATTCGTGAAAATCATCCACCGAAATAAATTTCCTGGCAATTATAGACGCGTCCGATCGCCGTCCGGCCCATGGGTATTGGAATAGGGCTGACACTCAAGTGCGACTTCCTGATGGCTGTGGGGGCTGAGACGGTGAATTTCTTTAATGTACAACCCTTATATGCTAGTCCTATAAGACAATGGATAAAAAATATAAATTACACGTACGTTTTAACCTTTTAAGATTAACATTATCAATTTTAAAATTTATTTAGTGAATTGTGACATAGTGCCTTTGAGGAGATTGTGATTCATCAAATAAAATAAAAAAAATAGTTTAGTTATTTTATAATATATATAGTTTAATTCGAAAGTACGAACAAAACAAATATAATTACCAAGGTGCTTCTATGTTGTACTTTAAAATGTAGGGCACATGCAACCCTAGCGGCCTCCTGTGTGGGTGGAAATCCTGTTAATACGCACAGGGTCGGGACGTAGCGCTGCTCTGTTCGTCACAAGGCTACCGCGCACTAAGGTCCAAGTTAAACGGACACGTTTATTACGATGATATCATCTTATTCTTTGTTGACTCATCCGTTTACTTCAGAACGATATATAATTATTATCACAATCAAGTGTCAAAATCTTGGTACAGTCGGGAGATCAAAATATTCTGTTACAGTATTATCGTGTTAAAATCCTAAGTCAAGCTCTACTTAAATTAAGAATGTGTTTGAATTGGTACTTGTCTAATCTTGGTGTAAAATTGTCAAACGGATACCGCTTTCTATTATCTTTTTCTCCTCTGCTATAAAACTCGTGACCGTATTAACGAGTGAAGAAATTAACGGTTTTCCATGTTCTTCAATTACATACAAATATGGATACCGGGCTGGCTAGTCTCACACACAGACAGAAGAGGTCAAAAGAGATCATAGTTTTAACAAGCGAGGTCCTTGTTTGATCTTTTAATATACCATTCTTCTGCTACTAGGCGTACTAAATGATTTTATTTTAATGTAAGACGTTTAGGAACAAAATTAAAACTTCGGAAACATTCAACCAGACATTTAGTGTAATATTTTTTAATTATTTTAACACCTGTATGTGCAATTAACCGATTCCTAGTAAGCGACGCAAGCGAAATGCAACGAACCATTGTTTACCGAAATGTCTCCCCTTTGAACTTGTGTTAACCGGACACGCGTCGTGTCGGTGTACCGTTTTGTTTTGTGTGTGTGTATATACGCTTGTATATATTATTTATAACACGTGGAATTACTAAAGAAAGGGGACTGCGAGACAGGGGGGATTACTCGATCATGACTGGGGTGCACCTGGTTGTACGGTATATGATTTCGTATGAATTCTTCGTAATGAAACCATTGTAGTGTCACATTTATTTTTGTAACGTGTTCTAAAGTTGGTGAACTGGCCGAATCGAATGTTTTGAAAATAGAATCTGATCGTTATGTGTTCTTATCCGGAAGTTATGTTAAGTAAATTATGGCTTCACTAGTAAGACAATGAACACACAAAATACCTTGGGATAGAAAGCTATAGCAAAAATATGGTCAAAATAATTTGAAATATATATTGTGCACTTCTTTCTCTCTGATCTGATGTTATCAGTTCCTAGTGACTTTATCATCTTATTGGTTTGTTTCCAAGTTCTGGTACGATTTCGTAAATCAACCTACAGTTTTTCCGTAAAAAAACTAATTTATGGTTACGTTCTAATAGTAACAAACTCATACTGTTAACGGATATTTTCTGTTCATTTTCTCTGGAACTTTTTCCATTAATAATCAGAGCAAAAATAGAGGATATAAGATGAGATTTTTTTAAGTTACACAGCAAACACTTCGCGAAAACGGTTTTATAATTTTTTTAAATTACATTTGACATTTACAATCCTAGCAATCACCAAAGCAACAACCAACAGCGATATTCCCCCCTGCCTAAATACACATTACGTTACCTCCCTCCCGCCATGTAAAACACATTAGGTAATGACCTGATGACTGAGTGAGACGGGAAATAGTTTATAGGCGTCTAGCTCACGCATGTTGTGGCTCGGGCGCGGTTCTAAATTTGGGTTAATGGATTCGTCCGCGCACCGCCATGGGAAGTACCTGTTAGTCCGTCCGCTCTTACCTACCGGCTGTTTCACTTGCGCCTGCTTCTCGTCAATGTTGCTCTGTATTTTTTATTATTTCTTTTTAAGAAAAACAGGTGTATTTTAGCATTACTAACATTCTCGTGGTCCAATTCAGACGTGCTTCTTTCATGTATTCAATATAATGTTGATGTACGAGTATTTTAGTAAAAACGATGTTTGTCAAAGATTTTGCGATAAGCTTTGACAAACGAACGACCGCGATATGTAATGTGAGTTATAAAGTAAATCAGTAAACAGCAGAGTGGGAAACGATGGTATTATATAGAATAGATTAAAGACAAATATTCTTTTAGATTTTAAAAGTAGTAGACAGAAGAAAAGAGAGAATAAGAAGATGAAAGCTTTTTTATTCTGATCATACAAACAGTATTCTTTACAGTTGTGATCCTCTCGGCAAGATGTATGTATCTAAAATAAAACAAGATAGAATGATACTGCTTATAAATCTCTAAAAGTTTCTGTAGAAGACTTAAATACGGATACAACACAACAGAATGATAAATCGAATGATTAAACGTTTTTACGTACAATGCAAAGCCTGCATGGCGTATGTTTGTATATGTATATGCAATAATTCAAAATGTTTACCAATAATTCATCATTTATATTTCGCTTTACATTATAAAGTAAGCATTTAAAATAAAACCACACACATTAATATATCATTCACGATCCAGCGGAAACGAAAGAGCTCTGAAGCTGTAACATCAAAACGGCGATAGTTATTTCATGTATCAGCGAAAATTCACGCCGGTCTAGCTGTCCACTTCTGCTGAGCTAACCACGCTAAATATAGCGCAGCGGCCGTGATGTCAACACTCGTCGGAAGCTGGAGATCGTGGCGTTGCCCAAAGTTTATTCATTCTGTTCCTAAAGTTGTAGCGCTGGAAATACATAATGGATTTCACTGCAAACGATTTCATACTAACGTTTTGGTATATAATTTTACAAAAAAAACCTTTTTATCCCTTTCCTGTAGATAAAGATCTCGAAAAATGAATGGGAAGTGCGCCCATCTCCTCCTTTCCTTTAGAGATCTCGTTCTTAAGTTAAAAGGTAGAATTATGAACGTCTCCACTCGGCGTTGCTATTTAAGAAAGCCTCACTCTTCTCTGCCTGACCCGCTCGCTAGTGTAACTTTTCTTACTGAACAGTTATGAAAATAGGATGAACTTTATATGTTGTCTAGTCTCGGCAGTGTGATTTGATAATACATATAATAGAAGAATAAGGAATCAGTTTCGGTATGTTTAAAAATTGATTTACTTCACGCGTCTGAAACATTCGTGAGAAAATAATTTGCGTCCGTCCGTAATGATCGCGAGACGAATGCAGCCAGGCGGGTAAGCGTTGCTCGGTTGCATATGACGTCGTATTTGTACACCAGGCATGTGGGTAGTTGTAAGGCCGTGTATCGCGTATATAGCATTTTTTTAATTTGTAGGTGTTCAAAGAATAGTAGATTACAAGTACACGATTGTTGTCACTCTTACTTTATTCTTAAATTTTGTTCGGCTTTTATGCATTTATTTAAATGTAAGTTTTCGAATGATCCTCGTACTTAACCGACAAAAATATGGTTAGGCGCCCTTGGAAGTTTATGAAAGTAATGTGAACTGTTCATTGTACAAATAGCACATTGTTTAGAAAGTCATAGAAATCTTACTATTATATATCTGAATATACTTACTGTATACGCTATACGCTATACGCTACTACATAGTGAAGGCTGCGCTCCCTATAACGCTTAGTGGTATAAATTACGGTTTTGTTTTATATATATAAAACAAAATCGTAATTTATATATATATATATATATATATATATATATATATATATATATATATATATATATATAATATGTAATAACATCTCTGCGAAATTTGTTCGCAACGTCGTACTGTTTATTTCTATTGCGTGCGTCACGCTTCGAATGAAATGTTACTCGGATCCTTAAAATATTCGTATATCATTGCGTCGCGAACGACGGTCGTCGGTCTGGAATAATTCTATCAGTCCAAGTTATCATTTATCTTCACTATACGTGTAGTTAAACAACGGTACAGATAGGTAAGTAACCGTCTGATTACAAAAACAAACAAAAGCTTCGCCGGTTAAAAATGCAGGCAGTCTGCTTCGGCCGGGCGGTAACCGTAACGTGACTAGTGCTGCAATAACGCTACAAGAGATATCGACAAAGAAATATCGATGTTTTTATTGTTGTACTCGATACTAATATCGATAAACCCTATAATAAGATAGCGATTCGATGCTATTAATTTCTAGTTTATTTTTAGCCCAAACGTTTATTTATCCTTTTTATATTTTAAGTCCACGACATAGTATAGGCTTCGTCAAAATAATTAAGTAAGTATCCTACTATTTGAACTGTTAATAGTATTTAACAAATAGGCACGTACCATATCGATAACAAGTTATTGTGTCATTTATTTTAGAGATTTTCTGTCACAATTTAACATCGATATTAATGTACTATTTTCCGTACCTAACCGTAGCGTACCGTGAACAACATCCGCGCAACAGTTATGCGGTCAGTCACGAAATGGACCCTATCCATAGTGCGATAAGTGCAACACCTGAATTGTTATGTAGTGATTAAAACCGTATGGTTTCCTGTCGTTCTCAATGAGGACGGCACTATGCGCTTAGTTATGAGTGCGTGCAGTTGTGAGTTATTTACGCTCCGTGGGCTCAGATAACTTGAACCTTGCAACGTACTACTATATAAATTTAGGTCAGTTTATTGTTTGCGCGACTTTTGTTTTGTGTATGCAAAAAACATAAAATAGTTTCATGTTTATAAATTCAGTTTGAGTTGTTTTACTTAACTAATGGTAAGTATTAAAAGTGAAAATGTATAACGAGTAACGGATTCCCTATTTCGTTAGTCAACACGAACGTCAACAAAAAGGACATCCCGGGGCGACGCGCCGTCACACAGTGTGGTCAGCAAAAGCATAACGGTGTTCCTACACTTTTACATAACACGCACTGTTTACATCTGCTAAGTCTATATGTGTATATGTTACGGCTAATCGTATATAGGCTTAATCGGCTAAAAGTAAACGCCGTGTGGAATCGATACTATATTATTGATAGCGTCCGTTTGCTTCTATTATCACGTTTTACCACGTACAGTTTGATGACTGTTTAATTTCTATACACGATATAGAAGATATTTATACATTCGAAGACTTGCACACTGTCGTAAAGATGTGATCTTCGATGATGATTCGTTTTATTAGATACGCCAGAGCTATGGTGTTATACTATTTTAGGTGTTTATAATCAGAATTATAAATAGATTATAATGCGGTAGCTAGGAACGGTTTAGCGCATAAACTTCCTGCTATCCAAATTCCACGGTCACGATCAACCAATTCTGACGCATGTTAATGTTCCGTTACACTTCTTTCAGTTTATATATATTAATAATATTCCTTGAAAATGTGTAATCTATATGTCTACTGTGTTGTATATGTTTTTTTTGAATCGCCACACATTTGTTTTGTTGTCAAGCCTAGATTCGTTTTGTACTTTTAATAAAAGAGTAGAATAACTTTTTTCGGTACTATGGCACTCGCCTTGATGAACTTGATTTGTCTTGCCGTGGAATTAACCCAGGTCAGGTCATTGTGTCTCATAATCTACATCATCATCACGTGTCAAAGTTTGCTTCAAGGATTGTCACCAAGAGCACATATGCCGCAATCAAAAATATTTATGAAAAACAAAACAATTTCCATTTGCACTAGCGGCGGAGATGCAACTTCCGCCCGAACTCCGCGCTCACTCGACATAGACAGCGCGTACCGCCTGGCCCAATCCGGTCAGTGCGTTATGACGCCTAAGACCCTTGTCGCCTTTCCGAAATCTTGACGTCGTCGGTCCATGTTTTGAATGGCCTTTTGAGAGAGTGGTTTTATATTTTAAAATGTTGATTAACATAATAAACGGTTTAAGATATTATTTTGTACTTGTTTCTATCAATAATAAGCATGTATGTAGAAATTGCACATAGGTTGTAGTGACAGGATATCCGTTGCCAAACCGGCGCGACCGCCTCGCGTGCGGCGCACTGCCTCGTGTCTCCCCTAATAAGGATAGCGGCAGTTCCCATGTGAGAGACAGTCCATGATGGCGCTAAATATCCTGCTGCTCGTCCTGCATTCGAAAACTAGTCGAGATTAAAGTGCATATTTGTGACGATTTTTGCACAAAAAAGTCAAAAATTGGTTAGTTGGCCAGTTCTATATGCCAATATGTTTATGAATTTTGAGACGAAATAATCTAAATTTCTTTCACTGTTTAATTTTACTTCTAGCAACGTAATGTATTCTAAAATGTCTTTAAACTGGGGCGCGTTTTTATACATGTATAACTTTAATTAAAAGTCTATATTATAGCTAATAAGCGATCTATTGATTGCCGAATACGCGTGATGGTTTGTCGTGATGGTGTAACGGCAGCCGATGGTACGACGACGCCATGTCTGCCCGCGGAGGTCATCGACCCCAGTGCCTGCCAACTCGATACGCCCCGCTTTTATTTTACGTCGACCCACGCTGCCAATCACACTTTGATGCTGTATTTTATATCAAAGATATTTTACTGCCTGTAATGTTGGCCGTGTCTTGAGGCCTCTAGACTCGTAAAATTGTACAGATCTAGTTTCCTCAAGGGCTACCTTTATAAATATAACCTGTAAAAATAATATCTTATATGGTTTACTGAGTTTTCTGTTTTTTTTACTCATCTTACCAGAAAATAGCTCATAGCGATGAAGTTTATAGTTGTTGAACGTCATCGTGGTAGTAGCTCAAATAATCTGTCTTTAAAAATTGCATTAAAACTATCTAAAACGTGTTTCTATTTTAATAGCAGGCGGGTTGTCGAATAGCGCTATGTTAAATGGGCCGACAATATATGTATATATATATATATATTGTCGGCCCATTTAACATAGCGCTATTATTATATATATGTAGAGGATGGGCTTCGATTGAAACACCTACTTATCTTCTTTTAACTTCTTTTATTATAATTTTTCTCTACTCCGTTACAATACCGTCGTACATCGTCGTTCATCTCTTTTTTCCGTCATAGAGTATTTTATATTTCTTTTAAAAAAAAACTAAAGTCAAAGAATAATTATCCTACATGTATATAAATTTGTGCAGTTATTAGAATCTCTGCTACATCGTGGTCGTAAAAATTTTGGTGTAAACCTATACAGCATTAGTTCAGGATTGAAGGAATAAAAAGCTCGGAACAACAATAATACCTGCGCGAATGGGTCAAGTTTTCCACGAGCTCACAGAAGACAGGCGTGAAGGCGTTTCCTAAAAAGATGATGATGATTATGATGATGCCGGATGAGAACGGGAAGAGGATTGGATGGCGAGGGAATGAATCGATTATCCCCTCTTCTGTCCAGTCATTAGAGGTAGGCAACGCATCTGCGACTCATACGCTTGTTGCGGGACGCCTTTGGGTAGCGGTCAAATCTGTGTGATCCGTTTGCTCGTTTGCCACCTTCTTCCATAAAAAAGAAAACACTGAGAAGTAACCAATAGTATAAAAATGATCATCTTTACTACACACATTCTCACGCAGATCATAGAGATTGCGTTATGTAACTCACCAGATTACATAACGTTACTATAGTGTTATCTTGAGGTGAGTTAATTTGTGAGCAAATGACGTTATCTTAAAGAAATATTAGTGTATTTATATCATTCAAGTACAATTTTGTAATATATGTGAAAACAAGTTTCGTATAGTCTTGACATGTTTTTGTGGGTTGCATTTCTCATTACTTGTCAAATACTTTATACATACTTTAATATAAAGTAAAAACTAAGTAGTAGACTCTTACACTACACTACCCCAACTCAATATACTTTAATGACACCCAAATACACTTCGTTGTTTTCACAGTTTAAGTATTTAGGCGTACCATAGCCAGCTAGCCAGTATTTATTATGCTACGTGTTCTAGAATAGTGTCCAAGTCAACGTAACTCAGTGCAATAATAAAAATCAATTTTAGCTTTCGCCTCTAATAGATTTCTGATGTACAGCAAGGCAGGGTTTATTTACCATTTATCTTTAAACCCTACCGGGCACCTACCTAACCTAAAGGGCATAAAAGACGTGAAATGCTCACGATTTACTGAGAAATATTGATTCGAATGTAGGCAAACGACGTGACTTCTTTCCGTCTACTCTTTGGGTTATGAGCGTTGCTTCTTTTTGTGTTTATCTTAAGGAGATCTCGGACTTGGATTTTGAATGTGGTGATTTCACTCGCGATAACGGCATCAATTGTTATTATTCCTTTGTTTCTGGTGTGGAAAATTGTTAATGCGTGCGAATCTATTGTTCGAAGGCTCATAAGAACTATTCTTATTGCGCCAACTTACCGAGATGTGTCAGTTTTGATTAAAAGAAGTTTTCAAATGCTTTATTAATATAAAATTTCAGTTTAAAAAAATATTGGCTCACCTGTCGAGCAAAATATTGGGTTTATTTATTTTTAGTCGGAGGTAGTCATTTAATTGTTTAATTATTGAATTTCGAATCTATTATAGTAAACGAGAGTTTTTATTTTGAGGTTACACACTCGTGTGTTATTTTCGAAATTTGCAACTGTCTAACAATAGCAAATATTTTTTTGTCTACACATTTCTAGCTATATGTATAAGTTTAGTGCATTGCCCGTAGCGTACCTTTGCAGCGTGCTTCGCTAGACTTGATAGCGTATCTAGGTCGCCCCGACATCGACAGTGCGCATGCGCCGTGATTACCATTGGTTCAACGCCGCGACCGACCGACCATTAAATTGATTTACAAATGAAAACGTCTCGATGCACTCAATATCCTTCACGGATCTTATTGTAAACGGGGTGGCTATATCAATGTTATAAATCGTGACGTCAAAAATAAAACGGCAACTAACAAGCTAAACTAACAAAACTAATGGTTTGGAGTCGAACATGTCTTTTTTCATTTATTTTATTAGTTCAATTAATAATCATCACCGCTCATTTTGGCCGACGTAGGGCTGTCATCAATTGTTTGTGGTCGTCATTCTAGGCCTTCTCGGCCCCATCGGCCATCCGTTCTGCGAAAAATGTTCGGCATAAGTTTCACAATGCGGTGCGGTGGCGATGTCGGTTAATTTAGTTCTACCGCGGATCATATCATTTCTGATGCGATCTCGCAAACTCCGAGCATTGCCCTCTCCCATGCCCTTTGAGTGACCTTGAGCCGTCTAATAGTACTTGCACTGAGGGGTACGTTGCGAAGCAACACGCACTGGTCATAGACTTTGATCTTGAGACACTGCGGTAAATTTTGGGACGAGATACTTCTCGCGGATCTCGCAGCTTCCTGAACGCTCCGGGCCGGATTTGGCTTTTTCGTCCATGAAATAAAATTCAATCTTCGCTTAGCTTCAAACTTTTCCTTAAAATATAGTAAGTAATATGCTGTGGGATATTATTAATTGTGTGGTCACGCCGGCCTTCCCGCGAGTAAACATTGTGGACAAGGTCTCACGTTGCCGGCCGGCGACAGTCAATTATTGCTGTTGCTATTTATATCTACTTACCTCTAGCATATTACGCTATGGCGCCTCATTGCTACATTCAGATTATTAACCTTTAGTGCGATCTGCCTCTTTTCTAAAATATTTTTTGCTTACATATCGTCGGTCTTTGATTCTCGCCTTTTCTATCAATACAGCTTTGAGAAAAAATTGACGGGCTGCACAAACGGTAATGTAGTTCCGTCTAGAAATCTACCTACGACTTGTGTAATAGACGAGTTTATTGTACCTTTATGATGTGCGATTTTTATTCATTCCCATACCCCTTACGATAGCCTTTAGTACAAACAACTATTATATATTCTTGGGACTCGGCAGTATTGTATATACTTGCATCAATTCCTTTGGTAAGTCCAGTTGAATAGTTTGCTATCTTCGCAGCAATAGGCAGATAGGTGACCACATTTTTTTTATTCTCTCTTACAATTCAACATTGAAGTTGTGTCATGAATTGCGTTTTGTGAGTCACGGAACAGTAGCACGGCGTGCGAGGTATCACAATTCATAGAAACAAACGTATTGTTTGCACGTAGCGGTGCTAATACGTCCGTAGACTATTTATGAGTTGCATAGCGAGGCTCTGTCTCTATTATTGTGTTTAGTCTAATTGATTTCACTACCGCACTAAGTTAGCGGGTCGGAGTTGTTGCTCGAAGTGTTTCCCGGTCAGTTCGAAAGTGTTATTAAATTATCCAATAAGCGTGTCTGTGTTGATTCAATCTAAGCAATTTCTAGTTGAGAGACTATCTTTTGGTTAGACCGACAGTAGGGGTAGCTTCGGTTGGAGTTGCAGTGTTTTAATGCAAGCGTATGAAGGGTAGGGAGGGTACCGTCTGGCCAGATGGAACTACGAATTATCGAAGACCGCTGACAGCATCGGAATAAAAGAGTTAAGTGAGTTAATAAAGTGCGTGTATTATATAGTATGTGTATTATCTCGAGCATTTTAAAAATATTCAGAATATCACAACTTATTTGGAACAATATGAGAAGTGAAAGTACAACAACCGTCTCAGTTGTTTAGACTTCTATTTTTATATACGTCGCAATAAGAAACTATTTCACGTAATAGGAACCCAAGCACACGCTATCCAGGATCTGTGTATGTCTTGGCACTCTGATAGAATATCTCGAGTTTGCCAATTTGGTAACGGATCACCTCAACGCTTTTGTATTGCAATATTTATTGTTTTCGTGAATTTGTGTAAAAGCATAGTGAAAACCCGAAACACAATGACGACGGCATACATTTATTTATCCAAATCATTTCTTGTCTACGTTTTATGTACTTTCGAATAGCTGTGGTGACTTAATTGCACGCAGATAACAACAAAACGTCAGATAAAGTTGTTGAAGCACATCCTTATGGCTTATTAGTCATTTGTGAGTGTTCGGACTGTCTTGTCTTGCGTAACTTTTGTTTTCTCAGAAGGTAGGGAAATCGATTGCCTAACCTAACTTCACAAACGTGCCGTGAGCGCATTAATCATTTTGTAAGAACAAAAAACAGAATAGGTGTGTGTGATATTAACAAAATGTACTAATATAATATATTATCTTATCTTGTATGACGTCATGTTAAATAACGATAGGATGTAAAGTGCATGTTACATTTTGGTGCGCTGTGAGGTGTTGCAGGCAGCGGGCAGTGGGCAGTGCTGTGTTAATACGGGACGTTTGCGTAATATTGTGTTAACCGGTTAAATTGTTTATTATTCAGCGTCGACTTCAAGGTGAATGTGTTTTGGGTCAATTCACCATATTCAGTGATCGTAACTTGACGTGTAAAGAGGTGACCGGTGCTATTGTTTATCTTATCGTTTTTGAATATAGGTCTTGTGTTTTTAATGGCAATTATTGTTCTTTTTTATTGTAAGAAGTTAATTAATTTTATAATTATTAGTTCTTTGGCTTTATTTAGAGCTGTTGCTACCCATGTAACAGCCCAAAGAGTACTAGTTGCGGATCTATCATTTATGTAGGTATAGGTTGTACCAGAAGGAACTAACAAACTTCTTTGAATTAAGGACAAGAAACCATTTGATATTTTACTCAGCTTTAATGTTGAATTAGTATAGATACTACTTATTATGAGTTCGTGTTACTTCCCTGCTCAAGCGAGTTCTTTTATTTATCAGTAACATTACACTTTATAACACCTTTCCTCAGTCAAACCGAATTATTCGATTATGAAGTATAATGCATATAAATTAAAATAAAGGAACATATCATGTACACAGGAAAACCTTCCTAAAGAATAATGAATGCAGCAAGTATCGCTGCTGCTTTACTCTATCACTGTTCCAAGTGTTGTTTCTTATCGCGAAGTCTCGAGTGGTTCGTATCGATTAATGCCGCCACAATTCCTTCACTGTTGCCTTTATTTCTTAGGATCGTGATTATTTTGTACTTTGTTAGTGGATTGAAAAATGGAATATTCCTTTTGTTTGACCACTATTCTTTTCCTCGATTCGAGTTTCGATTTCAATGTATGCGTCAAAATTAAATGTTTAAATCACTAAATGGCTTCTGAAAAGGAAAATTTAGTAAAAAGAAAATTTGCTGATATTTTTTTTTTTAAAGATGGCAACCGAGCAAGCGATTCACCCGATATCAAGTGATCGCTATCCATAGGCATCTGCAACAAGCTAACGAGTTGCAGATGCGTTGCCTACTTTTAATGGACAGAGGAGGTGATAAACAAAAAAATATTTCCCTTTTCTGTCGATCCCCTCCACCTAAACGATTATAAGGGGTTCCTCCCCTACTGGAATAGTATATACTAGAATTAGGCTTCCTCACCTCACTCATCAGTCTAAACGCAACTTCTACTTCACGGCTGCCTTTCGTGCAACAGATGTTGCGGGCTCTACCACTGTAAAATATATATCATAATGTGATTCAAGAAAAACTATAAATTCGCTATAGAAGTTGATGTGCTTATACATTAGCCGCAATTTGCAATTACTTAGAGCTTAAGCAAAGCTCCAATCAATCATCTTTTCTTGCCTTGTGTTTACTTTATGAGACGATTTTTTGAATGTGTTAATCACATTCTACTTACTTATTAATTTACTTAAAATTTGCAACTAAACCCTTGCAGCGAAATTGTTGTTATAGGATGTAAAATAAATAAATATGCGCTCACGCCCGTAACCCAGAGGGGCAGGTAGAGATTATGGATTCAGATTTAGTGCAATCCTGGCACACCTCTCTCGCTTCTTCTACACCCATACATCTACGCATACATGATCGTTACGGGTACGTCTTATATCGCCTTCTTTAGTATGTGACTAATCTGAGGGATATAAGTTCTGCTTGGATCGATATTAGTTGTACCCTGCCAACGCTGCCTTTTGCAATATAAATTAAAAGTTGATGTGACTAGAATTACTAAGAAGAGAAAGGTATATCTCGGTGGTTCGGGCATGTTGAAAGGATGATGGAAGAGAGAGTAACGTATTTAATTTATGATATCTAATAGATTTTTTTATGTGATTTTTTTAATATAAACGTCTTACCGTGATAAACACACGTGTTTTTATTTACCCCAGTCCCAGTAATGGTTGCTAATGTGGTGTTTGTTTATCTACAGATTGTAGAGCGTGGCGGTGCGGTGCGGTGCGGCGGCAGTAGGTCGCGATGACGACCGACATCTCGGTGTCCCGCTGGGACCCGTCCATCGGCCATGGCCAGGAGATCATCGACGAGTTCGAGTACGACGGCGGCAACTCTTCATCGAGGCTCTACGAACGATCGCGCATCAAGGCGCTAGCAGGTTAATAACACAATTTATTGCTACCCCATTAAATCAGTCACCAGTCAAGAGCAGCTGGCCTGCACGAATCATTGTTACCTTCAAAGATCACAACATTGTAATTTCTTAGTATACCGCAGTTAATAGTTAGGAATATGTCTTAGGAAAATTGTTGGTGTTGAGACTCATTATGTGATGTGATGAGAGTAAAGTAAATTAATTGAAATCGACAATCATCATAAGCGTAATGTGTAGTGTAAGTGTATACGTGTAAGCATGCATCTATTAAATTGGAATGCTGATCTCTTGAGGAAATCCTTTTTATTGTAGCATATGTACACGCCTGGCTAGACTCAGCGACAGTTGCTTTATTTACTTGCTCGAGGCTGGCGTCCACACAATAGATGCTGCTCCACAATGCCCTCATCTCACGTAATTAAAAATTTAACGTCTTACTTGATAGGTTAACGCCCTGTCATGATTAAGACCTTATAAATTCAATAAACAACCGAGACAAACTACGATGTACCCAGGTAAGGTTAAAAAAACTTGCACGCTGAAGTAATGTATCAAATATGGCTTAGCTAAATATTTAGTAGCAAATGTTAGTCGCAGCCTTATGTTTTGTAAATCGATACTGTCAATTCCAGTGTCAAAGCAATGAAAACGTTATATTAGACAGGGTACAGTTCTCAATGCTGACTGCGGTCACAGGGACGGCAGCCATTCGAATGTATTAAGTTTTTTCGGCATGATCGACCGTGAACCTACCGCGCGAGCAACGCGATTAGATCCTAATGAACCAGAGAAATACAATTCTACGATTCCGGATGAGAAAACACATTTCGTTTTCAGTGGTGCTCAACTTTGAGCAAGATGACTTTTTTCAAACTGTTCTAATATTATAAAGCGGAGAGATTTTTTTATAATGGATGAATGGAACTCTGAAATAATAACAATTATTTTTATATTACAAGGCTATATATGTAGAAGAGCTGTATATATGTCAAGAATATTTGAGTCAATATTGAAATTCAACCCTATATTTACATAAAGTAACGACTAAAGGTACAAACAATAAGAAATAAATGTTGGATAGAGCTTTTACGTTTTACAATTATTAATAGTGGAAAGTTCCTTAAAAACTTGACTCAGTGATATTCGGTCCATACATAATGTCGCATGTCGCTACTTTTCCTTAAGCCTAGATATCCAATTAATATTTTCAATAATAAAGCGTATTAAATTTATAGGCATGAACAAATTTATAGAATAAATCCATTGGCTTGTGATACGACTCATAAATTCGTAATGGATCACAACAAGTAAGGAGGTTTTTGATTGTCTCAAATATTATTTATGGGAGGTGTTTTAAATTGTGATTGAAACTATCTTAAAACTCGTCTAAACTATGTATGCTGTCAGTAAGATATAATCATCAGTCTATGACAGTTAAATACTGGACAAAGACGTGAGTGGGTGAGAGGACGGCAGGAAGTCCCGGGGTGTAGAAAGCGCAGGACATAACAGTGAGTTTTATCAGACAACAAATTATACGGGAACTTGACCTTTATACATTGTGGTATATTAATGTTATTTATTGCATTACATTACTGTCATAATAACAATGCTTATTAATAATTGCGTGAGTCTATAATGTACCTCAGTCGTTATCTGTATTTGCAACCATAATTTCCGTTTTCCCATCAAAAAGCAGTGGTTACAAACAGTTTATTTTATTACAACTTGGCGTAGTTCTAATCGTTTATCTATTTATCGGACGCCGAAATTTTTTATCTGTGCCACTTATCAGATAGTACGGGTATACTCCCGCGTGCGCCGCGTTACACATCTTCGCCTTAACTGTCATTGATGTGTCAAGAAGAATTTTGACGTATATTTTGACGTTTTATTGAGTTATATTTCATATTTACACAATATTACTATAAGTATTGATTCCTCGATAGATTTACGGTTCAATCGAACTGGTCCTAAAGTTGTCGACAACTGGAGCGCACGTATCGAATATCCTCGTCCAGCGGGCAGTTGAATTTAGTCGCTCTAATTATTCCCGTTCTTTCGCCTCGTAGTCGAGCGTCAGTCTCGCAGCGCTGGTGATATGACATCGACGGAGTGTTACGACCTCATAAAGAGGGGTGTCGATATAGAAGTGCCGGGCCTAGAAGTCTACTATGATAAAGTGGTGTCGGAGTTGAGAGGTTTGTGCCATCTCGTATTTGTTCGTTGGTATACGTTCTTTTAATGTGATCTAGTGAGGAAAATCATTTGCTGCGTTCCGCGTGTTTTCCTTGTCTATGTGGGGCTACGAATTCAGTGGCGTATTCTTGTAAGTTTCGGATATTTGAGTCGAAGCAAGTTTTGGTGTTGTAAAAGGTAATGTTTTTTTTAAATTATTGCGAATGTTGAAGTGAAGGGCTCTCGGCAGGCATCGCTTATACTGGCATAACATTGCTTTCCGCTTGGAAGCGTTCAGGAATCCGATATGTATCTCGGGTTACTGGTATCGACTGTCGTGTCCAACACCGTTGTGTCGGGAGTCGCGATGATGAAGCGGGTGCGGCCGGACGGCGAGGCAGCGTGGCTCGGGAGCAGGCCGCCGCTCTGGTCTCCGCTGCGAGGCCGGCCCCACTGGCGGTTATTGTGTTATCATTCCCTTCTTCTCTATACACTTTGTTATAGCTTTGCGACAATCTGATTTATGTTTGAGTCGGTTTTAATGTCAAGCTTAGTAGTTGGTTAATTATAATGTTAAACGCTAGTATTATTTGAAATATTATTGGTTATATATCATAACTTCTCTGTTGGTTATTGCGGCTTATTTATCTCGTTCTATAAATCTAATATTTTGTTTCAATTCGTAGCTAACCGCAAACATAATAGGATAAAATGTTATTCGTACCAAAAAATAATTTGTGATTTTTAATTTTAAAGTCTTGGTCGTTGCAAATTCTCATATTACTTGTACACCTCTAACTGTAATATCTTAGTATTCAAGCTCGCAATCGACAAACCAAAAGTGAACACACCGTTTGGAAAAAGATTCTAGATATCCAGACTGTGGATTGGATTCTGGACTCTAGATGGACCTTTATGCACTATTTGGAGTTTTTGTGTATGTAAATAAGAGTCATAATGATCACAACTACAAATATTTTCATTTGCCTGTCATTGTTCACCAGACGAACGAGAGAACGTACAGAAGAAGACTTTCCAGAAATGGGTGAACTCGCATCTCGTGCGGGTGGGCTGCCGCATCGGCGATCTGTACGTGGACATGCGCGACGGCAAGATGCTCATCAGACTGCTAGAGGTGCTCTCTGGAGAGAGGCTGGTGAGTCACTTCAACATCCTATGTACATACTTTTAGTTTGTTGCCGATGCCTATAGATAGCGCTTACTTAATATCAGATGAAACGCTTGCTCGTTTGTCAACTTCTTCTATAAACAATGTAGCACAGACAATAAGCAGAATTAAATTAAAATAATATTTTAAAGCCCCTACACAAAGAGAGCCATTGAAAAGTCGACAAGGAGAAAATAAGCGGATGAACTTTAAGCGCCTTAACAAGTCTTTATAAATTATAGTTAATAACCATTTCGATTATATCATATTTTTAATTAATAAGTCGCTCAAAATCGGTCCTTTCGTTTGGTAGTTACGGTATCAAAGACACGGTAAATTAAATCACAACACTCCTCATTTTGGGATTTGGGGATAAAAGTAAAGAAATCGTAAAAATATTGCACAAAACGATACAGGATATAGGAAACATTTAATATTATAGTCAAATTTTGTGCCTCTCATTTTTAATGAATGTCTCTCTCTATACAATGTAACATATTAACGCAGCGTGAGAAAACGAATGAAAGCAAAAAGTGAACAAACATTGTCCCAAAAGGATCACTCCACGTCTTTGCTACCGAGTTCGAGTTACCATACAAGGACCGCATGGGGGAATCGATAATTTGACTTTCTTGAATCGTTTATTCCTCATGTTTTTCTGTTTTTATTGAAAACTCAATTCTTTTGGTTTTTATAAATTACTGTGCACTGAGAATTACAATAAGTTCATGTTGTGTGATTGTTTATGTAATAAACATCGTTAGTGTATATGGCGACCAAGGACACAATTGATCGCTTAGGGTTGCTGTTGTTTCCGTTTCTTATAAAAATATTTCTATAAAGAAAAAAGAAACTGTGCGAG
The DNA here is from genome assembly GCA_029849275.1 of Papilio elwesi. Taxonomy (NCBI): domain Eukaryota; kingdom Metazoa; phylum Arthropoda; class Insecta; order Lepidoptera; family Papilionidae; genus Papilio; species Papilio elwesi. The sequence goes on along the minus strand of CM056700.1, from coordinate 7,895,307 downwards.
ATTTATTTACCTTTTATCCATATTACTAAAGTCGTTCGCGGTCGAGCTATTTGTGTCTAAACTAGTTTCGGACGAGCTGTTATTAATTAAAAAGATTCTCATAAAATTAATAAAAAGTGTTACGCATGCACATATACCCGGTGTACGGGGTTCATGTATAATTGTGGATATTTGTGAGATTATATTGTTCAATCTTTGTCCTCCACTCTAGGCCATAGGTGTGAACGTTTGTTTGTGTCTATTTATATAACTTCAACATATTATAATAACTGAAATAGCAATTTATGGTATTAATATATGTTCCTTTAAACATAAATTTTATATCATACAAATTTATACAATACTGTGGAGGATTAGTTACCTTACTTTTCCTGCAACATCTCTAACATATAATAAAGTACAATGGATATTGTTTCAGCCGCGGCCAACTAAAGGCAAGATGCGTATCCACTGCCTGGAGAACGTGGACAAGGCGCTGCAGTTCCTGCGGGAGCAGCGCGTGCACCTAGAGAACATGGGCTCGCACGACATCGTTGACGGCAACCCCCGTCTCAACCTCGGCCTCATCTGGACCATTATCCTACGGTTTCAGGTCAACAATCATAAACATTTACTTCTATCAATTAGTAGTATACAAGACAAATTTCATTCATGTCGTACAAGAAGGTGTAAGTGGACAAGTTAAATTCGATTCTTTGTGTAACAGTACACTGCTGGGACTAAATCTTTCCTGAGACAATTGAATACCACAGACTCCTCCTTATGTCGTTTCAATATTATAGCTTTGGAAATAGATTTGTTTTTACTGATCTATCTAATGTTGCCCGGAAGTGAATTGATAATAATCCTATCTCTATATATTATCATTGACGTTTAATAATTAATTAATTTATAAATTATAATTTCTAACATCAACAGATTCAAGACATAACAATCGAAGAGACCGACAACAAAGAAACGAAATCAGCAAAGGACGCGTTATTGTTATGGTGTCAGATGAAGACGGCCGGCTATAACAACGTGAACGTACGCAACTTTACGACGTCCTGGCGCGACGGGTTGGCGTTCAATGCCATTATACACAAGCACCGGCCCGACCTCGTGCAGTTCGAGAAACTGCACAGAAACAATCCAATGCACAACCTTAACAATGCATTCAACGTCGCCGAAGAGAAGCTCGGACTCACCAAGTTGTTGGATGCTGAAGGTATTTTATTGTCTACCATCGTACAAATACACACACTATATATTTATATATATCACTGATTGTAAACTTCGTCAGCTTACAATCGGACTAGACATATAAACTGTCAGCAAATTGTGTTGTGCTTATATAAAAATAATACTTTAAAAACATGGTTATAAACTAAACAATTGGCTTGTTGCTTTTGAAATAATACGGTCATAATATTTCAGATTTTAAATTAATAATTAATTCAATGGTGACACAAAAACCTACTGAGATAAAAATACCTCGTATATCCATTTAAAACGAAACACACTTGATGTGATTTACACAGGTAAGACGATACTTGAGATCATTACGTTGCGCTCTATCAATCAATGGTGTATTAAATTAATACCGGTATACCGAAGAAGAACATCTTGGCTCAAAAACCTACGCCAGTGGTTCGGAAAGAGCACCAGTTCGCTTTTTAGAGCCGCGGTGTCAAGAGTGCAAGTTGCCCTAATGATCGCCGAACTTCGAATGAAGATGGCACTTTAAGAAGAAGAAACTAAAAATAAAAAAAAATTACATAAGCTAGGACATCTAACCAACACAAGCGAGGACGTGGAAATATTTTGCACAAATAATGATCATATTTAATATGTCCGACAAATAGGTATGTAGTATGTAGTGAAGGTTGGTTCCTGTCTCACACAACTTACACACAGTACACACCTAATATTGAAAGAAAAATGAATATACTGCTTATCTATATAATTTTTAAAACTTGTTTACCAGATATCGCAGTCGATCATCCCGACGAGAAGTCAATCATCACGTACGTGGTGACGTACTACCACTACTTCAGCAAGCTGAAGCAGGAGACGGTGCAGGGCAAGCGCATCGGTAAGGTGGTCGGCATCGCCATGGAGAACGAGAAGATGATGATGGAATATGAATCATTGACCAGGTAAAGCACGCAGCCGAATTAATTCAAACACATTTCACTTAATAAGTGATTAATCAACCTTCTACTATCGTAGCGCACGTACGTTCCTTTTTTTCATCGGACAATGGACCGTCAATAATAGGCGTCGATGCATTCGACGTAAATTTGTCACCGGACCGGTATCCGGTGCATGAACACACATTCATTGTAAACTATAAGACACTGCAAATCCGGCAAAAAAACACGGTCAAACGTCCGGTTAAAGAAACGTATGTCTACAAAGCGCCCTTACTTCATAGTCTCATTCAGTATGGCTTTCTCTATTTTTCAGCGTCTATACTTTTTATATGCGTTAATCAATTCGATTTTAGAATTATCCTAATCTGTTCGTTTTTCTCTGTTTAGTGATCTCCTGCAATGGATCGAGAGGACCATCGAGGCGCTCGGCGACCGAACGTTCGCCAACTCGCTGGAGGGCGTGCGTCAACAGCTCATACAGTTCGCCAACTACCGCACAGTAGAGAAACCGCCCAAGTAAGTTACGACAAATGTATACTTTTAAAGTGCGTGTGAGTTTGTTACTTTCTTAGCAACCTATTGTCTTGATTCAATATATATGGACGATTAAAATAAAATAAAATGTTGGCTTATTGGTGTTAAGATAAAGAAATTGACATTTTAAAGGATTTCTAAAATTTTAATGATATAATATTTTAAAAAAAATGTTATTATTATTAATTTAGAAGATTTCTTTTCAACTCTAGTCGGACTCTTTGATATACGACAGCCTTTTTCTATTTCACTCGTTAGATAAACATCACTAGAGGAACTGATGTAAGTAAGTAATATGCTCCATTTTTGAATGTGCTGGAGTCGTATTGGTGGGGAAATACCACACACAAATAAAATTCATATAGTAGGTGTGCGAGTAAAAAATAATTATAATAATAACATACAGGTCACTGTTTTAAATATTGTGTTGTGTTTTAGGTTCGTGGAGAAGGGTAACCTAGAAGTGCTACTGTTTACGCTGCAGTCGCGCATGCGTGCCGCCAATCAGCGTCCGTACGCGCCGCGCGAGGGCCGTATGATCCACGACATCAACCGCGCCTGGGAGCGCCTCGAGAAGGCCGAGCACGAGCGCGAGCTGGCGCTGCGCGAGGAGCTCATACGACAGGAGAAGCTCGAGCAGCTCGCGGCAAGGTACAACGTCACATGTTATAGCTCAACATATATAGCTATAGTTTGTTACACATCAAGATACAGTTTTTGCAAACAAACAAAAGTCACTCAACGTACATGGCGGCTATTACACTTTTTATCTGAATTGTTGCTCCCAGATTCAACCGCAAAGCGCAGATGCGTGAGACGTGGTTGTCGGAGAACCAGCGGCTGGTGAGCCAGGACAATTTCGGCTTTGACCTGGCGGCTGTGGAGGCGGCGGCCAAGAAGCACGAGGCTATCGAGACCGACATCTTCGCGTACGAGGAGCGAGTGCAAGCTGTCGTCGCCGTATGCTCCGAGCTGCAAGCTGAGAGGTACAAATAACATACACGTGTTACTTCAATATCAATTTGTAAAACGAAAAGTTTAAGAAATGTTTTTCGAATGTCAAGCGATTTGTTGTGCATGGTGAAGGACTCTGATGTTGTTACCATCCACATTTATAACAAACATACTCTAAGTATGCGTTTCTAGCCTTTTGTACACCACTGTTCTGGTAAAACTGCGACCATAACCATTGCAAGTGAGAAAAGGTGATGATGTTAAATTATGTTAAGATACCATGACATGGAGCGGGTGTGCGCGCGGCGCGACAACGTGCTGCGGCTGTGGGCGTACCTGTTGGAGCTGCTGCGCGCGCGGCGTGCCCGGCTCGAGCTCTCGCTGCAGCTGCAACAGAACTTCCAGGTGCGACATCGATAACAAACCCGTACCGAAAATTACTAAGGGCGAAAACCCTTTTTCATTATAAATTGCCAACATTTAGCTAAATAGTTATAAGTATATTCGCTAAATATACATAATTTTGATTGAAAACAGAACTTTTTGGAAAAATGTAATGGTTAGTACATTCTCGAAGTAATCAATAGTCTGGCACTGATTTAATTCGACGAAACCCAACATAGCTTGGCAACAAAACAATCACAATTATATTTATACAATTTAATATTTGTAGGAGATGCTGTACATCCTGGACTCGATGGAGGAGATCAAGATGCGCTTGCTGACCGACGACTACGGCAAACACCTGATGGGCGTCGAGGACTTGCTGCAGAAGCACGCGCTTGTGGAAGCCGACATCAATGTGCTCGGGGAACGTGTTAAGGTCAATATGAAATTTCTTTGTCTCTTTCTTTATACCTTCTTTCCTCTTATGTTTCGCTGCTGAATGTACGACCACGACGACGACTACGTACGACTATTCAGAATTGAATTTGTTAATTACCAAATTTAGCAGAATCCTCTTTATAATTATCATAAAATTATCATCTGTGATTAGTAAAGAAAATAATATTGGGGGTACCATAATCAGGTATACTTTCACTAGGATTTGTACATTAAACCTATAGAATTTTCGCCTAAAATACAGCAGTACAGTGATAATTCTAAGTGAATAAGCATCAACGTTTACTTCCAGGTAGTCGTGGGCCAGTCGCAACGGTTCCTAGAGCAGGAGGAGGGCGGGTACCGGCCTTGCGACCCCGCTATCACCGTCGAGCGCATCCAGCAGCTGGAGAACGCGTACGCTGAGCTCGTGCACCTGGCTGTTGAGCGCAGGCATGTACTTAGTAAACGTACTCATAAATAAAAAGCCGTTCACAGCTGGACGTAGCCCAAACCGGTAATAACAAAAAGGAACGGCCCGAGCCGAGGGCACCCTCGAGCTTAGTTGAAAGAAGATGTTTAGGTTAAGCGCCCTCTGCGCTCTCCCACCTCAAACCCAGTGAACCTGTAAAAGCCTCCAGGCTCACAGGGACAAGCCAGTAACAACATGAAGTTGGGCGTAGGCTATTGATCGTCGTTAAAGTATATCCATGGGAACTCTAATCCATTGGACTCCGGCAACCATGACCAACTCGGCTCCTTACAAGTTCCCAAATATAGCATATAAAATGCTCTAGAAACTAGCAGAAAATTATAATAGATAAATAGATATAATAATATAAAGAAATAACATAAAGGTTGTTTATTTTAAAACTTTAGTTGCTGATTACTTTTTAAGTAATATAACTTGTAAACTTTAAGTTATTTAATATTATTAATTTCTAAGGCATTTACAGATTAATTTCTTGTTCAGTATTTACTTTCAAAAAATGTTTACTAAATATACTTTGACATGGTCAAGTTGTTTTCTAGAGGTGGACAATGTTTAACAAGCTTTTATCTCGTGACCTGTAGGAAGCGCCTGGAGGACAGCCGCAAGCTATGGCAGTTCTACTGGGACATGGCGGACGAGGAGAACTGGATCAAGGAGAAAGATCAGATCGTCTCCGTCGACGACATCGGTCACGATCTCACCACCGGTAAGTAGACAACCATCTTAATATGTTAACTCTTACTGTGCTTCTTGTTATTCTTTTAAACAACCGTGAATGGATTTTGGACATTGTATTTCTGTTAGTGAGGATTTTATATTTTTTTTATTATTAAGGTGGTAAAAAACCTAATTATCAGTAATAAAAAAAATCTTAATTCATATTCCCTTCTGTTCTTTGATCAGGACCTAGATTGTATGTTAGATAATTCGCAACTACAATCGTAAATCGTAAGGGTCGCCCAGTTAAATTTGGGGCCAAACCTACTAAATAATATAAAGTTAAGTTTTTTGTTGTCAAAATCAAATTGGGTAAGAGTTACGCAAGGTTACGTTTCTCGTCGGTGGCAATTGTGTGAGTCACGTTTATGTGGACGTTATAAATTGAGCTCGAGTCTCACGATACGCAAATAAACAAGGTTTTGAAAGCGTCCCTCTATTAGTTTTAATCTCAGCAGACTCAAGCTCAAACTGAATAACAATAATGTGATGGGCGTGAGTCTTTGATGTTATTGGTATTTTTGGTATATTTATATTCGTTTTGTACGGACAGTGTACCTGCTGATTTCAAAGCACAAAGCGCTGCAGGCGGACGTGCACGCGCACGAGGCGCAGCTCATGAGCGTAGCCGCCGTAGGCGATGAGCTCGTCTCCCAAGGACACTTTGGTGCAGATAGGATACAGGTACATTAAATATTTGTCGTTTATATAACGCTCTTTCGAATTAAAGAGTCGGTTCAGTATGAAATTTTATCTTTATAAATAAAAACAAATGTTTGTCTGTCTATTTGTGTTTCCTCTATGTGTTCCAAAACATTGATCAGATTGTGAGGAAATGTAGTGATCTAACGCCCGCGAAGGTTTGTGGCCCAAAATATCTGTATAAATAATTTTTTTTTAGATTTTAATGAAAACTTTTTGAACATGCTGAGATTTAAATAAACTTCATTAAACAATTCTGTTTGCAAACAACCAAACACTTTTTTGTAAGCCAGTAAGTAATATAAATTACAATATCTCTTTCGTTTATCATCAGGATCGTCTCCGTGACATCCTGTCGCAATGGAACCACCTGCTGGATGTGGTGGCGCTGCGGAAGAACCGCCTGGACGCCGCCGTGCGATATCACCAACTGTTCGCCGACGCCGACGACATTGACCACTGGATGCTGGACACGCTCAGGTTACTTTTCTTCACAGATGTTACTCGAGTGCGCGTGAGCCTTCACATATAGTATTAGTGTACATGCGCATTGCATAAGTGTGCGCATCAGATGGAGCTACCTGAGCCACTTCCTGGCACATACAACCATACACATGTGTACAAATATGACTTGAACAACAAATGCAAAGGCTGCGCTTGTTCGTGATTTACATAACTACACTATACGACACCATCTTTTTATTTGCTGCTATCTCGTTATATTAGTTCCTTTAAGTACTGCCATTCTGATTTTGTTGTGCCATAGATTTGATTTGTAATGTTGTTGGTTGAAATATATAAAGAATATGTTTGCTTGATGTTTAGCGACAACCATCAGAATATTAATTTCTTCTACAATTTGTTCTAAAATAGCATAGCTTTTTTTAAATACTTCCGGACACATTTAGAGTAAACTCTTTGAACTCTTAAGTCGCATTGGTTGGTGGCACACTTTATTAGGTTGTAAATAACTATAAACACAGGGTTTTAAATGTTTACAATTGTATTTGCTATTGTAAAGGCTGGTGTCGTCTGAGGATACGGGTGTGGACGAGGCGCAGGTGCAGAGCCTGCTCAAGAAGCACAAGGACGTGACAGACGAGCTCAAGAACTACGCCAACGTGATAGAGCAGCTCAAACAGCAGGTCCGTTCACATGACACTTTTAGTATATCTTATTTTTACCCTCTCACGTTCAAAGTGTTAACATACCGTAGTATGAGTAGAAGTTAGCTTACTACATTTTTACCTAGAAAGTCATACTTATTTAGCTATTTTCTTTTAACTTATAAGCAGATGAAACTCACCAGTCATTTTTTCGTTTATCGAAATGGAAAGCTGACTAATGCGTATTCATATCGTCTTAACTATTTATTACTTCTCTTTATTCATTCTGAAATCTCAAAGGCGATTTTAATAAATAAACAGCAGTATTCATTCTTCAGCATCCATTCTTCTCATAGCGGATATCCATGTTCAAGGCAAATATTTAATTATTCGATATGCTAGGCAAGCGAGCTGAGTCCGGAGGACGCGAGCAGTGCAGAAGTAAGCGCGCGGCTAGCGGCCATCGACGCGCGGCACGGCGAGCTTGCGGCGTTGGCCAGGCTCCGCAAGCAGCGCCTCCTCGACGCGCTGTCGCTGTTCAAGCTGTTGGCGGAGGCGGATGCCGCTGACCAGTGGATAGCGGAGAAGCACCGCATGCTCGACACCGTGCTGCCGCCTAAAGATATTGATGATGTTGAGATCATGAAGCACAGGTAAAGCGCTTTTGCATTTATATTCCTCACATATAATCAATGATGATTTCATTTCAGGGTGCTTTAAAACGCTGCTTGAGTGAGGTCGCTGTTATAATTTATAGCAAACCTTTTATTTTGTACGACTGTTAAAACCATACCAGTAATAGTAGTTTAAAAATAGAGCTCGGACCTTAATAATTATATGGATAACTTTGGTATACAGATATGACGGTTTCGACAAGGAGATGAACGCAAACGCGTCACGAGTTGCCGTGGTGAACCAACTGGCAAGACAGCTGATCCACGTGGAGCATCCGCAGGCCCCGCGCATACAGGAACGCCAGGCCGCGCTCAACCACGCCTGGAGCACGCTGCGGGAAAAGGTAACATAATCTGTACATCCTTCTCCCATAAATCACCGCAAACATCGATCCCGTTATCATGTAGTACTCTTCCAAGATTGTTTTTTTTTAATGATGTGTAAATCGTTAATTGTGGACGTTGTGTAGGCGGAGGCGAAGAAGGACGAGCTGAAGGCGGCGCAAGGCGTGCAAACGTTCCACATCGAGTGCCGCGAGACCGTCTCCTGGATCGAGGACAAGAAGCGCATCCTGCAGCAAACAGACAACCTCGAGATGGACCTCAACGGTCACTAATATTTCCCTCTACAAATAACACCAGTACACTTAAATCTGAATACATTCAGAAAAGCTACAGCTTTAATATAAAATTAAACTATTAACTACACACTAAGAAACAAATAACTAATACTTAGTTTATTATGTATTTCCACACGTGGCCATCATTCTAAGACTTTGTTGTTGACGTAGGCTATGTTGATTTCTTTTGGGTTCGTTACATTTCAAAATTTTGTATTCTATGTCATTAGAATGACGCCGTGTTATAACCATCATTTGCACTTAAGTGACCTATATTTAAAATTGAAACAACAATTGTTTGGCATAGGCGTGATGACGCTGCAGCGCCGTCTCTCGGGCATGGAGCGCGACCTGGCTGCGATCCAGGCGCGTATCGCCTCGCTGGAGGCGGAGGCGAGCGCCATCGAGGACACCCACCCCGAAGAGGCTCAGCTCATACGCGACCGCATCGAACACATCAACGACAACTGGGAACAGCTCACGCACATGGTAACTACGATGTATAGACAAGTCGAATGCTTAAATTGGTAATCAAAATTATCCCTGTAAAAACGATACTGAGATTTTTTACGGTAATATATTAGAGCCATTCCACTTTTCCTTTTAACTACTTGTAACTAAGTGTAACTAATGCAACGACCAACGTTATAATTTTAAGCACAAAACCTTATTTGATAATAAAGGGATCAAGTGTGTGTGTGTCTTGTGATCAAGGGATATATCAATAAGCACACATAAATTTTTTTGAACTTGAAATATTCCAAAAAAAAAAACAAACAACAAACGAAAAAGTTTTAACTTTCGCCAACTTTGTACACGGTAAAATTAATTTTAATTAAATTTCCGTAACAGCTGAAGGAGCGTGACTCAAAACTGGAGGAGGCCGGTGACCTGCACCGTTTCCTGCGCTCCGTCGACCACTTTCAGGCTTGGCTCACAAAGACGCAGACAGATGTTGCCTCCGAAGGTAATGCACGTAAAAAGAACGAATTAAAATCAAAGGTCAGAAATGACACAAGAGGCTTTAACAGATTATGTATTTAGCTGAGTGTTTCTCAGGTTTTTGATTTTTACTGCTATCATAACTAACAGAACTATACAAAAATGGGAAGAAATCACAATTAAAAGTTATATATACTTATTCGTCTAACATAAATATTGATGGAATTACACATACAACATGAATGCGAGATATATTTTTTAACAAATTCGACCTGACCATAAAGACTTTAGTACAAAATTACAAATATTAATAACATTGTGATATTAATGGATTATTTATTTGCCATCTTGACAATTATGCTTAGATATACCGTCATCGTTGGCGGAGGCTGAAAAGCTCCTGTCGCAGCATCAGACCATCAAGGAGGAGATTGACAACTACAAGGATGAATATGCCAAGATGATGGAGTATGGAGAAAAGATCACCGCTGTAAGTTGTTAACATAAATTGCCCCATTTAAATAACATATTTAAAAAAAAATTAAATGAATCGATATCGTTGAGCGGATCTGTAAGATATTAGATTTTATTTAATTTGAAATCAATGAAAAAAAAAACACCTCAATAAAATAATAAGTCGTATTTCTTTCATCTAAAATTATTAATACAAACTACTTCCAAATTATTTTTTTTATAATTTTATTTTTTAAATCAAATTAGAATCAAACTAAAAATTGTTATTTCACATGAGACATTTGAAAATAACAAGGGATTAAAACATTATAAATGAACCCTTTGATTTCGATTATCCAGCATGCTCAATTCTACTCTTGAATCATACAATCATTTGTTTGCAGGAGCCGTCGACACAGGACGACCCGCAGTACATGTTCCTGCGTGAGCGTCTGAAGGCGCTGCGCGAGGGCTGGGCCGAGCTGCAGCAGATGTGGGAGAACCGGCAGCAGCTGCTAGCGCAGAGTCTCGAGCTGCAGCTTTTACAGCGCGACGCGCGCCAGGCCGAAGTGCTGCTCGCGCACCAGGAGCACAGGTCAACCACCTTAATACAATACCAGATGATAACCTACCTATCAGCTAGAATCATCCGTCTGATTATGTAATGTGTATAATTTTTTCACAGACTAGCAAAGACGGAACCGCCAACGAACTTAGAACAAGCCGAAAACATGATTAAACAACATGAAGCATTCCTCACCACTATGGAAGCCAACGATGACAAGATTAACTCTGTTGTGCAATTCGCTAACCGACTGGTCGAAGAGAGACACTTTGATGCCGACAAGATACAACGTAAGGCGGAGAACATCGAGGCCAGACGTAACGCCAACAGAGAGAAGGCTCTTCAACAAATGGAGAAGTTGCAGGATCAATTGCAACTGCACCAATTCCTCCAAGACTGTGATGAACTCGGTGAATGGGTGCAGGAGAAGAATCTCACTGCACAAGACGACACCTACCGCTCGGCGAAGACGATTCATTCCAAGTGGACGCGGCATCAAGCCTTCGAGGCTGAAATTGCAGCTAATAAGGAGCGGTTATTCGCGGTTCAAAATGCGGCTGAGGAACTAATGAAGCAGAAACCCGAATTTGTTGAAGTTATTTCTCCGAAGATGCACGAGCTACAAGATCAGTTCGAAAACCTTCAGACGACAACCAAGGACAAGGGCGAAAGGCTGTTCGACGCTAACCGCGAGGTGCTCCTTCACCAGACCTGCGATGACATCGATTCCTGGATGAACGAGCTCGAGAAACAAATCGAGAACACCGACACCGGCACTGATCTCGCGTCTGTCAACATTCTCATGCAGAAGCAACAGATGATCGAGACTCAGATGGCCGTCAAGGCGAAGCAAGTCACTGAACTGGAAACCCAGGCGGAGTATCTGCAGAAGACCGTCCCCGACAAAATGGAAGAAATCAAAGAGAAGAAGAAGACCGTGGAACAGAGATTCGAACAGCTCAAAGCTCCTCTACTGGAGCGTCAAAGACAATTGGCCAAGAAAAAGGAGGCGTTCCAATTCCGTCGCGACGTCGAGGATGAGAAACTTTGGATCCACGAGAAGATGCCTTTAGCGACCAACACAGACTACGGCAATTCGCTGTTCAACGTCCAGATGCTGCAGAAGAAGAACCAGTCTCTAAAGACAGAAACTGACAACCATGAGCCAAGAATTTTGACTGTCATCTCGAATGGACAGAAACTGATTGATGAGGAGCACGAAGCCGCTCCCGAGTTCAAGCAGCTCATTGGTGAATTAACTTCGAGGTGGCAAGAACTTAAAGGTAAGATAATACGTATTCAGATTTCAATTAAGTTACATTACTCTGCTAATTTGTGAAACTTAAATAAGTTGTACAATTTATTAGATGCCATCGAAAATCGTAAGAACAATCTATCACAATGGGAGAAGGCTCAGCAGTATCTATTCGACGCAAACGAGGCGGAGGCGTGGATGAGCGAACAGGAGCTGTACATGATGGTGGAGGACCGTGGAAAGGATGAGATCTCTGCGCAGAACCTCATGAAGAAGCACGAGATCCTGGAGCAGGCGGTCGACGACTACGCACAGACCATCCGCCAGCTGGGAGAGACCGTGCGCCAACTCACCAGCGAAGAACACCCTCTCAGGTAGTTTCAAATAAAGGAAAACAAATTTTGTGGCATTTAAATCGGATAAATATAACCTTTTCTCAGTCAGGATTATCAGAATAAGAAATATTTCCTTTTTAATTGAAAATAACGTCACCTACATATAAAATAATGTAATAATACTTACGTAACGAGAGCTTGCGTATGTTTTACCTGCAGCGAGCAGATTTCGGTGAAGCAGTCGCAGGTGGACAAGCTGTACGCCGGCCTTAAGGACCTGGCGGGCGAGCGGCGCGCCAAGCTGGACGAGGCGCTGAGGCTGTTCCAGCTGTCGCGCGAGGTCGACGACCTTGAGCAGTGGATCACCGAGCGCGAGCTCGTCGCCAGCTCGCAGGAGCTCGGACAAGATTACGATCACGTTACCGTGAGTGTCAAATTATACTGGTAATTGTGGTTAAATATGATACGCGCGCTTGATAGCACTAGCACTCCCTTTAACCATTCCATCTATAACTTAGCTGTTGGTAGAAGATGGTACACGACAATAGTTGAATGGCGTATTCGAATCCCCGACCTCATGTTCGAAATCAGATTCCTAAAACCATTATGTTGTTTGGTGTTGAGTGGTGAGTGTTGAAATAAGACGAGTGCTTGTGTATAGCGTACTTATTGACTGTCGGGTTTACGCACACAACCGTGTGTATTTAATAGCTCTTAACCATTTGTATAGCTTACACATGTTTTCTTTAAATTTAAACTGCAACACACACTTATAAAAAATATTTAATAAAAATAACATTTGATTATAGTTACTGTGGGAGCGATTCAAGGAGTTCGCGCGCGAGACTCAGGCGGTGGGGTCGGAGCGCGTAGCGACGGCGGAGCGCATTGCCGACCAGATGATCGCCATGGGGCACTCCGACAACGCTACCATAGCGCAATGGAAGGAGGGCCTCAAGGAAACCTGGCAGGACCTGCTCGAGCTCATCGAGACCAGGACACAGGTCTGTCAAACACAAATATTTCGACGAGCTGTAAAGTGAAAGTATTTTTTTTCTACTTGATAATGGCCTTTTAAACAATCTTTAAACTTATCTTCTTTTAAATCGTTAAATCTTTTGCCATGTATTTCCAGATGTTGGCTGCGTCCCGCGAGCTTCACAAGTACTTCCACGACTGCAAGGACACGTTGCAGCGTGTGAGCGAGAAGGCTCGCGGCGTGAGCGACGAGCTGGGCCGCGACGCCATCAGCGTGGGCGCCCTGCAGCGCAAGCACCACAACTTCATGCAGGACCTTAGCACACTACAGCAACAGGTCACTGCCCAACCCACAACACTAATACTACAGTTAAAAATAAATAACATCTAGCGTCTCTAAGACTTGAGTTAATTTAAGAATATTTTGAATTAGTATTAGGGGTTCGCGGTACACTTGAAACAGACCAGATTAGAAATCAACATTTGTCAGTCCTTTTTGAAAACAAAATATAATATATATAAAAAGTGAAGTATGTATGTATAGACCTATAGACTCCGAAACGGCTGGACCGATTTCGATGAAATTTACAGGGATTGTCCAGATTGGCACATTCCTGTGTTGTTTGGTAGCGATCGGATCAACATAATTAGTGGTACCCGGGCGAAGCCGGGACGGGTCACTAGTGCCGCTATAAGCCGTTATTGTTTATTTGTTTATATTAAGGATGTGTTGTGGATAGGTGGACGCAATAAGCAGCGAGTGCTCGCGCCTGGGCGCATCGTACGCGGGCGACAAGGCGCTGGAGATCACGAGGCGCGAGGCGGAGGTGCGCGAGGCATGGGCCGCGCTGCAGGCCGCATGCGCCGCGCGCCGCGGGAAGTTGGAGGACGCCGACGACCTGTACCGCTTTCTCAGCCAGGTGCGAACGCTCGCGGTCTGGATGGACGACGTCGTGCGGCAGATGAACACCGGAGAGAAACCCAGGTGAGTGAACTCATATCTGTGTCGTTTGACATATTGCGTAATCGTAATACGCCCTCAGGCACATGTATGCATAACGCATAATGGCGTTAATGGAACAATTGCAAGCAAAATGACGCACAGCAGCAGAACTACCACTGTTACCTCGAGACAAAAAATGCCGACAAAGACAATATTAGCATTCGAACTTCTTAATTCTAAATATATAGAGAGCATTCTAGGCGTTTAATAAGCTTGATATTTGTGTGTGTAACCTAACTAGTCTGTTCGTACTTAATTATGCACATACAACTATGGTAATGTTTGGTGCACTGTTTTGCTTAATTAGGTATTTGTAATTTGTCAATTGCTGTTTTAAACCTTGAGATATTTCGCCAAATGATGTTTAGGAGTTTTAAGCGTGATGTTTGCTTTCAGAGATGTAAGCGGCGTGGAGCTGCTGATGAACAACCACCAATCCCTGAAGGCCGAGATCGAGACGCGCGAAGACAACTTCGCGGCATGCATCTCTCTGGGGCGCGAGCTGCTCGCGCGGCAGCACTACGCCGCCGCCGATATCAAGGAAAAGCTGCTGCAGCTCAACAATCAGCGCAACGCGCTGCTGCGCCGCTGGGAGGAGCGCTGGGAAAATCTGCAACTCAGTTAGTAGCAATACAACTTGAATTATCGTCATTCACATAGCAAGTACCATCGCGGCACCTACCGTGACTAAACCTCTCCGTATAGTGACTATTATCGGATTACAAGGATACTATCAGTTTAAATATGTTTTTACTGTAAATGTGCAGTTCTGGAAGTGTACCAGTTCGCGCGCGACGCCGCCGTGGCGGAGGCGTGGCTTATCGCGCAGGAGCCCTACCTCATGTCGCAGGAGCTCGGACATACCATCGACGAGGTCGAGAGCCTCATCAAGAAGCATGAGGCCTTCGAGAAGTCGGCTGCCGCACAGGAGGACCGTTTCTCCGCGCTGCAGAGACTCACCACCGTAAGACTTGTTACACGCAGCTTACTGCTTACTGCTCACTGCTCACCACATACCACTGACACTTGCATGCCGCCCGAGGGTGTTGCAAACATTTTGATATTAATGTTATCATCTTCAACTCGCCTGATGGTTGCAGTTGGTTGATGCGTAATACCCAACGTCACATGGAAGTCTTGCTTCAATTGGAATTTGTAGTTGAAGAAGTTTGATAATGTTAATGTTATTTTAAAATCCAGTTTACTGCATCAATATCACGTTAGTACGCTTTGTAGTGAAGCACAATTCTGCAATTTATATATAGAATTTTAAATAATGGCACTAGATGGTATTGATTTAGAGTAGATAAGGCTTTGCACATATTGCTTAGTGGTTTTGTTTTGATTTGAATTTTACCTAATTTCTTTTTCTAATTTAACACTTAGCTTGAACTCAAAGAGGCGACACTGTGGCCTAGTGCACAACCTTGGGATAATTGTGACGAATCAACCTTCCTATACCAACATCCACCCGTTTTCCACAAGAACACTCAGATCCAAACCCTTGAGATAACTCCTAGTAAGGAACGGCACGTAGGCGACGTGGTCGAAGGAATTATAAGAAACAGCGGAAAGTATGAAATACCCGAAAAGTTGAAGCACAAATTGCACGTGAACTGTCAAAATAACGAGGTGTCTAAGAACGACTCGTTCCTATGGTCAGTTGTTACTAATAATAGTTTATCTACAATATCGGAAATAAGTAGTCCCCCAATGACACCACTAAAATCTCCTTTATCGCCAGAGATATACAGCTCAGTTTTCTTTGAATACACTACTACCAATGAGAAACCTGACGACCGGTTATCGTGCATAGATTTCATACTCTGGGAGAGATTATCCTATCAATTTGTATATCCAAACGTGTCTTTGGTCAGACATAATAGTACCGCGTCGTCTAAATCTGGCAGCATTAAGCGTATGATAAACAAAATATCGAAGAAAATGAAACTTTCTGACGACAGCGAGAAAGGCGAAATTGCCGTACTATCACTGCCGGGGCTCAGTTCACGTAGTAAAACGATAGGCGATTTATCGAAGGAAGTGAAGTGTATTCCCTTATCCTCTTCTCTCCTGCTCCTTTCCCAAACCAGGAAACTTCTTTTCCCGGAGGGTGTATGGTACTATAACTACTTGGATTGTGTAAGTTTGGTTGTTGGTATTCTGCATGTGATATGCATGACAAGCACACGCTTAATAAACAACTGCTAGCTCTAATGCATTGCAATGATGGTAGCAGACTTACCACTTGCCACAATAGTAATATGTGGTGAGCTGTCTGGTCAGACATTACAACTCACCGACCTCATCGGTGTAATACTATCGAAATTGCTTGTTACTAATATTTGAAATTACTAAATAACTTTTTGCCTTCTTTGATTTGAAAATAACTAATTTATTTTACAATGTAAACCCAATATGTAACAGTATTTTAACAAGTGAGTCCTCGATATACTCATTTGGGAACTTATAATAATGATGTTCAATCGAAGTTTAATTTTTTTGTTCAATTCGCAATGTGCTAATACTCGTACTTAAGTGCATGACACTAAAATAATTCAGTACAAATGTTAGTTTATTGTATGATTATTTATTTTCACTTATAGATATCCCGCTAAAGCAACCAATTCGACCAATTATTATATGATCTATAATGGCGCTACAAGCAATTAAAGTATTTGTACTGCCCTTGAGCTTCACACCTAATAATTTCAGAGTCTCTTGTGTCTCAGAATCTATTTTTGAAATTTTCTTAAATCCTACATACTCAAGGCATATAAGTCAATATTGTTACAAACGTTACAATAATTTCGACCGCTAGTTTATCTAAATTTAATATTATAAAGATAAATGCCACCCAAGCGAAGCTGGTTGCTAGTATTTTATATTTGCATGAGCAAAAATGCACTAAAAATAATATGTTAAATGTTTGTGTAGCGTGAGAGTTTCCTTACAGCCCCGCCTGATCATACTCAGCCGAGGAACTTTTGTTCGTATTTTGTATCCTGTATGTATGTATACATGACATATGTGTTGTGTGGCGCAGTTCGAAGTGAAGGAGATGAAGCGGCGTCAGGAGGCGGCGGAGGCAGCAGAACGCGAGCGGTTGGAGCGTGAGGCGGCCGCGGCGGCAGAGGCGGCGCGCGCCGAGCAGGAGGCGCAGCAGCGAGCGGCGGAGACAGTGGATGCGCCGCAGCAGCATGGTGAGCATACTACGACTCACCATAACTCACCGAACGCAGTCACTACAGCTCACCACAGCTCACCGCCGACACTTGACAAGTTTATTTTAAATACAAAAGTTTACTTTGAGTATTCAATTTTAATTACGAATTCCTGATATGTCGGATTCTTTTATAAATTGTGACCTTAACCCTGTCAGTATTTTAACGTAATGGAGATTTGACTACATTTATCGAATCAGATTTTCCGACTTAAACTCGCTAACTGAGTGAAACTGAAGAAGTTTATGTCGAAAAGTTATCAATTTATTTCAAAAGCTTTTCAATGATGTTTAAAAAATAAAAAATAAACAATTTTGATAGTGAAAACTTGTCTAGTGTCCGTCCGACTCGCCTTAAACAATAATAAGATATTTAATCTTAAGTTAGTTTTTACTTTTACTGAGTCCGTTTTTTAAATATATTTTTACATTTGTAATTATCCCCTCTAATAACTAAGAAAGACTTAGATTAGTTACACTAGTACTAATTTTGATTACATTGTTATGACTGCAATGTTTCGAAACCAACTAATTTTTTTTAATAATCAACGTCACTCGAACTCACAGTTTGCAATGTACCTCACTAGCATGACTTATGTACCTATTCTAGCACTGTAAAACGTTTCTGTCCAATATTAAGTAATTTTAATTAAACATTCCTTAACAAATCACCAGAATAGTCGGTGAAATTTGCTTGCGGACTGCATAACCTAAATCCTAAATATATGATAGTACCAGAAACTGTGAGGATTAATTTATGAACAAAAAGACTTAGCACTTTTCGCACAGCGATAGAGCCAAGAAGTCTTACGGCATCGCTTGCCGCTTTAAGTGTTTATTTAAGAATCTATAATTTGCTTACTCGGCCGACAAACGAACGAACACTTTTCTCTAATACTACCTTTTAGTTGAATTAAAAACCATACCTTTCACTACATGAACAAATCAATCAAGTTTTTTCATAAAATTACAATCTATTGGTTATGTTTTACAAAATTGATAATCGGCTGTCGGGGTTCGTTGTTATTCGTTTGGCGGGCGAGAGGGCGTGTGATAGAGGGGCGTTACTTACCGATGTGTTGTCCACACATGCACTCGCGTAGTCGTAAGGAGAACGTCAACTAAAGCGGCTGAGAAGGCCCAAGAGCGACCGCATTCCCAGCCAGGTAAAGAGAGCGCTTATTTATACTACCGATGTTATGATACCCGGCTGTGCGCATGAGCTTTGTTACCGTAGTTAATAAGACTGGGTGTCAACTTTATTTTGTCGGGTAACACCGCGCTCTGACGTAACGCCTATACACTTGCGGGGTAGTTTTGTTTTCATTTACACAGCTCGTAAGCTTTGGAAGAATAGGTTGTTTTTATTTTTGTAGGTTTATACATATTCGGGGACGTATGGCACAAATTTTATTTATCGTTGCACGATTTCAGTATTACACGATTCACATTTTTCCTTATTTTACATAGGTGAAGGTGTCCGTTGCTATTTGAACGGATTAATCATTCACTTCATTTATATAAGATTTGGGTATAAAATTGCGCTTTATTTTCCATTACAGAGATGTCTTACATGTTTTACAAATTTTATATCGATATTTTATACCCACCCAATCTTCTGATAAATCGCTCACAATCTTGCTCTGGCTATATCACCTATGTAACTGCCACCTACATATTATTTTCTGTACAAATATATAAAGCTAATCACGGTGAAGGTTTGATATGTTCTATCTGTACTTTATACTGTCTGTCTACACTGTCTCTGTCTTGGGATACTTTGATAAGCTCACGCTGAAACGCTAAGTTTAGACTTGACTAAAGAATCTGTAAAACATGTAGTAACTAAGTTATTACTATTAAATATAATCTAAGTCAAGTCTAGACTATAACTGGATCATTCAAGCTGTAGTCGAAGCCAAAAACTCTACAAAACGTGAGTGAGCTTCAAATCTTCTATTTTCAATGATGCTGCATAAAGGTAGGTACATGTATTCCTTTAAAAGTTTCTTGTCTGTGGCTATACGTTTTCTTTGTCGCATGAATCCATAATTATGTTATGTATTTATATATATGTTTTCATGGCTTTCAACTGTCTATTTATTTTGCTTACACCATTTATAATATTCGTGTCATTGACTAACACCGGGAAATATTCAACGAATGAATATAGAGCAGAGTACATTGGGAAAAACATTCAGGGATGTAGTGATACGAGTGTTCAAAGATGTGATGATAACGCGGGAAAAGATATTATAGAACATACTAACGCCGGGGAAAATATTCTAAGATGTAATTATACTCCGCACATTACTTAGTTTGATAGAAATCTGGAATTTTATAACCAGCAAGTTAGTAATTATAAAAAAAAATAATTTAGTTTTGTAATTTTCCTAGCAAAAAAAAACAAATAGTTTTATTAATTTCCAACCTTCTTTGATTATTAAATAATAAACTATTTATGTGTAACATTTTTCCTTTTTTAAATTTAAAAATGCACTTTTGCTATAAATTTTTTTTGGCCAGTAAAAACCATGTTTAAGTTACGCATGAATAGTGTAGCATGTAGCAAGTAACGTAGCATGTATGCACGTAGTGTTTAGACGTAACCTAGCACGTAGATGTACGCATGCAGACGCCAGTAGCCCCGCCCCCGAACCCGAGGCCCCGCCTTCGCCCACGCCTTCGCCTCCGCCCGCCCAGGACCTTCCCCGCCCCTCCACGTCGAAACCGACGCCCGCTAAACCTGCACGACTCTCCAGTAAGTATACCCGATTAAGTTGCCACGGTTTTATGTTTAGTCGATACGCGAATCAAGTTCATCGTGAAGTTGTAAATTAAAGTGTTTTATCTAGTTTTGTATCCTATAATGTTCTAGTCAGTAGCTTAAGTGTCCGAGGTTTCTAGTAATTTACTCTATATCTATGATTTCTAATTCTTTTCAGTGATTAATTATTCTTTACTCGGCCGTCAAGCATATTATTTACTGGAATTGCTTGTCTATAGAATTATTAAAAGTATTAAGACGATGCAATTAGAATCACGTGTCGACTTAACATTTTAACTGTTCTTACTAAAAAGGTGTGTTAATAATTTAATCATTAAAATGTATGAGTTGCATGTTAAATCATTAATACATCGTGTTGACCCGCCATTTATTGTTATTTTAAATTGATGTAGAGATAAGAATAGCATGTCGATGCTTATGTATTTTTTATGTGACGCAGTTTGTTTTTATGTTGCTTAGAAGTTTTTTCTTTTTCTTTTTATTCCTTCCCTGCACCCCACCATCGATTGCCTTACCGTATCCGTTCCTTAATTATTTGTAAAATCACGAATAATCCTTCGCGAAACATCATTTAATCTTGGATGTAATTTTGCCTTCATGGCGTATGACTATTATCCATCTTTGTATTCATTCGATATGTCCTATAACAAATAAAACATAATTTCATACCGTTCGTTGCGTCATTCCCCATTTTTCCCCGCTCCCTCCATCCTATCCGCCCACCCCTCCTTTTCCCCACTCCTGTGGAGGAGTGTCGCGAGCAGCGGGCGGGTCGAGCTCGTCGCCGGCGACGCCATCGACTTCCGGTAAGGTGAAGACGCGGTCCCGCAGCAAGTCCCCGTTCCGCAGCTTCCGTTGGCGGACCGCCAAGAAGCTTCTCGCCGGAGCTCACCACAGCGACGACGAAGGTATCCACCGCCCAGCCCCCTGATCCTGCTAACAGAATCGTATCGCAATGGTTTTGGCAAATGTTTTGACATTGTTCTATACCGATCCTGTCATATAGATTTAACAGTAGTGCGCCATTATAATACCATTACGACAGCAATAAATTAGCAGAATTAAGGTTGAAATTGATGCCGATGGAAATTTTACTTTGTAATTTATTAGTAATCAATAATAGAAATGAAGTGTTATCATTTAACTCTAATATTAAACCTAAAACGAGATAAAGACTTGAATCGGTTATATTTTATTGGGAAATAATTATTGCATAGCGTTCAGTTATTTTAATTTGAATGTTATATGTATTTTGAAATTTTAAAAACTTTTATCTGGCACATGGACATAATTCATGTATATGGTAATCAAAAAACTAGATGGGTTTGCGTAGGTTCCCAACATTGTTCAATGTCTCAAAAAAGGTGATTTTAGAGGTAATATATAAATTGTTAACTGTAACAGAAGTTTCTAAATTCCATCCGCACCAATGTATAATATTCAACGAATGATGTATTCCAGTGAACGCTTTCAGTGTGCTATTGTGTTGTCTGCGCATGTAACATGTATCCCAACACTCGTCTAGAATAAATACGAGAAGGTTGACTCCTCCGCGTGTGTCGCCTACCTCTAAGAAGTACCAGAACGTATCAAACCTTTCATACGTCATATTCAATTATTCAAACCGATTGATTGAAACAATATCGTTTCGTTTTATTTTTTTTACGTAGTTAGGTCGTGCGAGAGATTAATTTTATTTAATAAAAAAAATTGACCTCTTCGCATCAATTGCACTTTTTATCGACATAGCTTTTAAACGTGTTATTGGCTATTAAAATGTTTGTGATGTTGGTACATTGTGAGGCTGTTGTACAGAGGGTGCGAGCCCCGCCGGCGAAGACGAGGGCTTCGAGGGTACCCTGATGCGAAAACACGAGTGGGAATCGGGCACCAAGCGTGCTTCTAACAGGTGAGCCTTCCAATTTTTCATACTAATTTACTGTTTTTCTCCGCCACAATACCTTCGAATAGAAATGTCATCGCAGGATTCGCTATTATATTTTTATTGAACGCGAGTTACGTAGCCATAACTAGCATTAAGTTATCATAAGTTCACAGAAAGCCACTCATTGTAAGATAAGAGAATAGCCTATAAGAAATTCCATTGTACTCAGATGTCTTCATGGGAAAGACAGTTGTAAACATAATCAGTTCGTCCGCAGTGCTCCTTGTGAGCAGTTCTCTGTTAAATAAATAAAGTCTTAGTTTCTTTTTTAAAACACTTTACTTTGAGCTCCCAATGTAACTGGCGCAGTCGAAAAGGTAGGATATAGCAAGCGTTTGGTAAAATCCCAGCGCACATATCCTAAAAAAGAACTCAACAAGCCAAGTAATAGTGATAAAGTAACAAGACTAGCAGAGCGGCGAATTCCTGGGTCCACCTCCAGTCGAGAAAGGAAGCAAAGGCAACGTAGAAGAAAATGCTCTTGGGGTAAGCGATAACATTTTGTTTGCCGAGTATCCTACCATTGTTGCTCCTATTCCTTAATCCTCGAGAAGTGTTAGTAGTAAGTTATCGATTATTTCCGTAGGAGTGCGCATATTTCAGTTGTGCTATATTAGGTTATTACCCTTTTGTAAAATAAATAGATTCTTCCTAATAGAATATTGGTCGAATTCTTATTTTTTTACGATAAAATGGCACAGACGTCACAAGCGACTATACCTATTATAGAAATAGATCAGAACTTACTAACGGCCAGTGCCGAGTACGCAAAAATTAGCGAGTTATTACCATCTTATGACGGCAATAAAAAGACACTGAATTTCTTCATTAAGGCGGTTGAAAACGTACTAGAAATCGTAAATAACCCAGAAAATGATCCTAGCATAGGATGCCTAATTGTAAAGAAATTAAGAGGTAAAGCTATAGAAGTTCTTTCAGAATTACCTAGTTTTAAAACATGGCACGAAATTAAGAACGCTTTAAAGAGTAGGTTTGGCGAAGTTCGCGATGAAATCACAATGGTCCACGAATTAAATAATCTAGCTAAGAATAAAATGGACTTAGAAAGATTCGGAGATAGGGTTAGAGACTTAACATATACTCTGATAGGTCTAGACTCTTCGAAAAAATGTTTTTACGAAAAAATGGGCATTAGTGTTTTCATAGGGCAACTCAGTCCTTTTGTGTCCCTCGCAACTAGAATGCACAACCCTACCAGCCTCGAACATACGATTCAGATCGCGATACAGGAAGAAGCAAAACTTAAAACTTATCGAAATAATAACCCTATACCTAGTAGCTATAATACGGGTAACCAAAACACAAATTCTAAGGCATCTTTCAGTAACAATAACTCAAATAATAAATTCTACCCTAAACCAGGACAACCACCAATTAAACAAGAATCTAAATATAAAATGAATTATCAACAAAATGAGGAAAGCGAGGACGAAAACTATTCCGAACGTGAAAAAACGGAAAACGCGGATACGTACGACGAAAATTTTCAGGAGATTATGAAAGAATTAAAACCGGAGTAACCTATATTAATAACCATAACGGTTTACCATCGATTTACATAAACGAACTTGGTGGTAGATTTTTAATCGATACTGGCGCTGCTAAATCATTAATTAGCCCTCGAACAATTAACAATCACCCCCATCTAAAAGATAACATCTATATTCAACCTCACACGATAATCACGGTACATGGTACATCAAAATTAAATAATGCTATTAACCTAAAATTACCATCTGTGTTTAACACTAATTCCACACACTCATTTTTAATTTTTGACTTTGATAAAGATTTCATAGGCTTATTAGGTCTCGATTTTTTAGAAAGATTCGAAACCAAGATAAATCTCAAACGTATGATACTACAAATTAACGATACAGAAATCCCAATCAGGAAAGACATCAAGAAAAGATATACTTTACAACCACATACACAGTGCAAATTTAACCTACTAATTAACGAGAAAGAAGGAGAGTATTTATTCGAGGGATTCGAAACGCCTTCAGGTTTATACCTACCAACTTCTTTAGTCTCAGTTAAAGACGGCACTTTTAGCATAATAATAACTAATACCACAGACAAACCCTTGCAATTTAGAAAACAGATAAACATTAAACTCCAACCACTTCCCGAAACGTTAAAAGAAAAAGACTCACAGGAAATATCCCTGAATAAAATTAACTTCAACGAAGTTGACGAAATATTAAAAGAAAATTTATCCCGAATTAGGCTTAACCATTTAAATGACGAGGAAAAAAGGGAGATACGAAAAATATGTTATCAATACAGAGACATTTTTTACGCAGAACAGCTACCTCTCACATTTACACATTCGATAAAACATAAGTTACGCTTGACAAATGATACCCCAATTTTTACAAAAAATTATAGACGACCCCCTTCCGAAATAGCGGAATTAAAAAAACAAATAGATGAACTTTTACGTAAAAACGTAATTAGGGAAAGTCAATCCCCGTGGTCGAGTCCGATCCACTTAGTGCCTAAAAAAGCCGACGCCTCCGGAAAAGTTAAATGGAGAATGGTTGTAGATTTCCGCAAACTTAATGAAAAAACCGTGGAAGATAAGTTCCCCATCCCGAATATAAATGACATATTAGACAAATTAGGAAGAGCACAGTATTTTAGTACTATAGACCTAGCCTCAGGGTATCATCAGATTGAGATGCATCCCGACGATATAGAAAAAACAGCTTTCAGCCTAGATAAACATTACGAGTTTCTTAGGATGCCATTTGGTCTAGTCAATGCACCAAGTAGCTTTCAGAGATTAATGACTAATGTACTAAGCGATTTACTTAACGACACATGTTTAGTTTACCTAGATGATATAGTCATATATTCAACATCCCTAGAGGACCACTTGCAAAAAATAAGAAAGGTATTCGACAGACTAAAAGCACACAATTTTAAAATACAATTAGACAAATCCGAATTTTTACAAAAACAAGTGAATTACTTAGGCCATGTGTTATCAAGTGAAGGTGTAAAACCGAACGGAGAAAAAATTAAAGCCGTAAAAGAATTCCCCATACCTAGTACCCAAAAGGAGATAAAGTCTTTCCTAGGTTTGTTGGGATACTATAGGAAATTTATTCCCGATTTCGCAAAACTTACAAAACCACTCACCAAATGTCTAAAGAAAAACGCTAAAGTTATCCATACCCCAGAGTTCATAGAATCATTCGAAAATTCAAAATCGATTTTATGTAACGCCCCCGTATTACAATACCCGGATTTTAACAAAACTTTCATTCTTACAACAGACGCTTCAGACGTGTCTATTGGCGCTGTCCTTTCTCAAGGAAACATAGGTACCGATAAACCCATAGCATATGCATCACGCACGTTATCACAAACAGAGTTACGATATTCGACCATCGAAAAGGAATTATTAGCAATAGTATGGGCGACAAAGTATTTCAGACCGTACTTGTATGGTAAGAAATTCACCGTATACACTGATCACAGACCCCTCGTTTGGCTCATGAACATTAAAGACCCCAACTCAAAACTTACACGTTGGCGACTTAAATTAGAGGAATACAATTATGATATTGTCTACAAGAAAGGCAAGTATAACACAAATGCCGACGCACTATCGCGCATAAAGATAAATGCACTGGACATTCCATCACAAATGACAGCCGAACAATCTATGGAAAAATTTATAGAAACCTTATCTGGTTCACCTCCTGACATCCCTATTAGAAATAACCCCGACCTCATCGACTTAGATATATCATCACTGTTCGATATACCGACCACTTCAAGTCCAAACAATGAACAATTAGAGTCCGATAAGAACAAAGACTTACTATACTGCGAAGACGCAATAGATAAGCAACTAAAACAGTTCCATATTAGGAGTTCCCCCGGAACCGAATATAGAATTGAAGATAAGTCAAAAAATAACTTCACAATTAAGCATGTTTTTATCCCTATTAATAACACGAAAGAACAAATCATTAAATTCTTAAAGGAAAATACAATAGCAGATAGGAAATTTCACTGTTATTTTCATGACGAACATTTATATCCATTATTCTGTGAAGTTTATAACACAGTGTTTGACACTCGTGGCCCAAAATTATACAGATGCACAACCAAAGTAATGTTGGTACATGAGAAAGACGAACAACTATCAATTATAAAGAAGTATCACGAAGGTAAAAATATCCACCGTGGAATTCAAGAAACATTTAAGAAATTAAAAAAGAATTATTATTGGAAAAATATGCTTACATCCATACAAAACTATATAAATAAATGCGATGTTTGCTTAAAAGCTAAATACGAACGAAATCCTCTAAAATTGCCAATTAACTTAACTTCAACCCCATCAAAACCAATGGAACACATGTTTATGGATTTATACACAATTGATAACTCAACATTTCTTACAATTATAGATAATTTTTCGAAATTCGCACAAGCAATACCTTTGCAAGCAACAACTAGTATACACATAGCGGAAGCATTACTACAAATATTTGCAGTAATAGGAATACCGTCTAAAATTACAACGGATTCCGACCATAAATTCGATAATGATATAATAAAAGAAATATGTGCTTCACATAATATTTCAATACATTTCACGACACCCTATAACCCTAATTCTAATTCCCCTATTGAACGTTTTCATTCAACCTTAGGTGAATTGATAAGATTGCAAAGTCTGACGAATAAGAATCCCATTAATATCTTAATGCGAAATGCAATTATCGCATATAACAATACGATTCATTCGGCAACTAATTTCTCACCATTCGAGTTACTTTACGGTCATACCAGTAGTCGAAACCCGTTAGAAATATTTTACCCTCAAGAATATTACCAAGAGTATGTGGATAACCATAGGAAACAAATGGAAATAGCACATAAATTAGTAACAAGTAAATTAGCGACAGAGAAGGAACACATCATAAATAAGATAAATCTAAACACCGACGAAGTCCGATATAAAGTAGGTGATAAAGTCTACAAACAAGTAGCTAAAACATCACGTAGTAAAAAGACAGAACCGCGTTATCTAGGACCATATACGATCATTAGGATTCATCCCAATCAAATTGCAGAGATTGTAGGAAAACATATTAATGCAAAAACAATTAGAGTGCATTTTAAAATGCTTCGTCGTAATATTGTTCCAGATGCATCGCCATCATAAGCGTCCTCCGGTTCGCCTCAGGTGTAATAGAACCCGTGGAAAATCATAACGGACTGATGATCCTTAAGGAAGCGTCCGTACAGCAACAAATAGACACATATCACCTTATTTGTGTTTATAACCTGACCCAATTCAGAGAATTATACACGGAAACGAGAGAAATTTTCCTTAACCTTAGTAGGATAGAAAATAATAATAAGGAAACACATAGAGATAGATTAGTGTATAGGCAACAAATAGAATATATCACTAACGTAATAGAAAATAAGTTAACCTATTTAGGATCCAGTAGAAGTAGCTATTACGAACATTTATATTCACAAGGTAGAATTAAAAGAGGACTTATCAACGGACTAGGTTCAATAGTAAAGGCCATAACGGGCAACCTCGACAACGAAGATGCCCTTAGATTTGAAAAAGAAATAAATGAAATTAGAATGAATAATCATATTTACCAAAAACAATCATTAAGTATCATGAAAGAATTTATGGACCAATATTCTAAAGATATTACAGTAATGAGAGATAACCAAAGACACTTAGCTGATATCATAAACAGTCTAGGTACCAAGATAGATTATCTAAATAATAAGGTTAATATCTTAGGTTTATACATACAAATAGAGAATTGCTTACAACTATTGTATAACAAATTATCTATGTTAGAGAACGCAATAACTTTTGCACAACTGAATAAGCTACATCCGAGCATTGTAAACCCTAACCAACTATTAGATGAGTTGAGTAGAGTAAAGAATAATGTTAAATATGAATTACCCTTTGAACCCAAAATTGTAAACATACATAACATAGAGAAAAGCATAGATGTTAAGGCATATAGCACTAACGAAAGTCTCAATTTTATATTGGAAGTGCCATTGGTAACACCTCAAATGTACACACTCCTTCACCTGTATTCGATCCCTGACCCCAATGATATCATGCTTGTTCCCAAACATACCTATTTTATACTCGGAAACAATGAGTTCGCATACCCCCAAGGGCCCTGCACATCCGTAACAGAAGACCTACAAATATGCAAGCATTTCGAGTGGCAGCCACTTCAATCCTCAACAGATTGTATTGCACAAATAATAACGCAACAAAAGGAACCAAAAAATTGCACCAGAGTTGTAGCATCGTATAGAGATATACTCATCCAGCAAATCAAGCGGAATACATGGATAGTTGTATTAAAAAAGGAAACAGTTATTCGCACCAAATGTAACAACGAAACGCAATATCAGCGGATCAAAGGAACCAACCTAATAACCATCAACGACCAGTGTAAGGTTAGAATTGGAAATAACATCTTAGAAACGCACCAAAGGTATATAAAAATAAAGGAAACTATACCTTTACCCCAGCTCCAATTCCCGAATGCATCAAACACTATAGTAGAGATTAAAAATATAGAATTAGACAATATCCACTCGCTGCTTAATAAAGCGCAAGTTTTAGATGCGAATGCCATACTAGAAAAACAACAAATAATAAAAAATAAGCCTAGCTGGCTGACTATAATATTACTTATTGCATTATGTACTACAATCACGGGCTATATCATAAATAAAGCAGTTAGAAAATACAAGTCCCGGCGTGCAACTCTACATCCTGACGTCGAGCTACAAGAAGCGCAAGATCTAAGGGCTGATGGCGAAGATTCACCCCAACCCCAAGCTCCAGTACGCTTCGTTCTTCGGGCGGAGGAGTTACGTAGCCATAACTAGCATTAAGTTATCATAAGTTCACAGAAAGCCACTCATTGTAAGATAAGAGAATAGCCTATAAGAAATTCCATTGTACTCAGATGTCTTCATGGGAAAGACAGTTGTAAACATAATCAGTTCGTCCGCAGTGCTCCTTGTGAGCAGTTCTCTGTTAAATAAATAAAGTCTTAGTTTCTTTTTTAAAACACTTTACTTTGAGCTCCCAATGTAACTCGCGTTAAACTTAAAAAATACTTAAACTAGTATAGACATAAATTATTTACCAACAGACGGCGTGATTGATGAGGAAGGTTGAGGTAATATAGTAATAAGTAATTTATCAAGGTTTTGTGTAAATTGACTAAAATATTACGATGGCTCTTGAAGATCTATAGTCTGATAGGATATTAAGATACAGAAAAGTTTTTAAAAATTGGTGTTTAAGCTGTAATAAAAATAAAAGATTACTTTTTTTGTACTAAATATTGGTGATTGACTGTCTCAGATCATGGGACAAGGTGTACGCGGTGGCGAAAGACGGGCGCATGTCGTTCTACAAGGACCAGAAGTCGTTCCGCGCGGCGCCCGACCAGCCGTGGCGCGGCGAGCCCCCGCTTGACCTCACCGGTGCCGTTGTCGAGGTCGCCGCCAACTACACCAAGAAGAAGCACGTCTTCCGACTCAGGTCAGCACTAACATTAGAACTTATTTTTGTAATTTACGTACCCCTCTATATTCTATTTTTTTTATCTTTTGTTTCTGGATGTCTCTTTAAATAAATAAATAAACATATGTACATCTATATAAACTATCGTCTATATATTTACGATACAAATGACTTGGCTACCGATCGAATCGAAATCCGGACCTTTCGGACATCTTCAAAGCGGAATGCTGGATGCGTAATAAGCCCGACAGCCCAAGTTGAGGTTCCCTCCTGATGGCCCTTGAGCCCAGTCACCATGAGCGTCCTAAGAGCTCGACGACCTCCCAACCCAGTGATAACAAAATAACGGCCCGATGCGAGGCTCCCAAGGGAGCCCTCAAGCTGAGTTACTTTTATAGAAGTTTAATCTTAGATCTTAAGTCCAGTGTAGCTGTAGATGCCTCATATAATCTGTCCGTAGAACGTATCGTCTAAGGGTGTCGGTAGTTCTGTCGTTCCTCCTGAAAACTTTGTCTTTATTTTATGTAATCAGAGGACTGATGAAATATTACTCATGTCACATCTTCCGTTATTAATAAACGTATTCAAATTAATCAATAGTTTAATTCTCAGTAACAGTAAATGTGCTTTCTGAGAATGTCGTGTCTTAAACATGTCAGGTAGTGACGAAATGTAGTCTGTACAATTTAATGTATGTCAGAGACATTTACCGATACACATACATACATTTTGCTCAAAAGTTGCCTTAACTCCAAAGTAAAAATCTATTTGTTCTTAAATTTGTAGTTTTTCTTCAAAGATGTAAATAAAAATGTTCAATGAAAATCACAACTCAAATATGCACACAGGCAAGTAATGTGGAGATATACCTGAAGGTAACATGATTTTAAGGTGTAAGTAAATATTGTTGTTTGTCCTTAGCTTTAAGTACCCTTTTCATATCCATCAATGAATGATTCGCGCAGGCTGGGCAGCGGTGCAGAGTTCCTGCTGCAGGCGCACGACGAGGCGGAGATGTCGGCGTGGCTGGGCGCTCTGGCCGCCAGGCTGGCAGCGCCCGCGCCGCGCTCGCACACGTTGCCCGCACCCAGCGCCGAGCCCAAGCGCCGCTCCTTCTTCACGCTCAAGAAGAAGTCAGTGCAAACGCTCACATTCTTCTACTCACCCTAGACCATTTGCATGCGCAAGTTCGTAAACACCCAACATTTCACCTGAAGCAACTTTCCCACTCCCACT
The DNA here is from genome assembly GCA_029849275.1 of Papilio elwesi. Classification (NCBI taxonomy): domain Eukaryota; kingdom Metazoa; phylum Arthropoda; class Insecta; order Lepidoptera; family Papilionidae; genus Papilio; species Papilio elwesi. Next base: position 7,864,239 of record CM056700.1, on the reverse strand, counting down.
GCCCCGCTCCCCCACTGTCTCTATCTCGTTGTATCTCTCGTTTTAATTCTTCCTGTTTCTCTCTTTTTATTTCTATCTCCGTTGCTTTAGATATATGTAAAAGTATATTAATAATTTAAATGATGTCCAACCCTATTCTCTTTTATTGTTTTTTATGATCTCATTCGTTTGGTTTCATTTTCCTCCTTCCTACTATCATGTATTTTTTAATTTATTATGTCGTTTTTCTTCCAAGCAACACTTAGTTTTTGTTTATTTATCTAGGTAGAATTAAAAATATACTTCTAATTTTACATTCTGTAAAGTTCGTTTTCATTGCGATACACATGCCGGTGTGATCCTTTAATATATATATATATATATATATATATATATATATATATATATATATATATTCTTTACACATTAATAAATATTACGATCCCTTTTACAACCCATTCATCGTGCTCTTCATCTATTTTGCTTTCTCATTCTTTATATCTACACATACTTTCACATCCATAACAATGCATGTAGGCTCTATGATTGCATGCATGAGATATTTGCATGTAAAATATAATCAACACGTGCTATTATCCTTTAATTAAATATTTATAGAGGCGGATTTGTTAATCATTTAAGCCGATAAGTTTTTCGCTATATTTGGTACATACTTTCAAACCGTATGCATCAACTAAATCAAAAATGCAATTTGTGATATAAAGGATTATAGATAAGATAGTTTATTTTTACTTTTGTCATTGCAAATGTTGGAGTTTTTTATTTATTTAACATCTAACTCTGGGTTTCCACTGGCATAAAATCGTGTTGCGTTGGTAATATTAGATATTATACATATAAGTTTTACATACATTACGTAAATACGACATTGGAAAATTATATATTTATTTATACGATTATTAATATTAATTCGGTTATTTATACATATATTATGCTCAATTAATACTTGTGCCTATATATACTGTTTGGCATCCGTGGTGGGACTTTGGTGTGATTATATTTTGTTGTATGTTTTTATATTGTAAGGATATTTCAATGTTGTCTTTCAAAAGGTATTGTTTAAAACAAGAAGGAAAGAAAGAAAATAGTTTATTTTTGCCACTAAACTCCACTATTAGCCACATTAAGTAATAATATACTAGCGGCGACGAATAGGCCCCTAACTCAGCCTAAGAAGAAGCTCTGTTTTTCAGTTAGCCTCGCCCGTAATTTAGTATATATAAAACAAATATTAAAAAAAAATATTATAAATATATATACAAACCATATAACTATAGATATAAACACTTAAATACACACAAAATATTGAGTTTTTAGTTTTAACGTATCTGGATAGAAGCGATTTTATTGGGGGTGGTATGTTGTCAAACAACTCTGAACAATTTAAACACTGAAATAATTAACCTTTTCTGTTTCGCTTGTGTTTCAATATGACATTAATAGCTCGCATATTAGCATGATAGATTTATTGTTTTTTGTGTCTTGTCTTACTGTTTATAGGACAACTTTTTATTTGATATTTAATTAAATTTTTAGGTTATAATTTTTTTTCTTTTGTTATTTCATAATAACTTATTTAATTTTCCTCGTTGAATGGACTTCGCTCAATTTTCTTTTTGCAATAATTTAAGAAAAATACGAGCGATAAAAATCTGGACAAAGCTTTATGAAACTCAGTTTTGAGTACAATTACTGTCTTTGGCTAGTGCATGTATGACTGTCTTTTGAAAATATAAGAAGTAAATACTGCCCTCCTTTAAATAGCACATTTGTACAGTCGGGGCCTTTCGCGGTATTCCACTTACAGAAAAGTTTCCTCGTTCCTTGGAAGGAGGCAAACTCCACCCCTTCTTACAAATAATCTTCCTAAAAATAAAGTGAGTTGTGCAAATGATGGGATAATCATCGGGACGGGGTAAAAAGAAATCATTGGTGTACTGCTCGGCATCCCTGTGTGCTTTATTACCACTGTCTGTGTTTTCTGTTCTAACTTTTAGACGCTGCTTTTCAGACGAATTCATTATTTCTGAATACTCTACAACAGTTGTAACAACAACATTGACCAATCATTTTCTCGTACAAACTTAAAGCTTAGCTCTTATTGGTTATTGTTTCCCGGTAGTCGTCTCAAGCATACGAAACGTTCAAACGGTAGTCGCTTTTAAAGTGGAATACCGCCAACGGACCTGATAGTACATATTATCGTACCTTAGCTATGTGATATTTGTACTATATCATTATTGGATATAGTACTTCATATTAATAAATTATATTTATAATGTAATAAAATGTTTTCTTTGTGTGTTACATTGTTTACTAACAGTATCATGTCTGCAGTCGGCTATTGATTAAGCAAAATAATCTAGATTGATGAGTATGTCATTTAGCAATTTGCAACAAAACAATGGAAGTAGATTAGATGACTTTAATTTAAAAAAGGATTGAAGTTTGGAGTGCCTTTTCTGCCTATCTAGATGCGTATATTTTGATGTCATGTATTGGAGGCGATGGTGCTAAATTCTTGTCTTCAATAAGTAGTTGGCATAGATGGCAACGGCAAAAAAGGTGAGACGCGAGGTGATTTGCGCTCCACACGAGTTTCAAGTCTAGTTGTTGATATTTATTTGTCATGAACATTATAAATAAAAATAATCCGTATTTAAACAGTGCGCTTAATCTGTAACCGACTGTTCCTGTCATCTCTTTTGTATATAACATTACATACCTATGTATATTGTATGTGTAACCTACATGGAGTTGAAATTTGTATGTCTGTGTCCAGCTGAGCCGGCGCCGCCACGTTTCGCATTAGGCGTCGTCCGACGCGCCGACAGACAGACGGACGGACGGCGTACATTTCTCACGACGCTTGCCGCAGTAAGCTTTGCTAATGACGAAATTGTGTCCCCAGCGGCCGCCTTCACTCGAAACACATTGTTATATTATTATTTTGTTGCGTACAAATGTAACGTTATTTAAGACTGTTCCACGTTTGTGTGTGAGTCGCCTCAGTATTTATTGTGCGGTGCGCGCGTGCGTGCTCGCGTCGCGTGCGTACCCGCCCCCCGCCACGCCCTACGTATAGTTGTTGCGACATGGAAACTATTTTTTTCATTATTGAATTAAATTTTAAAAATTATAAAGTACATATTATTAAAATTTCTAAATGCGATGCTATTTAAGAATGAACGAGTTTTAAAGTTTAAATTCAGATATTATATACGTATAATAATTTATGAATACATATATATATATATATATATATATATATATATACTTATATAAACATTTGTGTATTAATTGACATAGAATTTAAAATGTAAATTCATTTGAACTAGAAATGTATGACGTTCAACTTTACAATGTGTACTGATGACTAAATCTTTTTATTGTATTAACAATCGACCAAGATATCGTGACGGAATCCGAGAGAACATTCGAGAAGTAGTAGCCGAGCTCGTAAAGATGATGTAACCGCATTTATAATAGAACCAGTGTTTGACCCCTCTGCCTTTGACGACTCTGCTGTACAGAGTGAAATAAATATAACTGTTGAGTGTAATTTGATCTACGTAACTGTGTTTAGTCTTAATTTCTTATTTAAACTATATTTCCCGCACTCTGAAGTCGCCCTTCGCCAAGAAATGTCGCATTTAAATAAATTTTTATCATAAAAATTTCCTCTTTAGATTGAACATTATTGCATAGTTGTAGGTGTTAGACGCGAGCGGCGACTTCCAAGTGTTTTGAAGTAGTCCTTGTAAGTAACGCTTCCTAGCCTCGTCTGCGCTTCGACAAACTAAACTCATCTTTATACGGCATTATTTTAGACTTTACTGCCAATATTTTTTCACTGAATTTTTAATTTCTAAGTATTGAATACCCTTTTTGACTAAAAGTTCACTTTTATTAGATTTAACGATCACACATTTTTAGTTCGGTTAACGTAATATGTTTATTGTATAAAAAGCGGCGTGCGGTGTGGAACATCCCTCGGGCAGTATCGCCTAGTGCTTACTTCCGGAGTCTGGGTATCTTAAACACCGAGTCGAGTTAGACAGATCCCACCGCATTGCTTTACAAATCGCGTATAGCCTATGTTTAAATATTTTATTTTAAAAATTTTACTTTTTTGAGGAAAATATAATAAATGATGTTTTCAAATATATTTGTATTTTTATTTTTGACCAGCAAACTAATCTGATGTTGATTGACCACGCTGAATGAGGCCACGTTTCTATCGTCTTTGTGTAGGTAAGAAGTAGGAGTGTCACCAAAATAAGAGGGGACGGAAACCGATTGGGCCCAGTACATTCGTTTTGTATGTATCCAGTGGTGTATGGCTGTAGGACTGCGAAATATTTTGATCATTATGTGATTCATGTATTTTTCACAGTCGAGCCGTTGTACTATGATGAAATTCAGGGGCAGGAATTGTTCTAAGCAATTCTTCAGAACACGCATAACAAAGGCGATAAGATTCAAAAGGAACTGACGTCCCTACGCAGTGGATCAAGCCAATACGTAAAAAGAACCCGGTCGTTGATTCGGGTCGCTCTTCGTTTTACGCGGTCAAATGGAAGCAGCTGGTATTTGGGAGCTCCAGCCCAGAGATGCGAGTAATATTTTATATGAGTGTCTAATATTCACGTATGTATAGATATGGGATATGTGTTTATCTATGGATGTCATTTTTCTAACGAGATAAAGAAAAGGAACGCGTGTACTATTTACCTTTAAAGATAATCGATAATATCGTCACATATATCATATCAAGATAAAAAAAATTCTCACACTCGCATCAGTACTCGTAACTTTTCCGAATATTTAGTTCAGAGCTCATTATTTAACTGTGTAAAAAAACTTAAGATGTTTAGGAAGTTATTGTGCTTTTCTTTCTTAATAACTTTCAGTGCATCCGATGACTGCGCTGATGGTGTTTGTGTGATGAACAAAAATGCAAGGATCATAAGTGGGGTTATAAGTGAACCTAATTCTAGGCCGTTTCAAGTAAGTTAAAATACTTTTGAATTTTTCGGTAGAAAGTTTTAAAACGAACAATCCTGATATCTAATATTACGTGACTGTCTATCGCAAGTACAAGGGCTATAAAACCTTATGATAGGAAGGAGGGAAGAGGATGGTTTAAAGGAGAGAAGGAAAACCTAGTGTACAGTATGGACTACTATCATACTGTGCCGACCCCACATGAATAGAAAAAGGGCAGGGAGATGATATCGTAAGGTGGTACACAAATAGATATATAAAAATTGGCATGCTAGTTTTGAACGAAAGAAAAGACGATATGACGGTCGATATCGTATCGTATGCGTTTACATGTAGGAAGAACTAGACCTTCCCGATGGACCGATGACGGTGGGAAGGGAAGGACGGGAACCGCAGGACTGCGTGCAATCGAAGGTATTGAAAATGTCTATACATACAGCAATAGTTTTATACATGTTTATGATACCATTTTTTAAAAAAAAAGTAAGTAAAGTAATCTAAGAATGAAATTGGGTCGGAAAAAATTAGCGTTCATAAGTAATAGTTAAAAAACAACAAAATACCCGACTGACTCAATGATTATTGACAATGATTTACTACCACTACCTATATGGGTTTTATGCTAACGTCGTATACGCTTGGACACACCTCATCCTTAAAAATCGGTCGTCACAGGAGGTCACAATGTAGCGGACATATATAAGTATGAGGAAAAACATTACCCTTCTTCTAGGTCACTCGGGCAATTAGTATGCAACTGTTGACCGAAATTAACTGTTGAATGATGACCGTAGGTAGCACTATTGTTGCGCGTTGGGGTTAACGGCGAACAGGGATTTTGCGGAGGCGCGCTGGTGTACGCCGAGTGGGTGCTGTCGGCCGCGCACTGCTGCTTCCACGGGGACCAGCAAGTCGACCACGTACAGGTACCTTAAATTCAACTCGATTCTCAAAAGATGCAGAAAGTTTAGTCAAAAAATATATTGTGTGCTAGTTGACATTTTTTGTGCGTACCAGAACGCAGAAAATGTTTTAAAAATAAACGACTATTTTATATTTAAGGCGAAAATCTTAGGTGTATTGTGGTTGATGCAGGCTATCCTCGGGGCGCATTCCCTGTACGATCGGTACGAGAACGGGCGCCGCATAGTGAACGTGGCCGAGGTGGTGCCGCATCCGGACTTTGCGCCGCACTCCTTCGCTAATGACGTAGCGCTCCTCAAGCTCGCCAACACCGTACAACTCACTGGTAAATTATTTTTACTGTAGTAATGTAGCGCCAATAGTCTTAAGGATAAAGACTGCAAAACGTAAGGGCCTATGCGCACGGACCCGAGGGCCTCTTAAAAGCCCCAAGGTTCTAATCCATAATTCGTCTATCCGTCGTGAATCATCATCTAGTGTTTGGTAGTAGTAAAATATTTATAAATAAATGTAAAAAATGTTAAAGACCAAGTAATGTTTCCATCTCCCATTTGATTAAAATGTAGTTTTGTTGACGCAATCAGTAAAGTGGATGAACTTTCTAGATTCTTAAAATCAAAACACTAACCGAGCCGGCGAAACTTGTGACGAAAATAATTTAAAATCTTTTGGATTAGTAGAGCTTTACTTATCGGTAATATCAAAAAAATAATTTAAAAAGAATTTAATCTGGTCATTTGCTACGCGAACGATATCGTGTACCCGGGCGACAATACGGATTAAATTTTGGATTTATTATCACAATTAGTTAAATTAATCTGCCGATAAAGAAGTAAACATACATTGATTCTTTTATTACCTACATTTTATATGTTTAATTAATAATAGCTACGTTTTACCTGAAAATATAACGTTTATTAAACATACTTACCTAATTATCGTGCTCATAGCGTACTTCCGGTCCATCCCTTCTCCTATGCCCTTCCCCCGTTTCTAGACAACTCCATTTCGGTATGAATGCAGCGCCACCAAAGGCAGCGAGTTTTAGGACTCGATATTTTCTTCATTGCGTCTCTTTGCCTCCAGAGGATTTAAGAATATTAGGCTTCGAATTAGGTAAGTATGTTTAATAAACGTTTTATTTTCAGGTAAAACGTAGCTATTAAACAGTACTGTACCGTCATTCGAAGCCTAATAAACATGAGAGACGTGTTTACTATCGCCTGGTGGTGGCGCGAAGTATAACGCCAATGTGATTGATACAAGTGATAACCAATAATATGAAATGTAACAACATTCCCTTGTTTACACTAAAGGAGATCAGCTAGAGGTAAGAAAATCTTATGGATTATGAGGTTTTCTTGCGTTGTCTCCTTGTACATACATAAGTATGTGAAAATAGATAAAAACTTAAAATTTAGATTTGTTTTATTGAGAATAAGCTATTGATCCCCAAAATTCTTCTAGCACACCTTCTAGAACAAGCTTCTTTATAATTTTTGACATTTCCAGGGACACAGTTGTTTGATGTTGAACATTGGGAGTGTGCCCCCTTTGCACACTCCCAATTTTTATTTTTTCTGTTTGAATGGGATGCGGTAACCCGCAACCATTTGGAGTATATGAGGCGGCGCCCCAAGATACTCCCATTGATCGACGTAAATATGAAGCTGCCCTGCACGGAAAAGATGACTCGGCGAGTCAGGTCCTTTTCCTTGGCTGATCTCTCCTATCCCGTCGGGATAAGGGAGAGGGGGCATCATTTCCTTTACGAGTGGAGTGATCTCCAAGTCGCTTACCATTTCGTCCCCTTGAAGAGTTGTAGAAAGTACCAGTTTTCTTTTGTGGTGCAGGAAAATTATTCTTCGGATACCCTTTAGATGCTGATGGTTTTTGTGGGCCCGGCGAAGAATGCGGATCGTTCTGCGGAGCAGGTTTGCGATCCTTGATTTTCGGCCAAAAAGACTTGTTAACTCCACCAGCTTTTTTTATAACAGAACTAAATTTTCCTGCACTAAACAAGGTCGAGCAAGAAGGAGGGATTTTACGCAACGCGCTTTTTTGAAATCGATCCTTGACGTTTACTAATATACCCTCTCGGCGATGTTGGATGAGTTCAGCCCGATGGCCACATACTAATTGCAGTACATCTGTCTGACGAAAAACTGGAGGTAGCCGATGAAGTATAAGCGCTTGAAGAACTGGATGAGCTCGACGAGTTTCTTGATCGTTTCCGCTTCCTTTTCCTCTTTTTCTCATCAACCGGCTTGGCCAGTTGTTTACATTCCTTTTTTCGCTCCCACCGTTCCTCTTTATTGTCACCTTCTCCTCCCTGGCTGCGCTCTTCCCCTTTGGATGGACCCTCCATGATAACTACAAAAAATATTGAATATAACAATCAATTTTAAATTCAAGACACAGAAAACTGCGTAGAAAATCCGTTAAGTTATCATTCAACTGTCATTTAAATTATCGAAAGGCAACACCATTTTAAAACGAATTAAAAAGTTTATTGTACTTACGATTTTCTTGAAAAATAATTACCGCAAGGAAAATCCTATACACTCAAGTACACTATAAGCACAGTCGAGGCGACTCACAGCACGTACGTGGCTAGACACGACCGCCTCTGGCAGGAAACGAAACGCCAATGAAGAAAATATCGAGTCCTAAAACTCGCTGCCTTTGGTGGCGCTGCAGTCGTACCGAAATGGAGTTGTCTAGAAACGAGGGAGGGGCATAGGAGAAGGGATGGACCGGAAGTACGCTATGAGCACGATACGAAAACGAACGCTACTCTCATGTTTATTAGGCTTCGAATGACGGCACAGTACTGTTTAATAGTTTTATTATTTATAGGTTATCTTTTTATATATTTACATGCCATGTCAATACTTCAGTTGTGATCACACATTCGACCCTTAACCGAAATTTAGAAATAATAATTTAATTTATCAAAATCACATCACTTAAAATCCAGGACAGTCATTCGTATCCCACTACACGAATACAAAATCCCTGTTTTTATTTCTTTTAATGACGGTTTGTGTTGTGAGATCGAGTAAAAATCGATCGAGTGTACGAACAAAACATTTCACAAGTAATTAATTAATTACAAGCTTTTATTTAGTTTCACGTGTCCGGTGTTTGTCATGAAATCTTGCAAATTAAATTTGATCCACTTCCCGGTTATCGATTGGGCTGAAATTTTGCATACATTAGTAAATCGCATGACAATGCAATAGACGATAGATTGAGAAAGTGTTGTTAAGATACGTAATTTAATTTAATTTTAAATAAAGTTTGTATACGATATATGGTAAACATTCACGGCACAAATCTTGCTTCAATTTGAATGTTTAATTTGTTTGGAATTTGCTATCTGGAGGTATATAAATCTATGTTTTCATAAGTGTATTACACAAACGCCGTGATTGTACTACAAGTAGATAATATAGATAATAGATAGTTAAACGTAACATATTATATAATTTGCAATTTGCAGATACCATAGACACGGTCCGGCTGCCGTACCTCCGGATATCTTCGTATAACTTCGCGGGCATGGGAGCCGTGGCCTCGGGGTGGGGCATAGCCGCGGAAGGTAAATTACCATTTCTTTACATACAACATATTGATCACAGATGTTAAGCTGAATATTTGTTATTATAAAATAGATATACTTGTGATCCGCTCCGGCTTCGCTTCGCCCGGTTAGTATTAATTATGTTAATCCGGTCGCTACCAAACTTCACAGGATCACCCGCTAGGCCAATTTTAACATTTCCTAAAAAATCGTCGAATTCGCTCCTGCTGTTTCGAAGTCTATAGGGAATACAGAGATAGAATGAGTAACAGACCAAATTAGAATAGACAACAGCATTAATAGATGACGCTTTTATCATATTTAAAAACAGCAATCAATTTATAAGCAAGGAAATCAATTTATAAGCAAGGAAGTCAATTAAAGTTAGCGGTAATAACTGTTTGTAACTTTCTATGAAAAAAATTGCAACATATATCAGGGGTGACGTTCGTATCGCCTACACTCCGTCAGAAGCTGATGACGGTGATGACAGACCCGCTCTGCAACACGTCCTACTTCGGCCAGCTACCACCCAGCACTGTGTGCGGGTACAGCGGACTGGCTGGCACTTGCAAGGTTAGTCTATGTCTAGTCTAGCTAAGCAACTACGAAAGAAATATTATGTGTACTATAAAAAGAATAGATATTTTCATTATCATTCCGGTCGATGGCTGACGCATTGTCCCATTCCCATTTTCTATCGTGTTCCTTCTTTGCTTCTTCTTTTAAACGGGGGTAGCGGTTATAATTCAAGATTGATTGGTTGCTTGTCACCTACTTCGCCTTTGGTCAAAAAAAGGTATTGCCTTTCGACAACGAGGGCCTTCTATCCTGACGCTGTAAGCGCCTACCTGGTGCTCCGCCAGTTAGAGATGAACCCCATGCTGGTGCAAATCCTGACAGGTCATGGGGGTTCTCGGAATATTTGCACAGGTTCAAGTGTAACATGAGCCTCGTAGCCCTCGTGCGTATACGACCTGGTAGGGGAGAGTCCATGCTGCACGTAATCGTACTGCCCAGTGTGTGCTGTGTACAGGATAGATGCTGAAACAAAAATGAAGGAGAGAATGAGTGCAGATCGCATAGGTAATTCAATACACGAAACAAGAATTCCTAACATGTTTTTATTAAATATTGTAAATGCACGTAGCTAGTAAAATAATTTATAGAAATAAAACATAGTCTCATACCCTAGCCATCTTTATCTGCTTGTCATACATATAAGTATTATATTGTAATTTTATCTTTATTTTTTTAATTAAGTGTTTTATTATTATAGATTTTAATTTTTGTATGATAGATATATTTTAAAAACTTTCTAAACTGGTATATTGATTTTTGGAAAAAAGAAATTGCATAAAACGGCTCTGGCCACTAAGCTAGGGGGAACGAGAGGGCGGCATAGAGCCGTCATCAGAGAGAGGTTTAATTTTAATTATCGTGATGTATATATCATCATGATAAATCGTTAATTGCTTGTTTATAAATCCTGCTGACTCCTGTACTTTGCAGTTTATGAATAATTGACTAATACATGCATATTTTCCATATTTCCAGGGTGATAATGGCGGCCCTCTGACAATCGTCTACAACGCAACAGAAGAAACTATTCTGGTATGTACACATTAATGTTAAGATAGTCAGTAGTGACAGTATTTCTCTCAGCGCAGGGGATAAGTTGATATAAGCAATTTGAATATGCTTATAAATGCTACGACGCTTATTTTAATTTAGTTTTGGAGTCACTGTCGCAATAGAAGTATGTATGCTACGATGATTTGTTTATCGCTGCGATTCTATGTGCCTCGTGGAACCAATTGGCGCAGGCCCAGGCAGGGGTATGTAATCCTGACGAACTAAGTAACTCTTATTCTAAGTTCAATAACTTAAATATCTTATGACATCAATATGTCATAAGATATTTTCTTGTAGTGCACAGTAAAAGATAAGTAAGAATTAGGGTTGCCACATTAGCTGAGTGTGCATGTGCATTGGTTACCTGTAGATCGGCGTGGCATCTTTCGTTGGCGCCGGCGGCTGCAGCGACGACCTGCCCTCCGTCTTCACCCGCGTCCAGCGCTACCTGTCCTGGATCAGTGACGTCACAGGGATCATCTTGGACTAACAAAGTTCCGGAGCTAAGACAGATTTTACCGAGTGCAATGCAAAATTTATTTATTAGCTATGGTTTTCAAAGTTACTTTTTAAGGTTGATTGATATTAGGCGATATTTACGAGTATCTTTTTGAAAATATTTAATTTATTTCCTGTAAATATTTATCTTATAAAATGTAAATAAATAATTTATGTCTTATTACGTAAAAAACAATTTTTGTGTTGTATTTATCAAAATTTTATTTCTTGATGTCTCGCCCTTTATATTATCTTCTACCTATATCAAGATCAACGGATATGTGTCTCACTAAAATAAACCTATCCATTCCATTTTTCATCTTGGTTAACTACACAAAGGGCAGATCGTACTAGCCAAAAACTTATCTGTTGTCATGTTTAAAGAAAAAAATAATGTTAAAAGTAATATCAACTTCTGGAATGGACGTTGCAATAACGTGCCATCGACAATCAACGAAACAATTATTTATTTAGGAAACGATAAAAAACAAAACGCAACAGAACATAGATAATATAGTATAAATATTAATTTAAGCGCCTATCTAATTGTTTCAACTGAATTTAATTTTTCACCGATAAACAAAATACAATTCGGACTTGAATAAACTTTTTATGAAACGGCTTTACTCACGTTCGCGTTCGGTGTTTTGTACCGACAAGTTTCAGACCAGTCGGAGGTCCTTTTTCAGGGTGAGTGGTATTTATTCGCGGTCGCGGCCCGCCTCGCACTGAGAGTGAGACAGACCTCCGACAGGTCCGAAACTTGTCAGTACAAAACAGCGAGAAAAACGCGAACGTGAGTAAAGCCGTTTCATAAAAAGTTTATTGATAATGTCTCACGATAGTTTTAATAATTTTACGAACTTGAATAATTAAATCACTCGCATAATTTGTAATTGATGAAGATGCATGATTAGATTATTATAATCTGGTATTAAATTATTGATTTATATATTTTATATATGTTTTGTTATCATGTTACCACTGATAATAGATTGTATATAAGTGCGTGTAAACAGTCAGCTGGTAAAGTACAAAGATGGGTCTCCTTTTGATTGCGTTGTGCCTGGTGGCGACTGCGGCGGCTAGGGAGCCCCTCGCGCAGCCCTGGGATAACTACCATGAGTCGGTCGGAATTCCCCTCGCGTCCAGGATCAAGGAGTCCGAGGACGCTCTTATGTCAGGGAGGAGCGACGGCTTCAGGATCGTCGGTGGTGCTGCCGCCCCCGTCAATGCTTTTCCTTATCTGGTAAGGTTATAATTTCTTTGAATTAAGTACTAGTAATTAAAAAAAATAAGCAATCACATGAGTGGCCGGATTATTTACTAGTAAATAAATTATTTACTGGCATAATTAACAGATATTGTAAAGAATTATTCATCGGAAGCACAGTTTAATTCGAATAATTTTACGCGTCCCTCATTACATCACATTACTAGAAATAATTTTAATATATCCTCATATACAATACAAGAATTGTTTAATATCTGAAACTATTTTTAGGTTTGGCAGTAGTTCAAAATTATATTCCCTATGAGTCAAATAAATCATATTAAATACAAATCACAGTTTTACGCTAAGCAGAGCAAGACTTTTATTTGAGTTCAAAAACCCAGTAAAGTCTAATGGTTAAGGCTACGGACTGCAAAATATGCACACCGTGGTCGTGAGTTCGAATCAATCAGTAGACTATTGTCGTGAACCATCCACCCATGTTTAAGCTTGGTTAAAAGTAATGTTAACAAATTATTTCGATAACTTACTAATATTACATATACATGCCGTAAAGAGACAGTACAGCCAAAACCTACCAGAATACACCCTTATTACCCACAAAAGGAGAAGACGAATTCAGTAAAGTAAATTCCCGAATATTTCATTGTAATGAATACTTGGAAAATTAAAATGAATTCTACCATTTCGTAATATTAACAATGAATAATATACCTAAAATTAGCACAGAGATATCACACATATACATCTCACAAAATGGGCAAATGTTGTGGTCAAGATTGTGAGACTGAAAATTGCTAAGACAAGCCAAAATCGTACTAATTTTGACTAATGCATTGTGTTTATAGTAAAATGGAGTGACATCGCCATGGAACGCTATGTATATAGATTATAGACGCTAAGCCTGCTTGTAGACGTTTTTTTTTTCAAGGAACGACGGACCGTGATTTTTCCCGGACTTACGGTGGTGTATGGTTGACATAGAATGTGTGTACACGCACTGGACGCCGGTCCGGCGACCAAGGTGCCGCCTCTTGTTATTAACGGTCCGAAGTCCGTTGAAAAAAAGGTCGTCTACAAGCGCTTTAATTGTTTTACGTTATCACGATAATGAATATTATTTTTTTGTTTATACGATATTGTTATATCAGCACGTGCTGTATCATTATCGTGCATAAGACATAATAATACACGTGCTATTATTATTTTTACTTATTTATATACACATAAAAAGACGTAATTTAATATATTTAATGTAAAATAGTGTTTCGGTGGGTAACCAGTGATCAGGGTTACATCCGGGACCATCACCTTGGATTTTTTTGATTCGATATTGTATTTTGTTTGTATCTGCCGAATAAGCTCAAATCTACTGGCCCGATTTTTAAAATGATTTCACCGAAAGAAAGTTGTCCTATTTATATAGGCTATTTATTATTTATCTTTATATACCGGGGCGAAGCCGAGGTGCATTGCTTTTGTTAAGTATCGCTTTATATATACTTGTAGGCGGGATTACTAATCACGTTCTGGGATAACCCTGGCACTTCTGCTTGCGGCGCGTCCCTCCTCTCATCCAACCGGCTGGTGACAGCGGCGCACTGCTGGTTCCACTCGCTGCACGCCAACCAGTTCGTGGTGGTGCTGGGCAGTCAATTCCTCTTCTACGGCGGCACGAGAGTGCCCACATCTAATGTCATCACTCATCCGCAGTACGTGCCGAGCACGCTTCTCAATGATGTGGCTATGATCATGCTACCCACTAACGTATTCTTCTCCAGTAAGTTTTATTATTATATTTTATGGAAAAAGACGGTAAACGAGCAAGCGGTTGAGCGGATGTAAAGTGACCGCTACTCACAGGCATCCGCAACGAGCACAAGCTAAGGCTAAGCAAATGCGTTGCGTACCTTTAATGGACAGAGGATTAGCAGAATATATTTCCTTTTTTTATCTATACCATCCTCTGTGAAATGCTCTTCCCATCTTTCCCTTAGACCAGGATGGAAAAAGGACTGGAATTTGATTTCCCGCACCACACTCATTCAATCGAAATCGACCACACGCTAGTCCAGACACCGGTGGAGTCGGCCCGTTCGATCATGAATGTAATTACAACTGGAAATAATTTGTTTTAATTAAAATAAAAAATATAAATAATACTATTATAGCTAATTACGATATGTGTGTACATGACTTAACTTCCAGTCTAGACGAAAATCGCACACCATCTTGTTCTTTTCCTCTTTCTAACACAAATAAGCCAAAGGTTTAATATCTCTCCCGTTGTAACCTTATATTTAAATAAATGTAAACTATATTTTTTTGTGTGTAATTCCAGACAGCATCCAGCCGATTGCGCTACCGAGCGGCAACGAGCTGTGGGACCAGTTCAACGGCGAGTGGGCCGTCGCCGCGGGATACGGCAAGACTAGCGACCGTCAGTATAACATTGACTTTCCATTCTTCTTGCTTTTTATTTTTCTAAGTATTAAGTGTAAAACCTAGATATAAAACATGCCTTTGGCCTTTTCCCGCTTTATGTGGGATAACATGTTTCCGACTTCCACCTTCTTAATCATGTGACCTTTCACGCAATCCATCCATCTTTCCTCAGGACTAAACCCTTAAAAGATATCCTTTAAAATTCCTATCTTAAACTCTCTTTGTTACATGCCATAAGTTTTTAAATTAATTATTACGAATAATATTTCATAAGAATTTTGTTTGTTTACAGAGCAAGCGGGTGTATCCGTGAACTCGTTCGCGAGCCACGTGAACCTGCGAGTGATCACGGTGTGGCAGTGCCAGGCGGTGTTCGGGACGTTCGCTCAGCCGAGCAACATCTGCACGAGTGGGGACGGCGGCGTGGGCATCTGCGGCGGCGACTCCGGCGGACCGCTCGCTATTAACCGCAACGGACGCAACATACTGGTAAGCGGATATACTACTCTAGACACTACAGCCGTTCGATTGATCAATAACCAAGGATCAGCCTTAGCCATCATTAATTGGCAACGAAGGCCTGTTTGCCTTCGAAGTCAACATCGTCTTCAAAGAAAACTCCGCTCAACGTCCAACGCCCTATCATGAGGGAACTAAGATCGCGCGCGGTACAGTTTATTAAGCCCATCATGGTACAGTTTTTGGTGCGATAAGAATGCTTCCATGATTTAATTGCGTTCACTGACTAAACTGGACTGACTTTATGATCATTTATCACATATGACACTCCGTGGTAGATTCTAATGATACGTAATTCTTAAAAATTGGTCAAGCCGCTTAGGGGTTAGGTTTAGCATCAGTCGGGTACTAAAATAAACTGTTTAAATATGCAAACTACAGTGAAACAAATCTTGTCCTCAGGTCGGCATCAGTTCTTTCGTAGCGAGTAACGGCTGTCAGCTCGGCTTCCCCTCCGGCTTCGCGAGGGTCACCAGCTTCTACAACTTCATCATGCAGTACATGTAACTTGCGCACAAAATATTAAACGGTAGACACACGTGTTTACGTGAACGCCTAAAGAATCGCATTTTATTTATTTATCTCATTATTTAAGACATTTTTTTATATACATTTATTCTTGTTTTTTTTCGGTTTTTAAAACAAATATACTTGAAAAAATATTTGTGCAATTTTATTGTTCTGCATTTTCTTATCTTTACATAGTTTCATACAGTTGAAGTGACTGGAGTGCTGTCTGTTTCCTCAGATCTTTCTACGCAACGGATTTAATGCGGGTTTCATCAATAGAAAGAGTTATTCAAGAGAAGGATAGGTAGGTAATATCTACAATACATGCATATTATTTATAGTAGAGAAAAACTCGGAATTTCAAAGATATTTAGTTCTTGTTGAAGTTGAATTATAAGTAGTAGTTTACACTGTAATTAAAAAAAATAAGCAAAATGTCGACTCGCAAATAAAAAGAGTGAGATTTATCAAGAAATAAGAGCACAACATAGGTTGTACTATATTATATCATAGTAAGTTGTTATGAATCAGTAACAAAAAATATTTAATATGAAAATAACATATTTTATTGAATTCGACGCGGTCGCACGAAGCAGGAGTTTATTTACATATCAGAAATTTAGCAAAAGATTGCCTTGTCCTTTTAATCATTGTAAAATGAAATCACATCAATGATTACATGCTTAATCCTGAATAATGACATTTTAAAGATAAGATATTTTTTTATCGATTTTCATGTAAATTTGTTAACGATTACGTAAATAAGTACTCCTAGAGATACGTTTTCTTGTCTATGTACAAGTTTATAATCAGACACCGAAAACTTTGATTTTAATAAAATCAAATTGTTAAGCAAATAACAATCAAATAAAGAAAAAAAAACATTTTTTTTCAAGCCCTTTTATTTTGACCAGATTCCAATTCCTGGATGGTTACATTAAAGTCGGATGGCCTCACAAAAGCTTGTCAAACCACTATTACGCTAAAGCCACAGAGCGCAGAGTGCCTTGTCGCTTTCCACAAAAACTACTATTTATAAATATTACTTAAAATTACTTTTACAAACTTGATATTCTGATAAAGTACTGAAACAAGATCGCTCTGAGTATTTACGAACGACAAGTAGGTGTTTTACTACACAAATAAATGTAAAATGTGCGACCCAAGCTGACATGTACATTATAATATATAATAATTTTTTTATAAACCTCATTAATTACATTTATTGAAATTTTAAAAATCACAACAGCAACTTTACATATACAATAATTATCATGCAAGTTTTTTTTTAATCTTATTTCTTATTCGTAAAATTTGCTACCAGCATAGATACAACAAATTTACGATCGAGAAATAATGCGACTAGAGACAATTTTATTATTTTTTATTCTAAATCTAGTTTATGGTGCCCACGATTAGTGAAATACTACAATACGATTAAAAATTATAAAAGTAGATTCCTTTAATTGCTGTACCAACATAAATACTAACTTCATTCGATGTTCCCATTTTTAAAAAAATGACAAGATTTCATTCGTAGCGCATTGTTACACTTTTCTATTTCTATAGAAATAATAAAATATAACGAGGTCACATTAACAGAACTAATATAGAAATAATTT
This sequence comes from Papilio elwesi, assembly GCA_029849275.1. NCBI lineage: Eukaryota > Metazoa > Arthropoda > Insecta > Lepidoptera > Papilionidae > Papilio > Papilio elwesi. Next base: position 7,846,259 of record CM056700.1, on the reverse strand, counting down.
TCTACAACTATAAAGCCGACAATAAAACTATTTACACGCCTTCGCCTCTTTCCAATGTTACCCTAAGAATTAAACTCCACTAAAATTTAACCCTGAAGTGACAATTCCGGTTTTATATTGTTTCAAATTATTATTTACATTACACAATGCCAAAATAACCGACAGACAATACAATTGGTAAAAATATATAATTACTTTCTTAATAAATAAATATTACATAACTGCTTTTATCAACGAAAACATGTAATAATATAAACCTAAAATGAAGAATTAATTAACAAACTACCATAATACGATATCACAGTTCATTTATGCAAAAAGTAATTAAACATTTTATTTTTACTTAAAATGTAAAAAAAATGATTAAACTATAAAAAACAGGAGTTATGGCAATATCGACACAAGCGGCATTATTGACAATCATCATAAGGGGAGAATACGGTGCGGAATATGTCAACATTATTTTTAATATGGCAATGGGCGCGTTCATTTTATAAAAGTATTCTGAATGAGTTATTTATTCAAGAAGTAATTGTAAAATGCAATAAAGACAATAATTCACATTAATTGTAACAACGTAAAATATTTATTTAAACGTTTTTATGGGAGGAAACATCCTCCCGTAAAAACGTTATTTTATTTACTGATCATATATACCGTTATCTTGAAGTTAGCACCATTAAAATGTAAATATGGAAAAAAAAATTTTTAAATCTTTTCGGAATCCATAGACAAGGTGTAAGAGTTGTTTTTTTTTATAGAAACAAGATGTTACATTTAGTATTGCGATACTAAATTATTATTGTTGAAATGAGAGTAAATTTCGTGAATGTCTAGTCAAAATGTGCTAACGTGAGATGCGAGCGTCGCTGACGTCACCGGCGCGGTCTGCTTATGTTGGACAGAGCACCTTCAGGATGTAGTCCGTTAACAGGGTCGGCACCGTGGGACTGTCCTCGTTTATTGCTTTTAGTACTGAAACAAAGAATATGCAACTAAATTACTTTTATCAAGGACAAAAAGATTGGATTAGAAGAGTCACTGAAGAACATTAGGTATCGGGTAGTCAAGAGGAACGCACGCTGCAGGGAGAACTGGATCTTTTTTCACTAACAAGAGCAAAACAAATATAATATATGTGAAGAAGTTTATTAGTGACTGGCCCCGGCTTCGCACGGGTAGCACTAATTACGTTGATCCGACCGCTACCAAGCTCGCCCGATAGACCATTACGTGAAGATTTAATCGAAATATATATAGATTACCATAAAGGGTAGAGCCCGCAATAACATCAGTTGCATGAATGGGTCGGCTCCGGTGAAATACCACGCCTCACAGATGACAACGTAAAGTAGAAGGAATAGAAATCGTCTGACGAGGGAAGTCCGGAGACCCCAATTTACTCCTCCCTTCCCATCCTTTCCTAATAAGAAAAGGCTTCCGCTTCCCATGGAAGTGGATTTGACGGGCGAGGGTGTGGATATGAAAAGGAAATATACTTTTTCCTGTTCATTCCCTCCGCTGTCCGTTAAAGGTAGGGAACGCATTTGCAAATCGTAAGATTGATGCAGGTGCCTATGGGTGGAGGCCACTTAATATCTTGCTCGCTTGCCGCCTGCTTTCATAAAATTTCATCATCATGATAATGAATCTATTTTTATTACTATCACATCCTAGTTATAATTTTACTCAAAAAGTTGTAGAATCGACCTCAAATAATATAGAACTGGATTAGAGGTAAGAAATAGAGTTAGGTGATGAATAGAGGAGATGCCGCAGATATCACACTCGGCCCCATCCCATTTTCTGGCACAAAAAATGGGATGGCTGGCGATGTTTTCGTAATGCTTGGTGGGTGGATAACCTAAGATTTATTCTAGTAAATAATACTTATTTAATTGAACCGCCTTACTTTTGATGAGTATCTGCAGTGACTGGTTGTCGGGGGGCCCGTTCTCCAGCGTGAATGGTATCACCGTAGTCAAGTACTGCAAAAAAAGGTTTGTATTTTAACTATACATATGATACAAAGGTCTCCGGTCACTTCTATCTGTACAGTAACTACTGAACTGGTTTTTACTAATAGACGGACTAGTCTTTACAAAAGAAAAGAAGTATATGTATGGTAGACGGCCGTGGGTTAGGAGAGTAAAAGAAAGACACTGGCAGACAATTCGGGCGGTGTCGAGAAGCACCGCATTCTGCATTTGAGTTCGGAGGACACGGTCTCGGAGTCCCAGACACCTTATTATTATTATAGTCGTTGGTTACGAATAACTTAGTGGCTTAGTCTTGTTAACTGAGCTAGCACTGGTAAGTGAATAATATTGTGAACCTTAGGCGCAGAATTATTAGCGTTGAGATTAGGCGAGCGCGGCGGGGCGACGCGCTTCTTCTTGTCAGTGTGGCACTGCCGACGCTTGTTCTGCACGGCCAGCAGCAGCGAGATGAACGTGTTCTTGAGTTCCTTCTCGTACTCTAGCTCGTCGCGCAGCGCCAGTTCAGCGATCAGCGTCTCCGAGAACTCGCGGATCAACACCTCGAGTTCCATGAAGATCTCGTTCAGTTGGGCGAGCGATAGCTGACGTAGTTCTAGAAGAAAAATATTTTTGTGTTTAAATCAATTATATTTTATACTACATATACGTTTTACGCATACAAAATCACCGGTCAAAAGACTGTGACATAAACATTCTCTCGTGTCGAGTGTTGTCAAAAGGATTGCGTAATTAAAATAATAAGAAAAAAGAGGACGTTTAGTGTGTCTCACTTTGGTACGTAAATGTCAACACGACGTAAGCTACAGAAACAACGTCCCAATTGGTACGTTTTCGAGTCTTCACTTTTCGACCGCTAATGACATATCTGCAACATTTTTGTGTTATATCTTTGGTTTAAATTGTATTAATAAAGTATGTCATAGTAATATAATCGAAAAATTCTAGTAAAATTTGAACTTCATGCTTTTACCGTCTCATAAATTACACAACAGATAGTTTCAAAATTGTATCGATATATCAATAAATTAGTTTGTTTACAATAGACACATCGAGCAAATCGGACGTTCGGAGTTGAATGGCCTATGAACAAAAAATGTAAACAAGGCGTGTAAAGTGTTACTGGAACTGCACGATACGATATTTATGTGCAGTCACTTCGGTCATATTAAGTATTTTGAAAATATTATATTTCTTTACATCGTTAATTTTACGTTTTCTCTTTTTTTAGAATGGATTTCTTTATCGCGTGTTTTGTTTGGTTGAATACTTGTTAATACTAGCGCTAGTTAGCCGCCCGCAACCTATGGTGGTCCCTGTCAGACTGAGACTGTCAGGCACCCGCCACAGAGTATAAATACCACAATTAACATACATACTTTTAACAAAATCTCGATCACACGTACTACTTACCAATTAATTAGTTATTCTTACCAATTACCTAGTAACTAAGGGTAGTTGGACAAAGAAATGCTAAACAAAAGCTTCATACTTGGGCTTGGCTTTAATACTCGAGAGCATTTATAAATAATATATCCTACCCCTGGACTGAAGGTAAATATTATCAGGATATTTCGGTATATAAATTTGTACGATTTGAAACGAGTGCTCTTAAGATTCTTGAATTGATTAATTTAGTTTTATGGGCTGCCTTACTCAAGACAGTTACTTTGTGCTACCTCCTCCGATTGGAGAGTATAGAGTAGATTTTATAAAAAAACATTTTTTATTGTAAAGTCTTCACAACTACTATAAGCTTGTTCGCAGTGCTATCCATAAATAGCGGTCGGCTCCGTTATCGCACGGTTTACTTGTCCGTAGTTTTTGCTTCACTTAATCCCGCGCTTGTCCATTATACAACTTTAGGTTCGTACAAGGCAAAGCGTTTAACTCGTGTCACAACAAATACCTGCCTCTAATGGTCGTCTTAAATATTTAAACATAAATTTAGGTGAGGTACTGAAATGGTATTAATACCATGTTCTGGATTTCTATTGGCTAGCGGATTGAGTGCGTAGCCATATTATGCCTAGAGTCTTGGGTTCGATTCGTTGCTGAAATAAAATTTATATCACACAAAAAACAAAACAATTATTTTACTTTTTTATTCTTTGGGCCTGACATTTGAGGCCTAATAACTTATAAGTACTAGGAAGCAAGCGAGCCGTCCGATGGCTTGATTTCTGTTTTTTACAATAGAAGGTGGTAAACGAGCAAGCGGTTCATCCGATTTCAAGCGACCGCCATCCGTAGGTATAACAACAAGCTAATGAGTTGCAACAACAAGGAGCATGCCCGCTAAGATGTACTCACTGTCTTCGTAGAGCGGCGAGTTGAGCACCTCCTTGCCCTTCTCCAGCGCCTCGTTGTACTCCAGGATGTCGCCCTCGGAGGACGGCGTGTCCTGCATCATGTCATCGATCTCTTGGATCACCTGAAACAGTTTTTACAAATTACCCAAACCTATAAAAATAAATATTTTAATCTAATTAAGGGTTAAGTCAACAATTGCTTGCAACTTATTGATATGATTATAAACAATAGATACTTCATCTGCGGTCTTGACGGGGCACTCGTGGTCCTGGTGAAGGCCGCCCAAAATCAGTGCGTGCATGTCCAGGTCCGACGCCACCGCCTCGTCTTCCGAGCTGTGGATCTCGTCGTCCGGGCTCAGCACGGTCTGCAAACAAAAACGAACATCCTTATTGTTTTTATTAGATTTAAATCATATTTTTCTCGCAGGCATTCATTCTGTTTAACTTTTTTCAGGCATTCTCTACGGATACCCACAAATCTCCCGCAATTTTATCGCCGGTGCATCTTCTGGGAGCGTTACCTACTTTGCGTTGTACCACGTGAAGGTACATGGACAATTTTCTAGATAATATAATATGATATAGATACGCAATATCCATTGTAAGCGTAACAGCGGTCGGCGATATAATTCCGCGAACCGTCGACGTTGTATTACACACTTATTCACATTAATTTGGTGTCAAGTGTTTAAGGTCACATTGGGAGCGTGACGAAACCCATGTCTAATGTCTATTAAATACTGAAGTTGCTTTGGCGAAAAAAATACACGTCTAACGCTATTTATAAGTGGGAACTATACACTAATCGACGATATAAAACAAAATAATATTATTAATGTCTTGCACATTGCAAGAATGTGAAAAATTGTGTTTGTTAGCTCATGGCGACATACTCTACTCCGAGAAGTGGTACAATTAAAACAATAAATTATTGTGTATTTCTTTCTTTTGTTTTTTACGAAAATATCTGATGTGGAATGCGTGAATGAGATTAGTTTATAAACATTATTTCTTAATTCAAAGTGTATTTTGTGTGAACCGACCTTTAACGGAGACTTGGCTTTATTACGAAGTATTATTTGATTCTGGTAATAATAACACGTAATTTGTTTGAAGTAATAAGTCTCATACCATGTTTATATCGTAGATATGGTTTTAAATTTGCCACCAAGTAGTTGCCTATCTGTACAACCTGGTAGGCAGGTTGGCATGGGAGAAAGAAATTACTGGTCCAATTACACGTTCCTAAGCATTCAAATCAGATAAAAGGTCCATAAAATATTGTTTAGATTTTTAACTTTCAACAGTATGGATTACCAAGAATTAGACTCACATTGTTATGTATATCGACGGCCGCGCAGTGTGTGTCTGTATGTATTACTCAGCAAATGTACATTAGATAAGGCGACAGATCTTAAAACAATATGGTGTGACCTCACAAGCACTTTGTGTTTGTATATTTAATCTGTTAAGCAAACCGAGCACAGGCCATTATGATTCACCCAAATATGGGACATACTTAAATATATTTTTCAAGGATATATGCAAAATTTAAAAGCCAGGAGCAGTGGTATAGACACCAACTTACATACTGTAGGTCGCGGGTTCGAACCAAGGGCAGGCGTTTTACTTTGTGTATTTTATTTCATCACTACTGCTCCAAAAACGGTAAAGGAAAACATGAGGATACCAGCATGTCTTTGAACACCAAATTCAGACATGTGACATCCAACAACCTGCGCTGGGCCAGCGTGGTGGACTACGACCATTTTCCTCTCTCAGAGATGAGACTTGTGTTCTTGCAGTGGGGAAACATACTAAAAAAGGGCTGATTTATTACATTTATATTATCATTCAAAATCTAATCTGTTCGCATGATGCCGCTGATAATTCTGTAGTTCGGAACAATATCTGAGAGTCAAGGGTTCGATTATGAGCGAGTTAATATCAATGTGTCTGGGGTTGCAATGCTTATGCACGATACTCAGTTATATTAAGAATCAAATAAGCGCGGAGAAAAACAAATATCGATTTTTATTTCTGTCTGCCTCATTTTAGATTAACAGTTTAAAGGCTGATGACAAAGTGCGAGCACGAAAAAACGAGCGGAATGTAAAGAGTAACTTTAACAGTTTGCAGGGTATGTTATGAATACATGGCTATATGTGTTACCGTGGGTTTCCACTGGCGTACAATCGTGTAGCGATACCACGTTTCTCTCTATCTTTCTCTTTGAAAAAACTGAGATGATATTTTATATTAATGTTTTGGAGCAGTGGAACCCCACGGTGAGACGTAAGAGAAGTATGACACGACTGCGCTAAATTTAAATCTCTATCACGCGTGTAGCCACCCTGGGAAAATTCTTATTTAAATACATTCTATTTATTTAGTTTTGTCGGTATCCACAATTTGTGCTGGTGCTTTACAAGAACTAAGACGTAAATAAAATAACTGAGAAATGAATAGATTAAAATTCAAGGTTGATTGAAAAATATATGCAAACAAATAACATAAAATTCAAACACAAATGTTTGTAAAGTTTTATACTCTACCGATGTAATATTACTGACCTTCTTGTCGCTTAGGTTAAGGGTGGGGATATGCATTTTTCTGGAGAACGATTTAGTCCAGTCGATCGGGAGAATGTTGCCGAAGTTGCCAGTGATCGTCCACCACATCCTGGAAGAGGAAACGGCTATTAGGAACATTGTTTAACACATCGTCAGAAAGTTACTTAAACCATAAACATTTTTATTATCATAATATCCGCTGTCAAAGCTCCTGCGTCATAAGTTTTGAACGTAGTAATATTTACAACCTAGCTTTGTAACAAAATAAAAATTAATATAAAACCGCTGTAGCTTTCATTTCAAAATTAAATAAAGAAACCATTTATATTTTTTTTACTTAATACGGGTAGACAGAGACATAAGAATCATATAAGCATTTAATTATTCGACAAATGAAATGGATGAAATATATTGCTAAAACCAACTGGCAATCGAACTTGTTAGCGATTAAGTAAGGCTTGCAGACAGTGCGTTAATTACATTTAAAAATTCAGTTCACTTTCAGTAACAAAATTAAAAATGGTACGAAATCATGGCGTGAGTTGGCACGTCTGTGTCAAATTTATTATTACAGAACTATTGCACGGGTTTATGTTTTCGGTTTTCGATTCAGCTTCAATCGTATAAAACTCTATAGTTATGTTTTGCGTAAACAATAAACAAAAACTCTTAGTCATCGAGCGTATTTCTAATTTAATCGGATAACACGAATATGCCTCAGACATCTGATGTCTCGTAATACTAAAATAGACTTGGACTTAAAGAAAGCGTAAATAATTTAAAAATGTTTTTTGATGTCGCTCACTAGCCCAACACTAGAAATTTAATCCCCCTGACGCCTGCAGTAATGTGATGTGGTAATAAACGTTCCTATAGACGCTGAGATTGATTTATGGTCTACACATTGTTTTGTGGTTAGAAGTAACCATAGAGATGGATTGTAGTTTTTATCGACCGGTAAAATACGATCGATATAAACTCTTTTTGTAATCATTATTTTAGAAATATGAGAACATACAACGAGCGGTATATTTTCATTTATATAACATGATAGCTTGTATAAGTCTAAGTAGATTGATGTCGCATAATAAGTAGATTGTGAATATCACATAGTGACTGCGAATGTTTGGAAGGTTAGAGGTTTACCTTATTTGTTTGATAATTGTGGATGGTTCATAGCAAACAGGAACGCTGTTTCTGCATTTAAATGCCTCTTGAAATTCTAAAACTCATTCAATAAATGAGCGTCTTTCCTTAAAGGGATTTCAGCAGCAACCCCTTAGTTGTTGGGAGTGTTTATAGGACGCAGTAATCGTCTGACATTAGGTCAGCTCGTCCTCAATTTGAAATATTAGAAGGCGTATTTTCGGAAACCGTAGGAAAATGTTTTTCTTAAACAGATCTAAGTATAAAGTTATTTCAGACCACTTAAGTGTACGATCGTGCGAACCGGTTTTTTCTTATAAAATTTAAAGACTATTGTTGTCTGTTAATATAAGCTTGTGATTCCATTTAATTATCACAGAATATTCTCACAAATATTTAAAAACAAAATATGTTCTTTATTAAGAAATATTCTAGAGACTTCTTAAACATTCGTGGGAAAGAATGAAGCTATTTCAGAGTTATCTTCAAACATTATAGCCATGAACTTGTATAGAGTAATTCCACGTTTCCTCCGTTGCCGCTCGGCCGCTGTGACGAGCTAAATAGCGTCAGGTCTCCCAATTATCGCGGCAAGGACGGACGTTTTATAGACACACGTCAGGGTTGCCAACGCTCAAGTTTTAATTACTTCTATGAGATTTTAAAAGGCTCACAGTGCTATTAGTCTAATGGTCTGGCCCACCACAAACACAGTTTATGTGGCTTGGAAATTCCATTGTGTAATAAAGATTGAGTACCCTGGGTTTATGACTTTTAAAAGAATACTTAACTATTATGGCTAATTTAAAGGGAAAATTGTAGCGTATGTAATTCGCTACAATTCCGTCTTGAGCCGTATTAGGTTAGGTAACACGACTTTTATGACACGATAAGAAATAAATAAATCGGACAACCTTACTGGCTGACCCGCTGGTCAACACGTCGCCAGTCATACTTGGCCGTAAAAATATCGATTCCTTGTACAGACCTAGTTGTATAAAACAACTGTAGGACCGATTGAACTGGTACTGTTGCGTTATGCAATGGCGATGAACTAATTTGTCACAGCAATTTATTCAGATTAGGTATTGTAACGCTTAACCGAACTATGTTTATCATTGGTTTATATGACGTTATATTAATATTATACTATTAAAAATGTGCAGACTAAAATGTCTTGTTACCAGTAATTGTAATTCAGTCTAGGTAATAAACGCTTTCCATTGTTCTTAATGCGCTCCTGGTTTTACAATGGCCATTATTTGTAAATTATTTATACTTAGATAGTTGTGAACCGATTATACCATTAATATATTGAATTGTGTAGCTCAATTCGATTGATGTGGAGAAAAAAAATGTACGCAGTGAGGGTGATCGCTCGTGAGTCCCAATCAAACGGACGGTCGTGAGTCAGCCGGAGACGCAAATTGGCATCAATTTGTGTACGGTCGTATCTCGCGCGGCGGCGCGTCACCAGCTCAATTGAGGAATGTGTCACTTCATATTAGGTGAGTACGTGCGGTACAGCCGCCTGCATTGGGTCAAGTGTGAGAAACCATAAATAAATTCAAATCTCTTATGGAAAATAATTTATTACAATAGCACAATTTTACATGATGAGGGTTAATAATAATAACAAAAGACAGGTCTTCACAACACATGTCATAATAAGTAATCATTATTAAATATCTTTCAAAATAATCGAAGTCCACTCGCCGTGGGTCTCTCTGAATTCGATAAATACAAAAGTTTATGTATAAAACTCCTAATACTTTTGTACAAATTAGCTAAAATATGACGTCGTGCCGGCTTCGCCCATTGATCGCCACAAAGATAGGTTTTCCCTCATCCAGTGACTTTGACCGGATCATCGGTCCATCCAGCCTAACTGTGCGTCTTCGACCTGTACATGGCTGCCACTCTATGACCTTTAGGCCCCATCGGCCATCCGTTCTGCGAGAAATTTCTACGAGCCATTGCTATTTAAAGTTTGCCATTTCAAAATATAACGCTTGTTTTTAAATTATTGTTGCAGCAGATAAAATTCGCCAAGTCCGCCATTTGTTGATATTACATGCAAAAAGTTTGAATAAATATCATTGGTAAGCTCGTTATTTATTAGCGAATAGCATTAAATTATTAAACATTAAATATATAATTAAGTAGCAATATGACAACACTAATCTTAATCATGGATGGGCTGGCAGGGCGCCACTAACGTCACAGATTGCCCACATGGCAGATTGAACGCCACAGGATGTAGGTACTGTTTTTATGTGTTGTGTTATTTATTCTACGCAGTCGACAAACGGAAATAACATTAAAGGTCTCACGCTAGTACAATCATAAGATGTCCAGAGATAAAGTGACGCGATCTGAACCACTTTTTACTACAATTCGTTTGATAACAATTAGACTTTAGAGTTTATCGTAGTTAAACGTTTAAAACATTTAAAACTATAAAAGGTGAAAAAGTAACAAACTTCATGGAACACAGGAATTACAAGAATTAATTCTTGTAATTCCCATACAATACGGCTAGTCTCTACACAAGTTGCCAGAGAAGAGTAAAGCTAAATACCTTAACCACCGTACCACCTTACGATCACATGTACACTATACGATAAGAACTTAAATTTAGTAGGCCGAGCTTTTTTCGACCGTTTTTTTAATACTGAAAAAGCTAATTATTCAGTATAAAAAAACGGTTCCATTAATTATAAACTTGCGAAATCTTAATAGTTAAAAATAGTTTTTATTCAACAACATATTAATAAAACCAATTGCCTTGGATAATGAAATATTTTATACAAGTGTACAAAATGACGAAAATACTTTTTATACTTCATGGGATGCCTTGAAAGAAAGCTGCACTACAGGTTCTGATCACGTAATCGATAAATTTGCATGCGTGCCTTCTTATTCTTTGTGCGCCCTTCGCATAATAAACGAGGTTAATAGTGAAATAAATGAAGTCGTGCTAATATTTCGCGATTATTGCCATAGATAACTCATACTTTTTTAATTAGGAAGATATCATCAAAAGTCTAAGGCATAAACATCATGCAGTCACAAAATTAAATCGTTATTATTTCAATACACGCAAAATTCGGCGTCAACTTTCTATTTTTTTTGTAAAATAATTAATTAAATGTTTCAAAGAGCTTTCAATTAACAATATTAAATACAAAATACCTTGGGTTTCAGTACGATTTCGCTTTTAATAAGCAGTTTTGTCGCTGTAAAAGATCTTCAAGGTGAAAATATCACACAACGATATCGCTGTTAGGCGGTATAGTCTTTCCTAGGAGTATGCCAAAATAGTCCAAATACCACTTTCTCTGATGTGTATATACGGATACGGTTGTAAGGAACATAAGGATTTATTTAAATCGGGATTTACAGTCAATTACATCAGTAACATAAAATTTATAAGAAGGAAAACTCAATTGCAGAATGCACTGTTTCTTGTTATCTTAATGATATGCCTATCTTAATGATTAAAGCAGCACATCTTTTAGTATGATATTAAAAATGTACAGACTAATCTGCTGTCATAAAAAACTACTTAAATTAGTGAAATCGTGTCCACCTCAAAACAGTTTAGAACAGCGGATATCTGCGTGGCTGTCAAACGTAAATGGCTATCGCCCCACTGTCCTCATACACGAAGTTTCACTGCCCACACCGTAATGGTAGTGGTCCGTTATGTTTATTTACATTAGCTATTAGCAAATTACATATATTGTAGCTGCCTTCTTTTGTTTTGTTTGTGATTGGGGCGTTTCTTCAAACACAAAAACTATGTTGTCACTGACCGAAACTGGGAAGAGAAGTTGCGCCTATATTATGTATAATAAATGTGTTGTAATAAGTTTATATAAAGGTAATAATAATAAGGTATCATCTTAGTCAAAATCCTCCGATTTGTTTTTTAATTATCTGTAATAAAACGCTTGTAGGATGACAATTTTCCGAGCAATTTATGGACAAAAAGGATTTGACAAGTGTCTTTCTATCGCCTGCTTAATACGCATTACCGTTTTAATGATATAATAATTGCAGTGCTTAAGCGTTTGTTCTGTGTTCCTGAATTCGTTCACCTACCAGGTTACATGAGAGTTATTTTCTCTATCCCATTCCGGTAAAACGTCCAAAAATATATATTTAAAACTCAACATCACAAAGAGCCGTCATCGTTCCAACACGTACGTCATTATTCTCGGTGCTTTGTTTAAAAAATAATGCAGGTACTGGCTTTCCTTTATAGCCGCACGGTAACGCAACTTGAAAGCTTTTACTGTCGAAACAGAGATAACAAAGGCTCACCATAAAATACGTGCCTTTGACTTATATCAAACTTAATAAGTAATGGACGGTTGGCCATTTTACTTTGGCCCCTTCGATCTTTACGGACAGGTAAAGGAATGCCGTGTCCGAAATCAAGTCTTGCGCCCACTTCTTAGAACTGAGATATCAAGTTTCCTCCAAGGTTCGTGAGGATTTTTAACACATGTTTTTTACGTAACTCGTTGCTTTTTAAAATTAATTGAATCTATTTTTTTATTGCATTTCAATGGGGATCGGTGAAACCTTACAAAAGGTGATAATAATTTATTCACTAACTATGTTTTATATTAAAATCGATTGAAAATCTAACTAGGAAATTAGTTAATTATTAAAATTATTAATTAAAAATTGTGCTGTTTACTTCCATAATACGAACAATTTTTTTCCGTATAGTATGTCCATTTTTTATTAACACACTCACATGCCTCACTCATTATTTGATTACGTCTGTGCTACACCAGGGGTGGCCAACTGTTTAGCTTGGTAAATAGGTTTTAGTAGACTTATTGAAATATATTATTATAATTATAGACAAAGTAGACATATACATATATACCTTGTTTCATTGCAAGATATAATTGTTGTAAACAAACAAACCTCATTTACCATACATGGCGGCCACTACAATTTTTATACTTTCATCGGAAATAAATATGAAGTGAAATTGTGTAATATAATGTTATGAGGTAATATGAGAAAATGTTATTTTTCGAAAATATTTATTTGTTAGGTTATGTGGAATTTATGAATTCATTGTTTGAATTGTTGAAATTTCTGTGAAACAAGATGCGATAAAGATGTTTACGGCGTGAGATATGGAAAGTTAATTTAATTTAGACTCCTATTTGCTCTAGTTATGGCTAGCGTCATCAGTTTTTAACCGACTGACTGAGAAGGAAGGTAATGTTTTTCGCCAGTGTATGATGATATATCGTATATCCGTCCAATGTGACCTCTGTAGCCTAAGCAGCTGTACTGATTTTGAAGAGTGAGGTGGTGATTTATTTTTAAATTAACCATTAACAAATAACTTGTTAAATCATAGGTAATCGAATTTTGCTTTCCGATCAAGTGACTATGAATAAGTTGGTTACCCCTGCTCTACGGAACCTGTTCTCTCTCTCCTGGTTGTAAGTAAACAGGATTGTAGGAACTACGTAAAAGTTATTTTGAATCGAGAAAGCTATTTATAGAATTCAAAACATTGTACTACAAATAGCAGATTCTATTCGAAGTTAAGCTCCCATGATCGCATGAATCGATACTTTTAGTGTAAAAAAATAAAACAAGGAATAAATATATACAAAACTGTTTCTATAATTAAAAAATAAAGGGTATAAAAATGAAAGCGATAAAATTAAGAAAGATTGGTTAACGTCCAGGGTATAAAATATTTGCTTAAAGTTTATCGACAAGTCGTTAAATGTTGTAAATGCAGTACAATGTATGTAGGTCCGACATGTTTCGCAGCGCCGTCCACCCACTCTCGGATAAGGAACGAGGTTAAGTTCACATTGCTTTGGTTATCTGGCACAGGGCCATAGGTTACGCATATCGATTATTCTTAAAATATTTTATAGTTGTTCAAGGACGTATTTATGAAGAAATTTTGTAAGCACCAGATACAATGAGCATGGACATAAATTTAACAATTCATCACAACTTCTCTATAATTACAAAATTCTTGGGTAACTACGGCTGCTACTTATAACACCAATAAGGAAAAAATTATGTTTCAAACTGACTGAACCCTGTTACGTTATGTTTATTGGTTCGCTATAGTACCTATCGCCATTTTGACGTAAACGTCTACAAAGTACATTTAGTATACCAAAGGTCACTTTACAACAGCCAATATTGTTCGTCCACCTTAAATATAACCGTTTTATTGCTTTTGATGACACAGTAAACACAACAATGTATAGTTTATTTCACATCAGGGTGGAATTTTTGTAAACAAAGCAAAACCTTAGCTTCTATGTTGAAATTCTGAAATATTTTCGAAAAACAATATTTCTCAAATTAACTTATATAAATATCTCTTCATATTAAGCAATTTCACTTCACTTTATCTCATCATTTCTACAAAATTTCTTTTTTTCATTTCAGTATAAGAAGTGTAATGGCCGCGTTCTATAGTAAGTTAAGTTTGTTTATTTATATAAATACTATCTTGATGTGTAACAAACCTAGTGACATTCAGTCTAATTATTTGAGTCAACTAAAAACGCGTCTTTAGTTTATTAAATTAAGAAATAAATATTCATCCAACCATAAACGCCATTACCTTTCTTGAATTCAACTACGATGTTCATTTCTAGTTTGGTTACTTTCCGAACCGACCACGAAAGTATTGTATCCATTGTGAGGTCTACTCAAGAAAGATCTACTTTAGAGATTATCATAGTCTGGATAGGCCTCTGCTATTCAATTTTTGTGACCTGAATATCCTATTGTTACAATTTAATGTCGAATAAAAAAATGCGCGAATATAAGCTTAGGTAAAGAATAAATGAGCTACTTCAATAAGACAATACAATTAATAGACAAGATGGCTAATGCATAAATGCTTTGTCTTGAAAGCCACTCGAATTCGACACCAAAAGATAAGCAAGCTTATTGGTCTCATTTGCGGGAACAAAGGATTTCTAATTTGTGTTTATTTTTATTCTACTTCGCTTATTTTTGTATATTATCTCTTGTACACGCACGGTAGTCGAGCTATTATTACCTAAATAAGGTAAAATAACAAGTGGTTTCACACGACACGTCTGCCAGAATGTCCCTCCTTTTTCGGAATATCCCATGAGTAACCGTTACTATTCGACAATCCATTTGTTCGACTACAACATTACAATTCTACATTATTAATCTGAATGTGAGTTTTTTTGTTTGTCACTGCTGATCTGCTTAACGACTCGATCATGAAATTATAAACCCAATACTTTAGGCGTACCTTTGGTACTATTTGGAACCATGGTACCTTTTATTTATCCCGAAAATAAAACTGTTCCCTAGGGATCGCAAATACATAACACCTTCATTTTGAAATGTCTGTTGACATGTTTTGACACCTATATAATTCGAATTTATTATACTTGGAATCACCTTACAAACATGTCCAGCGTAGAAAATAAGAAACGAATGCGCGCAAAGCCAAAGCAAAAAAATGCAAACTTAAATCCGACTGAAATACAATATACAATGACATTATTCCATAAAGCTAGCACTTTTCGCGTCAGTGAATCCACGAGCAATACACGACATTGGTTTGCTCCTCTCGGATGCGATATTGATCCGCCGGCAGACCTCCCCGACCGCTATAACCCGTTTACCCCAATAACCCCGCCCATACCCGTATCATGTAATTATACATATCGTGGTTATATCTTGTATATATGTTTATAGGTTCCAATTACCTTTTATAGCACTTTAACCTTTTTAAGTTACGTTCTTAACCTCATGTTTTCTACGGATTAATTTCTAAAGATTATGTATCTGTTGTAAAAAATACCGCGTTTTATACGGCGATATAAAATAGGCCTTAGGAAAATATTACCGCAATGGTGTTGTGTGTGAAAAACAACAAAATGTGTGAAAACACAGCGCTGATTTTCAGTGTTAACCTTCATACTTAATTATACTTAAAGACTATACTGACCCATACACAGCGATACATTTATAATAATATTTGTTACTTATTAAAAAATTTAAACGTAAGAAAAAAACTAAAATAATATAAAATATAACTGTAGAGCGAACGAGGCACATTATCAAAATGGCGGATCTCCTCTCCCCATGCATTCTGCCTTAGCATTAGATCACGTCAATCATATTACAGATTAATCTCACGATGTAAAATAAAACGTGTATTGTAGACAGTAATCTGCAATCGACATGAGATGGGTAGGCCTTATGGTTTATAATGTCACTGACGATGAACTCATTCTCTTCAACGGCACTACGGCGCAACCTAACGGTCGATATCGACAGGAATTACTGTTGTACGTTCCTCGCAAGTATTACGAGTAGGGTATACAATAAAAGAAATGGATTAGAGTATCTCAAAAACACTGCAGTTTCAAATTGTACTAAGCATTTGTAAGTTGCTTCGGCCGATATTTTTTATTATTATAAAAGGGGGCAAAAGAGCCTCCCTAATCTTAATGACCCTCAACTAACTTTATTTATTTTAAATAAAAAACACGTAAATTGTTTTTTTTTGTTTTATTATTACCATTAATACTATTTTTCCTGCACTTTATGGAAGAACAAGCATACTATCTTTCAGCCAAACTTATGACCGCGGGACGCGAGTATCGGACTCGCGGATTACAATTCGCTGTCGAATTGTTATAGGTGCACAAAAAAACCACAAGTAAATATGGCGTTATCTGTGTGATGCACTGCGCTAACAAAACTAAAAGTGGTTCAGACACGAAATATGTTTATCGTTGAAGATAAAAAATGTTTGTCTTTAGTGCAGAAATATGATATCTTTGCATTTCACTGACATACTACTCTACATTCCAATTTTTCGCTTACATTTTTATAGACGACGCTAAGTGGTACATGTGATATTAAATGAACAACTATCCACATGCCCCTGCACCACTAAGAACAGTCCCATTTTATTAAATAACAAGAAGGAATGTAAGGAAATCTTCAGAATTCGAGGATCGGACGAGAATTGGGAGCACTAATAATTTACCGCTTCTCTGAGCTGAATTCTATTTTTATAAAATTAAATTGAATATATTATAATGCATACAAATTTATAAGCTATACTTGAAAAAAAAATGACGGCCGTGTGACATAATTATGTCTTATAAAACGTAATAGGCGGGAGAGTTGTAAATTTAGAACTTTATATCAGTCCCGCATTGGAGCAATCGCGACTTTTTTCTTTTCTTTTTACTCTCGATGTCACTAACCTATAAATATGAATGTGACTGCGAACTGAAATTATTCTTCGCAATTATATTTTTCAATAGGCAATTAGAGCTAAAATACGCAGTTGGGATCCGTGGAGTTCAATCGTAATACTCGAAATACAACTTGTTGCAGTTAATTATTCCAGGAAGGATACGAGGGGAGAGAGGTCCATATATTATAAAAACATTTTGGCTATAAAATCTGCGTTAGTGGTTTAATCGAAGGTTGAATCGAACCTTCGTCATAATGTATCACCTAAAACATAAAAAAAGACATTATAATATATCCACTACAACTTTAAAATAGTTTAAAGTTAGTTTAAGATACTAGTGTCAGTAATATCGCTTCCAATGCATTCCACACGCTACACTTAGCTTGTTATTTATGTTGTAAGTTACATCATAAAAACTGTTCTTTCGATTTCTCCGTCTTTATCCAATTAGACGAGAACTTTTAAAGTACTTTTTTTAAATTAAACCCAAAGACCTCGGAGTCATTAATCATAGGAATATCGCCTATTACCACTTCCCATCTATAAATTAATATTACATAAACAAAACCGAAAACGATGGATATATGTGTTCCTTAGAAACATTTCCGGGTGAAACATTTTTGGGGCAGATCTTTTTTTAATTTTAATCATATTTAGTGTCCGTATTCTTGTATATTCTATAATGTTAAAGTTCAAAATCTGCAACTATTGAGTTGTACAATATTAGGTTATGTAGTTAACGGGGAATTTTAATTGATAAATACCTAAAAAATATATATCTTGTTACGTCAATTCTCTACAAAAATGTGTAAAAGTTTGTGCGTCTAAATGTTTCAAATTGGTTAGCATTTAAAATACTGTTACATATTTTCAATCATTAATTTTTGGGTATACAGTGAAAAGACATTTTCAGGGAATTTCAATAAACATGGATACAAGATGTCAAGCATATATATATATATTTGATATCTTTCATTACGTTTGTAATGACTAATTTAATACTTAAAAAATCATAGATGTCTACTCTTTTTTATATTGATATAAAAACTTAAAAAAAAACAATAATCAAGTCCGTAAAAATCACCTACATTTTCCTTTATAAAAAAAATCGTCCATCTTTTGACACCTACCACTTGTCCCTGTTGTCTATCTCTATGATTGTTATTAAGGAAATAGGGCATAGGGTGGGTCCGTATACCTGTTCGGAAACCATAGATCTACGCACCTGCTTGCCACAAAAAATATACACAAACATTGGTCTATTTCGAGGAACACTGCTACATCCGAGCCAATGAACCTTAAACTATTACTCACACGTCACGTTAATCTTTATACTAAGCGTTGTCCGCGCGCCGTAAAAAAAATAACACAATACAAATTAAAAGCACAATGTTTTGTAGAAAGGCACGCAATCTTTTATAATTTGACTAATTTGCTTTGGAATATTTTATTCGGATAACAGTTATAGTGTATATAACTAACTTTAAAGTAGATTTGAACCATTTTTGAACGAGTTTAAGAACATTATCATAGAACTGAGTACAACAAAGGACTGGACAAAGTGCTGGAATAAGTGTTTCCTTACGATTATTATACGAGTGACATCAAGAGAAGGGTATAAGTTATATGTAGGTACATACTAACTTAATGTACATTAATTAATCACACATTTAACATCAGGGGGAAGTGTTTAAAGCTCTCATGTCATTTATTCCCGCTGTATAAGAAATAGTAACTTATACCATTTTTCAATATGTTTATGCATATTTTTTTCCTGTGTAGGTATGTGACTGAATTTATAGTGAACATTTGCTGGGTCCAATAGTGATTTTATAAGAAATTTAAATTTACACATGCAGCCAATGACTGAGCATAGCTCATGTTACATAGAACCCGAATCAAAAGAGCTTTTTCCACCCCGTCAGTTATCGCGTAGTTACGAGTAGTTAGAAGTTTAACAGCCTGTTGAAGCGGTCCCGGGGGGCGCGTTTATTGTTAAAGGGGTGACAAGTATTTATACTTTTTCTGGTCGCAACGTACGTACTTATTAAATGTTATGTTAATTAGATTATAACTAAAAGTATTTTCACATTTTTTTATGAAACAAGTTGGCAAGCGAGCAAGTAGTTCACCATATTAGGTAGCCAATGCCCATTGGCATGTGCCGTGTGCAATAGGGGCTACTGTGGACTAATGAGTTGCAGATGCCTTGGCTACGTTTCATGCACTGAGGTCTCTCCTCAATAAAAATCCTCATAAACAGGAAAAAGTATATTTCCTTTTCCTATCCATCCCTCCCCCGTAAATTCCTCTTCCCCACCCATCCCATCCCTGTAAGAAAAGGATAGCATGGGGAAGAGGACTAGAATTAGGCCTCCGAAACCTGAATGAAACGAAGAACACTCCTATTTCACCTTTGTCTTCTATTAGGTCGTGGTATTTCACCGGTCGAGCCGACCCATTCGTGCAACAGATGTTCCGGGCTCTATCACTGTTAAAATTACATTACACATTTCATTGGTTGTGTTTGTAACGCGTGGCCGGCTGAACCGATTCCGAAGATATGAAAACTAATTGAAGTCGTTTTTTATACTAACAAGATATCCGAGATAAAATCTTTACTGGAAGTTTAATAACAAGAGTAATTAAAGTTTTTGCCGGAAGGAAATCAATCACGTCGACAGTGAAAGTAATTTGTGACTAGTATTATGAGCTACTTGTCGACTCGGACGAGACAAGAGTTACATTAGCATACGGCCTTTGGCGGGGCCGCGCTGTCAAGTATCGCCCGCCCACCGTGTTAGCCCAAGTTGAGCAACACGGTATCACATAAGTGACACGATCAGTTGCGTCTAAAAACGGCATTAGTGACCTTTACTGTTTAAACGTGAAATTCCAGTGGTTTCGAATATGTGCAGAACCGTAGCCAACCTATTACCTATTTCAATAGGTAATAAATTTAACAAAACACGAAGCTTTCAAAATGATGGACAGGATACGACATACTATACGGGTTGTTTCAAAAAAGACTTTACTGCGTTAGTACACACAAAAGAATAATAAGTTTTTCGATATCATGTTTGTATAAAGTATGATTGCAGAATAATATCTAGTTACTATGGAAATAACTACATGCTATATTTACAGTCTTTGCTTAACCCATTTCGAATTCATACAAACCAACCAGCGAACAAAAACATCACGACTTAATTAAAATACGTGCGGTTCGTACGCATCCTTTACTGAGCACGGTTTTTAAGTACTAGCAAACGCTTGTCGTGTATTCAACTGAATATTGACACTGTACTTAAAATAACGAGCATAGTATATGAAGTAAATTCTTTAAATTTTACAGTTATTTTCGTTAATTCTAGCTCTAACTCTAGCAGAAAATGTTTACATAATTATAATTTAAGAGGGCACATGGCTAGTAGAATGGACAAGTGGTAGGTCCAAAAAAGTGGTGGAATAGCGGACGAGTACAGATCGACACATTGCATATAGGCTTCCCACAAGATAGGCAAATTATCTTTGTGTCGATACATGAGGGGAATGCAAAATATGTTCAATGACAATGACATGTAAAGAAAAATCCACGATAGACCAGGGACTAATGCATTATTCAGATAACTGTTCCCCATATGGGTTATGCGGGTCCACAAATGCGATGCTATTACTCTTAACTTTAAATAATACTTGCAATACCAAAAGAACTAACCAAGGAGACATAATTTGTCTTGAAGAGGAATCGACAGTTCGATCTTCCACTGCCTCAGTTGCTAAGCGAAACGCAGACGCAAAATGTGTTTCTGTTTGTTTATGAAGTGCAAGTCTCTACAGCGGTATCATATGGGGTGTCGTATTCCTAGTTGAACATCTATAACATGAACCAGTCTCAGATATTTAATATTTTAATTTGTTAAAAATACTACATCG
This sequence comes from Papilio elwesi, assembly GCA_029849275.1. NCBI lineage: Eukaryota > Metazoa > Arthropoda > Insecta > Lepidoptera > Papilionidae > Papilio > Papilio elwesi. The sequence goes on along the minus strand of CM056700.1, from coordinate 7,825,015 downwards.
ATAGTTGATTTTGTTCTATTTAAGCATGACTACAAACTGTCCATGGAAAAGGACAGACCCTAGTGTGTGTTGACCTCATTAAGGCAATAATGTCGATACGGTCAAACTACGACGCAATTTATACACTCCGTCGTCTATTTAGCAGTGTGTGTGGTATTATATCCATATAAAAGGATCTCATACCTTTAAAAACAGCTGGTATATACTGAGGTTACGATCCTCTTGAAATCGAAGTCATATAGCCCAAAATATGGGAGGGAATATCAAAGAAGACGGCGATCTCGTAGAAAATTGGTTTGAGTTCTATGTTTCCGTCGGTGTATACGGGTGACCAGTAGACCAAGCTTATACTATAAGCCTCAACAAGTCTTCTGGCTATAATTGATGTCCATAAACCGCTGTTGCCATCTGAAGTAATTAATCATTTGCCAACTTATCTCTTAAGAAAGTAAAAACAACTTTATTTTAATACATAACAGGATTATAGGTTAGGTCATATGTTACACGATAAATATGTACTCTACATATCAACTCTTTCTCAATAATATCACTTTATTTGTATGCGCTTGTATTGCAACATTATAATACCTATATTAAAAATTAAATACTCAACTCTGCGCAATGTATACTTGTTGTTTCAGTGTACCGCCATAGTTTTAGTTGTAACTTTCGAACGGAGACATTGCTATCGTGTTATGCGAACAAAAGCAATAAAACCAGTATTATCGTTTTTTATCACGAAGGTGATACGAGGTCGACGACCCCGAGAATGTATAATCTTACAGCTCAATGCAAGCTACATTTAATCTATTGTGCACTGGAAAATTAAGTTAAAGATATAAGTTGTCAATTAACAACATGGAGATTTTTACCATTTCAATGAATCAATTTGTCTCTCTCAGTAATTGTAAATTATGTATTGTCACTAAAATGTTAATATGGCTTTTCAAATCCAATATTAATGCAGGAAGTCTGCATTTAAACACGTAATTGCCATTTATAGACTATATTTGGTTATAAGTGGTTGCTTCCAATATTTTGAAAAATACATACACCTGAAATCATCCCATACGGTCATAATTTCTAAATGCATTATTATTAATAATAATAAAAGAACATAACATAATGATAGTCCTTTACTGGCCCCATGGTTTAATAATAGAATTCGCTTTAGATCAATACTTTACAGTGGTTAAATAATTAATAACTAATAACCCTTATTACCTACAATGGAAGGAAGAAGGAAGGACAAATTGCTGGCATGTTGTGGATCTAGTTATCATTATTGAAGGCGTTCGTGTTTTAATTGTGTCAAAAATGGTCTCGATATAGTATATATAATTCTACATATGTATATAAGTTACAACTATATTAAGTGAAGCATACTCAAAACAAAAGAGAGCCAGTGATGTTCTCGCGACCTGATTCTTTAAAAACTTTATAAACAAAAGGTTTTTAGGTCGCATCACTATTGTTATTTCACAGCAAAGCCATGGACAATAATAAAGGATAAATTCTGTTCTGTACTAAAAAATTACACAATTCTTGTTACGTACTGATTGTTCCGACATATATTCATTCTTTAATTTAGCTTTTACAAGAAATGTTTTTTAACAATGTTACGAATGTGATAATAGAAACGCGTTGACACTAATGAGCCGCGATAGTTCAGTTACCGGGTTTTCATCGTAAAATTTATAGCAGCTGAAATATTACAGTTTTGTTTCCGACAACATCTTAACAAAAAAAATATAACAACTACGCAAGGTATCGTTTTGTAATTTTTCGATGAATACAATGTTTCGAATGGATTTTTACCAGTTCAAGTAAATATTTACTTTAAAAGATGTCTTAAAAATAGACGTAGGAAAGCGTTCTATTTGTGTATTTGTATTTAATGTTCGTGGTAATTCGCTTTTATGGAATACAATCACCACCCTTCTTTCGGTTGTCCACTAATACCGAATTTAATACAGTCAACTTCGAAAACTGTACATCTCCCTGTGTAATTATGAAAGTCACTGCGGTCCCGAATAACTTGTACAACGAGGTAATTACAATTAAAAAGTAGCCTACAATTTTGTTAATGTACAAATATTTAATGATCATTACATGGTTTAATGTATGATGATTTTTGTACCTCTTCCTTTTCTAGTGAAAAGAGTATATATAGAAATAAATAGTATGCCTGTTGACTTTCTCTGTGGATGTCAGCTAGAGCCGCGATGTGACAGCTCATCAAATTGTCAATTCAGAACCATTTGAGCGCGCTACCGAGAAAGCTGTAATTTAATACCGCAGCATGGCTAAAATTTATTTGACACCTTATGAATTGATAGAACATTGTACATAGATCGTCTGCTATATAAAATTTAAGTAAATGTTTTGATAAACCTGTTTTATGGATCCATTATTCGTTTCTTGAGCTTCAGATATTAGATTTGAAAAATATATATTTTTGAGGCAAGGATATATATAGTTTGGGTTTAATTCCCAAGTAATGACTTCTCCTTTTCTATAAAAAAACACAAATTGCTGTTTAACCTTCCACATTACTTCTTTGGATAAATTTCAGTCGTATACGGTGGATCTAGTAAGTTCCGTGAAAAGCGATAACTTACAGTAAAAAAACTCATTTACTTAGTAAGTTTATTTGTAAATTGCTTGGAGAGTAAATAAATAAGTTTTAACCACATTAAACCAAAGAAATTACAATTTTTTACAAAGAGACGCGATGACATTATATGTGATAGTGGTGTAATTAGTGTAGCAATAGTATTGTCATCTGAAAAACCTAACCGTAACAATGTGGTGTTGTACTGGAATGTAAAACCCTAGGTAATTTTGCATTAGCTCACGTCGCCATAAGCATCATAAAAGGGAAAGTGAGGCAATCCCTACTAATATTATAGATGTGAATGTAAGTTTTTTTGTTACGCTTTCACGCGAAAACTATTCAACCGATCATCATGAAACCTTGTACACATATTCTTGGAGGACTTAGAAGTAACATAGAATACTTTTTATGAAAAAAAATAGTTTATAAAAAGCGAAGTATGTATGTTTCCTATAGAACTATAGACTTCGAAACGGCTGGACCGATTTCGACGAAATTTACAGGGATTTGCACGCAGTGTTTGGTAGCGATCGGATTAACATAATTAGTGGTGCCTGGGCGAAGCCGGGGCGGGTCACTAGTATTGTTATAAAATATCGCACTATTCATAACAAAATTCAATAATATTTATATACTGTTTAGAAAACCTTTATAGACTAAATTATTTATATCAAATTAACTCATTTCTAACAACGACTTATCATATACAAGCATTGAGATATGAACGAATATATTATGTAACGCGCAATGGTTTTGTAACACACTAGAATGCACTTCGACGGCTTGATTTGCGCAAAACGATGTAACTTGTAACGATATGTAACACTATTTGTCTTACAGTATAAAATATCTTATTAGTCAGTTGAAAGAAAGAAGAAAGTTTTTATAGCGGTCAAACGGATTGTGTAGGATGTATATCAATATGCGGGCACTTTGTTGACTTCATTAGCTTACGTGACAAGATTGCAGATCTGGAAGTAGCATAAGGAAACTGCTATTGTTATGTTTATGCTATTTCTGACCTATCTATAAATGTATTTGACTTACGTACTATAATAATAATCTCTGAGCCCATTGAATTGTTTTCGTAACCACGTAACGTACCAATTATGTTAAATTTTGGAAACTAAAGGAGTGAATAAAATTGGATATGAAGGTTAATACTATGGGGAACCCTTCAATATTCAAGTAAGTGTTATATGCTTAATTTTAATAATTGTTTTTTATAATAATAATACGTAAGGTTGATGCTGATCATTTAGATGTTTTTATAACCTAAAAAGTGTAAAACCTAATGTCAGTTGGTCAACAAAAAGTACTTCTTTCAATTTGTGTTTGTGACTTTTTAAAATTTAATTAATTATAATGGTATAATCATCTTGAACTTTTGTTTTAATCTAATAATAAAAACTGTTTTTTTCTTTTAATTATGAGAATGACCCGCAAAAAATTAAAAAAAAAATTCGTTTATATATTTATTTGCATGACTTTTAAAAGTCTCTCCATAAATCTTTAAGTGCTATGGTAAAATTAATAACCAAATAATAACTGACAATATCTACCCCATCCCATTACTTTACAAGTTGTGAAAGTTAATATTTATAAATAGACTGTTGATTTTTTAACATAATATCATGGAAATTTTAACAGGATATCATGTTTGCTTAGCGAATTTTAACATTGTATTACTAGTGTTGCATTTATTTCATTAAGTGTTAATGTTGAATAATAAAATTCTAGTTTTAATACCGAGTGGATTTGGCACGTTCATGCAACTGCTCTGGACATATCTGAGCCTGAGCCCAAATATCTGCACAATTCAAGCTGTACATTCATTCACTAGTTACTCTTTGTCCATAGAATTGTTTCAACATGACTCGTGGTGTTTTTAAATCTGGCAGCACATAAAACGCGAAATACGCGTGTTTACATTTTATGTCCGTTTGTTTCTGCGAGTATTTATGTTGCGAATGTAATTGTGGGAAGCGGAACGTTGCCTACAAGATGTCTGCATAAACATTGTGCCTTTCGCTTCGTAGATTTTTTTATTTTATTTTAAACAAATCCCCTGTACACGTGTAGTAGTGTTAAACAGGCAGTAACACGAGCTTATCGCAAAAACTTGCATAAATACAGTCTGGTGTAACATAAGCTAGTTATTACGTTCTACCTATTTAACTACTCTTTGACCTCTTTGATATATATGCTCTGCAATAATAATTCCAGGAAGACATTACCATCGTCAGCAATGAAGAAACGACACAGAGAAAAAGAGATGGGCTAAAGTAGAAACGTCGTTAATTAATTAATAATTTGGTGTCATATTTTGGTTTGATTTGATCCTTAGGCTATCAAGTCCCTAGAATGACGGAGACCAACCTTGTGTTTGTGTTATACTCAGAAGAAATGTTATACCGTTACAACAGGACAAGATACTAATTAAAACTAGTAGTTTTCCTCTACAGGCTATATGGATTATATTTATGTATGTACGTCTCGCTTATTGCGTGCATTAGAGGCAGGATTCGCGGCGGTCAAACCGGTTGGCGTTTGCCGATCCAGTTCGGCCCAATGTGCCGTGCGGCTTTCTTTTGCTGCCTCCCAAGACAAAGCTTTATAAAAGTAAAACGAGCTTCAGCTTTCGGACATTAATAATTTATTAAGTCTGCTTTTATTAAAATCAGAAGACAAGCAATGCTTCACTGGAATTCTGATGAAATGGAAAATCAGTTGTGTGTACCTAAATAGTTTATTCTTCTTGTGATTATTATATACACGTTAAAAATCACCAATTTTAGATTTTAGATGGATGAATATTGTTTCACTCCGGGTGATAAATAGATTCATATTTGCCGTATATTTGTGATGGAAGAGGTGACCAATCAGAGAAATTATTTTCATTGACTAAAAGGTGGAATGACTAAATATCTACAACAACGTCTAGATTCAGTTTACCTATCAAACGATGGTGAGCTCATTGTTGCCTTATTTGTCATGACAACGGTATTTACTCCTACGAATAACTTTTTACAATATACAATACAGCGTTTCACCACTAGACTATACTGATTTATTAATTAAACATTTAAAACCTAGTGACGAAACTAAAAAAAATACCGCTGTGCGAAAACGCGATGATAAGTAAGCAATTTTGACCAAATAGTCCTGTAGCCAAGAAATGACTAGACATGGTGTATCTCGGTGCTCCTTTAACCTGCTTGTTCTCAAGGTAAATGTAAAATTATATCATGGTAAAATGACCTTGTCTGTCTTTGTCTTTTCACTACATTTTATCAAAAATCAATCACACGGAACACGTTCGCAAATATTTATTAACTTTTTTTAAGATATTGGATAGTTATATCTGCTACTTATAAGGATGTTTCTATTGCAATAAATGATTAGATTACGATATTACTACTATCACACCTTTGCCTCTTTTTAAAAATTTCAACTATTCTATCATTTCTATGAATTTTAAATATGTATGTTAATATGTAAATCTCAAACTTATTCCGAAGTTCATAAAACAATTTAAGATTATGACTGCTCACATAGTAGTAGCGTTGATCAACATCGTGAAGGAAATACCAAAACTATTTCTGTATGGATGAAATTAGCAAACCCGCTTATAGTCCGTCCACGACTCAACTTGAGTGCGACACACAACCATAAACGCGTATAGCCAAAGACATCTTTTGAGAAACTGTTTTATGCTTAGCTACATCCGAACGTCCTTTAACATGTGCGAAAGAAACGGCACGAAGTCGCTTTTGTCTGAAACTCCATTTAAGCTTTAAAGACATAAGAGCTATAGTGACGTTACTTAGTCGTGTAGGTGTGAAAGAGAAGGACAATTACACGTGATCACCCTTGAGCCCGAAGGATGAGCAGGCAGGAAAGACGCGACAAAGCTAAATGCATCTCAAATCAAAGTAGCCTTCTAAATCTGTCATAATATAAAACAGTATTGACTTGAATGAGACATAGTATTGACGATTAAAAAAGGGCAAGAAAATATGCATAAAACACAAAACGCCCCTTGAACATATCCTAACTAATAATGCCAACGCAAGTTTGTAAAGGACTCAATAGATAATAATTAAATTTAGCACACACAATGTTCCAAGGTACAGAACAAAATATAGGGTACCTTTTATCCCAATAAAAGCTCTGATGATCCTGCTTGACCAATAAGAACAAAGTCATCAAATTATTGTATTAATTATTTTAATCGACAAGTAATTAAGGATATCAACGCAGTAAAATCTAGTTTATACAAGAAATAATAAGTTGCAAGCAACAACAATCACAAAGTAGTTTTACCCAATTTGTCATAGTAATCAAGTATCACAAGATTTACAGTACCTACATACATATTTTTACATGTTGATTATCTGTACATGTTATATTATGGCAACTCTAGTGGTGCTATAAGTCATGCCTTTTGTCTTTGACGGCGTGTGAACGTTAGTGCGGCGTACAAAAGAGGGGCGTCCTGATAGATCTTTTTCAAGTCCCCAATGAATAGACACCATCCTTGAAAGTGGCTGTTGCCACAAAGTTATTTTTGAGCGCAAGATGGCAGATATCACGTTCAAAAACAATTTCATTCGAACGTCACTTGTATTTTTGTGTTGGTCACAAAAATACAAGTGATGTTTGAGTGAAATTGTTTAGATTAAAAAATACAAATAGCCTGAACATTTTTCAGGGGTCGTAAAGACCTTATGTTATTTACATACTATATTTTTTTCACTATTCTTTTTAACCACTTCAATTAAACAAAGACTTGTGTTAAAAGATATTTTAATTCAAAACACAAACCCATTCTATGCACCTACCATACACACTGAACGATCCTGACGTCCTTATAACGAATCAAGTAAACATAAAATGAAATATGTGTACTCTTTTGAAAATAACTAGGCGGCTGTCATAGAATGTATCAAGCCATCAAACGTAATTTTTGATCATTCGTTATTTTTACAACACGAGAAAACAAAAAAAAGAAACAGCAAGCAATATATGAATAACATGTAACGTCAATCCCGCAGTATCTTTCTGGTGTGCGCCATTCTTGAGAATGATTAGTCATTCAATTACGCGGTTCAATTTTAGTCATACATGGAATCGTTCAAACAATCCGAATGACGTGAACCTCGCGAAAATAAACCTGGAGCCGCGGCCGAATGTATAAACAACGTACCGAAGGCTGATGTAACTGGCCAATAAGAAAAGAAAACATCAAAAGATAAATAAAACCTAATTTCGTTGGTCTGAGCTAGATGCTTTAATTATAATCTGCTTAGATAAAGATAGCAATGTCTAACTGTGTTAACGTATATGTATACTTCATTATATAGATACATGTATACGAGTATATATCTAGTATCTATTCTGTGTGAAGAATTACAAATCTAAAGTGGCAACGGGCCGGTCACAGTGCTTGCAGAAGTGGTGGCCCATGGGGCCTTAGATCCTGGAATGGCGGCTACGTACATGTCGATGCAGCGTAGGTAGGCTCCCTCAAAATGGACTGATTTTTCTGGTGATAAATGGATGAGGCCTAAGTCCAGTAGAGTACAACTGTAGGCTGAAAGGAAGGAAGAATCTATACTGCTATAGTACTGCATATAGTATGTAGTATCCTTATACTACATAGGTAGTATTGTTAGCACGATGACATTCTCTGACTTCAAAACACATCACACTATTTCTTTAACTATAAATCAGAAAAACGCTGAAATACTTTGCAATGTCGTTTAAGATGTTATTTTATTTAAAAACAAAACTGATACAGTGATTATACGGACCCGCTTTCGTTACGAATCTGCGTAATGAACGTTTAGAGAAATAGGCAAACTAAAAGCAAATATCAATACTAATAAGTGTACCTACCAACCTGATTGTTATTTAAAAATATTTTTAGGTTCATTTTGAGAATTAATACAAGATTATATATACGTACGGTATTAAGCATGTAATTTTCATATCACACCATGATGTTATATGTTTTGCAAACAGCTTAATGGTATGACATAACGGTGGTGGCGAGCATAGCTCAGTCCGAGCAAAAACCAAAGCTCGACGCTTTATCATCATCACGTTCATCAATCACAAACTTGACGTACTGTGAAATTGAATATGTCCTGATTTCACAAGTAGGGTAGCCATTTATTTATAAGTCGAGTTTATTTTTATAACCAAAAACGGCATTTTTAGTTTAAATTTAATTGTAGGTAGAAAATTACGTGAACAATTTGACCAAGATTCTATTAGATCTATCTATGTATTTAAAGTCACCATTGTGCTAGAAGATGGTTCATTACAATTGTTGACTAATCGATTTGAATCGTACGACTTTATCTATTGCAGACAAAAGCAGTATATTATATTTATTTATATTGCAAAAAATAAACATAAAACGAGATAATAAAAATGATTATAAAATAAAAAGTACTACGTATACTAAGTATACTAAAAATATTTTAAAAGATTATAACGCCATCGTCCGATAATAATAGTATTAAAATAGTACCATATTAAATATCACCCTTCGCTTCGTCGTAGAAAAATTGAAGCAGTCGTTTTTTCATGGGGACTGTTTCTCTCTTAATATATCCAAAACAATGACTTCACTTTTTTCAATTTTAAATAAAAAATCTCTTGAAAACTAATTTGAGTAAGTCATTTGTGCTCGTCAAGGATACCTGTCTAAACTAACATGTTAATCAGTGTTCGCATCATACGCATACAGGCTAGAGCACGCGGCGTAATCTATTTCCAATTGACGTAAGGTCATAGTTTGGAGCGCGTGTGTTTAATGCATTTGACACCGCCTAATGGCAACACAACTAAACACTGTGTTGCTATCATTGTTCTAACAGACAGAGGAATAACACTATCTCAGTAATTGTTTTTTCCTCTTTTATGCTAACGCTACGTGTAAAAAAAACACCGCACATGTGTCTCTACATCGAGGTTATCTTTTACTTTAAACGTCCACGTGTTTGAATACACTAGCTTAAATCTGAGAACGATTTTTTGTGACGCTTGCGGTACAGAATCTGTGTTCTTAAGGTCTGTCATCGGTTCCGTAGATTACGAGAAACGACAGTTACAAAAAACCGTATGTTACAGGATCCGTTAAATTGTGTTATATTAAAAACGGCCATTGTAAGTATTCTATTTTATCGTAAAGCATACTATAGACGTAGCCACGTGTATGTAGTATTCTCTGGGTAATGATAAATAAAAAAGGACTGTGCAAGTGGTACGTCACATCTGTTTCTGCTTCTTCTTCTGTCTGTTTGTTTTCTTGTTTACGATTAATAGTCTCTTTGTTACGTCATCAACATAATACTAATATGAAAGCTTAGAATTAACGCCGAATACGGAACAGGTTGGCGATAAGAGCTATTAATTCTCAGAATAAGATAAACGTGTTTAGTCACTCAATAGAATACGAATTACGGAATGTTTGTACCAATCGTTATTGTACATGAAAATTTCTTGGTTGATAATTATTAGTTTCTTTTTTTCTTCTTAGATTCTAATATTTTATGGTATTCCACTAACATTTAACGTGTTTATTACTGTCACAACTATACATTGCCTGGTGATATAGTTAGTTTAAATATCTATGTTCTCTTATGTCATACAGAGAAACATTCGCGAAACAAAAGCCCTATACATATATTGTTTTTCCTAGGATAGAACAAAGCTGAATGCATCATACTAAGATTATTGATTACAATAACACGATTGTTAAACAAACAGACAGATAGGCACAACTTATAAACAAATCTTTGTACTATTCTAATGCGTAGGCGAATTCGTATTCAAACAGAATTATACATATATGCATTTAAATATAAGGTCATATCGTTCATAAAATTTTATGTTAATAACATCTGTGTGGTTGTGAATTACAAGGCTATTATTTATTTGTTATGACCAGCGACTATCATTTGTAGTATAATCTCAAGTTTCAATACTGTTCTTTCTTATTTATTTTTAATAACGCTATCTTTGTTACACCATTCGACATTTGTGTGAATGTTGCTGTCACTGTTGACCGGCGATTTTGTAAGCGTATGACATATCTATTGTAGGAGTATTCAAGCAATAAGAACTTTACTTTGCGTTTCGTCTGATGTGTGAGGTTCCGGCGGCCTTATTTGCATCCTCTTCCCACTCTTTCCTTATAAGGATATGATGGGAACGGGAAGAGGATTGGACGAGGAGGGGATAACGGGGAAAAGGAATTATCCTCTTTCCTGTCTGTGTCCTCCTCTGTCCATTAAAGGTAGGCAACGCATCTGCAACACAAACAAGCAAATCTTGTTGCGGATGTCTATGGGTAGCGTTCACTTAACACCAGGTGATTCGCTTACTCGTTTGCCACTTAATTGCATAAAAAAAAAAGATTTGAACACGAACGATGGATGTAAGAACTCTTTGGCAGGTTCACGTCTGTCGGGGCATTACTAGCACATATATCGTCCCTTGTGATCCCGAAAATACGTAAAAGACTCGCCTTCAATCATCTAGGCAGTCGCTGAGCGATTATTACTAATCCCATAGCTATGACAGCGCGAGCACTTAATGAATTAATCATAACTTTATTATTATGATTAATTCATTAAGCCGAACCGAATTTAATAGACATGTCCAATTTGTGCTTGCTTATGGCTTGGAAAGAAACGACTTACAAGTTATTATATCATCATCCTGCCCTTTTCCCGCTTTATGTGGGGTCGGCATAATTAGTTTTCGACTTCCATGTCAATCTATCATCCGTCATTTCAGTCGTCACTCCCTTCTTGATCATGTCATCTTTCACGCAATCCATCCATCTTTTCTTAGGCCTACCCCTACCGACATATCCCTCTACATTTATTTCTAAAACTTTCTTTGTCACATGCCATTCTTCCCACCTCATAAAATGCCCGTACCATGCTAACCTTTTGCTCCTTAACTTTTCCACTATCGGTGCTACTTTCAGGCTTCCTCTAATATAATCGTTTCGTACCTTATCCATTCGTGTTACTCCACACATCCATCTCAAAATTTGCATTTCTGCCGCATGCACTCTCTTTTCATCTGTTCCTTTAATAGGCCCAACATTCCGATCCGTACATTATGACAGGTCTTATGGTGGTCTTGTAATTTATATATGAATCTATACATATTTAATATATGTTACATATTGACACACAACACAATAAAGTTTAATATATTTTTGTTACATAAGCGAAAGCATCCGTGTTAATTTTTCGATCGCCGCGTTGGTGTAATTCGAGGAAATAGCGACATATGGCCGAGATGCGTCACGCGCTCTCCGGGCGGCCTGATAATTTAATATGCGCAATGTTATTGTGTTAGCACAAGGTTAAAATATAAACTAATAATGCAGTGATTAATTGTTTTATAATTGTCTCAATTTTCCTAATAAATAGCTACTGTGTGAGAGAGAGAGAGCTACCTCCATTAGTGGACATCAACGACGATTTTAAGGATAGATTGTTATTAGCAGCATAAGAGGAAAAATTATATTTGTTGTTAATTGATGACCGTCGCTCATGATAATCCGCAATATCAGAGAAGGTGCAGGTGCGTTGCCGGCCTTTAAGGAAGAAGTAAGCTCTTTTCTTGAAACACCGTACCTCGTATTGGTTTGGAAATACCGCTAAAGACGTAGGATTCCACAAGATGTAGAATCTATGGTAGGCTGGTAGTCTTACGGGAACCGTAATATAATTGCTGTATTCCCGTTATAAGAAAAAGTTACTACAGTATTCCTCAACCATAGAGCCATGCTTTATTCTTTTAAGGATATCTCCACAACCGCCATACTAAGAAATTTGTATCTCGTGATATTGAATAGCATGGTATTGTTAGAAACTGTGTGGGCCTTATTTTAATTAAGTCACTTTATTATATCAAAATACATTTGTTGTAAAATTAAACCAAAACGAAATATAAGGTACCTGCCTACGTACATACAATAAAGACACTACCACACTACCCACATACTTTTCCCCTATATGGTATCCCAAGTGCCATAAAGACGGTGGACATCACGCAAATAAATTAATAAAACTCGTACAGCACATTGTTACATTGTTGAAGTGATGATTTTTTATAATTATTCGAAACACACGCATGCAACTCAATACTTCACGCATGAAAATTTACAAGACGTTTTTAAACGTTCATAATGTCTTTTGTATCTTGTATATTTGCAATGGATACGTTTACAACAAATATGATGTGTATTGTATAGTAGTAGACGATTGGTTACTTCTACAGTAAGAGAAAGCAAAATATTATTATGTCATACATAAAATGAGCCTTGTTCCATTTAGCATAGTAAGACAGCATATATAACCTACGACCTGAATCACTGCGAGCGACGTCTTTAAATAATTCGACCTCGTCAAATGCCTACTTACCTAGTTCGTTGAATCAGTTAGCTGTCATCAATAACAATAAATGTTGCTTGGAATATAAAACAACGCCTTGACTTGCTTTGAGACTGGCAACTTTACAAACGAGACAAACTTCGATTCCCAACATTTTATTGCAAACCGACAACTGTTGACTAAATGTAAATGAGGTAATTTTTGTTAAAGGGTAATCGGTCATATATTTATTTCCGATATCAGCACAATGCCTATGCAATAATTGTAGTACAATCTAATGCTATCCAATTTCTAATGGACACAGAATTTTTCTCATACCTAGGAATTCCTATATAAAAACACTATGAAAAGTGGTCAGTGCCTTAGAAAGTGTAATATTAGTAGCTTTGAGAATCTGTCCATGCTTGTGTAACAATAAGATTTACAAGTATTATAGACATACTAGTTGTGCTCCGCGGTTTCCGCTGTGCAATTTATTTATTATCAAGCCTAAGATGAACTCTATTTAATATTTAATGATGATGATTGATCATATACAAGTCCTGGGGTCATCTTATAATATGTTTCTCCATAAAAACTTTCATCCCCTACTCTACCTTTACCTTTTGGGAATGAATTTAGAAAAAAAGTCTTTATTAATGTAGATACATTAATAAAATTTCAAGTAGTTTGGTTGTGCCTGGATATTTCAGTCAGTATCTTTTTTTTATACATTTATTATGTAGTATATAAAATATTTATTGTGTTAAATACATTGCATACCAGCTTGTAAGCTTGGAATGACCATTTAATTGAAACAAGTATTAAATACTTCGTCAGTGAATGCTATGGTCCATCCATTCGCAGTTATCGACCATGTAATTGCTTCCTTTTTACGATAAATGTATTTATCAATGGCCTGATTTATTTCACAAAAGTGTACAATTAAAAAAAAACTTTACTCATTAATTACTTTTCCATACTGCAATGGAAATATTATATGAAAGGATAAACTTGGAAAAGAAATTGGACGATAAAACCAATCGGTAGATAATAAATAAAAAATCGACAAATTTATACAGTTTTTATTTTTAGTTAACTACTAACCAATCCTGTTAAGTTAATTAAATAAAACGATGCATTGATTCATTTATAAGAACCTAACTATTAACAGTGGTGGTTTAGCGGTTTAGGTCCCGACTTACGTACTGTAGATCGCGGGTTCGAATCCAGGCAGGCGCTTTACTTTGTGTAATTTATTTCATCACCACTGCTCCAAAAAACGGTGAAGGAAAACATCGTGAGGAAACCGGCATGTTCTTAGAATCATCAAATTCGAAGACATGTGACATCCACCAACCCGCACTGGGCCAGCGTGGTGGATTACGGCTCATTCCCTCTCTCGGAGAGGAGGCCTGTGTCCCTGCAGTGGGAAACATTCTAGAAAAGGCCGATTTATTATTATATATTTATTATAACTATTAATATTATAAATGGAAATGTGAGTTTGTTTGTTAAGCTTTAACTCCTTAACGGCTTATCCATTTCAAAAGAAAAAGAGCTTTATCTTTAAATAGGATAATAGTATCCTAAAAATAAAACTGTTCCCGAGCTACAAAGAACAATATCGGTCACCATGGTAATGTTTATGTTTTGACAACAACAACTTTTTGACACATGTTACTTATAATTCTAAGTTATTATACGCGGAACCATCTTACAAAAATTTCGAGCGTGGAAAATGAGAAACGAATGAATACACAGCCAGAGGCAATAGCTAGTTGTTTTTAAATAAAAAAAACATTACGTACAGGCCATTTATTTTGACCTTAGTGAAATGTCGAAAGTCACGCCGTTGCAATCATCTTATTACGAAACGCACTCATCCGTGTGATTACGGTTTATTCGAATGCGCACAATGATAAGTTACACACCCACGCGTCAAATCAACGTCTACCGATACTGCATTAAGCCTTTTAAAAGTAATAAACATGATACCTAATGCGCTTATCAGACATTCAATTAATTAAGATCAAACTGTTAAGTTTGATTTCAAAAAAGAATACGTCTGAGTAGCGGCCAGCCCTGGCTTTGCACGGGTAGTATTCAATATAAAGGTCAAAGTATACGGGCGTACAAGGTCTAAAGTAAGAGTGAAGCCTTTAGACCTTCAGGGGATGAAGTTAGAAATTTTTTTTTTTTTTTTTTTTTTTATAAGAGAAGGGGGCAAACGAGCGGCGGGAACACCCAGGTGATCAACGACGCCCATGGACAGCCGCAACACCAGAGGAACTGCAGATGCGTTGCCGGCCTTTTAGAAAAAGAAAGGCTCGCTTCTTGAAGGACCCCAAGTCGTACTGGTTTGGAAATACCGCCGAGGACAGACCATTCCACAACGCGGCTGTGCGTGGCAGGAAATGTCGAGAGAACCGCACTGTTGAGGAATGCCAGCCATCCAGATGGTGTGGATGGTACCTGGCGGTCTGTCGTGTCGTACGATGACGAAACTCGGCGGCAGGAATCGTTCCAAACAGTTCTTCGGAACACTCCCCGTGGTATATGCGGTAAAAAATGCAGAGGGAGCTGACGTCCCTCCGCAAGGCCAGAGTATCAAGCTGATCGGTAAGAGCTCGGTCGTTGACGATTCGAGTCGCTCTCCGTTGTATGCGGTCAAATGGAAGAAGCTGGTATTGGGGTGCTCCCGCCCAGAGATGCGAGCAGTATTCCATGTGGGGCCGAACTTGCGCCTTGTATAGCTGAAGGCGGTGGCCCGGCTGGAAATACTGCTTCGCTCTACTGAGTACACCCAGCTTTTTAGAGGCCAATTTGGCCTTGTCTTCCAAGTGACCACGAAACTGAACGTCACTCGATATGTCAACGCCGAGAATACCGATGCTGGCTGTGGCAACCAGAGGAGTGCCCTCAAAACATACATTCGCGACAAAGGGTTCTTTTTTAGCGGTAATGGCGCAGACTTGTGTCTTTTTGGGATTGAAATCAACAAGATTTTGTCTACCCCAATCCGAGACTTCACCTAATAGGATCTCCATTTCAGACACAAGTTTGGTCCGGTTCTCAGCGGCAGTAGCCCGAGAAACGTTAGCGCGGGCCGTGTACAGTGCATCACACGTGCTATCATCTGCATAACAATGGATGTTGCTAATTTGCAGCATGTCATTGATATGCAGAAGAAACAGGGTGGGCGACAGTACACAGCCCTGTGGGACACCAGCATTAATTGGTTTCGGGTCAGAGCATGCACCGTCGACAACGACCTTGATGCTCCGACCCTCCAAAAAGCTGGAAATCCAGGCGCATAGCTTCTCGGGCAGCCCGTAGGAAGGCAACTTCGAAAGAAGTGCTTTGTGCCACACCCGATCAAAGGCCTTGGCCACGTCCAAACTAACCGCCAGGGCCTCCCCCTTGCCCTCGATTGCCACCGACCATCGATGCGTGAGGTACGCAAGAAGGTCACCAGCTGAGCGACGCTGACGAAAGCCGTACTGACGATCGCTAATCAGCTGGTGCTCCTCAAGATACCTCATGAGCTGGCAATTGATGATCGTTTCCATGACTTTCGAGAACAAGGTGGTAATGGCAATCGGCCTGTAGTTGGACGGATCCGAGCTATCACCTTTCTTTGGGATCGGGTGGATTGTGGCAGTCTTCCATGATTTCGGCACAATGCCTAAGGAGTAGGAGAACCGGAACAAGCGCGTTACAACCGGTGCCAACTCAGGAGCGCATGTCCTAAGCACGATGGGAGGAATACCGTCAGGCCCACTCGACTTGTGAACGTCCAGAGATTGCAGCACTTTACGCACTGATCTCTGGCGAAACTGGATCTCGGACATGAAGGTGTCACCGCACTGGATATTCGGCGGTGAACTACCATTATCCTCCAGAGTCGAGTTGGCCGCAAAAAGAGAGCCTAGAAGATCGGCCTTCTCATTTGCGGTGTGGGCTAACGTGTCATCTCCCCTGCGCAAAGATGGTAAAGACGGCTTACAGAAATTCCCCTGGACAGCCTTGGCGAGAGACCAGAACGCACGAGTTCCCGAAGGAAGGTGAACCAGTCTCTCGCCAATGCTGGCCACGTGTTCCGACTTTGCCTTAGCAATAATTCTTTTGAAGGACCTGGAGGCAGAGTTGTACTTCTTTTTGAGCAGGCTGGTATTTACATCCCTAGCCGCTGACGCCTCAGCCCAAGCTCGGTAACAATCCTGCTTGTAGCGCGCTGCTAATTTGCAGGATTGACCAAACCAGGGCCGAGAACTGCCTCCGATGGGCACGACAGAGGATGGAATAAATAGTTCCATCCCCTGAATCACCACATCGGCGATAGAATCGGCAACGGCATCGGGATCGTCCAGCTTGAAGCAAACTTGCTCCCATGGGTAGGATGCAAAAAAGGACCGCATCTCATCCCAGTCTGCCGACCTGTAGTGCCACACTCGGCGGTGGCCATTCGGTTTGAACCGTGGGCAACGCGAGATAGGCACTTTTGTCCGGATCAAGCAGTGGTCCGACGAGCCCAGGGGGGCGTCGACGGAAACCAAGTAGCTGTCCGGATGTGAGGTCAGCAGAAGGTCCAACACGGAAGGTGTATGATCTTCCACATCTGGAATTCGCGTGGGCGATGTAACCAGTTGCGTCAGATCATAGGACAAGGCGAAGTCATGGACAGATCTCCCCGCGTGATCGGTGGTACGTGAGCCAAGCCAATCGGCGTGGTGGGCGTTGAAATCGCCAAGTACCACGATCTCGGCGGATGTAATCTGCTCCAGAACGGAATCTGTAGCCGTTTGGACTTGCTCCATGAGTCGGTCTGTTTCGGCATTACCGCTATGGGACCTATAGAGGCACGCGTAGACTCGCGGATGGTCGTCGCTATCTACGCGCAGCCACAAAGTAGATAGGTCCCTACCTTCAAGAAGGCTGAGGCGACGAGAGCAGACATCCTCCCTGACGTACACGCACACCCCGGCCCGGGGCAAAAAGGAATGCTCCAATTTGTAACCCGGGCAGGATAGATACGATGTGTCTGCCGGGGAGGATATCTGCGTCTCAGTGAGGAAAAGCAGGGCCGGCTTAGCCGTCCGTAGGTGGAAGTGGACGGCCTCCAAGTTAGAGTGGAGTCCCCTGATGTTACAGAAGTCCACGGCGAACATGGTAGGGGATGCCGCGAGGTGCTGCCTGCGTTTGCCCCGAGCTCCAGCACCGAGTGGGATGGTGCCCCCCCCAGAATACGCGGGGCAGCCCGCGCGCCCACGCCCAGACTCCAAGCGGGAGTTCAGGCGTAAACGCGTGGAGGGGGATTCTCCAATACCAGTGGTATCGGTACCCCCCTGGGGTAGTTTGTTTATAGATCCCACTTCCATGCTGTTAAGGGGGTGGGGGGTTGGCCTCCGGCACACACACTTATCAGACGAAACGCGGAATTGCTTCCACTTCACGCCTGTCTTTCGTGTGGTTGTGGTATTTCACCGGGCGAGCGGGCCATTCGTGCTCCAGCAAAAGCTAGATGCGGACTCTACCACTATTAAATTCTATTCCTTTTTTATTGCTCGCCTGCGTAATAACAGAAATCTCTGGGCAAAATTTAGAATCTCTAGACCCAGTAGGG
This sequence comes from Papilio elwesi, assembly GCA_029849275.1. Lineage (NCBI taxonomy): Eukaryota > Metazoa > Arthropoda > Insecta > Lepidoptera > Papilionidae > Papilio > Papilio elwesi. Next base: position 7,806,363 of record CM056700.1, on the reverse strand, counting down.
GTGTTGATATATCAATCAGTCAGTTTCTTATTTCATATAAATAAAAGATTTTGAGCCCTATTTAATAACAGGAAAACAGGAATAATCCTGTACAAACGCTTATGATTGTTCTTTCGTCATAAACAATAGTAATTAAAATATATATCTATGTCATTCTTGTAATTCAGAAGCGTGGACAGAGATCTCAACAAGAATCGGAATAATTTATGTGAATTTTACATTAATATAAAAGTGGTGTATTATGGATATTGTGTAAGAAATGGCTACTGTGAGGTATCCCTAAAACAGTAGTTAAATATGCTTAAGTAAAAATTTAAGAAGTTAGAAAATTTTACGATTAATATGCATATTACAAAATTTGCTAGAATTAATGAATACAAAACATACACGCACAATAATTTAAATAAGAAAATAAATTGAAAACGGGAAAATTATCCCAGCCATTTTGTAAGACTGACTTCAATCGTGAACAAGCGGGTTATAAATAACAATGCGAGCTTTTTAATATCTGCCAGGGCAAGGTGACCATTTTACACGATCCTGACTCACCTTAACCTAATTAGCCGGCTAATATTTTTTTATTCTATTAGCATACCTCATAAAACACGTATTGTTCTTACCTATAGATATTAATGACTTGTTTGTTTGAGGCAAAGCTACAAATCTTTCCTCGATAGAATCCTAACTAATATAAATGCGTACGTGAGTTTGTTTGTTTGTTACGCTTTAAATACTTAACGACTCAACCGATCATCATGAAATTTTGCACACGTAGTCCGGGGTACAGAAAATAACAAGGACCAATGTCGTAATGGCCGTGGGTTCGAAACCGACATTCGACTATTCCTAACCAAGTCTAAGCATAGTCGGGAATGGTTAAAAGAAATATTAGTAAATAATTTAGATAATCTACTAATAGTTCATGTACATTCTCGAGGATGGTTGTCGTAAGGCAAGCGGCCGGCCGTAAAAACCTATAGAGAAAACCTATAACAGTGTGGAATACGGCCTACGGCCGCGAAGCAGGAAAAGCTAATTTCATCCAGGAAAATATAACTATTCCCGACGTACATTAAACCTTAATTAACACTATCGGTTGCCATGGTAATGTACCGTATTTTGACAATAACAACTTTTTAATCAAGTTCCTATAATTCAAACTTTTATTACACGCGGAATCATCTTACAAAAAATTCCAGCGCGGAAAATGAGATACGAATGCGTGCGAAACCGCTGGCAACAGGTAGTACTAGTATAGAACACAGTTATTATAAGAGCTTACTTGTTCTAAACAATAAGGAAAACATGAAGATACATTACAACAAAAATTGTTATGTTTGATTGTTAGAGCGATTGATGCGATGTGCGCACCGGACGGACAATCAAGGTCCATTGACGTCAATACAAATTGGTTATTCTCCTACGACCATTATATTGAGATCTACATCTGCATAAATTAAGATTGTTCGATATGAAATAGATACTTAGAAAAACTAAGACTGGTATTGTAGTACTAGTAAACCAAATTTGACTATATTCACTTACATTTTGTGACCTTTTTTATAAAATAAAGTTGCAAACGAGCAAGCGACACCTGACAATAATTATCGCTACCCATAGGCATCTGCAACAAGCCAATGAGTTGCAGATGCGTTGCTTACCTTTATGAACAAAGGAGGGGACAAACAGAAAAAAGGATATTTCCATTCCCTGTCCATCCCCTCCTCATTCGTCAAATCCTCTACCCCTTCCCATCCTTTCCTTATTAGAAAAGGGTGGGAAGGGGAAGAGGACCCACAATTAAGCCTCCGGCACGTCACTCATCAGACGAAACGCAAAATACTGTCTTCTGCGACGTCGTGGTATTTCACCGGTCGAGCCGACACATCGTGCAAAAGATGTTGTTGCGGGCTCTACCACTGTTTTGCTTAAGGATACCGAAGCGATTAATGTAGTCACGAATCATATCTTCATGTTTCCTTCAGTTTTAGCTCTCATTATCTCTTCCTTGGTATGGGTCTAGGGGAATCTTCTAAAGATATCCTGTTATCTGGGGTTAAGACAGGATTAGCTGGGATTTTACCCACTAAAATACCCTCGGTGATCTTCGAATGCGAAGTGAGAGAGTTCCGGGATCACATTAACCTAGTCAGGGCAAAAATCTTGCTCGTCTTGTGTCTTAGTTCTTTATTATATAATACGAATTGTTTCCAGCTTGAACGCCAGTATAAGTAGAGCGGCATCATTTGTCTCTCATCGTAGTTACCAACCCAAGTCTCTTAACTCGTCGACTTTACTGTCTGTTACTTTAGTTATTTAATATGATTGATGGATTACTGTAGGTTTTGATGGAGTTGTTAATGACGTTAGTCTGAAACGAACATTAATTTTTAAACTACTATAAGAAAAGTAGTTACAGTTCAGTGGATAAGACTTCGACATATTAGTGTCTGGTCTTTTTAATTAATTAGTATTCATTCATCATTCGTCTTCATATTACATATAATGGAACAAAATCATTCAAATAACAATACAAAAATATATTGTAAACATATCGTCGTCGTTCGTTAATAAAATACATAAAATAGATGTTTTTCCATAAAAAATATTGATAAACTTACTCAAGTCACTCGAAAACGTAAGCATTTATGTTTGCTTCAAATTGTAAAGTATACATAAATTGTACTTCTACGTAAAATTTCACCCTTTAATGAGATAATAGTAAAGCATTACGTATTATTACTTTACTCTATGTTCAACCCCAAACGGCTGAAGCAACCCCCTAACACAGTTGGCATGGAATCAAAAAGCTGAAATGGCTTACTTCCAAAAAGTAATAAAGGATGACAAAACTAACTTAATGTACTACAATTCAGTAGGAAAATATTTTCATTTCACATCACAACTTAAATATATTGGAACATTTTGTTACGTGTATTAGATTCCAGTTGGGGTAAAATTTAGGGGTTGATAGTTTTTACGTTGATTTTCGGTGATAAGGATCTAGCGAATTTACACCGAGAGTAGTAGAAAGAGAAAAGTCTTTCGTGCGTTGTAAATCTCTTGCTTTTTAAATGTTATCTAATAATAGTACATAAACTAATGCACTGATCGTGGTAACTTATTTTATTTTCTATGTTCCTATTCGTAGATCCGTTGCTGAACATCATGTGTATTTCAGTACAAATAACAATAAAATATATCTCTCAGAATATTGCAGTGAAGTTAACGGAAAGGTACTTGTATCGTAAGAAGTTTCGCAAAGGTCGTTTGCCCGGGCCCGCATGCGTGGGAGTGTCGATGATGAGTTTGTGAACCCCGTAGCCCCGATTACTAAGGACAATTTCCTCATAAAAACATTGTAAGCCAATAAGATTACGTCTGGCATTCGCAGTTCTTAAAGTAACATAAGAATCTTGCTTTTTGATGACATTTTTACGATCTTGTAGTAAATCTTTGCTATCTATATGTATGCTGAACGTTACACTCCGGTCTTCTGTGAGGTCATAATTCCTAATCTAACCAACCCGTTCGTGCACCATCTGCTGGCCACTGTTAACTTCTTTAACCGAGCTTACTAGCACCAGTTCAGGAAATAATGAAATGTGGAAAGCAGTTTCACTGTACCAGATTACTTCTGTTGACATGAAAGACTTTCTTTGTACGATAAAAGCATTACCTAATAATTTATTACTAAATGCTGTCCTTTGCGGGCAATTTCTCTTATCGATATTCAAATATTGTCTCGTTACATGACTAAAACAAAGTAAAGAAAGCATTTACGGTATAATTTCCATTGCAAATGTCTTTATGCAAATTGCCGGCGCCGCTGCAGAGTCCGCTAATTCACGAGGCGACAACTAGGCCAGGCTTCCGCAGGCAGCAGCTGATAAAATTGCAAAGTACGACATTTTGATAATTGACGCTTTATTTGCTCGTTTATTGCGCTGTAGTATTTTTTATTACGACCGACCAGCAGTAAACAAAATATACATAAATATATGTAACCACGTAATTAAGCGATTGTAATTTTACGAAAATTAATTCTGTTATCGCGCACCTTTAACCGGTCAGTACAGTTTATAGTACAGTACAGTACAGTTAGAAATCAGTATGTCAGTAATCTGCGGCATATTACAAGTTCATAGTTAGGTCTCACTACTGCGACGTAACGCACTGGGCAACAAAGTTTTTCCAACTCATATCTACGACTTTCGTTCGCACCGAATCGGCTTACAGGGTCGTGGCTACGTAATGCGTTTAGTGTGAACAGGCTGTGTTCACATTAATTTTTCCATTTCTGCACCAGCTGAGCGTCGCAATTAAGAGTATATTACTTTATTATAGTATAGTTCTGTTTTTTTTATATCACAAAGTGGCAAACGAGCAAGCGGCCCCTGGAAATAAGTACCGCTACCCATAGGCATCCCCGCAACAAGGTAATGAGTTGCAGATGCGTTGCCTACCTTCATGGACGAAGGAGGGGACAAACAGAAAAAAGGATAATTCCATTCCCTGTCCATCCCCTCCTCATCCGTTAAATCCTCTTCCCATCCTTTCCTTATTAGAAAAGGGTAGGAGGGGGAAGAGGACTACAATTAGGTCTCCGGCACGTCACTCATCAGACGAAACGCAGAATACTTCTACTTCAGTACTACTACTACTACTACTTTTGCCTGTCTTCTGTGTCGTCGTGGTATTTCACCGGTCGAGCCGGCCCGGCCCATTCGTGCAAAAGATGTTGTTATTGCGGGCTCTACCACTGTTTTGTATCTTTGTAGATTCTTGTGATATAGCTTCTTACTGTGACGTCATGGGATTCAAATATCATGTTATCACGCAGGAGTCATTTAAGATCTGATTTGCTATGAATGAAATCTTCAAATTTTTCGTAATGTACAAATGTACTATTGTAGAAAATCGTCGCGAAACTATTCTATTTAGATCTTCCGTTCGATACATCAGACGTGATTACCAGCTAAATTGCTTTTACGAGCGACTGATGAAAATCTAGGTTGAAGTGGATTAATTAACGGCGCCTGTTTGTGTATTCAAGTTAAGAGTAGTTTTAACAATTATCTAATCAAGTTATTTCTATGATTAGTCATTTGAGTGTATAATATGAATTTCAAATTAATTTATCCTACTGATATTACAAATGCGAAAGTTTGCAAGTTTGAATGTTTGTTATTCTTTCACGCAAACAAGGCTAAACGGATCTGGATGAAATTTGGCACAGAGATAGATTACAGTCTGGAATAGCAAATAGGCCACTTTCTATCCCGGAAAAATGAACCGTTCCCGTGGGTTACATTTTTTGTTTTTTTGTCCACGTATACATATATTCCGAAACGGCTACTCGGTCGAAGCTGGGCGGATTTACACTTGTTTTAACACATGTTTGTATTTGTATTATCTCAGTTAACTCCACAATTTAAATTGAAAATTATCATATGCGATTGGTACTAAGTTATTACGAAACACTTGGTAAAATTAGGTGATATGAACAGATATACTATTCTAAATTTTTAGTCTTGATGTTGATTTTGAATAACAATGCGATAGGAAGTTACAAACGGATTGATTATTTTGGAGATCAATGAACTCGTATAACTTTAAGATGTAGATGAAAACGTTCACGACCGTGACCAGAGGGTTAAACAGATTTTAGTGATAGGTTGGCGTATAATCTATTTCGGGCCAGTAACGGTATGAATAATCGATGTCAGAGCATATGATTTGACAACGATATCCTCATCGTTTAGAAATCTTTAATGCTTTCCACCGTATGCTGTTCTTTCCTTCCGCATCCAACTATTTCAGGTTGTCTTCATTCTTTACGAGGTCATCGGTGCATATGGTATTCCATACCGCCCTACACTTCTTTCTATACGTAGCCTCTATTCCAACATGAAGCGCCAGTAGCTTAATGATGTACGGACTCCGAATCATGCACAACATGATTGTGGGCATGGTTCATGACAAGTGGTTGAACCACCCATTCCACTATTGTCGTGAACCATGTCCTAGCTAAGCTTAAGTTTAGATGGAATATATTATATTTATATTAAGCCTCCTTAAATATTTATTTTATTCTGTTTTTTTGTATTTGTTGTTATAGTGGCAACAGTTACATAATCTGTGAAAATTTCAACTGTCTATCAACTAATTATCATGGTTCATGTTATGTCATGATACAGCCTTATGACAGACGGATAGACAGACAGACGGACGGACAGCGGAGTCTAAGTAATAGGGTCCCATTCTACCCTTTGGGTACGGAACCCTAAAAAAGACTACTATCTGTCGTCACTAACTCAACAGATGTAGCCAATTAATTACCACCTTTGACTACAGTTACTTGGTATTAGTTTTATATATTCTTTAGACAATCAATCAATTTCATTTAAAACTATTAAACCGTTCTGCATTATCGATTGCTTTAAAAACTTGTATTATACTAAAATTATAATTGTGTGTCTTAGAAAGTATTGCATTTGGGAAGGCCATGCCAATTAGGTGGTAGATTGATTCAGACACGCGATATCATATTGGTTACGAATAATTTTGTTTGGAAAACGATACGAGTCGCGTCGTAAGTACTTGTGTTACACCTTTGTGGTTATGAAATCAGTTTTGTTACACGCAAATACGTCGAAGTAAACAAGGTCACAGGTTATAATGGACGAAATTATTTACGATTCATATTTCAATTTAGCTGCACAAGAATTTATATTAGAAATTCGGAAACAACAAACAACGATAAAAAATATACGCACATTAGGCGGACTATTTTCAGTTCATTAGTGCGTCTTAGTGGCCATCAAGAGCAGAGCAGTATGATTTATAGACTATAAGAGCTAACGAACCATCCGACTGACGGGTTCCTATCAAAGCTAGAAATTTTTTAAACGATGTTTTACTATTCGTCAATTAAGAAAGTACCATCCTAGCCGGCATCTCGTTTGAACCAACCTTTGAATTTATGAAGATGTAAAAAAAAATATTAACACAGTCCGGACTCACTCCCCTCGCTTCAAAAATGGTTCGTTAGTTATGGGGCTCTTAATATTGTCTTTCTTTAGTATGTCATATTTTGCAACATAATGTATACAGTAGATAGTATGTTTGTATTATACAATAGTATACAGTATACTGACTATGTTCGTTATCACAGAGAAGTAGAGTTAGAATTCTATACCAAAATCCATCAAAATTGTTTTTGTGGTTTAGGAATTCAAACGTAGTAAGCAAAAGTAACTTTCGCGTAAGACTATTATGTATTGCATCGATAGTATGGATTGAATACAACTATTAAATTTTTACTAAAGCCGTAGGAAAGTAATTAACGAGTTGTATATGCAAGAGCGTAATAATCGCAGCCTACCCTCATTCATTATTCATTGAGGAGTGCACCGCAGCGGACGTGTGTCGTGTGCGGGGCGCCGCATAGCACCGCATCGCGCATAACAAGTCTGTCTCCCGCTGATTTGTCGTCTACGTGTCGATCAACTTCGTATTAACATTTCAATGCGAAAAGAGAAGACATACAAACATAAAATTCGTGTGTATTTTTTAAAAATACTTCGTGTTCGAAACTGATACTTGAATATATTATTTCGTTTCCCATTTAGCAAACTATAAGTAAAGCACGTTTATTTATATTATTTACAAAGTCCTGATGGTAAGTGGCGATGTAAACAAATGATTGAAAAGGAATACATTCAGCACAGCTTTCCATTTGCACTTATTAACTTGAGACTTCAACTACTAAATAATTTATTAGTTCTACTAGCTGGAGACCCAATCCTCCTTTCCCACCCCTTCCACCTCCATTTCCTTTCCCTTATGTACCCTTTATATCATCCCTTGAATAATAATAAAATTGCAACATTAATTCGAAATCTCACTTACATAGAATGTTTTTTCGTGCTTTGTTTCTGCAATCAATAGCGTGTCGTTATAAAGTGTATAATGAGCCTGCATTTGGTTAAGGACGCCATATGTATTATATCAATAATGTATGCATTATTGTGGTTCAATTTGTGTGGCAAGGTGGACGAAACATCTGCACGCTGTCGTACTTCCTGCACTGGAATCACTGCGAAATCCACGCGACCACCTGTCGTACCTTTGACAGGTGCAGTGCCAAAATAAATCCCGTCGCATTGCCGGACACCGCTCTTACCACCGAGATACTAAGACTTGTCAAAAATGTGGCTAATTTATATTGTTATAATACTTGTTGGTAATGCTATTAATCTGTATAAGGATTCAACATAGCCAGTACATTAAGGTTAATACCGAGAGATAGCGATCTTGTAGAGTATACGACAATTTTGTACAGCTTTGAAATTGGGTAAGGTATCGTCAAATATAAACTCCTATACGCTGCTAAAACACACACACTTTCGGAGTTCTCACCAGGTTTGTTAGGTCGCAAATAAGACATGAACATTTTTTGGAACGCGAATTTTCACACAAATCCAACTTGAAGCTTATTAAGGCGAATGAACGCCCTTCTTGTCAGATTAGCCATGAAGCTATAAGGGCTTTTATTTATTGTGTTTTTACAGCGTCAAAAATAACATATTAAGCTATTACTTTATAGTTCACATAGTACATTGACCAAATGAATCTTATTAATTGCTTTAATAATACAGAATGACTATGCAAATTCAGTATCTCAACCCTGTGTTGTTTGCCAATAGTAAAATTGGAGCATTTTTTCCCCGGCATCCAGGCATTTGGGTCACCTGGAACGCTTCCAGATCCAGCTTGACACGTGATGGCCGAAATTATGTTTACAAAACGACCGGTTAAATCAATATAACAAATGTCGGATGAGGGCCGGAACAAGCGCATGTGTATTTTGCCAGCAACATGCACCATCTTTTGATATGTTTCTCAGGTGGAACTTCTACTACTTCTAATTTTAGCTGGAAAGCCATCTTCATTTTAAATGTCTGCATTCAAATGAGTACTGCATGTAACACATATGTATATGCATATTATACCCCTAATCGATCAAATAGTTTGTTGCTTAATATAAGCACGATTAAGAAGGTAGAGGTAGTAATATCTACCCGGTTTTTAACAAGCACATTGCTAAATGCGACTTGATATCTCAGCTGGCACGAATATTAAGGATTTCGTTTATATATACGTATAAAATGATTTGAAATTGAACCTCAGAAGAATCTCCGAACAGTTTTAAGTACGCTTATTCCTTAATCTAAGGTCGTAGTTTCAGTAATATCAAAAAATCTCATTTTATAAGATTCCGTCTTATATAGCAAAATATAACGGTGAATATGTACCTGTAATGTACCCTATGTAAAATACCAGTGGTTTGCGATCTAAGATTTCAAAGATAAATGTTGAATAAAAAAAAACACATCGTTTAACATCGTAGTTATATCATTAACAGCGCTCGTGAGAACGTATTGTTATAAAAAAAAGATGAGAACAATGCAACAATGTAACGAGATCTCCCATGGGGGTACAAACATGGAAAATTCAGCAAAAAAAAACTTTCTCATTTAGTCTCTTTAATACAATAAGGAAATTTGACGTGTAAGCATGCTACAAAAACTAAGGGAATTTTAGAAGATGAATACCATTTAATTTATTATGAGAAAATATATTCAAGATTGATCAAGATCGATCCAGAGTAATAAAACAGGAATAGTTCCAGGCATAAATCAAATCAGGGTGACTTAGATTTTTATAGACGCAAACTAAATCGCGTGATATGTCCATAAAGTTTAGGTTGGAAACAAAAGACAGGGGCGGGGATGCGATGCGTCATAGCGACCACCCTACAGAACGCACCCCTGACACCCTCGCCTCAAACAACTATCGATCCGTCCACCAGCGACATGCGCAAAGCCCGCCCTTTTGTTTATACTATAAATAATACATTTTTTTTACCGTAAAATAACTCGGTAAATTTAGATTTTGACATTATTCTTCTGACCTTTAGTTGCGTCATTTATCAAATAGCAATTTACGGATATCAATGATACTCACTGGCATTCGTTCATTATCTCTTCCTGGGAGCGAACCTGGACCGGAGCGAATTTTTCAACACTCTCCTCGTAATTCCCGAAGCACTTCGTAATTTTCTCATCAAAGGTGTTGACCAGATCTTCGAGTGATCCGGAAAATGTCTCCGTGAAATTATCGCCTTCGACATTTTGCATATTATCCTGTTTGCACTTCACCAATCTTGATACATCGTTGTCATTTATTTTATTGGAGTCGGTTTTCATTTTAGTAATTTCACTTTTCATATTGTTGATATGGTTCAGATGTATGTCATTGCCGTTAATGGTTTTCTGAGGATAATCAGCCGATGTTAAACAATCGTCAGCATCTTCGATTTGAGCGAGCGGCGCCTCGAACTCGAGCTCGGCCATCCTGGTAGCCGCTTCTCTCATGACCGTGCAAACACCCGCGCCGTCTACCGACCGCGCAAACACTGCGCTCGCTCGACCCGAAGCAAGCCCGAACCCGAACGTGCCGTGCGGTGTCGGTCGTCGATCGTCGCTACTCGCTTCCCTAACCTAATCACTAGCTAGCGCTAAGCTATAGTGTAGTAGTCAGTCACCAAAGAAGAGGACCTATAAATATCAAATAGTAGTCACTTTAATCACTTACGTTATGAATAGAAGTCGCGCGCCAGCGCCGGTATCAAGTGCAGAGTATAAGTTAAACAGCAACTGTATGCTCAGTAAAATACAAATTGCAGACGTCGCTCTGTAAATTTTAACAATCTTATTAATATTTGTCTATTTTATTGTTTATATTTCGATCAAAATATATCCACTAAAGGCATAAAAATACCTACAACCAAACAAGCGATAACTTCCAAGGAACTATATAATAAGAAATACGAAAAATTACATGCTTTTATTTTGATTGATGATTAAAATATTAAATTTATGATTTATTAAGGAATTTTCATAACTACTATTATATATAGTTACTGAAACTTGGTTTTTATTACGAATCATGAACCAGTAGAATAATTTTTAAATAATCACAGAATTGTCAAGTTGTCAAGTGTTGTCAGATTAAGTTAGATATTCTATATCATAGCCATCGTTGCAAATTATTAGAAGCATACCATAACTATTTTTAATATTAATTGTTTCACGTAATTACTTCGTTAATAATGTCGTTACAATTGAAGATAAGCAAGTATTTATATTTAATTGATAATAATAAAGCTTGCAACAATAAGCAATAGAAGGCAAATAGCAAATAGTTGACAGAAGGCAATTGACAGTTTCTCTCATGTCATTATGACATGGCATTTGGTAAAAATAATGGAAATTACCGAATAATATGATTTACTTTGTAACAAATGTTTTTGGACCTAAAACGTAAAATCGTTATGTTTTTAATAAAGCGCCCTGACTTGAAAGTAATATACGCGTGTACTCGATTGTACAGGTAACTGGTTGATTTTTTGTATATGAATACTTGGTAGCTTGTTTTTTTTAATACTGTCGCTGCTCTTGATTACAGCTATGGAAGAAGATCACATTATGACGTTCTAAATTTGCGTAAGAACTGTAGCGATAAAGAAATAAAAGCTGCATATATAAAATTGAGCAAACAAGTAAGAGAGATATTTGATATACTGATAAGATCCTTGTATTCAATTAAATTATTAGTGTACATAACATTTCGTTGCCAATAAAGCGAGAAAAATTTCATGACACCGTATAAAATGGAATTTTTAAACAAAATATTAAGTTTAGTATTACATTGGGTTAGATACATAGCAGCACATACCATATTATTAGGTATTAATTCTTAATAATATGCAGTAATTTATTTTTTATTATTAACAACCCTCTGGTGGATTACTTGATGTGAAATTTTATTGGAATATTCTATTCTACGTTTGGGGTAAACAATGCAAATAATAAAAAGTTATATTTAGTCTAACTATTATGAAAATGGATTCCTATGACATTTCCTTATAGGAGAAGGTGGCAAACAAGCCAATAGTCAACTGGATATTAATTGGCAGCTAAACGTAGGCATCTGCAAAAAGCTAATGAGCTACCTTTAATGCACAGAGTAAAAAAATGGTTATTTTTATATCTATTCCCTCCCCTTAAACTCCTTTTCCCCTTCCCATCCCATATAAGAGAAGGATTGCTTTAGTCATCAGGTGAATTGCAGAATCCATCTATGTGGTGCCTGTCTTCTGTGAGGTTGTGGTTTTTAACCCGTAGAGCCAGCCCATTTGTGCAGCATATGTTGTAGCGGGCTCTATCATTGTTATATATTTCTTAATATGTAACTGTTTTTTTCAGTACCATCCTGATAAGAATAAAAATGCTAGAGCCCAGGAACAGTTTGTGCAGGTCCAGGAGGCTTACAATGTGCTCAGTAAACCTGGCAGTAGGGCTCAATATGATACTACAATTGAAATAGATCTCAATGGCGGATATGTTTATAGAACGCATGTACCATATAAGTAAGTATTTAAATCCATGTTAATTGCTGGTAGATTCTGAGCTTTTAAGGAGAATTGAGTTAAACAGTACAAGTACTGTTAAAACCAGCTAATTCATACTAGAGTAACTGCAGACTGTTACAAAAGCTTTACATCCCATCTCATGTACCAGGGTTTTGGCAATAAGTGGCTGGAGGTTGAAACTCAGACCTACTATTGGATATAGGTAGATTCCATTAAGTTCAACTACAATATCTAAAAGATGGGTAGATTTTTTTGCCTTGCTTGGAAGTACAACTCTAAATTGACTACTAGAGATTTAGAGATTTTTCTCAATGTAAACATTCCATTATTTTTGAAAAGAAGCAAAATTGTATTCAAAGATTTAAAACAAGCATTGCTTACTAGACCTGAGATGCAAGCTAGTAAAAATCTAAAAAGGACATCATGTTGTTTTGTGTTTAGATGTCATACTTTGTTTTGTGTCAATGATAAGTATTGTAATGTATGTATGTCAACAGCTTACTCATTTTTGCTCCTTCAGTTGACAAATGTTATAGATCTCATGCTTTTGCATCACACTTTACGATTATAGTGAAAAATATTAGATTAATTCTGTATTAAGGGAGTGGTATTTAAAAATTATTATCAAACTTATCTGTGTTTATTTCTTTCAAATAAATTAATATTGGTACATTGATGGTTCAGTAATTTCATTAGAAACAACATCCTTCAAATCAATATGCAATAGTAACGGCACTCACGCTTGTAGCACGGGCGGAGGTGAGAGGTGGAAAGTAGGATTATTTTTACCTTATCAGAACAGCGGAATAACGACATCTATCAAAATATGAGATATTAGTAAGTTAGCCCTTGACAATGCTCCAACAATAGATAATGCAAAAACCCATTTTCAAATTGTTGGAGCCCATTTCGAAATTCTATATATATGTATGTATGTGTATGTATATATGTAGAAGAATTGCTTGCTCATTGGCAAGACTACATGTTATTAATTGTTTAATTTTAATGTGTTTCAGTTTACGGAACAATCCTCAATATTATGGCTCTTATCAAGATACTAACACAAACAGGAGCAACTCAAATGCCTTCTATGGTGTCAAAGGTGTTAAGAAATTACCGAACACAACAATTATCATACTTTGTTTTGGTATTGCCTTTGTGGGAGTGCTGTTACAATATGTTGTTATCAGGTATGTTATTTCAATGTCATCATCATCTTGCTGCCCTTCGCCAACTTATGTGGGGTCAGTGGCCATAGTATATACATAGCTTTAGGCTAAAGGTTTTACGGCCGGCCGCCTACCAACCCTACTCAGGAACCTTATTTTAATTTCATAAAGTAATTTAAAATTGATTTAATCCAAGTTTTAGTACTGATTAAGAAAGTACTGTTACAATAAATTTACCTCTTCCCTTTGCCACTCTTTCCTAAAAAGGATAGGATGGAAGAGAAGATGGGATTATTTTTTCTCATGTATCCACAGGTCTGTCCATTAAAGGTAGGTGTTAGCTTGTTGAGGATATCTATGGGTAGCGGTCTCTTTATATCAGGTGACTTTGCTTGTTTGCTTTTCTTCTTATTACAATCAATAGTCAATTAAAATATCTAGCTGGCCCGTCAAACTTCGTTGTTTATATGTTGTTATAATTAATAGATGGTTCACTGTTTTGGCGATAATAGCTTACATATAAAAGATAGATACATGCTGTTGCGGGCTTTTTTGTAGGACTATTTAAGGTAAACATTTTACATTGCACAACTATTATACATGTTTAGATCTAACGGTTTTTGAGCGCCCACCAGAATATTTCGCATGTGGCGGAATTTTTCCCGCTTATTTGACACCTATCGTTATATTTTGGACAGTTCACACAATATCATTGAAATCTATTCTTTAGTTTTTGTGTGAAAGAATAATAAACATCCCGTCTCTTACAAACCTGTTAATCTGTTAAACAAAATGCATTGATTGCATTATCTTAATTTATTCAATAAATTTTAGAGACAATCACAATATCTGAATGTGGGAATGTAGTACCCAATGGTACAACTAGTTACTGTAAACATTGAGAGTAGTCATTAGTAGTTTTATAGAAGTTATAACTTTTCAGAAATTCCTATTTATCACATCGACGACACATACAGGAGCGGTCTATGAAGCTAGGGGACGAACTGGACAAAGTTCGTGCAGCTGCTCAAGGAAAAACGAATGAGGTAATACATTCCCTAGTTACTTAAATCTCTTACTAAAATCTCTACAATATTTATCTAAGTAGACAGCTGTCTTTGTCAAATGTCTTTTTCAGATAAATACTTTTATATAGAAGGTATTGCAACAAGGAAGTAAGGATTTAAATTAAGCATGCTGTGTGTGTGCTTTGTAAGTTTGTGTTATTAGGCTGAGCCAAGTCTTTCGACATGAATTCATTATTTGTGCCTCATATTACTACTAGTGTATACCACTTTATTAATAAAGCATCTGATTTAACCTACAAATTACCACACAGCCGAAGTGTACTGTACCTACAAATCACACAAAGCTTCCGTTTATATGATTTTTGTATGGAAAATTTAAAGTGTTATTAATTGTAGAAAAAAAACGAGACAGTACATAAATTGGAAAAGGCTAGGGAGATGATTATTTTACAATTTAAATTCGACTATTTCCAGGCGCAGACAAGAATAATGCTGGAGAAAATTGTAGCGGCCTCCAATCCTTCAGCAGCTACCGCGTCTCTGGGACAGGCCTTGGCGAACGATAAAAAGTGAACATTTGACTGTCTATTTAGTGCAATTTACGTTTAGAGTAGATGTAAATATTGCTATAGTTAAAAGGAGCGGATCGTTAGTTTGTGGGCCTCGGGCTAATAGTCAGAAAAAACAACGAAATAAAAATCAATTTATCATATCGACTTAAATATCCTATTTTTCGTTGTCGAGTGACTCTTATTGCCCTCACTTACTTGGGCCCTTTATATCTGGACTGCGACTCTATTAAGAGTCTAAAATATTTCGAATTCTGTTTAATTTGCGTTCGGTTAGTAGTCATGCATTCAGAGTGTTCTGTGTTCTAAACAAACTTGTAAAATACGTAGATATATATAAAAAATAAAATAAATTCAATGAGTACTTTTATTATACATACAGACAAATGGTTGTTATTTTTGTAGTAATCTACCTCGATAGTTATTTCTTGTAAATATATTTGTATTGAATTTTGTAGACATGTTGAATGTTTTAATAAAAATATTTCATAAATATACTAAATTTTAATTTGTTGTTCTCTAGACGTATTCATTTATTTTTAATAAAGTACAATTATAGTTTCTAGTAATTAACATAAAATCGTTTATATTTTTGTAAACTTAATGGATGTATATTTTAGTATGCATAGTAGATAGACAACTCGAGTTTATCGAGAAAGTAGCAAGGTTATGTGTTTCATTGTCAGCATTCAAACATTCAGTCTTACAAATCGATTTCTGTCTGTCTCAGATTTCTTTATCAACAAAAATTGTTTCTGCTAGAAGTCCCTTCTGTAGTGTAAAGAAGAACTGGCAGCCTACACGTATTTCCATATTAAACGTGCAACATCCAATACAGATCAATGAAGACTTGCAGCCGATGTCACAACTTAAAAGAAAATGGCGGCGAGTGCTTGGTGTGCGCGCCCAAAGGTAACGACATTACCTACACTGAGGTTGTGAAGAAAATAACCTCATATTTATACTGAAAGTCTCTTTATTGTTCGAACATCTGATCTTAAGTAACAACCAAAAGTAAATATGTAAAGTAACAAAACAATAAATATATTTAATGTCATTGCTTTTTTCCTATCATTATAGCACAGTTGATATCCTACTGCCCATAATATATGGGTGTATTAAAATCATGCGTGATCGTATTGAATCATTCACGTAACGTAAGTCCCGAATAAAATGCATAATTAAGTTAACAAAAAAATTAATTTTTATTAAACATCTAAAACAACTCCTTAACAAAGACGCGGTCGTAAACGTGCGGTGGGTCAGGCACTATGAGGGGCTCGCCGTCTATCTTGATGTCCGTGTAGCGCGCCTTATAGTAGCAGGTAAAGTTGTGCCTCTCGGCCGCCTTCGCGGAGTACTCACTAGACGAGTCCAGACGGGCTAGTCTCACGCCCCGTTGCCTTAATAACTTCCTGGAAAATACAACGCACAGATAAATATAGATCATAGACTAGCGGTAACGAAATAGACGGGACAATAGAACTGTGTGATGTTTTTCACGTATAGCATTGTATGTCTTTATTACTTAGTAATTTATAACGCTCGTTGGTGTACCTTGTACGCCTTAAAATAATAGTATACTGTGTAGTAAAAAGAGAAATTTTAGCAAAAGATTTTCCCTTTTCGGGTTGACTAAGCGATTGTGCTGTATTAAATTATTACTAACTACTACTGTAAGTTCAAACCTAGAATATGTTACATTATAAGTCTTTTTATAGGAAAAGGTAACAAACGGACAAGCGGATCTAAAGTGACCGCTACCCAAAGACATCTTTGCTCCCTGCGCCGCGGTGTCATTGCGGTGACGCACGGTTACTAAGTTACTATAAGCGCACACACAGCAGCTGTTGCAGACGGCTGGTTGTATCTGCTCTGTGCGTATGAGGCCTTGATTTACATACAGTTGAATATAAAAATATCTTTCAACGTACTCAGTTTCCTCCACTAAAGCTACCAAGATTCCTCGGTTTCTCCAGTCTGGATCAGTAGCCGCTACTTTTATTTCCACCAATTTGTTGTCGTTAGGAAATTTCTCCCATAGCCGCGAACCCTCTTCTCGTTTCGCTAGAATATGGAGTATCTTCTTGAACCTTGGATCTTTGCTTGCTTCAGCACGCTCGAATAATGCAATGCCGATCCCCTAAATAATTAGGTCAGAATGTTTAATTTTGTTTGAGGGAGAGAATGTTGAGTAATTCCACGGTCATATGGCTATACAGCCTCGGAAAACCCTCGCCTCTTCTCTGTCTACCTGCTTAAACACCAATTTACGAAATACGATAGTACATTACAAAATGTTATTCTTAAAAAAAATCTCACATTACCTTATAACATTAGCTATCCATTTTACACAATTTCACTTAAATTTATCCAACTACTTGCACAAAATTACAACATTTCCGATGAAAGTATAAAAAGTGTAATGGCCGCCATGTATGGTAAATGACGTTTGTTTATAACAATCATATCTCGCAATGAAACATGGTATATATGCTTATCAGTTACTGGCTTATCTTAATGTTTCTCTGTTTAGTACGTACTGACTGTTGACTGTTATAATAACGCCGCTAAAAAAATGACTTGAGATCAAAATTGTTAGAGCTTTGTAACGTGGTCCAATCTCTTTTCTTATACTAAAAACACCTACTGAATTAATTGATAACCATATCGGATGATAAAAAAGCTACTAGAAGCTGTTAGCTTAAAGGTGATTCGGTATTCTAAGCGGACTTTCTTTGGCATAGACAGCCTTTATGCGACTATTAAATCGACAAAAAATAGGTGATATTGTAAGTCTTTACCTCGTTTAGAGGGCACTTCTCATTTATAAGCACCCCGACTATTTTGCCTTGGCTGTCAACGGCCTTGAACGAGAGTCCCTCGTGCAAGGGGGACATGCAGAACTCCTCCAGCTCTGGACATTCGCCGTCCGTGCAGAGCTGGATCTTCATATTCAAAGGTTCATCGACGAAAAACGTTCTGTAAGGAATTAAGCGACTCAGAACTCAAGGAAATTAAAAATGGATGGATTATGTAATCAAAAACACTTTGAAAGGCCTACGTCAATCATTGGACTGCTGCAATCTGCTACTCTTGTCGGCACATAACTTGACAAGAATCGTTAATGCGATGCCCAGAATTCGTTTTTTAGTTTTTCATATGAAAATACCCACTTACCCACAACTCCAAAACCTTGCGCGTTACGTGCCGCTCATATAATTAGTTAATTTTTGACAATGGCACTAAAATAGGAGGGTATGAACATATTAAAATAATAATGACGTAAAGTTATTGAACGCGCTTTACAATTTTACCAGTGGTAGAGCCCGCAACAAGAACATCTGTTGCCGAATTGGCCGGCTCGACCGGTGAAATACCACGACCTCACAGAAAACAGGCGTGAAGTAGAAGTACTCTGCGTTTCGTCTGATGAGTGAGGTGCCGGAGGCCTAATTTCAGTCCTCTTCCCCTTCCCACCCTTTCCTCATAAGGATAGGACGGGAAAGTGAAGAGGATTGGACGAGGAGGGGGTTAGCGGGGAAAGGGAAATGTCCTTTTTCCTGTCTGTGCCCTCCTTTGTCCATTAAAGGAAGGCATCTGCAATACATTTGCCTGTTGCGGATGTCTATGGGCAGCGCTCACTTATCATGAGGTGATCCGTTTGCTCGTTTGCCACCTTATCATATAAAAAAAAAATCGCACAAGCTTTTTAGCTTATTAAAGCGTTGAATGCATCTATCTATTTACCCATCAATCTAATCGAATCTCTCGACATCATTTTTTACTAATTTCAAGATGCTAGAATCAGGATCATCAGGATAAAAAAAATGTCGAGAAAAACCACATCTAGTTGAAATTTAAAAGCTCCTTTATTTTTTCAATAGACAAAAAATGTATTATATTTTCGTCGAAACTGTTCCAAATTCAAATAAGCATGTTGCTGACACGTGCTGCTGACGCGTGTTGAGCATGTTGCTCGCACACCCAATTAGGTTTTCCTTTGTCTAAATATTGTGTGACGCGGCTAAAGAAGTCAAAATAACGCATTGAGATCGAGAGAAACGGCAATCAGTAAAAAATTGGGAAACTCTTTTATTCTTTCGCGATGTCGAATAGCCACTGTAACTACAATATTTCTATAAATACTGACATGATTTCGCCTTTTAATAAAAAAAGGACAGAGGCAAATGATACAGATTAAAATTTCAGAACATGTTGCAGTTATTTCATTATTTACATTTGTAACGTTTTAGCAATGTCATCAAATTTTCATAGCAATATAATAATAGGAAAAATAATTAATATAAACGTAATTTGCCCATGTTAATTTGCTCTCCAACATGCCATACATTCGTATTTCCTAGTGAGAAATACCTAGACATTTATTGTCTTCTTATAACAAATATGAGTGTGTGAGAACTGAGAATCAAAAAAACATTAAGTCATTCGTATTAACTAGTTTTCAAGCAAGATGTTGCTTGTTCTCTAAGAAATATCTTCTAAAAATCTAACAATGTTTTTACATTACTACTATACCTTGTTTCACAGCAAGGTGTGATTTTTGTAAACAAAGGTTTTTACGTTAAAATTTATAAATTCCAAAATATTTTCTTTTATCTATCCATATACGATTTCCACAAAATTATTTCATTTCCGACGATAATAAAAGTGTAGTGTCTAGCATGTATGGTAAATGACGTCTGTTTGTTTACAACAATCATATATTGCAATGAAACAAGGTAATATGTTATAAAATATGTAGAATATGATTTAAATCGGCTTACCAGGATCGTAAAGGATATTAACCTAATCCTGTCTAATCTACTATTGTAGCTCAACGGCTACACATAGTTTTGGAAATTCTACTTTTTTTCTTTTCGACTGAAAATGACTTAAACTTAAATGTAGATTGCTTTTGTTGCTCCAAGTTACAACTTGAGCTAATGCTTACTACCTCAAGCAAACAACTTGTTACCAGAAAATAATAAATAGCGTTTTTCCTTCCCGTAGGTATTCCTTAATAATTGTGCATAATTTTAACCTGTTCACCAGTTAGTCAGAGCAGGAAATATGCCTGTATTGTATACAATATATTTCATATTAAAGTAAAGTAAAGTACGATAAAAACTCTCGACCGTATAACTTATAGGATGGCCACAGGTTGCCACAAAGACTATTTTATTTTATTTTATTTAATGCTAAATTTTTTAAAGGCAATTTCGACCTCTCTTAGGGCGCAATTCCAGTCTATCCTAAGGGTGTCTAGATTCGATCTAAGTTCATTATGAATCTCAGAGATACATATAACTTAACCGCCCGTAGTCTAGTATTCTCAATTTAGGGTTACTTTGAAGCCCTGGCACTAGTTTTCCCTTTGAAAGTACTTAAGCATTAAGGGTAAAGGAAGTTCGGGAATGAACACTTTATAAGTTTATGTTAACGACTACACTTTACGTAGTTAAAAAAGAGAAAAAGTCAAATATACATTTGCCAACCTTTTAAGTAGACTTAAGACTTCGTCGTGATCTTCAACAAGAAGCGGCGCCACAGTAAATCCACGTACTTCACACATCGTTGAATTTTAATGGAGTACTAGAAAAAGAGGAAAATCTGATGCTAAGTATTCTGGCCAAAAAAATTATCTTTAGCAGTCGACCTTCTTGACAGCATGCAGGCAATAAATAGAGAAATGTATGTTGCAAGAGTAGCAGTGTAAACAGGGGACGTCCAAAGAGAACTTATATCGATCAGATTAGTGACATACTAAAGAAGAGTAATATAATTTAACAGTGTAATGTAACAGGCCGGCTCGACCGGTGAAATACCACGACCTCACAGAAAACATGCGTGAAGTAGAAGTACTCTGCGTTTCGTGTGTTGAGTGAGGTGCCAGAAGCCTAATTTCAGTCCTCTTCCCCTTCCCACCCCTTCCTCATAAGGGGGATATGATGGGAAAGGGAAAAGGATTGGACTTGAAGGGGATTAACGGGGAAAAGGAAATATCCTTTTCCTATCTGTCCAATAAAGGTAGGCAACGTATCTGCAACACATTTGCTTGTTGCGGATGTCTATGGGGACGGTCACTTTACATCAGGTGATCAGCTTGCGCGTTTGCCACCTTCTCACATAAAAAAAAATAGTGCCCGTAACCGACGAACATGTGTGCGTTGATGTATGGATATCGAAGAAACGAGGGAGGTGTGCCAGGATTGCGCCAAATTGAAATCCATGATCCCTCTGGGTTATGAGCGTGAGCGCATTTTGTTATAGTGGATCGCTCTCATAAGACTTTCGAGGTGGGGTTTTGGAAAGGTTTAGTTAAGATTAAAGAAATGTTGTAGATAAAGGTAAATTATAATGTTAACAAAAAGTAAAATAGGTACCTTACGGTACAGGATAGCGGTAATAATCACATTTTACATACTAGGTAAGTAATATTTGACCGTTCAAATGCATTTTTTTCAAGTCTTGTCAGTTTCTGATAATCTTGAATTAGGCACTAACGAGTTTGATAAAAATGGAATCACTTTTCAGCCTACCCCAGTAGACTTAAAAGATAGTTAGCCTCGTTAATAAGTAGCATCAGGTATGAACGTGACAAGTGCGAATGTAATGCTGTTCTGAATTATGTATTTTTGAACCTTGGTTCGCCTTATATATGTGTCGGGCGTACGAATCATTGACCGATAAGTGAACGACCTCCAGCTCTTACCAGTTTTACAAAATAAAAACACTAAGTTTATCCTCTCAGATAACCAGATAATCATAGACAAAATGCTAAATTGCATGAGCTACGAAAAACATATATTGAGGTATACTATAGGCTATTTATTCACAAACAATAAAAGGTTAGGATTCAACGATTAATATATTCTCTTTTACAGACATAACAGAAGAATTTCTTATTGAAATTATAATATGTACGCCATAACAAAAGCAGATTATCACTTTATGACTTGTACGATTTCGCATTATGCGTCTTTTTTGACATATAATAGTTTTAGATATATGAATTTAGTTATTAATTATTGAAGTATAAGAAAATGATCGCCATCAAGAATGTTTACCAGCGACATCAATATGCATAAACAAAATTAAAATGCATAAACGCCTACCTCTTTTTAGCGTGGATCCAACACGTAATTTATATCTATTAATATGCGCTTTTATCAATCTACTAGCGACTTAAAACAAACCAATATCGACAATTAGACACAAATATTTTCGTTCAACACGCGAGCTGGTTAAGAACTCGTCCTGTCGGCTTGACGCTCGCTTGTGTTATAACGGTGTGAGATAAATATAGGTGTCATTGCATTAATGCATACATACATACATTAAGGTATGGTGGTGTTGTTTTCCTTTTCATATGCGGTAAAACCGGTCGACAAAAGTGATTCAGCAAAATAAACAACAAGAGAGATATGACGCGCCTTATAGTCTGTCAGCCAGTAATGCCCGAAACGAAGATGCTATTCCATAGTTACTCGTATTGTGAAGGCTTTACACAAGTTGGTGATTTTTTCTTTAAAGTGCAATATTACATAGTATACAATAAAAAAACTGGAAACGAAAACTGTCGATTGTAAGAATAATTTTCAAAATTGATTCAAAGATGTCTGAGTTATGTTCTACGTACTATAGCACGAAGAATAGTATACAAGGCTCCAATAACTCGGGCTTTGTGTACACATAGTTGTTATCAGGGGAAGTATCACCTACTCATCGTTTTATTTGCTATCTGAGGTACAGGAATCCATTCCATCTCACAAATATTAAAATACAGACGTTTCGATGGAGGTTTGTACTCAATCACGTCAGAAAAAATAAACAGTTCTGACTGAAATTTCGCACAGAGGAGAGAGTCACATCGGCTACTTTTCATTCGGGAACGGGTTTCAATTCAATAGATTTAGTTTCGTTCTTCATAGACCGTCTTTGTATCGCTTATCATACGTTTAAAGATTCGAATAGAAAGCTTGGAGGAGAATATCTACGCTATACCTCATCAGAATTTGGAGTCTTTCATAGTAGGGTCTCTGGTTAAAGCAGCGGCAGAATTATGAAGACGTGAATGTGGCGCGTGCTGCTATCGATGAGTGGCCGCGTCGATTAATTGCATGGATTCAAATTGTGAGACGGCATGTCGAATAACATAAATAAAATTGTATACTACATATAACTACCTTTCATTTCATATATAACGTCTGAATAACTAACAAAAAGTGTGTAATTTATTGCATGACATGACTTATGACCCGGCTATGTATATATATATATAGAAGATTAAAAGTTCCCTGAAATTCAATTCATGTCGTTTAAATAATCTGTGAGGTCTCATTCCTATAAAAAATGATGTTCCCACGCCGTTTAACCTTAGTTCTATATTATCAAGACATTTAAAAAAATAATATTATATTCCTCTTAAAGATTATTAAAATAACTAAATACGGATGACGTAAGCTGAAAAATAAATTTTTCGCAAAATTTTCGAATAAATAGGAAAAGAAAACAAATTACTTAAATTAATACATTAATTTCATTTTAATCACAAGAATACATGAGAAGATTACACGTAAATTGACTAAGCAATCAATTGACAAAATTTCATAAATTTTGATAATACCTTAATTTTACATGTATATAAATATTAACACATTTCTAAAGGAACTACATTTGGTGCTAAAAAGAAACACATCAAATAAAACGCCTGATATTTATAAAGAGCTATTTTGCAAAAACCACACATTGCTATTTGTAAGAATTTATTCATGTTTTTACTTGTTCAAAATAAGTAATTGTAAGTTTAAAATCTATTGTATTTTAATTTTGTAGCTTAGTACTTACAAATATAGCTGTTCCATAACTTGAGTAGTTTGTTTTAATGAATAAAAATGTATTTTTTTCAGTCTATAAATATTTTTTTTATTTTGGGATATCACATAAAGTTTCCAGAATTTTGGAAGTTTCGCAGGTACCAAAATTCTCCTCGTTAAAGCTAAAAAACAAAACTCTCACTAATATCTTAATGGAATGGTCCTAGGTTGACAACAACAATCGTCTATTCCTAGTTTCCAAATGAACAACGTAACTGGGGTACTTCTTATTGGTAAAGCCGACGATATTTTATGTTGAAGAGTCAATAATATATGAAAAAATAAAAAAACACTATACATAAACTTATCTTACAAATATATACAATGTGACCATAATGATAACTTGTTTCTCGATTTTCTACGAAAGTTAAATAGATATTTGCTATCATAATGAATAAGTCATCTATTAAAAGTTTTATGTAACATGAAGCAAAACATTAAGTTAATAAACAGTATCGTAAGCCAACAAGTCGTGCTAAAACATAATTGTTCGACATTAATAACAACATTTATTACATAACATCTCTTAAGACGATACATAATTATAAATTACTAACAATCCGCCCTAGCTTCGCTCGGGTAGACAGATAGACAAATAAATAATTAAATATAGCCTAGGTTACTCGTTGATACAAATGTCATAACAGTACTATTAGTAAAAGAATTATTAGAATTGGTTCAGTAGTTTTTGCGTTCATCCGCTACAAATAATCAATTATATATTTTTATAACATTATGTAAACTAAATACATAATATACAAGTAATTTGAGTACATAATAGGCTTGTCTTGGAGTGGAGAGACACCTTGACTTGTGCCAATGTCAAATCACTTCATTTTATAAATAAATTCGTAGAAACTGAAGTATCGGCGATAATGATATTTATAGTTATTATTCCTGTAATTTATTGCAAGATAACTGGAATTAATTTCCTGTTTAGATATATCTCAAGTGTGCATGCTTCACTTTTGTGATGTACATTATATCTCTTAATTCTACTGGTAACTCATTGTTGATGGTGATTCTGAAAAGAAAATTGAAAGTTTTAATATAAATGTCAACAAAACAAATTTTTGCTATGACTAGAGCTCTGAGCTTATACTAAGCTTTTGCATAACCTTCAGCATTGGAGAGACACTAGAAGAATGAGAGTAGATAACTCTTTCAATTGGAGCTGGATTTTGTAAGCTAGTGCCACGTAGCCAATATTGAATGGCGACACCATGACTAACCCTGGTCACTGTCATTCCAGCGGTGTGGTCTTCCTCTAACAACCGCCAATTAGAATCTAACAGCAGGAGTGTTAATTGCAAAAGGTGACTATGTCTTCTAAAAAGGGCGTACACACCTTTCTTTATACCTTATTCGATAACTTGATATTTGTGATTAGTAAGTTACTTACTTTGCTTATAGCTCTTTGATGTAAACTCTCGCTTCGAGATGTGGCGGGGGCGGGTGCGGCGCATACGGCAGCTCCTCGTAGAAGATGCCATACACGCTCCTGAGAACAAATGGTATTTGCTTAATATATCATTAGATAGTAGTGGATCAATAATTTTATTCAGAATTTTCCGTGCTACTTTAGAGCATATGAGTTTAGCTGTTTGTATTATGATCAGTGGATGTATGTACGACTGGACTGATTTCAGTGAAATCTTATATTGAGGAGTCGAGAAGAAACTAAGAGTACATCAGCTTGGACTATTTTGGTTGTACAATAAGCACTATTTCATATTCTTACTTGTAGTTGAGTCGCTCCGCCGCGGCCGCTGAGAAAGCTGATGTGGTGTCCATGCGCATAGCGCTAGCGCCTACCTCTCTAGCTAAACGTCTGAAAACAGTAAATAATTAACAATTACATAGCTCGCACATTTCAATCAATATGTTGAATTCATAAAAACTACAGAAAATAATTTTAGTCTAGTAAGGGGAAGCAAGTTGTAGGTTGTTTGACCGTATTATTGAAAATATCCCACAATTATGTTTCTGTAACCACTTTGGGCATAGGTGCAAGGATCACAGATCGATCCCTTGCAGCATCATGTCCACTCCTTAAACGATGACACGATTGTCCATCTATACTGTTTGTGAAGTCTAACAAACAAACTTATGTGTATGTATGTATGCTGCCATTTCAAATACTTTTGGTAGGTTAGACAGATAACCCATAGGATCAGGTTAATAGTTAATATTTACTAAATACGAGGTTTATGCCAGAGGTTTGTTTGATACGCCTTATGCACGTGATAAGTTGAAGCATTAATAATAATTATGTTTCTTTTCATTGTCCTTAATAACTGCGCCCGCAAATTAAAGGACGCGACGGTAGCACAATGGACAAATTGGTAAATTAGCCACGCACACAAAACATAAGTACGCAGTCTCATATATAGGGTTGCCAGATGAAGGTTCTATTTTCCACAGGGTTATTTGGTAATTCAAATTAATTTATTTATTTTGAAAAATGTCTCCCCACAATCGTATGAAGTGGGAGTTGTCACATTTAAACCAACGTGATAGGTGAACTCATGAGCGTTGTCTGGTCCAACCAATAATATTTTAACTATTAAACATAACTTCAAGAACTCATCTTCTAATTCTCTGGAAGTTAGAATTCTGCTCAGGTTTTTTTCAGAAGAGTATTCCCTTAAGTGACCGCTAGCCAGCGACGGATGTCTATGCAATAACTAATGAGTTGCAGATGCGTTGCCTACCTTTAATAGATCTGCCTACCTTTAAAATATCCTCTATTTCCTTTTCCTATCCATCCCCTCCACAGTCAAATCCTCTCATTCTTTTCATATTAGAATTCAGGAAGGAGAAAAAGACTAGAATTAGGTCTCCGGCACTGATTCATATACATCGAAATACTGTAGATTATCTCCGTCTCTGTGTGTAATTTCGAAGTCTTCTTCAATTTATCGGTTTGTGACAACCCTACTGATACGGCCTACTTTGTCACCCGACATCACAATTGCATAATGCAAGCGTCTTTATTACTGTCACATTATCCTGTCGGCAGCTGTCACGCTTTTTCGTTAACAGATATTATCTGTAGCACTAGTGCAATGCAACACTTGTAATTATTACTGTTTATGTTTATAATGAAACAATATATGTTTATGTTATTTATCTACTAATAGTATTAAAGGGCAAACTAGTCAATGTCAGCAGGGTTAAGGTTTTATGCAAGGCGGAACAATGGTCATGCGCAATTTTCTTTATCGTATTAATAGGTTATCGCTTCCATTTTATAGCCTTCCATAAACTACTGTAGTCTCGATTGCGGATTTCTTATGAAACTGTTGAAGCTTGCAGCTAAGCGAATTTTATTTTTAAATGTCTCTACAATTTCTAACGAATAACGAAAAGGTCTAGTAAGTAAGAAAATAATGCAACAAATAAATTGGTAATAGTATATAATGACTTGAATTATAGTCTTAACTCCGATATTAAGACCATTATTAAGTAATTTACAGAGACAGCCTCTAGACACCTTAAAAGGGCACGGTGGTATTTAAAATTACATTTAAAATCAGTTTTCGCAGGATTTATGACCTCATTTGATTACGCTTTCTTGATAATTATAGCAATGTCGACTTGTGTGCGGTAATCCGATGATTTCTATCCAAGCATTTCCACTGCAAGCCTTCGCAACCCCACCCCAACAATGAAACAATAGAATACTTTGATGTTACGAAAAGAGACTTAAAATATATAAAATCCACACGACTTTTATCCTTAATGGGGTAGACAGTATGTGAATTTTCCTTGAAATAAATTAATAATGTTGTTAAATTGTTCTACGAAAATGATAACGATCACAGCGTTAGCATTTATCGCTTAGCTTAATTAGAACGTTTAACGTTCAGTTTTGTTGACAAAATTGATTATAGTCTTTCTATACGCGGATTACTGTTCGAAGTAACTGGTTATCACGTTTAATGATTGGGCGGTAACCTTCAATTAAAATTAATATCAGAGAATTGCAATATTATGCATAACTATGATATATTACTAATAAAACATCTAATACGAGTTTAAATAAAAACATAATAATTGAAAAACCTAACAAAAGAATACAAATATATAATATAAAAGTTTAAGTCTTTATGTACTTTATAAATCGGACTATTTAATGAATAATAATAATATTTGTTCTCTACTTAAGTTACCCACATCGAAATATAAGCTGGTACGTCTTTTAAGCGTCAACAATTCCCCTGTATTCAGAGGTTGGTAATATGTGCATTACTGTTTAGTACTTCTTGAAAAGGATTTGACAAGGTGTGGACATAACAGAGCAATAGGCTTCAATCACTCTCGTGAAACCATAACCTAACGCGGAACAATAAAATTCCAGGACATAATAAGCGGATCGAAGCGAAAAGAATTGAATAAATCGCAATAAAATTACTATCGAGGCTATTAAGGCGCATTGTTTGTGCATTTTAATGTGCCAACAACAAGACGTAATTCGTCATAACCCACAATCGTAGGCAGGCGCATTTAATTATAACTTGAGGGCAGCATTATTGTGATATGAACCGAGTAATTGTTTACCATAAAAGTCTTTATTGAATGTCATACATTAATAATGTCAAGGTGATATTCAATATAACTAACAATTTATAGATTTTTTATTTATTTATTTAAAATGAATTTATTACACAATCAATGTATTTAAGTCTACTCGTACACTGTGTGCGTGCATTAAGTTTTATTCGTTTATTTTACATATAGCTGATATACAACGCCGTCGATGTCACCACCATTTGCTAACATGACGAATGTTTCTAGGGGTGGGTCTATTCCCTCTCCTTAAAATCCAACCTTTCCCCCTCTTATCTTAGGTTCTCTTAGGTTTTCTTGCCTTGCATTAAATAATGTGATATGTTATTTGAATAATACTGGTACCAGATACTAGAATCGAAAGAGTTTAGAAATATTCTAGTGTCTGGATAAAAGGCCAGGAGGCCCAATTTCAGGCTTTTTCCCCTTCCCATGCTTCCCCAATAAGAAGGTAGACGTGTGGGGGATTGAATAGAAAAATATCCTTTTTCCGGTCTATCCGATCTAATGCCCATTAAAGGTAGTGCGACACATTTGTTTATAGTGGATGCCTATGGGTAGCGGTCTCTTAACATCAGGTGAACTGCTTGTTCCTTTGCCATCTTCTCCCATAAAAAAGGAATTCAATCGAAGAAGAATTCGACGAGCACAATGGCTATTTTATTATATATGGCATTAAATAAAACTGTCCTCTTCTGAAAATGGCTGACATAGGTTACGATGGTGCGATATTTTAAAGCATAGAGTTTTTTGGTTCGTTTGATGGCATTGGTTTACACTTACTCGGACTCTTCGCATAGGACTCTCATCAGGCCGCGTCCCCGCCAGTCGGAATGTGTGGATGCTATCCTCACTTCCATGACCGTGTGACACTCCTGTGCGAGCTTATCCCAGATGCGAGCCTCTCTGTCCAGATGACACAGCAGCTTGAGGATGCGCTTGAACTTCGGATGCGGGCACTCATCCGATTTGTCTGTGTAGTCCACCTCCTGTGTGAATTGTAAATTGGTTAGGGTTAAATCTATCAAATTTATGTCATACATACATACAATTTATAATTCATAAGTAAATCAAGAAACATTTTGAAAGTACCATTATTTATTCTTATACACATAGATTTACATTTATAATTCCAGATACCCCGTTCCGTACAAAAATGAGGCTCGATTTTTCTGCGAATGTCGAAAGCGTGTCGGTGATACCCAAATATGGAGGGGACGTGTTCTTAAAAATAATATTTATTCATAGGACTATTAAAACGGTGTTTATAAAAATACAAAAATATTTAAACAAAAAGCAAATATTATTCGATATCTTAAATTTTAAATAAACTATACTTCGATTTCACCATTTGCATTCGAAAACAAGTTTAAAAAAACCTACGTTATGCTTAATCGAGTTTATAGTTCGATTCTAAACTTGGTTTTCGATAAACGGATTATACCAGCTACAATGTGATCGCGTTTACGATAACGATAAAGCGTAAACATCACCTTCGATCTAAGATATTTATACAGTTTGTCAACGTAAAACTGTCATATGTAGCTGTCAAATTGAAACGCGTTTACAGAGTTAAACGCCAAAAAACGGCCGTTCGGAATTTAAACTCAGGGCACCACTGCGTTTAGTTTATGTTGGTGAAATGCAACACAGACATTTTTTATACTTAAGGTGGTTTCACTCTTGGGTCCTGGATGGTCTATCAGGAGGTATATGTAACTTTGCTTATACGTTTAATTTGTTGAAAGAGGTATTGCAGGGTCGACCGACACATCGCAAAGGGACATCCGAGACATAAAATAGTAAAAGGGGCAAGTGAGCTGCGGGTCGCCAAATGTGTAGTGATCACGGCGCTCGTGAACATACGACACCAGAGGAACTACAGACCAGCCTTTAAGGAATGAGTACGGTCTCTTCTTGAAAGACCTTAAGTAGTATTAAGCCCTTCAAACTACCACAGGGTCAGATCGCTATACGATATAACATAATAGACGTTCCTATTTTTATCTTATTTAGTTGGAACTAATGCAGCCCTGTTTTTGTTGACGGGAACCGGCGGAGCGGATCGACCTCATCGAAGCGTGCAGTAATACTTTTACTTGGTAATTTATTAGTAATGGTTCGGTTCGGTCGTATTTTACAGTATTTGTAACCTAAATAAAAATTAATTGTTAGGGATACAGGTAGTTCCTCCTACCAGTCTTAGTTTAATTTGATTAATTTAACAAGCGGAATGCCCGTGGCAACCAGTACTCAAGGGCCGTGCTACTCATAACACCCGGATTTACTGTTATCGGATAAAATTTGAACCTAGAGGCCGACAACTCTTAATTTTGAAACTGGTGATCACCCAATAAAATCATTCGTTTGCTTATAGTCGCTCGTCTGTACATCTCGTTTAAAAACCTTATATCGTATTAAAATACAAGAGAATAAATCTGAGGAAGAAAATATACTTGTATTAATCACTTAATCGCCTTATGAAAACAATTTGTCATTGAAAGTTATGTGGAAAGGGAATTCAATTTGTAAAAGCTCTCTGGCAACGGCGAGGTCTTGTTTCGCGGGAGAGGGATTCTTCCCGGGCTCCGTTGCTAGGCAACCTTTTATCGGTTTTCCGTCATCTGTCGCAAACTTGGAATTTTCAAGAGAATTAGTTTGTGGTCGTTTGTTATTTTTCTTTTACGAGAAAAAAGATGGAAAAATAATATTATAGTGTACGCATTTTTTTTTCTACCGGCGATATGGGCTAGGTGTACTCTTTAGCCGACATATGAAACAACACAAAGGTTATAGATATTTAGGTATATGGAACACAATCTTGCGTAACACTATCTCGACGCTTGTCACGTCTGTCTCAAGGGATGACACTGGTATCTTCACTAACATGCAACCCAGGCAGGCCATTAAGTTAGAAGCGAACTGCATTGATTTTCATGTATATGATACTAGCGTCGCCCCGATTTCGCCGGCCCCGTCCCGTGTAGATTCTCCATACAATCTTTCATACTTTAGACATTTAGAGTATGAATTTAGAAAAATCCCTTTTTAGTGCTCGCCTACGTAATAACAAAAATCTCTGTGCTAAATTTCAAGTATCCCGGCGAGTTCATACACGGTCACAGATAGTTATATTTATATATTGAAGATACAGAACGTGACAAGAGGGTAGGTAAGCATTAACGAAAACTGATTTATCCATCAGGTATGCAGGAATCACACAATAACAAATGGATAGTAAATTAATAAATGGATACAGAACTCAAGGACTTCAGGACCTTGAAGAAAAGAAATGTTATTTGAAACGATAACAAGAAATGTACTTACCGATTGCTTTGAAGCTAACAATACAACAATGGAGACTAAATGTAAGGGAACAGAAAGGGAACAATTACTTACAAATCAGTCAGTCTGAGAAGGATTTGATTAATATCTTATGTAGGTTGTTGTAATTATTAAGAAATATAAATATTTTTTTGATACAGGCCTACATTTATTAACGAATATTTTTAGTTATAGAAGGTATAAGTACCTTGTTGTAAGTAGGTAACACGATCGAAGTTATAAATATAAAACCTACTTATATAGTTTTTAATTTTGACCTTTTCGCTAAATCCCTTTTAAATTGTATGTAATCTTTTAGTGTGTTGTATAAGATAATGTCAACGCGCAATTACAATCGCGATACTTGTATAATAATAATGTTGATTAAAATTAATTATGTTAAGTTGACACTTCCTTATTAATATGATGTCATAGGACTTATTGATATTATACGAGTGTACAAAAGTGAGTCGCTTAAAGTGCATAGATTATGTATTATCAATTGGTTTAAAATAATTTCTGATTGGACGTTAGAATTATAACTTCGAGATGGCAGTTAAGTTAGTTTATGTGTATAGTTTGTTCTGAATCGACATGGAAATTTTATAATTAAACAAATGTAAGTTACACGGTGGCCAATATCAATTTTTATACTTTCATCGGAAATGTTGTAATTTTGGGGAAATCAACTACCTATAAATATCTCTGGTCAAAGTATTATGGTTTAAGATACGGCAAGACATTTATACCCTCATCTGTTATTTGCTCAGTACCTAGATTATATGTAAATTGTAAAATCAACACCGGGTTACCGAGCTAAGCTCTGGGGCCAACACTGTAAAATCGTAAAAACCGAATTAGGGTGAACCCTTGCGTAACATGCCATTGGCGTTTATTAAAAAAAGTTCTAACAGTGGTAGAGCCCGCAACAACAACATCTTTTGCACGAATGGGCCGGCTCGGCCGGTGAAATACCACGAAGTCACAGAAGACAGGCGTGAAGTAGATGTATTCTGCGTTTTAGTCTGATGAGTGACGCGCGGGAGGCATAATTGTAGTCCTCTTCCACTTCCCACCCTTTCCTAATAAGGAAAGGATGGGAAGGGGAAGAGGATTTGATGGATGACGAGGGGACAGACAGGGCATGGAAATATCCATATATATCCATCTAATATATTTTCTGTTTGTCCCCTCCTTGGACCATAAAGGTAGGCAACGCATCTGTAACTCATTAGCTTGTTGCGGACGCCTATGGGTAGCGGTAGTTATTGTAAGGTGCCGCTTGCTCGTTTGTCACTTTATTCTATAAAAAAGCCAGATGTCTTTATGTAAGTTTTTATTCACGTTGCGGGGACGTTCCAAGGTTAGTAAAAGGTAGCAATAATCTATGTTTACACCATGAGGCTTAAACGACGCGAGGAAATTTATTTTTATAGCAGAAAATGGTTCATTAAAATCATGCTGATCATATGTCAATGAATATTGGTCCGACAGAGCTAGATTTAATCACATGCCGAATCACACAACCAAAGACAAATACTTAAAAAATAGGATATTAATAAAATGTGCGTTGCAAAGACGTTATTCCACGTAAGGGGACAACCTTGATGCCGCCCCCAGCGCGGGTCGCATATTAAATATAATTTGGTATCGCAACTTCCGTGCAGGTGTTCATTGACGTTCTGAACACTGAAACATTACGTTATAAAAATGTATAGTTGGTATGCTGTGGCAATGTTGGTACATAAATAAATATCATCGATTCGTACTATGCCTCTTGTATATCCATACATCATATATAGGCTTAGACATAGTATATTACCAATTTAGTCCGTATATGTTCGTCTAGGGCCCAATAATTATTAATTAAATTCTTGATAAGTGTAAAGACGGCTCCTTGTCTAACATTCCTCATGCAGTTCAATATTGCCTGAGTTTATCGCGCTCTGACAGACATAGCCATGAAGGGATTTCGTTTTGTAACATGTAGTTATGAAAAGAAATGTATGTAATGTGGGGTTAATGGGGACAAATTATATTGTAATAATCAATTTCTACTAGCCTATTTCATCGTACCTAATAGTCGTCTACTTAACTTAACTTAAATATTAGAGAACGAGGAATCTAATACTGCAATAAGTTGGCGTCACAACGGGTTATTTTCAAACAAAGTTCTTGACAGTTTTCAGGTAATTTGGTGTTTATTATCTTGGCTATAATTATTTTTCAGTGGTAGAGCCCGCAACAACATATGTTCGACTTATCGACGCTACCTCACAGAAGACGGGCTTGAAGTAGATGTATTCTACGTTTCGTCTGATGAGTGAGCTGCTGGAGGAGTGATCGTAGTCCTCTTTCTATCTTTTTCTAAGAAGGAAAGGATGTTAAACATGAATGGACGGGCGCGAGATGTATGGGGAAGGAAATATCCTCTTCACGTCTATTCCATCTTTTGCTCATTGCGGTAGCGGTCTTTTTATATCAGTAGAAGCGCTGGCTCGTTTGCCACCTTGTTCCAAAAAAAATATTAAATATTCTAACTACGAAAAATGGTAGATGTTACAACGAGTTATGTAGCTAATATAAAGCGTTGAATATTTCTTGATTTTCAACCTATTCACCCCTTAATCCTTACTCACCCGAAATTACCGGTACTGCAAATATTTTACGATTTTTTTTACTTTCATCGTTTGTATGGTTAATTACATTG
Organism: Papilio elwesi; assembly: GCA_029849275.1. NCBI lineage: Eukaryota > Metazoa > Arthropoda > Insecta > Lepidoptera > Papilionidae > Papilio > Papilio elwesi. Next base: position 7,771,610 of record CM056700.1, on the reverse strand, counting down.
TAAATACATACAAAATAAATCGTACGTGCTCGAGGGGATTAATTACGCATGGAAATATTAGCTGTCCATACCAAAATTGTTCGCACATTCAGTCTGCACGTGCTCATTCAGTTGCACTGCGCGTTTCCTTTCATAATGTCCCCAGCGCACGTGACCGGATCGAAATAAACAATCACCCTTACAGTTGATGGAAGGCGAATACGATTGTTTGGTCCGAGATAAACATAACCTTGTGTTATCATTCATTCAGCAAATATAGATGTGGAGAACAAAGGAATAAGATTTCGGCACTGACAGGATGAAATGAAAAACAAAAGACGAAAGAGTCGTAGGCCAAGTCGTTGAAACTAGACTTTGGAAGTGTTTAGTGGATGCTTTTACCATTGTAAATTCATCATTCATTTCATTTCATTAAATTTCGTTTTCATTTCATATCAATAAAAAAATTCTACTGAGGACTGGGCTGTATGGGCATAGTTCCCTTAGCCTACCCAGAATGGGTGAAGAAAACAAAAAAAATCTCTGCTTATATTCTTTTACGGTTGGCGCCATTTTCCGAAAATGTTCTTTGCGAGTTTAGTTCACTTCATTTTATCGCAACTGTATTAAAATAGTTGTTCAGTACACGTTCCGCACTCGCAATGAAATGTACTATTCTCTTGCGCTTATCATTATTGTTTTATGAAACATAGAATTATAAATATCTTTACCTCAAGCCGCTATTTTGTGTGGTCGTAATACGTTTAGGATTCTTAGTAGTTCAGACGTCTTCACTGTCTACCCAATGAGGATTAAGAACACATGCATATTTTTAACCTGTTTGCTCTTGTTTTTTTGCAGTGCAGTTTAAGCTGCCTATGTGAGATTTAAATGAATAGATTTTTTTTATAGAATCATGTGGTTAATGAGCCAGTGGTTCAAAGATACCAAGCTACCGCTACTATCTACAACACGCTAATTAGTTGAAGAAGAGTTGCCTAGCTTATTGGACAGAGGAAGAGAAAACACAATATAAGGATATTTCCTTTCCCTATCCATCATCTCCCAAACCCTCTTCCCCTTCCCATCCTATCCATCTTAGAAAAGGCAAGGAAGAGGAAGAGGCCTCGAGCAGCTCACAGAATACACGAAACACAGAATACTTCTACTTCACGCCTGTCTTCGTGAGATCGTGGTATTTCACTGGTCAAGCAGGCATATTAGTGGAATAGATGTTGTTGCGGGCATATTGCCCATGTACTGTTGAATTTTAAACTGTTATGTGCTCACCTCTCTCCTGACGGTTCCGTTTATTACGATGCCCACGAAATCTCCATTTTGGTCAACCGCTGCTACGGATACTCCCTCTTGAAGAGTGCTCACCGCATAATCTTCTAACTCCAAACACCGGGACTCAGGGGTCTCCAGAAGATTTATTGTTTGGTTTAGAGGCTCGTCGCGGAAGAAGAACCTGCCAGAGTAGTGGAACTTCATTAGTAAAAAGAACAAAGTTTCGTGAAATAGTTAATGTACTGCATGAATATGCCATTAGATAAATAAAGTTTTATAGTCTTCTTGGCCTTTTTAAATCCTATCTAGGAAAGATATGAAAGTAACCTAACAAAAAATTTTCGATACCCAAATTTCACTTGAACATTTAGCGATCAAGATGTAGTGCGTTCCTCAAGATAGAATTTTTGTACACAAACAAACGTCACTTACCTGTACATGTCGGTCATTAAACTTTGTACACTTTCATCGGAAATGTTGTAATTTTGTGGAGATAGTGAGACAAAGCGAAGTGAAATTATATATAAGGCAATGTGAGGAAAAGCTATTTTCCGAAAATATTTTGGAAGTTAAGAATCTTGATGTAAAAGGTGTAACCTTAGTTGACGAATATTCCATCTTGACATGGAAAACAAAAACCAACTGTAGTGTAGGGCGGACCAAAGCAGAGTTCTGGGCTAAATATTACATAAAACACAAACCCATAAAATCTTTAAATGTTGTTTCTTAAATATATAGATAATTATATATGGATAGGTTACATACATACAACTATCAAGTGAATGACCAGGATGTCTTACCGCTTCAATGCGCCCGTTTAACTAGATCCTATTGTCCCTAAGACCATTCGACACAAAAAGAAACAGTAGCTCGTTGTTTCTGAATCAGTTTTAAATAATTTACTGTGAAACGGAACTAGTTTGAAGTTTATTTCAGAGCATTTTTTTAACATAGGTATCTGTTTATGGACAATCTAGGACTTGTTCATTACAATGAAAAAATACATTTTACTGTTAAATCCTCCTTGTTATCTTATGCAAAACAAAAATTAAGGTAAAATACTGACTTATTTTCTTAAGAAAATCTGCATTTATCTTTCTATTGGTACCTTCTACGAAGGCATCTAATATGAAGGAGAAAGCTTAAAAGTTGCGGGTGTGTATCTTCGACCGATTGTGAAATTTGTCAGTTTATAATCTAACTGTGGGCAAATTGTGACCTGAACGAATAATTCACATGCTCGTCGATTACGAGAACTTTTTAAATAAGATCGTTTTACCTTCTGAGGAAATCGATGACCGCATCCTTGTCGTCGGGACTGAGTCTGCAGAGTGTGTACGAAGGCTTCGACATCGTCCGGGGCCGCAGCTCAAGGTCCGATAACTGGGCCGGCAGCTTGTCCGCCAACTGAGGAATATTGTACAAAGGATTAGCCATTTTATCTTCTAATAAATATCCATGTATATTAAGAGATTTTTATATAATATTTTGTATATTTTATTAATGAATGATGTGAAGAAAAGATGCACCTGATTAGCCACACAATATTATATTCATTCGGTTTATGACATGAATGCCTGCAACAGGAGGTTAAACCGACGGGTCCATTTACAATGGCAAATTGTTTTTATCATATGTTCTATGCTTTGAAGCACGTGTATTTAAATAAATGACATTTTAAAACACAATTTAAAATGTTGCAAAATTTTTAAATAAGCACACAGCCTTGACCAGAATTACTTGTAAAATAAATAAGTTTTAGAAAATCACCTTCATTATCAAAATCGTAAGTTTTGGAATATCATAAATAAACTGCTTTAAAGGATGTCGAAAATAATTACAATAAGGAAGATAGAGTTGTCTGTTTGTGTAAATAAATTCTGAAACTTCTGAACTGAGTGAACTCTTTTTCCATTAGGATGAAAATAACAATACATGTGGTTTATTTTTAATCAAAAAACTATAAATCATTTAAATTAAAATATTTTTCAAGAAATTTGTACTATAAATTGTATGAAGCATTATGCTGTCAAGACAAGGCAGCTCCCTGTCAGATGAACGCCCTTTAACGTACGCGTAGTGAAATAAAACAAATAAATCTGTACAACGGAAAAGTAACGTGACGTCAGAGAGATTGGATCCTGGAAAACGACATAGGGTGTTTTACCAAATCTTTATGGCGCAAAATAAATGATGATTCTAAAATTATATAGGTAATACGTATGTAGACAAATAATTATTCCTATCCCTTTGTATATTTATTGACAAAGCAAAACTCAAAACTACCGATACAAAATATTGTATGGATTTATTTTAATTAAATTTAATTTCTGTTTTAATTGAACATAAAGTAAACTACAAATTTATCTGCATTAACGTTTTAGTGAAAAAAGCTGTTTGACATTTTCAAATTTATTATTCTGATGTTAAATTGGCGTGGTTGTATTTTTATCTTTCAAATTAAATACTTTAAGAAGTAATTATTATTTTAATACTTTTTTTAATTAAGAGCGTCCAACATCATAAACAAGACATAATTTTTTAAAAATAAAATTAAGTGCTTATATTCCAAAAAAAGAACGCGTATAAAAATAAAAAACGGTGTTAATAAATAAAACTGTTTTTCTTTATTACATTTTCTATAGAAAAAGCGATGTTTGTTTGTATGTATCCTATAGACTTTATTGTACTGTATTATCAAATATTATGGAATTATGACGGATTATTGTCGGTGTTTTGCATTTTCTATTTAAAAAGGGGGGAACATGTCATGTTGAGTGACTACCGCACCGGATGTCCGTTAGATTGTAATATTTTCTTTGCAAAATTTCTTTCTCAGTGAATTCTGTAACCACTTGCCTAAGCCAAAAAATCACTAAAAGTTATGCTTGTACTTAAGTACTATTTATAGAAGAACTATCATAAAACACGTTAATCTAAAACTCGTGTTCTACTGCGACTTATTCTTTCAACGATCCCGAATGGCCTGACCTGCACCTGCACTAAGCCGTGTTGATTGGATAGAGCATGTTTTCATATTGGATGGTGTCATACTATGATTCAAACTGGATGCAACGCGCGATAGCGTCATAGCGTAACGTGATACGAGCTCAGAACAATTATCTGACAAAGTATGAGTGCTGACGTCATTGAATATCGACATACGTCTTAGTTGTTGCAAAAGCTTTAAATTCATATCTTACTTGTGTCTATTTTCTAGTATTTTATATTGTTATCTTATGATTTTTAAGTTTTCACGTACGAACCATTGTTCTAATTGTCATGATATATCGTATATTTTGGACATTTTGCCGCATGTAGTCCTGTTTAATTTGAAGTCGTCAGAGTTGAAGATTATATAAACTGTGAAATAGAAGGTGCAGGTGTAGAGGAAACGTCATAAGGTAATAATATATAAGAGATTCAGTGTTTATAAAAACTTTTTTGACAAGTTCAGTAGTAGATTGAATAACTGTACCTATTATTTCGTTTAAAAATATATCGAACGATACATTAACATTGAGAAATCGGAATTAAACATCATAACATATGTATCAGTAATAATAAGGTTGTAATAAACAGTTAACTTTGTTGTTTTAACACATAACATATTGTTTATGACAGCGTACAAATCATTAAGGTTTTGTTTTATTCGATCATGTTACATTTCTACGTCTTATAATTCTTTTGACCAAAAAGCTTAGTAATTGCTTTTAATACAATGGCAAAGCTTTTATGTATTTAATGTACTAAGGAAAATAAGGAATTAATAAAAAATCTTATATATTATTTTGTTTTGCAAGGAGATCCTAAAGTGACATTTTATTTATTCATTTAAATAATAAGTTATATAATTATGATTTCCAGGCGAGAAGTAAAAATATTCTGCATTTTGGCCGATGAGTGAGGTACCGGAAGCCTAATTGTACTCCTCTTCCCATTGCTATCGATTTCTAATAAGGAATAGACGGGAAGAGTAGGATTTGACGGAGCAGCTCCTGTGTCCGTTAAAGGTAGACAATGCAACTGCAATTAGTAAGTTGCAGATGTCTATGTTTAGCGGTCAATTGATATCGGGTAGATAAAAAGATAACAAAAATGTTAATCTTAACTTTAATATAAGTGTTATTGATAATTGGCCCGTTAATCTATTTATAATAATTTTTTACTTTAATTATAATTGTTTTTATACATTACTCGTGTAGTATGTAAAAGAATAATAAATATTTTGATTGATTTCTTTCTAGTTTTAAATCAAATATTTTTTATCTAGTTATAGTTTATCATGTGTATCAACATTAAAATAAAAACTGTGAATTAAAGAGTCTTTTCGCAATATCTATGTATTTTTTATAGCATAAGGGGGCAAACCAGCAACGGGTCGCCTAAAAACTAAGAGATCACCGCCGCCCATGAACATCCGCAACACCAGAGGAACTGCGGATGCGTTGCCGGCCTTTAAGAAAGGAGTACGCTCGCTTTTTGAAGGACCCTAAGTCGTATTGGTTTGGAAATACCGCTGGCGACAGATCATTCCACAATGCGGCTGTCCGAGGCAAGAAATTACGCGAAAACCGCACCGTAGTGGAATGCCAACCATCAAGATGGTGAGGATGGTAATTGGAGCTCTGTCGAGTTGAGCGATAACGAAACTCAGCGGCAGGAATTGTTCCAAACAATTCTTCGGAACACTCCCCATGGTAAAGACGATAAAAAATGCAAAGGGAGCTGATGTCCCTTCGCAATGCCAGCAAGTCAAGCCGATCAGTAAGAGCTCGGTCGTTGATGATTCGAGTCGCTCTTCGTTGTACGCGGTCAAGTGGAAGAAGCTGGTAACTGGGGGCTCCAGCCCAGAGATGCGAGCAGTATTCCATATGAGGCCGAACCTGCGCCTTGGCCGAACCTGCGCCATGTATAAACTTGCATGTTTTTCCAGTTTGAATGTATTGATGAAATTCGATACATTTTAGTTCAAAAAGGAAAGAAAGCAACGCCAGCCGCAAAAAAAAGATTGTAGATTTTGATGGACCTGATGCAGTGTCAGTAAGAGTTGTTGCTCAGCACAAAGTTTGTTTAAGCGTTTTTATCCGGAAATTTTCATGTCAAAGATGCTCTGATCGCCCTCTTATGGGTAAAATGGACACCATTTTTGAAAATTAGAGCAAGTACCAAGCAACGGGCTTAGAATTGACCACAAAACAATGAGCCGTTAGGAAAATCCTGGGTACACAAAAAATCTCGATATTTGGATGGCACACGAGGTCATTGGAAGAATCCCAATTAACCGTGTACTCATTTGCGATTTTGTATTGAGACGAAATGAAACCAAACTGTTTTTGAAGATATTGATAACTGGTGATGAAGAGTGCATAATGTACGACAAGAACTTGCGAAAAAAGTCGTGGTCAAAGGTCGGTCAGGCTTCACAGCATGTTCCAAAACCTAGTTTAACTCGCAATAAGGTGATTTTGGGTGTACAGTGGTATTGGAAGGGTGAACACCGATGAGATTGAAGCAAAAAGTTAAGAGAAAGCGGCCGGAATTGCTCATTAGAAAGAATGTGGGTTTCATCGCGACAACGCTAAACCACACGCCAAGCATTTTCCAAGCAAAAATTCTGAGAGTTTGGCTGGGAGGTGTTAATTCATCCGCTCCTCATTTTTCATATATAATTTTTCACATAGTTTTTTATATAGTTTTTTTTTTAAAAAAAAACTTTTCCCCCAACCTACTATGAATATTCTTTGTATGTACAGTGTAATGGGTGTCAAAACGTGTCATAAATAAATGCTTCCGCAACATGTTTAAATTATCTTATTACTCGCTATCAAATTATTAACAACGTCTGCATGTTTATTGCATTAAATTGGCAATAATTTATTTTTTTATTTAATAACCAAAATAAGGAAGAATATCTACGTAATTTATGTGAATTACTTCCTAGCAGCGTAGGGCTTGCGGTACCTACCTAATTTATACATTGCAAAACCCGGATTAAATTCAAGCTAAAGTTTTCAGATGTTTTAAACTAAATCGAGGTAGATATATCAATCCCTATCCGCATTGCAGCAAAACTTTTTAATTTCTAAGGATATTAGAATTATTAATATTATGAATAAATATTACGCCGTGGGGGAGGTATCACAATACAACGCTAACCTGACCCTTTCGGCATATTGTGTTTTTAGAAAAAAGATTAACTAAATAATTTTAAGGGTTCTTTTGTTTCTTCTCTGTTGCTTGCGAATTCGCAAGCATTCGATTTTTCAATCGTTGGAAATCTTTGTTAATTAATTCCGCGTTAATAACTTCGTATTTAAACTTTTAACGCAACCGATATTGTAATTGAAGGGTTTATGTATTTCCTATCCCTAAGGAACTAGGAGTTCTTAGTTTAATTTGCGGATCCTATACAACGTTGTGATCTATATAATCCATACTTGTTGAAAAAATAAACATTTGGTATTAAAAGCATTTCACCCCACTGTTTCATTACTTGTAAAGTTAATTTTAAAAGGTGCGCTCAAGCGTATCAATAATTAAACTAACCCATCAATATTGAAATTCACATATCATCTTAATTCGTTTTTTTATTTTTAACTATCGGATCGAATCCTCGAATTTTGACTGTAGAGATCATTATTTTAACTTAAGATTAGACGTATCAAGACTGGTTGGCATTCGTTAGAAAAGATGAAAACATGCAACATATTCGTGGGTTCGAATCCGCCATTCGACTATTGTCGTGAAACATTTCCAACAAAGCTTAAGCTCGTAATGGTTACAAAATATTAGCAAATAGGAGGCCCGAGGAGGATTGGCGTCAGGCAGGCGGCCGGTCGTTAATAAACTATAGCCAAAACCTATTAGACAGTATGGACTACGGTCGAACTGTGTCGACCGACCCCACATGAAAAAGTGGCAAAGAAGAAACCAACGGGGATGACGTTAGGTCCAGGGCCCACAAATGACTCATTTGGTCCGACACAAAGTAAGGTCAGATGTGCAACAATTATCACAATACGGCATCTAGTTAGCAAAACCTCGCAGTGTTTCAGTTATGCTTTGTTTTATTACCGCTATCAGTAGAGTCCGGTTTTGTTGCCTTGAATGACTGATTTAACACAATATCCTATACCAACTTGTATAAGGAATGGTACACACTATGAGCTTTATTATCCTTTTTTGTATATAACTATATTACTGTGTCATCTATGGTCATTTTAGGCTTTAAGTGCCAACGCGTTTTTTGTAATAATTCTTAAATAATAAAATTTAAATAAAAATAATATTTTTTCTTTGATATTTCTAACATAAAACATTTTTTATACACAATTGTCATATCCAACTAATGAATTCAACCTATTATATATAATTTTTCTATTTTCCATCCTAACTTAAGCTTTAACGTTATAACGGAAGCAAAATATCCGTTTACAGTTTGACAGTTTATAAACTGTCGAGAAGCAATGCATCAAATTGTGAATGATTTGTTTAGTTCACAGTTTGCGGGTAGTTTATAATGGATCTAGTCCGATTATAAACTCACGAAGTTCACAATCCGTCGGTGACATATAGACAAAGTTCGGCGACGTCAGATTGAATGTTATTATGACATGTTATATTAATGGCCAACGTTATTTGTCGACTATGTACCTTTCTTATTAAGCCTTAAGTTATTGATCGAGACTGATTAGTATCGGGTCAGAATGTACAGAGTAATGTCAATAGTAGTGTAGACAAGACTGTCATTGCAGTTTAGAAAAGGCAGATTCACTTCTATGTTACGTCATATCAAGTAAAGTTTATTGTTTGAATTTCATGACATGAGCTTAGTGCTAATAAAATACAGATGTATTTACAGACATAGGACCAAGAGTCGTCATGAGTACAGCGCAAGGTTGATTGATGCATTATTTATGACACATAATAAACTGGAGTTACGGCGGACGTATGTTTGTCACGAGTCTATCTAACCACACCCTTTGATCTTTCCAGGTCGACATTTCTTTGTTCCGCCTTCTCGAATTCCGGTTCCGTTTCCTTGGGTTATTTGGCGATACCTTAGTTTGTATCCTATGCCTACCTACAGAAGGATTTGGATACACTACGCTATGATATCGTCATTATATTCAGATTAAGCCATAATCTAAGAAATACGCGAATATTACACATTTAAATTGAAATAATTTGACGATTATTTAATGATTTAATTTCTCATGGTATTTCATGGTAACTGAGGTGTCTGACGTCCCGAACTCAAAGTTGAAGTACCCTCTAATTTTAAATTATTACTTGTTCTCCGAACTATGCCGACTGAGCTCACAGTATCTGAATATTGAATAATGGCAGGTGGTAAACGAGCAAGCGGATCACGTGATGTTAAATGAGCGCTACCCATAGACATTCACAACAAGTAAATATGTTGCAGATGCGTAGCTTACTTTTATTAGATAGAGTAGGGCTAGACAGGAAAAAGGATATTTCCTCCCTGTTCATTATTCCCTTCCCTTTCCCCGTTCCCATCCTATCCTTATGAGGAAACGGTGGTGGAACGGGAAGAGGACTGGAATTAGACCTCCGGCACCTCACTCATCGGACGAAACGCGGATAACTTCTACTTCACTCCTGTTTTCTGTAAGGTCGTGGTATTTCACCGGGCGAGCCGGCCCAATCGTCCGACAGATGTTGTCGCGGACTCTACCACTGTTGAAGTTGCAATCTTGGTTTGGGATTAAACTTTTAATAATCACAAGACCCCAAGCAAAAGAACAAAACCATTAAATAAACGCGATATAAATATCCATAAAATTAGTTTAATCTCAATAATTTAAGATTAAAATAAAAATTGAAGATGTTTTTTCTTTTTTTAGACACATTAGTACATAGCCATTAGTGGTATTGACTGACTGGTCACTGTTTACCTAGAAGAGGCATCTACAGCTACACCGGACTCAAGGCGAAACGGCTCAGAAGGCGCCTGGCCTTCACCTCGCTAAGAGTAACTTAGTTCGAGGGCCGGCTCGGGTCGTACTATATAACCGGATTGGGAGGCTGCTGAGCTCTTAGGTCCCTTCGGCGGACGCTCCATGGCCCCCGAGAGCGGACCTCGGCTGGGGCTGTCACTCATAACACGTTTAGCATTCCGATTCGAGGGTGTCTGAGAGGGCCGAGCGTCGGCTTGATCAGTGGCTATTATCGGTTTAGTCTAACTACCTAGTAGGTCATACCAGTCACCAGGTAGCAGGGTTTGTTATAGGATAAGGGGGCAAACAAGCAGATTGTCGCCTAATGCTACGATCACCGCAGCCCACCAGAGGAACTGCAGATGCGTTACTGATCTATGTATGGATTAGAAGAAGTATTCGGCGTCAGTATTTCCGTCCAATGGCGTGAGTGTCTAAGAAGAATGAATAGGCTGTTAATAAACTAGTGCGTAATTTCGAGCTATTCACAATTTAACACCAGATGGGATTGTAGGCAACTATTTTATTCTTTATAAAATAAAATAATAATATAAATGTATGATAAAGAGTAGATTTCCGTGTAGAAAGTGTTTTATTTTTAAATAAAATATGTTGATATGAATAAACTACATATTTATTATTTGACAGCCATATTAATGCATTTAAACTATAATGTTATATATTCCTTTCACTTTACGCCACCTGAATTAATAGCACTTGTGCGAATTTCGATCTGTATATTATTTGAATTAAAGTTCCTTTTCATATTCAATACCAAAAGTTACTTGCATTAAAATAAAATTTACGAACTGCTCTAACAATATTATAAGTAAATAAATATCTACATCTCTCATAATTTTGAATTAATATTCTTTTCACAATTGAATGTATTACGTGTCTATATTGTATTTACATATAGGTTGTATTTTTTGCGGCAATGAGTTGCTGTTATATCTATAAACCTGCATGGAAATTATTCGGAAACATGACTTATGGTAGACGAACAAGACAATAGTCTAGGAGGAATCAAAGGGCGGCAACCTTTTATAGCAATGCTCGAAATTTTTTATGACTCCAGATGATTGTTTAATTCATAATATTCCTTAAGACATTTTAATATAATATTTGGAAACGTACGAATGTTAGATACTGAATTTACTTTGCAAATGTATTATTAGGACTGTTTGACAAAGCAAGCTGTTTGGCAAGCGACGAATTGTTTGTGTTTTCTTGCCGATTTACGTTCGTTCGTACACATCTTTATTTATAAGCCGAAACAAAGTTATGTTTAGGCAAAGTATTCAGTTAAAACATTACCCGATATACCATGCTTTTTGAATGGGGAGATGCTGCAACTACTAAAAGCTAGTTACGAGGATAGCTATGGGAATTGCAGGATTCAGCATCGCACCAGTGTACTTAATTACGTAAATATTCATTATTATGACTTTTGATTTTCATTTTGTATGTGTACAAGATAAAATTTGCGAATAAGAAATAGAAAATATGAGTTAAATAGTGCGGTATTTTGAATCATAACTTCTGCCTACCCCTCTGAATGTAGACTGTTCAATTATAAGTATTTGTTTAAACTTAATAATATGTCATTATTATGGAATACGTAATCTCTTGGAATAAAGTAAGCTTAATAAATTCAGTGGCACGTTTAAATGTACATTAAAATCGCTGACCACTCGATTCAGAGGCTGGATTATAGAGATTCCGAGTGTTCTAGAATTACATTATTACATTAAATACACTGGAATAACAGTAATAATGTTCAAATAGATGTAACTCGTAAAAGAACACCGCTTCCTAAATAGGATAATACGCGAGGCTATTGAAATTAAAAAAACATCCTAATTTCAACAGGCAAGATGTCTGAGTATTACCACCGGCTTGAGATCCCGTGATTGATAAAATTATATCTCAAACCAAGCATACAACTGCAAGACCGCAAGATACAGTGATCTCATACTGCATAGATCGGAATATGCATAAAAATAAATAAATATGCGCTCACGCCCGTAACACAGAGGGGTAGGCAGAGATCATGGATTTCCATTTGGCGCGATCCTGGCACACCTCTCTCGCTTCTTCCACATTCATACATCTACGCATGCATGCTCGTCGGTTATGGGTGCTCCTTATATCGCCCTTTTTTAGTAAGTCATTAATCTGATCGATATAAGTAAAGAAAATGCATAATTAATTCAAAATAAGTGGGTTAATTGAAGAGAGAGAGATAGAGATATAACCGTAGATGTATCATATTCTTGTATACATTTATATGGGTTTTATATTCTTTGTAGTGTCTGTAATTTCATCAGAGATTTAAATTTTCATAGAAGAAATTGTAAAATTTTACACAAACAACAAATTAAAGTTAAAAAAAATCTGTGCAGCCATTCTCGAGTTATGAATGGTGTGAATAACACAATGTTATGTTATAATGTATGCAGATAACTACATTCTACGGAAATGCTATTAATGAGCTGTGACGTATAACACGATAAATCTAATACATGTAATGTGTTGTCGCGTTGTAAAGTTATCAGAAACAAGTTTAATGTCGTATTCGAGATTGCGCGACTCTATCGCATGTCATCTTATTTACATATACTATAGTTACAAATTTGTTGACATATGCAAATCATTATTGATGACCATTTATCCGGAATACATTTGCGATTTATTAAGCTTGAGATAACACGGTTTATAATTCAATAAGAATATACATATCCGGTTCATATCCGGACATATTTATGTGAACATTGATATATTAGGTGTACAATATAAACAAATTCACCATTATATAAAAACATTTACATTTCAGACAAAGTTTCTACATTGTCCAAATTCAACTGACTATACCGATAAAAATGTATTACGCTACTTGTACATATGTAAAAAAGATTTGTTTATGTATGTGTGTTTCCAAAAGACTCCAAAGTGGCTGGACTGATTTCGCAGGTTCGCCTATCGTATTCGTTTGGTAGCGATCGGATCAATATAATTAGTGCCACCCGGGCGAAGCCGGAGCTGATCACTACGTAATAAAAGACGTAATTTAAGTTATTACGTTAAAAAGTATTACAAGGTGCGATAAATTAATGACACTTAAGTTGGTGGATAAACGACAAAAGGTTTACTGAATATATTAATTTTTAGGGTTCTTTACCAAAAGGGTAAAACGGGACCCTATCACTTAGACTCCGCTGTCCGTTTGTCTGTCTGTCCGTCTGTCTGTCACAAGGCTATCTCTATCTCTACTATCATGAATCGGGATAGATAGACGGTTGAATATTGAAATGAAATAAATATTTAAGTTGTGCTCCCATACAACAAACTTGATTTTCTCGCTCGTTTTTGCTTGTTATGTTGATAAAGGCAACGGATGTAGAAGCTTGAAATATTCACAGAATATCTAGCTATATATTTACAATAATAATAAATAATTTTTAAAGTGAACATATAACTTAAAAAATGAAATGATTTTCTTGTTGTTTTTATATATAGATAATGGTACGGAAACCTTCGTATTCGAGTCCGACTCGCACTTGGCCGATTTTTAATTAATTAACCTACTTCCGATTTGTTTATCGACTTATTTACTAATTATCGCAAATAATTCGGAGCAGTATTGTTAAACCCCATTACCGTTTATTGTTTTGTAGTAAATATCATTGAAAAAATGTTTTTGAACATATTAAATTAATATGAATGTTTGATATAATGTTTCATCTCAACAAAGTCGCTTCCGCTGTTTGTTCACTTAGATCTTACAAACTACGCGACTGATTTGAATAGGGTTCTCATCAATAGGCGGAGTGATTCAAGAGGAAGATTAAAATCTATAATACATATAATAAATAACTATATTTTCAACGATTTGGCGTATAAGCCGTATTCTGGTGCGCTTATATTGCAATCTCTGATTAAGCCTTGCGAGATAGATCAAAATGACGTACTACGAAATTGTATCTTTTAAAAAGATCTACAAATAATTCCAGATGCAGAAGCTATCCTTAAAAGATAGATACATATCTATCTTTTAAGGATAGCTTACTATACTCATTCTAACTACAAAAAATGGTCACGTGCAATGCGGTGATTGAAAAGCCAGTTATGGATACAGTATTAATCCTTATCAAAGTAAATACGTTAGAGCTACTGTTAGCAAAGTTAGCCGGGTCAGGCAGTTTTTATATAAATCAAAATATAAAAACTTTTTGTACGTCTAGAATGTTTTGCCAGTCCATTAATATCGAATTAACTTTTCAAAAACATGTTGCATATTATTAAAAAAATGTACATTTAATTGTTGTGTGGAATAAGGCGATCTTCAAGTGCTCCAGTTTTTTTAATACAATGACTTCGTTATAATTAAGTCAAGTGTCAGCAGCGGGCACCTAAATCCTCGACAGATCACAGTGGGCTTGGTTCTTGTTCATTTCCAGTTTATAATATTAGCTAAATGAGGAAAGAGATAAGTGAAATGCTGTTGCTTTTTTTGATAAAATCTTGTATTTTACTTAATAACTTATACCTTATAAACCTTCATTTTACTATTCCGCCCTAACCTCGATGCCAATACGAACCTCTATTACGTCTCAAGCATGTAATTTTCCTGACAACATTTTCCTTCACTATATAAATCATTACATAAAATGGAAATAATACATTTTAATGGCGCCGTCTGTGTATATTGATCTCGCCTCGCTGGCGGTCGGGATGAAAGTTAATGAAGTGTTCGGCCGGGTTTGTTTTGTTTGTAATGGATTAACTCTGAAACTTTAAAAACTACGTTAATCATAATCAACAGACAGTGTTTTTATTACTTATTTGATAATTTTAATACTACTCATTATCCCAGGGAACACACAAACACTAGGTTCTTAAGATATACGAGATTAAAAAATGTTTGACAATAATAAGCACTGAAAGTGAACCAAAGAGGTAGACAGATTTATCTTGGTCACGTATACCGATATCTACAAAAATATCTAAAGCGAAAAATAATAATTGTTGTCAAGTACATGTTATTTATGAAGCGCCATAAGCCTAATGGCTAAGGGTACTGCGAAATATGCACGATATGGTCGTGGGTTCAAATCCATCATTCGATCTATTGTCGTGAACTATTTCCAACAAAGCTTAAACTTGGTTGGGATTGTTTAAAAGAAATAAATATTTCAAATACATGCCCGAGGAGGGTTGGCGTCTGGCGGGCGGCCGGATAAGGACAGGGAGAAGACGAGACATGAATGTTGTTTGTAACGTTGGTGCTTCCAACTACGTAAATCCATGCTGCGCATTTATCACAAGTTTTTTTAAAGCTTATATATTAAGAAAAATTAAATACTCTACGTCTTTCATTACAGAACACGTCTGTTAATTATATCAACATTAGTTCAATTAGGCTGTTAAATTGTATGTTTCATGTGTAATTAAATAGTTGATCATTTCCTCTTCTGTGTTTGTTTCAAATCAACTTTAAAAAAATGTTTTCATTGACATATTTAGGTAATTGTATTAATTCACCTCATTACACGTTATTTACATAATATCAAAGTTATGTGTCATGATTTATAAACTTTATGCTAATAAATGCTATTTGATAGAGCGAATTGCTGATCATAGCCAATAAATGATAAATGTATAGGTCCATCTCATTTATGTGGGTGTGCACAAAAACGGGAATGCTTTCCTACACTACCTTGGTCCAAACGGCATGACTGCGTATTCCAACTCAGTCACACAATACACTCAATTCCTTTCTTCGCTTACGGCGCAATCTCGCATCTCGAGCTCCACTTCAAGACAAGATCAAGATAGAAGATCCAAGTTACAATCCTGATCCAAAAAGAATCCGAAGGCTTAGGCTTGTTTTCTGTTACGTCTAAAACAACTTAAGGAACCTTTACACATTTTCTCTTCTTGTATCTCTTAGCGTCCATCACTATTTAAATTAGCCTGTCAGCCCAGAAGAGACGAGAAGTAGTGCCGTGGTCGCATAAGGAGCGAAGTAGCTTGAAAGTTTAATAAATAATAATAATAAATCGGCCTTTTTCTAGAATGTTCCCCACTGCAGGGACGCAGGCCTCCTCTCCGAGAGAGGGAATGAGCCGTAATCCACCACGCTGGCCCGGTGCGGGTTGGTAGATGTCACATGTCTTCGAATTTGGTGGTTCTAAGAACATGCCGGTTTCCTCACAATGTTTTCCTTCACCGTTTTTGAGCAGTGGTGATGAAATTAATTACACAAAGTAAACGCCTGCCTGGGTTCGAACCGCAACCTACAGTACGTAAGTCGGGGCCTATACCGCTGAGCCACCACTACTTGAAAGCTTATATCGGAATATTTTTTTCGTCACTAAGTTGTGCCTTTCGCTCACCTTTTAGTTCAAAAAAATATGCTTAACGTTTAGTAAACCAATTATCATGACCGTATGCATAAAAAGCATTTCCTTTCAGAGTTCAAAGTAATATCGTCAAAGCTACGTGTAAAGTATACTTTAATTAGTTTAATTAAAAAAGTTCCCCAGCTATTAATTTAGCTTTAAAGTTCCGTACCGTTTACCTAGGTTGTTGAAGCCGAGCAAAAAAAAATTTCTGTGGTACAACAGAATGTTGACTCGAGTTCGTTTTGAAGTCGCCATAAACTTGACCCCATAGAATCACAAGCGGCGAGTTACGCAAGAGTTCAACCTTATTTTGTTTTAACGATTTAATCCAAAATTAAGCTCACTTGTGATTTATTAATGTACATATTGTCCTACTAATATTATTAAATTGTGTGGATGTTTGTTACTTTCACACGTAAAACTACTGAATGGATACTTATTAAACTTCACGATAATATAGCTTATACATCAGAACAGTATATATGCTAAAAATTATAAAGATATTGTGTATACTGTCTAAAACATGACGATAAGTGTCAAGTAAGTAGGAAAAATTAGCCAAATGCGAGCGATCAATCATAATTCAGGGTCCAGGGTTCAGTTCTCTAACAGTGGTAGAGCCCGCAACAACAACATCTGTTGCACGAATTGGCCGGCTCGACCGGTGAAATACCACGACCTCACTGAAAACAGGCGTGAAGTAGAAGTACGTTTCGTCTGATGAGTGAGGTTCCGGAGGCCTAATTTTAGCCCTCTTCCCCTTCCCACCCTTTCCTCATAAGGATAGGACGGGAAGGGGAAGAGGATAGGATGGGGAGGGGGTTAACGGGGGAAAGGAAATATCCTTTTTCCTGTCTATGCCCTCCTTTGTCCTTTAAAGGTAGGCAACGCATCTGCAACGCATTTGTCTGTTGCGGATGTTCATGGGCGGCGCTCACTTGACATCAGGTGATCCGCTTGCTCGTTTGCCACCTTCTCACATAAAAAAAAGCTTAGGCGGGTGAAACCCCAGGGCACAGCTAGTCTAAGAAATAATCTAGCTCTTGTCCTGAATAATAGATGAAGGTACAAATTTATTATGACATATCTTATACTAAGCTTAGAGAGTTATCTCCACGTCGATAATTCAATTAATCTTTGACTTTATTATTCAACGTTTTAATGGAGCATGTAGTTGTTTAATTTGTTGTGAATGAAGTATGAGGCCGTGACGCCTCGTGTGCAAGAGATAAGTTAAATGTTATGTCGCGACACTGTCCGTACATGTTTAGACCTTCTAACGAGGGTTAGGGTCACTTTAGCGAGGGTCCTAATATATGTTGATTGAGAATAATATGTTGGCGTCTGTGGTATCTTTGGTTGTTATCTAACATTTAAATGAGTTGCTTCTTACCCAGAAGACCTGTGACTAGGGCTTACCTATCGCCCGAAGACTTACCAGACACGAAAGTCAACTAATCCTTGTGCAGAACATATGTATACAACCGGACTGATAGTCGGATAAGGATAGGACTGAAAACTAAACTCATGTACTTTATTTACATTTAACGTCTGGCAATACATTGTCTTTAGTTGGCATACTTAGATACTTTTTTATAGAATAAGGTGGCAAACGAGCAAGCAGTCGCCTGATGTTTGTGACCGCTACCCATAGATATCCGCTACACGTTGAGTTGCAATAAACAGAAAAAGGGTATCTTCCCTTTAGTATTCATCCTTATTATGGAAGGATAGTAAGAGGACTTAAAATTGGACCCCCGGCAAATTACTCATCAGACGTAACGCAGAATCATACTTCTCTTTACGTCTGTCTTTTGTGAGGTTGTGGTATTTTACCGGTCAGGTATTGTTGTTGTTTGTAGACCCCACCACTATAAAAACTTATTTTATGCGAAGTTTAAAGTATCAGCTGCTGAGTATTTAATCGGGCTTAGTAGTCGTTTATGAGCACGTGTGCAGATAACATCGATTATTATACGACTAATTGCGAATACCAGAAAGTTTACCCATTTCGGTTGGTGAATGTTACTCTATATAATATGACGTTATAACATTTTACGTTAGAGTCTCTAAGTTTTGGGGGTTTGTCTTTTTTATACGAAAAACAGGCTTTATTACCTTTTCGTGCGCTTCTCTAGATTACAACTTTACTGTTGGGTTTGGAATCCGGTTGATTTTCTTACTGCACGACTAACATTTGTTTACCCAGGAAGTCTGATCGCAATTAAATGTCACGAGTGTAACGTTGTTTGGTTGTTGTGAATGCAATGTGTAACTGTTGAACACCGCACATGTACCACGATAATATGGTATCATATAGTTTAAAATCGATTGTCATATGAGTAAAACATAGTTATCTATATGACGATACAAATTTTCATTGTATGCACATATATATTAAGACCTTAATTGAAAGTAAGAAGTTACATCGCCAGCAATTTTGATACCAGGACGTCACACACGGACGTCCATGATCATGAGCGCGGTAAGGAAATCTTCTGGAACAAAATATAGTAGTAGTAAATTAAAAAGGGGTAAACTAATATCATGCTTGGAGGACCTTTCAAACATGCCCTACATATGTAGATATAAACTTCGGTTATGACTATGCAGGCGTAAGTTCATAAAACTTGAAAAAAACTGTTTATTTGCACGTGTTAACATTATTTCGTTTTTGTGTAGCCTTGTAAAACGTAAAGTTTTTATAAAACGTATGAAAACAATAACATTGGATACAATTATTTACAAATCTTTATTGTTTATAAGATTTTAATCACATTATAAGGAATATTTTAGATTTAAGACAATCTATTTATGTATATAAAAGGCGATATTTCCCTATAGACTTCAAAACGGCAAATGTTTAGATGGGCCAAGCGAGTCTTCATGTGAAGTTTGGTAAAGATCGGATCAAAATAATTAGTGCTACCCGGGCGAAGCCGGGACTAGCAATGCTAGTGTTTTATAAAGCAAAAAATTGAGTTGATACAGCTCTGTTACAAAAAATAAATCGAATAGAGACAGTTTAAGACAGAACATGAATTTGTGAAAGGCGATTATCGAACTATAGACCTTGGTATTGAACGCTGGCAAGGTCGCTCGCTGCGTCGTCTGGACTTAATTGCTGCGTGCAATTGGCACGGATTTGAGACAACTGTTGGCGTGTTTATTTTTTTAACACGGAAAAGGTGTTTGGTTACCATTATTGTTTTGATAGCTATTGTTCTTTACATGAATTATGAGAAACGTTCGTACCCAAGTTGTAACGAGCTAAGCTTAAGATATGACAAGCTGGATGTTATTTCCGTGTTTAAGGTTATTGGGTGACTCGTGCGAATATTTAGCATAGTATCGAGGAAGTAGAATACCTATCTCGATTGTGTATTTGTTAATTCTTGAATGCAATCTATTATTACGCATTTACGCATTGCCACATTGAACGCGCAAAAGTCGAAATTCGACCATAATTTATATTTGTGTACGTATAGGTATTTTTAAATCTTAAATATAATTGTTATTGGTAAAGCTCGTAAATTGGTATATAAAAAAGTTTATTGAAAAACCTATATATACAGGATGTTACATTAATCCGTAACGATGTTGATAACTGAAGTCGAATCTTTGGTATAAACTTTTATAAACATATCATACCAGATAGACGGAATAACCTAAAACGATAAAGTATCTTAAGAAATGTCATTGATTCGGTTAAAATACCCGTCTGGGTGGTATATGCAAAAAAATACCAAGAAATATGGTGTGCAAGGAACACAATGTCGCCACTAAGTATGCGGAAACTAACGTAGCCCGCTCTACAGCGTCTTCCGGTTTCTTTACATTTTACACTATTGACCATAGACGTAAACACGTAGTTGATCTAAAATACAATGAGCGGAAACTCATAAATTACCTGTACTACATAACCGTTAAGGACTATGACTAAGTTCTTCTGTGGTAAGCTCTCTTTATATAGAATTATGTAAAGCGAGCTTACATATAGGGTGTATTTTCAAAAGGCGACTAAAACTAGTATATCGGAATTTGAACTGATAGAAAATTTGCCCATACTCCTTTGGAAATGTCCTTTCTAACAGTTAGCTATGTTATTCTCCAAATGTCTGAACGCACTTTAGCTGTAAACCGTTATTGGATGTAGATAATAACTTATTTCTGTTCTGTAATTACTAAGAAAATATTTATGTTGGTGCACGCTTTAAAAACAAAAGGTGTCTTATATTGCATCCTCTTTCGAGCCGATATTCAGCTGCTGGACGTAAGCCTTCATCATTGATCGCCATAAGCATTGGTCCCCTGATGCTTTCATCCAGTGGACTCCCGCAGTCTTGCCCAGATCGGTCCATCTTATGGGAGGCCTACCTGTATCGACCTATGGCCGCCTAGGGTCTTTCGGCCCCATCGGCCACTTAAGGTTTTTCTTCAGGCAATGTCGGTATTACTTAAATTTCACAATATTCACACAAGTGCTATGTACATACAAAATTGTGAGCTAAAGAGCTGCGAATGCATATTTTTCGGTCTTTATATTCTCACACTGTAGTGTATTAGTGGCGATGTCATTTCATTGTTATTTCATAGTTTAATAATCGCATGCAACGCGTCGGTCGGCCGTGGCTGGTGAGAAGCTGACGCGGTCAGTCGGTAATATCCGCACGATACAGGTATAAGGAATTGTTCTCGCGCTTATTTGCTTACAATTTTCATAATGTTTCGAAGAATTCGCGCTATAATTCTAATAATGCGTCGTATGGTTATTTTTATTAAGATGTTCATAGAATGCATTCGTACTTGACTTTTGAGATGTTACAGCAAGTCATTTAATGTTTGCAGAGTCACAAATTCTTTTGCAGAATATTTGCTGTTCGTTTCTGGAAACATTAGGGTAAATTTAAATATTCATGTAAATAAAAAAAAACTGTCACTTCTGGATAATGTAGTTTTGTAATCGTAGAAGAGTCAATGGTTTCAAAGTTCTCATAACAAACATAAAAACTCTCCTACGAAAAAGTAGCACAACTAGTGAGTGAATGGCTCATTTGATTTTAAGCGTTCACCGCAAGACTTGATAACCCTTGCAAGCCGTGAAACTGAGAAAACTATCCTAGGCCATGTTTTGTAACACGAGAAACCTTCAGCAACTTCTTCTCTGGATCTTCTTCAACTAATCATAATGGGTAAAATCGCAGGCAAAAGTTGCGCTGGACATAGGCAGGAGTCGTGGTTGCGAAACATCAGAGAGTAGACTAGTATTGTTAGCGTAGATCTAGTAGGCTTGGCACAAGCTAGTTATAACGTCGATGAGCTGACGGCCAACCTCCGGTAGTAGAGAGGCACAGCCATCAATTACTATACGTCCACATCATTGGTGATAATCCGGTGGGGGTATTTCGTGCTTCCATTCCTTAACCCATTTGCTGTGTATAACGCTTTGTTGCGGGTGAACTGTTTGGTCATAACATTTTTCATCGACGACAGTCACTTTTTGATTATATTCTAGCTTTTGATAATCTACTGGATCCCTAATCATGATTTTCAACTGACTTCAAAAAAATGAGGAGGTTCACAATTCCTTTGTATCCCTTAATATTGGTTGTCCTCAGAACTCAGACATTTATAAGACGATATTTTTTTTGCAGTCGATAGTTTTTGTTTACAGATTAATGCCATCTAAATTTTATTCCGATCCGATAATCGGTCCAGAGTTATTCAGAATTTTCGTGAATTGTAGTGGATTTCCTGTAGTTTAACTGCATTTAAATTATATTATTACTTAAAAAATTTACTCATAAATATAGTTCAGGTTTTTTAATCGTAGCTTGACAATTCTTAAGCTGACCTAACTCTATACTCTTATCTATATAAAATATTTAGATGTATATTCAGTCACGAACACGATTGCCTACGCCGAGGTCATTGTGTGGAAGTGGCCATAGTTGAAATAATCGCCATTTGATAAGGTCGATTGGTATCTCTTTGATACAATAGTAATAAGTTATTTATCTGTACAGCATTACATTTTAAGCCAGACACAAAAAATATGGAAAGTCAAAGTGCTAAAGCTTTTCATATCAAAATTTATATGTGGCTTTACTTGATTGCTACCAAACTTTTTATCCAGATCAATATATATAGACTTAGATATTTCCGGAAGTTACTCAACGCGGTCAAATTCGCAAGACATTTTTAGTTTCGAATAAAAGTGTGATATCATTTTGTTAATTTAAACTTAAAGTGCTGCCTATAAATGTGCAAGATATATAATTTGGTACCCGTTTAAGTGTATCAAAGCTTTAAAATCTATTATTTACATACATAAGTACATAATAGCCTACAATGCTCATAAATTTGCAATACTTTTTAAATAGTAAGGTTTTTTGAAAACATCTGAAATTATTAAACGAATTGATTATTTCATTTATTTTTAATAATGCCGACCCTGATTTACTATAATCTGATTAATTATAACAAATAGAATTCGTGTCTATTCTGCTCAGTAATACTGTAGTAATTGCTTGTTTCTTATCACATTTCTCATACACTGCAAATAACTTTTTCTTTAGTTGTTGCTACTTTTGACAAAAAGTTAGTATATACTTAAACTGGCTATCCCCGCCGTTTCACCTGCTATGTTTACTCCATACAAACTTTCATCACTTACTTTAGACCTTTAGTTCATCGGTCTCAGGGCCTAGTAGTAGTAGTTGGGGCTGTGCATTGATATAGCAGTAATTCAGTCAGTTTATTATTTTATATATAACTGTATGTATTACGCTTATTTATATTGCTATTTGTAGAAAAGTTTTCAAAGATACGTTCGAAGTTTACCAGGTTTTTATACTACGAGAAACGGTGACTAAGGGGGGATGAAAAGGGAATTAAGACACCGGTTAATTTACAGGCGAAAACGGTCGTGGTGGCTTGCTCGAGTTAAGCTATCAGGTCGAGTTGGCCATTCAAACAGTTGCCACTATTAGATGTGAGCTACCTATGTAGGCTGTATGAAATATACATTGTAGCTTTTTTAATATTATCTTATTGAGTGGTAGAGCCCGCAATAGCAACATCCGTTAAACGAATGGGCAGCTCGAATGGTGAAATACCACGACCTCACATAAGACAGGCGGGAAGTAGGAATGTCTGCATTTTAACTGATGCCGGAGGCCTTATTCTAGTTATCTTGGCAAACGATGAGAAGGTGTCGCCTTTCTCATATTTTTCTAATATGAAGATAATGGTAAGAGAAGTGAATTTGACGCGAGAGGGGATGGATAGAAAAAGATAATATTTTTCCTGTTTTTCTCCTCGTTAGCGGTTATTTAAAATTAGATGAATCCCTTTTTTCCCACTTTTCAGACAAAATGTTGTATAAGCGATCAAAATATAGAATAGACCGTTACGTCACCAAGATGCAGAACATTACGTCCCTAACAAATTGTAAATACGTGGTCAGAGGAACTGCATCATCTTATTGCATCATCGATACGCACAGCGATGTTAATTGCGTACTATGGCTTCCTAGTTCAGAACATTGGCCTTTTAAGATCCGTATATTAACGAATGTTAATTAAATGTAGAAATGGATAAACTATTATTTGTATTAGATGGTTCTATCATTCCCGTCAAATAGAACACTAGAAGACAGTTGAATTCGTTGCATATAAGATGCATTGGTACAGGAACATCTGCTTTGGTCTATGGTTTACATTCAGGAAGATAGATGGGTGTAGAAAACACTAATAAATACGATGAACGTAAATCTTAATTATATAATTATTTTTCTTGAATTTGGCTTATCATACTTAAATATGAAAAATCCTTGAAAATTATTATGAAATACGTACTAACCTGCTCCTTAAAATTAGAAACGTACCATACAACAATGTTTAAAACAAATTTAGCGAAGAGTTCAGCGTCTCGTAACTAAATTACGTCACGTCGGTCGAAAACAGCAATGAATATTGTTAACATTGTGCTCAGGAACAAAGTTATTGTTTCAAGCATACTAAAGGCATGTAACAGTCCTACAAAGCAATCCGCGTGGAAATAATGTATTGTGTTTGGCAAATTTCATTATGAACATGCATATGTATATCGAATGATCCGTAGGCGCTTTAAAAATCTATTAATGTGTGTACATGGAGCTATGAAATATTTATACACATCTTTTAGAGAAACATAAAAATAAATAAATATTCTTTCAATCAAATTATTTTTTTATAGACGACGAGATAGCTAATTCGTTCGAATTCGCCATTCGACTATTGTCGTGAACCATTTCCAGCCAGGTTTAACCTTGCTATGGAACGATTTAAAGAAATATTGTTAATTTATTCCACATGAATGCTGTCAAACTGCCGGCTGTTAAAAAACTAGCCGAAACCTATTACCGTATGAACTATGGTCCTACTGTGCCGACCCCAAGTAAAAAAAATGGGATAAGGGCAGGGAGGAGAAGAGGAAGAGT
This sequence comes from Papilio elwesi, assembly GCA_029849275.1. Lineage (NCBI taxonomy): Eukaryota > Metazoa > Arthropoda > Insecta > Lepidoptera > Papilionidae > Papilio > Papilio elwesi. The sequence continues at coordinate 7,746,486 of CM056700.1, read as the reverse complement.
GTGTGGTTGTGTAAAATTTTGAAGTTAAGTTTTTTTTTATGAGGCTCAGTGTCGTGTTGCGTTTTATCTATTTCATAGCTCCACACGTTCAACTTTACGCTTTATAAGCAGGTGTTTTTTCATGTATCGTAAAAATATCGATTCATTGAAACGTGAAGTGGTCAGGGTTACAAAGAACCTTCTTACAATGTTTTTAAAATCGTTTTCATTACCAATATCGACCGTTTTAATTTACAAACATATAGTAATCATATTTACAATATTTGTAATTTTGGAGGGTAAAAGGGCAGGGAGATGAAGGAGGGTGCACATGAGTAGACGTGACGTGATGAAGGACGGTTGCGTCGCATTCCACGTAAGTGTGATGTTATTGTACCCGGTTTGTACATCTCATGTACAGCAGTGTCTCAGTAGAATGCGATGTTGTAATGAATGTTATGTCTTGAAAATCCCGGCACACCTTTATCAAACATATGACCATCACTTTTCGTCAACCGAATGTATTTTCTGGTCGCATAAGTTGCTTTTATAATACTAATTGATAATAAAAAAATAATGTCAGTAGAATGAGCTCAAAGAATGGACATTTATGAGTAATTTCATATAAACAATAAACAGTTTGTCATAAAACAACTTTTTATATATTATTTGTTTTTTTTTAAATACTTTCAATAATATTGCGTCAATGTTATAGAAAAAGGTAATCAAGATTAAACAATCTCTATTGATTGTTTTATAAATAGTATGAATACTTCGATATTTTTGATTTGCTGCGTAAATACATTTTAAAATCTATTAGTCTCAGATGTGGTATTTAAGTAGTATGGCTGGTGTATCAGGAAAAGAGCAAGTGTGGTTTAAAATGGAACATTACGAGTGAAGGCATGCTTCGGGAAGTGGAAAGAATTAATAAAAGAACATTGATAAGCGATACGCTGCGAAAGTGAGTGGTAGTTTCGGTAAGGTTCGTCCTAGTTGTACGAGATTGGTGACATATTATTAGCGGTTATTAAGAGACGGTATTAGGAGTACCCACATAAGCAATAGATGGCGAGAAGTATTTTAGGGAAATGCTTAATGGAAATCCATAATCTCTGCCTACAGTTTTGGGTTGAGGACGTGAGTGCTGAGTAAGCCGTCCTGTATGGACTAGCTTTACTAAGTTGTCGGTCCTCCTTGTAGGTCTATCCACGCTATGCAAGATAAGAGACAATTGGATACACTTTGGATTAGAATCGAAACAATACTTTCAATCACGAAACGGAAAACTGCTAACTAAATGTTGTAACTCAATTTAGTAAAGCTTTTGTCAATATGAATTAGATAGTTACAATTTACTTCAACAATTTTGTATTTAAAAAAACAGACAGTCATTCTAATCATTCGTATTCGTCAGTCCATTGATTTAGACTACAAAAGGTAAATGCACCTCTAGTTCTAGTTAACAAAAGGCAACACAGACAAGCGAACTGGTTTCGCTCTCTCATACACCAGCAAATAAAGTCAATTTACCCAGTATTATTACTGATTTCTCCCAGCTGTGACATATTTGAGGCACAGCCACTATTACAATGGTGACAAATGTTGCGCCGTCTACTTGGACTATTGAAAAGACGAGAAAGTTTTTTTCATAATTTCTCACGACATTTTAATGATCATCTTATGAGCAAATTTAATAAATACTGATTAATACAGTACATGTTAATTTCCTTATAACAAGCGATTACAATCTCAGCTCTGAATTTGCTGTATGATCGCGGATTGACATGCGTTCATTAGCATAACCGTACAATTCCTTCCTGCTCGTATGTTCAAAATTGTAGGTAGAAGTAAATTTGAATATTTCAAGGACTTAAAACAATTTAAGATAGAAGTAGTCGTAAATGTGTGAAGTTACCAATTAAAATGATATTTTAGGTAATGTTGTTAATTTATACATGATATAAGTTCATGTCTAACCTAATTGAAGCAAGAAATCCGTATTTGGTTTTTATTGAGCTAATAAGATTGAACATGCAAAGGATGAGGTTAAACGATAAACACTAATCTTCCAGAGTAAAGACGTTTAAATAATAATTATAATTTGTGTATAACTTCAAAGGATGGCAAGCAGTACATCAACTTTTTGTCGCCAACAATCTGATCTATGATTTTGCAAAACAGTCCTTGTAGGAACTATTTGCAGTGTTTTTAATATGAATAAATAAAAAGAAGGATCGAACCCTGACGGCCAATTTTTTGGCGTATTTTTGTTTGTAATGTAAGTTACTGTTTCATTTAATATATTTATTTATAAAATAAGTGAAGAAATTTATTACGTATTGTTTCGTAACAAACGAATGCCCGTGACTTCGCTCGCGGGTATCCTTGCAGTTTGTATAATCAGTTAATCGCGACCTCCGTTCTGTATCAGACAGAATAGAAGGGAGAGCTTAGACAAATTGTGGTCCGACCAAATTCTGGTTAAACTTAAGTTGAAGAAACAAGCGAGGTCAACAGAATTACCGTAGAAGACTGTAATCTATATTCTCTGCCCACCCGTATATAACCCTCGTGAGTGCTTTAATGTTTTTACAGTTAAAAAGATAAAACTGTCTATATATATTTAATTCAAAACAAAACACCCTCGATTATGAATAAAAATGTATAACTCGTCTTACGGCGTTAGTTTAAAAATAGACAATTTTGTTATGTATTAAAAATGCAAATAAGATTCCAAAGTTATTTATAAATTTAATTACCGACTACGTTATTTTTGAGTTCATTCATGTTTTCGAATTAAGTGGGCCGGCGATGGTCGTTGACATTTTGTATGTTTTCATCTTATGGCGGATTATTTCAGCAATTTTCTTTCTTTGAAAAATTCTTATGATATTTAAATTGATATTTCTGTGTAGGTGCTTATAAAATAACTACGAAAATATTAAATGTATATTTACCGTATATTTCTCAATCCTGGCATTGTCATGCTCGAAGTGTCCCTTCTCTTTGATATTAACAATGCTTCTAGCACTTGTAACAGCCATATTGAATGCGTAAATTTATTATTAATTATAATTAAACGTATATAAAACTACGCTATTCTTCAAGATCTGTCACTTTACGCGCGAAGCGGATGCGGCTCTCGCTCCCCGATAGGACCGCGGCGAGAATCCAACTTGGAATGATTGCGAAATGGCTCGCTTCTTTTATATAAAAGCTGTATGGAACAACGCGCCCCCTCGCTCCTGCTTCCTTTCATTTGACATAACTACAAACAGCGCACTCTAGCCGCGTGTCTGTCCTATTTTTTTATTGTTTTTTTTCGCGGTATTTTCAATCAGAACGTTTGCATTATAATATTTTGCTTAATTGGCATTTTACCATTTTGAAGCAATTTAAATAAATCCGATTCATTGGAGTTTGATTCCTATTTTTTATTCGCGATACAATTTATTTTTATTTTAAATAATAGACAGTAAAAGTATAATCTTTGCTATTTATATACATTAAAACTCTTGGATTTTTTTTAGAGAATAAAATTAATTGATTGAGCCATAATGGTTTTAAATTAATTTATAAGAAATTCAGTAATAAAATAATATTAAAAATTAAAATTAATATTCAATAAAGTAGAACGCATCGTAAAATTAATTTATATCATAAATAGATAAGTTTATAACTGAAGATGTCAAGACCTCAGATTGTGTCAACTGGGCAAATCGCTACACATTTGAATGAATCGTTTGAGCTTTGAGAGGTGGTCGCATTCGCTTTTTTTGTTAAATAGCCTTTAACCTGACCTGCATAATAAAACAGTAATACGTGACCCTACTTAGCATTATCTACCACCTTGAGTGTTTTGTAAACGGTGTTAAAGAAAGGAAATTAATGAGACGCCTTAACATACATGTGAACAAATTGCCACCTATACTATCCTATTAATATTAAAAAAGTTTGTACTTATGGATGTTTGTTAGACTTTCACACATCAATGGCTGAACGGATCTGGATGAAATTTGGTACAGAGATAGATAATAGTCTGGAATCAACCAGAGCGAAGCAGGGGCGAACGATAGTTAGGCAAGAAAAAACCTGAAAAAAGTGCGTAATCACATTTGTGACCTAAACCAAGCAAAAAAATAAATTGATCTAATGATAGGTACCTTTCTATGAATTATTAAATTTGACTGTATCATTATTAATAGTTAATGGGAACTTGTTGATCAGTGTTTTTATTCAATTCTATTTGACTTTTACCTGACTATGGATAATGCACGTCTACCTACATCAATATTTCGCAAACCTGTATTTCTAAGTACCTATAAAAGGATATGTGCGTTTGCTCTGGTAGGGTTTTCACGTTCCTTCGATTCTGAAGGATAGTCTGGTCTTAGATTTTGATTTTTGAAATTCCAATTGGACGTCCTTGTTTATCATGTATTATTATTTTAACCTTTCGCAGTATTTAAAATGACAAACTGAAATGTTACTATAGTTCTGTATTTATCTCGGTCTTATTTCAATGAGGGTACATCAAAATGTTAATATTAGATATATATGGTTGGTATGCTTGTACAAATATTCGCAGAACATTTCAAATGTTCACATACTCGTATTATTAAACAGGTGATTTTTATTGTAGCACAATTATTATCGCACGACCTTCGCTTAATAATTGTTGTAAAAACGAAACGATTACATTGTACCTAACGAATAACAACTGACGAAACAATTATATTATTGTAGGAAAGAGATTATGATTCATACAATCCAGATCTATTCCCTTCCGCGCCCTTTCACTTCTTTTTCCTCAGAGGGTAAGGATACCATATTTATATTTCACTGATAGGTGAACATCGCAAGCTGATAGCTATAATTTGACTAGACATATAAAATGTGAGAAAATTCTAAACTGATCGAATAATTTACAATTTTACTTATCATGCAAAACGCGACATACCAATTAGTTAGGTGATAAACATCTTTATATATATATATATATATATATATATATATATATATGACTATTATGTACAACGTAACCTTAATCTTTTATTTGAAGTTAAACTATTTGAAGATTTGACATCGACATTTACCCTCGAGAAATGACACGTCAATTCAAATGATTAGCTTAATTTACAACTTGCTGAATCTTCTTCCATGCTCACGTTCATTTTTTTTATGGATACAGGTGGCAAACGGACAAGCTCAAAAGAGACAAGATCACCTGATATATAGTGACCGAGAACAATCACACAATCTAATGAGTTGCCTACCTTTAATGGACAAAGGAAGGATTATATTTCCAGGACAGGATACAACATATGTACGTACGTATATAAGGACAGGAAAATGTATATCACCTTTTATTAACCACTCTCTCGCCCCTCAAATCCTCTTCCGCCATCCTTTCCTTATTAGGAAACGATGGGAAGGGGGAAAGAATAAATTAGGCTTTCCGGCACCTCACTCATAGGGCGAAACGCAGAATAATTCTACTTCACGCCTGTCTTCTGTGAGTACGTAGTATTTCACCGGTTGTGCCGGCAAATTCGTAAACAACATGTTTCGTGTTTGTTGCCTTGTACATGTCGCCGACCCATTATGAGCTTCGTTACCTTCGTCTATAATTGGACCAGACATATTATAAGCTCTCAGCAAATTGTGAACTATCTCTGTGAGACATTTATGAAAGAAGACGGATTCCTGAGCTATGGGAGAGTATTGAATGAATAAATCATTTTAAGTCTGTTTCCAAATAGAGGCAAACCATCAAGGGGTTGTTTTTATGGTGACTTCAATGTACATACCATTAAAAACATGACGATGCGTCTTGATTATTTGTAGGTAAAGAAAGAAAATGCATTAGGAATAGTCCTTATGCTTTCCTAACAGGAAATGGAAAATAGGAATAACTTTTCACAACCATATTAAGGGAGGTCATTCAGTCTTCAAGGTACTTCCGTGGTCGATACATTCTTGCAGACAGTTTTGCTGTTGCTTGATCCTTCACTGATATGCTCTCAGTATTCAGGTATACAAGTTCAAAATAATGGATGATCGGAGAACAACATATTATGCGTTTCGTTTCATTTAAGCGCCAATAGCCTAGCGGTTAAGGATGCAAACTGCTGAAGGTCGTGGGTTCGAATCCGCCATTCGATTATTGTCTAAAGAAATATTAAGTATAATATCTACTAATGTTTTTTTTATTAAAAAAAATTACACCAGCCAAGTACTTAATTTAACCTCGTCTAGGGCATAAGTGGGTTTGTCTGTGTCCTTATTTCTTTATGAGCAATACTATTTGTCCGTATAAACTTTTACATATACAACTATAGTGCGGGTAAAAATCTTTTAAATACATGTAGTTATATACAAAACACGTGGTGGCCCAGTGGTTTAGGCTCCGACTTACGTACTGTAGTCAAAAATGATAACACCTATCATTCTAATGTTAACTCACTTAAAATGAAAAAATAAACTTGTAACACTTTAATATAGCTTGTATGGACGTTTTAAAACTTAAAATCGGACAATATAATTGTAATAATTCGTATGCATTCGTACGCACTTAAACGTAAAGACTATTTACTTAATATTTATTGAAGTATTAATGCACCACTGTTTAGCAAATTCAAGATTGTACTGGTTCTTCGATAACTTGTCGAACAATTTGCGAGACTTTTTGAGATTGTTCTGGAAAACCGAGCCGGCTCGATTATTTTTGGGCAAGGACAAACTCGCCACGACTTTCGTAATATCGATGCTATAAACTGAACACACATCGCGAATGGAACAAGTATGAGAATACTTGGTTAGTAAGAAAATAAAAAAGTTCAATTCAAAAAAAACAAAAAAACAAAATTATCTATATTAATACTATAAAGAAGTGTAGAAAATTTAGAGAGAAAAGAATAGATTTTTTTATAGCAGTAGGGGGTAAAGGTGCTCCGTGCAACAGGTTGCCTGAAGCCTAATGATTACCGCCGCCTATGAACATCCACACTCTAGATATGTTCGCTGCCGATCTATAAGGAATTATTACGCTGTTTACTTGAAGGTGCCCAAGTCTTATTGGTTTGGGAATACCCTTGCGGACATATCATTCCACAAGGCAGTTGTAAGGGGCAGAAAGTTAGTGAAAATCGCGCGGTAGTGCGCCAACCATCAAGGTGGTGTAGACGGAATTTTAAGTTCTGTCGTGTTATACGATCACGAAACATAGCGGCAGGAATTGTTCCAAGCAATTATATTGTCTGTTTGTTCCGGACAAACTTAAAATGTACTTAAAAGTTCTTCTATCAATAGTTTTGTTTTATTATTAGTCTATAAATCTACTCAAGAGAATCCAGGGCGGATTGCTAGTATAATTTAAATAATTATAATAAGATTTATATTGGTATTTTATGAACATGTCTTATTATCACATTTTAACGTTGGCCTTGAGGTTTGCGGTACTTGATTTTGAATGCAATACACCGAGGGCTACTGTTCCTTAGACGAGTGAAAGGTGAACTTAGTTTGGTGCGTAGCCGACTTGCATGTTTAGCATATTTGAAGTGCGTTCTTAAGACGTTAAACATAGATAATGCAAATATGTACTACTATACTACTTCTATTTACAGGATTAAGTTTAATAAAAAAATAATACGTTAAATACGCTTTTTTCCAAGGATACCCAGTATTATTTAATATTGTTAGTGTTTTAATCTATAGTAGGTGGTTTTATTTCACCGCCACTTTCAATATCGCACAATTGTAAACAAATAGAGTCTATATGTGCAATTATAGTAATTTAGATTTAGTTGCCTCAGAGTGGAAGAAGATCGTAAGAAAGAAGGAAAGATTAGAGGTCGGGAGTTGCCGTCGTTGCCTCAGAAATGAGGCAACGACGCACACACAGAGACAGCTTTAGAGTTCAGCCGCGATAAATTTACTATCGAATGTTAAAAATGCGTTCTATAATCTCACAAATATCCTAATGTTATGTTGTTCAACAATACTCTGTTAAAACAAGCAGATAATATTCTCGGGGAACAGCTAGTGTAACCTATAATTTGAAGTTATATACGAAATGAAATTACCAAATATTCCCGCGAGGAAAATAAGACACGAATGTTATACATGCATATATAAAAGTAGCATAGTATGAATAAATGTAGTAACACACTACCGTATTAATGTGTGTGACTCATATTTTTTCAGTGCTTTTAATAATTTAATTGATAAGTTGAATTGTTACAGTTTCCGACGACAGGCGACCGTGTGACGAATGGTCAAAGAACCCGGCTACCGATCGCGGATCCTGTGTACGATACCCCAAGGTAAATATTGATGTCAATCATTATTAGCTTTGGATTCAATGTTATTATTTTATTATATCATTATATTATATCGACTATATAAGCTGTGATTAATAAGCTCAAAAGTGTTCCAAAAAAAGTGACAACGACATTCACAAATGGTGTAGGATAGCGTAATTAAAATAATAAGAAAAAAAGAGGACAATTAGTTTTTGTTACAGCGTAAATGTAAACACATAACGTAAGCTATAGAGAAAGCGTCCCAAAAATTGGCATATCTGCTACTTTTTGTATTATAGTAAGACCATTGATATCAAATTGAGATTTATGTATAGGGCGCTAAATGAATAAAAACAAGCTCTAGTGTGCAAATTCTGCGTAATTATTTCGAGATGCCTTTTTTGAGAATTTCATTATTATCTTCTAATCTAATCTAACTTAATTATTAATTTGTATTATTTAATATTAGTTAAAAGCAGATAAAAAGAAGTGAAATCATCCCTTATTGTAACATTTTGAGAGAAAATTTGTCAAACACGTCGAAACAGTTATTATTACTTACACAAATGTTAAATTTGTTAGTCAACAAAAAATTTTGATCCTTTTGATCTGATTTTTTTGGGTTGGTTCTTTTCGGGTCTTCCGAGACCCGAGACGGAGAAGAAGAAAGATTAAATTTCATTCAACCACAAATGCCTAAACCAATGAACAAGAAAATGTTAATTGGTTTAGACGTTCGGATTTACAATTTTAATTTTATCCAAGCCGTCAATAGGGATATCCCTAACAGGAAACTTAAAACTACTTTATAACATAATGAGCAGCTGGTCGCATAGTATAGGTGATCACCGACGCCCATGAACATCCGCAAGGAAGGAATACGCTCTTTTCTTGACGGACCCTAAGTCGTATTATTTTGGAAATACCGCTGGCGACAGATAAATTCACAACGCGGCTATTATGTTATACAATGTTTTTGTATTTCATAAATTTTTTGACAGAAAATTTACAATATTTAATAAACTCGTGCTTTGTCTTTGTGTACTTTTGTTGATTTAATAAGAAAAAAAAACTGGAGTTATTTCAGTGTTTATTTTAACTTGATATATCAGATTTTATCCAAATACGGTCTACTGATATGGGGCAATGCGGACGTGAAAGTCTATATGTCTAGAACTTATGCTGATAAAATAACATAATCTCGAGCTTTGACTGGACGGGTTGGTTTTATTAAATCATTTGTAGATTTAAATACCAAAAATTAAAATAAGGTATTCTCTTGTTTATAATTGACGTTTAAGGTTAAACCTTAGGTTTTAATTTTTGTGTAAAAAATATATATATGTTAAAAATATTAGGAGCATTAAATTTGAAAAAAATCGAAATCGAATTATTAAACAAAGTTATACGTGTTTCAACCGGACAAAATAATAATTATATAAATAATATAAAATAAATGTATAATGATAGCCTCGTCATATAATCTTAGGAAGTTTTTGCAGACTGTACAAGGACGCATCTTTGATATTATCGCAGATGTTATGTTATTGTATAACTTTGGGCTTACACTGTCGAAATCATTCTCACAAAACATATTGTCGTCTTAGTTTTTTTCAGAGAGAAAGATAGAGAAAAACCTTGTATTACGACAAGTTGACCGATATTATGATGACGCGCTAACGTCTTCGCCTCCGAGCGGGATCGGCCCGCTCCTGCTCCCGCTCCCAGTACTGTCCACTCTTGTTTCCCTGCCATAGCAGCTGTTCCGGCACCAACAATTAACTGTTTCAATTCAAAACCCGTCATTATCGTGCCTCAGCCACCATATTCCCCTGATCTAGCACTACGAGTTTTTTCCGAAAATTAAAGAAAATTAGTCTCGTAGTAAACATACATTCAAGGATCGATTTGCTCGCTCGCAAAGTTATTAAAAAGACTTTAATTTTTACGTTTTGCTTCTGTTTTCGCAGCAGACGACTTCTTTGATACACTATGTAACATGAAAAGTTAAAAATGCTCACCAGGAGTAATCAATAAAGGATAATAATATTAATGCTTTATTCATAAAGCACATAAGCGTGTATAATAATGTTGACTTTTTATTGTTCCATTTCCGCGCTTTTAATCAATTTTGTGCTAGCACTTGAACTAGGCTATCTTGGATGCTAGCGAGCAGAGATAATAATAAAATAGTAATACAAAAAGTAAAATACTGATAGTAATGACAGCTAATGAAAATAAATAGTTCCTTAAAAATGACGAGTACACTATTTGGAAATAACAAATAGGTTTTGCGTGTCAGTTTTAAGTTCATGTCTGGTAAGAAAATATAAAGAAAACATACATTGATTTTATTTATTTTGTTGTATAAAATACCAAGAATGTAATTAAATTGTCTTGCAAAGTAAGTTTTGTAGGCAATGTAAGAGCTCTGTCTTTTCAGCGTGATGAAGGTTCTTCTTAATCATAGCTTATCTTTTTATGCTGACTTAAGGCAGAGTCAAGAACAAATAACTGCCTGCCTTACAGTTAATACATCGCATTGTGAATACAGTTGCTGTGTTAGAATTTTAATGGCTTGAAGGTAACCTTGAGTAATGATGTTTGTGCTCTTTAGATTTTCAATATATAAGTTTTTTTAGCACCTTCCCATGCTCTGATACGGTAAGATAAGATAGGCCAGGGAGTAGTCAATTGACTTCAGTCATTTTGTATCAGCAACAGGACGCAACGTTTTTAAAATGTAAATTAGTTAACCATCCTCCCTGTTATCATCTCAATTTGTGGTACTCAAGTAAGGGTTTCCAAAAGTATACCTAAGTATTTAACTGTAACTTGCCTATCTAAATTTGTGCACTCCGATAAATTTGTGAGCGAGAAATTATATCAGAGCAATAATATAACAAACAGAAGCTCTCAGGTGAAAAAGATAATCTGGAATATATTTATGCGCGGTGCCAAAAGTAATAAAATTTGTTTTTGAGGTATTCAAGGTAAGATAATTTATTCGAAGCCATTGCATTACTATTCGCAACCCTTGTTCAGCTCTTTCCCTAACCTGTTCCTAAGTTTTGTCATAAAAAAAGTGTCATCTGCGAATGTAAAGATCTAAAATTGTTAATTTCCAGCTTGCGTAAATTATTCATATAAGTAAGGAAAAGGCTAGGTCCTAGCACACTACCTTGAGGCAAGCCGGAAGTAAGGAAGGCATCAGAGCTACTTAGATCATCGATTCTAACTTTCTGTGTCCTGTCACTAGTAGCTTTATAATATGCTATACGCTTTTGTCCACAAATTCCTATAGATGTCATCTTTTTTTTTCAAATAAAAGGAAAATAAATTGTGTCAAAAGCTTTACCGAAGTCTAAAAATAAGCCTATACATTTGTGTTTCTTTCGTAGATTGTGGACAATGTAGTTTGTAAGATCAACTATAGCATCAGAAGTAGATTTACCAACTCTAAATCCGTATTAATTACAAGTAAGGATATTTTATATGTTTCAAAAATAATTGATAAGGCTGGTAAAATGGTTATGGGACTATAGTTGCAGGTATCTGCAGAGCGTATACACTTGCACCGGTTTTATATATCGGACGAATAATTGCTATTTTGAAAATACGTGGTTAAAAAAGTTAGTAAAAAAGTTCCGGTATTTATGCATAAGTTAATTATATGCGTTAGAATAGCTATAATATAATTTTTACAATTTTTCAATCATTTATTAGATATTCTATCCCAACCAGCAGCGCTCTCATTTTTAAGACCAAGAATTATAGTTTCAATTGCAATAATTAATTTTAACTTTATTAATTCCTCTTCTTTCTCTGGGCTATCAAAATTTTTTATGAGATCTCCAGAATTTTTCTTTCTTTATTAGTTTGAACAATAGACAAAATAAATTATTTGACCCCTAGGTATTTTTTGGGTTCTTAGAATCTTTTTGGAATTCGTTTATTTCGTACATTCTCTTTAAGAGTCTCAATAGGTTGTTACAATAATGTTTATGCCTAGTATAGGTTAAGGCTAGAATTTGATTGTTCGGGTCTGGTTTAGATTGAAGTTGTATCCTATCTCGATCCCTGATATAACGTAGCAGGTCAGAGGTCGTCCACGGTTTTAAACAACGACTAGTAAGAAGACTTCAGAGACTTTCAGCAACCGAATTAGGATTAGGACATATTACGAGACGTTTAAAATAAATTGTTTGTAAGTCGTTAAGTATTTTTCGGTAATCGACTTTTGAAAATACCATATTATTTTATAATTGCACTTTATAAATACTCCAAATATAGTGATCACCAAACATTCTAAAACGATATAAAAATGTAATGCTTTTTTGCTTACGATTATGGAAAAGGGTTTAGGAAGCAAGCACTTCTATAACTAAATTTAGACATCAATTAACTATATTGTTGTTAATTTGTCGGGTAATTATAACAATTAATAAAGATGCTTATCTTTGTTAATAGGAGCTATTAGAAAAATTTCAAAGAACATTATGGTATGTTGTAGTGGAATACAAAATAAAATTATGTATGCAAATGATATACATACCTACTTAAGTAATCGAAAATCAGTACCCGTATAGATCTATGAATGTATTATATGTACAGACAGCGAAAAAGATTTGCCAGTATTGCTCCAACAATAAATCCTTAAGGTGAACCTACTCCGCTTGGTAATGATCGGGATACATGTATATTTATATATATATATATATATATATATATATATATATATATATATATATATATATATACATATATATATATATACTCACGCCCCGAGGGGTAAATTACATACATACATCTACCCATACAAGTACGTCGGTTATGGGTACTCCTTATATCGCCCTTCTTTAGTATATTCTGATCAATATAAGTTCTCCTTGGACGTCCCCTTCCAACACTGCGTCACGCCTAACATACTTCTTAAGGATCAACGGCATTAATTCTACTAACATGCTTTTCCTGCCGAACCCAGGTCTCACTTCCGTAGATTAAAGTGGGGATTAATACTTAACTTAATAGACTTCTGAATCTTCACTTCTGTACCTATAGCCCCATTCATTTTATTTTCCGCATCCACTCATCGTTCAAAATCTTTAACGTGTCTACCATCTCTGCTAAACATACATCCCAAATACACAAATATATGTGATTTAATCTTAAGTCATCATCTTCCACCACTTCCACTTCTTTGACGTCTCACGCCTTTATTGTCGCTAAACCAGTCGTCAAAGTAGGCCCCATTACTTCTAACACAAGCAGTAAACTCTTTATCAAGAGATTTTAACACTCGTAGTAGATCACTGTTCAATTCAAACGCAACCAAATTTGACCATAAGTCATCTCTTTTAACTTTATCGTATGCCGTTTTTAAGTCTACGAAGGCATAGAAAACTTTTTGGTCTGTAGCCAAAAACTTTTATATGATCCATGCAGCCCATTCCTTTCCTTAAGCCTGCTTGCACGTCCCACATTCTTTCTTCTATGTTTTTCATTACTCTTTCAATCTATTAATATCAATTACTATAGAATCAAGTTTTCCCGCTATGCTAATAAGACTGATTCCTCGGTAATTTTTAGAATTACGCTGCGAACCCTGTCCCTTATATAGAGGGGCGATGACAGCTTTACACCAATCTTCTGGTACTCGGCCATGTCTCCAACATACATATATTTAAAAGACCCACAGCAGGCTTGCAACTAAACCTTCTTCAGCTCTCAGCATTTCAAGGGAAAGCCTGTCATTAAAGGAGTGTAATGCTTTCTGCGGGCTTGTATATATGTATCGAGTGCTCGAACGCCAATAGCCTTATGGCTAAGGATCCGGTCTACGAAACATGCACAACACGGTCGTGGATTTGAATCCGCCATTCGACTATCCTCGTTAAAGCTTGGTTGGGAATGGTTAAGAAGAAATATTAGTAATTTATTACGATGATCTACTTATTTTTGCTACACATGCCGTGGAGGGTTGGCGTCAGGCAGGCGGCCGGCCATAGCCAAAACCTATTACCTATTAGTAATGCTTACGGTCGTATTGTGCCGACTAGGTAATTAAACGTATAGGTAATTACTTCCGATCTGCCTCCTGAGTGTAATGAACTTGAAATGTCTGGAAAATAAAAAAAATAATTCGACAAAATCCATACAACCGTTTTATTGGATTAACATTTGCGTTAATATAAGAAAAAAATCATACTAAAATTTGTTCCTCGCATACTGCGGCTATGACATTTAGACCGTTATTACGATATTACCTACGTGAAACGTGGGCAGCGATCTGACTACCTCAATTACTATATAAGTAACTCGCAGTTTACGTTACACGTACAGTTTGAAATTATTAAGTTTAATTATTTACAGAATACCTTAAGTTTAAGTTATACCGTGTCTATAGAATTAGGAACGACTTTCCTCATATATCCAATAGATATTGCCCATATATGTGATTTAATCTTAAGTCATCATCATCGTGGGCCAAGGTCGTTCAACCTACACGTATAGGTCTTCTCCAAGAATCGCTACGAAAAGGTTCGGCCTTTGCCGAACTGCTGCACTTATCATTTTCTAGAGGATTCCTGGTTAAAAAGGTCCTGGCCCATCTTGTTGGAGACATGTCCTCACTGCGACGGTGTCCAATCATCACGCCTTAGACGTATTTTCAAAGCAAACAGGGGTCGTTACCAAATGAAGACCAGATCTACTGAGGTTCTTAAGAACAAAATTGGCTTAGTTATTACTATCAAACTATAGACTACATTTTATATGGGGACGTAAACAATGGACAAAATTGACATTTTTAGAGTCCGCAACAACAACATCTGTTGCACGAATGGGCCGGCTCGACCGGTGAAATACCACGACCTCACAGAAGACAGGCGTGAAGTAGAGTATTTTGCGTAAGGTGCCGGAGGCCTAATTCTAGTTCTCTCCTCCTTCCCACACTTTTCTTATAAAGAAAGGATGGGAAGGAGAAGAAAACTTGACGGTGGAGGGGATGTATTAGAAATAACCATTTTCTGTTTGTCCCCTCCTCTATCCATTAAAGGTGGGCAACGCATCTGCAACTCATTAGCTAGTTGCAGATGTCTATGGGAAGCGGTCACTTGATATCGATTGAACCGCTTGCTCGTTTGCCACCTAGTACTATAAAAAAAACACATTCTGATTAAAAATGCGATCAAAAGCCTCCAGTTTAGTCTTCTTCTTCTTCCTTGATTATTATTGACTGGACTGGATATATTTATTAATGAACTAATAAAGAATAATAATAATAACACGATAGTTAATTAAGAAATGAAATATGTTATTAATATTTACACAATATACCTTAAATTTGAATTTTGCTTAATTGTATCAATAATTTCTAATTCGATCGTAAATCAGGGATTAAACCTTGGCCGATATAAACAACTTCCATATAGTATTACCTACAACTTTACAATTCGTATTTATGATTTATGCAAAACGATTCTATATAAATATAAGATATTTTTATTATATACAATATTAGCTATGTGCTTCCTTAATAACGCCACTGTTGACTTTATGCTACATACTTGTTTAAGTAAATGTCAGCTGTTCTTACAGATTTGTTAATCTTATATTATTTACTAATTCAAGACCGGATTACCGAGGTGATCTACAAGATACCCATTTGATTAGCGAAATCATAGCGATAAGATTAAATTAACAACTCTAATATACTGCAGCTACCCGATCTAAATAATCGTCGAATTAAAAGGTAACAGGAGTTTTTACCTGCAAAATGTCTTTTTTAAAGTTATTTACTTATTTTGGCGCGTTTGGGAAAAATGATGTGAGTGAACTGTTACGATGCGCGACACCTAAACGCGACCACCAACATCATGTGTGTTACCATGGCAATCCAACAGCGTTTTGACATTTACCTTTAATTCCAAGTTTTTTAATTAAACCAAATGCATTTACTGTGATGAGCTGCAGGTATATTGGTTTATTGCGCCAACCCTAACGGTGAACGGTATTGTGTATATTTCGTACCGTGCGAATATTCTTTGGGACTCTTTGCGTAATAATCTCGTATAAATAATATGTGTGTAATGTGAAATAATATGTGAGAATTAATCGCCACAATTGCCCATTTGTATGTATGTATGTAAGAAATGTTGGATATTCCATAAATATGTTGGAATGCTTACAAAAAGCATTAACGTAAACATAAATGTAAAGTAAACTTTGTGATTGTATGTGTTATACAGCCACAAATTTTTGTGTTTACTTAAGATTAATTGCAAGTTATACTGTATTATTTGTGTATAATTATATTAGTTTAATATAAGGCATAAGATAGAAAAGCATTTAAGTGAACAATCACATGATATAATACCAAGGATCGCGAATATGTAATATGTGTATTTTTGCCTAATACGTATTTTTTAATGTGTTATCATGGCTCGGCGCGGCGTTCAAAAAGAACAACAACAAAATTTAGTAATCCAATAATAGCTACCATTCGAGCCGAGGCTCGGCCCTCTCGGGTATCCTCGAAACGCGTAATGAGTGACAGCCCAAGCCAAGGTTTCCTCTCGAGTCACTCCATGGATCGTCCGCCAAAACGACCTAAGAGCTCGGCGGCGGCGGCCTCCCTTTTATGATAATAAAGTAACTGCCCGAGTCAAGGCTCCCTCTACGGAAGGAGCCCTCGAGCTAAGTTACTCTTAAAGAACCTTAGGCTAGGCACCCTCTGCGCCCTGCCGCCTCTCGAGGCGGACAGTGTAGCTATAAATGCCTCCTCTAGGAAAATAGTGACAGTTCAGCCTCAAAAAAAGCCTAAAGCCAAAAATTAGTCGCAATCCAGCTTCCGTCGAGACCGATCCCCGAGGAATTTACGCTCTTTCAAAGTGCTTTTGTTTTGCTTGGGTTACGGATAATAACGGCTACACCGCTCTTATACAATATCCACCGACTGGTGCATACCATCGCAAGGCGAGGGACCGAGTAACGTGCCGCGAGGTGCAATACGAGGCCGGAGGAGGCTCCCTTCGAACGTGGCACCAGTCACCGAATTAAGAGCTGTCCAAGGCAAGGGGTAGGTAGTGCCCTAGCACTACCTAGTGAAGCGCACGTTTTTATGCGTTTATTTCTTGTTAATGTTACTATTGTTACTATTTGATGTGTATTAACATAATTAAGAACCAGAAGGTATAATAAGAACCTGCTGATGGGAGAACAGTATCTTAATTTTTTTGTTTTTTTTGAACATCGAGATGAAAATTTGTGTGCGACACTCACGATTTCTTAAGTTCATCTTCTTTCACCAAATATGAGGTTGGCACAGTATGACCGTAGTCCATAATGTGCCGACGGTCCATACGGTTTTCGTTACAGGTTCTACGGCCGGCCGACTGCCTGACGCCCTGGGAAGTTCTTACTCATAACTTAATAATTGGTGAGTACCAATTATTAAGTCATAGTTATTATTATTTAAGTTTATGTTTTTGTTAAGATTTTTTTTACTAATTAACACAGTTATTACATAAAGTAAACATATATAATGCTGATATTATTACATATAAACATAAAAATTTGATATTGATATTGCTATGGATAAAATTGAAAAATAAAAAGGCTTCTTGAAGTTATGCAGGCGAAGTGGTTGAACTAGTTCTGTATATTTACATTTTTGAACACCTAGTTAGAACGCTTGTCGATTCCTTGTCAATTTAAGTCTACTTATGTAAGCTTGCACTTATGTTAATGATGACAGAAGACAAACCTGAAAACGCTTATCTGTCTACTCCGATTAGGTTAAAAAGAAAACTTAAATTAACATTTTTCCTTTCATTTCGTGTATGAATGCGTAGAGTTGATTGATATCAATGAAAAATTACGCTACATAAATAACCTTTAAGGATGATTCCTTAAAGGTTATTTATGTAGCGTAATTTTTCGTACCATACTAATCGTAATATTTTTTGTCATAATAGATTGGTTGTTTTCTTCCATTATGAGTCACAATGCTAACAATCTACTTCCAGTTATTGTACATTATACTGGTAACATTCAATTATCTAGGAAAAACCATATACTTTATATATCGAACAAAAAACTACCTGATCGAAATATAATTATATATGTAACTATAATGTCAATATTCTAAGTGGTAGGTAATGTTTCATTTTATGCTGATTGGTTTTATCACGTACGTATGAAATGCGAAATGGGCATGTTCAAGGAATG
Source organism: Papilio elwesi (assembly GCA_029849275.1). Taxonomy (NCBI): domain Eukaryota; kingdom Metazoa; phylum Arthropoda; class Insecta; order Lepidoptera; family Papilionidae; genus Papilio; species Papilio elwesi. The sequence continues at coordinate 7,727,968 of CM056700.1, read as the reverse complement.
AAGGGAGAGTAACGGAACAAATTTATGTTGCAAAAGTGAGTGGCAGCGTTGGCAGGGGACGTCCAATAATTTATATCGATCAGATTAGTGACATATTAAGGGCGATATAAGGAGTATCCGTAACAGACGAGCTTGTATGCGTAGATGTATGGATGTAGAAGAAGCTAGAGAGGTGTGCCAAGATCACGGCAAATGGTAATCCATAATCTCTGCCTACCTCTCTGGGTTACGGGCGTGAGATGTGGAATTAGTTAAATAGCTTACAACGACCGGGAGGACTTACATTTAAGAAAGTCTAGAATTGTCAGAGTTATAGATCCAACTAATTAAATATAAATATAAAAGATACATAAAAAAATAATTACTAATAATTTTCATGGAGCAATTATTCGGCATCTTTTTGTGTATTTATAATTGGAAAAACAAGCAAGTAGTGGTCGATCTAAAAAGATTGAATTTTCTTTAAAGAACAGCATTAAACTCCTAAATTGATGCTTCAGATATTCTCCGTAATAAGTCTACAAGGAATGAAGGATCTTAAGTAGGTGCCATACCAGTTTTTTACTGTTTTCTGATTCTCTTAGATAAACAATCTAAAATTGATATAGTTACGACAATCAAAATGATATACCGAACATTAACATAGATTTATTTATATCTATGTTAATGTTCTATATAATCTACCTATGATAATCTGTAAGTCTAATATTACGTACTAGAAGTGATCGTAAACAACGTGGTGCTAAAAATACTAACAGGAAAAATTTACGTAAGTGAAGTCAAAAGCCTACCTTGACCCTAAAATTTTTAGATTCATGTTTCATTTTGAAATAAACTTCCGTATTCAAGGATTATAAATCACAGTTTAAATGACAGTGTTGCTGTCATGTTTGCGAATGTTACATTTTCTCATTTTGCAAACTTTGTGCTGAAGTGACTTAAAATATATTACTGCTTTAAATAACTTAGATTTGAAGTAGAAATGTATGTTTTCTATGCTATAATGACAAATGTATAGACGTATGTTTTAATGTTAATGTAGCCAAAAGCTAGTGTTGTAATTATAAATCTTGAGTGTGTAATTATGAACACACGTGAGTTATACTTCTGTAGCGTACCAAAACAAAAATAACTTTATCCCGAGTTCCAGAACTCTTTGGTTGTAAAAAAAGACATATGCCACTGATTACTGTTTCATTAAATGTTGTAGTTGGTTGCCATGGTAGCACCATAAAGTTGGTTTCACTTTTAAATGTTGCGCAATGTAAAAATTACTCGCATCATTTTCCCAAACGCGACAAAAGAAGTATAACTTCAAAAAGTTTGACAAAAAACTACTAGAATTCTTTGACTTATGCATTAGGTTGACGTTTAACAACACACGTCTTGCTAAGCTCTTCACCCTCTTTGAGATAGAAAAACAAACTTCTCCGGTGACTATAAAACATAATACATTTGTATATCCATCTCTTTCGTTCGTGTTAACAACAAAGGAATAGAGCGAGTGAGCAATACCAATTTTAAAAGTTCATTCATACAGCCAGTGGCGCACAATACGTTTCTCTACTTAAGCCGCTTTTGTAACAGCCGGGGTGCGCTCCGTCCCGCTCTCCTCGCAAAATGAATAGAGCTACGAAAGAAAACGTTGATTTATTATTCTAGCAACGTTAACCTTTATATTCATTCGCGTTGACATTTTTTTATTCACGTAAGAAAGGCACCAACATCTGGCTTGCTTCGTTCGCCTATAACACCAAACGGCACAATTTATTTCGCTTATCTATATCATACATTTCGTTAAAAAATACATATTTATCTTTTACTCCTCCTATTTTCAGTAGTAGTTTCCAAACAATCCTATTTTTACCAATTAGAACGAACGCAAAAGCAATGCTGCAGTTTGGATTTATTACACGAAAAATAAGTTAACAGATACTAAGCGTAACTGTTCAGGTTCAGGGGGTATCACCCCCCCCCCTACACAAGTTTTCACGGCAGTTTTCAGTCACGCTTGGACGGAGGGGGGAGTCATATATATATAAAATATATACAGGAACTGAAAAAATATTATTTTTGTTTCAAGCATTTTAAATAGGCTTTGACAAAGTAAATTTTGGTGTACTTTATTAATTTTGGTATTTATCTTATTTATTTTAACTTAACGTTGCAGCAATTAAGATTTACTTAAATAGAATTTCAATGTATAGGCGAGCTTAATTGATACTGACACTCTTTTCTCCTAACCTACGAGTTGGTAAGGGGATTAAATAAAATAGTAAAAAGCATAATTTGATTTAATTAACTTTTGAAATAAATATCTATTAATCCAAATATACATAGCTGACCTACATTTTGTTACTTTCTATATTACTAGAATTTAGTACTCGTCGAAATTATATTCTTATTTATTCATCATCGTTGACATAGCATATATAATATAGATAAAGTAGGAACATGGAAAATTTAATTGTCAGACTTGGGATTTATTAGTATGTATCAAGTAGTATCTATATAACACACTGCTTTATAACACAAAGAATTTGACACAGGTATTTACACATTAGATTTATGCAGAAATTTTGCCTTATGTTTTATTACAGTGTTATACCATATATAGTATAAAATAAAAAACTAACTTCCATATAAGCCTTAAAGTCTATGAACCTTGTCAGTTTATAAGCACCATGAAAACACGCGTAAGGTGTGACGGCACCGCACAGCTATAAGCTGGACAAAACATGTTGAAATGTTTTTCCAATAAACTAACTTATAACATCTGATAGGAAATTATGGAACTTTTAAATAACTAAATAGTTTGACAAGTATTGGAGTCAATGATCGAGATAAAAATTCCTTTCTTTTAAATTGGACCAAATTACACATAGTGACTAAATTTCATTATGATCGGTTAAGCAGTTTATGTTATTATTATTTATTTTGTATACTAATTGCGTTATTGAAAGCACAGTGGGCAAATGCGGTGCGACGCGGGGGTGGTCTCATCAAGCGAACAGTCCTGACATCAGTGGGAGATCCGCGCTTGATTTTATTTTAATTATAAATTTAAGGATAATCTTTTAAATTATAAGGTGTAAGGGTTACCACATTGTACGTGATCATTTTATAAGTAAGCTTTCCTTAAAAGATAGATATATGCCATGCCAACTACAAGCAAGTACAAAAATATGTTTCTTGCAACAAATCTTTGAAGTTATCTACTTTTATCTACAATAATATTATACTATCGGAGTTCAAATTGAGAGTGCCAACAAGATATCCTCGTAATGAACGGTCATTTAGACCTGTTCTCACTACCTTTTCGTAAAACTGTAATGGATCGCAACTCTCCTGTAGAATGTCCAGGCAACTTAATGAAATCGGAAAATCTTTAGACCTTTTTTTCGATTGTATAAACAAGTTTCGTCTGACAGTTAAGTTATTTGGATCTACCGATACTTGTTATTAAAAAAATAGTTACTAGAAGTGCGTACATATAAATCTGATTGTAAATCATACATACATCATATTTTTATGGTTCATTTTGTGTTCAGCTATAAGTAATTGTGCATTGCCAACTATATCCTATGTTATTATGTTTCCGCTCCAAGTTAATCTACAATTGTTGACGAGCCATTAAAAAAATGCATGTATCATACATATTAACCTTCCTCTTCAATCACTCCGTCTATTGGTGAAAACCGCATTATAATCCGTTGCGTAGTTTGAAAGATCTAAGGGAACATACAGTGGAAGCGACTTTGTTTTATGTTGTGTAAAGATGTATATAAAAGAACTGTAGTAACATCTAATATAAATAAATGACAACTTATGAAGAATACAATATTTGTATTCATAAAAAACGATGATCTGCCTTGAGATTTAACAAAAAATAATTAATAATTAATATTTATATACTTTGAATAGTATAACATTTTAATAAACGCGTTAAAATACCATTGAAAAACAAGTTAGGTTCATTTAATTGAACACTCAGACGTATACATAAAAAAAACACTAGGCTCTAGGCATGTAATCAACATAGACTTCCTGCCTTGTATCAATATCAGGCTATATTCTAGTTTTTTTTTAAAACCTTGAACAGTTATTGTCTGTCTTGGAGCAGCAATTCATTCCTTAGTGATATAACAAGAATTATTGTTACAGTGTTAATAGTTATTATCCCAAAAATAGACGTATATATGGATACCATGGATATCTCTCTAGTTACAGATTTTTTTATGGTAGAAGGCGGAAAACGAGAATGCGGCTCCCCTTTTTATGGGATAAGGGGGTAAACGAGCCGCAGATCAGATCTTCTTCAGTTCCAATGGATAAATGTAATGCTTCATTTCCATCAAAAACAAATTTACATAAAAAAAATATACATTTGCATAAATGTTACGTAATTGTTATCCAAATTACGGCAAAACTGTCAACCGTTGGGTTTATCGACATAGAATACAGATTCCGTGTAGCACGCTTTCAATCACCCCTCTTACCTTCGATGTTTGCGGAAATCTAGAGGTCCGAGTGATTCATCAAATTACACTTAAATTTAAGTTGGTTTAATATAAAATGTTTTTCCACAAGCCAACCAACAAAGTTTTGGAAAACCTAAAGATTAGACAACAAAAACAAATATATGAAAAAAATATGACGACAAATTTATTTTTTAATAATTACCTTAAGTAATATTGGTTTCGATTACACGTATATAAACAATATCTTATGACTATACAATGCTATAAAAACCCATTAAAAGCAGCCATAATTTAATTTGTTGCAACGTAATTTTATCAATACTTATTTGGAGTTTTAATCACTACGTAAAATTAATGAGATTTTATTGCACTTAAAATTAAGTCATTATTATGCACCCTCTAGAATTCGACTCGAGATTGCCTGATACTAAGACGACCACCCAACAACTTGGCTATCTTAACAATTTAAATATATTCTGTATATTAATGTAGTAACTATTACACTAGTACTGTATTGTTTGTGTACATTTCTTATCATCCTCGATAGAATTTTTAACTAGATTTCGAAATTGGATTTTCTAAAAATTGGATTTATAAAAAAATGTCAAAAGATGTTATTATCCTATATTATTAGTTACATTTTCCTATCCCTCGGGATTCCCCTGAAAACATGTGAGGAAATATTCATGATGCTATGTTGAGACATTAAGGCGTAACAAACAAACTCACATTTATTTTATTTAATATGAGTTGGGATTTAAGCATGTAAAATAATAAAAAAATGAATGATTTTATATTATAAGTCCATAATCAGATAAGATGGAGAATAGTACAAGTTTATTAAACAGTAGCTATAAAAAAATTGGGCAACAAACGCGGGGGAGTTTGTGTGAGAACGGATACTAATAAAAATATGTTTAATATAAAACACAGCAATTTACCTCGACCCGAATTCTACGCATATATTTAACATATACAATCTCGTTTTCATATAGGATGCCACGGTTGAAGTAGTCATAGAAATAAAATCAGTGATATAATTTAAAAATATATTTTAATCCGTCTCAAATATATAAAGTCCCAGAATATCTGGAGGAACTGTAGTGTCACCTCTAAAACGACAAAGGAACGGGGCAATGTGTCCCTTTTCTCGAAGAGTTTCGTTTTTATTTCCGAACCCTCAGTTAGGCTTCACCGTTTCTGTCCCTGGGTATATTTCAGCACAAATTGGCGCTCAACTAGTGGCTTGCCAATACTAGAGACCTCATCGGTCCATCATAACGGTAAAGGTATTATGACGTTATAAGAATTGGTAACAAATTTTAATTTTATTATATAATCGAATAACTAAGAAAATTAATAAGGTTACATAACATGATTACAACGTTCCCCGCCCGTCCTCTTCTCTCTTCTCTAGGCACTCTATATTACTAAGTTTATATAGGCCTATATGTTATTGAAGTAACGACAATTATTAATTATTAAGATAAAATGTATATAAATAATGATACTGTTGTTTGATATTTGTATATATATTTTGACGACGATTGCAACTCGCTTAAAATTAATTAACTTTAGTTTACAACCGGTATACGTTGGTCATAAGATTGGAAGGCACTTGCATAACAGTCATAAGGAGATTGGCCAATATCGAAAGGATTTATTCAATGAGATATTGCGATAAAATGTTCATTTAAAACAAAAAAAACTGTATTGATTTAATTAGAATCACTTAAAGCGTATTTTACTCCTTTAAACGTTACCTTTCTGAAGCTGTGCCCGACAGAGTTTTCATTTGAGGTCTGTTGTAGTTGTCAAAGTGTATTCCATTTCCATCCATTGACGGGCTGGTTGGCGTGGTTTGTAAGATACTTGCTTTTCACGCCGCAGGTCGTGGGTTCGATTCCCACCCAGGACAGACATTTGTGTACATGAACATGTCTGTTTGTCCTGAGTCTGGGTGTAATTATCTATCTAAGTATGTATTTACAAAAGAAAAGTAGTATCTGTAGTATATCAGTTATCGGGTTGCCATAGCACAAGCTCTGCTAGTTTGGGATCAGATGGCTGTGTGTGAATATGTCCTAGGATATTATTATTATTATTATTCCAGATAAGAATAAAACAATGATCATCAACCGATAGATATATATCCGATAGCCTTTTAGACACGAAGACCAGTCCCTCGCCGCTTTAATTCAAGTTCTAAGATGTCGGCCATGTACAGGAATCAGCGTGGGTATGCCTCCGACAGGACGGACCGACGACACGGTTACTTGTTAATTACACAATATTCTCCAATACCCCCGTCTGCATTCTACGATCGAGCATTTAGATATACGATTGATTTGCGTCTTTTTGTTGTAGTGATACCGCTTAGTTAATTGTGCGTAAGGCAATATTTTCGTTCAATTATGCTGTGTATCTTAGAGAATATTGAATAGGCTAATGGTAAACTATTTCGTTCGAAGAATATCTTTCGACCACATTACCACTTAACATCTGGTACGAGGAATCGTACGCTTCTTAATTCATTACTTATGATTCGTCCCCGCTTCGCTCAGGTAGCATTATGTTGATCTAATTAGCAATCGGAAACTACGGACCCGAACTACGCCACGGCTTCGCCTGGGGGTACCACTGATTATGTTGATTCGATCGCTACCAAGCACAGGAATGTGCCAATCTGGACAATCCCTGTAAATTTCATCGAAACCGATTTCGGAGTCTATAGGTCTATAGGAACATACATAATTCGCTTTTTATATACTATTTTTTTCATAAAAAGTATCTATTTTATTTCTAGTACCTCCAAGAATATGTGTACAAAAATTCATAACGATCGGTTGGGTAGTTTTCGCGTGAAAGCGTAACAAACAAACTTACATTCACATTTGTAATATTAAGTAGGAATACATAGATAAATAAAAAAAGTTCATGTTAAACTAATGCATACCACCTTTCAATAACATTGTTACAAACGTCAGGTGGGATTGTAGACACGCACAAATTTATTAATTACATATATACAGTCTGATTCGTACCGTGCGTAACTTAAGCCCGAAAATCGTAATGAATATTTAGTTTCCAATTTCCATTAATTGATCGTTATAAGTGTATCCTTTATTCCTAATAACGTAACTATTTTATGATTGGACGTTTGTACGCTTATGTCGTGATTGGTTGTATTGTTATATTCACACGCTTCTTGATACCGGTTCTTGTGTGTGTTCACCCCTCCCCGCTTTTGAATTTTGCAAATACGAGCCGCTCGCTCACTCATACATACCTTTACTCAAATCCGAAATTATGCAATGTTAAAAAATATACCTAAAGAATGAGATCACACAGGGGGGCGTGTTTGTTTACATATCTGGAAGTCCTTATCAAGCGTACTGAAATACTATTTCATTTGTAAATTAATTATTATATTAGGTCAAATTAACAATAAGTAGAAGCAAATATAGTGTAAATAATAGATATATTCTTAAATAGTTTAACTTATGTCTAATGATTATAAATGGTTTGGCACTTTCCTTAGTATTAGATATAAAATATCTGTACTGGAATGCAAAACGAATGCATAAACATTGACCTTGTTAACAGTTTATTTAGATGAAGACATCATTCTTAGAGATCCTTAAATTAAAAAAAATTGAATTATTTCGATTATAAATGATTAAGACACGGAATCATTCATAAGCCGCGTGTAGTGGAGTGGCTTTTATCGGCGTAACCATCACAGTCAGATACAATCAAATCTCCTTATAAAGTATTTTATATCATATTATCTTCAATAATGCTTGAGTTTGAATAAAAAACTCTTTCGTCTTTTAAGCAGGGTCTTCTCTTGCGTAGGCTTCTTATTACAATTCACTCACATATAAGTCAGACCACCAAACCATATCATGTTTTTATACCAAAAATCGATTGATTAAGCAACCACTATTACCCATAGATATCCGCAACAAATAAAGGAGTTGTTATTAGATTTTTACATTCAGTCCCTACTAATATTAATAATGCTAAAGTAACTCTATCTGTTACGCTTTCACGCCTAAACTACTAAACCGATTTAAATGAAATTTGGTACAGACATAGTTTAGAGCCTGAGGAAGGAGAGACGCTACGTTTTTTATGTGAATAAAGGTTGTTGTGTTGTAAAAAATCAAGAATGCTGTCCAATGTCACTATTCCACGCGGACCTAGTCGCGGGCACAGCTAGGCAAGCTAGAGTGGGCATGTCAGAAAAGAACAGATCGAGGGAAGAACAAATGGATTGTACTTCTGGACGGCGCCATTATCGGAGGAAACAGAAAAGGCTTAAGATTAGTGTTTTTACTACCCGTAGTCATCTGCAACAAGCTAACGAGTTGCAGATGCGTTGCCTACCTTTAATGAACAGATGATTTTCAGACACATGTTGTTGCGGGTTCTATCATCGTCAAAGTCTTTACTAAAATAGCGCAGAATACAAAACCGTGTCATTTATGTTTATATAAGATATATAAGTTAGGTAAACTTAGGTTTTATGTACATATAAGACTTATAGAAACCGTATATAAACTTGTCACTACAAGTGTCTTGAGTTAACATGCGATTATTGTCAAGTAATGGAATTAATTAAAAAAATAACATTGAAAAAGTAAACGCAATAGGCTTACATTATGTTTCATTATAAAGTATTAATAATGTTTTATGACCAGTACCCAAAGGCTTAAACAGGACCCGTATTACTAAGACTCCGCTATCCGTCCGTCTGTCACCAGGCTGTATCCCATTTTTTGTGCCTGAAACGTCACTGGTTGCCTAGAGGAGGCTTTTACAGCTACACCAGGCTCGAGGAGGCAGGGCGCAAATTTTTTTCTTTTTAAGAGTGATAATAACGCCATCTAGGTACAAAAATTAAATAACAATAGATACCTTATGTGGAACCTAGCGTGGTTTTTAGTGGCCAAGACCCCGTCCCTTTTTATTCCTTCCTTTTTTTCATTCTCCCTACTTCTTTTTGGATTCTTCTCTATAAAGCGGCTGGCAATTCATCAGTTACTCTTGATTGTTGTGGCTGTCGACGGGTAGCAGTAGCTTCATGATCAGGCGCGTTAAAGTATGTTACAGATATTTCTTGTTATATCTATATATAAATATTATAAAGGGTAAGGACTAGTCATTTGAAGTCGCTGTAAAAGGCTGGTTGGACACGAAAAAAATCTCTATAAATATTATTCAGGCACCATTTAACGTGGTACAGTTAACATTGACCTGCCAAACGTGAGTCAAGTTCCTTAGGAAGTGTGTCATTGTCACCATAAAGGATCAGCCGATAAGATTTAATTTTAGCGACCGGATATGACCGTTTATTGCAACGGCAATTTGTAACTTTTTATAATCGCATAAAGTTCAAATTCATTTGTACATTTAGTAAGGTCAAATAATGAAAGGACCTATTATAACATTTGGCTTACAATGTTGAATTGTGAATTGCTAATCAGAATAATGCATCATTTGTAAATGACAATCAACAAATACAACAATTACACTTGTATCTTAAAAATTCACATTTCTATGCTATAAATGCGAATGTTAGTTTGTTTGTTACGCTTTAACTCCGACGACGACAATGTGTATTGTCAAGGTACAGAAAAAGATATAGTGTATCCCAAAAATAAACTGCTCCCGAGGCAAAGAATGAAACGAGTGAGTGCAGAGCCGTGGGCTACAACTAGTCTACTATATTCTAACTTTGCAGTCGTAGTTGTGGCACAGTTGAAAGTTTCTTCGGAGAATTCAAGAATTTGTTGTAGTACGTTTTTGTTCATTATTTCATAGCTATCAGGCTAAATGAAGCGTTAGACAATTTGTATGTTGTATCTATTACTGTACAAAATTTTATTTCTATTCGGTACATCAAGAATTGCTGGAAAGACTTCATTTCGTAACAAAGGTTCAAGATAGTGTGTATTGGGTTATAAATATTCAAAGCAGTAGCCTATACAACATTTGAAGGAATATTATCTAAACCAGGTCCTTCTGTAAGGTCTAATCAGCACAGATCTTTTACTACTACTACGGCGATTATCTCTACATTACCTAGTTCAAGATCAGAAGCAGCTTGGCATCAGAGATGTAGTAAGCATCCTAGTTGTCTTCAATATCAGATTTTACAAAGACAGACAAATCTGACCCTTTGCAATGGTTTCAACAAATTTCTCAAAAATGTGTGATGAAGAGGGCAATGCACCGATTTTCTCTGTGATCTCGAATTGATGTCAGCCACAACAAAATCAAGGTAACTAACATAGTATCGTTAAATTTTAATAATGAGCCAAACATATTGCTCGGAGAATGAATACCCGATGCAGACACGTACAGGACAACGCTGCGTGAGTCCTTCCGTGCGGTAGACGGACCAGTCGCGGCAATTACTATTTGACGTCGCCAAGGAACCGACAGTTACGGCGCACATTGATAATTTTATCATGTTGTAATATGATTTATACGTATCTATTGTGCCATTTTTAATATAGAAAATTAAGTATTTATTATGTATATCTTAATAAACAGTTTTAAAATTTGCAAATGGAGAGCAATGATAATATGTAAGTCTATGAAAAGTAATTTCTACAGACGTGAGATATATAGCCATAAAAATCTATGTATGAAACGTATCATATAAAAACTTTAATAAAATTAAAACAACAGTTAAATTAGTGCTTAGTTATCGTGCTGTCAATTTCAGCGTCATTGCAAAGAAGGCTTAAACTTTTATATGGTCGAAACAAAAGGTTATTTTATAAAGTCCTTATGCAACTCGTATCCTTGCGTCGTTATAGGGTTCCCTTAAGGATTTAAGTACTGGCCTCCGTCGAATAATACTTTTATTCTTGACCTTAATAGTGAGAACCTCATGGATGTGGCGCGACAAAGCGAGTGTCAAAAATATTTATACTGTAGGCAAAAATATTATAACATAAGAAATGTTTCTTTGAAGCAACGTAGCAGAAAATTTAAGATTTTTTCACTTTGATGAACAACTTTAAAATATATATAAGTTCATGATGTGTTTAAACTAATCAAATCAGAAATAAATATATTAAAATATATTATTCTCTCGTCGTTTAATATAAATTAAACCTTGAACATCGTCGTAACATGATGAGACTTCCTTCCTGAATAATTGGACCAAATGCTAAAATATAATCTAATCGTTTGTTCCTGATAATTTCAAACAGACTCTTCAGCTTTTTTGTAGTATAAATAAAATAGTAGTACCTGAAACCACTTCTGCCTCATTTCTAAAGGATCTTCTATACTACAATTCTTGAATTAGTACGATATTGTGTAAATATTTAGCCAATCATCAATGCAATGCTTAACTTGTTGATTAATCAAAATCAGTATTTTGTCGTAGCGTAATTTGTGTAATGAATGGGATTTGGGAATGGGATTGTGTAAATAATAATGATATGGGACAGCGACAGGGCCTGTGGCTACTCACATGTATTAACGCAAAAGTATAAATTGATAGTTTTATGAGGTACATATGTCTTCAGTTGGGGCGGCCCATTTATGCAACGGCTATTTTCGCTATGTGCATAGTTCTGATTATAGTTTAAGGACATAATTAGTTGTACAAATGTCATTAACACCAAACGATTTTAAATGTTTTAGCCGATCTATTTGTACATACAAATAACCATTAGTTTTACCAGATTTCAAAGTAGGCGAAAGGCAAACTTCATCGTGTTTTAAGGAGTAACGTAACACAAGAGGTGAGGTGCAGCTTATTTCATCCATTTGAATAGTCTAACTTGTGCGTTACTAAAGTTATTGCTTGAACAATTAATGTGAGCGTGCAACTTTTTAAGATCAACTTAACTTGAGGATGTATTTGCAGCCTTTCCGTTATGTAAGCCATCAATGTTGTGTATAATAAAAGATTTCAGGTAATAAATCTCGCATTAACGCGGTCAAGGGGTTGTCGGAGCGATAAAACGCAATGGAATGTGTCAACGGAACCTAACGCTCATTGTGGACTTACTAAGTATAGGTTTGAAGTTATCAATCCACTGTCACGACAGCCTTTGTAATGATAGCTTAACAAGACTTTTATCGGTTCAAATAAATTATTTCCTTGTACTTGGAAAATTGTTATTATTTAATCAACAATTATATGAACAGTAAGGCTGTTGGTTAGAATACCTGGCTATTTCGAGGTCCTACGCCTAATTCCTAAAGTCAAAATAACTTTTTTATATTATGTGGTACGTTTTCGATACATAGACAGGTGATATTTAAGTGCCATTTTATATAAAATCCTTAAGATGACAAATGCAAACAAGCTTACTCGCAGGCTCTTTCACTCGTTGTTCTAGTTGAAGGACAAACGCGGCAATGCGCGCGACGCGACGACAATATCAAGGAGTCGTTGTATGTAATTGTGCACTACGTTTTTAGAATAAGGTAGCAAATTGGAGCAGTACACTTGGCGATCACCAGAGGCGCTATATACGCCACCGACATTCAAGGAAGAAGTAAGCTCTCTTCTCTGAAGTGAAAAAAAATGATGTACACAACCATTATCTCCAATTTATTAACGGAATAGAGAGTGAATATGTTATGTGAATATCATCGATGATATCGGCACAATTTGTTATAATACAATTGCGATTCACTAATTAACGGTTTGGTTTACTTTAAATTCGTATTTATTTGTATATAATAAGCTTATACACATTTTATATCTTTATTTATTCTTCCGCGTTTCCCATCAGACATAACTGTAACTATTATCAATTTAATGACCAATTATTAAAATCATTCTGTGACTAATTAGTTGTTTATGTATCGTTTCATTCCGTGTTTAGGAACCGGACCTTTGTTCGCGACGGTTCCTTTTATAATTTCACGTGGTAATCGAATGGGCCGCTTTTTGCTGGATGTGATTGGATCACCATTCCACCAAGGCCGGACGGTGGCTGTTTAATGGAATGTAATTATATGACTGGCAAATATCAGTTCCTGGCTTCACTATGCTATGCCAGAATATAATAAATATAATTGAAGATATATTTATTCTTTATAAATAAATTCTGATAAATTATTTTTAGTATAAGCATTAAGTGGCCTAATTATTTGTCGAGTCAGTGTATTTTTTATCAGTTAACGAACGAGCCGTCCCATTCTTAAAATTAATTTTAAAGTAAACAAATTTACATAAAAATAATAAAATAATATAAATTCACAAGTAAATTAAAAATATTTTAGACACGTTATTTTTATATTTTAATCTCACGGCCGATAATTTATAAATCTGACTTGAAAAACTGTTGGGTCAATACACATTTGGATCAGTTTTGAATGCGACAGGATTTTATTAGAAATGTACCGAGTATAGTCATATTAATTTATTATTTTCTTATGGCAACCATTGTAATATTCTCTTTTGCTACATCACAATTAATGATTCAAACATTACAAACGTTTTCAACGCAAGCTCATAGACCTAGAATTTAGTGAATTTCAGTTTCATGTTATTTAAAATACCTGAACAATGAGTTATGATAATTAAGTTATTTTTGTGATAAATACGTGCTTCTAACAATGTTGCAAGCACTGAGACGCTCGTTATCGACGCTTGTTGAACTTGAATACAATACCTAACGCTAGTCACATGCTTTGCTTCGTCGTAAACGCTTCTGTCTCGTAATGTTCCGACACTGGCTTCTTAAAAGGCTCATTAATCTTAATTAGTGTTCAGTGCACGGTAAAATTTCCCAACTGATGTAATACTTTTGTGCAAATGAATACGTGTCAATGCTGAGTATACGAATTGATCCGTATAGAACGCCCCCTACAAAGACTTGTAAATTTTCTTCGTGTTTTTTTTCTCGAGGTTTCTCAAAAGAGGATAGATCAAAGTCTGACAGAAAATAGACGTAGAGACGTTTATTTCTGCGTTTCGTCTGAGTGAGGTGTCAAAGGCCCTTTCCTATTCATAGCGTATTTCCATTTTCTCTTGTCTATTACTTATTTAAGAGGCTTCCGTGTCCCCCTTCATTTGCGGATGCTACGGGTTCGCAACGTCCGATGTCTCTCCTGTGCGTATGTCTTCTGCGATTTCAGACTCTACGTCTTATATCAATCTTTTTTATTATATTAAAATGTCTCGTTTACTTTGTTTTCCTTCAACTATAAATAATTATTAATTATAATAAGTATATCATCCACGTTTTAGCTAATAAGCGTCCACTGCTGGATGTAGTAAAATTAATAAAATATAAATATTTATTTATTTATTGTATAGATGTAGCCCTCCCTTAATCTCCATTAAGATCGTCCTCGTCATGACCTTCCGCAAACTTGACCGGATCATCGGTCCATATTGTGGGAGATCTACGCTTCGTTGCGACGACCGAATTTACCATGGGAAATACTATCTTCGTTTTTTTTTTTTTTTTTTTATAAGAGAAGGGGGCAAACGAGCGGCGGGAACACCCAGGTGATCAACGACGCCCATGGACACCCGCAACACCAGAGGAACTGCAGACGCGTTGCCGGCCCTTTAGAAAAAGAAAGGCTCGCTTCTTGAAGGACCCCAAGTCGTACTGGTTTGGAAATACCGCCGAGGATAGACCATTCCACAACGCGGCTGTGCGTGGCAGGAAATGTCGAGAGAACCGCACTGTTGAGGAATGCCAGCCAACCAGATGGTGTGGATGGTACCTGGCGGTCTGTCGTGTCGTACGATGACGAAACTCGGCGGCAGGAATCGTTCCAAACAGTTCTTCGGAACACTCCCCGTGGTATATACGGTAAAAAATGCAGAGGGAGCTGACGTCCCTCCGCAAGGCCAGAGTATCAAGCTGATCGGTAAGAGCTCGGTCGTTTACGATTCGAGTCGCTCTCCGTTGTATGCGGTCAAATGGAAGAAGCTGGTATTGGGGTGCTCCCGCCCAGAGATGCGAGCAGTATTCCATGTGGGGCCGAACTTGCGCCTTGTATAGCTGAAGGCGGTGGCCCGGCTGGAAATACTGCTTCGCTCTACTGAGTACACCCAGCTTTTTAGAGGCCAATTTGGCCTTGTCTTCCAAGTGACCACGAAACTGAACGTCACTCGATATGTCAACGCCGAGAATACCGATGCTGGCTGTGTGCGATGTGGCAACCAGAGGAGTGCCCTCAAAACATACATTCGCGACAAAGGGTTCTTTTTTAGCGGTAATGGCGCAGACTTGTGTCTTTTTGGGATTGAAATCAACAAGATTTTGTCGACCCCAATCCGAGACTTCACCTAATAGGATCTCCATTTCAGACACAAGTTTGGTCCGGTTCTCAGCGGCAGTAGCCCGAGAAACGTTAGCGCGGGCCGTGTACAGTGCATCACACGTGCTATCATCTGCATAACAATGGATGTTGCTAATTTGCAGCATGTCATTGATATGCAGATGAAACAGGGTGGGCGACAGTACACAGCCCTGTGGGACACCAGCATTAATTGGTTTCGGGTCAGAGCATGCACCGTCGACAACGACCTTGATGCTCCGACCCTCCAAAAAGCTGGAAATCCAGGCGCATAGTTTCTCGGGCAGCCCGTAGGAAGGCAACTTCGAATAGTATAGTATAAGAAACGGTATTAGGAATTTATACTCTCAATCTGTTATTTGATCAGGACCTAGATTATATGTAAGTTAATATGTTCATTAATAAATCACAAGTCGGTTGCCGAGTTAAATCTGGGGCCGAAACTTTAAGGTTGATTGAACCCTTGCGTAACTGGCCGTTGGCGAATCTAGAGGTCACTTCTATGTAGACCTCAAATTAAACTCGAGTCTTACATTCTGTTTTATCTAATGTGCTGATCAAATAACAAATAAGGGTCTCAACTTATTCTGTACCTTTGCTTATTAAATGTAAAATATTATTAGCTAGTGGTGAGTTATTGGTGGTGGTGCTGGAAAATATTAAGCCGGGCGGCGGCTCGAGTTGAACCAGCTTGCGCGTTGCAATCATCTCTCTATTTAACGACTGCCGCACCTCCCCGAGATTGAGAAGCGGACTCACGGCGATCTACAAGCGTGGGCTTAAAGACTCGGTAGTGACTACTGTGTTGTCATGTGGCTGTATAATTGCTAGGACAATAAAATCATGTACACCACCTTTATAGGCCCACATTACTTGCCCATTATCTTTCTGCGGACAAGGGCTAAACTACACACTTGAAAACGCCGCAATACCGTAACTTTACTAACTTCATAGTTTTATTAAATCCCATCAACGTACAAAACATTTGAAGACTACCTCGTCGTCGTTAAGAATATAATTCATTTGTGATATCAGATATTTTTAGAAAATTTGATCTCTTCCTTGCTAGTTTAAATCGTTTCAAATTAATTTAATGTATATGTAATAGAATTAAATATATCTTGTCAAGTGACGTCAACGTTTCGTAACGCATTATAAAAACATATATTTGACATTTGGCCGGCATGCTAATAAAAGTTAATAAATCATAGCTTGCAAAATCATTAATATTCTTATTATTATTCGCGATACACAGCGTCCAGCTCCAGCTGTCGATCTTATAAGTCTAGATTTGTTTTTGTGTAGGAAATATTTGTTCAAATTAACATTTTAAAATGACGTATCACTCTCATACTTATTGAACTAGCCAACAATATTTAAACAACTGTTTTAAAATAAATCCTATAAGTAAATGTTGCTTTATGTATGTGACACGTTTAGAAAAATTCCAAATCAACTGTTGGGACAAGATTGTGTTAGACGAACCAGTGGAGTTGTTTTGATTCTCAGCCACAACAATTACTATGAGGTGATCATTTTGCTAATTACAAATGATGATGATATTAAGATAACAAAGACGACTTTAAGCCCCCACAATCATCACAATTTTTCTGTAACAAATCTTAAAGTGTACTTGATTATAAATGGTTTTAATAATTTTTATTCAGCATAACAAAAAAATATTTACTTTGTTTTGTGTTATATAAAATGTGAGCTTTTTACATTTTTGCTTTTTCACCATTCACAGGCGCTCAAGCCTAAAACGAGAATCATTGATCCGCCACTACACTAGGGTGTGTGCCCTTACCGTTTCTAGTTTTAATATAATGCTTGAAAAAAAAAAAATTCACCATTTAGATTTTCGAAACAGGATGTTACATGAAAGCTTTGCGGTTGTGGGAGAACCATCTCTGAAGTCAACGCTCTTTACATCAAAATTATAAAACGACATCAATAAATTTTCATTGAATGCTTCAGATAGAAGGCTTATAGACAACTACATACAAACTAAGCTTGAGTGAAGCTTAGTTTTACTTATGTAATTGTACGGTATGAAACGTAAAGTGAATCTCAAACACCCTCAACAAACCGATAAAATGAAACCTTGTAAACATATTACAGTTACGAAATACATACATACACAAGTCAGGAAATGTTCAAAGTTTTTGTTTTAAAACTTACAATTACATAATTATCAAAGACGAATTAATTTCAATGTACGTTGGCTTGTTTTAACACAATCTAGATTTTTATCGTGTATAAATAAAATTCCAGACTTTGATATTAATGTAATGTAATCTTGTTTACAATTTAGAAGGCTTTTTATATGAATTAAACATTAATATCTTAATATATTTCGTAAGTACATGAATTTAAATATGTATTATGACTTTTGTAAGTAGAAAAAAGTTTATAAAATAACTTTAAAAATAAAGAAAAAAACCTTTCTTTGGTCGTAATATTTTTTTTAATAATAATTATATATTATTTTATATAATAACTAAATGTAAGCAGCCTCTTCCCTGGGTAATATCTTGTAGAGCTTTCCCGATTATTCCCGAAGCTTTTCGATCGATCAGAAATATTTTAAATTATTCTAGAAATATCTACAAATCGCGAACAATCTAGATTAGTTAAAAATAATTCAGACGAATAATAGGTATATATTATCGAAACATTTTTAACCCCCGTATCTTATACAGATAACATTGCAGGCTTTTATTTATATGGGAAGGAAACGAGGACTAGAATTGGACCTCTGACACCTCACCCAACAGACGGAACGCAAGCCTGTCTTTTGTTAGGTTCTAGTATGTCACCGGAACCGGGCCGGTGTAAAGGCTGTTGCCCCTTTGATCTATAACCACTGTCAAAAACATGCATACGAAGGTAAACAATGTGCTGAAACTCGTCGCCTTAAAATTGTTATGTTAAAACAACGTAGTTTAATGTAATGCATTAGACAAATAAATATCAAAAATAAATTAAAATCATAAATTCTCGCCATCATAACACGACTAATTTAAAAAACGCTGCGCCTATTGCTAATTCTTATTTTGTTGTGTCATTTAGTTGCCATGGTAATGCTATATGATTACTATACTATGACGTATTATTGTTGACAATAACAACTTATTGATAATGTACAAATAATATCAAGTAAAATTCAAGCAAGGAAAATAAGAAACGAATGTATATGAAGCCGCTTGCTAAAGATAGTTAATTAAAGTCGTCACGATTACCTATGTCGTCAACGGACAACCTTACATTTGATAAGTGATAAATTACAGTAAAAAAACCTCAATGACACCTTTCGTAACATTAGTGACGTAGCATTATGCATTCTCTGAAGGAAAACGGGGCATTTGTCCAATTTATCTTTACACTAAAGGTCAGTTAGTAGTAAGTACATGAAACGTATAGGAGTTCATATAGTCAATATTAATAATAGCCTGGGATACTATTCACAAACGGCCTTCTGATCCCAAACTAAGCAGAGCTTTTACTATGGAAATGACACATACCATTTTTTTAAATACATACTTATATAGATAATTACACCCAGACTCAGGACAAACAGGCATGTTCATGCACACAAATATCTGTCCTGGGTGGGAATCGAATCCACGACCTGTGGCGTGAAAAGCAAGTTTCTTACTAACCACGCCAACAGGCCCGTCAAAGTCAATAGTCTTAAGTTTATTTACCGTATTTTCTTTTTTTTTGTAGTCATTCTTGAAGATTTTGATCCCCAGTCCGCAGTCGGTTGTGGATTGGGTCATTTTAAGTTCTCTCCCTATCCCTCGCCGCAGCCTCCTTCTTCGACATAACCGCTTCGCAGAAGGGAACCCGGCCCTTTACGTCCTTATAACCTCAACTAACCACAGGAATTTTCTATTACATTCCAGGAAAACCTAGTGTGTTGTTGTTGCATAAGGGAAACTTGAACACCAGGCTTCCCAATAGTATGAGTCTTACATCACGTTTTTGGATTTAGCGCGTCCTTTTTGCAGTTATAAAAGTAGCGATACAAAAAACCAGAAAACATTCTGATCGTGGCAACGCTTTATGTTTGTAAATTAAAGAATGTAAATAAGAAAATGCTCAAAAGGTATATATATAAATATATATATTGTAAGCCAATTTGAAGCTTACGTGTTTTTGGTGCTGAGTGTATCTATTACTTCGTACGCCTATAGACTAACAATCACATCGGACGACAAGGCTACGTTAAGTCGGCACCGCGTGCCTACCCAGCTATGCATTGAATAGAAAAATGTGTAACAACTTTTAAATTTGGCATAACAATTACGCGGAACAATTTTACGACACGTGTATTTCGTTTCTTTGTGTATATTTTTTCTCCTAAGAACGTCACTTTATCATCTCTTTACACTATAAATAGCAAATTACAAGTAAAACATATAAAAACTGTAGAATATCTGAATGTAGACAACGCTGCTTTAAAAGTAATTTAAATCCTAGAAGTTAGAAGTTAAATAAGTATGTTATACACATAAAAGCCTAAAATAAAATGGAAGGAGGAATGAAAGAGGAAAGGGAAAAGCAATATTTATATAGCAACTGCCGCTGAGAGCAGTGGTGGCCCAGTGATGGTATGGGCCCCAACTTACGTACTGTAGGTCGCGTTTTCGAACCCAGGCGGGCGCTTTACTTTGTGTAATTTATTTCATCACTACTGCTATAAAAACGGCATTTCTAGAACCACCAAATTCCAAGACATGTGACATCTAACACGCGCTGGGCCAGCGTCGTGGATTACGGCCTCTTCCCACTCTGTGTCCCTGCAGTGGGGAAACATATTAAAAAAGGCTGATTTATTATTACTTAAACTTCCGGTAGCAGCTTTGTTCAAGAAAAAATATTAGTTTCTACTTAATTCCAAAAGGATATACGAGTAAAAGGATGTAAATATACATCAGACACAACATTGCTATGTCGCTGAGACACAAAGCTGAAATTATCAAAGTATCCGCATTGTGCATATAAATTAAGTCAAACGGATCTTGTGAGCCGAGTTCTATTTTGCTGATAAAAAAGTACTTAAGTCTTATCCTGGATTTAATTACTAGGTAAATCCGTTCTAGTTACCAGTACAAGGTATTTATAGCTACAATAATAATAAATTTGGGATAAAAGCTACCGGTCGAGCCGAGGTCCAGTCCTGCCGCGCAACCACGAGACGGAACGCTATACGTGTAACTTTTTTTTAATTCACACACGGTCATCAGATCCCAAACTAAGTTTAGCTTGTGCTATGGTAACCAGATAACTGATATACTACATACACTACTTTTCTTTTGTAAATAGATAATTACACCCAGACTCAGAACAAACAGACATGTTCATGCACACAAATGTCTGTCCTAGGTGAGAATCGAACCTACAGCCTGCGGTATGAAAAGCTTCTTAGAAAAAAGTATCTTAGAAACCACGCCAACTGGCCCGTAGATTAGTAACAGTCCAAGCCGAGGTTCCCTCATGTGCCCTTGAGCTTAGTGACTTTATGGAGGGTCTGGTCAAGCAATCTAAGAGCTCGGTCGCTTATAAATCCAGCAATATTAACAAAGTAACGGGCCGAATCGAGGATCACGAGGGAGCCCTCGAGCTTATTTACTATTATAGAGGTTAAGTTCACCAAAGATAACTTATATCGACCAGATTAGTGACATTCTAAATAAGGGCGATATAAATAGTAGCCCGTATTACCTATGACACTCCGTGGAAACATGCAAATCAAATGACATCTCACTCTTCAAAAATCGGTCAACCCGTTTTGTTTACAGGAGTTCATAATAACACATACCGATTATAATATATAGTATTCAACTCAACAAAGAAAGCAAATTATCATTTTTTGTATTTACGCGAATACTACTTTTGACATTGGGACGTCTGACAGATTCAGTCACCCCCGTGACCATGAGCGCTGTAAAATACATGAAACGGCGGGAATTAAAAAAAACGTTAAATTAGCGCTATACAATCCGTAAAATTTGTTTTATTCCAAAGAAATGTTTATTGTTTGAGATTTTTTTTGTAAAAGTATTTTATTGTTATTGTTGAGAATTTCGATGTAATTATTTTATTAAAACGTAACATTATATGTAAACATTAAATATGGAGTTGTTGTTCTTATATGTATAGTACGTTCATATAAAAAACCTTGACTTCACGGATTTATAAAAAAGTTAATGTTGACGATGTTTTGAGAATCAACATTAGTCTGTAAATTTCTTTCGGTAAACATATGTACGTGCATGTACGTAGACAGAAGATTAGAGCATGTACGCACGTACAACTCGGTGTACACACAGATACCCTACCAACATTCCCGTCGTCGTCGCCTTGTTTGTTCCCAACACCAAAGGATTTAATCTTGTGATTGGTTTTAACTGGAAAGGTTTTAAATGAAAGATCTTTATGAAGACACAAGACGATTCGTGTTTTTGGTCGTGACCCGCCCCGGCTTCGCCCGGGTACCACTAATTTTGTTGATCCGATCACTACCAAACACAGGAATGTGCCAATCTGGACAATCCCTGTAAGTTTCAACGAAATCGGTCCAGCCGTTTCGCAGTGTATAGGCCTATAGGGAACATACATACTTCACTTTTCATATATATTTTTTTTCATAAAAAGTTCCTATGTTACTTCTAATACCTTTAAGAATATGTGTACAAAGTTTCATGATGATCGGTTGAATAGTTTTCGCGTGCAAGCGTAACAAACAAACTTACATTCACATTTATAATATTAGTAGGGATATTGCGTAGCTTTCATTACCAATAAACATACGCTGTAACGAGAACAATTGCAGTTACATTTTAACCAGTACAGGTAAAAGAAGAAGGTTAAATAAAAGAAAAGAAGAGTATGTAAAAGGAATGTATGGTATATTGAATGAGTATCTCATCTCATCCACCGGGCAAAATACCAAAGTACCAAATGCCGAAGAAATGACTGCAATGAACGACATGACGAAAAACTCTTCGTCTTCGCCACTGTCGAGATTATAACACAAGTTTATCTCATTTTAATGTCATAAATCTCTATTGAGGCTTCGATCCTAGGTCTTTAGATTTAGGACGAAATAACAAACTACTTGGATATTGTGTTGAGGAATTAAATTTGCGGTAATAAACAGTCGGTACGGTCTTGAATAAAGGCAATAAAACCGCAATAAAATGTTCATGTAATGTTTCATGTAATCTATTGAAGTTATATAATTTTTATGACTATAAGATAGAATGCGATCACCTTGGATAAGGAAGCTTTATTTTTAATACACTTATAGGTTTTAATTAGAAAGTTTGTAAACGCTCGCTCCGTGTACGTTATACGACGGTTGAGTAAATTGAGTATAAACAACTAAGAGTGGTACTCGTAGGTCAACATTATTTGTTTGTGATAAGACCTTGACATTTGTCCGCGACTTCCTTGTACCAACTGACGACTGTAGGCCTGTATGTAAGACAGGCTTCGTATGTCTAAACCCTAGATTTACATATTTTGTTCAAGTTGTTACTGGACATAGCGCTAACTTTATACATTATTTCTCGATATTCCAAGTGTGAATTCTAGATCATTAGATTTTATATTCATGTATATGACATCTCGTATCTTTGTCTTCTCAATTTAATTCCAAAAATGTTAGAGTATCGTCTGTTTGATCCTATGACGTAGTAAATATGGTCTTACGTGTGATGTGGTTTTTCCTCCATGTGTCCGACGTCAGAGTTTGGAATTTACCCGTGTTGCTATACCTATACAACTCTCATTGAATGTTTGATTGTGTATGTTTTATATTACCACCGCAGTAAGAACTTCTTTTTGGTCTTTTTTGGGTATTTTTCTAGATTTTGCAACAACATGTTTACTCCATATAATCTATTTATATATAAATGAATTGCTGTTCGTTAGTCGTGCTTATACTAAAAAATATCTAGCTTTTATTAGATAGTATCTAGGGCTTTCATCGAGTCATCTCGGTTATTCGTTTCGATACTAGCATTGTAAGAACAAAAGAAAATTTTAAAGAATCCAAAAAAAAATCCACTTCAGAAATTCGCAATATTTGGCTGATTGCAATCGTCCCAAACTTCTTTTGATGCGAGCGATGGAAGCAACGTGAAAGTGCCGTGCCGTGACTTCACTGCTAGAGTTTTTAAAGAATAATGTCAATCTCTGATAGATTTCTTCATAAAGCAGTATGTGATGGGTGGACAAATTTGTTAAGCAACAGAAGCGGGATCCGCCTTACGCCCGTGTTTTGGTTTAGCTAGTTGTAAAACTAATCAGCCACGACTATATCAGAGACAGGAGAGAATCAACCTATGGACAACGTCAAAGAGACGACGGTTACCGGGAGAAAAATTCTGAGTCGTTGTTCGCGTCTCAGTTCCTTGGTAATTTAATTATTAATAATAATTGGATGTGTTCACAAACAAAACTCAAGCCGGACACGATACAGCCAATATCCAACAATATATCGATCTTAATGAATAATAGTTGGCATGAAATTGAAAATTATAAATAGGATTAAATTTCGCTACGGAAGATCAAA
Organism: Papilio elwesi; assembly: GCA_029849275.1. Lineage (NCBI taxonomy): Eukaryota > Metazoa > Arthropoda > Insecta > Lepidoptera > Papilionidae > Papilio > Papilio elwesi. The sequence continues at coordinate 7,703,596 of CM056700.1, read as the reverse complement.
TCAAAGCAATTTTAATGTGGTACAAAGTCGACCGTGTCATCTAGTTTATAATACTTTTAATATACAAATCGTAATTAACGGTATAAATGCAAACGTAAGATTGTTTGTGTGTAATGCTATAAAGCATTGACGATTCAACTTATCATTATGAAATTTGGTGCATACCAAATTTTCCTGTAACCAGGACTATACGCATATTGACATATTAAGGACATACCTTTAATCTCAAAAATAAACTTTTCCCAGAGTATAGAATAATGTAATCTTCGTTAACAACATTCGTTGCCATGGTGATGTTATATGTTTGCACATGCAGCAATGCACTTATACGTAAAATTCATAAACAGCAAATAATTCTGAATAATAAAATACCTCATAGATTAGTTATCTACAATAAACATACATTTTACATCATCCTGTAAACCTAAAAGAGTCTACTCTTCTTTTTCTAAAATCACTTTTTTATCTCAGTTTATGAAAAACGATAAGTAATTGTAATAAAACACAGCGAGACATTACTCTAATTATCATTTAATTGGGTTAAAAGCCGTCAAGAGTTTACTTAGATGTTGGATTGGAAACAAATTCTCAACGTAAGTTTTTCCATCCAATTACTACACGGAACCTTCAAGAGAAGTTTATACGCTAATGTTGAAGTACAGCGTACTATCTTTCAAGCACATCACCACTTAACATCAGGTGGAACTGTGGCAAACACTAGTTTAATTATTTAAATAAACAATTGCAATGACCATTGTGTTAATTTTAAAGAAGGATTTAAATCGTATACAGGGAGGAATATACGGAAAATATTTTCCGTTCAATTAAAATGACGCGAGCACAGCCATGTTTATGCGTGGCTTGTACTATTGCGTCAATCTAATTCATTATTCAAAACCCAAATTAGCCGCGACCTAGACTTTAGTTCGCAGGCCGAACATTCAATTTATTATATGGTTATAGAAACGCGGTAGTCAAAGGCGTTGTACTATAAATTTTATCTGATTTAATAATACACAAATACTGCGTGCATATTTTATTTGTTTTTATTAATTTGTTTTCAGCCTTCACTTATTCGCCCACTGCTATCAGATACTAAAATATTTAGTATCGATACGTAATAACAATTCATTTGAAATAAAAAAAACGAATGTACATTTTATTGGTACTAATACAAATTAAACGTTTATTTAAAAAATCTCCTTTCCATCATCTTCTTTTCCTATTCCTCTCCCATGCGGAATACCTTTTCAAAAGCTGGCAAAGCATCCGAAACACTTCCTCTTGTTTATGGAGGCTAGAGATAAGGCGAACTATATCTGGGGGACAGGTTGAAAAATTGTCTAGCTGTAGACATTAAATAACATTTCAAAAAAGTCCAATACGGAGATAATATAGGCAATGTAAAAAAAGGTATGAATGTAGCAGTTTTTCGCTGATTTATTGACGGATGACGGGCGGATTGATGTTTTAGAAAATTGTTACAATAAAAATAAAATAACTATTTTATTGTTGTGGTAATTCTTAAAAAGTTAATAGCATTAGATACGTTAAGAAAACAGGAAGACAAATTATTCATGACTCGAATGACTATTAAAGAAGTCTATTTGATTCACTCACACTGCATCCAATTAAAGTTTGGACTTTGGAAAATAATGAACAATAATGTAAATAGTACATTATTAGATTAAATGTTTTCTGTACATTATAAGTTTTCATTAAAGTACAGTGCGGTCCAGATTTCGACATATTTACACATCGCCTATTTGAAGCAGTAAATATCTCAAATTTCTTAATTCATAAAAAAAAACATTTTATAAAAAAAAAGCAAAGGAAGAATACAAATCGAGTGTCACCTCGCCCTTCAAAATTGATTAAGACGCTAAGGTTACAGATCACAATGGAACCAGTGAAGAATGCAAGATAAACTTTTAAATTGTATGGATTGCAGATGCAAGCATTGATAATAAAAAAAATGTAGGAAATGGATTCAAATAGTGTTATTTAACGTAAAAACAGATTGGATTTATTATTAGCTTCATCGCTACGCAGCAAAGAACAAGCATACGTGAATGACATTGAGCATAATTTAATCATAACGAACAATTAGCCAAACAACTTAACCGACAACTTAATTCTGCCTTCAATAAATATACACGCAAGTACTGCAATGATGCAAAGCAAACAATAAGTAAGCTAAACAGTCAATTATTTGGTATTTATTGCAATTTAGATGCGAACTCACTGAGTATCCCAATACACGCTATTTTGCGTTTCAGTCCATATAGCCTTTGCAACATACAACCTTGTCAGGAATCATTTAACTTAATAAAGAAATTACGTACCAGATGCCTAATTTTAAAAAGTGAGTTTTGAATTACAAATATCGAAACTTCCCTAACTACGTTCAATCATCATAAAACTAATTAAATCGTATACAATTTTAAATCGCTTCCCCGATGATCGGGTTATTAGGTTGGTTTCCGTTTTGTTGATTTCGATAATTTAAGCGGATATTATCCACTACCTTTGACCTTTACCTTGATATTTATGATGGCTGTTCAATCTAATTTTTATTATAAACTAGCTGGTCCCGCGACTTTGTCGGCGTGGAAATCAGTAAAAATGTTAGACATTTTTAGCATGTGCTTGAAAGAAATATGAGTATTGTTATTATGGAACGTAGGCATATTGCGTGACCTATTTTTTGCAATCTTTTTACCTCCCTTCCTCCCGTAGTATACGCCAAGATCCCCTTTTAGTTACAGTAGTAGTAGTAGTAGCAGTAGTTGAATTAAATTACAATGTTTTGGCTCATATTTGTATTTTTTTTGTGACGGAAAGGTCACTGTTTGCCTAGAGGACGCATTTACACCTACTTCAAGCCCGGTGTAGCTGTAGATACCTAGTATACAACTTTTGAAACGATAGGTACACCGGTAAATTTCCTAAAGGAAATGTACTCAGTTATCGTTTACGATAAAATCGAGAGTACCCAAGTGCTCTAAATAATTAACAAAAACAAAAGGTAGGGGGTTGTTTACAAACTTAGAAATTTCAACGCCACAATTTATTTAAGTAGAAGATTTTTGTAAACTGCTAAGAAACGATAATATTGATATAAATATTTCACATAATTATCATTATGTAATAGACGTCAAAACATGAAGAAACAATATAATTGACAATGATATTGATGCATGATGAGTGTATTAATGTATGGAGCTTAAGATTAAACCAACCAACGATTTTCTCTATTCTTTTTAGATTTATTTGGCTTTCTCGTGCTTTCAGAGACGTTTTATCTTCTTTTACGCATGATTAATAGTTTTAAGTTCCTAAATTCCAGTGTAAATCAAAAACGTACCTTTTTAATATCAATTAATTGTAACAAAGATTAAGTAACATAAAACATTTATAGCTGTGTGTTCCCACTGTCGTAATTGAAACGATTAATAATAATATAATGTTAAAAAGGATGGGAAGGGGAAAAGGACTCAAATTAGGCTTCCGCACCCCTTATCGGATGAAACGCCGAGTACTTCTACATCACGCCTGTTTTCTGTGAGGTCGTGATATTTCACCGGTCGATCCGGCCCACTCGTGCAAGAGATGTTGTTGTCCTATCCTTATGAGGAAAGGGTGGGAAGGGGAAGAGGACTAAAATTAGGCCTCCGGCATCTCACTCATCAGATGAAACGCAGAGTACTTCTACTTCACGCCTGTTTTCTGTGAGGTCGTGGTATTTCACCGGTCGAGCCGGCCCATTCGTGCAACAGATGTTGTTGTTGCGGCTCTACCACTGTTACAGCATCTGTTATCTATATGCATTAAAATATCTTTCGTTTCTATAGTATCTACTAAGATGTTCTTTTGCTATTGGCAGATTGGACGGTGCTGGAGACATCTTGCGTCGTGATAGTGTGCAGTACGTAGTAAGTACACACAATTGTCTTGATCAATCAATTAATAAGGAATTTGCAAGCAGAACTTCTAAACGGTGTTTTAAAATGAAGTTTTAGACAGCCGACACTAATACTTTTAGCTCGAATGCATTGTGATCTCAATAAGTCTTATGAAATATATAAGCCCGTCTTATAAGTCTTCTATAAGTGATCTACAAAGAATTCTCAGGGTCAATGTTACAGTCGTAAAAAAATGAATCCACACACCACGTGATACAACAAGCGATTTGAAAGAAAACCCTGAGACATGTTACCCTTGTGGTCTAAAAATAAAATGCAAAAATGTAGTTGTAAGGTCAATTTGCTGTAAAGCTATTTATAACTTAGAAATAACCCTCACAGATAACATATTCCACTGAAGTTACCTCGCCCGTGAAACAATTCTTATTTGAATGAAAAGACGAATTTATGAAGTCCTAGCTGGCCCAGGAAACTTGGTTCCGTCTTATAATACATAGATTGTCCACTATTTTGGTGATAATGGCTTACATATAAAAGATAGATATATGCTGTTTTTCGTCCATGCTTGAAACTTATCGTTATATTTTGGACAATTCACACAATATCTTTATAAATTATAACCTATGTGTTATTCTGATGTAGAAGCTATATTATTGTAAAGTTTCATTAAATTCCATTTAGAAGTTTTTGCGAGTAAGAGTAACAAATATATATCATACCATACCTCCATACTTGCAAACTTTCACTATTATAATATTTTATTAATTATCTATGGAGTAAGTAAGTCGATACCTTTATACTCACCAAATATCTCTTTATGCTATAGACTAGAAATAGATAGGATAACCTGACTATAATGTGAGCTAATTCTGCGTAGTTCCACATTACTTACAAAAGATTTCAGGTGATGAGAGGAGGTTTCTTAAAAGAACTTGTGCTGTTTAATTAAAATGCTGTGTTAATTAATGACTTCGAACCAAGCCATTAACAGCGAAATCATTTATAAGCCATTATGACTGTTTGTTGGATTGTTATATGAAAATAGTTTTTTCACCAGCACTGAATTGATTATGTCACATCTTTTGCTTTAATCTTTTTTTAATGGAAGAACATGGGAAAAGAGCAAACGGTTTCACATGATGTTAAGTGATCGCTACACATAGGCATCCGCAACGGGCAAATGAGTTGCGGATGTGTTGCCTACCTTTTGCCAGAGCAAGGGATAGACAGGACAAAATTTATTTCCTTCTCCTATTCATCCCCTCCCCCGTCCAAACCTCTTCCCCTTCCCATTCTACCTTTAGTAGTAAAAGGAAGGGGAAGAAGACTGACACCGCGCCTTCGGAACCTCACTCATCAGACGTAACGAATAAGTATAAAATACTTCACGCCTGTCTACGGTTAGGTCGTGGTATTTCACCGGTCGAGCCGGCCCATTCGTGCAATGTGTGTTGTTACGGGCTCTGCCACTGTTAAATCCCAGATTAATCAGGGTAAGTGCCACGCGTTGACAGTGAAGACAATGTTCTTTACAAATTCCCAATTTCCTTAAGCAATTATTTGACTGTTTGGCACAGATTGGTGTAGATGACGAAACTCTTACATCCAAAAAAAGGCGACGAAACTTTCACTTTAAAAAAAAACACCAAGGGTGTTGGTTTGTAATAATTGAAGAAAAGTGTACCCATCACACTTCACTTTATAACACAATTGTATAAAAATTCAACCCAAATGTACGGAAATAACCTCATGCCATTTTACATAAAGTTACCAAACAACACTTAATATAAAAGTAAAGTATACACTATAAAAGAAATAGCTAAAATATAAATATAAATATATTGATCCGGTTCGGGTGGCTTTCTGAAAATGATGTTGAACAATTTAGAAATACAATTTAAGAATATTGCTTTATGCAGCTCACAGTAACGAGTTTTTCGTTGCATGTACATATTATATTATGTATGGAAATTCGTCAAATGAAAGTTTCACTAGATATAATTATGTAAATTCACAGAATTATAGCGCAAAGTGAAGACTGTTAAATTGCTTTAATGGGAGAAGCCATTGTCACCGTCAACTGCCGTTAAAAAGAATTGACATAAATAACTGAAAGTAAAAACTGTAAATAATTCTCTGCTGTAAAGTGTTTCATGGTACGAAACACAAATCACAAAGCTGTAGGCGCAGGATGGAATTCACTCTACAACTACTATCATGTGCCGTCTCCGTCCACAAGCTTTACCGTAGTTCTTATGGTTAAAACGTTAGTCTAAACAAGTTGGTTTCGTTTTTTAGTAGTTTTATTGTGTAATATAATTATTATCAAACTTACCAAATATTTCAGCAGAGGATCTCACAAGCCGGCGTTAGAATTTTAATGTTCACTTCACTATTGGGCGTTTGGAAAGTAGGAGCGACTCCCTCTGGTATCGAGGAACGCATGCAAATGACAGGATGACAGGGTACTCACGGGAATCGTAGTTATCAATTTATTGTATTAAGCACCGGCAATGACTGACACAGTAGGGATAGCAGAAAAAATCCGACGCGAATTTTGTAAAAACGTAAATGATTAGTATTTATTTTAATAGTAAAGGTGCAAACTGCAGTATGATTTAATAATGCATGCCCTATACTCTGAAATAACTTGCCGTTACCGAATCCAAATGCATGCAAGGTGATGTTAAATATAGATTCTGCATAGATGCATTGCTTCAGTTATAGAATATTGTTCGTGCCTGACGACCACCGCGATAAATTCAATATTGCACAAATTATAAAAATATATATGATAAAAAATAAACCCCATTTATTTCTGGATACGTAGATTTCTTATGGTGAAAGAATGACTGAAATCGTTCGGTTATTTTCAAGTTTGTTATAACTGAACAAATCTTTTCGCTTCATATTGTTTTCATCACATAAATGATAATTCACTATAACGCTAATAATACACAATAGCACTGCACTTGAGTAATTAACAGTTAATTAAAGAAAATATAATTAAAATAGGATGTTATTATAAAGGCGGCACGTTTGAACCCCTTTACTTTAACAAAAATTATTGTAATTTTCGAACTTTTATATCTTACAAAATATAAGATTTGCTACAACTAGTACTAGTTTTTTTGGCTATAGCTCCGCCTCCTGTCACATATGCTAATCTTATTAGTTCGATAAACCATAAAGTGTGGTTAAAATATCCTTAACAATCCGTTGGACCAGGTCACGTTATGTCTGTACTACAATTGTTGTTAGGCGTCTGCCTCTGCTTCCCCTGTTTACTCTAGCAGGTTTAAATAAGAGGTCATTTTATTATAATTCTTTATATATATAAATATATATATATATATATATATATATATATATATATATTCTTTATTCAATAGCGCCTTAATTTAATAAGAAGACCTTAATTTAATCCGTTTCGCAAAGCGTCTAGACCCTAGGTGTTTTACGGGTTGTATTTAGGGGAATATGCGCAGGAATTACACCAATTGTTTCCCCCATCTCCATTCTACCATCGGACGTTTAAATATTCGGCTGTTCCGCGCGCTTCAATCAAGCGATTCGAATCTTCGTTTGGTGGCAAAGGAGTGGAGCAATGTTCCACCGTCCGAATTCGCGTGCAATTATGACATGGGTACCTTCAAGAGGAGAGTGAACAGGCTGTTACTAAGCACATCAGGCAGCACTGTGGTCAGCACTTGACCACAGTGCTAAAATTATTCATGATAAAAAAGAAATATTACCATGATCATTAAAGGTTGAGCCATAGAGACTGTCAAGTACCATCAGCACAGTATGTGAAACGATGAACAAGAGATCTCTACTTTGACGATGGTTATTTTTATTCTAACCGCCTGTTATTTAACGAGAGGCGAGGCGCTAGTTTATAGTGCTTGTTGTGTGGATTTTGAAAGGAAAATAAATAAAAGATCGATATGTATTGTTAAAAAGGTTGGATTGGAATGGATTTGAAAAAAAAAATAGTTTCTAGTAAGTTGATTGGCTGCCGGATGAATACAACAGGCTTTGTGAAAAAAGAACAAAGAGCACGTAAAAAGCAATGTTAGTTTTGGATTCAATTGATTAGGTCGGCGGCGGCGTTGGAATGCGATCGATGAAATGTCAATAAATTAATGTTTTGTTTTGACTGTGTTCGTACAACGTAAAAGAGTACGCGGAAAAATTGTACTTTTTCATGTTATACTTTTGTTTCAGCGATGGTTTTTTTTTAATTATGATAATAAAAGATTATTAACTTCAAATTTGGACATTTCCATATCACCTTCAAGATTTTTGAAATCAAATTCGGACTACTTCAAATAGTTAAACTATGCGTAAAACGATGATTTGTTATGATGAAGTGATTTTACTTTTTTACTATCCCTACAAAATAATCCCTCTAATGTCTCCAATAAAAATCTCGTATGTACACCATCAATCACTTTTGTTAAATATATGATGCACATATATACATATAGATATGTAAAATTTTATATGACAAAGTAAGACGAAGAGATTCTATTTATTTTTACCTACATGGTTCGCAAAAACGAAGGAATTCTGGTTGTTCTTTTCAAGTAATTAATCGGGTAAAGGGTTTAGGCCACCCTCGTTGATCGCCAATTGATTGACTGATTTATTTCAATAGTTGGACACTAATGGAGTCGATTGTGACGATGATTTGACTATGGATTTATTGACTGGAAATCATAACTCGTAGCGAAATGCAATCCACGTCCTTTTCCGTTGAGTCCTGATCTTGCGATGTAAGCAGACAAACAGATTTGTGTGTGTGTGTTTTATTATATTTTTATAGAGGGAAGACATGCACTTCCGTACCCTCAAGTTTGAGTCACACGCGTCTAGTGTGTCGGACTCGGCCTCATTGGTGTTCACCAATCCTAACACGGGACCGATACCGACCGATGGTCTCAGTACTCACATGTATTGTTCTTTTAGTTCATTTTATTATTGGCTCTGCGCGGTTCTTCCTCTTCATACTGTAATTTCTTTAGCACTGTGGCGGCATATTCACTTTATTACATGCTTCTACGGTTTTGAGAAGTTCTGCACAATGGTTTCGAATCTTAATATTATATTATATTGCATATATTGGTAATCCACTACGATCGTGTTCTCCGGGTGTCATGTGCCGTTGAATAGACCAGGCAATCGAAGAACTCTTGTTCAGCCTCTTCAGGCACACCGCACCCATATGGACAATCGGAGAGATATCGATGTCCAAAGCGGTGTAGGTATTCCCAGTAGCACCAGTGACCATTCTGTATTTCTAGTTAGTAGAAATTGACCCCTGCGTATTTTCGGTTAATGCAGCTACATATACGTGCAATTAGTCTATATCTCCAACGTCCCTCAGACGACTAGTACCACTCTTGTTGTCATTTTATGTGAGTTCCACTTGGAGGTGTCTGAGCGCTTGAAGTTTTCATTTTAGGCACCAAGGAATATGAACCAAAATATGCCACAGTTTCTCGAACATACGAACTAGATGAAACCGATTTAAACATTTTGGTCAAAGGTCACGCGCAATTGGTCTCAACAAGCAAGTGGGCGCATATTTCGGCCATAGATTTCCTCGTTAAAGTAATCATTCAATTGCAATAATAACATAAAAGGAATTGAAGCACGATCTCTGGGTATCTACAAAAGAACGGCATAGTAGCAAAGAAATACACATATCGCTTGTATACCATACCAATTTCTTGTGTAAAAAATATACGAGAAGTTGGCAAACGAGCAAGCGGTTCACCCACTATGAGACCGCAACAAACTAATACTTGTCGGACGAAACCCAGAAATACTTCTACTTCTGTCCCCTGTAAGGTCGTGGTATTTCCCCTGCGAGCCGGCCCTATGCAAGAGGTATTAGTGCGAACTCTATCGCTATTTAACACCACAACATATATCACATTATCGGTGCTATATTTAGCACAGTTACTAACGTAATACTCAGATACAGAACCCGATAAATATCTTTAAAAGTGACTTCAACTGCATTATTAAATCTTTGTATGAAATGGTCACGTAGCGAATTGCTAGCGGTCGGTTGGTTGGTTATTCTAAATTCATCGCTTGAACGCTCGTTCGTAATTTTATCTAAATTCCACAAATATTTTTTGTTAGGTGTAGTCGTGGTTAAAAAAGGTTCGTTACCTTTTACAAGAAACTTTTCTGCACTAAACCAACGTTTGATGTTAATGTGAAACTATATTATATATCTATACTATATACCCTTGTCGTCATATAAAGTGAGTATAAATTAATTACTGCCGCTTATTGCCTTAATTTCAAAAGTTACTACAAGTCAGTGTCTCGATAAGTGAATGAATTTGAAAACTGATGTAGGTTTTCGTACCCTGACTGTACATTCGCTAACTTATCTCCCAACGCTGATTATTGCTCAAGTTACCCGGTTACTATTATGACTTTTAATATTTGTTTTTGTTAGGTAATGTTAACATTTCTAAATAAAAGGCGTCACCCCCGTAACCCAGAAGGGTAGGCAGAGATTATGCATTTGCAATTTTGCGCGATACTAGCATGCCTCCCTCGCTTCTACATCAATACATGTACGCATACATGCTTGTCTGTTACGGGTGCTCCTTATATCGTCCTTTAGTATGTCACGAATCCCACTAAAGTGAGTGGCAGCGTTGGCAGGGACAACTTAAACATAAATAAAAGGCATAGCTTAAATTAAAAGATTTATTTAGAATTCCACATTTATGACGTGTATATTTAAATTATATTTATTGTCTATACTGATTATGGGTATTTCCAATTCGCGGAAGGATCATTGTGATAGAAATTGCATTCCGGCTTGTTGGTGCAGGCTTTGCCATATCTGCAAGGTTTGGGGTGATAAAAATGGCAGCTAGGGTTGACACAATTGGGATAGTACTTGCACATACTGATCACACTGGCAGATGAGATAGTTTTGTAGTTCGCTGCGGGCACCACATGAGAAGCTGTGAAGGAAAATATATAGAATTTAAAATAACAATGTTATATGTAAGTTAAAGACCAGTGTTATGTACTAGATTGTATAACAGAAGTTCTCTTAATTTTCTTTAAGCACTAGTATATACATATATATACTTATAATTTTTTACACTATAATTTTATCATTAAGAGCTTATTGTAAAGCATTTGTTGTTGGTATTCCTAGAAGCAAAAATATGTAAACAATATGTTCTTTCTTCTCCCAAAATATTTTATTACTCCAAGAAACAATTTTGTTTAAATTCTCAGTACACCTTATTAAAGTATATTTTCATCTTAGCCCTTTTAAATCGATACTGTATTATTCATAGTTAAGCAAAATTATTCGAGATTCTAGAATATGGTTGATAAAAAAAAGTCCAAATATACTGCACTTAAATCTATTGTGTAACTTGCCTTTCATCGAATATAAAACATCTAAATAGAAAAAACTCAATTTCAAACATTGTTGTAAGTCCATTGTTGCTTTATAAATGCCAATGTTTGAACGCTTACATACTAACCCATCAATGTACGGTACATGACTCACCGATAGCGGGCGGAGAGGAGGGAGGCGAGTGGGAGTAGAGGCAGCGGCGACGCGTGCAGCTCGCGGCGAACTTGCAGCGCGGGTGCGCGAACACGCACGCCGACCCATACCCGCATAGTGGAAACGCGCGGCACCACACCAACTTACGTTCAGCCACGCTCACTGTTTAAAGAGTTACATATACATACATCTTAAAATCTTGCAATCATAATCCAAGTATGAAGCTCAAAATAATAATAATAAATCTTTATTTCCACATATAGCTGGTTCATTACGGCGTTGGCTCCTTTACTAGGTTTACCTGTATTAAGGAAGCCAAAGACTTCCATTACAATTTTACAAATTCTATGTGAAATATACAAAATACAACTATTCTAACTTATGTTCTATTGTTCAACATTAAACTTTTCTACGAAATTTCAGAAAAAAGGTATCTTAATATTGATTTCATTTCATTTATATATTTATGTATGAGAATGCATGGTTGTGGGTGTGTGTATGCTTATTTGTACTCGTGTGTGTTTGTGTGTGTCTTCTTACATATTCCATGTTAATAGTGCTTCACAAGTATTGCAATCAATTTCTTCTAACCATTTTCCAACCGTTTACCTCAAGTGGTATGTTTTTAAATCTCTTATGTTGAATCTTGTCAAGAATATTGTATATGTAAGGAGCCTGGAATTTAAAATGTCTATCTATGTTTTGCGAATAAGATGTTGTGCTTTTGTAAAGTTCATTAGTTGGGAATTTATATGGCAAATTAAGCATGACCTTTATTAAAGATCTTTGTGCCCGTTCTGCTTCCAGGAGATAGGTTTTAGACGCTCCACCACACACACAAAATAATTTAAGTACTGGCAAAAAGCATTGTATGTTTTGGTTAGAAGTTTGTGAGTTGGAACCGCTAGCAAATTTCCTAAAGATGATTATTAGCCTTCAAATTCGGTTTACCACACAGCTGATATGTTTTTCCTTATTTAATATTTTATTTAATTTTGACGAAAATCAATCGTGACGCCAAGATACTTAAATGTGCTTGCTCGTAATATATTCGAGCAGGTGCATTCATCATTGCGTATTAGGTTCCTTTCGCAGGGAGCTTCGTGTACAGTGATTGAGTAGTTGCACGGGGGTCTAGAACTTGCAGTTTTGGAAAATGGCACATATTTTGTTTTGGAGGTGTTAAGGGTAAGTAGGTTGTTTTCTAACCATCTCGTGACAGTCGTTAGTCCATTTTCTGCTACCTTTCTAACTGTCTCCCAAGAACGGTCATAGAATAATGTTACTGTATCCTTTGCAAACAATAATATATCCGCATTTTGAAGGATTATGTCGCATAAGTCATTTATGTAAATTAAAAATAGGGTTGGACCTAACGTGCTGCCTTGGGGATGCCGTAAACAGAGCTAGCCGAGTCGCTGACGACAGATCCTACGCGAACTCTTTGTTTCCTATTTGTTATGTACTCACTGAACCATGTTAAGGCTGTACCTCTTACATCACTGTTCTCTAATTTCGACAAAAGCACTTTTACTGATACAGTGTCAATTGCTTTTTGTAGATCTAGAAAAACACCTAAGCATTTTGAGACTTTAAGTGCCCCGTTATTTTTTCTGTTAATAGAAGGACGGCATCATTTGTTGAACGGTTCCTTTTTTTATGTAAGAAGGTGGTAAACGAGCAAGCGGATCACCTGATGTCAAGTGAGCGCCGCCCATGAACATCCGCAACAGACAAATGCGTTGCAGATGCGTTGCCTACCTTTAAAGGACAAAGGATAGCATAGACAGGAAAAAGGATAATTCCTTTCCCCCGTTAAGCCCCTCCCCATCCTATCCTCTTCCCCTTCCTGTCCTATCCTTATGAGGAAAGGGTGCGAGGGGGAAGAGGACTAAAATTAGGGCTCCGGCACCTTACTCATCAGACGAAACGCAGAGTACTACTTCACGCCTGTTTTCTGTGAGGTCGTGGTATTTCACCGGTCGAGCCGGCCAATTCGTGCAACAGATGTTGTTGTTGCGGGCTCTACCACTCCTTCTGAATCCATATTGATTTTTAGCTAAGAGGTTCTTTTTTTTCTAAATAAGATACAAGTCTTTCGTTAACTACCTTTTCGGTTATTTTTGATAGTGTAGACAACAAAGATATTGGCCGGTAATTTGATGGGCAAAGCCTATCCTGATTTATGAATAGGAACAATTATCGCTTCTTTAAATATTTCTGGGAATTGACCTATTTCTAAGCTGATATTAATAAGGTGTCAGATATGTTTGCATAAAAAGTGATCATTTCGTTTGAAAAAGTTAGATGTTATTTTGTCCCAGTAATGTTTGTTGTAATTTTAGTTTTTTGATAAGTCGTATTTCATCAGGCTCTGTTAAATAAAGTGACATCGAGTTTAAAGGACTTTCTATCTGAGGTTCATTGGCTAGAGTTTTTTCTGTTTTACCTAATATATCTAAAGTTTTATTGGCCAATGTCCTTCCAACATTAGCGAAGAAGCAATTTACTTTATTCAATAAATTTTTTGGTGTATAAATGGTGATTAAGTCTAGTGTTGTGTTTGGAGTTTCTTTCATGTCACATTCTTCCTTTATAATTTTCTATATTTCCTTACTATTTTAACATTTTTATTTAGTTTTCTTTCATAGTATTTTTATGAAAAAATGTATATATATATATATATATATATATACTTGTTTTTAATGAATTTTATCATATTATTGCAGATATTTCTATATTTTTTATAATTTTTAATAGCCTCTTCATCATTATGAGTTTTTTACTCCTTATGCAGCTTGTCCCTCTTCCTTAAAATACATAAGAATGATTGATACCGATTATAAACATGCAGACTAATCAGGAGTTGTTGGATGTTGCTGAACTAGTTGTACTACTGTACTGTTGCATATTTTTACAAGGGTTGCAAACAGCAAACAGCTTTTAAGTAGTAAAAAGCTGATTACCATTTTTACAAGTCCAAAGAAACTTTCACATCAACTATTTACTTGATTTTAAAATAAAAACTTCGGGGCTACATTATTTGCAAGTAAAATCTAAAACATCTAAAATAAAAGAGGTCACACGCAGGGATGATATGGAGCTACATATATAAAGAATATATATCATTTGTTGAGAACGGCTAAGCTAAATAATTAGGAATTTCATGACTGATTGTACTAAATGATAACTGGGAAATAAAGTAACATTACTACATATTTGTATTTTACTTTTTTATAATCTAATATTTAACTAGCAAATAATCCGAAATAATTTCACATCCGAAATGGGTAAAATCCATAACATCCCTGTCTAATATTATTATTAGAAGAAAATAAGATATTACTTACAGGGTGGTACAGAATCAAATTTATGGGAATTCTTAGAGGTGGTGATCGTAACAAGACCATCGCTGCTAGCACTTTGTGTTCTCTCTCTAACTCTTTCTGAATCCTTCTGTTTCTTTTCTATATTAAAAACAATAGGAGAGGCTTTTCTTTTTTTAACCGGCGGCGTTAGAAGTTTTTCACAAGAAGTTTTGCTACTGCTTATATCTATATTTTTCCTTGTTTCTAGTGTTTCATCAGTTTCTTCTTTTTTTATGATAACTTGTGTGTCGCTCTCTTCACTTGCATCACTTAATCTTTTCTTATGATTATCACTTGTTAATTTGTCACTAAGTTCTTTATTTTGTATTTTATCATCATTGAATGGTTTCTGAACAATTTCACATGAATCACTCACTTTTATATTTGCACTTTCGTTTATGGTAGCTGATTCTTCTTCCTGCTTTACATTTTCCTCAATAACTATTTCTTTTTCTTGGCTTTGTTCTTCACTATCCTTGGTTTTTAATACACTTTTTGCAGGCTTCGGACGTGAATTTTTATCAAGTTCCTCATCGTCAAGAATTCCTTCCATCATGAGTTTCTTTGCTAAGAAAGCGTTGGGCAAGAAGCCATCCATTGTGACAATAAATTGGGTATCTCTGTGCTTTTTAGCACTTGATTTCGGTTTATTCCTGAAATATATAAAACTATATTATTAATTTTGATCATATTAAAGCATTTAGCAGCTACTAGCAGCATTCTACAATATCCCTCGTTACTGGGATATTGTAGAATGCTGCTTACAGAAGGCTGCAAACTATAAACAGTGACTTTTTCTCAGGCATTGCAACACTGTATCTTAAGAGTGTTCTAAGTTGTGCCCAATGAACGGATAGACTGTAAACAAGTGCTGATTCATATATCGCTTCAATCCATATGCTAAGTAAAATTTACTCACTTTGTTTCAATTATTAATGTGTCGTCTCTCCTACTAGCAGTCCTATTCGGTACATAGCCTGCGTTATTAATGACTTTAGTTATATGCACAGGTGGGACAATATCTTCATCAGTTTTGATGTTAGTTGATGGCCTGAAAAATAAATTAAGTGTGATTAGAAAAGGCGAGATTATTTTCCTATATCAAGATTACGAAGTATAGTTATTAGTCGAATCTATATTTAACTAGATGTTGCTCGCGACTTCGCACGCGCTTGTTTCTTGTTTTTCTCGCTGGAAATTTTCACCAAGTTATAGGTAACATGTGTCAAACAGTTGTTTTTGTTAAAATCACTCAATAAAAAAGTAACTTATAAAATTAGCATGGCTTATCATTGGTTTGAACCAATGATGATTGATCACGTAATCTTGATATATCATTAAGATCGGTCAAGTCATTCTTTAAACTTACTATCAAATCTCAAGACAAGTTGTGACATGATAATTTCTGCCATTTCACTTTATTATAAGCCGCGTAAAATAACATTTTCCCAAAATCTGTTTTGAGGAATATTCAGGTCTAAACTAAAACTAGAAATGTAACATTATGTACTTAATGTTTTTGTCATCTCCATCGCTGTCCAAGTCAGTACTAGTGACAATGTCACTGTTAGTATCGGGCTGCGCGTCTCTAGGCACCTGGATGACGATGTTCTGCGTCTCGATGCAGCGCCGCATCGGGAGTACTAAAGCGCGTTGAAGCTTACGCTGTTCTGGCTCTACTTTCGGCGGTGCCTTGGGGTACAGAATTTAAAATATAGGTATACATTTTTTTTAGTTCAGTGTGGTCATTCGACATAGGTTTTCTCAAGTGATTTTCATATACATATGATTGGCTGCGTTCTATTTGGACGCTCATACGCTGTGAACGCTACTAAGCGTTGCTTATTCCGTTCCTTTTGGAAAAGTGAGCGCTCACGAACGCTATCATGGCGTCATAACTCGCGATTCTAAACGCTTATCCTGTCGAGGTAGTGCAGCAAAAGCGTGAGCGCTCACAAATTTAAAAAAATATAGAAACGTCAGCAGTGCGGAACCATACTAACCTAAAACTGTCATTCATGACATTGTTAAAAAGATCAACAACACTCTGTTGTTTCATTTGCTCTAGTTATTTATTCTGGACTAGCTTCTCTGTTGATGTGATGACTGTTTTACTATGTTATAATAATTAATTAATCTGGTCATGACATCATCATCAAGTTGATCTTTAATAAGGTCATAAGTATAACATACATTAAGTAAGCTCTTGTGTGCATCAGCGACCGCTTTCATGAGCAGGTTGGAGGCAGGCGCCGACACGCGTGGGCGCGGGCGTACCCGCACCACGCTCGCGCAGGTCCCACGTGCTGGTCGGTTTTCGAGGACCGAAACTCTGAAAAATGAATGAATGAACGAAATTGTTCACAACTTGGAAAATAGTCCAGTAAATAGCAAATACAATTCTTCGATTTGAGACAAAAACTGTTTTTAATATTTTGTTGTATTGTCAACCAAAACATTGGCTGGAGTGTAACCTACTTTGAAATCAGTCTTTTAGTTTGCTCAGGTTTTTCTCCCAAAGATTCCTCTGAAATAGAGCGTCTGTGGGGTCGCTCAGGGGTACCCCCACCTGCAAGCTTCTTAGCAGGCTGAGATTCAGCTTTTGCTTCAGGCTGCCTCTCCGGAGTTAATCTGAAACTCAATTACTTAAGTTTAATGTTATACATACATACAATATATAAATAGACAAACAAAAAACCAACATAAACTGCATATTCTTTCTTACTACCTTAAATGAGTTTGTAATTAACAACCTTTCAGGACTTGCAGGCAATGTTGCCATATCTTTATCCTTTTCTTTGTTTTCTGCTGCCTCCTTAGTAGACTTTCGAACTCCAAGCCTCTCTCTTATGGGTCTTTTTGGAAGGTTAAGTTCGATTTGGGGAAGGATTTCTACAGGTTCTTTAGGTATGTCTTTTGGTACTTCTGTAGGCATGTCCTTAGGAAGGTCTTTCGAAAAATCTTTAGGAAGGTCTTTCGAAAAATCTTTAGGAAGGTCTATCGGAAAATCTTTAGGAAGGTCTTTTGGCGTGTGTGATGCTGTTATAGAGGGTTGAGGGGTAGATGACTTTTGGGGGAGAGGGGGAGTAGCTACTGGCGCAGATTGTGATATTTCCTGTAAATAAAAAATATTTAAGTAATTCACTATGAAAAGAAATATCCACATACCATAGATAATATACAACACTTGCCTGATAAAAATCTTCTGCAAAATCATTCAAAAGCTCTTCCGCTTCAGTCCTGATGTTAAGGAAGTCTTCATCATCAGACATTATATCTAATTGGTTGGCTAGTTTCCTTTTCAATCCACTTATTTTAGCTTCAATTTCATGTACTTCCTTTATTTGGTCATCTCGTGCAGATTTCTTAGTATTTGTGTCCATTACTAGTTCAGATTGTGATGGTATTGACCCTGGATCTATTATCGGTTCCGATTGTGACGGTATTGAGCCTGGATCTATTATCGGTTCAGATTGTGATGGTATTGAGGCTGGATCTATTATAGGTAAGATTGGTCGTTTATTTTCCTTTGGTACACTTGCCTGATCAATTTGTGTTTGTTCATGTTTATGATCTAAAGTGATCCCATGATTTTTTAAAATTTGTCCAGCAAACACATCAGTTATTGATGGCTCCGATTCTTTTTCAATGTTCATGAGGAGCGGTGGTATGTTTGGCCGAATAATTTCATGATGCTTACTTTTTTTCTTGTCTTTGTGTATTTTCTTTTCTTCCTTCTTTTTGTGCACTTTTTCCTTTTCTCTCTTTTTCGTCTTTCTACCTCCATCACTCTTTTTTATTTTTTCCTTTTCTTTCTTCTCCTTTCCCTTCCTGTCCTTAGATTTTGATCTTCCTATACTCTTTTCAGTTTCCATTGCTTCTGAAATTCGAAGTATTGATGTGAAAATAAACACTAATCCAATTTATTTAATACAATTTTATTATATCAATAGACTAACTGTGCCCCGCGGTTTCACCCGCCCTGCAATTTTACTTATGATATTACTTAATCATTACTTAAATGAATAAAAAAAACAGGTATTTTATACCATTTTTATGAAACAAATGTTTGACATGATTCTCTACATTCATATAACTATATTTTTTATTAATGAACCGGAGCTTAAGACAATACATTAGTGAAAATCGCACCCAAATTGGTTAAACTGTTTCTGAGATTAGCGCACACAAACGCACACACAACAGACAAAAATTCTAATAGTCATTGTTTTAGGTTTTGCGTTTATAAAGGCCCTCAATAATAGTTTTTCTCAAATATCTTCCATGTATAGATAGCGATCAGTTACATTTTTACTATATGTATAGATAACACAATAAACTAAAATTTTCTGTTCAGCCTATTGTTGTTTATAAGATTAACCTCAATTCAAGTAAATAGACTTTCTATAAAAGTATTTTATAAAGTACAATAATTTTCATTCTTTGAGATATTATTGTCTAACATTGTTTTATTTTTTACTTTATCAATAATTTATTATACTGGGAAGAAGAACCTGTTTATTCTCTTTAAAAGAGTTTATCATGTTAACAAAGCAGATAAATAAATACTTACTCAGAGGAGCTGTAACTTGTACCTCCTGCAGTTTCTTAAGGACCTGATGCAACCAGTTCACAAAAAGCTCTGTATTATCTCCCAGAAACAGCTGGAGATCTTCATCCATTTGGGCGCGAGTACGTTTGTTAGCAACCATCACCATCACATAGTCTGGCAGCTCATCATCTGAATATTTTTTTTATTGTATTGTAAATCACAATAATAGTTCTAGAATATATAAAGGGGTTAAAAGAAGTGAGAGATGTTACCAAGCCCTTATGGGAATTGTTATGAAAATACATTTAAATGATCCAAAATTATTCATATACCAAAATCAACATGACACAAGTCTAGGAATATTTGTTTATTTATATGGAAAATTTTAAAACTAAAAATATAAGCCATATTGTAAGCAAATTACAGTTTAAAAAATTATAAATTTGTTTGCATTTTTTGTTTGTCATGTATGCAAATTGCAAACTCCATGAAATAAATAGGATTAGTCAACTTGAAAGACTGCAGATAAGCAAGATGTTGTATTTTAACAAACATTTGTTTAATATATGGATTGCCAACAGTCCTCTATGCAGAGCATGCATGGAGGAGGAAGAAATAACATCTTATGTCATGCTGCACTGCCCGGCAGTGTACAGTGTTAAATGTCTGTGAACAAGGATCACTCCCTGAGATAGCCGGTAAAATCAATAGACAAAATATGCGCTAGTCATGGAGTTGACATAATGTAGCTCCCAAGGATTAATTAGGATCTTGTTCAACTATCCATAGCATATTTACTGACTCAATATAATTTATGTGATTATATATACCCTAGCAATAGCCATAAATAAAAATATAAGCCATCAAATACATAGCATAACAAATAACTACAATAGAGATAGTAACAAAAGATATCATTCAATCCAGTCAACACAATTATCATAAACAGTTTTGTGGTGGTATTATCAGTGTGTGTTGTTAAACCTATGATTGTAAAATTTATTGGAAGTATATAAAGTGTGTGAAGTTATTGTACACATTATATTGTATATTCACAGCAATACATTACATTTTAGGCCCAATTTCTTTCATCCTTTCTTTCTTCTCACTTTTTCCTCTAGAGAAGAGCTAGAACCTATCGGATTATTGTGGGTTCAGGTTAATTGCTTACACATTCACCTTTTTCCTCCATTAAAAATGTGCAAAGTACTGTAGTATCTATATGTAATCTGCTCATTAGCATATGAGTCAAATGGGATATGATGGTTGTATACAAAATGAACACATTAATAACGAAGGAAACACAAGGTGATCATGTTTGTCCTGATAAAAAAGCATTCTGTACACCTGACTACGTCCACATTATATGTGTTTTCAATTTGATACTTTTCAATTCTAAGATTGTGTCATGATTTAAAAGGGGGAAAGACAGACAAGAAAGGAGAACTTAAACAGGTTAATATTGGTGCTATTAAGACAGTGTATTTCCAAGGTGCTTCATTACTTAATTGATGTGGAAGATCTGCGAGAATGATGTAAACAAAAACCATAAACTTTGCTCACCTTTATAAGTGAGGAGCCTAAGCCCGTTTTTTAAAAGTATGATTTTAATATCTATATTTAATGCTTTTGTTTCTACTTACCAACGTAACATCCCAACTCCGTAAGCTTGGCCTTGATAGCAGACTGAAAATTAAAATCAATATATCATTCAATGGTGAAAGACTAGGCACAGGTAAATTTTACAATGATTAAAATTGTTGTGGTTCACATGGTTTGTTGATTTATGTTGCAAGATAATATACTACTTAATTCTTTATATTTACCCGCATTTTCTGCCCTATTTCACTGCCGACAACATCCATTTTTCGGTTGTATAATTTACTGCGTCAACTAATATTATTGTAAATAATTACACTAGTATTACGTATATTTTGTTTATGATATACATTAAGTTAATCACTAATTCAACAGAAACATGAAATCAATTTCAAAAGTTAAGCAATTCATAAACAATACAGAAAAATCCATTTCTATTTTATTTCATTTGACACAAAAAGTCAATAATTAAGTTGACAATTGACAGATATCATAGAGTAAGTCAAGAGCATGATAAGCTCACAAGTCCTTAGAACAAGCGAGACTATACAATAAATTAAGTATCATTTAATTTTTTGATGCTTAAAATCTTTTTAAAACTATGATGACTAAAATAAAGTCCCGCCTGTGTAAAATTTGATATCTGCAACATTTAAGGTAAGGTCATCTCAGTGTGTTATCGCCGTGAGACTGTATTGGATGAACATTTACAATTCAGTCATGGGTAAGCATTGTAAAACCTTGTTCATTGTTGCTCTACACCCAGAAAACAACCTTCTTATAATATGACCTGATGATATCAGGTAGCAAAGGCGCACCTCAACTTTATTAGAGTACTTCGACTTCAATGTTTCGAAGACTTAATGTCTGTGTTTCATTATGAAGTCCAATGCCTACTACTAGTAGTTAGTACTAGTAGTAGTAATAATAATTTATATCCTCTGAACTTAAAATATTTTAAGAAATTAACCCACCTTTGCTAGATAGAATAGAGAGAAGAAGAAGAATAGAATAAAATACCTTTATTCTATAAAACAAATTAGGTGAGATCATCGCCGGCTGTGGAGGTATAATTCATTGAAAATCCACTGAGATAAAACGAACATGCGGTGAGTTTAATGGTAAGCAACGATTGAACCCTTGGAGACCCGCTTCAAGTGGACAAAACAGATACATTTCTTCTTTTGGTCTTATTATATATTTGGTCTTATATAGGGCTTTGGTATACCTTCTCGTTCTAACCGACTTATTATAGTATAGTATATATATAGTCTGTTTTCAGGTTATAGTGATTCGAGCAACATCTCACGTTCCAAATAATCGTCCTAAAACACCAAGTAATCCTTAGCCGATAGTCAATGTGCTTACTTTGTGCGTATTGGCAACCGTAGGTGAAGGTATTGTTAAACTTTCTAGACGATAGAACAGACTGGGCGAAGTCTTAAGTATCGAACGTGACGCAAGATTCCACCTGCTGTTTATAATGAATGAAATTTTATTGAGCGTCAGGTGCAAACAATTATCATCACGCGCTGTTCCCTTTAAGTTCAGGGTGTACATTAGAGCGTGTCGAAAATTAATATAATTTTATAAAAATACATTTTAATACGAATAATTTTTACCTAAACGGATTTTGTTGAAATACTACATACACTGAGTGTATCGGATTTCAGTAGTCAATTTCAAGTAGGTAATAGATACCTATAGTAATTTAACGTTTTTTATTTATTATACATATATCCCAAAATTATTTGTTCAAAATAAGGTAATTGGATTCAGAAACTATAAACTCTTTCCAATTTTCTGTTTAAGGTCCTCAGTACTACAAAAGAAATGTTAACTCAAAATGCAACGAAACCATTATTTATCCTAAGACATAACATTTTCTTTAATAAAAATAGGTTCAATCCAATTAAATCAATAATATATTGCAAGCTAATAATAATTTTACACGGTGAAATCTAATGAGGGTCGTTAGAAAGGTACAATAAAATAACTGATGGATTTTTCGTACGATTAGGTAAATATTGTTGCACGATAGTCTCTCCTATATATGTCTAAAAGGGTAAACGTAACTTACCTGATTCACTTTTTTGTGGAAAAAAATTACAACGTTGTAATACCATCCCATATCATAATTGTCGCAGATTTTATGGCTCCCATCGTTATCTGCGAACCAAAAATTTTATACTTCTAAAATTTATTTGATTTCGGTTTTATTTGATTTGTTTTATGTTAGATGATAAAATGTCAAACGAAGTTGTGTTGATATTTCTTATTCGTAAAATATTTTTTAAAGTATATAAGCATAAACAATATTTATCACAGTATGACCTTTAAGAACAAATCAAAATTTGATTCAGTAATGATTTAACATCACCGTTGTCGTAGGCGTTTCAGCCTACACTACTCTCTCCAATGCCTCTCCCATCGAACGCCGCAAAGACCGGTCTCCTGCCACCCTCATCCAGAGAACTTCCGCAACCTTGACGAACTGGTCAATCGGTCCTTTCTAGGACGTAGGGTGATTTAGCATATCTGCTAGAAATTGGTTGAATACTAAAAAGCTAAAACTGATTTATGGGAAACATGCGCATCAGACGCGTTGTCAGCCCTTATTTCGCGAAGAGGGGGGTAGGTACATAAGGAAAAAGAGGGGGAGAGAAAGAGGATTAAAGGTATGGCACCTTACTCTCAAATGAAACGCAAAACTATAAAATACAACTTCCCGCCAGATTTCTGCTGTGGTATTATCCGGATCGAGCCAGTCCATTCATAGAATGGTTATAAAAAATCTCGACAAAGTTGTATTTTATGGAATGGGAAAAAATTTAGTGTAATAAAATTCTACGAATATTAAAATTTATTGTATATAAACATTGAATAAATACAAAATATAGAAATGATATGGACAGGATAAAAATATCAGTAATTTAAATATTTATTACTGAATATAATTCATTTAACGAACTTACTTAATAAATTATATTACAAATGGTTGTCTCATACTTCTTTACATGCTAATTTCTATTTATTAAAATACGCGCTCACGCCCGTAACCCGGAGGGGTAGATTATTGATTTCCATTTGACACGATGCTGGCACACCTTACTTCTACATCTATTTATACATACATCGACGTTTTCAGGTGCTATCTCAGTTTCTATTTATCTATTCTATGATTTTATTGTCTAGGAATATCTAACGACTGAATCAGAATGTCTATTTCAGAGTCCGTTGCCTCTAGTTCTCAGACGTACGATACGTGGACACTAAAACCAACAATAAACTACTGAAATTGTTGCCGGAGACGTATTTCGTCTTTATCTGATAAGATACGTTCGATTTAAAAAGCAATAAAACATGAATTCAATTGAATAAAATTTACTCAAACATTAAAGGATGGAGAGATCATATAAAAAAATCATTGTTTTATTGAACAACTAGTGACCCGCCCCGACTTCGCCCGGATACCACTAATTATGTTGATCCGAACGCTACCATACACAGGAATGTGCCAATCTGCATAATCCCTGTAAATTTTATCGAAATCGGTCCAGCCGTTTCGGAGTCTTCTATAAGAAATATAAATTACTTCGCTTTTTATATACTATTTTTTTTCATAAATCCTTTGTTACTTCTAGTACCTCCAAGAATATGTGTACAAGTTTCACGATGATCGGCTAAATAGTTTTAAACTTACATTCACATTTATAATATTAGTAGGGATGAAAAATATCGAACAATGTTCGTTGATTTTTTCTATGCATTACCAAGAAAAAATATTTCAACACACATGCGCTTGTTAAGTTAAGTTTCAAATGATAAAGATTAAAAACAAAGATTCAAAATATCCTATCAAGTAGAGTTTGTATTTTGTTGTTTATTTACAAGTAAATTTATTTTCAACGAAAAAGATGTCTGCCCTGCTAGATCATTTTATTGAATTCTGAATTTGAGATAGTTTTCCAAAGCTATACTCAGTATTAAGGCTCCGCTATATTTAATAATGTAGAAGACGTGGATAAAATGACCCTTAACCTTCTAGTTTTGTTAACTCCAAAAGCTATTTCAACCATATGTTGGGATTCACTAAAATAGTTATATATTCCATCTGTCTCGATAATATTGGCCATTACGTAAATTTTACCCTGTCATCTAAGTTGATATTGCACTATAATGTCATTTTTTAAATTGAACCTTGAAATTCCCTTCAGAAAAAAATTGATCTCGACAATACGTACCTTTTTTGTACTTTCGAAGTTTTCGATTTAAGCCTCCTCTTTCATCTTATAACGTTCCAATCAACTGTAAAATTAATGTTAACTTGTTATACGGTCGGGCAGACGGGTACGGCTCTTGAAAAAAAAATATTTTTCTTTAATAAAGATGTCTCATAACAAATAGTTCAATGTATCGCCGGCCCGCGACGTTGGGCAATGTGTCTAGTATTTTCAATTTCTCTGCAACAATCTTCAGAAGATACATTGTCCGATATCAAAGAGATTTCCTCGAACACGTGTGAAATTGAAACTTTAATCTGTTATGTATGTGACATATTATAAACGTAACGAAACCGCAATAATATATTTACAAGCAATATGAGTAGATGAGTGAAGCTCGTAATTTTATCTTGGATACAATATTTACATTAACAATTGAATTGTATCGGATAATGAAAAAATTGCAGGTTCTGGAAGTTAGTTAACCTAGTTACTATTTTTTTCAGGGAACTTATTTTAAATTTTCTGGAAAAATAGTAAAATTTGTAAGCTCTATCACTTTTAGAAGAACTGTTTGCTTCAGAATTTAATAATCGGATTGACTGCTTATTATTTGTATTTGTGGAAATTAGAGACAGATTCATGGCTTCGTAATTATTACGTCACATTTGGACTAGCTCCAAAAGTTCAAACGTTAAACTGAATGAAGATAAATGCATTTCGACAATGATGATATATAATGTATAGATAATTTCAACGCTAGTTATCGCTAAGCCATAATTATGTAAGCGTAAATACATATTTGATTTATGTGAAGGCAAGTTTACTTATAAAAAAAACTTAAGAGCATCATAAAAATAACAACAAAAAACAAATGTTTAAGCGATATATTTACTACCTCCAGATAGCGTTTTTCATATAAATTCAATGTTCAAAAATAAAACTCGATTTTCTTCCTTAATTGTGCCAAAATATTCCCGATAATTGATTTTATTTACTACTGAAATATTATATTCGTGAACTTTTATATCCTCGAGTGTAGCTTTGCGATTTGACTCCTTTTTTAATTACGAACACGGAGCCTTTGAATTCGAATCTCGAGAAGCGCCTGACTGCGGGATTTTACTTAGTCGTCAATTAGCGACTAGTGGCTTCACTTTTGACATGTCTGTTTGACATCTGATGGAATTGATAGATAAAGTTTCGCTGTGACGGTCAGTCGAGAACTAAACGAGGAAGTAGAAAAATTATGAGGAACAATTTTTAATGCAAAACAATTTAGCGCATTCTTCATTGTTTATATAGTCATACACAGAATCAAAGTGAATATCATCGTCTTCGCTAACTTTCATATAGTGCAACAATATCATTTCAGGTATATTTTTGCAAAAAGTTATTTTTTCAAACCTTTTCCGCAGCTTTGAAGCACATATTCGATTTTCACGTACTCTCCGGTATTGGAACGCACTTATGCGTTCCTTTGTGCGAAATACTGTTCAATATGCATTCACATTTCGTTTTCTTTTACATGTTAACAGTTTCATAAAGTATAGCGTTCAGATTTAAATTGAAAGGAAAAGAGTTGTCTATATTTCATCCTCTAAATTCATTTCCGTTTTTCTCTAATGTACTGTACTTATGTCTATATTATATACTTGGTTAGTACCTGCTTCATAACTGACGCACAGTTTTAAAAACATATTTTCCACACGTTTAATTGTGTATGAAAAAATAGACGTTGAAGAAATTTATTTACTCAAAGGGTCGGAGTTATTTATTTATAAATATAAATTTAAACGTTAAAAGTCACTAAAGACTGGTTGAAATAAACAAAGGATAGAGAAAACTTGTTCTGGAGATTGTTGTTGTTTCAAATTCGTAAAGACCCGAACGGTTGGAGACGAAAGGTGAAGACAATCTTCAATCTAAACGGCCTGGCGATGTTTATACTTCAAGCTTAAGCCTTGCCTTATGCATAGTCTAAGTACTGAATAATCCCTCTGTCTATATTCTATCTAGCTTGGATTATTTAAGTAGTATAAGGAATTTAAAGTTAAATGATGGTCAGAGATTGCGAAATGGCACAACATTAATTCCACATTTTTGTAATGTTACAATATTACACACTGGTATGAAAGAAGCGAGTAATTTGCTGTCAAATATTATTATCATTAAATATTTTCATCTCCCTCTTTTTTCATCTTTTGAAAAAAGTTGGAAAAGCAGCTTAAACATCCTGATAATTGCGTTTCGTGATGGACAGCGGGATCTTCTTTATGAAAAAGTATAAGCTAAAGGTATATACTTGTTCAGACGACGTTGTCAATTTTGCCTTTAAAATGATAAGGCCATTTATGTTTCCCTTCCTTACCTTCAGTAATTTCGGAACTTTTTTTAAACATAATACTGCTAACGAAAAGAATATTTCCATTCTACCGCGAAAACGTAAATTATTCATTGCTTTGTTAGCGGGACTACATAATTTTTGAATTGTTCACGAAATTTTGTAAGCTGGTAAATTTCTAACGCCGAAAAGAACTTCTCTTAAAGGTAATTTCGTTCGTATTACCTTAAAATTGACAAAAGAATAGAAATCGATTACTTAAATTCAGAAGAATGTACAGAAATGTAGATTTATTTGCTTAAGGCTTTTTAAATCTTTATGACCGTATGATAATACTAAGCTGATTAGCGATGGGTCATAGGTTTGAATCTAACTTGAGCCAAAGGTGAGAAATTAAAAAAAATACGTATAGCTAAAGTCTTATCGTCCAGATTGATTTTAATTTATAATTACTAATATTCTTAGACATTATTAACTAAATCTATATAATTTAATGAAAGAAAAAACTGTCTGATATATCAATGCACAGCGCAAGCTGCTGGATCTAGAGATTTGAAATTTTACACAGCTATTTCTGTCTAGGTCTAAAGTAGGGGATGAACGTTTGAAAAGGAAATAACGCAATAATAGCAATCCAATGTAAGTTGATTTCAAATCTAGAATAATCATACTTAATGGACGTCAGCTAAGGCTGGACATCCGTTGGTTAAATTACACTACCGGCTGAAACCGCGGGATGTAGAGTGTACTTAATAAAAAACGACTAACTTACACGTTACACCTAGTAATTTGGGACCTGCGAGCTCAGGCGCTCAGAGCGAAGCTGGACACGACGAATTATAAAGGAACTAATCCCATTCACTCTGATTAAGGACCTCCAATACAAGTCGGTACCTGCTCCGGACTACCTGAATGTGAGTTAAGCTTTTTTAAATTAAGTATTGACACTTAAATTATTATTTGCTACGTAAATTTCTATACTCTGTGTATTTTACAATCACTGAATGGTATCAGTTACCAGGAAGAGTTGGTAGAGGTGCTTTTACAAATGAAATATGTTTACTATATAAAAGAAAATGTAACTAAAATGTTCAGTTTCTAACTATTGCAGTTGAAATAAAACTCTGTATTTCAAAGTAGATAAGCTAGTATTTTGCAAGAATCCTTTGCGTGTCACTGTAACATGTAAGACAATGTATCTTATAACTTATCTTTTATAACTAACTTATCTTTCCATGTTCAAACGAAGGAACGGCGTAAAAGTAAAACATGAGTGCGACGTCAATCAAGTGACTCGAGCTCGCGACGATATTACTTTAAAAGTTATGAGTAATGGAAAACCGATTCACAAAAGACAGTATGTTCTATTTAACTTATATCGACTATTGTTAAAAACCAGTAACTTGATAACTTGAAGTTCAAACATGATTTCATTTATGAACTTCAATATGGTATGCTTTAGGTATACTTCACTGTTGAAATGTTTAAGGAATATACTTTCTTCCTTGAACATGGCAAATTTATTTTAAAAAAAGCGAGTGAGCTTGGTGACACAAATTGAAGACGAGATATCAAGAGTAAGGAGATATTTTAATGGACAGGCATGGCTCAATCAGTCGGGTAAAAAATATATCCTAGATTCGTAACTAAAGCGTTCCCAGACAACAAATACGTATATCGTTTTCATTTGCTTCTAATCTCATCACGTATAACCTATTTCCTTTCATTTCCATTTCCCGATCCGGGTGTGGAATAATCGTCCTTGATACAAAACTTTATTTTCCGGCAATATTGCATTAAGTAGGACGTGACCTGACTGAGGTTAATAATAATTTAGTTATTCATTTATCACACTTTAGCATTCGTCGAGTCATTTACACTAAGCAATAACCCTTGATCTGATTCCAGGTAACACGGACATGTAGACGGTTGAACAAAATTTCACTGGACCGATAACTAACGATTGAAGTTCCATTCTCCGTCTGTCGCAACAATGATTTCTTATTCTCAGATATTGTATAAAACGCTTAATTGATATTTTATAACATTATTAAGAAATCAGGAGGAGGATCAGTAGTGGTTCAGTGGCATAGGCCCCGACTCACGGTCGCGGGTTCGAACACAGGCAGGCGCTTTACTTTGAGTAATTTATTTCATCACCACTGCTCCAAGAGCTGTGTAGGACAACATCGTGAAGAAACCGGCATCCACCAACTCGCACTGGACCAGCGTTGTGGATTACGTCACCTTCCCTGTGTGCCTCTACAGGGACAACATGAAAAAGGATGATTTATTACAATTATTATTAATATTAAAAAATCTATTGCTTTAATTGGCTAATATCTTCTACGTTAAAAACTTTTTTTTTCATTGTTAAAATACCTTAATTTTTTTGTTACGTTAAAAAATTCTGTTGGTTTATTAATCTCGTCCTCAATAAAATAATTAATATTGTTGAATTAGTTCCCTAGAGATGTCGATTATTTGATAAGGAATTGTAATTCGTGTAACTGACAGCTGTTCGATTAGGGAAACACAAGAGCCGCGTCTGAACGTGACTGCTCGTTGTCCTAGGTGAACGACAAACGCGGTAATGCGACGCGACTCAAAAATATCAAGTAGTCGTTGTTTATAATGTATTTGTGGCCATTTTTGTTTTGACCAGTTTGTGATTGTATTTATGTGCTAGCTAGCTGTAGCCCGCAGCTTCGCTTGCATTCGTTTCTTATTTTGCGCGCAAGAAAAAGGTGTCAAAAAACGTACATGTATGTATGTAGAAGAAGTGCGAGAGGTGTGCCAGGAACGCGCCAATGGAAATCCATAATCTCGGCCTACCCCTCCGAGTTACGGGCGTGAACGTTTTTTTTTATTTACTAGCTGGCCCGGCAAACTTCCTTGTGTCCTATATCTAATAGATGATTCAGTATTTTGGCGATAATGGCTTACACATAAAAGATAGATGCTGTCCCGGGATTTTTCGTAGGACTATATATAAAGTAAACATTTGAGTTATGCATTATATACGTATAACTCTAACGGTTTTCGCAGCGCACACCAGAATAGCTCGCATATGGCGGAATTTTTCCTCTTTACTTGACACTTATCGTTACATTTTGAACAATTCGCTGTGTGAGTCGCACCGTGACGCGGAGAGTTCCGTCGTTCACCTAGGACAACGGGATAGAACCGTCCTTATGTGCCTAATTTGATTTATACAGATCCTAACTCAGATTAAGTGGTTTGAAATTATGTTCTTACTACACTATCTCCTATCACATTATATCATTGCAGATTTGTAATAGCATGGGCTCTACCACGGCTCTTGCTTAATGAATAAAATAGCGCTTTGCCACAATGTTAAGTACCGATGCGATCGAATTATGGTACCTTCGAGTTTTGTAGTAGCCTATTCACTCTCTTGCTGTATACTTTAGGGTAGGGCTAGCAGATTACAGAGTACTAGTTTAATTCATAAGCCACAAATATGAGATTTATGTAATATTAACCTACGAGCATGTATGCGTAGACGTATGCAGTTAGAAGAAACGACAGAGGTGTGCCAGGACCGTGACAAATGAAAATCCGCAATCGTACTTGACTAAAATTTCTAGTTATTTATAAATACGGGAATTGTCTAGTGAGGCGCTTAAAAAACCGTCAGTATAGAATGTATTGAAACTTATATAAGGTTGTATCACCAGAAAACAACAACAAACGATTTGCCACACAAGCAAACAACGGATTCAAATATTTATAGTTTTCGGGAAAGCAATTCACATTTGTCGTTCATTTTATAGATAGTCTGAAGCGGACGTATATATTCGACATTTTGGAAACTGTCCAAATAAGTAGCGGAGATTCTCATAGCGGTTGATAAATCAAACCCGTAACTTACCACTTGCTGTCGGCTAGTGGTCGCTTTATTTATTGATATGGTTTTATCGCTATTATTTGGCAATTGCAAATTATGTAGTATGAAGCTAAATCTTTATGTTCTTCAGGCCCTCTGCTTTTTGAATCGTGTCACAAAGGCATACCATTATTATCTAAACACATTGGTATAATTCCGAACATTGTAATTCTATTATTAACAGTTACAGTAGGAACTCGTTTTGCTTTTGTAGTTGTGTGATGTTTTACAAAGACATCGATTTTTTCTAATACCTTGACCTAGTGGATTTCCTAGTATATAAAGTACAACGATGAACGAGAAATATACTCGATTCCCTTTTTCTTCTTTATCTCGGTAGAAGAACTAAGTATTTAGTAAATTAGGTACTTGTCCTGTATTGTTGTACTTTATGTAAATATCTGCTACTCTATATCTAATTTGATGTAGCAGATGTTTGTGAAGCGGTAATCACTTAAAGGTAAACTATTTGCTTGTTTCCCTTCTTAATATATCGCACAGCTGAGGGTGACTATTTGTTTAGTCAATTAATTTAAAAAACAAACGTTGGATGACATTTTAAATGGTTTATTTTTAAAACATTATATTGATTGCATTTATGAATAAAAACAAATAATAAATAAATTGATAACACATTCGATATTGTCATTTTATAAAAATCTAATTTCTATTTGATAGTACATTTAATATGGCATTTTTAAACATTCTTTATTTAGGTGACTTAAAATTAAAACGTCAGTACCTTAAATACTGTTTGGTCTTTTATGGTTACAGATTGAGCTTATGTATCAGCTTTTTATGTCTAAAGTTCTTTGGTCGAACTGTGGTAAAGTGGGGGGAATGTTTATACATTTAATAATCTACAGTATGTATAACTATTCGAGACTATTGGAATGTTAAATAAATAAAATGTACATTACATGCTATACAACATAAATTAATTGAGAAAAAAGATATTGAGGACCGATTTAATAATCTCAAATGTTTTAGGAACCCCCTGTAAATACATGTTTTAAATAGCGTAATTGTCGCTCATTATTGGGACGGACATCGTTCATATTTTAATGTAGTAATCATTCTTAAAATCTCTAGTGCAAGTTTATAAATGCATGCAAATATTATTTGGCCAAAACATTAATCTAGGTGGAAATTTAGATTTTGACTACGGCTAAAAGCGTGTGTGAATTAAAAAATAATACTAAACACTTTTACACTCTCTTTGCCGCTACGAGTAGCTTCCAATAATTTAGTAGAAATGTAAAACTAAATTTGATAAATATAACATTTGAAAGGTTAAAAATGTTTGTCAAAGTACACGCACGTACAAAGTACAAATATGATATTTCTAGCGATGTTACCAAAGGATGGCACTAGCTAAAGATGTCGACGATAATATTAACGCCGACAATAGGCTCAAATCCTTTGCTGCACTTATACCACCTTTATAAAGTTTGAGAAGTTACTGATTCATTTTAAAAATTACTCATTGACGAATGATAATTAATTAAAAAAGCTACAAAAATTATAATAATATCTTCGCCGTAGTTATTTAAAATCAAATCTTTGGTACATCTCACTAGTGAGCGACAAGACGCTATAAACGATTCCTATTCCCCTTAAGACCGGGGTCTTTGTTTTTGAACTTGGTCAACTTTGTCATGTTCTGCTGTGTCCCGTTGGTTGATCGCACGGATATTTCTGTGCGGGGTCCGAAGCTGTGCGAGGTCTGCGCGGTGTCGGACCCGTGGGGCCGCGGGTTTACCTTGGCCCTGGTTGACCCCAAGGGGCGCGGGCTTACCTTGGCCCTGGCCCCGTGGACATCACGGACGCTCGAGGGTCCGCCCGAGAGTCCCCTATCGACACTTGGCTGAGCGCCGTTCGTGTATTGCTGTAGCTGTACCCGTGACGCTCGTTCCATTTCTCTAAAACGAATGCGTTACTAGTTATATTAGCTTAAAAATAATCTGACTAAATAGCGTTAAGAGGAAACTAAAATTGAGAATGATATATGGAGAAGATTCGGTCATGTTGAAAGGATGATGTAAGAAGAGTCCATGGCAGTATTAATAAAGATCATTATGAAGGAACTTACTAAACCAGATTAGTGACATACTAAAGAAATGCTATATTAAGAGTAGCTATATATACATATTACTAGCTCGTATCTTCTATCGTACAAGACACCTTTTTATTTTTTATAGCATGAATGTTGTCCCCTGAAGTTAAGTGAAAACAGCTGCTGATCACCATGAACGCACTACTGGAGCTGCAAATGCGTTACCGGTCTTTAATACGTACGCTCTCTTTTTGAAGAATGCTAAGTCGTATCGTATCGAAATACCGCTAGACATAGTAGTTCTGCGAATGCCATCAAAATGAAGTGGATGGACTTTAGAGATCTGTTGTGTACATATCGACAAGAATTGTTTCAAACAATTCTTTGTAATAGTCGATATTACGTTTTTAGCGTTTCTGCCCATATATCACAGGTCATTGTTATATGGTTGGAAATATATAAATGATTTAGAGATGACACAATCAAGGGTAGGATAAACATTGTTACTACGTGATGTTAGCCAACAAAACAAGCAGAATTGGAGGCGATGAATTGTCTGTAATGAATTGATGTGATGATATAGGTAAATGTCGAGAGGAAGCCTGACGCGGTGAGTGGTATGATATGATGTGATGGGTGTGTAATGATACCTTCATGTTCGCACGTAGGAGGCGACCGCGGAGGTGTGCGGGTGGCGGCATGCGGGCGAGGAGGGATACGCACCGCTGGTGAGGCCGGGTAGCGTCAGCCGGCAGCACAGCGCCGCCGCGTACGCCGCGCGGTACTGCGCGTTCATTATCACGTAGATGATCGGGTTCACGCATGCGCTCGCGTACAGCAACAGGTAGCCCGCGATGTGGAATACTGCAATTACAAGAAATTCATTGAAAATTTAGACGTCCAGTAATCTATTCGTGAATCTGTCTCACATCTTAAATAGTCAGATTTCTTGATTCAAGTGTAAGTGTCACGCGCCATTTCGAGACAATCTGTACAACTAAATATCGACACCTAGATAATTAAAAATATTTTAATGTAGAAAGCCGATAAATTTGGTTGCTTTTGATACTAGAGCATAGTTTATCGTAGTAGAAGATTTTTTGTCTCGCCTATATCCGTCAAATAAACATGCGACGCGGCTACTACGAAATTAAAAGTCTTTGGGTGATTATCACACGCTGATACCATGCATCATGCTTCACTACAGATTGATCGCCATAAATCAATTCAAAAAACTTTCACATTGTTACTTTATGTCCGTAAAATTCTGAGAGTTTACTCACTGGGATAATGTACGTGACTATCAGCGACTTTAGCGATAGTGATGGGCAGGTAGCAGACCAGGAAGGAGAGGAAGATGGCCAGGACCATTTTAGTGATGCGCCACTCGTTGCGTCTCGCCTTGGTGTCCCTGTTGTCCTTCACCGTTGACCTTTTCTCTGTGGTGTTGAGTGTACCGGGACCTGAATGCTGTGAGCGCTGATGTTCCCGCATTCTTTGTTCTGAACTATAAAAGTTCCAATAATATATTAGTCATGCTCCTATTTATGTGGATATAAATAAATATGAACTAGTTCTTTCCACGCATCCACGCATGAAATGTGAAAAACGCATGATAAATATACGAGAAGAGTAGAGAGTTCAATTTTTAAAACAAATAACACACACACACACACACATATATATATATATATATATATATATATATATACACATATATCTCCTAGAAAATATACGCTAATGAACACACTCAGCACTAAACCCTGGACATATTTTAGTAAAATAGGAAAAGGCATGTAAAATAAATAACAAAGCACCTTTTGTGAATCTCAAGCAAAAGGTGGGAAAAACATCATGTATATTGAATGCCTGTGATCAGTTCTATGTGGTTGCTTTATAATTGCCTGTATATCTAAATAGATTTACCTGTGCACGACCCAGAAGATCCTAGCGTAGCAGATAAAGATCAGCATAGCAGGTACGATGAAAGCGATGACGAACAACGCGGTTTTGGAGGAGTGGCCAAAATCATCAGGCATTATCGAGCATGTACCTAGTTCTGGATCGTAGTCGAATTTACCTGAGAATAAAAAATATATTATTTATAATTTTTTTCACCATGAGATGAAACATACGTCTTGAAATACATATTTATTGTTATAGTTTAAATGAATAGTGACGATGTACGGGAACTGGTAGGTAGTTTTATTTCCGAACGTTGTTTTATTACTCTACAATAATTATCATATTTACCCCATATCCCGAGCAGTGTGGGTATCTGCATGCCGTACGAAAACATCCATGAGAACACGATCATGAGCGCTATGTTGTGCTTCCTGTAGACGCGCGCATACCAGCTGTGGTGAGCTATCATAATGTACCTGCGAATAAACACAACGGAAATAGGTTTATTTAAAAACAAAATAATAATAATATATGCATAAAAAATCATCAGTCAAAAGTGTTACAAGAACAGTGATAGGCAAAATTCAAGCATGTCGAATGGTGTGAAAAGGACTACGCGTTGTAAACATATAACGTGAACAAAAGAAAATACGTCCCAATTGGGACGTTTGCGAGACTTCACTTTTTAAACACGCTAATGACCTATCTGCTACATTTTACTGTATTATATTAAAGTTTGTGATACACAATAGAAATATCATCACAAACACTGTGGTAGAAGTCAATTCATGAGATGATCTCTCCTCACCATAAAAAATTTAATGGTAATCTCATTTTTTATAATTTCCCTTCGACATATTGATCAGAGACACGTACCTAAATAAGTTTTTAACTTAAAATTCGGACTTTTACAAATCAACTTCAGCACTCGGGTGTTTATTACTGAAATATTACGCAGTGTGCAACACGCTGGCTGTATACAAAAGTGATTATTCTAAACTAACGTGCAAAATTGAATGTCAAATGCATTAATGCAAGAATACTTCACCGTCGTCACATTTATTTACCATATTTTAGTATCCACATTCTATAAGATGTTGAAAGCTGTCTATGACAGACTGTTTGTCACGTATGGTCCTCTGTATAACTTTACTCAATGGCTATTTTTTACGTTAAAGTGTTTTACAGTATATATCCAACTAAGAATAAAGAATAATAAAGTCTTTAACTACTTTATTGAAAAGAAGATATTTAATTACAACCAATTTATAACTTTTATGAGAAAAAATATATTGACATCTCTTTCAATGTTATGAATCCTGGATTTAAGTAGTAATTTCTGTATGCTACTGTTGTTTTATTGTGTAAGGCAGGTTTTTTGTATAGTAAAAGGTGGCGAACGAGCAAGCGGTTCTCCTTATCAAGTGGAAACCAAGTGATCGCTACCCACAGGCATCTGCAACAAGCTGAGTTGCCTACCATTAACAGACAGAGGAATAATAAAGAAAATGGTTATTTCCCTCTCTTATTCATCCGAGACGGGATGGGGAAAAGGACTAGAAATAGGCCTCCAGCACCTCACTCATCAAACATGCTTGTCTGCTATGAGGGCTTGATATTTCACCGTCCGAGCCGACCTATTCGTGCGACAGATGTTGTTGTGAGCTGTTAAAATATTTTGTTATCTATAGAGTAAGACAGTGGTTCCCAAGGGTGACTGGGCTCCAACAAATCTAATAAAAAAATCCAATCTTGGAACCCACATCTTTGGTGTCTTAGAAAAATAGATAGATGTAGCCACAAACAACATTTCCATTAGAAAACTGCTGGCAAAGCGATTCCTAGATTTTCGGGAACCCTCCTCAATATTCACTCGCGACCCACTGCTGTTGACCCATAGTTTGAGTGTATGTAGTGAGGCAGTTAAATCAAATATTTATTTTATTCTTCTTTTTTGGTATTTGTTGTTATAGCGGCAATAGAAATACATTAGCTGTAAAAATTTCAACTGTCTAACTATCACGGTTAATAAGATAAAGCGTGGTGATAGACGGACAGACAGACAGAAAGACGGACAGCGAAGTCTTGATAATAGCCATATTATAAATAATGTCCCGTTTTATCCTTTGGGTACGGAACCATTAAGAACATAGGCAGTCACAAGGACTGCCGACGGAAGTGAAAACCCATAACAGGTGGGAAGGCGCGACAATAATTCCCTACCAAATATCGTCTAACGCGGCTAAAGTTTTCACTTTAAAAAATGTAACTTCGGTATAATGCAGCTTTCTAATGTTAAAAGAATTATTAAAATCAGTTCCAAAGTTTCAGAACTCGTTCAGTACAAACAAACAAATCTAACCTCTTCATAATATTAGTCAGTTTTCGTTTAAGTTCAATATAAACTGCATCGCTATCACGCTATTACATTTAAAGTGTTGAAAATATACAATTTAGCGAGTCACAAGACGGGATCATTCAACAGATTTCATTGTGAGATATGAGAACTGTGAAAATTGAATTCACAAACTAGATTTCGTACAAAAGAATAACGTTTTAGTCACCTGCGTTGTTGAATAAATTGAATGAGCCAATTCTCTTGACTTATACGACGAATAAACTAAAGATTTCAATATTTTCACGGCTCTCACCCGACACGATAGTTTAATATGTAAAGTGGTATAGAGACAGAAGACGTCTCAGGAGAGGATTGGAATAGAAAAGAAGGAAATATGATAACAAGTATAAACTTTTGACTTTGCGACAGTATTCCGATCGCGTTTTTAACAGGAAACGTACATATCAGTGAATGAAGTCACGAATGCTTTTTACATTTATATAACACTAGCCGTTGCCCGCGGCGTCGCACGCATTCGTTTCTGATTTTGAAAATTTTCATAAGATGATTTCGAGTATAGTAACTTCGAATGGGTAGCGTGTGTGAAAAAGTTGCTATCGTCCCAACATGAAATGTTACCATGGCAACCGATATTGTTAATGAAGAGTATATAATCGGAGGTAGATAATCAGATAAAGGTAAGTACCCCATGTCATTTTCTGTATCCCTGGCAATGGGTATGCGAAATTTCAAGATGATCGGAAGAGTCGTTAAGGAGTTCAAGCGTAACAAACAAACTTATATTCGCATTTATAATATTAGTTGGGATTAATATACATTAAAAGAATTCAAAAATCATCACGACTTTACATCTTAATTATGTAGAGAGAGAATGTAATCACATCTGTTTTAGTACAAATTTGAATTTATGTTAATATATAATATAAGTACATATATTATCAATCGAATGACTGTCTACCTGTCGCAATTCTATCCTTTCTATGGCACTCAATGTCAGTCACATTGCAATACCTTTGAGACCTACCTGTTCAAGGTTATTAGAGCGATGCTCAACAGTGATACACCGACGTTGCCGTACCGCAGGAATGGCACCAATTTGCAGAGTGCCCCGCCGTGAGACCACGTCCTCGTCCAGAAGCCAGATATGGCGAACGGAAGTACGATAGCGCAGAATAAAAAATCCGCTATGCAAAGACTGGAATACAATTTTAGTTTATTATTATTTACGTATAATTTATGGAGATACTTTTCTCTCGCATGCAGATATTCGAATAGATAGATTTTTTTTCAAATCCTCTCCAACTTTCCATCCTTTCCTTATAAGAAAAGAATGGGAAGGGGAAGAGGACTACAATTAGGCCTCCGGCACGTCACTTATTAGACGAAACGCTAATTACTTCTACTTCATGCCTGTCTTCTGTGACGTCATGGTATTTCATCGGTCGAGATGCAGTTGTTGTGGGCTCTACCACTGATGCAATCACAGCAGAAATCTTCAATGATGCTTGCAACGAATGTCTATCATTACCAATTGCTAAAGTCACACAGAGTTAAATAGGAGAACATGCTACCGGGAAAACTATTTGCAAGTTTTGTATATCATAGACAATACTCATATTCAATTTGTAATCTCATAAATTTAGGTTATTTATACGTTTCTAATTTCTAATCAACATTAGAATAAGTCTTTGTCTTAACTTATTCAAGTATCAAGATTAGTAAATTGCACAAAATTACAAATGGTGGGTTATTCTAAGCCGATGGCAGAGCATTTGAGTGTAAATAGCGATGAAATTGAAACATTAATTTCCAGTCGTGTAGCGACATAGCTCAGAAACTATGTTGATGCCTACCTTTAATAGAATTCCATTTCATGCTAATTGAAATTTGATGTGAAATTAGACACAAGTCGTCGTTTATAAAATAATTTCAATGTAGTTGTAAATGTATTGTTTTCTAGTAATTAATTTTAAATATTTAAATTCGATAAGTGTGGGAGACTAGGAAAAGAAAGACACATTGTGATTATTGTTAGGCGGCTAACAACTAAATCTCCATTTTTTAAGAAGTAGCAGAGTACTCGTAACCAATGAGTATGGATGCGCAGATGCATGAATGTAGAAGAGAGAGAGGTG
This sequence comes from Papilio elwesi, assembly GCA_029849275.1. Lineage (NCBI taxonomy): Eukaryota > Metazoa > Arthropoda > Insecta > Lepidoptera > Papilionidae > Papilio > Papilio elwesi. Next base: position 7,663,655 of record CM056700.1, on the reverse strand, counting down.
TGCCAGGATCGCGCCAAATGGAAATCCATGATCTCTGCTTACCCCTCAGGGCTTGCTCTGTACGACGCGAAGAAGTGTAGAAAATCTTGTTATTGGGTTACATACCTTATAATAAAGGCGGCCGCGACATTTCTTACTTTGGGACACTTAATGAGCGCCACCACGGTCAGTAGATTGCCAAATAATCCTATTACCATAATAAATCCCGTGACCACGGCGGCGAACGTCAACAGACCCGGAGAGAACCTAGAAAATAAATATTAGATGCTTAAATCTTCACTGTAGATAAAATGTGTCGTTTTCAATTCGGGTTCACCGGATAGTAAATACCTTATACTACATATAAAAATTTTATATACACACCTATCCAAAATTTTAGGGTTCAGAGCATGTGAGAACTTCTCGATTCAAAACATTTAAATGTCCATTAACTAGTATTATTAAAATAACCTCAAAAGAAGCCATTCAATAGAAAACATTTGAGTGCAGCTGTTTTGTTTTTCAATGGAGCTTTCAAATTAGAACGGAAATCTTTTGTGTATGCGAATAGTTGAGTGCCCTAACAGTCTAGCTCTCACCAATGAATCGGATTAAATTACTATTCACGTCAACATTTAGTCACATCTTTATTTTATTTCTACATTCTTTGAACTTGTTTATTCATTTATTAACGATGATTAAATTCATATGTAATACCTGTAATGTGAATTAAATAAATTTAAGCTCCACTTTTGATCACAGAATGTCTTTTGTTCCAAAAAATTTATTCCCTCATCCGTCAGCTGAATAAACGCGCGCACAAAATAATATAAACGTTTTTTTTATAGCGGTAGCACAAAGATTTTTTACATAAAAAACTGTGAACATTCATTCGGAGCTTTAACAATATAGGAGGAAATAACTACGGTTCTTCGATCGACTTCTCTAATGAGACAATCAAATATAACAAGAACTTAGTGAAGGAAGTGGTGGTGGGTACATTCGGGTTTTAAAATGAAACGATATTTTGTTGTACACAGATTGTAAAAACGATTGCCTTTATGTCCGAAGCTATAGTAATTTCACAGTGAATAACATACCTAATTCTCGACTTTTTTTGATCTAAGATTAAAATCGTTAGGTATATTTGGATGATATTATAGTATTTTTATTCAAGTGAATTTGTACGTGTTCAAAATTTTTTAACGATCCGAAAGTGATAAAGCAACTCAAGGAGAAATCAAACGCCTGCCAGGAAACGATTGTCAAAAAAATGTTCGCACACCATTCCGGCGTTAGTTAGCGGGGCACAGTTTTTCTACTTACTTTGACAGCTCACTCGGCCTCACACTTGATGTAGCGTCGTCTGTGATATTCAATAAATTGTCCATTGTCGATTTGTATCTGAAATCAAAGAGAATACGATTTAACAAAGCTACATTTTTCAAAAGACTTCACAATACCAATGAAATGAATGATACTAAAACATGCTCAAATAACTAAATTAAATATTGGTATAATTTCCAGAACTCTTATTTTAAGGCATCCGTTACATATAAAAATATCAATATAAGAAAGGGCTTATCAGTCGAATTGTTAGTTTATCAGAAAAATGTTATATCACATCACGCGTGAAATTTAATTAGCTAAGAGACATTTTATTGTTTATGTAAATTTAGCTGACCAAGTATTTATATTTTGCACCTACATATTATGATGCCTGTCCTTTTATCGATTCTGTTTGCTCTTAAATTATATTTACAAAAATATTTTCTCAGACGCTGTATATTGTATTTGATTGTCACAAATTCACTATAACTACCAAATACAAGTTTGTAGAATGATATGTATAGCGATGATGGCATTACTCTTCAAGGTAGATATAATATTACCGAGACAATTTACCGCAACCTTTTCAATTACGTTTCGGTCAAATCGCCTCGACTGTTCTGAGTAAGACATGAATCATATATTATATTTTTGTCCGGCTGTCCGGATGCTAATGAGCGTTGTTAAGCTTAAGAGGCATGTAGTTATATCTTTAATTACGTCAATTTTGAATCACTTACTTTAGTCGAGTAATAAACGAACAATGTAAATAGATAGCTTTGGACTCTTTTTAACACGAAGCAGTTGTACTACGACAATATACAGTGTGTTGAAAGAAACAAAACTATTATAACTGCATGATATCGCCTTGCCAACTTTATTCTATTATCTCAATGTTCACCTTCCTGTTTGTGATAGCACACATATTCGAATAATGAATATCTTGGTTGGAGACAAAAGCGGCACTGCGTCCCGAGCGGAGGCGACTTATCCACCGACAGGTTGATGATTTATAAGTTAAGAGGCGTGAAGAACTCGACACAAAGCGAGATGAACTGAAGACCCACCAACCAGTGACCGTCCAATACAATTGTGTTGTGGAACTTTGACTTGTCCAAGGTGCTCTCTTGCTTTTAGCAACAAGCTCGGCACACAGTCACAAACGGACACACAGTCGCCATGGCCGAAATCGACGTTGCTTCGATTACTTTGACTAGTAACGCAAAGGCTAGACGACATATAAGTAAAGTTAACTGTTTTTTAACACGCTTTCGTCAGCTGGACCTGTATGTATTCTATCAACGTTACGGAATCTTTCAATATAATTTTAATTAATATCCAATTCATTTAAAAGTGCATCATACTAATTAAATAATGAATTCGATACCCAATTAATATGGTAGTTAATTAAGTAAAATGGTTATTAATTAATGAATATGTTCTTTTAAAGGACCGTTAAGTACACGACTACGATTTAATACCTTTATTCCAATTGTCAAGGCATTATGATGATAAAGAAATGAATCCACGGGATAATTTTTTTTTAACCCATTTTAAGCTTTGCATTTTCTTTAGTTTTTCTAACATTAATTTTTAATATTAAATAAATGATGGTTGATATGATTTTATTATTATATATATAATTATTTCCATATTTTTAAGACAGAGGATCATTAAGACTTCAGGAGAATCTTCAAACTATATTTTATTAGATCACATTGGTGAAAACATGTTACATAAAAAACTACGATTATAAAACACACAATAGCGACTAGAAACAAATAATAGCGAATCATACGAATAAATTTATGGACTAGAATTTAATTGAAGACGGAACAAATTACCACAGCATGATGAACTGCGCAATAATCTATAGAGCAGTGCAGTGATATGGTATTAGTGATTTACTTTTGTAAATAATCGTAACGCGTGATGAAATGCTCAAACATTAAATGAAATGCCGCTCCTATCGCCCCGGTCCCGCCGACCATGCGTATTGTTAGAGATTCACCGTCATGTGTCACCAAGCGCGACCAATCAACAACAAAAGAATGACACTTCGGACGAACCCGATCCGTTGTAAACATGTATACAAAGATGAATCTATCCATACACAACAATACAACGCTAATGGTAATAAATAAGGAAGCAATGACTGCACAAATACTTTTAAGAGATGAAATAGCAACATATACTATGTAAGTGGGGTAAAGAAAAATTTGACAATTACTTTTAAACAAGTAACAAGTACAGGTGAAGTTCTGGTAAACGATACATGATTTATGAGCGAAAAGATACCTATGGATATGACGTGGTTTGGTTGGTTTAAACCAATAGGTTTAATAGCTTTTAAAACTCAAAAAACTTGTTTTATTGGCTTGGTTTATGTGATTTTATGTTAGAACTTCAAAATGCCATCCTTCCCAAGCTGTAATTAAGACAAATAGTTGGAATTTTTTACATATACATTTTTATGTATTAAGGTGATTTATCAATCACCTTGTTAGACCTATCGGCTTAACAAACATTATCCTAACTCCTTTCGCATCCAAGACAAGCCACGTCTTGTGGTTTTATGATTTGGCTACAGCCCAACCAATCATCTATGGTGACTTATCATAACGTATTCTGCAATTTATATGTGTTTTTATGACTGCACAATTCAGCTAATCGTGGTGTATTGAACTAAAGTAATCTCACAATAATTTTTCCATCAAATTAAACTTCGCTGCCAAGACAATTTTTTTCCTCGACTTTTATTTGTTTCTTCAAAATTTTATTGCGTGATTCGGACAGTAAGCACTTTCATTAATTCTAAGCGAAGACACCGCGGAGTATTCTCTAACAATTAATGACCGCATTTGGCAAACAGATGCCGTTAGCCAACTGGGCTAATACTCGCTTTACTCTCGGAGCAACAAACTCTCTTGGTCCTGCTGGAACTTTTAAATTAAATTAAAATCTTATAATAGTTCGGCCTTCTAGTTTAACACTAGTTATTCTGGTTATGCAATAATGAAGCAATGACTAAACAAAAACTTTTAAGACTATTTAATAGCAACATATGTAATGTAAAATAACTAATTAAGGATGGTAAATAAAAATTTACTAATTATATTTAAACTTTTGAACAGCCGAAGTTTTGCTTAAAGATACATGATTTATAAGCAAAAGGAGTTATAATATGGGCAAGGACGGCCTTATCGCTATAAGTGATCCCATACAGCCAACACTGTATAATAATAGATTCGGACTGAAACAAGTTTTCGATGACATTGTCTCTCGACGATGGAAGGAATATGCTACTAAGGTGATAGTACAGTCTATATTCATTTTAGAGACATCTAGTGGGCGGAAAGCAATAATTTGCTCATTTTTTTGAGGTTTCTCATTTTTGTTAATTCAGCTGCATAAAGATAAAATTATACGTAAGCAAGCACAAGGCTACTAATTAAATTGAGAGAGCGCCTTGTACGGAGCAATTGTTTAAAGAGCCAATTTAGACCATTTAGCGCTCTCCACTGCATCATAAGTTAGTACGGTGTGCAGAGAAAATACAATCGTCCGGTATCTAGGTTAGATATATCTACAAAAATGCAATTGTCATATCATAAAAGTTGTTATTTAAATAATTAAAGAGTAAGCACGATTCATATTAACGAGACCTTAATTCAGTCAGTCTCAAATTGGCTAGCCTCTTTGGAGAATGGATTATGCCCCATCTCAAAGCTTTTGTTTACTATACCTCAAATCATTTGTTTGAATAAAACAATTCCATGTTTAGTTCAAGTGACTTGGGTATTTTCTTATTATGAAACAGGCCACTATATAGTTAAAATTTTAGAGTCATTTTATTTATTTTATATTATAACTGTTAATTAAATTGTATTTTTATTCAACTCCATCACTAAGGTTTTATTAATTAATGTGTGGCAAATTATATTACCAAAAATTGCAATTTTTAAGGTAATCAAAGGAAAATGTGGTTCAAAATAGACTCCCGATGAAATTAATGAACCTTTTAGTGTCCGATACACCTGGCCTCCGGAGAGCGATCAAACGACAAAGAACTCCCTTCGCCAAAGTAATACTACCATTAACGAAGATTAATGAAGTGGTATTTTTACGCGTAATGCTACTATTGTAAACTCAGCTTAATTTAGAATTATAAGAACAATTTTAAGTAAGGCGATGACTACCGACTTTCCTTGTATTAAGATTTTTTTATTTTTGTATGCGATAGTGCTTTTAATAGAACCGCCACGAGTACCTAGCGTCCGATTGTGTGACTATTTGAAATAATGTTGAAGTATAGGCATATACTTAGTTTTAGTTACAGCAGAATGACAATTGAGTGGTAATCAGTAATAAGTGAATTGAAAAATATATGCTGTTATATGGAGGTGAAAGATGTACACAACTGTATAGGGTGTGTGGAAAATTAATACTTGAATTACGAGAAAATCATCCATTTATTAGTTCAATAATAACTAATATAATCATATATAACATAAACAAATAAAAATAGTACCTTTAGTATTAAATACTTTGAATATAATTCAACAAATTCGATTAATCCTAAACGATGAACGCACTCCTATGTACTGGGAGAGAACTCTCAGAGTCCCTCCACAATATCTGTGAGTGAGTAAATTACTGCAGATTGTAGCTCGACTGGGAATGCGAAGGTTAATTATTTGACCAGATAATGTGGCACACTGGACCATTGTTAACAAAACACGTCTGATGATTTCTGACTACAATGATTGGTTTAATTAAGGCTTGTACTTGGGTAATTGAATCAATAGAGATACCGAAATAACTTTAACACAGTCATATTAAAAATATAAATAATATGTTATTTTTCAATTTAGGCTTACATTAAAAATGAAGTCCAAATTCGAGGTACAAAACTAATATTGTCCCATTGTATAATAAATATTTCTCATTTTCATCTTTGAAAAAAAAACATAGTTTTACGCTAGGTAAAAACGCATTGAAGTAGTTAATCTTAAACAAGATAGTTTAAACCGGTTACAGAGACCGTTGCACTGACAATTAACTAATTTAACGCGACAAATGTTAAGTGGATGACGCTCATTGTCTTCAATGAAGGAAGCGCCCACGGACATTTTATCATCCTCTTCAAGTCGAAGCCGAGTTTCGACATTATTAATCACAATGAAGCAGTAACAAAGTTCAAACGTTTTATTTTCTTTAAACAGCTTGTAAAACATTGTTTCAAATTACGGAACATCCGGTATAAAGAAGTAGCAGATATAAGTAGAAAAATATTTTCTTAACTTACAATAAATTATTAATTTCTTAATTACTCTGGCAAAGTAATAAAAAGTATAAGTTTTTGCGTCTAGGTCGATGGACTTTGAATAAAAATCTAACATCGTTTCCAAGATATATTACTAGGGCAAGAAGGCTAGAATCTTTGACATTAATCAGAGATAAAGGACAAGACGGTAATACCTTTGGAGAAAAAATTTTACGTTTTCCCTACAATCCCTTACTTGATTGATAACACACATTGTACTATAAATTGCATTTTTGGTTACAAGAAAACTGTGAACGTATAAAAAGCTTATATACGTTCAAAGTTTTCTTTAATTCAATCTGTTTTTAAAATGAAGTGATCCTCCTCTGTTAAATTATAAGATTGTTTCATACATTATTTTTAAATCAACTCTTTAATACAACTATGCTGGAATTCAGAAGGGAGAGTTCGGAATCCATAACGACACTAGTACGTTGATAAATTTGGTAAAGCAAAATACTATATTGTGCATTGGAATTTCTAAGTTCTATTTTAATTCTATGAGGATTTATTACAGAATGTAACAATATGAATCAAATCGCTGTACAAACCTTTCAGTGCATAGCTATGATGCGATTGTGTTCATATACGTCGTAGAACGAGAAAATGTTGGAACCCTAATTTATCTACCCTTTGTAGTAGACTTTGAATGGTCTAATCCAATAGTTTCCTTTTCTTGTTTATAGTCGTGGATCTTTGCTGCAGCGTTCCATAGGACCGTCGTTTATTCAACCTCCACAATAAAAGGAGTCGCCAGACATACCTATTAAATGTTCACGCTTCAACCAATATTGAGTTCGTTCGCCTCCGTCCGTTTTACTTATTCTTTAATGCACATTATTTGACAAAATTAAAATTATTTTTCTACAAACGTTAACTTATAACCTTGTTTGCTTTCTTCAAAAGCAATTGTCATAACTTCATTGAATCCAAGGTTTTTTGACAATATTCGTCGTCTCTAAATTAGATTTCGTTTGTGAAACTTGTTTCATATTTGTAATGTCGTTAGAAATTTGTAAACTGTTTTTTACTTTAAAGATGAAAAAGAAAAATATTATTGCCTTGCTTGGGTAGGTATAACCGAGACATTTTTTTTATTATCAAGTAGAAAAAACGGCCAAATGCGAGTCGGTACCACTGTCACTAAGACACAGCCTGGTGACAAACGGACAGACTGACAGACAGACGGTCAGTAATTTCTTAGTAATAAGGTCCCGTTTTACCCTTTGGGTACGGAACCCTAAAAACTACTTAAATTTTAATAATTACAAAATGTTTCATCTTGCAATTTTCAATCGTACGAATTCTTTGGCCAGTAACTCTACTTCTATCAAATATATTTGTAGAACATTCTTTTTCGTTCTATTTCATAAAACCTTTCACTACTTTACTTTTAAACTATTATATTTGCTGGAAGTGTTGTTGTTGTTTCATTCTTACTTGAAATTAAGTTGGCTTATAATAAGTAGGTCTTGGGCCTTGCTTTCAGCTTGAATTCATCCTCAGACCTTAACCTACTGCCATCGAGTGGCTTAGTCTTTGTGGTTATCCGCAAATTACCTATAGTTTTAATTGCAACGGATCATTTCTATGATAACAAAGTGTTATTTCGGCTGCGAAATTCGACGACATTTTTTCGATTAAAATATTATATTATTAATGTTTAATGAGAAGTATTAAATGGCCGGCGCCGTTCACTGCACGTTTTATAAAGCCATAACTCTGATGTTCATAACTTCATTTAACCTTTCCTTTAAACAGTTGTAATTTAATTAACCGTCATACTAAACCTGCTTTAGCTTCGTTATGTTAATTACAACTGATTTGTTAGTAGGACACAAGATGATTGAAATATTAAAAGACTTATTATTAAAATAGCAGATATAGTGAAATTACTGAAAGTAATATAATTAAATAAATTATAATTAAAGATTTATATAATTAAATAATAATAATAAAGGGTCTGCCATAGCTCAGAGGACATACTCTCAACTTTGAACCTGATGGTCGGAATTTGAATTCCACACACCTTTATGGAACGAGGTAGCAAACGTTTCACCTGATAAGTTATTAGTGATTGCTACCCATAATCTTCGGCAACGAGCTAACTGTCGCTGACGCGTTGTCTACCTTTAATGGACCGAAGAGTAGATAAACGTAAAAATGATATTCAATTATATTATTTTCGTTGTATTTAGATGTAAACACTTTCTTAACGTCCTTTATACGGTGCTAGAATCCGATCAGATAGCGGGGGAGCTTTCCGTAATCTAGCGAAGGTTTTTGGCTTAAACATTTAAAGTTAAGAACCAAAACCATTGCGTATCTAAAACCTTTTAACACCCTTTCAGTATCTTGATGTCTATATACGTATCTTAGTTTGTATAACGGCATCTTTGAAAGAGACTTTGCAATTCTTCAAAAATGTCGCAAAAGTTTTAAGTGTTAGAGAATTATTAAATATCGCGGACAAAGCAATAATGTATGTAGTTTGATCCATTATCCTTAGCAGGATTTTCTGGATTTACGATGTTTTGGTTGAGAATAACGCCATCTAGATGTTTAAATTTAAATAATAATGGATACTATATGCAATAGAGCTTACTATTATCATCATTATCATTTATCCGCGTAGCATTACAACTCGTGATGGGTACTGCCTGTAAAATATAATAATCAGATGGTTTACGTTTCTACACGAGCTTTTCAAGTGCTTGTCTCAACCGTGACAGAGGAATATATTAATCCATTTAAAAGATCAAGGCAATGATACTCAGGAGAGCACCGCTGAAATAGTAAAGTATGACTTATTAAAGATCTTTATGTCCTTTTTCCTTAAAAATTAAACCATATAACATAACTGGTAGGTCTTCGTTTGAGAAACTCTTCCAAGTAATAACGTTATCGTCCCATCTAGAGATCTCTTCGAACATATGCAATAACGATCAAAAAGACGCTTCCAACTCAAAGCAAGTTATCAGCTATGCTTTTCCCTAATAGCATATGGGATTTGCTATCATTTCCCGATACCCAGATCGGATATTGGAAGTCCTTTGAACTACCTTACTAAGTCTTCATATTACGTATTTGATCAAGAAAATTATTTGGTTTGTTCATATTATATGCTAAGATTTATCTGCATATAATATAATAATTCCTATTATTTGATAACCACAGATTTAAATAATAAAGTAACCTCTGCCTACCCTTTACGATGTAAATAGTAAGTTAGCAATCATATTTTGTCCAAACAGATGGAACTATTAAAATTTTTTGACGAATAAGTCAGAATGATAAAAAAAGATAACATTTTATATAGCTACAAAGATTTTACTGGCAACTTAAAGATAGAAATGGGAGCAGTGAACAGTTTGAAGTCGTTTTTAACTTTCGTACGGAAGATAGAGGTATGCGATCAAGCGCGCAACCCGCAAAATAACGCTAACGCAAACAACAGTTTTATAGAAATATAAATAAGAAAGGAATAGGAAACATAGGTCAGGATACCTTATACAACAGGTGGCACACAAAAGCATGTATTAATATATAAGGGGCGATTTCACCGTTTGCATTCGAAAACAAGTTTAACATAACTACGTTTTGCTTAGTCGATTTTATAGTTGGTTCTATATTTTGGTTTTCGTCAAACGGATTCTACCAGCTATGATTTCATCAGCGAAAACGAAGTTCAGTAACGTAAAGCGTCATCATCGCCTTCAATCTAAGCGCAGAAGTCATGTTATACAGTATGTCAACGTCAAAACTGTCTCATATGTAGTCAAATTGAAAACGCGTTTACAGAGCTAAAAGCCAAAGATCGGCCTTTCGAAATTTCAACTCAGAGCACAACTGCGTTTAGTTTATGTTGGTGAAATGCAATTTAGATTTAGCTCTAAACTCTGTCAAAACGCGTAAACCAAGTTTAGGTCGAACTTATTTTTAACGATGATATCTGCCTTTACAATAGTACATGAAGAACGGTTTTAACTACGGTCTACTTAATCATTGGTAAGGTCTTTCAAAATCGTCCGCGGAAATATATCGATGACAAACATTTATCATGTAAGAAATATGAGTCACCGAAACTGACTAATGCGCTGGCTGGCGCCGACATTTTTCCTCGGAGAGAGGCAAAATTTGACAGGTAGTTATCGCTTAACGTAAGTACCTACTTTCTTGGATTTTCTTCCGGTGATTTCTTGTCTTTCGACCCAGATATTAGAATCTTTCGTTACTGCTGATCGAATAAATGCCGTTTGAATCACGAATGAGATTTTTAATGATTATACGTTGACAAGATGAATGACTATAATCTTCATTGAATTGATATAATTGAGCCAACATTCACAGCGGCTGTTGCATGACTATTCACTGATTTAATCGGTTAAGTACTAAGAGGTCATAGTGTTGGTATTCTTTGACCTCATGGTACTTTACCAATGTGACCCCTATTTCATGTACTTTCACGTACGTTGTCTGGTATGTGTAACCAAAGACACAAATCTCTTATTATTCCCAGGCTATTTGTCATCGAGTGAACCATTTGGTCGTTGGCGTCCTTGTACTTCAGTAGCTTTTTAGGTGTAGAGTACAAAATAGTTGTTATATGTATGATTGACATACAAAGTTCAAATAAGTACAACGATAATTTAAGTGATGTTAATTTTCTATTGTGTATGAACCCACAAACGGACCTTAATCTAGTCTAGTATATGACAGTTAATTTAATCAATATTCAATTATGCAGTCATTCATGAACGACGAAAGTCACTGATTTGATCGATTGCTTTGTGTTTCTTGAAAAGATATGAATTCTAAAATACTCTTTCATACATACTATTCATCCAATAAAGGGGAAGTCTTTTAATGCTCGCACACTAATAAACCTTTTTATTCAACTGGCGCATGAATGTACGGATATTTATTATGACTAAACCATTTTGTCGTTGGATGCATGCTTGCAAGTCTTATAAATACCTTAGAAATGAATGTTTGCTTTATTCAGTTTCATTTTATAAACATCTACTATACTAAAAGAGGACGAAGCGACTAAAATTGAGAAAGATATCCTAGGTTGACCAGGCATATTGAAAGAATGAATGATTAAAGAGTGACAAGGCAAAATTATATTGCGGGGGTAAGTGACAGCGTTAGTAGGGAACGTCCTACTAAAGAAAGGAGATTAAGAGTACCCGTAACCGAAGAGCACTCATGCTAATATGTATGGATGTAGAAGAAGCGTATTTTATATAATCTGACAACAATTGAGTTGCTTGTTAGACAACGATACAGATGTTATGACGACAAACTCAATTCTGCATTGAATTTTATAATCGTGACCTCAAAATCCTGAATTACACAGCATTGGGTATTGTCATTTGGTGAGTTGTCTCTTCATGCGTACTGGAAGTTTACCATTTGTGTCATTTTATCTGTGGTTTAAGTGATCCCTAATACAAATCTCTGTGCGTATCGTGTTTTCTATTTTGTTTCTGTTTATTATTCATGGAATAACTTTCCCGATAGATATGTACTTTTGCCTCTTGGCACATATTTTTGTTTTGAATACAAATTAAAAATTTGTCGACACGACATACAAACAGGCTTTCAGTGTTCGATTATTTGTTAATGTTTTCGTTTTAATTAAGTCAAATAAGCAAGACATAGTAAGATCACGCCTACTATGAACAATATTAAAATGCATTAAGTAGTATGTTTTGACTTTAGGCTTTAAGTAAAATCATCATAATAAAAAGAATTTACTTTTAAGAATAGCGCCACCTATTTAGAAATTGAAGAAACGATTTATGATGTATACTACTTACACTGCGCTTTGTTTATGTTTTAAAACTATCGTTTAGGTAGTAATATTACAGAACAATTAATAACGAATGTCTTTAAGTTTGCACGTTAGCGAATGGTTGTATATTCCGTGTAAGCATGACTCACAGATACCCGAGATTCGAACGGAAAATACGACTTGAGTCAGCGTTTGCAGTTGTCTGAATCTACAAATGTTTTCAAAACTATACCATATAAAAGTAACATTATGAGTAATTTATATTCTAAATTCATGAATTTATCGTCATAATAATAGCAGAGAGGTTAATCAATTATTAACGAAGTCTAATAGAATGGGTTTTACCTTCAAGATTACTTGAACAGTTTAGTATAAATCTATATCGACCCAGTTGTTAAGAGCCTTCAACGGTGTTTTAGGCCAAACGTGCCATTTGGCAGTCGCCACTTGTGTCAACAACGTATGTGATGAACGCTAATGCTTTCGATACTTCGTTGCGCCCTGGTTTAGTGAAATATATTCGAATAAATTTACTATTCAGTTTAGGCATCGTTTTAATTTTTTTTATTAAGAAAAATGGACTGAAATCGTAAAAAATGCATTAAAGTTGTCATGTTTTTGTTATTTTTCAATAACTAATGACGATTACCATATTTTGGCACAAAGTAAATCATGAACCCTGCTTTATAAGTTGCAGTGTAGATAAATCGATAAATTCCTATCAAATATAATGAGGAAATCTCAGGATACATTTACAATGTTATAAATATATTATGTTTTATATCTTTTTGAATCGTAAAAAATGGCAAACGAGCAAGAAGGTCACCTGATATTAAGTGAATCTACCTGCGGTACCCATTGATATCCGCATCGAGCAAATGAGTCGTAGATGCGTTGCATACCTTTAATGTACATACATAAAGCATCATTATTCCCTTTCCTATATGCCCTCCCTGTCCAATCCTCTCTCCCTTCCCTGCCTGTTCTAATTAGAAATGGATGGGAAAGGACCTCACTCACCTCACTCGTCAGACGAAACGCAGCATACTACCATTCTACTTCAGGCCTGTCTTCTGTGAGAGCTCGTGGTATTTCACCGGTAGGGCCAGCCCATTCGTGCAACAGATGCTGTTGTTACGGGCTCTACCATTGTAAAAAATTCGTTCTCCTGTTTCAGACGATAGTAATAAATCCATTACTATCGTGTAAAACAAAAGAATGATAAATTATTTCCTACACAAATGTTAATACGAGTACAACCTGGTACAGTTGTCAAATTACCCAATACTTTATCGAACTACAGGAGAGCAATCGAAGCGTGAAGCGGCTATCACATCAGTTGTGCCGCCAGCTGTTTGATTTTCAGCCCTAGCACTCAACGAATAAGCTTCGAATGAACTTGAGTATAAATAAACTCCAAATTGTTATTACTATTGTCACGCTTCGGTAGCTTGATAATTATAAACGGCCAAGATCATTCGTTTTATTGTAACTCGTCTAAAAACTAAATTAAGTGGAGAAAGCAAATAAGAATTGTTTTGTTTTGTTTAATTCGTCTGATCTACTGCCCCATGCTTCTTGGGAATAATGTTAGTTCCTTGTGAAGTACTCAATCATTTAACACACAAATAGTCAGTAATACAGTTCTCAGGCACGATTTATCCCGAAAAAGTTAGTAAGGTTGTTGCCAAGGTAACAAGGTTACTATGCTATTATGTTTTTGCAATAACAACTCTTTAACATGTTTAACCAACAATCCTAAGTTATTATACCCGAAATTATAAAATAAATAAAACTAAAGGTAGTAAATATGTATTTGTTGGTCACAAAACTAAAGTTTACGCAATTGTGGTACGCATTGTACATTATTTTTTAGTTCGATGACGACGTGTTAGTATTGGACAAAAACAATTAACAGTCATGATTGTATTCTTAATTTTAATAAAATAATATTTTATTTATCACGATGACTTTATCGAGGAAGTATAAGAAGGTCATCATTACGACTCCATATCCTGTTGCAATAAAATAAGGTCTTCTAATTTATCTGATATCCTTAGTTCTCGAGGACATTTGTATATTACAACCAAGACGTAATGAATTTAGTTGACAATCATTTTTTTTTGGAAGTATTGATCAATATGATAATAAAAAAAATGTTATATGTATTCCTTTGACTGGCAGACTTAGGCTGATATTAATAACGTTCCGACATAAAACCACAAGGGTTATATGCATAATTGAGGGAACGTAGGTAAAAAGCCTGACTTCATATTGCTGCAACAGTAAAGGTAACTTTTTCAGCAACGGTTGCAAGCGCTCTGTCATTGATATAGCCAATAAACGAATGAACAAAATTTGAACATTTCCATGTGTTAGTATTGATTATGTGCTGGGATATTACATTGGTAATGCAGCATCAAAAGAATGTAACTGTATACCATTGCATTATTAATGTGTAAATATATTGTCGTTCCAAGGCACATTAATAATTGAACTTTATCTCTATAAATGTAAGATTTATAATGCTTTGTAGCATTTATATACTGTAAGTATAACATTGAGGTCATATTTATATCTAATGCGCATGAAAGGTAAAAAATAGGTGTGGTATTTTGTTTCAGATCGGTAAACTGTTATAATGTTAAATATCAACTTGAAGCGAGGCATGACAAATGACGTAGAAATTTTCTTTATCGCGACAGAAGTTTCGGTTCGTTAAATCTTAAACTTAACAGGGATGTGTATTGCCTTAGGAGATATTTTCAGAAAGGGAGACCAATTATTGGTAACGAGGCATTCGATCTTAATTTAAGGGTGACAGCGCGCAGACTAATTAATATCTAGAGAAAACGCCACAAAGGAGGTAATATCACATGTAAACAATTTAAATTTTATACTTATTTCTATTTTCTTACTCATTTAACATACCGATGAAAAGTTGGAACAATTCACTTGAGATATACGCTAAACTGAACAAAGAACTTAACCAAAATATTAATACTCGTTACGAGATGGTGTGGCAATTCCGATTAAAAAAATTACAATAAAAATTGCAACACAAAATAGGAAATAAATTTACACAAACATGACCATCCCTAAGCAAATGTAACAGGAGTATCCGTGTGTTCGAATCGTTTCCCACGTGCATGCGTAAGTGATGAGTAATCGGCGATTACGCTGACACGCTGTGTATTCGCCGGGTAAACAGCAAGACGTTAATGCTTCTACATAGAACTTATTGCTTGCAAAACAAGTTATCATCAATTTGTCACCTTGTCAAACATTGTAATGTGACTACCGATTGAGAACTATAAGGAAATCGCTGAGTGAAAGGAAGGAATGGATATGTTGTGACGTCAGATTGATTTGGCTTGCCTTATTTGTGATAATACTGACTAAGCACTAATAAGGCATGTCTCACAGTACACAATGTATTAAGTAAATATGGGTATGAGAGACTCTCTGAATTTGCATTACTTTTTTGGAAATAAACTATGTGTCTATTTAGGAAGGGTTTTATGACTACAATTAACTTCCTGAAAGGACTTAAGTACAGTGAAAGGAATAGAATCGTACAAACAAAATCAAATTTAGTTTAAAAACTTTGTTACAACGCATAGTAAAGTTTTACGCATGTGTGTATTTAGCATGTCCTGCTCCTTTCGCTCCAAGATATAAATAATTGCAGGTTCTTCCAATTTCTTTTGAACATCATGGATTTTATTATTTAAATATGATCCTTTATATTTCGACTATCATATTCATTAACATTTTATAAGGTATTTTATGTAGAAATGGTATTTAAAACATTTCTATTGTATTCCCTTCTAATGCAAAGCCTATTCAAACACAATCAACGTCGTGATCCGCTCTCATTGTATTATATTACATAGCATATCCAGGGGTGTAATTAAGAATATGTTCTGTTCCTGCTATGGGAGTTGGGAGTAATGACCTTCTCCCTCTGACCTTAGGTTCACTAGTAATTTTTAATCAAACGCAACGAAGTTTATCATTGTTCAGTAACGTAGTGTTGTTTAGTAACGTCGTGTTGTTCAGGAGCGTAGTGTTGTTCAGTGACGCAAGTCTACGATGATAGAGACAACTGACTTATCGATCGACTTATGATACATTTCTCCTTTTGCATTGACTTAAACCATATTTAATTTCAATTCCTGCTTTTGAACCTAAATTGTGACAACATTTATTTTTAAATTAGCTGACACGCTGCTATGCATACATATCTATCCACTTCTGGTCTCAATTCCATACACTCGTTATATTAAACAAATAACGTTTGTAATTCAAACTTTTCCATTACAATTCTTAAGAATGTTACTTTATTATTATGATTGATATTTCATCAATAAAGTTCATGTTCGTCTCTAACCGATGAACATACTCAATTTTGAATGTAAATTTACTATCGTCTGAATAACGATCTATTAGGAAAATTTATTAAAAATATGTGTATATTTAAGAAGTGCCTAGGACTGATTACTACGACGGACTGACTACGGATTAGCACCGGTGCGCTCTGAAAATATCCCTGGAGTCTCTTTTCCTTCCAAAGCCACCCTTGCAACAACAAACGAATGTTTGTAATCACGCATTGCATCGACTTGTGTGCGATAATTGTCTGATAGTGAAACTATCTCATTACTAGTCACATGTATATCTTATTAAGAATGCTACAAATGATCATAAAGTAACGTAAGAATGTCTGATTCATTCCGATATTTACCTCCTACTTAAATATTCGAGTCACGATCCGAACGGTAAGAAAAGAAATAATTTCGAATTGAAATCGCGGTTGCATTTTTTTTGATAAATCAACTACTAATCCGTAGGTTTAATGAATAATTGAACAGATGTACACAAAAGCTACAAATAAATTGAATGTAACGCAGTTAAAAAGTTGTGTTCTAAATCTGTACAAAAAGTTTTCAATACAAACCAATGAAATTGTTATTCTTTGCCATAATTTCCTAGATATGTAATTATTTGACATTATTTTACATCGTTAAGAAAAATGTTATCTGGGTCGATCGGGCGACGGACGGATCGCTTAATAAAATATTTCTTTCTAGATTGAAATTGATTTGCTTTGAATTAGCAGTACGTTGACCTACATTCTTGCTTAATCCAATACAACTGGACAATGAGGTTAGTCAGGGCACTTTGATTATTGGCGGTAATAATTTAACTTTGAGATTATACATTTTCTGTTTACGTCATTTCTTCATAATTCTAAAAATTATTTTGTTATCTTTCGTCTTTTTAAATTTAAAACGAAATTTAATTATCTTTATAAATATCATGGACGAATTGATATTTGCAACTTATAACAAGACTGTAACGATGAACAAAACAATGAAACGGATATTGCAAGATCAAAAAGTTTGTTCACCAGATGGCGTCTAAAGGAAGCTCACGTAATAAAAATTTGCTATTGTTCTATACCCGGATGCTACAAGACAGTACTGTTGTATATTTGGTATCTGTTTAGAGCAGTGAACTGAATATTGAGTTCCGTTTTAAATATCATTGACTGAATTAAACGACTTTTTTTTAATATAACAAGCTATTAAACCTATTTGCAAGTTTCCGACCATCTAATCTACGTCCATCTAATAATTATTATCCATGTTTCATATACAGTACGCTAAATAAACTTGTGGATATTCCCGTAATCTCATATTATTTTGATTTTTTGATACTTCTGGCTAACATTCAATGATCTATGCACAACTATAGCAACGCAGATTTACGTTAGTGACGTAGAGACAGGAGAATCATAGTACGAATTAACATCATGCGTAATGATACGACAAACCGACAATTAGACCTAATTGGGACCATTTGAGTGGCCACTGGTCGCTTGAATGCGGGCTACGTGACAATGTGTTTTAAAGTACCATGGTATTTCATTCCATAGACTAAAGTTCCTTCTATATAGTATACGTATATAAACGTATAGATTTCTGAGCATCATAATATCCTTCTCCAATTTTTTATTGCCCTAAGTAAATAGTCTATGGAATAAAATTATAACGTAGCCCGTAAAAAAGGCGATGTGTGTATGTATGTTCCATAAATGGGTAGACACCGAAACAGTTGGATTTCAACGAAATTTTCAAGAAATGTTCGATTGGCCACGGGGATAATCCTGTGAAGTTTGGTATCGGTCGTATCAACATCATTAGAGATATTCCTATAACTGAATGATAATGTTTAAACAATTTTAATTATTTGATCCTTTTGTCAATATGTTTGTATCTATCAACATAACGGAATACTTTCTACGTTACCGGATTTAATCGTTAATTAGAAAATTTGTGATATTATTGAAAACCGACGATACAAGTTTTGCCAACATTTTCTAATGTCATTACGATAAAAGATAATATTTTATTTATATTTTGACTTCACCTTTGCGTATTTTTTCGTTTGTAAGAATTAAAATATCTTGTAAGATACTCGTATTTTTAGTAATTTAGCAGTTATCCCGTATTGGTTAAAAATGTAACCAGTTTGTTTTCAGATGTGATCAGTTCAACGAATGATAACAAGATTATTTCTATAACATTGTAGATCATTCATTGTATGCCCATAACCAAAGCGTATGAACTGTCTTTCCGTTAGAGTATGCAACTTGGTAGCAACTGGAAGATATGGATGGGTGTGAGGTCACAATCGATTAGGACTCCGTAATTCATAGCTTGAGTTAGTTTACAATGTTAAAAATAGATGTATAACTGCGGTTAAAATTAACCATTTCTATATTTGTGATATCGCACCACCCACCGCACCGCACACGTCGCGTGACGTAGCGCACAAGGGACGCGTTCAATTTACATGAAAGCAATTTAAAGTAGCGGCATCGTGTTATCATAACAAGTCATCGTTTGTTATAACATTATTGGCATTTGACGGTCGCATGCGGTGTATATTGTAGTCGTGGATAGAAATGCAGTAAACGTATAAAACATGGAAGAGTAACGTCAAACAATATTCTCTTCAATAAACGGTTCAGTCCGTTTGTTTACTTTAAACAGCTAGTTTGTTCACTATTACCATCACGAAGTAATTGGCGATTGGCTCTGTTGTCAATTCTCGTCGCTAATTGGTTAAGCAGCACATAGTAATAACGGTATTATTGGTGTGTAAAATCGATTACGTGTGACAATCTATTTGGCTGCAACATTTTTCAAAGAAAACTCCGCTCAACGTCCACGCTTATGAGCTGTCATGAATTAACTAAAATCACGCGCGGTACAGCATTTTGGAGCGATAAGAATGCTTCCATGCTTTATTTGCTTTCACTGTAGAACTGTCTTACAATATGTCTTTTAACTTCCCCAAATATCGGCCTTCGCTCGAATTCGAATAATGTATATTGGAATATATAAAAATATCTCAGAGCAACAACTAAAGTAGATTGCTCCCTCAGGACACGCCTGGCCTTATGTTAAGTTTTGAAATTTCGGGATGGCTGACTGGCTAATGCGTGAAGCGGAAAAGTTAATGCGGAAAACGGATTCGTAGATACAAGTTAGCTTAGAAACGAACTACATCGTCAGATTATTTGTCGGACGCATTTTTAGCGACCCATTTTCTGTGTCAGTACAATGGAAGTCTGTCTTAAAAAAACAAAAATTAGGAAATTGGTAAATGACATTTAAAACTACAAGGAAACCTAGGTCCATAGAACCTGCCATCTTAGAAAGATAATGTGTCGTTGTTATCTCGATATCGAAAGGATACAAAATACATAAAACTAACGGCTCTCTGAAGTCCACTTCCACTGTCACCGCATCCGACCCATTTCCTAGCAATTTCCTTAATTACTCCACCGGGAGCAAATTGCATAGACCTCTTTGTGTACAACCGCTGCAATATATATTCATGGAAGCTTCAATTATAGAGACTTCTTATTAAAAGCTTTTATGAATCATTATGAATCAAAATGCTTTAGGAATCATTGTTCAATCATCATTATTCCCATAGTGATAAAGTGATCTATTCAGGCCTCTATAGGCTGTCATACATTTAAGAGTTACATACTAATGATATTAAAAAGCATGTAAAATTTTACAGAGACACAGTATCCCGTTGTCCCAGGTGAACGACAAACGCGTCGCATCCCGACACGAAAATATGGAAACTACGTGGCCGCTAAAATCAGTCGCGCATTATATATTGGTCGCATCATGTCGCATAGCATTGCGCCACATCGCGTCGCATTCTGTCGCTCACCCTTTCTTTTTGTACTTGATATTTCCGCGTCGCGCAGGAATACGTTAAGCACCAAAAATGGTAGTTGCTAGGCGTATCAATTAATCTATGAGTCTATAAACATTAAAATATTTTATACTGAACGTGTCAATCTATCAAGCGGCTCGCCTGATATCAACTTTTCATCGTTGCCAATAATTATCTGGAACACTATAAAAATTGTTGCAAAGTAGTGAAGTCCTGGAGCAAATGATGAAACTTCTATTAATTCATATTATATTAACATACGCTATATATATACATATATAGTCGTAAATACGTATTATATTAATGTAATCGTTAGGTGATGTAAAGTACTTGAAACATCGGGAACAAAAACATTTAATAAGCCCGATAAAATCCATAAAATTAGTTTAATTTTATTAAACGTTAAGTTTGAATACGCCATTCTTATGCATCGTATTAAATTATATTGTACATGACAACAATTTTCAGACCAATAAAGTACATGCCATTAAAGTCTAATACTATCGAAAAACCTGTATTTCATTCGAAATAAAATGACATTTATTATAACCTATAAACGATACATATGCTGCATGGAATTTTACATCTACCATAAAATTTTACGTATCGTTTTAGTCATTATGTTTAATAGTGCAAATAACGTTTGCTTACATTATGTTTTATATCAATAAATGATTATCCACCAGGACGTTAACGTATTGGTTAGGTTAGATAGATACTGACCATCGAGTTAATATTGTGGGAAAAGTGGTCTGTTATTTTTTTTTATAAATAATTATTGGACATATATGCTTCACGTTGTATGTTTTAATTTAACATGGCCCATTGGTTCAGTAAATAAATAAACCATAATAACTATAGTTTTCCAAAATTACCACATACAATTCACGATTTACTGGAATTTTATTTTCTTAAATTTGACAATTATAAGTTATCAAATTTAGAGGCGAAGTCTAAAAGCATTTTATACGAACTTATTTCATTGTACATTGCATGGCGAATGTTATCTTTGTCAATTGAATTAACTTTACAATTTATTGACATATATTTTAAAAAGTAATGTATAAATACGTCGTTGTTTTTAACACAACAAGTTCTAACGCACTTGACTTGTAGATAAATATATCTTGGTTAAAATGGCATATCTTAAAATAATTATTAAGTTGTGAGTGAGTTAATGTTATGTGGTCATTTATTGTAATTAGTCACACTTTATCTCCGTAATGTCACGGCCCGGGATGAGGTACGGTCTTGGAATTAGTTACAACGCAATAATTCAGCATCAATGTAGTCAGCGGTACTCTAGTATCAGAGAGCACGTCCGATATTTTATAAAATAAAAACAACCAAAACAGTGTAACGACGGGCTTGTAGAGTTGCTGTTTTGGTTGTTAATTTAGAGTAAAAGTAAGGATCGGCGCGACCGTGTGGGGTTCACAAGCCACTCACTTGTTTAAAAATGTAATTAATTGTAGTTTCTAAGTCTAAAAAATAATTCTAAGGTATTTTTATGTCACCAATTTAACTAGTTATTTTTTTGGTAGGTCAAAAAACGAAAATAAAACACCCATTAGTCGAAACTACTTATGATGTAAACTGTAGGATTATGAGTGCGGGTTATCAATATTTTTTGCGGATAACCCAATTATTAGAATAGTTATCAGTTGCGTTGGAAGCAGTAGGAAGTACTAAGACAGTTTATTATGACTACAGCGCCCGATAGCGAAAACGCCATGATAAGTACTCGTTTAACATCGTAAGTAATAATATTACCGTGCGTTTAGACTGCCGAAAACATTATAACATAAAACATATTGTCATTTCAGTTGTTTTAGTAAGAAAGATAGAGAGAAAACTTGTTTCGCGACACGATTTTAAGCCAGTGGAAACACATGGTAAGGCTACTGCTTAGATAAATGTTGGTTACTTATTCACGCTGGAATGGGAGATGGATTATAGTCAGGAATAGGACACAGACTACTCTTTATCCTGTTAGGATTGCGGCGCCCAAAAAAAAGCCTTTTATAGTCATCGCTCATATTGTAATCAGACCGTTAGTTCTCACACCTACTAACATATAACATGTATGTAACATGTGCCAAAAAGATGTTATTGACAAAACATACAACATTACTATGACAACTGATATTATAAATGAAGATATTGTACATTTCCCTATTCCTCGGTAACTATTAATTTTCCGGATAAGGGATTCGAAACAAACACACAAAAACATTTGTGTATATGAATACAACGGTGTGTAAAAAATTTAAAATCGGTAAAGTACGTTAGGAGTTTTTCGGTCCTGAATGAAAATATTTTTTTTATATTCATGGATGTATATATTTCATACACAATCCTTGTAGACATTATCTTGCGTCATAATTAGAATAAAACATTAAAGGGTTTTTGTTAAATTCGATTTGCAATTCGTAGTCGTTATGTTAATTACTGAACAATTATAACTTTAAATTATGCTCCAAGAAATGTTTAATGTGGTGTCGCTATAGAGGCATTCTAGGCTTAGTGGGCTTAAACTTTAATATAATTTCAAATATAAGTGAGTAATATTTCTCTTTAAGTCCTTTCGTCGTTTGTAAGGCATTAAATAACGATTTGAGACTTAAAATTTGCATGTAAGTTTTACATCACGTCATAAGCCAATTGGTGCATATAAATCCAAAGCAAACTTAAATATATTAAGTAAGGTTGCCATCAATCAAATCAAATTATACAACTCCCTTAATAGTAGAGTGTGGAGATAACAATGAATAAATTAACGAATAAAAAATTTGAAATAATATATATATATATATATATATATATATATATATATAAAATTCTCCTGTCACAGTGTTAGTTGCCATACTCCTCCGAAACGGCTTAACCGATTTCAATGAAATTTTGCGTATACATTCGGTAGGTCTGAGAATAGTTTTTTTTCTATCTACAATACTATGAATGTGAATGTAAGTTTGTTTGTTACGCTTTCACGCGAAAACTACTCAACCAATCAACATGAAACTTTGTACACATATTCTTGGAGGTATTAGAAGTAACATAGGATACGTTTTATGAAAAAAAATATATAAAAAGCGAAATATGTATGTTCCCTATAGACTCTGAAACGGCTGGACCGATTTAGATGAAATTTACAAGGATTGTCCAGATTGGTACAGCACAGGGTGTTCCTGTGTTTGGTAGCGATCGGATTAACATAATTAGTGGTACCCGGGTGAAGCCGGGGGTCACTAGTTGATTTATAAATATCAAAAATAGAAACGAGACACATTTCTTCCTTGCTCATTACCGATGTAACACAATTTAGACAAACTGTTTCAATGAAAAATTTGCCTTTGTTGAAATGAATATGATATAGATTTATAGGAAAGATGATATTAAAATACAAAAAGTAGCAGATATGCCATTAGCGGTCGAAAAGTGAAGACTTGAAAAGCGTTCCAATTAGGACGCATTTTTAACATACATCATGTGTTCACAGTTACGCTTAAATGAATCTTTTTTATTATTATTTTAATTACGCTATCCTTTTTACACCATTTGACATGTGTCAATGTTGCTGCCACTGTTTTTTTACACTCAAACACTATTGACCGGTGATTTTGTATGAGTATTAAATAACATTGAGTAAAATATAAACTATTACCAACAAGTATGTCATGGCCCTAATACAATTATTGTTCTAAATTATCAAACCACGTACGAGTGTACAAAAAGGTCCTTCGCCCGAATAGTGTTTGCTGTACAGTTGCACAGTTTGAAGGGAACATGTGCGCGTCGCTACAACATTTTGTCACATGTTTCCTTTTCATTAGTGCGACAAATTGTACACGTGTTGAAGACAAAGTATGTCACAGTTCAAAAGTTTCAACCTTGTTGCCGTATTAGGATTAGATGGCTTATTTCTACAATTCTACAGTATGGCTTGCTGTTTAATAATGTTTTACAATGTAATGCAAATACAAATTTCTAAATATTTTAGTAATCATCCAGCGGTCTAAATTCGATCGAAATTTATTTATTTCGAACAAAATAACTTGTTATTGTAGAAAATAACAAGTTATTTAGTTCAAAAAATTGTGGATATCACAAATTTAATATGTCATTTGATATTGTCTTAGTATTTACCTACTTTATTTTGCTTTATGTAAATTTGTATGGTAGGTTTTATTTTTATTTCTCTGTATGTCCTCAATAGAAAGTTAAAATAAGTCTGACACGCTTAATGCTCTTCAATTTTCAGCATCACGAAATAAAAAAATAATTCATTTCACGTTGTGTTGAATACACTTAAGTTCGTTCGTGTTATATAAAATATCATTTAGTTAAAGATCATGCACTATCCATATATTTTCGTACAGATCGTAAGAGAATTCTTCTTGGAATTAAGTCTCCCGATCGTGATTATCATGAACGGTAGTTAAATAACACGCAACATCGTAGTAAGAACCTTTGAACTCAAGGCTCGTTCGAGGGGCCATTGCACATTATTACGTGGGCGAGACCTTGACATACCTCGTACCTTTGTAAATAAGATTGGGTATGTGAGACGCCATAAAGACCGTCAAAGGGTACTTTATAGTACTGCTATAGTCATTATATTATTATAATAAACTGTTATGCAGCTATCTGCATAACAGTTTAAATAATAAAATGAACGTACTTCATGGAATTACTTAGAGGCTCGATGAGTCATAGCACGCGCTTCGTTCAATCGATTACATATAGTCTTCATTCTCGGATAGGCTTTATCTTATGAGAATTACAATGAATACATTTATTGAGTCAAATAACACATTTTTCAACATACCTACAACATGTATACTTTATGTAACCTGATTATTTACGTTGCAAAATTAGTATCGATGGTTGTATTCTTCATTTGGTATCTTCTAGAAGAACTTTTTGACCAGATTACAAGACACATTAGGAAAATAAATACGAGAATGTATACTTATGTGTCTGGTCATGAAATAAGCAGAAGAAATGCCAAAATGAAAGTCTGTACTCAGTGGCTATATGTTAATATTCATATGAATTATTATTAATATATGTATACTTATAATTGAGGTTTATTTTCTAAGAACAACGTTGGATGGAAAATATTTGACATAGCTGTTAACTTTTCGAATAAAGTTACGTCATCAACTGAATAATTTAACGTAAACTCGTTTGTAATAATATATTAATGAATAACACGTTGATATAAGGATGTATTTGTTTCTGGGAAACCTTTGATCGCAGGATGTCAACGGTATTAGTGTCATTTTCTTGGTATGTTCTAAAATTAGTTGTAGACGGGTGATCGCTCTTCCTGTTCTTTCCATGGGTTGTCAACTCAACGGAAATTCTACACTTCCATTGGAGTTTTAATTCGTAAAGTTCTTGTCAATACCATAATAGTATTATGACGTTTTCATTTTATTGTATTACTAGTGACCCGCCCCGGCTTCGCCCGGGTGCCGCTAATTATGTTGATCCGATCGCTACCAAACACAAGAATGTGCCAATCTGGACAATCCCTGTAAATTTCATCAAAATTGGTCCAGCCGTTTAGGAGTCTATAGGTCCATAGGGAACATACATACTTCGCTTTTTTCATTAAAAGTATCCTATGTTACTTCTAGTACCTCCAATAATATGTGTACAAAGTTTGATGATGATCGGTTCAGTAGTTTTCGCATGAAAGCGTAACAAACAAACTTTCATTCACATTAATAATATTATATAGTAGTAGTAGGGATTATTTATTCAATTTATGACAAGCTAGTTCTTGTGCTAATATAGTCGTTTACAACCGGGTTCAAAACTGAATGTATGTAAGAAATAGCTTTTTGGGAGTGAAAACTTCTTTAGCGGCGTTAGATGATATTTTGTAGGGGAAAATCTTATACGTCCACGTGAACTACATGCAGCATGCGTCAGCAACATACTTATTTGAATTTGGAACAGTTTCCAACTCTATCCGCCCGGCTTCGCACGGGTATTTAACAAAAAAGTTCAAAAAATATATTGCCTATGTTCATCCGGGATAATATAGAATTCTAATGGTGAAAGAATTTTTCAGGGCATATTCAATAAAAAGCAAACAATCAAAACTTCCCTCTTTATAATATTAGTTTAGATTTATTTTTGAATCATTGTCGCGCTTTCCCTGTCTTTCACTTCCTTCGGCAGTCATAACTACTGAATATGTTTATTTTTGAGAAGGATATGTAACAGAATCGTTATGGAGTATTGTAAAGATAAGACGGTTTTTTCACGCGCCCGCAACTCCCCCATTGATAGCCATAAAGACTGCCGTCCTCCAGTCCACTTTTCTACCTCTAGGTATTGCTACCGTCTCCAAATTAGGAGTGAATGGATCAAACCCGACTTGCCGTGGGCGCCGAAACCTTTTTCGGTTGTCATGAACAACGATAATTAGCTTCATGACTAATACTTCTGCCTCCCCTCTCTTTACATTGGCTTAACTTTTAGTTAAGTGTTAGGCTCTAATTCTTCTAACCAATTTTTTTGGGTAAGACAAAAGAGTTCGTGTTTTACTAGTCTTAAAGATATTTTAATCAGTTGAGTTTCTTCAGATAATAAATCATGGCATCTGGTAATGTGCGTTTAACGTCAAATTAATTGAGAAACTTGAGTTTCATATACCCCTTTTTTAAATTATAATGTAGTGAAAAAGCAAAGCTTTCTTTCGGTATTCTGTACAATGCTTAGACCCTCGGTTTCCAAGGTCGTGCCTAAGCTGTATCTTACTTAATATGATTGGACATTGAATTGTAATTTATAAAAAATCGTTTCTTAGTGCTCGCTAGCGTAATAATAGAAATCTCTGTGCAAAATATAGTTTGCCCAGCTGCTTAGTAGTTTGGGCTGTAAAGTAAAGTCAGTAAGTTTCTTCTTTTATGTATGTAGATTATTAGTATAAATAATTTCTTTGGAAAAATCTTTTTTGCCGTCGGTACTGTAAGTTATTTCTAAACACAACATCCGATACATCGGTATTTGGCTCCCCTGTTTTGGTTCAATAACGAATCACTTCCTCGGGAAGTAATTTCTCAGGAAGTGGGCGATATCTGTGGTTTACATACGTGTATGACAAATAAGGTTCATGCTACAACAAATGTGTATAAATAAATTAACTAGACAAGACAAATTACTGGCAAAAATCTTTATGTTTCTATTTATTGGGCTAAATACACAATACCATTTTTT
This sequence comes from Papilio elwesi, assembly GCA_029849275.1. NCBI lineage: Eukaryota > Metazoa > Arthropoda > Insecta > Lepidoptera > Papilionidae > Papilio > Papilio elwesi. The sequence continues at coordinate 7,635,714 of CM056700.1, read as the reverse complement.
TTAAATCTAACGTTACCAAATCTTCATAATTTTGAAATAAGCAAAACGTACCACAACATGACCTAAACTAAAAGATAATAAAGTGTACGCGTAAAACGTTGATTATGATGGCGGTATTATCGTGACATAAACAGAACCAGTTTGACAGCTGTCATTGTTAATTAAATACAGACAAAAATGTTACGTTTGATCGGATCATTATTAAACATGTATTTTACGTTTACATTTCTAAAATTCTAAGTGCAGTAATTTAATTTTTGTCTGTCTTGGCCGTTGTATTTTGACAGACAATATTTAAATACTTTTATTAAATACATTAACTTAATGCCATAATAATTATGTGAATCTATTGGGCATCAGTATTACAAAAAGATATTTTAGGTCTAGACCCAATTCAATTATAAAACTTTTTACATCCATATATTTATGGTATCGATTAAAAAAAATTATACACATCGAAAAAAGTTTAGACTTAGATCCTCATTTATATTTAATGCTGATTATATTATTAAGTCTCTATTAAATTACTAACAAACCTCCTTAGTTAAATATCTACTTCTCAAAAAAAAAACGTATACCTACTTTCACATGAATCAAAGCAACAACTCACAACAACAGTTGAAATTGGAACTGGTCGGTGAGGCATATTTTTGTTCGTACTCAGCACTCGCATTTCTGATTGTAATAAAACACCTGGAATTCCTCAGCTAAGAGGATAAGAAAACATTTACAATAACTGTATACACAACTATAAGCTCAGATTAACACGTAAGCTATCATACATATTATTTTTATGCTATTGCAACTATATCATAAGTGAATAAGATTCACGCTTGTAACTTAGATGGGTAGGCACATGTCCGTCGGTTACGGGTACTTTTAATACTGAATTTATTTTCATTACATTTTAGTTAATAAAACTATAGGTATATTTTTCGATAAAGTCCAATCTAAATAAAAATATTTATTTAGGTTTACGAGTAATCACAGCTTTGCTTCTGGTCGATCGGACAATAGTATTCTTTGAACGCCGGGTGCCCATTTAACTAAAGTAATTGGTGTACCCGTTGCTGCTGACACATCGTTGTATTTTTAACAATAGCCGGTAATTAAAGATGGTGGTAACCGCTTTAGTTATTTAACTGGCTCGAATAATTGTTTTTAAGTGTACAATTGTGGTTGAAATAATTAACTGTGCGGGTTTAAGGGTGTTTATAAGTTTTATTTAATTTTATTGAAACACGTACGTACTTAAAGTTTTATGCGGCATTAAACGGAACTGAAATCACGTCATAACTATATTTTTTATACGGTTGGCATATGTTTGTATGTGAACTGTTACATTTTATTTTTGTATTGTAATAGAAGGTATATATGATCGAAAAAATTATTAATAACATGACTTAAAAAAATATTAATAATATGTCAAATCAATATGTGTCATCGTATAAATATTGATAAACTACTTACCAGTTATTATCGTTTCTGAATCAAAACAATCCCAAGTTATTCAAGGCACCGACAAATCAATTTCAGTCCAATAACGACGTATTTCTTTAAAAACACACAACAAAACGTAATACAATGTTGTTAGTACTAGTAGTCGTACGATATAATTTATTGTACCAGTCATCCCAAATACACTTGCAAAACTATTTCATTATCGAAATTATTTAAAATGTTCTTCGCGCCAATTTTTGTTTGTTCGAAACACGTGCGTTACCGGCGGCGGTATCTGTCGCACTGCGAAAACGTATACAATACAATCTGACATAACGAACGGTAGCGCACAATGCGCTCGCGCATTGTACGCGTCGAGTAAGAGGGACGGAGTGACTCATTCGCCTATCCACAGCTGGCTTCGTCATTCATAACCACTTGTAAAACCCAATTTCGGTCTTCGCGTTATACAATAGAGTACTTATTTGCAAATAGACGGCAATCTACGTTGACATCTCTGTCTTACCCCGTTTTCAACCGTATTGCTTTAAGTTAACGTTTATTATCGTTAAGTGTCGAATGTTTCCCGGCTTGGAGTATAAACGGCATTTACAATGACTGTGGAATGACTTACCTTACCTGTTTGGAATACAAATTGTGTTTAGTAATGTTGCACAGATAATGTTTTTGCATTTTAGCAATAAGGTTAGTCAATAATTTGTCAGCAGGTACCTTTGAAATAACACATATGTTCCCTTATGCTTATTGACTCTCTTACAATTAGTCCGTCTTCTCTTCTTCTGGTCTTCCAGTGACAGAAGGATATCAAGATCCTCAGATTTAGGGGCAAGCCTATATAGGCAATCTACAGTTTTTATATTTTACTACTCTCGTGGGTAGCACCATCAAAATATTCTTATTCTTTTTTAGATGTCGTTCTTTCAGAAGCAGAATATTAGATGATGCTATTTTTTTTAACCCATCATTATTACAATCTTGTCCCGTTTGATGCGTAACAGTTACAGAATGAAATAGTGTGGATATCAAGGGCTTGTCCGAGGGATAGGAGATCACCCTCTTTAACCAAATTTCCATATCTATCCCTCCTGTCATATATTCTTTACCTAAATCTATAAAATTGCTATGACGCTTGGCCATAGTACTTAGAGTTGAGGGGATATAGCATAGTGATACACTTTTTGTTTTGATAATTAATCCGAAGATATTCATCAAAATAACAGCTTGGTCTTGGATCAAAATTTAATGCCACATCTAGCATACCCACTGCTAACGACTACGTCGATTCTATGTCTGCAATTATCTTTGCTAACTAGACTGCATCATACTAAATTTTAGCAGTGATTAGACTATATAATAATTGGGACCCTTTCTCAGTTAGGCCTCTTACTAAGAACAAGTGTAATCGCAGTAAGGCAGTTAGGCCCTAATCATCGTAGATGGACGGCCCACGACCACCCTAAGTCCTTAGACCCTTCTAAGGACGGGTGTAATCACAGTCAGGGAGTTAGTGCCCTAAATGAGGATTATTATATTTGCCCTAAATATTGTTTTCCACTTTTCGTTAAGTCCTGTAACTTTTAGTTCATATTCAAACTGCGTCATATCCATTGTCAAGTTATTTCTGAAATCATCGGAATCTATGAGCGCTTCAGAATGTTAAAAAGTGATATTTATTTATAAGATATACTTAAATATTTTTTTATCCAGCACTTTGTTTCCCATTATTTAAACCTGCTGCGAGGGCAAGAGAAACGTCAAGTTTTTGATATTTTGATAATGATGGGGCCATGACATGTTCAACTATGGACCGATCGTTGCGGGCAGCAACTGCTGACTGAAATCGTAGCCTACTTAGGCCAGTTTAAACATAACTTCCCCTACTTAAATTTGTAGGACGCCAATTCCTAGTCTAATCGCTGCTACATAGGTCACTTCACGCCAGTACACTGTTGCGAACTTTATTTTATGTTTCATTTTTAATTACCCACATATATATTTTAAGACAAATTGTTAGTCTCTAAGGGAATTGATGAATGAGCGAATTTGTTACCCAGCTTAAAGTTTCCTTAAGTAAGTGAATTCCTGTATTCCTGTTTTACTAGGGTGAATACCTCATGGAAATAAAGATTTCTCAATTCTTAAGTTCGTTAAATTCCGAAAGTGACGTGAAAATATTCACTTGGGAGGGAAGACATTATTAATAGTAATGATGTTTCCGTGGGATCCACATATATTCCCAATAAGGAATTTCATACCCACTATAATATAATGAAAATTAGGAGAAAACAAAGACGTTAAGACCACCTGGGCGCACCATCCATACTTAAAGAACGATTGCGGGACCTTTAAAATTTCATCACGGACCTAATTCCGATATAAAACACCCCGTAAAGTCGTGACTTGCTTACGCATTGTGGGGTCCTCCGCTTTCTCGTTATTATTCATAGCTTACATGTTATTCGATTATGAATATTATATGGAAATTAAGCTTATCCATGTTTTAGTTAAGGATGTTAAATATTGCAAGCGCTGTGCACATACTGTGGTATGGAACGTTAAACTTCCAAGCTTAACTGTAATAAAATAATAAAATGAGTTGTTCTCGTGAAGGAAAATGAATGGATATTATTATCCAAAAATTAGCAGCTATATGGCGTGAATAATTCGCTCTTGAAAGTTTGAGTGTACTTATGGACGACCACGCCGCCATGTTGAGGTAACATGTCAACAAAAAAAAAGAAAACATTAAATCATTTTAGACCTAGATTCTGCATAATGAGATTACGGGATAAAGGGCCAAAAAGACAGGATCTTGATATCAAGTGATGATGTCAAGATCACCGCAGCCCATGAATATAAAAAAATTGGTAGATGTATACCTTTTTAATGACAACGCGTCTACGACTCATTTACTTGTTGTGAAACGCTTGGTCGTTTGCCACCTTCTTCTATAAAAAAAGAAATAGCGGCTTGATATTATACTACATGCACCGGAATTAATTACTACACCAATTAATTTTTAATTTTTGGAACTCGGACCATGGAACACCCGCTTCCTGATTTTTTTTAATTTTCTACAAAACTTCAAACTCATAGCATACAATAATTAAGCTACTTGGTGCCATTAGACAGTGATTATGTATTGAATGTATACAACTATTGAATATTGAACCTTATCTATTATTATATATCAATAATTTAACATAAATTACAAGCATTTATATGTATACTGTATTTACTAAATTTGAAAAGCTATAAATTTTGTTTCAGAGTTTGAAAACGGATTTCATGTTATCTGGACCGTGCTTACACTTACGTGTACTCAGAGTTAAGTAACTTGAACTTTGTAAATGCTAAGAGTCGAATAAGTATAAATTTAATTTAAGTTTTAAGCAGAGTTCCTAAGTCAGAGGTCGTAAAACCTTGGGTAGGCCGAACTTAAGATGGCCGGATGAAATCGAATGGGATCCTAAAAGTATCGACGACTAAATTTGAAAAAGCCCAGAGTAGACCTACAAGGTCAGGCCCAAAGCGCTCTAAAACAAAATATTTCCGGCTTGTATAACGGTCGTGACAACACCTCTTGAGGCCTGAGCCTTGACTGATTGTTGATAAGTAGTTGTATATAGTGTGTACAATATATTGGATGGAAATATTGGGCTACAACCTGTGTATCAATAGCGAAAATAATATGTTTAAAAAAATGTCAAACATATTAACAGGAGATCCCCTTAATTAAGATCGTACGTCTTAGCTTAGGCAGTTAGACATTTAAAGTTCGTTTAATCAAGTTTTACAAAGCGGTTTCTTCATCGCTTATACGTGTTGATCGCACTTGACAACTCTTTGAAACTTTAAGCTCAATCATAGCTACTTACCTAGGATTTATTTTATTGCCTCCACCATTTCACCTTCTAAAAGCGTACATCTCGAAGTTTTCTCATTCAAGTTTGTGACAAAAAAATCTCTTTTAAAAAACTCAACATTTTATTGTTTAGTCTTTAGATCGGCATTTTTATTATATGTGAGAACAGTTTTGAGGTAACATAAAACCTTCATAAAATATACTGAATTGTTTTATCCATTGGCGGTAGTGTTAGTGATTATAGCGGTAGTAGCAGGAGCGCTAGGCGTGGTTTTATTTTATTGTTCAAATTGGTATTCGAAACTTAGTACAAGTCAAAACAAAGTCATCAATCACGAAGTACACGAATCATTTAATTTGGCCTTTAGAAATTTAGAAATGAATAGCTCGTGATTGTACTGATAAAAAGTATCTTATAAATCTTCTCGTATTAAAACTACTAGCGAAATCTCAACTCGTTTGATGTTTATGGGTAATAAAATCTGATCAAATTAATGTGCGGGACATTTCGCATATTATATCTGTTGTCTAGTCAGATCTTTCAGGTATCAAATATGTTATGATAGTATGGTATAACCGCGTTCATATCAACGTAGATGTATTCGCTATTCAGTTCGCTTATCACCAAGCGTATTTATAATTCCTTATTTTATTAATGTGGCAAGGAAGTATGATATAAAAGCAAGAGATGACTGCCAACATAACTGCTACTCGAATGTAATTGTCATCATTTTTGCTATCTCCAATAATTAGAGAATTTTACTCCAGGTGGGGATTAAAAAAATCCACCTGTATAAACTAAAAACTAAATATTTTGAAACAGATGGTGGGTATGTTTCATTTAATATGTAAATTATACACAACTATAAAATCCTTTACTCGTTTTCTTTTAAAAAATGCGTACGAGTCATAAAACAATCTTATTTTTAATATTGCGGGACCTCTACGGGCCCTTTACAGCGACATGTCAAAGGGTTATATCAAAAGAGGTTGCGTTTGATGTTAGTTTGAGTGTCGTCGTTATAATTAATCTGTGAAAAGGATACAAAAAATGAGTAAAAATAAGCACACATAATATAACATGTAGCATAGAGGAAACACTTTGATCATTTTATTTATGGTGGAATGAATCAAACGAGAAAGTGAATTTACCTGTTGTAAGTAAACACTACTACCCATAGACATCAACATGTGTTGCAACATTTGGTTTTGTCAAGCTCTATATTATACTAGCAATCTGACACGGCCGAAGACCGTTCTAATATCTATATATAAAAATCTAAATATGTTTACTTCACCACTTTCTTCTGTGAGGTGGCACTTCCTTGGTCTCACCGGCCCATTCATGCAACGTCTATAGGAGCGGGGCTCTCGATGCTTTGATTGGCAGTTTAATCTATTAGTACTTTGAAAAGTCTGTATATATGGTAATATAATATTGATTTTTTGGTTTATTTTTAAAGTGATAGAGCCAATAGTAGCAGCGTGTAACTACGTGTAATCATTAGGTACTTACTTACTAGGATTTACTACGATTTAGGGTCGTTCATTCTTGAATAATAGAGAATTTTTCATGAATGAACGACTCTAAATCGTTGAGAAAGAGATAAGAGAAAAGCCGGCAACGCATCTGCAGTTCCTCTGGTGTTGCGGGTGTCCATGGGCGTCGTTGATCACCTCGGTGTTACCGCCGCTCGTTTGCCCCCTTCTCTTATAAAAAAATCCGTTTCGTCCGAACAAAGTGTAAAAATTCCATCCACATTTTTTTCTTTTTATCTTCCGGCTCCCCCATCCCCTTCTTTCTCCTCAGACAAAACAGACGGTAAACAAGGCTGACAGCATACCAATTCTGATTATTAAGGATGTCGATGTCGATGAACACTTAACCGTAACGTTGTTCCTTAAACTTGTTTCCGAAACATGTTTCTTTGAAAACCAAATCAGAATGTAAAATTTAAGACATCCTATTTTCGTAAACAATTACAAAGATTAAAATACTATAAGAAGTAGTTAAGCACGAAAATGGAAATATGAAGAAAGTATAAAAGTTATGTACGCTCGTCACAAGTAGAGACGTGTTTTATGACGTCCAGACACAAGGTTGTTTTTTAATAAGAAAATAAATTAATAAGCTCTGTGTTAGGTGAGACAATGTGTATATCAACAAAATAGCAGTTAAAGCTGGCAAATTTTCTAATATTTTAAGTTATTAAATTGCCACAATGCCATATCTTTCCTTTGCAAATGAATAATCAAAGAAATCGTACTTATGTTTAAGTGATAGAAGAAAACAAGGAAAATAATAGTATTATTTACTATCAATTTTGTTCAAGGTGAGATAATTCCATCTCGGCTAAGCTGTTCGGAGCTTTAAAGGATCTATAAAATACTATTAAATTTATAAAATACTGCTATTAAAAAATATTTTTTAACCTGTACTTGATCTCGGTATCAAAAGTAATAAAAAAATAGTTGAATTAAAATCTAAATAAATAGGAAAATACTGATTAAGATTCCCGATGTTTCGAATGTTCTCAATGTCGACTCTTATCTTGCTCATTGCTTACTGATTACACTTTATTCTGATTTGTGTTTATTTCCGCTCCATTTTATGAATTTTTGATCGTTTATTTAACACATTTTAATTAGCTTGTTGTATATTTTTGTAAGTTTGTTTGTTCGTACCGTAACGGAATCTTTGAACCCCTTCAAAATGTCCGATTAATTTTGCACACTTATCGAGGACTGTTGATAATTTAGAACGTTTGTCCCATTTGCCTTACCAGGATCTTCAGCGTTTGCGTTATTTTAAGATTTAGAATAACGAATCTAGGTGTTACAATCTAAATAACAATAAAATGAAATTAATTTATTTAGGTAGAAAAAATCCAAATGGATCCGTTGGGTCCTAACAAGTTAGTATATACAATGTTCTAAGAATGGATAATATGTAACTTCGTTCTGCGTTGTCATCTGTCATATTAAAACCGTGTTTTTGGTTGATCGTGAAGGATATATTTTTATAACAGGAGGTGGCAAACGAGCGAGCGGTTCACCCGACAATAAGTGACCGCTTCCCGTAGGCACAAGCACAAGACGGGATAAACAAAAATGCATATTTCCTTTTCTTATCAATCTTAAAAATATTTAAAAGAATTGTTCATTATCATTTCATTAGATATTAACAGAAACAAAAGATAAAAATCGCAAACATAGATGTTTTAATACACATAACCATTAATGTTTTCTAACAATTCTCTAAATAAGTTGTGATAATTTGACTTTGTTGAGACAAACTAGTTATTTTATTGTTATTACTATTCTAAAATAATAGGAGTTAATTCGGGCGGGGAATTGATTATAAAAGGCATAGAAAAAACGTGCCAGGATCGCGCCAAATGAAAGTCCGCCGTGTAGTCTCTGCGTTACAAACGGGAGCGCTTGTTTATTTTTAACTTTATGAGTGTGTGATCTTATTTATTCTGCATATTAAATGAAATTATTAAAATAAAATTTCGCTGTAAATTACTGTTTATCGTACAGTGAATAAACTAGGCATCCCTTGGCTTTTTATGTCTCTGAAATCCTACACAAACAAAAATTATTTCGTCTTCAATTTTCCTCAACTGGATAAGCAAAACGAAAAGTTTTATTTAGCGCGATATACGATCTTATAGCGAAGCCTTATATCTATTAAAAGGAGTGTTTTTCTACGTGTTTGAAAGTCGCCAAGACATATAGAAAAATAATCGTCATTAGTGTGTAGCTGCCTAAAGAATATATGATTAAATATGAAACAAAGAAAGAACTTCATGCATGCGAGCTTAGTAATATCCTTGCTTTGAACGCCGCAGGTCGTAGGTTCGATTCTTACCCTGGACAGACATTTGTCTGCATGAACATACATATACGTGCTTGTCCTGAATTTGGTAGTAATTATCTACTAGTATTGAATAGTAACGAAAGAAAAGTAGAACATGTATATCAGTTATCTGGTTCCATAGTACAAGCTATGCTAGGTTTGGGATCAGATGGCCGTGTGTGAATAATGTCCCATTATTATATTGTGGCTAAAGTGTTGTCTCCGTCTGGTTAGTAATAAATGTATATAAATACAATACAGAAACAAATACATAATTTAATTATTACTTTTAAATAGATGCGCTCATATCTTTATTTAAAGACTTAAAAGATGGTCAATAAATGTGCTTAGTGCTAACTTTTGTTTAAACTTACACCATAATAGAAGGCTTGCACTGATCGACTACACAACTTTCAAATAAATTTACTCTTTTAGGATTTTTATTTTTTGTAACATGTGTACATGCCGCCTGTTGGTTTTACGCTAGATATCAATAAATTTACACCAGACATTTTAACAAACGAGTTTTATTACGTGAACAGAAAAATAGAGGTTGTACTTAATAAAATAAATCTAAAACAATAAAGTCTACGTTATAAAGAGCGGGATTTAATATCGCGAAATTTTGTCAGCAATTAAATACAAAGAGTTATAAAGTTGGGACATAGTAACAAATGAAATACGTACTTAACTTCGAAGCCTTCATCATCTCCGTACTGGTCGTAACTATGTTACAACTAGACAAAATTGAGGTTTCATTTTTTTATTTGTTAACTTTTATATTACTGTGAAGATGAAGTGGGCAATAGAACACAAATGTACCATAAAAATGAAGCTTAAATGCAATGTGAAAACATTCCACGAGTACTTCACATCACGCTTTAGAATAATACTAAAGTTGTAAATTCGTGTTAAATGGCGGAGAAAAAATATTTTTATATTCCAAAGTAATTTCGTACATATTTTAGTCGCTAAATTCGCTTTATGTGCGTAGATGTTCATTGTACGTCGCTTTACATTAAGTTGTGTGCATGTCTTGTGGTTTCCATCTATCGCTCCGAACTTAAATTTTTCTGTTGGTAGTCATGTTAAATTAAAAAAAAATTAAAGGTTTCCTTTGGACACCCGGTTGGAACGGAGTTTCTTTCGCTACAGTTTTTTGAGTTTGTATCACGTAATAACTAAATAAAAGAATAAGAAGACCTTATAAATACAATTATTTTTGCAAAAATTAACGGAAAGCTGAATCCATCGATATTTGAAGTTATAAAAAAAAAATAGTGTTTAAATCACTGTAAAAGATGGTGGATGGTCCTTGTTACAAACGAATTACGTGCGATAAAGAAATCCGTTATACAAATTGGCATACGTGTGTTTTTTTTTACTTTTTGTTAGGAAGGGGCCTAACAAAAAGTAGCACACGGAGTAGCTTTAAGGACTACGTGTAGATTAATTTTCAATTCTTAGAAGTTTGTCAGTTACTAAAAGCTTCGAAATAAAATATAACAACGGCTAGTAATATTTTGAACCAGCATGTATTTTATAGTTTATTTTATATAACATGTATTTTATAGTGGTAGAGCCCGCAACTGGTGACATACCGACCTCACAGAAGTGAAATAGAACATACTTTTGTCTGCGTTTGGTCTGATAAATGAGGTGCCGAAGGCCTAAATATCATCAAAGAGGAAGGAAGGAAAACCCCTTCGTGGGAAGGGGTTTTCCTTCCTTCCTCTAAAATATGGAATGACAAAGAGGTTTCACTGTTGAAGGGATGGATAGGAAATGGAAATGACCTTTTTTTCTGTTTATTAAAGGTAGGCAACGCATCTACTTATATATTAGCTTCCCTGTCGGAGGCGGTCACTTAATATTAAGTGCACCACTTGCTCCTTAGCCACATTGTAATATTAAAAAAATCGATGTAGAATAAACTACTGAAACGACAGGTTACCATTTCTTCGCTAGACTATAGATTAGTATACGATTTTACTACTTGTATAAATTTTTATGTAGTCTGCTGTGAGTTATTGGCCAGTTAGATTGTAAATATATCAAATATATCTTCGAACTACGTCTCAGTTTATCGTCTAGTATTGATGTATTCTGGTCATTTATATTCAGAAAGAATTTGACTCTTAGTTCGTTATTACTTACGATATAAACTTACGCTATGTGAGCATGTGAAAACTCGTTCGGGAGAGTCATCTTCGATCTAGCTTTATAAACTGAATCGGCTATGTTTTACGATGCAGACGAATTCTATCGTAACCCGTCATTTTCGAGCTGCAATCTCAGTCCACAGAGTGATACGTGACTTGTTTAACATTTCAAATTACAGCTATATTTTGGAGGTTTTTGATTTAAGTCGAAATGAGTGTTCATATAAAAGTTTTCCTGTTTTTGCGGTGTGATGTCGCATAATTACCATTTCCCTTTATATCTTCAATGAGTTGTAACATTAACAGTCTTATTCAGAACGGAATTCTGTATCACACGTTATTCGTTTGTTTTTTTTACATTAAAAAGTGGCAAACGAGCAAGCTGCCCCTGGAAATAAGTACCGCTACCCATAGGCATCCGCAACAAGCTAATGAGTTGCAAATGCGTTGCCTACCCTAATGGACGAAGGAGGGAAAAAAACTAAAAAAGGATAATTCCATTCCCTGTCCATCCCCTCCTCATCCGTCAAATCCTCTTCCTCTTCCAATCCTTTTTTTATTAGAAAATGGTAGGAGGGGGAGGAGGACTACAATTAGGCCTCCGGCACGTCACTCATCAGACGAAACACAGAATACTTCTACTTCACGCCTGTCTTCTGTTTCAGTGCTGAGGGGACGACATCTTTTTGCAGTGATTTTATGAGGCACCTCCTCATCACCTAGAAAACTTAAGCCTTTTTCAATCAATATACAAAAATATTTATAATTCTAACGTTTAAATACGTTTTTCTGTTTAACTATTACTTAATGCATATAGCGAAAGGAACTCCGTTCCAAGCGGGTGTCCATAGCACATCTCTACCTTTTTTATTATAATTATAGAAATCTAAAAATGTCCAGCTGTTCATTACTCTATTTCACGTATGCGTTGTTTCAATTTCCTGACATTGTATAACAATCATTATTTTGCAAATGCATCAATGGTGTAAATCTTCTCATTGGCTTTATAATTAACACTACTAAATACCCAAGTTTAGACCCAATCTCTCATTTACTTTAAATCACAAAGCATCTTTTAAGAAACCATCATTCCTCGATCCAGAAAAAAATGTCAGGCGTGTTACCTTAAGTCCAGTACTTCCACACCGCGGTACTTAGTTGGAACACATTACATAGTGATCTGTAGATACTGTGTACAAGATATTTTCAAACACAAATTTGATTTGTGACTGTATTGGTTAATCCCCTTCAAGCGATATGAATATGACAAGGATGAGAGTTGAGCCGATTATGTGAGTGTTCAACATCCTCATTACAACGCGAGGGGACACGATAAACAAACAGCGGGTAACACTACGTCAAGGTGACGTGAATCTGTGTCAGTCGACTGTCAGTTCGTTTGATCAGTTAAGGTAATTGCATAGTAGGTATAAAGAGGCGTATTATTTCATTAAAGTGCGCCGTGAACTGTTGTACCCGTTTTCATTAAAGTCGTCCTAACATCACAGGCCCCCACTGTCCACTGTGAAGTACTCTTCCTCTTACCATCCTTTTCTTATTAGCAAAAAATGGGATCTAGGGAGGACTAGGGTCTCCGGCTTCTCACTCATCAGACGAAACGCAGAATACTCCGCTTCCCGCCTGCCTTCTGTAAGGTCGTGGTATTTCACCGTCCCAGCCTAGCAATTTGTGCAACAAATGTTGTTTTTGCGGGCTGTACCACTGTTAAATTGTGAAGGTGTTCAAATTCACCCAACAACGTTATTGTATGTTATACGAAAGGTTGTGCAAATGTATAATCAATACATATATGTAAGTTACTGTAGCTGGCAACAAGATGAACGTAAAAAAATGTTTAGTATTACTGTCTCTATGGGTAAAAATACTTGAACTGTTTCTCTTAATTAGCTTAATGCAGTTCAAAGACAAATTCAAAGATATAAAATAAAACATATTCCTTAACTTAACTACATGTAATGTTGTTTAACCACTATATTTAGAATATTCATAAGCCACCTATAGAAAACGACCACGTAGTAGTCGACGGAAAATAAATGAGGTTCATTGTGGTTAGTATATTATTAAATACAAGTGTACAAAGTAAGTTTATTTTAAATGAAAATCTTTTTATATGTAACAACTTTGTTTTAAAGAGACAGGAAAGATAATTCGCGGTCTGGGCCCTCATTCCCTTTCAAAATGGCTTTCAATAGACGAGAGTACTAGAAAAGGAAGGCCATTCTCGTAATTAAATTTATTGTTAGCGTAGGCTATACTGGTCATGACATTTTTGTAATGTTTCCAGTATCGCTATTTTAATATTTAATTTGTCTCCTCTATCAAATGTAAGATATGTTGCTATTTTGAAATAATGTGGCTATTGCAGTGCTTTTTTCTATAGCCCAACAGTTCTGTTTGACCATAACTGCGTTTTAATAGTATACTGTATGTGCATATGGTTGAGGGTGATAACACGTAAAGGTGAGTAGCACGTAGGATTTAGATCTTTTGGTACAATCTTTATTACTATTAGATAAGCATTTTTATTCCGACCATTGTAATATAATCTATTACATAGTATAATAATGCTGCAGAGTTGGTTTGTTTGCAAGAGATAATCTCAGCAACCGCATATTAGGCTAGAGCTGAACAGAAAAGAAAAGGGCAATAAAGAACGGAACCCCGCAGAATTTTATCTATTCCGAAGTACAAGAGTTTAAATAAAAAGCGCTGAGGTAAAACCGCAGGGCACAGCTAGCTATTTATTTAAAAGAAACACCAGACTGACTGACTTATAAACGTATGTGAAACTACTGTACCTAGCTACTTGTAATGTTACACAAAGCTTTCATTATAAATATTATTATTTAACTTCAAGCCCCCTATGAAGGAGAAAGTGGTAGAGTCCGCAACAACAACATCTGTTGCATGACGAGTGAGATGCCGGAGGCCTAATTTCAGTCCGCTTCTCCTTCCCATCCGTTCCTCATAGGGGGGATAGGATGGGAAAGGGAAGAGGATTGGACGAAGAGGGGGTTAACGGGGAAAAGGAAATATCCTTTTTCTTATCTATTCCCTCCTTTGTCCATTAAAGGTAGGCAACGCATGCAACATTGTCTATGGGTAGTGCTCACTTAACATCAGGTGTTCCGCTAGCTCGTTTGCCACCTTCTCACATAACAAAAAGGAAAGGGTCAGCACTATCTCATCCTTAGGGCCATTAATCTCCAATACTGATGCGTGTAAAGAGCGAAGTCCATAAAGAGTTACAAAGCAGATAAAATAACGGGCAATAGCTTGCAAAAGTTATACATTATTTAAGTAAATACAATATATTTTTAAATTGTCCAGATTGTTTTTCATAAGGCTTAATGTCGTTTCTCTGTGAAGCATAAACCGAGGGGTGGATCAACATAGCGATGTAATGTAACGAATGTACCCCGCGAGCGTTCTCATTGAAGTCATTCAAACGACATTGTCGAAGTTGAAAGCACTCCGGGAACAATGCTCAAATGTATTATCACCTTGTTATTTTCTGGAAAATCTTTTCAGCATTTTTCCTCCGCTTGATATTTTCACGTACTTCACGTTATTATTACAAAATCCTAATACTTTTGTCTTACAATAATACTACATTAAACAACCTTTCCTTACTTAATTTTAATTTTATAATAATAAATCTAGCTCTTGATTTACTTGATCATATATATCTTCATGACGGTGTTCTATTGTTGTGCTTAGTTATAGAAAACATAGTGATCTAAATGTTTTTTTAAGATTAATTGACGTTAAAAAAACGTCACAAGTTTCAAATAAAATAAAAATTACAGACATTTGATAAGTGCTGAAAGCGCTTTCTTAACTACAACCAGGACTCAGTTGTAAGTAATTGTATATTATTATATTAAATTAAGAATTTATTGATTTATGTCCTTGTTGTTTACCTCATCAATTTGTATTGTTAACTCGTCGTATTAAAATTGCTCATTACTTTCCAATTAATCGGCGGTACGTAGAGTTCAAACATTGATTAATTTTTATTTATAACTTAAAGTACATTATTTACTTACTACGGTTTTACTTTCGCTAAAGTGGTATTTAGTAGGAAAATGTCTGTTTTCATTTATTATTTATATATCTTGAAATGTGTAATGTATACTTATTTTTATAATTTTAAATGTATCTTGTATATAAATCAAAATAAATAACATTTACAAGGAATCTGGTTATGAATAATTTTCTTCCATTGTCCTTAAAATAATTTATTAAACTGATAAACCATTTCTATCTTAATAAAAGACAAGAAACGCAGGTCGTTATAAATGAAATATTACGTAGTCTCATACAAAAATATTCACAGTGGCCGCCGCACACCCATAAATAATAAAAGGAATCAAATTTACATTTTAAAGCCGCCCTCTAAGTAGCTAACCTTTGTTGTAACTTAAATAATGCTTGAGTTGTGAACGGCATACCATTTTTACCTTAAGTGTTTAGAAAGGAACTATTGAAAATTCAACCTTTATTCTTTAAATGTGATAGTATTAACATTAGAAAAGTTATTATAATTACATAAATGTCATTTTGTTAACTAAATATATTAAATCGAAAACGTCTACATTTTCTTCAACAAACAAACAATCTGTTCCTCATAGGGGATATGATAATGAGGAGAGGGGACAAATAAGAAAGCAAATATCCTTTCCATACCCCTACATAACCCCACATGTGTCCAAAATAAAGTCAGACATCGCATTTGCTTGATGCGGGGATGTTTAGCAGTAGTGACTTAATATTGGGTGACCCGCTTGCTTGTTTGCCATATTCTTACGTCAAAATAAAACAAGTATTAAATGTCAGTGTATGTAATAAAGTAAGCTTCGAAACTAAGCTCCATCTCCCTTATGACTTCGAGGATGATTAATAATTTTATATATACGCAAAATAAATAAGAATGTATTTAAATTAAGTATATGATTGACGGATACATTAACAGAGAGCATTCATTAAACTATGTAATATGTAGGCTTAAGTACTCAACTTAAACATATGCCGCCAAATATAGGGTTTACTAAAGTTAGTTTTTGAAATAAGTTACTTTTAAACAGGTTGTGGAATACTTGGCGCTCGGCCAACTTGTGGCGAAGTGATTAAATAACTTTTAAATACATAAAAGCTTTTCCATAGTATGGTGTAAGGGATGTTATCGAATGTCATATAATAGTTATTCCATTATTAAAGAAAACAAAAGACGCCTTACTTAAGATTTTATTTAAGCGTCATATTTTCAAAATACTTAATTAAAATTTTGGTAAACAACTTATGTTTACGCGACATCGTAAATTGCAGAGACCTTAAAACAATAAGTCCCCGAGCAATTAAAAAATCCCTACTTAAAATAATTTAGTACCATTAACTTTTTCAAAATGAAATGTGGACATCTCTGGAGTAAATTTTAATAATGTCTAGACGTCTTCATAAATTTAATAAAATGTCTATAAAACTAATAAGGTTTAAATTTTTTTTGCCTTTAATTATCAGTATTATTTATAACTGAAGTACTTTGAATAAATATCCTTCTTAGATGTAATTGTATTATTCCGTACTTGTGTTATTTTAGTAAAAAAAAATTATCTTTCACATGTAAAAAGTGCATGGAGCGGGTGACATTTCAATTAAATATAAATAATTAATTCAATGATGGGATGGGTGCGTATCGAAAGCAGATATCATCGAAGCAAATACAACTGATAATCTGCCTAGATTTTAAACCAATACCACCAGGGAGACTGTCTGAGCGCTTTCCTCTTTGACTTTTCGTAAAAATATTCTCACCAAATCGTAACCAAATGGTTAACCAAAATATATTTTTATAGCAAAAATATTGAGTGTTATTAATTCATTGATTCTTGAGAAGCTGGTGTCCAAGCCGAACGTCATTGGAAAAATAAAAGCACACAACCAGCCTTGGAACGACCACCACCTGGGAAGAATTAATGAGGAAAGGAACTTGAAGCGCGCATACTTGGACGCCCAGTAGACCGTCCCAGGTATCACCGGAAACATGAAATTGAGAAGGACCTGCTTCAACTTCTAAACTGGCGAGAGATGGCGCGGGATCGAACAGAGTGGAGACTCTTGTTGTCGGAGGCCAATGCCCACTTCGGATCACCGCGCCACTCTAGTTGGTTAATTCTCTATAACTTATAAATTCGACGCGTGAGATAAAAGTAACACTCAGCAAATCTTTATACGACATTATATTATCTATAGAACGAGCAAAAATATGTTAAAAAAATCTAATTTTATCTCCAACACTAAAATCTGTAGGTAAGTAAAATAATCAGCAAAACTTCGTAAAGCGATTCAAAAGTCATAAAATAATCTAGCCCTGACACAGCGTAAGATCTCTACACGATTTCTTTAAAGATATTTATTTAAGTACCTTACATTTTTAAACATAGTGTTACGGAGTGGTCTATTAAACGTTTATCGGAGTTCTTGAAAGCCCTTTAAAATCACAGCAGATGCGCGTTGGGATAAAACTTTAGTAAGTATCTTCAACTCGAAAATAATAAAAGATTACATGAATTTTACTGTTTTAAAAACCGTTTTAAAAATAATATTACGCTGATATTATTATATTATAATTCACTTTCCACTTTAATAAACAATTTCCTCTCTGTAAAAAATTATAGCAATGTTATAAAACTTTGCTATAATTTTTTACTAGGCGCTGAAAAAATGAGTAGAAATTATTGTTAGATTTAGAAGCTAAAAACATTGTAATTTTCTATATGATCGCCACGCACACGAGTTCACCGAATTCTAACCTATGTCTTAGTTTGATTTCGCTTAAGTCTATCGTCCGTATTATTTACAAACATTCGTTTAAAGAACCTACCAACACGGCCATTCATTTTTGCAACATAAATTTTCCCCTTCTTCCCGTTCATATTTTTTACATGTCAAAAACACCAACATATATTTTTTGCAATTTCAGTTACAATGGGTTTTGCCAACAGTTTAAGTGTCAAAGATAGATAAAACAGAGGCTCTGTGTCTTTTATTTCCAAAATTCAATCGTTAATGGCATATACCTTCATATAATCGCAAGTGCTTCGATCCTCATAATTCAAGTCATTAAAATATCATTTTAGCTCTTCAAAAGAAAGTGGGGCTATAATTTCCGTTCTGTCGCGTCAACGCTCTCAGCTATTCACGAATCATTAACTTTTTTGCTAACAAAACAGGAGTTAGGAAGTTGGGGGAAACATTCAGTTACGTCGGTAGCTTCTGGTAATCATCTGAATCTATTTTATTTGTATTGTGAAAAAACATTGAGATTAAAGTAAAAAAAGAAGATTTTAATCACCATTAAACATAAAGTGAACCGCAGCAGAACCAAAGTGACCGACATTGTACGAAGAATTGCAAAACTTAAATCGCAATGAATTGAACACATTGCTCGTAGTGCTCAATGGAATGGTCCTGGAATGGCAGCCGTCGACGCAGCTTAGGTAGGCCTCTCACAAGATGGATCGACGATCTGCTCTAAGGAGCCCACTGGAGGAGGGCTGCAGGGGTCCTGACTTTGTGGCGATTTATGAAGGAAGCCCACGTCCAGTAGTGTACAACTATTGTCTGAAAAGAAGAACCGCTTAAACATATTTTTTTTTCATTACATATTTGCCATAAAACTGCACTTTAATGTATAATTATAAAAAAATTTAAATTACAATTGTGATAGTTTTGATAAGAGATTGTTCTTAATCGAGCTCACAAGTTATGGAGCTAGTGAAAGGACGTCACGCTCAATTGTTTTTTTTTATCACGAAAGGCCTTTATCCAAAAATGTCTCCTAAAATCTACGTAAAAAGTTTTTTGTTAATGTACATTTTGGTTATGGTTTTATCCCTTAAATGAAAGCTAGTCTTAAAGCAACTGAATACTGCTACCATGCCTAACAACGGAAATAATACACCAATCCGATAATTGGGTTCTACGGATATCATTGACAATGTATATCAAAGTAATGTCCCTTTTACGACGCTGTTTTCTTTTTTTATTTCGTCATTTTTTTATCAGATTGAAAAATTAGGATTTATTTTATATCGGTTTTCGTAACGACACTAATAATCATTGTTCAAAAATATGTACACTATATTCTAACCCAATTGAAATACAAAGAGCCATTAATTGGTAGCTTGAAATGCGCCATTTTTTGTGTGTTTTTTTATAAGATACGAGCTCGCCTAATTTAAAGTGATCACCGATACTCGTAAAAATCTGTAACAATAAAGGAACTGCAAAGGTGTTGTCTTTAAGGGTGTAATGCCTTTATGTAATTAAGGGATGAGCTATCTGAGCGCCTAACCCGGACCTAAACCTTGTAAATGATTCTACATTGAATAGACCAAAGCTTTTCGGGAATTCAACACCGATAACGACACATACAGGAATGTTAATGTCTATGTTAACTGTAGCCACCTAAATTAATGGTTAACAAAGTTAATTACTAATCAATAAAATAAAACAGAGCCAATTGAGTTCTTCAGAAGGGAGGTTGTAATTATGTACGTCATTACCAAGAACCCTTTCTGCCGACCTTACTAACGGAAATGAGAAAACCTCACGGGTTGTAGCGCTAATAATATTTGTAGAAATTGTTGAAAACGTGTTCGTTAAACGCATTCGAAATAAATGGAACCTGTTAGGTGAAAATTGTCTTACAAAAACAATGGGATTCCATTTTATTCGATTCGATTTCTTTATGCAATCAAAACTTCACTTAATAAAAGTTTATTCCAAAAAGTCAGCACTAAATATATTTATACAAGTGAAGTTATCTAAGAAATCTCACATATAAAAATGGTGAAACAGTGTACAAGCAAGGAAAAAGTTTACATTTTAAATTTATTCATTTAAAGTTATATTATTTCTCCATATAAAATGTTATCACCTACTTTAGACCTTTTAGGAATAAATTAATAAAAATCCTTTGTTAGTGCTCGCCTATATAATAATAACAAATAACTCTGTGTAACATTTCAAGAATCTAAACCCAGAAGCTTGGGCTGTGCGTTGATATATCTATCAGTCAGTTTCTTGTTATATAATATCTTTTGTATATATAGTATATACAAAAGTATAGTGAACAAATAATTCACCGTGCTGAATGTTTTGGTGCAATGCAATGACATCAATTTTGCGACTGTCAAATGGAATCAAGATTGTTTAGAGAAGATTCATTGTCAATTCGCTCGATTCTGAAATCCTTCTTGGGACAAAATAAATTTCTATTGACTTTTCTTTCTTCGGAGTATAAGAAATAGAAAATCTTCATTAATTGTACGAAAGCTATTGTACGGTATTGGCTTTCTTTTATTTACAAGCTTTTATTTTTTATTAGGGTGTAGCATTTGTTAATGCTACACCCTAAATAATAAGTCTTACATTTATAATATTTAACAGTTGATAAAAATAAAAATATTTTTATAAATAAATGAATACGACCCCGTAACCCAGAGTGCTATACAGAGATTACGGATTTTCATTTGGCGCTACCCTGACACACCTCTCTCGTTTCTTCTACATTTATCTACACATGCATGCTAGTCGGTTACGGGTACTCTTTATATCGCCTTTCTTTAGGTTATCCCTAATCTGATCGGTTTAAGTTCTCCAGAGACGTTCCGCCAGCACTGCCACTTTTGCAATATAAACTTGTCTCGTTACTCTCTCTTCATTCATTCTTTCAACATGCCCGAACCTTACATTTCACAATATCCTTTTTACATTTTTGTATGCCATTAGTTACAAAGTTTTTGCATTACAAAATCTAACTTAACATTATCTATGATTTGATATAAATACTTTTTACATGAAATAAGTGATAATTTTGTGAGTGAAGTTGAACAGCACACTGTCCTTGGGATTGAAACAAAAACAAGGCTTGTCATTATTTTGTGATAGTTGGATTTATAATTTCAGTCGTCGCAGTAGTTTCTTTGCAGCGTATTTTTTTTTTCAGTAGTAAGATTCCACAGCGTGATTGTATCGACCGAATCGAACTGACCAAAATGAATTTATTATCATTAAAATTTGGAGCAGCCGTTTGCAAATCTCGACAGTTCAGAATCGGAACAATAAGTTAGTTGGTGTGAGATTTATTATCCAATTAAAATCGTTTTCATCTGACAAGCAAACTAACCGAGTTGGACCTTGTTTTGACAGATTTTAATTTCGAGATAAATAAATAAGTATGCAGCACTTATTTAACAACAACATTAACTAATTGTAACATTGGTGTGACGTCACTGAAGATTTGACATTTAATTTAAGTACAAACTACAAGTATAAATAAACTTTCATAACAGTTTTTCATTAAGATATTTATCTTAGAAGAAGTGTTACCACTTCAAGAAAAGCAACATTCAACCCAGAGGAGTAGACAGGGATTACAAATTTCAGTTAGACACGATCCTAACACACCTTTCTTACTTCACCTGCATTCATATGTCTACGCGTACATGCTTTTCGATTACGGGTACTCCTGATATCGCTTTTCTTTAGTATATTACTAATCTGAAGGCAGATCTAAGTTCCCTGGGACGTCTGCCAACATCGCCACTAACTTTCGCATTACAAATTTGTCTTTTTACTCTCTCTTCATTCATCCTTTGCATGCCCGAACACACAGATTTTCTTCAAATACTTTATATAATAAATCATAGCGTAGAATTGTTGTACCGTATAAGTACTACAGCACAATAAATGGTAGATAAAATATCTGCGGGTTTATTATTGCGGTCGGTAGCATCTTGTAATAACTTTCGTAGATTTGAACGTGCAATAAACCTCGAGACAATAATAAGTTTGCAGAAAATGCTCTTTTGAATATTGCTTTTAAATGTGAAATCCGTATAAAAAGTTATATTTGCATAAAGTATTTGCTATAAAGAACTTCGTCACAGTCGCGGAGTCCTCGTTAATATTTTATGATGAGGAGCTTTTTAAAAGTTTAAATAAGAATCAAGAGTACGGCAAACGAAAACAAGTATTCAAATTATTCAACGTTTAGTTTTGACGGCCCGGTGGGCATGGTTAATAAGATACATACCTTTTCAAGCCGCAGGTCTTGGGTTCGATTTCCACGCTGGACAGACATTTGTGTGCATAAACATGTCTGTTTGTCCCGAGTCTGGGTGTAATTGGCGTAATTTGTCTAGGCGAATTTAACTGTCCCGGGTTATTATCTGTCAATACAGAACTTCACCACCCAAAACAATAAGATCAAGACATCTTCAACCAGAACTAACATCGGTAAGTGCGAACCGATACATGGAATGTTCAACCTCTACAATACCAGACTTTTCGACATATATTTATTCTCAAACTCCCGCTTTACCTACAAAGCCAATTTGATTAAATGGTTTTGTAAATAACAAACTTTCCTGCTGCTCCCTTCTGTTTCGTATTTTAATAATTCCCTCTTATTTACTTTTTTTTATTCTTACTTACTTTACTACTACATAGTTTTAAGTCCTCAGTTAATTTGATCGATTTAAACATAATTGTTCTCAGTGAGAAAATTAGTAGGAAACATTAGAATTTATTTGTATAATTTATGTACACTATATAATTTTTATCTTTTGTTTCTTAAATGAATAAATATTTAATCTATTTAAGTATATATTAACGAAATTAAAGTAGAATACGTAGTTCATCAGTATGTGTGGTTTCCATAGTACAAGCTGTGCTTAGTTTGGGATCTGATGGCAGTGTGTGAATAATGTCGCGGATTTGAACTTAAGTCAATACCACTGGGCTATCAGTACTCCTACCAAGTATTGATTGAATATGCAGTTTGAACGACAATATTTTAACGTCTAAAATAAAATAGTTCATTGTTTCAATGGAATTTAGTAGAATTGTATAATGCTCAAGGTAGACTAACTAAAGTTGTCATTCAATTTTCATCATAAGTGGTTTAAATGTTAATATTTCTTATTTAAAATAGCAAACTATTCTTCTTTCATTGTATTGTAAAATCTGACTTGTGTTCGAACGGAAATTTCTAATGACAAGAGCGTAGTAAGAACCTTAACAAATAAACAAAGCGAATATTAAAGATATCGGTATTAAACTTAGAATTACAAGGTAAAACTCCTAGGACCTGTCAAAACAACACCCGACTAAGTGATTTCAGTTCCGAAGGAAAATTAAGTTTGTTTTGGACAACATCTAATTTCTAACTAAATATTTCGATCAGTTGGAAGTTCCACATCCGTGCTCCATCCAATTTGCTTAATACTAATAAAACTTTTGTTAATCAATTACTTAGCCGAAAATTCTGGCAAATCTTCTGATCACAACTTTTAATCGAATTCGAGGTTCTTAATCGCGATACGCGTTACGCGTACGGCGCGACAAATTAATTTTTGTTATCCAACGAAAATATATAAATATAAAACAGAATTCGCTCGGAATCATTTAAGATGTAAAATGTTCTGGATCCGACTACGTCGTAAAACTGTTACATTAATATAGCCGGCAGCACGTTTTATATAGCGGACGCTGCTTCAAAACTATCCAGGACTTCCCAACATTCAGGAAATTGTAAGAACCACGAAACAGGCAAGTTGATAACCCTACTATAACAATCCCTCACTTCTCTTTGCCATACATTTATCCCGATCGCCCACAAAAACGTTGGTCAAACTTAATTAGTCTAATGATTTTTGAATAAATTTTGATTGTCTCATAACATAAAATGGAACACCAAGTTTACATGTAATAATATTTTTTTTAATACTGTGTAATGTTTGTATCCTAAATAAAAAAAACATAAGAAGGCCCCGTTTATTTGTTTGCCTTCTTCTTATACAAAAATGCTCTCATTAAATCTTATTCTGTCTGCTATTGCGTAGCACTTTATTTTTATATTATAAAAAATTGTAATGAAATTTTAAAATTGTAAATAAACAATAAGAATAAGATAAGGTCAACTAAATAATACATTTTTATTTTAGTTACAAATAACAACAAATTGGTGGAGGCAGCTATAGAAACAACTATTGCACGAAGAGCTGGCTCGAGCGGGGAAGTCCCAGGACCGCACAGATGAGTAGAAGAGTTTTATACCTCTATCGATTTAAAAAAGATACACACATACACACACTTTTCCCTTTTCATCGGATTGTCTTGTCAAATTTACAGCCTAATAAGCTTTACAGACAGAGATCCATATATTTGTGTATGTGTAAAAATACCTATTAATATATGTGGAAATCTGAAAATAGACTTACTGCTTGAAAGTATATATACCCATAAACTTTACTTTATTTATCGCTTTCTATTGTAAGAAATAATTAGACGTGCTATTTCGTTAAGCAATTAAAACTTAAATCCGTCTCGACACATTTCAGCGAACAATTTCTTTCAGAGAAGTGATTGATTTACTGAAATTCCATCCGTACAATCAACCAGTAGGGGCTTTTGTGTAAGTCTTGATAGATTGAAATTTTCGATAGAAGGGTTCGTGTCAGAGTTCCGCGTTACATTTCCCTGCTCGTAAATTTTACCCACAACAGAATACTTAAAAACACGTGAATCACGTCGATTATTCCGTTTAATTGATTTATTCATCCATGGGACACGAGAAAAGTTTTTCAGGTGTGTTATTAAATTACGCATAAAATGTACATATATTCTCAACCAACCTAAGTAACTTGAAGAGCTAGGTATCATTATAGCTAAAAATGTTAGTTCACTGATGTACAATTTTGCTGTATTCTACTTGACTTTTATACCCATGTTTCTATGACAACCATCAAGCAGTTCGTGAGCAAGTAAGTGATGACCGCAACCAGTTAACATCTGCAATAATAAAATAAGGAAGAGTACATGTACTCTGCATAAGTCGGCGATTGGGCTTTTTGATTAAAAATGTAAAATGTATGCATCGATGATACGTCAGGATGGCCGAGCGGTCTAAGGCGCTGCGTTCAGGTCGCAGTCCACTTCTGTGGGCGTGGGTTCGAATCCCACTTCTGACAAGATCATTTTTCAATTACCTCAAATTAATTGAGAAGATTTTTTATTCCTTTATTGGTGATAGACCTCAACATTTTTGTATTATATGCTTCGTTTATATATACCTTATATATTTGTAAAAAAGAGAGTAAGAAGACAGTGGGTTGACTAATATATAAATGATCACTCATGCCCATGAACAAACGCAAATAATAATTACTTATTATTTATTTACAGCTATTAACATTGTGAATTATCAACAAGGGCATAAATCTAATAATTTATTGTTCAATTGGTGTTTTCTACTTAAAAAGAAAAGGTCATTAATCTCAATAATCATTCAAAATAGATCAGTTTTTATCAAAAATTTAAAATGTTTTTGTTATCTAAAACTCACGTAATCCTTTCCATCATTAAGTCGGGATGAAGGGATTGTGAAAAAAATAGATAGGATTTGTGGTCGGAAGTCCGTTCTTTATCAATGATACAAATTTATGGGATTAACTTTGTAAGCTGCCTGTAATACTGTGTATTTATTATTGTTATTTAGGTACGGAATCCATTGTTATATTTTATTGAAATAATTTGAAGCTTAATCAAGCTTATAACTGTGGTAAAACAGCCTGATTAAAGTCTATAGACACCTAATAAAATTGATTAAATAAAATTCAAACTAATTTAACGTTTTTTTTATTTCTTGTGCATGAAAAATAAATGCACATAATCGTCAGTGCAAAGCTTCCTGGTAAGATGTGGGTCATATTTCGTTTCTTTTCCGGTAAATAAAGATGGTAGGTATCATATGCTCAAAAACAGCAAACTCACTTGGCCACCATTACGACATAATTCAGGAAATACATAGTTTTTTTTCAAGTGCTTTGTGCCACACCCGAACCGGAAACCGTACTGACGATCGCTAATCAGCTGATGCTCCTCAAGAAACTCCTAAGCGACGAGAGCAGACATCCTCTCTGACGTACACGCATACCTTGGCTCGGGGCAAAAAGGAATGCTCCAATTTGTAACCTGGGCAGGATAGATACGATGTGTCCGTCGGAGAGGATATCTGCGTCTCGGAGAGGAAAAGCAAGACCGGCTTAGCCGTCCGTAGGTGGAAGTGGACGGCCTCCAAGTTAGAGTGGAGTCCCCTGATGTTACATAAGTCCACGGAGAGCGTGGTAGGGGATGCCGAGCCCTACCACTGTGAAATATTCCATTCTTACTACGTAGCTGTGTCGAGGTGTGTGTTTGATTGAAATTGAAATTGTGAATGTTCCATGAAACCTCCTAATCAACTTTGGCAAACGTTGCCGTAGACAGGACATTAACATTTGAAATATTCTCTATACATATTTTAATAACCTGTATAGAATAACATTACAGTTACACATTTACATTAAATAAGCTAGTTCAGTCGCCGTCTTATACTTATGATTTTAAAAGTTATCTTACGTAATGAAGATGCTATGATACATGTAAAATTTTCACCTCTCGCATGTAAGTCAGGATGGCCGAGCGGTCTAAGGCGCTGCGTTCAGGTCGCAGTCCACTTCTGTGGGCGTGGGTTCGAATCCCACTTCTGACAAATCATATTTTATTTAAAGGTAATTTAATAATAATTGTTTTTTTAATGCATGGAGAATTATAATCGATTATTTGTGAGTATTTTAAGCTACGGTGTTTCCAGCTCATAGTAAATTACGACATGGGTATGTTCAGATCGCTTCAGTCGATAGTCATCAACAGCTGGACAGAAGGCATCGCCATCACCCATTGCTCGCCCGAAACAATGTTTACTGTTATCTAATTTTTGAAAAATAATTATTACTTTTCTCTAGACAGAGTCACGAATGCGCAAAAGCATAACTATCTTATGACATTGAATGTTACGTCCTGCATGTTAAAAACTTTTACATCTTACCATATGTTGATAAAAATTAAAACTCGTGTCAAATATTTTAATGCAGATAGCAGTACCTAAACTCTGTTTTAAAAATTCTATATATTTAATATAGATACATAAACCAAAAGCAAGTACTTGACCTTAATAGTATTTTATTAAAATACAACGTTTCAGATTACAACGCGCTACGCCCACCAACTTCTCTGATACATCAAAATTGCATGAGAACTTGAATTTCATAACTTGCATCGATTCTAAATATAATTTTGTTCATTTCCTCAGAGAGACTTCAGTAGCTACTTAAAAGGGTGATATTACTTAGGAGTTGTAATTAAGATTTCTAATAATGGATATATTTAAAAAACATTTTATAGCCTCCAAAATAAAATAAAATAATGCTTCCAAACAAAAGTTACTCACACGACGGTTTGTCCCAAAAGAACCCTGATGAACAGGGAAGAACAAAATAACTTACTTCTTTTTTACTATTTAAAAACTGACATTTTTAATATATTAATGGTCCAAAAAGGAAATAAATTTAAGTAGAATGTACGCTCCGGCTACGCAATAAGAGGATTAAATTATCCCAGAATATATGTACGTGCACTTAAATAAATTTAATAGCCCGTCGCTCGAGAAAGACTGATGCCATGTGGATACTTTTTGCGGTAATACTTATTCCTATATTATTGGTAAATATGACTATACTACTATAGTTATTCTTAAACTAAATATTAATTATTATAATTCTTTAAATAAAGCTACATTAAGAGTACAAAAATCCATAGTTTCATCCAAGTCATCATCCCACTTGAAAGGTTCCAAAGGTGTGTTATATATAAAATGTTTCAACAACTTTAAAACATTACAAAATCATGGCGGTAAAGACAGTGCGGGCGCTTGCCGTTTTATAAAATAGGTAGACTTGTTCGCTTGTCTCTTTTTATTATACAAACCAAATTTTACGGCAAGACGTATAATAAACGCAAAGTTTGTCGACATAACCTCATTCCTACGCAATCTTTAATCTACAGACCAGCAAACTGACCTAAACAATTAACTTAACAACTTAATGATACAAATAGGGGTCGAAGCTGTGTTTAAACGTAATTAAAGACGTTGTACTTGTAGTAGATGTAAAGACAACTGAGGCGATGTTCTGTTTTATAATTAAAGTACAAACACTTCAATTCAGGCTTTGATCAAGAAATATTACAAATTAATAAGCAACCACGAATTAATCTAAAATAACTTACAACTTACATTAACTAAATATATTCTTAGCTGGTACATGAAATTTATTCCGTAAGGAAATAATTTTCTATCAAGGCATCGGAAACCAAACGAATCGCAGTTCATATGAACATCAAATTTTGCTTTGAAGTTATTGAAAGCACAAACGTGGAGTTAAGTAAAGGTTTCATTTTCCGATATCCTATTTACGTCAAAGTGAAATCGCCCTAGGCAAGAAAACATTTTTACAAACTAAACAATTCATTACTCTGTTATTAAACTTACAATTGTGTATTAAACGATAAGAATGATGACTTCAAAATATTATTTAATATTTGCTAAGCAAAAACAAAATTAAATCACATTGCATTTCCATGTCTGAAGCGATTCACGCATTTATGTTCATTTCAACGGCGAGCATTAATTCTTTTTCATTTAACTTTCTCTTGTAAATCATCAAAAGATCTTTCTATAAGTAGCAAACATGATAAACGCGCAGATTCCTGTCACAGCGAGATTTTCTACTGTATACACACTAGAACTATCAGAAACTTCACGTGTGTACCTGTAAAGATATTAATTTTTAATGCATGTACAATGAACTAAATTTAAAAGTGGTAGATCGCGCAACATATTTTGCACGGTAGGACCAGCCCAACCGGTGAAATACCATGACCCCACAGGGGACAGGCACACAGAAGTAGACTGAGTCTCGTGAGTGAGGTGCCGGAAGCCTAATCCTAGTCCTGTTCCCCTTCCTTCCTTTTAAGGAAAAGATAGGAAGGAATAATAGGACAAGGAAGATTATTTTTTCTGGTTTTCTCTTATATTGTACTTTAAAGGTAGATAACGTATCTGCAACTCATTAGCTTGTAGCAAATGCATATGGCGCGCTCACTTAATATCGGGTGAACCACTTCTCGTTTATTCTAAGTACATTATAAGGACTACCGACAGATGTGAAAACTCAAAACAGGTGGGAAGGCTCGGCAATTGTACAAAAATAAATACATTATCAACAAAAAAAGCGTTAGCTTGTATATTAACAATAAAATGCAAAATTACAATTACAATTACATTACAATACAAGAGAAATAAAGGGAAAAAGTTCGTTGAAACTGTTCCAAATTCAAGTAAGCATGTTGTTCACACGATCCTATAGACCCCCCACCAAATATCGCCCAACACCGCTAAAGAAGTTTTCACTTCATAAAACTACAAGCTCTCACGACTCAATATATAATCCAATATATAAAATCCGATTATAACAGATCCAAAGAATTTGATATGCAATACATATCAATGGAATCAATAAAAGTATCATTCGATCCAGTAGTTGATATACCTTTCTTGTACTCTTTCTGCAGTGATGAGGTGCAATTATTACTTGGATCTGAATTAAAAGATATTGTAAATGGAAGTACTGTAGTGCATGTGATATATTTTGATGATGTGTCGATGTATTTTGGTTGAAGTGAGTGTGAGTGAGTGAGAGCTTAACTGATGTAACGTGATCGCCACAATCCATCAAAATTCATAACAATTGTTAACCCTTGATTTATTCAAGAGTTAGGAACGTCGCCAATATTTGTGTAGAATAGAGTAAAGCACATTAGGTAATGTGCTTATAATGTGTGATTTGTGAAAATTGGAAATAAAGCATTGTTTTTAAATCAATCTGTTGTGAAATTGAGAGACTTTAGCAGTTGATTGTGTAGCAAATGAGGTAACTTGTGAAACGTAAACAAAAAACTTTTGGGTCGAGATTAAATCTGGAGCTGTGAGTTCTGAGCTAACCGTAAATTATCATTATTAATCTCTAAGCTCTATTAATTCCAAGGATATTTGACGTTTAGTTTTAATATTTTATTTTGAGCCTGAAATATATAATACAGCAGACAAATTTTATGACAATATTGAAAAATACTACGTGAATAACAATGAAGTTGGTGTCATTTTGTTACGGTATGCACTATTTACTTTATATGTATAAGTAAGATTTTGTTAAGGATACACGCAACGTTCACCATAAATTTACAAACACAAAAACTATCCTCCATTGTAAGAAATTCTTCAACTATAACTTTAAACTTTCGCGGTTCTTACTAATATAAAGTTTGTAGGAAACGGGAATCTTACACAGTTCCATGCGCCATGGTCACTTTCGACTGAACGCCATTATATGTATACCAAAATTTATATAATTTTTAAATTTATAGTGAATGTACCAATAGTGTATCCTCAATAAAATCTCGCTGTAATTAAAATATGCTTCAGTCATAGTTACCATAAAAACAGATAGGTTAAAACGAATCCAACTATAGATAGGAAGAGGGCCAACGAAATAATCTCGTAGGCCGCTTGAAATACTCCGCGAATGGCTGCGTTGACGATATTCAAAGTCAGTTTTGTGAATTCGTAGACAATCTTCAGAAAATAGTCCATGTCACTGCGAGCACCAACATCATCGGTGGATTGTAATTAATAAAAAATACATCAAAAATATACATAACCTAACATAAATATGTAAAAGTTAAAAGACATTTGAAATCAAAACGCATCAACCAGTATGTCTTTCATACGACGCTTAAAACGTCACGTTTACTTTGTTTTTATCAAATACAAAGGAGTTTTTACATACCTGTAAATTCTTGTTGGAATAAAAGAAGCTATTAAGAACTGTCGAAATAATCTGTTTACCGGTCTCAAAGTTAAGACTCGAAAGCATCCTAATTGGCTCCTAAAATAAATATGCGCTCACGCCCGTAACCCAGAGGGGTAGGCAGAGATCATGGATTAACATTTGGCGCGATCCTGGCACACCTCTCTCGCTTCTTCCACATTCATACATCTACGCATGCATGTATGAATGTGGAAGAAGCGAGAATAATTATCTTATTATTTTAATCACACCATTTGAATTGTATAAATAAATAAAACACCTTTGACCGGTGATTGCGTATTATACTCATACCTATAGTATACAATGTTTTTCGTTAAAGCATAGGTTATCTTGGAATTATGCTCATATCAGCTTGAACCGATCCACTGCTGGAGAAAGGCTCCTATTCTGTCATACCACCGGTTTCAAATCCACATCCAGCTCTTTACCCTAACTGTTATCGATCTATGTAGTGATCTGCCAACTGGTCTCTTTGCTTCTCAAGGCCACCTCTCCGTCACCGCCTCAATCCACCTATCAATCCGTCTAGCCAAGTGTCCGTCCCACCTCCACTTGAATCCGTAATGCCTTGTCGTAACTCGAGCACACGTGTTCCTTGTCGAATTTCCACATTAAGGAATTTTATCTACGAGAGAATTGGCCAACATGTCTTGCTCAATTGCACGTTGTCTTACTTTAACTTTGTGCATGTTGTCTTTCAGATTTTCTTATAATTGATGTAAATAAATGATTTCGCAACACGGAATAGAATCATAACTATATAAAGTATGTATTTTTGATTTTTTAAATAGAAAATAAAATACCATAGGTCTATCTAATAATTGTTCTAAGTGAGACAATCATTAGGAAACATTAGAATTTATTTTTATAATTTACGTACCCCTATTTATTTATTTTATCTTTTGTTTCTGTGTGTCTTCTTAAATAAATAAAAGATAATAATCAAGCAATTAAGTTGTTAATTCACAAAGAGTAAGCAATCAGTGGTTACTTCATAGCGAAATTTATGATACCTTTTGATAAGTTAAAATATGAAGTTCATTAAAGGTAAAAAGTTTTTTATTAATTCAGGAACTCTCTGGTAAGCTAATTATTCTTCTTTCTTGTTTATTATCTGCCTACATTCCGTAACAGTATAATTTAACATTAAAAACTGTTTCGGTCTGTGTTATTAATGCGACTGTCACTTAAGAACGTTTTTAAAGTTATTTGTAACTTTTATTATCATTATCTAAAAATGTATTAAAACACCAAATATTCTAAACAATATCACATAAAAAAGTGTTAACCCGGCTGCGGGATCGCATGTGTGGTGGCAAGTGGCATAAGTAACCAGTTGTCAGGATCACCGAGAGAGTAACCTTCTCACGGTGCGGGCAGTCTCTAAGAAAACCGCTTTCTTATCGAACTGCTTAGAGACAGCTTATTGAGATTTTAGTCGACGTTCCCTGTTAAAAGTCCGGTCGCAGATTCGACCATCGAAGTAATGGTAGCCGATTTCATTCATTCATTCATGGCGGTAACCTCGTGAGCTAAAGTCCGAGTATTTCATCAGCTGTTCTTTCCCACGACAATTATAATTGAAATAATATTCAAGATAATCAAATATATGTCCGACAATCGTATGTTTTAGACTTATGTAAACATGCTATGTATATTAATATTATTTACTTACGGAGGGCAAATTGAAAACATTTAGAATAAAACATGCTGGATGTTATGCAAATACGAGGAGAGTTTCAAACTGGTTATGACACAAAATCATTATGAATATGCATAAGGGAACAAATCAGGGTGGATTCTAGCATTCCGAAGAACATCCAACGCAGTATTCATTAAATCTGAATTAATTTGGAGATTAAACTAATAAATTCAAAGTAGAAATTATCGACCTTTTAGTTTGATGTTAATTTTCTATATAACTCAAATGTGAATGGTATTTTTTTCCTAAAAAAATTGCTTATTATCTAATCAAGAAGGTGATCTAATATCATAACAATAAAATTATCCCCTGTCAAAATTATCCTTCCTATTTTCACCATTAGTATTACGGTAAGAGTTTGTCGTCATATCGTTTAAGGTGTCGAAGTCAAAAAGTAAAAAAAAACGATTATTAACTAATCGCTTATTTAATTTTTTTTCTATTTAAAGGTAACATTTATGAATCAGATAAGCTTGAAAGTATTGGAACACGAAACCTGTTTCAAAAAACTACTTAAAGCTACTTTACTCGATAACTATGAGTTTCAGCTTCCAGTAACTTTGCACCGTTATGATTCAATAAACTGTTCACTTGGTCAATATTAGTTCGAAGCAATGAACTATAAGCGTAAGCTTTGTTTTTATTTGAAAGGCTTTTATTCAACTTTAGAAATTTTCATCTAGGATTCGAATTAGGAATATAGTATAAGAAAAAATAGGTGCGAGAATTGAACAACCTTTGCTAGTGGCAAAGGTTGACCCCAAGGGTCGTTAACGCCCACTTCCTACCCCAATCACCTCATTTATCAGCGCCCACTGTTGATTTCGATCTCAATTAGGTATCATTAATCAGTATTCTGAAGTAATGTTACAAACATAAATTGTTTGCAAAAGATAGTATGAAAAACATTTGTAACTCAAAGAGACTTATCGGCGATATGTTAAAAATTTGAAAGTTTGTTCTTATTTATTCTCCATAACTATGTAAGAAGTGCTCCTGATTTGGTTGTTCTTATCGCTATTTAATTGGTACTTCAAGGGATCAGTTTGTTTGAAATATATTTTAAACAAATTTCAAACTTTCAATATCATTACATATTACCAAATGGAATAATAAGATGGAATGCTTATGAAAGTGTCATAAAGTGTATTTATTAAACTTGGCTTTGAATATACTAGTGCCACTAATATTATCAATGCGAAAGTTTTTAAGTATGAGTGTTTGTTATTCTTTCACGCAAAAATGGCTAAAGATCTTAATGAAATTTGGCGCAGAGATTGATTACAGTCTGGAATAACTTCTACTTTATATCCCATAAAAATGTACGGTTTCCGTGGGATGATTTTTGTTGTCTACGTATCTATTCCGAAACGGCTACACGAGCAGAACCCGGCGGATGACTAGTGTTATATATTTTCGTTGTATTAGAATATCTATGTACATATTTTCATAACAAAAAAACACTATTCAAGGATAACCTGCGCTGGCACAATTGATTGTTCAAATTGGAATAAAATGGATTTAACTCTAGAACGAGTCTTTTTCAAAGAAGATATAAAAGGGTTACTACATTCGTACACGTTAAACAAATAAAGGCGAGCATATGCACTACAATTTTTAAACACCCTGTGTAACAAATAATGTGTATATGAACCTAAAGTATATTGATATTTGAAAACGGACGCATTAATCCGGGGACCGTCAATCACGTGTGAGACATATGCGCTCATTAACGTATATTTCATATCTGTTTACAGAAGTGAGAAGTGTGCGCGGGGGAAGATTCAAAGCAACGGTCAAACGCTATACATTCTATCAAACCCAAAAATGTGTTGCCAAGAGATGGTCGACTCCGCCTTAAAGTTTCAGCGATTAAAAAGCCAAGAACTAGACTATAGTCCCCTCTTCCTACCTTAATTACCTAATATGCAACTTTTTTCTCATAATTTTTTGTTTGCATTAATAGGTAAAGACTGAAATTACGGAACTGATTTTAATATTATTTTAACAGTAGAATTTCAATATTTTGTTCACAGAAGACACTAACAAGAAGACACACAAAATAGACTATATTAGAAAGTTTCATTAATTCTGCAATGTTTTATAAACCCAGCCGATTCCAGTTACAAACCCTTAGTTAGTTATTAATACAAAATTAATGTCCCGTTTGGCTTCTTCTTCCATAAAAAACCAGCCAGATGTGTTATGTGTTTGTAATAGAACTTTTTTTGTCATACTATTTCCTCAATTCTTGTTTTAAAATATGAGACATCCAGCAAACACTAGTGAGATGTTCAAATAAAAATTTCATATTCCTCTCCGGGACTCGGGAGTGTAAATTATTGTTCAGCCCTTTGTAGCGAATGCTAAAATGAGATTGAATATGAAAGTCAACAAGTGTTAAAGTCAACATTTTCTCCCGGTTATAAGACGTCAACCTTTCCCCGAATACCTTCACACTCATGAACATTGTTCTGTTATTCGGGACAATTGTGAATTTTTCGTTTGATTTCATTATATTCTTTTGATGTGACAGACCTTTTTTTTCTTTTGCTTGTATTTGTGTTCGTTTGTAAACGCGCTAAAATAAAAGTTTATTTGTTTAACGGAAATTGGTGAATAAAATAACATTTATGAAAAAAAATGGAACACTTTGATGATGAATTTAATAGAATCGAATCGTAAGTCATTGACATTGGTTTTGTTTTATTAAACAAATGGTTTAGAAAATACCCATGTTTCGAGCAGTGATCCCATCAAACGAACTTACGTTAAACAAAACTCCTAACAAAAGTGGGCCAAGCAGAACATACATACAACAGAACATAGGCCATGGAGCCAGAAGGTTCGAAAAAGGTTGCAAGGTTGACAAGCCTCACGCAAAGAGGGCCTACTATTCAGTCGAGATTATAGGAACCCTCTAAATGAGGGCGACAAGGGGCTGATGTTTGTGCCGATCAATGGGCAAGGCCAAGTCGTCGCCAAGTTTACATAAAATCCAAAATAAGTTTCTTGTTGGTTTAAGTATATACGCACTGGTAACATTCATATGGTACGTCTGACAAACTGATCGAGGTGCTATAAACTTTTCTCCTATAACTTCAAATAATACGGACCTTCTTGAAAACAGGAAAGCCATAAATCTCCTCTAAGTTAGATAAATCTTGTGATTTGTAAGGTACTCGTATCAGAAAAACGAAAACGTCTGTTAGGTACAATATACGCTGACGCCTTCTTTTGCTTTCAAGACTTCTATTCATCACTTTGATTTATTTTGCGGTATTCTGTGAAAGATGTTTTGTTTTGTAGTTTAGTCTAGATATAGTGCTCTAGTATTACTGAATTGATGTTATATATTTTGGGGACAGGACCAGAGACCTAATCCAAATGCGAACTTTCGAGACCTGTGTTCTTGGCGTAGACTTTTGTGTACGTAATTTATTGGTTCTTGGAGTTCCTTAGTTAATAATTAACAATCATTTATAAACATTCACGTGAATGTATATTTTAACAATATATCTATCAGTAATATTGGCGCCAGGCAGGATTAGACTGTACTGTCTACTGTGTAGTGCCATACACGGTACGAACCATATCGCCCCTGCATAAGTGGGTAAAGTTCGCGGAGAAAAATCTATTAGTAATATATTAATAAGATCTTTGTATTGGTACACTTTTTTGTAAATTCTTTCAGTAAAATGTACGTCCATAACACCAACGACAAAACTTTTTAGAGCGCCATCTCTTGTGCAATAATGAAATCATTGCCAAAAGTGCAAAATCTTACGACATGGCACATTGATATCTACTTAAAATATAACCTTATAGAGTTATGGTAGGTACTACACCTAGCTATTACACGTCACAGGTTCAGAGTACTAAGATATTTATAGTACCTAGAATGTAGGTGTTCTTTACAATGTATGCTATGAAGTGTCTACATCGTTACTTTAAGCTGTAGTACGGTAGATAGATTCGAGCTGGAACATCAATACTCTCAAAATAACTACATCTAACTAACTGTATCTTTGAACTTTACACTCCGTGTACAGCGTGTCATGAACGTTACGTTCCATAAAGCAACATAACAAGGTCAAAGTATCCTGTAGCTGAAGCAACTCAACGATATAAATTTATGACTGTCACTTCTAATTTTAAATAACGTTGTAATAAAATAACACAGGCTGTCATCAGTACTGCCGACAGACGTGAAAACTCAAAACAGTACCACGTGCGATAATAGTTCAAAAAGAAACCCTAGTAATAAATAGATAATTATGTACTTAAGCCCGTCTCCCAGAGGGGTAGGCAGAGATCCTGGGGCGACCCCTACCAACATCAAAACTCCTCCCATCTTAAGCATATGACATAGATATTGCAATGTGACCGACCGATTGCCGTCTTCGTCATCTTATAATCGGAGTATATATATTAGGTATATTATAAATTGTCGGCAAACTGTGAACCGTACGAAGCATTAACAATTTTACGTGTCATTTCTCGACAGTTTACCGTGTACACAGTGTATATGCAACGTTATTACTTTTCACGAGACGCTCGAGCTCGAGCGAGAGCGAGCAGCTGTCATAACTTCAAACAAAGACTAAATCTGCGGCGTTAAAGTGTTATTTTAATTTATCGACATTTTAATGTCGACTTCGTTTTACTACGCAATCATAAATTAGAGAAATGTTTGAAATGAAATCGCTCGACCTCAATTATTTATCGTGCTTTAAAGCGGTACGTTAAAAGAAGCTTTGATGTTTACAGATTTCGGGGCAAAATTTTCAGGTGAGCTTTAAGCGGAGAAACAATATGTTGCATTGTTTGGAAATCTTGTTCTGTATACATCTATTATGCCTTATTTAGATCTTAAACAATACAATGTCCATAATGTATACGTAAAAGAATGCTTTTAAATGCATTTCAAATTTAACTTTGAAATGTATCGAATTATTTATTTATTTAATTCAAATTATTTTCAACAAGTTCCTCTGTTTAATAGTGTTATTATTACTAATAAAAATGCCTGTTGAAATGAATCAGAAAAACATTGATGACTACTACATGTAAATCTTCTACTTAAGAATGTAAACTATATTTTAGAATCGTTGTGGAACGTCAATTCAAAGATTTATAAATTACGGAGATGAGATATTATTTTCCGTAACTTCATTTTTTTGTGATGGTATTCTACAATTTAGAGTGGTCAAGAACCACGTGATCCCAGCGCGGACTTTTTTAAAAATAACTCTTTGGAAGTTACTGCGTTGATTATAAAACCAAGTTAAGTTACCGCTAGACTTTGTTTTATATCCAGTCTTTTATCAAGAATACTTTTTATACGAGGACTACCAACCATTGTGAATCATTACCACGATAAAACAATAACGTATCGACAGTCCAATAACCCCATAGAATAAACCATTTATGTCACGAGGTACCGTACAACCGACAATCAAATAGACAAATTATGTGAACGTGAATTAATAAGTATGCAAAAGCGATTAGTGGTTTCGTTTATTGCAAATTCTCCGCTGGTCTCGACTG
The DNA here is from genome assembly GCA_029849275.1 of Papilio elwesi. NCBI lineage: Eukaryota > Metazoa > Arthropoda > Insecta > Lepidoptera > Papilionidae > Papilio > Papilio elwesi. The sequence goes on along the minus strand of CM056700.1, from coordinate 7,597,256 downwards.
GCCATATAAAAGGCCACCATCAAACGGAGCGTGTATCGCGAATACATAATATCATCGGACCCCGGAGTGTTTTGGAAGCGAGACACGTCGACGGAACTCGAAATTTCTACGGCTGTCCGAAGAGGAAATGGCAACAGTTACATGTGCAAGATGGTAAATTAAGTTGTACTATGTATTGCAAATCAATTTACTGGCAGTAAACTGAATTGTATGGCGAAACTACATAAATATGTGTGTGTACCGTGAACTATAATATGCTTTCTTTTACAAACGACTTTAATATTAACAAAATTATGCATAAAATTCAAAAATTTCAAATATTTTGTTATTCAACATTCAGATTGAAATTGGGGGCAAGGTAGCGTGCACTATATTCAATAAAGTATTCTATCGTGCCGGAGCATTTAATAAAATAATAATTACGCACTACGTCTATGAGACTTGATTATTATTTTTTACTTTACTTTTTATTACAATATGACTTCATTACTTGTCGAGGTATTACAATCCTGGAAGACCCAGAAGCAAAAGTAAAGTAGTAACTTCTTAAAAAAAAGTTCTTCTGGACGTCCAACGAAAATTTATATCGATCAGATTAGTAGCATGAAAGGCGATATAAGAAGTACAATCAACCCACGATCAATGGTAGTAGGCTGAGGTACACAACTGGCTGGCATTTTGTCGACTTACAAAATGTTTGTGTAATGTATTCATAATATTTGATATTTGTAAGAATATAATTTAAAAATAGTAGACAAAAGTGCCGCATGCAAGAAATATCTTTGAACGAATGTTTACAATAGCATTAGAAAATGGACACAAGAACACTGGGAGGATTAAAATTTAAAGTAAAAGTGTGTCGCGATATTTGTGCGAGGGATTAGAATTGTTATCATTGTTGTAGATTTTATCTCACTGGATGATTCGTGACCTCGTAGGTGACATTAACGATTGGACATACATTTATCTTCCGCGTCATACCATCCATGCATTAATTTCCTTATTTTTATTTACGCCTTTTAATTTAATAGGGATAGACAGATCAAACAATAAATATGCTTTTTTAATCTTTCTTAAGAATCTACTTGGCGATATGCCCAAATCTGTTACAGATACGAGCGTATAGCCAAAAACTGTTAAAAGACAAATAGGCTAACATCGAAAAAAGGACAAAAATATTTATATTCAATTATTCATAAATTTGTACAGAAAAAATTACGCAATGTCTAAAATGGCATTCAAATTTCAAACGATCAGTTCCTAAGGGAGGTTAAAGTTCGTATTCAATTTTCGAACATCAACATTTTAACGGTTTTGACATTATTATCCTGGAGAGAGCAAAATGTGCTCGAAAATGGATACCTTACCTCGATTAATAAACGAGTTGTCAGATGTGTTTAACTCTAAGGAGTGAAGCCTTGTTGATTATTTGGCAACTGTGGTAAATTGCAATTATAAAACAACATTCCGAGGGAAGACTGTCTAGTAGAGGTAGCTATAGTTTTGTTCTAAAAAAATCATTATTTTAATATAGCAATGAAGTTTTATTCTTCTGAATAATTTTGTTAAGATGTACTAGACTCCTATATGTTGAGTACTGTACTACCTACTACTTTTAACTCACTAATAATTAAGTGGCGACGAGATCCTACAGTAATACAACATCATCTGCCTTCATTCCAGTCGTCACTCCCTTCTTCACCATATCCTTCACATGCCGTACTTCCCTCTTTATAACTTGCTCATACCATTCTAACCTTTTCCTTATTTTATCTATCACTGCTACTGTCGGGTTTCCCCTAATATTGTTCAAATCGTTTCGTATCATATTCATATATGTTCACTCGCTTTATATTCGTTCTATTAGCTGCCCAATTATACAGCAATACAAAGTTAGAGAAAAGCTCACACCACGAAGCATTGTATCCGTTATGAGCACAGAATAAAACAGTTCAAAATATTAATGATCATTTTCATTTTTTTTATACTTCATCAGCCATGAGAATCCCCCTGACTTACAGCGTGCTAAAGTCTAGCTCTATTTTTTTCTCCACTTCCACATGAACCCATACATGAACATTGACGAAGACATATACAGAGTTGGATATGTAAACCGACCCTCCCGCCACTCAGGGGCTTCCCGTGTAACCTAAGACTTCCCTATGGTATCCAGTCCAAATATTATATCAACGTACAAAATATTAAAATCTAAGAATGTCTAAATTTAACATACGCTATTCTATAAATGAGAAGTGAACTATGAAAGTATACTTCAATAACGAATAAAAAAGATAATTAGGTAAAAAAATTACCTCGATTCGTATTTTTTCAATACGACAAAGATTTATCACTACAAGATGATAAAGTATAATTACAGCGTTACTTTTATTGTTACGCGTTGATAATCGTCGTAGAGCCTCGATTGGCCACAAGTTTAGTGACCCCGTGGCAGGCAGCGTCTCATATAACGCCCGGAGGCTGGGGGCTACTCGTAATTTTCAGTACCGCTCTGAATCTGAAAGGATCACATCAGTCGGCGATAAGTCGCCGTCGAGTTTAGTTGTGTATGCGCTAGTCCGCTCTCTGACTTGCGCGGCATCGCGTAAATAATATCGCCTTGTTATCCAAAATTACTTAATATTTTTTACTATTATTTGTTCATCTGTGAAAATTGTGGTCACGTGATTAAATGCACGATGCGTTTATGACATTTTGTGCTAAAAAAAACTTATTCAATGACATTTTCAAACTTTCTATAGTTAAAATTTAGAGATCACTTCTTGAATTAGCATTCCCATATTTTTGACGTAATTTATAAACATTCGTAGTGATTGGTAAAGAAACATACTGGCACGTTAATTTTGACGTTTGTTAACATGCAGTGTTTGAAAAACAATTAGAGTTTGAAACGTAGGTAACGAGTGAGTTTATGTTTTGACTGGCGGCTTCCTGCGGGCCCGACAACAGGCGGAAGTTGTACACGAATAAGGAACGTAAGCATCGAAATAGCACCGAACTTCATATTCAGCGAAACGGTAATTTTGTTGCATGTACACTTGTAATCTGACATATTATGCTTCCTATTTATTTTCTATGCTGCAATAATTTATTTTAACCGCTCTCTTTTGTAGGCATAAAACAAACAGAGCTTTGCCATTTTTAAGAAGTCTCTTAGTATATTTATGTGACATTGTGTAGTACTATAAGACTATCTATTGACACCCGACATCGATCGGTTCAATTAAAATGTATAAATGATAGTGTAGCTTTCTAAGAGTAAACGTTAAAATTATTATGGAATTATTCTTATCAGTTCAGTAGTTTCAATGTTTACCAACTACAAACAATATTTCGCCTGCATAACATCAGCTTTTTTCTTATTATAACTGTGCATTTGAACCCGTAATAACTACTAAGACGTAATTACTAAGAGTACTAGATCCCAGATACATTTGAGGATGAGCCTAAGACAAGACTAATACAAAACAAACTTGAGTGATCTTCAATTATACAAGTTTTGTATTTGTACGCTGAGAATTGAACCGGAAACACGCTCAGTTAAGGGGTGCACTAACTGTTAAGCTACGTAGTCGTACAATAAATCATATAAATAAATACTGTGCTACGAAATCGTATGAGTAAATAATTGATCAATAATTATTCGACGCGTCACGGCCGTATAACGCCCGTAATAATTGTTATGGCAAACGTTACACTTCCATAACAATCTGCGTAAGGAAATGGAGAGGAAAATCGTCTCATTAACCAAATCTTATAATGGTTTTTATATAGTTATAAGTAGTTGTGGAAATATTCTTGTCAATATAAATTAGAAAGGAGTATATTCGATAAGTCAGTAACCTTACGTACAATTGATTTTTAAATTGTCACCGCGGGGCAATTAATATTGTTTATTGTTTAGCCCATTATATTTTTAACTGCCATATAAATCGATTTCTTACCGACCTCACTGAGTTAAATCTTGAGACCTTGACCAATAAATATATGTAGGACATTTATTTGTATTATTTATTTTGACACTGGTTGAGCGTTTAATGACATCTGTTGCTTGAATGGGCCAACTCGACCGGTAAAATACCATCTCACAGAAGACAAGCGTGTAGTAGAATAGTTGCGTCTGATAAGTGAGATGCTGAAGGCCTATTCCACTTCCTATCCTTTTCTAATAAGGAAGGAATGGGAAGAGATTTTGAAGAAGGGAATGGATAGGAAAAGGAAATATTCTTTATCTGTTCATCCCCTCCTATGTCTATTAAAGGTGGGCAATGCATTTGCAAATACTTGTTGGTGATACCTATGAGGGGTGGTCATTTAATATCGGGTGAACCTCTTGCTCTTGGGCCACCTTCTTCTATAACAACAATGCAGAGATAGTCACTGTGCTAAACGTGTGAAATAGAGACAGATGTTTTTGTATAATCAATTATGAAAATGGTCATATGACAGTTCATATTTATGTAGATATATAGTTTGATAAAGATAGTTTGAGGAAAACCATTCCTTGAACTGCTACAATAGCAGATGACCTATAATTTGCATCTAAACTGACAAATTCTATGAGAATTGTTATTGCTATAGTGATAGATATAACCTTGATGAAAGATATTCTCCAAGTAATAATTCTACGAAGACGAAGCGAACAGCACCTGCTAGTAATAGTAACGTCTAGGTCATAAGTCCTCGCCATGTTCTGTATAAAAAGATAACGTTAGAGTATTTAATTATTATTTAGTTCGTGACAAATTAATATTGTAGAAGGAAAATATATATTTCAAACGATTAATAAAAAAATATTACACAATGAAAGTTTTTATTATATTTAATACACAAATTAAATTATAAAGATAATGCTTACATTAATTTAGCGTTGAAGTTGCAAAAATGGGTAATTGGCAGTTGTGGTAGGAATTCCTAAGCAGACATATTCTATTCCAAACGGGTCGATGACATATTGAAATTACGCTAATTGTCCGACTGTCAGGAGAATAATGTTTTGCACGGGTATGTTTTTTTAATGAGGAAAGCAGTACACTTTGGCACCCTCATATTTTGGAGCCAGACGTCTGGTGTTGGCCTCTTGGTATTCACTTACACCAACAAATGCCCACACCGGCTGAAAAAACCCTCTTTCTTCTGGACTTTCTTACACCACCACGGCATTACTTCATGGGGGAGGCCGCTGAGTCTTTGGTATTTTATATTTATTTCACCTTACACGGGTAATGTATGCATGTATGTTTGTCCTTCTGTTTTTGCAAATTGCGACCTCATATAGCCTAAACTGCTTCACCGATTTTGAATAGCTAGGTGCCATTCGATTTTTACCTATTCTTCCCCGGAGTTTCGCTATTATTAAGCGGTATTATATCTGTAAAGTAGTTAAGTAAAAAATCTTCTTCTTCTATACCATAGATAAATAAAAATATCACCTTAAAAATGTTGCCAGAATGTTTACTTATATTGGTTATTGATCACGTAAAGCGAGCACTCGACACGAAACCGTTCCGGAGCACAATTGGAATTTAAAACTTCGTCCGGGGAAGAACAAATTGCTCTTTAGTGAGTTTAAGCTGTTGCACTGATTTTACAGACGATCCCCCGGGGCGCACCTAATTTGATGAGGTCGGTTGATAACTGCCCTTTTGTAACTTAGCATATTAAGGTTGACGCTTTGAGTTTATTTGAAAACGTATTTCATAAGTTTTGAATTAAACAATTTTAAATTAAAACGTAATAGCTTAATTGCGTGTCGTATTCAAGTCCTTAAAAGTGTTTTGTTTTCTCATTAATATGGAAAAGCAAGAAAATGAAGAAAGAAAGAAAGAAAATCAGATTTAAGATATCTAAACATATTCTTAGCTAGCTAAGTTGCTCAGTCACAAGGAGTCGGAGCGAGGATCAGGCAAAAAATTAACATTTATGTTTTTGCAAAGTCGCAAAAGTTACGGTGATATAAAACAATAGGTACCAAAAACGACATAGGGTCCTTTAAGAAAAGAGGGTATCTACAGATCCTCTGATATTGAGGATGTTCATCAAAGGCAGTGATCACTTAGCTTTTAGGTAACGCGTTGTTTGGTTACCCCAACTTGCAACTAACAAGACTGGATATGAAAAGTCTATAGACTTCGAGGTGATCAAATGTTCAAAGCACGGATATAAAAAAAACGTGGAAAATCTTTAAAACAAAACATCTAATTTCGTCCAAATGTCAGCATATTATTTCTCAGCACTTCAAAGAGTGTTAGGGCATCTGCCTACATCGCGGATGTGATCGCGGCGCGGTGCGCTCCTTGCGATCAATTATTAATAGACACGGACAGACCGACAATACACATGGTGCGCTTCAATATTAGCTAACGCATGACTTTTACTCGTCACATTTAAAAATATCCCTTTAATTATGCACTTGACAGTAGTATTAATTTTTTATGTAAGCTCTGCTTGACAACTAATGGCTAAAATAGTGATGTCATCTAGTTATCGTAACCTATTTTTCATTATAGCATATTTAGACTATCATGTCGGGTCATACACCGTCCAAAAAATTGGAGCTATGCTTTTCGTTATTGAGTCACTATTGTGTCCATCAGTTCGCTGATCGAAAATTTAATGTTTGCTCAAGTCTGAATATATATAAATTTGTATATTGAGTAACCACAAATAGGCCTAAATGGGCCATTCTCTCCTAAACTATTAAAGCTAAATAAACGGACGCTATGTGATTTGTAGTTCTTAGTCTACGTTCACCTTATTAGGCATTGGGCTCTGATAATGGAATTAATTCCACAACTTCAGATATATAAACCAACACATTAAATTTCAACAGTATTATTCTAAGGAATTAAATTTCGAGTATTGTTCTGTGTTGACACAATATTCCGGAGCTCGGAGCGGGATCTAAGCTGTAAAGAGGCGTGAATCTTGTGAGGCTCCGACATACGTGAATGTTCTCCGGTATTCGAGTACCGGACAACATTCACGCCTATCGTATATTAATGTTAAGGAAAAAATATTATTTTTAAAACACACAAAAGTTATGTTAAGTTATATAAAGTTACATTTCGACAGGTTTTTTTTATTACAAGATATTTGTAAATTTTTACATGTTTTAAAATTAAAATAAAATACGAAATTTATAAATATAATTGGATAATGAACATATTATATGTACTAATTTTACGCTTTATACGCCTTAAAATTTTAGGCACTCAAAATAAAAGCTTGAAAGACAAATACGACCTATTTTATTGGCCAGCGAGTTTAAAAATCGTCTAGCGTGCGTGTCTTTAGAGGTTATATATTTTTAAGTTATATTGTTTACCTGAGATCATCAACAATATTCATGAGACATTTTGCAAGAATAGGACTATAATTTCGACTAATATGAACTCTTGATCGTCCGAGACCTCGCCATCATGCATGTTTTTACATTTTTGATGACTGTATTTTTATCGAGGGCCATAGTCGAGTACGTTTGACTCTGACAAACGAAAACTTCTAAACTTAATCAGCGTCTTTTCACTCAATTTACATTTGTTAAAGCCCGTGTGTGTGCGATCCCAATCCGTATTCCCGTGACGTATCACTTTAAAACTTTAAATTTATGGCAAACGTTTCGTTAAATTTGAATTTCGCAAAGGCAACGACTGCGAAGTACTAACGAGGTAGACTAAAGTCCAAGCTTTGTCAAAAGTTTTCACGGATTCAATAAATTTCTATTTGCAAAATAGTGCATTTTTTTATATTCTTTATAAAGTCGTTGACATTGTTGTTACGAACTATATGTTGGAGGCTCGGCAAAACTCAGAATAAACTTTGACATTGGTTTTATTTGAAGTACAACTGATGTACAGAAATTTAAACAGGCGAAAATATATATTTGAGTATAAGTAACACAAGTGGTATAAAAATAAATAAGATGATACTGTAGCATGCCAGCAACCTGAGTTGTATTGCACCAAATTGTAAATGATGCTGACATAAATAAGAATATTGGTTTTAATCTGCTGTATAAAGATCGCAGACTTAGAAGTAGTATTTTGAATAAATAAACCTTATGAATGAGAAGTTTCAGTATACAATAAAGAAACCAATAAGCTGCGTCTAGCTTTGACGACTCCAATGTTCCATTTTGTACTTTAGAACTCTTTAGTCCAAGTTCTCGGAGTCTAAGTTGTTTTTTTCATAACTCTTCAGAATTGGGCCTCCTTCTATGTATAAGGCACACTGGGAACTGTGTTCCGATATTGTATGAAACCCACTTCCACTGAGGGGATTCCAAGATGTTGTATCAAACCTACACGGTATATTTGCATTGAGAAAGTATGTGACAGAATTTTTATTTGTTACAAAATAATCATATCTGTGAAATAATAAAATATATTTGTCTTGCGAAAAAATCTCATAAGTTGAAACCGATCCGTGGACATCTGTTCATGTCGTGTATAAAATTAGACTACGTTCCATTCCCCAAGAGGAGAATTTTATATTCTGTGAGATTTATCCGAGATTAGGTAGATACTACATGTCTACGGAATTTCACTTAAATTAAATTAAAATTTTCAATTTCAATGCGACGACAATGCATTCAACGACGACGCCCAAAAGAATGACGTTAGAGTACACGAAATACAGCATATTATTTATATACATGAAATTCAAAATAATTGGCAAGGGTAGCATGCAACAACCACATCTGTTGCACGGATGGGCTGGCTCTACCGGTGAAGTACCACAACCTCACAGATGACCACCTCCTGACCAAAAACATTTGATTTCTCTGTCTGCTCTTATTTAGCGATCTTTAAGATTACGTATTATATTATGTATTTACTCGACTTTCCCAGAAGGTGAGCAAGGTTTTTCGTTTAACTATTAACCTGGAATTAAGAAACTTAAATTGTTTAACCTGGAGCCTAAACGGCTTTGCCCATATTATTATTTTGAAGAATGAAATTTTTGAAGAGGATTTTCATAGCAAATTTAATGAATTATGATAATCAGAAAGTCAGTTGAGTTTTTTGTTTTGTAAATTAACTATTTTGTTTACCTATATTTTATTAATAATAATGTAATTAAATAATAATTAATCATTTTTGATTCGGTGACAAGGAATCTTGTCGCCAGATTGGTGGCCTAATTCTGTATGTCATCCTCACTACTTTATCATATTTTGAACCTGGGTACGTTGTTCATTGGCACCCGATAAAGAATAAGAGACAATTGAAGCAACAACAAGAAAGAACTTCTCTCCTATTCCATCCTCTCATTTTTCTACGTAAAATATGGCAATGGTGGTCTGGTCTTCTACAGGTCATCGTGTCGGCCTTGGACTTTCATACAGTTTTTTGAGACCGTGTCCTCGCATCGATTTAAATCTGAGCGTTATGATTTATTTATTCAAAAGTGTGACAATATTGAATGATGATACTGCAGTTAGTATTTGCTCGATCAAGATTCCGTACGTGACTGCGACGGGGAGCGAGTAGCTTGCTCACTGGCTTAACGCATAGCGAAGCCACTGTTATGTGCACTGTTAAACAAACAAAAATTTATCTGTACCTGTAGACGTAGACCAGCGATACCTATAAGTTGTTTCATTGCAAGATATGGTTGTTCTAAACAAACTAATGTCATTTATGATTCGGCCATTTGTGGTTTTGTAGAAATCGTAAAGTGAAGTGAAATTGTGTCATATGATTAGGTTAAGTTTGCAAATGCAAAAAATGTGAAAGAAGTTTAAAGAAATATAAATTTATTTTTAAATAAAAAGTGCGAAACAAAGTAATATTACATAATTGTACACGTACCATTAATAATCGTCAATTTTTTACGAGCTCCCGGCTTTTATGTCTCAAATCTTTCCCTGGCATTTCTTTTTTAATGTGTACAGTTACGTAATGAGAATACTAAGTAAGTTATGTTAGATGTGAGTTATCATAGCATACACTCTATGATTTATTTACTAACATACAGTATTCTTAAAAAATATAAAAGGCGACGTTTGTACGCATGAATGTTCCTTATAGACACACTCCCAAACAGCGGACTGACTGAATTTTTCAGATGGAAAACTTCAGATTGGCCTAGCTGGTGTTCCTGTGAAGTTAGGTAGCGATTAAAACCCATATAATTAGTGCTGAAGCCGGGGCGATCACTGATATAAAAGGAAATAAACAATAGGTACCGCAGATCCCATCCCTTCCGCCTCTTATTTTTCCTTGTCCACTCTGACTTCTTTTCCTCAAAAAAAAACTCAAAGGAAAAAGAAAGGTTAAAGAAAATACTGATTCTCTTGTGTTCTATCCAATTGTATGTGTCTGGAGACAAAGATGACTAGATTTTTTAATCCTTATTGGCGTATAATACATTTTCTGGAATAATCGTATGTAATATGATAGTATTTTGCCGAGTGTATCTGTTCAAGTCTGATAATAAAAAAATCAAACACAGTAATCACTAGATATAGATTTGTATGTTGATTTGGTGTCAACATACTAATCTACAACTGTTATATAAAAATATCGGGACAACATACAATATGTTCTTCACGTATATGCATGCTAATAATGTTAATCAAAGATTTGTTATATTAGCAGGACGTCATAATGGGTATGCTAAATAGAATATACTACTTTGGCCTTGGTTGTAATTCTCTAGTTTATTTAATGAATTTCTGCTTACTCATTAAACTTGACGATTCAGTTGTGTGCTCGTAGAACATAGAACAATCTCACTAGGACGTTGTGAAGACGTCGTCAGCTACTCAGACCTCCAAAGATTGCCATGTAGAGTAGCCATGAGACCCCGTCAGTAAGTTTGTTGGCCTTGTCAGGAGTACAATATATCGTATTTCTTTTTAATATACGTCGTAGAAAAATAGATAGAGAAACAGGTCTTACTACTTATTCGCTTTTTAATAATCTCGTACCCATTACCAAAACATCGATATGGTAATGCTACGACTGGCTTAGCCGTGGCTTTACGCTGCCAAAAAAAATCACATAAAACATATTGTCATCTCAGTTTGTTTCAGAGAGAATGATACAGAGAAAAATTGTATCGCGACACAATTTTACGCCAGTGGAAATCCACGGTAAGGCTTAATTAATATATAATTGGGAACCTTTCTCACACATTTACTATTTAAAATTTTTTGTTGGTCTGTAAAGTCTTTGTTTATAAAAAATTAGAGAAGTAAAATATAAACATTTTTGTAAGCAAATTTCAAAGCATACCGATTATAATGAAATAATGTTGTTATTAAATACTTTAAATGATTGTTGTACAGTAACATGGAGCGGTGATTATAATAGATTTATTTAAATAGCCAAAAGCCCAGGATTACTTGGACAAACGAGACGGGCTATAGCTCGGATTAACAAAAGTAATTGAGATTTAGATGTTACTGTAATAAAATGGAACGATTAAATACAATTAACCTTCATACTTATACTTTCTACAGTGATATATTACTATTATTACCAGGTGGTATGATAGTGGCAGTCAGGTGGTTTAGTACAACCATCCATAAAAACAACGATTTACATAAAAAACACAGACAGTCAAAGGACTACCGACAGAAGTGAAAACTCAAAACTGCGACAATTGTTCAAAAATAAGCAAAAATGAACACTTATATCTTAAAAATACAGTTCAAAACCGAATACAAGACAAATAAATGGAAAAAAGTTCGTCGAAACTGTTCCAAATTTAAATAAACATATTGCGCTGACGCTTGTTGCGCATGTCGATCTCGCGAACCTATAAGATTTTCCCCCAACAAATATCGTCTAACGCGGCTGAAGAAGGTTTCGCGTTTTCATTATTTTTCCGAAGTAGAAATTGTTCTTCAAAGACAAAGTCGTCAGCAGTAGTATATTATAGTTCCATCAGTCAAGATATTTTTATTTGTACTTTCCCCTAAAATGATTACTTAAATTCGTTATAACTCGAATAGTTTTTGAATGTCACTTATAAAACTTTAAAGTATAAAATATATTTTGAATAAAAAGCCAATTGTTATTATAAAGTTTTTATATAAAATATGAACAGCGTTACTTTAAAAGCTTTTTAAACAAAAGAAATTTGCATAAAGGAATGTCTGAAGTTTGGTAGTTTTTATAATAAACAATACACAAGTAGAATGGTCTGAAGTTCACAAGCCTGAAAATTACGATGCGAGGTAAGAAAATTTCATTTAATTTTGTCGACGCAGTTACATTTTCACTTTGAGCTGCAAAATAATTTTTATTTTTATTCATTGTTACCAAACTTTTAAATGGTATATGTTTTTTCCTTTTTCTCTCGTCAACAATTATGTAAAGTGATGGCAAACGTGCAAGCGGCGCATTTTATGATATATGATCACCTTTGACACATAACATGTGATGCTGCCCACGCTAATATTTGCCAGTTGACATTATTGCCATGTAACAGGTTAAAGTACGTTAGTTCTCGCCCCATAATCGTACTTGTTTGTAATTGTTTAATTACCAAAGTGACACATTATAGATGACAATATATTCTTTGATTTGCCATTGGCGTGATTTTTTGTTTTCATTTTTTATTTAAGTAATGCGAGTCTCATGATACTTCGAAATAAAAGTTTTTGTTGTAGAAATTACTTTCACTACTATTTTTTGTATAAGGTATGAGAAGTAGTAAATAATGATTACATCGAAATTTACTCCTAATTCAATGAAGCAATAAAATATAATTTTGTAAGACAATTGAAAACGTTACCCATACTCTTTATTAAGAGCTGGTTACTAGTAATTTTTATACTTCATTTAAGTCAAATAAAAAAGTATTGCTTTTAAGGTTATATATGAGTATATAAATGTATTAAAGTGCAAACCGGTGCCCAATATTAATAAAAGTTTAAGAAGAACTATTATTTTTGTTACTTTTTATTACTTCGCTAAGAATTGTTTAAAAATTGCATATTCTTTTCCAAATAAAAGCAGATCGCAGATTATCTCCAGTATGAGATATATTTACTATTTAATCAAACTGAAATAAAAGCTGTCATATTATTGTTTTCACTAAATTAAATAGCAGAAATAATTAATAACACACCTTTAAAATACGTTTTTCATCCCAGACTGATTTCACAAATAATGTTCCTAAGTAATACCATTACGAAGAAAAAGGACCTAAAGGAAATCACTCTGTTTCGTTTGTATTGTACCTTTGTATACTTTTGTTACTATAATTTTTCACACCCTTTTTATCTACATTGAGAATCTTTGGCAAGAGAGATTTGGCTTTTTCGTCATAGTTTTGTAACTCAGTTCTAGTTTTTATTCGTGTAGGGGAGATGTTTGTTATATGTTTTATAGTAGATTTTGTGTCTGTTTCTAATCCACTCATTATTAATAAAAGGATTGGAAGGGGAACAGGATTTGACGGGGGAGGGGATGGATAGGAAAAGAAAATATAATTTTAAAATATTCTTTATCCCTTCTCTGTGTATTAAAAATAGGCAAAGCAACTGATTGTTGCAGATATATAAGGGTGGCGATCACTTGGCTGAATGGCTTGCTCGTATGCCACATTCTTCGATAATAATTCCTCTTAATGTTTAATATAATGTTATACCTAATAAGTAAAAGTATACAATTGACCACTACATCCCGCCGATATTCTTTGAGATGGTGGTACTTCCGAACTAGAACTATCCCGGTAATGAACGTTAATGAAGCTATTGATGCTTAGTTATATGGATTGAAGAATCCTAAAAGTCATTTGAAGGAATTCATCCGCATTGAATACATTCTGTTTCTCGGCGTACACTTGCTGAAAGTTGGTATAAAATGATGGTACGCGGTAGAAAACTGTAAGGATTAAAGATACAAAATAAACGTACATAATAAAAGCGTTGTAGCGTGGAAAAGACATGGTCCTCGTAGCCCGGATACCGAGTCGTGAATTAAATTAATTCATTTAACGTTCCTAATAAACTATGGTAAAAAAAATTACAGATACGATCATACGCGTGTATATCTTACTATTTGAAATGCGAATAGGAGTTTGTATGTTACGCTTTAACTCCTTAACGAAACAATCGATAATTGTGCAATAATTGTGAAATTGTGCACACACAGTATCAGGGTAAAAAGACATTTGGTACTTTACCTTACCTGTACTGTACCTTTTATAAAATAAAACTGTTCCCGAGGTACATAAATGTGATTTTCGAGGACTCCGGAATCCGTGCCTTCTGCACTGAGTTTTCGTGCGCCCCTATGGAGCTGAACCGTAGTAGGTAGACTGATAGTATTTATCTCTCAGATTTTGTTTACCTTTATTTTTCACTGGATCATAGGTTATTAAGTCCAGAATAATTATTTTTAAACTTAATAACCATAATGATGTTAGAAGCTACCGAGTATGACATTATGTAATTTTTTTTATCGAATTTGAAAATCGACAATTCAATGGCGCAAACCTTTAGGAATCGGACGCTTAAGTTTTAAGTCGGATGCTTAAGGTGCCCTATGTTAATCCAGTAATATGACTGTTATTTCCACATAATATAGCAATAAAAAAGTTTTATTTACGGAATAATCTATTTTTATAGCGCTGGATTATTATAATGGCGGTCAGTGATACGCAGTGTAAAGTAACGGCGAACTTAACAAGAAGATTACATGATAGAAGCGCCCGACGAATAACAGTCCTCGCGAAATTTGACTATCTCGGCAACGGTGCTTTGATCGCGACAGTTAAAGGAGACTTCAACCAATAATTATTCCCATCTGGCAGGCAGCCGGCCTTAAATCTTTAGCCAAAACCTGTACAGTATGGACTACGGTCACGACCCCACATAACGTAGGAAATTGAATCAATGATTTATATAAGAAAATTAAATGTTACAAAATTAAAAACCAAATATTCTGTGATAAAATGAAGACGTCAAGTACGTGTCAGTGTTTCACAATAACAAAGGAACTTGTTTAAGAAAGGTCAATTCACGGTTAGAGCACACAAATAATAGTCAAGTAAATATGAGTAGATAAACCCTAACAAAGAGGTTCTTTACGAAGAGTAAAAATATGAAACGAAACGCTTATTCTTTGAACAACATACCCGATGCTGTTTTCATATGGAATAAAGACACGATATGATTCTTTTTTCAGATAATGTACGTGGTTTTAAGTGAGCAAATTTAAATTCACTCAAGCTTATATTGGTTTCAGTTTAATTTTCGACAGTGGTTGAATATGCAACAGTATGGGTGCATAAGTATGATTACTCATTTCATGAATGGACTGGCACAATGAATAAATGGATTGGCATAACGGTTTAAAGTACTAATATTTATACTTTTGCGTTTCTTCTGTCGAATGACATCCTGTAGACCCAATTTCCTTTCTATCTCCTACCTTGTTGCATCCTGCAGTCAATTTTACATAAAGTTGCGCCCTACTACGTTCAACTTTCCCTTCCACAGAGTGAGGTAAAATATGTTATATAAAAATGGTTGAGTTAGTTCTTCCTGAATCAATCCTGTCTTTCGTTGTGTTTTAGTGGTGGTGGAGATACCGTTAATGGAACCAACCCAAATGACCGCTGGACGCAACACGGATTTTAAAGGTGTACATTTCATTACTGGACGAAAATCGATAGTATCCACCTTTACACCAATTGACTCACACATTTCTCTTCCACCATAAAAAGCCCCCTAAGATTTAACTGTTACTGTTCATTCACTTGCATTTGTTTTATCCCCGCATTTTTCGTATAAACTTTGCTTCAATGAACACGACCCTGAGTCTACTACGTTTACTGCACAAATATTTTGCGACATCCACACGTGTTTGTTCACAATCCGAGGGCACTTTGTGTCCATGAATGTGTATATATAAAAGTGTAGTTAGAGTTCCTTGGTTCGATCACGTGAAGGTTCGATTGTGTGGTATTCCAATATATATAAAAAATCATGTTTTCACTAATTTCGTCGTATTGATGTACCTTTTATTTTTGTGATTAACAGAAATCACTTCGATTCATATAAAACTCCATGTTTTCATATCTTTACTCCACGACGTAAGCCTTCTCAAACACGTGACAAAGTATAGACAGACCCTTGTGCCTCTCGTTTGTTGAACGCCCGCAATCTCAACCTCATCGATCCGTTGTGTGGTAGTTGTGCTTTAGCTGCTTGTTCTGCATTATTATAAATATCCATTCTATGACTACTGTGTGTTGTCCATTGACACTTGAGTTCAGCAACACGACGGCAGTAAGATTGGTTCTGCTGCGAATCACAGACTTGCTAATTCGATCACGCAAAGATACCCCTGTGTTAAGTGATCTTGAGCAATTTTATGAAGCCTATCGTGAGAGCTCAGGTTTCGATACTTTCGTATCATTACTGACAGCTCCATGTAATTATTATCAGTATTTAGTAATGCTGAGATACTTTTCCGTTCGAAAGGAAGGGATAACGAATCTATACTAAAATCTAATACGCATCGTTTTCTCAGTTCTATTTATATTCTCTCATTAGGAGGCACAAATCAAATACAAACACAATCCCGAGACGTAGAATCGATGCATGCACAGAACAAATCTGATTTAAACGTATTATTTTTCTTTAGTTAGTTTAGGTTTGTGAGTGTCTGACAACCTCCTATAAGTTATACGGTCGGAAACTTAAAATAACAATTATACGCTTTCCTTTTTATACATACATTAAAAAAAATGTACAAAGATATAAGATGATTAGCATTATAACATGTGTTAAAATCGTTTGGACAGATGTTATGCTATGCAGCTAACTATGTGATAACTGGCGCATCTCACTAGCGTTCTTAATTAAAATATTATTTTAATGGACGATCGAAAACAATTCAATTTTTGTTTATTTTTTTTTTTAATTTGTTTTTTGTAATACTACCTGGCTTCAGAAACTATTTTATACTAGTAACTTCATAAAGAAATTTAAGAAAACAAAAAGAAAGAAAACAAAACAATATGAAAATAAATTCACTCATTACTGTGCCATTCCATGAGAAATGGCGCAGCAGTGATTGATGTAACTGCAGTCCAGCCGACTAGCGATCATGCAAAGGATACTGTTGGTACTGCCACGTACTCTGCGCACTAAATGCATGAAACTAATAACTATTTGAATGCGTAACTACATATATTTTGTATATACAATCGTATTCTTTTTTATACATGTATACTTATATAATAAAGTTATGTTTTAGTTGTACATTATTTTGAACTTCAATCGATTGTGATTGAACGAGTACGCGATTCGCGAGACGTTCCAATTGAGCGATTAGAGGCATTTTTTTTTCAAATTATGCTAGATAAAATATATATAAGTCTTTATATTATCTATATATCTATGCAACGGGTTCAGTTTATTTAAAAAGATATTTATATAAATTTTGATTTAAGACAATTTAAAATGTTAGCGGAATTGACGCCCGCTGCAAATGGAATGAATGTCTCGCATTGGTTCTATTGTTTGAAGATCTCACACGACGTTTATCCTACAGCAATAAAACTAAAATAAATTATTTTTATTGCTCTAAGCTGTAGGCAGAGCTTCTGAATTTAAAGATTATTTACTGTTCACGTGTGGTCTACTTAACTCAGCGTATGTTTATATAAAATGTTTTCTTATAATGATAATAAAATTCATTGACTTTAATAAGTATATGTACATTATTCTTTTCTTATTGAATATAAAACTGTGTTTCACTTACTATTTACGACCATGGCAATGTTGTTCAATGATGTTGTACAGTATATATTACATAGATATATTATACGCACACAAAGTCAGCGGTCAAAAGTATTCCAAGGACACAAAGTAATAAGAAAAAAGAACAGCCCGATTGGGACGTTGTCGTGTCTTCACTTTTCGACCACTAATTACATATCTGCTACATTTTTGAAATTACTGTACAATTCTACATATTTTTTTGGTTAATAATTATTTTTACAAAAACTTGAAAACTAATTTTCTCTTAAAATGCACCAACTTCTTACTTCAACCTCTTTGGACATGTCAAACAAGATGTAAAAACTTCTTAGGCCTACATTATTAGTTTTAGAAAAAAAAGTAACATTTTATCCTCCACTTATAGGCGAACATTTTTTTAATATAAATAAATAACCCTCTTACGCTCGTAATCTAAATTGGTAGGCAGAGATTGATTTTCATTAGGCACGATCCAGGCATACCTCTCTTGCTACTTCTATATTCATACATTTATGAATACATGCTCGTCGATTATGGGTACTCTTAATACTTTACCGTTTAGTATGTTACCAATTTGGTCAGTATAAGTTCGCCTAATACGAACCTTATCAACTCTGTCACGACAAAAATTCCTCTTCAAGTTTCTTTCATTCATCTTTTAAACATGCCCAAACCTCAGAAGCATATCTTTCTCCATTGTCACAACGTGCTTTAAGTAACAAACTTCCCTTACATCGCCATTTCTAATCATACCGCTTTACTGAAACCACATCTCATAACCTTAAGCTTGACATGGTTCTGACAATAGTCGAATGGCGGATTCAAACATACGACCATTGCGTGCATGTTCTTCGGTCCGTAATGATTATGTTATTGGCACTTCACTGATAGAATACGTACAGGTCAATACCGTTACAATCGGTCTATTATAATTACATACATCCATACATTAAAAAATACATACGTAAAATAAAACAACTACTAGGCGTTCACAACATGTCGCGTGGAATGCGATGCACCCACCTACTATCGTCTAAACTTTAAGCTCGAACCCTTGTTTGTACAGCGAGACGCGAAGCTATATTATGTTTTAACTCTCGTTAGATTTCTTCACCTCGTAATTTATTTTGTATAGTGTACTAAAATGTCGCTGTGACGTTATCGGAGTTAGGTCTCATGCTATTGTGTATAAATAAGGTTTAAATTGGTATTTCAACTGATTTCAACACTCCTGGGAAATTCATAGGAAATATTAGTAGGTTAGCGAATTAATTTACTAATATTTTTAAACTATTCCAACCAAGCTTAAACCTGGTTGGAAATGGTTCAAGATAATAGTCCAATGGCAGATTCAAACTCACGACCATGATGTGCATGTTTCGCAGTTCGTACCCTTAACGATTAGGCTATTGGCGCGCTAAGACTTTATCGAGAACACCATATTACAAACCAAAATAGTCGTAAGTCGATATCCAACCAAATGAAAACTGTTTGTTATTTTTTAAGTAAACTTTCTATTCTCTTTGTTTTTACTAAATCATTGATCTCTAACAAATGTCAGATCAATTGAATTTGGTAATGCAAGAATAAAATATCTAGAATTTTATCTTTCTAGGTCCGCAATAAAGAATATAATTCCCCGCCGTCGTAATATGGCCGAGCCATTACAAGGTGGATCTTTTCAAATCGAGAACGAATAGTAATCTTCTGTGCTATTGTGCTCATCGTTCTGAATTCTCATGCCATCTAATATTGTTGTAGTTGCGAACAGACGTTCTGTCGTTCATCAAAAATAAAATTCTAAGGATAACAATGACCCGGTCTATCTTCTAACAGTTTGTTTTTACGTATAGTTTAGATGCAGTTGGTATATGATTAGAGTAATAATTGGGAATTTTAAAAATAAGCGAGTAGTTATGTATGTACCTCACCTCCGATAACTCATTGTTAGTATAGCTCTGCCGAATTTACATATTTTACCCTGTATTTGGTTCCTGGATTATATAATAATTAAGAATGACAGTGAACTTTCAATAATACCAGAAGTTAATAAAGTTTAGGCTGCCTCATCTTATTTGTCATTTGAACTAACGCAAAGAGTTAGTAAAAAAAATATATAGTATAAATTGCTGAGAAAAACTCTTAAAATATGATGTATAATCTAATTTATTTACGTACCTAGCTAACATGTTTATGAAAAAGACTGATTTTTTGAATAAAAATGTTATATTTTTGGACCATATTTTCGTTTCATATTCTAATGAAAAATGTAGTTTCAGCTGGAAAATGACAACCAAAGTTTTTCCAGACGCTGTCCTAAATAGCGTGTTCTATTTTCCCGTTTACAGTTATATTTTTATACGTTTGTCAAGATTCGCTTGTGAAATATATGGAAGAACATTTCTGCGGTGAGAAAGAAAAACAGAATTATTTAGGTCAATACACACCTTGTATAAATTGATTTAGTCCTGACATATTTACTACATAAATTGGGCGAACCTTAAATATTTCTCGTTATGTAACCATCATAGCTTAAAGTATTTCCTTCTTCTGAATCTACGCTTCACAAATTAGTGGTAGCGTTATTTGAAAACGAATCTAGCTGATTACTTATAGGATGTCCTCCGCTGTAGTCGAAGGATTTTTTGGTCACCTATGTACGTTGTGACCGAAATACTCGGTAATCCTTATATGCAATATACAATATGCAAAGAAAAGCACTTACTAGTCTAGTTTTAGTTCTAATGGGTTTTTCTGTGATTACACAAAATGTTAATCTGGTCGTCAATGTTGCTTTCTCAACGACACAAATTTTTACGCTGTACTGCTTTTTCATTTGTTAACTTAAGACGAAACAATCTTCTATTTGTTATTATTTAAATTATTAACAATTTTTTGTTATGGTGTGAAACTATTTATAAATTTACATATATATAATACTTTTTAACCTATCCAACAAAGCTTTAGCTTGGACTCGGAATCAAACTTCATGATTCGCAGTTAACCTAGACCAGAAGGGTATCGGCGCTAAGTTTATTTATTTCATTCCAATAAAGGCTACCGAGAGCTGGAAACGAGTAATTTTGAAAACTGTTACTTACTTTGACATTAGCTGTCACTTTGACAGTCTATATTAAGATAAACTTACTAATCGACTACTATGAAAGAAAGGATTAGGCAATAGCTTGGGAATAGTCATAAATCTCAATACAATGCGTTAACTGATCGCTTCACCGCTCAACTTCCCAAAGTTCGCAACACCCAAGGGTGTGCTCCGAGAGCTGGATACAAGTTTGAGATTTATTTTATTTTCTAAAGTTTTATTAAACGAGCTACCTGTGTCATAAATATCATACCTTTTATTTTGGAAATTCACATTTAAAATTAATTGTATTCAATTTAATGTGGTTTAACTATTAAACCACATTAAATTGAATTGAATAAACACTAGTTTATCATACATGTCAGTGAAAACCAAAGATTGTGGGTTTATTTTTTATTTAGTCATATAAATATAGTATTCTTCTTCTTTTAACTTTCTGTACATTTTCTTCATAACGCAATAAACTATACCAACTAACCTTGACGACACCTTCGGTCCATCAGTTTTTTTTATAGAAAAGAACAAATAACGTATTTATAACAATATCTTAATTTATTAAATAATTGAACATTTTAAATAATAAAAAAAATTCAATCGGATATATTCTAATAGAGCAAGGATAAAATAGCAGTTGTTCAAGGTTACGCGGCGATGCTTTTCCACTGAGAGTGTGACGTATAACACCTGCGTAGCGTCATGTTATTTCCCGCTCTATTTGCCACATATCAAGGCCAGTGTACCGCGCCTTTAATTAACTCGCACACTACCCAAAAGTAGGATGCCTCAAATATTTGTTGATCTGATGTTTGTCATGTAAAATTGGTCGTCAACATTCAGACTTGTTTGCCGTCCTGATCCAGTCAACTCCCGCAACCTAGACCACGTTGGCTACTGCTCTGCTACTGCTCATAGAAGGAACGTCTGATGAGGCAGAGATGGAATGGCAGCCAGCTAGAGGTCTACTCAGCGTAGGAAAGTGTAGCGGCTAGGAAATGAAAAAACGATGATATAAATGATAAAGTGAAGGTTGTTGTTGCGTGACTCTAACGCTTTTTTATCGCGCGAAGAAATCTTCGCCAAAACTTATTTTTGATGCATTTGGTACTTTTACACTCATATCCGCCTTCTTCTTAAGTCTCTCTCTTTCGTTATGCAATATTTTAGGGTTACTCTGTAACAAAATTATTGATGGATAAGCATATTAATCTAGTTTAAAGCCCTCAATACGATACGTCTATCCTTATCTATATGCAAATATTATTGACAATCCTGTGGTTTAAAATGTGCATACATTCCCACCTAAACATATGTATTATAATCTATTTACATATATCTAACGCTATCGACACTATTATTAAATTGCCTCCTGATAACAAGTCACAGGTATTCTTAAAATGACTTTTATGACACTAACTATTCGCTTCCTGCACGATTCGAGATAATTTTATTATTGCAAGATAATTTAGTCCCCCTTCCCCCTCTTCCCTCTATCGGAGAGGAGGCCTGTGTCCCTACAGTTTTATTATTTTCATTTAGATAATCTTGGAAAAAAGAGAGTGCATGCGGCAGAAATGCGAATGTTGAGATGGATGTGTGGAGTAACACGAATGGATAAGGTACGAAACGAGTATATTAGAGGAAGCCTGAAAGTAGCACCGATAGTGGAAAAGTTAAGGAGCAAAAGGTTAGCATGGCACGGGCATGTTATGAGGAGGGAAGAATGGCATGTGACAAAGAAAGTTTTAGAAATGAATGTAGAGGGATATGTCGGTAGGGGTAGGCCTAAGAAAAGATGGATGGATTGCGTTAAAGATGACATGATCAAGAAGGGAGTGAAGACTGAAATGACGGATGATAGATTGACATGGAAGTCGAAAACTAATTATGCCCACCCCACATAAAGCGGGAAAAGGGCAGGATGATGATTTAAGATAATTTGTTATTTCTGGGTAATCTTGATTTCTAATGGTTAAATTGTTGAAATCAGTGTTTTTGTGGAAATGTTTCACCCATTGGAAACAAACAATTATTCTCCCTTTATAATATTTTGCACGTCATTTAAATTCGTCATTAAAAGTCGGCCAAATGTCTATCGAGGCACGTCGCGCTTGTTTGAAGCAAAATATTGTGTATTTTAAAACTCTAAAACACAAATTTAGATCTAAGCTAGCTCATTTTTGAATCATCCAGTCTCATCTTTACATTCGAAATATTATCATTTCCGATTCATTAGTCTTCAAAAAATTGCCGTTTAAAATAGAAATTGAAAGTGGAAATCGACAAGAATCGAATCAGACGAATAGCTTTATCAATTTTTCAGTTGTGTAAACACCAATGACGAAAGTTTGCAGACGTATAAACAAGAACGACAAAATAAAGTTTCATGTATTCATTTTTACAATCAGTAGATTGCCGACATCTTGAAATATTTTAAGTGCACGCTGTAAAATATTATTTTAAATCACCAATAATATATTTATATGTCATTTTTACGTTCCGTTGTAAAAATGTCATAAAATATTTTGTCGAAGAGAAAATATCTTGAAACATTAGTAAGCACATAAAAATTAAACCGTAACACATGTGTCCACAAACTAAATAACAAAAGCTATCACGACTGTATTTGTCTCTCGGGGTAGTAAGACATAAAAATAACTGAGGGTGTCTGATCAACGCGGTCATCATTCACTTTAAAAATTTCTGACAAAATGTTTTTAGCAGAGCTGTCTAGACTAGAGTTTGCTCTATCTAAACAAAATATGCGTTCATCGCCTAATAACTGATCCAAATACTATTTGTCGTTCATAAACAAAAATAGAACGTGGCCTTTATATTTGATAACATATTCACCTTTCTGGCTTATTAATACTTAATTTACATTAATTGGAAAATTTGCGTCAATGAACTCCCACAAATGGTTCGGTTCTATTCTGATTCCATGTTACAATGTTTACGCTGAAATTTTCTGTTCTTTGCGACAATTGTAGGCCTGTCGTGACTCAGTAATGTACAGAAATTGCCGTGATCAGGATTTAAGGACTTTGTAAGTACATTTACATAATATTTACAGCGCTTAATCGCGCGTTATCATTGTATTGTTACAATCTAAAATAAATTAAATATTAAATCTTAATACTTTTAAATTTAAGAACTCGAGTCAAATGATAATTGAAGGCTGTAGAGCGTCTATTAAATATTACAGAAATTAATTAAAGATAAAATAAAGGTGATTTCCATTAAACAAATTATATTTTTAATTTGCGGTTCATTCATTCGAAATTCATTTATGTGAAGTAAATTTATCACAAAACCGAAAGCAATACCGTAGCCATGTTTGGAATTTGTAGTTCAATCAATTTGTTTGGCGAAATGTCAGAAATCGATCATTGTGATCGATGTCCAATATCTAAACAACAGTAATTATTTGGCTTCGCTTGTGGCAAACAAAAAAATAAATTTGGTTCGAACTTATCTATTAAGCTGTATATTAACGTCACCAAGCTTCAGTATTGTGTATTTTGCGTAGAATATACATACTGAATACTTTTGTAATTTTTTTTGGTACAAAGGTCTTACTGGACGATATTTTTTAAAATTTTATCTATAAATCTGTCGCGTCAAGAGAAAATGCCATTTTGGATTCAGGAATATTGTAATCTCATAGATTAAATTAAATAAAGAAGATTAATTCCTACTGTTGTAAATAAATTTTGCCTAGAAAGGTTTATTTTAAGCGTTTCTATAAATTATCCCAATAGTTCGGTTACGTATATCCCTGTATCGCTTTTAAACCTTGGAACAAAGCTTATTTGACAAACCTAAATCCGTGTTCCCGAATACGACAGCACACAAATTGCATGTCTCATGAATTCGTTTATCGAGAATTTAGTATCGAGTTTGAATGAGTGGTAGGATTTATCTTTTTGAGGATTTTCACAGTATTGTTATGACGCCTTTACGTCGGTTTTCGAGAACTTCAATGTTTAATGTAAATTATACGTAGTATTTGCTTTTGTGTTCGAGTTTTAAACACAGACTGTTTCATTCATACATATTTTTAGCAAGTATTGGAATGTCAGCGCGGAAGTGGATGATGACTGGAGTGACCGCTACCTTTATTAAAATCGAACGATGAGAAGGTGAAGACTGATATTGGGACACTGGCACCTCACTCATGAGACGAAAAAAAACATACTTTTAATTCACGCCTGCCTTTTGTGAGGTTGTGAAGATTGAGGTGGAATTGAATCGAGTTAAAATCGAGTTAATATCGAGTTCGAGTCGATTTAAAGTCAAGTTCTAATCGAGATCGAATCGAATCAAGTTGAATCGAATCGAATGCAATCCAAATTTTAAACAAAGACATAAACAAAAGTCATCTGTCATCTCTCATCTTTCAATTCTCTCTCGCATCACTCATCTGCCATCCGTTATCCGTCATCATCTCATCTCTCCTCTTTTCATCTCCCTGACTACCTCCTTTCTCTGTCCTGTACTGAGTGGTAACGTCTCAATGTTGCAAATATTGTGTAATAGCGATAGTCACTCAACAGTTACAGCAAGTGAACTGTTTCCTTGTTTTTTCTTACATAAAAAAGTTCTGTACTTTTTCGTAGAACATGTGATGACAAACCGGTCATATTATAATTCAAGCTTTTGGTGACCTATTACATACGCATTTACTAACGTAATCATATATTTTAGTGAATCACGGTGTGTAAACCTATTATTGGAAATAGGTTGGGCTATTAATTTAACGAGTTGGTCGTAAATTTTAAATTGAATCGGGAAGTTTATCTGGAGATGTGCGACTTTATTACCGACTGTACAGCGGCCGTTAATGCTGATTGTACTCGTATGATGTAGTTAAATCGACGAAAAGATATATTTGAAATAATTATTTAAAGGTAAACAAAAACAGATTTTCCCATGAAACATTTTTTTCTAAGCTCAGTGGTGAATGAAGAGCAAATCTAGGAACTCTGGAATAAAACAGAATATTTGACACATAAATTAACTTTCTAAATGAATGTCAAAGGACAACCTGACAAACAACTGGACACTGAGAAATAATAATAAAAAATATTAATTTATATTGTTAAATGTATTTATGTTGTTAAATGTAAGTGCATTTATACTTAAGTTAAAATGTATAATAATTGTCAGCGAATAAAGGCTTTACCTATCTATCTAGCTTTTTACGCTGTAAGCACTTCAGTCGTAAGGTTCATTTATAAGCCGAAATTTATTTGCTTTAATGGTCGAAGGTAACAAACAAGCAAACGTTAATATAATGTAAGTTAATATAATACGGGTAACTTGTCTATCTTGAAATCTATTATCTACTTCATCAACCATAACGTAAGGTGTAAACAACATCACTTGTTCCCATACAAGTTAAAAAATGTATTTTTTATAGATATTTTCAGTCGTCAGAGTTTACGAGTCATAAGAAATTGCGGCCAAGCACGATGTCGGGCGTATTATGTTTGAAAGTTTACATATATGTTATGATAAACTGAAAACTGAAATAAATTCTGTATTGTACGGAATGTAGATCATATTTAGATCAGTTCTGTAACAATCCGAATCCAATGTTTTAATAACTTTGTTTAGTGTGTAGACTGAAGTCTATCAAAACAAATTTAAAATCAAATGAATATTTCATCACAAACAAAATAAATGATTATTTGAAAATGGCTAAACTAACGTGAAGGATTTCCGACAAACTAGTCGGTACCTACATCGCACTACCTGAGCGTGACGTCACGTCTCTAGTTAATCGTTTAGTTAATTTCTCTGGCGAAAGTTTTATTAATTCAAAAACTCAGGCAGTGATAAGGGCGGCTGACAGATATGAAAACTCAAAACAGGCTGGAAGCCGCGATAATAGTTAAAAAATCAATAAATAATCAACAAATATAAGCCCTTCTATTGAATACAAGTAAAATAAATGAAAAAAAGTCGGCGTGGAAACTGTATCAAATTGAAACATCTTGCTGACGCGGATCCTAGATTAGAATTTTGTGTTACTCCTTTGAAGCTAGGGTGCGCATAGCTTAAAATCTTGTTCATGATATGTTGTCTGCTATAAAAGATAATGTAATACTAGTATTACTCAGACGCACTGTCGTCTGAATACGATATTCATGGCTGGAGGTTCATACAATCTCTTTGAACCAATGAGTTTTCAGTCTCTCCTTATCTTACGAACAAATAAATCAATTTTTTATTTATTTATGTTTACTTCATGGCGATGAATATAGCAATTCGTCAACTTGCAGTCTACACAAATAAAACATAGACAATGAATACCAAATCCGTCTATGGTCAAATAAAGGTTCGACTAAATTAATTTTATAATTAATAAATTAAAAATATAATTTCTTCGTCGCTCGACCTTACTTGATCAATCGTGATTTCTAATTTCCCTCTACGTGACGCAAGCCCTCTTCCCCGAAATCATCAGAATTCACCAAATTTTTTTTACTATGATGAAATCAACTGTCAGGAGGGTCTACTCACAAACGGATTCGTGTGTTTCTCGCTTGAATACAATGAAATATAATTTTTTTTAATTAATTTAATATAATTTAATAAGAGAATTTAATTTAATTGATTTGTAAATTCAATGTAATAACAATCTTGTCCAAATTTAAACTTAATTCAATTACTTTATAAAGGAATAAAAGACTTTATTATTATTATTTGTGTTTGCGTCATCAGCGGAGGACTTACAACTTATGCTGAATGTAGTGACTGATTCACTAGGTGGTAAAGGTATGAAGATGAATGTGAATAAGACGAAAGTAATGGTGTTTGAAAGAGAACAAAGTAAGACAGTAATTGAAATAAAGGTTAACGGAAATGTAGTGGAACAGGTGGAAGAGTTCGTGTATTTGGGATGTATGTTCAGTAGAGATGGTAGGCATGTTAAAGATTTTGAACGACGAGTGAGTGCGGGAAATAAAATGAGTGAGGAGTCAGAATGTGTCTTTGAAGGCTCGTCTGGCAATACACAATGCTGTACCTACTTTAATGTATGGAAGTGAGAGCTGGGTTTGGCAGGAAAAGCATGCTAGTAGAGTTAATGCCGTTGAGATGCGATCCTTAAGAAGTATGTTAGGCGTGACTCTGTATGATAGGGTTAAAAATAGCGTTATAAGGGAAAAGTGTGGCTTAAAAGTGGACGTTGTGACTAGAATTGAGAAGGGTATGCTTCGGTGGTTCGGGCATGTTGAAAGGATGAATGAAGAGAGAATAACAAAACAAATTTATGTTGCAAAAGTGAGTGGCAGTGTTGGTAGGGGACGCCCTAGGAAAACTTATATCGATCAGATTAATGACTTACTAAAAAAGGGCGATATAAGGAGCACCCATAACCGACGAGCATGCATGCGTAGATGTATGAATGTAGAAGAAGCGAGAGAGGTGTGCCAGGATCGCGCCAAATGGAAATCCATGATCTCTGCCTACCTCTCTGGGTTACGGGCATGAGCGCATATTTATTTATTTATTTATTTATTAAAGCATGTATTTATTTTTTATTATCAGCATAATGTATTCGTATAACAGTGAAAGAATTTATAAAATCGTCATATTTGGTCATTACTTTTACAATTCACCTATTAAAAACAAACAATACACTTAACAAAAATATTCCTTGATAAGCATTTCCTTTCAGTTACAACAAAAAACACTTCATAACAATTATTTAAAACCGTTGCCTTAATAACTTACGAAACGTACGTAATGTTATTAATCTAATACGTACGTTCTATTTCCAGTTTGACCCATTAAAATACTGTTCTAATTGGGAATTTTATGAATGTACACGCGCTTATTCCAAGACCAAAATTAATTGGGACATTGGCATAGACATTACGTGGAAATCACAGTTTCGTTTGCTTATCATTATTAACTTATTTTTGAACAGGACTTGTTCAACAGCTTTTGTAGCTACTGGCAATTAAAGACATGTCCGTGTTGATATGGCGACTGTATGGCCTTAGATTTACGTAACGTTGAGTAATAGTAAGGTTTATAATACGTCAAGTGTATGAAGGTAGATGTATGTATGTATCTTACATTTTAAGGACCAAAATGTTAGCATATCACGGGCAGGAGATAATAATAGCCTGCGAAAAATAGTTTTAGATATGAATGCGGAGGGATATATCAGTAGGGTAGGCCTAAGAGAAAATGGATGGATTGCGTGAAAGGTGACATCATTAAGTTCCTGCGTAATGTGACGACTAAAATGACGGATGATAGATCGCTGTAGAAGTCGCTAATATGCTATGACGATCCAATATAAAGTGAGAAAAGGACAGTGATATGATAAGGAGAAAATTACACGAAACTATTATATAATATAATACACAAGAAAATTCAATCATTGCTAAAGGGATTGTACACTTGCGACAGTACCGCGTACATCTGACGCGCCGTCCCCGACACATGTTGAATTACAAGCTGTTTTTTTGTTCGACGACGTTCATATGTCTTGCATGTGACATGACTGCAATGTGTTCAAACGTGAGCTACTCTCAAGATGATATCAATTTTATTATTTCTCTGATGAATGGATTACAAAGGTAGTACTTATAGTTTATTCCACATCAAGATATTTTTTCCAATCATTTAAAGGGATTTACTATAAACGACATTACACGTTTTATACTTCGATCGGAAATGTTGTAATTTTGTAAAGTTATGGTGAGGTAAGATGAAAGGAAATTGCATAATATGAATAGCTAATTTTATAAAGTAACGTGAGAAAAAGTTGTTTTTCAAAAATATTTTAGACTAAAACATTTTAATAAGAAAAGCCTTTGTTTGTACAAAAATTCCATCTTGATGTGGAACAAAGTATAACTCTTTGTATTCTTTGCCAGTTAACTAATTATGTAATAATAGTTTTGAGTCACGCTGAATACTGGCAGATTAATATTCAATAAGTAAATAATTTTTTTAGAAAAAGGAAATTAATAAATATAACAAATAGACTAAGTAGTACATTTCGTAGTATTTTTTTAAAATACACATATTTAAATAGATGATTTGAAACTAAATAAAATTACAATTTTAAGTTGTTGTACAATGTTTTATACATAATATGCCATAACTTACCTCTTATAAAACGTTTACTACGTAAATTCAGATGGAATAACAGTATCTACGCATCATTGTTTCTTGAAAAATCTTTGACAAGAATCTCTACTGTTATTCGCTTCGAATTACTTTTATAAACGATTCAATCGATTCAAGTTCACGACCGCTAAGCTCACTAATGTAATACTAAATAAATATAATAAAAAAAATATATAATAAAAATAAATAGTAATAATAAATTTCTTTATTTTTCTTCCACATATAAATATATACAGTAACAAGTTTTTTTTTTAGATAACATTCTTGAGTTAATAATTTAGGATGGGAGACAGGAGCTCAAACTAGGTTGCCCTGCGCTATGAGGCTCCTGGCTCCCCCTCTTGGAATCAATCAAAATTACCAATATTATATATATACTAAGCATAATTACAAATATTGTACCTGCACATTACAAAAAATTAGGAAACTACAATCTTTTGTCGTTCAATCATGAAATATTTGCTATTAGATCGCGTATTATTATAAATTATAGTATTATATATATTTTTAGTATTTTTGTAGCATAAGGGTCGCCTAATGTAAGTGAGCACTGACGCCCGCGAACAACAGCAACCAGAACCAGAGGAACTACAGATGTAATTGTTTGTGTTCAATATACAAATTAATTAAAGATAAATTGAAATAAATGAGTATTACAAAGTACTTAAATCTATTCAATCTATCGGGAAAAAATTATTAAAACACAGCGACACTGTTTTATCAGATTCGATATTAAAAGAAGTATTCCTCTTGTAAGTTTAAGACAAATTCTTGAACAGGATTGTTTTTCTATTTTTAGTAGTACATATGCTTATAATTTCCAAAAAAAAAAATTTCAAATCGTATAACATTATCGCCAATACTTATCTACAAATAGGAATCCTGACCGAAGGATAATTTTTAAGGCTACAAATTAACTATTTAATTTTCAGGATTATGGTTTTAAGACGTTATTGGAAGCGAGGGCAATTGGTTACAAACTGAATGTAAAACACTAGCATCCATGACGTTAACATGATTATAAAGGTGTTTTTAAATTAGTTTTTACCGTTACCAAAAACTAAGCTAAATATCCAAAAGAATGTTCTATTGAAAAGAGCCAATGAAAACGTTAAGATAAAAATATGTTTTCAATATATCCAAAGAAAAAAAGAACTTGAACAGCTGATTTACTCGATGTCCCAAAAGTTTGTCATTGTATCTTTTGTCTCTCAGAAAGTTACTCTCTCAAAGCCACTTCTTTGTACTCTGTAACTTATATAAGGTTATTTATCAACATTCCCAGTCAGCAGTTAGGCGCTGGATGATTTATTACCAATAGAGACCGTCTTGCACGAAAACTAATTTCTCTCCTGGCAATAGTTATATTAGTCTCGAACAAGAAGTTTAAATCAATGTTGGAATAACATAATAATTCTAAACTTAAAGAAACTACTAGCTCTCCAGCTTTTAAAACAATCAAACCTTATATTTTAAACCCATAGGAGATAGAGACAGTAATCACTATCTTTTCTTTCTGTCACTTTCACCTAGATTATTGCAAAAGTAGTGTCATGTGTCGTTAACATACATATAACAGTGTAGTCTGTCATTAACATTCTTACCTGGATTCAGAAAGGTTTGTCAAAGTGTATCCAACTAACACTTCTGTCAAGTTCTAATTAATGTCAAATCAATTTCAGTTTATAAAGGAAGAAAAAATTGATGATCATACTTCTGGCAATTGAAATGAAATTGATCGGACTTTTGACTGCTAGTCAGCTATTGATCAACCATTCAGAAACCTCATTCAATAATATATAGATGGTTAGATATAGGGGCTTAATGTATGCTTTGATTATTTAGTATCAAATTAATTAAAACCATTATACGCTAAAAGGTATAAGCCCATAATAATTCAATTGAATTTGCAATAAAATGAATTTCAAATAAATTATTTATTTATTATTTTCATAATAATTCATCATCTTCGTGACCTTTTTCCACTCTATGTGGTGTCGGTATTCCTTCTTAATCATGTCACCTTTCGCGCAATCCATCAATATTTTATTAGGACAACCCCTACCGAAATATCCCACCACATTCAAATCTCATTTATATTGATTTCGTTATAATTAAAATAACGGAATTAGTTATTATTATATCAATTGTTTTTTCTAAAGGCAGCTGTATGAACTATAAGTAAAATTAAAGTCACTATGATCACCAAAAAACAATTCACGTATCTTAAATTCCTGCTTTAATCAATTAAAGCCTGATTCAATTCTCGTCTCGGCACACTCGGTCACGCAACCACTGTAAATCAATCTGATTGACAGTGGTTGTACGTATGTCGGAGTCGTTAACCGTTGTTGCCGTTTTATTCGATGCGGATGCAATGAACACTGGTTCCTAAATATCTTGCCAACTCGATAACCTAATCCATCAAACAGTAAATGAAAAACACAATGAAACGCCAAAAAGTTTAATAAATGACAATAAACACTTATACTGTCAATGTGTTATTGAGCTACAACTTAGATATTTCATTATTCACAGCAAGTCTAGACAAAGAGGAGCTCTAAATAGGACATCCCGTGCCATCTAGGGCGTAGAGAATGCGATATATTTATAGCGAGTCATTCCTGCACGAATTAAGTCGCCTTGTCATATAACGTTCGTGTTATACGACGTTTGTTATAGAGCCGTTATGAAATTGGCGAAATTCCATATTCGCCTCTTTAAGTCACGCCGATAAGGGGTCCTTAGTCTGTCCGTAGTTTCACATGATTAATGCTATATACGTAGCTTATAAGGTGTCTACTAAATGTGTATTTTAATCAAATATAATACGTCTTTTAATCGTTTCTAATGATGATTATACACTTAAAAGGTTGTATAGAGCATTAATGTTTAGGTAAATCATTTACCTTTAAACGAGCAATTCTTGTATATATATTATATACAAGAATTGCTTATATATTTAAGACACGCAATAAAATAAAAAAAAAATTAATAAACGGTAGTCCAAATATTGTGATATTATCCGGATAATAAATATGTGTACCGAAACAACACAATACAAAAAGCTAGGCCGTGCAAAGCTCGGACCACTCAGCTGTTTCTTTTTAAGCTGCGGAAATCTGATCGAAAACAAAACAGTAATTCAAATCCAAAACAAATACACCTTTATAATACACATACATACAAGCGAAATTATAATTAGAAAAGCCGGCTCACAATTACTACGACACAGTATTAGCTAAAGATGAAGCTTACATACATATTATTATTATGAAATGATATAAGAATCTTTAATGTAAATAGCATATGAGTAGCATAGAGCAGATGGTAAGTGGGAATAAACAAAATGTATATAAGATAAGCGTTATTAAGAAATTATAATGTTAATAACGTTGCGATGTTCCAGAATTAGGACACTATTACATTTTTGTAAAAAAAACTTTTTATTTAAGTACAAAGTAACGACTAGACAACCTTAATTTTGTGCTAATTTACTAAGCTTTTATTATCAACACACTATTTCTGTGTTTTAAAATTCCTTAAAATACTAACCATCTCTGAAATAGATATTTCTTTAACGCGTTAAAACAATACAAGCTAAGCTACAAGGAATTTATGATTAAAGCTTCTAACTTCTCACTGTCTGCTGAGGAATGAAATACATGAAATGATATATTATTCTCATCCGGAACGTTGTGCAACATATCTATTTCCTGGAAGACAGATTCTGACAGTTTTGGTCACATGTTAGCGCTAGGAATATAGAAAGAGGATCAAATGATTTATGATACAAAGCACCGTACAATATATAAATGTTTTATTTTGATAAAACATTAGTTTTGTGGCAACCACCACACACCTGTTATTTTGACTTATTTGATGACCATCACGTAATGTAATACGTAGCGCCTTTAGCATTGTTAAAATGTAAATAATAAGAAAGAGTTGTTGATTTGTTTTCCCAGTTTAATTAATAATTAATTCATAGAATATAAACATTCAATAATATTCTTTTTGATTTTAATTCCTCTTGATATCACGTCGGAGTGAAGTCTTGAATTTATTTATGGTATATAATATTCACGTAAATTTAAAAAAACAACAAATGATCATAGTTCATAGTTAATATATAATCAATGTTCGTCGTCGTCGTTTCAGCCGATATCTGTCCACTGCTGAACGTAGGCCTCCCCCATTGATCGCCACAAAGATCGGTCCTCTGCCACCCTCATCCAGTGGGCTCCTGCAACTTTGACCAGATCATCGGTCCATCGTGTGGGAGGCCTACCTACGCTGCGTCGACCTGTACGTGGCCGCCACTCTAGGACCTTTCGGTCCCATCGGCCATCCGTTCTGCAAATCAATGTTAGTAAGCATAAATGTTCAAAAACCTGAGAAAACTTTCTAGATATTAGTTTTTAATGCAAACATTGATTTACATACAGAAATATATTCCTCTTTATCCTACACGTTGTAGTCTTACACATATATACTTGCGTACTTGTTTTATTTTTTGGATATACAAAAATCTATTCAATTATTCATTCCCATGAATAAAATCAACAAATTTATTCAGTACCTACCTGTGACAGCTGTGATTGAATAATCACTTCTAAATAAATGGCTCGTTCACAGGAGCTTGTCGCAACCGTGGTACTTTTCATGCATTTTAAACGACTCTTGAGACAATAAAAAACCAATCTAACATGCAAACAAAATCAGAGCTTCGGTTTCTGTAATATAATAACTATGTTTTTGGTATATAATCATGCTAAATATATATTGTAATTAATTATCGTAGGAAAGTCACTTTAAAGAAACGCGTTACACTGTCCTAATAATTATACATATATTCTGTTTGGTAATAATGAGTCGTTTAAGAGTGGACAAGCAACACTCCCACAAGAAAACATTTGCGTCAGTAAAGTGGTTACATTTCTTTAAATATTATTTATTTTCGGAAGAAGATAACAAACATGTACGCCTCATTTTAAGTGCCTATCGCTACCCATAAACGCAATAAGCAAATAAGTTGCATTGCATTAAGATGCATTACCTAACTTTATTTTGGATATAAGCATATTTGTTTTGCTCCCTATTCTCTCTCCTCTTCAATCCTGATTGAGGATTAGAATTTGGCCACCGGCACCTTACTCACCAAACAATCTGCAGAAGGATAATATACTTCTATATACTAATAGGATAATCTACTTTACACTTGTTCTAAGGTCGTGGTCCTGTCGAGCCGACGTATTGGTGTAATAACTGTTGCTACTGCGAGTTCTAGCACTTAACTTTACAGAAAGAAAGATTCATTGATAATTAAATAATTTCCAAGTCACCAATAAAAAAATACCCAGAAAGAAGTTCAATTAATACATATGTTTTTCTACATTTAATCGAGGCATTAATTATAGTTTTTTTTACATTGTAAGCTCATTATACAATACATTTCAAAAAGCTACAGTGTTAACTTTATTGTAAGTGATAAAAATATTATTTTTATCTAATGGGCTCTTGAATCTACGCATTTGTATCTCTTTTTTCTCATAATAATAACTAGTTATAAGAATATCTTGGCCGCAAATATCACAAATAAGTGATATCTATATGTTACACAGGTTGTACATTTGTGCGTCGTTTGCTTACGATAAGATGACCTCTGTGTTTTCTTTGGATTTGGAATCTTTAGTTAATACTCGTTATCTGTGTGTACCCTGATTACGTGATTGGGGTACGATACGATATCGTACACTCGTCAGGACCTTCTAGTATGAATTCGCAATAACCGAGTGGGAAAATTTGTTTTTAAAAATGTAAGTAATGACTATAAAAACTTTCGCGTCGTGCCACGTTAGTAATATTTAAAATCCTGTTCCCGTTTCAGATCAAAGCGGATTATTTACGTTTGGAAATTTAACGATTTAGTCGGCGCAAAAGAACGCAAAACACATAGTTATAATACGCGGTATCTATCTATAATATATAGGTTATGACCTCTGCGTTAGTATATTTCGCGTAAACATACATACTAGATTACGACAGGGTGAATTACGATTCTGCAAATAAATGTTATTATGTATGACTATATTTTGTAAAAAAAAATAAATTTGCCTGTAGATAATGTAGATTTCTAAATCGATTCAGTAGTTTTGATATTTACTTTTCAAACAAACAAATGTTTCTCATTATTAAATAGGAAGATCACTAGAGGGATAAAATAAAAACCAATATGCATGACAGTGAGGACAAAGGGTGCGGTAGAAGCATTACGAGATTCTATTCTGCACAATCACACAAACTTACAATCAATACATTTTTATACGTTATAAATCTTACACATATTATACATTATACACATATTTTCATCAATTTCCGATAAGACTTATGTCGTCACAATTTAATAGGCTTACACAACAGACTGAGACCACTTGTAGACGTCCGTCTTTTTCGGACGACGGACCGTGTTCTTTTTCGAATTTACGGTGGTGTATGGTTTATAATGAACGTTTTTACACGCACCGGATATCGATCTGGCGACCAAATTACGGCGAATGTACCGCCGCCTAATCGATCCGGCGTCCGGTGAAAAAAACGGATCTCTACAAGCGCTCTAAGAAAATGGGTATTGATTGATTACATCGTGCTAAAACGCTCCTAAAGCGGAAGTTGCCGCTGGGCATCTTGTTCGCACAAATGTTCCGGATGAGCAGACGACGCCTTCCTAAAATACAGAAATAAAGATTTATTGGTAATCAAACAATTACAGGTCGAATCAAACATTTTCTAATTTAATAAAGGAAAAAAATAGAACAGACTATAACATTTTTTATGTAAAAAAGGAACACAATGATCAAGTGAAGTTTGGAGAAGTTCAATGAATGAAAGCTACAATAGACTTACAATAGGCTTATCCGCAGGCGATCTTTGTAGCAGGCCTACGTCTAACAGGGGGTGTCCATTAGTTAATGATATAGAAACAGTATTGTGTAGTACTTTTGAAACTTCACACACTTTACAATTTCACTTACAACCAAAACATTATTAGGCACTATAAATACACGCGGTTTCATAACAATATTTATATCGGGCAGATGTTTAACATGACAATAAATTAAGTTAAACGTAACCTTTGGCGTAAGCGGACGACATCTGGCGATCATCAATCATGATTTCATCGTATATTTCATGTTGTTTTCATAAAGCGCTTTAAACGAAATTGTTTACGAATCATTTCCTAAATATACATTTTATTTAGGTCCCGATACTACTGTGGTGGTTGAATGATACCTTTTCGTATTTGAACAACCCGGATCGAGTCCCAAACGGCCTGCAAATAGTATAATACATATTAAAATATTACTCTTAAAAATACTAGTATTTACTCGATTCTCTGATTTATTCGAAAGTTGTGTAAAATGAAGCATATTTAATTATTTGACCACAAAGACAGCAACCGTGGATTTGTTTCCTGAATACGTTGGTCAATCACATAATAAATTAAACGGTCACTCTTATATTTTCGACTTTTGTTTGTAAAATTAACTGTTATACATTTATTAGATGATAAATGTATATTGGTTCTGGTGACAACTTAATATCGGCTCGTATATCGCTGGCACAATTGAATAATTTTTAATTTTCGGTTGTAACAATGAGGTACATAAAATAAATGATTAAGTAGCCGCCTAATATATTTTTACTACAGTTGGAAATGAGACTTGAATACAAAATTTATTTTTTATGATACATTTGAACCTAAACCCGCCAACCTTACCTTTTTTTTACCGTAGCTTTAAAGTCAATATTCATTTTAAAATCAGTATTTAGGATATCGACTGTAATCCATTGTTTACAGGTTGTTTACAGGTTACAGGGCTATCCGTAATCTTCCTTCCTTCTCCTTAATAATAATAACTAGTCATCCGCCTCGGCTTCGCAGGATCACCTAATCTGAAGATTTCATCGAAATCGGTCAAACCGTTTCGGAGTCTATAGAGTACATTCATACATACACACATCTGTTGTTATATATACATATAGAGTAGCTGTATCCCGCGACTTCGTCCGCGTGGAATTAAACTAAAACATATTAATCACTTTGCGGGATAAAAGTATATAATTGTATTTTTTACAATAAAACGTAAAACAAAATTCAAAATTATATTTTGACATTACAACAAACAATTTAATTTTATTCATAGATTACCACCAACCCTACCTAAAATCGTCTAACGCAGTTAAAGATGTTTTCAGTTCAATAAGGGTTTCGAGGGTTCTTCGCTTTTTGCGCGGAACCCTAAATATTTTCCTTGAATTAAATTAGCCTATTTGAATCCCGACAATATTAGCTATCTTTCAGTAAAAGTCCCATCCGAATCGGCTTAGTCGTTTCGGAGATTACCCGGAATAAACCGACAGACAGACAGACAATTTTTTTAAAAATTGTGTTTTTGTTATAAGTACCGTATATACATCATGTCTATTGTATGGAAATGTTATTTTGATATAACATACAGGCACTTCAATTTTATTTATCAGTATAGATTGAGTCGATTTGAAATGTTTGACGTTGCGACGGCACACGTGGCGGTGGTGAAGTCGAATGGAATCAATTATAATATGTACATATATTATTAATAGGAGTGTAATCTAAATGACATTTATTATAAAATAAATGTATGCCACTCACTGAGAAACACAATACATTAAATTCGGTCCATTCACGTAAATAATAAAGACGGGGCGTTTTATTTATTGGAATACAGGAAGCGACGTATGTGCGACGTGAACTGATCCCATACGTGTATGTGATATTGCTTAACATCATTTTAATGCCTTATTTATATGCGGTCCACGATAATACCGATATCGATGTTGCATGCCGAGTTAATATGTAATAAGAGCTATTTACATATGATAATAACAATGGGAACCGATTTCTATGTTTATCGATTTTGATTAATTTTGGATAGTTTGTGAATAGTTCTCCGTCGGTCCGCGCACCTCATCCAGCGACTTTCTGTCGTCTTTACGAGGACATCGATCCACGTGGAAGTTCGATTAAACTAGACAACAGCTAGAATTTCATTACAAGTTCGAACTTTACGAAGTATATGAACTTCAAAGAGGATGACGTGGACAAAGTCAGTTCTGCCGTTCCATTGTGACCTTCTGTAGCCTAAGCGGTTGACCGATTTTGAAGATTGAGGTGTCATTAGTTTCGTAATCTTCCCCTGAGTTTCATATGCAATAATGAGCCAGTCGGCTTTTGGTAGTTTATTTAATTAACGATTACTTGTTATAAATTGTCATTGGTACACATCTTCGACCTATTATTTCGTTAATATAAGGCCACGGTCATCTTAACAGTTATCTTATTTTGGTGTCAACAAAGACCACGCTGTACTAATTAAAGTAATAACAGTAATTATATCGATAAAGCAAAAGCTTTAATCAACAGAATGTCATCCATAAAAATCAATTTCAGCAAAATTCGGGTGGACGAAGAGCTAATAAAATTTAATAAAGTATCGGCGCATAATATAATTTACAGGCTTTGGTTAAGGATAATTAATATGCAGTATATCGATCAATTATAATATGTTAGTCTTTATTTTTGTCCGATAGGCAGGAGGGTAATGCTTTTCGGGGTTATGTGTATATATGCATGTTTTGTGTACGTATGTATGTCCGTTTCATTGTGACTGACTGGGAACATTTATATTATGACGAAACTAGAAAAGAATCGTTTCATTGATTTAAGGCCATTAGTGGACGTACGTAATTTATCTTTTTAGTAGCATTTGATAAGTGAGACATCTGTTACCAATCCAATTGATCCTTCTTGTAAAAACTATTGTGGGAAGAAAAATCCAATACAATTTAAACTTCTTTACTGTCGTCGTAAATCACAAATGGCGTCGGTGATAACTTAAAATCAGGTCAGCCGCTTACATTTTTTATTCCTTGAAATGGGATTTATGTTATTGTTCTGATAATTTACTTTCCATTTTACATTTTAATTTACCTTTTAAGATTAAAAAGCTTCTTTAATACCTTAAATATCATAATAGCTTTAAATTAAACTTAGGGAATTCGTTCCAAGAATTATGGTTAACAAAATTTAAGACTGTTTCTTAAAGTTCCAAGGGAGTGAAGCTTTTACTTTGCACGGTAACAGTTGAACTTCTTGTTTGTGTTTATATCTTTCGAACTGTCGTTGAAGTTTCTTAACAGATTACAGATAGCTACGTCTATGTCACTTGTGATGGTATTTTTGTATTTAAATGACGTTCCTCCGTAGCAGAGTCAACTACGGCTGAATTTTAGTTTCTTAGTATCACTTTTTTTTATATATATATATATATATATAAATATTTTTATTTTTACCTTATGCTTACGAAGAATTTAATTTCATTAATCTCAGTATATAAGGGTTGTTATACATACTGATGTAGTATATACTAAATCGTGGCAAAGGCAAGAAATTGGATACGTTAAGTATTATTTTTTTCAGTACATCCTTACTAATAATAT
The DNA here is from genome assembly GCA_029849275.1 of Papilio elwesi. NCBI lineage: Eukaryota > Metazoa > Arthropoda > Insecta > Lepidoptera > Papilionidae > Papilio > Papilio elwesi. The sequence goes on along the minus strand of CM056700.1, from coordinate 7,556,706 downwards.
AAATGTGAATGTGAGTTTATATATCTGTTTATTTATTGTCCACTAGAGGAACTGTAGACGCGTTGTCCTGCCTTTAAAAGTTGCTCTATGATACTATTAATATCGGTCCTGTATGTGAGTCTGATGAGGTTCTCATAGTTTACCATTCACTCAGTGTAAAATAATTTAATATCTATACCATTCATTACTTTAAAATATTTCAACCTCGAAAACTCAGTTCAGTTACAAGTTAATCAACCAAGTTCCCTCATACACTCAAGAAACATCCTTCTCACAAACCTTAGGATCCATTCATTTACTCTTATTAGTTTATGCCATACCTACATCCCGATCAAATCTACAAATCGACAACCGTACAAGAAATGTACACCGTCATTCGTAATAAGCCTAACAAGAAAAACAAAGATATCGAATAAATAACTTATCCTTAATTTGCGGCGAAGAGTACGCTTAATATATACTTAATATATCCCATCAGGAAAACTGGAAGCGGCAAGCAAGCACTATATCTATATGTATAATTGACACATCCAATTAAGTGAGAAAAATCCGGCGTGAGGCGAGCGTCGTAACAAGAAAAAACATTAATGCCCTTCTGTTTCATCACAATTATTCCATTATAACGAGATGTCCAGTGACTTAGAATAGCTTTCGGGTCGGCCCCTGTTTTAATGAAGTGAATTATTTAACACAATAGTTAATTAAATGTACGAATTTCTTTGTTTCTGTCAGTTGAATTGTTTCTCTGTGACAAGACAGAGGCAAAACCTAAAGCATGGTCCCGTGATACTAGCTTTCGTAAAAGGCTGGTAAGAAAAGCCTTTATTAGTGGAAATAAAATGGGAGTATAATTCAACCATTAAAACACCATTGATAATTGATGAGCTGCTTGTTCGTTTTCTTCCTCCTTTTTTGTGGCTTCGTTTTTTAACCCTAAGACGATGAATTCTGTATTTTGTTTTAATTGACTTTTATTTGACTGAAAAAAATACCATTTTATCTACATAAACATAAAACGAAGTTATACAATTTATAACTAAAGAACCGCTGCAAAAAATTTTTTGATCTTTTAATTGTCGCACAGAATAGCAGATTAACTAATAAAAATGTAAAAACTTTTACGAAAAAAGTATGTAGAGAAGATGCGTTGTCTTAAATATTTTTTATTTTCTCCAGTGTAATGACAGTGATTTCTGTACACAATTAGGAGTACTATCTCATACAAAAAAAAATGAAAAATGCCGTATATCTCACAATATATAAAAATACACAGCTATTAAGGTACCTTAATTAATTCTAAGGCAGAGCGAAATTTGTTACTAGCTCACCCGGCAAGTAACAAACAACGAGACATTACATCGTCGATTACACCGTTATCGATACAAAATAATAACCAATGAAGTTAAAATAATGCCTCTTTTTGTTATATGAGCTAATGACAACAGTCCAGGATGGTCTGTTATGAAAGCGGAATAACAAACGTATCTTCGTATACTGAGATATTCATTTCTTGAAGACCGTAGAGCTATAAATGTAGAAAAAGTAAACATTTCTGCTATAACTTGGAATCCACCCCGGCGTTGCTCAGCTCAATAGATAGATAATAGAAGATATTTCTTATTGATGTAACATTTTTTTAAATCGTTTTAGTAGTTTTCGATTTATTCGGAACAAACGATCAATTTCCGATTTGCCCCAGGTTAATTTCAATATTGCACGTCAATATTAAAAAATCGGGCCTATATTGTTTGTAAAGAAATTATTAAAATTGCTTCATTAGTTTGAGAGTTTACACATTACAAATTAATCTCTGCTCTCGATAGATATAGTCAATGAACATTTAGTAGTTAAATTTATTGCTCAATTTTATTATGATAATCATTAACTAAATAGCTTAATTTTTAAATCTCTGATTTACTAAGAATGATAAATTAAATCCGTGTAGGCAAGACAGAAAAGATTAAAACTGTTACGCTTTATATATTGGGGATTTTTATATTATACGACTAGTGACCTGCCCCGGCTTCGTTCGGCAATCTTTCATCGAAATCGGTCCAGCCGTTTCGGAGTCTGTAGGTCTATGTGGAGCATACACACTTCGCTTTTTATGTACTTTTTTCATTAAAAAAATATCCTATGTTACTTGTAATACCTCCAAGAATATGTGTACAAAGTTTAATGATGATCGATTGAGTAGTTTTCGCGTGAAAGCGTAACAAACAAATTTACATTCATATTTATAATATTAAGTAGGGATTACAAACATAGACAATTTGGGCTACCATAAGAATATTTTTTTCCTGATTCTACATATTCGACCATATTTTTAATAATATTCGTTTATATGCGTCATTTGCGGTCACATGCGGCATCACTGTTATATTAAAAACTGTGGTAGAGCCCGCAAAAACAACATCTGTTGCATGAATGGTTCGGCCAGTGAAATACTCCGCCCTCACAGAGCACATGCATGAAGAATATTATGCGTTTTGCCTGATAAGTCAGGTGAAGGAGTCCTAAATCTAGTCCTTTTGTAATAAGGAGGAGGATTGATGGTTTCTGCGTGAAAGAATAACAACATCCACACATCCATACATCCATACTTACAAACTTTCGCATTTTTAATATTAGTAGAATTTAGATTGTTTTTTGGAGGTAAACAAACGCACCACTTGACCCGATATCGTAAGTCTTATATTATTTTTTTAATGAAAAATAAACTTAATAGAGCCTACAGCCAGCTATACAAAGCCTCAACAATAAAGCTCGTAGCCTACTTACTTCTCTTATTCTACTTATATTAATTAACTTAACTAGATCACAACTAAAATTCAATTAAGTTTTCGGATCGTAACTTTATGATCAAAGTTGAATTAATAAATTTAGCACAGAATTCACTAAGCAAATTTGTTAACGTAAGCTCAATTCTAAAATTAAGACGATAATTAAGTGATTTTACTAAAATTTATCACCAACTATCTAATTTCATTGCCTAATTACTGCAGAATATTGTGTTCTCAGGAATATTTATTGTATAATCAATGTCTAACGTGAGCAAGGATTGAAAATGACTTCATATAAAGACGATATCACAGTTTCTCCTTTATTATGTAAAATATGTTATGTGTACCCAAATAAAATAAATATAAATAATAAATGAGTAAATTAATTAATAAGCACCTGTTACTCCGAAGGGTCAACAGAGACTACAGATTTCCATTCCATAACAGTCTACTATTTTTCTGATTCGTTTCGTGTGCGTTTTTTAAGATATTTCCGTCACAGAATTTATGACACGTATTGAATGACAAAGAGATCGTATTTTTTACGACTTTAAAGCTGCTTTTAATTTAGTGAAATGAAGTGTTGTTTGCTGGAGAAAGATGGACGGACAATCAAACTCGCTAGTACATTTAAAAATATTAACTATGACTTACATTTATTTATAAATATTGAAAGGAATACAAAAATAAATAAGTAATATGGAATCTCAGTACATTAAATAAATAAATATGCGCTCACGCCCGTAACCCAGAGGGGTAGGCAGAGATCATGGATTTCCACTTGGCGCGATCCTGGCACACCTCTCTCGCTTCTTCTACATTCATACATCAGTACATTACCCGGTCAAAATAGTATAGAGAGAAATGTAATTGCTGTAAAAATAACAGTAAAAGTTAGTACGTAAATAACAAGTAACTTGGAGTTTAATGAAGCAAAAACAGTATGTAGAGCTCGAAAGTAGTCTTGGACATTGTACATGTTAAAGGCAAAACGGGACCAAGATAACAGAATGATACCCACGGGAAAGGAAAGGGAACAAAGAACAGCAATTAAAACTAATAAGGCAATAGCTTTGTTTTGAATTAATTAATATTAGAGCTAAGCATAAGAGCCTGCAAGTTTCGGAGTGAGAGTATAGGCGTTAGGCTTGTTTTAAGGTTTTCATAAATTTTAAACACTAATTTATATCAAAGACACGCTATTTTGTAGTACTTATGATGCGACAGATCAAAGGACACTGATTAAACTACTAAACTTGAGGCTGATTTATTTATAGGAAGATTTTTTCTTCTACAATATTGTACTGACAAATTTTTTTGCTTTAAATACATTGCTTTACTGGTACATAATTTTTAATAGATGTTTTACAAATTTATCTTCATTGTTTCCAAAATGTTTGTTTCTTCAAGCTTAGAATCGACGTTTGCTTATTTAAAGAAAATGTGAAGTTCAGTATTATATCATTTTATCATTTAAGCATATATCTATCGTATTCCTTTAGGGATTACGTATGTATGTCAGCAGTGTTACACTACAAAGTTAATGTGTAGTATCTCTTCTCCTTCCCATCCTCATAAGGATAGGATGAGGTCGGGAAGAAGGAAATATCCTTTTTCCTGTCTGTGTAGGCGACGCATCTGGATCACATTTGCTTGTTGCGGATGTCTATGGGTAGCGCTCACTTTACATCAGGTGATCCGTTTGCTCGTTTGCCATCTAATTTCATAAAAAAATCTATTATTGAATAGACTTAACACAAATAGAAACAGATTAACAAATTAAGTAGAATCTATCGCCGACACGTGGGAAATTCATAAATATACGTAGAAATTTCATTACATTTCACATTTGACTCCAGAACTAATAATCTAAATGAAAATAAATGTGAGTAACCTAATTCCTGCGATGGATATTCGAGTCGGCGTCTTTTGATGTGGCCCGAGTAGCCGGCAGATATTTGCTATGATACCATTATGAAATTGACAGAATTCCATTTTTTTCGTTTGGACGACATCGTTAATGGTCCGTGTAGTGTCCGCTTTATGGCCTCTTCATCATTTTCAGCCATTCCTGAAACAAATTGCTTCTGGTGTAATGGGCTTAGGGCGCGGGATGTTTAGAGCTATATTAGCTTTATCGTTATGTAAAATTAAATTACCGCGACCCTCACTTATTTCGTATAAAAAGCTTTTTGAATATTAACACAGTTGATCGTCGGCTGGTCACAGGTAATCTAAATTGAATGTGTTACTATAGTGCTTATTGTCCTTTGTATTATAGGCTCCTTGTAGCCTAAGCGACTAGACAGATTTTGAAGAAGTAGGTATATAGGTATTCGATTTGTATATATTTTTCTGCAGTGTCCTTCTTACAACACAGTGCAGTTTATTGTTTTTGAAGGGACAATTTCTTTAGCCACGTTCGACAATGTTTGGTAGGGGAAAATATTATAGCTTCGCGTGAACAATATGCTCAACATGCGTCAACAATACGCATGAGCAACATGCTTATTTGAATTTGAAACAGTTTTGAATAACTTTTTTTGTTTATTTTTCTTATATTAAATTTTGAATTTTATTATTAAGATACGAGGGTTTAAGTAAGTAACCGAGTAAACGGTTCACCTGCTATTTAGTGACCACCGCTACCTCTCAACATCCGCAACCGGTTCCGAACGTGTTACTCTTTTTAAAATAAAAAGGAAGGAAGTAAGTTGGAAAAATGGAGGGACTAGACTAAAAGCCGAAACCTCACTAATCAGTGAAATGCAAGAGTACCTCACTATTATATTAATATTACTATTATATAATTCGCGCCGCAATTCATGTTATAACTGCGTCAGTCCTATCCGAGATACTTTGTACTATAACTGCTGCCAGTCGGTCCAATTCGTGTTACTTCATATTATAACTACAAAATTTATGACCTTACCTTCAAAACATTACTTATTAAATTATTTTGCAATGGTATGAATGCGACTTAAAGCAAGCATTAGTTAGCTTTAGAACCCAAAATACCCGACTGAATATACATGCATACCTATCCGCGAACAACTTTAAAAAAAAACTAGGCGAAAATAACTTAATTCTCGTAAATAATAATAGTATACAACGTTACAATAAATGACAGCTAATAAAAAGTTAGGCTAGCGCACTTCAACGCTCAAGTCACTTAACGCAACCAAAAAGCGTCCCGCAGACGATAAAGTACTTACATAAATCACTTGAATGTTGCTTCCCCACAGATTTTCACGTAATAATAGCGACTTCTACTAGGAGCATCGCTCTGCGGTTAATATTACTCCAACGTATTAACTGCGCGGAAGATAACAACTCTATAGATCTACAAGATATACGATTCAACTTACATTCCGTTTTAGATTTATGCTTTATCGTTGTTTACAATGTGATTCTCACACGAAGGAAGCGGATTTGGATTTTTGAAAATAAATATAAAGCGAAAAAAAAGTTGTTTGAAGAAATTATTTCATAAGTACCTAACCAATGGCGGTGTAAGTTTGTTTATTGACACAGCAATTCGACGTTTTTTGTAGTTTAGGCTGTCGTCACACGTCACGCGTGTTTATATGTAGCTAGCTAATATCACTAGTATTAATCCTGAATAATATAAACATTTAATTAAGAAAGACAACTTTAAGAAATCACAAAAATTGGCGATAAATATGATGATGCGTGCGAAGCCACTGGCAATAGCTGATATAATATATAATAAGCTTATATTAATAAAATAATGAAAATATGCTACCTTTGAATTTTTTAATTTTTCTGTAGGCGAGTTTTATCCGTTCACACCCCTACTAATATCTATCCCTATCCCTACTAATATTATAAATGTGAATGTAAGTTTGTTTGTTACGCTTTCACGCGAAAACTGCTCAACCTATCGTCGTGAAACTTTGTACACATATTCTTGGAGGTACTAGAAGTAACATAGGATACTTATTATGAATAAAAAAATAGTATAAAAAAAGCAAAGTATGTATGTTCCTTATAGACTAGACTTATAGACTCTGAAACAGCTGGACCGATTTCGATTAAATTTACAGGGATTGTCCAGATGGACACATTCCTGTGTTTGGTAGCGATCGGATCAACATAATTAGTGGTACCCCGGAGAAGCCGGGGCGAGTCACTAGTAATGTTTTAAATGAGAATGTAAGTTGTTACTCTTTCACGCCAAAACTACTCAATCGATCACCATGAATCTTTGTATACATATTCTTGGGGGTATTAGAAGTAACATAGGATATTTTTTTATGAAAAAAATATTATGTACAAATTATCCAGATTGGTACATTCCTTTGTTTGGTAGCGATCGGATTAACATAATTAGTGGTACCCGGGCTAAGCTGGGGCGGGTTACTAGTTTAATGTAAAACAATATGCAGCGACAATATTTTCTTTCAGTCTTATTAGTCCAACAAACGCTTTATGAGTTCAGAAAACGAACGAAACTAACTGTATGCTTGTTGATAAACAAATAGTTTTTCTTTCATTTTAATTTTAGTAAAGCGATTTCTAAATGAAAAATGCACCTCCATCGAGCTCTAAAAGATAAAGTCGTTTGTATGCTAAGTCATTATAAAGGATAATTTAATAGATTATTTATTGAACGAAATAACTTTAAAATGACTTAATAAATAGTAAGATAGCGTAAGATTGTTTTATCACTTTTTTCAAGTGCATTTAATTTTAATTTGAGTAGTAAAAATCATAAAACTTTTTATTTATTTAACTGTTTATTTTAAAACGGAAGAATTTTAGTAGTCCGTAACAAATACAAGAGAACATTTATTTAGTTTTATATAAATTTCAGGGAGGTATTACTTTACATATGTTACACCGATTGTGCAATTCGTTAGTCTATAATTGGACTAGGGATATTATAAAACTGTCTCGCAAACTGAACGTCTCATTCACAATTTAAGGTGTAATTTTTGACAGATTTCGATTTCTCGATTATCCACATCTGTTCACAATTTGCATTATTACATTAAAGTTTAAGTTGAATGCAAGATTATTATAAGTTACGTTTGTTATGTTGTTGTACGATAGTTGTATGTAAAAATAATATCTTAAAATAATGTTTATCGAAGAAAAAAGAAGTTTAGTGCATAAGAATGATAAGTCGAATTGTCTGTTCGATTCAGACACCCCTTAAATAGTAAACACAACAAAAAACAACCAGTAAATAAATAGAGGCTAAGACATTTTGTGTTATCCTGCGGCAATATTCAGCTCATACCGCACAAACAAGTTTGATAGAACTAAAACTTAGAACTGGATCAAACATGTTATAACTTAAGACTTCTAGTTCTAAAATTACATAAAAATTTTATTGAAAATTCTTGAACTACATTCGTATAGTATAGTTGCAGAATCACTCGCTGCGTGAATCTTGTTGGCGCCGCACAGGAAAAGCGAATTTTCATTTCTTACCACGCGAACACTGAGATCATTGCACTTTTGGCCCATCACCAATTTCTAGTTATCGTCGTTTAACAATATAAATGACTACCGGACCACCCCGGCTTCGCACGGGTAGAAATAAGACCATCGAGTTAAAAACTTTTCAAATTCACATCTTTTAAGTTGGACGAAATTACACATAATGACCGAATTTCATAAAGCTCGGCTTAGTAGTTTCGGTGTTCTTCCCGGACAAACATCGTGACACGATATTTTTATATGAGAGTCTATAGCACTAAGGGATAATATACCTTTCTAGTAGTGAAAAAAATCGCTTCAGTAGATCCAGGGATACCCCATCACAACCTGACAAACTCACAAACTGACAAATTGTACCTCTTTATAATATTATAATAGAATAGATTACTAAGACTTGCAAAAATATCTTTAAGCGCATGAAGAAGTATGCATTTCATAATATTATTTTTAAAGAACATAGCATGTGAATTCATAGAAAAGTAACACCATTTGTGTCGTGTTGTTTAGATGTAAATATGTATGGTACGCAAGGATCCGTAACTATCAGATGAAACTTGTTATTTCATTACCCTTATAAATAAAACGTTCAATATTCACGTTGTTCGAATCATTACTGTCTTTCGCAACAAATAAATAAGCACTCGCTCAAACCCGTTACCCATAGGGGCAGATATGACTCTACCTCAAATTACATAGGCACTTTTTATATTTGAACTAGCGACCCGGCCCGTCTTCGCACGGGTAGCATTAATTCTATAGCCAGAAAAACATGCGTGCCGACGACAGCCTGGATGACAAAGTATGTTGTTGTGTCACAGTTACTCCGCCATTTTTTATATTCAATGGAGATAAAATTTTATCCTATCTTTTAAGTTTGACCAAATTAATAACTTGAAATGAAATCAATGACAAAATAACACAAAGTGATAAAATTCGATTATAATCGGTTAAGTAGATTCGGAATGTATCCCGTACAAAATCGTGACACGAGATTTTTATATATATGACACTAGTCACTCGCCCCGCCTTCGCACGAGTATTTTCTCAATATAAAAGTTCGCCCTCTACTTAAGGTAATCGCGCCAACTGTTGAACGACTGACAGTTATACTGAAAGGTTATGTACATTATAAACGTTAATATAGTGGTTAAGTCTTCATGTTTTTTTTCACTTTCTTAAATATTTCTTTGAAATATAAAAGTGATGTTTGAATTTTCTCAGTTCAATTTTTCTTTTGCGAGTCTCGTCAACGTAAATAGCAGAAATATTTACGTGGACAAGTATTTTTACAACGGTATTCATTTCGTGATAAACAAGGCACCGGAAGCTCTATCGGATAATTACTTTTTAAAATTTTACTTTAAAAATGGGTTATTGCATGAATAAAGTAATTATGAAATAACGTGTTCGGTGTACATTATATTTTTTGAATAACAACTGATTGTGAACTACTTTCGCAGGTATTAATATTTTAAAGTTACTTTTTTTTGGGTCAGCCCATTCAATTTATGCGATAAGAATAATAAAAAAATGGCATAACCCTAATAGAGTAAGATATAAATAATATTATCTTAACTAGCTTTTCATTAGTCCTTTATCAGATTGCCATGACAAGAGATGCCATATTAAAGTTGATATATGATTTTTCATAGCACATATATTTAACAAAAACATACAGATTCTGAGGCTCATGTTGTCAATATTTTCAAAACAAAGATATACATTTTGTTCATACCTTTCAGGTCCGTGACAGTTAGTCCGTTAGTCTATGGTATGAGATTAAAGTTATTAAAGTCTTGGACAATTGTCACAAGTTGAACCACAAACGTTTATCTGTGTTTAACGTATCACAGTAACTACTACGCATGGACAATAAGATAAACCGTGGAATACAACGCACTTCACATTTTTCTTATTTGCACGCGTACGCCATTGTTTGTGCAAAAAGTCACGAACCGATACTATGTGCGTAAAAGCACGTCACTCTGGCGTTATATGGACTCGAGTCTCATATTATTAGTAGTAGTCGAAAAGTGTTCTAGAATCACGAAAAATTTAAATCATGTTTTATATTAGTATAATAGTGAAGAAATTTACTTAAAGCCACTCCGACTAGGGCATGATTCATCACAAAAGTCGAATGGCGGATTCAAACCTACGACCTTGTTGTGCATGCAGTCTTTCGTCGTCGTTTTGTCGTTTCCGCCGTCCGTCCACTAAAGTTCTCCATTCTTCAAGCAATGTCTGTTACCTTGGTTCTATTGCGGATCACATCATTCCGGGTGCGATCTCGCAGAGTGACTCAGAGCATTGCCGTCTCCATTGCCCTTTGGTCTTTGCCTACACCTTTGGGTGACGGATGTAAAATAATAATTAAATCTTTGTCTATTAATTAAATGACGTTTATCATACCAAAGGTTATAAAACAGAATCGTTCCAAACAGTCCATAAAATTCTAACAGTATTAACGTACACGGTTATCTAAACAAAGTTTAAATCACTAGTGCTATACACACCCATTATAAAAACAAACAGACCAATATAGCTTTAATGAATGCAATGTTGTCGAAACTCACACGATGCTTAACCGAGGCTATTAAAGTTAACAGTAATTTATGATTTACCACAATTTGTTAAGTCGTTAAAACTTCTATGTTTCCTTGTATACCTTGCATTATGAGTGTAGGATGTACGATGCTTAGCTAAATGCTTTTAATAAACTTGTGAGGAGTTATTATGTGATATAAAAAATAATATTTAAGCTTGCAGGTAAGAGGAGGCATGGTCACGACTCAGGATCCTTCAAAGAAAGAGTCACCTACAGTTTCTCCGGTGTTGTTTATGTTACTGTGATAACTTAAGGCGACACTTTGCTCGTTTGCTCCATTCTCCAGTAAAAAAAACAACGAAACGAACCTTAAAACTCATCAAATAATATAAAGAAAAATAACTCTTAATCGCAGTCTTTTCAACAATTTTTTTTTATATTCTTAGATTTTTCTTCAACATCTAATTCGTTTCAACAATTCACACCTAAAACCAAAGTAATCTTTTTTTCTACCATTTGCACAATTTCTTCACACTGCGTAAAATTGAGTATGAACTTAATTTTATGGTTCTGTTGTCTGCCATAGATTGATTTTAGTGCTAAATTGTTATCAACGACGTTTGACAGTTTATTGTTAATAAACGTTTTTATAGTAAAGCTATATTCTTTATCGGCGCTGTGAGAAAACGACTTGTGTCGGTGGATTGTGCGTTTATTGTTAATAATGTCACCTAGTTTTTAGCACTGCTTTGGCATTGGATCCTTTAAATACCAGGCGATGAAACTCGATAAGAGTTCTCCCCATTTTAAATGTACCGATCTCTTTATATCATGTTTTCCTCAGCCATAGTGTTCTCCACAATTTCGTTTGTATTTTTTAAATAATTTGCAGTTTATTTATTAGTTTTAAATACTTATGTTTAATTTAATGCTACACTAAGAAACACTATATAAGAAATGAATAAGCATTCTAAAGTCATTAAAGGCACAAAATCAAGAAAAAAATCTTTTAAAAATGTTATTCCGCGATACAAACCCGATTTTATTAAGAACTGCGTCGTGAAGAAATTTTTTTTAGGATAATACGACACCAAAATGTGACTAAGGACTTACAACAGGTTACTTGAGGGTTCAAGTAAAACGCCTTGACTTGCATAAAAGTTCGGTGATTTCTTTAAAGAAAAACTTCTTGAAGTATATCAGTGGGTTACATTCCTACTGAGGCTTAAATTTTATAATAATAATATATTTTCAATACTCTATTACACTAAAAGTGTGGTTACTGGCCCTGGCGATTTCAATTGTCAAAGTACAGTTTTCTTCGGTGCTAAAACAAACCCATGACGGATGGTTAAACCACATTTAATTCATTTTTAGGTCCATAAAATGTAATCTCTAGGCGCCATATGATGACGATGATGACGACCAGAGAGCTGTTTGTTTTGATAGAGAGAGTACGGATGACATTAAGCAACAAACAGTACTACACTATACGAAGTTACAACGAAAACGGCAGAATTTCGAGGTGTAATTGAGATATTGTACATACAATCCTCAATATTTACGTAACAAAGATTCCAAATATTCGATTGAAACTCACAAAATAAATCTTATAATGAAATGTACATATTGGAAATAAGTTTTCTAGAATTGCTGTTTACTAAATTAAATAGCAATATCCATTAGAAGTGACCAGTTGGGTCATTGAACTTAACTAATCGCAAGCTAAGAGAAAATCCAGTTTCCCAACGGCGCCACCGCGACGCGCGCAGCGGGTCTGCAACTCAACATGAATCACTTATGCAATGGACACTTTAAGTAGATGCCACTTAATTGTTCCTTTGTCTTCTACTTCTAAGTCTTGCCTTTCGTAATACGGTTGACAAAAGATGGACAAAGACTATGACAAACTGGTATGGTTCTTAAAAAATCGAAAAAAGGCCTAAAAAAAGGACGGAGTCTGACGATATTGCATTAATTATAGGAATTGGAAATAACCATTTTCTGTTTGTCCCCTCTGTCCATTAAAGATGGCCAACGCATCTGCAACTCTTTAGTTAGTTGCAGATGTCTATGGGTAGCGATCACTTGGGTGAACCACTTGCTCGTTTGCCACCTAGTACTATAAAAAAAAACAGTTTCTCTTTAAATTACATCACTCCCACATACTGTAATTTGAAGTTAAATAATTGTTTATTATGAAATTCCAATCACATGTGTATCAGGAAATCAATGCTTAAAATATCAACTTGCGTAGTGCGTGCTAAGTAATAATATTTCATGATAATATTAGTAACGGCAAAACACACAACGTTCACGTGACGTCAACAACGCCCAGCAAATGCGAGTTATCTTTTACCACTTAATAAAGCATTCATTCTTATGGTAAACAATATTAAGTCTTCGCCCGACCCAAAAATGTATTCTGGGTCGCTTGCCATCCCGGTATTAAAATGATTACGTTGGGTCCGAACTGTGACAAAGTCATTGCTTATTCCGGCTCTATTTAACAGCACCACTCCGACTTTTCAACCTTAATTAGAAATGTTTGCTGTATCTTCGTGGCTTATTCTTATATCATTTATATTACTGTTCGTACATCTCTCTTATAACACGACAAAAAGAAAAGTTTTGCATTTCGTTACTACAATGTAACAGTAACATTACTTATGGAATGGAAAAAATAAAACAAGGCGACTGTATTTTTTTCCTCCTCACGCTTCTAGCCTTCTCTCGATTGTGACACTATTCCAAGATAGATCTAGAAACTTCTGAAACAATTTTAATAATTCTTTACAGCGGCACATAATACAGAAATAGGAGAGATTTGATTGAAGTGCAACCGTTACGTGTTAAACGTTAAAGGAGAAAATGTATAGTATAGTATTTAATGCTACGGGAGTTTGCAAGGTCATAAATTATATAGTAATATAATTTATGACCTTATTTATTTTTTTGGATTTATTATTTATTAATAATGAAAATTATATCGATACTGATACTTGTCCCATCCTAATAATTATTATAAGAAAAGTTCTGCCTGTTGATGTGTTAATTATATTTAAGATATTTTAAAAGCCAAAAAAGTTTCACTTTCTCCGCGTGTACACACGCGTTTTTTTCATTAACGCTGTAAATTTACCTCGTAAATACTCATAGATTTATCCCCTGTTTTGGCACACAACTAACTGACTCTCGGTCATGTGAAATGTTCTCTGAGACCAATTTCATTAAAAAAGAGTACGTAATATTTTGAAAGGTCTTGAATATTGCTTTCCAACTCCCAGCGGAAAGCTTGGTTCCTACGTTAGATTAGATTAGATTGAGTTCTCGTGACTCGACTTTAGTTTTGGCGAGTAGAACTGTTAATAGAGGTGTATGGCTTTAAGAAAGTCCGCAGTGTAATTATTAAGTCGAAAATGCCTATAAAAAGCTTATTTTTGCAATAATAAATAAATAGGCCATCTCGCTCGTAATCCGGAGGGGTGAGCATAGAATACGGATTTCCATTTGGTTCGGCCATGACACACCGCTCTCGCTTCTTCTACGTTCATATACAGGATTTTCTGTCACAGATACTTTTTTTACCTTAAGCCAACGGGGTGATATCACCCCCCAGTGGCCACTAGTACTTATCGGTAGCTGATTCAAAAGCAAAAGCTATGCCAGTCAAGTCAGTACAATTAATTAATAATCACGACTGACTGACACGACCACGAGGTGACCGATTGGACAAGGAGAGAAAGAATTAATTTTTAATTTGTGATTATTTGTAGATAAAAGATATATAAAATTAATGTAATTAACTAGTATAAATATGTTATGTAAAGGTGGCAGTGGTCCATAAGAGGTTCGGAACCTATGGCTCAACCAAACACTATTAAGAAATTATTAATGAAAGTGTACTTTTATAAATAGCAATAAGGATGGCCGTAATATAAATATGCTATATGCTAACCGATTTTAAGAGACATCTCTTGTACATGAGACAATGATCAAAGAGGTTTGTTATTGATTTTTGACACCACCAATTATGTATGCTGAGGCTGCAAGTCACTTCATTTATTCTGTTGTTATATGCCCTAATACTATTACTATACTATTATATTATAATAATACTACGTGTTATTTATTTACACATCTTAAAAACTGAAATAGAGTAAAAATTATAATAAAAGCTAATATTCACCAAAGTTTCTTAACATTATTTGGTTTCAAATACATCGCTTTCCAGTTACATGTAAAGCTCAATACCAAATGTATATAGTAATAATTTACAGGCGAGCTTGGTGGACTTGGATACTTCAACAAGTAATTTTAGTACACGAAATCCGAAAAACATAATTCATTGTTCATACAAGTAATTTTTAGTTAAAAATAAATATATCTGACGCAAAAATCTATCAAGCCGTTTAGTCTACAGGGGGTCACAATGAATGGACGTACGTACAAGCATATGTACGTACTCGCGAGAAACATTACGCTCCTTCTCGGTCAGTCGGGTAAATAGACTAGGAAATGCCACCATAGAAGTCAGTTAGCATTGCTTGGTTTTCATTGTAAATAATGAGTAATGAATGATTCACTTAATGATGTACCATTATCGGCTTCAATAATAGCATATATACACAGCGGTAATCATTTTAAGACGTCATTACTAAATAGATCTAACAGATAAAATATCTTGAGTTGTAAATTAAACATTTAATTTTGCAATGCGATATGTTTTGAACTTTTAATTTCTTTTTTCGCTGTTAATAACGATTTGTAAGACGCGGCCAGATTTTCATCAGGCCTTAACTTTCTATAAGCTTACATTTTAACTACTGACGTACTTTCAAACTTTGCTTCTATCGAAGAGAAATATGATAATGAATTTTTATGCTATTACAATTTCGTCTTAAAATTTCCCCTCGCCATAACTATCTTGTTTGTACGTAGTAAACTCAAAAACTACTGAACAGATTTTCATAATGTTTTCATCATTAGACGGAGTAATTCATGAAGAGGGTTTGGGTTGATTATTTGTTAGCCAGGGTGGGTCGCTAGCTTATAATTCAATAAGAAAATGTAAGTTGTGATTTAACTCATAGTTATGAGTTAAATCACAACTTACATTTTGAAATATAGACATTACTAAGATCTTTAGTATTTAAGTATAAAATAATTATTATATTTATAAGCGGTTATAATAGAATATATCATTAATTGACAGGTCACGCATGCGACAAGGATGCAGCCGAGGTCCAACTGATACGAGACGCTTCCTGACCAACTGTGACCCGACATCCCCGCTCATCGGCAAAATGCCTTATCAACAAACGACGCTACACTATTACCAGCCTCTTATTGATAGAGACGAACGAGTACTGGGAGAGTTATCAGTAGTGAACGCTGCCCGTACGCGTGCTCACCTAAATGAAGTCATTATGTAAATTACTCTCAATTATCCGACATGGAAATCACTCCACTGTTAAATGTTGAATGTAGAACTGTCATAACCGGTTGGTGATAAAATGGGTGATTTGCTACCGAGTATACCAAAGAGTACTTTATCCAGTGAAGTAGACGGGTACAACTGGAGTGCGGTTGGCTTGGACGATTATAAGTCCGACGCCGAGTTGGCTGCTGTGGAGTTATTCAAGGATTATCCCGAAGGATTGCTGCGGTTCGCGTCTGTTTGCTGCGTGCTCTTCATGTTGGTCGGGATACCCGGCAATCTGATTACTATTATTGCTTTGGCGCGATGCAAAAAGGTAGGAATAGCTTCTTTCTAATACTTTGCAACCCATCTAATATTATGTGTCTTAAAAATATATCTACACATATTTATATTATAATCAGTTGGTTCACTAATAAATGATTAAAACTAAATGATTTAACACAAAGAAATATTAGAATCAATGAAACGTTGACTTAAACTACAATAATCTAGACCATTAAGAAAAAGTTCCTGTAAGGAAAAATAGCAATAAAACTTAATTCAAAACTAAGTATTGATTTAAAAAATATTTTGTCAATGAATATTTATGAAACATATGCATGTACTAAATGAAAGTTATTGATCATTCATCAAGAGTTATTGCGTTATCGGTGTCACGATATGATTGCTTTCTAATTGAGCTTTAAAGTCAATCAACTCCGAGAGACACGGTATTTTGTTTTCTCAAAGCTTTTAAATACAATATAATAATAATTACAATATTTAATGATTAAGATTGGCCAAGTCTATTTTTATTATCATCCGACATTGAACAAAATTGAGCTTGAACGTATAATCCATAGCGTAATTATTAAAAAAACTTTTTTTATTCTGTTTTCTTTCTATACCTCAGAACGAACGGGGAACATTACATTCTGTCAAAAATAAAAGCACACACACGAACACTTACAATTGAAGAATATTTTTTTACACAAACAAATTTGTCTAAAATGATTATACGAGTATATTTAATAAGATATTGATAGTTTAAATATTAATTAATGCAAGAAAATCAAAAAAATTCCTCCTAATTAATTAATAATCCTCACATGAATTCTTAAATGTCATGCAATTAATTTCAATTAATACTTTTTATAATGTTATATAAACATAGCTGATTTATAAATAAACACTGTCGCGTAGGTCACTGATCTTTCCATATTAATTTAATGTCGGAAGAATTGTGATAAGACATCGTTTGTCACAAGTGATACGTAATCAGTTATGACTTGGAGATAAAGTTTCTTTTTTGATTCAATGTATGAGAGATACTGTTTTAGTACGTTCCTTATCCAATTTCATAATTAATAAATCAAAAATAAAATCGGTCAATATATTATTCAGTATTTTTAATTTCAATCGGTATTGTGTTTGAATTCCCTATCCCAGGAGTTAAACTACTAAATTATAACGTATGGTTTATTGAATAAATCCGTGGAGTATCCCTATACGTACCAAACCTTGTCTATTCGTTCTTCGGTGCATATTTTTTATAGAAGAAGGTGGCAAAGAAGCAAGCGGTTCACCAGATATATAAGTGAAAGCTACCCAAAGGCAGCGATGGGACCAATTAATGTCGTTGTGTGTTGCCTACGTTATTTCATATCCATCCTCTCACTTGTCCAATTCTATTCTAATAAGAGGACTATAATTAGGCCTCCGGCACCTCACTCGTCGGACAAAACTCAGAATACTTTTAATTTACGCTTGTCTAGCCGGCCCATTCGAGGTGCAAACGTTGTTGCAGGCTCTACCACTGTTAAAATACATACCAATTCTTATTTTGTAACGAATCTAAAACAGTTTTAATATTACAGGTTCGTAATGCCACAGCGGTGTTTATAATGAACCTCTCATGTTCGGACCTGCTGTTCTGCTGCTTCAACCTGCCTCTCGCTGCGTCCACGTTCTGGCAGCGATCATGGGCACACGGCCGCACGCTCTGCCGTATGTTCCCACTTGCCAGATACGCTCTGGTCGCCGTATCCCTGTTTACCGTGCTGGCCATCACGATAAACAGATATGTTATGATATCACATCCGAGATTGTATCCCAAGTATGTATCTTACTTCATCTTTATAGGTGTAATTTAAATATTAATTATAATAAATAATTTTAATCTCTCACGATCGTAAGTTTGAGTTTAGTTAAGGTAGTCTGTTTCACAATGTCCAAGAAGTCTGCAAAGCTACTTACAACTTATCTGACAAATAAAGTACGCCAAACATGGCGTTTCACAATCTGCAAATAAGCATAACTGGTAAATAAAATGCCATGTAAATTATAGGTCGGATCAATCGTCAGATAAAGATGTTATTTGGTGGCTTTAGTTATTTGACAGATTATTGCTTTCTTCGACATTTTCTTCGCTCCGTTTCAAATAAAAATAATAGATTTATAAAAAATGCTATATTGTATCATTATCATTTTTGCAGAAAATGCATTTAAAGTATATGAATACGTTACAGAAAATAATGCATAAAATATGCATTTTTTAAATTTTTTGGTGATTATATTAATAAATGATTTATGACCTCACATGTTCCGTAATTCTAAAGGTCAAAGTGCGACCATCTCTACTTATTATACAAGTAACAAGCTAGCACACAAATTTCATTTGTGAAATGCAAACAATTTTAACATGACATCTTATGTGTCAGTTAATTTATTCGTCAATTACTTATCTATCCATCACTTTACCATGACTTTGTGAAACGGGCCCTAAAAGTTTTTTTGCTAGATGTTCCATTTCCTAATTGCAACTAATATTGTAAAACTGGTCAAAAAGACAAGCATTTCAATACCTCACAAGGCTTAGTTTGTCTGCAAAAGAAACAAATAAAGCAGAGGTTTATATTAAATCCTAATAAAGTTTGTTACTTTGAAATTATAACCAAAGCAGATGGACCTACTACATATGTATATTGCTTGTAGCTATTTAAAGTGTATAATTCTGTGGTAACTAATAGATTTATCGTTATATGTCTTTTTGTCCAGGCTCTACAAGCGTCAATACTTAGCTGTAATGGTCGCCAGTACATGGGTGTTCTCCTTCGGAGCTCTGATAGCAACGTGGCTTGAGAAATGGGGTCGCTTTGGATTAGACCAATCAATCGGGTCCTGTTCTATTCTACCTGACAGCAGCCATCGATCGCCGAAAGAATTTCTCTTCGTTGGAGCGTTCATGCTTCCCTGTTTGGCCATAGTGATCTGCTACGCCAGAATTTTTTGCATCGTTAGGGAAGCTGCAAAAAGATCAAGGGCACCAGCGAGAGGAAGACCCAGGGCTGTTCCCGGTGTTGAAGATTCAGCAATGGGATCTGCGTCGACAGCCCTGGAACGATCTCCCGGTCCTGAAAATGGTGTTAATCACGCAGCTGTCCCTCCTCGAAGGGCTCTATTGGCACCACCCGCTTTACATTGCCCACCAACTCCCGGTCCGGAACGGTCATCATCCTCAGGGGTGGATACCCTTGACGGTCATGACGAGGAATGTGTCCTGGATGGCAAGCCGCGAACACCCAGCGGTGGAGAGACAGCGAAACGACTCCGACTAGCGGCTGTAGCTTTAAGACGGTCACCGGCGCCAGTGAGACCGCCGCGATTGACTCCTAAAGACAGGAAGCTTTTGAAGATGATAATGGCTATCATGTTATCCTTTTGGGTGTGCTACTTGCCAATAACTTTGACGAAGTTATTCCGTGAGTTTACCTCACACCCTGCGGCTAATATCGCGGGATATCTGTTGATATACTTGACTACGTGTATCAATCCTATCATATATGTGGTAATGTCGAGTGAGTACCGGCAGGCGTACAAGAACTTACTAATGTGTCGAAGAAAGGCGTGACGTTCGCCCGGCGACGGCGTCTCTGAGAAACGCCCGCCGTGACTAGTCGTGAATCACTGAACAATCTGTGCGTAAGCAATGATAAAGTATTACTAACATTAGTTTAGTGTTAACTTAGTGAATAGACTCCAACGATGTGCGTTTTGTCGCATGATATTCATTCATCTGAACTTTAATGCATTTATTTGATTTCCTAAGTTTAAAGTGAAATGTAAGCGAGCCGTCCGTGATTGTGTTAAGCGAATGAAGTGTGCAATTGTGTCAAACGAAATAAATTTTATATCATAAAAAGTAATTATTAGAATTAATAATAATAGATTTTCTTGTGATGATAATTACATTACATAGAAATAGATTAATTCTCGAGTAGCTTTTAATGGTCATACACTACAAAACTTAATTTCAATGACTGATATAATACAATTTGTAAAAGATAAAGTTAAGCGTTATTTTATACAATTTTTTTAATAAAATATTTAATTTTATGAAACTTAAAAAGTTAGGTGAATTGTGAAATATCTGAATTTAATCTTGGTAAGCATTTGTTTAAAAATAAACGAGTTATAATAGTTACAAAAACTTAAAGATTTGTAAATAAATTGTTTGTATAATCGTGTTAAAGTATCAAGAACATTAGATTGTATAGCTCTCGGAATTAGTTAGACTAGGTTCATGTTAGAAGAAGAATAAATTAGATCATTTCTAAAACTGACAATAATAAAGTGTCACGGCTGGAATTGGAATTTGAAAAGGACCAAGTCGCCGCAGCCGCTTATTGACAGTATTAAAAAAATACTATGGAAACACATTAAAATGTTACCTACTATTTGATAACTTGCTTAATTTACAGCATTGGATGATTCGTACGATCTAAAAATGATTACAAACATTTTATTTACAATATTTATTATAAATTTATACAATTTCTAGGAGAATATAAAATTAGGAATATTTTAAAAATAACCATGAATTCTGCACATGCATCTAAAACATAATTTATTCATAAAATGTTAAATTCAATAATCCATAGCAAATACACATCTTTATCAGCTATGGGTGAAACCCATTGGCCGACCGTCACAACTGACTCATGAGGATATACATTCCAGTAAAAACGACCACAATGACAATGGTTTATAGCAAATAACACTTATACATTAATGTTTGTGAGCGAATGTCGTATATTTATATATCTGTGTGACGTTTAAAATGAATCAAAGTGAAATTGTGGAAGTGTTACATCGCAATTTATCCGTGTTGAATTATAATGGAACTGCCAAAGAATTGGGTGCGGTAAAACTGTTCACCAACTATCCAGAAGGTCTACTCATCTTTGCCGCCGCGTGCTGTACTCTGTTCATGTGCATTGGTATCCCCGGCAACCTCATAACTATCATCGCGCTCGCAAAATATGAAAAGGTGAGGAATTTAATTTCAAATATTTAGATAATTTTTGTTTCTTTTTATATATATATATGTATATATTTTAATTATAAGATTAACCTAAACAGTAATCAAAAGATAGAGCGTTAAACGTGAGCCAGGATCGTGACAAATAATAAGTTAATTTTGTCAATAATATACAGGTTATTTGAAAGAGAAGGGCTGATTAAAAAGTATTGTTTTTCTCTATATAATACAGTATGGTGTAAACGTGGATAAAATACCATGAAATTCAACATTTTATCTTAAAAAATCACATTCAATTGCTACTTATCGTATCATATCATAGTCGTTTAATCACCAAAAATTAGTGTTAGTTAGTTATGTTATTAATTAGCGAAGAAAAACTATTAAGTGATGATTATTATTATTATTAAATAACATTAAAACTCAATGAATATATCAAACGCTCATGTAGTGGTCTATTCAAGTGTAAAACCTTAAACTCTTTTAGTAATTTGAGCGCTGTGGGACAGCTGTATGTTGTGATTTGATGTTAATAAACATTGTCACTGTTTAGTGCTGGCTTAGTGACACCAGACGATCACTTTTTACTTTTTCTATAGAAGTTGATTTGTGAATTGGCGCTTTTAATTTGAATACGACAATTAAAACGGAAACGGATATAAATGTTATATTTATTATGATAAATGTGTCGGTCCAGATATCTCTCTTTATCTCATTAAGCCTGAATATCCTTGCTATAATATTATAAATGTGAATGTATGTTTGTTACGCTTTCACGCGAAAACTACTTAACCGATCATCATGAAACTTTGTATGCATATTCTTGGAGGTATAAGAAGTAATAACTTTTTATGAAAAAAAAATAGTAAATAAAAAGCGAAGTATGTATGTACTATAGACCTATACACGGCTGGACCGATTTCGATTTACAAGGATTGTCCAGATTGGCACATTCCTGTGTTTCTTAGCGATCGGATCAACATAATTAGTGGTACCCGGGCGAAGCCGGGGCGGGTCACTAGTATTATATCATTTTATGTTGTGTATACATATACAAAATAATTAGTTTCTTAAATGGTTAATAGTTTGGTTTAAATTGTTGGTATATTCTAAACCAAAAAAAATTATCATTCTATCGATTCTATATATATCATAACTTACATAGTATTAAATAAAGCGGCAATAATTCAATAATTTAAGTGTGCGAAGCAGAAGGCAGTTTTGGGGCCACCATTTTATTACTGTCATAGTACATCATAGCGTGTGTGTGGTTATAGTTTAGATGAAACAGTTACAAAAAAAATTAATTAAACTTATTTTACTGATTTCATATACTTTACTAAGTTCTAAAGCCATCTAGTAAATTAAAGTAGTAGTTTTTAGAAACCAAATATGGCGAAAGCAAGAATATTTATGCAAATAAAAATGAACTACCAAATTAAATGTCAAAGAAAAGTGTGAAAATAACCGCTGAACCAAAGTAAACGCGATGCAATCCTTGAAATTAGTTTAATTTTAATATGTAGTATCCATCCAAGAAATCATTGAATTAAAAGATATTTATTTAATTAATAATTATGCCAATATTTTGTTATAAAGCAATGAGTTAATCACTTGTTTATACATAAATGTATTGAACGTTTTACGTAGTACTGTAGTGCGAGTTATTTAGTCTTGACGTCATGAAGGCGATATAAAATATGAATTATGCGTCTTGTGATAAATATCATATGAATCACTCTTTCCTTGGTCAACACGAATGTAAGAAGCGAAAGACACCCAAAATGTATCTATGTACAATTGAACATGTCCTCTGCTGGACGTAAGTCTAGTGGAACAATTCATTTCTTCCATGCAAAAATTTGGTTTGAAATATTAAAGTAATACCAACAAAAAACCGTCGCCATTTAGAAAACTACAAGAAAATGAGCCTGTTTTTAATACATAAGATTACACAAACAATATCATAGATTATTTTATTATTATATAATATTATATATTTATTATATAATAAAATTTAGTGGATGAAAAAAGGTATTGAAAGAATTTAAATTTATTTCATTTATACTTGCAGGTACGCAATGCAACCGCAATATCTATCATGAACCTCTCGTGTTCTGATCTTCTGTTTTGTTGCTTCAACCTGCCACTTGCTGCGTCTACCTTCTGGCAACGATCATGGAATCACGGACGCATCCTTTGCCGCATGTTCCCGTACGCGCGCTATTCCCTCGTCGCTGTCTCCCTCTTCACCGTCCTCACAATCACTATCAACAGATACGTCATGATTTCGCACCCAAACCTCTATCCTAAGTAAGTATATTTTTATTAATAATAATTGCCAATAGATTCAATTGAAGATAGAAAAAAGTAAATAGCCACTATTACATATACAACTAATTATTTAGTCCTAAATATGACAGCGATTTCATCATCTTTTGCTTATTTATTACATTTAATATCTCTTTTTTAAATTGACGTGGTTACAAGTGTAGAGGACCGAGGAGGAGAGACCAAAGAATGTGGGGATGGACTGTTGTGAAAGATCACATGTGTATGAAGAGAGAATTTATGCATGTATATGTTTTAATTATTCAATAGTTTCCTAACTTCTTTTCGTAGCTTCGTAAAATTTTTAATAAGTGCCAGTTTCAAATTCTGTATTCTAAACGTATTTTTTTGTCAACAGGTTATACAGACGTCGATATTTAGTGCTGATGTTATTGTGCACGTGGATTTTCCCCTTCGGAACACTAATACCTACGTGGTTCGGAAAATGGGGTCGTTTCGGGTTAGACACATACGCCGGATCATGTAGTATACTACCAGACGACCACGGCTACTCACCAAAGAGTTTTTTATTTATAATTCTGTCGCTACCACTAATAGCTATAGTTTTTTGTTACCTGCGTATTTTCTATATTGTCAGAAAAACAACACTAGCATGCGGTGGCCCAGTACTTCGTAAGACAATAAACTTGGGTCAAGAGGATTCATCCTCTACGACTGAAAGACGATCGAAATCTGCACCAAGTAATTACATCGATCTATCAATAAAAGATATATCTTCAACAGCGACGAATAATCTGAACAATACACCAGCAGATTCTTTACAGAACGTCAAATTTGAACTAAATAATCAAACAAACAGGAGTAATTTTATAGATACTCCACGAATCACAAATAAATCTGCTGCAAGTTTCCGAAGAACAGTTCTACGGAAATCACTGGCACTGGTTAAGCTTTCGCTTCCGACAAGGAAAGACAAAAAATTGGGTACGATGATAATGGCGATTATGATATCCTTCTGCATGACTCACATACCTATCACAGTGACAAAGTTGGTGCACGATTACACCGCTCACCCTTATGCGAACGTCGCCAGCTACATTCTCTTGTACATGGCTACATGCATCAACCCTGTCATATACGTAGTCATGTCCAATGAATACAGGCAGGCTTACAAAAATTTGTGGAAGGGTCGATGACATAGAAGACTTTAGTTTACAAACATTTCCCTAGTCATAAACCGAACAATGATCAAATCCTAAGAAAACTTATCTAGTTACATTCGAAATAGAAATTTTCGAAAAATACTTATTTAACATTTGTAATCAAAGAACGAAATGAAAGAAAAAATTAGGTTATTATTAAATATTTTTAGTTTGATATCCGTTATTAGTAATTACTCATAAATAGAATAAGAACAAATTGTAAATAAGATTGTTAAAAGCATTCCTTGAAAAAAAATACTTTTTCAACCAGAATTGTAAAATATTCTACAAGTCTAATTATATTAAGAAATCACTAGATAATAAGTAGACAATAGAGTTGTATTATAAAATTTAGATGTAAGATAATATATTGAATGTGCTTAGATCAAGATGACAACGGTGTACAACATAATGTATGTACATAAGTATAAATGACGTTCATAATGATGTGTAACGGATCAAATAAAAATGACAAAAACATCATAAAATCTCATCTCCATAAAAATTATTATACTCGTAGAAGGATTCGAAATTATTCGATTTAAAATACTAAATTTGAACTAGCTTTTTTCACAATTATTACAGACTTAATTTGTACTTATTATTTCAGGCATTGTACTCATAATATTTCTTAACAACTCATTTGTTTTTTCCTTCCTTCATTATCCAAATAAAATCTCCTACTCTATGTAGTAGTACACTCCTCAAGGTCCACTAATTTTTTTCTCTCTGTGTTAAAAGAAAGGAGCGCAGCTGCCACTCATTAGCTTGTTGCAGATGCCCTTGTGTCCTCGCTTTATATCTTCTATAAATTAGTGTCTTGTATGCATACAGTGGACCACCACCTCGAAAGATCGTCTCTTATGATGAACAACTATTTAGCTCCTTCATCCATTTTATAACATTTTTGTCTCAACTCCCAATCATTTAATAAACTTTATAACATATATAGCATTACTAAGGCATTACATATACTAAGAGTATAAATTTTGGCACATTATAAATGTAAATTCAATCTTCAATAATAAATTCAACACATAAATTGGAAGCAATCATCAATGGGTATACATGATTTCAGACTTTGTAAGTAAAATCTTTAAATAATTCCGAATACTTGATAATTATTCTCGTAGCAAGGTAATGTATCCTATTGTTAGGCATAATAAAGGTTTGTAAATAAGTTACATGGATTGTCGATTTGTGCAATAATTTAGAAAAAAATACGTTGCAGTATGAGATATTCATACGGTTTTCAGGATTTAGTTAATATACTGTTAATTTATATTTGAATCTGGGTCTGATAGATTAGTTTAAACTTTAAAATGTAAGTGATTAATTTAATTATTGTACAAAAATAATTTACGATGTGCTACACCTTTATGACAGTTAAGGTTTATATGATGTTTTAATTTTTGTATAGTAGGAATAAGCTGAATATTCCGCAAATATTACTCAAAAATATGATATTAAATATAATAGATATACCTTATTCCTTATTCAGAAGTTTTCATGATAACATATAATTTTATTGTAAACAGGTATATTAATAGAAATATTCCTTAGAAGTTTGGAATTTTAATATTTAAACGACTATTTTATTATATTAAAACAGACAATGACGGTGTTGTGTTACATTAAAATGTATTAACCAAAAAATTTGGTACCAAAGAACCAAGAAAATCCGGGGCCATGAAGCCCCCAAAAGTCATTGAAATTACCAAAGATGTTGTATCTAAAATAAAATAAATTACAATACGTTGACATAACTTTGTTTTAATTAATCTTTTTACATAAAGACCTCAATTGACCAAAAAAGTTGTGGTTATATGGCTCAACTAGCGACTTTCATTCCCTACTTTTGACATTTTGGAAATTATTCAGAAAAAACCTTTTTAATCCTCGCCTACATCGTAATTGAAATCGCAAATTTGCAAGTGTCTAGGCCCAGTAGTTTGGATTACTTAGTAGTAGTTAGTTAATAATGAAAATTAATAAATAATTGATGCATCCATTAGAAATCAAAGGTCCCAAGTTGAAAAAAACTTCTTCGGAGAAGTCGCCGCGCTCTGACTCGGATCCTAAACCCTCGTCTTCGTGCTGTTTATAGCTTACATTGACTAGATGCAATCGATAACTCCAGTTGTAATACATAATATCCATGCGGAATTCTATCTACTAGAAAGGTAGGTCCTTCGCGTCTAGCCACTATGTAACGAATCAAAGAGCTCTGAATTTTAACAAATATGTTAAGTAAATTATTATTATATACGTATTAAAATCGCAGTTTAAGAAATAATATTTATTCTTTTGTCAATGGGTCTCACCATCATTCCCCTACCCTTTTCCTACGTTATGTGGGTTCGGCATAGTACGACGGTAGTCCATAGTAAATAGGTTTTAACTCCAGTTTTACGGTCTGTGGTCTGTCTGACGCCAACTCACCTACGCAATAGAGAACAATGGCCATATGAAAATTAAAAATAGCTGTGTTAACTAATGTAAAAATTGCTATTAGTAAATGTCAGGCGCTTACCACAACACGATCATAGGTCTTTAGGTACGATTTAAATATACATGGTTCGTAATGAACAAAAACATTTTTACAGTTCTTATTATCGAAAAGCGATTAACGAGTGTATAAAAAAGCATTTTCAAGGTAAATATAATATTTGTATACGATATCGAAATTAACAATGACAGAAATGATCTACACAGAGCAATATAATATTTACGGGTTACCCTAACGTAAATATTTCTGTTAGTTAGGGTTCCTTGCAAAATAGCACATAGTGAGTACTTACACATAGGAAAATTAGCTAAGCAATATTTGATATTTTGAATATACATTTGATAGATGTATTAATAAATAATAATAATAAATCAGAATTTTTTAGAATGTCTCCCACTGCAGGGACACAGGCCTCCTCTCCGACAGAGGGAATGAACCGTAATCACCTGGCCCAGTGCGGGTTAGTGGATGTCACATGTCTTCGAATTTGGTGGTTCTTAGAACATGCCGGTTTCCTCACTATGTTTTCCTTCGCCGTTTTGGAGCAATGGTTATGAAATAAATTACGCAAAGTGAAGCGCCTGCCTGGGTTCGAATCCGCGACCTACAGTACATAAGTTGGAGCCTAAGCCGCTAAGCCACCATTGCACTCTGAGTCACCACCTTTAAGTTTTTTTTACGTAATTACAGTTATTAATTTAATTTATTAAACTTAGTATATTCTTTATTTAAAATTACCATAAAAATAAAAAACACGTTCGCAGTCACTATAACTAAATTAATCAAACAAATCAGTACAGATTAGGGTTTATGGAAATGGTTCCATCTAAGTTTTACAACTTTGAAATGAGACTAATTGTACGTGGCCTATTTATTTCCCCCTTATTCCCAATTCGGTTTATTTCTGCGAAGGTAATTGGATTAAGTCGAGTAAATACAAATTAAGAACAAGATGATAAAACAAAGCTTTACAATTTACCATTGAACCAATAAAAATATATTGTACACGATATTAGATGTTAAAATGGCGTATTCTACTAATTTTATAAATGCGAAAGTTTGTAAGTATGGATGTTTGTTATTCAAATACGCAAAAACTACTGAATGGATTGTATATAATATTATAGCTTATACATCAGTTTGTTATTGTTATTATATGTACCAAATATAACGATAAGTCAAATAAGGAGGAAAAATTTCACCATATGCGAGCTGATCTGATGTGCGCTGCACAACACCTATGTATATAATGTTTAACAGAAATGTTCACCGTAAATAGTCCTACAAAAAAGCCCGCGACAGCTTATATCTATCTTTTATGTGTAAGTGTGTCATTATTGCCAAATACCTAGAAGATTTTTTTAAATTATTGAAAGGTCTCGTCGTCTCTTCAGGATCAGGATGCAAAAGCAGGCAGCTGCCAGAGTTTATATGACCGCCGCCACCGGTCACCATCAACAATTGGATAAGTTACGGATGCGATGCAACGAAAGAAGAAGGGTGTAGATAAGAAAATGAAAAAGAAAGAGAAGGCGAAGGGATGGGCCCTGCGGCAACTCATGCATCAAGTGAAATGCAGAACCAAGCAACTTGGTCACGCCTATTCTGAAAATGCATCTGTGCACATTTTGTAACCTAAGATGCAAACAAATTAATTTTATAAAATCGTTCTATTTAATAACGTTTTTGTTACTAAATCATGTTACCGACCCGCTGCTCCTAGGACCCTTCTCCTATAAAACAAAATGAAATATAATTACGTAAAAATAAGTATTAATTCCGCAGTCACTAACTTATTGCTATATTGCTAACTAACTTTAACTCTGATACGCAAAACATTGTGTACGTACGTTTATTAAATAGAGTACAAAATTGTTTCCTTTGTGAAGATTTCACCTGCGGAATATGTAATGCCTTTTGGTTTGAAATTATTACATTAAGTGAATGAAAATAACTATATTTGCTTACGCACTTAGAGCGAATTTTACCTCATAATAATTGTCGTAACGCCTGTATAAGAATTTGAATTATAACATTTTGATCAGCACCATGCAGTGTATTGTCACTATTACAATAAAGTATCAAAACTCATTCATAAAATAAACCGTAAACAAAATTAAGACTATCCCGAATTTAGTAAATTGCGACTGAATTTTACCTTGATTCATGTAATATGAGTATAATACATATAACAAGCTACCATAAGCCACAAAGGTAAAGAATTAGAGAAACGATAAGTGTTTACATTACCGTTACACCTACAAAGTATCACTTTACTTGAAGTAGAAGCCCAAGAAATTTCCCAAATTCGTTTTAAGGTCAAGAATAGTAACGATTGGATCTTGACATTATATATAACTCCTCCCCGCGATAAGAGGTCTTATGTTTGAAGACAACTTAAGATCTGAGTATTTTAAGAGCTATATTTTTGAATGAAAATTTTTAAATTTAAAATCACAATTGTCAGAAAGGCATTACCATACTATTTCAAGGTATGTCTTCAAAACTAAATATGTTTTATAAAAGTCATAAGTTATAAATTGATTTCATCAGATTTAGCACATTCTATACGATAGAATGTGATGATGGTTGACTGTACGATTTTCGTAAGCTTTTCTTCTACGCTACCTCTCTACCTTGTAGAATGATCCGTCACCATAGTTATATCTTTAAAACTATATGACGGTCCTTTAAGAAAGGACGGTAAATCATGTGCAGTGTTCATGGGCGGCCATGATTGCTTAGTACCATATAAGCCAAGAATAATAAAAAAACATTCAGTTAACAAAAAATGTACGCGTAAAATTGAAAAAAAATAGTGTTGACATGATCGCAACCTGTTTTCGTGAAATCATGAAAAACAACGGAAACAAATCACTGGAGTTTTATTATTGTGATTGCCGAGAGATGTTTTCATTCGCAACATTTACCTACTTTGTTTTTGAAGGACCAGATTGAAGTTCATGTTTTAGAGTTATACTTCTTTGTTAGGTCTAATTTCAGGCTCAACGGATGCTTTTCATTATTCATAAGTGGACCAGTTGTTTTATCCATCAAAAGACTACTACACTAAAACTACTAGAAGCATTTAATTTATTAGAAAAGTGCCTACTAATTTATCTACTGTTTAATATAAAATTAGCTCAGCATAATATGTAACCACGACCTCACTGATGACTTTTTACGGAGTAGATATATTTTATGCATCTACGTTATGTCTCATGAGTTAGATGGCAGAGGCTTAATCCCTTCCATTTCCCGTTTTCCTTCCTCTCCCTTGCCATGTTAACATTACTCCTTTGCCATAGAAATAGTCTGAGAATGCATTTACAACTCATCTGATTGTCGCCTGTCTATGGGTAGCGTGGTAACTTAACATCATGTGCACCGCATGAACGTTTGCCTTCTTTTTCCATAAAAAGGGTCTTAGATATATCAGATAAGTACAGTATACATATATAGCAATTAGTATCCGTTTAGTAGTAGTGCTAGCGATCGGATCAACAGAAATATTGCTACTCGGGCGAAGTCGGGACAGATCACTAGTTAATTGTAAAAAAAATTACATTTACAAAAAGAAATGTATACATAACTTTGTATGAATCATGTAATAAGCACAACACAGCAAGCACAGCGGTAGAAGCGGTTGACGTTAGCGTTCCATGTCACTTTGTAAATTAGTATCGCGGTGGTAATTTAAATTAAGGCACTTGTATTTCTTGTCGTCGCTTGCAGGAGCAAGAATTGCTTTAATTGCGATATATAATTTGAAACAGTCTTGTAAGGTTAATTAGCTCGAGATACAATAATGATAAAGGTGACAGAACAATCTGTTAATTATTACGCGAAGCAAAAACTAAAGGAACATTTTAAGCATTTTCGGCACATAGAGTGTACAGTTAAAGTTTCCGCGGCGCAGGAGCGGAGAGAGCTAAAATATTACTAGCGGACCCAACAACCGTTGTCTTTAATGAATGTTGGCTTTTCTGCCTTCAAGGCGGTTCAGCCAATATTTTTTTTATTTAAAATATCGCTATTCATCAAAAATATTGATAAATTAACCCGATAACCATCCCGTCAGCAATTCAAATACACAAATATCATCACAATTGGTGCAGCCGCTTGGAAAGAAGAATATATTTCTATATATTTACGTAGATTTATTACAAATACATTAAATCAAATAAAATATTCATACTACACGTCAAATCATATTTATTTTGAAAGTATTGATCTAACGAAAATAAATAGCGGAAATAGTACATAATATCTGATTATTACTCTTCGATATAATTCAAACGCAGTAGCAGAACAAAAAACTGACTTCATTTCACAAAAAAATCTAATTTTCGAAATCGATTCATAAATATCGAAGTTCTGAGGTAACAAAACATAAAAAAAACAAGCGAATAAAAAGGCAAAACAAGGCTCTCCTTGTTACTCCTTTTTCTTTTATGAAAGACGTTTAAAAAGATTGTAGACGTTTAAGAAGATGAAGTCGAATTTTCAGTAAACGTTCAGCGAGTGTTCCCGTGAAGTTTGATTGCTATGGGATCAATATAATTAGTTCTACTCGAGCGAAGCCGGCAAGAATCGCTAGTATTTTATAAATAGGAAGTTACTACAAACTATGGTTCATCTCTTAAAGAAATTAAAGGTCCAACAGATCGAAGATCAAAACCGCAGCACTGACTTACTGAACAATCACTAGATTGAATACTGATAAAAAACTGCGACTGGAAAAGGGATGTAATGATACATACAATGATATTGTTAAGTAGAGATCTATGACTCGCTTAGTGCATGTGTCTATGATTGAGTGAATAAAAGTTTTACCAATGATGTCCACACTTTTCACAAGACAAAGAGGGCCAATTTATTTCCTTCGCTGTAATAAAATATATTATTAAAAAGTGATGAGTTTTGTTTGACTTCTTGCATGTAGAACAGTTGTATAACTACATATAGGTAACAGTTGATGCATCTATGAGCCGATTCCATTAAGGAAGGATTGTTAAAAAAACTGACGTGTGATACAAGTTTTTAATTCATAGAACCTTTTCATTTGTGTCATTATAACATGTAATAGAACACGCTCGTTTTCATTTGACTGTTTTGACAAACATTTGGTAAACCTGAAACGCAATTCGTACCCGTTTAACATGCGGTTTAATTATAGTCCGTAGCAAAGGCTCTCGTATAAAATATTTGTCATGCATGTTGACTGACAAGTAGCACAAAACGAGCCTTAATTAAGCATTTGTATTAACAACACACCACATTGTATTAAATATCAAATCCCCACCAATCTTTTTTAATTTCAATGGATAAATTTATGTTTTAATAGGTAGATATAAATCTATACTTCATTCACTAGAGCGTTTTGAAAAGAAGAGAAAAGTAAAGAGTTTGTTTTTTGAAGGTGCCAATCGCAGGTGCAATACTTAGATAAAAGGTGTCTTTTGTTGTAAACTCCGTCATCCATCAAGACGACAGAGCTCTAACTACTATCCTCACCATCTTTATAGTTGACCTCCACTACAGTGCGGGTTCACCTATTATTAAGTAATCGCTTGATCGATCCATAGGCATATGCAAAAAGCTAACGAGACCCAGATGAGTTGCCTACCTTTTATGCACAGAGGATAAACAGAAAAAATGACATTTATTTTACCTATCCCTTCCCTCCGTTAAATACTGTTCACCTTCCCATCCTTTTCTTATTAGAAAGAGAAAAAAGACCAGTACTGTTAGGCATCTCTCAAGTAAAAATATCTGTGCATTTTATTTAATGGGCATAACACCTTCGCTATAATTTCATTCATCTGGCCTAGATCAGGTTGTGGGGACAATCAGGGTACTGAATACCGCAGGGTAATGTTTCTAAAAATATTGTTTATTGCTAGATGTCCCACAGCTTACTCTAGTATAAAGACCATTGTTTACTCCAACATAGTGTAACATAATATTTATATTGATTAGATTATTAATCAATGTTTATATTGTATCCTATGTTCTGCAAAACATTCCTGTAATGATAATGTAAATGATTCGTGGTAATAATACGAAAAGTTCTGAAGCAAACTATGAAACTGTAATCACCCGCCGTAAATCAATGTCGCCACTACACCGCTTACACTTGTACCAATCAATCATGCAATTAATTTATGTTTACTGAATTTGCTTTAACAACAAATAGTTGAATTATTTACAGTGCCGAATATTCGGTTTATATATCTTAATGCTTTTCTGATACGAAGTCATTGAACTATAGAGACTTTGAATTTAATCTGTATACAGTAATAACATAAGTTTAGTATAGACTATGGACACGAAATACGTCGCCTAAACGGTCTGAAAAGTTTGTTAATAATTAAACAGATTGTTGAAGCCCGAGAGCCAATAATGTTATTTGAGTTCAATCTCTCCAACTTCGGTGATTATCGTAATTTCCTTGTGGTACAAAAGCACACACGTGAAGTTTCGACAGTTGACTTAACAGATAATAGGTTGTTAAACTACCTAACTATAGTTGTGGGCAAACAAGAACCCTTTGTTTATGTATATACTTATATATTATATCGGCTGTATTGTATGTATGTAAAGGTTTCGTTTAAATATATTATGTATAAGATAATACCAACGACGCACCGATAAGTGCGATAAGATTTCTAGTGTTACAATTTTATTTTTTCTTAAATGCCGCTTTTGTTGCAAATGTATCAGCTTATTTTTGGCCATTAATGAACAGGGTCGATCTGAAACTCGAATGACGTCATAGGGTAGTAGGATTTGTGTCATCGACATGACTTCTGGTTAATGATCAAAAACTGTGCCGCGAATATGTATGATGTTACAGGCATTACAATTGACGAATTACTATTTTGGACGCCGGATCTTTACTATACTAGATCCCTGGGGAAACCCAAAATTATTTTATTTTTCAACTTAGAAACATTTTATAATTATTTTTACCTAAACTGATTATTTTGACGATAAGTGGGATTGCTATTACTTTTCAGTAAACTTTCTCCTTTACCGAACTCCGTATCTTTTTTATAACAACCTTTCATTTTCGTAAAACAAAAAAAGGTCGGTTATTGTCAACAATATAAGAGCCCACATTTTTAACTGTCGACTTAATGCCGAGGGAGACGCGCCTTAACCAACATTAGGCGTTTTATCATACACTCCTATCTCCGAACAAAAACTCGCTCTCGCTTTCGGGACTTTTAAAGATAAAATATTTTGATTTTCTTTGTGTGTTCGGAAAATGTTGGTAGAAATGTGGAAAGTTTTGTTTTGGGAATATAACGAGAAGGAAATATATTTAAGTCTCTCAAGTCTAGATAGAAAAAATAATTTCTTAGGAGACATATCAAATATGAAATGTGTGTGATTTTTTGGTATATATGACCTTCAAAAACTATAAAAATCAGATGAAAATTTAAGCAAATCATACAAATAGATCCTGTGTTTTTGTGAAAACTTCTTTCGCCAAGTTAGACGATATTTAGTAAGGGAAAATCTTATAGGTTCGCGTGTACAAGTGCATCAAGCGTCAGCAACACGCAGTAGCAACATACTTATATGAATTTGTAACAGTTTCGAGAAACACAATTTAGAATTTAATTGTTAAGATACAAGGGTTTATTTTAGTTGATTATTATTTATTAATGAAGTGTTGTCGCACGTTCCCACTTGTTTTGAGTTTACACTTCATTTCATTTCCAATCCAACAGACAAATTAAAAGAGAATAACTGTTTTATTTTACCATCTGAAATTATATACTCTTTACGAAGTTACCTAAAAAGTTTACAGATTCAAGTATAATTACGTAGCGATTTCATTCTTGAGTGGGTTTGTAAAAGGAAAGTAATTATTCAATTTTAAAGTTACTTACGTTACGTAAAGTAACTTCTTATTCGAGTGTCATTCTCCAGATTTAAATAATCGTCAAACTGGGTACATTGTTTGGAATTCAATTGTCAACTTCTCCAGACATTCAATTTTATTTCATCATTCGACTCCGTTCAGTAGCTCGTTCATGGCTGAAGCATTGGAAATTATAGTTAAATGCTAAACCTCTAAACTTTTCTCCCCAACTCTCTAAACTGTAAGCTATAATAACGTAGACTATATACATTATGCTGCATCAAGTTGTGTACGATGATACTGTCCCCGACACTCCGGTCGAATAAGTGTAACAGCAAAGGCTTGCGAAACTAATCTCAATATTACCTTTTAAATAATTTATTTCTTGCGTTTTATTGAGCGTTTAAAACGAGCTATAAACAATGCTTCCAGATTCAAAAACTGAAAATTACACAACATTATATGACGGATCTCCGTTCGTTCGTAACGTTTTGTTGTCACATGAGTCTAGTTGTAGGCTGTCCTCTTTAGACGGCAATAAAACCTTTTGAGGTAAATAAACCATAAAAGAGCGCAATAAACGAAGAAACCGTTTCAGGGACGCGAGGTATTGTAAGTACATAAGAAAAGGTCGTAGGATGGGATTTATTACGTTCCTAATGCTCACTCAATTACATTCCGTCACAGTCTGTAAAATATTTGATTTCCTCTTGACACAAGCACGAGAAACGAAGCCAACGCCGCTGTACCCCTTGCCTACAATCCACCTGTGGTACATCATCATGTGGTATTTACCACACACAATATAAAAAGTCTGCTACTAATCTTTGTGCCATAGATAATAAATAAATTATAGGCGTAGGCATAGTAGTGGTGTCGCCGCGTCGCTTTTGTTTTTCCAATTAAATTAAATATGCATAAAATCGAGAGAGACAAAACCGCATTGTTATTTAAAATTCAAATGGAAATCTTTTTTAATGAAAAAAAATCAAAACTAACCGTGGTGAGTTTATCTAATTCTGTGGTTGCATTAAGCCTAGGCTTTTTTGTATTCACGTCTTTACTTTTTTCTGTTAAATGTGTTCGCATATCCGCACTTGCAGGGGCGAGTGCGGATTATGTCGAACACATTCGCGGCCCCGCCTGCACTCCAGCAGGCAGCTCCGTCCCTAAGGAGGACAAGCCAATTCCAAGCCCAATTCTCTTCCAGAATGGCGTCCCGGAACACCTGCCTTTTGTTATGGGTAACTATTAAATTTAAAAAGAAAGTTATTTTTGTATTAAATATGTTCATATTTAATACAAGTGGCGACATCAAATTATTAATATGTCAAACTTTCGATAAGCTGTTCGTTGTATAGTCTATGAAGATGTAATAAAGTATCATGTAGTCTGTGACAACTTACCGTGTGTTTTAATAGTAACGGATTTCTACAAACTTGTGATGAGCCTCGGCTTGGCCCGGGTAGCACTCATTATGTTGGCCCGATCGCTACCAAACAGACCAATCTAAATATTTCCTAAAGATTTTAACTTTCCAGACGTTTCGGAGACTAGAAAAAGTACACATACACATCGCCTTTCATGTAAAAATATCGCAAATGTACGCAGATGAATGTAAGCAATCTGTGTTGAATGCAAATGCGTCATAAAGAAGTAAAGTTTTAGGTCAATAAACTCAAACTTGCCGCCTCAGCAATTGTCACCTAGTTCGACATCATAACATTAGCTTACGCAAACTATATTATTTTCAGGTCACGCCTACGTCGCACTCAGATTGAATGGAGTGTGTACACTGAAACGTTCTAAATACCCAGAATAGCACTTAATGGAGCCAAGATGATATAATCTAGCTCATGTCAACAATAACTAATGAAAATAATGTTTTTGACAGTAACATTGTTGTCGATCCAAAATTAGTTAGGAATAATATTAATATGCAGATTAACAATACAGGTAAACGATATTAATATATAGACTTTCATAATTTACATCTAAGAGTACATGTATCTATATATTTATTTATGACAAAATTTACCATACTTTCATAACCTTTTAAAAAGTATAAATAAAATATTCAGAGTACAAAAAAGTAAATCAATTAGCGGGCCTTGAATCATTAATTTTAAAACACTTTATCTCGATTCAGCGTTAAATAATAACTGAAATTAAGCTCCAAAAATTCCGCGTGCACAACGGTCGTGCTTAAAAACTTTCTAAAACATTTTTGTAGGAAAGTTTCAAACATGGTCGTTGTTTGTCAGATTTAAAATTCTGAAATCCAGCTTGGCTCCGCGTTTGCCGACCTTACTTTAAATTGAAGATAGCCAGTATCATTCAAAAATATAAGAACTGTTAAAGTTGATCCCTTTTTAATAGTATATACCGTAAAAACAACAATACAGATATAAATATATAGCAGGTGACTATATTACCTATTTTTAATAGGCAATTAAACTATTTTAAGTTCTACTTAAATGTAGATTAAGCACAACTGACGCGCGTGATATTATTAGCTTTTTATTAAGTTATCTATACTTTATTACTCTAGCACACGGCATTATCAACGGTAAATGATCCGCTAATATTTTAACTGTTCTATGATTTATATTGTATAAAATTATTCCGAGTGAGTTAAAATAAATTTATTAAAAATAAAATTCATTTATCTTTAACCTTAACCAGATTGTTGGTCCATTTTGTACACAAATGGTCGGTCCATTCCATTGCGGATATTCACTGGAGGAGGACGGCAGAGGACAGGTCTTTGTGGCAATTCGTAGGACTACGTCCAGCAGTAAGCATCAACAAGACAAACTGTACGTACATAAAGTAAAAAAAAATACTAGCAAAAAGTTTAGCGAAACTTAAGTGCGTCATTAACAAGGCTTATATTGTACCATTATCTAACACCACACACTAGCTATAAATTTGACAACAAAACAACATAAAACTTAAAAGTTTCCAAAAGTAGACTAGAACTAGAAAAATATTTTTGTGACAAAAACTAATTCAATAATTCTTGTTTTATTTGATAATTGATAAAGTAATTTAATTTTTGTATTATTTAATTAAGCTGAAGCGTTCAGGTCTACAATAAATTTAATTACTGCCGTGTATAATACAATTTGGAAACTACCTCCTACCTCTATAATAAAAAAAATCTAATTATGTCAACGTGATAAATTTGAGTTTAAAAGGTTTTAAACTTTCCTATGAACTAAAATTCAAAATAGAAAACAAGAAAAATAAATAAAAAGTGTTCGTTGAAACTGTTTTTAATTCAAATAAGCTTGTTTCTGAAGTTAAAACTTATTTTGCCACGTTAGACGACATTTGTTAGGGGAAATTGTTATAGGTTCGTGTGAACAACATGCTCAACATGAGTCAGCAACAAGTTTATTTGAAATTGGAACAAATTCCACAAACTTTTTTCATTTATAAAAAATAGATGAAAAAACGTTTGAAGAAGATTGTTGAAGATGTAATTAGCTGGTAGGCGGATAGCAGAGCACCGTCCGAAGTCGAGGGGGGTTGCCAGTGTGATATAGAATGTCTAATAATTGATCCTCGTTTTTTATGAAAGAAGCAGAAGTCAAACGAGCTCGAGTTCAATTCATTTTAATGTACATCTCTAGGAACAAAAAACTTTTTCAACTCGTCAAAGACTCTCCTAGTTTTCTGAGAATTTGCTGTGCAAAACTCTTCAAGCTTTTATCTCGTCTAATTATCTTCTTGAAACTTATTCTATTTGTTTTCCCTCTTAAGAATGAACTTTTAAATATTGCCCATTCCTTTTGTCTTGTTCTTATAATTTTATCTTAGAATACGATTTTTTACAGAAGATTAATATAATTAAATAAAATAGGTTTGTTTGTCCTTGCAATAGTTTTTATTACCGTTAGGACACAGGCCGACGCTGAACTGTTGCAAGAAGATCTGTTAAGACTTGAGGAGTATTGCATAGTAAACAAGCTCGATTTGAACCCGTCTTAAAGCACCCTTATTACTTTTTCTCGGAAACGGAACTTAATTCTCAGCGATTATTACTTGTTGGGACATAAACTACAAAGCGTACCGGTTGTACGAGACTTAGGGGTTTTTCATGACTCTAAGCTAACATTTAATTATCATGTTGATAACATTGTAGCTAAAGCCTAGAAGGCTTTAGGATTCATCAAGCGTTTCGGTAAAGAATTTAATAACATTAAAACTATTAAAATTTTGTATTTTACACATGCTCGTAGCTTACTTGAATACGCTTCTCAAATCTGGAATCCTTTCTACAACACCTACGTATCTCGCATTGAAAACATTCAACGTAAGTTCATAAGATACTTGTGTTATCGCACCCATGTTAATTACCAGTCTGAAGACTACTTCTCGCTCAGGAAGCACCATCATTTACTACCGCTGAAACTGAGTCGTGAAATCTCAGACATAGTATTTTTGATTAAAATTTGTTCTGGCACCGTGGATTCCCCGGACCTATTGGGTGAAGTATTGTTTAAAGTGCATCTAATGAGCCTTAGACCTAAAGGGTTACTTTATACGCCAGCCTTACGTACTAACTACAGTAAAAACACATTCCTATGGCGGGCAGGTATTAGCTTCAACAAGCATCATGAACTTGACTTGTTTTACACCAGTATCATTTCGTCAAGGCAGGTGATAAGTCGAAATTTTTTTGTGTCGTGATAATTGTTATGATATATTGTAGCCAATCATGGCATAGCACTGTTGTTTCTATTCTTTCTTGGCTTACTATTTCTTTTTTTTTATTATTGTTTGTATATTGTGTGTATTTTTTCCCTCTTATGATTTAAATTATTATGTTTTCTATTGGCGAGAACCTTTATATGGCTGAATTGTTGTGTTGGTTCTCCAAACCCTCTAAAATAAAATAAAAAATAAAATAAAATAAAAAATAGTGTATACTTTTTTATAGCAGAAGCAAACGAGCAATTGTTTCACCCGATATTAAGTGACTGTTATCTATCCATCCCCCTTGCCTGTCGAATCTTCTTTCTCTTCCTGTCCTTTCCAGAATACTTTCATTTTAGAATAGGATAAAAAGGGGAAAACAACAACTACAATCAGGCTTCCAGCACCTCGTCTAACGATACGCAGAGTACTTCTCGACTGTCTTCTGTGAGGCCGTGGCATTTCACAGTTCGAGCTGGCTCATTCTTACCAAACCTAACAGAAAAGTGACCACAAATCGATCGTTTCCCACAGAATTGGGGTCTTCGTTCGAATTGATCGTCACAAAGATCGGTCTCCTACCACTCTGGTGCAGCGGACTCCCGCACCTTTCACCTGGTCTTCGGTCGATCTACGCTGCCGATCGGCCATCAGTTCTGCGATGTATACTTTAGTATTGCAATGTATCTTTATTGTTTATTATTTAATACAAAAAACTAGACAGAAAATAGATATCAGTGTTCATCATTTGTAATTGTTGCTAAATACAATATAGGTAATATCGATTGCAAAAATAAGGAATTTTAATTAGAAAATATCAAAATAAATACAACAATAAATTCACTTTTGATATGTAATATTAAACATGATTTAGCATTCAAGGCATTTTAATCAAATTATTACCGGTTTGATTTTGAAACATGAACATGTATGTTAGATAAACAATGCCCATAATTTTCAATAAATTATATGACAGATTGCGTACAGTATAAAATGATTGTATTAAATTACTACACGAAACAATGGTTGTTTGGGACACGCATTTAGACCTGTTTATGAATACGATCACGTTTTAATTAACACGATACAATAAAATTATGACATTTCTAGCATAATTAAACATTGTATAGAATAAAAGTATAAAAATTCACAAACCTACGGTCGTGACTTGAATTAGGTTGAATATATGTATATTAAGTTTGTAGCACTGCTTTACGTTAACACTTCGTTTCCCTCGTTGAAACTACAAAACTTCCTTACATGTTCCCCCTGGTACTGCTATCGTGTAACATAAAGTAACTATACACACGGCACCTGTTAGAATTCTGACGCGAAACATATAACGGCTTTACATGCCGTCTTCATAACCACAAGAGCTGTCCCTATTGTCCGCCCAGCTAAGTTAAAACATTACCGCAATCTGAAGGGGGATATAATTTAAAATTCTTTTATAACTGCTTGCTCTAATCCCACCATCTTCAATAAAAAAATACTTAATGGGATAGAAGTTAAGTTTAGCATACGCCAACAACTTGAGAGATTGTACATTTTGCTTACGAAGCAGTCATGTAAGCCATGATATATAATATATTACTTTATTTACATCCTAAACAAATAAACATTAAATCCTTACTAGTGCCTAATAGAATAAATTCTGGTTAATTCTTATCTGTGATCCTCTTTCGCCGAGTGCTTAATCCAATCCATTTTCCAAGATACCCTTTTCTGTTGCTACGGATGTGGCTGTCGTATTTTCTTTATCGCGAATACATTGTGACTTACATACTATGTACGTGTATGTTCTTTATTTATAGAAAAACCTGTCAAACGAGCAAGAGCATTAAACAAACTAAATTTTCTGATCTATAGGTCGATCTCTCGCCCAATTTTCCAATATCTATCCATCCATGCATCAATGCATGCAAGCAAACACTAAGCGTGATTAGTTCACACCATTAACGCGAGTTCATACGAGCACGATTTTTTTCTGTTTACATCGCGTGGCAGTCGCGCACGCTCCGCTTATTCCTCAGAAACTTTATTTTTTATGCCTTTCACAAATCGCTTTTATTTTACCGATATTTATGTATAAGCCCACGCTCATCTCCCAAATGGAGACCACCTCACACACGCATCGTTCTCGTGCAGCACTCGCTCCCACTCCGTAACATTAGAGCGACTCTGGACTCTCAGTGGGATGAGCTTACGACTCGTGCGCTGATGAAAAGCTAACCGAGCGCGATCAGCGCGCGCTGAAATCGTGTTATGTGAATGGGCACAAAAGGCAATACGATCCTAAGAACTAACTTATGTATTGGAATCAATGTACTTAAGCGAAACTTCTATCTCGTTTTCCTGGTAACGTATTTGGCTTGCCACACCAACATTTGCATATAAGATAATCAAAATAATTTGTAAAACTCACTTTTCGCTCTAGGAATAAAAAAATGGGATACATTTACGAAATACTTCTACATCAGACGTAAGAAACAAACAACTTGTGATTTATTCACGCCTCGTCCCATTTGATATGTGAAAGCAAAGACATGGATCATAAGGCATACAATTTCATCACAATGCTAATGTAACAAAATGGCGCTGTTACACGTTGTGAATATTTTATCTTTATATTAATAACATTAGTAAGAATTCTTGTTAACAATTTAACATACGAACTACAACTATTGCCGGCTAAGAATGGTTTCGCAATTCTCTTCGCAGTCCTAACAATATTTTCGTGCTTATTTCATATTGATATTTTAATTAATAGAAAAAAAATACTACAGGAAAAGAAATTAGCGCGAGATTATTATAAAGCACAAAAGATGAAAGCCGGCCAGCGATACACAGTGTACAGTAACGGCGACCCTGACGACAAGAGATGCGATACCCCCAATCAATAACGGGCCACGCGACTTTTGACTATCCC
Source organism: Papilio elwesi (assembly GCA_029849275.1). NCBI lineage: Eukaryota > Metazoa > Arthropoda > Insecta > Lepidoptera > Papilionidae > Papilio > Papilio elwesi. The sequence goes on along the minus strand of CM056700.1, from coordinate 7,513,652 downwards.
AGCAACGGAATTGTGTTGTTTCATCGCAATGGTAAAATCCTTACTAATATTATAAATGTGAATGTAAGTTTGTTTGTTACGCATTCACGCGAAAACTACTCAACCGATCGTCATGAAACTTTGTACACATATTCTTGGAGGTATCAGAAGTAACATAGGACTTTTATGAAAATAAGTATATAAAAACCGAAGTTTTCGATGAAATTTACAGGGGTTGTCCAGATTGGCACATTCCTGTGTTTGGTTTTTTTTTTTTTTTTTTTTTTTTTTTTTTTTTTTTTGTGACTGATGGGTCACTGTTTGCCTTGAGGAGGCATTTACAGCTACACCGGGCTCGAGGCGGCAGGGCGCAGAGGGCGCCTAGCCTAAGCCTCTTTAAGAGTAACTAAGCTCGAGGGCTCCCTCCGTAGAGGGAGCCTCGGCTCGGGCCGTTACTTTAATATTATTACCGGATTGGGAGGCCACCGAGCTCTTAGGTCGCTTCGGTGGACGCTCCATGGAGTGACTCGGCTCAAGGGCCCCCGAGAGGGGACCTCGGCTTGGGCTGTCACTCATTACGCGTTTAGCATTCCGATTCGAGGGTGCCCGAGAGGGCCGAGCCTCGGCTCGATCGGTAGCCATTATCTGATTACAAGTATTATTACAACTAACATTACTACCACTTCGGAAAGCGTTAGCGCTGGGAGAAGAAGTGGCGGAAGAAACTCCAGCAACGCTTCTATCATGAGTAGGGGAGAAGAATCTGCCGGCTATGTGGCCGTATCGAGAAGGTAAAAGCCGTCCTCGCCGGCGAAGACGGTGTGTGATTTGTTTGCGATGTTGTTTCATCCTAGCCTGAGCGATGGTTATTGCATCGTCTCGATAGTCGAGGACGTGCCTAGGTCGTCTATAATCGCGACGGAACGTACCGAGCGCGATTGGTTTGTAGGTGGCGGCACCTACGACTAACGGGTTGGGGTGACCGGCGGCGGAGTCGAAATAGCGACGCGACGCCAACTTCAGGTGTTGAGCTATGGTGGGCAGCTCTAAATCCACGTGTAAATCGATGTTGCGCATGAACCACGGCGAGCCAGTGGCCCTGCGCAAGAATCTGTTTTGGATCAGCTGAAGTCGGTGAATGAGTTTAGGGGATATGTGCGCGAAGACCGGACTAGCATACGTCATAACGGGACGTACTACAGCTTTGTAGAGCGTCACCTTGTTCCGGAGGGACATTTTGCTCTTTTTGTTGATTAGTGGGAATAGGCGGCCTAGTACGAAAGCCGCCCGGTTCCTGACCCGGGTAACGTGAGCGGCGAAGTTAAGTTTACGGTCAAGGATGACACCTAGATATTTTACCTTATCTTCCCAAGGAATTGGGCTGTCCATGAGCTTAATGGATGGGAGACGCGGAAGGTGAGCTTCCTTATGTCGCGAAAAGAATAGGGCGGCGCTTTTTGCTGGATTTATTTCGATCCTCCATTTCCGGAACCATGCACCGAGAGTGGTGGCTGCGGTCTGGAGGCGTCGACATATAGCGTCAGGCTGAAGGCCCGACGTGAAAATGCAGGTGTCATCGGCAAATAGGGCAAGCTCTACACCGCGTACGCGCGGTATATCATTGGTGTAGAGGGTAAAGAGGACTGGGCCTAACACCGACCCTTGAGGCACCCCGGCTCGAACGGGGTGCGCTTGAGAGCACACTCCCTCGACGCGGTAGCGGAACGTTCGATTACTAAGGAAGTCTCGTATTATGCATACGAGACGATCTGGCAAACCGTACTCATACAGCTTGTATATGAGCCCGTTATGCCAGACTTTATCGAACGCCTTCGCCACGTCGAGGAAAAGTGCTCCGGTGCTAGAGCCGCGTTGTCGTTTGGTAAGGATGTGCTCCGTGATGCGGTGCACTTGATGGGTACATGAGTGTTTGGCACGAAAGCCGAATTGTTCGGGAATTGGTAGTCCTTTAGCGTTCATAAAGGTACGTAGGCGGGCTAATATTAAACGCTCATAGATCTTCCCAAACGTTTTGAGAAGACTTATGGGTCTGTATGACGTAGGGTTTGTGGCCGGCTTTGAGGGTTTGAGGAACCCTATGACCTCAGCGTCCTTCCACTCGCTGGGAAAGACGCCTTTGGTCATTGCCGCGTTATAAATGACAACTAGGAGCTGGATAATAGCAGCAGGAAAGAGTTTGGTCACCCTATTGGTGATACCATCTGAGCCGGGGGCTTTGCGTGGACGCAAGTTCTTAATTATTTCCTTAACTTCGTCGAATGTTACCGGGGGAACGGAGTCGCGAAGCGCTTCATGTTTTCTCCGATCGACCTCGCTGTCCACCATTCGGATGTGGGCAGGGTCGACCGGTAGGGTACTGGGAGAGCATTGGGCCTCGAGGCTGTCAGCCAGACATTCGGCTTTTTCTTCGTCCAGCATGGCTGGCGTCATGTCTGGGCGTAAGAGCGGCGGCATCGTGGTATACGTGTCGCCTTTAAGTGATTTGGGAAGCCGCCAGAATGCTAAATGGGATGGCTTTAAATTATTAAGTGTTGTATCCCACCTTTCGTTCCTGAGGGCGGCTATGCGTGCTTTCGATTCACGCTGTAGTTTACGTAGCCGCTTTCGGTGCGATTCGGTGGGATACATATCATAAGCTCGGGTGGCCGCGTTCTTACGTCTCAGCAAGTCCCTGGCGTCCGGGGGCAGCTCCCAGCGATGGTTATCCATCACTGGGATCTGCCTCGAGCAGTCCTCGATGGTGGTTTGGACATGACTTGTGAGAGTTCCGATTGCAACGCCCATATCTTGTTCGTTAACTATTTGATCGGGGATAGAATCTAATTGCGGCGAGTTAATGTTTTGGAGCTTGGCACTGAGCTTGTGCCAGTCCACGATAGTTTTCGTTAAAAGCGAGGCTGGTGCAGAAGGCCCTAGCCGTAATATAACAGGTCGGTGATCCGAGTGAAGCTCGTGAATCACTTTTATTTCGCGTAGGGCGAGATTGATATTTTTAATGATTGCAATATCAAGCACATCCGGTGTATGTTCCACTGTGTGAGGGTAATGAGTAGGCTCTATGGGCGCTACGATTTCGAAGTCGAGTAAGTCCGACAGCGAGTCGAGCGCGCGACCTCGTGTGCTGATCTTAGTTGAGTTCCATCGGATGTGCTTACTATTAAAATCGCCGGCAAGAATAGTAGCTCCTCCTAAGGATAGAAGGGCTTCGAAGTCTGAGCGCAAGATAGTTGCGCTTGGTCTACAGGGAAGGTAAACCGAAGCTATTGTAATGGGGGCATGGCCTGTCATGGCCAGCTGACAGATCGAAGCCTCTAAGTGCGTGAGCGCGGGAGTATCGATCGGTACACAGTGCAGGGACTTTTTATAGTAAATGATAGTTCCACCGCCTTTGGCGCCGGCCCTATCATTCCTAACGATTTTATAATTGGGGACATTCGGGTCCCTCATTGTTGGTTTAAGAAATGTTTCCTGCACGAGTAGTACGTCGACTTGATGTTCGCGGAGGAAGTTATTTATTTCGTCGCGTTGTGTTTTTACGCCGTTCGCGTTAAAAAATGCTATATTAATTGATAATGGTTTAACTCGACCGTAATTGCGCGTGAGAGTCGGAGGACCTGTGTTTGGTAGCGATCGGATCAACATAATTAGTGGTACCCGGGCGAAGCCGGGGCGGGTAGTGAACCGCCCCGGCTTTCTTCTTCGCCCGCTTCGCCCGCTTCGCTTTACTAGTGAGTAATAGTTATAGTATATATTATATAAAGCGTTGTTAATAAACCAAAAAGTTTTCTGCCTTCGTACATCTAGAAAAGGCCTATGATAAAGTTAAAAGAGATGATCTGTGGTCAACCTTGGTTGAGTTTGGATTGAACAGTGATCTAATACAAGCGATAGAGTCTCTTTATAAAGATTCTACTGCTTGCGTTAGGTTAAACGGGGCCTACTCAGACTGGTTTAGCATCAATAAAGGTGTAAGACATGGCTGTGTAGCATCCCCGTGGCTGTTCAATCTCTTTATGGATGATTGTTTGAAATATTTGAAAGACGAAGATTGTGGATTAAGAATGGGTGAGTTAGTTGTAAAATGTCTCTTGTACGCTGATGACCAGGTTGTGTTTGCGTCATCAGCGGAGGACTTACAACTTATGCTGAATGTAGTGAATGATTCACTAGATGGTAAAGGTATGAAGATGAATGTGAATAAGACGAAAGTAATGGTGTTTGAAAGAGAACAAAGTACGACAGTAATTGAAATAAAGGTTAACGGAAATGTAGTGGAATAGGTAGAAGAGTTCGTGTATTTGGGGTGTATGTTTAGTAGAGATGGTAGGCATGTTAAAGATTTTGAACGACGAGTGAGTGCGGGAAATAAAATGAATGGGGCTATAGGTACAGTAGTGAGGAGTCAGAATGTGTCTATGAAGGCTCGTCTGGCAATACACAATGCTGTACTAGTCCCCACTTTAATGTATGGAAGTGGGAGCTGGGTTTGGCAGGAAAAGCATGCTAGTAGAGTTAATGCCGTTGAGATGCGATCCTTAAGAAATATGTTAGGCGTGACTTTGAATGATAGGGTTAAAAATAGCGTTATAAGGGAAAAGTGTGGCTTTAAAGTGGATGTTGTGACTAGAATTGAGAAAGGTATGCTTCGGTGGTTCGGGCATGTTGAAAGGATGAATGAAGAGAGAATAACAAAACAGATTTATGTTGCAAAAGTGAGTGGCAGTGTTGGTAGGGGACGCCCTAGGAAAACTTATATCGATCAGATTAGTGACTTACTAAAAAAGGGCGATATAAGGAGCACCCATAACCGATGAGCATGCATGCGTAGATGTATGAATGTGGAAGAAGCGAGAGAGGTGTGCCAGGATCGCACCAAATGGTCTCTGCCTACCCCTCAGGGTTACGGGCGTGAGCGGATATTTATTTATTTATTTAATAATTATTGAGTTCAAACTTGACCTTAATAAATTTCTTTGAAAGATATCCTTTGATGCGCATGTTTACTGACGCTTAAGCATTCTTCTGAAGTTTGATCTGAGATATTTTAAATAATTGCCAAGTCAAGTAAAAACTTGACTTGACTTGAAACTTCTATATGAGTTCAGTCTAAGAAAAGTTAAAGTTAGGATTGACTACCAGCAGGCGCCTCGCACTTACTCTCAGATGTCGAAGTGTTAACTGTCTTAAATAATGTAAACTCTAACTTATGTATGTCGTACTGTTACCGCTTATGTCTTTCATGTACTTCGATCAAAATACCTCGACAATGGTATCCACTCGACTCAAATCATATAATAATTTAAGTTAATATTATTATTATTGTACTATCGATCCAAGATTATATTTTGTAATGTCCTAATGTATTTCGCTACGTGTCATTCTCCTTACCCTAACGCCCGACGCCCGAGCTATTCAAGATGGAGTTAAATATCTACGCATCCTATCTGTACGTTCCTATATACCAATATAATAATATATCTGTTTATTATTAGACCATGAGTCCATACAATATATATATATATATATATATATATATATATATATATATATACATATATATATATATATATATATATATATATATAATTAAATTAAATTAATAAAATTATTAAAACTATCGTGAGACATTATCAATAAACTTTCTATGAAACGGCTTTACTCACGTTCCTCCTCGCACAGGCGGGCCGCGACCGCGAATTAATACCGCTCACCCTGAAGAAGGACCTCCGACAGGTCCGAAACTTGTCGGTACAAAATACACCGAGAAAAACGCGAACGTGAGTAAAGCCGTTTCAAAGAAAGTTTATTAAATTAAATTAGTACATATACAAATAAAAAAATAAATAATAGTACTATGCCTATATAATACATTACCTGATATATAATACTTGCGTCAGGTTTATTTGACAAACTTCTATCGCAATCACCAATTATAAACACTAGTTTTTAATTATTTTTAAGCCATTTAATTGTTTTTAATCGAATTTTATGAACGTGTCGTTAATACATATCTGATTCTGCCTAAAACAGACAATTCCATTTGAAAATAAACCAGGACGTAAAAATGTTCGAAAGCGCCGCGCGTACCATGATTGATGTTTTCTTAATTAACTTCAAGCCCTTACTCAAAGTTAAAGGGACCGGATTCTTTTCTAATTATTGATATTTCTTTTAAGCCATTTATAGAAACTTGACCACACATGTTAGGGTGTTTGTTCATTTAAGCACTGTGTAATTGTAAATATTACTGTGGAAACCAGCATACGTTGTCTTGCAAAAACGTTGCCTTACGTACTAATAGAGAGTAGAACTTAGGTTATTTTTTTATTTCTTGTAAAAAAATCTCCTTTAACCCGATGCCAGGTCTAGTTCAATTGTAAATCTAAAACATCCAGATCCCACCGAAACACATACATAAAATTTAATCAAAATCGGTCCAGCCGTTTCGAAGTTCTTGTACATACAGACGCATAGAAGATAACTATTGTATAGGAAATAAAATAACTAAAAAAGTGGTAGAGCTAGTTGCAGCAGCGGTTGTTGTACAAATTGGCCGAAAAGTAGGTGAAGTGTAGTGTTCCTTCGCTCGATGCACGCGTTTGGTGCCCATTAGAAGCCTCGCGCTCCATTCCCATCCCTTCTTCTATAACAGATTTTCGATACCATTGATGCAATCCAAAAAGGGATGGCGACACTACACGACACAACTAAGGTTGAGACCACCTGGTGCAATTAGCTTATTTCCTTGTGGAACGGTCCTGACAATCCTCTTTTTCTTAAATATCTACGAAGGCATATTCCATCGGTTACATATTGATACGATTGCCCTTATTTTGTATGATAATATTGGAATGAAGCTATATTCTGTAACACAAAAATCGAGACTAGGAATCATAAAACTCATTATGACTTGCATACCATGAGCTTAATGTACTTTCTTAAGAAAAATGAAAGTCATGCTCGCTCGTCGTTCGTCTATGTAGGCTTAATTTATCAAACGAATCCCGGTCTAACAATATGACACGCGTTTTCACGACGAATTAACACAATGTTTTCAATAATTTACAGTAGTACAATATTCCTTTGTTTAGATTAGAAATATATTTTTACATACGAGACTATAATTTAGACTTTTTCATTATATAAATATTTCATTTATGACATTTGAAATGCTCCTGAAAGAAAATAAATTGTAATTTCTCTTTAAAATTTTGTAAAATTGTACTATTTTATATCGAACTGATATTTTTTTGAAAACATGTTTAGGTATTGTTTTAAACGTGATTCTAACAAAGTCTTGGTTTAAAAATATTGTTTGTACCTCAATATGACATGACGACAAAAATACCGTCTAACCGCATCAGTGACAGCTCAGCAAGTATGAATGTAGCTAACAATTAAGAAGCAAGCCGTTGAAAATTGCATTTCAAGGAATTACCGTTTTTAAAAAAATCATGAAAAAAATAAGGAAATATACAGCCCCTAATCCAGACGTGTAAGCAGAGATTACGGATTTCGTAGCACACCGCTCTTGCCTCTTCTGCATTCATACATGTATGCACACAGGTTGTAGGTTATGTGTACTTATGCCGCATACTTTACCTAGCTTCTGGTCGATATAACACCAATAATTAACACTTCTTTAAATCCTCCTTTCAACTTTCCCAAATCACGAAAGTACTGCCATAAATTTGTTTGCGGTATGTAAGGATAATACTACCCTGAACTACATGAAGGCATTTACACCATAACCGATAATGTTTTCAAATTCTGTTTGAATCTGAATCCAAAATTTGCTTATACAATAATAATTGGCTTTCGAAACTCATGCGGTACAGCGAAAAATAATTGGGCTTATAAATTAATATTCTCTAAAACAACCTTTCTCCTAATCGCAAACATATTAAGCACTAATTGAAAGTAAACCTTTCTAGTAATATTTAGATAATTATACTGTGCTACGTACTACTCCCCTCCCCCTACCCCAAATATCTTTGTTTCATGCTTTAGCATCAAAATAATATTACACGACTGAAATGCCGCTGTTAATCGAAAAAAGTGGTCTAATGCTACTTTTGCTTTGTTAAAAAATACGTACGCATAATATAACAGGTTAACGGTAGAACTATGTACACGTTCACATCCCTCTGATATGTATTATTTTTATCAAAATTGTTTTGTGTCTTGTTCGATCCCAGACTACTGTCCAGTTAGGCACAAACCTACGAGAAACGAGCTCTTTAAAAGTTAATAGAGAAAATGTGAGCGCTATTTAATAGAAGTTTGTTTCCAATTCATCTTATGCTTCCAAATCCTTTCATGGTCCAAAGCTATAGGCCCGAAGTCATTCCTCTTTTCCTTCTCAACCCTTCCTATGTAGGTAAGGGTGCGAATGGGAAGAGGATTTTACGGTGGAGGGGATAACAGGAAAAAGGATAATTGTTTCTCCTATTTATTCCTGTCCTACTCTATCCATTAAACGTAGGACGCATCTGCCACTCATTTACTTGTTGCCTATGGATAGCGGTCACTTAACATAAAGTGAACCGCCTGCTCCTTTGTCAAAAAGGTGCCCTTTTTCCATGAAAAAGCAATTGTAAATAAGGTAGAATATATATATATATATATCTGTGCCTCTTATTATTGTCATATTCATGTAATTCATTTGTGGCCATAGTTTTAACAACTATTAGGTTGATTGTTGATCCAAAGATAACAAATTTCAATGAAATCGTTTTATGCAAAGATTGTGGTTAGAAACAAAGACCTTTTCATTTGAATTAATGATACGTGTTCCGGCATACGCAACGTAACTTTGTGGTCCGATAATCGTGCGGTTTGTAAATCAAAGCTAATTTCATATGCCTGAACTAATCCTATACCTATAATTTAAATTTTGCTAACGAAAATAGTCATAGATAATAACGTAATATTATTATATACTAAAATTGTACTATACATTTAAACACGTTTCTATCTATCGCCCAGATTTCATTAACATCAAGGCCTCAAAAACTTCGAGGTTACGTTAGTGCTTGCATTAATCTATGAGACTAAAGTCGGTAGACAATGAGTATTTAGTTAACAAAGTAAAATTCAAATAATGTATGTATCCAAATTCATAGAGATGCCGAATAGTTTTAATATTTTTTGAATAACGGACACAACCTTTAATTTGTTGTGTGAAACTGATGTCAGGTGTTCAGAGAGATCAATCAGACAAATCAAAATTTTGTTTGAATGTGAGCCCTAATCTTTCTCTCTTTCCGTCTGTCTGAATGTCGAGTTTTCATTGTAACTTATTATTTACCCTTATTAACAATTACGGCTAGTTACTAAGCTACTAAGTTTTATATTATAAAATATATCTACAAGTCTCACGTAATTTATTTCTTATTCCAAACAATTTATAGAAACAAATATAATAAAAATGTATCTTCCCCAAACTAAAGTATTAACTACAAATTAGGTTTATGCTTTCACGATACAATAAAATAAATATAAGTTAATCGGGTTTAACACAACCGTTGCTAAGCTTTTAGGAAAAAACAAATTACGCGAGAAGTGGTATTTCCAAATCAATTCGACTCACGAAGGACCCTTAAAGAAAAAGTGTACTAATTCCTCAAATTCCAGCAGCGCATCTGCAGTTTCTTTGTCTTTCTTTCAGCCAAGGCGAGCCACTTTCGATCCGCTCAATATCCTTTTGCTCTTCATGTAGTGGAAAAATCATATGTCAATTTGTTGAGTAAAATCAATTTAATAATATTTGCTAAAGGTTATTAGAGAATCTCGTATTTGCCTGACACTTGAGTACATAAACCAGTAATGGAGCGGTTCAAACGAATGAAAGATAAATACAGAAATCACACTACAGTATCAAATGCTCCAGAAAAATCTATTAATCCGCATACAATGCTCATGTTATTCTGATATTATTTCTAGCAAATCATAATAGATTCTCGACTAGACAATTTATCAAGCGTCTGTGAATATTTGAAAGTAATTTATGTTGCCCTTCACTGACTACATTCAGAATATGTGTAATGAAAGAATTCTTTTTTTCATTAGCGAGGTTCAGTTATGAGGGTATTGACCGCCACGTGGGACCAATGTGGACTGGTGGACATTATTCGTCTTTAAATTAAAAATAAAGAAAAATCACATGCAGCCATAAGGACTGTTAACAGAAGTGAAGACTCAAAACAAGCCCTACAATATAATATGATAAGCACCCGTCCCGGATTCGCACGGTTCTTTACCGAAACTATCGAATCTTTCCTCTTAATATTAGCTTAGATAATAGTTCGAAAATTAATTAATAATCAACAAAAACAAATCTTTGTTTCTTAACAATAAAATTAGAAACTGTATACAATGAAAAAAACTCGTCGAAACTATTCCAAATTCCAGTAAGCATTTTTTTGGTTTTTGATTTGTTGAGCAAACCTATAAGATTTTCCTACCAAATACCGTCTAACGCGGCTTAAAAAGTTTTCACTTCAATTACTTGTTATTTATAATAGAACCAATAAATAACTTAAGTCTTTAATATTCGATTTATAGAGTCGATGGTTTACGTACAAATTCACCTATTGCGAGACTTCGGCTCTTTGATCCGTCGTGTAAAGATTCCTACGATTTCTTTCTGGGTCAGTATTCTATATTAATTATTTCCTAGCAACCCGCCATTACACGGGTAGCAGAGACTGTTTTTGACGTTACGTCGTAGCGTAGTGTATTAGTGTACACGCATATCATAAAGGTTCGGTTTAAATCATCTGTCTTTTTATTATGTGCTCATATTAATCGTGTTGTATTGAAATGTAAATATTAGATTCTGCTGAAATAGAACTGAGTGATCAAATTTGCGTTCTGTTCACGTGAAATCGCATAATTAGGCAGCCGATACACGAGTGCACATGCATAACCGCACGACTAAAACTGTTCGATAATGAAATTTATGATTGTGCTCTAATTTGCTAATTATATTTATAACTTAAGATAACCAGATTAATAATTTTTATACTAATTTATATTTTATATTTACACTTTTCCAAATATTTTTATGTTTTAAGCGCACCGATTAAATGTCGATAAAAATCGCGTCTAGTAAAAGATTGCGTTAGTTGATAAACAAATAAGAAAAGCACCCATGCCCCGGACTCTGCGACTGCGGGGATCCTGGCACACCTCTCTCGCTTCTTCTAAATCCATTCATCTATCATCATCATCCTTTGTTTTTTTGCTGCTATTATCATTGATGAGATCGTTGTTATAAAATGATTAAGAAAATACTTCATAGTTGTGCTCATACATTTAATATTTAAATATAAAAAAATCTGTCAATGTTAATGTTTATTACGGATATTGAACATTTGAGAAAGAGATGTATTATATATCAATAATATTAACCTCCGTACCAAGCCAGTATAAATTCTTCATCACAGCAATCAATATAAGATACTAAAAAAAGACACCATGTTATTGATATTGGGTTTAATGCTTAAAATATACCTGTACAATTATTAAATACTTAACCTCATTTCTTAAAACACTATAATAATTCAATAACGATTAATAAATTAAATTCACAATAAGAATTACTTGTTAGCCATGGATGTTAGTCGTCACTTGGATGTAAATTTGCCAAGGTCCAAGCGTCCATATTTAAGTTTCTAATTCTATTGCTCGTTAATCAGTTGTTTTGATATTTAAAAATCTAACAAAGGCTATGTATGTATGCATATATAAACCATTAAATGTATGAAAGTGGTAAATAAAACAATGGACATATCAGGGAAATTTATCAGTTTTGTAATGTTAATTTCAATTAAGGCATTCCTCGAACCAATAAGCGTGTCAAGCAAACAAGGGGCGTAATTAAAATTGTCGTGACGGGCCTCGCTGTTTGATAAATGTAAATTTATGATTGTTATAACAGTAAATAAACCACTTTATGTCTTCCTACCTAGAGTATATAATTGATAAATTTCTTGATTTTTTATCGCCACTAATTTTAGAAGTACACTGCTGGACTAGTTACACATAGATAGAGATTTCCACGATAAGTAAATACGCCTTACGCCAAGTACCGTTTTATAAGCCTGTTTTATGTATATGCTCGTTTTTTTTTTGTCAAGACCGTGTGTCACTACATTTTTCATAACTTTGTCTACTGTTAATGGGATCAGGTTAACACATTATAAAATTGATATCACCAACTAGCTAAAAATAAATATAAACTTTACTTGTTCCAGTTTATTAAACTATAATTGCATATCTTTTACAGCAGCCTTAAATAACAAAAAATTGTCACGAATACCACGAAGCGACAAAGTTTGCTTCATCATAATATGTTTGTAAAACTGATATCTGTGCATATCTGCTTTGGCTATTTTCTTTATTTCCATTGGCTTGCTATATTTTGAAGTTGACTTCAGTCACTGAACTACCTGTGACTCGTTACTCGTCAAAAAATACGAGAGTAGACCTTCTCGTTGAAGCTTTTGAGCTGGCTAAGGTTGGGCTGACTCGACCGCTTTCGACGTCAAGAGTTACAAGTGCTTTGAGCCAACTCAAACAAAGATCAAGTGCAAAAAATATTTTATAGAAGGTGGCAAACGAAAATAATTATCTAGTATTAATTTTTTGGACGTAGAACAAAGTTGCACATGAAGCGGTTCATTTAATATTAGGTGACAGCTACCTATAGGCATCTGCAATGAGCTCGTGAGTTACAAATCCTTGCCTATCTTTTATGGACAGAGGATGGACAAACAGATAAAAATATATTTTCTTTTTCTATCCCCTCACTTTAAATCCTCTTCCTGTGCCTAGAAGAGGACTAGGGTTAAGTCTGCATCACCTCACGTTGAAATTCTTCTAATTTATGCCTGTCTTCTTGCAACAGATGTTGTTGTTGCGTTACTAAATTCCTATAATATGAAGTTGCGTTTGACTTATTAGGGTTTTAAATTGGAGAAAAAAACTAATCTAGACTGTAGCAACGTATAATATTTGACGGATGAATTTAAAACATAGATTTGTCACAAAGCTCAAAAAATAAAAGACCGAAGCCCAGTGAAACATAAGTTATTTTTGTATTTAGTTCTTTAAAATAACCCTAGTTCTTAATAATAACTCAGTTCGTCTAAGCACCGTTCTCAAAAATGCGAGCAATGCCTCGTCCTTACAACGCCCTACGCGTTACGTTCTTAGGAGGATGAGGAATGAGAAGCGTCAAATATTTAAGTCGAGTATTTTAAATTCATAATTTTTTGAAAAGTCGAAAGTCTTAAGAATTTTGATTGTTGTCTTAGTGCCTATGAATTGTGTTAATATGTTATTTCAAATTATTGTTACTAGTATATTCTAAATATTTATCGTAAAGATTTGTTCTCTTTTCTGTGTCAAAATCGTTTAATTTGATTTATTACAGCATTTCGGTGAAATCAAATCATTGAAACCTTTTAGGCGGCTGTCCTTGATGTCCTTTTACATTTCTCATTTAATATTGGTCTGACCTACATTCTAAATGTATATACGATTTTTTAAAAATGAAACTTAATACCAACTTTAAAATACATAACATAATATTTTCATTTGCAAGAAACTTTCCCGGAACAAACACTCTGAACAACCAAACAATGTTCCATGTCAATAATTAAGGTAAGAAGCACATAAAGGACAACTTACAAACTTTGCTTTTTATTTATAACTATCAAGTCATCGTGTAAAAAAGAAATGTTTTTGTGTTTGATTGCATTAAAAAAATACTTCCTATTTTTGAACACACTGTTTTTCAACAAAAGAAAACTACATAAAAAATGTCGTCATTTTCCCCACAAATTCCCAGAAATCTTTACGAGAGTACATTTGGTTACAATTGTGCGTTCACCAATGTTTCATTACAATCTGTTAGATTAGTTTAGAAACATATAGAGGACACACATTACTTTGTTACAAACATTAATTTGTTAAAGAAGTCACATTAAATTATACAACTCGTTAAAGCTACATATTGAGAACAAACCGAAGAAAACAATATTGTACTACAAAGTAAGAGTCTATTGGTATGTGTGTACTTATATCGCGAAATTACATTAATTGATTTATGATTGTGAATTTTTATATATAATATAATTAACGTGAGGTTATAATATAAACGATGAGTTATAATATAATTAACGCATAAAGACGCCTTCATTAAGTAAGAATCCGAATATACAAAGAGAGTTCGCTCGTGACGATCTATAACTAGTTTAATAACACACAACATTGTCTGTTGATTAATACTCTCCCGTCTAGTGATGTAATTTAATATCTGATTTCATTATATGTTTAGCTTAAGTCACTTACGTCTTTTATTAAAGTGTATAACTTAGATTTTAAATATATCATTTAATTACACGTTTGTTCAACATAGTTTTACATAGGTATTTATATTGTTTTTGTTAGTATACCCACGTATAGAGTAATTCCACTATTTTTTTTTATATTTCATACAATGATAAGTCCACATAAGATTTTTAGAAAAAAACCCATACCCATACCACCACTACCCATAGAATTTAGTCTTCAATATATAATATATCATGCGTATAAAATAATTATTTTTATATTTCACTATTTATATAAGAGTTTGGGTTAACGGTTAAATTGATTTAGCGGCACACCCGCTCTGTGAAGTTTGGCAACGATGGCATCAACAATTAGTGGTGCGAAGCCGGGTTAGGTCACTAAGTATTCATAAAACAACAGATACATGGTTAATCTTTTTCTTTACTTATTACAATACAGTAATGATTGAATTGATGGTGTTGCAGGCCTTCGCTTTAAACCCAAAATAATGAAGCCGGACTTCTACCGGAACTATTTTTCTTGTTATTATACAAGATTATCTTGCTTTTACTACGTTTTTCAATTTGCTTTAACTTCAACTGTCCTTCGCCTTTACGAAACATTAACCAGTGAAACGAGTTTATTGTCGCTTTTACTTACTCCGATTGGATTGAATGAAGTATACCTTTTTGAAAGTCAAACGGTAGAACGATTTATGTTTATCTAAAAATCACGTGTGAGTCTTTTACTGCTACTTACTACTTACGTTATACTCGTAGTTAAGTTATCATTCAAGAGTATAAAACGGTAATTGTACTTAGTAGGTACCGCTTAAACATTGTATTTTTAACTAACTAGTTATACTATTACTGAAAGCCACCTAGCAGTCGGGGTATCTAATTCCAAGCGTATCATTTTATTAATTCAATGTTCATACATTAAAGAGAGGATAAATACAGGTGTGCTTTGGGTTTGCATTTTAAATAAAATCCTATATTTGTGCGGATTACTACAAGAACTATATGATTGGCCGACAAAAAATTGTGCAATAAAACTGAGCCTTTAATACCTGAGCTCAACTGAACTGTTCGTAAGAGTGCGCATAATGAAGTGATAGTTTCCAAATATAAAAAAATATATGTACACCGTACAGCGTAACCAGAATGACGCTTTTACGACCTAGATCCCAAAAATTTCTCTCGCGTAATAAAAAGGAAATAACAGCTTGGACTTCGTGACACACATTCGTGTTAATAAAAATTCATGGGAATGACACAAATGTTACTGTCAGCTTGACGTCATTTCTGTTCGCGTTTTGGACTTGATCTCGCGACATTCATTTTCATAAAATACTGGACCACAGACTCCTAAATCTAAAAACACACACAATTGACTCCATCTGGGTAGAAACATTAAATATACTTTTTATTATATTTTATTTAAAATATTCACGTTCTAAATTAAATATCATTTGTTGAGCGTAACTACGTTCTCACCCCGCGTTAATGGGCGATAAAATTTTTTTTTTGGCAACACTGAAGTGAAAAGTAGGAACAATTCATGTAACTAAAACAATTAGTTATTTATACAAATATTCCATAAACTTCAAAAGATCTTCCTCTATTGAGATACGCATATTATTTTTACCGAGAAATACTTAAAATAATAATAAGGATATTTAACCCTACATGAACCAGATGTTATTGTTAAAACATAATATTACTATGGCAACAGATAATGATAATGAAGCTTTTGTCATTTTATGTACATTATTTTATTTTTATTTTACAACTTTCGGAAAACTTTCAGCTTGAATACCAATTACAAAAAGATAAAACTACACTAAGGCCAATTACAAGTTTTCACTAATAACTACTTATAACATAAATGTATGGTAGACTGGTTACAGATGCGAATTATGTTAGCATTACAAACACTAGTGCTGTTAAAAAAATCTTGCTGTTGAGTCTTTTTAACTTAGTAACATTTGTGTTGAATAAATTTAGATTTACATCTAATGAATGAATATTAAACAATTTACTGGCACGCAGTATATATGAGTTTCGCCGGTAGTTGTTTCTTGTTACCGGGAAATGTAAAATTTCCTGATGTCTTGTCATAGTTGGGACACGTAGGTTAATTTGTGAGAGTAGTTGAGGGCAATCTACAACATTGTTACTTCGGAACTGTTGATTTTCGAGATAAAAGTACTCTATGTAATTTTCTGTTCTCTAGACAATGTGTATGTCTCATTTAATGATTATAGGTTGAGTCTTTAGCGAGTTAAAGCTTTACAAACAAAACTAACTCAGATTCGCATTTATAATACTAGTCAGAATTAATATACAGAAATAAAAATTGATTGAATGTTCATTATATTGGTGTACGTTATCAACGGCCGTGAGGAGAAAACTTTACGTGTAATCTGTTTTGTTACGAAACAACAATTTAAACTTTATAACTTGTATTTCCAATCGGAAACGGTTTACTTTAAATTATCCTTAATGTTGGAGAATCAAGAAGATAGATCTCCATTCAATTTCCTTTGCCACAGAGTTTTGAAACTGTTTAGTAGGGTTCTGGGAAAATGTTTACAATAGTTTGCATAACCATGTATGTATGTAGAAGAAACGAGAGAGGTTTGCTGCGATTACGTCAAATGGAAATCCATAATCTCTGCCTCACCTCTGGGTTACGGCCGCATATTTATTTATTAAATTAAATAAAATATTTAAAATTATTTAGTTATGTAGCGACAATATACCAAATACTTTAATGCTATATCCTAAGTTTTCGTTGTACTATGCGGATTCGTTATCATAAAAACACGCAAAAATAGGACGCAAATATCTACTAAAGAAATATTTTTTTATTGATAGCTGAAGAAATAAATTGGACTCTAACGCGCTCAAATTAGATACAAAGACGTCGGATGAATTGTTCTGTCTAGAATCACCTAAGGCTCTGTACAAATAAAATCGCGACGTTGACGTTGTGTGTCTATCAGTAGATTTAGGTCTCATGCCTTTGACACTGCAATGGGATTGTGTTATCTTTCAATGCTCTTCACAATTTCATTGTGTGTGTAAGCTAGCGTCAAGTTAGCATTACGCAAATACTATAACTATTTTAATACCATTTTGCAAATATTGTCCTTATACACAAAACATGTATTTTTTTTAAATTAAATTGAAATTTGTTAAAGGCAATAAATATAGGTAGATAGTTCTCGTATATTGAATGTCTCAAAACACCAATTTTTTATGTTTATTAAAGTCTACTGGTAAGAGACAGTGGCAAGGTAAAATGTCAGTACATAGTAGCATAGCAACCATGCAAAATTACTATGGTAACCGATTACGTAAATCAGTATTTTTTAGGATAAAAAACGCCTTTATTCCTTTTCTGTAACCCTAACAAAGTGTGTACAACATTACATAATGTTCGGTTGAAGCTTAAGGCGCAAGCGTTCAATCACCTCATACTTATTAAAGTTAGGATTATTTAATAGCCATATTGAAATCACCAGCCCACCCACACACCATTATTGTAGGTTAACCGAAATTTATTGACTACTGTCAGAAATTAGATAATTTACTTTCGCCCAAGGCTTTAGCTACACCATAAAGCATTTATCGGAAACAACGTTAATAAATTACGATTAAAGTTTGCCAAATGGGTTTTGGTTATTTATTTGAAAGTATGACTACTGTCAATGTGTTTTTTCATGTTCTATTTTAATTGAGGGTCTGATCAGAAATAATCTTATCCTGGTGTATACATTTCATCTATATACAAATATATAAAATTAGACTGGTGAATGGTTCAGGAAAACCTAACGACATACCAACTTTTTTATTTATACCAACTTTTTAATGTTATGTTTTTAGATTTTTTTATTAATTACATTGTTTACCGCAACATTGTAGTATAAAATGTTTTACTAAGCCATTCCACTTACTCCACCGGTTTATTTCAACGCTAAAATATGTCAGAATGTGGTTTATTCTTTTGGCTTAACAAGTAACATTTCTGCGACCCATATAAACAACGATTCCAAGACTTTAAAACGTTTAATTTACTTTTCTAAAGCGTTCTACGTAAAATGTCTATCTACGTAGTGCTACGGAAATACTACGAGGTGCTACGAATGCCGAGACTGATATTAAGAGATCCAACTATGAGATACCTAAAATTTTGAAATGTATTGCCTTAAGTACAGGCAAGTCCTAATGACAATTGACTCTTACGAACGTTAAAATTTTGATTGTGATTAGCAAATCAAAAAAATGATTAAATAATTTCATTTTCAAAAAAACTACCGATATTTTTTTTAATTAAAAACGCTTATTAATACTAAAAAAATCAAGTAAAATCAAAGTTCCCGGGCTCATAACAGTTATTAACAGTGGTAGAGCTAGCAACAACATCTGTTGTTGCTAGCTCAGAGAAAATTCGCGTTAAGTACGCTTCTCCTTTTCGTCAGTCGTACTGAGTAATTTCAAAGTTTTTTTTCAAGTCGCAGTCCGCAATGACTACTCGTTTGTTTTGTTCTAAATGATTGCGTTCTACTACGAGTATACACAATCTCTATAATTGCATAATTTCATTGAATACTCAACTATAAGAGAAGTTACAGCAGAGTTTGCTATTATCAGAACAGCGAATTATTATTAGGAAATGACTTGCAAACCCTTTCACTTGTGCGGAGAGTAAAGTGATTCGTCACAAATATGAGGGTCATGCTGAACCCTAAGGCTTCATCTGTATACAGTTGATGTAATTTATCAAGCAATTGTTGGAACTAACAACACGCCATCCATTTAACGAGCAGCCATTTTAGTGAGACCTCAATAAACACAATCTTGGATGACTATTCGTAAATTTGTTAACAACTAACCAACGTTTTATGTATGTAATTTTTGGATTTTAAAACAAACTTTGTGTCTCTTTTTGCTATAAATTTTTTATTCAGGTCATTGTAGTGACGAAAATAACTTGTAATCTATTTGTGTGTACTGTAAATGTCTTTAAATATCAAACGGACCTCAACTGAATTGAACAAGTTTTGCCGTGTTGCATATAAATATTTCAGTTTTAAATATTTTATTCGACAAAATGAAAAGTTTTAGGCTGGCGTATGTGAATTTAAACGAATTTAGTGTTTGAAAAACAAATTGTGAGTACGCTCTAAATTTGCAGTATCGCCGAATCAGGTCCAAGCAAAATATTAACTTTGCATTTGATTAAGAATTTCCTTAAAGTATACGAAAATAAATCACTAAGTTTCGAAACAAGGGTATATCTTTGAGTACGGTACTGAAACGTGTAGTTGCGTAGCCGACTTTAGACAGAAAGAGTCTTTATAAGCACTTGTCAAAGAAAGGAGACACAGTTTGAATTCTTGTCAACGGTCTTGACAACACCTCTTGAGGCCCGAGTCTTGACTGACTGTTATATGTAAGTAGTTGTATATGTTGTGTACAGTATATTTCGTAGTGGAAATAATAGGTTACAACCTGTGCGAGATATCGTATGTTAGTGAAACTCTTAAGTAATAGAGATATGGTAGGAGTAAAAAATAATCTATTTACCTCGTCAACTAATTTTTGTTCTTTTAATCTAATGTAATTTCACGTATTACTGTGGTCTAACCGAAACATCTTAGGGTAGAGATAATTAAATTGACGTAAAAGAGACATCAAAGTGCTCGTCCCTAAAGTTTCAATGTCGGACACAAGTAGCGGAGTCCTTGTAAATAACTGTAAATAATTATCCTTTTAAGGATGACCGTTCTAACTTGTCTAATTACTCTAGTTTGGGAAGGTATACGATACTCTTTCGACACCTAGCAAATGTGTAAGACACAACAACTAATTTGTTAATGTAAAAGTTTCGTAGGGTAAGACAAATGTAAATATATTATGTACAGAGAAAACTTTAGTAGTTTTATAGTAGAAGGTGGCGAACAATCAACCGGGTCACCTGGTGTTATGTAACTATGATACGAGTACCCTTCAATGTCTGCAACCACAAAGTCGCAAGTTCGCTCCGCTTCCTCGGTCCTCGTCTGGATGGACGGACACGGTCCGTGACTCAGCTCTCCATTGCTCCCTCGATTCGCACTGCTTCCTTGCTACTCGTGAACGAACACACAGGCACAGTCTGTGTGTTCGCTCCACATTGCTCCTTCGGTCGGCTCCACTTTCACGATCCGAGTCAATGGACAGGCAGCCTGCTATCGCTAGTTCTAGAACCGTAATCACTATTAGAACAGAAAGATCCATTATGGCAATATTTGGTAAATTCCTACGTTACGCAGTACCCATCAATTTTAGTACTTATAATAATGTTGAAGTTGGCTTATTAATGCATATATGCTTTTAGTTTTGCATGCTTACGTTGGCTATCAAACCTTTACAAACGAAAATATTTCGTTGTAAAATTTAACAAAACAGTATGGTTCATTTAATATTAATGAGATGTCATATTTCTATAATTTATCTCATTTGCTACCTATTGTTCCGACCATGCGTAGCGCTGTTTTTGTAAATCCAACTGCCAACTGAATGAATGAATGCAACCATGAATATGCGAAAAGAATAAGTCAATACCCTCTTTGTATCACAACAACTTAACCTTTCAATCTTTTGCTATACTTTGCATTTAGATTAAAATTATTCTATTGAATAATACTAATTAATAAGTCACCATTATGCCGGTCGAAGGTTTTATCTTATTTAATTTCTGTTAAAAGTCATTTTTGTAATCATCAAAGTATATCTAAACTGTTTTGAACGCCTTTTTTTGTGGTGTGGAAAATGCGACCTTATGCACGCTTCCTGTTCGGAACAACAGGAGGGTCTGTGGGGCTCTCCCACCGAGGCGGGTCTACCCACTAAAAACCACACGCGTTCCCTCATGACCACGGGGCGCCACGGGAGCATGACTAGCACGTGACGCCGCGACGCTTATTGGCCACCCCGGGACGGGGCCCCCTCTGCGCTCTTAAAAGCGCGCCGTGCCCCAAGATGATCTGGGACGCTCCTTGGAGTCGGCACCGTGCAATACAGATTCGGGAGTCCCCGCCCTCCCCCGCTGGCGCCGCCTTGAGTTTTTTAAAGAGGTTCACTCCTCGTGGCCTCCGTCTTGAAAAAGACAGAGGCCCGCGGTCTCAGCGTAGCCGCCGGGATTACGCAAAATGCAGCTGCAAGGGGAAGGCTGCCCTTCCCCTCGCAGCCCCATTACCGCCGCATCAGCGGCGCGACCCCTCTGAGTCGTGGAGGGCAGGGCGAGTGGCACACCGCATTACCAACACTCCTCTCCCTCCGCAGCTGACCCTCACTGCGGGGACTCGTCCCCACAGCCCTCCAACGCGCTCGAAGGTGGGCTCCAATGAGCCCACCCCGAGCGGCCCTCTCTGGCCGGTTCTGCCTCACAGACCGGCCTTGGGTTCCTCTTAGCTTCACCGTGGGCCCCCACCAGCGGTTACTGAGCCCCACCGCCACGACAAGGCGGGAACCCGGTCGGGGGGTGTTTTGAACGCCTTGACCATCAACTTTTTTATCCTATAAGCATTACCAACCGACATTGTAAAGATTTAAACGTTAAACATTAAAAAGTGAATAACCAGTTAGTCTTAAAATATTTATTTATTAAATTTACAAAATTCTTACATAGTAACATAAAACAATCATATTTCAATTCATAATTAATTCTTGCTCTTATATATTATACTAGCTGTGTGGACCAAGCTTTATTCGGTAGTTTTATTACGATTATTATTTTATTCTGTGCCTAAAAACACGAATAGACCAACAATTTCTTAAAATGATTTTTTTTAATAGCTAGATCTATTTATCACCCCCGAGGCCCCCTGCACAATAAATTTCTTGAAAATTGTTGGAGCCCTTTCCGAGATTCAGATTGTAATATACAAGAATTGGTTTTTTAAAGAAAAGCATTAGATAAATATAATATCACTTTACTATTACTGTGTTTTCAAACGTTGCTCTTATAAATATATACTACTTGTATTTGTATTTAAGGAATATACTATTGTTTGTGTGAAATTGTTTCTTACCAACTACGATTCCAATAGAATTGGCCAACTACAGTTTATTTTTAGGCTATATACTACTATATTATGCTAATGTACGTATATCGTTATGAAACTCTGTAGTATAATAAAAAAGTTTAGATATATAATTAAGATAAACACGAGATAAAGTGAAAAATGTCGACATGGACCAGTCGTAAAGTGCTGTAGAAACATTGAGGTAAAAATGTTGGTTGTATAATGTGAAAGTCGTTCTGTTTTATACTTGGGTTTCGTGTTTATTCTGTATTCATTATTATTCTATAAAATACCTAAAAAAATATAAAAAAACGATGGTAGTGTACCATCCATCGTTTTTAAATGGTTTACGATATTGTTTCAATAAAATTCAAGTACTCAGGATTCTTCTATTCTTTTGTATGTGTGTATTTTCAATATTACACCTGTAGCATTGCAAAAAATCTCATTTCAGATCTTTACATAATCTTAAGGAAACTAATTCAGTACATAAATATGTGAAAAATGCGTAGAGGATCGAGTTGAACATATATCTTATGTGTTCAACTTATTGTTTTACTTTTTAACTCAAGAATAGCTTATTAATAATTCATACGATGTCGTTCCACTTTTCAAACGTTACAATAAACCTATATTTGTTCTTAAAAACTCTTAATACAGACATACTAGGTTAAATTGTTGGTTTTTCCACTTCCCTAAGATCATCTGGTTGTAAGATTTTCTTTTATAATAAATAATTATGTTTCCCTATAGTATAAGAAAACAATACTTTCATCTTATTGATAGTGCATTTACAGCTAATTTTTATATGTACCATAAATTATAATGCTATTAAATTTCATTATCCAGCCATGAATTAATGCACAATTTTATGACAAGCATCCAAAATGTTTTATACTATTGTTAAGAAATTTACGTTTATTCGTCACGGATATGAAGAGAATATATCTAAAGTTACACGTTAATGTTGACAATAATTATTTCATAAAATTTCATAGGGCATTCCAAACTGCTAACCACACGCCATTTTTTGTTATGTGCAATATAATCTTAAAAAATCTCTAAAACATTTCTCTTCAGCTCTCATCTGTGAAAGACATAACCTAGTTATTCTGTCCACCGTGCAAATCCACGTCATTCCTCCATTCAAGAGGAACTTTACCCGTGTTCCCAGCTTCGTTATTTTCTAGTGGAACATCGATTCTTCTCTGGAGTTCAGACATTGTAATTGTAATTAAATTTTCATCAATTTATTTCATTGATTAGTTCTCGTTATTACTACCAAACGACATTACTTACTCTTTGAAATAGCGAGTACATATAGAGCAGGAGACACATTCTGAAATTGTAACGACTACTTTGTACCCACCATAAATCTTCGAAAATATAATATATGAGCACGCATTTTCTTACATTAAAATAGAAAGATGATTAAATCACAGTACACTCCGCAATAGTCATAAACAACAAAATTATACTATACATAGAAAAATAACCTGTATGTATTTCGATTAAAACAGATAAATTAAAACAAGGTCGCAAAGGAAATAATTTAATTTTGGCATCATTTAATTTATCTGATTGGGCCTTCCAACTTTGAACTTACAGAGAGTTATGTCAATTAAAAAGCTTTTATTATACATGAAGCGATGTTGCCATGTTTTGGTGAATTCAAATGAGACTTTAAACGGTTTAAAACTTGTCATATGTAAACATAAAGCACCGTCGATCCAATTGATACATGTGATGTAAGCACGATCACCCAATGTTTAGTGACCACTTCAACCCATCACGCCCAGTCATCAGAAAAGCTACAATACAAATACAATGAACTTGTAAGTCTATGTGTTGAGATATTATTAGATAGGTATTGAAAAAATAACAAACGACTAAATATACTAAATTAATAAACGTAATCTAAAAATAAATATTTTCATAGTACACAACTAAAATCAACAAGAATCATTTAAATCGACTTTTTAGGAGAACTTATATCGATCAGATTAATGACTTACTAAAAAAAGGGCGATATAAGGAGCACCCATAACCGACGAGCATGCATGCGTAGATGTATGAATGTGGAAGAAGCGAGAGAGGTGTGCCAGGATCGCGCCAAATGGAAATCGATGATCTCTGCCTACCCCTCTGGGTTACGGGCGTGAACGCATATTTATTTATTTATATTTAATAATAATATTCAACCGAAGTAATATTTTTAAGCTAACCTCTTGAAACTTTATTAATTTTAGTATAATACTGAAATTAGACGATATCTAAGTACATTTTATATGTGTATGTATATTCAAAAGATGTTAGTTTAAGTAAACTAAATATTTAAAAACAAACTATTCGTCTGAGTGCAACCGAAAGTTAAAAGCTAAACAAGTTTATTAAAAGTAAATATGTTCAAAATGCTAACCACGTCTCCCCTCTCTCCCCTCTCCCCCTCTGTCCCATTACAAACAGCAGTTGCTTAAAAATTGCTAATTTTCCTACGATATTATAGTGAACATTCAAGAAATCTGTTAAACAAAATAAACGTCAAAACTCGTCTAGAGTTTTGGTAATGCACAATACGTTGTGTCGATTCGACGTCGATGAAACTAAACCAGTAAAAACTCAATACCCAGATCAGAGGGAATAGGTATGGTATTCATTTTTATTTCAATAAATAAAATATAAATAAGGAAAATGACAATTACTGGCAATAATTAATGGCTGCAATTTGTTAGAGACAAATTGTTTGGGTAAAGCATATTTTATAGCATATGTATTTAAATTACTTATATTTAAGTACTACGTTACAATATTTTTAGATAGGTTACAAAGAAGCCGTGTTGAAGAGTTCAAAGTTTCCCTGTTGATAGGAAATAGTTCATGGAACAAAGATATAAATAGAATGAAGAGAGAGTAACGAAACAAATTTATGACGCAAAAGTGAATGACACTGTTGGCATACTAAAAAACCGACGAGCATGTATGCGTAGACGTATGGATGTAGACGAAACGAGAGTGGTGTCCCAAGATCGCGGCAAATGGAAATCCATTGTCTCTGCCACCTTACAGACATGATCGTATATTTATGTAAATGGAACAACGTTAATGCCCTCGATTTTAATAAAACGCCTGACAATATATTTTGCGTTTTATGTCCTTGTCAATATCACACTAGCCGAAAAGTGGCCTTTACAACGTTTCGGTGCAAATAAGCGTAAAAGAGAACGATAAAGCGAGATACGATTTCAGGCGTGCGAAAGGTAAGGTCAGTATGTAAGAAAAGGGCAAAGGATGAGATTTATAACGTGTCAAGTGTCCACTCAGATACCTACATTTATTCAGTTGTCTTTACAAATCACCTTTATTCCAGTTCTTTTATTATGCTAGACGAAAAAGAATACATGATTGTAAGTGATAAAACTTCATATAAAAGACTATTCTTTACTGATTTGTATACAATTTTTTATTTTATCTGCCATCTTGAAGTAGAAAAGTAAAATGAAGTACATCGTGGGACTTGAAAACTTAAAAAAAAACTGAAGAAAAAGAAAAACGTATGCAAGAAAATTAGTATTTTAATTTTTAAAAAACCATGAAATAACTTAGTGTTCAGACAGGTCTTTTATTTAATTTAATATTATTAATAAGATGATAATTTGATGATGCAATAAATACTTTGGTAAGGCATTAAATTCGTTCATTCTCCAAATTCAATTTCGATAGAGCCTTGCGTAAATCCAATTAACCGTCTGCTCCTGTCGTTTAATTTCAATGTCACATTGTCTTTACTGTGCCGTGCTGTAGTGAAATGTCAACCATAAAGATGGCTCTTTTTTCAATTTATACAATTTTTCTGATTAGTGAGGTGCCGCAACCGCAAGTCTCTATCCTATCCCCTCCACTTATTTTGATTACCAACGAGGGGTAGGTTCTCTTCGTAATTATTAATGGAAAAGCATTTCAGATCAGAGTTAAGTTCGTCCCATGTTATCCTTTTATTGAGGTTTTAATGTAGGTTTAATGAAAAAATATCCTTCTTTTTAAATCCTAGCGTAATACAAAGATGAACAAAGTTAATTATCGGAAAACTGTTACTAGTATGCGGCTGTATCACGGATTTGGGTCACGTTTTTGAGGTTAGAGATTAAGGTACGTTTCCAGTTACTAGCATATTTCTAGAGTTAGAAAGCATGCATAAAAAATGTTATAGGTGTACTTTATTCAATCCTGACGGGATTAACGACATTAACGACTGTCTCAAAAAAATGCTCGACTACTGTTCCATATAGGATCTATCCTTCGTTTCTCACAAGGATCTATCCTTCGAGATAGAGACTTTTTGTATTCTTGATAATTTAATCATTTGCTTAAGCCTATTACGTGGTCTTTAAAAATCATAAGTCATTTGACAAGTCGAACGACATTACCTCAGAAAAAAGGTATATGCTTTGCTCGGGTCACTGGCTTAAAGATTATACTTCGCATTAAACACATTTCAATTGCTGTTATATAGAGTGGAAAAAAACATTTTGTTTTATCTCTTAATACGCTCTAAGGCGAGAAAATCATATAACTTTTGTCTAAGGATAAGAAAGATTTTGTGGTAATTCGGGCAACGTTGGATTACGTTCCTTTTTTTCGGTGAATATCTAACGGTTAAATATCTTGAATTTATTTTTGTTATGAAAAGAGTGTGGTACAAATATCAAAGAAATATCTTCATAAGAAAAGTAGATGAATAGATGTAATCAAAATATTTTTTTTACTTGTAATATGAAGGTATACAACCTTTATTATTTTAAAATATTATTTTATATATAAAATATTTTCAAATGCCTAAATAATGGCTTGTCCTAAATAAATAACCCACCATGCGGTTGGTTTTAATCTATGATATTTAGATGATATAAGGCCAATATAATAGACTATTTCTACCATAAAGCTAATAGTTACACATTCGTTATAATTTACACTCGAAGAATAAAAATTTTAACATGATTAAAACACTAATTATGTTACTATGCATACCATTATAAGCTTACAAAAATATTATCAAAGCAATACATTGTAGAATTCGCGTTACATTATAGCCACATTGCATTTATAATCTGTATATAATGTCGCAAAAACCATAGAGACACTTAACTTTTTTGTGACGGGAAAAACATTTGCGCTTATAAAGATAAAACATAAGAGCCCTTACCCTTACCATATTGACGTAGAGCAATGACGAATTTTATATTTTTTCGATCCTCAAGCATACCACTTACTTTTTTCGTATGGATTATGAGAAAATTGCATATTCCCATCGCATGTGGATATTCTTGATGTCTCCTCGTGTTAATAGTTTATGAGGATGAATAATACTGACTTACTACTAAAAGTATGAATTTATTATAACAGAAATAATGAACCCAAATTGAATTACTCTACTAGTCGGCCCAATTGTACTGTACTACTTATCAAAATACTTTTATAGCTTATGATACAAGAAGGTAGCGGTAACGGCACCTGGTATTAGATGACAGCTACTTATAGGCATCTGGAAAATCTATAACAGTGGTAGAGCCCGCAACAATAATATCTGTTGCACGTATGGGCCGGCTCGTCAAATACCACTTCACACAAAACAGACGTGAAGTAGGTTGGACGGGGAGGTGATTAACGGGAAAAAAGAAATATCCTTTTTCCTGTGTATGCCCTCTGTCCATTAAAAGTAGGCAATGCATTTGCAATACATTTGCTTGTTGCGGATGTATATGGGTAGCGCTCATTCAACATCAGGTAATCCGCTTGCTCGTTTGCCACCTTCTTCCAAAAAAAAAACCAATTAGTTATATTCAACCAATGAGTTGCAAATTTGCTTCCCATTAATTGAGCGAGAAGGGGAACAGAAAAAAACATATTTCCATTTCCTACTTCATCAGTCAAATCCTCTTCCCATCCTTTATCATGAGAAAAAGATGGGAAAAGGAGTACAAGAATTACGCTTTCACCAACTTGCTTATCAGATATGCCGCAGAATACTCCTACTTCACGCCTGCCTTCTGTCAGGTCGTGGTACTCCACATGTCGGGCCAAGCCATTTATGCAACAGATGTTGTTGCGGGCTCTACCACTGTTAATGTAAATTAACTTATTATTTTTTTTTACATTAAGAGAAAAGAAAAACATTATCATATTTAAGCCGGCAGAGAATCGTGATAACCGTAGACAAATTGCTAAGCTATAGAATGATTAACTATTTTAAAATTTAAAATCAGCGTTGTCTTGTTCATAAGCCAAATAATAATGAGTAATATACAATATCGTACTGGAACACGCAAAGCCGTTAGATTTAATCAAGGCACTTGTAGTTAAACCAGCGAGACAGTCGAGAGACTACAAGTGTTTTAATTAAAACTTATAGTTAGGAACAAACAAAATGACAACAACCGTATGTCGTTGAATTTGTTTTGTTTAACGATTCAGTTCAACCAATCCTGTTTAGACTTGGACCAATTTGATTACATTTTTATAAATAATAAGAATTATTCAGAGTATTTTTTGTTTGTTTTTAAATGCTAAACTCTAAAACTACTGGACCGATTTAACACGTCGGTCGCTATTATAATCGGTCCAAAAGTCAACCAGTTCCATACAAATCTTTCCTTTTGATATAATAACCACAATAGGTTGAATATGTCAAAAAGACTAACGGTCTCCAAATCGCGCTGGAGTACAATAACAATATTCAATCAACCTTACAAATCATCCTCTCCCTCCCGTTGTCGACTTACATGGGCCTGGTTCACTACGACTGTACTCCATACCACACAGGTTTTGGCTACAGTTTTTAAGACGGCCGCCAGCCTTAACTCAATCTCCTTGGGTCTGTATAACAACAGTAAACATAACAAATGTTTGAAAATCAAATGGGGCTCGACACTATATTTGCTAATTACATTAACCAAGGATAACCGAAACATTATAATGTACAATCGGAACAATAGACATTTAAAGTTAAAAGAGCTCAATACAAATACATAAACTAATTACGTTAGTTAGTTTGATTTACTCTTATATGAAGGAAATGACGAAAACAGCGAGTGTTAACGTTATCATTAACCAGTATGACTCGCCTTAACTGCTAATTACAAACGTTATAACGTGAATATGCTATTGTACAAACTGCTATAACATTAATACAATGATGCTTACGACATTGTTAATTACGTTCAAATAATTTTATTGCTTATGACATATGCTATCTTATTGTATTCTTTTAAAAAAATATTTAGGTTTTACGTTCCTAGAAATCGTAGCGATTTTTCGCAGCAATGCGAAAAGTTTAGGAGGAAATGGGAAACGTTCAGCGATTTGTTGCATATAAAAACCTGTGATAGCAGCGAACAGACAGCCTAAAAATCTTTCTATCTACTTCTTCTTCCTTTTTCATTACCCACCTCTTTTCTAAGCTCCGTTGACGACCTGAGTCTCAATCGACTTCATTTTTTTCTGACCCTTTTATATACGAATAGATATTTAATACTTTTCCTTTCAAAAAGTAGCTTAATCATCTATTTAATTTGACATCTGTAATTGAATTTCAAAAAGGTTTTACCCAATTTATTTGCTTACTGACCTCTGTATCTTTTATTAAAAAAACTTTATTGGATTTAAAAGGAAACTTCAAAGACACAGATGGCGTTCGGTTTTGAAAACATTTTGTTTATTGAATTTATGCTAGAGTCATAATTGGGAAAGGCATACTTTGGTGGTTCGGGCATGTTAAAAGGATGAATAAAGAGAAAATAACGAAAAAAAATTATGTTGCAAAAGTGAGTGGCATCGTTGGCAGGGGACGTCCAAGGAGAACGTATATCGACCAGATTAGTGACATACTAATGAAGGGCGATATAAGGTGTACCCATAACCGACGAGCGTGTATGCGTAGTGTATGGATGTAGAAGAAGCGAGTAAGATATTCCAGGATCACGCCAAATGGAAATCATAATTTTTACCTACTCAGCTGGGATTCGGGCGGAGGCCCATATTGATTTCTTTTATTTTACGAGTATCCTATGTATGCTCGTATGCAAGAGTATGCATGCTACTATCTCGTATAAAAGATACTCGTATACAAGATACTATCATAATTCATATAACTTTTTTTAAAACGCGTGTTCTTTCTTACTTTATTTAAAAATCTCAGATACATTGAAATTTGTCACTGCGCAAGTTCCACTCGCGTCCGCCCTAATAAAATGACGACGGCCTAATTCTTTGTAATAAAATCCGCCCTCATAGATTTATAAATTAAGGCTTTGTATTATTGCTCTTTAATCACAGTAGAATAGAATGGTTATGTGGTTAAGAGACTGCGTCACATACTGAACATGGTCGTGGGCTCGAATCCGCCACTCGACTATTGGTCCAATCAAGTTTAAACTTGGTTGGGAATGGTTAGAATAAATGTTAGTGAATTAATTCGATAATCTACCATTATTTCGCATGCCTGTATATGAAAACCCGATACCAGTATTTACTACAGTCGAACTGTGCCCGAAGAAGAAGAAGATTTATCGAAGTCGGTTCAGCAGTTGCACAATTTGTCCATTGCAAAACAAATATTTCCTCGATATAAGATTAGTGTTAAAATAAAAATGAATTCAAATATGTAATAACCTACAAGATGTTTTTATTAAAACACTTTAACTCTGTATCCGTTGAAATTAATTTTAAAAAAATATGGTTACATACATCCAACACTCAAAGCTTTTCGATTTACTTTTGTGGTCTATTAAATTTTATATTCCATAAAATTTGTACTTCAACGACAAGCTATCAAGTCCACGCTGTGAACTTTTTAATTGAATCTCGCAGAACCTTGTAATTAAAACGTAAAAATGTAATTAGACGTTTTACTTTTTCACTTACAAGAGTGCGATCTGTCTTACGTTTCGTTGTTGAACGTAAATGTAACTTGTTTTATTGATGGTTTATTAACTAACAATCTCTGTTGTAAATCATTTAAAAGACACAAAGACATTACTTTACAAGCCCATTAGTCATGACACGTCACCGTTACTGATATGACGTGTTGAGTAACAGGTGGCCACAACTACTAAGGACTGTATCATTCTTTTAAAATAAAAGACGTGAAAATAAATCCTTAGCGTGATTTCACTTAAATGTTTTACGACTGACAGTGAAAAATAATCATTTTTAACATGAATTGAAACTTTAAAAATAACGTTATTTAACATTCATTAGCAGTCAATGGTTTAGTAAAAATATATGGAAAGGTACGTAAGAAAGCAAAGTTTCTAATGTGTTTACCTGATGTTAAGGCTGATTTCACAGTCCCGCTGACCGCTATCGCGGCTAGGAAGCGCGGCTCGTAAGCGCGATGACGACCTGCGCGGAAACTTTGAAACGAGTTGAGTATGACCTTCTCAATTCAGATAAATAAATAATTAATACCTATATGTATGCATCCTTATAATTCTATAAGATCACTGAGAGGGGCATTGCGTTCTATTGCATCTTTTTCGGATTCAAGAGAAAACGATTACAAGCTTTTTAAACATTTTCGTTTCTCTATATCGACTTTTAAAGAATATTAACAGAGAACTGCTGTTTCGGAGTACCTAATAATTAATTACAATCGGAAGCACCAGACAGGTGCAGCAAATAAATCCAAACACTGATGTTCCGTTCCACGGCGAGTTGGACATATTTATTGCTCACTTCTTTCAACGATTTTGATCAACGCGTTACGCAATTTCTTTGAGAAATGGCACAAAGATCTAGGAGATAAAATGTCGCAAATAAATAAAAGGTTTTGCATCGTTTTGCGTATGCAAACACACAATCAACAGTACTCTCACAAGGTATTATAATTAAGCTGGAAAAATTTTAACAAGATTTTTAATACTAATTCGATAGTATAGAATGAATTCCTTTCCAATTTCATATCATGGCATAATCAACTTTTGATTATAAATAATGTAATTTTATTATCAGATATTTCAAAGTCAATAACTAAACAATTAAAGGTATTAAATTAATATTTATTACTAATTAATCAAAGATCAATGACATCGATCCGTTTTATACATTTATCTTGTACTTATCTAGAGAAGCGTTACAATGATATAAGGCCTTCATATGTTTATTCGAGCACAGTATTGGGATACCAGAAATGAATCGTAGCGTACACAGGTGTATTGTCCTGTGAAACACTATGGTTACCTCAAACGTAATTAATTGACCGCTATTCCGCACACAAATAAAGCCTTTTGTGTATTATTATTGCTTGAGACTTGCTGCTATTATATTATATTATCAATCAATCTTCAAAACCTCACTTACGTAGTCGTTATTAGACTATCGCTTTGTTAATTCAATTCGTAACTACCACGTATATGAAACAAGAAACATTTTTATTATAACTTCATGTTTGTAACCAATAATTAGCCTTTCAAAAATTTTGTTTTTACATAAAGCAAGGTAAGCGACTTCTAGAAGCGTATTGAACGATAAAATTAAAATAGTCCAATTTCACAAAATCTTTTATTCGATTTAGAATCGGTGATATTCCCAAATATAGACGTATGTTACTAACGCGGGCTGGCAAAAGGTAATTTCGTCAAGGTTATGAACGATGCTAAAATTTTATTACCTACTATAGCAGCTTTATTAATTTGTATGAAACTTTTTAGTTTAACAAACAAATATTAATGAAGTTTTACTGATGCCCAATAAGCCGAATTTTCGTTTCATTTAAATTATACTTTTTATTATTTGACTATTTAAATTTTTGATATTTTTAACAAACTGCATACGTATCTTGCCCATTCATAGATTCAATGAGCGACGATGATAAGGACCTGAAGATATTCCGGGGTCAAAAATGTATATCTGCGCTAGCCTGCCCCGGCCCTGGTGCGGCAAATAAAAAAAAACATTAAATCAACCCCATTTTTAAAATATTACTTGGAACAATCTATTCGATACTTTAATATTATTATTTTTAGATTTCATGTTGTCGAATTTGGTTGAAACACGGGGTTGCCTTACTTTTTTTTAAGTATCAAGTTTCATTAGCATCACTACTTCTCTTTTCCACAAAAGCTAGCTCTAGCTCGCAGCGCTCAAAGATTAGGTAAGCCCATTGTTGGTATGAAGGCGTATGAAATTTTCGAATTGAAAACTTCTTTAGCCACCTAGCACAATATTTAGTAAGAATTTTGCACACAGCGTGCAACACAGCAACTTGCTTATTTTTTTCAGTTTCGATACTTTTATTTATTTAAATGTTGCCGACCGATAAAATCAAAAATTCTCCACAATTATGATTTGTCATCTTACGATTGTGATTAAAACTAAGCATGGGTGACATTTGTCACTGATTATCTCAACAGCGAACATATTTCGTTCCATGTAGAGACTTAACGCAAATGTGTAGGTACATAAAATTGGCGATAAAAAAACAACACAATTTTTTTTATTTCAAATTTATTCTTACAAGCTACGTAAATATTTTCTTACAAACTATATATCTATGTCAAATCAGCCATATCTCCCGTCCACCAGAACACTAAACTGTTCTCTCCTTCACTCGAATATTTTGTACTGGTACTAACAATATCTTTAGTATTCTGCTCTCCATCATCAGTTATTGATTCGTCATCGGCGTTGAATGTAACGGGGTCTTTAAAATGGTACTGACCAGATCCAGTGGCTAGTATTGGCCGACATGGATGTATGGATACACTGTTACAACAGTCTTTGTGTAAGGGAAACTGAAAAAATACAGAGTACATTGTAGTGTTTACTGGCATACAAAGTTGCAACCTATTCATATCGGTCTGATGGATATAGTTTTACTTTATTTTATCAATGGTCGAATCTGCAACTGCAACATCTGTTGCACGAATGGACCGGCTCTATTTGTGAAATAATACGAACTCACAGAAGACAGACGTGAAAAAGTTGGAATCAAAGAAAAAAATTAAATATTTACTTACAGTATATGTAACATTATCTTTAACTCCATCTATGACGTCTATGCTTGAATACCAATGAACTTTATTAGCGTCCCACACTTTCACTAAACCATCAGTGCCTCCAGAGACCAGGTATTTACCGCAAGGCGAAATGTCAAAGTAAACTCTTTGGTTTGTGTCCACCACTCTACTTAGAACATTGAGTGGAGTGCGGTAATACCTTATGTCCCACACTAGTAGTCTATGGTCTTTTCGAGCTCCCGACACCAATCTCAGACCATCAGGTGTAAACTTCACATGGGTAACTCCTCCTAAAATTGGTTGCTACAAATTTATAAGACATTTCAGTTCGGACTTGTAAAATATAACGAAAGCCGAATTTGCCACTAAAATTAGTAACTATCTGGGTTGAAATTACGAGGATTTTTTATCTTATATGCTATTAAGATGTAGATAAGTAAAGTAGATAAGTATAAAAATGCAGGCATTACCTGTATGTCCATGCATTTTTCCTATACTTTTATAATTGCCCATTTCATTTACATTAAAAAGGCTTATTGTTGTATTCCAAGAACCAACAGCCAAGAGATTGCCACTAGTAGCAAAACATGATGCCGGAGCATTTATTTTATGCTCAGCATAATCTCTTCCGGGTCTGTAAAAACGACAAAAAACTTCACACCAATGAATTAAGCAGGTAAGCAAATAAC
This sequence comes from Papilio elwesi, assembly GCA_029849275.1. Lineage (NCBI taxonomy): Eukaryota > Metazoa > Arthropoda > Insecta > Lepidoptera > Papilionidae > Papilio > Papilio elwesi. Next base: position 7,478,532 of record CM056700.1, on the reverse strand, counting down.
ACAGATTTCGAGTTCGCATAGCACACTTTTTATTACATTCATACATCTAAAAGCCAAAATGTATACAAAAAACAGTTTTCATTTGCACTGTGGAGGTAGCGTATTGCCATCCGACCGCTGCAAATAATTTAAAGAATGGTATAGCGTATTTTAAAATAATTCATAAGTAAAAATGGAATTAAAATTAATATTGATACAATTGCAAGCACACAACATTAATATATAATTACTAATGAATCTATCAGACGCACATGACCATTACCCATCCTTTTTTGCATTAAAGACAAAAAAAATATTAAAGCGCAAGAAAATAGAATTTTAAAGGATATTTGCAAACACGGATAGTAGTGACTGTTTATTTTAAAAGTATTTTTAATTGGAATATAAAAGTGAACATTGTGACTAGAATTCAGAAAGGTATGCTTCGGTGGTTCAGGCATGTTGAAAGGATGAATGAAGAGAAAATAACAAAACAAAGTTATATTGCAAAAGTGAGTGGCAGTGTTGTTAGGGGATGCCCTAGGAAAACTTATATCGATCAGATTAATGACTTACTAAAAAAGGGCGATATAAGGAGCACCCATAACCGACGAGCATGCATGCGTAGATGTATGAATGTGGAAGAAGCGAGAGAGGTGTGTCAGGATCGCGCCTACCCCTCTGGGTTACGGACGACAGCGCATATTAATTTATTTATTTATATTATTAATTCTCAATCTCAAGTCCAAATTGACAGACAATATATAATTTCTAAGATAAATTGTTTTATATTTTTGATTCATTGATAACTTATAATGAATTTATAAATTATGGTAATTTTATACATTTTATTATTATATTTCAAGTATGAGTAAAACCACTTTTGATAATAGCGGAGATAACAGTATAAAAGAAGTGAAGTCAACAAAGAACATAAAAGTAATTTTTGAGTGGTTTACTGTGAGGTGGAACTATTGAAGTGTGAACAAATTTAAAAATAATTGATTTCAAAAAAGGTAAGTTTAGCATAATCATTGCATGTAAATAAAAAATATGCTATGAATGACACCAATGACTGATTGTGAACTTTGTCAGTCTATAATCAGAGGATATTATATACAGAGTATATTAAAAACAGTGTACAAATTGTGAACTAAACTTGACAAACCTATTCTTGGATAAACAACTGCAACAACAATGCTTGCAAAATTATCCAGTTCACTTTAAAATTTGTTGCAGAAGAATCATGATTTTGGGGGGAGATAACATGCTAACAAACTTATTGCATGTTTCATTGCTTCATAAAAAAAATTACATAAATAATTACCTCTCAACATCAAAAGTCCTTAAAACCTTTTTGTATCCACCTATGATTCTACTGCCTTCATTATTAAATGTCACAGATATTGCTGGCTCCATTTCATCCACAGCATTAAATCCTCGGTAAGAGCATCTTAATGAACCATTGAAAGCATCCCACATCTGTATAGGGGCATTTTGTCTTGTTGTAATCCAACTGAAAGGAACGTAAAAGTTATAATTGTTATGTTGTTATAGATATTTTGTTCATGTATCAATTTTTAGAAGTAAATTTTAAATTAAACATTAGCACCCCTAACCCAGAGGCAAAAATGAGGAATTCCCATTTGATACTCTCACTTCTTCTAGATTTACTATGTTTTTTATCTATGCTCATTGGTTATGGGCATTCTTACTAACACCTCTATTAGTATGTCATAAATCTGGTTGGTATATTCTGGCCTATGTACACACCTACCAACACTGCTTCTCACTTTCATATTATAAATATCTCTTGTCAATCTTATTTCATTCAACCTTTCAATTCTAAAATTGAAGTGACTAACCACAACATCCTATTTTAAGACACATTTTTCTAACCCTCATTCAGATTCACTTCTAGCTTAATTAGCAAAACACAAACTGGATTGCAATAGTAATAATGTAATTGCAATCGATACTTATATTTTTGGAGAAATATATTTTATGCTTTTTTAAGAACTCACCAACATGATTCTGGAATGCTACTGTTCATACCAGGGTACCAACAAAAGTCATAAATAAGTCCACATTCTTTTACATGGATAACGGAGTCTAAAACGTCTATCATACGCTTAGAATCGACAGAACCCGAGTAAAGATCTCTGGGAAGCTCCGTTACATGCACACCATCATTATTAACAACGGAGAGACAGCACGTACCATCTGGTGACCATTTAGAACCACGCAAATACGGCTGCGCATCCCCCTTGCTTTTAAGAGGTACAGACAGGGATGTGTAACAAAGTTCCAATAATGTTTTGCTATTGAACAACGTTGGATATTCGTATTTATTATACTCGCTCGGCGAATCATTTGTGCGTTCGTAGTCATTGGAACTACCATTTTGATTTTCGTAAGACAGTACAATTTCATCTTCATCCATTCCAAGTGATGAAAAAATCAAAAGTTAGCACATAAATATTAAATAAAAACCACAAAACAAACACACCAAACAAAACAATTTTAAAAATGTTCGATCTGTCAATGTCAGTCTCATTCTTTTTAAAAGCCACAGTAAGAGTAATCTGAAAACTTTGACGAACGATGTCTCAAATTTTCAAATATTTACTGGAATATGATGAAGGTGGCTCTTAATTTACTCCGTCGAATCAGAAAACTACAATCATCATTATATAAATTGTAAACGAGTTGAATGAATTTGTAGATGAAAGAGGCAAACAAGTTTGAAAGAAATTCAAATCAAATCCATTTCTTTCAAACTGAAAAAATTTTTGTATACAAGACCACTTTAGTGATAAAATTAAAGCCACGAGTATATTGACAGTATGTGTTGTACTGTGTTAACTTGCAAATTTTACTTCTCGGAGGTTGAGAATCAAATTTTAAGTATGATTTAAATGACAAAATAAGTGTTTGTTATGTGATGTGACCAAGATGTGGCTACACAAATTTGACGTGTATGTAGAAAAAGTGTTAAAATTATTAACGACTACAATTTAAAACTTACATAACTTTTATTTTCCTTCCATAGACACTAACACCATATTCACGAAAGAAAAACAAGGCACAGCTGTCAACGTGATTGATTTGTTCATTTGACATTTAGTTCTCTTTTCACAACAGACAAGACGTGAAACTTGCAGATTAACTCTGAGTTCATTAGCATTTAATTAAGTAGAATTAGAAATCAGAAATCGTGAAGTATTTAACAAAATTGTATTTGTAGTTATCTTCTGTTTTTGCCTGTCCAGTCTGTCTTCTTGAACTAAAGTATTGTAAGAGTGATACAATGATATTTACTTCAAGAATATTTTGTAAATACATTTAATGTAATTTTGCTTTTTATAGCTTATAGACATTTGTCTAAATTATATTTTTTACGTTTAAAGATGCGGATTAAAATCTTTGAACGCGGGCTAAAACTTGCTGCGGGGAATTTGAAAAAAATGATGTCTTTTCCTGACTCTCCCGCGAAAGCTTCGCTATGCTGCGAGGAGACTCAGGAAGGCGCTCCACCTACGTATGCCATGTATGAAGCCCTGAAAGATTCTTGCCAAAATAACGCAACTTACTTTCAACCCGATGATAGTGAAAATGGCCAAAGATTATACCAAGGTTTTATGACTTTAATAGATCATATTGATACGGTGTGGCCACTTGTAGATCATGTAAGAAAGGTGAGTGTTAATTTGTTATATAATTAGAGTTCATCAAAGTTCCGTTGACTTAAAATATGTGCAGGAAATGTAAAAACTTCCCAGATTATTTATTTATATGAATATATCATCAAACATTTTGAAATATCTTTCTAACATAATATTTAGTCACTAGATGGTACTCTTAGCTACAATCTTTCATTCTTTCTCAAGTACTGTTTCATATAAGCAAACAGAATTTATGATAGACCACTATGGTCTTACTCTTAGCAAAAAGTAAACAATCATTGATTTTAGACAAAATATTTAATTATTCAATATTATTAGAAACCTCAATATTTTTTGCTCTATTCTCAAAAATAAGTTGAAGGGTTTTGAATTCAGGAAATTCCAAATCTTTGACTTGTTACAGAATCTAACATCATGGGACTCATGGATTCATTCATTCCTTTCTTCCTTTCAGCCCACAGGTGTCCATTGCTGGACATTGGCTCCAGTCAACTCCTGAAACTTAACTCAAATTATTGGTCCATCTCGTGGGAAGCATACTTTTGCTGATACCATTCACAACATAAATATAAAATAAATATGTTTATGCCTGTAACCCAGAGGGGTAGGCAGATATTTACATTTGGGGCAATCCAGGCACACCTCTCTCGCTTCTTCAAAAAAAAAAGAGCAGCCTTGCTTTAAATAATAAACATATGTTACATTGTTGACACATGTTTACGACATAACATCTGTGTATTAATTAATTTGCATTTGATCTTTGAACCGCAACTATACTTATGTGAGGTTTTGAGTCATGATTTATGCTACAATGCCTATAAAATTATTTTTCATAGTAAACTATTTATTTCATTTATTTTTGTTTTAGGTGGCACCATTTTATGATTTTGATACAAAGTCCCCAGGCAATGGATATCGTAGTTTTGTATCTGTTGTGGACTCGTGTGTTCTACATGGACTGAAACTTAGCAGACAAGTTGGTGCGGGAAGAGATGCACTACTTTTCCGAAAGGGGTATTTTGTGAAGTAAGTTTTTATAAATCTGTTAGGAATAAGAATGTAAAGTCCTGATCTGTATTCTTAGTTATCTTCTCTGGCAATGTATTTAACATGACACCATGACCCTTAGGCGCTAAGCAGAAAGAAAACCAAATCTAATCTTTATAAATAAAAATAAGTGCATGTTGCAATGCCAAGAAAAAAGTCTCAATATAATGCCACAAAGTAGCCAAATTTAAATTTTGTGATAATGGTTGAAATAAATTTAAGAAAATATAATATGCGCTCACGCCTGTAACCCCGAGGGGTATGCAAAGATGGATTTCCATTTGGCACAACTTGAAGACCATAGTGTGCCTTATCACCTTTAAGAAACAATTATATTTGCCCCGTGTTTTTTAGTAACATATTCATTGAGCATGACCACCTAGAATAGGCTCTGAAGACTAGAAGAGCTCTGTAGATGAGGCATCATGTAAAATGATCCTCAGCTGGACAGATGATATTCACATATTTAATTAAACTGATTTGAATTTGTATGTAGATTAGGTTAATAAATTCTTAATATTGAAACAAGATAATAATTAATATTGCATTATCTTTATTCTTGAGATTCAGAAACAAAGAGTCATTACGCAAAGTAGTTTATTATTATGTGTAAGTTAGCAATTATGTTTCATAACCGACTTGTTCATTGCTTTAAGTGTGGCTAATTAGTGATAAGATGCAGTTTTGTATGTGCATGACTAAAACTTAACCATTGTTCATATTATAAGATAAGTACATTTTCGCAAAATATGCCGACATTTGAACCTGTATTGACCTGATGACTAAGTGTATGCTCTATTGTTCAGTGTATTTAGGGTTAACAGTCAGTGTTAACCGATTTTTTTTTCCATAAGTTCATTGCATTCCATCATCCATTATGAGTTTTAAAGTTTGTTTAGTATATATATTAGTTGTAGCATTGTAGTTCAAGGTAATGGTAGATTGAGTTTAAACTACACATGAATTTCAAAGATCTCTCGGACATGAACTCTCCCACCACTCGGTTTTCTTGACGTCAATAAATTTACAGTGAGTTAGAAGTAAGAACTTTGAATAAATATCTTATGAAGACAAGAAACCTCTTATGACTAACATAGGCAAATTTCGTATCTTTTTTTAGTAATTTATTATTCAAATGTGCTTAAGTTTTCGATGACTACCCCCCCCCCTCCATTCTCCAACTGCTGCTACTACTACTAAAGTTTCCCTTTTGTTGGATCAAAGGATAATGCCAGTAACGTTTTCTAAACTTACCTATATCTACAGCACTCAGCGCTAATATTACGTAAAGAAAAGATTTTAGTAAAACCAATTAGATCTACAAACTCTGGTTAATAACATGCGCTCACGCCGGTAACGGTGCCACGTGTGTGCCAATAAACTCTGACACCCTGTTTTGTTATGGGCGTACAATTTACGTGTTGTATTATTTCCTTAAATAATAAATATAAATAGATGCATGCGTTGCTACATCCGCATCATCATATTTTTATTATCTGTGTTTATTTACGCTCGATCGTTGTTATCTACATTTTTTGTCAATCATTGTTGGTCTGCTAGTTTCGTAATAAACTGAATGATTCTTGAACGACATGAAACCAGGATAAAATTGAACTAGTGCCAGAATCAATGGAATGTCGATTGGATTTAGTTGTGTTGAAACATGTTTTTTTTGTGTTCTTTAATTGTAGTAAATGACACATGATTAGTTGTACTATTAGCGATGCTAGTGCGACTTACAGATCTTGATATTTTTTACTGTATACTTTTTTTTATAATAAACTATGAACTTTACCCCTCGTCGCCTGAATGAGTTTCAATGCGCGTTAATAAAAAACGTTACTTTTGGAGAATACAGCTTTCTATTAAAGGAAATTGTAGTTAATAAAATCAGTTAAGTGGTCTCAGAGTTTACCTATTGCAAACATATCAATCACCTTTATAAAGTTAGTATAGATTACGGAGGCCGTGTAACTTGACCTCTGAGTAATTAACTACTAAAAGTTACTACGAAAAACAAAATTATAGCTTAGCTATGCTAATAGGTTAGCTATGCTTTCCGAGATAGCAACGAGATAGGTGGAAAATATACGGCAGTTTACCCAACGAAGGAAATCGTGGAGTCTAAAGGGATGCAGAAACCGACGAACATACTATATGAAAAGAGTAGGCCCAATTATTAGGATAACACAAAGTTATTAATAGCTTAGCCAGACGTTGTTCTAATAAGCGGAAGTCTACAAACACTCAAGGTTTTACACGGAAAAAAATGTTCGAATAATTGTTCGTTTTTGCATATGATTTAAAATTATTTAGTTAAATTACGATAGACAAGTGCTTAGCACGAATGTATTTTTAGGTGTAGGGTCGCAATAACAATCATAGGTATGGCCAATATGTTTTTTTTTCATGAATACAAGTAATATATTTCGCCTGCAACGTTTTTATTTTCGTTGCATAATCATACTAATATTATAGATGCGCTAAAAAAGTTTTTAATTATGGATGTTTGTTACTCTTTCACGCAAAAACTTCTGAATTGTTATCAATGAAACTCTACGATAATATAGCTCATGCATCAGAATAACATGTAGCCTATAATTTATAAGCACATTGTGAGAATTGTACAAAATAACACGATAAGTGTCAAGTAAGTAGGAAAAAATTCCGCCATATGCGAGCTAGTCTGGTGTGCGCTGCAAAAACCGTTAGAGTTACACGTTTATAATGTATAATGGAAATGTTTACCTTAAAAAGTCCTGCAAAAGCCCGCGACAGCAGATATATATTATGTGTAAGCCATTATCGTCAAAACAGTGAACCATCTATTAGTTATAGGGCGGAGCGAAGTTTGCCGGGCCAGCTAGTTAAAAAGCATATAGCGGGCCGTTCTGAGAGGTTTCTCTGTGTTAATTGTACCAAGAAGAGTGTAACAATGTGAGTTAAATATGTATATGTTTAACATTGTAACACTATTCTAGTTTTATTTAATTCTACGCTATAAATATATACCCTACGCACAACACCTATCTATAGTAATAAAGAGGAAAGATTTGTTTATTTCTTGTTATTTGTGTACTCATTAGAGTCAACTTTGAAGTAATTGGACCGGACTCTGTGTGGCCAAAACTCAATACTTTCACCATTAAAAAGTGAACACACTATTAAATTTAATATGCACATACATTGATTCAAACTTCAAACAAGCTCTATAAAACGTTCATTGAAATAACTTTAATCCTCGCTGTTCCGACATTATAGTATAATATTAGTCGTAATTATACCCTCACCTGTTATTTGATCAGAACTTACCCAACATAAATTGGACCCCTAGAACCTCCAAGGGCGAATTACTCAAGGGTATTCGCCCCAGACATAGCCCGGTAACCCGTTTGTTATTTATCAACGTTTCAACGACGTATCTTAGATCATTCGAATGAAAACATCATAACAGTTATTAATTTTTCTCTTTCACTCTACAAACCGTTATCATATATGTAGGTAACGGAATGTAAACATAGTTTATAATTAAACTGTAAGTACCATGAATTTAATTTTCAATCTGTTTCGATGGTGACGGAAGATCGGACAAAGAGAATAATGTTCGCACTCGGTAGTTGAATTAAAAACATTGGTGTATTTAAACTAAAATATACAGATCGGCGATGTTTATTCGAAAATCATCTGCCAGAAGTGCTGATTGATTGAAAAATGATCGAAATAATGGTCGTTCTGGAGATCTACCCCCTATCGGATTTTTTAACCCCACTATGGTAGAAACAACAGCCACAGTAACTGTTGCACGAACGGGATAGATTGATCGACTATCCCATTCGTGCAACACTTTCTTCTCAGAAGTGAAGTGACGCAGGGCTCATCATGCTCTCTACCTTCTTTACCATATCTACATCTGAACAAAGATTGGAAAATTATCCGTACTTCTACTACCACGACTACTTCTAATTATTGCGGATTCTGATGGTCTGTGCATTGGTCATTTACTATCAGGTGAACCGCCTTTACCACAAAAAGCACTGGCTTAGAAAGCTATCACTGTACCCGAAGGCAATGTCCCAATCGTTACCTGAAACCAAGAATACCATATAACAAAAAATTGTAAAAATAAAATATACTACGTTGGAAATCAAATCTTAGTCCCTCGGGGTACATCTGCGAAAATTATTAATGTGACATACCATTTATTTTTGTTTTGTATAGAGAGATCGAGTCATGCGGGCAGCTACTGGCATCACTAGGAACATGTCTACATCACTTACAAACGTTGCTGTCTTGGGCCCCGCCCGGAGATTTGTTTCCTACGGATCAGCATTCGCCGGAGGAATTGTTCTCTCAGGCAGACACTATCAATCAGTATTGTTTCTACGGTAGATGTCTTGGTTTTCAGGTAATACAAAGTATTTAAGTTACAAAGTAAATAAAGTAGGTGTAAAGATTTGGACACATGAAAATTATGGATGCAGAGAGAGCGACAAAGAAAATATATTCTGAAGAAGTTTGAAGGAAGGATTGTGACCAGACCAGATAAATTATTTACTTAAGCTAGGCCAGTTTAAAATCACTCAAAACATTCACAAGGTTTGTCTGATCCATTGGCAGACTATGTAGGAAATTGGACAGAGTCGGTATAGAACAGGAAAGGACTAGTAGGCAGACGAATAGAGAAGCATATAGTTTGTTCCAATTCAAAATAGAATTTTTGTAAACAAACAAACGTCACTTACCAAACATGGCGGCCATTACACTTTTTATACTTTCATCGGAAGAGTTGTATTATTGTGGAAATAGTGAAGTGGAATTGTATAATACTGATAGTTTATTTTATAAGGTAGTGCGAGATAAAAGTAGTTTTTCGAAAATATTTTAGAATCTCAACGTAAAAGGTAAGGTGTACATCTGTTTGTAAAACTTCCATCTTAACGTGGAACAAACCATAAATAGTCTAAGGTCGTGTATTTTGCACACTCGGGCCGGTCCACTTAGTTGTAATTACTCCCCAGTTCACTCCTTCAATGCGGGGCATATTGAAGGGCATATCTATCTGCATGGCGGGCTTTTCGGAGGCGTACTACAGCCACGGCAACCTCATCAGCTCGGTATGGACTGGGGGACAGTACCTCATCGACCCCGAGATGAGAGCGCGCCGGATAGTCAACATATCCCAGTCCGCGAGTGTCGAGTTCTGCAAAGCGTTCTGGTTTCTTGCAGAGAGTGGTAAGTTAATAAATAATAAAGTTCAACAAGCTTAATATAATACTAATAGTGTTGGAACCAATCACACAGCTAAGACTAAATCAGGTACTTTACTCTATCTTTTAAACTAGATTTAATATCATGTTGTGCATATCAATTGTATAATCTATCTATCTTCTAAAGCGCCTTTTTGTTGCCTTGTTTGGTGACCTTTAAGCCAATTTGAACTCTTGATAATGACTATCCCATCAACAAAACTATCTTAAAAATATAGAAGACAATTGCACACTATCGTGTAATTTTTTTTTGCCTCCCAAGTCCGGTACATATCCTGTCGACACCGCATAGCCTCAATGAACCTCATCGTTTCGGTTTATTATTTAAATTTTATAATAATATTAAAGTAATGTTATTATTTTATCCAAATAATTGATTTAAGAAATAATGAAACGAGTACCAAGCCTAATGTCATCGACGGTCGCTGTCAATAAGTTGATAACGATCCCTCCGGAGCCGCTGACGGTGGTAAAGGTGGATGGTGGCGAGACCACTGTCCTACCGCCCACCGTCCACATCGGCCTGCAAAGTCTTAATGTAAGACTGATTAGCGTCAATAAGAGAGCTAGCATGGTGAGTAGTCGCTTTTCTATCGCTCGTTATTCTCGTTAGATTATTTCACGACGTAAACTTTTTTATACGTTACTAAAACCCACTCGGTGGCCAGCCTCGCGTGTGACTGGTGGGGGCTCCGAGATCTCCAGAGGAATCGTTGCCCCCTGCACCAAGCACTTTTCCAGTGCTACAGCAAAACAGAAACACGCCATTTTGCCGTCTTCCCGAGATGCACACACCATGTAAGATTGCTACGGTAATTTTTGATATTTCTTTTTAGACAGGAGAGGGCTCATCATCTCTTCCACCGGCAGATGGCATACTGTTCCACTGTCATGGCGGTGGATTTGTGGCACAAAGTTCCAAGTCCCATGAGACATACCTACGAGAGTGGGCCACCAAACTAAACGTGCCAATACTGTCGATAGATTACAGTTTGGCCCCTCAAGCGCCGTTCCCCAGGGCCTTGGAGGAAGTGTTCTACGCGTACTGCTGGATGGTCAATAATTTTAAGGAAATCGGCACCACAGGTATGTCACGAACAGGAACTAAATAATACAATAATAATACATATTTTGAGATTTTATTTTACTGACTGCCACTTGTCTAGAGGAGGCATCTACATCTAAAACAGACTTTAGGTTGTACAGTACAGTACAGTAAAGAAAGTGGTTAATCTAAAACATTTCTAAGCGTAACTATGCTCCAGGGCTCACTCGGGAATCTTGGTTTGGCATGACTTAATACGCATTTAGTATTTATGATTTGGATGCACCTGAGGGAGCCACACTTCAGAATCATAAAAAAAAACATGCGATTGTAACGAAAAAGATAGCGTTTAACTTACTTTGTCTTTTGCAGGTAAACGTATAGTGTTTGCTGGAGACTCCGCTGGCGCGAATCTAATAGCAGGCTGTACTCTCAAGATCCTCTCGGCGGGACTCCGACCGCCTGAGGGTTTGTTCATGGCCTACGCCCCACTCCTCGTTAGTTTCATACCAAGCCCTGCTCGATTACTTTGTCTGATGGACCCCTTGTTGCCTTTTGGATTCATGATGAGATGTCTTAAAGGTACATAGATTATTTAAAACATAATAAAGTCTGACGTTTTTTTTTCACAAGTTATAATATATTAATACGATGTGTTCATTTTAAGCATACGCAAGCCCAAATACAACGGGAAGGGGTAAGGCAGATAATCGAAGCAACAAAGAGACAACTGTATCAAATGCTACAACTCCGCTAGATAGCAACGGATTCCTCAAAGTGAGCCCGTCACAAGGTATAGGGTTCAAACTAACTAATTTCGTAATTATTAAATAACTTGTATATAATATTTGGCTAAATTTTAATTGCTAAGACTAAGACGTCCACAACCGTATGATAGGATCGCTGCAAAGATCGGGCATAAATTCTATGCACTTCCTTTAAAAAATGCTTAATATTTACACAATTGAACAAAATCTTGATGAATGCTTGATGAACATTAATTATCCAGAGGGCATAAGTGAAGGTCCGTCGTCATTCGAAGAAGTGTCCCCGTCCGACCTGGCGGAGCTGCAGGCGCACAAGTCCGGCAGCGAGCGCCGGCAGTCCTCGGACACGACCATCAGCGCGGCCTCCTTGCAGAGTGAACATACCGCTACAGGTTAATCATTAAATATATTGTTATTTACGCTTTGTATCGCATTTTATAATCGATTATCTTCTATATATAATAAGAGAATGTGTGTATTTATGTTCACTATGGAGTCCGAACTAGATCGATTTCGATGATATTTACAGGAAATGATCACATTGGACTAATGGATGATGATCCTGGAACATGGGAGCAACATAACTAGTGTACCCGTACGAATCCGGGGCGGGTCACTAGTGCTATATATGCGCCAAAGCTTCGGATTATTGCGATTTTAGCTTATTCATAGTGTTCCATAGTGTCCAGAGACAGCGAAGTTGGGGAAAAAGCATCGAAAATTGCAGTAGAATCTCCTTGGTTATAGAAATGTTTTTAACAGGCGTAACACCAACTGAGGACAAATCACAGCAGTACGTATCAGAGTTTCTGGAACGCTACGTACTCGACAGCGATACCGATTCCGAGGGCAGAAGGTTTCCTGTCATTAAACCCAACACCACAATACGAGAAGATTCGCACAGGTATGTCAAATGGATGCTTTATTTATTTGAAGTGGAACTATAAAGTAATTTTTATAGTATAATGGGCAAACGAGCAACTGTTCGCCCGTTAAATGCCATGAATATGCAGCACCAGAGCTACAGATGCGCTAGGAAGAAAAGAAACCAGTTCATACATTTAATACCATAAAGAATAGTTTTTTTTTAATATTTATGAGATCTAAAATTTTCAGAGAATTAGAGTCGGAAGCGTCTAACACATTGGTCGGAGAACCCCCGCTGGTGGATGAACAGGATGTCAAAGACAGCAGGAAAAGAATTAAAACCAGGTATAACAGATTTATTTCGATTTTTTTACTTTATCTTTTATCCAATAATTGCTTCAATACTATTTTCATTAAAAAAATCGGGCTTCTCTAAACTTGTAATGTTACATAAAATTAATAAAGACATCAATGTGGTTACAATCCTGTACTAAGAAATCTTAATATTTAATTATAATAAATGATTTTGAAGTATACGATATTTTTCATATCAACACAAAATGCACTGAATGCCATGTAAGCTAAGTTTGTTTTTAGAATAAGTGAAGCGGCGACTGGTATAATGGGAGCCATGTCGTCGCGATTGGCCTACATCACTGGATCCAACTCCATCAGGCCTACGCAAGAGGAGTAAGTTTATAGTATAGTAGACTGGTACTAGTATCGGATTAATTCACACTCATTGTTTGCATGCGAGTTCATAATTAGCATTTCACAAATTAAATGTAGTTTTAATTCTGTGAAATGTGTAGCGATGAATTCGTTTTTCATACGCACACGCATTCATATCGCGCTCTTTCTGTCGCACTCGCAACCTCGGGAATACCTAATGTGAAGTGAAACAGATACTTATTGTTTGAAAATGGGTGAAATATATTTAAATTGCATCTATGATTGTCTTTATTCTTTTCCTCGTTAGTTATTACTTCATGTATTATTATAGGCTAGCAGTCCGCACAAACCTAGACGCCCTTATAGCCCGGAGTCCGTCTGATGAGTTCATATTCTCGGTACCTCGAGATCCACTGCTGTCGCCGTACTGGGCGGATGAGGATCTGTTGAAGAAATTCCCACCCGTCAGGATATTGGTAGGTATTTGTAGTCTGTAATGAATGTGCGGGCGCCAATAATTCATGTTGTAGGTATATTGCTTTTTGTATAATTTTTTCATCTTAATACTTAGATAAAACAAACATCTACTCATTTAGTTTCTTCGCTGAGAATTGATCATATAAGCTACCTTATAACATAAGAGCAGAGTCAGGTGTCATTACAGTGGCGCTCTACTAGGTACAAAAACGTTTACGTTTTGGATGTTATCTTTTTCAACAGTGGTAGAGCCCGAACAACATTTGTTGCACGAATGAGCCGGCTCGACCGGTGAAATACCACGACCTCGCAGAAAACAGCCGTGAAGTAGAAGTACTCTGCGTTCCGTCCAATGAGGGAGGTGTCGGAGGCCTAATTTGAAAGGAGGAGGAGACCTTCCCACCCGTTCCTCATAAGGGGGATAGGATGGGAACGAGAAGAGGATTGGACGGGGAGGGGGTTAACGGGGAAAAGGAAATATCCTTTTTCCTGTGTATGCCCACCTGTGTCCATTAAAGGTAGGCAACGACTTATAACAAAAAAAATGTTATCTAACGACACTAGTTATCTTGTGTATTTATTTGTCTATGAGTACCTTCGGCGCCCGAAGCGAAACGGTGTAAGCGTCGTATTTCACGTGTTACGTATCATTTTATTGTGCATTCGTAGTTCTCATTGTACTGATATAATATTTTTCAGACGGTACACTTGGATCCGTGCTTAGACGACTGCGTCATGTTTGCTAAGAAACTGAAGAATCTTGGTAACGAGATTGGCATTGACGTGCTAGAAGGTCTTCCTCACGGATTCCTTAATTTCTCACTTGTAAGTAAATCATTATTGTTAAATTTGCACATCGTCTGGAAATTCCTTAGAAGTTGACACTTTAACAATAGCTGTATCTCTCATTAATGTACTTTATCTATCATTGCCTGTTGACCGGGAATATGATATTCTAAAAAAGTTAGTTTAAATGAGTTTTTTTTTGTTTTAAATTAGTTGAATTGGTCAATATATTATTCCAGATGGCCAAAGAAGCGAACGAAGGTTCGAAACTCTGCGTCGAACGAATAAAGCAATTGCTCGATTTAGAAAACGAAGCTGGTACATCAAACGGCGAGGAGGACTTATGAATGTGCGCACTGTGTTGCCGAGCACCGTAAGGCTTTATTGTGCTGTGCTGTGTAATAAACTTTAAAAAATATCCAGGCTCTATGGACGTAATACTATAACGTGTCTAATAATATGCATAGAAAAAGGTTAATCTGTTGATAAAATTGCCTCTCACAATATAGATTAAATTACGTGGCTGTGTGTATACAATGCGTTGGCTGTAAACAAAACGTTATCTATTAGAAATGTAAATGACCATAAGGTCGAAATTCTTCAGCTTTAGGCAATAATAATTTAAATTTGTAAAGCTATAACAGAATTATTGTAATCTGAAATAAAGGAAAAAGTAAATCAAACTATTAACTTTCGTGAGACATTAACTGTTTATAAAACGGCTTTACTCGCGTTTTCCGGCATTGGTACCGACCAGTTTCGGAGCTATCGGTCCCTATTCAGGGCGAGTGGGATTAATTCGCGGTAACGCCCCGCCTCGTAACGCCGTTTTATAAACATAAAATTACTTAATCGATTAAAATGTATAATCCGTCAATAAGAATCTTTCTTACAACGTAGAACTCGCAAGTTGTAAAAAAGAGTTATTACAGGTTAATTAGACAGGATTAGACAATATATGTATAATTCGTAAATATACGAGCTTTTAAATTTGTTTATTACGCCATTTATATTTGGTGTTATTGTAGGACGCGAAACAATACAGAAGGGCGGGTGGCGCGGAAATAAACAAAATTTTTTTTTTCGTGTTTGCCCAAAGGCGCCTCTCAACTCAACAGTAAATCCGGCTCTGTTTGAAGTGTCCGGGAAACTTGAAATCGATATTTAGTGGAACTTATATCAAACGCTTAGCATGCCTGCATTTATTTATTATAATAGTCCTCTATAAATAATAATACCACTTAAGTCGCTCTACCGCTGAAACCCTATTTATGGAAATTGGTGATTGATTTACTTGTGATGTAGACATGAATTTATGAAATGCACTGAACGGAATATTTAGGGGTACGTAGTGGAATTATATGAAATTATGTGTAGAGTGAGTGGTATTCAAAATGTTCTATGGGGTTACGAGATTTGTTTAATTTTACCAAATAAACTGTTTTAGCATTACATATCAGATCTGTATATTGTATTAACTACAAGGATATATCTTCGATTATTCTTTTCAATAATATAACTGAAAAAAAAATGTATACAGATAGAAAAAACAAGT
Organism: Papilio elwesi; assembly: GCA_029849275.1. Classification (NCBI taxonomy): domain Eukaryota; kingdom Metazoa; phylum Arthropoda; class Insecta; order Lepidoptera; family Papilionidae; genus Papilio; species Papilio elwesi. The sequence goes on along the minus strand of CM056700.1, from coordinate 7,462,384 downwards.
AACCAGTGATTTGCTAAAATGATCTAAAAATGCGATCGGATATTTCTGCATCTCTTATGGTATATTTAATTGTAGATGCAGAATTCACATTATTATCCACTTGTAAAAAACCTTTCGCTGATTCATGAAGCTACGCAGACTTTTTTTAATCATGATTATAATATACAACATAATAATATAATAAAAGCAGTTTATGAATTAAAATGCTGCAACCCTAACAGGAGCTGTGGTGGCTCAGCAGTTTAGGCCCCGACTTACGTACTTGTAGGATGCGGGTTCGAACCCAGACAGGCGCTTTAATTTGTGTAATTTATTTCATCACCACTGCTCCAAAAACGGTGAAGGAAAACATCGTGAGGAAACCGGCATGTTCTTAGAACCAACAAATTCGAAGACATGTGACATCCACCAACCCGCACTGGGCCAGCGTGGTGGATTACGGCTCATTCCCTCTCTCGGAGAGGAGGCCTGTGTCCCTGCAGTGGGGAACATTCTAGAAAAGGCCGATTTAAGAACCCTAACAAAATGAGCACTACATCAGCTACGATAAAAGTTTATAAACTGGATCATAAATTATTAGTTTCGTCATAAAAATTAATTTGATAATAGCTGATTTTTTATATTTTTTAAACTCTAAGTACAATTTTTAATTTATTTTATAAAAAAGAAATTAGATAATTTTGTATGTGCGTTATTTTTTCTTGTTATTATTATCCTCATATCTTTTCTAGTATACTATAGTTAATTTAATTATTTTCTCGCTATGGTTTTATACTGAATAACGCCTAAATTTAATTTAAAAAAAAAAACAAGTATATAATTTAACTAAGACCAAAGTCTATTCACTCACGTCACAGTATTTGTGCTGGCTGTAGGGATATTATAGGCACATAACACAAATAACCTAATATTGACTATTTTCTTTTTAAATTTTAAAATGTTAATTTATAACATTTCAAATGCCAGCTTAGAAAATAATTGTGAAGTACATTTTTTCTAATTTCTTGGAATATAGAAATTACACAAATCTTAGTACGATTTAGCCTATTGTTTCATTTAGTAAGAGATAAACACTCATGCATAGATTTATATACCTCCAGATACCGCGTTCCTTACAAAATCTGGATGTATGTAACATCTTTGGCCTTTGTATAAAAATGAATTCTGAAGCAGACAAATATATTTGAGCTACGTAAATACTGTGACGATATCTAGGCTAGGCGAATTTAAGTTTATGTGCACTAACTTGCCAAACAATGCAAATATATTTATATAGACAATGGAACATTCTCGAATAAATGCATACAAATTATTTATTACTTCTCTCCTCTAAAAAAATACCCTGTTTTTTTTGTGACGTCATCATGTTTACGAATGAAAGTAGTCTTTAGAAAAAAAGCATTTAAGTAAGCTTTTACTTTGTTTAATTTTTTCTTAATGGATTGTTATGCAATATTTTGTCTATGAACCCTTTAATTTTAAATAAATTAAAAGAAGTTCGTTCTATTACCATTTTTTATGCATTACTTGCAACATTGGCTGGCTCCTTCTTATATTATTTACTTTGTTTTCAGAATCTTGGAATTTAACCGTATTACAAAAGTTTTAATTGTTGATGGTAATGATAGAGGTATATTTGAATTTATATTTTGTTCAACAATTTACTTTGAATTGTATAATTTATCCGACCACCATGTTAACAGTACTTGAACTACTGTTAATTTGTAAGCCTTATTGTTTTATGAATGCGATATTGAATGTCTATGATAGAATCAATGCTTTTTAAAAGCATAGCAGTATTCCTAATGCAGGAATGTAATGTATGACTAAATATGCGTCTTAAATGTAACTGCGTGAATCTTTTTCTTTATGTAAATTTATATAACAATGATATTTTTATAGAATAGAAATTAGAACAATTGAAATATTGTAATATAAAGTCGTTTGGCAAGTTGTATTAGCTATTGATTCCATTTTTTGTGTAAAAATATTCTATGAACACTGGAATTAATACAGGCCCTAAATGTGGAATTGTAAAAAAATATTAAGAAAATTTATTATTTAAGTCCACAGTAAAGCATCACTAGTCATTCGACGATATTATAATTTTATGTTCTTTCAATAAAATATGTTAACATTAGGGTTTCGTTTTATTTTTAACCAGATTGTCTGAAAATGTCATGTACACTGAAATTCACAAGTTTCTTGACCTAGAATATGATGATTTAACAACATACGATGTTGCCAAGATTAGGAGTTGAAATGCAATGCATGATTTTGCATTTATCTAGTGGCACGGTAGGCAGTAGCCATCCTTTTCTGATGCGATTCGCGGCAGTTCTGACGGTACTATACTTTTACGATTTTCGATTTATAATTTCGATTGTACAATTGGTTTCATGATCGTAAGCTTTACTTATTTATGAAACAAAAATTAATATTCTCTGATTGCAAATTGAACCTACAACAAGAAATAATATCCCGTCAAATAATAAAATATAAAAAAGTGCGTAAAGCAATTCTTCCGCAAGAAAATAAACATCTATCCATAAAATTGTTATAAACTGTCATCTTATAAAATACCTAGCAACATTTATAGTCACTGGATCATCTTTTGTATCCTCTTTGGACTGGATAAATGTGTTATCCATATTTCTGTAATAACTTGGCATTTACACGGCACCATATTCTGCTAATTTAAATACGTTATTTTTAAGTAAATTTACTAAGTTATAGATATAATTGACTACTCTTTAATAATTTTGTTGCCTTGCAATTTTTTGCTATATATTTATAGGTATATGGTTAGATAACAATTTATGTTGGATAGATGCTTCCATAGACTAACTAAAATAACTGAGTTGGTTTCTTTATAATGTCACAACTTTTCTGGCGCAAGAACTGCGTTACGAGAATTGGTACTTTTGTTACAGTTTATATTTTTGATGGGATTGGAATAATGAAATAATTTTAGTAATTTTAAGATACGCTTTCTGAAAATTTAAACTTCAAAATAACAGGTTGTAGTGTACTTGGACACCACTCGGATTGCTTTTGGAAGTTAGAAAAAGACGGTTAAAATGTTATCCATGTTTATTGTACTAATTCTAAAACTTGCAAGAAAACATGTTATTCAACAAATGTTTGTTACAGATTATTGGAAAATTGACTTTTTGGTAACAATGTTCAGTGTTGCCACATACAATGTGCACAGAAAACATAGCGTCATTTTGACATTTAACAAAATAGGTTGTTTCTTATATAAATTTATAATTTTTTCTCGTGTTCATTACATATATTAAAAGAATAAAAATCTTAATAAAAACAGTATTCAGAAAACAACAAGTCAAATGTTTTAAAATAAAAACAAGTCATTAGGTACTTGTTCTGTACTCAGTTTACAATAACCACTAAAAGTAGAATACCAATTAAATGCGAGGTGATACATGTTTTGACCGGAAGAAATAATAATCATATGAACTTCATTGACATTATTTTTCAGACAGACAAATTACACGCAGCCCTTACAGCAAAAGAATTGTATTTTATTCATTCAAATCGCTTGAATAGTGCTTAAAATTGCTCTTCGAATGAATAAGAATCCATGTTAAAAACTGTTCGAATGGTGTCTTGCAATGTGAAAATTTTAATTTTAATTCTACTCCACAAGGAAAAATGAAATGAACAAATTTCATGTTTTGATCTGAAGATGGTGTTTCTCTACATTATTGATGGATGGATGCCATAGTCAGTAAATGGAAAAAAATCAGTACAAGATTAAATTTTACTTGTTCATACAGTAGTCTATGTATATTATATATAAGGGCTTATGTATTTTAATCTGCGTATTTAATTTAACAAGTACTGTAAATTTAATTTCGCCATGAATGAAATATAGTTAAAAAAATGGCTAGAACTAGATATTCTTGGTATTTTCATTTTATCCAAACCTTAATCCTTACAAATTCTATGTTACTATGAATTCAGAGAGTTAACTATAATATTATGCCATACAAAGCATGTATTAAAAATTTAACTGTCACAGTTCATTTAGCAACTTGCGGGCACTTTGATGCATCTGTACAATGGGAATCCTGAAGTTGATGAGATTTCAGTCTATGAAATTTATGGCATCACACGTCCCACAACCACAACCTATGATTAAACTGTTCTTTACAGATAACTTAATTTCCATCCAATTGAGATAAACATTGACTTGAATACAATCCTTATAACTTATGTTTTATCACTTTTTTCACCATGATATCTGTATTTGGGATTTTGACAGAAAATGTTTGGGCATTCAATCAACTTCAATTGCATTATTCTTCGCGTGAGGCACAGATCCATTAACTAGAGGTGCCGTCGTCTGTGGTTCTCTGATAGTCTTCTGTAACACATGCGCATCTGCCGGCTCTATTCTCTTGTAGTAATGCTCTTTCGTTTCTACAATTTCAAAGCCAAATTTTTTATAGAAATAAATGGCGCCTTCATTGTTTACTTGAACATGTCTGAAACATAAAAACGTAATAAGAATAAATTTATAAAAACAAATATTCATACATTTTACCATATACAAGATATGGTGTTATCATTTGCTGTATGGTTTTTCATACACAATTATAATTGCATTTAAATTCCTAGTCTAACTGCTTTTTGGCAAAGATTGTTTAAGTCCCTTAATTTATGTATAATAAGATGGTACTAACTTCTATGTACAGATATATAATAACAATAATAATAAATCATTTAATCCATTCAAGAAAAAAAATGCACACTAATTTATAAAATTGATAAACAAACATAGAGTAATTACATCTTAACACAATTGAAAAAAGCAAACAATATGACAAAAGGTGAAAAAAAAAAACGAAATACAAATAAACAAAATTAAAAGAAAGAACAAACACATCTTACAAAGTGTTGCAATGTTGAATGGATAAGGCCTTTGCTCAGCTATGTGGTATAACACATAGGAGGAATATAAACACATCATCAGAGACTCTTAGAGGCGAGGGCACATTAACTTTGCCAAATTACTGAGTCTTAAAATTTAGTCCACACCTATCAAACCAAGGCACTTGGGGGGTTGACTCTGAATTATTTTGTACCAAATACCTTTAGCAATCAAATCAAATAACATTCCACTTAAACTAGCTTGCTACTAACAAGCTCCTACTTATCTATCTTAAGCGACAGCTTTTAAAAAAACACATCTACATTATTCTTATCATATTAAGTCACAAAGTAGTAATTTATTACTAATTTATTCGACACAAAGATTTATAATGTGGTCATAATGTCATCATTGTACAAAACAATAAATAAGAATATAATTTTAAATAAGTAAAATATGTCATTATTTGTGAGTCCAATAACAATAGGATTTTTTATTAACCCATTCACAGTAAAATAACTGAGGTAATGCAATAATTAGACGCAATTTCTAAAGCTGTGTTTGTGTGAATAACTAAAATAACTGTTTATACCAACAACAAGTGGTTCACCGGATGTTAAGTAACTGCAACCCATAGGCATCCACAACAAGCATATGCTTTGCTTACCTTTTAGTTTCAAAGGGGACAGAAAGAAAAAGGATGTTTCCTTTTCCTGTCCATCCCCATCCAATTATTTTCTTCCCATCTTTTCCTATTAAGGATAGGATAAAGGGAGGAGGACTGAAATTGAGCTTCCTTCACCTCACTTATCAGACGAAATGCATACTTCTATTTCACACGTGTCTTTTGCAAATTTGTGGTATTTCACCAGTCGAGCTGACAAAGTTAATGTTTGTATTTCTTTGCATTCTTTTCTAGCAGAAATCATATAGACTAGGATAACCTGCTTGTCTATCTTTTGATCATCATGATGAAATGATCATCTTTTCAGTTGCTTTAAATTTGAATGCATATATACACAAGTGACAAAACCCTCTCAATTTTTTATAAAATGTACAACTCCACATTTACTCAAGCTGGCACAACACTGCCGACTTACTCTTTGAGACAAAAGTAGAAGGGGTTTACAAAGCCAAACCTTATCTAGTATGTGGTTCGCTGTTTATCCTTATTAAAACACAGGGTTTTAATCTAAGCAAAGGGTTCTATATACAGAGAGAAAGCAGTGTTCAAACCAAAGGTATTGTCACTGTGAGTGAGCATGACGCAGTTTATGTTTTTTTCATTCATATTAAATTTTTGTTAATACAGAACTGATGCTACATCATTTTGCTATTTATAGTCTCAGAGCAAAAATACAGTGTGGTTTCTCATTCACACTGGGACTTACAGTAGGCCTGGTCACTGTTGGTAGTTGATATGTTTTATGCGGCCAGAACTCCAGTAGAATGTAGTAGTAGTAGTATGGCCTAACAATTGCTGCCTGTTTTCCTCCAAGCTAAATGGGTTATAAATGTATTACACTGGCTTCAATATGGTCATGCCTATTACTTCTTTTTAATAGGCATTTAAAGCCTTGTAAACAAGCCTAAATTATTATTTTTGTTAGTGGCCTAAAACTCCAATAGATACATTGATTTTGAGCTTACAATTTTTAATATATTTTTGTATAAAAATATCTATCTATACTTATGTTTATGGTCTCATCTCATGTTCTCTCATACATGATATTTCATAATGAATACTACAATAATAAAGACAAGGTTTATGGTATATTTACATTTCCATTAAGAATTGAATTAATTTGTGTTTGTAAATTTTATCGTTAATTCATAATGTGACTAATAATTTAATGCTAAATTTAACTTTACACAAATATTTAAATGGATGTCAAAAAATGCAGTAGTATTTGACAGATTTGAATAGGTTAGTTTGTAAACTTAATCCTATAAATGTATAAGTGCCCACTCATTATTGAAAGAAAATTAGTTTTAGTAACAGTTAAAGGTCTGAAAACTATATAAATGTAGTGTTTACTTACAAGAAAATGCTATCGAAGTTACCATCCTGTTCAACATATTTGAGCACATGTTCCACCATCAGAGTGCCTATTCCGAGTCTTCTGTACGGATATAAACAGCCCAGAGTCATTATGTACAGTCTACGAGAGTTTTCTGACGTGTCTATCCTACAGCAGACGGCTCCCACCACGATATCATTGTAATAAGCTAGCTTCGCCAACTCCCCTGCCTCTAAAACATCTTTGTAGAATTTGTCATTGTAGGATACTGGAAACACGACTGTGTTCAGCTTCTTTAGTTGCTTGATATTATGAGGTGTCACGTCGCCGAGTTCTATTTTAGCTCTGGAAAACCAAAGATGTTCTTTTATGAACAAATTCGAGTGATGTCGATATTGCAGACTCGCGTAAGCTAACTCCTTGTCCTGACATGCACGGCTTTTTAATTATGTTACAATATTTAACATTCGTCAAATTATACTTTACCTAGTCATTTTAATAACTATTTTACACTAAAAATTTAAAAACTAAGCTAACACAGTTATATCACACGAGATCACTCCCGCCATCTACCACATTAGCTAACTCGCTCGCTCCTTATTGCCATGAAGGAATTCATGGTTTTCGATATTTCGCATTTGACAATCAGGCTAGCTAGTGTTTACACCATTTACACCAATTTACATACTCTATGGGGTGACCGCATGCCGCAGTGTATCAAAGAGGATATAAAAGATGCAGAGTATTATAATATGATAATCTTGTATCTTTGGATACCTAATCATGATGATAATATTTCGAACTGGATTTACCATTACCCGATTACAGATTATAGACCCCAATCATTCAAATTTCAGTGTGAAGGGCGCCCTTATTTAAAAAAAGAAGGCAAATTTAAATGCTTAAAATTATTTATTCCATTAAACACTTTTTACTTTTCTCTTAAAAATCTCAATACCTTAAAAAGCGCGATGTAAAAACGTCAATTTTAAAAACGAAACAATTGTTCTTTTGTTAATTTATTACGTCAATTATTACGTTAGTTATTATTTAAAAAAATATTATTGAAAAGTTATTTCTCGCATTTTGTCATTTATAATTTACCTATTGATTATGTTTGATAAAATAAAATACGGTAAGATTTGTTTGTTCAATGTTCGTTATCAAAAGCGATTTATATGGGAAAGTATGAGATACCAAACAACAAAGCCGTTAGAAGCTAATCCGATTATTCAAAAATCAATCTCTGCCGTTGGAGTTACTCCATTAAGTGAGGAAGCAATAAAGGAAGTATGTCCTGCGCTACGAATTACACCAATGATTTTGTGTAAAGATCCCGTAGTTTTATCTTTTGAAGAAGTTCCTGGACCCAAGTCTTTAAAATATTTCGCTAATTTTCGTCAGTATATTTCTGACATCGGTACTCAGATTACTGCTGGTATTTTAACGCTTGGGCTAAATACTGGTGAGCTCATTTTTACAATTACAATTAAGATTTCATATTAAACATGTAAATTAAATACTTTAATTTGAAATCTACACTGCAATTATAGAAGACATATTTCTATTATTACAATTTAAGACATCCAATTTCAGCTTATGATATTTTTTGTTTCCCTGAACATTCGCAGACTTTATTGTCTATCTGTTAACATATAGTTTTCTCAAGTAAGCCCCGGTTCACACGTCGTTGTCCTGCACCTTTTTTGCATTACACGTCGTATACTTGTACGTAGAAACGTACACACGACGTTAATACTGAAAAAAACGTAAACGAACTAATAACTCATTAACTTTAAAATCGAACAATACAATAACATGGCGGAAAACGCCGTGAGAACCGGGATCATCGCACTTGTATGCCTTTAACTAGGATGTGCATATAGTAGCGACAAGAACTTCCAATATGCAATTATGCTTACGACTTTGCACGTTTCTGGCGGAAGAAGTTTACATTAATTGAAACCGTTACCGTTACTAACCGTTAAAATTCACAACAACCGAAAGAGCTGCGGATTTGTTGCTATATAGGGATATGAAAAAGAAGTGAGATAAGGAAAACGAAAGTAAGAGGGGATTAAGAATTGAGAAAGATGCGCGAACTCGAAACGAAGAAATACTGGTACTTTGTGAGGTATTCTGAGAAGTCATGGTACTTTTCCTGCCAGTGTAAAAAAAAGAAAAAAGGAAGGGGTTATTGTGATCAGTTGAAAAAAATAATAGACAGTATATTTTATATCGGCGGCTGTTTAATATGTGCGACAGTAAAACATAGACAGTAATAAAACAACAAATGGCCGGTTATTTCCTCTTACAATGTCAATACTAAAAATACGTAAGCAGGCTAATAAATAACAGGCTAGTAAAAATGATGGAATGTGCAGTTAGATAAAAAGTCTGGCAGTTCACAGGGAGCCGGAGACACTCGAACTCGAACCGATTGAGAGAAGAGAGGTTCATAAACATAATAAAATACTTTTTCTTTTTAGGGTTCCGTAGCTATATAGCAAAAACGGAACCTTTATAATTTCGTCATGTTTGTCACAGTAGCTTATCTCGGAGACTGTTAATACTATGCTAATTAAATTTCCACCACCTCATTGCTTATAGAACTGCTTAGAATGAGATTTCTTACCGACTAATTCAGATTTGTCAACTGCCGATCCGTTTTATTATTTTACGACTAATTTTTGTTTACATTACAGCTTAGTTTTAATTGCGGGAATCGTTAATAAATATGCATTTTGTAATTTTTAACTTACCAAAACTACTGTATACCACTGCCGCTTTAAATGGTTGTCAAAGAAAAATATATTTTTAGGTGCATATTTCCACAAAAAGAAACCCATGCGGAGCTTGTCAACGTTATTTGATGAATATGGGCCTGTTGTGCGATTCGTGAGTCCGGTAGGCGGAGATGTCGTGCTTATTAATCATCCAGATTATATTCAAAAAGTGTACAACATGGAAGGCGACCACCCAGTCAGATCAGCTTTGGATTCTTTAGAGAAATATAGATCGGAATACAGGAGCCATGTCTATGGCGGGATTTATGCGATGTAAGTATTAAAATATTTTTCTCCTGCCTGGTCCTGCTGAAATAACAAGCTTAAAGAACGGTGGCGTTACCCTTTATCATTTAACATACCGGCTATTAGAATTTCAGTGTAAGTGTATTTTAGCGATATGAGTGATATGGTTTGGCTATAAATTAGAGTGAGATAGATATCGGTTGATATGTATCATTTAGTTCCTCGTTGAACATGAAGAGAACATGCGACAAAAGTAAAGAATACTTCGTAAGTGCTTTTTAGGACCTAGGGGTTTCACTCTCAATTTTAACGTGTAGGACGTAATAAAATTGGAACCTTAGTAATCATAACAATTTTTGCACACACATTTTGGATAGAAACACGTGAAAGATATTTGTCTTATCAATTTTTCTTCTTTTTGTGTACTTTGATTGTTTTGATCAGCCATGGACCAGAGTGGATGCGCCGAAGATCTGCGATGGACATTCCGTTGCAAGATGCCATCACGCAACAAGTGCAAGGCATTTGTGAATCTTGCGATATGTTCACGCAGAAAATATACAACATGCGAAACTATCAAGATGAAATACCGAAAGATTTAGTAAATGAACTAAATAAATGGGCATTTGACTGTATGGGTGAGTTGTATATGATAAAGTATGCAGCTAACTCATTCATCACTAATGATTGATTTCAGTAATAACAAGGATATTAACTAATGAAGAGTGAATAAAGAAACGTTTTTATCTCATGGCTTAATCATAGTTTATACTAGATGAGGTTTTGACCCTCCTTAATAATGGATCATTATTATACGCGGCTATTGTACATTAGGGTTCTTAGAGACGAGCAACAGTTTCTTAACGGTAAATACCAACCCGTCGACGTGCGGTATGCTTGCAGTTATGGCGTACCTCGACCACTATTTTGTCAGTCGACTGTATAGACCAAGAGTGCACAAGTATTACGCGTCCACAAAATGTGCTCCTGTGACGAAATTGATGATTAAATCGAGGCAGTAAAAAATGGTTTGTATTTGGAATAATGAGTTACGATGCAGACAATAATAAACAGAGCATGGGCTACTGCGTGTAAGAAGCAAGTAAGTGTGAGTGTTTTCAAGAATAAGTCTATAAATGAAAAACACCACGTCTTCTATACATTCATATTTCTTAAAGACAAAATGTACGTGTCTTTCTTTTCCGTTTTTGATGGAATCGAATGCGGAGAAATGTACTTTCACATGGCGAAAATGAATCCGCAGTTTTATACATTTATTCGATAAAATACAGGGTCGTTATTTAGACGCATCAGTAAGGGTATGAACCGTTATAGTTACAAGTAGTCGTGCCTAAGAGACCTTTCCTAATTTTTTGAAAAATACCTATAGAATTTGTAAGAGAAAAATGATTAATAAACTCGAAATACTTTTTTGCTTATCAATCCTATTTCTTATTGTGTAAATACTCTTTTAGGCCAAATAAAAATCTGCGTTCAAAGATTATTTAACAGCCCAGCTGGGAATCGAATACGTCAAATAAGAAAATTAACATCCTGTATTATCGACGGAGTCATAAGGAATAAATCTAATGAACATTACCTCTAAAATTGGAGGTAGTTCAAAATATCTGCTAATCATAAAACGTTTAAGTTATTGTTTTCTTTACAAAACGTAAAAGGAAGGTTTTTGTTTTTAAACATACTACTGCTGACGTAATCACCATCTAGATTCCCCAGCCCCCATGTCATCATATCATCATCAAAGCTAAGACCCTCCCATAGTGCTTACGTAATACTTGAACGCAAAACTTCAGAAAACTGTGCTTCCTCATCGGAAAACTTTTTGACCTGGCCTTCTGTACTAAACCAGCCGCAAACGACTGCACAAAACTGTAAGCGTACCCTGCCGTAGACCAATACTACCGTACTGGGAAAACTGCCGCTTGCCTGTAAGAACCCTTATGGAGTTAAATTCGGTAACACAAGCAATGAACGAACAGACCCAAGGGTCTCGAGTGGAGGGAGTCTTTAGCTACCCTTAACGGATTTAGCCTTACACCTTCAGCGTATTTTATTGTATTCACAGGCCTAATAATATTTTCGAAAAAGTTTGCGATCTTAGACAAAGAGCTGATATACAGCCAGTGTGACATGTCGTGGCTCTACCACAGTCTGGTGAAGGCGAGCGAGGCAATTAACAAGTGCGAGAGCGGGATGCACTTGTGGAAGTTACTGCCCACCCCCGCTTGGTACTCGCTGGTCAAGTACTGCGATAGCCTCGACAAGTAAGTACAGACAAACAAGCAAGACAATTTGGGAGAGGCGTAGTCCCGATAGCGCACTTTGCCTTCCTAACCTTTCCTAATAAGGAACGGGGAGGGGAATTCATAGGAAAATTTAAAATTCTTATATTTTCTATTCCTATTTTGTACAAAATAAAGGTAGGCCATCGCATGTGCAACTCATATTTCTGCGGATGCGTTAATCACATAGCATCAGGTGAACCGCTTCCTGTTGCCACCTTTCATGGGTAGATCAAAGGCTATTCACCTCAGGATAATTTCAGACAGTCCTTTATATTGTTCTATTTACGAAATTTCTAGAATGTTCACATTTTAAGTTGTAAATATATCCATTGATATAACTTAGTGCAAAGATTTTGTGTACGATCTGAAACTATTATTTTTACAGCTTCATATTTTTGATTATCTTTTTTATTACTGTTAGTAAAGATATACGATATGTTCTTTATTATATACGAAATTCACCCGGGAGACTAATAGCATGAACAGTTAGTTTCGTAAATAGGAGTGCCTAATTTCAAATACAATATAAGTTTTAAAGTTGCAAAGTTTTTACGATTTAAAATGTTGAATACAAGATTTGTACGCGAAATAGGTTTAAAATAGTAAGTAACATTTAAGTTTTAAAATTCAGATCTTTGTTTTATTTAAGTTTAATTGGCAAGCATGTGCTTGAAGTGGAACAAAATTTCGCGCTAAGCGATGACAAAGATGAAATTAAAGGTAAAGCTTATTATATTTATACGAAGTATTGATTTATTCAAAAAATTGTGCAGAATATTAATGCTATCGCACTATCAGATGGGAACCGCTTCATCGGATCGATGTTACTAGGTGAAGATAAAATGAATGTGGAAGACATTGCAACAGTGGTCATGGATATGCTTTTGATTGGTGTAAACACGGTATTATAACTACCTATTTAATTAGATAAGACTGTTACAGATTCGAAACTACGACAAATACAAAGTTAGTTGAAATGCGATCAATCAGTAAAGCCGTATTATTTAATTAATTATTAAGTCGAGTATCATCACATGGTGGATGATGTTTGCGATGTCAACACAAACAAAACATAGATTGTAACATTTACTCGTGTACTCACTAATGTGAATAATGCTTTGTTCGCATAGATAACTTCGGCAGTATCATTCTCACTGTATTTCATAGCGAAGCATCAGAGAGTACAGAGATTACTCTATCAAGAGATAGAGAATATCACCCCAGATTTGGCGACAAATATTATGGGTCTCAAACAAAGGACGCCATATGTTCAGGCCAGCATCAGGGAGACTCTAAGGTAGGTGGCATTTTACAACTCATACAATTTTAGCAGCTAAAAGTGAACGAAAGCAATCGTTTTCAGATTGGCTCCTCCGATACCGTTACTAACAAGAGTTTTACCAAAGAATATAGTTCTGGATCGCTATAAGTAAGTAAATATGTATACTAATTTTAACAAAGTTGTAGATGAGTCCAAATCAACAGAATTCGTACTGTGGTATAGCTAAGCAAATTCATATCTCAAATTGTCCTTTCTCCGGTCTTCTCATGGAGTGGCCCTACCACCGGAGGTGCACGTGAGCCTCTCTGGTATGGGTCTTATTTAGAAGCTGCCTTGGATATATAAACGTTACTCACTTTATCTACCACGTTGACGCCTCCAGGCCACTTCCACGACGACATGCAATTCTGCTGCTTCTTAATCGCCAATTCAAAATATGCCAACATACTACTTCTCCCGATATAGCTCAGCTATTATCAGTTAGATAAAATGGTAAGTTTTGAAGTTTCGAGTGGCCACAGTCCATTGGAGTGGACAGTGGACAGAGATTATGGTACGAACTGAAAATCTTTAAACTATAATGCTTAGATTTTGTCGACTTAATCGAATTTGTTATGCGTAGTATACCTCGAGGAACGCTTATTATGATGTCAATACGAGACGCTGCCTTAAAAGAGCACAATTACGATGACGCCGCCAAGTTTTATCCTGAACGATGGCTGGACAAGGAGTCCAAGAACCACCACGACTTTGGATCGATATCTTTTGGTTACGGCACAAGGAAGTGTTTAGGACAAAACATTGCGGAAATAATGGCAACTCTTCTTATTATTAAGGTATGTAAGTTAGGTTCCATGTCTCCGTCGTGTTCCTTTGCGCGCTACACCATAGTTTGGCATTGATTTCTGGCTATACAAATCCATCCATAATCGTTAAGAAATCTGGTCTCTCTCTCTGGTTGAGTGTTAATAAAATTAAGAGACATTACAATTTCGCAATAGGCTCGCCTGCCAGGTTTTCCTTTTGCTCTAACTCGCTTCTTTTATATCACAAATTACAGATCTGGTTTACCTCGTAAAATAACCATTCGCGTGTTTACACCTTAGCTTAGACGTTCTTTGCCGTGTTTTACCTTAGACGTTCACAGTTAGGGAAAAAGTCCAAAACTACCAAAATTAAGATTACATTGACATTATAATATACTTTTTGAATGATAAACTTCACAATTTCTTAAATTTTTATGTTAATTATCAGGTATTACAAAAGTACAAGCTGGAGTATCACTATGGAGATATCGAACCAACGCGAAGTTTTATCGCCAAGCCAAACAAGCCTTTGAAAATAAGATTTATTGATAGAATGTAATGACAAAACTTAAGATTTACAAATTAGTTCTGTCTTTACTCGCTTAAGTATGTTATAATAAATGTATATTCATTAGATTGTTTTCATTTATTTTATTAAAAATAAAACATTTGATATAAGAGTAAGATCGGTAAGACGGTATAAGACCAGATGAAATTATTTTATTCAAACTTGAATATTGAATAACCTGAAGGTACATAATTATGATCTTCGGGCTCTAATAATTCTTATTCATTGAGATATTCCGTCACTTGCACGATGTCATATACATTAAAGGTGTTTGGTCCCAACAAAACCACTTGGTTCTAAACGATTATTTTCTAAAAGCCTACCGCAGTTTTCAGGGTGCAATTTTATAAATTCTGTACGTTTGCATGAAGCCACATAGAATTGAAACTTTTTGCTTTTTTTGAAAATTGTTCATTGTTTTCTTCAGCCGAGTAACTCTGGACAATGGGATACCTGGAGTTGTTCATCGTCTTGAATATTTCTTTCGATGCCAATTTTTTGGTGTGGTTACCTTTTATTGACGTTCAGTATCTGTTCAGACTTGCTAGCCATGAACAGACTTCTAATTGTAGAGAAATTAATTGTCTCGTTCAATCTTTGTGTCAATCAATAATGGCTTTATGCCGCCCTCGCGTTCACCCCCATCAGGGATAAGGTCAATTATTATACTATTTCTTAATACTAATAATCACATGATTACTATATACTATACCATCTGTTATACTTTATTCCTCTTTATTACATTTTGGGCTATGGACTTAACGTATTTGATAAACTCTTCTCTTCTCTCTTTCTCTTTATCCTTAATTAAAATACTAAGGTTTTCCTGGTCGATCTTAAATTTCTAAGTCTGTTCACTTGGATTCGTAGACTGGACATTCTGTTAAAATATGCAGCAGGCTTTCTTCCCGTGCTGGGTTACAGATGCACGAGGGGTTCTCTTTGGACTTAAACCTGTGCAAATATTGTGAGAACCCGCCATGTCAACACTTGAACCAGCACGGGATCCAGGTCCAGCTCCCGAAGTGTGGCTGGGGCGCTCGTCACGTTGGGGAAGAAAAGCTTGGTTATCGAGGCCGTGTCTCCTTCAACATATCGCCTGTTCCATTTGTCAAGCGTATCCAGCCGAATCTGCCGCTTGACGAATGAAATAGGGCTTTCATAATTTGCCTTGGTGCTATAGTGCATTGGTGTAAAAATATTTTACGTATCCCAATAAATCCAATTATTACAAAAGGCTAATGAACAACTATCTATATTAAAATTATGCTATATTTGTATGAAATCAATTTCAGACACATATAAATATTAACAAAAAGTAAACAAAACTCTGTTTAGCTTTAAGATTTGGTCACAATAATCTTCTAAACCAATTTCAATTAAATTTTATGTTGTACATATTTTTGTTCGAATAGAGAGTGTCAACCAGCAGCGGGTTGTCAAATGTTAATTGTTCACTGCCTCAACATAGAGTTTCAGGCACTTCTTTTCACACAAACCGCTGCGAATTATACGCTGGGAACTGACCTATCCGTTGCACACAAACCGGATGGAAGAGCACTTTTAAAGCAGACAGTAAACAAAATCGAAACTATTTTAATTGCAATCAAAATGTGCTCTTCTCCCCGAGACGGTCTGAGTGAGCAGACCCTTAGTTATATATATACTATGAAGCTGAGAAACTGAATAACAAATTGACCTAATAATGATAATAAGCTGGTAACAACAGGTGTTTAGCTTACAAAGATGATTAGCAAAAAGTAAATAGAAAAGAAATTTAATTAACTAAAATAAATGCTGGTGATACCAGATTGGAATGATTATCAGTGTAGATTGTATGGCCGTTTTTTATCTTTAACTGCTTTTATATTAAAGGGGTGAAAATTAAAAATAAGTAATGAAACAAAAATACATTTATTAATAAAATAACTAATTTTAGGTAGGACTTAGGTTTAAATCTAAAATATTAATTAATTTTTAATCACATATTATTTTAGCAGGTTAATGTTAATTGACCCCAAATACCAAATTTGTGAAACATATTTAAAGGTATCTAGGATGTACATAGGTATATTTTAGTACCATCACTATTTAATATTAAGAACATTAAATTTAACAATATATGGTAAAGTTGTGTAATAATGAATAAGCTTTTTATGATAAACATGTACAATATTACCTTTTGCTTTATAAATTTTTAAAGTGTCAAATCCATAGGAGCAAGCCTTAGAGTTGGAGTTGGATATTAGTTATGATTTGTGTGGTCATCACAGATGACTTAAGCAAGCATTCTTATCGCTCCAAATGTCTAAGAACAATGCAGTGATGGGTGGGGCTTATAAACTATACTGCTGGCAATTTAAGTTCTTTCATGACAGCTGATAGATTGAGCTGAGTCTTTGAGAAGTGTTGCAGCCCAGCATTTTCACACATGATTGATTGAAACAGTAATAATGCCATTATTACTATGTTAAGCCATGGTAAAAGATTGTTTAAAACAAAAAGAAGGGAGTAAGCAGTTTTTTGAAGAGCATTTTGTTTCATGACTCTTCTATGTTTTACTTGTTTAAGTAGTGTTTCAGTTTTGCAGTATTTCTATGATAATTCATAATTAAAAAGTATCAAACTAGATTGTATGGTAATGGTTTATATCAATTCATTCATCTTTGACATTTCCAATTTAAAAAAGTGACATGTTCATGTTTTTTTTAGACATTACTAAAACATAATTTTAGAAAAAGGGTGGTATAAGGAGCAACCAACAAGCATGTATGTGTAGATGTATGACCATAGAAGAAGCTAGAGAGGTGTGCCAGGATCACGCCAAATAGAAATCCATGATCTCTGCCATGCCCTCTGGGTGGGTGGGCGTAATTGCATATTTATCCATTTATTTTATAATTTTAGGTTTATCAATTTGATGCTTTTTAGAACTATAATAGAAAGAGAAACATTTACCAAAAAATAAGAACACCAGACTAGATAGATAAGATTGTACATATTTTTTTACAATTACTAGATTTATAATTCAATTAAACATTTTTCTATTTTACATAGCTATAGTGCACCATTTTGGTTATCTCTGCCGTCGAGACTTGAATATGTTTAAATACTTCCCTCGTGTCATTTCCTTCGCCTCTTCAAGTCCAAGCTGATAAGCAACATCATGAAGTCTTTTTACTTCCATTATCAGACCACTGGTTGTCAATGATCCAAGTTCTGCCAAATTAATTTGATTAAGCTTAATATGAGCAAAATTTTTGGGATACAAAAAAGTTTGATTTTTTTAAATTACAGCAAAGAATAATAGTTATCTCATATTTTCATAAGGTTTAAATTTTTAAAGAAAACCAAAAATTTATATAAGAAAAAAAATAGTATGAATATGTTGTAACACTTATTGTCAAATTAACGATTACATTTAATTTCAAGTAAAGTTGAAAAATTACAATTCTGTGATTTAAAAGTACCAAAAAAGAATTTCTGATAACTCACGTCGCATATGAGCGTAATCCTCTTTATTAAGTCCTTTCCACGACGGAGGAGACTGGTCCACATTCTGCAGACTGGCAAACTCCGAAACACCGGGAACTGCGAAGGAGTCGTTTGAATGTTGTGTACTTTCGTCAGACATCGATAAATTATTATTGCTGTCACCCATTTTAAATTAAATGTTTAAAATACAGACGTTATAACTGAAATTAGTAAAATGAATGGATAGACGTAATGGTGGACGGAATGACAACATTAGAAATGAAACGTAACTCGCGGGGATTTTTGAAAATCTATTATGCAAAAGGTGCAAAATTTCGTGATAATGTTTAAATGATATTCACTTACTTTGTTCAGGCCATAGTTCAGGTGAGGCCCTATCAAGCTTTTCTAAGCTAAGAAGACTTTCTTCTAAGGACGTCAAAGGAATATCTTCCGATGTTGTTTGCCCTGAAAGAAAGCAAATTTACTAAAACTCCATTGGTAGTAAGTAGTCTTAACTCAAATTAATGTGGAAACTTATATGAATAAGGCAAAGTTTAAACGATAAAATATAACATAGATAAATGTAATGCAAATGTTTTTACCATCATTCACAATTGAATTATGTTTCGCGGCCATTTTCCAATTCTTGACACATAAACAAAGATATTACGCAAACTTTTTAAAGTAACAAAGACCAAGAGATACCACAGATTAATTAATTTAAGAGATGGACAGCCGACAAAATATCCATCGCTTTTTTGTTATTTCTGTTCTGACTGCTCGATATTAAAATTTGTACACATAAATATAAATTCACCACGTGAAGGCCATTTAAAATATCAAATGGCGTTTACAATTGAATTGACTCGTTTTGGTGAAGAAAAATATTAAGAAAACCTTTAAAGTTCAAAAAGCAATTTTTAAAATTAACTTGTTTTAAACATTCCCAAAAGAGTATATAAAATATAACCTTCTGTGAGATCTACTAAATGTGTGCAGCAATGTATTGCACTTATAAAATATTTTTATGGGACTTCCAAACGAAAATAATTACGTATAGTTTTATACCCATAACTTGGCAATAACTAGCACATTTTTTTTGCATTTTACATTTTCATATGTATCATTCATAAAAGATTAATAGATCTATCTTTTTTCTATCTTATTGCTTGCTGTGTAAACATTTTTTTCAAATGTCAACACTGAATTAGTTGTCTCCTTCTTTCTTCCGGTTGCCAACACAAGGCAAGGTGAGTCTACGTTTTACCACATGGTTTTTAAAATCATTTTAGTAATAATAAGGGCTTATTGATATATTAGTGACTTTATTTAAGGTAATGATTACAATTTTACATCCACTTGCTTTCTATTAAGTGTTAGTGTTCTGTAATTTTTACAAACATGCTTCATGTACCTCTGCTCTACCTCCTCGGACCTTTCAAGCATTTAAAAATATTGTTATAATTATTATATATGTTTGTATGTATAGAGGCAATTTTTGCATTGATGTAAACTAAAAAGATAAGTTCTTGAAACGTAACAATCGCCATAAACAAATTTTGACACTAGTAACTAACCTAACCTATTGAAGAAAGTGGATTACAAAAGTAGTGCTCGATTGTTAATGATTTGGTACGCCGTGTTGCGTTCTATCAAGCCCCTATTCCTCATTTATATATATTACATAGTGTACCGCCGAAATCTTAGCCCTTTTTATAATTAAACCTTTAGGTTGATTTTTATAATTTATTTTAGATGCGTTCCGTAACACTCAAGGATGTCGAACAAGATAAGGTCGTCAAGACCGTGGCTGCCCACTTGAAAAAGTACGTAAATTTGTATTATACAGACATTGAAATTAATTGTTTCATCTTGAATAAATAGTATTTTCATAGCATTATAATGTGTTAATTTTCAGGACGGGCAAAGTTAAGGTCCCTGAGCATATGGATCTGGTAAAAACTGGTCGCTTCAAAGAGTTAGCACCCTACGATCCTGACTGGTTCTACGTTCGTTGTGCTGCTGTTCTCCGTCATGTTTACATTCGCTCACCAGTTGGAGTCAAGACTGTCACTAAAATATTTGGTGGCCGAAAACGTAATGGAGTCACCCCATCACACTTTTGCAGGTAATTTAACTTTTCATATGACTCTCTTGACATTTTAATGAAATATTAATAACATATAATATGTTCCTTATTAAAAAAATAAACATTTTAAAATTTTTAAACAAACATAATTAACCTTGTTAAGACTAACCAGTCACAATGATCACAAATTGTAAGTTCTAGATCGTCTTTTTTTTATTATTTATGTGAGAAGGTGGCAAACGAGCAAGCGGGTCACCTGATGTCAAGTGAGCGCCGCCCATGAACATCCGCAACAGACAAATGCGTTGCCTACCTTTAAAGGACAAAGGAAGGAATAGACAGGAAAAAAGATAATTCCTTTCCCCGTTAACCCCCTCCCCATCCTATCCTCTTCCCCTTCCCGTCCTATCCTTGTGAGGAAAGGGTGGGAAGGGGAAGAGGACTAAAATTAGGCCTCCGGCACCTCACTTATTAGACGAAACGCAGAGTACTTCTACTTCACACCTGTTTTCTGTGAGGTCGTGGTATTTCACCGGTCGAGCAGGCCATTCGGCAACAGATGTTGTTGCGTGCTCTACCACTGTTAAAAAATTATGGTGCTTCTACTTTTGCTGGTTTTCTTGAAAATGTACTTGTATTTTAATTTATACCTCAGCGCTTCTATTTACATAACAGTTTAATGACATATATTCATATTTCATCTATGCTATTAAAAGAAAACAGGAAAACTTAGACTAAGAACAAACTTTTATAAGTTTAACTTATTTTACATTAAATACAGTATTAGTAGTGTTTAATAAATTCAACTCAAATGAGCCAAATTAATATTTCGATTTAAAATGGGGATGTGTGGTTGGGACTGGTGGACTAAGAATTCACTTTCTGGTAGCTTCTGTAACAGTAATTAAAACTTTTGTGTAAATAAAATTACTTTACTGGGTAAGAGTGTACTCCCATATACAGGCATAATTTTTATGTGAATTTCAATCAAGTCAACTTTGAATGGTGGAATAAAATCGATATATGTAATTTTCAAATCATAATAACCTCAATGTAAGGAATATATTACTAATTGTCTAATTACTTCGGGATCAAGTATTGTAATTACCATTGCATTATTTTTATATAGCCTTGTCTGTTATGTACTATGAATTTATTAAAAAGAAAAAATTACCCTACATTTTATATTGAAAACAAAAATTTGGTTGTGTGGAACAACAAACATTAACATTAAAAAAACCACAAAACTATATCTTTACATAGAATGAAATAAAGTCACTACCTCTGTCTGTTCTCTTAGATCTTTCAAACTTGTCAATGGATTTTAATGCGGTTTTAATTAATAAACAGAGTAAATCAAGAGGAATAACCTTCTTATATATATGTATAATATATGCATATAATAGTAAAGAAAAACAGATAATTTTGTAATGTTAGGTAGTAAAAACATATTGTTGTGCACATATATTGCAATCAATGGCTAAATCTAAGATAGATCAGAATAATGTACTATGGAATTGTATGTCTTACAAAAAACTACAAAAAATTCCAAATCAAGGTAAGTATCTTTTGAATTCTACACCTTCTAAAAAATGGTCACATCAATGGGGTATTAGAAAAGCCATTTAGACAGTATTTATCTTTATCAAGGTAAATAGGTTAGTTACCTTAAGCATTTCATCCACATTATAATAAGCCTGTACATCATAAAATTTAAATACTGTAGGGAAATAAATTTTAAATTGTAGCTACTTGTAAGCAGTTTACAAATACACAAGTAATGTTGTTTGTAAGTTTGCTCTACAGTGTTATTTCTGTCATTATAAGATCATATTTTTTCAGGAGGTATTTAGTTATCAAATATATTTTGCCATCTCGAATAATTTTATGATACCGGTAGGTTATTATGTTAAAAAAAACTCAAAAGATGGTACTTTTTTTTTGTTGCGAAAATAAAATTCGTGGTTTGCGCTCGATTGTCGGGAAAGACACCTATATGAATAAATTCTAAAATTAAATTCGTATCTAAATCCAAATTTGAATAAAATGAATTACTCCCTGTATCTTATAACAGTATTCAATTGTTAGTGCATACATACATAATTACATTACATTACATGTATTTTGTAGACATTTAGTCAGTCAAAATATTTATTTTGATAATTATGATTATATCTACTAAAAAGTGATTGTTATATCTACTAAATTTGGATATATGTAAAGATACCAAAAATAGTAATTGCAAAAACATGGATTCTGATATAGATGATATATGTGGGATTGATGTTCTCAAACAATGCATTTTTTTAACCTTTAAAAATGAATTTCTATTCTTAATATTATAAAGAGAAATTTGATTGTTTGTTCTGGATAAAATCAAAAACTACTGAACCAATATTATAAATTCTTCCAATAATAAAAATCTCTTCTCTTCCTTCCAGTCTCTTTTGTATATTCATATTTGTTAAAGGCTGTCATATATTGGTATTAATTATTTTATAATAGTACCTGAAATCAGTTAATTCTTAGATTTTTAAATTTAAAATAGATTTTTGGTAAGCTGTAAGCTGTAACTAATTATTTCTCATGTTATATTTTCTTTCACAGATCATCTGGCAGTATTGCACGTAAGGCACTGCAGGCACTCGAAGCCCTGAAGTTGGTGGAGAAAGTGCCGGATGGTGGCCGCATCCTTACCGTCCAAGGCAGACGCGATCTCGACAGAATCGCCGCACAAGTCCGCCAAAAAGCCAAGCAGCAAGCTAAGCAGAGTGTGATTGTATTGTAACTATATGACAAATAAAAAATTAAAATAAATGTTATTATTATTTTTTCTGCAATTCTAAACAGACTATTTTTAATTGAGATGAGTAAGAGAGAAGCCTGCTGTATAGAAAACAACTTCATCTAACTTTGCTGGCATCATGTGCTGAATCTTTATGTTAAGAAAATTACAAAAGAAATGCAGCAGGATCTAGGATCAAGTATTATTTACCATACAAATCGCATCACGCGAGTGAATGGTATCACAATATACAAACTGCTAGGAATGGAAAAGTAAAAACAATAATTTTTGTGCTTGTAATCTATACATATATATGCACTGACGACCGTAACCAGAGTGGTAGGCAGAGACCATGGATTTTCATCTGGCGCGATCCTGGCACACATGCTCGTCGGTTATGGGTGCTACTTGTATCGCCCTTTTTTAGTAAACCGCTAATCTAATCGATATAACTTTTCCTGGGGCGTCCCCTACCAACACTGTCACTCACTTTTGCAACATAAATTTGTTTCGTTATTCTTTCTTCATGATGAATGACGTGACGTAACGTAATATTTTGTGGTTTATGGTGCTACAAGCGAAGAATACAATAGAAATAATAATTAAATTTGTTATCACGTAATCAGTAGTATTATTTAACCAAATTAGATGGTAATCTTAAATGTATTTGCAATTTATTATTGAATGGGGCGCCGATGATTAAACTAGTCTCTACGTCGAAAGAAATTGGTCCCCGTATACCGGACGCCACTTTTTTAACCAGTCGCACTTAGGTCCTATTCGAAATTAAAACGTTCAATTGCAAGATATGTTTTCGGATTTCAATGTAAGCGGATAATTTTGTTAAGAAAACGTATTTGAACTTTATGTTGTAATTTGTTGATTGTCCTGGCTTAAACGTTTCGTTACCAGGCCATAAAATCTTATTAAAAAAAAACTGTTGATTGTTATAGACATTTGTCAGTGTCAAATAGTGCTGTCAAATGTGTTTTATTTAAAAATTACAGCGCAGTTTTATTCAATTTACGAATACGATCGGATGGGTTTTGATTTCATTGCAGTGATGACAAAATGTTTACAGCCATAAGACGTCGAATCAGTTACATAGCAATTCTGTATTTCATTCCGTGCGTTTTGTCTTTACCCGAATATGAAACATGGGATAAAGCATTGTACGTGGCACAAGAACCGTTTGAAAATTCCGGAAAATTATTCGTAATAAATAAATTCGATGCAGTAGAAGATGCTTCGCAATTCGAAAGGAAAAAACGCGAAGCGCCATCGACCCCGACGCCGGCTCTCGAGAAAAATATTAGTACATGGGTAATGTACTGTTTCCTCATTAACCGTCGACGATCACTCCCCTTTGTTATTTTGTCTTTATTGTCGCCTCAATAGTGATTCCGATTTATTTAATTTTCATATAGTGTCTGACGTTTCGTATATTTTATAATCTAGGTATATTGTATAATTTCTTCTATTATTAATTCATAATGACTAAGCAAAGTTTTAATCTATAAAAAGACAAAGTATATTGCGTTAAACTAAATTTCGAGGAGCGCGAACCGACGCGCACATTCCTTTTAATTTTTAAAATTATAAAAAATGCCGCTATTTACAATGAAAAAAATTATTTACTGTGTGTGTGTGGAAGTATATAATAATTTTTGGCGTTTTTTGTCTGAAAAATGGAGAATGAGCTATCGTTTTTGTGCTGATAATGATATAAAGTAGGTCATTAGAGAAATTATAGTAAATGAAAAATAAATGTTCGCTATGCTTCATGTGTTGATAGAATTTAGATATAGTGCTTTAGTAGAAGGTTTTTTTTTAATTTATTGTAAACTTTATGGCCTTAGATTTTTCCTTTTTAACAGACCACACATCTTAATGATAGTCACCAGCAGTTGATGGTGCATTGGGTAGGAGAAGGTTCCAAGGTCATAATTTGCTTGGCAAGAGATTCTAGTCCAAGGAGCAAGGGAACCCTCTCTCCATCTGCTCTCTTTATTTCTTATAACTATGGACAGACATTTGTTAATAAAACGGAGAGCTTCAGATTGGATGATACACCAAACAGTGGCTATGCACAGCTTGATAAGTTCTTCAACCATCCAAAACATCCAGAGTTTGTAAGTAATATTTTTATAACTAGAATACATTATATATTACCCTATTATTTGTAATTAAGTCACAGAGATACCAATGAGCATTTGGTTTTACCATGTTTATTAGGCCTCATATGTGATAAGGGTGGAAACTTTTACTACATACTAATCACAAATCATTAAGTAAGTATACATTCAATAAAATCGGAACATTATTAGTAAATATCAGCTGGGAATTAAACCTTAAACATCAAATTATAAGACAGATTGGTTAAGCTTGCTGAGTCATCGCCTTTGTAATTTATTGGAATTTATTTCAATATCTAAATCAAATAAGCAATTTAACAAGGTAAAAGAACAATGACCTCAACTGTTTAAACAGCTGACTAAAGCCAATTAAGAAACTAAGTGTTCTATTTTTAGTAGACATGGTACTCGATAGGTTTTCTTCATTATTATTACTGTGATGCAGTATAACCCAACAGACACTAGATGGAGAGAAAATATTAATTAAAAAGAGGAGAACATGATGATTAGGTTATAAACAATACTTTTATCTATGAGATTATGTATATTTACTGTTATACTGAAGGTATTGGAAACTAAAACTTGTCAAATAAAATATTGTTGAAGCATTTGTTCATAACATGAAGAGTTGAAGTATTATTGTAACATTTAGATTTGGCGGAAATTGAATATCAAATTCACATATTACCTGCAATTAATTTAGAAAACTCATACTCACTATGTATTTGATAAAAAAAATTAAATATTTGATTGTTTTAATTTATTTGTTTTGATATACCTTTTGTGAATCACAAAGGATGATGTAAACAGCAAAGCGAGCTTACAACAAAAAGCATCAATGGTTTTTAACTGTTTGCAGAAACATTACTTTGTAAATTCTCAATATAGAACTGAGGGACACTTATCACCAACTCTGTAATATTCCAATAGGAACATTGAGTTTGGTAATGGCAATAATTAATATTTTGTACCTAAGACATATTAGACAATATTAACCTTTTCTTACCATTTTAGTAGATCATATTATTACAGTTAATGAAATTCTTATAGTCTTTACTGGTATGAACAACAATGGGTACCAAAATAATGTTGTCCTTATTATTTGCATATGAAAACTACAGACTTTTTTTGTTTCAGTGTGTGTTTGTTGATTCAACCAACAAGAGGTTATATTATACTGATGACAATGGCCAAAATATACACAGATCAGAGCTCACATTTCAACCCAGTGAGCTGTTATTTGATGAAGATAACCCAAAAAGATTTGTTGTTTTGGATAAAGTTGGCCGTAACCGAATGGTACGTATTCATGCCCAGATTCAATTTTGTAAAATATAATAGTTCCAGGTTCATTTGAGATATTGTATCCTTTTTTTATATCACTAATCTGATAGAAGCTTTATTTATATTTAGGGTATACTCTACTTGGACTTATACTCAGTTTTGCAATTTTAAATTTTCTTGTTACTCTTACATCATTTATTTAACCTATTGATATGTCTAAATAACTCAAATGTACACACATGCAATTTATAGTCTGATCCACTCAATTAACTTAACCACCAGCATTGGTAGGCCACATCCAAGGAGAACTTATATCGATCAGATTAGTAACATACTAAAGAAGGGTGATATAAGGTATACCCTCAACCGTTAAGCTTGTTTGCTTAGATGTATAGAAGAAGTGAGAGAGGTGTGCCAGGACCGCGCCAAAAGGCAATCCATGATCTCTGTCTACTCCCCTGGGTTATTTTTTTTACCACTTAATTCATAATTTCTTTACGAACACTTTGTAATATTTGTTATAGCTCTACATGACCCTCAATGGTGGCAAGACATTCACCCTAATCCAGAGTTATGTGAAGACATTTTTCTGGTCATCGGGCCCTGGGTTTCCAAAGATGTTCTATCTGGAGCGCTGGGAGCCAAATCGCAGCAGCACTGTGCTCAGTGTTGGTGATCCTGAAGACATGATAAATGCCAAAGTCTTATTTGCTGATGCCAAGGAGTTCCAGATCAAAGGAGATTATATGTTTGCTATGAGGCAAAAAGATGTAAGTAAAAATAAAACATATTCATTAAAATGTTATATACAGGACTTACCAAGTGATGCCACATCCAGGTGAAGTTCGTCATATATTGTGGATAGGAAATTTTACTGAAATGAGACCTAATTTTAATAATAATTTAAGAAGTAGTTAGTATTTAAGGCTTCGCCTGGATATGGCATCACCAAGTGAGGTCTTATATATTAGTGGATCAAGCATTGTCCTGACATTGACTTCCCTGTTATTAGCAGATGTAGTAAACTAACCCTAATCCAATGTTTTTGTTTCTGGTGTTCAAGTACTACTTACTACTACTGCAGTACTTTACAGCACTCATGGGGAACTGAAGGGTCTGACGTCACAATGTCCCAATGTCCTAACGTAAAGTACTCGAAACTTTCTTATATATACTCAGTCTTATTAGACTAAGATTCGTACACCAGACGTAACGAGTGAGAAGCCTTATAACTAATAACAGTTCTATGTCTCAAAAAAAAATTACGTATTGAAATAGTGGATTATGTATGTCGACAAAAGAGTATAAGCCGCCTAGTTTTCTTATACAAATATTTATTAAATAAAAACGGTAAGATAATTGAAAAGGACGTCGAACAATGAGTTCTATATAATAGCAAGCACTTATAAAAGAACATTCTACACGTCAAGAGCGGGGCAATCTCGCTCCGTATTATTCACTTGACAAAGCACTTCCTCGCTGCAAGTGGTTTTAGTGCTGGCTACACGACTCTATTCACGAATATATATTACTCATATGCCGTATGTTGAACCATAAAGCAAGTGAGGCATAATATGACACATATAAGTATTTATAGATTCTATAATCTGTGAGAGGTTCCTTTTCTATACATCCCACTGGCATGTGCGGGGGGTCATCCATAACGAAATTTTAAAGTGGCTCAAGCCCTGTCCCCATAAGACGACAATCCTAGACTCAGCACGAAGTGACTTCGCGTGGTTCTTTCGCGAACTATAATATTTTTTTGGTGACACGTGCCACTGTTTACCCTGGGCAGTGTGTATAAAACCGGTAACCAAGTAACACGTTAACCCGGCAAACTTCGCTCCGACCTATATAATTTGCCAATCTGTATAATCCCTGAAAATTTCATCGAAATCGGTCAAGCCGTTTCGGAGTCTATAGGTCTATAGGATACATACAAACTTTTGCATTTATAATATTTGTAGAACTAAGCTCAAGGGCTCTTTCGGGAATTGGTCCTTTGCTTCGTTATAACTACCACATCAGTAATTTCGATTTGAGGGGTACCGTAGCAAAATTTGGGGAATAAGGGTATGGAAAGTTTTAAAGGGACGTCATTGTCTAAGCCGATATTCGTCCACTACTACACGTAGGTCTCCCCCCTGCCGCCCCTGTCCAGTGGAATATTTCTAGGACCTTACTGCCCCATCGGCCATCCGTTTTGCGAGCGACGTGTCCGGCCCATTGCCTCGTTTGCCACGTAAAAAATAATAGTAACGACATAACATTTAAAGTGATCCATTATTGCTAAAAATCCTAAAAGTAAATCTAATACCAACACGTATTCTATTTACGACGAAGCCGTACATAGCCGCTGAGTAAACACGCGTAATCTGATTTTGTTATCAGATCGTCCGACGTTCACCGTTCAGTTCGGAAAGGAAACCACTTTGTTAGAATACTATCTTTATACTTGACCGATAACTATGTGACTTGTTCACTTTCTTCTTTGTTATTGTTTTGATGCTATAAATGAAAGTGGTAGCGTTATCAGTTGGTTGATAGATTACATATCTCTAGACTTTAGCGACATTATACAAAATGTTACCCTTCAATGGTTGTCTGGGAGAGATCGATTTTAATAATAGGACTATTGCTCAATAACTTCTTACTCTTGTGTATTTATATTTATTGTCCTAGTTTATTGCTTTTAAATTCGTATTGTATAACGTATTTTGATATGCATTTGTATCTAAACAGTGTGTAACAACTAGTAATCGTTAATTTAAAAAAAACCGCCCGATAGTACGAATTTCATCGTTCATCTCATCATCATTATATTTGACAGTCGGGGGTAGAATCCGTATCAAAGCGCTCAAGCTACAGTAGGTCACAATGTAACCGATTTATATACATACACGTCAAAAACATTACCCTCCTGCGTCACCGGTTAAAAATAATGTTACATTAATTGTGTTTTTATTATCTGTTACACTTAATTTTTATTTTAACATTTAAAAGTAAAACTTAGTGATAGTCGGATGATTAATTATGTCTTATCGTGGGTACCAAGTTAATCACATACGTGACTGAGTTAAGGTAAAAACAAGCTTGCTTTAAATGTATTAAAGAACGTAACGTAGGGATGACCTTCATGAAAAATGAATAGTCGTGTGATGATTTGTATAAATGATTTGATACAAGTAATGAAGATTTGTTGAATTCTAGTCGTTAAAGCAAAAATAAAAAAAGGTCGATATGTTATCTAATAGGTGTCGGCGTATCTCTGCCTCGGCATAACGAGACTTGATTTGGTGACGCGCAATCTGTGCGTTCCACCGGAAATTGTCCTGAGACTGTCGTGCGTTCTAGATTAGTGCACCGGGGGGACCAATGCATTTGATCTGTTGGCTTGGGGGACTTCTCTTAGTCGCAATTGACATTATTTATACACCTGATAGTGTGTTATTATTATATAATCGCGATAACACGTCTGACTGTATCTTTAGAAAAAAATAGCTTCAAAATAACTAGTCGTTGTCTACTAGACACTATAATTTAATTCCTTATTTCTTAATGGAACAATAATCATAAAAATGCTTACTGCGCTGTGTTATACCGTGCGTCAACGAATTAATTATTATATTATATTAATGAAAAATCTTGATCGACTTGTCTTAGGTATATTTGTTTGTTCGGAATAAAAATCAAGTTTTTGGGCTAAGATGTATGGAAAACTTGTCTGAAACATTGAATAATGTGAGTAAAACGTTGAGTGTTTAATGGAATGTCAAAGAACTTTTGAAAATAATTCACAATTCGAACAATTGATATGTGTAGAGATATTTTTTGTCCTGGTCGAACAAGTGTTGAAGTTTTTCGAAAAAAAAAACTAATTACGCTTATTCGGAATAATGCGACAAGTCGTAAAATTATTGTTTACACATAATTAATGAGTGTTTTAACATTAATTTATAACTAGCTGATCCAGCATATATTGTCTCTAGACATCAGCTAGTTATACATGAATATGCATGTCTATTGATTTCGAATTTCGTCAATATATTATCTCACACGGCATATTATAAACTGACAGCAAATTTTCACCTGAACGAATTCTTACAATTTGACGTGTCATTTTGCAAATAATTAATAGTTTAACTAATAATAGAACGACTCAGATTAACAGTAAATATTTTTAATGATTACAAACGGCCTTTGTTTTGTTTGTTTGATAAAGACGGGAATCAAACCAAGGTTATCTGACATCTTTTAAAAAAAAACAACTTTCTAAACTTAACCTAGGACAATCAGGTTCACAAAGAAGTTTGTTACTTATATATTTGCATATATTTTAAATCTTTTAAAATGTTATCAGAAGTACGTAGCTAAGATTACGGATTTCCATTAGGAATAGTCTCTGGCACACCTTTTAATGCGTCTTCTACACCCATCCATTTACTCACGCTTATCGATTAAGGTTACATTTCAGTATAACACGAATCTGGTCGATACAAGTCCCCCATCAACAGTACCACTCACTTTCACAACATACATTTGGCTTGTCACTCTATAACATTCTTTTGCTTTGAGGTTTAGTCATAAAGCCAGCTTGTTTTGTTTTGGGTTATCATTTTCTAGATTCATAAGTAGAAAGATAGCTAACATTTGTGCCCGGTATGTTGCGAAATAACAATAACGAATTGTAATTATTATCTCTGTCAAAATATAAAGTTGTCTATGCTTTAAAAAGTTGCGACCGAATTTATAATTAGCTTCTGTACACTTCTTTGACCTTGTTTACATTTGTCTTTGTACTTTACTAAAAATAATTCTTCGTGTTTCTTTGTCTTATATTGTTGATGGTAAGTTACCCATAATGTTGTACTCTTTGTTATAATAATTAATTATTATTTAATTCAGTTTTTACCTGCAATACAATGTTTACACAAATTGGCTGAAAAAATAAAAAAAATAACACCGTGATAGCGAAGCATATAGTTGATATAAAAAATTTGAGTCCTGTTTCTTTTGGTTGTGTACAAAATGGGTTGACTTGCATTAAAGTTATGATTTTTAACAACGTAATTGCTGGACAATTCGAGTACTATGAAAAGATGAACGATATAATAATAATAAAAAAGAAAAAAATCAAGCTCACAAAAAAATTAAGCAAAGAATGAAAATAGAGTATAAATATTATGTGTATTGTATTACTAGATAGTGTGATACACTACGGCAGAGAGTCTGTGGCTTGTGTTGCGTTCGGCTTAGCCGACAGGATCAACGGTCCTGTTAGCGAAAATTACCATTGCGACTGACGCCTGTCCGTGCTCGCCTGGTGGCGTATTAACCAATTTATGGACATTACACACGACGTTTTTTAACGCTCTGACGACGCGCGTTTTTGATGACCGCTTGCTGTGCGAGTTATCTGCGCGTTTGTAGCGATACAAAAGCGAGATGATCGTGTACAAGGCGTCGGCGGTCTTGCGTTCGCTAGTCACCCTAATCGCGTTCAACGCGCGCCGTCAGCTCCCAATATCGTCGCATGCAAAGGCCCTTACACAGAAATCGTTGTACCTACATAACAAATGTTGAATCACGCTGCCTTAACCACAAATTCTCGACTGTTTCAATATAATTTTAAAATGTAATTATAGGGAATTTTGTTATAGAGTTGTTGCATTTTTAATGCTCTGCATTGTACGCCACTTTTGTACACGCACACAAAGTTTTTAAATATTTATTTTAACAGAAAAAAACTCTTTAGTGATTAGGCGTTTAATTTGCTGTCTGAAGGTCAAGTGTTTGAACCTAACGTTAATTAATGGATGAATGAGCTTCAGAGAGCAAAGTAATTATATATTTAGCTTCATAAAATTAAAAATTATGAGAGGTTTGGTTAATGGACAGAGAGAGTATTTCAAAATAAACCCAACAATACAAAATCTGCATGACGAATTTAATGCTTTCAATTGAGTTTCTATGTCGCATGTA
Source organism: Papilio elwesi (assembly GCA_029849275.1). Lineage (NCBI taxonomy): Eukaryota > Metazoa > Arthropoda > Insecta > Lepidoptera > Papilionidae > Papilio > Papilio elwesi. Next base: position 7,429,717 of record CM056700.1, on the reverse strand, counting down.
TCTTTTGTTCCATGCCTTTTTGATATCTTTTTTCATTGTCGTCTAACAAAATGCGAAAATAACATGACGCGTGCTTGATATTTAGCTCACGATTCGCATGTCATTACACACAGTACTAAGCCAAGTCCTATGATGGGAATATTCATATTTATGTGGTTGGTGAATAAATAATTATTGTATGTGTAATTTAGGAATAAAATACTGGAACTCCGCAGTCTCGAGTCCCTAAAGATTAATTTAGTTAATGGATGTTTGGTCAACTAACGTAGTGTTCGTGAGGCATGTCTATCACGTTTTTCCATGTTCTAAGATCACGCGATATTGTATATTCTTGGTAATTACTTGTTGAGTGCCTTATATTATTTTGTAGAAATACGTCGGTACGCGTTGAATAAAAAGCTGTTTTAAAATTCCAAGTAGAAAGTTAAATTATATAAAAAAAATAGTAACTGTGAAATTTCTTTGTCGACTTTTGTTAATAAAATTTTATATGGGTACGTAAATATACGACTTAAATTCTTTATAGGTATAAAAACATTTATGATATCGCCAATGTAAATTAATAATTTATTTAGCTTGTTTAATTCGTTTGAGAAAATCCGATAGCGCTTATATACCGAAAATAAATAAAATTATTAGATTAATTATTTTGTCAATAACTTTGGGCCGTAAAGTGAAGACAAATATGTTTTACCTACGAATTAGGAAATGGGACTTTTTGGGATTATTGATGTTGTGTAATTATCCATTAAACAAATTTAGTTGAGAAAGTTTACAAGGGTCTTATTTTATATAAGTTGTTAAATTATCGGTACATTTTTAAACGAAAGCTTTTTACTTTAGTGTATAATTCCGAAATTCGATAAAATACTTTTCATAGATTAATACTAGATATAAAATGTTGCATAACACTATGTAATCTAATAGAATATTTCCTTTTTTTTCGCTCGGTTTAACATCCATCACATGCATGTAATGAAATTTTGCATGCTTAGATGTGGTTGGCTATGACTGAATACACCATTAAGAAAGCTTTTTTCATGCCAGTGGGTACGTACTGTATAATCGTACTAAAGACATGTCGTGGTGTTAGCAATATAATTCTGTCTCTCTAAGGAGTGTATAGTAAAATACTTTGTCACGCGAACTTGCCTTTGTATAGGAAAGTGTTAAATTATGTTTCCCTTATAAAAAATATTGTTATATCTTTGAAATTATATTATTTCTTTTTATACAACTAGCAAAAAAAAAATAATGCGAAAGTATGTCTACCATAATAACAACAATAAATTATCCTCACAATTTTTGCGCCTAAGCACGTCTAACCTAACAGCAGTCATCGGTCAAAATACAGCAGCTTTTGTGGTGTGACACATTTCCGCTTCTCATTATTAGTCAAACTTTATAAATAAAAAAGATATTGTGGCTGAGTCTGTATGAATATCGGTTTAATGCTTTCGATGATAATTGAAATTTATTCATAAATTATTTTATGTAGCAACTTGGCCGTGACCTGCTTTTTAGCCCATAAATGGTGTTTCGCCATGAAACAAGCAGTAGTTATAATTTGGTTTTCAAATCCTTAATTTCGAGAACTCATCTAGAATATATTATTTTCTTGTGGACGTAAAAAATATTGCGTAAGAGATATGTTGCGAATGTTGTTGCGTGTTAACGCAATCATTGGATTGCCTGCGAGAACCTCGTATAATTTTTAAGCTGTGTGATGTAAAACCTAAAAAATGATGTCTTCAACACAATTTTCATTCTCATTGTCATCAGTCCACTGCTGGACTTCTCTTATTTTTAACTTGATGATTTTCCTATACTACACCGTATGTTGTACTCCGTTTCATCGAGCCATCTATCCACCATCTCTACATAACTTCTTCTTTTTCTAAATTTTGGGGCACGGTATTATCTTGTTGCAGATGCCTATAGGGGGCGGTCGGGTGGACCCCTTGCTCGTTTGCCACATTTTATTATAAAAAAGCCCCTAGCCGAGTTCTGTTTTGTGTCAACAATTCAACTACGATCATACAGTTACAAGAAAGTTACAAGTTAAGTTTACAAAAATAAAGTTTTGTTACAAGAACTTATCAACTGATCTTAAACTTATTATTTAATGTACTAGTAAATTGAAATATGTTGATTTGTACGTGTTTGGGGAATTACAAATGCGCCCCGTCTATCCAGGAAGAGTCCATCCGGTGTATATGCGTTTCGGTCAATGAGTCAATATGAATAAAAAATTTGTAGGCTGTGATAAAAGGAAATTTTTCCAAGGTTCTGTGACCTCTCAAGTGCTGTGGTAATAGCTTACCCTTCTCAGGTTGATATTTAACCTTGGTCATCAACCTCCAACTCAGGACCGCTATTTAAACGCTTAGGGTCCATTTTGAGAACCCGCGACCTCAAATGCCCCGTTCAAGGTGGGGCAGAACCATATATTATCAGACCCAAGACAGGTTAAGTTAAAGTAAATTATCACCATGAAAAACAATCGGCAAGTTTTCCATCTAAGTGTGAATATCATGGACACTGCTCCATCTAAGGGACCAATTGAGTGTATTGAGCTTTGTGCTCTGGTTTGTACCTTAACAAGGAAGCAAAGGATATATCCAAGTACTATTAACGAGTCATTCCTTCAAAGTTACCACATGTTACATGTATTTTGCAAGGAATGGACAATTGAATTTACTTAATTTAATTTATCATATCATGGTATACTGAATGAATAGGCAAAATATTGTTTTTATTAATAGTAAACATTTGATATCGATTGACTTACTTGTAACCAGGCTTTAAAGTCGAATTTGGAGGTGGGGTTATTTTCGTTTGATTGCATTTATAATGCTGTATAGAATGTAAAAAAATATTTAAATGAAGTAGCGATGTAAAGACTAACGGTTGATTGAGATCCATTTCAGATTCTATTAATATCAATAGACTTACCGAAGGACTGCCAGGTGCAATAGTACGCACCAAAAAGTAGCTCACTATACAAACAAAAATCATTTTAAAATATGAACTGTATTATCAAGTTGTTCTTCATTGCTTTTCTTTGTCGCCGGTGGATTTCGATACTGAACGAAAAATTATACCCAAGGTTACCTGAGATCAAAGGTTATCCGATAAAAAAATGGGTCGTTTTTAAAACAAAAGTATACTTATATATTGTTCATTTGGTAAAAGTGATAGTAAATTCCTGCGGCTATGTTATGAAAACAAAATATCGGTAGATGTTTTATGCAAAAAGTCGAAACTATTCAAAGTTAAACATGTTGCTGACGCATGTTGCACATAAGTTCACGCAAACCTATAAGAATTTCTAACGTACCAAATACCGTCTAACGCAAAAGAAGTTTCAAAAACATCACACCTGATGTAGATGGGCAGGCGGAGGATAAGGGATACAGTATTGTTTCGCGATTTTAGATACCGCTTTTTAGTTCACCTTCACGCTTGTTGGTTTCAGTAATTAAGATACACAAATATAGATCAACACGGTACAAGCAGACTGCTATGATCTCACCCAGTTATATTCCAGGATTTTTAGTTGTACCGTTCCTTCCACCTTGATTACATAATGTTTATGGATTTTTTTAATTACCAACATTCTCATAATATCAGGTGCCTTTAAATACATTTTTCTTCATGATATAAATTATTTATAGTTTCATAAGACTTGACATCGCGTCACCACGTGTCAAAATATGTAAAAAATTAGTTACATGACATGACATTACTTGACATTGGTTACATGATTGCAAAGTGCACTTTATTTTCCTTGAAGTTTTTTTTATTATTTATTTACTGATAAAAAGTTACACTTTCATTTAAACTATGCCCCGCAAAACTGCTTACGCAGTTTGACTGCAGGTAACTCGCTTTATTTAAACATAGCTTATAAATGAGATTATATTAATATAATTAACTTACGTAAATAGTTACAGCATATTCAACAAGTGTTTTTTTAATAAGCTTTAAAATTTAGCAAGTGTAGGCTCACGTCTTATGTCCTCGGGTAAACTATTGAGTAAGTATGTATATATATTTGTATATATATTTATCCCTGCAGTTACTTCCCATTGTATATAACCTGCTCAAAATCACTGTGTTATAATAGTAGTAACAGTAAAATTTGTTACGATTATATAATAATAACGGAGTTGAGCAAAAAATAATTGTTTTTTTCTTTTGATCCGTTTCTTGATATATGATTCGATATTGGGACGGGCAAAAAAGGTTGCGGCCTTGTTGACTAAAAATAAGGGTACATACGAAATAATGTTTGGATTTATATATCGTCTATTCGTCTAAATCTTTTCAGTTTCTCAATCTTCTAAAGGGTGTGAATGAATTAAGAAAAAAACAATCAAAAATTTCTGAAAGTTTTTTTATAGTTCTTTTCCTGTTTTTTAGTCTTTCCAACCTTAAAATTTTGCTAAATTCTAGGGCAGATGTGAACGGTCTCTTATTTTTGTATTACAGGTTTTGTACACATTTTTTCGAATTGTTGTTAGTTTGAAAATCATTGGTTGTGTTTGTTTCAGAATAACACACTAGACCTTTACATTTCGCACCAGCGAGGTCCGTTCTACAAGGCCGAGTTTCAAACGGAACTGGACAGGAGGAAGTTCCACATAGCGGATGTGACGGACAAACGTATATTCATCTCGGTCATGCACACTGAGAACCTATCCAATTTGTACGTTTCGGAAATAAGCAACAATTTCACGCAGTATAACTTTGTACTAAGCTTGGAACAGGTCTTGTGCTACTTCCCCCAAGGCAACTGGAAAGATAGCTGGCTGGAGTAAGTGTTGTTAAGTTTTATTACTAACTTTTTACAGCAGGAAGAAGTGTATTGACGGCGGTTGATTGGTTGGACGCGGAAAGCGGAGGATCGCATATTGTGGAAAGTATTTACGTAAACGTGTAATGTCTAGGCAGAGCGCTAAACTGTATATACAATAATAAAATATACATTTTTGACGGATATGGACGTTCGTGACTCGTCGTACCCGGGGGTTCCGCTGGCGTAAAATCGTGTATCGAAGCTTTCTCTCTATCTTTCTCTTTGTAAAAACTGAGAGACGATATGTTTCAATGTTTTCGGCAGTGCAAACCCACGGTAAAATGTTTCCAATCCGGTGGATAAACTTTTAGGTGAACTTGCTTAACGTTCACCTTTACCGACAATCACTTATGCACCTTAAATGATTATTGCTGATATCTTAACTAGCGGACGCGATGCGATATCGTTCGCTTTCGCAAATTGTGGCGGGCAGTGATGTCATCTTTGCAGGAAATATCTCGCACAGTTAGCGATTGACACTTCCGAGAATTTTCTAATCGCATTGAAAAAAATAATAACATTAAAGTATGTAAATATTTGTTAATCTGTAGCTATGACATGGTCTGCGTTTAATATTTATTTCGAGTAGACTATTTTTTGTCTATCTCCATAATATACCGTAGAAGCAAAAACTAAGTTTACCAAGGTAATTAACACGGCCCATCAAAACTAATGTTTTTTAAGTTGTATTCAAATTGAATAAATAAGAGTGAAGTAAACCTTCGGACATAGTAATTAACCAAAAATAAGTAGGTATAAAACGTTTGAAACAAGGTTATCTTATTTAAAAGTAAACACAAATATAAAATTGTATATATTTTATTAAAAATATGCATATTCGTAGATAACATGCTACATATCATAAATATATATTTTTAAATGACATATTTACATCAGTAAAAGTTGACGTATAATACGTACACATATATATTTTAAAATCTTTCCATCTTAACCTTATATCATACAGCTTTAGTTTCTTTGATATTATTTTTATAGCATAAGGTAGCAAGCGAGCAGGGGGTCGCCTAATGTTTCGTGATCACCGACGCCATGAACATGTGTAACACGAGAGGAACTGCAGATGCAATACCGACCTTTAAAGAAAGAGTACGTTTTCTTCTTGAAAGACCCAAAGTCATTTTGTTTTGGAAAAACCGGTGGAGACAGAATATTCCACAACGCGGTTGTACGTGGTAGGAAATCATACGCGAAAATCGCACGAAAGTGGAATGCCAAACCTTGGAATGGTGTGGATGGTGTTTGGAGCTCTATCGTGTTGAGCGATTACGATGCCCAGCGACAGGAAAACTTTGGCTGTTAGTAAAATACCATTAGATTTACTGCTAAGACGTCGGTGAGCTTACATGGTGGGTTAATCGAAATAAGTTGTGATAAATAATGATATAAGAGATCTCACGTTGACATTTTAGAACGGTTATTTGGAGACTCAGAGGATAATATTAAAACATAAGCTCTCAACACCCTGCTTTGTGTAAAAAAAATTATAAGAAATTTACATACTTATTTTTATTTTAGAGACGTAACGGAGGATGCTTTCACGGATCTCTACCGTGTTGAAGGTCTGAAGGGCATTTACATAGTGTCCAAGGTCAACTCCAAGTCCCTGATCGCCAACATCGAGCCGGATCACCTGGTATCGCTCATTACATTCGACCACGGAGTCACTTGGTCGCCTATCAAGCCACCGGCGGAAGATGAAAATGGTAGGATTTTTACAATTCTCTTAATCAGAATGCTAATGGCGGAACTGACAGAATGATGAATGAAATATGACTCGACAAAAAAAGAAAAAATAAGGTGGAATAGATGAAAATTGATGCAAAAGGGAATAGCGGTACTTATGGAAGACGTACTGGGCCCTAAGCTACCGTACAGATATGTATGACAAGCACATAAAGTTAAGTATAAAAAAACGTTAAAGTTGGCCAGATGCGACAATACTGCATTATTTTATTAAAATAATGAACGTAAATATCAATGTAGATTAACCAATAACTAAGTTTCTTATTAAAAAACCTTCGCTTGTGTAAAAAAAACTCGATACCGTCAACACTGATAATATTTCAAGGAAGTATTGAATTGAATATTGTTTCTCTTATCTGTAATGGCAAATACGATAAATACGCCCCCTTTGTGCGCCAGAGAAGGAATTGTTGATCTAGGTAATTGGCATTTTTATTATGCACAATTGTTATATGATTAAGTGAAAGAACTCTTATTTAATATTTCTCAGGTTATAATAATAACGAACGCAATTTTAATCTGTTTGATTAAACATTAATGCATAATATTGTCTAAACCTTTTTAACAATCACACCATCTATTGGTAAACTGCATGAAAATATCGTAGCGACTTATTCGGTATTTTTGAATAATAAGTCATATTTCAGTCCCTCGTTACGTCTATATTTTTAATGCGACGCATGTTCATGCGGTTTTCAGCAATAGACAGCATGACCATGACGTCAAAATACATTATATCATTATAGGTTTTGTAAGAATTGCTTGAAATATTATAATAGGCTGTGGCTGTACGACGGTAACAAGTAATAGTTAATTTAAAAACCATAAATCTTGAGTGACTTTGTTTATCATCATTCATCTCATCGTCATATTAGTTATGGCAAAACGGGAAATAAATAAATATGCGCCCACGCCTGCAACCCAGGGGGGTAAGCAGAGATCATGTTTTTCATCATTGATTTCAATTTGGCGCGATCGTGGCACACGTCTTTCTCTTTTTTAGTAAGCCACTAAACCTGATCGATATACGTTTTTCTACCCACACTGCCACTAAGTTTTGTAACATAAATTTGTTTCGTTATTCTACCTTCATTCATACTTTTCTCAATTCTACACACTTTTCGGGAACGAATACGAAACTAAACACTTCTCGCATCTCTAAATTCAGCTTAGACTTCAGGTCGCAATGTAACCGACCTATAAATATATATTAATATTATAGATATATAAGATATATAAATGTGCACGAAAAAGTACATCCTTCCAGATCAGTCGACTAAAAAAAACTCACGGATATACCCTGCTATCCGTGTGAGCCGGGGCGGGTTACTCGTGGAATATAACTAGGGGTCCAAACTGTAACCACTGCTCATTTCATGTTTTTTTAAGGGTAGGATAGGATTGCTATAGTTTCCCTGCAGTGGGCAACTTTATAAAAAAGGCCGATTTATTATTATAGAATAGATGGTGTGTATACAATATTATATTTTTCAGGAAAGCCACTCAGCTGCGTCGACCCGAAAGATAGCGAGAAATCTTGTACATTGCATTTGTGTCAGAAATTCAGCCAGCTCTACCCAGTCACTAGGTAAGATAAACATTGTATTTATTTTCTTATCTGTCTAGAAATAAATACAAGTATTGAGTTCTTACAGTATTTAAAAGCGTGACAAACGTCGCTTCTGCGGCAAAGTGCATCTAATACACTTTTTTTGTGTCACAAATTCGAATTATGTTTAATTTGAATATGCGTTCGTATTACAAATAACGTGGTTATTACGTAACCTTTTGCTAATAAAGACGGCAAAATCAATTTTTTTTTAATTATTTAAATGTAACAATAAAAAAATAAAGTGTCTATGAAAAGGGCCATAGACATTTGACACTGCCAATTATTACTATTCTATATATCACTTCTGTGTAAAATTATAGTTCTATTAAATTGTAGTTATATTACCCAAGTATGTAATACAGCTTTATTATAGGGAAATTTAATTTCAATACATAGATAAAACTCGTTTAAGGATTTTGTTATACATATATATAGCCCATACTACTGCGCCTAGAGACTTGTTTTTTATAAAATTAAACCAACCCTCAAAATTAATGCCTCTTTGTGTACAAAAAACAATGGTATATTTCAAGTTTACATGGGGGGAAGCTAGAATAAAGCATAAAATTATAATGCATTAAATTCAATATTAATATTTTACTTTCATAAAAGAAACTAACTAAATGAATTGTGCTCGCATTTCGGATGACTGGACGGCCATTAGTAATGTATAAATGTATAAATAGGTGTACATTTTTTTCCAGCTTTGGATTAGACAAGTCAACAGTGGTCGATTCCTGAGTCATACGTATTACGTTGCTTTATCGACGCTAGAGTTCAATTTGTTTACAACGACAATGTTATTCTAAATTGCCTTGCAAGCTAAATATTTAATAATACCGATTAGACAAGCGATAAATCTTTAGCAGATCTTTAAATTATTTTATTCCAGTAAATTAACTTAAAATCTGGTTCCGAGTTGAAATATAGTCGGTATATGAATCGTGGCATGACACACGATTTCATGGATATAATTTTTTTATGATACCTTTTAAGCAAAGACCTTTTGTAAGAGGTAAGAACTTGTAAGGAAATGCGTTCAGCTAATCAGTAAATTTTATAGCACTACTGAAAGTTTAACGAAAGTTGAAATTTTTACAGCGTTTAATGAAAGTTTTTACCCTCTAGTATGGATGCGACTGTCTTCTGCGATTGTCGTCTACTAAAACATTAGAGTGAAGCGACTAGTCTACTATTTACTCTATTAATTTTAATCGAACGTTCCAGAATAAAATTGACCGATACAACTTGTCTCGCTATTTATCTTTTTATATATAGTAAATACCATCGATCCTTCACGGGCGTTGTCTAATCGTAATAATGTTTAGATAAATAAACAACTCGGTCGATCCTTGTTTATACGGCGACCTACAAGGAAGCCTCTATCGGTACACCAATGCTATAAGTAAATAGACGTTTAAATAAATACAACGGTCATCAAACCCGTCGCCTATGTGCTATATACTTACATCAATTATGTACCTACTCTGCGGTAATCATTAAATTATCGCTCACACACAAATGTTATCGTCTTGAACTTGACTCGGGGTCTTGAATATGATCCGTTTGAACAGGAACGTTGCAATTACATTATAGTATGTGCTTTGTTGTTCATTCAATTAAAAAAAAAAGTCTCGCAATTTCCAATGTAATTGACGTAGACAGATATAGTTGTTTGAGCTCAAGGCTATCAAGTTCTAAATGTGATAAATCATATACTGTACACAAAGTTTTGTAAGGGTTTTTTTTCTGAACGTGTCAGTTCGACAAAGGATTTCGAATCGATAATTTAGTTTAACCAATCAGTATTAGTTTAGCACAACCAATCATATTTAGATTCTAAATCGGACACTTAGATTTTGACCTACCATCACAGGCGTTCATAAGCCTTTAAGTAAATGTGAATATGCCACTACGAGACTATTAAGTATAATTTTACATTTAATCACCATCGTGTTACTTAAAAGCAGTTGATGTTTTGTAAATGCACTATTTTACCTTTTTGAAATATTCATTGTCAGCTTTAAACTAGGAAAGATAGGTACGGGTATAATAGGAGGGTTGACAAGCGTACTGCTATCTACCATCAGGGTTAAAATATGGGATTAATTAAAATTATATGGTAAAATATATAATATTTTTGTAATAACCCCTGAAAGGGATTCCCTTTCACATTGTTTATATGTAACTTTATAGTTTCATTTATGTATGTTGTGGTGTGCAAATAAAGTGTACATAAACCATAAAAGTTTATAAATATAAATTTATTTACAGCCCGCCTGGAAATGTGTTAAGCAATGCGATGAGGTAAAAAGTTTTAGTATGGCGAAGAATTTGTAATGAACTGAATAACATTGAATAGCTTGCAGTTGGTTTTGCATTCTGCACGGAGTTTGACTTGGGTTGCATCTAAGATATGTTACTTAATTGTTGGGAATAAAGCAATTGGTATTGGAGTATTATCATCACGCATTTAAATTTGTTTGAAAAATCATTCTAGTACCATTTTAGTTTCGTACCTCCATTTTGTATTCGTTTTGTCGTTCTAAATTAGTAATTAACTAGTGTATCTGTGTTGTTTCCATTAAATATTTTAGACGATTTACAATACTGAGGTAAATATTGAATGTAAATATGTATTGCTCACAGGTCAACAAGCATAATGAGCTCTAAATCTGCACCGGGTATTATAATGGCGACCGGCGTGGTCGGACGCTCCTTGAAGGGTATTCCCGGGGTTTACTTGAGCCGTGACGCTGGCCTCACCTGGAAGCGGATCCTTAAGGACTTTTACTTCTTCAATTACGGAGATCACGGCGGTGTATTGGTGGCTGTAAAATATTTCAAAATGTTGAGCGAAACCAAAGAGATACTCTATTCCACGAATGAGGGCATTGAATGGAATTCTTACCAGTAAGTAGTTAGTATGTATGAAGTCCTGTACCACTGGGTCATAGTGTAACTAAATTAAATTTTGAATCTGGTTTCAATAGGATAAGTATTTAAAATAAGTATGCTTAGCATCTTGCAAATTGCTCTTGGTTTGTAGCTTTTCAGTCTTTTCATCTCTAACGATTAGCATTTATTAAGAGTATAAAAATACATACATTTAATTAAACCGGGCTTATAACAAAATTCATAGAAATAATTATTTCGTAGATTTAATGTCGAAGATCTTCGCATCTACGGCCTCATGACGGAGCCCGGGGAGAACACCACGGTGTTCACAATGTTCGGTTCGGCGAACGAACAACATCAATGGATAATCATAACCATAGATCTGCAACACGCTTTCCCTCAGAATTGTACACCGGACGACTACAAATATTGGTCACCTTCCCCACCGAACACTTCTGCGTACTGTGTGTTAGGCACGAAAGACATATACCAGCGTCGTCTCGCTCACACCAATTGTTACAACGGCTTAGATTACGACGGACCCATCAGGAGAGAAGTGTGCGAGTGTGGTAGGCGAGATTTCGAATGCGACTTCGGGTTCGTTCTTTCACGTAACGTATGCGTGCACAATAAGACGTCCAAATACGATCCGTATTCAATACCAACAGATTGTCAACCGGGTCACTTTTATCAACGTACGAAAGGCTACAGAAAAATCGACGGAGACGTATGCACAACTTCCGGATACTTGCCCTATAACCCGGATGTAATTCCTTGCCCTCTAGAGGAGCCGACCGAATTCCTCTTAGTGGCTCTGAGAGATAAAATAGCTCGCATTGATTTATCAGATAATACGACAATTTTCCCAATCAAAAATCAACAGAACATTGTTGCCATTGAATTTGATATGAAAAATAATTGCATCTACTGGGCTGATATTGAACTGGATAAGATCAGTCGACAGTGCTTCGAGACGGGGCTCGTTGAAGAAGTAGTCGTCGATACGGACCTCGCTAGTATAGAGGGAATGGCTCTGGATTGGATATCAAATGTATTATTCTTTGTCGACGGAATGAGAAAGAGGATTGAAGCGGTAAGAACAGATCTATCTAGTGAGGGTAGAATGAGAGTAACGATCTTAGGGCCCGATGTGCTATCGAAACCGCGAGGCATAGTTGTACATCCCAAAGCGGGCTTTCTCTTTTGGACCGATTGGGACAGGAACCATCCTTCTGTTTCTCGTTCGAATCTCGACGGATCGCATATTGTTAGACTGTTTGAAAAGCCCATTGTTCAATGGCCTAATGGCATAACAATAGATCAAATGTCCGAAAGAATATACTGGGTGGATGCAATGGAAGATTACATAGCTAGTGCCGACTTACATGGACAGTATTTTAAGAAGATTTTATGGGACGACGAGAAAGTATCACACCCATTCGCCGTTGCCGTGCTGAAGGATAAGATGTATTGGGACGATTGGAAAGCCAAGTCAATATTTATAGCGGATAAGGATAATGGTCAAAATGTTATAACGATTAACGGTTCCTTCACCGGTCTAATGGGTCTGAAGGTGTTCGCTCATTTCATCCAACACGGAAGCAACGCCTGTTCTTACAAGAACACAAGTTGCGATACACTATGTTTGGGCGGGCCGGGCAACTCGTTCAGTTGTCTCTGCCCCGACGGGTTTGTGAAGTCTCACGGCAAGTGTTTGTGCCCCAATCTCGTTGAACCGTACGCCAATATGACCTGCCCCAAGAACCCGGGAGCTACCTGCGCTTCGGTAAGTATTGAATTTATATGTAACTTTTATGTTAATTGCAAAACTTACATGATCAACTCATTTATATAACAACTCATTATTTATTGTAAGATATTTAAACAGATTTTGTACTCATTAAATTCATACAACAAGCGTGTGATGATATATCACTATGATAATATTTTTTTTAGTTAGGAAGGTGGCAGTCGTGCAAGCAGTACACCCGATATTAGGCAACCGCTAACTACAGACATCTGCAACCGCTAACTATAGACATCTGCAATAAAATATTTCCTTTTCCTGCCTCCGTCGAAACCTTTTCGCTTTCACATCTTTTCCTCGTTAGAAAGTTATTGAATGGGAAAGGGATTGAAGATGGAAACGCAGAAATACTTCACACCTGCCTTCAGTGAGGTTACTACCTCGTACAACAGATGTTCTTGTTGCGGGCTCTACCAGTGTTAATTGTTAATGATATGGATGTTCCAAACATAGATGGATGTATATTGGAAACATCCTTATTTTGGTAGATCGAGAGAAAACACTTAGAGTATCTGTAACCGACGAGCAAGAAGCATGAAATGGTGGATGGAAATTGGACTGCCTTCCCTTCTTGGTTACTGTTAAAAATGCTTATTTATTTCATTGCGTTGTTCTCAGGATCAGTTCTCATGCAAGAACGACATGTGCATCGCTCAGTCGTGGCGGTGCGACGGTAATGACGACTGCGGCGACGGGTCGGACGAGGCGGGCTGCGTGTGCAAGCCGCCTCGCGTCTCCTGCGACGACGGCAGCTGCTACCTGCCGCAGTGGCGCTGCGACGGCGACTATGACTGCGCCGACTTGAGCGACAAGAATGGTAAAGTTTAAGCCATGTTACGGGCGTGCGTGTATGATCGAACGACGACTGCCGCCGTACCGGCTAAAAGTTGGTTAAAATGGCATTTTTCATAATTTATTTCTCAGGCCGAGATAAATAGACGTTACTAGGCCACACCTTAAGTGTGTGCCAAAGCAAGTGCTTATTAAGGATTTAAACATGATATTTGGACAAATAGACAGTACATTTACTTTCCAATACAGATAAATAAAATAAATAAAATTTCCGCACAAGATATAATATTTTATGTAGTTACGTTTTTTGATTTACTAACTGAAACCATTGAGGCATTCATAATCAGGAAAACCAAACTATTCTGAAAGCACAATAAATCCAAAAAAGATTTGAAAAAAGTAGAGAAATTAGCAGATTTAGTTGGTTTACCTTAAATCCCAGACATTAATTGAATTACGGTGAAATTTGTTCATGTTCCGACGTCAATAAAATAAATATCGGACGAAGTTGTGGGAACTGCTAGTCAAAAGTAAATGTACTGTATTTAATCGAATGTCATGTTTAAAACGTCAATAAGCACTTACTTTGCCTAAGGCATGGCTTAGTAAAGTCTATTTATCTCGGCCTCACTATTCGGGATGAAGACAAAACCAATGAATCGAATCTGTGCAGCCTATAAAACAAGAGAAAAAGCCGTGTAAGCACTCTCAAATGTGGCATGAGTATGATATACCGGTCAAAATACACAAAATGCTTCTATCATATAATAAACAATTCCTATATGTTTTTTTTTCAACCAGCGATCTGACGCCCTCATCCATTGCTAATAATAATAACAACCTATATAATAATTAAAAACACCCCATATAACTATTCACTTCACTCAAAGTGAAACTATGAAGTCTTATGGGATTGGACTTGAAGTGTTATTCACATTTTGTTGCCCCATGTACCTTGTATTTTTGTGTGTTTTCACGTGTTTGATGATAAAATGTGGTTTCTAGATTGCGTCAAACATAACTGTACTGAGAACGAGTTCCAATGCGGCAACGGCAACTGCGTGGAAAAACGCTGGGTGTGCGACGGCGATAATGACTGCAAGGACGACTCCGATGAACGCAACTGCACAGTAAATTATTTTATTTTATCACCATACAACTTTTATAATAACTACATTTAATTTATTTCTCTAACTGCTCATTTTCATTGCAGCTTGTTTGTTGCAATACCTAGTAGTAGTAGGGAGCTACTTTACCGCAACTCCACGACTAGCGCGTATTTTGCGTGCAAAATCTAACTCGAAGATAACCAGAGTGTTCACTTTTAAAATACCTATGTAATAGGTCCGTTCTCTTTCATGATAAAATGAATAATCGTACCTGATGGAAAGCATACTGATCTACGTAGAGTAGAGAGTTCTTTATATCAGGCCAAGTGCATGAAAGCAAGTAACATATATATATATATATATATATATATATATATATATATATATATATATATATATATATATATATATATATGTATAATGTAATTAATATTTTTAAATGTTCCTTTGATTGTTTTAGGTTCAAGTCAAGCCAAAATCAAGACCGAACATACAAGTGAACTGTACCGCTAATAGCTTCGCGTGCAACGACAGCTCCGGTCTCTGCATCCCCAACTCGTGGGTGTGCGACAACGAGACCGACTGTGCCGGCGGAGAGGACGAGCGAGAAGACCGCTGCAGGAACTCCACTTGCGCGCCATACATGTTCCGATGCCCCAGCGGAAAGTGCATCTATAAGTCCTGGGTAAACTACATATATAACAGTTCGTACAACGACAGAATCGGTCTCTGCATCCCCAACTCGTAGGTGTGGGACAACGAGACCGACTGTTCCGGTGGTGAAGAAGACCGAGAAGTCCGTCGCAGGAACTCGACTTGCGCGCCATATATGTTCCGAGGCCCCAGTGGAAAATGCATCTTAAGTCCTGGATAACAACTTGGTCCTGGAAAATAATGGTTTCTGCATCCCCATCAGTCAATTATAGTGATAGAACCCGCTACAACATCGGTTGCAAGAATGAGCCGTCTAGATCTCACAAAAGACAGCCGTGAAGTAGAAGTATTCTGCGTTTTGTCAGATGAGTGATGTGCCGGAGGCCTAATTTAAGTCCTATTGGACGCGCAGGGGATGAATAAGAAAATTATGTCTATTCTTATTTCTGTCTTTATTTATAAATAATATAATATAATATTTTTTAGTAGACTTTTGTAAGAATTTACTAATATTTCTTTTAACCATTCCAACTAAGCTGAAAAAGCTTGTGCTAGGATATGGTTCACGACAATAGTTGAATGGCGGATTCGAATCTACGACCTTATGATCGGCAGCCCGTACCTTTAACCATTAAGCAATAGGAAATTATTTATATATCCATTTAAAGAAATAACATTTTATTTCAATTAGGTGTGTGACGGTGAAAACGACTGTAGCGACGAAGAATCCTCGGATGAGAAGAATTGCACCTACGTCGGCCACTCTAAGCTGCTCCCTCGACCCACAACAGAGAGTCCATTCAGCTTCCCGGCGAACAGCTCTTGTTTAGACTGGATGATAAAATGCGATAACGGCATCTGCTTGCCTTACTGGTGGCGATGTGATGGTATCAACGACTGCGGTGATAACTCTGACGAGGTCGCTTGTGGAGTCCGATTTGTCGAACCAACGCCGATAAACAGACACGATACTGTGAGACAGAAATGCGGAAAGGCTAGATTCACTTGTTCTCCAGGTTGGTTCTGCGATTTTCTTACGGATGTATGGGAAACGATTAAGCGATTTACTGTTCGAATTTATGCGTTAATCGAACAAGTTGTCTAAATATATAATCTTCTATGATTTGTATTGTCTCTGTTGCATAAGCTATGTCATAATTACCTTACTTCTTTTTTTTACTTTTAACGTTGCAATGTACTCTGTGTCCTTATATTACCCACGCAAATTGCTAATGCGCCTGGCCGCTATTTTTGTGACGTATTTTCGTGACATTAAACACTCAGTACCAGGGTTGTCCCACTATGAGCAAAACATGCCATTGACATTATTCATGGCCGATTATGCCATCACCCCAATCATTCCTCTTACTCTTGCAGCCAACACTGGCTATTACTGGCCAAAGAGAATAATACTATAAAATACCACTTAAAAAAACTACTGGGATTTGACATTAGGTCATCAATTAATATCGTTTAATAGTTTAATGGATGATATTTGTGAAAAACTATTATTCGTGGCCTTTCTAAACACAATAAAACCCAAAACTATGATTACTAGAATTTTTGTCTGTGCGTTGTTTTGTGCGCGCTAATCTCAGAAACGGCTTAACCGATTAAGCTTAAGCTTCACTTGACATTTAGTGTTTGTTATATGTCAATCGGTTTATGAATAAAAAAAAGTAATATCATAAAGTAATAGTAAAATGCTATAAAATGGCTGTTCAGTTGAATAGGTTGAAATTTTAATAAACTATATATTACTTTAGTAAGTAGTAGTACGATATAGTTATAGCTAACTAGTCATAGAACACGCACGTCGGCGGGGCTTCCTGGCAATGGTAACAGCTATATTTGGTAACGCAGTATTATCACGTATATATGTATGTATTATATGTTTGGTTAGGTTAGGTTAGTAGCTTATTATTCCCTAGGAGGGTTGGCGTTAGGCAGGCGGTCGGCCGTAAAAACTGTAGCTAGAATCTATATAGTTTAGTATGGACTGCGGTCACAGTTTAAACAATCATATGTGATTGTTTAACTGTGCTGCGGTGATACTGTGTCGACCCCATCCATACGAGGGAAAAGGGCAGGGAAATGATGATGAGGTTAAGGTAGTATTAAGTAGGTAATATCATTTCGTTTAAGTCAAATTGCAGGGCGGGTGAAACTGCGGGGCAGAGATATATTACATAAAATTATCCCTTTTTAATATATTTCATACATAATCTAGCAGCCAAACAATATAGGACTTGCGAGATATGTTTTATAAAGCAAGTTAAGAAAAGGGAAAAGTAGATTCATGGCGTAATTTACTTTGGATAATAATTACTGGGTATTTATTTAGAACTAGCTGTTCCCGTGACTTCGTCCGCGTGGGAATCAATTAATATGCTCTATCGTACACATTATTCACTGGGGTAGAGTTTTTCTCAAAATTACCCTTTGGGTTGAAATCGCTCTGTGAGTTCTTGCCTACGTGACCAAAAACTATCACCCTTTCCCCTGTAACCAAGCGTTGTATTTTGAAGATCTCTCCTCGACCGGATCATGTAGTATTGGCTGAAAATTCTCGCGAACTGTAAATATATTTTCCTTTAAAAACATGCGTAACATGGCATTGTGCTTAGGTGTGTGCATCCCGTTGTCGTGGGTGTGCGACTCGCAGGAAGACTGTGTTGACGGGTCGGATGAACGCGGGTGCGGCGCACGGGCGACTGCGGCCCCCGCCCCGGCGCACGCGTGCGCCGCTTACGACGCGTCCTGTGGCGACGGCAGCTGCGTACCTATCGATAAAGTCTGCGACGGCATCCCCGACTGCGCCGACCGCAGCGACGAGGCGCATTGCACTACAGTTAGTATACACACACTTGCAAATACACTCACACGTTTACTTACACGAGCACGCACGTGTACACACATGTGCACATACACTCATACCTAATGAACACTGCTTATTTTATGTATTTACTACTAATGTGTAACATGTTAACTTTAAAGTTACAATAAATTTAACAGTGGTAGAATCGTGAAGAAGTGGTGAAATATCACTACCTCACAGAAAACAGGCTTGAAGTAGAAGTACTCTGCGTTTCGTTTGATGAGTGTGGTGCCGGAGGCCTAATTTCAGTCCTCTTCCCCTTCCCTCCCGTTCCTCATAAACGGGATAGGATGGGAAAGGGAAGAGGATTGTACGGGCAGGGGACTAACGGGGAAAAGGAAATATCCTTTTTCCTGTCTATGCCCTCTTCTGTACATTAAAGGTAGGCAACGCATCTGCAACACATTTGCTTGTTGCGGATGTCTATGAGCGCACACCTTACATCGGGTAATCCGTTTGTTTGTTTGCCAACTTCTCACATAAAAATCAAAAATTAATTAATATAAATGTTATGAATGAATCCTGATCTAAGTGGTGACCTTTACACAGACGAAACAACTAATGAAAGAATAATAAATAATTTTTACTTATTACTACAAATAAACCTTACAACGTAACGTGAATGTTCCTATACTGCGTGCGTACAAGCTCATTCCCACATAGACGTGCAAACAAACGTACACTTATAAACGCCGACTTTTTCAATACGGTTCAATAAAAAAATAAGCAAGAGGTTCATTGATGTTACAAATGGTATACATGAGGTTTTCCCTCTGACCGGCACATGTAACAAATGGATTGGCGATCAGTTAATTGTATTGTACAACATTGTTGCACGGTTCTAGTCGCGCTTTTAGGACATACCCTGGTATGGAGGACGCAATCTATATATATGTAAGCCTTCTACAAGATGGTATAACGAGGTAGACAAGGTTTCGGGGAGAGCGATGAAGTATCAGCTTTAATATTCCTTCTGTTCCAGTTTAACAAGTCATCGGGCGTATGCCCCGGCGAGCAGTTCGAGTGCGACGATGGCATGCGGTGCGTATGGCGTGGCTTGCTGTGCGATGGCCGCCAGGACTGCTATGACGGCACCGACGAGGCCAACTGCTCCAGCGAGGCCGACAACCAACACAATTACCACGTAATAAACGATTTTTTAAAACAACTTAAAAATTACCGATTGCATCGTACATCGTCTGTTACAAGGAGTATATTTACATTAGCGCAGCTTCAATTATATCTTGACCATTACGGCCGGCCGCCTGCCCGACGTTCTTCTGTATGCTGTAATTGATTTTAATGATTGTTTAACGTTTAAGATAAGCAAAATTCTTTATAATCTTGAAATCTAACCTGTGCCAACCAATTTGTGTAGTTTTAGCAATAGAATGCTACGTATTTAAATTTTACTAGTAATAATTACTATGTATTGTTACTTAGTACCTAAGTCTCGGTGTGGACCAGTCATCAATCAACTCGACAAGTTTCCTGGTATCGTGCTGGCTGGCGCAGCAGCAGACGGTGCTGTACAGCTTCCTGCCTGCTATCGCCAACGTCAGCGACGGCATCTGGCGCAACATGACATGGACCACTGACAGCGTTTACCGGTATATGCTGTATTAAATCATTTGCGAACTATAAAATAAGTAAACATCAAGAAAACACGACAGTTCATCTTCATTAAAAATTATATTGAAATGATTCTGCTGACGGCTTGCATTGCCTTTAAAATATGATAATGCATCTATTATCCAAATAAAATTGGTTTATATCGTATTACGAGACTAGAGGATGAGACACCGTGTCTCAGTGTGTTATGCTAATGATAATATAACACGGGCCTTAAGAATAGGTACGACCCCTCATATATTGCAAATAATATACACAAAAAATCATAAATCAATTATTTTAGTAATAAAATTGAAAAATCATTTTTTTTCAGCTTCACCGGACTAGAGCCGTTCACAAATTATAACGTGACATTTTACATCAAAGACAGCAAATCTAATAAGACGTACCCGTCCATGAAGTATGTTAATACTACAACAGGCGAAGGAGGTGAGTATTGTCTATGAAATAAAAAAAAATCAAATTATATAGTCTTCGGGTCTCTAACTAAATGGTCCGTGGATCCGGTTAACGGTTCGGGAACACTGTATGAAGTTGGTAAGGGGTTGAACTTTGTGGGAGCCCTACGTGCATTGGGATGCCATTTTCCTGATGATTATCATGACTATTATATTATATTTTTTATTCCTAATATAATCATTAAAAAAATAGAGAGAGGTGTCCTGTAGACACCCGGTTTGAATAACATTTTGGCATATATTCAAAATTGACAGCTGAATCAATTGAAAAAAATTTAGTTTCCTAGATGATTGTATCTCTAAAGTTATTGTCAAAAGATGTTGGTTTTGTGGCCTTTTTCATTGTTACACGTTTCGGTCTCACCCCTCACCCCGTATACAAACAAATAACATGCGATAAAGAATTCTGTTCTAAATATGTACAGTGTACACGATTTACCAACGTATCTTTTACTTCCAGTCCCATCACCCCCGCTTCGCGTGAGCGTCCGTCAGATGATCGGTAGCCGCGTGAACGTGATCTGGGACCCGCCGGCGCACCCGCGCGGCGTCATCCGCCGCTACACGCTGCACCACGCGCCGCCCCTCCCGCCCGCGCAGAAGGTGCTGTTCGTCACACATCACGAACCCGTCAGCCTCACCGTGCGGGGATACTTCAAGCCGAACACTAATTATTCGTTCTGGGTTAGCACACATCAACTATTTTACCTTTACTGGTACTCTTGATATTATAAATTCGTAATAGGTCCCTGAACTGGTTAATACATCGATTAATTTATAAATTCGTCGTGAAATGTTACTCAGAAATAACCTTATTTAATATGAATGATCACATAGATCTAACAACTTACATTATATCAATTATTTGTCCAACCAAACTTTTATCCCCTACTTCAGACCGTTAGAGGTGAATTTGGGAAAATTATTACTTAGCTTAGCTTAACTTATTAAATTATTGCTTTCGTAATAACAAAAGTCTTAGTGCAAAATTTCAAGTCTCTAGGCCCAGTTTCGGCTATGCGTTTATATATTAGTAAGTCAGTTTTTTCTTTTATATATTTAGTTAGAAAATGTTTTTACCACCTAGGTGACGGCAACAAACAACGCGTTCACATCGGAGTCATCAGAAGTGATGTACCTTACATTCGACGAGGTGGGCGACGTCGACGATCTGAAAAACGTCAGTCTCACGCGGCTGGCCAACAACTCGGTACTAGTGGCGTGGGACAAAATCCGGGGCGTCGACGGCTACATTGTGAGCACGCAGCTGCCGCTCCTTTACTCCAGGCTCGAGCCGGTCCACACCAAGGAAAACAACGTCATACGTTAGTTACACATACATACATATACCAACTAATTCACATGTGTACATATATGGCTTGAACAACTCATAAAAGCTCCAAGTTTTCGTGATTTGCAACAATGCTACCATACAGCCTACATAAACCATAGGGCATACTATACAGCGTAAATACCATAGAGCATGTACAAATCAGTGAGTAAAACTCAAGTCCCTCGTTGGGGCACTTGCACCAGGTTACTCCGTGTGCGCCGATACAGAGATACAAAGATAAATATATATAATATATAGTTTGTATGTAATACGTATATACTTTAATTAATTTCTAGTGAAAAACTTACCACCGGGCGTGAAGATCTTCATCCACGTGATGGCGTATAAGGGTTCCATGATTGGCGAGCCAATCACCGAGGTGATTATCACTGAAGGCGAGCGAGACGAGGTGCTAAATCTCACCGCGATTCTACTGGAGGAGGGGACCTCCGTGATGCTGACCTGGCCGCCGCCGCAAGGAGAGAGGTACAAGGGCAAGGAGCTGCAATACCAGGTGACCTACACTGATGCGGCCCATTGGAGGATACCCGCAGATTTGAAGGAGCAACATGGTATGTTAAATATACCTAATAATGATTCCCATGTTTACGCGAATACTGCACATTGAAATAAAACTGATTTAAAAGATTTTGTCGGAGCAAAAATAATAACTGAAAAAAGAGGGTGCTTCGCCAGCAACTTTGCCATCTCGAAACGTCGGGAACAAAAAACGTAATGTAAACGCGATAAAATCAGTAAAATTTGTTATATTCCAATGTTTCATGATCATTTTTTTTATCATTGGTATATGCAGTTATCTTATGTTTAATATTTTTACAGAAAGGAAATTATTAACAAAGAAAAATACCATAGTGATTGATGGCTTAGACGCCTGCGAGACGTATGTCTTCACGGTGAGTTTGCTCGGCGGACCGGTCGCCAAGTACAAGCAGGTCGTTACCATGGAGAACCCAAGGTAAGCATCATTTAACTTGTCTTAAATTAGCTTTTTTTCTCGATTTAACACTATATCGTTTAGGTCAGCGGTCCGCATCACGCGGCCCGCGGATATCCTATTTGCGGCCCGTAATTGTTTTGTAATCATAAATATATAAAAGTTAGTGTTAGATTCTAGATAGAAAATGTTATAGATTCTATGATTCAGACCATGCTTGTTAAAAGATTGCCGACCCCTGATTTACGTCATTACTTTGTGCTTAAATATGTGAGATTTAGTTTTTACATTACCTTCTAAAAGTGACGGGAAATGGGCTAAACACCAAAAATAAACATTAAGTTTGGTTAGTGTGATGTGTAAATCCATGCGATGATTAAATTTATGCCCGGAGTATGGAGGTAGCCATACTTCCTGTGGATTTTTTAATTTTTTTTTAATAAAAATCTTAGCAAATCGTGTAAATAATTTAGTAGCATGCTTTTTAACCGTTTAAACTGAGCCGGTGCCGCACTGGCTGGCTACCATAGTCATTAGCATTAACATTTAAAACAAAATATAAGTGTATAATAATTCCGAACCAGATAGTAAATTGTTTATTATGTTTCCTTTAATTTGAAAATATTGGCAAAAGGTTTTTTGGCGGCAATTGTATCAAGCAAAATGTACGTTTTATTAATATGGAAAATATTTTAAGTGTAGGTCGATTTTTAACATGCTCAACTTTAAACTTGTCTCTTTCAGGGCGCCTATAAACGACATTGACTATGAGTACAACAAGGAAAAGACAGAGCTTAAGATTAAATGGCGTATCAATTGTAACGCGCTTACCGAAGCTGTACCTTATATGGTATACTATTTTATTTTTTATATATTCACCTATACATATTATTTTTATGTATTTAATTATAATACAGTAAGTAAGATAGGGCCGTAAAGTCGGCCATGAACCGGTCAAGGTTGCGGGAGCCCACTGGACGAGGGCGGCAGGGGACTGATCTTTGTAGCGATCAATGGGGAGGCCTACGTCCAGCAGTGGACGATCATCGGTTGAAAAGAGATTTACCTGTACTATATACTACGAGTATATATGTACGTAATAGTAGCTTAAGTATACGTTTTTTATAATTCACCTTTACTTATCACACGACAATGTGGATAGGTTAATATTTAATAGGGTAAAGGCATCTTTAATTTTCTAGCAGAATTAACCTATCTAATATATAAGCAATCGGTTTGAAATGATTCAGTTATCGTAACTTAATATCATTGTGACGTTATTCCAACCGATAATAATATTGTTTTAGCTGGAAATAACGGAATTAACACGCAACAAAGTTAGCCGGTATGCTCTCAACGCTACGAAGAACTCGTCCCTGGAACACGTCATCGAAAACGTACCCGTGGGTGGAAGATTCAATATTTGTGTTTCGGTAAGTAAATGAATTCAATAAGATATAGGTCGGTTAACAAAAGCTCGCATCTTCACATACTCATTGCGCTTGTGTAGTGTCGGTGAATAAGGCGTGTACGTAGCAAGGTACGACGACGTACGACAAGCGCATAAAGTCTGTCCGTCTCACTCGCGCGCGGTCAAGCTTATGAGTATGAAGGAAGCAGTTATTGTTTTGGTTTTACTCTTTAAAAATACAGAGTGATGTTTTTTGTATTTGATTCAATTTACGATTCTTATTAGAAGCAGTTATTATAGTAATACATAATATTGCAAGTACAACCCATACAACCTTACTAAAGCCAGATTAGAGGGAATATTTTAAAATTCCTTTATTGTCAATCAAAATGATTCAATTTTAAACATACTGTATAGTAAAATTACATTAGTGTGAGTACTGTGAATGTGCCAGCTTTAGCTTTAACCGATATATAGTAATCTATTATAATACTATCGGGTAGAGAATTATTATTGAATGAATGCGACTCTGACTTCAAATTGCGTTTAAGTGTGTGTAAAAGAGAAAGAGGATATTGAAGAATAACCCTAATTTGGAATAAGCTTAATGATGGAAACGCGAGTGTGGCATATGCCTATAAATTTATATTCAATTAAGTGCTTAGAATTTGTTTTGGAATTTTTTATGCTATTCATATCACGGAACATTCAAAAACCCACTTACTTCACAGTAACATTAACGATAGTAACACTTCCATTTGTATGACAGGCGCACGTGGAATATGCAGCTCGGACCTGCATGGAGGTACAGGCGGGCACGCTGCCGGCCCCGCGGGGACTCGTTGCGTGGCTCGCGCCCAACGGACACCTCGTGCTGAACTGGCAACACACTGAAGGACCCGATATACCAAAGTTAGTAAAACTAAATTTTATTTAAAAAAATAACAAATTTTATGTTGTAAACATTTAGTAAATATTATTAGCTAAAAATTTACAATAAAATTGTACTATTCAAATAAAATGCTACTAGCTAAAATTGTACAATAAAATGTTAGGAGTCATAAGTGTGTAGTGTTACCTGTAGTAAATGGCGTTAGTTCAAAGACGTCTTCGAATCGCTATAAAGATCGAACCCTATCTAGTGAACTGCCGCAACCTTGGCGAGATTGACTTGGAATGGTCCTATTTTACTATATACCAGGATGATTAAAATGTGGAGTACAAGTACATACACACAGGAAGAATAATTGAAATATTGTTTTTAAACAACGAATGAGTGTAACGAAGCATTAAGTAGGAAAATATTAACAAATAATTGACCATTAGGGTCAACATTTCTTGACCGCTTCGGAAACAAATACATAAATAATGACGAGTTATTTTTAGACATAAGTACCAGATCATAGTATCGGAAAAGGAGATACCTGAAGACC
This sequence comes from Papilio elwesi, assembly GCA_029849275.1. Taxonomy (NCBI): domain Eukaryota; kingdom Metazoa; phylum Arthropoda; class Insecta; order Lepidoptera; family Papilionidae; genus Papilio; species Papilio elwesi. Next base: position 7,404,120 of record CM056700.1, on the reverse strand, counting down.
TACTGCATCCGACCGAGGATATGCGCGTGGAGGAGGCGGAGCGCTCGCCTCTGCTGCTAGCGGTGCCGGCCGGCACGCACCCGCTCTACGTGAGCGTGCGTGCGGTCACACAGGACGGCTACTACAGCGACCTCAGTGAAGTTAATACATGGACTATGGAAGGTACGGCCATTTTTTTTTTATTTTATGGAACATGTTTGCAAACGAGTAAGCGGGTCACCTAATGTTAAGTGACCGCTGACCATAGGTATCCTCAACAAAATTTTAACAGTGGTAGAGCCCGCAACAACATCTGTTGCACGAATGGGCACGCTCGACCGGTGAAATTAAAAAAATGGACACAGGAGGGGAGAGAGGTTAAACGGATATTTTCTTTTCCTATCCATCCCCTCCCCAGCCAATCCTCTTTCCTTTCTATCGTTATTAGAAAAGGATGGGAAAAGGAAGAGGACTTAAATTGGATATCTGGCACCTCACTCATCAGATGAAACGGCGGAGCATACTTCTACTTGACGCCAGCCAGCCAGCCAGGTGATATTTCACCGGTCGAGCCGGCTCAATCATGAAATAAAGTTTTTGCGAGCAACTACCACTGTTAAAATTTACACGTTTACTAATATCCTCTTCTTTAAGTACCATCTTCTTCAAGGTTGGTGATCATCAAAAGGCTACCTGCCCGCTTCTTCTGTTAACATGTGTATTAGACAGTTTTCTAACCAATTGTGTCACGTATAATACTACAGTCATTACGAAATCGTAACGACAACATTTAAATAGCAGGTTTGCGCGCCTAGACTCTTGCCATCACAGCTCTGAATACCGAACGAGTATTTTTTCCAAATCCTTGACAAAGATTCTTTAACCAGAATATTCTCCTTCAACCCTCACTGGCTATATGTAAAATGTCAATTGAATTTAAAACAATAAAAGAGTTGGGGCGTCGATTTTGTTTACGATGGTTGTTGTTAAAAACAATAAATATATAAAATAATATTATAAATTATAAGAGATTTTGTTTGGCTATTGGTATTGAATTCCTTTAGACATGGGCTCATTCTATCAAAGAGTCTAACTTGTGTTATAATATACAACGTATATACGTATGTTATAGACGCGCAAGTGGACTCGGCTAGTGCAGGCACGAGCGCCGTGTGGTGGGGTTGCGGTGTGGCGCTGGCGGCGGCGGCGGCGCTCGGCGCGGCGCTGCTGTACACGGCGGTGCGCCAGCGCCGGCTCGCACGCTCCTTCCTTCGCCTCGCTGCGCACACGCCGCGCTATGACAGCCGCCGCGGACAGGCCACCATCGAGCACGGTAAGTCCTCCATTCCACGCCCACTCGCACGCATAGACACACAATATATATACTATATAACTCAGACACGTAGTTAGACATACATATACAAAATATGTTTGCCTCTGTGGCTATCCCAGACACTAATATTTTTTCATTTAAATATTTACCCAAAACTACACATCGCAGAGTAATTGATTTGTAATTGTGGGTAAATGAGGCCTCCATATTCCCATGCGTTGTTATGGTGGTGGCATGTGGATGGTTGTAGGGGTGTAAAAAAAACGGCTGTTGAAATTGTACAGTTCGATACTTAGAAAGGGACTCGGCGAAGAGGGTGTGTTTGCAGCTAGTGTAGTAATAAAACACTAATCCGTTTGGTTAATAACTTAATTATTATGTCGAAAAGTATAAAATATAACATTCTTAATACTTGTTGTTGGTTTCAGACGACGACGACGTGCCTCCTATACAAGGGTTCTCCGACGACGAGCCGCTCGTGATCGCGTGAGCCGGCCACCTTGTGATGTAACGAAATCTTGTCATTATTAGTATTTTTTTATATTTATTTATGTTGATATGCGTAGAAAGTTTTAAACTAATTCATCTTACGTTATGGTTGTCGTTAAAAAGTAAGGTAAAAAATTGACACTGATTGTTGTTTGTTAATGACGTTTACTGTCACTAGTACAAGAGTCCAGCTGTCAATGTGTATTGACAGCTTCTGCCATGTTTCTATGACGTCGAGTTCGTTTGTTAATTGAAATAATAGTTTATGTTCAATTACAATTGGACGCAAATTGATCTCCTATTTAAAATGACAATGATTGTATTCTATCTAGTATTTCAATATTATATCGTCATTAAGACATTTCCTCTCCTTTGAACACATTAGATGAATATTCCTAATGTAAAATAAATAGAAATAAAAATATCGAAAAATATTTTAAAATTGTTTTGCTCCAAAAAATTGCTCACTGAAATAAATATATCCAAAAACATTAGATAATATTTTGTGTGATGTTTAAGTTAAGGGTTTGTCCAGATGATGCGAAATCTAAAAAAAAGCAATGAAAACGTTGTAATTGTAATTTTTGTAGTCGAGGCTACTAGGCAACAATTGTTTTATTTCTATTCGTACCACAATTTGGACTTATTAACGATTAAGAAAGACAGGAATCAATAAAGTAACTCAACAAAAAGCGGCATGGTAAAGTAAAAATTGTTACATTTGGTTCATCTGGTCAAAATCCAACACAAAGGGCTGTAAATCGTTATGAATAAGGCTTGTTTTATTGTGTTACTACATGTGAAACATTAGTTTACGTTTTGTTCTTTTTAAAATTGATTGTAATATTAGTGTACGGGACCGTAGCTATCTCATCGTGTAAAACTCAAGTTCGACACCAAAGATCATTGTATGTACACAACAAAAGTACATTATTAGTTAATTTAATGCTAAATGTAATGTGTTGAACTATATCATAGAAATGATGGTAACCCGTAGATAGACAGTTGATGACATTCCCCGTTGTAGTAAAATATTTCCTTTATTTAATGATTAGTTCCTAAAATATATTTTGTGCTGCATTTCTTATGTTTTAATATAGAAAGTAAATATATAAATGTAGCCACGACTCGATGTAGTAATACGGTTATTTTATTGGACAAATTTAAATTATTGTAATAATATTTAGGTCATTCTGACGCTGGTCACAGGTGTAACCGTATAAATATTGTGAACGAATTAAATACATTATAAATTACATAAAATTTGTTTATACTAGAATAGAAATTATTATACTAAGTAAATTAGTACTGCTCCGTGGCAGAATCATCAGCAGGCAGAGTAGACTAAGGCGGCAGTTTTGAGGCAAATTTTTGTTTTTTTTCAGGAGATTTCTTTCGTTGCTACCTATTAAACTGATAATATTAATTGTTCTTAGAAAAAATATCTAAGAGTGTATACACATGTATACATATGTATACACATCCGTTTCTTTCGCCCGATTTGCGGTGGCGCATGGCTTAAATTGAATGTGTGTGCATGTACCGGATCAGTCCAGCGACCAAGTCACTCCGAATGCACTCTGCCTGTCTAGCCTGTCGTCCGGTGAAAAAAAAACGGACGGCTACAAGCGCTCTGAGTCTAGTAAAATTTTTTTTGTAAAAACTGACACATGATCATACTAATTACGGGCGAAAGGTAATGTAATTATTATCTTGTTATGCAATCGATAAAATTACAGTCTCATTACCATAATTATTGCATTTACTATATCTGAACTCGGATATCAAAAACTGTAGAGATTGGTGGGGGCGGAAAATTGTCTTTTTTATGGAAGTAGGTGGCAAACGAACAAGTGGATCACCTGGCGTTAAGTGAGCGCTACCCATACACATCCGCAACGCAACTACATTGCATATGCGTTGCCTACCTTTAATGGACAGAAGAGGGGGATAGACAGGAAAAAGGATATTTCCTTTTCCCCGCTAACCCCCTCCCCGCCCAATCCTTTTCCGTTCCCATCCAATACTTATGAGGAAAGGATGGGAAGGGAAAGAGGACTGAAATTAGGCCTTCGGCATCTCACTCATCAGACGAAACGAAGAATACTTCTACTTCACGCCTGTTTTCTGTGAGGTCTTGGTATTTCAACGGTCGAGCCGGCCCATTCGTGCAAAAGATGTTGTTGCGGGCTTTACCATTGTTGTCTTTGCCAAATGAGTGAGAGAGAGAGATTTGGCACTGATACTGCAAGTAATCTTACGTATAAAGCTAAGAATATATCCTCATATCTAAATCCGTATTCACGGATTTAGATATGATGATATACCTTTTTAACGCTCCGGTGCTTCACTGATTTGAGGCACAAGCCCATTCCTCCTCGTTTATACCTTTAGCTTCTTGGGCTGTAGTGAATAATAATGCTTGCCAGTTATCATAGCAACGACTATTTGGACTGAAGGCGAGATTTTATTTTCAAATATCTTATAAAATACCTTTATTCCGTCAGTAGATTCTCAAAGAAGCCATAGCGCGTGTCGTCCATTCCAGCGGCCGCATTAGTACCACGACGTCATTACGCCACACAGAGAATCCCACCATGGAGAATATGTCGTTCGCTTTACATATCAGAGGTCCACCGGGCCCCGTCTGAAATAATACAATTTTAATGAATGCTTAGTAGAAATATATTTTCAATGCTTTTAAATTTTTTTTCAATGTCGCGAATATGAGCAACGTTCATACATTACGTGATGTTACTAGATAAACGCAAGAAATGGCACATAAGTTTTAGAATGAAGGAAGCAATTAAAAATTACCCTATCAACTTCTTACTACTTTCTTAAATCGACCCATCAATATCCTTGAAATTACAAAAAAAGGACTTTTTGAAAAAGTATAATACAATATTAACCTTTTACTTTGTTTTATTTTCCATAAGGACACAAAGGGTCATTATTAATAAAAATAACTATTCATTATTAATTTAGAGTGTATAATGTAAGTGTAATAAATACGTGTAATAATACATGATTTATCCTTAAAAATTACAAACCAGCAATGTTTTTAGTTTCTATAAAAAGGTAAATATTTATGAAATTTAGAAACATTAAGAAATTAATTTTCATATCTATTAGAAATAATTTTATTAGCAATTCCAGAAGTAATGTTGACTGTTAATCTGTATATAGCCTTATCAAAGCCCACCACCATCAAGTTTACTTAAATCAAGGTCACTTTATTATTAGTTTTAAAATTAATATTACAAAATGGTTTAGTAAAACTTACAACAGTAGTCTTAGAATCAACGGAAGCACAGAAGGTATCAATCTGTAGATCAAATTCGTCTTGATCGTTAGAAATTCTTTCGGCACAATTTTGAGGAGATAAAATTGATGCCCGCTGCCAACGTGGACGCTGTCGAATTGCTACAATTTTTTTTATTAGTTTAGTAATCATGTTTTGTTAACCCTATAGAGATAACCTACGTTGCAGAGGCGTCCGCGTCTTAATCTGGCCGTCAAAATCAAATACACTTGATTTGATATTGCAATTTTTTTAGTATATAGAGTATGACATAAAAAACGTTTTATACCAAATTCCATTCACTTTCTTTGAAGCTAACTTAATTTTTAAAGTACTAACTATTTCTTCAGACTGACAGTTTCATAGTTTTATAAGAAATATCTACTATTTTTATGTAATAATTCACTACATTTATTCTCGGTAATTTTTTTTGAGGTCTATTTATTTCAGTTTAAAAATAACTTAAATACAGAATTATGGTATCAAATCAGACCATAAAACAATTATAAAAAATATTGCCTTGTAAGCAATAACCGACCGTGTCGCCATACAAGGTTTCTCTCTAAAATAAACTGAGATGTCAATATGTTTTATGTGACTGTCTTGGGCAGTGAAAACCCACGGTAAAAGCATTGAAAGTGTGCCTCTGAAGTGCATGGATATCCTTCATTTAGATACAATTAAATATGGTTACCTTTCTTGGGTTTAAATTGGCTTATCGTCACCCTACATAAAGCAAAATCTTAACCTATGTCTAATTTTCTTAAAAAAAGGATGCCCAATGGTAAAAGCAGCTATGTTATCTATACATACACATATCTGTTTATTTGATCTATGAGGAAAGTTTGTAGAGCATAATAAACTCACACATAAGCGCACAACATAAGGTGAATATATTTTTTATTAGTAACGTGCAAAATTGCAATGAAATCAGGCGCCATAGGGTTGAAACGCTATTTTCATATGAGTTGTTATGAATACAAAATAAATACGTCAATGGTAAAAAAGAAGAAAAAGGGAATTATTTATTTATAAAAAAGTTAAAGATACCTTGGTCATATCCGCCCCATCCAACGAACATGCAGTCGTTCACCGAATCATAGTCAGACAAGCACGCCGGTTGGACGTGTAAATCCAATCTTAATGGACGTCTCCAGTACTAAAACATTATAAATAAATATGAATATGTTCACGACCGTTACCAATACAGAGAGTAGGCAGATATTCCGGATATCCATTTGGCACGATGACACCTCTCTCTCTTCCACATTTAAAAGTGGTAGAGCACCCAACAACATCTGCTGCACGAATAGGTTGTTTGGACGGTGAAATACCACGACCTCATAGAAGACAGGTGTGAAGTAGAAATATTTCTACGTTTCGTCTGATGAGTGAGGTACCGGAGGTTAGATTATGGTCCTCTTTCTCTACCCACCCTTTTCTGATAAGAAAACGATGGGAAGAGGAACCGGATTTGATGGAGGAGGGGATGGATAGAAAGATGAAACATTTTTTTCTGTTTATCCTCTCTTCTGTCAATTAAAAGCAGGCAATGCATCTGAAACTCATTAGCTTTTTGCAGGGTAGCGGACACTTAATATTAATATAATAAAAACGTACGCTCGTCGTTTACGGGCACTCATTATACCATCTTTCAGACACTAATATAATCGATATAAGTTGTCCTGTGACGTCCCATCCCCGCCATCGCTGCCACTCACTTTTGCCAAATATATTTCCGTCGTTAAACTTAATTTATTATATTTTCGTCGATGACACATTTTGCGTTTTAATTATTGCCTATGTTTCTTGAAAATACTATATACAGATTGAAGTTAAATTAATTTTATTTAATTTAATTAAGCGTTTATTTGCTTCTTTTGTACCCGACGTTTTGAGTACCATGACCATGAGTTAAAATTAGTTTGATTTCAATTTTGCGATTTCTAGTAAAGTTAGCTTACCTTTATGTACCTGTAAACTGTATCGAATATCATATGGTATATATATTATATCTTGTATGATATAATGCGAACACAACGCGACGTTTCGTGTAATGTAATATTCCACACGTGCGTCACTATTAAAACATGATTGTCTGTTTAAATGTAACATAGAGTTACTTACCAGCAGGGCTATGTTATAGGCCAGTTTTCCCGGTGTATATTGTTGATGCACACGGATTGATGGCTTGCGATATTGTAAATGCCCACGTTTTTCCTCTTTAAGATCCCAAGCTCCAGCTAAAAGTGTGATTTCGCCCTTCATTCTGCAGATAAATTAAATTAACTGTTGTTAAAATGTTCCAATTTAAGTCGTATAAACATTATGTCTCAAATATAACAAGTCGTATTTGTATCATCAAAAGTTAGTACAGTTTTATAAATAATGAATCAATATAGTTATAAAATTACACAGAACTATTGTCATTTATAATGGAAGATAAAGAAGTAAACTGAAAAGCAAGTCCATGTTCATATGCAATAGGATGTTAAATGCTTAAAGAATCCGTAAAAACCAGCAGAATGGTTGTAGATTGTATATATATGGTTGTGGAATTCGCCAGTTTATAATCGGACTAGTGATATTATAAACTATCAGCAAATCGCCCACTGAAGTAATAATTACCAAACATCGAAACTTCTCGACACACTTGAACTTTCGTCGATTTGTGAAATGTTATTTTGCTTGGTTTTGGTTGGTCTACTACTGCTTAACATATGGTGATCCGCTTGCTCGTTTGCCACCTTGTTAAATGTAACATGTTTAATGAAAAAAAAATCTTTTTACTTTTAATATGCGTCTTTCGAAGAAAAAAATAGCATTGTTGCATTTGACATGATGCATCAAATTGTGGTTAGTTCATAGTTAACAATTTGCCGTCAGCTTATAATGTAGTGAGATTATAAACTGACGACTATTACAATCGGCTGTCACCGCAGCAGATGATCCGCTGATGAACCTTTAATATATGTGAGATCTTTATATTTCCAGTTCAGCTACTTCATTTATGTAACAGCTTTATAAAATAATTTAATCTTTACTTACTCATAGGTACAGTCAGCGGCGGTGACTGCCGCGCGAGGATGTATTAATGTCGCGTAGCAAAGTATGCTCTGTCGCCTTTTGCTGAGCGTGACGAGCATAAGCCAGGGATGGGCCCCTCTTACTGATTCACCTAGCGTACTGTCTAAAATCAAAATTATTTTCATGTATGTAAGCAGTTTGATCGAATTTTCGAGAATTTCTCTATTAAACATACAATAACAAAGAGAGAAATTGTTATTCATTATTTCTTTAGAGTCCAATCAGATCCCGAATTTGATATGGAGCCAAAACCTCGAATACGATTATGGTTGCTATATTGATCAAAAGTCAAAGAGAGCAAAAACCTTCTATTTTAAAGAACAATCGCAATTTTAGTAACATTTAACCACACAATAAAGCTAAAACTTGTGCTCGAAAATGATTCAGTTGAATGAATAATTAGAATAAACTATTCCATAGTTCCCCGAACTTTCTCTTTCTTTTCTTCTCTATTCTCACAGTTTCCCGAATTATTACGCTGTTGGCGCTTTAAATGTTTATTTATATTTTGCGTTGCTAAAAAACAACCATAAATTGCTGGATAGTGTAAAACTAGTTACCACAATTATAAGCGTGCTCAATGTCCTCCATCGTTTTTCCGCAATTCTTGTACAATGGCTCTGTAACCTCCCTGTAGTCGTCGTAATCTTCGTCTATACTCGTTTCCAATTGGAACATTTTCTCGCCACTATCTGCAAGACTTTCTGTTGTATTTCTTCGTAAAGTACGTGTAGGAGGAGGTGGTTTTATTTTATTCCTTAAATTCAAAAGTTGAAATCCTTGCAGAACTAGAAAATCAGGATTTGAATGATAGCTAACTGTCTGACTTTGTGAATTAAGCATTCTCTCTGAGCTAGTGGAAAGTTTTAAAAGTCTAGGCTTAAAGTTTGGAGCGATCGATGAAGAACCTGCTAAGAAAAATGTATAATATAAATGCTTGTATTTCCTTAAAGTCATAACGATGAATTCCATAGACAAACTAAGCTTTGCGAAATATTGCTTGACCTGGCGCACAATGATGTGTCTTTTCACATCACTTATCGCGTATAATACAAAACATTTTTCAATGACGGACATCAGGACATTTAAGACGTGCATCTACTTAAGCGCCAGTAATTTTTTAATTTTAACGTATAATCTGCTACCGCGATTATCGAATAAAAAATAAAAAATATTTTACTCGCCTTGTCTAGGATCAATTGTTGAATATCCAAACGATGGAATTACTTCTTCAATACTATCAACATTTAAATTAGAATACCCTTTAAGTGGATGTACAAAGGACCAACTTGAAGGACTATGGTCTGAATACAGCCCAACTAGATTTGGTTTTGGTAATTCTGCTGTATAGTAATCTTTATAAGTGTACTCATTGTCATAATATTGTTGAGAGTTTCCTGCTTGATAATCTTCTTGTTTATGATTTAAATTAGGGCTTTTTATATTCAAATAAGGGTCAATATATTCATCCTCGTGTGTTACAATTTTCTGTGCTACCGTAGAAGCAGTTGTTTGTGATCCGTATTTTCTTTCTATTAGAGTTTTCCTTTGTTTTAGAGCTGGACTTATATTTTCATCATTATTTGATCGTTTTATTCGATTGTAGTTATAATGAACCCTACCGGTGAAACTTATTTTAGATGATTTCTGTTTAGTTACTGGCAGTATGCAGCAAACATTTTGAATACTAATTAAGTATTTTAAAATGTTTAATCTAAAAGTAATATAATATTATAAGACCGCACAAGACGTTTACTAATAATAATAAAAATACGTGAAAAGTTACTCACTCCTTTTCTGGTATATAAGGGAATCCATTGCAGCGACTACATTCCGATTTCTTCATATAAGTACAAATATTTTCTGATAATGACATGTCAACTTCTGTATTATTTGATATTTTATTATTTAAATTCTGACTTTTGTTAACATTTTTATGAAAGTTTTCAGATGGTATTGTATTATTTTTGTCATTTTTAAAGGTTACCGCGTCGTCCGGGAATACAGAGTTAAAAACATCTTCTTTATAATTTTCGTTGTCATCTTTAATATCACCAAGATTGTCAATTCTATTGTTGTGTGTTTCAGCAGCATTTGATTTGTTTACAACTTCCACTGGGTATATCAGTTTACTGTCATCCCTGAAATATATAATTGCTTCAATATCTTCTATTTTTTCTGTCGTATTACTAACTGTTACATCTTTTTGCGTAGTGTTGAACAAGTTATCCCTAAACACAACTCTAGCACTATCGTCGGTATCAAACTCTCCAATATCTTCAAATTTAGGTTGAGGTGGCTCCACTTTATACAATTTGGTCAACTTATTATTCAACCACCAAAATTCGCCATTTATTTGAGCAACGGCCACTTTAAACGTAATAAAGTAAATGAATAGTATTGTCAACATTATGAAACGTCGTGTTTTGTGCTTGTTAGCTCGGGAAATGCGCGCGGCTCATATATTTACTGGGGCAAAAGTTAAAGGGCAGGATGTTGCGACAAGTGCAGCGAGTGCAGCAATTATCGGGTTATTTTCAATGATTTCGTGCGCTGTTAGCTCTTCTATTATTCTGCTACAATTTTGTTGATTTGCGATCAGCGTGCGTAGTGTTCGCGGCTACTTCGTGTGACGGAAATTTGCTGTCATTCACTGGCTATAACTGCGACTATTTTGATAAAGTATAGTTGGCAGATAAATCATTAACGTTTATGCTCTAAAATAAATAAATGTAGCGGGGGGCTTAAGATTTTGTTAGAACTCTGGACTTGACTTTCGACTGACTTTATTCTCATCTTTTGCTTTTTCATACATCAAACCTTGAAATTCAATAAGAGGTTACGATTTCAATGTGTTTTAAATTCGAGTTCAAAAGTATATAAAAAATCGTAATTAATTATTGAGAATATTTTGTTGGTTTGTTACATAACTTTGTGACACCTAAAAAAAGCCATAAAGTTTTTAATCTTTTCGATTAAAAGTTAGCCACAGACCCTACACCTGAAGTCTTCTGATTGTTACAGATGTTTCTTTTAAGCTTATTAAACTTGATGAGATTTTTATGATTATTATGAGATTTTTTTTAATTCTCAACTTTTTAATTCTATAAAAAATGTTGGAAGAGAAGTAGTCGCTGCTAAGAATATTTTTAATACCTAATATACATGCAGTACAATTTTTGCATGTGTGTTTTATTTGCTGACAGTATTAAATTGATTAAGTAATAACAAGAACGATTACAGTGCGTAAGTTTTCTAATTTGCAAATTATCATTTGTCATGTTTACGATTTATTCATCCATGACCTCAATTATAACGAGATAGTACTTTTTAATAGGAATAAATAAAGATAACACCGTGTATTCATCGTGTTTTGACTTGGCGAGGAAACTAGTGAATATTATAAGATGATAAAGGTCTAAGCACTTGTGAGATTTAAAGTATTTTACGTTTATTTATTCTCATATATCATCATATTAAGATGTGAAAATAATACTCACGGTACGTTTTATACTCAAGAATTACATTTTCAATAAAAAACAGGCTAAACAAAGGGCATTTTGTTATAATAATAACAATTAATCTACTTAGCTTATATTTATTTCTTCTTTGTTCTTTATCCTTACATTACAGTTTATATTGGTTTTGATAATCTTCCAGAGCCTCCGCTATATATATATTTTATTTTTTTTAAGAGAAGGGGGCAAACGAGCGGCGGGAACACCCAGGTGATCAACGACGCCCATGGACACCCGCAACACCAGAGGAACTGCAGATGCGTTGCCGGCCTTTTAGGAAAAGATAGGCTCGCTTCTTGAAGGACCCTAAGTCGCACTGGTTTGGAAAAACCGCCGAGGACAGACCATTCCACAACGCGGCTGTGCGTGGCAGGAAATGTCCAGAGAACCGCACTGTTGAGGAATGCCAGCCATCCAGATGGTGTGGATGGTACCTGGCAGTCTGTCGTGTCGTACGATGACGAAACTCGGCGGCAGGAATCGTTCCAAACAGTTCTTCGGAACACTCCCCGTGGTACATACGTTAAAAAATGCAGAGGGAGCTGACGTCCCTCCGCAAGGCCAGAGTATCAAGCCGATCGGTAAGAGCTCGGTTGTTGACGATTCGAGTCGCTCTCCGTTGTATGCGGTCAAATGGAAGAAGCTGGTATTGGGGTGCTCCCGCCCAGAGATGCGAGCAGTATTCCATGTGGGGCCGAACTTGCGCCTTGTATAGCTGAAGGCGGTGGCCCGACTGGAAATACTGCTTTGCTCTACTGAGTACACCCAGCTTTTTAGAGGCCAACTTGGCCTTGTCTTCCAAGTGACCACGAAACTGAACGTCACTCGATATATCAACGCCGAGAATACCGATGCTGGCTGTGGCAACCAGAGGAGTGCCCTCAAAACGTACATTCGCGACAAAGGGTTCTTTTTTAGCGGTAATGGCGCAGACTTGTGTCTTTTTGGGATTGAAATCAACAAGATTTTGTCGACCCCAATCCGAGACCTAATAGGATCTCCATTTCAGACACAAGTTTGGTCCGGTTCTCAGCGGCAGTAGCCCGAGAAACGTTAGCGCGGGCCGTGTACAGTGCATCACACGTGCTATCGTCTGCATAACAATGGATGTTGCTAATTTGCAGCATGTCATTGATATGCAGAAGAAATAGGGTGGGCGACAGTACACAGCCCTGTGGGACACCAGCATTAATTGGTTTCGGGTCAGAGCATGCACCGTCGACAACGACCTTGATGCTCCGACCCTCCAAAAAGCTGGAAATCCAGGCACATAGTTTCTCGGGCAGCCCGTAGGAAGGCAACTTCGAAAGAAGTGCTTTGTGCCACACCCGATCAAAAGCCTTGGCCACGTCCAAACTAACCGCCAGGGCCTCCCCCTTGCCCTCGATTGCCACCGACCATCGATGCGTGAGGTACGCAAGAACGTCACCAGCTGAGCGACGCTGACGGAGGCCGTACTGACGATCGCTTATCAGCTGGTGCTCCTCAAGATACCTCATGAGCTGGCAATTGATGATCGTTTCCATGACTTTCGAGAACAAGGTAGTAATGGCAATCGGCCTGTAGTTGGACGGATCTGAGCTATCACCTTTCTTTGGGATCGGGTGGATTGTGGCAGTCTTCCATGACTTCGGGAAAATGCCTAAGGAGTAGGACAACTGGAACAATCGCGTTAAAACCGGTGCCAACTCAGGAGCGCATGCCCTATGCACGATGGGAGGAATACCGTCAGGCCCACTCGACTTGTGAACGTCCAGAGATTGCAGCACTTTACGCACTGATCTCTGGCGAAACTGGATCTCGGACATGAAGGTGTCACCGCACAGGATATTCGGCGGTGAAATATTAACACTACCTTTATAGGAAGTTCCACTATGATTATTCAAATGAACTTTGGCAGAGCTATGTCAAGCTGCTATTTACTATGAGTTATATAATTTAACACTATTTGCTCAGAGTATCTACTCGCTTGTATTATTAATACGCTATTTTTATTATACAATACTGTTTTGTTATTATTAAATTTATTACAATTCTAGAATATCTTATAAATCATAATTACAATTATATAAATAATATTGAGATACTTATAGTATAGTTTCTTTTGGTCAAAATGTCGTGTCAGAAAACGTCTTGAAACATTTTAATTGGTTCTCTATTTAAACTTCTCTCTCTTCTGTTTCACTCATACTCGTGCCACACTGAGATAGATAGAGCCTTCAGATTTCCTTAAATACCTTTACATTTCTTGCTACTTCTTCATACATAAATTCTCCATACTTAAATATCTGCTACCGTTTAATGATTTGTACATAAACAATTATGAGTTCATCTTTTAGTTATTAAATATGTATACAAATTATAAAACTATAGTTCATAGTCAGAAATTGTATTATTGATTTGGACGATTTTTTTGAGTTAATGTTTGGCGATTTCTATTTATAAATTCTTTTATTTACAAATTCCGCTCGAAATTGATTTGCACTAAGAAATATAAGTGTACTAAAATACTTGTGCCGTGACCTGTATTCGTATGGTTGCAAAAGAAGACGTGGTGCCGACAACTCAAATAACTAGCCCTCGTGATGAATCATTAATTATGAGAACTATGCGAATTCATTTTTAATGCCAGATAACATTAAACAAAAGCTAAATGAAGTGGGTGTAACTGTAAATGCACAGGTGCGGTAAAAAAAAGGCTGAAGGGGGAAGTATTACCCTTTTTAGACAAGCTAATGGTCCAAAACTATCTACAACTCTCCGACAAGCTCGCGTCGATTTACTATGCATCGATGAGTGGAGGACATGTTTATATGGTGCAGACAGTCTAAGAAGAGTCTATCGTCAAAGGGGAGTACGATATGCTCAAAGTTGCAAAGAGGAACGTGTGCCTTTTGGATCGGATCGAGTATAGCTTGGGGTTAAATATCGCTGACCGGCCTAACGGAACTTGCGTGTATCGACATGGTCAGTCCAAACGGCGGTAGCGGTGGTTTGACATCACTAGCACTACTTACAGAGATTTTGGAGGCTCACTTGGTGCCTTACATTGGATTCTTAGACTCTGTCAAAAACACAAGCAACACCAAATTTATAAGATTTGCTCAGTGTAAAATAAATATATTATATTATAGTAAATGTCGAAGTAAGCTCGCGACAGCGGTAGCAAAATGGAATTGTATTTTTTAACATCGCGGTATAACCGTCTTTCTATTTTCTTTCCCGGCAAGTTCGTTAAGGCTCCGAGTTACTGTCTGCGAGGTCCAAGGCTTTATATATTCTTCATTCTTTGACAAATTTCTCTTTGTGAACGCATAAAACTTTTTAAGTAGAAAAAAGTAAATTCTGAATTCTTTTATTTACCTTAATGAAGGTAGACAGACAAAGGACATCTCCAGTTTCAAGGAGTTTATTTTGTTCCGTCATGATTACACTTTGTACTTTAGGTAATGTGACACTCATTATTGATAGCATATATCGTTGGAAAACAGAAATGTTTTTGTCTTAGCTAGGCATACATTTAGAACAGTAGTCTCCGTTTTTCATAAAATAATTTGTATAAATAAAATTCGATGACAGATTCTTAAAGCTCCGAACAACATCGTCGTAAAGTTTGCGGTAGTGAAAGAATATATTGAAGTGTTAATAAAGTAGTTAAGGGAAACTTCGAAGTGCTTACAAAGGAAGCTTTGCTGGCTGAACTTCCGAAGCTCCTAAATTATAACAAATGGCTCTATATATCAGTTTGTCGGACGAGCGGCGCGGTGTGCAGGTGTGCTACTTGATAAACTATTTAAACTATCATTTCCTTCCTGATTACTATTTTTATAACTTATACCACATAGCAAACATTAGTATAACAATAATAAGCAATAAAAATCTTAAATAATAAAGAAATATAGTAATAGTGAACAAATAAATGTCCCGTGTTCCATTCAGGTCAACCATTTATAGTAATCTTATTCGTTATTTTTATCTATTTAAATTATCTTAAAATGTACGAGAAGTTATTATTACAATAAACAAATTACTAAATACACAAAACATGTTTAGTAAATGAGTTTGGAGTACCGCGTAGAATCATAATGAGGCGAGCGTGGTCCTCCGTCGAAGTAGTTAAACCATAACGAGCTAAGCGACAGCAATTTTTAGTGGTGGCGACACAAGCTGAGCAATTATTAACTTTTCCACCGTTCATTGTCTCCATATAGCTTATTTAAAGCAGTTTAAATGTAGTATTTTTGTGCTTTTATATTCAAATTGCGTTTTGATCGCCGATGTAGTTTAAACCTTTTCATGAGGAATATATTAGGAGTGGTTCAAACTCGAAGTCAAACACTTTTGTAGTGTGTGAAATAATAATATTTTCTTACACACTACAAAAGTGTGATTGGAAAATCTTGGGGGGCAAACGAGCAGCGGGTTATGTGATCACCGACGCCCATGAACATCCGCAACACCAAAGATCCTGCAGATGTGTTGCCGGCCTTAGGAAGGGAGAAGTACGCTCTCTTCTTGAAGGGCCCTAAGTCGTATTCGTTTGAAAATACCACTGGGAATAGATCATTTCTCCACTGGGAAAGCCCGGACTTGCCACGTAACTCCAACCTCTAAATTTTTTTCCTTCGTGGCAAGTGTTTCCAGTCTTTGTAACCGTAAATAAACAAATAATAAATAGGAAAATGATCTTCGATTTTTAGTGGCTCCCAGAAATAGTGGGTGAACCTGAACATTGTGTTTATAGTCCATAACAACTGCACATATTTCCTCTCTCTACCCATCATTCGATATCCTTTGACTCGCATTGTTTATTTTCATTTTCCCATATAAAAATATTACGTAGCAATTCAGCACATAGTAGTAGGTATTGTAGTTAAGCACTACCTTATATAAAAGTAAAAAAAGGCTGTTAAACTGGAAAAAAACTAAAAACAGCGAACGAGTAGCGCTACGCTTTGTTGCGTTTGCAGTTTTCCGTGTTGGCGCAGTGAAGTGGGAAGCTAAACAGTTCAAAATAAAACAATTTTTAAGGGCTCAATTTAACCTAACATGTTTTTTTTTAATGTTGGGAGGGGTCATAAGCGAAACCGGAATGATCCAACCACCATTCTGTATACGATAAGGGGTTCTGCCAGCACTTACTGCTTTTGTCTATAGGATAATTTGAGACGATGGCAGAAGTCTTGGTAACATAGTGCGTAATTAATAGGATTTCGTACGTTATTATTACGACCTTTATTTTTTTTACACACTGCCATCTGATCCCAAACTAAGCAGAGCTTGTGCAATGGCAACCAGATAACTGTTATAGTACATATACTATTTTTCTTTTGTAAATACTACATACTTAAATAGATAATTACACCCAGACTCAGGACAAACAGACATGTTCATGCACACAAATGTCTGTCCTGGGTGGGAATCGAACCCACGACCTGCGGCGTGAAAAGCAAGTATCTTACAAACCACGCCAACCGGCACGTCTAATATATATATTTAAATAAATTAATTTAGACAAAATACTAAAAAGTTACTGAAGGAACAATTCCTTACGTAAAGTAATTCAATTCGATGAAGTTATGCAATTATAAAGATTGTGTATAGTGGAATGCCACCATTCAGAACAAAAAAACGAGCAGTCATTGCGAACTGTAACGTAAAGTGAAAACTTGAAATTATGACTTTTTATGGAATAACGTGGGAAACGAGTTTGCGGGACCGCTACCCATAGTCATCTGTAACTAGTAAGTGTGTCGTAGATGCGTTGCCTACCCTTAGTTGACATAGGAGGGGACAGACAGGACAGAGCATACTTACTATATTTTCTTATTTATCTATCTTTTTTATTTATCGAGCGTGTATGCGTAGATGTATGGATGTAGAAGAAGCGAGAGAGACATGCCAGGATCGCGCCAAATGAAAACTCATTATCTCTGGCTTACAAGCGTGACTGCATATTCATTTATTTTTATTTATTATCTCCTCTCCGTCCTATCCTCTTCCACTTCCCACCCTATCCACATCAGGACAGGGTAGAAACATGAAGAGGATTGAAATTAGGCCTCCGGCATCTCACTCCTCAGACGGAACGAAGAGCATTCAACTTCACGTCTGTTTTCTGTGAGATCGCGGTATTTCATTGGTCCAGCCGACCCATTCGTGCAGGCAGATGTTGTTGCTGGGGCTCTACCCCTCTTCACGTAGATACGTGTCTCTGTATGTAATAACAAAATATTTTCTTTCTATCGAATCTTCTTCTTCATCATCGTCATTTTCTTGTTCATCTACCTCTTCCTCGTCCTCATCATCTTTATAATCTTTTTTTCATCATTGTCATCTCCATCTTCTTAATTTTCTTCATCATCATCATCACTTACTGATTTTCTTTATGATCATCTTCATCATCATCACATACCTTTTCTTCAACTCATCATCCACTTTATCTTCTCCATCACCTCCTTCATCATCTTGATCTGATTGATAACCATGATCTGTCGCGAGTGGTATTTCCAAACCAATACGACTTAGGGTCTTTCAAGAAACGAGCGTACTCCTTCCTTTAAGGCCGGCATCGCATTTGCAGTTTCTCTGGTACTGCGGATGTTCATGGGCGACAGTAATCACCTATATCAGGCGACCCGCTGATCGTTTGCCCCTTATTCTATCAAAAGAATACTATTTACTATCATCAGCTATCATTTTTATATTAGCAAAAGTGATTGATATACCAAGTATATATTCACCTTGGTCTTAAATTGAATACAAATTCCCGCACGTAATTGCCTTGTCGGAAGGCTTGTGGTCTCTTTGCCGCCGAAGCCTTCGTTACGGACGCGGCCGTTTCGGTCAAGCTTCATAAACAATGGCTCTAGCTTTAACATAACAATTTAATGAAGACTGAGAAAATACGATGTATTCAGTTAACACATGGAGTATAGTTCTGCATGAATGCGTTTAACGAAAGCTAGCCACGACAACAACTCAACGTCAGCTATCAACGACAAGTCAACAAGGTTTAGATATTCGTTACTTTATTATGTTAATTTCTGTATATGGTAATTCCAGTGTCATACAATATCGCAAAAAGTTAATAAGAAAACTCACTAAAACAAGTCGTCTCGATACTAAGTCTAGACAAGTTTTTAATGTAATAAAACGTTAGCCTTCTATTTAAATGGAATGAATTGACTCAATGTTGCAAGGCGTACATTCAGCAGAACGAGTTTGTTAGCTATTAAAATGTGGTTGACTCAATGTGATAAGGTCAGAATTT
Source organism: Papilio elwesi (assembly GCA_029849275.1). NCBI lineage: Eukaryota > Metazoa > Arthropoda > Insecta > Lepidoptera > Papilionidae > Papilio > Papilio elwesi. Next base: position 7,385,137 of record CM056700.1, on the reverse strand, counting down.
TTATATTTGTGGGAATATTTGTTATTTCTTATCTATATTTTGTTAGTGATTTATAATCAAGGAACGAATGAGAGAAATTGTTAACAGTTAAAAGTCTAAGTCATATATATAAGTCTGTAAAACACATTTTAATTAATGCGTTGAATATAGCGTTACGTAATATTTTATTACATTCTTATAAAAAAATCATTGAAAGAAAATAGGTCAAGGTCGAGACTCAAATTTAAAAGCTTCGAAATTTTGTCGTTTATCACATTATTTAAACAAGCTGGAACAGCTAAAGGGCTGACGTCGTGCTACAGGTGAGCTAATGGGGCGTTCGGTTCGCTTTAATCTCGCTCATATTTTAGAGTTAGCGCCAAGCTCAAATAAATCTTCGTTAAAACAACTTTGACGTGCAAAAACAAAATTAAGTCGCGAGCATTTCTCCGAAAATAATCGTATTCTTATCCCGCATTATTCTATTTCATTAAAATATGTTTCTACTGAAAGACAACCTTTTGAATAAAAAATAATTCGTAATTCATAATTTATGCCCTATGTATTTCTAAAATAATTCTTAATAATCTTCGTTATTAATGAATAAGTTTGTGCAGTTTTTATTCTATATCTTTTTGATATGTTATGCTGTGAGTATGGCTTCTGAATAAATAAATAAGGTTCAATCAAGAACCGTACATTTTATTATACGAAAGTAAATATAGTTTTAAAGTAATAAAGGAATAAATTAGCCCTCGGAACAAAACAGAAGATTTACTGAGAGAACTGCTAAAACATCTATTAAAAATAGTACATTTTTAAAACAAAACGGTAAACATTCAATGTCCAAGTAAAAAGCGCTATAAAAATTTGTTGGCAATCGGCTTCAGAACAAAATACACTCGCTTCGTTTTTACATTTAACTTCGAAAACGTTCGAGGATAACTGTAACCGCTATTGATGGTTGTATGCATTTGGTTCTGTGTCACGAGCTATTCAATTCGCTTTTGCAGTATTTAATCCACAATACTAAATTTTAGCCATGATCGTGCGTTTAATCGAAAATTATAATATCTATCATAGGGTGGTGGGTGTTCGTGGTTTATACGTGCTACATTTAAATGTTGCTTAGTTAGTTTAGTGTAATTAAATTAGGGGGTTTGGACGTTGAAAAAGACTAAGACTATAGGATAAGGGGCCGAACGAGCGGGGCGCCTAATATTAAGTGATCACCGACGCCCATGAACATCAGCAACATGAGAAGAACTGCAGATGCGTTGACCTTCACGAAGGAGTACGCTCTCTTCTTGACGGATCCTTATAGTATCGTATCGAAATACCGCTAGGGAAACTTCGTTAAATCATGATAAATCTATCTGTATCCTCTGTCGTATGTATGTTCATAATCCAAATATGTTAGAATGAGACAAATGTGCTTATTTGCGTCAGCTGTTCACCTCACGTCAAGTGACAATGGCCACCATCATTGATTACAGGCAGAAGGGCTACCAATGTGTTGCCAGGATTTTATAGAAAAAAGGAGAAAAGCATACAGGAAAAGTGAGATGAGTAAAGAATGAGAAGTGGTTCGGACCTGTGACGTCACTCGCAATACGAAGCGACACCCCAGTTCTGTGTAGTCGTGGCACTTCTTCGATTAGCCGGCACATTCGTGGGACTGCTACTGCCAACTCTACCAATGTGTTATTAATGTACCAGTAAATTAGTTTTAAGGACTTTTGGTATAGAGATATTTGACTTCTTTATCATAAAAATAAAAAGTTAAGACTGTTAAATATGAAATAAAAATTTGGTACAGAATGGAACAGAAGATTTGATTTTGTTCACTTTAGCCTTGTGACTATTTTGATGAAACTTTGAAAATAGAAATAGGTGTATCAAAATAATTATTCTGCGTACATTTAGCGACAGAGACCAGCTAGTAAGCGCATACAATATACAATGTGTGTACGTATTCGTATGCTTTAAACAAACATGTTTGTACGTATTAGAGCCGGCTCAGATCACAAGAGCTTGTTTGTTGCTAAATACATGTCTTCGTTAGCATAATACTTCTCCCGATCATTTGTATTGTTCACGTCAAAAGGAAATGGGACGGGATTAAAAATTGATATATTCCACGTACTGAATTAATCTTATTTTTTCTGTTATATTTACTTTTTTATAATAATAACTAAATGTGATCAAAGACATCACATTTAGTTATTGAATTATATAGCAATTTTAAAAACTTGTTTCATACCATGCATATTTTTTTTTAAGCTGGGGCTAATTTATTAGTACAATTAGCATATTATTTGACTTAGGTCTGATATTAAAATAAATAAATATAATTTTTATTAACAAAAATGCTTTCTTTATATAATAATATTATTGTATGTGTGTTAATAGTCAATATTGCGCAGGCGCCATTGATCCTACCAGGAATTTCTTCTCATAGAGAGGTTATGCTTCTTTCAGAATACTAATCAAACTTCAATCTCAGCCAACGTTGACCACGAAACTCTAAATTTGTTAGGCGCTAAAGAATTTAACTTTAGCCCCCTTCTCCATGATGCAGCGCTTTTACAAACTTTCCGTCTCGTGCTTTGACGTTTGCATTAACTTATTTACAACTTGGAACTTACCAAAGATTCAAGTCCCAGAAGTTTATTTACCTCTCTTAACTTCATCTTAGACTTTCCAAAGTAAAGTTTTAAGTTTCGGTTATTTTAACTTTTAAAATAAATTTCGCGAATATAACTTACAACTAAATTCTCTATTTTGTTTATTTATTACATTTTTTATTATAAAATAAAACGGCGTATGATATTAACAAGCTGTAGACCGAGCTTACTCTATGTTCTGTCTGTCATCGTAACATCATGTTTTACAAAGGATATAAGAATTTGAATAACGTATATTGTAGCTGAGAAAAAAGCGTTATGTCACAGAAAAACCAGTAAGATTTTGCAATTTTTGCAAATTATCTATCGTTATTGATTTTTATCATTCATCAATTGAATTGGTACGGGTTCTAAAAGTTTTATTGTTTGTCTAGGTACGTTACGGCATTGGCTGTAACGTAGGACAAATGGTTTGTGGATGGTTAAAAGCACATGTTACCGCGCTTTGGATCGAAAAAAAAATGTGCATTGCATGTACACTTAAGTTAGTTACGTGTCTGTTACGTGAAACAATTGTTTTTAACATCACTTTTTGATAAATTAAACTTTAGGGTGTTTGATGTACTGTACAAATAAAACTAAAAAAATGATGATTTATATGTTGTCTCGCATTTCCGGTTTGACGGAAACGTATGAGTACGGTACTGAAACGTGAAGTTGTGTAGCTGACTTTAGACAGTAAGAATCTTTATAAGCACGTGTCAAATAATGAGACTCAGTTTTTACTCCTGTCAACGGTAGTGACACACCTCTTGAGGTCTGAGCCTTGACTAATTGTTATAAGTAGTCGCATATAGTGTAGTCAAAACATTGGGCTACAACCTGTGTGAAAAATCAGATGAAATGAAACTTTTTTTTTTATTTCAATGAGATTTAAATTATATAATATTTATACCTAATATGTGGTTAAAATTCGGAGCAGAAATTAAACATTAAACATTTACGTGTCAACATTTATATCTCCCGAAGAAAAAAAAACACGGAACCTGCTTCTAAAATATACTAACAATGTTCAGTCAACAGGTAAGTGACTCCGGATGCTGTGAAACTAAAATTCTAATTAATAAAAAATATACTATAAAGTAAAAAAGATAAAGTTTGTTTGTACTTTGTAATGTTTGTTTGTACTTTGAAAATTGTTTTATTTAAAAAGGATTAACTCAGCGTTCTGTGTTGGGAACGGTTTAAAACAGCTCAACTGGACTTAATAAGGATAACCAACAAGCGTTCCCAAATTCTGAATAGTTTAATAATACCGTACAAACCAAAAGTTGTAGTGAAATCTATTCTTCGTTAAATAACCGAAATAATGAGCAAGTTGTGCTCAATACGCTTTTACTAGTTTCCTTCTGAGTCTTAAAGATACATCATCACTACATTACAATATTACACATCACGCACAATAATTTAATTATCTTAGCACCGTACAAATCTGAACACAGCTAGTTTCAAAACGTTCGTGTACGATAAAATCAGATAACGCATAAACCGCAGTATTACTCATATATGTTGAAGTTCTTCATCCTAATCTCAAAAGTACGCTAAAAGTTGGGATATTGTCCCTCTCCTGGACATCAAAATAGGTGGAAGTGACATTTTACCTGTTTAAAAAAAGCGTGTAATATGTTTGCTTCCGTAGCAATCAAAAAATTGTTACTAAAGGCGTCATGAATTGTATTCCGAATACCGTATCGGAAATTGTGTTTGAAAGAGGATGTCATAATGTCTGCATTTGAGTTGGGTAAATAGCTTGGACATGTTTATATATATATATATATATATATATATATATATATATATATATATATATATATATATATATATATATATATTTAATCGAAGGTAACAAGCATAGGTGTATAGAATATATACTGACTAAATTGGTGTAATTGTTAGGCGGGACATTGAATGATAGGAATAAGAATAAGGAAAAAGCAAGGCAAAGGAAAAATACATTTTATGACTAGAATTGAGAAAGGTATGCTTCGGTGGTTCGAGCATGAAAGATGATAGAAAAGAGAGTAACGAAACAAATTTTAGTTGCAAGTGAGTGGCAGCGTTGGCAGTAGACGTCCAAGGTGGACTTATAGACAATAGATAATATATATTCTATACCCCCCGACCAGGTTCCCGCCTTGTCGTGGCGGTGGGGCTCAGTAACTGTGGTCGGGGGCCCACGGTGAAGCTAAGAGGAACCCAACTGGACTGGCCGGTCCGTTAGGCAGGACCGGCCAGTCCAGGTAAATTCACTTTCAAAAAAATCACTTTCAGTAATAAAAGTACTTGTAATAAACGTACCTTTATAATTTATTATATCCTTAATTTCGGGCAATGACATGATTAGCACTGATTGTTAGAAATCTATGACTAAACACCTTGACATCACACGTAGGACATTTATATTTAGTGAATTTTAATTTCTTGAAGCGTTTCCCAGATAGAATTTTCGACTTAAGTCCACTAGACTGGAATAGGTTTTAATCATTTGTGACGTATAATTATAAGTGTATAATATTGTTGGCTTTTTTATTGTTTGGGTGCCGAGTGTTTGATGAAGCTCAGATCGATCTCTGTTATTTGATAGACCGCAGGCGGGCGCCGGCGGCGTCGACCCTCGCTCTCAGCTCCATGCATACTTAATCGAGTGTCGAATGTTCTTTTTTACTTTCATTAAAAACATTCAATAGAATTCTTTAGAGCTTTTAGTAGTTTAGTATTATTATTGCAATGCTATTAAATAATAAGATACATTTGATTCTATAACACGTAAAAAAATAAATTTAAATGGAATCGCAACAAAAAGCCCTAGATTGTTGTTATTGTCAAATTACTACTTTAATACAAAAATTTAAAATATAAATAAAATATATCTACTGCACATTCTGGTACTATGTGAATAACCTACATAATAAAACACAATTTTTTTTAATTTCATATTTTTTGTTCACTTTCATGTTATTGAGAGACGAAATAATTTTGTGTCAGACAGAACATCAAAACTGATTATAACTGTTTCAATGACGACTTGACGAGCCGCTGTGAAATTTGAATAATATTCAAATTCGGTTCCGACCATTAGTTCCGTCTGTACGAGTTAAACACGTCATTAAACCAGTTCTATAAATTGCAATGTAAATTGTTTCTATTTGTAAAAGGGAACTACCCTTATTTATCACTTTTTCAAATATATATATTTCATTTACGTTTATGTAAATTATTTCAATAGCCAACGACCAACTACGCATGTACAAAGGCGAATGAGGCGTGTGAAATGTAATCTAAAAATGAAAATCAGCCTATCTATGCCTCTGAGTTACTGGCATGAGTGTTTATTTAATCTTTTATTTTTTGTGTATGAATGTGATATTGATAGACATCTTTAGTATTCAATATAAATTTTTGTGTATGCGATACAGTATGTTTGAAAAGTCCAATTTAGTATCAAAAATGTGTAGTATTAACCAATATTTTTCTGATATATTTTTAAACACTGACACACCCTTGTAACGTAGTGGTTACTATCTTTCCTATATTAAAGAGCGTACTTTTCCATTGTCCATTTAATAATAAAACAACATTTAATAAATCCAAATATACAATGTAATCACTGGGACCCTAACTTCTTTAAAAACATTTAGCTTCTTAATGAAAGGTTAATATTTTACCGGATAAAAATCTAAAGCTTTTACTTAGGCATTATCTTATATAATAAATACATCAAGCAACTTTACAGCCTTGATTACATTTCCTTTTTCACTTTCTCTTTTATTTTATGCTAGCTGTTGCCCGCGGCTCTGCACGCATTCGTTTCTAATCTTCCTCGCTGAACATTTTTGTTATTTGATTTTACTTTAAATAACTAATAATAGGTCAGTGTCAAAAAGTCTACCAATAACAGGTGCAGGTATGTTATTCTCGTATCACATGGGACTATACGCAATTTTAATATAATAGCGGGTTAAAGGTCCACTATGTTATTTTCTGTATCCCTGACAATGTGTGCGCAAAATTTCATGACGATCGGTTGAGTTGTTAAGGAGTTAAAGCGTAACCAACAAACAAACTCACATTCGCATTTATAAAAATATGACGCTGTGAAGAAGGTTATTGTGTATATTATCTGAAACTCTGCATCGAGCTGCTTAATGCGAGAACAGTTCCTAGGTTAAAATTTAATGATTCGATTCCAAGATATATTAAAAAATCACTTTGGTATTTTTCCATTAGGTACATGGTGTATTTCCTATAGTATCAGGTATCTGATGATTGGATTGTGATTGTCATACGTATTTATCTATCTTAATTGTTTTAAGATTACACGTATTAAGATACGTAGATACATTGAGTAGGTAAGGTTAGGTAACGCCCGGTTCCTAAAGTATGATCAACGGAAAAATGACGGCCAGCTAGCTGTCAAATGTCAGATCAAATGTCATTTGAGTTTCTAGAAGCGTGATCATCAACTTATTTATTCTTTTAGAAACTGAACAGTAATTTCCACCGAGCAATGGGCTGCCCAGGGTACCAAAATTCATTATGTAAGTTTCTTTAATTTTAATAAACTTAAAATATAAATGTTTCTTTTTATTAACGAAGTTAATTTGTAACACATATTTTACAATAAAAAAAATTCCCCCGCCCCCCGATATGTGGCACACGTATATTAGAGGAATAGTCATACATTTCCGTGCGCCCAGTATTCGTAAAACGTTCTCGAAAGTTTCGTTCTACGACGGTATTAATATTAGTTATACTGTCCTGGAACACGACTCTCGTCTTGAACTATACAATCACAAATAAACGCTTGCGAGCTCGCTCTCACGGAAAGCTAAATGGTGCTTTAACTGAATAGCACAATTATTGTGTCACTGCATCATCCCCTTGTATGGTTATTATGGAAACAGAACAGAAATTGTACTCAGATGAAAGTAATTTAAAACATATATACTTTTTTTTGTATTACAAAAAAATGTTAACAGTAATTTTGCTGATGGGAATTTGCAAACACTTTACGTCCCCACAGAGTGTCCCGGTATAGATCTGTGGAATTACGCATTGAAGAGACAACTCCAGAGGATGCCAGCTTCTTTCTATTTATATATAACGTCTACTGCTATTCGTACCATTGACATGCAATAGTTAAGTGCACTGAGAATAAGCTGGACTTGCTTTTTTTGTTTGATATTGAGTTATTTGTCCCATTTTTCTAATGTAACCATTACGGTTTATCAAAAATATAATCCTGGTAGTAAAGACTGCAAAAGAATATCTAAATATGTTACTTTTGCGATACTTAAATTATGTAAGGTTACATAAAAGAGCTAGTTTTTCTCATAAAACCCTTAATACTTAGTTAATTTACGCTACGGCAATTTTGTATCTGAAATATGACTTCATGAAGAACTCGAGATAAATGCCATTAGTGAATGAAAATGTTTGTTAAAAGAACTAACACGCATCGAAACAAAACCTAAAGCACAAATGTAGGAATCGAAAAGTCGAATCTTTTAAATACTAATTTCTAAATGTCGATATGTAAGCTTTGCGGACTGATTTAAATATTATATATTTCGTAGTTAAATCAGATTTCAGAAGCACCGTCAATTAAATAGCGTTGTTCAAAATACTTACTGCATAATTGTGGCCAACGCAATTCTCCAGTTAGTATTTGACAACATAACGCAACTGTACGCAGACTCTGTCCATATTACTATTTGGTGTACTCACCACATAGAAGTTACTTAACGAAAGCAAACAATTTATTTATCAGAGGCAATAATAACAAAAGCGTGGTGTACTAACACAATTTTAAATATACCCCGTGGAATCAATTAAGCGCAGGCGGCGCCACAAGTTGTACTTTAAGTGCAGCTCTTTGCCTTACTTAACAGGAGTTAATGTTCTAATTAGGGTTATATTTCGTAGCTGAAGGTTTCGCTAAGAAACGACTGAACTCAGTTAACCATAATCTATGACTAACGTTTGCATCTGCCGCCTAAAATGCCTTGAACCTGCTCAAAGGTTTGTTACTTTATGCATATTTACTGTATTGGATTTTTGGCAAAGTCATTCTTTAATAAACACTATTTTTTATCTCGAAGTAACGGAAATCCATACAACGGATTTCAATGTAAATTGTATTTCTGATTCATTATTTATCTTTTCCATGCAATAACATACATTATTCTAAAATCCTTCAGCACTAAATATTCAGCAAAATTCTGTTTTATTTCCTGTGAGTAGGTTTTTCATATACCTTTAACGCTAATAATTTTAGCTTAAGCATAATTGGTGATGAATTTTAAAAGTCTAAGTGAAACACTTATTCGAATTATTATTATAACGAACAATTAGACTTAAGATTTAGATTATTTTACAAAGAAAACATAGTTGATAAGTGTAGGAAAAAATCACCGGTAGAATTATGTTTCACACTGTGACTATGTAAATCATATTCACACACCAAGTGACAGAATTGCTTCCTGCACCGTTGCTTGCGCTGGAGTTTGAAAAGTTATGACCAAATTATACACAATTACTGCTAATGTGTACAATTTCCACGACCTCAACTACACACAAGGCGTCCTCCGTTCAAATAGTTTATACGAAAGTTATGTCTCAATTTATGTATTTTAAAGCATTTATGATTTATTCACAAAATAGGGCAATCAATATTAACATCCTCTTCTGCAATCTTTTGCGCGGGCAGTCATCTTTAATGCTATATATCAGCCTGTCTTTCACGAACTCTTCGCGTAAACTTTGAGATTTACAGGTCAATGAGCTTATTTATATATTTGTTGATGAGTGGATATTTACTTTACATGTAGGAGTCAAGGCAAAGTAAGTGCCGGCACGTTGTTGTATGGAGTATAATTTATGAGCAAATTTACAATGATTGTAATCGCCGGCGCGTTGATGATGCGACTGAAGTACGCGCGCGGTGCGGCGAGCGACGGCTGAAGGCGCCCCCCGCGCGTCTCCCCGCAGGCGGCTGTGTTGGGTCCCAACAATATTTTTATATTGTTGACCTGCACAACCGACGTCTCTTTGTTTAATTGGATTGCCTTCATATTAATTTCACAACAATCTCTGCATCTACTCCATTCTTAGCTTATATTTATTTAATATAACGTTAACGAAATCATTGTTGAAGCGAAATGGCGGCGGTGGCTGTAACGCGTTATTCATTTGCAATATTTCTTCTTTAGTTACACAATGTTAATATTTATAACTTTTCACTTTCTATAATCTAACGTTCACTTTTGCATTTATTGGACATAAAATTACTACTACACTGTTGAATTATTTTTTTATATACGAGAGGTGGTAAATCAAACACTTGTAGCTTATTGACTGATCTATTTCCATACCTAATTACTAAACTTATTTCCAAGTACTTGACAATAAAGGTCTACAAAAAAGTCTGCAATAGCACATTTTTATCTTTTAACGATAGCTTACTATACCCATTCTAATCTCTTAAAAATGGCCACGAATAATGCAATAATTGTAAAGCTATTTAAACGTGTACAGTATTCATCCTTATCAACTTAAATACGTTGCAATTAGCATTTCATGACCATTATGATAATTCCTAACACCATATAATTTAAAGGAACATCTTAGGAGTTATAACAAAATAAAAATGTCAGAGCAGTCCACAAAGTGGTCAAACATTTCTAATGCGGTAAAAATATTTGTAAATATTGTTGTTACATTTACAAATATTTATTTATTTATTTAATTATATGATAACGTATGCATTGAACGCAAGGGACGACGGCCGCTGCAACGTGTCTGTAATGAATCAGATTTTTGTGATCGATGGCTCTTGAATAAACACTGAATAACTCTCAAATTAACATTTGCCGTGCGTCGAATGACAAAGTAATTTTGATATAAGCTTAAACAAAGACCTGGTATCTTGGGTAATTAAAATTAAACGTATTTATGGCAAGTTGTGAATCACAAGTTTTGACATTGATGGATACGTTTAAGTAACAGAATGAACACATCAAAAGTGATCTATACTATACTATAATATTATTATATGATTAGGTAATTTGTTAGTTCTATATAAACTCAAAAACTATTGAGCCTTTTTAAAAAGTTCTTTCACTAATAGAAAGTTCGGAGCGGAGCTTGGGCGGTTCGTTAGTAAACAATAAAAATAATAGGTGCAATACTATGTGGTGGTAGTGGTAGTTTGAAATGTTTACCGAAAATAAATAAAGCTTTAATTGTTCTATCTATCTCTATAAAAGGCAAACATAAATAACTATCTCGGTAATGATTTGCACAGATCCTTATGCATTAAAACCTTAAAAATATTTTACCATATGCTATAACATTACAATCAAATAGTTATCACCAAACCTACTTTGGTGCAATTAAACTTTATCAGGGTTGTCAGACGCAGCGGTTACTGTTATTTTCTTTATTATAAAAAAACATTTTAAAAGCTCGAAGCTGCAATTTATAATGTGCTGAACACGGCTTCAGCGTTCAAGTAATAGCGAATCTTGCAAAGTTATAATGCCATAACCTTGTAAATTGCCGTACCTTTGTCACACATGTGCTTTTAACTCGGAATACGAGTGCTTGTTAGAGCTAAGTAAACACTTTGTAATGGGGCGCGTAAAACATATTAAACATTAATGAATAACCTTTGCTGGTACATACAGGTGTCCGGAAATGGCATATACAGTTTTCCAGGCCGAAAATATGATTTAACCCAGTTTACCTACATGCAACGTTCTTTAGTTTGGGAGCTAGAGGACTTTAAAGATTTCAAAGAACTTGAAATGTCTTTAATACATTTTATTCGTTTTTTAATCACGTGTTTTTACCATCTTCTTATGGATTAACTCACTTAATTTCCGGACACACTGTATAAACTTAATTCAGAACTTATGAATTATGAATAGATGTGATTAACCGCAAATGATTGTACTGTGGGGATATGAAAAATAAAAGGTCTCCTACTCGTAAAACTTTTTTGGTGAACGTATGAGAATATTATGTGGCAAATAGATGCAACTTAAAGTTTTTATTTAAACTTAACACACATACCAGTGTGTTAAGTTACATTGTAATACAAAAGTGAAATTACAATTTATTTCTGTGAACAGGTTGTACGTCAAATGTTTTGTAGCTTTCTAACTAGCATGTCAGAATAACTATTGTTTAAGGCATTTATGGCATTATTGAACATGACATTATTGAACCGCCTGACTCCACACGGTAAATTCTCGATAATAATAATAAAATAATAATAAATCGGCCTTTTCTAGAATGTTTCCCACTGCAGGGACACAGGCCTCCTCTCCGAGAGAGGGAATGAGCCGTAAACCACCACGCTGGCCCAGTGCGGGTTGGTGGATGTCACATGTCTTCGAATTTGATGGTTCTAAGAACATGCCGGTTTCCTCACGATGTTTTCCTTCACCGTTTTTGGAGCAGTGGTGATGAAATAAATTTACACAAAGTAAAGCGCCTGCCTGGGTTCGAACCCGCGACCTACAGTACGTAAGTCGGGGTCTAAACCGCTGAGCCACCACTGCTCCATTCTCGATAAAAACTTTCATTCCTTACCAACCTTTAGACATTTAGACAAATCCTTTTTAGTGCTTTCCTACGTAATAAAATAAATCTCTTTATAAAATCATGTAATAAGTTAAATTACAATCAAACATAGTGCATGGTATTAAAAATAACTCGTACGTACGAATTATTCGAAGGCAAATTGAATATAACACAAACGGAAAGCTTTTAAATGGAAGCGCTCTAACTGCGAGCGGATGCATACAGTATTCATTGAATATACATATTTCATCTGTTGATCACGTCCATTGTTATTGAACTATAAACACTTATCGTAACAGTTTTAGCTCGAGTTATTTAATCCGTTAAATGAAGATTAATTTATTGGATATACATTCGTAAATTAACTAGGAACGTATTTTGATATCGCGTATTGATTAAAATAGAAAGTCGATTCGGAAACGTTTATAGAAGATGTACCTGCAATCTCTTTGTAGTACGTTCAAGCTCAAGTTTTTTCATTTAATAAATTTAAATATCAGTTTACGTATAGAAGTTACAATACAACTTGCAAAATTTAACGTTAACTCCTGTTGTAGTAAAACTTCAAAATACAATCTTATAATGTTTACGGCATAACTTACGTCAGGTTTACGATAAGTTAAAAGCTTAAAAACTTGCCTTACTTAAAACATATATGCTACAAGCGATACATTTACTAAATTGTACTCATACAATTTACAAATATGCAAAATAGAATTAAAAAAAAATATTTATGTTCATATTGGGACTAGTAAGACACAGGTTCATCAAAGTTATGTATGATTTCATCTATATTTTTATTTGAACGTCTGACGTTTTACTTGTACTTTACTTAAACATAAGAAATGAAGTTCGTGGGATTACGTTTGAATATTATTTGTAGCACGGTTACAACTACAGACAAGCCGAGCTAAATTAATAATACAACGATGACAAATGTTATGTTAGTGCTGGAGTAGCTGTCGTGTCGCCACCCGAACTTGCGTGAACTTGTGTATGTGGACTAAATGCTAACCACACGGAATGTAATATGATTTATACTTGTACATAGTGAACTGTCAATAGAATAATACACGTTTGTAAAAAATATAACTCGTTGTTGTGATGCAAAAGCAGCGATGAAAAAAGGCGCTACTCGACTGATTCGCAAAATAAATATTGGGATTTCGAATCCCGATTGGTTTTTAACACTTTTACTGGTGTTTAAGGATTTTGTGGAAAAGAAACGTAGGATTGTATAAAATTACGTCCATCATTAAATTGTTCGACTGTATACCTTTTAAATAGTTAAGAATAATATTAGGGAATAGTACGAAAATTTGATGAGAAGAATTCTACGAATTCTATCATTGCATAAGATTAGCACGAAAAGTAGGCGTACATCCAGTCAAGGTTATTAAACAAATATGCAGTAATGGGGTTCCGTATCTTCACAAAGAGGTTTTTTCCGTGGAACAAGTTGACAAACGATTATTCGACCTGATAGTAAGTGACTGCTACTCATAGGCATCCACAAGAATCTAATGAGTTGCAGATGCTTTGCCTGCATTTTATGGAATCAGAAGGAAACAAACAGAAAAAAGAGTGTTTCCTTCTTCTATATAATCCACTACCCTCCTATAATTTCCCTATGGAGAAAGGGAAAGTGGACTAGGATTAAGCCCTCGGCCCTCACTCGTCGAATGAAACGCCGAAATACTTTTACTTCACACCTTTCTTCTGTGAGGTCGTGGTATTTCACCACAGCCACCTCATCCGTGCAAGAGATGTTGTTGCGGGCTTTCCACTGTAAAAGGTTGGTTCCAATCCCTATTGGAACCAACCTTTTACATCCCCCTGGATTTGTTAAATGATCCGTTGCCTTAACAGAAAAAATATAAATAGCATCTATCATTGGTATGTAACCTAAACGTAATAAGTATAGACACGGAGGTTCAAACACGCCGCAAAGCTCCCCGTGACTAGATAATTACAAGAGCGCGCCACTGTGCTCACTCTGCTGGAAAACTCAATGGAGCAATAACTGAATATTATAGTGAAATTATGACCACCCCGTATTATCTATTACTACCTATTATTACAAACTAATCTCATGTTTTATTTCATTGTTATATGATTTTAAATGTAATATTCAATAATTCTATTCTATGGATATATATGTACTTAGTTATAATAACATTTACAGCGAGTATCTGTCACCACTAATTATATTCAACATCTAATAGTTTCAGTGAAAAGGAAAAATGGTATGTATTACTTTCCCATACCTTTCTGATAAGGAAAGGATGGAAAGAGGAAGAGGATTTGACGGGGAAGGATATGCACAGGATATAAAAGGTAGGCAATGCATCTGCTACTCATTACCTTTTTATAGATGCCTATGGGTTTCCCTTAGCAAATATTATCTAACGCTGCTAAAGAAGTTTTCACTTCAAAAATTAAAATCAAATCAGTGTTTAGCTTGAGACGGCAGAGTTAGCGTCACAGTGGCGTTCCACTTTCATTAAGTGCTCTTACATTTTTCGCGGCTGCACTTGATATGCACTCGACAGCTCTACCTTGACCCCATTACCCATTAGTGCTTGTTCAACAGTCTTTATGTACTTATCTCTTGACATATCATTTTATATAGGTCATAATTTAATTGGTCTTTGCAGAGGTTAAAATACACAACAGTTGGTCAAATGAACGAACGAATATTATGAACTGTGCCTGCGGCTCTGTCCGCGTGGAATAGTGACATTGGGCAGCATTTTTAATTTATTTACGCCAATCCTTTTCTCGCATTGAAAAATAGCCTATGTCCTTCCTCAGGCTCTAAGTTGTGTCTGTACCAAATTTCATTTCAATCGGTTTAGTAGTTTAGGCGTGAAAGCGACTTAGACAGACAGATGGAGTAACTTTCTCATTTATATATTAGTAGGGATTTCAGTGGAAAATTCAAAACAATTGAAAATGTGATATTTTGAAACGTTGCGTTATTTTGCGAGATTTGTCGAATATACGGAAACAATTATTAACAGATATATATTTGATACGTCTTATAATTTATTTTAACACTAAACCTACCGAAAATTCTTGTGTATCTATTCCTACCGCGTGCGGTCAAAGTGACCGGTAATAAAAAGTGTCATTTATTTCATTATTCAATGCAGACAATGGCTGATTTGTTGCTAGATGTGTATCAAATAAAGAATTTTCATAAAGTTTCGTCCATTTTATTTTATATAATATTTAAATTCTTTATAAAAAAAACAAATAAAATAAAAGTTTTATGCACAATGTTGTGCATACCTAATATACTTTATTTGGCTTCCTCGCATTGCTTACAAATTAGTTTAGTCTGAAATGTGCACTTGCCGCAAACATATTTTTCGAATTTCGAACAGATTGATCCTCTAAATCTATTTCACTTTCGGATGACAATAAAACCCTCTTTTGTTTCTGCCCTGAACGCTTATTTATAACATTCTCCTCTTCACTATCGCTTTCTGATTCTAATTCACTTGTAAATAGTTCTTGGTCTATTTCCATGTTTTTTTCAATTACAAAAGTTTCTTGTTCATCATTTTCTGAAAATTCTTCTTCTATGTCCGTTATATTTTTAGGTAATTTGTAATTTTCAAATGCTTTGACATTTTTAGGGTAAATATCTACAACAGATACTTTACCTTCTCTTCTTCAAATAAATAATGGTAAAAAAAGTGCATAAAAACCTTTTTAGAAGTGCACTACTTGAGACTGTAATCAATACTATTGTTATCTACTCTTTTCAACTATAAGCGACTCTGAGATAACCGTAAAAAATTTACTTTGAAAAAAACTTTATAACAGTTTTTCCCGCCGGTCTTATTGACCGACCGCGGTAGGTTGATCACATAACAACTTTTTTTTTAGAAAAAGAAAAAATAACTTAGAGTTAAGAGTGAAGTAAATATTATATGCATATTCTAAGGATTGTCATATAGTTTGATAACAATATTATAACATTAAAAAATGTGTAAATTAGATAAAAAGTTTGAAAACGGTCAATTTGACCGCTACTGGTAGGTTTAGTGTTAAAAGATTTTTTATAGATTTAAATTAAAGGAAATCGCAATTTAGAAGCTTCATATTCAAAAGTTCTGTGCAAAATACATAATAGAGAATTGTGAACAATGCAAATTGTTTCGTATGCTGGTGCGCGTACCTCACACACAATGGACGCAGTTGGGCTTAAGCGAATTGAAACATTGGAATGGAACACAAAAC
This sequence comes from Papilio elwesi, assembly GCA_029849275.1. Taxonomy (NCBI): domain Eukaryota; kingdom Metazoa; phylum Arthropoda; class Insecta; order Lepidoptera; family Papilionidae; genus Papilio; species Papilio elwesi. The sequence goes on along the minus strand of CM056700.1, from coordinate 7,368,632 downwards.
TCTGACTACGCTTTATGAAAATAGGCAATTCTTTAAATTATGATAATTTCAAAAGCAACACAGAGTTATAAAAGGTTGTTTTTCACCTGTGGAGCATGCTTTTATATCGAATTAAGCCATCTTGTCCAAAGGTGTTTTGGGGACCTTGTTTGATTGAGAGATAGAGCGATTGTTTATGTTAAAAGAAAAGAAAAGAAAAGGTCGACGGCTGTTTTGTCGGTAATCTAAAAATTAACAGCGGTAGAGCCCGCAACAACAACATCTGTTGCATGAATGGGCCGGCACGATCGGTGAAATACCACGACCTCACAGAAAACAGGCGTCAAGTAGAGTATTCTGCGTTTCGTCTGATGAGTGAGGTGCCTGAGGCCCAATTTTGGTTCTCTCCCCCTTCCCATCCTATTCTTATAAGGAAAGGCTGGGAAGGGGAAGATAACTTGACGGTGGAGGGGACGTATAGGAATTGGAAATAACCTTTTTCTGTTTGTCCTCTGTGCATTAAAGGTGGGCAATGCATCTGCAAATCTTTAGTTAGTTGCAGCACTATAAAAAAAATCGACCACCACATTTTTAAAGAAAAAGCCAGCAGTTAGGGACCTAACGAAAAAGTATGCCGTTATACTTCAAGCCAGTATTATGTGATATAAATTGTGTCCAGCCCAAATTTTATTATGTGGCATCGGAAAAATTGTTGTTTATTCTGTTCTATAAACTTATCGGTGTCGTTTGCAATTTACATAATGATAGTGACTTCTAAATAAAACTTGGGAATGTCGGAGTGCAATGTTACATCATTGGATAAATTAAAGGCGAAAAATGTTGATGTCATTTTATAACAACTAATTGTGTTTATAAAAAGTTTTAAAACAGCATTAAATTATGGGGTCAACTAGTAGCAACTGGGTAAATATTAAACTGCAGCTAGCAAATGAGGTGCCCGAGCTTAAAGAAAGTGGGGTGAAAAATCCTGTTTTACCTAGAAAAAATATTTCAAAGGCTCTCACTTAAAGTGAACTAACCCGCATCGAAGCAACTTCTAATGAAAAGCCTGCACCCAACAGTGACGTCAGAAATTAAACTAAAAAATTAAATTACGTTTTAGTTTGTGCAAAGTAATGCATGAACACAATGCAGTATGCTCTCAAGTGGACGTCATCCAGTTATTATAATATTTAGTACTAGCCTATTGTCTTTCCATTGATTTTTAAACGAAGTTAATAAATCATTTACTTTTATAACACTGTTACCCGCTGCGCCACACGCATTCGTTTCGCATTTTATGTAGATGATTCCGCGTATACTAACTTGGAATACTAGGCAACATGTTAACATCAAAACATGTAACATTACCATGCCAACCGATCTTATAGATGATTAAGGTTTGATGGAAAGAATTAAAGATATCCCATGTCATTTACCGTACGTAGTTCGTGTAGTGTGTCATGCACTGTATGCATACATAATGGCATTGTATGAGAAATCAAGGTATGCAATTCTAACACATGCTGTTAAAAATAAAGAAATTAAATTGAAACAATATAAGAACCAAGATAATATCGAAGGTAGAAAGCAATTGCTATATTTGTCTTTATCCCTATTTAATAGAATATTTAATAATAATAAATAAATAACATAAAAGAATCGCTGCGAAGCGTCAGTCGCCTCGATTAGACGCAAACTTTTTTTATTATTTTAATGAAAATTCAGTCTCGATGCATAATACAATAAAAAAAAGTTTTTTTTACTCTATTGACAGTGTCTACAAAATTTTATGTTAATCAATTTGCGGCAGCGAACGTTACAGCATTTAAGTACAGTTAGAACAGCGTTAAGTTTCCCTTTGTTCTAAATTACTAAAGTTTTATACAGAATCAGTGTTTAATTTAAAGTACTTAAATTTGCAAAGAAGTATTTGCATTCGTAACGAGTCGCGTAAACTTGTTAAAAGCGTGTTTAGCGACGTGAATTAAAAATACAGAAACAAAAGAATGTTAATTGAAAATTTTAATATTTAAAATATTTCATTAATCATAACCACGTTAGAGAAAGCATTGGTTTTATATAAAATCTGATAAAATAAAACACTGAAACCCGTTTCGGATTACTAGGAGCGATAGCGTTTTTTTCGCCGGATGTCGGATCTTTTGCTATTTGTAGATGTTTGGTTTGCAATGAATGTGTGTACAGGCACCGGATATTTATGCCGAATAGACCGCCGCCTATTATTGACGGTCCGTCCGCTGAAAAAAAACGGAGGTCTACAAGTGCTCTAAGGGTTCGTGTCATAGTCATCTCTCAATAACTTACTATTATTGATTTGATATTTTTCCAATTGTGTCTGTGGTGTAGACATCGTTAAAATAACAGAATAGAGCGTCAATTTTGTTAATTTTAGTCTCGGCAACTGTGAAGGAACAGGGAATTCAGGGTCTTTTTAGTTACAATTTGATAATAGAAATTAATTAACTGTATTTTTACTGTACTGTATTTCAGATCAAAAAGGGGTAAACGAGCAGCAGGTCTATCGGTATTATAAAGCGATCACCCACGCCCATGAACATCCTCAACGCGTTGCCGTTGCCGATTTTTAGGAAGGGGTACGCTGACTTCTTGAAGGACTGATCATTGCTTACTTACATTACAACATTACATTACAACTTACTTACATTTATAATGTAACAGTGGTAGAGCCCGCAACAACAACATCTTTTGCACGAATGGGCCGGCTCGACCGGTGAAATACCACGACGTCACAGAAGACAGGCGTGAAGTAGAAGTATTCTGCGTTTCGTCTGATGAGTGACGTGCCGGAGGCCTAATTGTAGTCCTCTTCCCCCTCCTACCCTTTTCTAATAAGGAAAGGATGGGAAGAGGAAGAGGATTTGACGGATGAGGAGGGGATGGACAGGGAATGGAATTATCCTTTTTTCTGTTTGTCCCCTCCTTCGTCCATGAAGTTAGGCAACGTATCTGCAACTCATTAGCTTGTTGCGGATGCCTATGGGTAGCGGTACTTATTTCCAAGGGCCGCTTGCTCGTTTGCCACTTTGTAATATACAAAAAAAAATGCATAACGCGTTTGTGCTAGGTAAAAAGTAACTGTATTTGTATTGCGTTGATGTTTTAGTAACGCTAATATCGCTTTGAAAAGGGACAGAAAGTTGCTTCCACATGTTATCTTCTCAATCTAGGCAAAAAAGTCGACATAGCTTATTTTTTCCCACCAACTTATTTTCTTTTTTTAACATCATAATGCAGTAAGTATCTGCGCTGTGAGTGCGCCGAGCCATTATCTTTATTAAGTCGGGGTGAGCTCCACTAAAACAATTTCCGTCAGCTGACGCCGATTTAAACCGCTCGCAGTTAAGCTCATTGTACTTATCTTCCAAAAACGAGACACGAAGTAGTCCAAAAATACAACAAGTCTTCTATAAACAAGTCCTCTGCGTCATGTCATTTTTATCAAGTATGAAGAAGAATTTTGATTTGGCGCTGTCCTGGCACACCTCTCCCGCTTCTTCTAAGTTACTCTTAACAGGTACTCTAAGTATCGCCATTCCTTAGTCAGACACTATCCTACTACTCCTACTTGTTCCAACATAAATTAAGCTTGTCAGTCCTTCTTCACTCAACTGTTCAATACGGCTAAACCATCTGTATGTCCACCATTGCTGTATATTTTTCCAGATTAGGAAGCATTTATTATATACTTGTTGTTGATCGCTTCACACGCATTTGTGTCTCATTTTTCACGCTGGCAAATTTTGTAAGATTCCGCGTATACCTTGTTTCCAAGTAAGATGTGATTTTTGTAAACAAAGGTTTTTACGTTAAAAATCGTAGATTCCAAAATATTTTCGAAAAACATCTTGTTCTCATACTAACTTATGACATAAGCTTTTCATATTACACAAGTTACAGCACACACAAAATTTCCGATGAAAGTATAAAAATTGTAATGGCCGCCATGTATGATAAATGACGTTTGTTTGTTCACTGCAATCATATCTTGCAATGAAACAAGGTATAAAATAACTTCAAATTATAGGTAATGTGTTTCAAAAAGTTGTTGTCAAACATAAAAGATTACCAAGACCAGCGATATGGATATCAAAGTTTTATGTTCCTCGGAAACAGTTTTATTTTAAGGTATTAAAAGTATTGTACGCCATGTCATTTTCTGCACCCCTGACAATAACAATTTGTATGCAAAATATCATGATGATGGGTCGAGTCGTTAGTCAGAGTTAAAGCGTAATAAAAATAAACAAACTTACTTACGCATTTATAATATTAGATAGGATAAGAACTAAAACTCTATTATATCGAAACTAACTATTAATAGAACTAATAGCATTTTACTTTTCAATTTTCAAAGGACAAAGTTTGTATTAAATTTAGATTTAACGTGCCAACAAATTTTGTACTAATGTGCGAAATAAAGAGAGAATAACGGACACGCGTGAGATTAGAACGGGGAACCAATTAAACTTTAGAGAATTGCCTGCCCTAAAGTTTTAACAATACAAATTTCAGATAGATATCATATTACGTTACATAGTTGCCACATTACGTGCCGGGTAGAACTAATCATACTAATTGGAACTGTTATGGAATTACCAGGAATCTTCATCGTATTGCTCTACCTATTTATATACTAGCCCACACCCGTAAGTCAAAAAAATAAAACATAATTTTCTGCGCTCATGTTATCGTACAATTGTAACCAATCAGGATTACTTCGCAAATTAATGTACAAAATAAAAAAAATGCTCGATGTTGGTGGAATAATGTTTGTCTACTTTAAATACTAAAACCGAAATCAGTATTTACATAATTTGATAGCAATTGATTTAATTTTATAATAATCATTGTAATACTATCGTTATATTGAATCCAATTCACAAAATTACTTTATGAATTATAGCCTCGTCACCGTCTGACGAGTGAGGTGACAGGGGCCAGTTTCTGGTCGTCGTTACGTATCAACGTAACCGTATATCGTTTTTAAGAAATCACTAAAATATTATTCAGCATGAAGGCATATGTGAGGGATGTCCTCTATCTAACGAACTCCCCAAATTAAAAAATAATACTGATGTCTAGACTAAACAACAGTGAGTTGCACTATCATCATAGTTAAAATTTATTGGTTATTTATTTTTCTTAATAAATAACATAGCAAGCTCGCGTCAAAAATAACGCGGTTTTAAATCATAACCAAAACAAAACTGACACTTAATTGATGTAAGGGAGTTTAAGATGTCAGAAAATGTATTCGAGCAAAGTTCAAAGTTGGCAACGATATCAAATTAGACGCTGAAGAAAGTTTTTAAAGCTTTTAGCTCACAAACGTTCGAAACATAAATTTTAAGGTATTCCATGACAGAACAAGTTTGAGACGTAGATACAAAATTTTGAACGTAAATTTGAAGCAAGCATCAAATTATATTTTGTTTAATATTAACCATTAAATTTGAAGGAATAACAAATACATACATACGCAAAAATATACATAAAATATCTTCTAATCTAAAAATTACGATTAGCGTCAATTTTAGCAATTTAGTGTGACAGACATTTCCTTACATATCTTTAGGCTACAATGATTCTTTATCTTATATTTAACACGCTTTTATTAGCTTCTTATGTATGTATGTTGGTTTGCTTGTAACGCAATTTTTAAATGTAATTTAAATGTATGTAATTAAGAACCCCTTCAAATTGTTCGGCGAAAATGCAATAATTTAAATAGTTTGTTCCACTAGGCTTATCAGGATCTTCAGGATTTGCAATTTTTTGATTGAGAATAACGCCATCTAGGTGTTAAAATTTAAATAACAATGGGTACTTTATGTCACTAAGCGTGTTTTCTAGTCGTTAATACTACTAATTAACTTTTTTTTATTAATTGTCTTTAATATTATTATTTTTAAATGTTTCTGTCTCTGTGTGGAACGTGATATGGTTCGATAAGAAGGGAAATATAATTTGTATAATTTCTCTATCTATGAGTAGCAAGTCTGCGATATAATATTAATACATAATAATACTAACTGATATAACATTGATGTAAAGCATTGCAATTACTCTAAGCGCGTCGAGTCATCTATTGCAGTTTTATTGAGATAGGCCGGCAACTGGGGCCGTTTAGATTATAACAAATGGCGCTATTCATCAACCAGCCTGTCGCACAGAACTGGGATGCAGATGTAAGCTGTTCAAATTGCAATTTAATGTTATCCGCTCTACTGAGCGAAACAAAAAAAACTTATAGTTAACACATGTCTTATACCGTACGGAACAGACAAGCTTTTGTATTCAACTATTGCTACTTACGAAACAGCAAAGTGTATGAACAAAAAGTAGGAATCGAGTAGTTTATTGGTTAGACAATGGTACAATTGGCGTTATAGTGGATCAATTCACAAGAAATTTTAACGTGCAGTGTTTTTATGGGACTCGGGAAAAGGGCTATCAAACTAACTTTTTTATTGACCACACTATTTAATCCAAGAAGGTTGTGTTGTTTACCTTTAATGGACAGAGAAAGGGATCCATCCCCATTCCCTGTCAAATCTTCTTCTCGGTCCTTTCCTTATTAGAAAGAGATAAGAATGAGAAGAGTACCAGAATTAGGCCACCTTTACCTCACTTGTCACACGAGACGCCTGTATTCTGTGAGATCGAGGTATTTCACTGAATCAGCTGGCTCATTGGTCGTTCGTAATTGTCAATATTAAATTTTAAATTCAACAATTCCTTTGCTTGTAATATTTTGTTTTATTTGTCTTCAAGTTGACACCAGCTAAGCGTAATGAGATGCACACTAGATCATTGGAAAGTATAATGTGTAATTTTCTCGTCCATCTAATAATGTCTTTAGGTGTGCACATGTTAACAAAATTCGTACCTAACCAAGAAATTACCAAAACACGTGATACAAGATTGACTCAACTTAGCTATATAGTTTAAATTGGAACAATGACAAATGCTCTTTCTAAAACCGTGGCTCACGGCCGCCTGAATACAACTAAACTCTGTACAGTTTGAAACTAACTCGGTACAAACTACGACTGGCTACAACTTGTGAGTCATGGCGCTTCTATTCTAGAACACGAAAAAAGTTTAAAAATGATGATAAATATATTTTTTTTGTAAAAATTTACCAAGAATGCTTATTACGGAGTTCTTTATCGCGCGGTATTCGTTTCGTTGCGGGCGAGACCGAAAAAAGTGTTAAAAAGAAAAACCCAACCACAACCAACATCTTTTTGCAGTGATTTTTGAGGCACCTTGACGACCGATTGAGCTTGCTGTCTCTGAGAATATGCGAAAATATTTGCAATTTTAAAGTTGAAATACTTAAATTCCCTGTAAATCATTTGTAGTAAAAACACAAAAAATATATACCAACCGGATGTCCATAAAACACTTCTCTCTTTTTTAATTTAAGAAAATATAAGCATTTGTCTTTACCTTAAATTTGAAATTAGATAAAATTTCTGCTGTACATTGCATTTAAGTTGCAAACGTTTTATGTAATATAATGCTTTAGGGAGCAGAGCAGCCGCACGGAAGTGTAGGCTGTGACAATGCTAATCCAGTTCTCCGGTCTCAGTTCCCATTTTAGGGATTCCTTTGGGAAATTTCACATTTTTGAATTTTAAGCTCACCACTGCTGTCTAAAAAGTTATATTTAATATTTCTACTATTTGTTATCGATGACTTTATTTTAGTATTCAAACGATGAACCATTTTTTTTCTGCATATACATGCAAAAGTTCGTAAAATGAACGGGGTTGGACCTTCCGTAATTCTCTCATCAGGCGAAACGTAGAAGCTTAAAATAAAGTTCAAGTTACCTCACGCCTGTCTTATTTGACAACACTAGTAGCACATCACAATATAATCTTCTTTATATAATGACTAGTTTACAAAGATTGCAGCATTAAACGATAACGAAGCGTCATTAAGAATAAATTATAAATAATATTCCAATTCAGTAAGTCGATGGTGCAAGAAACCGATCTTCCTCTCAACAACAAATATTCAGAATGCGGTTGGACGCAGTGCACTTCAAACTTTTTCGTAACAGCTTTAAAATCTTTTGTACGAGCCTCTACAAACACACTCGAGAAATTGATAGCGAGGAAGCTTTAACTTACAGAATATTTACAATGACAAAACTCGTAGTAAAGGATAAAACAAGTCGCTTCCGCTTTTATATAAAATGGTTTTCTGCGAACGCTCAACTTGTAGCACGAAGGAAAATAAACAAAAGCATAGTGGCGTTTTATATGACGATGGTATTATTTTATGAACTATGCACCTTAGGCTGGGTACACACGGCGCTGTCCTGCACGTTTTTTGTAGTGTTAGATTTTCAAGTACGTTTATTAGCTCTAAAGATTAGTTCGTGTACGTTTTTGCGGTATTAACGGTGAGTGAACAGTTCTATGTCAATTTATGTGCCGCTATGAATTCTTTAAGATGTATTTTGCGAAAAAAACCTGCATTACTATGCCGTGTGAACCACGCCTTAGTGTATTTTACGTCAAAAATTGATTATTCGTTATCCTTATTCCCCAGGTCTTAATAACCTCAAACATTTTAAATTACGGTCACCGTTTCAGTGGTTGAAAATATGGATATCAAGATTAAAGACTATTGTGTACATTGAATGTCATAAATCACAATCTTGGCCTAGGTAACATCATAAATAGAGAAGAACTGTAGGTTTTAAACAAACTTTTAATTTTGTACATTTCAAAGGAATGATGCTCGTGAAGTTCATGGAACTTGTATCACAAGAACTTGAGCAATGTTAAACACATACCAACATACATATAAGTTTGTGTTACGGCAAGTAGTTCCTAACGGTCTGTTAACTGGGAAATAGACATAGGTTTACGCGTACTTTATTGTAGAGATTGGTTGTTATAGTTAAAAGTATTACATGTAATTGGTATTTAATTACAGTAGTTCCCACTACCTGGGTGTTAAATCGCGTGCTCTCTATTCGATTTCTAATCCATAAAAAAGTTCGAGTTTTGGATTCGATGATTTTATTCACTAAGAAAAGAAACTTAATTTTAAAAGCTCTACAATTATTTATAGAAATTACCTTTGCTAAAATAATAAAGGTTTTTGGTTTAACATTTTTTTAAAGTATGCAATACCAAGAGCTCGCAGTCTCAGCAGTAGCTCTGATATGTTTTATTACCTCGTAATGGCATCGTAAAAGGTATCGGAGGATATATCTGTAATATATTCCGTGATACGTTTTATGGCGCTATTGCGAAGTGTTTACTTAGCACTAACGAGCTTCTCCATCCCGAGTTAGGAGAATATATCTAACGAAGGAACAGAATTGTACAAGGTTACCGTACTGATAGTGCTAAGTAGACATGCCAGGACTAGAAATAGCTGTCGCTTAAGAAAGCCCATTAGTGTTTTATTACCTTATCAAAAGTTGTTTGTACCGTTACTTAAGATTCACTATTTAATTAAAGTAATGTTAGGCTGTTAAAAAATTGGTATTGTAAATTGGATATTAATACGCTTTGTTAATTTCATATTGATCTGGGGAGGATAGAAATTGAAAAAAAATTCGCCCCGAGAATATTTACGAATCACTAAAACACCATACTGTAAGGTTTAGGCTTATACTACAAGATGAGCGGTTTCACCCGATAAACGTCCAGATTAAACTGAATCCTATTTAATATTATTGTTCATATAGGTCTGAGGTCAACTTACATTCGATTTCTACATACAAATTTTCATCTCCTTTAGACCTTCAGGGGATGAATTTAGAAACATCCTTTTTTATTGCTTGCCTACGCAATATAAAATATTATTAATATAAATAATTATTAATTTTCTTAAATAAAAATAATAATCTTTGGCATGTTCTAATAAGTTATCAAATTAAACAAAACTATATGAAGGCGATGAATTACATCCTTTATCAGTAGTAAGCTGTATTGCTGCAGGTATTGTGTGCTACTTTTTATATTAAAACTAAACTTTCGTAATATACGCGCCTTGTGTTACATGTATAAATAGTACGTGATGTACGTAGGTGCAAGTTACGCGAAGTTCTTTTATTGTAGTTTTTAAAATATCTTAATTAATAAATAATTAAGGGAGAAAATATGTATTAAACTTTCGAAAACTTCTCCAAAATCAAAGCATATCTGCTACGCCGTAGCATGATCTCGTAGCACCGTAACTAAAGCAGGTAGATCTGTGTTTGATAGTTTATATAAGCTAGTAGAAGTGAACTTAACTTCAAAAAATTGATTCTAATGTTCTAAAATGAACGATCCGTATCGTGAAAGATGGATAGCCAATGCTATCCATTCATCTTGTTATCCCAGTAGAGGTAAACTGGAGACGTTATTTATTTTAATTAAAAATACGACATCTCGAATTATGAATACAAATTGAAAATTAAGTTCCATTTTGTTCTCGTAGAACATGTAATATATTCGAAAGACGTAAAATTTACGATCGGCTTTATTCTAATAAAAGTGAAATTGCGTCCCTCTTCATTGCTTATCAGATACTGAAACTGAAATTAGAAACCTATCGTTAAATTAATTTACATACAAATTAGAAATGACAATTCGTTTTCTTATTAAGATTGTGAAGGTTGATTAAAAGTTTGATTACTACAATAGACAGCTAATTCATGGTTGGTAATCAATTAATTAAGAATTGCAAACTTTAAGTGGCAATGGGTCGGTCACGTTGCTTGCAGAACGGATGGCCGAGAGGTCTTAGAATGTCGGTCTCGTATAGGTCAACACAGCGTAGGTAGGCCGTCCACAAGATGGACCAATCTGTCAATGTTGCAAGAGCCCACTGAGTGAAGACGGATGGGAACCAACGTCAAGCAGTGAGCGAGTGTGAGCGAATCACGCACTAAAGCTGGCAACAGATAATATTAAATTGTCACAATGTTGTTAATGAAATTGCAATTATTTTACAGCGATATCAACCGTTAAACTAATAGTCAATTAACAACTTTAAACTGATAATGCACGTAACAGCAATATGAAACGAGAGCCATTTATTGAATTTAACGATTTTTTTATAAATATTCATTATTGAATATAAATATTTAATTATATTCCACAATTCTAATTGAGAAATATGACTTGATATCGTCTTATTCGTTACAAAGCATAATAAAAATCTCTTTCGATGTTCAAACATGCAAGACAAATATAGAGACTAGACATGGCAAATCACGCTCAAAGTGAATATACTTTGTACGTAAGAATCGCAAAAGCAAATACTCATTGGTATTAGCTTTTTTGAACAGACTGCCTGCCTTTTTGTTTAATTTTTAGCCAGTACTGGTTTTTGCTATCATAAAATAATAAACGTGGAAATAAAGGAATAATTTACGTATCGTTCCTAACTAACTAGTGTTGCCTAGTGTGCCTAGCCTAGTTGCGAAAGTAAGCCTCGGCCTCCGACAATAAGAGCTTCCACTTCCCTCGGTCCAGCACCGTCTCTCGCTAGTCTTGACCTGAAGCTGAAGCAGCTCTTTTTCAGCCTCATCTTTCCAGGGATACCTGGGCCGGCCATACTTTCCAGGTGGCCGAGCTAACGGTGTCTGTTGGTTTTATCTCTCCAATGATCAATTCAAATCCTCAATTTCTCATATAGGACGATGAGTGAGGTGCCAGAGTCCAAGTTTCAGTCGTCTTTCCATTCCTATCCTTTCCTAATAAGGATAGGATGGGAAGGTGAAGAGAACTTTGTTATCATGTATCATCCGCTTGTTCCAGGCAATACTTTATAACAGAAATTAAATATCCTCACTACACCCTCGTTTATCTTTTCATCATGATCAAATATGTAATACATCGATAATATGTTATACAAAGTAACCTAAATGTCAGGGTCTCGGGGCGAATATGCCGCAAGGCTTTCTGTGATAAGACAGTTATAATGTTTTCAACGCTAAATTAACTTTCATATACTATTAACCTGTAATGCGATTGGATCCATTTTCATGTTTATTTTTTTATAAATGAGGGGCCGTGATAGTTTACAAAAAATGGTGAATTAAATTCTAAAGAGGTTATCGAAAAGGTCATTTTTTCAGATGTTTGTACAACAATTGTTTGTTGTTATAGTAATGAGATATAAGTTTTGACGAAACGAAATGGAACTCGCAAGTAAATCAATAATAAATTAAATTAATTAATTACATTTAATTTAGGAAGTGCTTAAAACTTTTATAGATATCTCCTCACTAGCTCCAAATTAACGCAAGTACTCTTATTGTGCTTAAAACTCTTTCAATCGTAAGGCTTTCAGCCTCTAATGTATCAAACGAAACCTCCGTTAATACTATCAATAGCTCTACATATCAATCGTTTGGCTTTTGAAGAAAGGAACGTTTATAAGATTTAAATACAACCTCCTTTCTTTAAAGAACTTTTTCAATCTTTAGGAACGTTCTTAAAATCCGTAAAATGTAAAATTTCCCAGAGGAGTTGCGACTGGATTAGCATTGTCAGAGCCTACAATTTTTGGCTGTGCTCCTCCTTAAAGCTAAGCTGAATATGAAAGGGAATTTAAAATTGGAATGGTATCGTAGAAGGAATTTATTTTAAATGTATTTAAGAGACGATGACATTAATAGTTTAAATTAAGATTCGTGCATTAAAATATGTAAATCGTCAATACATTGCATGTTAGACACGTATTTTTTTACGTAGGCGCATATCGTTTTGTAAGTTAATATTGTATACGCACCGATGTACTATGTTTCACGACCTAAGGTGAACGATGTCACATGACTACAGTCCACGTAATGATGATCAAATATTACAAACGTATATTGACAACCATTTAAGAAATTGTATGTAATGTTGGTTTACAACCAAAATTATTATAATTCATACATCAATCTCGCTAACATCAAAATAAACCTACTTTATTAACATTATTAGATGAAATACCCCTTATAACAAATTAAATTTGTTGAAGAAAATTAAAATATTTTACATACGTTATGAATTTAGGAATCGTGAGGCAATATCTTTTGTACGGTCCATTTAATTTTACGCTTCTTTATTTTATGAGTTCCATTTTCTCTGATAGTTACAAATGTAGGTTTGAGTTGAAAATTATTACATATTTTGCTTTATTTTACATCAATGTAATGAGACTAACTATTAATCTACAAGATTTTTCTGAATTTGAGATAACTCACATTAGTCGAAAACCAGACTTCACTTTTGAAACTTTTATTTGTGTGTACCCCGGTATGTGAAGGTATAACTAAATATATTTAAAGTAACCCCATACTGTATTGATACGACTAAAGTTAGTAGGTTTCTACATTACTTTAAACTATTATAATACAGTTTACTTACATGGCACGAATCACATTTTGAACTCCATCTGAAAATAAATTTAGACGATTTATTTGATGAGGCAATGAACTGTCTCAATATAAACAAATTAATTCTAATCAAATTAGATCTATCTACCTTATTCCTTGTTCCATATTTATTTACTTTTGCTTGGTCACTAGAAATAGAATAATTACTGAACAATTAATTTTGTGTAGAGATTACCGACAAGCGTTATCACGTGGCGAAATCGTATAGAATTTGACGTATGGAATTTTGATTTTGACAGGTTGGAATAGTGAGTTGTGACGTAACGTACGTACGTGTAATTCATTTTGATTGGTGCTTCACGTAACATGGAGGCAAGCTGTATTTTTAAGGTTATTTTATCATTCCCTCTTTAAAATTTTAATCATTAAAAGTTTTTTTTTCAAATAAGAACAATAATGAAACTTTGATGAAAAGTAAAACAAAGGAGTAGAAATTTTTCATTTATGTAAATTTTATGGATAAAACATTATCTATGGTATCCTATTTAACCTATTTAAGTATAATACTTTGTGTATTTGATGTCAATGTCAAATAGTAGACGTTTTTAATCGTAATGAAATCGGAAACATATTCTCAAAACAATGAGGGCAAATTTAAACTCAAATGCTGCGACCTAGCAGCGATGTGCAGACGTAACCCTCGACGGACTGTGATGTTCGTGGGAGTCACGACAATGGTGATGGAGGATTCTTTATAATTATCGGCATAAATCCTTGCGTGTCTGAAGTTCGCTTCAGAACCGATTGTACAAAATTTAATCAATTCAGATTCATTAGTTTGATCAATATCACCATAAAATTCAAAGCAGAAATCCTCTCGCTAAAGTTGCTACACAAACAACAAATACGTGTTTATGATATTATATTTTATTAAACTCAAAGGAATTCCTTTAACGTAATCTTATTATCACACACCTAAACTCAACTTACAAAGAACTCAGTTATCACTGAAACATTCACAACAATCTTTTTCTTGCTTTCATTTTATTTTATTGAAGAAGGTGGCAAATGAGATTGTGGTCCCCCTGATATTACGTGACCACTACACGTAGACATCTGCAACAAGCTATTGATTCTCAGATGCAATGCCTATCTTTAATTGACAAAGAGGATAATTTAATAAAAAAAATCTCGATTTAAAATAGAATGGTGGTAATTTGTACTTCAATTATGTTATGAATCACATCTCCCAAGTTAATCCAATAACTTAACAGATATAACCAACTCCTAATGCATAGACCTTGGTGCTTAGCATTTTATCGCTTTCCAAACTTCTTAAACAGATTGGTCTAGAATATATTATCTAATGTTTATTTATCTTAACACTTTATATGTTTACATTTTCAGGTGGTGTCGTTAGTATTATTTTTATGTTCAGTAACGTATCTTCTCAAAACTCGAAACTTGGATGGCTTCAGCAAGAAGCCGGTGTCTGCTGTAAATTTAATCTTTTCACTCGTCTCCACGAGCCTATCGGTATATCAGATTGTTATATCGTTCCTCCTCTTTCTGCAATCTTTCTGGGTAAATAATCATTTTGGATTTGATATTATCCATTTTTAATTATTTAAATTGCGTTGTTATTTTAATACTTAAGTATTTTAAGTTGTTTTGTCAGTCCCGCAACAATATCAGCTGCACGAATGGACCGGGTCTACCAGTGAAATATCACGCCTACTCAGAAGACGCGTTAAACAGAAGTATTCTGCGTTTTGTCAGTTATTCTTTTTAATAAGGAACGGATGAGAAGGGGATTTGACAGGGGAGAGAATGGATATAAAAGGGAATAGCCTTTTTTCTGTTTCTGTTTATTCCCAACTTTATCTTCTTAATATACTTTAAGGTGGGCAACGCATTTGCAACTCTTTACCTTGTTGCAGATGCCTTGCTCTTTAGGCTCCTTCTTCTATATAAAAAAATGATCGAAGTCGATTAAAAAATGACCTTCAAACGAATGTTTTACAACTACGTTTTAACAAAACTTACCGATTTTCATGTTCATTAATAGAAATCTCTTGTAATGTAACCTAGGCTATATTTTAATTCGTCTATTTATCTACCCGAACATAACCAGGACGGGTTTGATAAAATCTGTCGATAAAATGAAAATAGTTTTAATACATCATCGATCGCACATGAAATTGTACAAGAGTACTATTACTAATCGGGATAGGATGAATTCATAATGGTAATGCGATGTACCACAGACCACAATTACATTTTGAAATTTACTAATGAAATATTACATCGTATTTGCAGATATCAAGTTAAAGCGGTTGTAAATAGATTCAATGCTAATAACGTGAATACTACAAATTGAATACATTATGTTGCAAACGTAAAAACCTATAACATGCGTGACAATTCAAAGATTGTATTTTATACTATAACCTGTAACTTTCTCGTATAAGTTTGTAGAGGCCAGATTCTCACATATTATAGCTAATCAACGGCTTGGTATTGTAGTGGCTCTAGCTTATGCTGACATATATATTATCGTTCTTTGTGCATCAGACTAGGGCAAACTTCAGCGAGATCCTGAGTTATTTTTGTTGAGAGTAAAGATGGTTGTCTATTCCAGTTGCAGCAACCAAATTTTACGCTTTCAGTATACCAATTCCTATGTCCAATCATTGGGAGTTTTGTCTTTAAGTAGCAATTGGAGTAGAGTGTCCTCAAAAAGATAGTGAGAAATGGTTTTATACGGAAAGAGCAGAACCGTACATAGTTAAATGCATTGGAGAAGGCCGGTGTCCATACTTATACAGGGCAGGTGACGATGATAATATACATGCTAATTAGACCTACAGTTTTTTAGAGGAGATATGGGCAAAGGGGTCGCCTTAAGTTGAGTGACCACCACCACCCATGAAAATCCACAGTACAAAGAAACTGTAGATGCACTGCCGGTCTTTAAGTAAGGAGTACGCTCTTTCCTTGAAAGACACCAGGTCATATTGCTGTGGTAATACCGCTGGTGACGTCGTTCCACAAGGCGACTGTACGAGACAGAAGGTTACAGTTTTATCTTGATACAGGTGAATAGCAGCATATTCCTGTGTTCGCTGTGGTACGTGTCACATCTGTCCATCCTCACAGTATACGGCATACTCTACATCGCGAGATCTGTTGTATGCTTCATGCAAAATTTGCATGTTCCAGCAGTTATCACTATATTTGTTGGATTTGTCTATGAAGGTATTTAAAAAACACGTATATCTTTGTAACATAGATTATTTATTTAATATTGTTGTTACTGACGAGATGAATACAAATTTTAGGCAATAAGACACACACATAATATGCCAATTACAGGCGAATGCCATCTCAAGTACTCATATAGGTACAAACCACAGTACATTTAAATTTAACGACAAATAAACATAAAACTATTTGTGAGAAAAATATTAAAATTAAAATATAAAAACGAATCAAAAAGACTATAATAAAATTTGCATCGTTAATTTAAACTGTTTTGTTTAAAAAAATATCGGATTGCAGGCACGATATTAGGTACTAGTGGTTTTCTCACACATTTACAAACTCATGAGATTGTTTAGGGGACTCATAACACAAGAATTATGTAATGCATGGTATTTATAGTTGTTAATCTGAGACAACAGATAATTATACTTATCTTTTTTTTTTCAGCTGTGTTCATTTACTTTTGTGTTGTTGTCAACAGTTACACGAATTCGTTAAATCAAGTCAGATATTTTTAAACAATAAAACAGGCTTTAAACAGAAGAAACTTCATAGAGTTAATAGTAAGATGCCAATAAATATTTAATACAGCCATGTGTTTTTTTATTTGCCTTGGCTTTTAAATAAAACACAATTCATCAACGAGTCCGCTGAACTCTGAAAATAGACTTTCGGGTCAATAAGCTTTTTCATAATGTGGAATCGAGAATAAAATAAAAGCTGTCTTAGTTAACCAAATGACACTAATTGAAGACGAGGAGTAACCTTAGAATTAGACACAAGTAACATCCAAACTGCGCGAACTTAGTGAACTTAGAAAGTAATTAGTCCTGCAGCGTTCGTCTTTAAATAAACTTGATGTAACAATAGCCATCAAGTGGAGCAAGCCTTAATGGACTTCGTCTGCCGAAGATATTTACTCTCTTGTGAAGCAAATTAATTAGTTTAGTATTTATCAAATTTTTGCCTTAAAAATATAGAAGCATCATTTTGCAATAATATTGTTGCTCGCTTTTTTATTAATAAACAATACTAATTGGTATTTCGTTTTTAAATACTTTTTCGGTTTTATCAGTTGAGCGTTTGATTTTCTGATATACTGTAGATTTGATTCCTAGCGTAACGGGGTATCACACTATTGCCATTATCAGATTTTTTTGTACACTAAATAGGTGTTCAAAAAATATCTCCATTGGCTTGATTCCATATTTTACCAGAAAAATAATGGGGATTCAAAAAAAACTACATATTTATGAGCAAAGACAGATTTCCTAAATACTTTTTATTACCTACAATATAAAAGGTCTTGTAAATCTTGAAAAACGTTCAGTAATATAAATCTCGTTCAATATTTCCGAATCTCTACTTTCTAGTGGAGAAATTGTTTTAAAGTTAAAAGAACAAATATGCGATCACGCCCGTAACCTAGTGGGGTAGGCAGAGATCACGGATTTCCATTTGGTGCGATCCTGGCACACCTCTTCTTCTACATTCATACATCTACGCATACATGCTCGTCGGTTATGACTGCTTATATCGCCCTCTTTAATCAGCCACTAATTTCATCGATATAAGTTTTCTTAGGGCGTCCCCTACCAACACTGCCACTCACTTTTGCAACATAAATTGGTTTCGTTATTCTCTCTTCTTTCATCCTTTCAACATGCCCGAACCACCGAAGCATACCTTTCTCAATTCTAGTTACAACGACCACATTTAAGCCACTTTTTTCCTTTATCTATTATCTATTTTTAATCCAATCATTCAGTGTCCATTTAATTTATTGTACCAATTGTTTTTTCTTTTTTAATGTAAGTGGAAACTGAAAACCTACTTCGACAGCTAAAATGCTTACTTCAACTTCTCGAGTTACCTATGTCTATGTGTAAAATTAGCTGAACAAGTAGTTTTCGCTAAGTTTTAAATCCAACAATGACAAATGTCCTTTCTAAAACCGTACACTGTGGAGCAGCGGTACTGTAACACGACCAAACTCCACCAAACTAACCGGCGACAAACAACTACTGGTGACAAGTTGTGAAACATGGTGCGGCATTCCGTTATTGTTTCTGTTTCCTGAAATCAAACGAGAGAAAAAGCCTCTGATCGTCTGTATTGTACATAAAAGTAGCAACTTTTGTAATGCATTAAAATATTTTTCACAATTTCAGATTATATATTCATTCTTCATTTATTAGGACTTTTGTACAGTAACGAATATATATATATATATATATATATATATATATATATATATATATATATATATATATATGAATCCCCATTTCCCACCGTCACGGCATCAGGCGTGAACGATTTTTTTGTTTTCTGTCAATGTATTTAAAAGGCGATGTTACCTATGGATTCCGAAGTAACTTACCAGGCGAAGCCCGGCGCATTACTAGTTAAATATACGAGGAGACGGACAAAGTTATAGTCATAGGTACAATAGCTTAAAAGCTTTAAGGCTTATGTTAAGGAAGCGAAGTTTTGAATTGTATAGTACAACCCATTTTTCAAAATTACTAAAAAAAATCTTATTCAACGTATGTTGAAAATTGATTTGTTGCTGTAGAAAAAGAAAGTATGTCAGGCTTGAATCTATCACTTTTGTATGAGGAGTGGAAAATATTTCCAATACAAGGTAAAAGGCACGTTTCGCCAATAAGAGAATCTTCCCTTCAAGGCTATTTCCGTCGACGACGAAAGCAAACAAGGGAAAGCGCGAAATTTCCCCTTTTTATTTTCCGAGTCTTTGTGTCGTAATCCCGCGTTTAATTTTTTATATAGCAAGTTACTGTTCAAAACGTACAATTAGTAACGTTAAAATGTCAATCTAATAATTTGAGTAGAACACAGCTGTATGAAACGTATTTTTTAATCATTCAAGATACTATATCCAAATCGTGTAGATGGTAAAATATATTGTCTTAGAAAGTAAACTATATATCAGCTTTGTTAAGCTAAGCTTCGGTCCAGCAATACAATAAATAATGCTTTTTAGTGAAAACTTCTTTAGTCGCGTGAAACGATTTTTACGTACGTTAAAATAATGTATTCGCGTGAACAAGATACTCAACATGCGTCAATTGAAATGATTATTTGAATTTGAAACACTTTAGACGAACTTTTTTCATTTATTTTTAAAAGTTTTTTTAAAATTTTAAGAATTAATTGAAATTTTAATTTCATTGTTGAGACGCAAGGTATTTTTTGTTGATTAGTTATTTATTTTTGAACTATTCCCACGAAGGTGCGACAATAGGAGTACCGACAGAACTTAAAACTCAAAACGAGTGATTGCTTATGACTTATAATGGACTGCATTTGTTTCTTTACACGTGCTTTCCCAATCGAACCATCGCATTCGCGCAATAACTGTTAAGTTTTGTGTAGTGGTAGACCACTGTTGAAAAATGCAGGTTTCTCGAGTAACATGATTTAACAAGCGCCCGGATATAAAGCGCTACCACAAGTTGCACATTGTGCTCTGGCAGACATCATTCCATTCCACCTCTTTCTGCACACTTTTTCCTTATCCACTTCTCCCCTCTTTTCTTGTAATCGTACAAAAATATTTTTTTAGTGATGTTGGTAAGTAACCATGGTTCTTTTTAACATAAAACAAAGTTACCGTTGGTTTAAATTATTTGTTTATAATTGTTGTTTATTTGTGTTTGTTATGTATGCATTGAGTTGGAAATAACGTATTTTGAAATTAAATATTTTAATGACTAATTTAATCAATGGTTCCTAAAAGCTAGCCCCAGTGAGTACTCATACGTAGGGGAGAATGAAACATTTGTATCCATTATTGCCATGAAATTAAATCTGCGTGCCGAGTGCTCACTCAATCTGCTAATGGATTGCACTGGCTTATATAGATGTCGCCATTACTAAAAAAAATTGATTGGTATCGCCATTTCTATTCAGATGGACCATCGAAGTGTTATTACAGCATAACTAGCGACCCGCCCCGCCTTCGCATAAGTAGTTTCACCTACTTTAGTGCTTTAGGGAAAAATCCTGTCTCAGTGATCGACTACGTAAGCACAGATATCTCTGTGCAAAATTTCAAGTCAAGTGCGTTGATAATCAGTCCCTTATTTTATATACGAGTATAGGTGGTATATATACGAGGAGGATCAATATGTGCCATAAATTATTTAAGAAAAGGTAATGTTACTCATGTAAAACTGAAAATATCTCTATACTTATATGAGTTTTTGATGTCTTTTTATCATAATTATATAAATAAATAGAACTTTGCACTTTTTTTGTAATCACATCATACAGCAGATGAACTCGAAAGTAGGAAAATTAGAAGACGCGTTTGTCTTAAATTACAAATTCTATTTAATGCGTGGCTCGTGAGCGGCTGCCGGGCGAGACGAAGATTTAAAATATCAAAACGTTCAAAGGTAAGGAGATTACGTTTAATATTTTAGTAAGGAAACGGCTCGAGCGCTTTGCGTCGACTTGGACTGAATTTGCATGATATTGAGGACGGAATATATGTCGTTACCATCTAAGTTTGGTTTTAGCAGCGCTTTGTATGAGTGGCGTAAAGATATTTTACGACTGCACAAGCGTTGAAATTTGTCACGTATTTCATAAACCTGGCATCGCTATAAAACGAACTCAATATCCGGCTGTTGTGCTATTTGACGGCGTGAGCACAGACCCTATTGAATATTTTTACAATACGTCTTATGGGTACACAATTATGAAATAATTTATCCTTATGTTTTTAATATATCATTACTATATCGTACTTTCACGTTACTTAATATTTCTGATGGAGAACAAGATAGTAGTCGTTATTTGCTTTTTAACGATCTCATAAGAGCCCAAATTAAAGCGGCCATAGCTTAATGGTTACTGGAACCGAATGTCGATCATGAAGTAGTGGTTTCGAATCTGCCATTCTTCTATTGTCGTGAACGATATCCGAGCGCAAGCTTTTAAGATTAGTTGAAATAGTTAAAAGAAATGTCAGTAAATTATTTGCAATAATTTACAAATATTTTAAGGGATAGAACGTGAAGTAAACCAATCGTCATGCATTGTAATATGTATGTATGTAACCAACTTATAAACAAACATTAATGACTTTTGGGATATCTGGGGATGGAATATTTGGGGGTAAATTTCACCCGGTACTAAAAAAACTATAACACGTTTTTATAATTCTCCATCATTTTACACAAAATTATCATCGTCTATTTTTTCTCATTAAGAGACTTAATTTGTGGGATTGTCAAACTTGTCTACGACAGTTTCATAACAGGCGACATTCGTAATCTCTTATATGTTTTAGAAAAAACAAAAGACCCGATAGTAAAATAGTTGGAGCGATCATTATAATTCGGGACCCTTCAAAACTATGCCTTATTCTGTTGTCCCAATTTGTTCAATCCCAACTGCTCCCGTTGTGTGTGAACAACATACATAAACTGGCTCAGGAAACAATTTGCCTTGGCCCAAATTTCGGGGTAATTTTGCGGAGAGGAACTTGTAGTTGTTTGGTTTTACATAAATAAATTGAAATAAAAACGTATATAAAAAAAGTATTTATGTTACAATCAGTGTAGATGCAGGAATGGTAGTCATATGAACTGCCATTTCCTTTGTACGCTGCACCTGCATCTACCACTGCTCTCTGCTGTTGTGCTGGAAATTCTAGAACATTTCGGATTCATTCTGAACATAATATAAAAAAGTATAGAGAATTGCACACCAAAACGTTTATTTTATAAATAAATATAGTTTTTCCCATCCATGTACTCCCATCGTTCAATTTCCGTATTTCGTCATCTACTACATGCACGTTAGTTATTCTCAAATGTACATTAGATAACGTAAATTCCAATTTAGAATTTACGTACGCCCAAAATAACCGGTCTTGATAGCCTTACGTGAAAATGGAACTATTAATTTCGCCCCTACTTATACGCTAAGCTTGCAAGGTGCTAATCCCTCCGGAAGAGTTCCGCCGCTCATAAAATATGCATTGGATAAACATTGTAGCTGCGGCGGATTCGTGCTCACTTTAAATCGATCTCGTGTCGATAGAGCAGGCAACACGATGCGAGTTTACATAACCTTACGAACAAATGTTATTCCTTTTTTAGCTGTTACGAGAAATCTCATTAAAGCATTATAAATCATGACAGCTCTCCTAAGTTATTCACAAAACGAACTCCAAGTTCGTTTTGCGCATAACTTTAACTTTTTTGTGCAAAATTTGTGCTAAGGTGGTTTAGGGCAATACTTGAATAATGGATTCACACTAACAGGTTTTATTCACAGATGAAACCTTAATACATAAGGTTTTAGAAAATGAGTAATTTAATTAAAATTTTCCTGATCCCATTGTGTACGAAGCGCCTGTTAAAATATAATATCAAAAAGACTAAGTCTCAAATGTTACTATTCACTTCTATAAATTTGGTAAAATATTTTATATCATTTATTTTTGTTACGTTTTATAAAAAGCCTGTTTTTTATAATTTTCTATTATGTGGCACAAAACTCCATATTCCATTTTTGTCTCTTAAATAGGTCAATTCTCGACCCACATTCCTCCTAAGCACAAGCATCGACGGAATGTAGGCAAGTATTCTTATCGGTCCTTCAAGATGACTTCATTCTAGGAAAATGAGAAAACTAATTACTATCGTGAGGCCTTCTAAAAAAACAGCGCATAGTTATGAGTACAATATACAACATTTGAATTATTTACGTTATGGAAAATAGTGTCATGTTAAAATTGAAAATACATTATTGTTCACTTCTATCTCTTAAAAAGTTTTGTTTATGTGTTTTATATTAGTGTAAGTGAGTTCTTATATGTTAGTACCTTATTACTATGAGTTAGCTATCACAACCCTGAGCCCTAAGATACATTAACACACAAAGCTTAGCTGACAAGATTTTGTTAATTTGTGGATCCATTCAACTATGAAAAACTTTAGATATTTATAAAACTAATACCTTTATATATAAAATTCTCCTGTCATAGTGTTAGTTGCCATACTCCTCCGAAACGGCTTAACCGATTTCAATGAAATTTGCATATACATTCGGTCGATCTGAAAATAGGTTTTTATCTATCTACCTATAATATTATTAATATTAAATGTGCATGTACGTTTGTTTGTTACGCTTTCATGCGAAAACTACTCAACCGATCATCATGAAACTTTGTACACGTATTCTTGGAGGTATTAGAAGTAACATAGGATACTTTTTATGAAAAAAAATATAAAAAGCGAAGTATGTACGTTCACTATATGAAATATACTATGAAACGACTCGACCGATTTCGATGAAATTGGAAATGGATTGTCCAGATTGGTACACGGGTGTTCCTGTGTTTGGTAGCGATCGGATCAACATAATAAGTCGTACCCGTGCGAAGCCGGGGCGGATCGCTAGTAATAATATAATTGTTAGTGTTATGAGCATTAGCCAATAAGTTGTTTTTTTTGTTCTATCCATGTTTTATGATGTTAACCGGGCTCTATCACACTCAATTTGCATATATTATACATTAAATATAACTAGATGAAGCTGAACCAAGAGAATCTTAAAGCACGTACCAAGACCAAAGGGACGTCTCTAACATTAACTAGCGTGCAGTAAGCTCTCTAAACCTGACCTCAGTGTACATATTATAATATCCTGAATACAAATGAATACGCTAGTTTTACATTTTATGTGATTTAATTCAATTGGGTATTAAGTTACCTTTAATTTATTAAAACCGATTGTTAAAGAATTGATAACAACTGTAATGTTAATAATTCAAAAGATTCAATAGAATCAACATATATGTAAGTTCTTCTGGAACGTCCCATTCCACTCACTTTTGCAACTTAAATTTGTCTTGTTATTCTCTTTTCTTTCCTCCTTTCACCATGGCCGAACCACCGAAGTATACCTTTCTCAATTCTAGTCACAAAATTCACTTTTAAGCCACACTTTTCTCTTACAACGCTCTAGCCTATCACTCAAAGTCACGATTTTTTTTCAAGTTATTTCTTAAGGATCGCATTTCAACGGCATTAACTCTTCTAATATGGGTAGACAGAGAGGCAGGGATAGTCCGGTTCGACCGAGGATGTATTACATTCCGTCTACTGCATCTTGTCGTGTGAGGGAGCTGCCGGAGTCTCCATCCTCATTTCATACAATCTTTCTCTTCTTTGCGTGATCTACTTTTACCTAGAATGAAACTAGAAGCCCATCCCTACCTTTTCTTATTGTTGTTATGTTCATGGTGAGTTTTGCTTACGTAAACCGCGTACCCGGTCGACGCCTCCTGCTTTTATAAATTCAGCCGCTTTGATTTCTGACCTTCTATCTATATGTTATATATTACTTTCCAACAATGTAGGCTAGTCTAAAAGAAAACAGCAATTAACGTGTGGAATGAGCGAATAAATAAACATTCTAGCATTAATAATTCCCGTCTTGACATTTATAACGAGAGTTTTAAACTAATTTGTCGAGTAGGAAGATATCGCCGGAGTGGAGGCGACTCCAGTCGAGTCGGTCTCATGAATATTCAGCGACATCCAGGACTGGACTTCTGAGCTACGTAAACTTATATCGAATGCACAAACAGACACACGATGCTTGCTAACAAATAACACGACATAACTTGCTCTTTGGTAATAACATTGCGCGTCTATCTATGTATATTAAAGAAGAAACTGATTGACTGGTGCACAGCCTAAACTTCTAGGCCCAGAACTTGAAAACTTTCACAGAGATTTCTGTTACGTAGGCAAGCACTTTAAAGGGTTTTTCTACATTTTTCTCATTTCTACATCCTCTTCTGTATTTCTGTGTAAGTTCTAAAGTAGGGGATGAAAATTTGTATTAAGATATGTAATATTTGTATTTGTAACCGTGCTAAGCTGAAGCGAGCCGCTAGTCTAAATATACAAACATACATCTTAGCCAGCTGGCCAAAAAAGGTTCTTTCAAAATGTAAAAGTAGTACAATTAAAAATGTCGTAGAGACGGGAGACCCGACTAATTAGTTAGGAATTACTGGTTTTGTCGATTGTTTTGGAATCAAAAGTAAGGTGTTGTTTTAAATCAGTTTACACGTGTCAACTACCTTTGTAATAGACAGATCTAGTAAGTAATCGCCGATCTATGTTTATCCCAAAATCCCAAATGTAGCATGGTAGAGCCTACCGGGTTCTAATCGGGCACAATCGTGTCCTGAATTAAATATTTTGCATAACTTGGGAATCGAACCCCGTAACAAAAGGAAACGTCATTTTAGGAACATTATACATTTAGAAATTTAAGACTAAAATTTTGAAATTAAAGCTGATTTACAAGGCTGAACACCCATACAAGCAATTTTTTTTTATTTCATTGTTACAACACAACAATATTTTTACATACAGGTATGTATATAGGTACATGTTCGTGATATACTAACCTATAGCCTAGATATAAGATTTGTTAGACGTCGTCTCTCGCCCAAGTTTCAGGAAATTCCCGACTAAGAGATGCTTACTTCTCAGAATCGCGTATTAAGTCTATTTCCTTAAATTTAAATAATATTAATGTCTATTTGAAGCCTGTATTGTAACTATTATTTACAATAAACATTTTTAATTGAAGTTGATAGTCCCACAATTGTTGTGAGTGTATCATGTTCTGAGGAAAACAGATAAATAGAGTAAAACTTATATCTTAATGCATTCGGAATAAAACTAGTAAATACCTATAACAAAAAAATAGCAGATAAAATAACTCAGGTTGGTAAATTATTTTACATTTTAAATGTAGTCTTGCTACTTCAAGAAGGCTGCACACAAATAATGTATTAATCATCCTTGTAAAAATGTCCTTTCGAATATTAATTAAATTAAAAAGTTCCAATGAATTCCATGTTCAAACGCAAAACGAATCAAGACGAGTGACACTAACGAGAGTTCAACAATATTTCAATATTTCACGCTACAGTAAAACTTGATGCGATTAATTTTTATTTTTTACCCCGGCGGGGATTTCACCCTAGTAGCGACAGATACAGGGTGTGCCGATTCGTTACGCACATTGCACATACGTCTATCTATTGTTCGCCCCTTTCCTGCTCTCTTGTCATACTATTATATTATTTAGAGTCTCGTTTATACGTTAGAAGCGATGTCACGGCGTTTGACACGTGTTTAGCATCCGATTTAAACTGCTATTGTGCCGAATCGATTAGGGGAAACTATTGAATTCGGGTCAAATGAAATCCGTTTGAATGCGGGGACAATATTTAAAAGGCGTTTTCTCATTCATTTTTATTATCATATGTATAAGTAGTACTATATTGTTTTGAATGTTGCAATAGTAAAATGTTTTGGTACCCTGTTCTGTAAGTGTTAATAGAGCATGTACAGCACTTACCGGCTCGGCAATCTTCGTTCCGCCCTATAATTATTTAACGCACAACAACCCCCCTTGCGGTTGAAATTCTGTTGTTAACTCGACGAAAGGAATATTTCTTCCAAATTTCGAATCTCTAGGCCATAGGGTTCCAGAGATATCTTGATGAGTCAATAAATACCCGGAAATCTCTTATACATACTATATATAGATAATGTAAACCGCGCGGTATATTAAATCGTACAGAAAATTCAACGAAAAATCCAACCAAAACCATCCAACTTAATAAAATAACCATAGCATTTCAGTCCGATTTGCAATATATAGATATAGATATGAATTACTTTGTACAAAAATAAAGGAAATAAAGACATCTTTACATTTCTTGTCAATAGCCATAGGAAAAATAGCAGAACCGAACACACTAAGCTCATCATTGACTTTGCAGATTAGATGTCGACTTTTTTTCAATCGAAGCTTATGTCGCGACTCCGCGCCACGTGGCCCCGTCAGCGCCTGTCAGATAAATAGACATGTGAATGACAACATGTGTGTCATGTCATAATGACAACAGGACGTCAGGATTTACGCAAGGGAAAGAGTATTGGTTGTAGAAATAGTAATAAAACTCAGATTGGTAGGACAAAAAACGATAAGAACAACTGATTTGAAATAAGGGTCGTAAATACAATGCCATTACTAATGCCAGGAGAAGGGGCCAAACGAGCAACAGGTTGGCTAAAGCTTAGAGATCGCCACTCATTAATATCCGCAACATCAGAGGAGCTGGAAATGCGGTCCAGGCTTTGGAAGTAGTACGCTCTTTTCTGAGATAGAATATTCCGGTCAAAGGCACTTTACGAGGCAGAAGCTTACGCGAAAACCTCGCCAATGAATGCCAACCATCGAGGGGGTGTGGAATTTGGAGGCCTATCATGTGCTAGGACAAAACTTAGAGGCAAGAAATGTCTATAATATCTACTAATTTAGCATCTCTACTGCTGAATTTAAAAACACGCTTTAATTCATTAATTTGTTTTATTCAAATAGTGTAATAAGAAGTACAAAACAAATGTTTTCTAAAAAGTTTGGAAGTCGAATAATTAGAATTTTGAAATTAATAAGAACTATTGTTTAAATCACATTCTTGTGTACTAGTAAATCATTATAACCTGGAACCGATGAATGTATTCTTACTGTATGTGTAATCGATTGAAGTGTCCGGGGCGAGCAGACGACCTATTTAATTGCAAAGCTATCGTCGCCGAGGCGTTCGTGTGTGCCACATTCAACTAACCCACTTCATTTCAGTCCGCCTTCCGCACCGTCGACCGCTCTCATATCTGCCGCCGCTCCTGCTGCAAATATGAATTAATCTCCGCCATCTCCTTTGTTTTCGAGTTCATTTTCCAAGACAAGCCTCTCTTGAACTTGTAATGTTTGATTACAAGTTCAAGAGAGGCTTAGCTGATGAGATGAGATGTATAAGAAGAAACATATCTACGCACAGGCCAGACATCTGGTACTATATTTGTGGATATCTCTTTTTACGTAGGCGAGCACTTAAACTTTCTAAATTTATTGCTTAAAGTCTAAGGTAGGGGATGAAAATTCGTATGGAAAAATGTTTGTTATCCAATCTAAGTTGACCATAGATCTACATGATCAATCATATAAACAAAATTGCACGCCGGTGACACTGCGGGGCACAGCTAGTATTGATATAGATGGGGGAGACAGCGCAGCGTACTTAAACCTTCGACAACATCAACAAAAGACATGGTCTCGGTTGCGGGATTGGACTGGACGTAAAAATATTTAAATTATCTTGTTATATTTATCCTGCTAAAACTCAGTTCTTTTTAAATTACTTTTCTTAATTACTTTACTCAGTTCTTTTTAATTTACTATCTTTGATCCAAGTACAACACGGATATTTAATAATTAACTGACTATTTATACATATCCCGGTGATTATGTGGCAACGTGGCAAATTCCAGAGCTAACCTAAAATTTGGGTGCATTCTGTGTGCAAAGAAGTAGCCTGGGTCACCTCTTTCGGATCTCCGTTATATAGATGGAATTTAATAATATCAAATTATAGAATCCCCAGTCGGGATAATCTCTAGTGCAATAATTAATTTTCGTTTAAAAATAAGAAAAAAATCGTACTTGATTCCATTTTATGCAGAGCTTTATGAGTGTCAAGTTGTTAATCCATAGTCGTATGTTCGAAATGCATACATCCGATCGTTAAGTTATAATCCGGCCATGACCCGATTATTTAGCGCTTATCTACATTTTACGGTAGGTCTTTGGTACTTCGTGCCAAGACTCGCGTGACAACTACCATAAAAAATTAATTAACTTTTCACACCACTTTATTTGTAGCTGTTAAATGTAGTTTTAATGAGAACGATTAGCTTTTTTTAATGTAACGGTCGTATATTATTAGCATAATAAACTATTCTATTTCAGCGCCTTCAAGAATACATAAGCAATTAGGCACAAACTATTATTGCTAAATGACTAACAATCTACATAAATACACTTTTTTTTTTAAAAAAAATATTCGTTTCCTAAGCATTTTTTTATGTTATAAAGTGGCAAACGAGGAAACGGTTCACTTGATATTAAGTGACCGCTACCCATAGACATCCGCAACAACCAAACCTATGTACATTTAAGGTACAGAGGAGGGAATAGACAGGAAAGAGGATATTTTCTCTTCCCCGTCCGATCCTCTTCCCGTCCCCATCCTTTCGTTGTAAGAAAAGGGTGATAAGGGGAAGAGGAATAAAATTAGGCCTCCGGCACCTCACTCATCAGACGAAACGCAGAGTACTTCTACTTCACGCCTGTTTTCTGTGAGGTCGTGGTATTTCACCGGTCGAGCCGGCCAATTCGTGCAACAGATGTTGTTGTAGCGGGCTTTACCACTGTCTAAAACTAAAGGTAGGGTTACTTAAGTAAATAATTGTTTTGATGTCAAGATATTCATTTTTAAGGCTATTGTTTTAAAATACCAAAGAATGTTGGAGGAGCAATAACACCCACGGGCAGTCGCTAGTGTGTAATTCAAATGATTTACGCAACGTAGCTTCCCCGCAGTAGCTTTCAATGTAGTCACGCCGGAATGAAATGTGAATAATGGATTGCGAACGCACGAGGAATCGTAAATCGCCACCTAATGATAGTCACAGCGTCGCATTTCTTCACATCTATACAGCTCATCTACTTTCTTCGGTTGAATTAATTACGTTAGGTGATTGTGATTTGAATGAAATTACCTGACCTGACTATATGAAATATTAGTCATTGAAAGCAGTAAATATATAAATCTAAGACATAAAGAGAAACAGTGGCAAGAGGAGTTGAACAGTTACTAATCAATACCAAATTTAAAAAAAATATAAGAATAGAAAAAATGCCCAAGGACAAACACATATAAGAATCATATGTACATCACGTTTAAATCATGACTGCTTTTTGATTGCTCGTCTGCTGTCAAATTAGTAAACATCGAATAAAGTTGCATTCCCTCAGACATCTTTCGACTGTCTCACGTAGGTTCCGGGGTGCAACGCCCTTATCAGGACACAAAGAAACAACAAAACGTACTCGAGGGCGGTTGGGCAATAAATCAAACGCACGTCATAAATACAGAGCGCCCTTTTAGGGTAAGAAGTGTCGCATTTTCCAAGTCATAACGTGGATCTCACTAATGCAGTCTCTCAATGTCCCGGGCCCCATACAAGTTTGCGGCTTCCTCGCAGGGAACGTCTGAAGCGTGAATTCCTTTCCGTACTCAATTAAGTTTGGAAGTCGTATATTTAAATTAGGCGGTGTATTAAAACAGATTGGTTCGGATTTAATTTAATTCAGGCGACGATGATAACTGATTTATTGGTCAGAGTGAGGTATTTTTCTTCAGAACGCGAATACATAAAGACGCACAATCGTGTAATGTTCCTTTGCACAAATACTATCTACAATGGCACTAGTGCAGCGAGTTTTTTGTTGTCAAGCGGAAGTGTGTAAAGATAGCTGCTCTTTGGTTTAAAAGACCCCGAATGTTAGTTATGTGGATCTTAAAAAACGTCACGGTTTTTGATCAATACAAACAGAAGTGGCGCTATTACTATTGCTTGTTGTCTGTTCCTTGGACAAGGTTAATCATGTTTCAACTTTCAAGCTATTTCCACTTATCACCGATTGTCAGTAGTCAACTGACTGAGATTTGGCAGTGCATTGTTGTTTTAACATTTGAACTACCGGATTCTTAAAACTTAGTTTGGTTTTCCCTTTCATCTTCTGATCACATTCCGGAAACTAGTCATCTGTTGTATCATTGAGACAATGACCAGTGTAGGTATATGTTAAGGTAATTGTGATTAATTGAAAATTATCATGTGTCTATCTATATTCAATATTAATTAATATCAATTGCACTTTTTTTATTAATAATAACAATAATAAATATAATAATTTTGTATATTGGTACCTTATAATTAAATTCATTTGTGGACTTTTTGCTCAAAAATCGAAAAATAAAAAAGATATATTTTTTTATTGTTGGGCTATAAAAAGATACAGCTAATATTTCAGATCCATAGTTGGACTTTAGAGCTCGACAATAGACAAATATAAAAATAGTATAGTGGTATATATGTATATATATATATATATATATATACCACTTTTTACATACATTTACGCATACGTGTGTGTAACACAACTAGCAAAAAAGTTTTTTGTGATCATTATCATAAATTAATTATTCACAACAAAGATCCCGCGTCTTTCAGTCTGAATTAAATAGGCAGCGCTGGTAATCGATACCCGCATTTTTTGAGCTATTTCAAAACTTAAGTATGACTTCAAGTAAAGCTGTGGCTGGCCCATTTAAATACATAAACATTATATTCAGTGGCAACGTTATCGGAAACCACGGAAGCTTATAATTTCGCTTTTCCCAAATCACATGCACGGCTAGCGCCGCATATTGCTTTATTTAGAATTTTGTAATATCCTGGCCGCCTCACCTTAACGATATTGGTGATTTCAGGGGGCAGCGTGGCATCACTAATCCGCCAGGACAAGGATGGGGCCAGAGTCCATCCCTCGGCACCGTCGGGTCCGCTCTAAACGAGGTCGCTCGTATAAATTACGTGCTAATGTGGGTGTAACAACGTTATCGATACTAATCCGTTGTGATAAGTTGATACTTTTCCTAGTTGCATTTCTGTTAAGCACTACCGATTCGAAAGAGTAATTTAAAACAATAGTTCGCTGAATACATATAAGCAGTGTTAATATATTGTTTGTTATAATTCAATCGATAAGCTTTTACTTCTCTACTTTACTGCTTCTACTATGGTTCAACTTTGCAATAATGCTGACATGTTCCATTATGAAAAGAGTGGACAGCAAAATTATTTATTTAAAGTAACCGTTGATTTGTGTATTTATATAATTATTATCAACTCAGTGTTTTGGCATCTCTTTAAAATCAGCGTAAACTACTTCATCTGAATTCTGATTCTTGATTCATAACTAACATCTTTAATCAAACAAAATAATCGCAAAGAAGTCGTTTATGTTCACCAGACAAAGACATATACAATACCAGATCTATGTCTAGTATTACTACCAGCATTGAATGTATAAAGTATTCGATACTGACTGCATTTTCCTGCTGAATCAAGCTATTGTTTTATTTAACAACAAATGCTCATGTTATATTCAAGTTTACGTCCGAGTATTTCAAAGAAGCAGAAAATGCGTCGACACAGAGTAAGGAACAACTATTATTAGAAGATAGGTGGATTGCATTTCCCGGACAGTTTTGAAATCTCCAACAAAGAGTTGGCCGTTTGTTTGTGCCCCTTTGATTTGTGCTTTATAATTTATGCAGAGCACATCCACTTAGAATACGCTGAAAGCTCTTTTAAAACTTAATCGTTGCTAGAACGTATTCGTATGTCAGAAACTTAAACAGGAAAAACAGCAAACAAATGCTTTAATTTTTAAGTTATAGGTACTTAAACTAATTAGTTTGGACCGTTTGGGAAAGCATCATCCAGAATGCGGACGTGAACACTTTGAGTGGTTAGAGAAGTCCATGAGGTCCATATTTTAAGCAAGTTATTGTTTGTTTCATGATAACGCCTTGTTATTTAATGAAGGTTGAACAGCGTGAAGAGATTTTTCATAAATCTGATTATCGACTTCTAAATGTAACAACAAATCTGCGTCTAAGATTTCACACATTTCACAACGGCATTATCCACAAGATTCAGACACTGGCTAAAAAATAAACAGAGGTACGGTGGAGGGCTTATTTCGCGACGATAAGTGAGCCTGTCGACGGAAGCCGACAGAATGGGGGGGAAACGAAACCTACGCCGGCACTTTGTTTGGAGTTTGGTTAATGCAAATCGCTAACAGACTGAAATGTTAGATATTTGCATGGTTACATTTATTCGGTAACAGACTGTTGAGGTTGGTTAGTTATGTTAAAAATTGCAATTGGTATGGATTGGATGTTATGATATTCATTGTATTGAAGCAATATAAATTGCTTTGTCACTTTATTTCCTATAAGACTGGAATTGATTAACACAATTTAAAGTTTTATAAAATTGATGAATAAACATAACAAACAAATGTCATGTCCACGTTGCTTTCAAATCAGTTCCTTAAAGCCCAAATAAATATCTGAAGATCCTCCCTCAACTGTTATCGCCGAAAATGAGTATAGAAAGGTTATGAAGCTCCTAGAGAGGTATAATTTACAACCTTGCGACGCGATTCATGTGGTAAGTTTTGTAATTATGAATAAACTAGCTTGACCATAATCCGAACTGATGTTAAGTGGTGGAGAGATGGTAGTGCGTAGTTTTTTTTTATTTAGCATTTTCACATTACGTATTATTTTTTTAAATATGTTAAATAAAGCAGGAATAATTTATATTCCTTCTTCTCTTCTTCATTTTATTCGTTCGCTCGTATATGGAATCATAATTACAGTGCGTTTTATTTTTGATTTTAGGAAATTGGAATCGATATAAATAACAGTCGTAGGGGTTATTCGGATAAATTAATTGAAAGGGGATGAGGACTGGCCCTTGTTTTGACTGCGCAAATAGAATTAAAAACGTACACCCCATATCCCAATAACCGCTCTATTAGGCAATTGCAGGGCCCTGTCTGCTAGACTGTGGAATGTTGACAATGGCTGACGAAATGAAATTATTTTTCGAGTTTACATTTCATTTGACAAAGTGAAATGCGTTTGAAATAAACGATCGCTCCTGTTTACCTGATTTGATTGGGATTACTTTGATGTTAATTAGAATGCTTTGCGCATTACTTAAAAAATACCACTTTTTCTGTAAAAAAATGAAAACTTTTAAGAAGACATTAAAATCTTATAGGGATTTTAAGAAAGTGTTTTTTGAAAAATTGACAAAAAAAAATTTTTGCGTACTTTTTTCTGCTCTCACTATCTGCTCGGTCAAAACCTGTTCTATCTTTCAAGCTAGTATCACATTGATAAAAACAATTGATAAGTCCATCCCAAAAACTCCTCGGCCCGGTCGTGCTATAGCTGCCACTGTCTAGTAATCTTAGGATGTAAATGTATGTAATGGAAATGGCGAGAGACCTCTGCCAAAGCACTGTCAAGAAAAACACAAAAGTCTTACAATACCTATATAACTTTAATATTCTGTGAGGTCTTATTTTTTATGGAAGGAGTTGAAAAACGAACAAACGTTTCACCTGATATTAAGCGACCGCTAGACTAGCTAGCGCAACATAAGAGTTGCAAATACGTTGCCTATTTATTGGAAATAGCTCTTGCTGCTGCCTCTCTGCCTCTACCATTTTCTTCCTAGTCTTCATACCTTGGACCATGGCGATGTTGTTTACAGTTAGGGTTAAGCAAGCCATTCTTTCTTCTTTCTAATACTCTCTCATATTATTGTACCTACATGTTGTAAAAAGCAGGTAGTATCGTAATAACTAACTAGAGTCAGTTGTAATGAAACTTATCATGGTGAACTTAATTACATTCGGGTCAATTTATGTGAGGTTCATATCGTGATGGTCGACAACTGTCTTTTTTGGCGGGCTTATGTTAGTTCACTACAGTAAACTTGCTTTGGATTTTGTACAAATTCACACAGCGGAAAGTTTTTGCAAGTAACAACAACAGGCTTACTATTTGTTGTAATGACAAAATTTGTTTATTAATAAAAAAAATTGACAAAAATAGCTCACAAAAATACAATTTATGTATTTATATCATAAACATACATTATATTTCTACAAATATCTTATATTAATTTTCTCTGAATATAAAATTACAGCCGTTTATTTCGCGACCATACTGCATATTGCTAAATTTCATTCTTGTCAAAACAATTATTCAGACCGGAACAAATTCCGGTCTGAATAATGCCCGAAAACTGACCATAGATCTCAAAACGAAAAACAAGGATAACATGTCTTTGATTGATTTACCAAACGTAGCGAGTATAATTAATTATCTAGTTTTTACGGTTTTCGATTTTTCGACTACGCCTTTAACTTATTACCTGTTTTGTTGTTTTTCTGAAATTGTATATTTTCGAAATTCTGTATTTCAATATACGAGATGTCGTTACTTATAAATTTATAATTTAACAGTGGTGGAGCCCGCAACAACATCTGTTGCACGAATGGGCAGGCTCGACCGGTGAAATACTACATTTTGATACCTTACAGACACAAGCGGGAAGTAGGAGTATTCTGCATTTCGTCTGATGAGTGAGGAACCGGAGCCCTAATTTCAGTCTTCTTATCTCTTCATACGAATATGATGGGAACGGGAAGAGAATTGGACGGGGAGGGGGTTGGCGGGGAAATATCATTTTTCCTGTCTATGCCTTCTATCCATTAAAGGTAGGCAACGCATCTGCAACAGATTTGCCTGTTGCGGATGTATATGGGTAGCGCTCACTTAACATCAGGTGGTCCGTTTGCCACCTTATCCAATAAAAATAATGAAAAAAGTTAAGAATAAAATAATTCATTTTTGTAATTTGAAGTTAACGTCCAAATCTGTAGTAAATATCCAAGTTGCATGGCTAGGCCAGCCATTGGCATATTGGCATTGGCGCCTTTAGTTTCTCGCTCGTTCGTCACGGCGGCATGTCGCTTGTGTAGCAACAGTTCGGCTTCGCGCTCGAATAGGACGGACGTACGCAGCTCTGCCGTCGCACAGAATCTGCAATACGAAACAAGTTTGACATTCTTGTCTTCTTCGAATCTTTAATCTCAGTAAAGCATCACGATGAACTTGAGTGAACACCAAAGAAAAACATTATTTTCGACAATTTCGAAACGTTAAGGACATTTGTTGTGTAATTTTGTGGATTACTTTTTATCTACTTGATCTTTAATAAACAATATAGTCGGCGTAGGTGTAACATTTCACATGTGTAATAGTAGCATATTGTTTTTAAATAAAAGACAAGGGCAGTTGAAGACTCTAGTTTAAAATTCAGTTGTTTTTCTTGTTTATGAAAACGTAAACTAGTATCGTGTGTAAAAGAGACAATATGAAGTCCACGCGAGTAAAAGCGACAGGTGTGGCGGCTTTAGCGGTGCTCTTGGCAGTTATAACAGGTAACGTATTGTTTAAAATCCTCTATGAAAGTTTTAAATGTAATATCAAAATTCGCTTTTTACTTATCACAGATTATTAAATATGTACATGTGATGTTATCGCCAAATGAAAAGTATAAAATGCGTAGGTTTTTGAAAGTTGGTACTTCCAAATAACATAGGTAATACTCGTAGAAATTATGAGTCAGATATGTTCTTTTGAGGTTAGAATTTAAAGGATGTGTTAAATACAACTACCATTTGATAAAAATAGGTAATTTGGTGTGAGAAATAGGTAATTAGTGCAAGAAGTAAGTAATTTAATGTGTATGTAGGTCATACTTATGAGTTATTATAAACTTTGTTAAGTTATGAAATATGTAGCACATTATTTATTTAGGCATGGAAGATATGTTACAGACTGTACATTGTTACACAAATTCTTAGTATTATTCATAAAATAAAATTAAAATAGCCAGACATTAATTAAAGCGCATAGCTTAAAATTATATTCTATTTTCTAGAGTCATACGTCAGCCTTTTCTGGTTATTTTATAGAAAAAATAAACTTATTTTAATCACGCAAAAGCTTATACAGTACATATACATAATTACCTAAAACATTTTTGATCACAAAAGAAGTCGTTTGATATTCCGATCGGTGATTATATATAGTCAATACAAAAAATAAGGATATAAAAACTAGAGAAGGTTTAGTAGGTAACAATAGTCTCATGGCTAGTTGTGCAAAAACCGTTGCCGTCCGTTACGCGTTCAACAAGGCACGACCGCAGCGCGGAGACCAGGCTTCCAGGAACAATTGAGAATTCTGCCACATTCGTTCTGGACGCGTCCATGCGTTACTTTCTCACCCGAACGCCAGCGAATCGATCGAATGGAAATATCGCATCCGCTCTTTTGTTCAACAGCAATTTGAATAATGGCCTAATGATTGCTCCGCGTATGATAACGCTTTGTAATTTTACATGCAAATCTCGTGTAAAGGTAAATTTTCGAAAATATTTTAGCATGGTGTTTTCATTCATTAGTATTTCGAAATTATTTTTTGGAAATAAGCCTATACTCGTAATAACGTAGAGTCGCCGATCTTGATTAGTGTGGTTTAAAAAAAACAGGCAGTCCTAAGGACTGCCGACAGAAGTGAAAACTGACAGATGGAAACGCGCGATAATATGTCAATATAAATTAATAATTAGCAAAAATAAACTATTGTTCACAATAAAGTTCATTTGTCGTGCAGTTCGTTGTAACTTTTTCAAATTCAAATGAGCACGTTGCTGACGCTGACATGTTCACACGAACCTATAAGATTTATACCTACCAAATATCGTCTATAGCGGGGGGTAAAGACGTTTGCACTTCAAACAGACGCTGCTTTTCAGCTTTTGGAGACTTATATGACCCCTGGGAAGATCTAAAGTGAGCTGCTTTTCGACAAAGTGGAGCCCATCATCAATCATTACGGTTATAGATATACAAAATTAAGAAGATTATTAATTTTATCTATAATGATGGTTTTTAATTGTACGCTTCCTGGGCGCTAGTAATTATCTTACTCGGTCCGTCTTGTGGCCTCTTATTGTATCGATCCGTAAGTTTTACGGAAACACGATGTATACCGTTAGGATATTGAGAGTTAAGTAAGTGTCAAAATTGGGTTCAGATAATTTGAAATTCGTCTACTGAGCTATACATTATATATTTTTTTCACTTAAACATTATTCAATCGAGTTATCTCGAGTTAATTAAACAGATAATCAATATTTCTTACGAATCTTTAATAAAAAAAAGTAAGAAAAGCCCGCACTTATTTATACCTATAGTATTCCAATCGAGCGATGTATCTGCGTGAATCCCGCTCTAATGCGGCATACATGCAAATTGAACGCATCAGCAGTGTCGTTACCCTTAGCTGTTTGTAGTTAACACCCAGACAGGCTGTCACAATGTCTATGGGCCAGATATTTATGCTGCAGTATTGTTTCACAGGAAGTAGCCAAATGTATAAAATTTGCCCAGTCGAATCTTACCGTTATAAATCTTGTAGATTGTTGAAAGGAATTTAATAGTCATAGTTTCTCTTTGAAGAAAAGAAAACTAATTAGAAACTTTAACCCATACCTTAATACCATAATTTAAATCAACGAAGAAAATTATCCTGTTGCCAGCTACCAACAGCCATGTCCCTTCGGTGGTTACTGGCACTCACACTTTGTATAATGGTTCCACGATTGCAACCATAACTGCCTCGCTGGCTTTAATTAAAAAAAAGGGTTGGAGTGCGCCTCGTTAAAATTGTAAAGTATACACTTTATAGTAACGGTGTAGCGCCGTGATGTGGGTCACCGTGATGAATCACACGAACACACATCACACTCATCACGTACCGGGCCACTTGCGTGACAACATAACTACCGCACACGTGGTATAATACCCTGGTACATAACATCGTAAAACCTCAAGCAGAATGCAGTAAATCAAACGTAATACGAGAATTAATGGTGTACTGCAGTTAATTCCATGTAGCTCTAGACTATAAAATAATCTGCTGTATGTTTTATGAAATTAACACGTTAATCTTTAAAATTTTTATTTATTGAGAAATAGATAAAAATATATTTTGACATAAGCTAAAGAAACCTTTTATAGTAAGCTAAGGTCAAAAATATAACAACATTTATGTAAAGGTTTTCAGCAGTGATAACACAAGATTGAAGTCAAATCCTTAGACACATAGAGATTGCAAGCTAGTAACAATTTTTTTTAATGTGGTATGTTATATATATATATATATATATATATATATATAAATCATTAAATCGGAATTTGTGGATGACTTTATATTGTTGACTGATATCCAGAGATATGTTATCTAGTGAAGCAGGTAGTCCATGCGTACGCGATGCGATTTTATCGGCGGAGAAATGTTATCTGCACGAAACTATGTTATATCCACTCGTTAATGTTTTCACACTTCTATACTACGATCGATTGATCGCCCTGGCTTTGCCCGGGAGTACATAGAAGGGCAACATTAGTTTTGTTCTCATATTGCACCAAATCGTCAACAATCTTTTTCATAAATCTGAGAGTTTTACATTTGTAATTAATCTTTCTCATGAACTACCTCATCATATTTATTCAGTTTTCAGTTTATTGACTTCAAACAGACAGACGCCTTGAAACGCGTTATTAAATTATTGCACAGCTTTATCTGAGCGACTTTAAATTACGGTGATAGCTGCTAAATGACTAATCATGTGATGACGAAGATCTGTCGGTAGCAGGTTCGATTTTCGGTAACCTCATACCAAAAAATTTTTGAGATTTAAAAATCAAATCTCATTTGTGTCTCAATTATTTCAGTGTAAACTTATAGAGCACTTTCTATCTTAATTATGTTAAAAGTCTAGAAATGAGAGTTTCTAGACTAGAAACTACGACATTAAAACATATTCAGGTCACTATATTATTCAAAAATTTAAATACACTTTTCGATAATTCCAAGCATTGAAGAAAAATCGACATGTGTATGGCTGTACTGATTTCAAATTATTTATTCATTTATTTATATTTTTTGCTGATACCATCCAGGGGGGCATTCTCTACCAGTCGACCACGCATTAAAAAGGAGAGCAAAAACCAAGTACCACTAATTTTACAATGAACGCAATTATTAAAATCGCGTACATTTTTGTGTCACGGAAAATGAACACGATCAAAAAAGTAGCTTTAGTACTACAGTAAAGCTACTTTCTTGATCTAAACGCTTTTTTGGAACTCCGAAAATTTTCTTGGTAGGTGTGTCTTTAATTGAATGGTGTGTCAAGAACGTGCCAAAAGGGAATTCGTTATCACTGCCTACCCCTCTGGGTTCTTACCGTGAGTGTTTATTTATATGAATTGGTTGATATGTATTGAGTCGCTAAAAAGTGCACGATTCAGCCGTACGTAAATTGAAAAATAACTGTTTCCTTCTTGAGCACTAATAACATG
This sequence comes from Papilio elwesi, assembly GCA_029849275.1. Lineage (NCBI taxonomy): Eukaryota > Metazoa > Arthropoda > Insecta > Lepidoptera > Papilionidae > Papilio > Papilio elwesi. Next base: position 7,327,915 of record CM056700.1, on the reverse strand, counting down.
CATGATATGACTCATGCATTCCAAGGCTGTGGACACATGAGCGCAAATATTTATACAATATGAATTTACATAATGTCCAACTCCTTTAGAACATTAATAAATTTGATTTAATACGCTGGATTTTTTTTAGCTATCCAAATGTTTAGTTGTAATGTTTGTATAGTTGTAGTAGTAGTAGTAGTAGTAGTAGTAGTAGTAGCGACTAGCCCGTATTTTGCGTGTAAAATGTTTGTATAATACCTATCCATCTATTCATAAAATATCAGTATATCACAAACGGAGGCTTAACCAAAAAGTATTACAAATTATATTTCATTATTATATATTCGGGCACATTAAAGGAATGAATGAAGGGAGGATAAATAAACAAATTTATGTTGCAAAAGTGAGTGGCATTATTGGTAGGGGACACCGTAGGAGAAGTTGTCGATCAGATTAGTGGCTAAGTAAAAAATGCGATATAAGGAGCACCCATAACCGACGAGAATGCATACGTAAATAGATGTATAAATATAGAAGAAGCGAGAGAAGTGTGCCAGGATCGTGCCAAACGGAAATCCATGAACTCTACCCCCTACTACGCCTACTCCTCTGAGTTACGGGCGTGAGCACGTGTTTATTTATTGTATTACAAATTGTAATAATAAACACAGTGTGAAGAAGACGCAATCGCCATCCCATAAGGGCTAAATTAACTTGAAACATTTAAGAAAGGTTTTGTGTATGATCATCAAAATGACTACCAAATTTTGATGAAAAAAATTATCTTCGAATTAGCTCTGGGTTTATATATATATATATATATATATATATATATTAGTTACATATATATTTTTCTTCCTACAAATTATTGTACCTATAGATGTTTGCTAAAACTTCGTTACATAATCGCTCCCATCCATTCTCCAGAAGTTATCTAGCTTTAATAATTAGTGTTACTCCGAATCCGCTAGCTAGTATTTCATAAAAATGAATGTCTGATAGGCCCGTCGAATGGCAGTAAAACTGTCGAAAACTATCAAGGAAGACTTACTTAGGTAATACTTAAGACATTATTAAGAACATGGCTTAAAATTTTTCAAAATCCAAAATTCGTTTACTTTTAACGAAATGAGATTAGGTCATATTCTCGCGCAAAGCGGTCGCCTACATCCGAACCGCATTACCGCAACCAATGAAAATATTCTACTGAATAAATCCTAGCTTATCTTGAAGTTTTTCGATTTAAAAATTCTTATTATCTGTTTGTTTATGCGCTGAATTTCTGTATGTATGGTAATACGGAATATGATCTCATTACACTACAGTTGACTTTATTTTATTCTCTTTCCGTATAGTATTTTCTGCGTCAACATCGTATTCCTCATCTTGCTTTTCTGTTTATTGCATTACACTTTCAGATTTAGTATCTAATGAAAGTAGATCTTATGAGTTCCGCCTAATCAATTTAAAGTTATGCCATTCGAAATTATTTACACATAATTTTTATAAAATCCCGTTTCCACTAAGTCGCATGCCGCGTGACGTCACTATGACTCAAACAACGGCGCCTACTCCATTCATGACGACTCCATGTTACATTTATTGATTTATGTTTTAAATCGATCTATCGCCGTTAATTGCTTGGAATTGTGAAGACAAATGTTTTAGAAGGTTTAAGTGAAATTAAAAAACTGTACCACTAGCAACTTTCTATATGAAATTATAATGAGGACAGATTTTTTTATCTATACGCGGTAAACTCTGAAACTACCGAACCGATTTTAATCATCTCTGTCAATTTGAAAGCTACTTTAAGCATAAGTGACATATGTTTTACTTTTTATTACAATGTTGAAATACCCGTAGGACATCGCTTTGGAATAGTTAGCATTAATTTTGCCAAATATCTATGTTTGTATGCGTGCTACATGAAGTCTGTGAAAATAAAAATCTGATGTCATCGGTCAGTGATACCGTTAAATTAAGAACACGGTCAGATTTTTTAGTAAAACACTCAACTTTCACTGAAATCAGGCGATAAAATTAATTTGGCTCGTGCTTATTCCATTTGTAGTTGATTTATGAAACATTGAGCCCTAAGCCAGTTCTAACCGGTTTTCAATAATGTAAATTTCCGTCTGCAGAGTGCATCTCGAAGTAATATCGCTTTCGTACAGCTTCTGAATTCTTGATAACCGGCTTTATCGTATAACCGGTCCACTGTGGGAGGAAGCGGGGACATTGCGAATATTTTCCCGACAATTTCACTCAGATGTCGAGTTTTTGTTAGAACCGGACCCTACGCTCCCCTGGTTTGTTCTCTTTGGTTTAGTGGCGTCGATTTTCTCTTGCTTGTGTAGTTTTAATTGTGAAATAGGATTTCCAGTAGGAAAAGTAAAGAAAACAGAGTACTGTTTTCTGTACTTTATTTGCATCGGATAATTTTATTTGCTATATAGCTTATGTTCGAAAAACCTTTATTCACATACTTTATTTCCTTTAACATCACTGCAAGCAAGCAAGCGATTTTAGTAATGTGAGCAGTGATAAACTGAAGTTAGTTTTATTACTATGAATACTAGGATCAACTCGTGGCAGTCGTTTGGAGCGATTATTAAGCCATTATACATAAGTGATTTAGAGAAGAAGATTATTTGATGATCTCTTGACGCCTCGTCAGTTTCATTCATGCAAACAATAATTATTTTTTATGTTCAGTTTTCAAAAGTTAAACTTTTGTATTAAGATATTAGTTAAATACATTTGATAAAGTGGCTAGTTTAATTCTGAAACCTTCAAACTGTAGACTGCATTATTTAATTATTTCCAAATATTTTAACGTTATGCCGCTCTCTTCTTTATGCAGTTCACTTAAAGCAATCCTCACGAGGTCAGTTCATGTCAATAGCGGGCCCACATTCCTTCTTCTACGGCCTATTTTCTTACCTACCAAAGTTCGCTTAGTTTTAATTAAATTTATAATATAAATGGTTTGAAAAAAAAACTGAAAATTTCCAAGTTTTACATTACTTCTTGGGCATTGACATATTTACGGGGCTATACGGTCAAAAGAAACCGCCACTAATATAAAGGCTTAAACAAGCAAATATTAAATGCAGGCGTGAACCTTAAACAAACTACGTACTCCTTGTACGCAGACAGACATATTATTTTTCAAAAATCAGTAATAAAAATAATATCTACATTATTTTAGTGATATCTCTTAGTGTGCCGAGATAAACGTAAAACGGAAATCATAACTCTTACGTATACCTAACTGGGATAGATAGATAGATAGACACTTTATTGCTCACATTAAACTATATACAAATTTACTAAAACTAAACTTATAACCTAAATGTGGGCAAGGGCGGCCTTATCGCTATGAGCGATCTCTTCCAGGCAACCCTGTAGGGCAGGAGATAGGGACCGTGGTTTTGCTTAGAATATACTTGTAATTATTGTTAACATGAACAGTAGTAGCCAGCAACAACAACAACAATTGCCAACTGCATCTGCAGCTCATTACCTTTTCTTGGATGCCTATGGTTAGCGGTCACTGGACATCAGGTGAACCGCTCGCTCGTTTTTATTAAAAAAAAAGATTTGGATTCACTTAAATGATATATATCTAACGTTATCAGAATATTAAACAATCATTATAGAAGAAAAAACCGTTATCTTAAATCTTACAAAGCAATGGAAAACAGTAGCTGGTTGGATGTTATTTAAGTTTCATAAAACTTGATGTTGCGGTGTAGTTAAAGACAACAGGTTTGCCGCCATGCCGGCATCGCGCGTCGGAAACAGAGTGTGTCGAACGAACCGGACTGACGACCGACTGCCCGCGGACCTTGACGTTTCGTTTTTGACGTTTTAAAACAAAAGTAAAACAGGGTTGCCACATTTCATAACGAAAATAGACTATTAAGAATACATATTAACATATCGGGTGCCTATTTGTATGGTAAAGTCTAGTCTATCTGATATGATAAGACCGTATCCCTTACTCATCAGACGTACCGCAGCAATATTACTTAGTACTGTCGGTTAGTGATATCGTTCTTGTCGACTCTAAGTCTATTGATCAAGCTTCTACAGCTCTACCATTAATACTATCTTTACATGTAAGTTTCTTTACAAAGTAAACGAGTAACGCTGAGCAAACTATACTTAAAGTAGAAATGTGATAATTTGCTCGATGTTTTCCCACAGATGTAATATATTTAAGCCTCTGCTGTGTTTCTCACCATTGTTTCGGACGTTGTAATTGCTCGTGCTTGCGATTTCTTGCGATCTTTCGCCGGCGGGGGCTGCACCGTTGCATTTCGCTTCGCGGTCATTGTTCTCGCCTCCAACAATGCTACGCGTAGTGTTATAACTGAGACGCTTAAACGATCATACATCGACTCCATTAAACATTTTTACTTAAAAACTTTACATTTATAAATTTTTGACGACAGTTAACTTATATATGAAAACTTAAGTGTATGTTTTATACGTACAAGAACGAAGAGAAAATGTTGACAAATGTTTTGCTCCAAGCCAACTGTCATGCAAGAAAATTCTCTCTTAAATATAAACAAGTTTAAAATCTTAAAAAAGAACACTATTTTGTGTTACATGTCTTCCATCTTCGAATGGTAAATAATGAGAATAATACTCGTAATAAATGTATGACGAGTCTTCTCAAGTTTATTTCAAAAATAAAACGACTAATTAAGACTGATTACAAGTTTTTAATAAGTCTCTCTCGACTTTCATTTTAAAAGAATAACATTTTATGATTCATTAGCGTCCGGGGCTGCGGTTATTTTGGAGCACAAGTGGTCCGATAAATGCAACGGACAACATAATTCAAACTGCAGCATCACTTAAATTGAGTTAGAGCATTAACCGAACAGGGACGGACGGCGCTCACGTTAGTTACGTTTTATAAATAAATTTCATTTCACGTACGTGTTAGAGAATACATTTATACTAGTGTATTCGGAAACAAATATTCATGCACTGTTTCGTGTTTTTCGATAGGTGTTATTGAATTTCGCGAAAAAAATAGTGCGTAGTTTGTAAACAAAAGGGAAAATTATTTTTTTCTTTTCGAAATCGATAAATATATTAATCCATTAACAGATGATGAGATTTGATTTGGTTTGTAATTGGGATTCGTTTTTATGTCTCTCCTAATGTCCATTTTATATTTAATATTTTACTGTACGTTATCTAATCTACAGTTTTCGATTACCTTTTGATGTTACGAAGTAAACGTTTGTACTGTAGAAAACCATTATGAAAAGGAAAAAGTAATTTCTTTTATAATGGATACAGAACGCCTCCTTATCCTTTATAAAAGAAGCAAGCAATAATGTTTCGCTCACTGCTCTAATTTTATTCTTAGGGATATCACTAATAGCTGTTTGATCATAGAAAGGTATATGGTATTGTAGTTTTTGAATCTATTGCTATCTATTGCAACCACTCATAGTCAGAAGACAAGAACAAAATTACGAAACAATTATTTTTCATTGGTTCGTAATACATTTTCAAATTAATGCGATAAATTGAATTCGGCAAAAATTAAATTGAAAGATTTTGTCGCTTAGCTTGATATGTAAATGCAGGTCAAGCTAATAAAAAAAAAGAAAGAAGAAAAATTATTCATCGCAGTCTACATAACTCGAGCCGCTTGTAATTTATTCCGCATAAAAAGTAACAATTGATATTAAAAGTCAGTGCAAGTTGCATGATTGTTCTATCATCATCGTATAAAGGCGTTGGCATCACGCCAGCGAATATGTACTCAACCCAGATTCACCCTCAAAACAAGGTTCACGAACTTTCGACGTTTCCGCATATTATCGATATCGCATAAGTGTTTCGATGTTACTAAAATTGATGCGCATCGTAGTACTTGAATCGAGATGGTATTTATGAACAATTGTAACATAAATAACATGACTTGGTTTTTAATTTGGAAACAAACTGCTCAATACACATACAATATTAATTATATTCATGTGTCGGCACGAATGAACACCATCGTGGTACTAGTTACACTCTTGCTTCGTTTAAAAATTCCTTCGCTGTAGTTTATGATAATCTTATTTTGTTTTGTATATCATTCACATACACAGATAAATAAAGTGTTCCAACCGTCAACCAAACAAAAGGAAAATCTTCAATGCCTCTTCGTCAAAACGAATTCGTAAATTCATTAAGTCATTTCTTCATGTATCTGTGTATTTTTGCGTAAGTTATGTTATACTAATATTCAATATTGTATAGTACGTTTCCGCAATTTTTCTTTTATCATTTTTCAACGTTTATGTTTTCCAATTCAAGATACGTCATACGTTCGAACACTAAAAGTTACAACAATGACAAACATAACAATAGTGTGTGATACGTATCCGTTTGAAAATACAAAGCGCGGTTATGAAATATTCCTTTGGCATAGTGACTTGAATTTCTTTTGTGTAAGTAACCCTTTAGTGACAAATAACAAAGGCCACCGGCCTTGTGTACACATGCGGAGCACTGTCTGATGCTTGCAAAGGTCCTACAGGTTCATACATCAACGATACAAGAAGCTTGTAGAAATATTTGCTTTACTTTAAAGCCTTGTGGGCCGTAAATAATTGCTCTTTATGTTGTTTTGGTACCTACCGTGTAAAATCCAGTTCTTGTTGTGTAATTCGTCGTTACTGAACTAACTGTACTATTTACCAAATGTATGTTGTACATGATTAACAACTAAAAGAGATCATTAAACAAACTTAAAAGAATATAAAAGCATGGAGTACAAAACATATGTAGGTATGTAACGTAAAATCTGCAGTGACGGTAACATTATATTTTTGATTTACTATTATTATTTATATTTATCGAGAGTTAGAGAGATGGTGATAGTTGAAAAATCTTGATTTGGTGTCAAATATTTTTTCATATCTAATCTGTCCTTCTTAATTTTAACTTACTGTAAAAACAGTTGTGTTATTCTTAAATTAAAAATATGAATCATCAATGCACAATTCAAAGTATTGGTGTGAATGTGTAACTACGAAGATTATTTTTAATTCCCTTTTTAAACAAAAACACTTCCTCAGTTTTCAGATTTCAAATGTAAAGTTAGAGAAACTTAACTTTCACAGAATAATTGTTTAAATTAAGCTAGAAAAAATTATTAGGGCCACAGAAACATTTACTAGGTACTAGTACTAGGTATTTAAAGTTCACGCCCTAATTTCCATTTTAAAGACGAAATTCATTGAGCTTATTAAATGATCGTTTCACTTATCATTAGTTGGTGTGAGTCAACTGTTAATAAGTGTCGTCTGCTTTGGGTAACGTTATTGACATTAACGAGGAGTACGTCCGGCGGACGGTCGGCGGTGGCTGGTGTGGATGACGTATCACATTACTTACGAGTAAATAAAGGGGACAACAAGGGTCCGCCGCTGATCACAGGAACTCCAAATTTTGATTAGCCCTAATGGATATGCATTTGCATTATCAATTATTGAAATACAATACCATCTTTATAATTTTGTCAATGTAGTGAAATACCACGACCTCAAAAAAGACAGGCGTGAAGAAGGGATATTTTATAATTGAATGTTTCGTCTGGTGAGTGAAGTGCCGGCGGCCCGGGGTCATTCCTCTTCTAAACAGCAGGTGAACCGCTTGCTCATTTTCCACCTTCTTCCATACAATATATGAATTTTGATTTGTATAGAATCTGGTTCGGGAATAAAATGATAACGACATAATTGTAAATCCTAAAACTATTGAAGGTAAGCCATAAAATATATAATTATACGTCCTCCATTTGTTTCAATCTACAATGCTAAGCAGATAACAATTTTTACTCTTTTCACTGAGCATCTAAGCCATAAAAGTAGCAGGACTTGAGCGTACTCACTAGGAACAGACTTGATATAAAGCAAACATTGGGAAGCACAATCTTTTTTGTCTTGGCCGGGAATCTAATTCAATATTCGCGTAATCATACTTATGTACCTTGATACTAAAATGGTTATAATACTAACAGGTGTAAAGAAGACATAAAAACAAATAATATTATGTAGATGTGCGGAATGGCAGTTTTGTATGACGCTAAGAGTATCTCGAGAGATACTGTCTGTGTATATGGTACATTACCAATCCCGCTGTTTCCAGCGTTGTATAGTGGGTTCATCGTCACTTGTAAATTAAAGGAGACACTTTCTTAATTGCCACAATTACAGATGCGCCACGGCCGCATTCCCGGCTCGGCTTTGTGACTAAATGAGGCATAAATCGTCGGCTATTCTAAATTCACTAGTTACGTATCAGCTCGACAGATGGTCTTTTGTTCGGTGCGGACGGTTAGAAAAAAAAGATGTCATTCGAGACACGTGTTACGAACCGTTCTATTGTTTTAGACGGCGCTTTGAAAATTTTGAAAATGCATTCATATTTTCTTTGTATTTAATAGAAACAGAGAAATAATTCGGTACGAGTCGAATTTTGTTGACCTTATGTTGTTTATGTAGGTCACAGCTAACTTCAAATGTTTAGCTTTTGATTTTAAAGGTTTACACTTGGACAGATTAAAGAACATAACAGCTCAATTTTTAAATATGCAACTTTATGAAATTTTCAGTATACAAGTTTTTAACTCACAAGAAAACAACGGAATCCGTAAATTATCACTAGTCAAAAGTAAAGGTTAAAATCTTCAGATTTTAATATATTCCCGATCGTCGATACTTTTGAGAATCCTTAAAATGGGCTGTCTCCTGTTAGAGTAACCTTAAGTAAGAATACGAAATTACTATTTTCAGGGTACGCAATAAACGCAACTAATATAGAAGCAATGTGTAACTGATTTTGCGAACTGTACCTCAATTTAACATTATATGTGCTTCCCTTCCCTTCCCTTTAGAATAATCTAAGACGATTATACAAACAATTAACAAAACGTTCATGAGCGGACGCATCATTGGACAATGCGAGTAATGCAATATCTACCTGCGTTGGGCACCGGCGCGTGTCTCAATTTTTGTGAAGGACGGGAAGAGCGCGCTACATTCCGAGCTATTTGCTTCCTTTTATTGTGACCTCAAACATGATTTAACCTCTCCAGTACGCTTCATGTGGCTTGGGGCGGGAGGAGGGTTTTTGAACTCATAAGAAGTCATTTTTGTCCCGGGCTTGAAATTTCCTCCCCGTTTGATAAAGTTCCGAAGTACTTACATTGTAAAGAATGGCTATTCATAAAATACTTTGTCAGTTTTGCACTGTATATAAAAATTCATCTCCGCACTAGAAATTGGTATTTCAAAACGTTTTTTCTTTCATAGTCTTAAGTCGCAACTTTTCCTTTTACTTAATACTTAGGTAATGTTCACGTCTGTTGAACGAATGGGCCGCCTTGACCGGTGAAATACCACGATCTCAGAAGAAATAAGAATATTCTGCGTTTGTCTGATCAGTGAGGTGCCGGCGGCCTAATTTCAGTCCTCTTCTCTTTCCAATCTTTCCTAAGGAGGGTAGAATGAAATGGATGGATACTTATTATTTATTAAACATGTCTTAGTTTTATTTGTTGGGTATATTTCAGTAATGGCACTCTCACTATCAAATAAGCTTGCAACGAATATTAAACGTCTTTAGTTTTTTCTGCATCTCATTACCCTATACGGTCATAGAAAACCTTAAAACTGAATTGAAGTAGTCGTTTAATACGTGACTTATTAACTAACAAATATGCACGTAAATATAATTTAAGGCAATATAATATTTCCTTTCATCCTTATCAGGTTTTATCTTACCTATCAACTGCACAACCAATAACAACACAATGAAAAAAAAACAAAAGGAAGGAAACAAAGGCGCGCGTGATGTAGAGGGTGTTTCACAGGAGATCGTCATTCAGAAGGCATTGTGCTGTCCCGTAAGACTTAGTTACGTGGGGGATTTTGACCGGACCGCCTCATAAATATAATGCTATTTCACTTTTACTGCCACCACTATGTTACGGCCATCAAAATGAATTATGTACATTGTTTTAGTTCGATTCCCTTTGTTTTTAAATTTTCTTTTGATGAATCCCTATTCTGTCACCAGATGGAGAGATCTACGATGCTCATTGCGTTAATTTCATTCCTTTGAATAAAATAGCGCTCTTTATAAAACTTATCATCGGAGTTAACCACACAGCAACTATGGTATGGTATGGTTCGGTGTATGTATGACTATCTGATCTACACTTTGCTGTTTTAGATTTAATTAAATTGGTTTTATAAATTGGTGTAATATGTATATTTTACTGATATAAAAAAGGTTTAAAGCGAAAAGTTATATCTATACTTAAAAATACGCCACGAACTTATCTCATACATTCACCATCCTAATGTATAAATACACGTTCTTTACTTTGTAGTGGTTGTACAAAAGACTAGAGAATATAAAAGGGACGTTACAAAGAAACTGTTATGATTCATGGTGATAGGGATATTAAAGAATCTGCTGCACGAAAGCATAAAGCTAAAATAAGTGCGCGTTAAAACTTATGATTTAGATCTTGTTACTTCTGGAACATGTAATTTGCAATTCTAAATGAAGATAACTGGTAAGAAATGTAACCTTAGGAAATGAGCTGAGGGAATGAGCCGACGCCAAGCCACCAACCGTGACTTAGTTTAAAAAAAAATCAGACATTTGCCCTTGTCTTCTTTTTTATTGGTTCAGCCATCATAGCTATAACGTAGTATTACTACTATTAATGGGTCGTCTAAAGAGAACGATTAAACCACTCAGCTGTCGTGGCTTGATTTTCAATTATTAATAATTAATAATTCGATCATATTTCAAGTGGTCTTGAGCTTCAGTCGGTAACTTGATATTTTATAACAAGACGCAATGTTTCTTCTCACTGGGAATCATGCTAATGAAAGACTCGATTGTGTACTGTTTCGTTCAAACGGTTAAGAGCACAATTAGCGAAATAATACGGTCAGAGAACGAAATTCGACCTCAAAATTCTACCAGCATTTATGCGAATGTGTGGAAAAAGCGGTTCGTGGCGCTCTCTCGGACTCTAAACAATAAAACGACAATGCTAAAGTGGGCTATGAAATGTGGAGCTCTTTATACCGAGCGGTATTATTCTATTTTTAGTGCAGGTATCTCACCGGTCCAGTGCGGCCAATCTCGACAACCGCCGCCCGCCGTCCGCCGTGCAAGTAGGGTTTTTAATAAAATTAAAAACTTTGTAAATGCCCCGCGTAAATCTTCCCTTTCGGAATTAATCTAACGCGAACGCTTACAATGCGGATGAAATTTCAAAAGTTATTTATAACGGTAAAAAGTAGTTTTCTTATAAATTGATATGAAATGAAATGGAACTATATTTTAAAAATGCTGATTTTTACTTTTATGAAAAAATAGAAGTTAAATAAAAGAATAGGATTATTAAGTAGTACCTCTCATCTTATGTTCCTGGTTTGTGGGCAAAAAGTAATAGATATTGTGGCCGTGTATGATAAAAAAAAAACAATGATAGACATAGGTCCATGTCATGATAAAATAGGTTCGAAAAACTGAGAGTCTTATTGAATTTTACTCTACGACCTTACTTAAGTTCATTACAGATTTTACGACAAATAAAATTGATCGTCAGTGATGTTACGAAAGACACGAGTACCGTAAAATTATTAAAAAGATTACCGATTATAAACCAACGGAAACTATTTCCTGCGTAATTTGTGAGTGATTTATCAACGTTATTTATAGTATTCCTAAAAATACTTTTTTTAAATTGCCAGTTTCAGCTGGAAATACTGAAAAAAAATATTCATATGAACTTAACAACTACAATGTAGTTAGAATTAGCTGACGTAATGGTACTTGAATGTTTTAGCAATAAACCAACGAGACGGAAACGAGGTATTGGTACTTTGTACGGGAAATCTATATTTTTATGTCTTGGATATGAAAAAGTTCCGTCATTTCATTTATCTTTTAGACGGCAGTTAGCGGCTATTCGCAAAGCAGAACGCCGTAAAAGTATGTATTGCATTGTTTATTGCCATAAGCTCTCATTATTTACAACGTCTTTTGAATTAATAATTTTACTGTCCCTCCAGTAGTATAGTCATATATGACTATAATATATTACATATATACTCAAGTAGGCCCAAGGCTTGTATGCTTTACTTCCAAATCTAGAGATGTAAGATCGAATTCTGGATCATCATCATCAGCCTGCATCAGTTCACTGCTGGACATAGGAATTCCCCAATGACTTCCACAGTATGGATATATTTCTGGTTAGCGTTCAACAACAAGGCCATATTTTTTCGTCTCTTGGAGAGGAGGCCTGTGTGGGGAAAAATACATACAGCTGATTTATTATAATATTATACATATATTGACAATGAGATAGAGATTGATGAACAAATATACACAAATCGGAATGTTCTTTTGTTCAAACACAGAAATAAAATTGTAACAAATATGCTCGTAACAAAAATATAAATGCCATTTAAATGTACCACTTTCAATTTTACTATTCAATTCTATTACAAAGAGATGAAACATGAGTCCCCCATTGTTGGTCTTTTTGTCTCAGCAAAATATTTGCTATTTTCGTTGGTGGAGAGAAAGAAAAGAGGTGGAGAAGCGGATATTAATTAACCGAAGTTTATCTTCGGGTCTTTCATCTTTGTCGAGAAAAAGGCAGAGTAATGTAAACGGATCTTTTAATAAAGATAGATATTTTTGTTACTCGAAACGGACTCGAGTGGTGCCGTTTCAAGTTTAAATGGTTCTTTCAATGAGGTTGAGTCAGATGTGGTAGCTGGCTCAAGTCCAAAGTGCTTTGTTTTTTATGGCCTCAGGACGACCCTTTGCAACACTGGAGGCAGGAGCAAGCCGGTCAAGTGTCTTCAGGGAAATTCGTGTTTGTCTGCGCGTATACAACTTGAATGTTCTGCTTAGCATCGTGTGGGATTTTGCTTAAATTTTAGTCTTAACTATTTTGTAGTTTTTTGTCTTTTTTTTACGTTATTCATGATAAAAGCTTTGAATTGGCTGCTAGTAAGGGGCATCCGTTTTTTTTAAGGGAAAGCAGTTCGCAAAATAATTTCGTTTTTACGCATGATGGTGACAGATTGCATTACCAAGTGTGGTACATGTTCGTACTGAAAGTGTGTTTTTTGTTTAAGCTACTAATGTGGATTTACTCGGTTTGCAGTATGTTGTGTTACTTATATTTAAAGAAACACAGTCAGTCCCAAAAAAAACAAGCGTGACAATGTGACAAGACTTTGCGAGTTTTGTGTATCGGTGTTAGCATAAATAGGTTTAGATTTGGGGTAAGACGTTGTTGGTTTTCCTAAACAACATACAATGTGAATAAAAATCACTGTGATTTTGTCTCATAATATTTCATTACAAGATATTAAGCATCTTAATGATCACTTACGAGCCATCGTCGAAGTTTCAGAATTTGTTTAATTCGGGCAATTCGAGCCGCTTTACTAAGCAATTGCCTGACACCCACTGCGGACGTAAATTAATCTAATTAACGAGAAACTTCTCTAACGGTCATAATAAAACCCTTATTCGTCCGTCGATCATAAAGTAGAATTCATTTTAAAGATCCTCCCCGACTGAGTGTTATTGTTCATTCAACTAGACCTGTTTATTGTCCTCGGGTAAAGTAAGTGCGTAGTAGTAGAAATGAATATAATGATGTTAATAATTATCTATAACATTATTTCTCTTGGTTTTAGCAATGTACGAAATTACCTTAACAAGTAATTGAATAATTTTATCTATTTTATTAAGAGGAGGTGGAATACAGTTGCGTTTTAAACCAAAGGACAGGAAAGACAAAATATTTATTCTTTGTGTTGATATATTTTTAAGCATAAGGCACGTTGGTCAAATAATTTGCTAGTCAACCTCGTCTCTGGAAAATCCTGATTATAGTATGAATGTTCCCTTTAATTTTTATGTTATTAAATAAATTTGACCTGAGAAACATGGGAAACTAAAAAAAAAACACCCTGTGACCATACGTTACAGCAAGTGCCGCTGACGTTTCAATTAAGCTTTCAAATATGTGTAAGAGTACCAAAAACGTGTTGAGTAATAATTTCTTCTTATTTTGTTTCAGGTACTTTTTATCATTCTACGGATCATAGAAAACATTACGGTAGAAATTCAACCATTTTTATATAAGCATAAGTATCATGTATGCTGTTCGGTTGCAGTATTGTTCCAGTCAAGGCTTCTTACGCCAGTGGCTCAGATTACATCTTTGTGAATGCATTAATCTTTAATCACCCGTCGCAATGCCGGCCGGTCGATGGTTGATAATATTTGTACAATGTTGACAAAGCGTTGTACCCCTTTAAAAGGCTCGCACACCCAACGAACAATAAACCCGCATTATTCTACGTTTTGTGTTTACGCTCCGCTGTGGACAAACACATATAATTTGTCATAATCAACTTAATGTAAAACAATTGAACACACATTCAAATAAATATCGAACCCGGTTTTAAAATATGTCAACTAATGTTTTGACATGTGCATATATACTGTAGTCAGTAATTACAAGAGGTCGCTTGGTAGCCAAATCTGTACTTTTGGGATATACGTAATTTTTTATACTATGTGAGGTCTGTGGTGAGCTGCATTAGCTTATCTACTATAGAAAGCCTAACTTGATTAACGGCTGCTACAATTCTACATGAACTAATTCAACTGCAATAATATTGTGGTAAGCAGTATTTTACTCTTTGAATCCGGATATTCTGATAATCGTCATCGGCTTGGTTTTTTTATATATATATATATTTTTTGGTGGTGATACCACCACAAAAAATATGCGAGAAATTAAAAATGTTGAGTTCATTCTGATAAATTTGTAAAGATTTTAATAATTAAAGTTTTACTTAACTATCAAGGTAAGTAAAACCCCTAACACTTGAAAAGATATCACTGGGCAATAATAAATAATGAGCTAACGGCGGCACACAAAGTTTCATGTTTCTGATAAGTTGTTCGTTTGTTAGTTATTTGCAACTTGTGCTTAGTTAATGATGTAAAATTAGTTTTATAGCGGGTTGTTTATGAACAAGTTCATTTGATTCCTCCACTTCCTTGTGAAATAAAAACTTAAGCTTTTCTTAAAACTTACAAGCAATCTAGACCGAATTGTTCTAATGGAGCGGTCAAAGGTCATTGAGGACTATGAATCATGTTATCAGGGACTATTTAAGGACCTGAAATTCCAAATGAACTGTCAATATAACTCTTCTTAATTAAATTATAGGCCCAGCTTTAATCGAGAGAATTCATCTCATTTCAGTTTCATCTTGTTCTTGTGCACGATTAAACAGAAATAAACAATGAAAATTGTTTTAAAAGCTGTAAATATTCGTATATGACTGGATATTGTGTAAATTTCATAAATACAAAACATTTTAAAACGATTTCTTGCGACAATGAACGACGTTACAATTACGTTTCCCGTCGACATATGAAAAAAAATATACCAGAGAGACGACGCTATGAATTATGCACATAATTCATTTTAAGGGTTATTACTCCCTCGACACTAAGACATAAATATTTAAGAAGCTAGCCATTCAGTAGATGGTTACTTGCATTCATTTTCTCTTTTATTATGTAGTTCTTTCTTTTGTGTTTTAATTATTACTTTGTTTAAAACTCGGTGCAGCCCATATACATTATATCAAACTCCACACACAGCTCCAGTCTGATTTAACTAACTTTAAATGGGAACAGTATCGGAGGAGTTGTAAATACAACGGTATTTTAAAACTTAGATTATATCAAAAGGCAAAGTAATATTTGGGATCTGTATATTTTGAAAAAACCAAATGTTTTGGTTCAGGTCCGATCAGTTCCCGATGATGATATTATTAATTTGAGATTCGTCGACTTGTGCTGAAATCCATCCATATTCAGTCGGTCTCGATTGGTATACCGTCTGTCGGATTATTGAAAATGTAATTTTTACTCTATGTACGAATACGTTTAGAGTGTGTACGGAGTTTAAACGACTTTGTAGAAGAATTCGGTGCTTCTGGGTAAAATAGAAGGATCCTCGTAAAACTTTATTACCTTACATTAAACCGTACGCGCATGTTATTATTTATTCTTATCATCAAGTGCTGAATCTAATAGGTGAGTACTCAATTTTAGGCTTCTTAAGTGTATATGTAATATGTCAAAATTTGTTGTGTAGTTCAAAAAATAGGCTTGAACAAACCTATGCTTTACGTTCTGTAATTGTCGAATAACAATTTTTATAAAAACAATTGTCAAACCTCAACGTCAACCAAATTCACAAAATACCATAAACTTAATCTAGCATAACAAATAGAATTAAATAAATTAAGGTGAAATAAGGTAAGATTTTCTCTCGAGGCGTATTAAAAGGATTTGTAGGAACTTGAGAGCAATTTATGCGGCCCCCGAGTACTTTCCCAATTTACGTTAGTGTTACGCAAACGCTACGAAAGCTCCGTTCGAGCCTTTTAGCATCTCGCGCCAAACCATTCAACAGTTCCCTAATCTAACTGAACACGTCATTAATTCTCCCACAATATCGCGCCCCGGAATGCATTGGATATTTCAGCGAGAACTATTTATATTTCCAACAAAGGCGAGGGTTATAAATAAAGGTTACCCTCGGGGGATGCCTTACTGTCTTTGATACGGTCCCTTTCTTATTTTCATGCGGTCCGACTTTAGCGGGCTGGTGTGAAGTATCTTTGCGGTTAGTTCATAAATCATAAGCTCGCTACGTTCGCGGGCTTTGCAAAGTGTCCGCGACAGTTTCTTGACGTTATCTAATAACAGGTGCTCGTGGCGGGAACGTAATTGTGCTTGTTCGTGGTTAATTTCGCGTCGCTAACGTACACGGCGGATGATTGATTTGAGAAGTTTCAGTAAATTATACTTTATTATACAATCCACTAAAAGCTGATATTAAAAGTTATACAATGGCATTGCGTGGGTTAATAGGATTGAGCTTGCACTATAGAGTCGGCTATAAAGGCAGGTCAGTAGTCTTTTTAACCTATAGTGTGTAGGTAAAGTTCACGTGTTGTAAGGCTGGCAAGGATTGGAACTTTGACTATGATTTTGCCTTCCTTTTTGTCCGGTCTACTAATCTTAAGTCTTATAAAGTTTAAAAGATCTACTACACTTTTTAAGATAAAAAAAATATTCGTATCAACTGTGTCATTTTGGCCTGTAATGTACTCAGATCTTTATATATCCTTTTTGAGCCAACACTCCGAATATGGCCATTGCGGGTAAAATCTGCTGAAAACATCCGTTAGTACATTTGGTCGAACGAAGTTGGCAGGCTGCATATGCGCTAGCTTCCTAAATTATGCAGAACACGTATACGAGTTTCCCCTAGATATTTTCTTAGACTGCAGAGCTCTTGATAATCTGTATTTGAATTTGCGAATCGAAAATTTACTGGCAAATTTAAATTTAGGAACGGAAAATACATTTAGACATTTACAAACTCAATTTCTAGGAAATAATGTTCCAATAAATAATTTTATTCACTGTGTTAACGTCCTGAAATATCTCCTATAGAATTTTATCAATGTCGATAAAGCAAAGTGCTAAAAGTTTGTTTGACCGAAGACAGCAAACGAGTTAGCTGCTCACCTGATGGAAAATGACCAGCTCTGACCATAAACATGGAATTTTTGGAGGTATGAGGGCAGTAGATTAGAAAAAGGACGTGAAGAAGATTGGATCTGAGGCAATTTATTTTTATGCACAATGCAAATAATATTATGGTGACGATGGTATTTTTACTTGCCCCATTTGTTTATTCTGCTGAATCTTAATACATTAATTGGCACCTAAAAATACCCTAATTGTAAGTCAATAAATTGGTAAAGTTCAATTCACGGCCAATTCGTATTACCTTTTAAAGTTTTCTTCACCCAAGTCAATACGCAGTAAAAATATCAATTGAATATATTCCATGTTTGTTATAAGGAATAATCAAGAAATACTATCCGGTTAATCGTTGTTCATTTACTAAAACTAGTTAAGAAAGGTTAAATAATTAGTGCCATTTATGTGTACTATACTTTGTAAGTTCCTAATTAATATATAATCTTCTCTAAAATCATATAACCAATTTACATGTATGACTAAAAGATCGACGTCTTTCAATCCGTTCTTGGGTCGGAGGTTGAACTACGATTTTTTAATGTATAAAATAAAATGTCACCGAAATAACGTGGAACATCAAAATGTATTAGAGATGAGTGAAGAATAGAAGTGATCCACAATTTTTTTAAATGAAATTAAGATAAATTTTCCACAAACTATAAATTTGTTTCTCTTCACCCGGGAACACCATTTTCGTAGGGGTTAACTCCTGTCATTAATAAGCTCGGTGGAATAAATCAATTAACAGTATACAACATAGAAATTAAAAATTCGTTCATAATGCATGCATGCACGAGCTTCAAAATAATAGTTTAGTATAATTTCCGTGGAGCAATTTATGCTGTTAAATCCGAAGTGCATGTTAGTCTGGAGACAGTTCCGCCAGCGTCGCAGCTTCCGAAGACTAATCTAACTGCAATTTACCGAGCGCGCCGAGTCAAGTCCGACGCATGGCTCATGTTTGTGATTAAGCTTTGATTGCACGTCGATTCCGTAAAAGCGGATCTCGTCCCAATTACAACGCTTCAGGTGTGCTATGTTTTTGAAATGATCTAATCCAATGAAAGACTTACTGATCTTAGTATTTTGCGAAAATAGTTATGAAAAAATAAACATTAATTTACTATCGTCACAAATTATTGTGAACGTCCATTTGGAATGTTAGCAGTGATTTCAAACTAACCTGATGGTATGAAATTTAAGTACTAACCATTTTATCTCAAAAGGCATTCCTTGAAATACTTGGAACTACAATTGCATTCAATTCCTTGCAAGAAACAGTATAACATTATACAGAATGAACATGCACGTAAATATAAATACGGCATGTGCCCCGTAATCCCCCTTATCAGAGCACATGTAAGAGAAGCAAGATAAGCTTGTTTAAAAATATCTTTGACTCAAGTCGCTACAAGTGCTTCAGGGTCGTTATTTGTGCTACTTGAAGTTTGGAAGTTATATTTTTTTATTCTTTATGCGTATTGCCAGAGGATTGGACTTTTAAACTTTGTATGAGCACGATACATACTGAATGTTTGCTTTGGAGTTTTGAGATAAGATTTTATACACTTAAAAGAATTTAAATACACTTATCGTAAACTTTACCGACTCCATTACACCTAAAGTCTAAAATAGTCGCTGTCAATGAACTGATAATGTAATTTTTACGAACTCTTTGACTTAATTGTAATTTTTGGAAGGAGAAAGTATCAAAACCTAAATACGAACGTACCAAAACTGATATTTACGTTTAAATTTAAAACTCCTTCCAACAACACGAACAAGTTAAATAGCGCGAGGCGCTTACGTCAATCATCTTTAGTCGGCAACAATGAACAAGCGATACACATCTCTTGTCGGATACTTTTAAAATATCGATAAATCTAAACGGCGTGTAGAACTAGGTCGTTGCATCACTTTTAATAGAATGCTCAGTGCAGTGTTGAAATTTGGACAATACTCGGGCAACGAGATGCTAAGTTGTTAACGAAATGGGAACTTCGTACTACATGAACGTATCGTGTAGCGCGCGAAGATTTCGCAGCTCCTGGTCACAGAACCTACCTGTTACTCATCGATCCCTGAATTCGATTTCGAGTTGATGAAAATTGATTTTGTTTTAGGTTCTGGTCCTTTCCTTGCGAATCGCAATGAATTCAAAACCATTTAACACCTGCCTTCAGTGGGTTTCTATGCCAATTCTTTGTTATATGTGATTTCTTTTTTCCTGCCCTTTCTCCATTTTGTTTTGTGGGGTCGGGCACAGTGCGATCGTAGTACATATTTAATAGGTTTTGGCTACAGTTTTTTCACGGCCGGCCGCTTGCCGACTATACGAAATATAGTTGATTATCGAAATAATTTTATAATATTTCTTATAACCAATCTTAACTAAGTTTAAATTTGTACTAGGACTTGGTTCGTGTCAATAGTCCAATGGCGAATTCAAACCCAAGACTATGTTTTTGTTTCGCGGTACTTTCTCTTAACCATTATATTGACTATTGGCGATTTTATAAGGTGATGTAATGCAACATTTCTCGAAGGGGTATTAGTTGACGATTCTTTCAAACTAAAAAGAAAAGCATATCAAAAGAGAACATTTGGTATGTTTTCTACTCCAGCTGGTACTTAATTCACGTAGTCTTCCCAAAATACATTAAATAATCGTAGAGACAAGTTTATTCGGCTCAATGAACAATGTGGCGTCCCGTGAAGTCCGTAAGAGGCAATATATTCCGTCGCGTTGTCAGCGTAAGCGGTGTATCGCTTAACTTTGCCCCGCGTAATGTTCCAAGTACTTATTTATTGAAACCGTTTCAAAGAAGTTTCTTATTAAATCCTCGTAAGAAACTGCAAAGTACACACGCATTGTCCTGTTTGTTTTATATTTTCGTTTAATATGTTATTTCCGTAATTATACCGGATGTCACAAAATATACATAATATTGTGTGACATCCGGTATATTTGTCGGCACGTACAATATTTGTTATCCTTATGTTATAAATAGTTGTATTACATACATAAATTTAAAATACACTAATAAACTGACGATCCAAGAACGAAGTCCTTAGCGAGTAAGTAAATTTTCTAATTAGTTCAAATTGCTGATTAATTAAAAATTCTGAATTGAACTAATTTGCTGGAAACCTGTTATAAGAGAGGTTGCAAACTTGAGAGCACATTTTGATTTTATTATAAAGACACTAGACATTCCTATGTTAATAACTTTTTAAATTATGCAATATATTGACTAATACGTACAAACACGCATGTTTGTAGCAGTTCATTAAACAATGGCAAACTACATATTAACTGAATACTTGCAAATCTCGTGCGGGGTAATTACTAACACTAATTGTGTAACAAAGGTTTGCGTAATCAGATCAAACATTCTAATTCGACGAAGTTTCGCTCAGCTGCGGCTGATGGAGGTACATCATTTAGGTTAAAATTAACTACTAATATCTCGAGTGTTCGTGCGGTTAATTAGAAATTTAAGTGGCGTTGCAAGAGATTTGATTTGCTCCTTGAAATTTCTCCAGTAAACAACTTTACGTTAATGTAATTTCAGTGTATCCTGGCGAGAGGATTAGTTTCTGGAGCGTTATATGTTACCTGATAAATTTTGTTTATTCTACCGGCAGGCGACGGCCCACGGTAGAAGTACCGGCTCCAAGTTTATTATATGATAAGTAACGTTTCATGTCAAAATGTTACATACACGTTAGGTAAAACTATTAACTCGTAAGACATTATTAACTAAATAATTAATTAAATCAAGCTGCTTATATCACGTTCCCGTACCAACAAGTTTTGAACTGTAACAACAAGTTTCCGACGTTTAGGTGGACCTTCAGGGTTAGTGGGAATCGAGTGAGAGACCAGGGCGCGACCGCGGTCTTGTCGATACCCTCACCGATGTATGTTAAAATAAACGCCAGCTAAGCCGTTTTATTTAAGTAAATTTTAGGTAATGGTGGATTTAACATCTGTACTAGGAACACGTTCTATAGATATTTCTTTAATATTTCCTGCCCTGTTAATTACTAGACAACAATTTTGGGCATAAGGATGATATGAATAACGAACGCGTGACTAAGAAAAAATAAGAAATGCTTATACTTGAATATACATTAAATCTCTCTATATTATAAATATAACTTAACGTTTCGCAATAAGATCAAAGGTTGTAGAACGCCTTTGTTGTACACTGCAGTAGGCATTTGTTTCTTTTAGAATTAAGTATTTCTTTCAATTAACTATGTTTTCTTATTTTGTGAATCGTGAATCATAAAACTTTTATTCTCGTATTGCGGTTCATTTGAAACATTCGCAAACAACCGAAACCAAACTATTAAACAAAGGCGTAAACATGTCGTAATATAGAATACGAAATGTTATCGCACCAACCAATCCTTACGGGATACATAGTCGAGCTATGAATTGATAGGTCAATTTGTACAGAAAGAGTTTTCTGGCAAAGCAAAGCGAGGTCGGCAATTTCTAACAAGTAAACTTTTAAAGCGGCGCCGCGCGGGGCGGTGATAGCGGTTTCTGAGCGCAATTTATCGAAGGCTCCTTCGTTGCTCAGACCTTACTTACGAGTATTTCAGTTCCAATTTATTTCGCCAATCGTATGTTGCCAGGTAAGTATTACATCTGGATTACGTTTCGCCGCTTTCGACAAACTTAATACTGAATTTGTTCGCCTCTGAATCTGAGTAAATACAAAACTTCCTTTGATTTACACGTTTTTATTTATTGGTTATATTTGGTGGTGGCCCAATGCTGTTTTAAGAATCAAGCTTATATCTTTAGTCAACTATAGATATGTAATAATAATAAATCCCTTTTCTTAGACCAACTTAGTATCTATTTACAAAGTATTAAGAACTAAAAGCTATGAGTATGGATAAACGAATATATTTTGATACCTAAACTAATCTTAATCTGTTCCATTCTTGCACTTAATTATTTTTGTAGGTCAGTTTGCCAATTGGCAAAGGCCTTCTTCAACCTTATCCATTCTTGTCTATCTTAGGCATCTCTATTCCATATTACTTCTGTTACTTGCCCAATGTACCATCGTGTCACAATTTTGCTCCATTTCTCTTGGCTAGATAGGTCCTAATAATTAAACAAAATATATGGGTGTCGAAAATAAATTTATAGTTAACGATTGAATTGAATTAAGTCTATTCTCAGACAGCTTGTATGGTGATCATCGGATTTCAATGTAATTTAACGGGAAATAACCTCAGTCTTTTTTAATATTTCAGTCAAAAATTAGAGTATCCATTTAAGGATGATTCAACGATGCTATTAATAAAAAATTCTTTGTACATCGACGTACTAATGGTACGTAAACCATCAACAATTACTTGAAATGGATCGCTGAATAAAAAATCCACCGTTTAAGGGCATTATACTGTCGTTGACTCTTCTATTTTGAATAAATAAAAGGATAGTTACAAGCGTCGTCGGTGGTAAGAAAGACACGTGTAGTGCGATGTAATTACACGATCGTTTGCTTGTTATTGCCGACGCCGCTAAAGGACCACCCGTGTGTCGCCACTGTGTCATCACAACATGTTATAGACAGCGCAATTATGTGATACATCGACATATTCTAATAGTTTTGATATTTATTACTTTAAACTTTCGTGCTTTTTACCAATATAAGGGATAGAAAGAAGGTAGATCGATACGGCTACCTATAACATTTTTTCGCACTACCGCATAACCCCAGTCAGCCCGTGACCATGGCGCATTTAACTGTACCGAAATATCGGGAGCTCCAAAAGTCTAATCGTGGTAAGATTCCCGATTCTTACAAACCTTATATTGATATTTATTAATTCGACGTCTTATACAACATACATATACATACATACAACTAGGACAGACAGAATTACTCGTAGGTATAATGTTCCGCTGTCCATAGATATCTGCAACAAGCTGATTGAGTTGCAGATGCGTTGTACCCACCTTTTATATGCAGAGGATAGGAAAAAGGATATTTTTCTTATCCAACAAACCCTCTTCCTCTTTCCATTCTTTCCTTATCAAAAGAGGAGAAACAGGCCTCCAGCAACTCACACTCGCAGACGCAGCGCAAAATGCATCTACTTAACGCTGTCTTATGTGAGGTCGTGGTATGTCAGCGGTCGTGCCTGCCTACCCGTTCTTGCAACAGAAGTTGTTGCGGGCTCCAACATACTATATCCTATATCCAACATACGGGCATATAACATATGTATATATGTGACAGGAGATAATTTTAATTTGCCGGGTTATACATAAACCCGCAAGAGAATCTTAAAAAATATGATTAAATAACATTTTACGTGTTTTCAGTCTTTGAGTTTGCGAAACGGAAATTTGTTGCTACATTTCCTTGATGAATATATTTTTTTAAAGTGCCGGGAATAGACGCAAACAGATCGAATAAGGAAGCTTTGTTGACAATTTCTAATGAAACTTTTGTTTAAAGTAACTTTGTCTCATATTTGAATTCTATATCATTCATTATCTTTATTGTATTTTTTTTTCTACTTGAGTGTTCAATATAGCTTGTTAACAAAATGTTTTTTTCTGAAATAAAATCATGAATTAATATGTAAACTCTTAGTATATTTCTTAAGGCCCGTGACAAAAATGTCTCAGTTCAATACAGCAGTTTAGGTAAGATTTTTTTGGCGGCTTTTGCAACATGTGGTAATAATTTTTCGGGCAACTTGTGTTGCCTCAGATAAAACACGTGCGCCTTTGTTGCTGGCTGGTCCCACGCGTTGCCAAATCGTTTTTTAAACCCCATTAATTTTGAACCTGTCTTACTAAAGTGTACATTGGTTTAACCTGTGAATTCGCAATAGAGTGGTTATACCACCATTACATATTATTAATGGGAATACGACATATTTGCAGTTTGTAAGTGTCTGGAGGATTAGGGAAAATATTGGACGCCAATTAAAATGTTTTCGACTTATCGGATTTTTTTACCGGTCGAGCCGGCCCATTCGTGCAGTATTCTTGTTGCGACCTCTACCGCTGTTAAGTGAAACCAATTTTACATATTATCATGAAAATGGGCATGCAAAGTAGTACGACTTTGTTTTGAATAGTGGGTCTAGACCAAGGCTGCTCGGCCTTTTTTAAAATCTGCCTAAATATACGATTCAGAAATCTTAACCTATTAGTAACTTTAAGATTTCTATGGGCCATGTCATAATCGTCAGCGCCAGCAAGCCACATTATTACCCACGCTTTGAGCAGCCTTCGGATCGCTGAACGCGATGGGGTTAAAAAGAAAGTGATTAATCTAATCCCTTTTAAATTGGGGGTCATCGGTAACAAACTTTATTACGTGATTTGTTGGATACATTATCCGTTAAATAGAAATATTTTCTCTCTGCTTATGATTTGAAACATCGACCCCGGCTTTTTGTTGGAAATGTTAATTTAATGCTATAAAACCTTAACTTTCAACGAAAGTGCCTCGCAAGTGGAATTCGATCAGAGTAACGTGCGTTGCTAATAAATATCCATAGAGTTCAATGTGCCTATTGCCTCGGCAACAACCTCGAATTGAGATACAATGAACGATAAACATGCTGCTAACACATGCACACTACGACTCGTAAATCAGAATAGTTTTGTGTTATTCATAAATCCCTAACAATTGTTTACTACAAATGGCCTAACAGATTGGATTGTTTCGGCGAAGAAAAGAATTTTAGTAAATTCTGGGTACAGATGTTTTAAAGTTAACGTTTTCTTTACAAATAAATTATTTAACGATACCCCTACTTAATACGCATAAAGTGTGTTTGACCAATATAATAGGTAAAGCTTAAATTTTTTCTAAGTAAAAAGAGGAATTAGTTAAAATAAGTAAGTTTAGATACTTAATAGATTTAACCAGTTTTCTTTGTACATAATTGACTATGCGATGAAATTAAACTATGTAACTATCACTCGAAGACAAGTAAATGCAATCGCGACTTGAAATGTGTATATCAATAAAAACAACTGTTTTATTTACGTTGTATGCGTTTAAATAAGAAACAAAAAAATATGTAAAATGATATATTGCTGTTTTTGTAAATTCATAAACGAAATCCGGAAACGTAAATAACGCTTCAAATAACAGGTGAAAGCGTTCAATAACGCCTTTCCACACCATCAATTAGTTGCATATTTTACGCTTTTCGTTTCCTATGAATCGGAACGGTAAAGGAATATCAGTTACTGCTGTAAACAGTGTTCAGAGTTCAATTTCAGCTACCGGCAACGTCCGTAAACAATAACGGAGCGTTCGAGCTGCTTTGTTTGCACAATTAGGGTATAACTTGCAGCGGTGCCTCGATGCGGCGCGTCAGCGAAATATCCTTTAGGAATCCAACTCGACCGGCAAATTATCGGATGCTATTAGTTTGCGCGTCTGGACATGAGGTGCTGACATAGACATAAGTAAATATCAGTCTTAAAAAAATGTGCAAATGTTTAACAATGTATAAGCTCGACTTGGTCTTTGCTGTAGTCTCGATAAAATCCTGATAAATTTCTGTAGTTATGTTTTCTTTGATCCATTCATCTATGCTTGAAAAGGGGTTACTGTCCCATTCAATATAGAATATATTCTGGCATACATACATATATCTTCTATGTGTAAAATAAATGTAAAGCCAATTTATCTGAGAGTAAGGAAAAGCAACAGTTATCGGATCCTTCCGTGAATAATCGAGTTGCAGCGATAATGTTAGCCTGAGGCTAGTCGTACTGCCTATATCAGTAATTTAGTCTTACAATCCCACATCAAACAACTGTAAGATGTTACTGTAGTGTGAAAATAATCATTTCTAAGGTAACTAGCGAGTCAAAAAACGTTTAAGACGATGGATAGCTAGGTGAAATATTCTAATTAATGTAATGATGAACCTGACGACTGCTACACTTCGCCGAGGCTAACAAACGAACTCACGGGGATCTGCAAGCGTGGGCCTTTCACGTCTACTAACCGTGCTAAGGTGAGGATGTATTATTGTAATGTAGGCTCGCATTTCAGCTTGAGCCAGAAATGTATGAATATAGTAACAAAACATGACTGACAACAGGGTCTATTTAAACACTTGTCAAAGGATGGAGACTCACTTTAGCTCCTGTCAACTATCGTGACAATACCTCTTAAGGCCCTAGCATTGAGTCATTATTATAAATAGTATAATATTGTACAGCGTGTACAGTATATTGTGTAGTTAGGGTATGAGTCTACAACAATTGAGAGATATCAGTAAGGACAAGAAAAGCATGTGTACAAATACCGCCTTTTATTAACTCACACACCCTAACTAATAAATTGTCGCAACTCTGTGTCGATATGTCCTTGTCTAGAAATATATAAGTACCCCGAAAACGCCACAGTGATAAAAGCAATGTATCACAACTTTATTCCAATAAAATTATAGAACTTATTTACTAATTATTATAATAATATAAAACTATTTCTTGATTGTTTGTATTTAATAATCGTTTTAAGCAACGTTGGCAAGAGCCTGCATGTAGTTAAAATTGAAGAAGTTACGAGAACTTTGCATCGAAGTTTATTATTAGTACCGTGCGAGTGCTAGTAGCAATCTCTTCAATATCCCATATTTTGCTGCCATAATTTGTTGCTCGTAAATATGCAGGAAGAAGCATTGCAGATTCAACTTTGCTCAATATCTTATTGCAATAGCGATTGTGGACTGTATTGATGTTCAACACAGTTCAATATAGAATATCAAATGGTTATTCGTACCGCAGATTGGATTGCTGCAAACACTTGAAATACTTGCTTCGTTTGATTCATACGAGGTTAACCTACGGCTACTCGTGTGCATATGGAGTTTGGTATTAAATTGCCAGCATAAATTTCCTGTAAGCAGTTGACCAATACTTGAATAATATTTCACACCGAAATGCAATTAAGGCGAAGAATTTTATTATTACTCAGGTAAGCCGTCCGCTGTTAACAATGACCGCTTAATCCTCAATGCCTTAAGCGTCGCACGTTTCGTAATGGGAGAAAATATTTTCAATACGCCGCTTTGATTGAGCACGTTTTCGCCCATTCTCTACGGCGAATGCTTGTACAAACGTTTGTTATTGTAACAAACACCCGAACACAACTATGTTTTGACTGAGAACAAAGACATTTCTTTTCCTGCAAGAAGAACTTTAGCTCCACTTGAAGTTTTACGGTGTAAGCACTCGCGAGCACGTTTTTTATTGCCGGGCCGGGGTAGTTTGCATTTATACGCTGCTTCATTCGTTGCAGTTTCCGAACAAGTTACTAAAACATGCAATAAGATTTCGAAATTGCTGAAATAAATATTTGCCCAACTACAATATCGGGCTGAGTTGGGATCGCAGTTTTCCTGAGCGCGTTCAGCTACAGTCATGTTGCATATAAATTCTGAACATTATTTTTAATTAAATTTTCTTTCACATTTAATATTTTTTTATTTCACGACGTGAAGTTTACGTAATTTTGTAGCATAACATCATTGTATCTGTTCGGGAATATCGTAAAATGACAAATTAAGTTCATGGACAGCTGCGACTCCTTTTATAAGACGAACCAATATGCTAGCGCGTGTTGACTTGTGCCAAGCGCGGTACGGTACTATCGGTTACATTTTTGTTTGAAGACGTCTCTATGTAGCAGTACAGTTCTAACTGATATATCAATTTCATACACTTACCCTTGATTCACTCATAAATCAAGTTGGTTAACTTCTATTCCTTAGAGAGTGAAAACATTGACGAAGCACGATTCTCCTTTACACTAAGACGATGAAAGAAAGTCTAATTCCACTGTTTAATTGTTTATGACTTTTCTCGGTGGAACAGCACGTACAAAATTGTTTCACAAACTCTGCTCTACTACGCGATTCTCTACAAAACGGATTAACGACTACGAGCCATTTGGGAAATTGAAAAGTATATTTTTTAAAAGCATCGCCGATGAGCGCGAAAAGTTTTGATTTATGCGCATTTAGATGGTCCCCTAAAAGTTCTTTGAGGGTAAACGTGCCGCTATTGTGGTGAACTTTCCAATTTGCTCTGAACAGGGATGTAGTTTTATTTTGCAGTGCTATTCTTGCTGTTTTACCGACGCTTTATAGTATTGTTGTTAGAAAACACTATTCTTAAATGTAGTTACCTAATCTTTGATATTAATCGAATCCAAAACTGGATGTAAAAACGAGTAAAGCATTTTAATTTTCCTAGTCGGTTTATTGTAAAACAAACTGAGGTTAGTCAACGTTTTGGCCTATTAGTTTTCTATGGCTGCTCGATTTAACGTGGGACATAAAAATCTGGACTGCAACAATTTTATCACTACAGATATTTAAAAAAGAGAAATCATGTATAAAAGTTTGTCCATCATCGAACAATGAAAGTAAATGGATTGAAAACGGATTTATTGTTACACAGAATGGGTTCCGTCTACTAGGCATACTATATTTTATTTGTCTTAGTGAAATATTTGCAGTGTTTGGTTAGTAGGTAAGTATTGCTTTCCGCATAACACCCTTTACGTGCTCCTGCAGTTGTAATAAATCATTTATAGATAGTGGCTATAGAAGCCCTAGCAATTCACAGTCCTTTGTGAATTCATGCCTTCCTATGGATTCCCACAGTCAGGATTGCTTTTTACTTTTTTATTGTGGTTTAACCTACCTAGCTTTTTAGCCACGCATTTTATTTATGTTACTATACGTCATTCTTAGTCTTTTATAGACTTGTACTCTAGTTATTAATGAATTCCAAAACTTAGAAAATTTCTATGGACTGATAAAAATTTGCCAGCAGCCAATATACGATGTTTTTATCATATAATTTATTTTAATCTTATGCACGTTATTGTCTTAATCCACTTTTTTCTCATATTTTACTCTTTAACTATAATTTGTCACATTGTTACAATGTTGCTGTAGAGTAAAAAAGGAACCTTTCACTCCATTTCATTTACTACACTCTCTAAAAATCAATTTGTCGCGATCGTTTGGCGCGCAGGGAGCAATGAAAACGTGGCTTTACCCGGGCGACTCTGTTCCGCAGCTTAACATCGACAATCTTGATAAGTGAATTCTAAGTCCGCGTTAAAAATTTAGCTTTTGTTCGTTTGCCGGATGACATTTATTAATTGGCACCATTTTCAAGATTTAAAAGATATGATTCGGAATCATTAATTTTTGAAAATAATTATATATATTACATGCCATGCATAAAGAAAATCATATCACGTCTTTTAAACCGTCTCGCAGCAATCAATATCTCAATCAGGGTACATATTTCAGAAAAATATTCCTTTGTATGTTAAAATATGAATATTTGGTGCAAAAAGCCTCTTGTGATTAAAATACTTAACAATAACTAAGCCAGACACTTTTCTTAGGTTTTATATTCATACTTCACATACATATGCTCGAATTCGAATACTATTTGTAACTTCTTTAGATAAGAACGTAGGTTGATCATTTGAGACTTTAGGCAAGCCTGGTCACCGATCTAGCGTCTAGACCCAGAGTACGAACATTTCTCAATCGTAAGTCAATTACTTCATGACAATAGAAAGCAGGTTAACTAATTTATATACAGGATTATTGCTTACAATAAACACCGAAATTTAATTAACCGGCAGTCAAATAGAACGAGTATTCATTACGATAGAGAAGGCCCAATAATCTACTCGACGTAGAATGGCTTCATGAAAACGAACAAACAAACTCATCAACCGAAAATGAATAGCGAATGAATGCTTTTATTTCTAAATTAAATTAATTTCGCAGGAAAGGCAACGCGCGGGACAATCGAGTGGATTTTTGAACATGGTATTTACACTGATGCCGCCGGGCGGTCTTTATTTTGAGATATAAAGTCTCTAATCAAGTACTGTAATTTAGATCTGAGATTACATACTTTCTCATCTTTATAAATAGCTACGTGTTCTTCTCTGAGATATTATGTCATCTATTTTGTGTATTTTATCAGTTTATATTAATTTAAACTATTAAGAATAAATAATTTTTACCAGATTAATAGATGCACAAATATGACAGGTTTATAGTTGTAATTCTTAGAAAATCTACGAAATTGTCATCCGTTTTTTTTTCAAGTTAATAAATTATAGGAAGTGTTTATAAGGAATACGTTTTATTATCAAGGTGTTACTCTTGTTGTAAATTATTTGTACTTAAAAGTTATGTACTACCTAGCTAATAACGATCATTAGCTGCAATTAAAATTACTTAGTAGTAAGTACGTAGTGGTAAGTCGTACTAATGAGGTACAAAGATATGAGTATGAAAATAAACGCCTAATACGTGTTTTTGGGCATTATTCAAAGTCATTTGCATCGTGAAATACAAACGAATAACGTTGGTTGGAAATGTTAGGCTGTTGGAAAAAAGATTTAGTGTTGCGGTAAAGTAAACCCCACAAATCTGCGCACCGTTCGCTTGTTCCATCAAAATAGTAGGGAATCTGTGATTCGTGTTACAACACATCTCAAAGGGCGGCCTTTGTTAGGATTTAGGAAATTGCATCTCTCAAATCCTATTTCGACTGGGCAACGTCAAATTCACGTACGATCGCCTCCTGTGAGTTCATTTAGCAAGTTGGCCGGGGATCATTTGTCTGTTACGCCGGTCGGATTTGGCTAACGTACGCAATTGAATTTAGCGAAATATTGAATTTGAATGAATCGACGATTTTACGTATTTAAATCTAAAACGGACCATTTGCTTTATTATTTAATTATATATTACATTGAATTTAAGTTACTTAAGAGTTATGCACTATTTGATATCTGTGTTCTAAATGCTATGCTTTCTTTATAATAGAGGGTTACAGAGAGAGGGCAACTGAACGAGGTAACAGTAGAAGTTTCAACGGACGAAGGATTCGCTTGGGGAAAAGGTATACGACTCTAGAAAACTCATTACTTTACCATATATTTTAACAACTCCCTTTATATTTACAAGTCTATTCTGTTCGATCAATTGGATTAGATGTACCTCGATGCGGTGCCTAATAAATCGGGGCAAATATATAAATTTACGTATATCATACAATATAGTACATTGAACTGAACTACAAATAAATGCAATTGTACCTACAAAAGCGGCACCGGGGAAGGTATCTGAATAAAATTATAATATATTACTCCACTTTGCACTTCTTGGGTGGCGGAATGAATGCAGAGCGGTTTTCCATAACAAGACGCGTGTTTCCTGTCCCCACATGGATATACCCTCTCCGGGTATACTGACACCCGCTGAATTTTGATCACTACAAATAGATGCTGTGGCAAAGTCAACTGTTTTATCGTACTACAGAATAAGTCTCTTTTCATGTAATAGTGTATCCATAACATACAATATTTTTTTGATTTTTTTCTTAATAAATTAATGAGCGAAATGTTAGCAAATTGTCGTATAATTCTTCTGTACCTTGGAATAGGGGTTAAATGTTCTAGGCACGTACGTAACAGTGTAGCGTAGGATGTCGTAAGATGGACTGATGATCTGACCATGATGGTAGAATGTGGGATCGATGTTTGGGCCGGCATATATCAAACTGTTGACGTTCTCTGTAAGATGAGGATAATGAATATTTTTCAAGTAATGCACCCTTATTAGACTCAAATTACTTTTCTTTAAGTAATTTTCGCAAAATGCTGACTGTACCTCGAATATATCGAACTTATAGACTTAATCATAACCCAGAAATGAATAGAAATACCATATAATTTTAATTATACCCAAAGAGCGATCTCCCGCCGCAGTCTCTTAGTATTACACTTCATTAAAATTTGTTCGACGTCGCGATCCTCCTTTGTTTTCGCAAGCTTTTCATAAGGAACTAAATTGAATATCTGAATCGAATGTCTGCAAATGTTCAGCACATTTCACGTTTTCTGCCATCTCTTTTAATCTCCCTTTATCGTATGGTTTTCTCCAATATTTATTATTATTTATAAGTACATTGAAGCATAACGAGATGATAATAATCACTGCTTGAGGGATGTTTTTCAAAAATGATACGGCGCCCGTACTTGTCTCTGGAAAATGTCATCAAAAACAAAATGAAACATACCGTATTCTTAATAAACGTTTTTTATTAATTAAACAACTATCATTGTTTAACTAAACCGGCACCTACAATTAGTAAACAAACTACTAATAATTTATGTGCAATATTCGTTTGTTTGAGAAGTGTTAGATTTATTTACGAGTAGATCCCTATAAATGGACAACGACAGGCCTTCTGTTGTAACAAATATTTACAGTATTTAAGGGGGAATTTCGCAACCGTTAATATTATACTATTGGCACACAAAGTAGTAGCCTTATTTCTTGTATGTTTCTTGAATATTACAAACACTACCATGATTAACATACAGGTTTTCATAAATAAGATTTCTTTTCGTAAATATTCGAGTCCATGTACGTCTCGACACGGTGATTGATATGGTAATTTTACCATCCACATATTATGTTCCTGTGGCAGAAGACAGAGAGCTGCCAAAATATAGCGTCAGCTACAGCCAGTAGTACTACAGATATTCTTCTTATGACAATATACCTTATGTGTATTTCATAAGGTGAAAGTTCGTCTGACAGGATCAGTTGATCGTTTGTTATATTAAAAGCTTAATGTGTGAAGTACTTACGCAGTATTAACTTGTATCCATAAATCAGGAACGCGTTTTGAAACTGTAATTATAAAATATTTCTTGTTTAGGCCGCTTAGATATAGTGCATTAATTTTGTTATTAAATTACCGTGGTTTGCTTGTATAATGCTTAAACATAGCTCTAGTGTCTCATTATTTAGTAAATATATTAGCTATATTAGCCCTTATGGCGTGGGTGGAACATCAATTGCTATTTTTATATTTAGTGTGTACTAATTAAATATAGCATTTTTTTAAAATCATTACAAAGAAATGTATTGAATTAATTCGAATATAGTAGAGTTTCTAGGCACCTAAAACCTTTTCGTTTCTTCGAAATGTTCGGCTTTCAGTGCACGCAACAGAATATGCTTGGAAATTTGCTGAGAAAAACGCTTTCGAGCCTATTCGTATTCTATAAAAATTGATGGACATCACGTGCCCACCTTCGGAATCGCTTCCAGCCGCGAGCAGATCATGCCCAGAGTAATTTAATGTTGCGTCTAACGAAAATGATCGCCGTTTTGTGCTGAAACGCCAAATAACATGAATAGCGAACTTAATACCACGCGAGTTATTTGTTTCATGTTAATCATTTAGTGCTCAGCGCACTTCGATTACGAAGCGGGAGTTAGGCAATGTATAGTATTTAAGCCATTGAAAATGATAGGAATCAGAGTCAATTAACATTTACGCATTATGTGGCGACATCAGCTAGTGTCTGTTGGATTTAGAGGACTCATAACGATCAGGGCTGCGAAAATTATTATAGGCATCATCCATGTAGTTTAAAAATGCATATAATATTAATTTTATAAAACTTATAGATCGGTTGATAACCAATCTTATTTATAATTTATAATTTGGTAATTTATAATTGATTTATAATTTGTAATTGGAACAACATAAACTCAGTAGTGTTTTTACTTCTGTCTTTAAAGTTCAAAGTACTTACTTCTAGTTACTTAGTAAGTCCTTGTAAAAAAATATAGTATGCGCCATTATTTAATAGATATTGAAGCATCTTTATTCAAATATTTGACGACGTGCAAATATCATTAGTAACCAAGAAATACGGAGCACAGAAAAAGCTTTGTCAATTTATCAGCTAGGGTTTTATAATATGAAATACTACATACTGTAATCAACCTGGAGTAAAAAAAATCGTAGGGGTATCTGATAAAGTAATGGAATTCTGTCAATTTAAAACATGCCTTTACATAATCACTTTTATTTACCGTTCGTCAAATATGAGAGAAAATCTGTCATACGACTCTTAGATCATTTAAACGATATTGTCTTGACAACACAGTAAGTGCAACAATGGGTGAAAGTAAATTACCGATTGGAACAAATGATTACTGGGCCGTCTATTCTTATTTTGTTCCGAGAAAGCGGTCCATCTCAACGAATTAATGCAATCGTGTCCGTAGTCACTTGATTCACTTCGACTCGCTTCCGTTCCTGCCCCATGGCGTGGCATCACCCTAGTTTTTGGGGAATACCCCTCCCGGAATTCCGTATTCATTTGTGGCATTACATTAGGCGTATTGTCCCAAAATGAGACGCTGGCAAATAATACAAATAGAAGTGCGGTGTCATTCGTTGCTTGGAAACGATAATTTGGAATTTTCCTAGGTGACTTACTTCGCCTTTTCATTTTAATTTACGCTCCGGAGTCCTATTTTTAACAGAATTAAATATTATTTATATATTTAATTTTTTCTGTTGTAAATAAAGTTTGTTTATTTTGTGAAATTTTCCTTCTATAAAAATGGCTGGGTCACGGAGAAGCCTTACAAAATTTCAATAGTCTCGCCTTTCCAAAAGATAAGCTATAACGTTTTAATTGGATTTTTGCGGCCCTGGAAACGAGGGCTATTTGCTTACCAATATACATTATATGTATGAAATATAATGAAAAGCAATAAATAATACAGAGGCGAAAACACCATGATGGATAAATTTGCATCAAAAAAAGAGTTTAACGTTGAATTGCGAATTTATATAGTAGCTGAAAGTTCAGTTACTGTACGTAAAAGGCTGTATATGTATATCATCGTCATGTTAAGCATTTTATATACCAGTGGTGGTGGTTTTATAATATGTGAAACTATTGATAGAGGTCAATAATAAGACAAACAGTTACTAACAAGCACAGAATAGCGTCAGGTGCCGCCTACGGTTTAGTTATCTGTGAAATACGTAAAAATAATTTTTGATTAAGTTCTGCCCTTTTTATTTGATTATAAATTTGTTAATCGTACTACGTAATATATAATACATTATAGGGTGCATGCATCTGTTACCGCGAACCAGAACTAACTATTTATTAACTCCACTTAAAATACAGAGTGCTTGTTCATTTGAAGTAGAAATTTATTGATGCTTTTGAAGTCTCGATCTTATTAAACATTTGCTTTTGTTCATTGCTCAGTTGCAATGGTATTATGAATTACGAAACGATTTGTTGTAAATTGAGAAAAACTGACTATTTAACTCTGTTAAAACTGTTGATTGTTTTGCGTCTTACAAAATGAAAAAAAAAACAGACTCTTATATTTTGTGGCTATCTTAATCAGTATGAGTTTTAGTTATCAATATTTTCATTTTTAAATATTTCTAAATTTTCTGGTCATTTGTTTAACTTACAAACACCGTATGAAAATAATCAAAAGAATGAAGAAAGCTAAACAAAATGTAAATGATTTGTAGGGTCAGTCCCCAATAAATAATTTCCGTTTTGTTTATCTCGTTCATTTATTGTGACATAAAATGAAATTGCGTACAACATAGTTCATGAATCATAGATCGTATCGGATTGAACGCGGGTTGATTTTGACTTCTTTAGATGAAATTTAGATAGGGCTCTGTACTCGAATGCCGGTTACACTGTAAGTAATTGGATGGGGCGTACGGGGGGCGGACCTATCGACAACCGTCAATCGCAATAAAACTTCGCAAATCTCTCTCTGGATGCATCAGTATCTTCGATATATCGACAAAAGATTACCTATAGAACCGATTCTAAATGCTAATTGTAACTTGGATTAAGAACTGCAATGGAATGACTAAGATAAGAAATTATTCTATCAATTGTCTTTATATTGTTTCAGGTAATAATAAAATGGAGTAAGCTATGACTACCAAATATGAGCACTTAGACGTAGGTATAATTTGCCTATCCGTAAAGGCTGCCGCCTACTGCTGTCGGTAAGCAAAGTTTCCCTGGTTTATCCGATGACATTGTTCATAAAGTTTAATTCCAACAAAACTACTGTGTATAACTTTTACCACTTTAAAACCAATAATTCTCATTTAAGGATATATTTTATTGGTTTTTAACACGTCTATCAAGCGGTCGGCCCTTTTACAGCCTAAATATAAACATGCAGTAATAAATATGTCATTACATGTATACAAACGGGTAACGTCTGCAGGATATTGCCGGTGTCGTTGTGGGATGTTAAGTATTTTTATATTACAAATTGAGAGCTCGCTTCTAATTAGTATTTCCTTGTATACGTTACACGTGTTTTATGCCTAGGACCGGATAAGGAAGAGTCATTACACGTTCTATTTGAACCGAACATCTGTAAACAAAATTAATCGTTGCAGTTATGAACACTGCATCGCTTTTGAAATTTAAAACGAAAATTCTTGTATATATTTATGGGGTCTCAATTATTTCAAGAGTACGTCTTTTAATTGAGGCTCCAATGAGATGGTTAAATTTCGAACAATTCTGAAGAATCTAGAATTTATTTAAATCTGAGTATCAAGAGAGTGAGACTTAAATGGAACTCTTGAATTGGTTTTTAAATAACTTAATTAGTTTATTTACTACACTTCATTCATTTATAAACAAAAATTATCGTCTTGCCCATAAACATATTATAAACCGCGTTTCGAAAAAAACATTCGGTAGTTATGACTTACAGTAAAATAGTGTTGAGAAAGGTATATAACAAATGGAACGCGTTGAACATACGCAATATTGCATTTGGTAAATACAATTATATAGGGAACAATACTCATTATTGTAAAACTCATAAAATGTAGACCCATAAACAAAGGACGGCTTTTTGTGACTGGCAATAAACGTAATTAAATCGTCCCCTAAAATTATAGCCCGTAAACCTAGTTATTTTGACGGCTGTCAATACTGGCAGTGTTGTCGGATGGAGTTTCGTTTAAAAAAAAGCACATCAATTGTGTTTTTTTACGAACAAAGGCTTGGTTCTATTTTTAAAATTCACCTCGGATTACGTCATCGGAACACAAAGAGTTCTGTTAGCGCAGGAAGACGAATGGGAGCGGAGAAATGCGTAATCGTTACGCACATGTAACGAATTATGTAAATGATTGAAAAGAGAATTCATAGCTTGAGTTTCAAGAATGAATTATGCAATGTTTACGAAATGCTACTGACCGACGAAATGGAGCAACTGTTGTTTTATTTACTTTGTTTACAACTTTTCGGACGGGCCAGTCTTAACAAATCTGTATAATGAATATATGTTCGAGTTTTATTACATGATATAGGCACCTTTAACGATTCATAGTAATTCATTTATTCGAATCTCGGCTATAATGTACATATTGCAATAAATTTAATTCAGAGATTGGTTTAAACCAAGATGTCAGTAGAGCTTACTCACTAGAACCCTTTTTATAAATTAGAATTTATGAAATTATTATCATTTCAAACTAAAATAATTAAAGATGGTTGATGTTATATGTGTGGAAATGTTCCAAGTCACATTTTTCTTTACTATTTTAGTTTTTTCTTAATTTACAAGTAAAGTTTTTTTGTAATCAAAGTTTTTACAATTCGTAATATATAATATAATTCAGATATTATTCTAAAATTTAATGTATTTGTATCGTGTATTTTAGTTAAGTCAACTATAAATTAATTGTCATTGAGTCCTGTACACCAAGTGTCTGTTCACGTGTTTGTCACATCATTTGAAGTTTCAAGCTGTCTGAAATTCGCCCAGGGATCGGCTTAAACTCATCAAACACAAATCCCGCTGCCACAGTACTGAAGCTTATTGTTCAGTACACGTGTGGCCCGTGGCGCAATACGACACAAATATAAGATTACGTAATACAGAATAAAGATTTAACGAACGTTACGCTTTAGTAAGGCGATCCCATGACCACTGAAAATATAATCTGATGAGAATATCGTAACCTGTGGGTAGAATACAGGAGTATTTCAATAATATCTGCATTATGTTATCATCTTTTAAATTTTACCTTCTCCAAATGTAAGGTTATTATTATTAAGGTTAGTATTTGGATATTGATACGTGTTTGGTGAGTATAACTCTTCAATGAATCTTCTTGATGTAAGAATATGAGTTTTAAAGGTCTCTATTTAGGAACTAACTCTTTGCTAAATCAGCCTAATTGTTCATAATAAAATAAGTTTTATTAAATGTTCGTGTATCTGTGCCGTTCTTTGTTCATAAGGTTTGATTTCGTTTGTGCTTGCTAATCACAACGTGTGCTGTCACCGACGTGCGAGTGCGGATTATCCTAAGCCAATTAGCATTGATTGGTACACAATGGGAGACTAGTAATAGAACTCCTTTGTTTTACAAACCGTCACATAGTTACACTATTGTTTCATTTATAATCCGATCTTTATTTATCTTCTATTTAAACATTTGCACAAGTTATTTTGAATGATTGCTATAAACATTTTGAAACGCTTTAAGGGTCATATTTCTTTAAATAAAAGGCAAAGATCCATAAGTCCTTTAATCAATGCAAGGTAAACAGATAATAATTTTGCTGCCTTTCTCAAACTCACTCTTACTTTTAGAAAATAAAATAAAGGAATTAAATTATTTTACCTATTACAAACTCTTTGGCACAATGTAATAATTTTTACTGTAAATGTATTAATATGACGACAATTTTGTTTTGTTAATTTGTTGTATATATTTTTTGCTATATAAAATATAAGAAAGCTTTTTAATATTTTTCAATGTTGTCTTTACTTGCACAGAACGTAGAAAAATTAAATATCACATTTTGGTTTCATGTTTTTCTTATTCTATTCCACATGTTATGGGACTGACTTTTGACATTGAATTTGAATACATATATACGATAATGGGGATCTATAGAGGGTGCTTTTCGGTAAGATATATTGCCATACATTTATTTTTGAGTTTTGTTAGAGTAAAGTGTTGTAATAAGGCGCTAGGCTTATTATATATGTAAGAATAAACTGTGACTGATATATCAACACACATACGAATTTATGAGATTTGAAATATGGAAAGATTTCTCTTATTACGTAAGAGAACACTTCAAAAGGACTTAATGTAAAGGGGATAAAAGTTTGTATGGAAAGTATGGAAAAACTAACGTGCGAAGCCGGGGAGGGTCGTATGTACACTTTATCCCCCACCACAATATGATGAATATAAGTAATATATAAGACAAAAAGTAAATAAATAGGAAGATGTGTTTTCTTCAGAAAAAAAAACTAGTGGCCAACATACCGTCTGATCTGGTAATCGAAATATGGTACCATATTTCGATATTCGATAAGCCTCAGCTCTGGCTAAGCTCTTAAGCGTATTACGCATTGTTGCTATGACAATGTCCTTGCAATCTCCTCCATTTTATTTTTTTAAAGACATGTGTCATAAGAAAATAACTGAAGAACAATCCGGTGTATTGGGAAACATTGAGAGAAGCGTATTTTCACTGCGTACGGAAATCAGAACCCTTTCAAAACGTGCTTATTTCCATACGTTGTCGTGTTATTGAAGAGTGGCTCTTTGAATTGCTAATGCGCCGGTCCTTGGCGTGCTCCATTGAAATGTCAATTTGTTTTCTATCGCGCCCTCGTGTTCGGTTATCGCGACATAACGCTTTACTGTTT
Source organism: Papilio elwesi (assembly GCA_029849275.1). Lineage (NCBI taxonomy): Eukaryota > Metazoa > Arthropoda > Insecta > Lepidoptera > Papilionidae > Papilio > Papilio elwesi. Next base: position 7,287,560 of record CM056700.1, on the reverse strand, counting down.
GTTTTCGAGAAAACCTTTAACTTTCAATGAATAAACTAAACACTTTTATTGCCTTGTTATCACTCATTTATTTTTCTTCTTTCTTGTCTTACTATCACACTTCCTCTCTTTAATATTTGGCAGCTTTAGCTTTAGCTTAGCTTTATAGCTTCAGCCAAAGTTTTCTTAGGTTATATGCTTCTGGTACGTTTAGGTGTATGTATGGCATTGGAAGTTCATTATAAGGTCTGAACCCTTGGAAGATTAAAGTCGTGTATTCTTTGATAATGTCATAAGTCTAAATATGCAATGTTTTTTTTTTCAGTTGTAACTTTGTTCCCTACCGCTCTTAACTCTCATATATATTGTAATCTGTTAAACTTTTTAGGTTTCTTCTATAACAATTGGTTATGTGGTATATAGCCACGACCAAAAATCAATGATATTAAAAAACTATTAGGGGTTAAAAGATTTTTGACAGCATGCGGTTATAAAGGGGATTCTTTTTGTAAAACGCTTTTGTTACAAGGGCTGCTCGAAGTTTGCGGTGATTGTATCCGTATCCGAGCATATCCGGTTTTTATTAGAAGCCGGTATCGAGTGGCTTCCGAGAGCTTTTGTGCGTCAATTTTGGGTTTAGTGCAGCCCGCCCATTGTTGGTGGGATGTCGCGCGACGTGGAGGTACTTCAAGTACTTTATAATACTTTTAAGTATAGCTAAGTGAGTTTTTTTTATTTTGTTTTTATATTTGGCGAACAAGCAAGCAGCTCATCCGATATCCAACAGCCGAAACATTCACCTTAATAACCGATAGGTTTGCCAGCATCTTTATACGGATGGGATATTAATAAGGAAAAGGAGGAGTGAAAGGCATAGTGCTTTATTGGTGCTTACTGACTGTGCTAGGGTTAAATTTAAAAACCTCATGGTAAAGTGTATGCCTACTATCCCAGCGATTTTTCGAGTCAGTTCCTAGGTCATTTGAACATAAGAAGCACAAACTAATTGGTACCTACAATCTAGCAAGGATTCAAACATCTGTTGTATACAAAATGAAAAAAATTCTATTTTCAGCTTATTCAAGAAAAATCAACTATTTTTTTCAAACAAACGAGATCAAAACAAACACGCAACTACCTAAAAAGAATAAATATTCTTAGTAGGAACTTCATATGCTTAAAACATGTTTGTTTTTGTTTGTGATTACTCTGCCTTATAACTTATACGAGAAACTGATTTAAAATTAAGATTCCTCAGCGCAGCGCGAGAGTCGCTGGTGTTTTTGTTCTTACGGCGACCGACTTGCCCAGTTGGTTGCATTTCTTTATGTTTTACAAAGATAGTTACAGATTCGAAACCGTAAATTATCCTAAAACTATCATTTTCATGAGGACTTTTAATTTTTATATTTAATAAGGTTCATAAACATCATGTTGATCTTAAAAATTAAATTCAATATAATATTTTGCATCACATATTGACCTTTGGTATAAAATTTTACATTTAAGTTAAAATAAAAAAAACGCAGATCGTATAATTTTTTTTTATAAAATTTAAACTAACGCTTGACCAGTTTAACAAGAGCCTATTCACTATTCTCTTGAAGGTCTTGGCTGGAAACTCTGACGTTGGTAATTAGTTCTAATAATATATATCAACTTGGACATATAACATTTGCCACTACAACTACTGTTTAATTCATGTCATGGTATTAAGAAATCAAAATATCTGATCTCAAGATATCGGAGACCACCCCATCACTATTGGGAAAAACGAAAAACATGAGGTACTTTTAGCTAAATTGGAAAGTCGTTACCTCGAAGCTTTAGTTTAACTTTGAAGTCATTATAACACAAAACTTAATTATTTTCCGTGCAATTTACTTCAGATTTCTATCACGAAGCCTCTCACTAACCGTTAACGAAAAGTGTATTACGGAAATCGATTCACAACAACGGGATCGCCCGAGATCGTATCGCGTGATTGTGTTATGGACCGGCGAATAGTTTCACTCTAAGTGAAACTCTAACATAACTAAAGGTAATAAATAGTTTCGAGACGCCTAACGTAACAGGCTCGAACTTCGCCTACGAACTACATCATGATATTTTTATAAGGTAACGAACACCGTTGATAAAAATAAAATAAAAATATTGTTAGTTTCTAATAAAAACCATTGTTATATGGTATAAATAATTATAGGTCTATGTTTCATATAACGAATAGATTTTTTTAAAGAACTACAACAATACAATGTATTATGCGATGTTTGGTATCGTAAATCACTTTTTATTATTTTTGACTCTATAGTTTGCGAGTAATGTAAACAAATTAAGAAACAAAATAATTTAGTCCCGATAAACAGGGAGTAGTACAAAGGGGTAGGGGGTAGTCATTGACATTTTACATGATCTTCACATACCTTACTATTTATTATTAACTACCTTTGAAGTTTTACATTCCAGAAGTTAGCCCTGATAAGTAACCCTGACCTGACGCGGATTAATGTTATCATTTTCAGTCTAATAACAACGCCATCTAGTTAAACATCAACGTGCGTTTAAAATCAATAAAAAGCCTCACTTTTAATTGCTTTTAACTGTAAATTTAAATTTGATACATTTTAAAATTGAAGAAGTCGCGTCCTCCAGGTCTTAACATGATAATCATACATCCTAAACTTTTGGTATTTTCATTTGTTTTGATCTGATTATAATATTTCTATTTTGTATTATGTTACCTACAGTATTATATGCATATAAATAGTACAAAAATAACTTACCTTTGGAACACACCTTATTACTCTAAAATGTATCCTTTTTTTTGTAAATAAAATTATTCTTATTTATTTTATTAAAACTAGGTGGCAAACGAGCAAGTTTTTCACCCGATGTCAAGTGATGGCTACCCATAGACATCTGCAATTAACTAATGAGTTGCAGACGTGTTGCCCACCTTTATTGGACAGAGGAAAACAGAAAATGGTTATTTCCAATTCCTATACATCCCCTCCACCGTCAAGTTCTCTTCCCATTTCCATCCTTTCCTAACAAGAAAAGGGTGGGAAGGGGAAGAGAACTAGAATTAGGCCTCCGGCACCTCACTCACCAGACGAAACGCAGAATATTCTACTCCACCACGCCTGTCTTCTTTGAGGGCGTGGTATTTCACCGGTCGACCGGCCACATTCGTGCAACAGATGTTGTTGTTCCCTACCACTGTTAAATTTATTCTATCTGCATTTTATTTATGATGTCCGTTTGTGCAAATAAATATACAAAAAATGAAATCTGAATAGTCTAATAAATCGTTTGGTATATGTCTGCACACTGGGACAACATATGCCGGGGAATAAAAATTGCAATAGCTTTCATGTTACGAGTCGCTTTAGTAAAACGTCGCATCGAATTTTTATGTCCAAATGTACTATGTTTCCGAATGACTTATTTTATGAATTTATTAACATTGACTAGTATATATGTCAACTTTGACTAAAAACTTCCTATTAAAGACATCCCATCGACGTTTTTGCAATTAATCGATAAGACTGTATGTTTTTGTAGTACAAACAAGCAGTTATGGACAGTAGCGAAACAGTGGCAGGTTTTATTCAGAGTTAAATTCTGTGCACCATCGTGTAGTGTTAATCTTAATACGAATATATGTTTGGTGTTTATGAATAAATTAAACAGAAAATACCAGTCTACTCCGAAGAATCGAAACAACAAAAGTGGACTAATATTTAAAGAGAGTATTGTTTAGTTTTCCGTTCTTTAGTAGTTTTGTTATTAAGATTTGTCTGTGCCCACAGAAATTATATTTATCAGTCATAATAGGCCAAATCAAGACGAATTAGTGCTCAACACACATGACTATAAGTGGTCCAGACGACTTGATGTTTGAGGAGTAACAGTCGCAAGTATTACTTACAATGAAGTATGTCTGAGTCACAGGTACTTTATAAAACCATATCCAATATACTATGTTGCCAATTACCAATAATTTTACGCCACTATTGCGAATGCTTCGTTGTAATATCAAGGAAATCAAAATAATTACTTCAAAAGTATTACGAAGTATAATTGTGCATTTCCCTCAGCCTTTCGTTCATTGGTGATGCAGAATTAAGTGCTTTGAAGTTTTAATTGCTTTGTAAAGCAATCAAATTGTTTTAGTGTCTTATTGGGCAAATCTAACCCTTTATATTTTTAAATAGGCCTAATTTTATTAAATCTTGCAATCATATGTGATATCTAAAAACTATATTTTCATATGTGACAATGATTAACTTCACTAGCTGTCGTTTTTGGTAGCAAAAGTGATGAGGAAAAACGTTTCAGTGACGATGTTCTGAGTTTTGTGTTAAATTTGTTATTGATGCGAATTAAAATAAAACTAAAATATCTTAATCTTTTAGTGTGAAGTTGTAAACTTTAAGATCCAAGCTGAAGTCATTTGTTATTTTGACCTTTGAATTGAACTGAATTGTAAACCAACTAGAGAAATGCTTATAAGTACGATTGCTTCTCACTTGCGATAATTATGACGTCGTAGAGTAGTAATAAGAATATATAATGTATATTACCAACCCAAGCTTCGATGAAACTCATGAAATTTTTGTAGCCAATGTCATATGATGATAATGCTGCAATGGTTGACTTCTACTTCTTCACGGTCTAACTAAAAATAAATAAATGTCGCAAACGACAAATATTATTTTGGGATAAATGCTACAAATGCCTTAGACTCACGTCGTGTTATATTTGGACCCTAATATGGTCAAATGAAAAGGTCTGTTATTTTCTGTATCTGTCAGTGGTAAAAACTTTTTATTTAACTAATAGTAAATTTACTTGGAGTCGTAAGTCGGAGTGCATAAGTTGAATTTATTATAGGAAATGTAAGTACTATTCTAATTATGTAATGAAAAACTAAACTTAATACGCTTCCTTGCTAAAGTTGCGAATAAACGGGCGCTTTGCGGGAAACCCGATGTGTTTACGTTCGCACAGTCTGCGAGTTTATTCGAGCTGTTTGTTTAGTCGACCAGACTCCGACGCTGTTTGCTTTTTTACACTAATTCGCCGCGTGCTTTGACCAGGTGAGGCGGGATGAATATAAACACGATTGCATTTGTATCTGTAATGATTCGGTTCATATCTTATATAACATAGAATCTCAGTGTCTGTTAAATTAAATAAAGGAGATCTTAAGAATCCCTTATCTACAAGTTATTCTGGATTCATTCCTGAATCGACATATTAGGCCCTGAAACTCTACTTTCTTGCAGCATAATAATTTCACCCTTAGACAAATTTAGGTCTCAGATAGATAACTACATCCTTCACACTACTTATTGTTCAATTCAATAGCACGCAATATAAAATGATCTATAATAATAAAATTATATTAGCCAATGAATAAGGTTTTACAAAAGATTACTTCCGTAAACTTAGCTTTATTCTGAGACTGTGACTGTGACGATGTTAAAATGAGTACAAACAATTATTTCCGTGCAGGGTTGGCTTCAGGCAGGCGGCCAGCCGTAAGAACTTTATCAAAATACTAAACAGCATAGATAGCTGACCCCAAATAAGTGGGAAAACGCCATGTCAGATGACTATATACTACCACATTTCACAAATGTTTATCCATAGGTCGAAAACTAATATTACTCCAAACTATGATTATTCCAAATATTAGTAATTTCATAGCGTTTTTAGAGTCAAGTGTTAATATTTCTTATTGGAATAGTACTTAACAGAATTTCACTGTAGTCGCTAATAAGGAGATAAACCGTTTAACTTCCTTAATTTGAGAAAGCCCCTCGATACTTGACTAATTACCCGACGTGGCTTCCTCTGAGCTCAGCTTACGGAAGTGGTTTTTATTACTCGCACGTTCTCTGGCCCAACGTTTATGACAGAAAATGCTATTAGACTTTATTATAACTAAACTATTTTTCTTACTAATTTTGATTCAATGTTGTTTTATATTGAAATATTTAATTTTGTACTACAAATTTGTAAAGGATTGACTCTTTATGAGAGGACTTAAATTTTCTTAGCCAGCTTGTAGATTTTCCCCTAAATTCCAACAGTGTGTTACCTTAAATGAGGCTGCGTCTATCACAGGACAAATCCGTAGCAAATCACACTAATGTACCCATTCAATAAATTAATGGACAATGACTCACTAATTTTGCAAGCAGTGTAAGGTTATGTAAATCTTCGACACATTGTACATCAGCTGTCGGTTGTCTCCCGTCAGCAATTAATCTTACTAATCCTAGTGGCGACCGCTAATGGACTAAGGTCGCGCCATGCGTCGCTTGCGGCAATCGAGGGGTTAATCCATCAATAAACGTCTCTTAACTCGATGTTTGTTTTAGTTAGGAAGTTCGCGAGTTGCCTTGCCTGCCTACATATTACGCTTCAGGGAGTCATTATGGCCGTTATAACTGTAGTAACAATTGTCGGACTGTGATTTAACAAATACATTAATAATGATGTCTCTAGGAACCTTAAAAAACATAGATCCTATTAGATACCTTGCCGCTTTCGCAGACTGCTCTATAACGCAATGTTTGTCCCGATGCTAAAACAATAGATTTTTTACTTGAAACTTTAAAATGTTAATTTGCTTGACTTCAGCTGAAGAAATTGCTATTTTTTAAAATAAATTAAGCCATAACCGGTTATCCTTGTCCTCGTAACACTTGTCATTGTCTAGGAAATTTGTTGAAACACATTCATGGTACGCTGTCCTTTAGTTTTTCATTTTTATAAAAATATAAAATTGGTAACATGTTAAGGTATACGCGACGCATAGCCTTAAAAGCTTTCCGTGATCTTCTTTTAAAATGTCTATCTTTGCAACCAATTTATTTAACTTCAAAATAGAAAGGTTTTAGAGCTTTAGTCGGGACTGCTTTATTGACTTTGCTTTCAAATTGTAGGAAAAACGTTTAAACGAACGCTTGAAATGTGTTTTTTTAATTTGTAGCAAACAGTTTTCTTCTTTTGCGACCAAGAAAATTTATTTGACTGTTGAAGATATTTTATCTGATTAACGAACAATACATATTGAAGTGAATTATTTCAATGGATTTCAGGGGGCTTCTTTTAATAAAAAAAGAAATACTACTTTTAAACATTATAACGTACAATTAAATTAAGTTTCTTCGCACGACTGTTTCCTAGGTACAAAGCAAAAGCAAAGCATTTCTTTAATACGGATTCGAGATGTTCATATTCTTAAATGCCAGCAACGTGTGAAAATGTAAAGAAGAAAAGAATGAATGTTCAATATTGCTGATAAACAAAGTCAGATGTAACTTTTTGGTCATCGAGGTGGCTTATTATAGAACGGATACAAATTAATGTCTATATTGAAGTTCATTCAACAGAAAAGCAGTGAATTTTCGTATTAATCATAGACTTCTTTGCAAAATAAATATGTTTTAATCGCCATTAGCATTACTACCAACAGTGGTTTTTTGAAAATGATAATTACAATAAGTTGATCAATAAATTGTTGATCCTACTGACAACATTCGAGTGCCTTAATCGACCTTTTTCAATTATCATAACGAGGGCTCGCTTTCAACCACAATTTTCTTTATAAAAAATATATGTATTTTATGGCTGATGCAATCTCTCAGTTATAAGAAACGAAGCGGGAAAAGGAGATTGTTTTACAGCGCCAAATACGTTGTTCGTTTCCGGTTGGAACGGAAGGTGCTTTATATTCATACGCACTCCCCACACCCCGCACATCGCGTGTAATTACAGATGCGCAGTCTAACGGAATCATCGCAGCCGTGAGAACATTATATATTCCACGGGATGGAAGCTGCAATCTTGCGTTATACGTGGAATCCGCGAGCTTTTGCCGTGAACAATAATCTTATTTCAATTTTATATTACGCGAGAAATTCTTGAAGAACTTTACTTACTTACTCGTTACATTTGTTCTTTGGGTTTTTGATTATTTTTCAGTTTTAGTTATCGATTATTTTCCCATTCCCTCCTCCGTCAAACCCTCTTCCCTAATCAAAATTAAGTTTCATAATTTGATAATTTCACAGTAGATGTTTTGTTTACAGAGGCGATGCTGGTCTCGGCTTTGGTCTCGATTATCATAAATAATAAATGTTTTAGAACCATTTTTGATATACTGCTAAATTGTATGCATAAGACTGCACTTAGTTTGGGATATATCTGTTAATACTTGATTGGAGTTATTCAATCAATAAGTCTTACGCCTATATCTTACATTATCGGTTAATTAACGTGGCCTGGACATCCGATTTTGGGTGAGGAAGTCAATCAGACTTCAATTCCTTTCTGAGGCTTTAACCTAGCTCGTTAAACCAAGATTTTTATAACATTTGATTCTACCATTTAGTTTCTTTTGAACACGTTTTTTTAATCTAAAACACCAGTCGTCGCGGAACTTATGCACCTGGATGATAAATAAAAAAGAACACAGGAAGTTGCTGCCGACAGAAGTGAAAACACAACAGTTGGGAAGGCGCGATAAATAAATAACAAATATAAAACCTTGTATCTGAACTGAAACCGTTCCCAATTCAAATAAGCGTTTTACGCGTTGCGCATGTATGATAATTTCCCGCTACCAAATATCGTCTAAAGCGCTTAAAGAAGTTAGCAGCTTTAAAAATCTCCATATTTTATATTACGATTCGATAACACCTGAATTTGTAAAATACGACTATGTAGGTACTAAGCATGTTCCTAGGTTCCAACTACTACAGTACTCGATGCCTCGCTGCTTTCTGAATTAGCATTTTAAGTGATTTCACAACTTAGCAGGTAAACTCAGGACGGTTATCACTTGTCTTGTTAATTACTTAACTGTCCTGTCTATAAAAGTTAGTAACTTTGCGCATCTTTTTAATACAACACCCGTTGAAAAGATTTTTTGCACGTTTATATCTTTTTATATCAAATATATATATGTGTATAAAAGGCGAAGTATGTATGTATGACCGTATGTATCGACCGGAACGATTTCGATGAAATCAGGAAATATTCGGTTTGGTAGGGATCGGATCAAAAAAATAAGTGCTACCGGGACGTATCACTAGTCGAATATAAATTAACAATAACGAAGGTGAAATGGTACAAAATTAATCTCGAAATGGCAGATACGTACCTATGTTTCTATAATTTAGTAAATACCCTATTCGCCTTGTTGCATTTTATGGTATAAAAAAGTTGTACTGTGGTAAAAACAATGTTTAGAAAGACCATTAGACGGCTTAATTGCGAATGGGGTCTCTCACTTTTTGTGCATGAATATTAATTATCCAGGCTTAACTGGTGCTTTAGGTTTTAAATGTAAAGTCATAAAACGATCGTTTCAGTCAGTTAACCCACAGATTATAAAAGGATATCCGGTACTGTCGACCGAGGCTTTAAAGCTGGTTTATACGTGTACGTATGTTTGATTATACCACATTTAATTACACCTAATGTGTGTGTGTGTGTATGTGTTAAAATGTTGCATGATTTATTTTGAAAAAAAAAAAGAAACAACCTAGCGTGTCCTCTAATATTTAGTAATCGTCGATGTCCGTGAACATTTGTAACAACTTACACTTACTACACACTTACACTACCGTTCTTCCACGAACTTTAAAAAAGGGGAGAAGAAGAGAAGTTTAATAAAACACAAAATGCAGAATTGTTAAAACTGTTTCTCACTGGTGTTCGATGCGCAACGTTAAAAGCCGCGATATTCGTTCTTGTATTGTTAAGCTATACAACTGACGGTGCTTCTGTCCCTATCCCATGAATCTGGTATACAGCGGATTTTTTTTTCGTAGAACCAATTTCAAAGAGAAAAAGTATTGTTGTTGTCGTGACGTCCGCCGTAACCTATCAACGTGACTCAATACGCGCTCACAAAAGCGTCAGCGAACTATATATCAGCACACGTCTGGAACATGCGGCCGTTAATAGCTGCCGTGGTTTTATAACGTAGGCGTAAACTTATTTAAAATATAGCCGCTTTTGCAAAACAAATTGTACGCAGATGGGAACTTTGTTGTGAAAATCGATCTCAAGCGGCTGACATAGTAATTTATTTTACGTGCAAAAAATTCGAATAAACAATGGGTTGTCGCAGGGTATGCGTGATATAACATAGCTTAAATAACGAACAGAACAAAATTTACTGAAAATGCAGACATACCGAAAGGGAAAAAACGCAAGCCATAAGGACTGCCGACAGAAGTGAATACATAACAGATGAGAAGGCGCGATAACAGTTATAAATTAGATAATTATCAAAAATAAAGCCTCGTATCTGAAAAATAAAATTTAAAATTGAATTCAAGGAAAATAAATGAAATAAAGCTCGTCGAAACTAATAAAAATACAAATGTTGCTGACGCATGATGCGCATGTTGTTCACTCGAACCTTTCCCCTACCAAATATCTTCTAGCGCGTCTAAAGAAGTATTCACTTCAAAAATCTACACAAAGCTATAAAATATAAAGGCAGAATATAAATAATAATCTGTTCACGCGTATGTTTAATGTCAATCATCATCATGTCAATATGTGCTTACGTATAAGTTGACTTATACAGCAGCGAATAACAATCACAACGGCCAGGAAAACACAGTCAGAGAATACCTGTGCGACCGTGGTGGATACATATTTGAAATACAGCTTTTTGTCCAACGAGTGAAGTGCCGCAGGCGCAATCGGTATCGATGCCCGTTTTCTCTTTCTTATCTCTATCCCTTTGGAAGTTGATTGATTGGTGCGGTGGACACATCCCAGAAGAGATACTTGCTCGTTTGCAATGTTTTCAGTTTGAACATGTTGTTAATCAGCTACGTATAAGTATTTAAATAGTATTTATACACATCAACTATGCGTTGTGACTTCAATTACTTATTTATTCAATTACAAGTTATTATGGCTTCCTACACCGCGGTAAGCTCAATGGGCAACTCGCACGATGTGATTGACCGATTGCTCCCTAGTCGTAATTCAATATTTTAAGTTACTTTATATTTCTATGACACTGTTTGTTTACCCTGATAATAAAAAAAACAATATTTACGCCTCTAATACATAAAAAATCTAATGGTTCCCTGTTATACCGTGATGTGTCTTGTAAAAACACGTCGAGGTTAAATAATAAATTAAAAATTTGCTAAAGATGTATGTTTTCGTGCCATCGGGGCAATGAAAATTTTCATAAATCCTTTGCCGTGTCTATCAACCACCCATCGCTTAAACATAAAAAAATAAACGTAGTAAATTAACTCTTAACTCTGTGTATAAAAGTCCATAATCAATGTTTATGTAACAGTGCGGGCGGCCGTGCTTCATATCGCTAACATGAGATGATGTATGGCCAACGGAAGTTTCAATTGCTTCATTAGAGCTCCTTACATTGTTCGAATTAATTCGTGTGTTCGTCATCTTACGTGCATTAGATGGCCATTCTCGATATTATTTTGAAGCTGTGTTTTTAATAGTCATACAAATCGTTACGATTTTTTTAAATTTAATCTCATTTCTCTTTTACAATGCTAATAGCAAATTTGTCTTTTACAATTTCAATCTCTTTTACAATTTTAAGAAAAAGCTAATTAAATATTTATGATTATTTAAATGAGTTTTTGTTGTTACAGGTACTGTGCTGCCTGTTGTAGAATACAGCAGAAAAGATAATCGACTAAAAACTTAACTTATTCAACATTGCCTGAGGGAATATTTCTCAATACTTATCATGAAGAACTGAGTATTCTGAGACATTTGCCTCCAGCCATAACTCCTCTTCTAGCTCATAAATGTTTACAACCGTATGAGTAACTTTTGTCTGAGCATTCAATACCAAATAAGTCACGCTCGCTCGACTAACTATATCACTTTTTGAGTCGTAATTATTCTTGTAAAAATCCATTTTACATGTGCAATGTTTTATAATAGATCCACTTTATTATTATTAATAAAACGATAGTTAGGTTATTAAGTTTTCGTAAAACCACTAGCAAAATATAGAAGAAAACATGAAATCTAAGTAAAAATTATCTGTACCATCGATCCCACAAAAGGAACAAATAATAGGTCTTCAGTAATAATGTTATTTTCGTGCTCCTAACATCTTTTTATGTTCACGATTCATTTAATTCGGCTTGTTGAGAGCGAAGTGACAATGAACGTAATGTAGGCAGCGTCCACGCCCCCAGATATCTCGCAAATTGCACCGCTGAAGAGATCATGTAAAGAGCTTTTTGTTGAATATCCAAAATCCCTCTTTAGATATTGAAAGGGAGTATGATTGATTCCTTTTGCATCGATTATTACGATTAGTTATGTGAGGTTTTATATAAAAATTATCACATCTTCGTTTTAGTAGTAGCTTTGTTTTCCTCAACTTCTATTTAATAGCATACATTAACAGAAGAATACTTTAAAATTAATGAGTTGCCTTCTTATTGGGATACTAACTAAAGTTATTAGATGTTTTTTTTGTTATTGACGATGAACGGAATCAATAAGAGTACACGTACTCTTATTTTATAGGTATTTTGTTTATACTAGAAAATAAATAATTTGTAAGTTACAAGTATAACTTCCCTTGCTCAGAAACAACATAAGTAATAGATGTATGAAAATTTGTAGCAAAACTCGTAAAGCAGTTGAATTATAGGCCTCAGGAGAAAAAAATTCTAAGCATTTAATATCCTATAATCTACCTACTGTGGAAATGGATTACATTTTTGAGTTTCCGTTCCACTGCCTCGTTGTCTGGGGGAATGGAATAATTTGAATGATTACACCCATTGGATGTTGCGTTCTCTAGATTAGATTCGTCGTTAGTATTCAAGGGAAGTTTTTCGTGTAATTTTAAATTACTTTTATTAACACAAATGTATCTACGAGTGAGTTAGTAATAATAATCCCAACTTTCACCTTTTAATACATTTGGGTAAAAGTTGAGCGAAGGTTTTTTTTAAAGCGAATTAATATATATTTTTTACATATGTATTATGTCTAGCTTAAGGCATATCAGTTATCCAAAAAGTGTGAACCGATGATCTAAATATCACCAGAAGTAAGAAGCATGATCGTTAACTTTCTTTAATTTTATCTTGAAGTAAATGAAATTAACTTGACATTACATTCAACTTGACATGGGTATTATATGAATAAAAACTTAACAAGCCTTTCAGAAATCGGGCATAAGTATTAAATATATTACCATATTAAAAATAACTTAAATTTTCCGAATTCCTTAAATGCAGAGAGTATTTAAAAAGAGCAGTAGGATACAAACTGTAATTTACTCGCTGTAATGAATGTTTATTCTTATTCTGATTATAATGGTTAAATGCCACCATGTCAAGGATTGTGAATATTATACTTATGTATTGAACATTTTCAAGTTAAGTCATTAAAAGATTGAAAGATTACGTGTTCATTGGCAGAGGGGTAGAAATAAATTCCTTTTACAAGATTTATCCCATTTGTCTAATGGTCCGTCCCGGAGGGTTGACTTGCAAAACTATAAAAGCATTTTTATTCAACATGAATATAATGTATAGCGGAAATTCTTACACTCTTTTCAACTGAACTCCTTGTACTATCAATTGAGACTTTTGTCTTTAACTCGGGGACGATATTTACATACCCCAAGCAATCGAGTTAAGTTATAACGAAGTAAGACTGTTCAACGTCTCAATTATCACGGATTACATAGGCTACTTCTTTTCGCTTTCCGATGTAATTACTCGTCGGAGTAACGATGTCGTGGCATGACGGAATGCACAACCGGGGGAAGCTTATTGGAAAAGTTTTAACTGGATTACATTTGATTAGGCTGGCGGGGTGTGTTCGCGGATACGACTTTGATACGAAGACCGGAGAGGGGATCTTATGACCCGTTAATAACTTCTTATATACTAATTTATAATGTTTCTATGTACTATTTGTTTTTAAAAACGAAATTCATATGTCTAATACCATCTAAATCTTTTGATAGGCTCCTGTATGGTCTATGACTCCCGGTACTTGTAATGTGAACTCAGCAGCACAACTAACCTCATAGTGTCTATGTATTATTTCCTTTTAATCCACACGAATACATTATTTGAACTTACATGTGGTTTCAGTTAAAAATTTGGTACTTACGAGTATAAGTTTTGAAAATTTGTGAGACATTCTCACTCGTATATGGAATAACAAGCTTACTATAACTGAACTATATATATTAACTTTAAATTGTTTAAGTACAGGTGGTACTTAAAGTATTTTAAAGTTTACACAGTTTTATGTATATCTATATTTTACTTCTATGTGTATCTTACAAAATTAAAATAAACACCTAGAATAACATTGTCAATCTCAGTTTTATGCCTTTTACGGATTATATAGAAATGAAAGTGTGCCATTTTTTTACAATCCGTCCATCAATCGAGCGTAAGCTGTTTCGTTTCACTTTTTCTTTGATGTTTGGAATCATTGTCTGTCTGAATTGCTTTTGTGACCGTGGGAAAAAGAAAAATTCATGCCATATATGGAAGTAATTTTTTTTATTGAATAAAACCGTTGAACTGAGTATAATATAGTAAATGAAACTTATATCTAACTAAAAAGACAATTAATTACGATAGGAAATTTCACTTCCGTATTCCAGAGGGGTAGGCAGAGATCATGGATTTCCATTTGACGCGATCCTGGCACACTCTTGCTTATTTATATTGAAATTTCCTCAAAGGATGCAGCAACTACGCAAAAGGGTTATTATTAAGTTGTTTTATGTAAAACTGTATATGTAAAACTTTACACTGTATTAGCAAAATAATATCAATTTTGTTTCCAATCAATGAAAGCTCTCTATAACGTTAAAAATCTATTTGTCATTATTTACTCCGTATCTAAAATATCTAAGTGTGAATCTGTTAGTTAATATATATTGTTGAACTCATACCTGTATTTCATGAATTGGAGACTTTGTTGGTTATAGTAAAGAACTAAGGAAACTTTTCATAACCAAATTTAATTGCTAATTGTACAAGAAATTTTAGATCTAATATTATCACGTGTGATCTTTACGATGTTATTAATATATGAGTTAGGTCTTTATTATTAAATTAAATGTCTATCAACTTTTTAAAGCATGTGATACAAAATATAAAGTGAATAATACAGCAGCCATACGTAGATAATGTGTAATAGAAATTCGATATTTAAATTCAATTTTAAAGCACTTACTTTAAATTTAAAGTAAACAGAGACTTTAATTCGAAAACGTTTCACAAAAGGAGGAGCAAATATTCGCTACGTGTCTCCATCGCGCCTGCCTCCAAGTCTCAGGCTTCTCTGGCTTTGTTTGCCGCACCACTTTGGAGCTTAAAAATTTTAATGTAAAAAGTAAAACTTTGATGTCGTGTTGTCTTAACTAAAGCCCGTCTCTGTTCCTTAATTAAAGGGATTTTCTGTTTTTGTGCGAACTTAAACGTGGTGTTGGAAGAAATTTCACCTTGCAGCAATTTCTTAATTACGTAGTACACATTTACTCATTATGTATGCTGTTGATATTTTAAATGCTAATTTCCCGAACACTACAATCCTCAAAGTGACTAACCGCGTTCCATTTCTCTTGTAAACATATTTGTATGCATGTTCGTAACATATAACTTTTTAATTATCAAATTTGTTTAGGCAAGCCAGGGTAAATTTATGTTTTTAGAAAATTGATCATTAATTTTGTTTGTATTAATCAATCACCGTTGTATTTAAAATGTATATCTGATTAAGTTGTAAACATAATAATGTGTTTTGAATATTAATAGTGTTTACATACATGCTGATTTGCGTGAATAGTGATTGCTTATTTAACGCTCAATTTATTTTAACCTTCCATAATTATAAAATATACGGCTCATACCATAATACCTAATCCAATAGGGTTTGGTCCTAAAGTGACAGCAAGAAAACATTGTTGTCTGCTTGTTGAACAAAACTGATTGAATGGGACTAAAATAAATTCAAAGCACGTTCATGCTTTAGATCACATAAATATATGCTTCATACGAACCTACAGTTTAACATACGACTAATTTTTATATAATTAACTAGTGGCCCGCCCCGCTCAGCTAGGTAGATAAAAATATATAAAAATCAATCAAATCTTTTTCTTTTCGTAATATTGGCATAAAAAGTCCGTCAATTATCTTGATCCGCTGCATATCAATGTGAGCCGGCCTTGTATCCTGCGTAATGTTAGAGGTCACGCCGATCTATTTTTAAAACAAGGGGTAAGGTGAGCCAGTTAATGTGGTTAGTACACCAGACACCCCGAGTCAGGTCCGGCATTGTTACCAATACTGTATGTAGTTGATCAAAGCGTGTTTTTTAAGTATAAAGACTATTAATTACTTCATTAATTAATGAGTATATAAAAGTCCAGCTACTTATAAATAACTGTTATGTTAGAACTCCACTAAATATACATTCTGAAATAATTAATGCT
The DNA here is from genome assembly GCA_029849275.1 of Papilio elwesi. Lineage (NCBI taxonomy): Eukaryota > Metazoa > Arthropoda > Insecta > Lepidoptera > Papilionidae > Papilio > Papilio elwesi. Next base: position 7,271,053 of record CM056700.1, on the reverse strand, counting down.
ATATAAACATAGCTCCCAGCAGCTGTTGCACGAATGGGCCAGCTTCAAGCGGAAGTACTACCAGTTCGCAGAATACGGGTATGAAGTGTTAGTATACTTGTGTTTCGTCTGACAAGAGATGTGCCGCAACTCAACTCCTATAAATTATCTTATCCATCCTTCACCCCCCACAACGTTCACAAATCTGTATACCGGAAGTATATTATCCCAAGTCCATTATTTAAATAAGTATTTAATTTTTTTTTGATTATACCTTTTTGTATTAAAAAAACTACTTAAATAATATTAATATGAGATAGTTTTTTACTACTAAAAGATTAAAACACTACGTGTTAATTATGGAGAATAAATAAAATGTTACTTATAATTTCACACAACTATGTAGTCAAGTGTACGTACATATGTGAATAATGTTCAAATTAAGACTTAAACATAGGCACTGAATAATAAGATTAATGTGACCTATGCTTGTTTGCCTTCGGTGTATAGAAATTTGTACGAAAAATATTTTCATTCGTATTACGATGCGGCTGTGGTGCAACTGCTGCGCTAAGCTATTATACCAGTTATTAGCTGGACATAGACAGCCGAATGCGGCTAGAAGCTCAATGCGAAAGAGGCCTATGATACGTGATATGATTGTTATCAAATGTTGATGTGTACCGCTTAACATCGGGTGACTGAAGTTCGCTCTCTGTTTTTTTTCTTCTTTTACTTCATGTATTAAATTCCTATTTAGTCATAATATAGTGTGTTACATTAGGCATTTCAGCAAATGTTTTTCATCACTCATTAGGGTCGTGAAAGCTACTTTTAGCATATTGAATACGTTGCCATAACGACGTAAAGATCTTCCACATTACATTTTCATATCGCTTTCCCTTCTTAATTTAAACGCCCCGTTTCATCCTTACGGACCATATTTTTCGGCATGAATTACGCGCAGGTGTGAAGGTTATCATTAATGGATTAAGTTACCCTCGCAACTATCTCTTTCTCTCTTAACCATTTTACTTCTCTCACTCGTTACGCAGATGCCCGTTGTGGAATTATCAATGTCGAAAAAAGGGAATCGCTTGAGATTGTATTTTATTTCGTAAGAAGCCTTATAAGTATAAGATTGAATTACCCCCAATAGCCAGTGGGATATTGGAAATTCAATTTAGATGTTTGGATGAATACTCGTATAACTTATTGTAGGGAAAACTACATCACATACGTACATCCCACACATCCTATACATTTAAAAGTAAAAACATTGAAGTGAGTAATGAATTAAACAGTGAGGGTCTAGAGCTAATTTAAGTAAAATATATGATATAATACAATATAGATAGATTCTATACTAGCGCACCCCCGCTGTTATAGCCGCTGCGCCATTTACTCTGCATAAACTTGTATCACCTACTTTAGACCTCTAAAGGATACATTTTCAAGAAGCTCGATAAAGTTAATTAATTATTTGTACTGAAAAGAAAAACTTTCCTCCTCTACTTTAGACTTTAAAAATAAAATTTGAAATAACTTTTAGAGATGATAAACCTTTTTTAGTGCTCGCCTAAGTAATACCAAAAATCTGTGCAAAGTTCCAAGTCTGTAGGCCCAGTAGTTTGGACTGAGCTTAGATATATCAGGCAGTCAGTAAGTTTTTTTTTAATATATATAACCAATGAAGTGATAAGGAAAATCTTTTATCATTCTTAACCTTCAACGCAGCGAAGTAAACTTTTGTAGTGTTCTAAGTGCTTTTAAATAAGGTTCCTTTTATTTTGCCCGTTTTGTTAGCCATGGTTTTTTAAAATAATTTCGACGCCGCTTTAACTGTCACGTAGCCGGCCTTATCTTTTCTTTTGTTGACGGAATGGAAGCTCAAGCTGTGGGGGTGGAGTTTTTTTTAATTTAAAAAGGTAAATTTCGGCAGAGATAATACCGTCCTACGGCTTAATTAACTTTATTTGGTGGTACGTGCCTGTTCTGTTAATAGAGTTATTTATTCTTTTACATCTAAATGTACAATCTGGTTTATTCTAGCGTTCGTGAATTTTCGTGTAAAAGTACAATATGGAAAATTATTACGTATAAACGACAACTACGAAACGATCGATCGAAATGTGATCGATATAATAATGACACCCGCAAGTTGAAAATGCGCTGAGACCGTGTCAAATTTACATCCACGTGACATCATCCTTAACAAAAAAATATTGGTAGTAAAATAATTCTAATAGTGAATTTAGTTTATTAATTATTATAGAATTATTTTGTCACTAAGAATGGGAGTTAAGTTTATAATCTCTTTATTATATTTTAAAAATAAAATGCTAATAACATATCTTTCTTCTTAAAAAAGGTCTCTTAGTTAAATTGGTAAATGTCTTTTTATCATGTGATCTTGATTCTCATGCTGTGATCAAGAATTTATACTGGCTTTGTATGCAGGTTGGTATTTTTGATATCATATCCTGTCATTGTCAATGTTTTAGTCAAGATTATTTAATATCATTGTGAAATTTTCAATGTCCATAATGTGAATGTAACATTGGCTGGTTTTTCATATTTAAATAATAATTTGATGAGTACAGCTATGTAGTATTTTCTAGATCATTTTAAAACAAACATGACACATATAGCAACAAACAGGATTAGTTTTGCTAACGGTACTTAGCGTTCATTGTCACGAAATTACGTCAGCTAAATGTCGTCCAGGCGCATTAGCAATTTGCGGGTGGTAATCCCAAACTCTAACCCTATGTTTCCTAATGCTACCCTTATATCTTATCTAATAAGCGAGTGACTTAATACAAAGTAATACCTCATATAAGATATGTTTCTGATATGAGCGATGAACTGTTGTTTAAGTAAAGCCGATGATTTAATATGGACATGTAGCGACATGGGTTCGCATTAGACGTAGCAGGCTCCGTACATTACTCAGTGCTGCGCGCACCGACCCACCACTTTGTTACTCTTGACAACCGCATTATTTGACCACCATTTCGTATTCACGAGAGTAACGTCTTTTCGTATGTGAACCATAAATTTCTTTAAATTTTTTGAATATAACTAACTTTGGATTTTTATCGGTTTAAATTTAATTTTAATTACCGTTTTCTAACGTTTAATATAGAGTCAGAGGTTCGGGGAGTTTTACGACGTAGGAATAAATCTTAATAATACTGTGGTTTGTTTTGTTTGATATTTTGTGTAGTTTACTTGAAAACTAGTCTAGTCAGTGGTAGAGTCCGCAACAACATCTATTGCACGAATGGACCGGCTCGACCGGTGAAATACCACGACCTCACAGAAGACAGGCGTAAAGTAGAGTATTCTGCGTTTCGTCTGATGAGTGAGGTGCCGGAGGCCTAATTCTAGTTCTCTCCCCCCCCCCTTTTCTTATAAGGAAAGGATGGGAAGGGGAAGAAAACTTGACGGTGGAGGGGATGTATAGAATTTGGAAATAACCATTTTCTGTTTGTCCCCCTCCTCTGACCATTAAAGGTGGGCAACGCATCTGCAACTCATTAGTTAGTTGCAGATGTCTATGGGCAGCGATCACTTGACATCGGATGAACCGCTTGCTCGTTTGCCACCTAGTACTAAAAAAACCTTAGTAAGTCTGGTGGTGCTTTATTTAATAGTGTAATTTTTGAACACCATAATCATAAGAAAATAACAAATGAAATATTGCGTTTGATAACCCTAAAAATATTATTACCCATAATAATAATTATAAATATACCTAATTCGAAGCCATGACGTAATACATACATGTATCTTTCTTATAATATTAATACAAAAGCTCTAAAGACATAAATAAAAAACCCTTCTTCACAAAGTAAATATGACAAGAATTTATATGATCATGTAAAACGCGCACACAACGCTGGGGTAACTCAATCCTGCCTGATACATGTATGTACATACAAAGGGTTGATCGTTTGCTTAATCCTCAGCTGCTGCCACTTAGACCTGCCTCACTTGTTAAGATTTCAATCACATTATGTTTGAATTGTACGCGTACATATGTAACGTTTAATTAAACCCGTATGGGTATCGTTTGAAATGTAATTGGTTAAAGTTATAATTTCAATTAACGAGCTAATTACCTTGTAGTGAGGTTCTTAACGTGATAAGCTTGAAATATTTACTTCGCAAACGTACACGACGACTGGTAATAAAGTTAAAAAATAAATTTTTTTTACATATGTATATAAAACTGTATACTACACAACTCTTCTTTATAAATTAAATTATTATTATCTTTCCTGTTTGCATTCATAATGTCTCGCAAACTATTAAGAGAATTACAAAATCCGACGCTACGTTTTTGTTAACACGAATGATTCTAACATTTATGTTTTTAATTTTACGTTAGACTAGCAAACGTGTTCTGAAAATCTTTTTCTTTTCGTTCCATACTGCTTCATCTTATTTTATTATACGAGTATTAACAAAACGTTTGCCTTTTATTCCAGTGTCTTCTTGTGGGAATACATTGGAAAATATCTGGATTTCTTATTACATTATGCATAAAATATAAAAAGAAAAGCACATGCGTCAATGACACAATGGTCATAGACGGTGATCGTGAAATGGTAATCTTCGATTGTTTTCATAGAGTTTCAAGTTTCTTTACGCTGTTCAGAAGATAAGCAGAGTGACAATTTTTATTAGTGCCGGCGCTAGAGATCGAAACCGCCCTGTGTTCAGGGGCTGTATCTATATCTTGATGACGATTGGACTGGGGTAATTTCAAAAAATCTGCTTACCTAGAAAAAATTGTGTAACTTTAAACACGAGGTTCGTCCTATTAATTTATTAAATAAAAATTCCAAATTTGTCGAAACAAGTGACATAATAACACTAACATAAATGTGAAACTAAATAAAAAAAAATGTAAAACTGTTAGAAGCGGCTATTATAAAAATATACAAACAACACATACCCTATAGGAAAATAAACAATTAAATCTTTCAACGTACTACTTGAAAGTCATATCTCTGTATTTGTCAACACCTTGAAGTTTGGAGCGACGCTATAAGTCGCAGCTTGTGGGATCCTGAGAGCGGAAGGGATGGCGACAAAAAATCGACGCCATCCAGATGAATTTCGTGATTTCTTCCATTCCGGAACAGTGAGAATTTCCTGTAGCTAAATTTACTTCTTGCATCCCAATCTTAAGGGATTTTTTATGAATGGTTTTATTTTTTAAAGCAATTTACTTCGCCTGTTGTGCGAAATGATGACATAAGAATTTTATTAAAAGAGATTAATTAATTTACTTTTTTATTTAAAATTATGGAAGTTTTCTATAAGCTAACAACATTTGTGCTCTGTTCTACTTCAAAAAGGCACAGGGGAAACAGTGTCCTGCAAGGGTTACCGGAGTAAATTGTTGTAAAAAGAAGAGATGATATTCCTTACATCGCTCCCGAATAAGTTGTGACGTGATGTGCTTGATAATTGTTTCTAATAAAATCATCTGATTTCTTAAAGGCTGCCGGTTTTGGAACCCCTGGAATATCTGGACATGTTCATGGGCGTCATTGATTATTTAGGCGACCCATAATTATTTGCTTCTTTAGCTTATAAAATAACTGAGTTATCGTTGAGCGAATAAATGTAAATTGTCATTAAATAAGAAGTAAATAATAAAATTATGATTTTTTACGGACACTTCCGGCTATCGTATTTATTACAGAAATAAAATATACATATTTCAGTAGACATTGAGAGCATGTAACAATGCAAGCGTACATTTGGAAGCAGTACTGCACAGGAAGTAATTACAGGAACCGGGCCCGACTGTCGGCTCGTGCCTCATTTATACGGCCGGTCGCAATGTTTGCTTTTGTACCGAAAATTCAATTTCATGTCAGTCGATAATAGCAACTGTGAAATATCAGGTAACCAATTTATTAATTGACGCGAGCTTAAAAATTCTTTATGTTAAAATAATATTTTGTTTTTGTAATACCGACGACCACGAGAGCGATTAAATTAATTAGAGAACGCTGGTAGTTACGCCTAGGGTGTGTCTGCCTACCTCTAAAAGAGTTAGGGTAGACATACAAGTGTTGGCCTTGTTACTTTAACTGCTGCGTACTGTCTAAAGGTTACGAACGTTAACACAATGCTACGCAGTATTTTGAATTTCAGATTATGGGTAATAATTTAATAACCTAGAATGTTTCTGCTCCTCTCGCCCAAAAATATACTGTTTGAAATGATAAGTTTAGCAAAGGAGTTTTTGTGCAAGTAAAATCTTAGAGTTCGAGTTATCTACATTCTAATGATAACAGTATAAGTTTATTGTTATAAATGGCGCTAGTCATCTAACAAAACGTAGTGTTCTTAAACCATTCTAGTATTTTTTGCCTTTAGTATTAATTGAGTTGGGTGGATACTTTCGTTTCTGCTATGTTTTCGTGACAAGATATAATGTAAATATTCAGGTGTTCTGTTTAGATAGATTTATTTATCTTTTTTATATAGAAGACCTCCTTTAGACTGAAAGAATATTGCGATATTGTGATAATATTGCGTATCTCGCTGAACCTGCGGTTATTTATTGGTTTTCACTATTTTTCTCAGTTCTCAAATAGTGCTTGTTCAATACCAAATCAGACGTTAAAACTGTATAATATCCTTCCTATTCCTTTGCCCATCTCTTGAAATGTCAAGCTCTACTCTTACGTAAGTTATAAAAATATAACATACTAGGTCCTTGAAGTCTCAGAAACGTAAGAGAGAGCGAGGGAGAACGATTTATTTTGAGCTAATTGATATCTTCAAAGGTAACATACTTATCAAGGATAGGATATGTTCTCAAGGGGTCGGGTTGGCACCCGGTTGGGGCGGTCTCGTGTGACAAATTAGGAGCACTGGAGCGACACCTGATCCGGGACCTGTCGCGACATACGGGACAGACGGGACATATGGGGCACGCCATCTACCGCTCGTTAACTGTATATCGATTTACGGGAGCACCGAATGAGAGATTACCTCATTATATGCCAGAATGCGTTTATTTAACGAACGTGTTTATATTGGATGATATGTTTGCTGTTACGATAAATGTTTAAGTGTGTTGCTATTTCGTATTTTTATTCGAATGTTCACTTCTTACATATTTGTCAACGCTTTGAACATTGTTGCTACATAAACTAAATTATTCTTCCTACACATGGATTTAATTTACCACAAATACTTGACTGTAGTTCATACGTGAAATGGTCAAGATTATTAATACAATAGTATCGATGCCCAATACATTCCAACTCATTCAAGCAAGCAGCACATAATCTTTATAAACTGGACCTGACCTGAAGAAGAAATAAAAAAGACCCCATTTTTAAGCTCTTTCATAGCATCTTTCTCTACTGTTCGGTAGACAGAGTAGAAGACTTTTGCATCTTTTTCCTCTTTGAAATGCTCGGTTAACTTTTCCATTACATTTTCTATTCTTAAAGTTATATAAATGCCTTTTGCATCATCTGCTCTATCTAAAACATGTATAAATGGTGGTAAGGAGGCGTCGAATGTAATATTCAAAAGTGTAGATACCCTTTTGTTGGCGCTCGCGTCTTTTGTATGTGGGCTACCTGTAGCTTTTCCTATTTCCTCCGTGAATACAACCGTACTGTTAGATCGGGCTTCCACAATGTAATAGAATTTTATCACAACATTACTCGCATGATTTGGATATCCCACAAAAGGAACGTAAAATTTTACTTCAGCTTTCTTGCCAATATCAATAACTTTCGATTTGCTTGAAGCTATGCAATCGATTTGATTAGACTTTGTTGTGAAACTCTGATGTTGCAATTTTATGCTGGTTTTTCGAGTTTGTTTTTTCATATCGTGCCTTCTTTAATTTCACAGGCATATAATTGATATGTTAATGTTTCATTACATCGATTAGATTAGCGCAGAGGCAATATTGTAACCAATGAGGTTTATCCGAGGTGCGATTATTGCTAGTTGAACACTTTACTCTGGATGGATGGAATGGAGTACTTACTACTTGTCTTGAAGGACCCTAAGTCGTATTGGTGTAGAAATACCGCTAGTAGAAAGATCATTTCACCCTGAAGTGGTTGCACGAGGCAGAAAGTTACGCGAAAACCGTGCGGTTGTGGAATGCCAACCATCAAGTTGGTTGTAGATGCGCGCGAAGAAGCTCTGTCGCATTGTGCGATGACGAAACTCAGCGGCTGGAGTTGTGCCAAATAATTCTCCGGAACCACTCCCCATGGTAAAGACGGTAAACACAAAGGTAACTGACGCCCCTTCGCAATGCCATTTGTTTGAAAGAATCCATAAAAATTATGGCTGAAGTTCTATCCATGATCAACAAGGAAAACATCCTTACAAAATGTTAAATTAAACATTTAAATGTATCGTTTAAAATGTTTTAAAGTGACAATGCTTTTAGTATTGAATAAATAATTGGTCCGAGCATAAATTGAAAGACGACTTGCGTCTATTATGCGATTCCTTCAATTGTTTCGCTCTTATGATGGCGCAGCCGAGGTCATTTTAATACAGTATTGGATTACCAACTTGTTGACGTCTGCCTTGTAAATTTTTGCACAGATTCAGTCTCATGATGTATTGAGTTTGTTTTGTAGTTGAGTTTTCTAATATTTGCGCGAATACAATACAATATAATACTATACATACATTAGAATAAAACTAATTTTACGGATTTTATCGCGTTTATTTTTTTTGTATTTTGGTTCCCGATGCTTCGATTAATTTACAGCGCTCATGGTCATGGGAGAACTGACGTGTCAGACGTAAGTTTTATTCCAATGTGTTTAAGCGTAACAAATCTATTCATTATTATTTATTATCATCTACGTGTTTCTTATTATTCTAAACTGAGCGATGAGAAGCACAGACATTTCATAACGCGGTTTTCCGCGATTCTCGCTACGTGTTATCGGAGTCAACACTACCCCAAACTATATCTCATTAGGTTTACTGTCTTAGGCCTAAGAATGCAAGTAGTATCTGGCAGAACTAGGTTCGCCATGATGTCAACCATCTAAATCATAGCGTGGGTAAGTTATATAGATTTCATATAATGAAAGACTTATGTGACTCAAAAAACCTAAACACCTTAAATTCAGAAACGCATAAAAAATCAAGAAGTGGCTTTCCGTTCAAGTCGCTCGTTGTCTTCATCATATTCTTTTGTTGAAGTTTTACAATGCGGTAGTCGGTGGGGCGGGGCTACGTGAAGCACTGTAGTAGTTGCCTCTTTATATTCGCAGAGGTTCCCCGGCGCTCAGCACAATTACTCACAAGTTTGACGACGTGACACCACGTGCTAGGACGTGACACCGTGACACGACCGGGAATACAGAATAATCACTAGTCCTAAAATCATTTAGTAATGAATTAACTATTAGATTTTATAATATCCAAGCTCGTCCGGGTAGTTTTATTATTGTATATTAATAATAATAATTAGAGTTGTATGTTACTGTTTAGTTAACCCTGGAATAATTCTAAAAATCCGATGAAAAATTATGGCTGAAGTTCTATCCATGATCAACAAGGAAAACATACATACAAAATGTTAAATTAAACATTTAAATGTATCGTTTAAAATGTTTTAAAGTGACAATGCTTTTAGTATTGAATAAATAATTGGTCCGAGCATAAATTGAAAGACGACTTGCGTCTATTATGCGATTCCTTCAATTGTTTCGCTCTTATGATGGCGCAGCCGAGGTCATTTTAATACAGTATTGGATTACCAACTTATAAAAACTAAAAATCCGATATATATTCGATCGGTGTATTAAGAGGGAAAAAATAAAGAACAGCTTTACTTTGCGCTATTAGAACATATATACAAAATAATATATATCTAATTGTACCTACCTGTCATATACCTGCATGGGCTTACGCATCTTCCCTCAGGAGAACCGGTAACAGGCACCGAGTAAACCGGCTTTAAATTGTTTCTACGACTAGAGCTGAATAGCATTTTTACGTAGAATATAAAAAGCTACTGGGCTAATAATTAATTAATTTAAAAACATTATATTATCACGATCACAAACTTGATTGCGGTTAAAACACATACTAACAATTAATTCTTTTCCACGGGCGCTATTCAAGGGGAAATTATAAATAGAGCCGAACCTGCATTTGCGATTAACTTTATCAGAATTCATTCAAAAGAACGCCAGGGGATTGCTAATGAGGCTTTTTATCCTCTTGCCCTTTACAGGTTTCATTCAGATTTGTGGATTCCTTTTCGTAATTTTTCTTAAAAACTTTTTTAAGGGGGAAATGTCTTGAATTTCGAAACGAGCAGCGTTAATGAGATTTCATTTCTAAAATATAATTAATTATTATTACACTAGACGTGGTTGCTACATTTGAATAATCTAATTAGTAATAAATTAATATCTTTCTTCATTATATCATTTGTTATGTAAAATGATTCTGTTACAAGATTTAACTCAGGTTTCCGACGTGGCTTTCTTAAATATACTTAACATCTTTTTATAAGTTATTCTTAATATTTTACGATGTTTACAGCTATACAAAAATTAAAATCGCGGTAAATTCTTCATTAAGTATTACATATTGGCAAATGATACATTTGGGCAAATCCCTAAAAAAAATTGCCTTAACAAAATAATGGTTTTAGGGAAACAGTGTTGCTAGTTGACATCAAACAATATAAGATATTAATTTTCAATACTTATATGTATAAGTGCTTCAATTATTCACAGTTAAGTGACGCTGTGGTTTAGTTATATAGTGTAATTGTCAGTTATTACGCCCCATTGTAGCTCCATTGTCCGCTTCATGCTTTCGTTTTAAATCGACGAACATTTTATTCGCGTCAATTAATTTTGATGATGTACTCCAGAAAATTATTGCAATCCGCGGCGAACAAAGCGAATTGCTGATATTAATATTCAGTAAATACACTACTCGAATGTTACATTCATCGAAAAGCGAAAAGCAATGTAGATTTAAACTGCAATAAGCATTGCACGGTGATGACTTTAGGAGATAAGTAAATTCTAAACTTTATGTTGAAGAAACTCACTTACGTGGTCTGAATCATTGGTCAGAAATTGCAATTTCTAATTTAACTCGTCAAATAAAAATAATCCCTGGTGTACTTCATAGAAGAAGTAAAGATTTTTACACCTTTTCTTTTCAATCAAAATCCCATAGAATGTAGTATTGTATTGCTAAAATTTATTGATGTAAAAATAAATGTCCATTGTCACTTTTATCTTGATAGCGACTACGTTCTCCCCTTTACCAATTTATATCACTTGAAGCGCCTGCGGCCTCCGCGCCCCCGTACCTCTCAATTTGTATTGAAACCATTTTCACGGAATTATAGTGGTTTAAACAAGATTTTTTACCACTCTGCCTAGATGTTTGTACGTTGTTACCACTTGACACCTGGTGAACCCTGAATAAATATTGAAAAATTATGATCTTTTTGTTCTTGTATCCTGCTCCAAGAGACAGGGCTACTCAATTAAACTGTTTTTGTTTCCAACCCTCTAATAGGAAGGATATTACTTATGCAGTCAGCATTTGAAATATGTACCTCGGGCGATATTATACATCGGACTGAGATGCCCTTAAGTATTCATAAAGGATGCCTGGTAAAGGATTAAGAATATGGCTTTGTTAAAAGCCTCGTGCCCAAATGTTATGTTTTTGTATAGTCCTGTATAAACATAATAAATGGAAAGCTTAATTTTAGGATTTACCTCATTTTTTTTAAGTAGATAAAAGAAAATTATATTAGGTCAAATTAGGAGCAGATAAGTTACTGGCCTTTAATGAGCGAAGCGAATGTATGTTTTTAAGTGGTACTTTAAAGGTAAATATTAAGAAGAAGAAGAAAGGTTATTAGAGATATTGGAAAACATAATCTCATATTTTATTCTTAATGTTATTTTTAAAAAATTAACATATCAAAAGCTAGTCAACGCATTGTCCGCATATGCTTTTTCACTGTAGCTATTCAAATATAAAATGTATATTTCGTCGCTACTGCAAAGTATATAAGAATATTTTTTATCATTTATTTAATAACAAAAATATAAAACCATTACCGTTAGATACCACTTAGCCATTACCGTTAGATTGCCATTAGAATAATTCCAAGTAGATGCTATATGGAAAATAGAATATCATTTTCAAAGTAAGTATGAGTTTAAGTATAAAAATGAAAATTAAACAAACCAAACAAGAAGCTGTGTGTGCCGAGTAGGTTAAACAACTATAACAGTTTATTTCACCATGTTTTGAATACACAAGCGCACTATTCGAAACTTAGTACATTTCATATGCCTGAATTCATACGAATCGAAATGTAATTTAACAAAGTTCGTAATACACAAAAGCTCATGGCGCTGTAAAGCCAGCTGAACCGGCAAATAAAAGCTCATGGGCCTGTTGCTCATATGCACAAGAAATACCTACACATGTCGGTATTCGTCGAGCACCTGACTTTTGCAGCGGCACATAACAAATGTTTCGTCGAGGGTTCCATTATAACGCAGGGCTGCATTTGACGAGCGCCGCGAGCGACACCTTGGAAAATTGGACGGGAAATATAATTGGAAAATTATTCGGGTTCGCCACTTTCCAGTTAGCTAGCGCATTGGTGGGAGGGTGCGTCTGGTGTAAATATTTTTCATTTCACATTTTCCAAGTTGCTCCAGAAACTTTAATCTACTTTTATTCGGTGTCTGCGGTAAAAAAAGTAATATCACCCCATGTTATGTTTAGTCACTTCAAATCATTATTGATTCAATAATGTACGTTATCTTTCGGACCAAAGTTTTAAGCTAACGAAATTGTAAATACACTTAACTATTAGATCTAATTGCCAAAGGCATATTCAATAATTGATATGTATAATGGTGTTAATATTATTAAACATTCGAGGTAATGATGAAAGGACATGAGAACGAACATAATTTCGGGCAATGACTGCCTTGAATTATTCAAATTTTATTTCAAAAGATCATGCTTAGATAATTTCTACTTTCACTAAATAAATTAGACTGTAGCTTAAAATTTATTAGTATTTAATTTTTTTTTAATTGTCACGACCTTACGTCTAAATTATTCAGTGCGTAAGCATCAATAAAAAAAAACAACCCCATTCGCAATTCCGCCTTTACATTCAACGACAACACAACACGGCTCACGGCCTATTTATTCAACGCCATTTATTTCGTACAATTGCTTGTCTCGCTCACACACGCACCCGCGGCTTCAGCCTCGATGACAACACGTCTCAATATTTTTTTGTTCTTGTTATACTTTCCAATTTCCTGCCAAGTGTTATTGTCGCACGTCGCGGCCAGAAATTTCGTTATAAAGTTGTCCGGAACTAGCTCCATATGAGTTTTGACAGTAGTACTCTGCGGAGCGGTCACGTAGGTGCGAAGGAATATACATCAGACCAGTGCGGTAAAATTTTGCTATGTCGTTGTACTTAGTAAAATTCTCTGGCGTATTGAATCTACAAAACCTTTAATAAAATTATGTTAAATTTAGTTTCTTACTACCACTATTATTGTTACTATTACAATCCATTTTCAACTATTTGACAAAATTTCGAATCTTAAGTTAGAATATGTAGACGGCCCACTTAGCTCTTAGTTAGATTGTTATTCCTTAATTTGTTATAATTTTATTAGTTTGGTTGTAACCTATCACAAAAGACCTATATTGTTGATTGAACGTTATAATAAGAATATTGGTGTTTTTGTTATCACATTAAAATTAAAATAAACCGTTTTAAACTACACGACTTTGTTATTACCTACAAAATTACATACAAGTATAATTAAACAGAACTATACGTTCAAAAATTTCACACGTCAACACTAGACGTTTCATTTGTTCCCAGACACGTCCTTACTCGGAGCGTTATCCCCGGAGAGTTCACACACGCCTTCACATGTTGCCGTTAAATTACGACTCGACGTCCGCATCTCATAGGCGCCTTCGTCTGAGGATTGCGTATGTGAACCTCGCGTCTATACGCCCGTGTATATTCACCCTATTATTTGCAGCTCGTTATGTTTGGATAACTCAGCGAAGGATTTTACCTCTATAATACAAATCCTCGTCGCTTTTAGTAATCTTGCTTTGCGAATGAACAAACATATCTACAAATATTGCAGCAACGTTTTGGCATTTGGTTGTAATAAGTTGCCGGCGGTGTGTGGCACGTACGTTGTCACCCCAGTTTGCCTGCGAGACGCTGGGCAAACAACGCGCGTGATCAAAGTCCCCGCTATCGGCTTTCTGAACGCATTTTCCAGTATAAAAGTATCACACGCCATCGAAACTCTGTTTGTTTAAATGAACAAACTGAATAATACGTTTCACATAGGTGAGAAAATTGAGTCTTGAACATTCTCAAAATAAATTAAAGTAAGAACACGTTCTATGACTTTTTAATTGCTTGAATTGCTTTATGCTTACTGCGTATTAAGTTTAATAATTTCACACATCAACATTTGACACACAAAAAAATATTAACAATGTTTTTTTTTAGAAAAACGGCGATATCTATATGACTTACAAAATATTGGTTGTGAATAAGAATAAATTACTAGAATTTGTATTATTTGCTATCGGAATTACTTTTTCCGTCAGGATTCGTTAATTATAGAAAATAAACAAATTGTATTTGTATGTAGTAAACTATTAACTAGTAGGTATATTGTGAGTCAGTTTAGCTCTCTTTGGATATTTTAGTCATATTATACATTTTTTAAAAATGTTGTACATATTTTTATTATGTGCGTGAGACTTTGATGTTAAGAAGTTGAGCCTTCAAAGCGACTGCTCAAGATGAAGGTACTTATGAAATATACTTCATACTGCGTTGTTGACCTGCTTCAAACTGTACTTATCGAAATTCGGATCGCGCCCGGGCTCACGGGAAAGACAAGTTTAATATCAGGGATTTATACTGAAAAGTCACGGGATTTTCCTTATTGGCAAACATGGAGGGGACGCGACTGATAATTAATCTGGGCAGACGGATGGCGGCGCGAAAGGTGTGGAATACAAATCACGGCTCCGCGCCGCTCCACGGTCGTCGTGATGAGACCACTGGATGTGCCCATACAATTACAATTGCAATTTTCAATATATTCACCACGATCATGAATTCGCTTAAATATTCAACTGTTTTAATTATGCCAACGGCAATTACGAAGACTTGCGCACGGTCTCTGGCAGTTAAAAAAAAGAATCAGAAAATTCAGCTAGGTTACTGTCAAATGTTGGATCAAAAGCATGATTATCAATTTCTATCGATTTCTTTGAGATACTGAAAACGATTTGACATGACTTTTAACTTGACAGAAGCATTAGCTAGCTGAATTTGACTAGCCTTTCAGAAAACAGGCTTGAATTTAACCAAACACCGCAATATCGAAGTATTTAGTTTTTGTGTTTCGTCCGATGAGGTCTGTCTGAATATTGAATATTGCACAATATTAAAAGACAATGTAATCAATGATATTAATGAATTAGGTAGCTTTCTTAACTCGAAAGAATTATTAATATTGTTTTAATAGCTGATTTCAAAGTTTATACTATTATTGCGTTTTATGATATTAGTACGAAGAGTAAAGACATTAAAAGGAATACACATAATTCTCGATATGAACTTTGTGTAAGTTTAAGAGAAAAAACAACATTGAAGCAGAAACTGCTTCATAAGTCGGAGTATTGTTTGAGAAGATTTTATAAAGTGTAGCTGCTCACTATTCTTTGTAGTTTCAGCACGTCTCACATAAAGTTCTCTTAAAATAGCATATCTTATGATCGTTATAAATTGAAGTGGCTTTAGTATCAAAATGTTTAATATCATTCTAGATGTACTGCGGAACGTTTAAATTTAAAATAAATCACGTTACCGCAGCTTGTTGTAATAGTAAATAAATTTTGTACAACAGTACGAGTGCGCTCTCTCTGAATATTACATTTTATTTACAGTTAAACAACCTTAATTTTGCTATTCCGCATTACCTTAATTTACGTACACCGTTGAGTTCCACATTTACTTAAATAGGAACCTTACTGACTGAACTATGAACGTATATTCAATATTACTAAATAATAAATAAAGCGAAATTTGAATTACAGTTTCCTTTTATAATGTGGGTGACTGATGTTACGAGGCATCCTGATGATGATAGAAATGACAATAAAATTAATTAACTTAAAAAAACACCCACACACATCACGTTTGTTGAACGCCTTTAATTACAGCCTAGTAACAATTTATATTAAGATTGTTTTTCATTTCGTCTGTATGTTTTTACTGTCCCATAGGTGTCGCTAATGGTTAGTCAAGATCCGAGGTCATTCACAATAAAATTACCAATTCATCATACCTATAAGGTAATTAAATACAGTACACGATCTGTATTCGTTTGTTTGTTTACAATATCTAAAGGAAATGATTATAACGCGCTCGCATTGTCCTTAAGTCACGTCGCGCATTGTAACTTTAACTGGAATTGTCGCAGTTAAAAATGAACAATAACACTCAAAGCGCTATGTGACTGTATTAACACGCTGACTGAGTCGGGCCTTTGTTTTGTTATACTTTGTATTACACTAGCGATTTTAAGGACTTCTCTCGATTT
This sequence comes from Papilio elwesi, assembly GCA_029849275.1. Classification (NCBI taxonomy): domain Eukaryota; kingdom Metazoa; phylum Arthropoda; class Insecta; order Lepidoptera; family Papilionidae; genus Papilio; species Papilio elwesi. The sequence continues at coordinate 7,254,362 of CM056700.1, read as the reverse complement.
TATTGTTATTTATTGCAAGTACACAATACAACAATCTCATTTATAACTTAGATGGCAGATATCGGTAACGTAATCATTCTTCATGATCAATGCTGTATCGGTCTAAGATACGGCATAAGAAATGTATACCCTCATCTGTTATTTGATTAGGACCTAGATTATATGGTTGTACAACACAATCTAGAGTCGAGTATGATTTGACGTCCACATAAACTTAACTTCAAACCTTGCCGTTGCAAGTTAAGTTAAATAAATAACTAACTAACTAAATTAATAAACCCCTACAATCATCAACGGATGATTCTAGGGGTTTATTAATTTAGTTTTTACGATTTATTAATTTTGGTCCCAGAATTAGTTCGGCAACGCACCTGTGATTTAGAAATGTACATACTATCTAACATATAATATAGGTCCTAATCAAATAACAGATGAGTCTATAAACTTCTTATGCCGTATGTTATACTTAAACTCTTTTGCTCACTAATGGTTTAATAATAAAATCATAAACTGATATAAAGCCGAAGAGAAATAAATGCACAAACGTATCTAAATAAAAAAAATTGTAAAAGGTGAGCTCATCGCTGCCTCACTTATCAAATCATCTTAGAGGCCCACCCACGTAAATGATTTAAAAGACGAAATTGCGTGTTCAAGGATGTTACGTCTGCTTACCGTAAATCGGGCGTATTCGATGTTTAATGATGTACGTAAGTTATCATTATTTACATTTAATTGTTCTCCGGTAAGGTCAACACCTGATCGTAAGTAAATTGGTGAGGCGTTAACCGCGGTCAATGGGCGCGAGTAGTATCATCTCTTGTAGTGGCATCCGGCTACACAATGCGCATTGTGAATTGTACATTCACTAATATTATTAGGACATTACGTAAGTATGTCTCCAGGATAATTTAATAGAGATCTTGGCACCATTTGTTTTCATAAAAGCTAAACTTTGATTATTATTATAAGTCACGCCCCAATGTTTTTACTTTACTCCGCTTATTCAGTCAATTTGCAGGGAAATTAACAATATTTAGATAAAGATCCCTATTTGAAAACTTAACCAAAAGCTTGGAATAAACAGGGAAGTTGGCAAGGGAGTGCAATAAACAAAGACAGGGCGAAATGTCGGTTTGTTCGCGGGCTATAAACTGCGCAGCGGGCTTACTGGGTCCTAGCCGGCACGCATCACGCTGTAATTAATGGTCTGCCGGGACAGTCAGGGGTGCAATTGGATCAATTTACAAACCATTTTTGGCTTTAGATAGAACACAATTTGGAATCAAACTGAACAAAGGTAAATCCAGGTAATATACGAATCCGTCTCACCTGTCCTATTTTGTACCTAATAAGCTCAGTGGAAAACGGATAACGATCGCTATCTTAGGTTAACCCTGTGCAATCACAGGCGATAAGAGATTCTTTGTTAGCTGATTTGTTTGTGTAGTGACAACTTTGATAAAACGGGGAAGGTCGAGTCATTCTTTTACACGGTAAAGACATAACAAGAGAAGCATAACACTGGAATTGTTTTTAAAATTATCAAACGCTCACTGCTCCCACGAGACACCATAAATATCGTAAGCAATAAACCGTACTAGAACGTTCCCCATAAAAATTCTCGGATTCAGCGTGTATTAAGTGTTCTCCAGTTCTAAGCATTGGAAGTACTGAAGACCGACCCCCGTATTTGGCTATTGTTTTAAGTGGGCAACACTTCGTTACGCCCCTGTACTTAGCTGAATTTTGGATAGAGGTTTTTTTTACGTCTTTTTTGCCAAAAGGGTCCCTTTACGTTAAACTGATAATGAAAGCGAGGGAACAGGGGAGATCGGGATACACGAAACGAAGTCCGCGAATGAAAATTTATCGTTACTCGAGTAATGGTTTTCATTACCTGTAATAGGTCCATTAATGGTTATCCTAAGAACTTAAACACCTGGTTGCGAGAGAGCGAGTAATGTATTGTTAGTGCTACGGCTTGGTTTTGTTTATTGCAACAACCACTAACTTTGAATAGGTCGTTTGTTTTGATTGGCTTTTAGGAATTTATAGTACTTTCATACCAATATTTGTTGAAGGACATACAATATTTATAAATCAAATATCTAAAATATTGGTACATAGTATAATAGGTATTATGTTTGTCTTAACGAAGTGCATTACGTATTTAAAAGAAAAATAAGCATGATATTAAATAATCCAATCTCCGTATGCTTGGACGTGAGTCATAAAATAAATGTTATATACAGAGCCGTGTCTTCTCCGCAGACATCCGCCCCTCGAATAAACAGAGTGGGAGTAGTAATTTATCTCATTTCCCTCAATTAGGAAATTTTCGTAACGTCTCGTGTCAAATAGGGTGAGCTCTAGTTTTTTAAGGTTCTTGTATTACTAAAGAAATAATTATTTTCTAGTTTAATATTATTAAAATACAAATCCGTCATATATAACGTAAGACAAAAAAGAATATGTTTAGAAAAGTCATCTAGGAATTGGACAGAGGGTCAGCTGAGTCAAGAAGAATAGTTAGGTTAGGTTACTCCACTCGCTTGGCTATTATCGAAAACTCAAAGTAGCTCCGAAAATATGTACTTACAAGACGTTGTAAATTATCTGTAATACACGATAATTTTTATAGGTTTATTGAATAGATTTTCGCATTTTCGTCTTCACTTGATCCTTAAGCTCGGTCCTGTCTTTTCCCCAAAGACAAAAACGCCCTCGGGGAAGAACGCGGGCAGGGGGGCCTTAATTAGAAAATAATGTCTAAGCAATTAATCACAGTGGCAACCCTACAAAGCACTATATATAGTACTTGTTTTGTGTATGTTTGTTCGCTCGCTCAGTGGACTGATTTCCAACGGGACGCGGGCAAGGGACGTCTCCACTAGACCTGAAACTGTTCCGGTTCGTTTCACTCTACCGTATTACGATTTACTCATTGTTGTAAAAGTCAAAGGTGAGATTGAACGCCGTAAGGGTAAAAATGTACTATTACTTTTAGGGTTTCACTTTGTTACAAATACGGATAACCCTTCTGGATAAATGTTTACTGCTAATATAACGACGAATATGGAAGTAATACTTTTTGGGATTGCTACTTTAGGGAGTCTAAAAATTGACTAAAAAAATAGGTTTGATTAATAGAGGGCAAGCCCACGTTTATATCGAATACGATCGTCGATATCGAAACTCAAGTGTTGCTGACTCTATTGTTATCGGTATTTTAGTCAGTTCACATTTATAGCATTAAATAATAAATAACTGTAGGCAATACAAAACTCCACATCTCAATAAAAAGTATGGATGGCTGTTTCGTAATTATTGCACAAACTATTCTTTATGGCTTTAAAAATCACGTTTCACGAACATTAAAGCGTGTTAAAAATAACTGTTAGTTGTCCCATATGTCTTAAAAATTATAGTTAACTGTTAGAATAGCTTCTGCGTAGTGTTTTCCAAACAATACATCTCTGTGTATGTGACAAGTGTTCGTAAATCCTTCTAAAGTCCTTGTTAGAAACTAAATGAAAGTAATTGGTAATTCAAAACCGCACCGGGGATGCGGAGTCGTTATAAAGCGTACAAATTTTCACAAACCCTTTAATCCACCGCTCGCTTATTTCACTTGTCCCCTCAATGGTGAATTCATCCCCATGCGTTTCTCCCCTTGTTCGTGCCGATGTAATTTTGGTGGATCCAAAGATACTTCTAAATTTACTCTTGTTTTATAAAGGCAAACTTGCTTTGCCTTTTATTTATAACTTCACAATCTAATTTGACATTTCTGGTATTAAATACCAAAAGCAATTGCAGGAGTGAATTTTAAAATACGATAAATATCCTTTTTTTTAAATACCATCAAAGAATTAGGCTAAGACCTATTAAGATATTTTATCGGCAATCTGTTGGTTTAATTATTATTTTTTAATTGATGTTAGTTTCTACAAGAATCTATTGTCCTACAAGACGGTACCTATTTTCGTCATTATTCAGCTCTTTTATGGTCACATTCGTTCTTCTTGAATGGTACAATAGTTTCCCTAGGGAACACATTATTTATAGAAACGTATACAGTATATACTTTTTTCTATATAACAACATAGTAAATATAACCTACATGTCCCTTTTAAGGAAAAATATGTTGTCTTACGTAATTCTTATTCTAACATATTTATTAAAAGATACTTTTAATGTGACTTAGTTACTTTTTTATAGTCATTCTCACTCGCTCACATTATCTTTATACCATTGGGCTAATAAAAATGAAAACAACGCAATAAAATTAATGTAATTACAATATAAAGTAACAAGTAATGCAACGAAAACCCATTTAGCTAATAACGTTCTGATTGATCGTTTAAAGAATTTCACATTGAAGCATTTTACTTGTTTAATGTATTTAGACCAAGATTTTTATACCATACTTATACAATATATCTTTCTTTTTGTTTATTTAATTTCATTTTAAAAGAAATGAAAAATGTGTGCATAAATAAAAGTCAAATGGCTAGCCACGATAAACATAAATTTTAATAAACGTCTTCCGGTCGGGTTATTATTTTTAAGGTGTTTTGTAGAATGTATGGGGTAACTTATGAAATTTTAATAAAAATTCCCGACCAACATAAACATGTCATACAATCAACGTTATTGCAAATTTCGTTATTGAAAGATTTCTCATTTTACTTTCATATAAAATACATGTCTCTGATTAAAAAAATTATCTTGTTAATAATCATTTGAATTTTATTTTCCATATATGGGTGATCTAAACCGCTAAAGCAGCTAATTACGCCTTTTTAGAAAAATATAACTTTATTGACTCTGAACTGAAATCGAACCAAGCATCGGTTCTGATCAGATAATATAATATAAACGTTATTATTGTACACAACGTATATTTAACATTTTTATAAGATAAAGTAAAAAGTTACAGGCCACATTGTTGCGTATAAAATGCAAGTGACGCAGATGTCGGGACAGTGGGAGGGTGGAGAAGGGTCCGGAGACGTGGGCTGCATTCTTAAAACCCAGCAAAAAATTTACTCCGATCATGTATTACGCATTGTGTCTGTAAGAGTTCTTGATTGTGAAACAGAGAATGCAATAGTAGAAATAAATATTAAAATAAACAAATAATCAACTCCGTTGCACGGAGATAGCTATAGCATGCATAGTTCTGGAAGCCTTTGGATTTTATTCCAATTATCTTCCTGGTTTCAATTCGTGAACCGGTGCTTAGCTCTTCTTCTTTTGACTCTGGACATTTTTCTTTTGTGATAAAGAAATGGTTGTTGGAAAGTTGTATAATTGGGCGGATCCCTCTTTTTATTTAAATTTACTTAGATCGACGCACTTAGCTTCTAAAAACAGGTATTAAAAATTTCAGAAAAAAAACTTCTAGAACCTTCCGAACAAAACTTAAAGGATCGCAACCGGAGTATCATAACACAGCAGTTACATGATAACAAAACATGATATTTGTGTGCTCTGAATAAACTGAACTGAAAATATGTTTCAAGTGAATGTTTTACGGCAGTGTTGTCACAGTTATATCAAAAATATTTTTAAACTTTCTTACTATCCCCAAATTGTCGCAATAACTATAGTATTTTAGTGAAAAAATAAAAAAATGCTTTATTTAATGGACACATTTTATAATAGGCAAAGTAATTTATGTAGTAACAAGATTCAAAAAGCTTGATCCTTATTCAAGCGGCGGTCTGAAGCCTCAAAATCCCTGTAAAAAGAGATACGCGCGCGTGAATAGACTTGAGAGAGCTCGAGTTACCTTGCAGACACGACACGAATACTTATCTATCTACATAAATGTACAATGTTGAAAAGTGTCCGTTTTAGTATACTACTACTTTGAAATTACATCATTTTCTAAGTTGCAACGAAGCCACAAGAGATATTTCCAGTTCCAGATTACATTTAGGTCGTCTAGATAAGCTTAATACCGACTTAAATATTTATATACTTTTTCAGCCCAGTTGTTTTCAGAAGAAATGGTTTACAAGATATATAGATATAATATTTATACTAACTCCAAGGAAGTTTAAGGTTTAAATTTTTTTTAAACGGGGCATGTTATTCATAAAATATCATATTTGTCCTTCCACCACTGTCCTGTGTTAGTCCTACTTATTATTGAATAACTTAAATCGATTTTAAAAACAAATCCTAGGAACTTATCATAGACACATTTTTATCAGTATAATTTAAAAGAATGCTGTGCTGTAGTCACTACCTTGTATTAAAGTCCCAATATGCTGTACGAGTTCACTACCTATATCTCTGAGAAGTGACTGAGAGATTACTAAATGCTGCTTTCGTTGATACAGCAACTTTGGTTACCTTTCGATTAATTTAGGTTAAGTAAGTACAGTACATGATTGAGGATAACAAGGTATATATTGAAATAGAATAATGTTAATGTTAGTGAATAATTGTTTAGATTTGATAGATTGATGACAATATGTTACAGTAGTCTAGGTAAGCGCTGTCGAGAAACGAGTTAAGGAAGTTGCGTGGACTTCTAACAAATCCATTAGAGACGAACGGACGTGAGCTCGCATTGTTTGTCTACAACTAGCATTAACTAGCCCCTAGTTACGCTTGTCCTTTGCACTGGGGACATATGTACTTAGAAAATTATATGACTCATCCATGCCATAGTCTAAAATAAATGTTTACATGAAAAACCTAATAATACTGAACTAGCTGTTCGCACCCGGCATCGCCCGTGTATATTTCAATAACAAGTGGATTAGCTATTAGAAATGTAGCTCTTAATGTAAAGTTTCATAATAAAAAGACACAGACAGTCTTAAGAACTGCCGACAGAAGTGGAAAGTCAGACAGGTAGGCGCGACTGTGGGTCAAAAATAAATAAATAATCAATAAAAATAAACCCTTGTAACTTAACGATTAATTTCAAATATCAGGTTTGTAAGAAACGGGATTCTTACTACGATTAGCCTTTATGAGCTCCCGATATTTCGGCACAGTTGCACGCGCCATGGTCACGGGCTGACTGGAGTTATGCGGTAATGTTATAATAGGTAGGTAGCCGTATTGATCTACCTTCTTTCTAAGTCTGCGACCACTGTAGTAGTGGTGTTTGATTTCTCACTGCACGCTAAGTCCGCACTCGATTTTATTTTTTGTTGTCCACAAAACACACTCACTGTCCCCACACCTGTGCGCGTACTCTACTTATATGAGTAAAAACCATGAAAGCTTAAAGTTATTTATCGTTGATTTCAAAATTGCATACAAGAAAAAATCTAACTATCTAACACTTCAATAGCAGTTTATTAGTTTCACGCCAAAGCCTCCAGATGGAGCATACGGGTCGCCAATCGACGACTGGCGTAAAAACCAGCTCAGTCTTGCGTTTCCCGCCACACGAATCTCCGTGTTTTCAATTTAAAAAAAAAACGGTTTTTGTGATGAAGTCGTTTAAATACTGTACGTAAAATAAAGTAATTTTGTAATATATTAATATTATTATCCAATATGCGACGCCATAACATATGTTATAAGCGTTATCAACTTTATTACAAAATTATATGAACTGCGTTCTATCTATTTAATGATACTAAAAATATGTCGAAATATGAAAGACGATAGATTAAAAAAGTGTTGTTTACATATGTTTTGTAAATTTGCTTAGCTTAGCTTTGAATGTTGAATTTGTATGGAACGCGGTATCCTGGAGGTAAATATAATTTATCCTTCGGAGCTAATCAATTACATTGAAACAAATTTTATATACTTCGGAATTTTTCATATATTGAAAAGTACATAGCGTGATTGCTATTATCTCATTTCATACAGACAAATATTTGTCCACCATATGGTAATCGTCGTACGCGATTTTTAAGCAAAATTAAAAAGCGAACAATACTCTAAGTATTGTTAGTGTAGGATAAGTAATTTAAATTAAATTAGATAATTCCGATTTCTAATTCCACGCATTCCATAAAATGACTATAAAACACGTAAGAGTTTAGTCACGTACCACAGAATAAATTGTGGCAAACTTAATTAAAGAGTTGTAAAGCTCCGCGTTGTGAGCTGTGCGCATCCGAAAAGCTTTCATTAAACTTTTACCGTGTTAATATTTGCAATGATAAAACTTATGATTTGTGTCCTCATGGTAATCTCTAGAAATGACTGATTACAATATTATATACTCACGAATATTTTTCCCAAAAATGTTATCGTAACACATTTAACTTTACATAATAAATACGTTGGAATAAAACTATTGTTACGGATTTTATGGCGTTTACTTTACGTTTTTTGATTCCCGACGTTTCGAGTACTTTACAGCGCTCATGGTCACGGGGGGACTAAGGTGTCAGACGTCACAATATCAAAAGTTGCTGGCCACCCACTTATTTATAAGTAATTACTTCTGCTCCGATCTATGCAGAATGAGCTCAGAATTGGTTCATCGTTTTACATATTCATATTCTATTAAATCTTTGCAGGATGTTCGTCGCAAATCCTGAGGATATACCCGATGCAGAAACAGCAGACGGTGGCCGTAGGCAAGTCCGTGGTGCTGACCTGCCAGGCCGAGACGCAGGACCCGGCGCTTGTCACTCAACCACAGTGGAAGGACCCCAAAGGATTTGTCATCAATGAAGCTGCGTAAGTATTATATACTATACCGAGGTTGAGAACAGTATGTAGTATGTATATATGAGTCTCGTCAAAATGTGTCGTAATTTTTACATATAGTAATGAATCTGTCCTTTACGCATCGTGATAGATTACTATTACTACTATAACTGCGATTGCGGGACTGTATGTATGCCTATACCATGATGAATAATTGAGAGTAATCCGTCAAAACCAATTCGACAGTATACATTTTTATAGTGAAAGACAAACGAGCAAGCGGGTTACTGGATTGGCTAGACTGAGAGTTGCGATGCGATGCGTTGCCAACATTTTTGTAGGTAAGTTGTAGGTAAGGTAAGATAAGTAAATGGCCAGGAGGACAGTATGAGAAGAGGAGAGGCAGGTCACCTCAGACGAAACACAGGACGGTAAAAGTGCATCTGCTTCCCACCTTCCCACCATACGTACGTGCTGCCGCAGCTGCTCCTAGCTCAACCCATACCTACTAATGCTACTACTACTATTCATTCACTTTGATAGTTTTTATGTGTTGAACACGATTTTATAGTGTATCGCTTTCTGAAGTATTCAACTGCTAATTCTGTCATTTTTAACCAGACCTGGAACCCGACCGGAGATCTACACGGAAGCGATGCCGACTAAGCAGTCGCAACTGCTCTACATCTCGTCCATCACTCCGGCAATGGCAGGCAATTACACTTGCGTCGCGACCTACACCAACATGCCGCTCAGTGCGAGCGTTGTTCTGGACACTTTCAGTACGGACATACTAAATTCATTGCCTCTCGTTTTGGCCCACTAAGCCATTGCTAAATAACCTCTTGATATTGTTTTGTATTTGTAATAATTTGGAGAAACTAACATTTTGGTAAAGGAATGTAGACGATTACATTTTAATTATGTATTTTAAGCCTGTTATAGTCTTCACCTTTTTTGTACAAGGTTCCTGGTATATAAAACGTCTTCATTAACAATATTGTTTTAGTCGCAATAACCTGGGTAAATGCCAACGAAAATCAATTCGCAACCAAAGGCAAGGATTTCAAAATAATGTGCGAAGTCACTGCTGAGCCGGCCCCATCTGTTGATTGGTTTAAAGAAGGAACCACCGTGAGTATTTTTGTAGACATAAGTTGGCTATTATTACGAGATTACAAACTAATTAAATTCTTTTTTTTAGATTGTAACTTCAGACAGATATGTAATTCACGCTAACGGATTGTTAATTAAAAACGTAGAGGAAAGTGATGACGGCACATACACTTGCCGTGCGGTTGTAATACAGACCGGGGAACTTGCTGAAAGGAATATAAAATTAGAGGTAAACGTTGAAACATTACATCAAGAAATTCCAACATTGCTTTTATAGATACGTTCTAAAAATATTTAATTTATTAGGTATACACTGCTCCCGAAATGGAAGAACGAGAACCAAGAGTAGAAATAAAAGAAGGCGAATCGGCAGCAATTACATGTAAGGCAAGAGGAAAACCTCCACCAACTTACAGTTGGATTAAAGCGAATACACGAGAGGTATTGACAAACTAAAATATATTATATCCTTTTGATCTACTTGTTGGCAAAGTCTTACCAAACGTATTCCTTGCAGAACCTGGCAACGACTTCTAGATACAGCGTAAACGATAACACTGGTCTTCTCACGATTGACAGAGTCGAAGCAGGTGATTACGGAAAATATATTTGTAGCGCTGTTAATCAAGCAGGACAAAATGAGACTGAAATTGAAGTAGAAGTGTTAGTACCTCCGAAAATATTTGAGCTTTTGAATACGACAGCAGCCGAAAAGACTGATGGAAGATTGGAATGCAAAGCTACAGGTAGACCTGCACCCCGAATTAGTTTCCGCAAACACAGCAACAATGAGCCATTCTTAAATGGACCAAATGAGGAAGGAAGGTAAGCACTATTGTCAATCTAAAGACATCGCAATACTGTATTAATACCGAATTAATACTCAATGCTATGGTCAACTTATCACCTATTTTTTTTAAATTAGGATTATAGTTGAGAGTAGCAGTCGACAAACTGGAGATCAGATGCAGTCCTCAGCGGTGATTTCAATCGCACGATTAAACAGAACTGACGATGGCTTGTACGAATGTATTGCTGAAAATGAAGGTATTATGTTGTAATAATACTTAATTATATAATTACTTATTTATTGTCGGTACGGAAATAGTAAATGTATTGTATATAGGTGGACAAGCAAGAAAGAACGGCCATCTGACTGTCCAGTTCAAGCCAACGTTCGAGCACATGTCTAATGTACCCGTCTGGAGCTGGAATAGCCAAGCTGTCAATATTAGCTGCATAGCGGAGAGTATCCCAAATGCTACTATCAAATGGAAGTAAGTAAACAGCAAGTTTTTGTCATTAATCATGCCAACTTTTTAATAATTAATTTGTATTTGATTTAAGGTTTCACGAATACGATTTGATCGAATCTCCACATGTCAAAATTTACGGCTCTGGACCCATCAGCTACGTGACAGTCGTCCCTGTAGATCGGAATTTATATGGAGTATACAAATGCATCGCCACTAATACACTCGGTGAAGCGGAACACATCATTCAGTTGAGAGAAGCATTTCCGCCCGGCCCAGTTTTACAGGTCAGAGCTGGACGAGTTTTTTAGATGATTGCCTGACTAAACATTTTTTTTTCATCATTGACACATGATATATTTTAACAGGTTAAACAAGACGTAATAACAGCGACGTCGGTATCGTTTAACGTCGTTGGTCCGGCTGAAGACATGGGACCACCAACATTGGCTTTTACTGCTCAGTACAAGGAGAATGGAAATTTCGATTGGAATTTATCTATGAACAGGACATGGTCCGTCAATTCACCCTACATTGTGGAAAATTTAACGCCAATGTTCACTTATGACTTTAGATTCGCAGCTGTCAACCAAGTCGGGGCCGGATCGTGGGGTGCTCCAATAACCGTTGTTATGCCAAGAAGGTAAAAAAATTGTGATTATTTTTTTATTGCAATTACCTCATCAATTGTAACAATCATGTTGTCATTGGTTTTTAATTAGGTCTCCACCCGAACAACCTAAATGGCGTGAAGCTATCAGTTCAGAATCACTGATGCATGGTAAATTCGCAGATAGATATGAACTTCAATGGAAAATTCCAGCTCATAACGGTGAACCGATCGACATGTATGAAGTCAACTATTGCCCAGTGAGTTTTTGTGTAATAATCATTTGTATGTTTCTAAAAGTAACAATTGCCTGACGATATTTATTTTGTACCAGGTATTAAAAGTTAGCGGAGAATGGCGAGTAGCCTCAGAAACGCAATGTGTTGTGGAAGAACTGAAATCGTATGAAGCGATCAGTTACGAAGTCAGAGGACTACATCCTGATACGCGCTATAGAATGCAAGTTCGGGCCCACAACGTGCTGGGCTATTCCCTGCCCGCCCAACTATATGTGCAGACTGCCCTCGGTGAGTACAGCACAGAGAATATCAAACCTCACAAGGCTGGCTTCTACAACGTCTATGCCTCCACCGACGCGAAGGCTACTTCGACCGCAACCACCTCATGTGTTTCAGTTCAGTTCATCTCCCACATTTTATTTGTTTGTTTATTTGATTTGATTTTGTGATTGTGTGTGTCAGTGTTTGTAGTTGGTATTAGCGCTGTTCGAAATGCGATGATTTCATAGTAAACTTCCTACTATCTGTATTTTTTTATTTTGTAAAAGTACAATTTTATCTTACTTTTAATTAAGTTAATCATACCCAGTGTAAGTTTTTAATTTTGTAATTTTTGACATAAGACTTTGTTTTAAAACACATTTTGTACAAATCATATTGTAAATGTTTTCGACTTCTTGCCGTTTCTCACTATTAACAAAAAAAACATTACTTCTATTTACCATTTTGACACTAAATAAATCAAATTAACACGGGCCATGTTTGTGAGTTCATAATGTTTTTATTATACAAAAAGCGTTTAGTTTTTTAGGAATCAGACACCTGCATGTCCAATATTTCTGAAATCAGATTCCTTTAAATGTAATAGGCTATTTATTTTGTGTGTGTTATGTTATTTTCTAAAAGCTGGTAAGTTTCATTTTATTCTTCGTTCATTTTGATTTCATTGATATAGGACTAAATTTTTATTCTGACACATAATGTAAGATTTTCATCGTATCGTAATGTTTTTAGGTAACCCAAATGGAAGTACAAGCATTTTCCAATGGGCTCCATCTAAAATGGACATCTTAACTACGCTTCTGCTTTTGTATTTCGTGATATAAATAAATAGAATTAAACAATTAATATTCAACTTAAACTAATAAGTCCAAAGACGACTGTTAATTAGGAATAATTTGTGATATAACGATTTGTTGATGTATAAATATAAGTATGGATATTCCTTGTGTTCTAAACGAAAAAAGCCTCTGAATCTCTTAAACAAAATAATATTATTAATATCGGATATTTGAAAGTTCTATTAATAAAAAATATTAATTTCTATTAGGACCGTGTTATATTTATAATAAACCCTGACGTATAAATAGATATGTTAAATTGATAAGTATAGTAGATGAATACACTGCCAAATTGTTTGATTGCGATTAGTATTTAATGTAAATCAATACACGAAATGTATTGTCTTCTTAAAATAGTCGCGACACTTGTGTACTAATTTTTGAGGACTATTTTATTCCTTTTAGTAAGGCTTATACTAAATTTTACTAGCTTATTACGAAGGAAATCGTCCAGATCAATGATTTTACCTTAAAATGGAGTCATTACTAGCCCTGATATTAAAGAAAAACAGCTAAAGTAGGAAGAGCTCAATCGAAATTTTGAAATTGTGAAATAAATCAGGAAATGACCAATGTGGAAAATAAATGTTTCTAAAACGAATACTGTTATTTAATGAGTAACATCCAATAAAAATGAATGCAGCCAAGCATTAACAAATTAATTTATAGTATTCAAATAGTTTGTCTCCATTCATTTTACCTGTTAGACCCTTACGCCAATCCTTAAACAGTGTAAATTATTTTCTTTAAAAAAACTGTAAGATATGTATAAAGTCCAAAAAGAAAGCTGTCAAGATGCTTATCAAGAGACCAATCCAAAGTCCCTTTTGATTTGAAAAGTGTGTTTGTGTCGCCCTGACTGACATTAGGTAAATATATTTTATATTAATATGTTCCGTAGATTATAACCTGCTATTCGAAAACCCTTCGGAATGAACTAATTAATACTGCATGACCCTCTTGCTGTTTGTATCCCTTCATATCACATCACAAAATAACCCCAGTACCATCGAGCATGGTCAATGTTGCATTACAAAATGCATCATTTTATAAATCCTTGTTATCAATTTTTAATTGTTGTTTAGACATGTCATTTTAGGTGACATCAAATTATTGTGTATTTATATTTATATGTGTATTTTTGGTTCCTTAGGTATATGTAGTCCAAAGCATTTTTTATGAATATTTCTATAATTGCCGAAACTGCCAAATAAACACTTCAAAAATAAGTTTTGATTGACGGAGTTTCTTGTAAGACAAAATACAATTGGCGCAAATATTAGTTTGACGTAATTTGGTTGTTTCAATTAAGATTCTCTTATAAATCAATGTAGAACATTTGTGTGATTTGGATTATTAAAGAGCCAAAATCCATTTGCATTACTATTATTTCCTTATCTACAAAACGTTTAATGCGTTTAGCTAATAATCCAAGTTGCACTTCTTTGAAATAGTTAATATTATAGGTTAGAAATTTAATAACTAAGGTGATGGTTTCAGGAACCAAATTTTATGTTGAATATTTCATTTCCTATATGTGTATTATTGTTTAAAATTGTAACAGTATTGTAGATGTCCAGATATGCTTATTTATAAATCGAAATGATTTTGTCATGGGGTTTGAAATGTTTATTTTGCATTCAGTCAACTTATTTGGAATGTTCGCATCTTGACAACTTTTCTTTTCTACAATTATTTCTTACTTTAAGGCTCACATTCGTGCATCATAGACGTAATAGACTTTCGCTATCATCATTCATCATAATTTCAGTTTCATTCAAACCCCATTTCACAGCGACGGAGAGCTTTCTATACAAAGCAAATTCTTGTACTCCCCTTTATTTGCATTGTCTGTTCTAATTCTCTATCGGTGATTGGGTGCACGTTTTATTGAATTGAAAGCACTCTCTATTCACATTAAATTTATTGTTATTATGTGTAACGCTTAGTAAGGTACTGCAGATTTTCTATGAAAAAAATCACTCTCATAACATTCGCACTGGCGTCGAAATGTAATTTACTCCAATCACTTCCATAAAACCTAACATTAATAACTATGACGCATCAAACTAACAAGTTAAAGAATGGTAAACATCAAGGCTTTCTGTTCTTTGAAGCATTCTAAATTCATCTTCATTAAAATCCTTTGGTTGTTTACTATTCTTGCTTATATTGTCTCGTTTTTGTCTTATATTCTAATATATTCTTAAATCAACAGGTGTGGAACGTTCTGGATTTGCCCCACCCCAACTTCTGTCAAGTGGAATGATTATCGGGGTGGCATTAGCTGGCGTGTTCATCTGTTTGATCATTGTGGATCTCTTGCTCTTCTGCTTCAGACGGCAAGGAGTTATCGCTACTATTTGCGGGAAACGTGCTAAGAAGCATAAAGAGGATGAAGCGAAATTAGGAAGGTCAGTATTATTCAGTACTTGTTCCATATTATCATTATTACTATCAGAATTGATTTTGGTATCATCGACATATTTTAATCGTTATTTTCAAACAGTATGTGTCCTTTCTTGTTTTGATACCAGTATTTGTCCTTTCTTGTTATATCATTTGTCCTGTTCTCCTGCTCCGTGTTCCCATGTGTTAGTGTCGATGAGAGATGTTTCTGCCCGCTAGTCTGTACGGTTGGCGCTTCCCGCTCCCTTATTGCAGTACGAAGCCGCGCGCGCCGCCCTCCCCCGCGCCCCTGCCGCCGCCCCTCAAGCTCGTATCGACACCGACGTAAGGCTCTACATCAAACAATTGCCTGCATGCTTTATTTGTATACGATACGGCCTCTGTGTGAAAGTTGACGTTCCAAGAACTATTATAACATGTATATATAATAATAAGATGTATATCTCTATGTAAATTTCTCAATTGTATGTTTATATATCACTCGACTATGAAAAATACGAACGAATATTTTTTTCTCAATTCCATAAACACATTTGAATTTGGTTTTAATTTTTCAATAATATTAATTTATATACAGAGCTAGTCGCCAATTTTTTAAAGACATATTTATAGTGTAATGTTAAAAATCAATTCCAAATATTCTTACAATATTTTATTATCTTATATTGTAATGTATTTGATTTCACCCCAGTCGGGTAAAAAATATAAGTACAATTAAAAACGTGACTTTTCGCGGAGGCCGATCGTTTGTAAATATTGAATTGAACGATTAAGCTTTGCGTCACAGCCTTTGTAAATATTGCCGGTTTGTAATTTTGGTATCGTATAATAAGTAAGTGATGAGTAATCGTGTCTCTCTCTGGCTCTGCCACGTCTGTCAATTTCGTTTTTGAAACGTGTTAAATTGCCCGGAACATCTCTTACGGCAATGCAACATTTCTCCCAGTTCATTATGTTATAAAAATTAATATAGTATATCACTTCAATATCTATTGCACTTTTCATACTAATAAAAGGATATTTTTTTCCTCCACGCGGCGTCTCACCTTATAGCTATGTCCCGACTACACCAGTGTAAGATACTATTCATTCACATTTAATTATTTATTGTTTGCGCTACCTTTTATGTTTGTCGTCAGTTTGTGAACTTCAGTTTATTATCTCACTAGCCATATAATAAACTATCGGCAAAATGTGAACTTATATTTGAGTTATTACGTTAAATTTATATTTTACGTAAGGAAGACAATTATAGGTTAGGTTTATTCACCTGGTTCCGACTGTTAAATATGATAATTGTTGTTCCATTGCAAGATATTGTTGTAAACAAACAAACGTCATTTACCATACATGGCGGCCATTACAACTTATATACTTTCATCAGAAATGTTGTAATGTTATGGA
Organism: Papilio elwesi; assembly: GCA_029849275.1. NCBI lineage: Eukaryota > Metazoa > Arthropoda > Insecta > Lepidoptera > Papilionidae > Papilio > Papilio elwesi. Next base: position 7,237,564 of record CM056700.1, on the reverse strand, counting down.
AGTCATGCGATAAATTGAATTGAAGTTGTGTAATATGGAAAGCTAATGTTATAAGGTAACGTTGAGAAGTTGTTGATGAGAATTTTTTTTGGAATTTACGAATTTTAATGTAAAAAAAACCTTTGTTTACTAAAATCACATCTTACTGTGAAGCATGCTATAAGTTATGGGGCTGCTGCGTTTGACATGGTACGTCAAATTATTATGTTCGTTTAATTATCAATTTATCGTCAGTTTCTAATATGGCTAGAGAGATAATAAACAAACGATTTTGACAATATGACGGTGACAATGCATTACGCTGCTTGAGTTATTTTGCATTTTGCTTCAATGTGTTCGGTGCTGAAACTTATGTAAGTAGCTGTAAATTAGATTCTATTTCGTATTTATAATCATTATATATTATAAGTATTATACTTACTACATAACTTAAGTTACAATTTCTGTATTTATACTGCATACTAAAAATAACATAAACCTGTTTTGTAAAGTATCGTCGTTAAATATTTAAATTAAGAATTTAATATTCGTATAAAATATCTATATATAAAATTTTTAATATCCGTGAACAAAAATATGAGACCTGAGTTTATAGTAAGGTAACAGGTGCTTGTACATTTTTTTAATGTTTTTGACTAGTCACTGTGAGCTTGGAGGAGGCGTTTGCAGTTTCTTCTAGCAAATCGTACAAATCTTACCCACAATACAAAAGTTTCGTCGCTTGCTATATAAACAATGACATGCGTGTGGAGGTCAGATTTTAGTGACTAGAGGCGTCGCATTCCTCGCAAGTCTCATGTTATTGTACACGAGTAGTACGTGTATATAATCTTTGTAATTCATATATTGTGCTCTTACCAAGATAGAAAAGTCATAGAACTTGATTTTTAATACGGTTTTAACAAAATTTATATCCTGGGCAATATATTAAATAAATTTTATGATTTTTTTGTCTTGGACAGAGCATTCTTTTAGTATAAATCTAATTGAACTATAAAATTGTGCAGAGACGAGAAGGAGCCGCTAAAGGATACGGGCGATGAATCAATTAAGAGGAATTCTTCCGTCGAATTCGACGGACGCCGCGTTTACGCTACAAGCGGAACGATCATTGGCAAGAATTCAGCCGTCTAAAGCTAGAATTTGTACGTACACTCGCTTGGAATCACCCGATCACATAACTTTAGTTTTAATATTATTTGAGATATGTTACTGGATGAATAAAGCTTGTGTGATTGTGATCGCGAACGTTATTCTAAACTGCCAAAAGACGAATTATAATTTTAAATTTATAAGTGTGTAACCAGCTTTACTCCTTAGTATCTAAAGCAACATATATCTTAGCTATCTCCTTAGTTTTTACCCTAAATTGTATTGAATTATGTCACGTTGTAAGGTTTTTATAAAAGTCTAAAATACACCTCGCTACATCAGGTACAAAACGTGCCTTCTAGTGTATCCCGATACTTCAAATGAGGGTATTTAATCTAAGTTATGTATATAGTATTGTAACGGTTTAGACTCTATAATAAAGTCACAAATTCAATATGACATGTGTACGTCTTCGGAATTCTTACGATTTTTGTGTATATTTTAGAAAATACACAAAAATACTCACAAAATGTTAAATTACATCTACGTTTTAAATATCGCATGCTGCTTATCCAAAATATGTTTCATTTATCATATAAAGATTAGGAAAGTCATTTACGCCTATGATCCGAGAGGTAAGAAGAGATGGGATATGCCTTTATCTCACATTCTTAATATTTAAAAGCTTGCATATTGTATCAGCCTTATTTTAAAGCTATTGATCGAAAATCATCATTATCACAAGAAATAATGCCTTCAGTAAAAGCGTATTGACATCACAGTGGTATTAATAGTTAGAGCTTTTTGTTATAATAATGTAGTCAAGCTTCTTAACTTGAGATAAAAATCCCAATAATTTAAGAATTAGTTTTTGTAAATATACATTTATAGGTTTGTAAATAATTTATTTTTTAGTTTTAATCAATATTTCAATCGAGATACTGACAACAATTTATTTTAACGTAATAGTGAACTGGAGCACAGATCTCTGCACCCTTACATGGGATGTTTCAATTAGTTGTTTTATTCAGATCCTTAATATAGTTGTTAGTACACGAACAACGTAAAATCGTTATCACATATTAGTCGTATAAGTTAGTTATTCGATGTTTTCTGATCTTATATGTAATATTAACGGGTTTCCTTTAGTAGTTATTCTCTAAGGTAATATTTACTTCGTATACATGTTGACCGTGTTTACAAAAATGACATATTTATGTTATTTATTTTAATTGTACGTACACTCTGTGTCAACAATTTACATTAATGTTTTAAAACTCTATTTGTAATATTAATTTTAACAAATCGTAAGCTACTTTTCTACTTAAACAACAATCAATTTAGCCTTTAAAGAGCCAACGATGTTACTTACTTTCTGTGAATGATTTGTCTTTTTTAACCTATACTATATTAGTCTATTTTTATTTAAAATAGAAATGAGGAATATTCTTGAATGTTTTCGTATCAAGCTTCGACTTTGTATCGTCTACTTATTCTGTACTTTGTAAAGCTTGATAGATAATTAAGCCGCTTGATAGAATGAGGCTCGCGTATGTTCTCCCTCTCTGTCAGCTTCCGAATGAATGTCGATTTTTGATCTTTGTACCAACTGAAATGCGCATTTTTATAAAAAAAATAAATGTCTTTATTATACCTATGTGTTTTATTGCTTAAAACGTTTAACTACGTATGCTAAAAGAAACCCTTAAAAGTACATAAGTTTTTTTTTCCCTAAATGGCACATACAACTGAATGTAAAATCTGAATATATTTTTTGGCAATTAACCACGGTTTCAATATTCTTTCAAGATTTTGTATGTTGGGTATATTATATATTGCGAATAGTGTGTGGACATTTAACATTGGATATACTCAAAGGCTTTTTAATTTAATACAGACCCTAAATAAATGAATCACTATGCTATCTAAATCTTTTGATTTCATCAACCTGAAAGGTATCCCAGTAATATTATTTTATTATAAATTTATCATTTTTTTAAATAAAGTATTTTTTAAATTGAAAGGTGACTGAAGTATTTTAGTTGTTGGAATGAAACGAAATTTCGAATGTCGTGTAAATATAAGAAATAATTATTAATTAAGGTGTGCAAGAGTTTCTGATGAACACACTTATCAAGGGCAACGTAAACAAAATTACTTCAAAATATTGCAACCAGTTTACAATTCAAATGAAAAGCGGTACAAACTAATATGTATAGCGTCACAGTTATTAATCGTAGTTATTATTGTAGTGTAATCCTCGTGAAGGGTAGTGAGGGGATGCGCCGTAGCACAATCTAGCCCGCATTTATACGAACAATGTCGCAAATGTTGGCCAACACCACTTACTGAACTAATAACGCTAGTGATGTTTTAATTCATAATATCGAGATAATAACACGAAGTCTCAAAATATTTTATCTAACTACTATCTAAGAACCTTTAGAATTACACTGTGCCATATAAGCCTCCGCAATATTTGTAGCTAAAAGTAAAAAAAAATGTCATGATGTTTCTAGAAGAAGTAGTACAATAGAATTCCAAAAATCCGGACTTTTCGAGAAGCTAAAGTGGTTATTTATTTCTTTAGAAATATATGTAAAATGATGGCGTCGATAAAATGAATCCTTGGAGGGGAGGGATGCTGGAATCAAAATTCAAAAAGGAAAGTGGTATGACATATCTGAAGTGAAAATTGTGTTTTTTTTCTTGTGAATGCTGTTCTTGCAGTTCGCTGCATGAAAAAGATAAAATTGCTCGATGGATATCTAGAGCATTTCCGATATCGTCTTGGACCGTTAAATAATTTTAAGTCGGACATTGGAACGCCATGGTAAATGAAGCAAATGATTAAATACCCTTATTTTATAACACAGTACGCTATAGTTCTTTAACTACTAATCGTAAAAGATATTGACTGGAAAACCTTTGATAATTGAAGCAGTTTTAGAACATTGCTAGATGATTGCGAGACGGTATATCGTGAAGGCCACTTGCTACTTCTACCTCTACCCATAAACACCATACTGTCAAATACTAATACACTCAACATTAGCTCGATAAAACTATCGATATCGTTGCCATGACTATAAAGCAAAAGTTGATAAAAGCAATGAGTCACGGCTGAGGTGCAGTCAATCGCTGTGGTTTGATACATTTTGAGGCACGGGGCAGTTCTGACGCACCCCGCTCTTTATAATTTATGTTCCTACCCACAGCGGTAGGGACACAATGCGTGCCATATCTCATAGGACCCGATGATGACAAATTTTGGTACGTTGAAAAATTGTGTTATATAAATTATATTACGTGAAGTGCCAAGTATGGAACTCACTTTAAACAATTTTACACTTACCTAATACAGAACGTCTAAGATTATAATACGATTTTTACCTATTTTTCTTATAAAAATCTAGAAAGTTTGACCCAACTTCCTTGGTCAAAAGGTTCAATATTTTGAACGGTTTCGAATTATTTAGTTTTGTTCTATAATACACATCTCGAAGAATGTTAACTAGCGATCGTGAGTTATTTGTAGCGACCTTAACACATTCCAAATTGACAGGAAATGAGATCGACACAATGTTGTGAAAGTTTAATTATATGTAAAAAAAACTGGTAAACATTACATTGATAAAAAAATAACTAGGCATAACTTCTACAGATAGTAAAATTTACATAATGTGCTTACCTTATTTCACAATAAGGTTAATATCGTAACACTATGCTGACTCTTAATAGTACCAGAGCGATGTCTTTCAGCCAAACAAGCTGGACAAAACAGAAAAACGTTTATACTTACATTTAGAAAATCAAACAGATGTCTCCTACTGGACGTAGGGCTCCACAGTTCACATATATTGTCTCTTAGATCGATCCCTTGTAACCCTCATTCATTGTACGTCTGCAAACTTGGCCAACGTCATCGGTCCATCTATGTCGTTCAGAACATGTTCATCATGATATTAGGCTATTGACTATTTCGTGTCAAGCTATAGCCCTTAGCAGCTGACAAGGAACGGCCTGAGTGGTGAAAACGCGTGACAGCTTGCACTAACAAATTATATGTCTAGTCGGTAAAGTTAGCATTTGCTATCTTCAAATTTGCAATGTTTATTATGGTCCGGTATATTAAAAGAAAATGAAATGTTCACCCTCCTATAAGCCCTTATTGGTTATCCGAACGCAACAATTAGGGTCCGACACGCGCACAAGCTTACGTGCAAGCTCCCTTTTAAATAATTACCTCAGTAGCAGATGATACGGATTAGCTTCGGATAGTGTATGTGCCCTCTATTAAACTACGAAGATTGAAATGTGGACGGATCGACGTCGATACAGGGGCTTGCTATTTATTCGACAAAAAACAGATAAGCGTGCCTGAGTAATTGATAAGCATCAACAAATTATAGTTTAGTAAAGTTATTAGAAAAAAATATGGAAAATTAAGATTTGGAATTAAACATATTTTTGGTAATTTATTTTTAAACGATTTATTTAAGGGCGTTTTGACGATCTTAAATAGATATAAAAATGTTAAAACATTCTGCTCGAGTTTTGCGAGTGTCACTTAACAACACCAGGCTTGCTTGGCGTCTCTTCCATAAAACTAAATACTACTGATGTCGGATTTACATGTGTAGTGTATTAATCAACAAAAGCCTACCATAAGTATTGAAACAAATGAAACGGAAACTTTCTGGATGTTTCAAGATTATTCCATTCCGCTTCCAAGAAGAAGGTATAACAAACAACACATGGACATTTTAATCTACCGTATATTGCCAAGTTAATAAGTCTTTCACTATTGGGTTATTAAATTTATTTATAATTTAATACATTTAAATACTCTTGCTTCTCGTTCATCATACTTCACTCTATCGTTCGTAAACAATAACACGATGATCCTAAACAACGCAGGAGTGTATTGTCTGAACAGGTCCACACTGCGCCGATCTTCATCTATAATAACTTAACACAATACCGCCTCCACACAACGTGCTCTATCAATTTGGTACCGTTATTGACATCCCGATAGCAATATGTAATCCATCAAATTTGCAGGCAAACCCCTGGGCTGCGCGGCCGAGGGTGATAAAATGTGCCGACGCTGGTTCGAGGTAAAGTGTCGGCAAATATTAAACCGTTTATTTACGATGCTGTTGTAACATATCACGTTTTATTACCCGACTGTACTCGTATATAACAAAATATACAAGTGTATTTTAAACCAAATTAAATTAATTATAAGATAGTCACTATAATCGGGCTGGAATGGAATAATTCCTAATTGGATGGGATAGCAAAAAAGTTTTGTGAACCCACTGTTAACCTGAGCATAATTTGAGCATAGCCTGTTAGAACCATTGCTGTCTCGATTGTCTAATCGACAGCATTTTATATAACTTAAAAAAAATATTATATTAGGCATAATGCCAACTGCTCTGAATTAAACCAAAAGCGTGATTGATTTTACAATGGTTGCTTGGCCGTAGATTACGAAATTTTAAAAGAACATGTTAAGTAAAACACTACTTTCAGCAAATCTTGTTTGGTAAAAGAAGGTTTTTCAACAAGAAGCAAATCGTTTTGACATACAATTTGGTGGGAATGTGTACCCAACACAAATATAGTGTTTTATATTTTTAATTTTCTTAATATACTATTTTATAAAAACCGAAGCTATGTATGATGATTGCTTAGTGCGCAACTTATCTGAGCGAGATTATGCGAGAACTTATATCGATCAGATTAGTGGCTTACTAAAAAGGGACGATATAAGGAGCAGCCATTGTCATCGCGGAGTGTTGCGTTCATCACTCAGACCAGATTAAACTTCTGCGAGCAGCTGCGAGGAGAGTTCGATAACTTAATTGATCGTGACGGACCCACGCCCGTCATCCGATTTACAAAACAATATCAAACTAAATAATGTTCGAAAATATTTCTTGACGTGATAAAAGTTTGCGGTTTTCTCGTAGCGTTCACCTGTTAAAAGTAATGAGTGTAACTAATAACATATTTAATGACTTTATTTTATTGAAGAAGGAATCAAACCAGTAAGCGTTTCTCGTGATGTTAGATGAATATCGCTAACAATTGATTTTATTTTGTGACTGATTTGTCACTTGTTACCTCGAGGAGGCATCACACCGGCATACAGTTTCACCAAGCTGGCAGGGGTATAGGTAGACGTACGTAACAATCATATGAGTTGTTCCGTTGCTTGTCTTATGTACGGCGGGAAGAGGAGCGGAGAAGAATGGGATGAGCATGGTGGAATGAAAAGAACCTTCCATGTCAGGGCATAGCAAACGAACTACATTCTAAGCAATAACTTAATTATAATTTTTTAAACATTTTGAAACTGCGAAGCTTGAGTTAAAATCTTGTCGAAGATCTCAACTCAAGCATTACAACGTAACAACAAATTACGTTATCTGGTTAAAATTTACTTTTGAAGCTTAGTTTTGTTATGTCTAAAAGAATGGAATCTGAAATTTATTGCTGTCAAACAACCGATCGATGTGAAATTAAAAAGTATTTAATAATTGGCCAAAATAAATACGAACAATGTGTTCAAATACTGTTCCCGAAAAACCAATTACACCAGTTTCAGGACACAAAGAAAATGTTTGGTCAAGCCAAATACAATTCTGATAAATGTAGCGAGTCTGTATTTCTTGATATCAAATATGTTATTTCGGTGTTTTTTGTAACAAGTCGTTGAAACGACACACACTTTCGTAGAATGGATGTCGGTTTGTTGAGATAATAACAAACCTGCGCAATACATATTAAAACAGTTAATTAGAAGGAAATATGACACCGTAAATAAATAAAGTTTTTAAATAATTTATTTATATAAAAATATTTATTTCCAACTAGTATTTCAAAATGAAAATTGAACCACATCTTTTTGGTGTTAAAACATTCAAATTAAAAATAAAGTTTAGCCTACAAGTAACTTTTATTAGACATTCAAAAATTAAATACAAAGTAACTTTATAAATTGGCATGCTCTTCGCTTATACAAAATGAGTATTTGTAACGAAGCTTATGTAAACTATAAAATTCAATTGAAATAGTTAACGGTACTCATAACGAATACTATTAGTTAGATTTTGATGAGCATAATTAATTGAATGAATTTAACGCTCCGATCTCATTTGATTGCTTAATATTACCTCGGCAAATGGGCGCATCGATGATTATTTGACTAATGCTAAAGCAAACAGACTCAACGCAAAATGAGTTTAACAAATGCGATACCTAATCAAAATGCGTCATCGCGAAACAAGGGTGACGGGTTTAAGGTTTCCGCTAAAATATCTGTGACAATTAGAGGAACGTCATAATCCACCCTTGTTTACCCGCGGAGCGGTGACCTGACAGGACCGGACTAAGCAAACAAAAGCCGTATAATTAGATTAATGTGTTTGAAGGTAATTTTTCTTTATTTATAATAACGGTCCGTCCGTCCACCACATGTTACTTTATTCAAAATATGTTCTTGTGAATAGTAGATTTAGGCTATTTCTTTTTACATTACATTTTACATTGACTACATCAGTACGGTCATTTTGCTGTCCTTATATGTCGTTTATTATTAAGGGATTTTAATAAGCTAACCGTGTAGTTAACACCGTTCCGTTAACATGGATAATAAATCTAAAAGTGAGTGTTGAATTAAATATTGTTTGCTTAGAAAAACAACCACAACGATTTAAACCACAGTGAAGCTAGATAAACTCATCGTTAGATACATAAACGTGAAAATCCGTGTGACCAGTAACAACCGATTCGCTACCCCGCAAACCGTCGCAGATGGTCAAGCGATTGACCGTATCGCTGGCACGAACAAATCTCTAATGCTCGGATATTGCCGGCGGCAGATGTTGTTTGTGGAACAGTTCCGAGTCGACCCATGTTCTTCTTTGTTTCATTTTGGCTATGGTGCAGAAGGGAGCATCGGGGTTGGTTATACTTTAAATAATATTGCCTCTAAAACTTGCTTTAACATACTTTTGACTGGTAATGTTATATGTCCAGGTTGACTGGTAGTCCTACTGTCCTAGAGCCTTCTGTAGAAAGACAACACCGTATCAGTGCGTAATTGTTGCTTATTGGATTTGTACCTGAGAAAGAACCTCATGAAAAGACTACGACTACAATCTATACCAAAATTATAAAAAGGAAATGTTTGTAGGTTTCTAACGAATAAACTCAAAAACTACTGGACTGATTTCAAATATTCTTTCACTATAAGAATGCCACATTATCCATGAATAACATGGCTTTATTTATTACTAGAATCAAATAAGGGAAGTTACAAAAAAAATCTGCGAGGAAAATAGGAAACGAATGCATGCGAAGCCGCCAGTAACTACTAGTATTTCATAAAATGACGTCATTGTTATGCGTCCTTTTGTAACAAAAACCTAGGTGTCATTTTTTTTCTTAAGAAATGGATGAGTTTGAAGTAAATGGAACATGGTTATCAACCATTACTGCATTTCCAAGAAATCAGAAATACTGTCTGCCTTAGATAGAGTAATGAATCTTCTACGCTGAGATATTACCTCTGAATAATGCGAGCAATAAAAGTCAAGACATTGCGGCGGAAAAAAAGTGAAAATAAACGAAGAAAGATAGAAACCTCTGGGACGTCACTTGATGGGGTCACGTAAAGAAACATTCACGCTGTTTAGTTGGAGGCAAGGTTGGAGAATTTTAGTGAAATTGAATTATGTTATTCACAACTTTGAAGCTGTTTTTGTTCGAATAGTTTTTTTTTGTTCTAAATTTACATTTTGTCAACACGAATGACACAATAAATAACTACTGGTCCACACAGATTGTATATTCATTTTTTATCAGGGTCATTTAAAAAAATACAAGGGCCGGGACAGATTGAGGTTGGGGGACCGACATGTTAAGTAAAAACAATAGGAATCTATTTTTCATCACGATTATAAAGCCTTAATTGTGATTCTCCAAAGAAAACGACGCAAAATCTTCTACAAGCACAAGTGATATGATTACAATCACCTTAAAAAAATCCACTACAGTGTCTGCCATTCTTTTTACGACTACGCATTTTAAATTGTCAATTTATATTCAAACAACAGTTTGTATTGGCTCCATGCGTGTTTTAAAATCAATCCGACCTTGAATTTCATCGTTTGAATTGATCGTGTACTATTGATATTTGCTATAAAAACTACAACCACTGCAAAACTTAACCTGACCCGTAAACAATATGTCCCGATTTTAACTGTTATTTACTTCAGAGCACAAGTTGTGTCCAAAAACCCGTTTGTTCTGCGCTGGGTACAGTTCTCATCCCCACAACACAAAATATTTGCGTCGTTAACTTTAAAACTAAAAATAAAAACTTATAACCCGCACGGTGATATTGAGGGACTACAAACTTACGCTAGGCGTTCATTAGTATAGATTTTAAATCTCGTTTAAACAAAATTTTGTCAGGAAGTAAGTAATGTAATAAATTTTATATGACTCTAAGAAAGTTACAGTACATACATGCAATATTTAACAATCGCTCTGCGTTCGGAACAAAAATGTGAAACTTGACAACCCCTTTATTTGGCACGTAATAAAGTTTTACGATGAGGCATTTACTTAGAGCGCGAGTTGACCCTCTCTCGGAGCGCCGAGAGGACTCCGGAGGTACACAAAAGTTTATAATTTAATTATAACACCCTGTGGAGTCGTCATCTAATGTACTGTACGGGACAATACTACCTTTATGAATAACTAAGTATACAACTCGCTAAGAAGTTATTTTATGTTCTTTTTTATTATCTTTATTTTTATAAATCGGGTGTTGGATTCTACTTCAACGTAAGCGAGAAATAATTCACAAAATCCTGAATAGATTACGACATTTTTCATCTATTATAAATGTTATTTAACTAAGGTAAGACTTCAAATAACGCTTACAATGTAAGAACATCACATTTAAGAGAAAACTTCTCATTGAATATTTTCGGCAGTTAAACTATAGTCCGTCTCGTTCAGACCTCAGAAAATTATCTTGATATACTATGTACAAAACATGTGTATGTGTATTTAACGACAGGTCCTTTAATAATAGACTCAGATAATATTCTCAAGCCTTTTACTTTTAGTGTGATAATATTTTTAGACTTATAATTAAATAAGGTACCATTATTTTGATTAATGTATGATTGTATAACATTAACAGTAATTTTACGGCTTTTAGAATTGTAATTGGCGACACAACTTCTAAAAAGGTAACAGAGGGCGATTGCTACTCACTTTTATCGAAATACCTTTAAACAGTACCTTCCCTTGCATAGGCAAGACTAGGATCTGAGCCTCTCCTCGGCGGTGCGTCTTAAACGCATGTCAATAATAATACATTAACAAAAGCTTAATAGTTGCTCCCAAAGTCAGTTAATTCAGGTATAATACGAGTTTGAAGCATTCGCCAATACATACAGAACGTACGAGGCCATTGGCAACTGTTAGGGCTCCACGTAAATAGCAACATCTACTTTGAACTCGCTCATGCAGCTGGGTCCGCAAGGGAGGAACAGTTTATTACACTCACCCTGTATATTCCAACTCATTTTGTGTGTTAACCGAGTATGCACACGCATTACTGTACTATACTAAATTTACAAAGTGACACAGAATGATCCGGTGTGTTCGTAGTTGGAAAGCTACTTTATGTGCAATAGGTCAGTGTTGCCATGACTACAGTGAAGTTATTGTTTTGTCTGTGTATGCCTTAAGGAAAATAGCACCATTGTTATTCGTTTTTTTGCTGCTATGAAACTTACAGGCGCTTAGGTTTCTAGTATATTCTCACTGTCTAAGAAATATTTTATTTGAATTTTCTTGATTTCTAAGTTAAATTATTTTGACCGTATCAAAGTAATACAGTTTATTTTTGATTACAATTTCATTTAACGAATTGAAAAGATGAACATGCTGTATCTTCACAATAAAGGTACCAAATTGAGTTTTGTCCTCAAACAAAAATGGATGATGTTTTGGTACTTAACATTCATCTTCCTGTAGCAATGTTTAATTTTATGGAGTGGAAAAATCTCTCCGCGGCAAAGAGAGAGGGTCTCGCGGAGGACAATGGCATGATTTGTTACGCGGACAGATATCGTCTCCCTGGAAAATTTCCATCTAAGAAAAGCAAAAGGAAAATATTCTTTGTACGCTGCTCATTTCATTCCTTTGTACGACATCATTTTATTAGCTTTATTTATTACTCACCGTTATCGCTTAAGATTATTTGCCTTATTCATAACTGTTTTTTTAGAAGATAAACGAGTTATGTAATAAAATAAAAGATTGCTAGGAGAAAATAATATTATTGTTTATTCTCTATTCTAGGCAACTATTCTCCGTTAGCAGTTATTTATCTCAGTAATTGAATTTTTATTTTCATTGTACCTTGTTTTCTATGCTTTACCTTGGAATATTGTGAAATATGAGAATTGGGCATAGTGAAAGTTAAGAAAATAAAAAAATATTTCGCAATAGCAAGATACTGTGAAGGAGTCGAAAATATACGAGGATCAGATAGATATTTTTTTAATAGAAGAAGGGGGCAAAAGAGCAGCGGTTCACCTTATATTAAGTGATACCCGACCGACCCATAATATGTGCAACAAACTATGAGTTGCAGATGCTTTGCACACTTCTAATGGACAGAGGAGGAAATAAACAGAGGATATTTCTTTTTCCTATCCTTCCCCTCCTCCTTCAAATCCTCTTATTTCGAAATATATCTCTTATAAGAAAAGGATAGAAAAGGGAAAAGGACCAGAATTACACCTCCTGCACCTCACTCATGAGATGAATCGCAGGAGTACTCCTACCTCACGCCGGTCTGTAGTGAGATCGTGGTATTTCACCTGTCGAGCAGACCATAGTTGCTACAAGTATTGTTGCGGGCAATACCAGTGTTAAACAAAGAATGGCCACTGAGTAAACTTGAGTATATCAAGATTGTAATGGTGATCTTTGCTATCCTCTTTGTATGAGAGTTTTAATGATGTATTGTAATTATTTTAGTAAGCACGTAAATTCAGCTTATCGCATTGGAGCACAGGTTTGTTCATTAATTTATTCAAAAACTCCATATCTATTGTGCACACATAATGAATACACTAACGACGTTAATAACCAATTAAAAGGTTTTAAATTATGAATTGAAATATAGTGTAAATGTTTTGTTGTAATTGAATATTTCAAGTATTTAATATTGCTTAAGTTCAGTAGTTTCAAAATTTACTCCTTAAACACATTCAAATTAAACCTTAGGAATAATGTACAGAAAATAACATAACCTTTCAATATTTTATTTGCATTATTTTCAAATTTATTATAAATTAAAAATAACTGGCTTTAGTAGTCAGATATGCTATAGATGCTCTCAGAGAACTCTTTCAAGCTGTCATAAACTATAGCTTTGATTAAGCGAATAAAAAATATATTCCAAAAATTGTATTGTTAGCAAATGCACGTTCGACAAACTTTAATATTAATATCGAAACAACCCCGGACAGACGCCCCACAACCGGGTCTTGGGTCCGCCCGTCCTATTGTTGTCACTTAATTAATTATATAGAGGATTTTTGTGGCAAAGCCAATACTCATTAATGGAAATGATGATAGGGTTCAATCACGTTGTTTTTACACGGAAAATTTTATCCAATTAAATGAAATAATAAAATGAATCTCTCGTGTAATTATTAAATAATAAAGTCAAATTAAAGTAGTGAAGGAACTTTATACCATGTAGTGGGAGATGGTTTATGCTACTTACCAAAGTTTAATTTCTCTCTATTTCTCTCATTCTCTCTACAAGAAGGAGGCAACCATTGGCAGATCAAGGGGGCTCAAAGGGCTCATGTTATCAGAATTCATAGAGCTATTTATTTTTACATTGCAAAAAGCTCCTACTCCCCAAATCAAAATCTTGAATTCGGAACTAGAGACAAAAAATAGTCTGGTCATAGTTTTCTTACTTGCTGGGGCACAAAACTAAGTCTCCAAAAGGGATTACTGGAGCCAAAAATTACTTTGGTCATAGTTTTCTTCCTTGTCGGGGCACTAAACTAAGGCTCCAAAAGGGACCATTGAATGTCAGTTTACTATTTTCTCTTTTTTTATTAAGAATCTAGCAACTGGGCATGGGTAGTTAAGCTTAGACGTTTAGGGGATGAAAGTTGAAAACTCATATTGCTCGCCTACTTAATTATAGAAACCTCTATGGAACATTTCAAGTTTCTAGGCGCAGTAATTCTGGTTATGTTATGTTAGTCAATAAGATTCTTCTTTTATATGGATAGATAAAATTGTAGATACAGTTTGTAGGGACCGTACAGTAACTATCTCTGCTGCGTAGGGTCACGGGTTTAGGTTCCTACATACATACATTTTAAATTTGAAATAAGATTCCTTGACATTTCAAATCACATAAGTGATAATGTCTAATCAAACTGTGCATGGTAAGTTTCAGAGTTGTTTCTCATTTGAGACCATTTCCAAGTTGCATTTTAATTTGTCATTATGTCTGGAGCACTTTAATTTGTATTACTTTTTGATTGCATAAGTTGTTACTGAACGAATCGCATTACGCTGCAGTCTTTAATTATCTTCCAGAACAAGTTGTAAAATAAACGCTGGTAGTTTGTTATGAAATGCCGTCGTATTTAAGCAATTATTGCTGGAAATACCGCAATTTCGAAACGTACGCCATGTTGCAGCCTCATAAATGTTTAGGACGTAAATGAATCGGTAATGTTTGTTTACTTGGTGAATACAATTGTTTTCAATGCTTGTAATAAACTAATTATAATTTACTAATTGTATTGTGTAATATAACTTACTAAGTGTCTAAAACCCATTTGGCACAAGCAAAGGTTAAAATTCTGCTCAGTCATTCGTTCCCCGCCACAAGAATACAAAATCTCCGTGTTTGTAATTTAAAATATCTCAAAGAAAGTTAAGTGTACGAACATCAAATTTCACAAGTTATTAATGAGTTTTATGATATATCCCGAATATTTAATAGACTAGTTAACATAAAATATTAAAAATCGCATTATTTGCGACGCCATATAATGTTGTAAGTGTTGTCAACTACATTGTAAAATTATATTGATTCAAAAAATGCAACGAAATATAAAACACGATTTACGACGAGATTAAAAAAGTGTTGTTAAAATATTTTTTGTGATTTAATTTAAATCTGATTAAGATTTTTATTTTATATTTGTATACGCTGGTACTGTAGGTCGCGGGTTCGAACCCAGGCAGGCGCTCTACTTTGTGTAAATTTATTTCATCACCACTGCTCCAAAAACGGTGAAGGAAAACATCGTGAGGAAACCGGCATGTTCTTATTAGAACCATCAAATTCGAAGACATGTGACATCCACCAACCCGCACTGGGCCAGCGTGGTGGATTACGGCTCATTCCCTCTCTCGGAGAGGAGGCCTGTGTCCCTGCAGTGGGAAACATTCTAGAAAAGGCCGATTTATTATTTATTATTATTATACGCTGGTAAACATTAGTGGCAAAAATGTACATGAAACGCGATATCTGAAGGTATATAAATCTATGGAGGTATATAAGTATGTAAAATAAAGGCTTTTCGCTTAATAATTCCAAATGATACCGGAATAAAGCTAATCCCACTTCCCCTAGGATGGCGTAAAAACAAAAAGTCAACAACTGAAGACTAGAGCAGGGACGACACATAAACACAGATTCATGAACACTAACTGGAAAACATCCGTGAATAAGATGACTCCGACTGGAAAAATACAACAGAAGCTTCCTGAGAATTTATTGTAACCTTACTAATTTATTGATATTTTATATTAATTAATTCGCTAGTATTATATTGATTAGGAGTAACATCATATTGAGTGTCAATATTAATTATATTATTATTTTATAAGATGGTAACATTGAAAATGTAATTACGACCCAACAATTTCTTTAACATTCAGTAAATTCACAAATGGAAAATGCCATGAATATAATTGTGAAATATATTACTAAAAATATAAATCATTTATTACATTATTGAATAAGTCCTCTTCACAATGCTTTAAGCATTAAGACAATGTAATGACTAGGCCCTAACACGTCCATGTTGGCCGTGCGGGGACCAGTCAGTCGTTGGATTGAATAGCTCGAGTGGTGTAACGTTAAAGAAAATATACTAAAGTGATCAACCGGCGTTTTCTTCGAACTCCTTGACCTTGACAGATGTATCCTTGCAACGTACGGCTTCATTCCTACAACTTAGAATGTTTCGATGCGCCAATTAGCCATGGCTATGTCGAATCGTGGACTTTAAAAAGAAAAAATAAAGCATGGATTTCCATTTCCATTGCTTATTATCAAACTTAATACTAACTATGTATATTGAAAGAAACAGAGTAAAAAGTATTATCCGATAAAAAATACATTACAAAGCTGCTCCATATTACGTTGGTATAAAATATTTATGAAACTTCCTGGGCCGGTCAGTCCCGCAAATTCCCGGCATCTCCTAAGGGACGCCAGCTTTCTACTTCCTTTTATGGCGTTGTCGCATATATCCCATTATATTCGATGGCGTTGCTTTTAGTGTTTTTTCTTTATTATATCTTACAATTTTTATTTATGTAGAAGTGCTTGCTTTTTGCGGTAAAACAAATGTAATCTATTTATGTCTCCTGTAAATGCTTATGTATTAATCAGATATCATATTTTAGTAATCGTTATAAGCCATTATACATCTTTTACTCCGTAGTACAAAGTACTAACTATTGCCTGGGATGCAATTTCCTTCGAGTGAAGATTTTGATGGGAGTACGAGCGGCCTGTTAAACAGTTGATCAATTTGGGATATGTGTGTAAAAAGCCTTTGGGTGCTGCAATTCTGGCCGGCATAAAAAGTAGCCAATGTGCTGTACTGATTCTTGACTATAATCTTCCTTTGTGTCAAATTTCTTGTTATGTGACGGGAAATTGAATACTAAGTTTAGTATTAAACTTAAAATAAAGATGAATGAAATCGGTCAATTCGTTCTCACGTTACGGCGTGACTAAGGGAGATAGGATTGTTTTGTATATATGTATAGCCTTGTATCACCTGAAAATCAACATCAAGATTCAGGAGAACCAAGTTTTATTCTGTTGGAGGTACTGTATAAATTGATTAGTCAATTCGCAGGTAGAAATAAATTATTTAGCAGTCCTTTATAGCTATGACCCGGAATAGAAATTTTTATTACTTAACAACATACCCGTTACCCTTAACCGCAGTACGTAATAAAGCACTAAATACGGGCCGTGTGTTGGGGTGAATGACCCCCAGTCCCTAAGGACACCTGCTGATGTTATTGACAACAAACCGTGTCGTTTCTTTTATTCCCTCATAGCAGATGAAAGGGGACGTGCCCAAGATTGTTACTTTGTGTGCGCGCCTTTATTACCGTGAACGCCGGAGAAATACGTAAGTCATTTAAAATTGTTGTTTTGTTTATGCTTTGTAATTTTGTAAATCAGTAATATAAGATTGATACTGTACTCATAGTCAAATATCTTACATGCACACGTCCACCTACAAGCCTCAAATGTGTCATGCCTATGCGAGATATCTACACACATTTTAGAAATATTTATAATGTTAAGTCATAGGATTACAATTTCCCCTCCCCAGTTCGCGAAGTCTATATATATAAAAAGCGAAGTGTGTATGCGAAACGGCTGGACCGATTTCGAGGAAATTTTCAGGAAATGTTCAGACTGGATCAACTTAATTAGTGCCACTTGGGCGAAGCCGGGTCGGATCCATAGTAGTTCTTATTTTAATACTAACTACGGATATGTCACTGTTTACAAAAACTGTTCCTCGTCTCATTTGGATACGTACAGACCCACTAAGATATGTTAAAAGATACACACTATGTTATACACACATACACTATGCTAATGTCTATTTTTTATGTGAGAAGTTGACAAACGGGCTAGCGGATCACCCGATGAAGTGAACGCTGCCCATGGACATCCGCAACAGGCAAATGTGTTGCAGATGCGTTGCCTACCTTTAATGGACAGAGGAGGGCATAGACAGGAAAAAGAATATTTCCTTTTCCCCGTTAACCCCCTCCCCGTCCAATCCTCTTCCTATTCTCATCCTATCCTTGTGAGAAAAAGATGGAAAGGGGAAGAGGACTGAAATTAGGCCTCCGGCACCTCACTCATCAGACGTAACGTAGAGTACTTCTACTTCACGCCTGTTTTCTGTGAGGTCGTTGTATTTCACCGGTTGAGCCGGCCAATTCGTGCAACAGATGTTGTTGTTGCGGGCTCTACTACTGTTACAATGTCTATAATAGAATGCAAGTCTAAGGAAAACTGTCAAAAGGGTAATTAATTACACCGGATACATGCACTCAATACAATATTTTTTATGCTAGAATGCGGCAAACGAACAAGCGGCTCGCCTGATTTTATGTAACCATCAAGATACGCAACAATCGAGTTATGGATACTTTACCAGCCCTTGTGTAGGAAGACGGATCGTATGAGATGAGGAAAAGTATGTAAATTATGGGATGGTTGGCGGTTATCAATTTAAACAATGAGATGACCTTTTAATGTTCTTAAGATTATATTTCCAGGTAACATCAACAAGAATACACAACCCATATAGTGTTGTGTAACACCGCGTTACGTTGGGTTGTATTTCAATTTTATTTTATGTTGATCCTAAGCTCAGTGAAATGGCTGCTAAGGGAACTCAAAAGCCGAGGCGTTCGCCGCCGCAACGCGACCGATCTGGCTTTGCTACATAAACTATTCATAGCGAACTCTCGGAGACACCATACGCTTGTTTGTTCTTTACGACCATCTTTTTATTCGTGGGATTTATTGAAACTTACAATTCATCAAAGCACTATCTAGAAAATGTAAAGATGTATTTCTAATCTTATTTAATGGTATGTAGTGAGTATTCACTGTCTATTCAGATTCTCTTCAGAACATTAGAATAGGCTTTGAAACAACCATGAACGTCAAAATGAACAGTAACAATGGTACACTTTGACTGCCACGTGTTAAAGTGGAATTCTTAATAAAATAATAAAAATAAATAACGCTCACGCCCGTAACTTAGAGGGGTAGGGAGAGATTATGGATACCATTTGACGCGATCCTGACACACCTCTCTTCTGCTTCTGCTTCTTCTTCTACATCCATACAACTACGCATACCAGCTCGTCGGTTATGGGTACTCCTTATATCGCCTTTAGTATTTTATTAATCTGATCAATATAAGTTCTCCTTGGACGTCGCCTACCAACGCTACCACTCACTAAAATAAAAAAAAATGAGTGCATTTTTACTTCACTTCAATATTTCAGTAGTATTGGGTTTTGACAGTGGCAAGGCCTGTTGGCCCACTGTCAAAACCCTCAGAAAAATGACATAATAAAAAAAACGTTCTTTGTTTATAGTTGTAGCTGTTTCACATAAGGTTTTAATTATTTTATTAAGATGTTTTTAATAAATGCGTTGCTATAATGTACTCAACTTTAGTAATTTTTATTCCAGAAGGGCAGCAGCAGGAATTATAGGAAAACACTTCTTCATCATTATTTTATTCGGAAAACATACAGCAAAATAAAAAGTAACCTAGGTATATATATCTAGACTAAAAATAGACCTCATGAGTACACACTTCACCGCAATGATTTTATAATATATACACTTAATTTAAAATAATAAAGAAAACAACAACAGAAAACAAACAAACAAAATCGAAAAAAAAATTAGTGAAAAGAGTATGTCAAGCTACAGCATGTTTTATAAGAAATCACTTTAGACTGACTTTTAAACAGAATTTTAATACATATGAATAAACAAAAAATACTAGATAGGCACATCTAATACGAATATTATTTCGAAATTTTCTTTTGGACGTGTCTATTGGCTGACCTGCTTGTCACTTAAAATGCAAACTAATCTCCTAAGAAGGTAAGGTTATGTTCAACAAAATGTCGGGAGTGCGGCAATGTTGGAGTTATTTAGAAGCAACTTAAACATATAAGCGTTCTTTTGCATCTATTATAAGGAAACTGTGTGTCGCCTTTATGAGCTACTAGGCACTACGTTAGAATTCGGTACGGATCGGTAGACATTTTTATACACTTATTAAAAAGATTTACATTTTGTTGTCGAAAAGAAATCGAAGATTAATCCAAGTTTGCATAGTTGTCTTTATATTGTTGAGAAAAAACCATATAAATCTTGAGTCTTTGTGAAGCGATGCGTTAAATCGGAAATAGCGGACATCGTACGACCGCCCCTAAATCGTTTGCCACCAGCTCTGACAATAAAACTCCCGTTCACCATTAAATAATAAATATTCCTTATGCGTTTTATTGTATTTTTTATTCTTTGTAACACTCACAAATCTTGTCTATGACATTATTGCACATGTTGGAGGTTTGAAAAATAGATTTTATTGCATACAGTTCCATGTCATAGCATTAGCTCAGTTAAGGATGTCATAGATGAACTTATAACCAGATTGGTGACATGATAAAGAAAAGCGATATTATAAGAACCCGTAACTGACGAGTATGTAGAGTTACGCGAAGAAGAAGCGAGTAAGGTTTGACAGTACCATGCGAAATTCATTTTATATGTTATTTTAAATAACAGCTCTAAGTAACCCAGACAAAAAACATCTTTATTAGTACAGAAGATAAGAAATCTCAAATTGGACCCGTACAATAAATGTATAGTAATTTTTCTAAGCTCAAGCGACGGCAAAAGCCTGTCATAAATTATTTCAGCGGTGCCGACCGGGAAAATATCGTGGATGAAACAATATCCCACTGAAGGAGAGTTTAATTACAGATAAAGGAGCAGATGAGAAATTTTCGAAGCCCGCTTCGATTTAAACATCGGGATTTTCGAAATTTATCGTCGATTCCTTGCTGCTAATTAATTTCGGACGCTTCTAAAACGTTTAATTGGAGCAAAGCAGCTCGTTAACTAATTCGGCGTCTGAATTAATAATAACTCTCACATTTATTTCATTGCGTTGCGTTTTATTCGCTGTTGAAAGTAATAATAATGATTGTTGCGTCTTAACATTGATGCTTTATTTTCTAAACCTTACCTTACAACTCTTTTAGAATTTACAAATTATTTTCTCGCGTACAGCACTGTCACCGTTACTAGTGAATTACTTATGTATTACTAGTGAATTGAATAGTTTTTGAGTTTGTCCCATTCAGAGAGACAGACGCGTGATAACTTTGTATTTCAATAACTTTACAATAATGTTTATGGATACATGGTTATTCAATCGCGCTATTTGCAAGGTAAAATTATTGCTTCCTTATAAAAAGTAAAAGTACAATAGTAAATCGCATAAAGATAATACTACCATAATTTCCTGATTCTGTAAAAAGTATACATTTTTTGTTGACAACCGTGTATAGCCACCCCTGAGAGACGCATCCCCGAAATTTCCAGTGGTATCAGTATTCCGCAGCCGTATCGAGAGGGAGGGGGGGTGCTCACAGCACCAGCATTTCATTACGGCCTCCTATAGACCTATGTACAGATACATTACGACGCCAGACTGACATGACGGGAATATCGTTCACGGAATTGTGTTTACGCCATGTCACAATTTTCATTTTAGCTACTTAAAAATAAAATATAATAAATATATAAGTTAATGTATAATGGCTAAGATCGAGGCTTAATAAAACAGAAATAGTTTTACGTCGTTTTAAATTATTCAAATGATGGCTAACTTTATCAAAGAAGTCATGAAACATACCCACATGAAATTCAGGTAAGGAATAGATCATCTATTCCTTCCTTACGGAATGTTAGGATTGCAACTCTTGGGAGATTTAGATGAACGGAGTGAACGACACAATCTAACGTATCGTTCATACATAAAATAAACTTTCCTTGTTCCATGATCATCATTCGTCGCACGTTCTATTGGGTTTAAGCTATCGTAGACCCTTTACATGTCTCGACGTTTTGCCGGTATTACCGAGGCTTACATCTATCCAAAGAGCGCAAACAAAGCCACCACAATTGTATAAAGTATGTATTCATTACATATTATGTATATGCTATGTAGGTTTCTCGTTTAAATTCTGCTAATGTTTGCGTAAAAGGCTTTGTTGGGAGGATTTACCACATATATGTAAATCCTATTAAGCTCAGCTTCGACACTGCTATTTATCACAACGTGAAAAAGGGTGAACAGTAAAATTTTAAAGCCGCACCCGTAGCAAAAGGTAATAAATAAATGCGAGACGCATTCGTGAAATTAAATCAATCAACTGTTCGCGTTGTTTAGCATAATTCCGTTTTGAATTCTCGTAAACAAAATATTTGAAAAAATAGAACGTATTAGCCGAAATGTTAAACATGCGAATGGTATTGACTACGCCTGTAAAATTTCATTAGCAGTTCCGCTTATGCATAACGTCGTGCGAACAAAAATTCTTCTATTCAGTGTAAATTGCAGTATACTTTAGTCGTCGATATATCTATCTCTTAATGCGAACAGCTCTGCTTAAAAAAGCTTGCTTAAGGAAAATTACTGTTTAATTAAATATTTTATTATTTATGTATACGTTGTGGAAATAAAATAGCACCTCTCTTGAACTTACCGGCATAACCTGAGTCAAGCATGCACCATCCATCTTTCATCGAATAGTGTGGGCTGTGTAACCTAAACTAACCCAGACCAGAACATAAGTTCGTCATGGTTGAGTATCTATCTATCTATTTATTTATTTATTTATTTATTATAGGTCTACCAACAGCTTAGTTATCATAACATTCACAATTATATGTTAAAATTAATACAATGCTGATTACTAAGCCAATGAGAGGTATACACAGCATTCATCATATTACAAGTTAAGTTTTAGTGATTATAAAATATAAATTATATAGCAACAAACAAGATATTCCTATAGGTAGGTCTAGGTCTGTGCCTCTGAAGCCGTAAGGGTATGTGCCCTGTATGTAGTTAGGGGCATGTTGAAGATGTCGATGTTGTTTTTTTGTCGAGTATCCACAAACTAAAGAAACTATTACGGGTCTGGTAGTCAAAAAGTTTAATAAATACTACATAAATATTATTTAATTGTAATTATGTATAATAATATAATATTTAACGGATTATTTTTGTTGTTATTACGTATTTTATCTTTTATATTGGCCTATTTCTGTAATAAATACGAAAGCAATGGGCAATCTGCTGAGGAGCCATAAAATCCGTAGCACTCGTAAACTATTGGGGATTTTTATGATTCATCTGTAGTGTTTGCAGTACCCTCGCCGTGGAAGTAGCGTGAAGTACAATCGGCAACTAAGTCTCTTAAAATAAATAAGTATTTTATAACATTTTCATACAGTTGAAACAGTCATTTTTTACCGCGTGTCTCTACTATTCTCACTTTTGTAATCGGAAATTATTAATGAATAAATATTTTGCAACCTTACTCACTAAAAAACATGCCTACTCGGAATAAGGTCCAGGTCAAAGAGATTTTCAACAAAGGATAAATCTAATCTTTTATTTTTATTTAAATGAAAAAATCTACAATTTTTTTTAGTATAAGATATAATATCTACATCAGTATTAAATATTAAAGGCAAAGGTAAAAAAATATAATTTAATAATTTCTCCGACTTGTAACTGTCCACCGATGTAATAAGCGACGTATTATCGCTTTTATTGTGAAATTGTAAATATACTTTAATAGATTTTTTTTTAGATTAAAGAAATGATGAATTAAAAATCTCAAGCGAATCGCAGCGTTGGCAGTGCACGTCCAAACAGAACTTACATCGACCAGATTAGTGACATACTACAGAATGGCGATGTTAGCAGTACCCGTAACCGACGAGCATGTAGGCGTAGATATATGGATGTAGAAGAAGCGAGAGAGGTGTACCAGGATCGCGACAAATGGGAATACATTATCTCTGCCTACCCCTCTGGGCTACGGGCGTGAGCCCATATTTTATTTAATTATTTATTTATGTATTATTAGTATTAAGCAGATTTTATAAATAAGATCAGGAGATATTTGTACACGTCTGTACCCAAGTGCGAAACTCGTATAGTTTTCGTGTCTAAGTAAATTTGGTCATCTCACACTAGCTCTGTTTGTGAGGGGTGCTGACCCTTATGCGATAGGTATCAAGATTTGAGGGCTCTAACAATGATTCATAGGCACGAAGGAGTCTTTATTTAATTTACTTTCTTCTGTTTTATTTTACGGCAAAAGACTTGTTAAGGTAAACACAAGTAATTGGCCTCACCTTTAATGTCTTCTGAAAACTCAAATAGGTTTATCCATAATTGGGAAAGCTTATAGCTCCTGATTGCAATGAACTACAACACAACTACAACTAACACGAACTAAATGACTAATGCGAAGTCTTAACACAAGATGAAGCTGTTTTATAAAACGAGAGCTGAGACCAGTTTATTGCAATGTATTTATCTATGGCATATAAATTAGCGATTATTGCTAAAAGTAATCGAATTAGTACATTTTGAGTCGATATTATTAAATTTTAATCGATAAAAGAGAGACTTTTACCGCCCTTTTTTAGTAGTTAGTCCGTTGTCACTCAAATCTCGAATAATCATGGTGATGACAGGTGAGTAATTGTTCATCAGCTTGCCCTTTTTGGATGATTGAGTAACATCTTATTTAAAAAAAAACATAAGGAGCGCCGTCAGGAGTGAAAACTCTAAATAGGTGGTAAGTTAGTTATACACTACGATAGTTAAAAACAAATAATCAACAAAAATAAACCCATGTTTATTAACAACAGAATTCAAAATTAAATATAAGCAAAATAAATTCATCGAAGATGTTTCAAATTCCAGTACGCCTAGCGCGTAATGCTAACGCACATTGAGCAGATTGTTCACGCGAACCTACCAAATATCGTCTAACACGACTATAGAAGTTTTCACTTCAAAATTTATTTATTTATTTACACCAAAGTACTTAAATAAGTACATAAAATACGAAAAAAAAGGTGAAAGTCGATATCGTCTCGTTTATTTACTTGCCAAGTGAGTTATAAGTTTGTTGTTTACAAGAATTAAGTTATTATAAAGTTACTTTTAGTTATAAAGCACAAGGCGCGGGCGCAAAAATTGAAAAGAGCAACTTTGTCAGCAACTATTTACAAAGCTGATACAGAATGACTACTTAAATAAATTGTATAGGGGTAAAATGGTCTGAAGTCACGTACTAGCTGTTCGCTGCGATCATCAATATTCAGAGATCACTTCACTCCGCACGTGTCAAATATAATTTGTCGAAGCCACGCAACTTACCGGATATGTTGCCCTCTGAGCCCCTTTCTACTCTCTGGACATAAGGTACCTACTCGAACACTTAAAGCACGGTATTACTTCACTGATATTGCTATCCCTCCTGAATGATTCATTAAATTGTTTCTTTATCAAATTTGTTTAAAAATTGATATACCATATATTATTACATAAATAATTAGATAAAGAATAATTTAATAAAGAATAAGAAATCTAATAAAATCTAAAATACTTCCCGTTTTCTTGCAAAAATTAAGCGAGACGATTGATTCAATATCTCTCTCGCTTCGTTAATAAGTTAAAACTATTCATAAAGATGCATAAATGCTTAACAAAAAGGTAGCTTTTAACCTGTTTATAAATATGTTTCAACTCGAGCCTAAAACATACTACCTTTGCCGAGGTAACGGAGAGAGATCGCTACTTTATTGTACTCTAGTATAGCCTAAAAGCTAAAGTAACTCTTGGGTTTCATAAATGTATGCACATTTATTCATAATTATTTACAAAGTGGCCGAAAACTAGATATATATCAACAGTTTGTTTCCTGAATATCAAATATCTTTCATGTTCTTTTAACTATGAAATGGGATGAGAGACAAAATATCATTGGATGCTGCAAGAAATGTCAACGATAGACAAATAACTCGCCATTTAAAATAAAATAACCAAATATCTTTCGGAAAAAATATTTTTAATTTAATATTTTTACGAACTTCGCTTGGATATGAAAGCTTTATATGATTTAATTGAAACGTCATAGCAACAGACAAGTTGGTACTCAGACAGGTAGCATTAAAGGTTTTTGAAGACCTCAAAGGCATTGCTAGCGAACAGGTTGAGTGCTTTTGATTGAACTGATGTTTGAAATTGAATTTCTATGGAACAGCTGCGTACTTACACGAGTAAGATTTTTAAAAGTCTTGAATATTCTAGCAAGAAATAAGTATATGTTTCTTTACCATAACATCTACTTTCTCTCGTCAGAGTTGACCGTCACAATGACGTGCTAGTAAAGTAGAAATAATCGACTGAGGGCTAACAATAAAGTATAGCTTCGCAGACACAAAGGGGTTCGCGCGGATGTGAGACTTGAGTCTGCGGGTAGTTGTGTCACATTTCACGCGAGTATCAAGTTGTTGTGCGCACATAGTACGTACATAAAATATATTAACTTGGATACCAGAGACAATAATACGTTGCAACTATTCGACTTATAGCTAGGTAAACTAGTAAGCTAACAAATAGATGGCCTACACATAAATAATGATCACTACACATAAAATGTCCTTGCATAATTTTCGAACAAATCACACACATCAAGTAATTTTTTTTAATAAACATTTTTATTTACTTTCCTACGACTTCCGCTTCCTATGCAAATCGTTTGTATACCGTATTTTGTTAAAAATACTGAAAACATTTCTCAATAGATGATGTAGAGTAATAAACTGTAAAAAATAAACAACTAATACAGTACGAAATGGAACGGCAAACAGCGTAAACGAAATGAAGCATTTGCATTTATGGTAATTTTTGATATTGCTTAATATTTTTCGTATGACGGACATGTTACGTGCGACTTGTATGTGAAGTTGGAACATTTTTTGCATGGTTTGGTAAATATATTTTCCGTTGTTTTATTATGCCAATTTTATTTGACATATTTTGAACTACTTTCTAATTATTTTCTACTTCTACTTTTTAATTATTATATATTTTTATATTTCACATGAAGAAGAATTAAATTTATCATTGCAGCTAAATACGCCCTTTCTCCTCAACAATATGAGGGCTTATTTAATGGATTTAAAGGCACCAGAACTTATTTAAATTCTGTTATGATTGATGTGTTATATAAGTAGAATCGTAACCCTGGATTTGCTTGCACCACACACAGAGACACTGACACACACTGACGTCTAAACAGAACATATTTGATTCGAACTTCGTATTTACAGTAGCAGTAAAGTACTAAATGTCTACAATTTTTATAAAGGAATGAATTTGAAGACAGACGAAGGTTTTCGTACCCCGAGTTCAGTAAAATAATATCGTCTATTCTTGACAATAATCTATTAACTTTATTTTATTTTATTTATTGGTTCGTTAACAATTGTACACTCAGTAACTTAAAATTAAAACACGATAGCATGCTATACATAGTTGGTAATGCACCATAACTTATAGATGAACACAACATGAACCATAGACATATTATAACTTACAATTAGGCTTGAATATACATTTCTAAAATCTATTTACTTACGCTACTTTCAATTGACAATTTAAAGTATCGGTAAATCCGTATAACTTAACTGTCTGAAACTTTCCTGTTATAATATCTGAAGAATTTCCAATTGTGTTGTTGCTTAAATTGAAATTAAAATATCATACGCACGCCTCTAATTACTATCTTTCACTATATGCCAGAAAACCGCAAGCCTAATAGTACATTTATTCCCATTTATAGCATTCATATTGGGCTGATTGTTACTTTCATACGAGGACTAGAATATCTGCGTACAAAATACAATAGAATAGATACAAATGATATGTATATTTAAAACGAAATTGAAATTCAGCTAACGATCAGCACGAGTGCGATTGACGTCGCGAGGGTTGATTCATCTCCCCCGCCTACTGCCACCCGCCCACCTCCCCGACGGTCAGTTGTCATAATTAAGCGAAAACTCCACTGCGACATAACAAACGACAAACGGAGCGTCTATTACCAATGAATCATATCCTGGATCATCTGAATAAGGACTATTCGTATAGACATAGTTTTTATTATATCTTTTAACACAATTGCTGTAAACAGACCAATGGACTAGCCTATTTTTTGACCTTCTTTTATATTTATCGCGTCGCGAAAACCGCTGGCCATCAGTCCAATCTAACTTGGCTATGGGATTTTCAAAGTTAATGGATGGATTTGTTGGGCTAATGAGATGCTAATATTTATTTAATACAAAAGGATCTTCATTAATATGTGTTCATATCACTTAATAGCACTGCATATAATTATCTGAAATATTAAGGTTTCGCTCAGAAGAAAATACCTTCCATTTTAGCATTTTTTTTAGATTTTAGCAAACAAAACATTTTGAATCTACATATATCAGTAGAGTACAAATTCTCAAAAATCAGTACTTACATGTCATATTTAAACAAACTACATATGTTCCAACGTTTCATCCCTTCTACTCAAAAGTTCATTGCTGTTTTATTGCTTTCGCATTAGGAAATAAAATCACAATGTTAGGTAAGAAATGAAGCAAACGTGGAAGGGTTGGGACAGACGCGACTCGAATGTATAGCGTGCCGATGTTGATTTGTTAAGCAACGAACTTGCATACAAATGACATGGGGTTGTTGCCAATCTATTTTGAAGTAAGTTGTTTAAAACATCTGAAACAATTTCATCATATTAAGAGTGTGTAATAACCTATTTGTTATAAACCTTACCGCGGGGGGTTGGAATCTAATAGGCGGCCGGCCGTAAAAACTATAGCCAAAACCTATACTGTATGGACTCCGGTAATTGAGTGCCGACCGTACATAGAGTGGCAAAAGGGCACGGCGAGGAAGATTATAAATATTACCTATTCACAAATCAATTCTGATATTCCATGTACAAATGTTTGTGAAGTAAAACTGCACCACTTTAAACTGTTATTAAGTTAGTAGTAGTAATACTACATTACGGAGTAGATTTTGAAATCTTTGGATTTAGGCGTAACAACTTGTTAAGCTGATTGAAACTAAAGTTCGTTCAATTAACTGTAGTATAACCGATTCCAAATTGGTTTATCATTACTATAGTGAGCTTTAAAAGCTTTATTCGTATCCATTGAAAGCGATATGAATTAAAAACATTATGGTTTCGCGTCGACAATGGCACGCGCCGCAAAAACATTGCAAAACAAATTGAAACCGCCACTGTGTCAGTGATCAGCTCGCTGAGTTTTTATATCTATGTACGCTATGTTTTGTTAGTTTGTAAAACATTTTGCACGAGTAGCTTTTGTATAGGTGCAATTTTTAATTTTAGTGAAACATTTTTGCGTTGTTTCGACGATGATTGCAATAATATACAATATTGTATAGCTATATTATAATCACCATACAATTAGCGTTCTCGTCATTTACTCCAATCAATCAATGGACTCCTTTAACTTGACCAGATTGTCGGTACGTATTTTGCAAGGCCTGTCCATGTTGCTGCAATGTTATCCAATCACACACAGGGCCACAAATTCCAGTTAGATTTTATTTTCCCTCAAAAAATTGCAGTATATGTCGGCATGCGTTCAGAAACATACAATTAAAGGGCCGACGCTCGGCGGGGGCTGACAAGAACCCCCGCGGGACAATCACGGAATGCTTTTATTTTCCTGCCCACGCCGCATTTATTGCCTCATCAGTGTTGGTTATGTCTGGAGGACGCAAACTTTTCGTACATTAGTTGCAAAATATAGGTACAAAAGTATTTACCCATTCAAATGTTTTTATCTATATTAATATTATAAAGCGTAGGAATTTTCTTGTTTGAACTCGCTAATCGCTCGATCAGAAAGGGGGACTGTCTATTAATATAGATAAAACTAAACTTATGATAGTAACCAGAAATTCTAACCAAAATCTTAGTATTACGATAGGAAACGAAAACCTTGAAACGCGTGTACGAGGGTATATATATCTTGGTGATTGCGTTAATGAAGAATGGGAATGTGATGAGGAAATCAAAACCCGAATAGAAATTGCCCGAGCATCATTTAATAAACATCGACATTATTGAAATGAGTAATGAGAATTTTCGTGTTAATAATGAAGCTTAACCTTACTACTTCGGTATATAATTGTAGTAGAAGTACAGTCTACTAACAAGTAAGTTTAATCTTTCCAGTCTATTGAACGTTTCCTCTCAACGATTCCGATCCAAAGTTCTTATCGCGTAAGTGTTACATCGGATTAGGAAGAGCGACGCCAAATTAATGTTCGTGTTTTTGTACCAACATTAGGACAAGCGATCATTCATTATTGATGCCAATTTATCTTCTATAAATAAAATTGTATAGGTAAATAATTCACGTAGTATTATTATTTCCCGATGTATGTATGTATGTATATATGTATCTAGTATGTCTGTTGTACTTGTTACCACCTGTTGCGTACATGGCTTGAACGATTTTGAAGAGTAAGGTGTCAATCGAATCATACTCGTCCCCAGAGTATCATAGGGGTAAGGTAACTCGGACTTTTTGGTTTTTTAAATTACCTATTACTTATTTAGTATAGGACATTTAGACGTTAACCATCAATTATTGTTTTCAAGTTTTACAGTTTAAAACAATATTTACAGCCTTGTTGACATCGCCGTGTAAATTATATTACTACTTGAATTTATAATTCCCTATTGTAACCAAATATCGTTAATCCATACCTGATCATGGCTTCAAAGCACTCGGATGTCAGCAGTCGAATTGGTTCGTTAATTGCGATACCCGGAGCGGGTGAATCGCCTCATCAGTGTTGCTAATTTGATTCCAAGATCATGCGCATAAATCACGTCGTCAGTGATAATTAAGATACCATTGATTTGATTTCTAATAATAATTGACTTACAAATTGTCATAAATCTATTTAAAAAATACAAATGGAGTAATGTCACACGACATTGAAATATATGGAGACAAAATTAAAAAAACGCTCCAGCATCAAAATGAGTGTTGCTACGTGAGGCATTTACTTGATTTCTGGTTGCTCGAAGAAGAGAAACGACGGAACATATGTTATATCTGAGATAAGAAATAGTTATAGGTATGAAAGAAACACGAAACACACCTCCCTTCTTAGCTTGCTGTGCGTTTCTCTACTATAGGAGCCGACGATGCTAAACTTGTACTTCCTTGAGCGTTATGGGGACCTATTGGTCTATTATGAAAATTAAATTTTAAGAAGGAAAAATGGTTATATGACATTTTTACATTAGCGCTGGGGTATTTTTGTTACGTTTTTTTATGTGAGAAAGTGGCAAACGAGCAAGCGGATCACCTGATGTCAAGTGAGCGCCGCCCATGAACATCCGCAACAGACAAATGCGTTGCAGATGCGTTGCCTACCTTTAAAGGACAAAGGAGGGCCATCGGTATAGACAGGAGAAAAGGTTATTCCTTTCCCACGTTAACCCCCTCCCCATACTATCCTCTTCCCCTTCCCGTCCTATCCTTATGGGGAAAGGGTGGGAAGGGGAAGAGGGCTAAAATTAGGCCTCCGGCACCACACTCATCACACGAAACGCAGAGTACTTCTACTTCACGCCTGTTTTCTGTGAGGTCGTGGCATTTCACCGGTCGAGCCGGCCAATTCGTGCAACAGATGTTGTTGTTGCGGGCTTATTAAACTTTGGAATATTAAAGTCGACATGTTATCGTTGAACCTATATATCCTATAAAATAATAAAAAATTAACTGCGCTTGATATCCAGGTAATGGTTTTGTTTAACAAGTTTGCGATCCCTGCCCGTCTTTCCGTCGCGCTTAAAACGACAGATTATATAAATGCACACTTATAAATATGTAAACAACCCTTATCACAATCTTTCGCGCTCGAGTGTATCTGATGATCGATTCTTTTACAAACTAAATAGGCCAAGCACGTGGTAGAGCCGCGTGGATGCCTAATTTGTGGTGTAGGGTACTTAATAGGTTCCAAGGTACCCCTCGATATGTAAATCTGACGCGCTTGAGGTTAAACAGAAATGCTCATTTCAGCTCCTCTACCATTAGCTGACTCATCAGCTCAATTAGCGAAGTCTAACACGCTGCATAAGAACTATAAGCGAACTGTATATAGATAAAAACATTTAACAGTGGTAGAGCCCGCAACAACATCTGTTGCACGAACGAGCCTGCTGGACGTTGTCTGCGTTTCGACCGGTCAGTTAGGTGCCGGAGTCCTAATTCTAGTTTGTCCCCTTCTAATCAATTTGTAACATGGAAAGGATGGGCAGGGGAAGAGAATTTGACGTGGAAGAAAATGGGTCGGAAAAAAAATCTTTTTGCTTATCCCTTTTTGCTCATTGGCTTGTTGCAGATGCCCATTCGTTGCAGTCACTTAATATCTTATGAATCGCTTGTTCATTAGTCATCTTTGTAATGAAAAAAAATAATTAATAAATTCAATGTTAAGTTTAGATTACACGAAGCACATTCTGTTAAACAGTTGTACATTATAAAACGAAAATGAATGCCGTGTTTAATGCTAGAAAAAGAAATTAAAACTATCCAGCTGAATCTGTACGGAAGTAACTATCTCAGAGCGAGCAGACATTACGTGGAACTATTCCAAAATGCTCTGCTCTTAAGCCAACAATAATATTTTACATTCATTTCGTATTCACGGTCTGAATAGTTTGAAATCACTGTGGACTTTAACACACTTTTAAAATTAAGAATGAGTATTTCCGTAGTAAGAGTTTAAAGAACAGCCATTTTCAAAACTTATTTTACAAATGTTTAGTGTTGCCCTTTTAAATGTAATTAAAGTTAAGTAACAAAGTTTCATACGAATTTATCTTATTTTAAATTTCTCATTATTCTTAATCCAAATAAATTTTTTAGGTATTTTTTTTAAATTACTGTTTTTTAACATATTCCGGCCAACTTAAGGGCTTTATTACATCCGAATGACGCAATACAAGCTACAAAGAATAACAAAAACTGATATGAATCGGTCTGGATAATTAAATACTGTTCTAACTGAGCAAATTATTTACGAAACGACATTTCGTATTTAGAGTTATGTAACGTAATGTGAAGTAAAGTCCAAAGAGGCGTTTGGAAAAAATACTCGTACTAAAATAAGACTTTATTTAACCATGTTCAGAGGTAAGGTTAGTAGAGTGTTGATAAAGCCGCGTAAAAAACAATTTTCTTTTGTTTCTCGACTTCCACAAGATGGCGTCTGTTGTAAGAATGACTCCTCTTCAGTTTCGGAGTAGATAATTGTTTCAAATTTTCAAGCAAAAAGCCTACCAGCTTATCAGGAGCATAGCACGTTTAAATGTAAAACTAGAGTATTCAATCTTGAGTAATTCTCATATAAAACCATAATTGAAATAGTTAACTTGTTGCTAAGAACACGAAACACAAAAATCTATCATTAATGCTAGTATAATTTTAAAATGGAAATGGTTGATAAAAACCGACTGAAGTTAAAACAAAGAGTCTCAAGTATCAAAACTACAGTAAAATGTGTTTCGTAAGTGATTCATAACACCAAAGAAGGTTCCCACACGGATTTAACCCATCTCATTCGGAAATTTTGTGAGTCATATGAGATTTATTCGAGAAAATAATACTGAATATTTTCTCGAGAAATTGATATAAGAGATTTTCTTTCTTTACTAGTTTGTAAAAAAAAGTAAAAAGTAACCTTTCTTATTTCATATCCAAATGTTTAAAATATTATACATTGGGAAGTATATATATTGAATCTGAAAATGTGAAGAGTGCTTGCCTAGAGTTTGGAGGACTCGTCGACTAAATATCCAGATAGACTACAAATTTGAACTAGTAGGAATCAATAAGCTAACCGTTACTGCATGATCACCGCTCCCACAACAATATCCCCAACCATTAGAAGAAATACATTCCTTAATAATATATTCTTTGACAACCCTAATGAAGGAAAAAATTAAGGAACTGATGGGACGAAGATACTACCTTCATCTCGCTCATAAGACAAAACGAATATGCATAACCTGTATGTAATTTACGCAACTTTTCAAGTCAAGTAGACCCACTAATCAGATTATAAATTATTGTGACTAATCTTTACAGGGATAAACCCTCTCAATAACGATCTATGAGTCAACTCGTGGTGGAGGCTGCCAGCTTTGCTCCCGGTTCAGGGAGGTGTCGGATGCGTCACGTGTCGCGCCACGTCGTCGCGCCGTCGCGTCGCCGCTCTCCCGTTGCACGGCGACCGCCCCGAGTTAACTACCCCCATGGGTTTGCCGACCTCTGTACTTACGCGTGTACTAATCATTTGTATTTTTATTGTTCTGCTTAAAATATAAATATACGCTCACGCCCGTAAAACAGAGGGGTAGGCAGAGATTATCGATTTCCAAAATGTTCTATTTTAATGTCATGGTAATGGAGTCAATATCGCAGTATTAAAAATCAATATGATAAAATTAATTAGAATAAATAAACAACATTTTTTAACAAAAACAAAACCGACTTCAAGAAAACTATATTGAAAAACACCTAATGCAGTAAAAAGTATAAAATAATTTTACGCAAGTAAACATAAGAATTAATTCTTAGTCATATTTATTTTTGGAGTTGGTGTCAGCCAAGGTAGGTACCTAGGGGCACTGACGACGCGAGTCAAATCATCGACAAATAGAGGCTACAAATGTTTTAATGAAACATGTTGTTGCTGAACTTTTCATGCAACGTGTTGTTGTTGAAGTTTTTATACATATTCAATATGTTGTTGTTGAACTTTTCATGCAATATGTTGGTAAACTGTTCAAGCAACATGTTGTTATTGAAGTTTCATACATATGCAACATGTTGGTGAACTTTTCATGCAACATGTTGTTGAACTTTTCATGCAACATGTTGTTAGTGTACTTTTCATGCAACATGTTGTTTTTGAACTTTTCATACAACATGTTGGTGATTTTTTCATGCAACATGTCGTTGAAGTTTTCATGCATATGCAACATTTTGTTAAACTTGTTTGCCTTTAACTGCTCTCCAAATTAAAATATGTATTTGAGTCATTTACGTGCGTGCGTGCGTCATTGACGTAATTTAGGACACGTATTTAGCCCTTTCCTAGTGACTCTACCATTTTAACCCACACAGTGTGGCACAGATCATAAATACGTCGAATATTTGAAGAAAAAAGGAACAACACACAGTGAAATGTGCAGGAAAACATCACTTGCTTATTCGACCTTCTTTGAATGTCACAACAAGACTGAAAAGCTCGCGTCTGCAGATTGTTTTCAACCTTGGCTCCATGCATTGTAACGGGCACAATAAAATACTGCATCCGAATGTAAAAGAACATCGCAACGAAAATGTGAAGATCCACTGAACGTCTAGACAGCCTATGATGAAGAAAGGATGGGTAAGTCTCGATACTGCATTAATAAAATTAAAAGCATTTTACGCGTCGTGTCTTCGTACTACGCCTTTGATTTGGATGGAAATTTTAAAAAGATTAAGATAGTTAAGAAGTCCAGAAACTTGAAATATAAGTAATCTTGAATTTCAGCGAAAATACCAAATAGCATTATTTCCTGAATAAAATACCCGAACAACAATTTAGTGCCCTTAAACTTAGAAAACGTGAAGAGTATGCAAATGGAACGTCTATTATTATTTTTAGTGTTTTAGTTTAAGTACATTGAGTCTTAAGATATAAAATAAGGAAAAGCTTGCAGAAAGTTGCGCCACCACACCAATTTCATGTTTGAATAAATAAAATAGCGGCATTACACGATTGTCGCGACGGTCGTTAGCTTAACTTGCAAACAGATAAAACTAATAAAAAATATGGCCGAGTAACTCAAAGGGACATATAAAAACAAGATTTAACGTTTCACATTTCTGAAAGCTGCGCCGTTTTCCGACGCTGTGTACAATAATGATTTAGAGCACGTTCTCTGTTTAATTAACACGTCGTGATAAATACGTGTGACTACGTTCATGTGAGGCTCTTAACTATATGGCTTAACGTTACACTTCTACCAACTCCTGCGGAAAAATATAGAGATAATTTTAACTACTTGCAGGCTTAAAGGCAAACTTTGAACTTTTTGTTTTCACTAAACGAACCTTATATTCTTTTTTTCACAATATGCCATTCTTTTTAAAAGACAAATCTATTGATCGGTTATTAGATATCGTAAAGTATTAGTAAAAATACACTTATAATTTTCATATTTGGCTCAAAAGTGGCTAATGAAATCTCTATACAATTTATTTAAACCGCTAATGGTTAAGGGTACGTACTGCCGATCATGAGGTCATAAGTTCGAATATAGAAATAAAATAAATATCAAAAGAAATACTAATAAATTACTTCAATAATCTAATATTAAAAAAAAAACTTTTTAAATCATGTATATATTTATATCTATAGTATACATTTTTTAGAGGCAGAGAATACATTTTTTATGGCTGACTTGTCGCTGTTTGCCTAGGCATCTACAGCTACACGGGGCAGGCGACAGGGCGCAGAAGGCACCTTTTTTTTCCCGTGGAGAAATGCCTACGCATACCACCCTTGGGACAAGGGTGGTTATGTCGGACTTGCACCGATTAAAACCCCACGATTGCCCTCATGACACTTTTTGTCAGGAACACGGGAACACTTTCGCACACTACCGTGTCCTGACGGCGTTGACTCGCTGCGAGTTCTGAAGCATATTCCCAATTCCCTCTTTGGATTAATACGAGCAGGGTTACTACTTGCTAAATACTGGGCGGCTAATATCAGAATCGTCGCCCAGGCCTCTCTTATGGGGGTTGGAGGAGAGCAAACACTCCTTCGGCGCCCAGGTCTCCGGCTGCAAATCGAGACATTGGAGTTTCTCTCACTGTCTCTTTCCGCAGTCTCCTACCGCGACATCACCTCTTCGCAGAAGGTAACACCGGCGCTCCACGACCTCTCGCTAGCGTGCAGAAGGCACCTAGCCCAAGTCTCTTTAAGAGTAACTTAGCTAGAGCCTCGGCTCGGGCCGTTAAGATATCAAATAAGTTCCTCAGCCTAAAATATGATGGTTTAGGCTGAAAGTCAAAGATAAGGATAAGGTGCTGTTACTTAAATACAAAGCTCCTTTGTTTTAACAGTAGCGCACTTTAAAGTCAGACTTTTATGTCACATAATCAATCATAATTATTTCAAAATAAATACATGATATAAACTACGACTACTAATACTTTATAAATAAGTAACTTATTTTACTTATGTAACTTACTTAACTTATGTAAATGTATATATTGTTATTGGAATTATTTATTTACCTACGCTTTGTTAGAAAAGCTTAAACAACTCAGATAGTGCGGCAACGATGCGCCTTTGTAAGACATAATTTTGTTTTACTAACGCTAAGAACTCAATTTCAATTTTATTTGAAATACGCAACATTTTGCACACAAAACAAAGCAATTGATTTTGAAACTATAAAACACGATGTCATTGTCAGCTCATTTAATTATACATAATTTAGGTCGACACATAGTGTAATGAATACAAAAAAGAATTTATTTTAAAGTTAAATAAGATCAAATCTAAAATTATATTATACAAAATAGTATTTAACGGTTGCGAAGATATACATCTGAAACAAGCAGCGATCAGGACACGGGGTGTTCTCATTATACACGCAGTCTTTATTATATTTATATCACCTTGAGTTGTAGCTCAAACTTTTTCGTTGACAGGCGGTTAACAGATAAATTCGGTTCCATACCCCATACGGCGTTAATCTTGTAAAAAATAGTATTTCATCGGTTTTCCTTTTTTTATCTAGACAAATTTTTAAATCTAATGTCTCACATTGCGGGCACCATTAGAGTTACTCAAAGGGCAATGGAGAGGAGACTGCTCGGAGTCTCTGTGCGAGATCACATCAGGAATGAAGTGATCCGCAGTAGAACCAATGTAACACGCCGCCTGTATAATGGATAACCTTAAATGGCAATGGGCTGCCCTCATTTCTCGCAGAACGGATGGCCAATGGGGCTGAAAAGCCTTAGAATGGCGGCCACGTACAGGTCGACTCAGCATAGGTTAGCCTCCCACAAGATGTACCGCTGATCTGGTCAAGGTTGTGAGAGCCCACCGGATTAGGGTGGCACGGTATGGCGATCAATGGGGGAGGTCTACGTCCAGCAGTGGATGTATGTCGGCTGAAACGTTGAACAACGATAAATGTCTCTCGCAGATGAGCGCGTACAGTGTATAATTTATGTCCAGCATATTTATTGCAAGCTCTGTATTAGTATGAAGGCGGACTGAATAATTTCCGTGGTCTTGCGAGGAAATGAAAGACCTCTTATAAATTGGGAACAATAAATCCCTTCCTTGAACCTACGTGGTACTTTTCACATAGATTAAATTGTAAAAAGTAGCATTATTTCTCATCACAATCTTTCTAAGCGAAGTTTTACGTTATAAGTGTACATTCATACAACATACAACAGTAAACATAGAATTTAGACTATAAGCACCCATTTCATATGTTTGACCTGCCTGTTTAATATTATGTTTTATTTGGGAAGTTTTCTTTTGTTTTAAATACATATTTTTTTACCCATATCATGTGACATGACATACTGACCCTATGCCTATAGGAAACCAATTTAAAGTATAGCAAGGAATACAAAATAAGCAAGACTGTCTGCAATATACAATTAATTCAAAAACCTTTTTATGTAATGTTGAGTTTCAATTACGTATATCAATTTCATGACAACCGAGCTATTTATTCCACAGCGAAGGAAACTGTTTCGGGCCATTTGCCAATCTCTAATGAATTACGAACGCCTAATTGGGAAATGCGGTTATAGCATTGTTGAATATAATTCCAAGCCGCGTTGCTTCCCGCGGACTGCGCTATGATGAATAATCATTAAACATTTCCATTACATTCAGTTATGCGTACACATATATAACACACGAGCGCCCCGCCCCGGCTTGTAGTTTCTCCATACAAACGGTCATCCTCTACTTTCGACCTTTCTCTAAAGGTCTAAATTCGTCAGAGGATGAATTTAGACCTTTGATCCTATTCTAGTCCTTGCCTACGTAATAATAGAAATTTCTTTGCTAAATTTTTAGTCTCTAGGCTCAGTACATTGGACTGTCCGTCGGGTTTTATCAAAGAAGCGAACTTCAAACTATTTTTTTATAACGTGGAGTTAGAGTTAATGTGATCTAAGGTAAGGTATGTTATTAAATTATATCTCCTGTAAACACTGACTTTCATAATACTCTCATAAAGAGAATTTAAAGGAATTATTTTTCCATTTCTCATTTAATCCCTCTTGGGTAATATGTTACAAAGATGTTGTTTAAACGTAAAGCCAAAAGATTTTCTCTAATACAATAGAATTTAGGGCCCAAAAGATCAGATCTTTACTGGTTCAAAGAGAAATAACCTTTAGAAATCTTTGTGTTGTTTCAATGTATATTTGATTCCATTGTATTATTAACCTTTAAATCAAAAGGTAAATAATACAAAGGTTTCTTACTTAATATTATATTTTTTAAATGTATTTCGTATCATTTATTTATTAATTGCTTGACCTTGAATAAGGCTCATTACTTATTGCCACTGAAAATAACATGACTGTCTGCCAACAGAAGGTAGGCAGAGATTTATATTTCTAATATACTCATGTTAGCTAAGCTTCAGTTGCGAAACAAAATCTGTACTAGATTATAGAACTTCATTTGTATTATATAATTGTCATTTCGCACTTACGATCTTGAATGTGTTATTCACTTATATTTATAATATTCTGATATTATCGTTTCGGAACATTTAAAAAAGCCAACTACAGTTATTACTGTTGTGTTACTACACAGGAAATCTTAAACTATTAAAATCTGGAAGCTAATAGCTTATCTTGAATTTTAAGAGTAAATTTAAGTTTTAAAGATCAAAGTTTACTGATATTTTCTTAGTATAAAATTCGATTTACTCGCGGCAGTCGGAACTTAATGACGTCACTACATTATACACATAATTAAGGACTACGAATGACTAATAAACAATAAAACAAGTCGCTGATCCATCAAGCGATCACAAAAGGGAAATCAGTTCTGGTAAATTGTTGTTCGCAAGATAAATAGTTTCGATCAGGGACAAGATTTATCGTCGCCTTCCGTGATGACTCGACACGATAGCGGAATCCATCGCGCGGCCGTATAACCGTGATAACTGATAACCCGGGATGAGGGTATCGCTATGGTTATATTGGAGTAGGGTGGAACGCGATAGAAGTCAATGGAAAATTTAAAGTGCTCTATGCGAGTTTTACTAGCCGTTACACAATTTTTTATATAAGTGAAACTAGGGGAAATATTAGCTCTTGCATCTTGTGATCTAAAATCGCTAATGTAACCCAACAAAAACATTTGTATTTTTTCTTTACTGGCTAATCAACTTAGCTTACAGTATTTATTCAGACCTTCCACTTGCCTATCGCGAATCACTTCATAAAACATAATGGCGTGTCGCTTATGTGATAAACTAGGCTTATACTACCAAACTTAAAATATGTGAGGTAGAAGTTAGGCTTACACTTAACCGCTAGTCTAAAGGGTTTTAGTCCATTGAATAACCTACTTACAACTTATCTGACGAATTAAGTCATCTTTGGTGTTTCACAACCTCCAAATAAGCTTAACTGGTAAATGAAGTGCCAAGTAACTTAAAGGTTGAATAATTTGTCACATAAAGAATTTGAATTTAAAGGTTATAATTATTAGGTAGATTATTTCTTTCTTTGACATTTGCCTTACGGTGCGTTTCTATTAAAAATAATCGATTTCTAAAAAAATATAGTGTATCAATACGTAACACAAAATTATGCATAAAAGATGCATTTTAAATGCTTTTAAGAGTGATTAAACTAAAAAAAATCATTTACGCTCTCACATGTTCCGTAATCCGTAACATCAAAATTCGACGTTGCCATCTCCTTACAAGTAACAACCAGACAATTTCGTTTGTGAAGCGTAAACTATTTTAACGGGAACTTTTATCTGTCAGTTAACTTATTTGTCAATTACTTTACTCAGACTTTGTGAAACAGGCCCTTAAGTCATTATATAAACCTACTTACAGGCTACAAACGATTGACGATGTAATTCTACTTAAGAAGTCTAATACTTAATTAACTGTACGGGGCCGAGAAATAAAAAGAGTGATTTATTGGTGAGAGGAGTTGCGGAGCCCTCATCCGTTTACGTTCTTATACTTTTTGTTTCCCTGAAATAAATGATCTAGTAGGACGATTATTCGCGCGCAGTATTTTTTTCTCGTTAAAGGACGAGGCGACGATTTGACGCTTCTAAATAAAAATATTTAACCATGTTAGAGTAAGTTCTACTTAAAAGCAGTAATCGTTATTTTGACTAGTGTAATACTAGTGACACGGTGGTAACTCCGTAATTAAGCGTACAAATTGATGACGTTTGGGTTTTGAAACTTAACGTTGTGTTAATCTTTCGTTTGTCATATCTTTATAAATAACTAGTGACCCGCCCCGGCTTCGTCCGGGTACCACTAATCATGTAGATCCGATCGCTACCAAACACAGGCTGTGCCAATCTTGACAATCCGTGTAAATTTCATCGAAATCGGTCCAGCCGTTTCGGAGTCTATAGGGAACATACATACTTCGCTTTTTATAAACTATTTTTTTCATAAAAAGGATCTTATGTTACTTCTAATACCTCCAAGAATATGTGTACAAAGTTTCATGATGATCGGTCGAGAAGTTTTCGCGTGAAAACGTAACAAACAAACTTACATTCACATTTATAATATTAGTAGGGATAATTTTTTTCTTATGATAATTTTCCCGTTGGTAACTAAATATTTTAAGATGTAAAGAGGCTCTGTGACGAGCTCAAGTCGTCTCCTTTCCTTTACTCCTAAAATACAGGCAGCGCATGTGTTAAGTTTTTATTATTACATATATTGCCAATATTCAGAGGACAAGGTCCCCATGTCATAGTACCACATATATATGATATTATGAATGCACTATAAGAATTTAAGACAACTCCTACATGGAGTTGTCTTAAATTCTTAACATAATTGTGATATATTACATTTTCTTTGCTTATAACAACTACAAAACAAATGTGTAAGTAATACAAGAAATGACCTCTGTGGTTTGGTTTTTGCTAAGCTGGGCGTGTCTAGTGACAATTACAAATCGTTGTTGAAATGTTCGACACAGCTGTGCACTAAACTTCGCACAAATCTGATCCGTTACAGTGACTTGAACGAAATTATTAGGAAACTGAATGGTACTTGCTAGTTCGTACGTTTGTATGTCGTACGCTTATTTAATATGAATGTTCATTTAATTTTATTATGTTATAGTATAAGAGGTCAATAATAGGCGGTTAAATGACGTTCCCTCGATCAAAATATCATTTCAACCCTTTGCGCTAGGTGAACCGCATTCTGGCCGCGGAAGCTCTCATGAATGTGGCGCGGATCCAAAATGAGATCCAGAAGAGCAGCAACCTCAAGGGCACTGTGAGGGGGCATCTCAACGCGGCAACAAAGGCTGTGATTGACGCGGTTGAGGGGCTGCGAGAGATCACGCCTAGTGAGGAGCAACGCAGACTCCGCGCGGACAATACTCGGCTCGC
This sequence comes from Papilio elwesi, assembly GCA_029849275.1. NCBI lineage: Eukaryota > Metazoa > Arthropoda > Insecta > Lepidoptera > Papilionidae > Papilio > Papilio elwesi. The sequence continues at coordinate 7,194,605 of CM056700.1, read as the reverse complement.
AAATGAGCTTGAGCTGGTCCGCGCGGAGCTTCGCGCGTTCAAGGAGGCATACGCTGAGTCACAAAAAAGATCGGGTGCAGCGGCAGCAACCGCGAGGACCACAGCGGAGCCCACACCGGCCGCCATCGAGGAGTTAAAGCACGAGCTTCTCCAAATGATGGGCGGCATGGTCAATGCTCGCTTCCAGGATCTGGAGACTCGCCTCCCTCCTGAGCCGGTGGTCAGGCCGCCCCTGAGTGCTGACCGGCGACAGCCGCCGCCGCCCCGTCCCAGAGCACAGCCCGGCAGGCACACTGGCACAGCAAGCAGACAGGTAGCACCGATCCAGGCCTCCGAGGCCCCAAAACTAGCAGAGCAAGGGCCCAAGAAGAGAAGAAAGAAAAAGGGGAATTTGAAACCGGCTGTCCCTTCAAACCCCCCTCGCTTCTCTCAGCATGGTGGGGGACGGACTCCAACTGAGAAAGGCCAGCAAGGGCAAATACCTGAGGGCCCAACAGGTGAGACTAGATGGGCAGAGGTTGTGGGCCGGAAGGCCAAAAACAAAGGCAACCTCTTGAATAGGCCTGCCCCCACCCCATCTGGTGCGGCACGCCAAAAAGCCGCGGCCCCGCTGAAGCCCCCGAAAATCACGGTCCCGAAGACGGCGGCCATCATGGTGAGCCTCAAGAAGGGGGAGGCCATCACCATGGCCGAGGTTCTCACCAAGGCCAGGGCCTCCATCACGCTTCGGGACTTCGGCTTGGAGACGGTCAAGCTCCGAACGAGCGTGACTGGCTCCAGGCTGATGGAGGTAGGGGGAGAGACCCCGGACGCCTCTGCTGACCGCCTGGCCGCCAGACTGACTGAGGTCATCGGGGCCTGGGCCGATAACTCGGCGATTATAAAGTGCCCTGCGACGGCTGCCAAGGCAGCCGTCAAAGCAGGAAAGCTGGCCATAGGCTGGACCATGGCCAACATCAAGGCGATGGAGGCCCGGCCGCTGCGTTGCTATAAGTGCATGCGGCTGGGCCATACACGTGCCCTCTGCCCTGCAGAGTGCCCAACGGAGGCGGAGAATGCCAAACTCTGCTTCCGTTGTGGCAAGGAGGGGCATAAGGCGGCCACGTGCGAGGCGCCTGCCAAATGCGCGGTATGCGCGAAGGCAGGTCGCCCGCACGCGCATGCGATGGGGGGTGCCAAATGCGCACCCCCTACCGTGAAGGGGAAGGCTCCACTGGGCAGGCCTTCTCCGCCGCAGAGCCGCCAGGTCACTGAGGAACTCGAGATGCAGGTGTCTTAATGTCTGGACGCCTGCATACCGAGTTCCTGCAGACCAACGCCAACCACTGCGCCCGCGCACAGGACTTGCTTATGCAGGTCTTGGTGGAGTGGAAGATTGGCGTCGCCGTTGTGGCCGAGCCCTACCTGGTCCCTCCGCAGGCAAACTGGGTCGGGGACACGGAGGGCTTGGTCGCCATGGTGGTGCCGCCCACTGCCCCCCAGCGCTTCTCTCTCAGGGAGAGGGGTGCAGGGTACGTGGCGGCAAATTGGGGAGCGGTAGTACTCGTAGGAGTCTACTTCTCCCCAAACAGGAACCTTTCGGACTTCGAGAGGTTCCTGGATGGCCTGGAGCCGGTGGTGCGGAGGGCATCGCCGGCCCAGGTCATCGTGATGGGGGACTTCAACGCCAAGTGCGCGGCGTGGGGATCCTCCATCGCCGACCTGAAAGGGGTGCTGCTCCGGGACTGGGCTGCAATGATTGGCCTGGCCCCGGAGAACCAGGGACGCGCCTTCACGTGCGTGCGCGGGCAGGGGGCTCAGTGGTGGATGTCACGTTCGCCACCCCTGCCATTGGCGCACGCATAACGAGTTGGCGCGTCCTGGAGAAGGTGGAGACCCTGTCCGACCATATGTACATTCGGTTCAGGGTCTCCAACGCACCCCGCAGGTCGCGGGTCCCGGCGGAGAGTGGTCGAGGAGAGTCTCGATGCGGACCTGGTGGAAGAAGCCGCCCTGGTCCGCGCCTGGGCGGTGGACCCCCCTCAAACTGTGGGGGCCGACTGCTTGTGATGCTGGATGAGGTCGGGAAGCTTCTCGAAAGAGTGCTGGCTTCCCGCCTCACCCAGCACCTGGAGAGGGTAGGGCCGCACCTCTTCGGGAACCAATTCGGGTTTCGGTCGGGGCGATCCACTTTGGACGCCCTGACCACCCTGAAGAAGTTCACGGAGGAAGCGGCCGAAAGGGGGCAGGGGGCTATGGCGGTGTCGCTCGACATCGCCAACGCCTTCGGCTCTCTCCCCTTCGGGGTGATAGAGGAGGCGCTCCGATACCACGGAGTGGCCCTCTATCTTCGGAGAGTAATAGGACACTACCTGCAGGAACGGGTAGTGTCCTACATAGAGAAAGGAGGGACCCGGAAAAAAAGGCGGATGGCCTGCGGTGTTCCCCAGGGGTCTGTATTGGGACCCCTGCTGTGGAACATCGGATTCGACTGGGCCATCCGCGAAGAGGTGCTGCCCCGGATGGCGGTCATCTGCTTCGCAGATGACACGCTGGTGGCTGTCCGGGACACCACCTGGGGAGGGCTACTCAATAGGGCCGAGGTCGGAGCCTCCCTGTTGATCCGGAGGATCGAGGCGCTAGGCCTCCGAGTGGCGCTCACCAAATCCGAGGCCCTTTGTTTCAAAGGGCCGAGGTGGAGAGTGCCAGCGGGGGCCTGCCTTCGGGTCAACGGGGACGTGGTCGAGGTGAGGGCCCGAATAAAATATCTGGGCCTTATCCTCGACGAGGGGTGGCGGTTTCGGGATCACTTCCGGAACCTGACTCCCCGCCTCGTCGGTGTGGCGGCGGCCCTCTCAAGGCTCCTCCCGAACCAGGGTGCGCCAGGTGTACCGTGCAGAAGATTGTACAGCACGGTCATCCGGAGCATGGCCCTGTATGGCGCGCCAATATGGGCTGAGGCCCTGGACGCGCCTAACAGGGCCCTCCTCCGCAGGCCGCAGCGCATTATAGGGCTGCGGATGTGCCGGGCCTACCGCACGGGGCACTCCCCCTTGGGAGATAGAGGCGGGAGTGCTCGCCAGAGCATACCGGGCGCGGGCTGAACAAAGAACCCGGGGCGACTCACTCGCCCCGGAGGAGCTCGCCTGCGCCCGAAGGAGGAGAACCCTGGAGACCATGGAGCTCTGGACAGACGGCCTAGCGGACGCCGAATACGGCGTCCGCACCATAGAGGCCATACGCCCAGAGCTCCAAAAATGGTGCGGGAGGACCCACGGGTCCCTCACCTTCCGAGTGACGCAGGTGCTTTCTGGACACGGATGCTTTGGGAAGTACCTGTGTCGCATGTGAAGAGAGGAGGCGGCGTCGTGCCACGGGTGCGGCGACGCGGAGGACACGGCAGGGCACACCCTAGAGGTGTGCCCTGCGTGGACTGAGTAGCGCCGCACCCTGGTGGCGACAATTGGCGGCGACCTCTCGCTTCCCGGCGTTGTACATGCGATGCTGGGAAGCGAGAAGGCTTGGGAAGCCATGGCCTCCTTCTGCGAGATAGTAATCTCGCAGAAAAAGGAGAGGGAGCGGGAGCGCGAGGGAGATCCTCGGCGCCCCCGCTCCGGCGCAGGCGACTGGGGAGTAGAAGGCGGCTTTACATTGCTGCCCTCCCTCCCCCGTAGTGGTGCTAGCTGGCGGGGAATGGGGATTCCCTGCCGGCTCTAACAGCCCACACGCCTAGGGGGGGACAGAGTGGTTGGTCCCCCCCCCCTCCTTTGCGCGGAGGCCCCGGCAATAGAAGCCGGAGCCAGCTTGCGGATGTCGCGGTGAAACACTTTAGTGCGCCCGTGGCATCTGCAACAAAAGCAGAGAAGACCACCGACAGGGTTTTTTAGTGGGTATGCCTCCCCCCCCTAGGAGGAGGAGAGTCCCACATAACCACTGCACTGTCCCCACGGTGCGGTGGTATGCGCAATGCATTTCTCCCGGTCGTAAAAAAAAAAAAAAAAGGTGAACCGCATTCGATTTTTTTATGGATTAAGGTTGTTAACGAGCAAGCGGATCACCTGGTGTTAAGTGAGCGCTATTCATATACATGCGCAACAAGCAAATTGCTTGCAGATGCGTTGCCTTAATTAGCGGACAGAAGAGGGAATAGACAACATAAAGGATATTTCCTTTTCCCCGTTAACCCCCTTGTCGTTTTGCTTTGACAACGCAGCGATGCAAAGCGTCGCGAAAATATCAAGTCGTTGTATGTATTTGTGACCCACGTTGCGGCCATTCTGTCAGCGACGACACGGTTATTGGTAGAATCATGTCAGCGTAATGTAGTCAAGCCTAGAAATTAGTTGATATTTTCCTTCGAGTCATACTTTTGATGACGCGAGTTCTTTCTTTTCGCGTTACTCATTGTAATAACAAACAAAACTCGACTGGAGTTTGGATTGGAAATATTGCAGACTTTCCGATGTTTCCCTTGAAAAGTTTTAAATAAGAAATATTGCGGAACTTTTACACTGAGCTCGGGTTTAGGTATTGAGCGCGTGTTGAAATCTTTTCGATATTTCTTCAAACTTACTGATTACTTCTAGAGAATCGAACGATAAAATGTGAAAGTATTCTACCTTTGTTTTTACCTTTTGATGTACATAACATGGTTAAAAGACAAAAGATCTTTTATATTCTAATACTTATCTATCAAATAAGTGTAAGGTAACTTACTACAATGAACGGATGAAAGTAATGTAACTACAACTTATTTGCGGAGCAACAGAGATCATACAAGATGACGAGATCCAGGCACCTGACTTCACCACTGGCTGCGGCATACTTAATCATCACATCAAATCTCTTCGCAGATTAGTTCTTAACCCACATTCAGTCTGCTTCTAACAGCTTGATATTATAATAGTCCGATGACGGGATATTTTAATGAATGTCTCAGATTTCCCTCATAGGATGTGTCAGAATGCAGATTGTAAGGTCATCCCTTGGTCACACAAAATGTCCTAGGAGACTAAGGAACGATCATAGCTTCAATAAGCATTTTACATTACATTTTTATAAGACCAAAAGTAGAACTTTAGAACTCTCTGCAGGTCTAATCGAGAGCAAATCAATTTCAGTTTACAAACATGTTAATGTTAATGCTTCTAGTCACTCGAATGACATTTTGAGCGGACATTTAACAGCTTGCTAGACAATTTTGCGTTGATGAGCGATTCTGAAACCGGGCGTATGTATGTAAAGAGCAAAATTTATATGAAATCTAAGTAATCTTAAAACGAAATAAGTTAAAGCAATATTTGTATTGCTTACCTAAGCAGATATAATATGAAAAATGATTGACCCCGTGTTCCTTCGCTTTCTTTTGTTTAAGTTACCTTACACCTCCAAGGCTTTTAGTTCAAACTAAATCAATTAATAGCCAATCGAATCAATCAAATTATAGCTATTTATGCTGTACTAAGGTAGGATAAAGTGATTTAATTCTTGGTTATGGAACATTAGTCAACATACATATAAATACCAGTATATATACCATATAGTATTAGTACCAGTCTACATACGTCCCACTTCTGGGCACAGGTGTTCTCTAAAGATAGTTATGGAATAGTTCGCCCGTGTCTAGAGTACAGACGTCACATAACTTTGAAATATCTCCACTCTGTTTTGTTTTGAAGCTAGTACTTAATATATTTTCATAAGGTACGATCTATTTTTTCATGATTATTTTTAGTGCAAAAGATACAAAAAATAATATAAAATTCAGACAAAAAACAATATATAAATAAAAGAAATACAAATTAGATGAAAAATAAGATGTTTAGTTAAACTCACGTTTGTTAACCAGACGTGAGGAGCCTGCCAAAAGTTATTTCACACACGCGTTAAGTTAATAAAAAGACGTCGTGCACGTTCTCAGACAAGTCTGAAAGCAGATATTGATTACCGTTTTACGTTACTCTTAAAGTTCCCCAGCCGTGAAGGTGGCAATAACTGTGGACCATCTGTGCCGTTTCTCCCCTCCGTAGTGAGATGACTTACCCGTACTCTGGGCAACAATGTTCGTTTCTTGTTAATGTTATTAATTCCTTATCAGATATGGAAGAACAAAACTTTGAGCAGTATTAAAACTAGTTATTCGTACGTCAATTTATAATAAGAAAGCTTTAATTGTCTTGTGTCCGAATCGCTATTGGACTATTGTCATTTTTTATAGCAGCCAACTATAAGTATTGTATTTCAATAGAATCTGGGATGCGTCGCATTTTTACAGAGTGACGTATTAAAAACGCTACCTTATGGTACAACATTCTATAATTATAAAAACTATTAAAAAGCAATGTAAAAGTATTCGTTTTAAAGTAACAAATGTTCTGTTAATAACTAATCATGTAAAATGTCTTCCGAAGAGATATTATGTGAGAAAAAAAAGGTTTAATTCAACTTGAAAATATTTTAACCGTACTGACTCTCATGAGAATGACATTGTATCGCGTAAAATGTTTGTTTCCTGAGGGATTACAATGTAGGCCATTAGGGAGTTGCCGTCACTCGGTCACATCGCGACGGCTTTTAATGTAAAAGCCATTTGATGTTAACGTGGACGTGTCATGCGCCAGCCATAATCTAGTTATGGATAACAGTTTTTTTATTAATAATTTGCGATCCCTTAACATCCCTTGCGGTGAAACTATCTAGTATATTCAAAAAAATTATACGTTTGCAATAGTATACCTCGGGACGAGTAAAACATTGAGAGTTCATTTTATATATAAAAAACTAAAAAGAAACGCTTAATTCCCATCACATGAAGTGCAAATTTTCGAGTCAATACTTTGTTCACAAGTGAAAATTACAATCCTTTATATAAATAGAAACAAAAAGACTAAGCTAATAAAATCGTGTTAATAAAATAAGTAGTTAGTAAGCTGTTTAACAAATAGTATGTAATTTAGATGAAATGTCTCATGTCGGATTCCTTGTAAGTATGTCTGAATGCTTCATGGAGAAGTTTTTATCAGTCGTCTGGCGAACTTCGCTCTATTGAATTCGCGACCACGATATATCATTTCACGAAATGAATCGATCAACGTCTGTTCTTTAAATGCCGATGCTTTTTGGGTTTTCTTCTTGCAAATGATGACATTTTATTTGAACACTTATGTATATTGCGTTCAGCAAATTGAGCTATCTGGCATTTACTTCGACTACGTATTAGATGTATTATTTTTTTATGGAATAAGGCGGCAAACGAAAAATCGCATCACCTGATGTCAAGTGAACGCTACCCATAGACATCAGCAACAAACAAATGTGTTGCAGATGCGTTGCCTACCTTTAATGGATAGAGGAGGGCATAGACAGGAAAATGGATATTTGCTTTTCCCTGTTAACCCCGTCCCCGTCTAATCATCTCCCCGTTCCCACCCCATCTTTATAAGGAAAGGGTGGGAAGGGGAAGAGGACTGAAATTAGGCCTCCGGCACCTCACTCACCAGACGAAATGCAGAGTACTTCTACTTCACGCCTGGTTTCTGTGAGGTCGTGGTATTTCACCAGTCGAGCCGGCCAATTCATGCCACATTCGTTCGTTCCTATACTCGAATTGAGTTAGTGGTCAGTGCGATTCAAACGTAATGCCGGAAAACAGTTTTCTTTACCAGTAATGAAAAATCTGAAAACTACATGGTTTAGCTATAGTGTAACTGGTGAGTGTTGGCAAGGAAATAAAATATAACTATATTTATGAATTTTATCCTTGGTAAAATTAGTTTAATTACCATGTGTAGTATTCGCATAAATAGAAGAAATCTTACGAAAAAAAAATATAAATATTAATTATTAAATGCCTGATTTTTCGGTTATTTTGACGTTCATATTTTTGCCTTATTTCTCAGTATTCTGTTAGGCCTAGGTCTTACTAATCATCAAACAAATCGATATGTGTTTCATTACTATACGCCGAAATTTGTGGAGAGCCTAAATCGAACAAAATAACTGTCACTTTCGGCTTCGTGAAGGAATGTTTAGTGGGCGGTTAGGCAAAAGCCAGTTAGCCGTAATGATTGCCAACCTCCAACCACCACCACATTCGGGCTATAAAACCTATTTGTTGACACTAAATTACGTGATGTCTACTATATCTATCTATCTATCTATATATACAAAACTATATATATATATATATATATATATATTCTACTGATAAACTTGTCATAATATAATTGATACTGATGTTTACGTTTTATTGTAAAAAATACAATTACATACTTTTATCCTGCAAAGTGATTAATTTATTTATTAATTAATATTTCTTAATTTATTTACACGTGGACGAAGTCGCGGGAAACAGCTAGTATATATATATATATATATATATATGGTCTTCTATACCACATTGCCGACCCTTAATTAATAATCTTTTTTCATCATTCAATGATAACTTATTTTTCGTGATAAACGTACAGTTGTAAAACGAAACTAGAATAAGAAGTTCCGCTTAACTTTTAAAAGTTAAAGAAAAGCTTAAAATAGCTATATTAATTAGTGAACTAACTTGGTGAAGTGTACAATTATCTAAATACACATAATTGTTGTATTTATACGCATTATTTTGATATGTCGGAGTACCGAAATTGAGCAATGGAGCCTTCTTTCTCAATTTCGACATGTAAAATGTGAAACATATCGGGAAAGCGGAAAATTCCTATGAAATATGTTGTGTCCCCGCCTCAGGCGAATTTCATAAATCACGTCTCAAGGTGATATCGAAAATATCCGATACCGTCAAGTGATTTTTTTCTCATTGGATATTTATACCGAGATAAGCTTATAGTGATGTGACATGAAGGAATTCTCCATATTATAAATTTAAATGAAACTTACACTTTGCACTACTCACAGTTTTTATTTCATCTTATGCATGTTAGATTACTGCGGTAAGTTACGGTCTTTTAAAGTGAAAATTTCATTAGTAAACTTGTGATAATAGTCAAAACGTCGAATTATCCAGAAAAATTAGTATGTCAACAATATGCCTCATTACGTTCCAAAAACAAAAATTTTAACACAAACCGACTAAAAAAAATATATATTTAATAACAAATAACGCACTAAATATGTATACACTAATTTTATGCAAGTAAACATAAGAATCAATTCCTAATCAAAATTATTTTTGCAGTCTGCGTCAGCTAAGGAAATACCAATATACTAGTATACCTTAAGAAAACTATTTTACAAATAAACTTTATACTATACCAGTGACCAGCCCCGGCTTCGCCCGGGTACCATTAATTATGTTGATCCGATCGCTACCAGACACAGGAACCCCGTGAATCTCGCGTGGACAGTGCCCCAGTGGTAGTTATAGACCTACCTTGAATTGTAAATGTTTAGTTCAGTTCCAATTTGTCGTCAGTTTATAATACCGCTAGTGAGATTTTAAACAACTTTACGGTGACATGTCTAAGCACATAATGTGCACTAGAAACAGAAATAACCCACATCGATAATAGAATGTGCAAATTAATTATCAAAGTGGTTTGCGTTACATAATGCATTTTCACTGAGAAACTAGCAAATTTAAAGTAAGTAAGAAATTCTGCCACCTTTAAATTTTGTAGTAGCGAGCACGTATTTACGGTCATTAAATGAATTAGAAGCAGTAGGAGAGCGGGAAGATTTTATACTGGTAACTACAAAATGTAAAAACGACATACTGAGAGCATAATAAAACCTAAAAAATCTGATCTGATCAGATAACTGTTTAAAAATATATATTCATAGTTGTAATATAGTCAATACAGAAGAAGCTCGATTGAACCGAACTATTTGTTGTAATTAGACATTCGCATAATCGAAAGTCCGGATAGTTAAATTTGCGAAGAAAAACGTAACGTACGTAGTCTATATTACGTAATGGTGTAACAGTGTTTCATTTTCTTATGCATTGTATATACGTAGATACATATTTTTTTATATTACTAAAGTATTGCAATCTCAATTAAGAAATAAAATATATAGTTTAATTTAGATTAGAATTAGAATTAATGATTGCCATTTGGCGGTTGGTAGTCCTTCCTTTGTGTCTGAGTTGTAATGAATACATGTTTTAAAATTATTCTTGCATCGTCAGTATGGGCTTAGATTTTAACATTAAGTTAAGTATTGAGTTTCGCTTTTGACTGTAGGTGAGTTGTACTTTTAGTATGTTATCATTTGTGAAGACATTAATACTAATAAAGGGCTATATTAAGTCTATGCGCCGTCAACGACTACTCCTGACTCCGTTTAATTGTCATGTGGGCTTGAAAATTAAACACTGATTGACTGATTACGTATGACGAATGAAGCTGTCATTGACATGGAGAAAATGAGAAATTATTTAAAATGGCGCTGTAATTTGTTATGATGATGAGAGAGATGGAGCAAGTGGTGGTTTTTTTTATGAGAGCATCTGTAGGTCTTTTCTTTCGTCAAAAGGTATGTCGAGTGTGATCATTAGTTAACCGTTACTACATGTCGTTCCTATTATAAAACAAAAGAGTATAGTAATATATTTTTTAACTTCAGTAGGGCCGACAAAACAAAACCGACCCCTTACCTGCAGCTTCTAAAACACATACATGCCTAGATACTGTCTTTCGTAAACGAAAGCACTCTTAGTACCAGATATCTGTCCTGAAAAAATTGCGTGACTTAGCAGCGACAGTAGGCTCACTTCGACATAACGAAATTAAGGACTTCTGTAAACATTAATTTTATAGGCATAATGCAAGTATAATACCTGTGCTTCATATAAAAGGTTTTCTAAATACCCATGACTCCCAATTAGTTCGGATAATCGATGCTCTACTATATTGTAAACATAACAGATTTGATATCAACTGTTTGAGAGGTGATTGACTAAACTTCCACAATAAGAAGCATATCTAGGCCTGTCCCTTTCTCTAATTTGTATTTTGCCCCTTACAGAAGTATTTTAGTCTTTGAAAACATCACTGGAAGATCTGTACTATTGTGTACTACTTAGGCTCTATTATCAGAGTAATTTCAGACACTGAATCGGGAATGGATTATGTGCTTGTATTATGACCAGCATGTCAATATTTAAATTTTTTTACGTTATAAGGTGGCAAACGAGCAAGCAGATCACCTGATGTTAAGTGAGCGCTACCCATAGACATCCGCAACAACCAAATGTGTTGCAGATGTGTTGCCTACCTTTAATGGACATAGGAGGGCATAGACAAGAAAGAGGATATTTCCTTTTCTCCGTTAACCCTCTCCCCGCCCAATCCTCTTCCCGTTCCTATCCTATACTTATAAGGAAAGGGTAGGAAGGGAAAGAGGACTCAAATTAAGCCTCCGGCACCACACTCGTCAGACGAAACGCAGACTACTTCTACTTCACGCCTGTTTTCTGTGAGGTCGTGGTATTTCACCGGTCGAGCCGGCCCATTCGAGCAACAGATGTTGTTGTTGCGGCCTCTACCACTGATACATATTTATTACCGGAAGTACTTATTATATATGTTATTGTTTTACGAAACCCGATACAGAGCAATGGAACGATATCAGAGCACGAGGGTCTGTATCAAACACACGGATGATTAAACAGAAAACGTGTTTAGAATTATTAAAGCAAACTGTTGGATATCCATGAATTTATTTAAGACTCAGTCACAATAGTCGAGTTCATTTATTCGCATTTATTTTATTTTTTGTTTTTTCATCATCGCATGTTTTTTATTTTTCTTCCATTTTGACATATCGTATGCCGCAACGTTTACACTGGCTAGTTTTTGACAAAACGCTAAAGAAACTTACAACAACGGAGTTTCAAGCATTCCTGAAAATGCAAATTGATATAATAAAAGATAATATTTGCACAGGCAAGACTACCTCAATATGATATCAATAAATGTTTCATGAGCAACGTCTTCACATTTGTAATAAGATTTATTTTAGCTTGTGTGCGTTGCGCAAAGAAAGCATCTTCATCCATGAACATTAGGTGGCTCTGTGGTCTAGGTACACATTCAGCACTGGCAACCATTTTGAAAATGAAAGATGCAAGATGGCGGAGCACAGGCGGTATAACTGGGACAACTAGAGACTCAGTCTAATCTCTGATGCATACGGCGAACGGCGATGATACCTCAAGTAAGTGCTTTACTTGCTTTAAAAAGACAAAACATTGTTGGCTTAATTAAACAGGACGACATTCTTTTACATTTTGACAAAATAAGTTTAACGTTGTTAACTATTAAAAAGTAATATAGGAAATATAATTGAATGGTTCGAATTAAAAGTATTACTACATTATGAAGCCCGAAAATCGAAATTGTATTGTGACAAGCGAAAAACAAGCTCACTTCAAATAAAACAAAAGGGCTTTGCAACTACATATAATACATTAGAGTACAGTTTAACAATGCTGCGTAACAAAGGGACCTAGCCCAACTACCTACTAAAGCGTTTACTCATCGTTCAGGGCGTTTACGAGAGAAAGGTGGCCGAAACGGGTCGTACACAGAGAAAATTGTTTTCCTCCCCGAAAGGCTTGAACCTAGTACCACCCAACGATATTATCAGCTACACCATTCAATTTGGAATGCTGTGAGCAATTGGGCTCAAGAGGATTACGCTTTGTTTTCCCTGTCGTATTGTGGCGGGCCGGCCGTTGTTTCTAATTGTACCAATAATCCAATTATAGGTTATTATGTTCATTGAATGTCGATTTTCGATGCTTGACATAATTCTATTATTGTAATTCGTGTTATTTATTTTTCTCACAGTTTGGTGCGTGTAACATAGTTAGTAGATCTCCAATCATTTAAAATTCACTCTTGGCTTATGATTCGCAAGGGAAACAGTTTTTCTGTCAAATAGGATCAGATTTCCATAGATTTTATGTCTGTAAACTCTTCGCGCTTTTGTTATAGGAAAGTAGGTAAAAATGAAGTTCAGATCAAATAAGTTCAATTAAACTTTGTATCTATAAACTTAATATCGAATATTGTAAGCAATCACCAATTCTCTAAGTGCTAACTACAATTTATCTTGTTTTAAATAAATTAGTTCTCGAGGAGAATTTCTTACAATAACTTACCATTAGTGAGTTAAAGCTAATGACTTAATGGAGAGCTATTTGTACTTTGTAAATTGTCTGCAGAATAGGAAATTGACTTAATTCGAAAAAGAGTAATTATTATAGTTAAATGTAATTATTTTTATACGTTTAATATGATAAGGGAAAAACTTATATTACAAACTTAGTAACTTATCTGTGCTGATTATAGTATAGTATAGAGCAACATATTAACCTTTTTTTATTTAAATACTTATTATATTCATTAAATTAAAAAACTAATATTTCTTTTAGCCATTCCAACTAAGCTTGTATGTGATATAATATTTAATACTTAATAGGACAATAGTCCAATACTAGATTCGAACTCACGACCTCGTGTCCGTAGTCCGTATCCTTAACCATCAGGCTATTGGGACTTCAAATTAAATATACTTCGGATAAATATTGATCAGTTGCCTAGCTGTTAGAGGCTCTGGGGTTTCGTCTCCCAAAATACATATAAAAAGTTTGTGTAGTTTTTGAAAATAACAGAATAATCGGTCGTTTTGGACAGGCTCATTCGCTGTACTATTCGAATTGAAGGAATTTAGTAACCCCATCCTACCTTCCTATCCCTAATAGTATTCAAAGAAATTAAATGTAGAAAATGCAAATCATGATTAAAAATCTTCAGTAGTATTTCAGTTAATGAATTTAGCATTAATAAATCTGGTGGCATATTTGCAAAGTTTCCTATAAAAAAATAAGTGAAAAAACAACGAGGTTTTCCAATTGAGTCCGTTTGTGTGCCCGACTGACAGGAGGGTAATGTTTTTCGTAGAAACATACATAGGTGTGTACATTTTATGAACATATGTATAAAATGTATGTTCGTTCCATTGCGACCTCGTGTAACCTAAACGGTTTGGCCGATTATAACGGTTTGAGTATGTTTCAAAGAAGGTGTTATTTGATTTGATTTGTATTTTCTTTCTGTGTACATGTCATCAAGGGGTACAGTCAGGTTTCATGTTTTTATTTTAAAATTAACTATTGCGTGTTGTGTCCTTTAACAGCAAGTACCTTTACAATGACTTTGCTGAAGCACATAGCTAATAAATGCGTCATAAGAATAGTACAAATTAACAATAACAATAGTACAAATTAGAATAAATCAACAAAAAAAAGAAAATATACATAAACCTAAACGACACGAGGGCGATAAAATCCATCGTTTACAAAGGGTAAGTGTTCTATTTGTAAAGTGATTAATAAATATCTTTTAGATTTCAAGATTTGACGATTTGAAGGGAACATTCACAGGGCAACGATCTTTCTATAGAAGTTAAGGCAAGAAAGTTAAAGACATTAAACTTGGACAATATTAATAACATTTGGATCACTAGGGTATGATTTTCATTACGTCCATTTCGAGCCGACAAACGCTCGGCCTCGGCGCCGCAGATGTTCAATATAGATATTAGTTTCCAAAAGGACGAGAGGTCGACTGTTTCAAAATTTAATTAATAAATGATGGAAGAGAGAACCAGCAACAGTGTGTTAGGATTTCTGTAACACGCACCTTTATTTTTTAAATAATATTGAAATTACACTAGTTAAAAGATTTCTTAAAGTAATTAAAATCCTATCTCGTAATGTAAACAAAACAAAAAAAACACTTCAAATGTAAAAATTATATAAAAATATTAACGATCCAAAATTTGACGATGCAGCGAAGTTATGTTTAGGGATGCTGCGATGCAAAGTACTAATTAATTGAAACAGATTGCTTCACAGCGGAGAAGAATTGTGTTCTACCCCTTCTTATTACGCGTCATTCTTATGAGAACCTTCATTTTTTGTAACAAGAAGCGATCTTTAGGAGGGGGACTGCCTTTCTTATTCATTGCCCTCGGTATGGCGACGCAAAAGGTGTTTTCAAAGCCAGAGACTATGTAAAAGAATCCTATGCATTAGTTGGACAATACCGCTCTTAAGTGGTGGTGGAAAAATACCCAAGAATTTTCCATCCTGCTTTTCTTTAACGCTCGATAGTTATAAATCATGCTTAAATTGAATTTCCCAGAAACGACAGGTGGTATTTTTATTATTAGGTTTTTTTATTATTTATTATTATTAAGACATAGAAGATAACTTTTCCTGTCAAAATGCCAAAGGGCTTTTTTGTCTACGCATATCCATTGCGGGATCAATTACCAATATCGTGTTTACACTACGGTAGTCAGCAGACGTTTCTGATTTTGTTTCTACGAGTAGTCGAGGTTGCTGCATTGCTAAAGCCTTAGGATAAACTTTCACTTCAATTACTTCAATTACGAAAGGATGGGTCACAGGAATCCTTCTTACACTTAGATAAAATAGAAATCGATTCGCGTGTGACTTTAACAGATTATCGTCGGATAGGTTGAAGTATGTACTTTTTCCAATAAGCTAATAAGTATTTATCGTACTTTGATAATATGTTTTTGCTCCTTTAATACTTTTACGTATTACGTTTTAAAAAGGTTCATTGTTCTTCTCTATATTAAGCGCGAGTTAAAAATTTCCGTATCTGCATACTTTCGATCCGTTTTAATGGCGACGTAACGACATTCCTGTTGAACTATCGACTGCATTGTTACAGGCTCGGGCTCTAAAAATAATCGTGATGTTTACGGTCTCATACGCGTCCCGTTCCTGAGCGCGAGCCGACTCGAGCGAACGTCTAACGCCAGTCGTCAATCTAACCGCTAACTGACAGTAGGGATGCGCATTAATGCGTAGAGTTTCGTTTATCACTATATTAAAGTTTTAATAGTTCGATAAAAAAAGTTTACGATTTTCATCGATTTAAATTATCGATGTTAAGATGACGATGAAAAGTTATCTGAGTTGTTTTTCTGTTCTTTTGCTTTTATCCAGTTTTAGGGGTGAGTTTTTTTAGATTTTATTTTTGTCAGTGTTAACAATATCATTATTTAATTTAAATCTTGTCAATATGGAACGTTTACAGTTACTAACTTTTAAGTTTATTTTTTTATGAAATATGTGTCTTTAGGTAAAACCTTACATGTATATAATTTAGTACACCTTCTATTTAATTCACTTAATATTTCTGATTATTTCCTTCCATGGAATGTTCACAAAAGTATGCTTCTATCTGATTCTTGTTTAAAATAATAGCAAAAAGATGTCGTCTGGAATACAAAATTGGAACATGATACGAAAAGTTACAATACAATTTTTTATTTAATTAAATTGGGATCCTTTTTCAATTAACAACTAAGAAAAAAATAAACGGGTAGTGAACATTAAAAAAGTTTGTTATAATTGGCATTAATTCCTTGAAAATCTAAGACAAGAGTGAAAATAAAATACAGGAAATGAATTACAAACCTTGGTTAAAGTACTTTGTAAAAGTACAATATCATGTATTATATTCCGAAATAAGTTTATTTCACTATAATGCTGACTGTCTAAAATATATTTCTTTTATAAATACTATTTAATATAAATCATATATAATATTTAAAGTATTTTTCATAAATGCATTACGCAATTAGCGGATAACCGACATTTATTCCTGGGTTTCCACACATAAATTAAATAATAATATCTTGCTATAAAACAAGATTTGTAACCCAGTTACATGAAAACGAACGGACCTTTTGGCACCTTATAAGTCCAGTGATTTGCTTGATATTTTACTTTGAATGGATTGTGCGACTTGAAGATTATTTTACATAGAATTAGCTGACTGGATGTGCAGCAAGCAGCATCAAACGATCGCTGTTTAAGATTTTCACATAATTTGATAGTTCGCTTTCTGCTGTATTGATGTTTTTAGTTACTACGTATAGCGAGGACCTCGTTAACGGATTCGATTTATTATTTTTCGTACATTAAAACGTTTTGTACGGGCTTCTAGAACAGTAATATATTATTTCATTAAAAATGTAGTCTATTTAAAACAGCCTATTGTGATTCATATTCCATTTGAATGTCATTGTCATATTTATTTAGATAATTATCTGTGGTAGGTACAACAGGAAATTGCGCGCGAACCAAATATGTCTCACGTCTCCCCATAGCCCTGCGTCAGGCGTCGATGTATTATGTATTTAAAATGAGCATGTATTGTTAAGTTAATTGGATTCATGGAGTGCCTGGAGCCTGTATTGAACGATATTAAAATTGGACATAGTTTTAGCTTACGTTCTTTCAGATTCGAGCTGTGATAATGTATAATGAACTAGTCCTGGGATTGAATCTCAGTACAGCTAATTATTTTTCGTCTTTCAGATTTTTAAGTTTAAAAGAAACTACGTAATAAAGGCTATAGCTTTAGCTGTATAGAACCGGAGGTTGATTTTGAGGAAGGAGGTTGAGGAGGATTGTACTAAGCTTGGTCCGACTTTAATAAGTAGTATAGGTTTTGTACGTACATACATATTTTTGTACGTATGTGTATTGCTTATTCCATTTTAACCTCCTGTAGTCTAAATAACTTGACTGTTAATTTTTCTTGTTATTCTTGTCGTACACAGTTCACTAGTGTGCACTCACTCGATAACTCAGATGAACCGATTTTATATAATTGATTATTATATATTATTGCTTAACGCCCATGCCGTTATAACTTGTAAGCGGAGATTGATTTGATATTTGTAAGACGTAATGTGGTCAAAACATAAGCGACAAAACTTAGGCTAGGGGAAGTGCGGGCAAAGTGAATTACTTACTAAATATTATTTAAGGTTAATGACTTGATTATTGGTGACACAAAAATATATTATGTAGTTAAATTTGAAGTTAAGTTTGAAATATAACAGTTCATACGATTCAAAAAATCCTATTCGCTTACAAACGCCGTCCATTGAAACGCGTACAACACGATACAAGGCGCGTGTACCAAACGGCTATTTGTTGCGTTCGGTCACCATCTAGTTGAGCTCGTTAAATTCATCGTGACGTTACCAATTCCTAAAATGATGTCCGCCATATTGGTGTCATGGTGGCGACAAATTAATGTAAGGGTTTCTATACACTACTTCCAGCTGTATTTGGGGCGACAAGCAATTAAGAAGGGAGGGGAAATCTGTTTGAAGCTCGGATTGAGGATTAAGGAACATCTTGTCTTAACTCCAGTTTTTGTTATTAAAAATACGCGAAAGTAATAAACACATGAGATACTTTTGTTCCATCTCTTAAGTCAGTGAAGTCACACCTAGCTACCTTATCTAGCTGCTCTATAACTTATTTAGCTTTCGGCCTGGCATGCCTGGCCATGACTGCGAATGGAGTACGTAAAAAACAAAACTTCTGCAATAAAGTATTATTAATAACCTTTAAAATTGTAGAACAAGTTTATATTTTACGCACATAAACTACGAATTGGATTAAGGTTTTCATTTTGTAGCTGCAACTGCAGGTTAATCAGCGTCCATCTAAATAAAACGAGAATAGCCGACACGCTCTCGTCACGGGTAAGCGTTTAATTGAATGTGCACAAAACAAGTGCCGCTATGTTGTCTTAATTAATAATGCCAGTTATATTTTGTGTAACAGCCAAAAACTTCTGGTTTTAACACGCTGTCATAAGTTTGACCTACATTTTGTTGTTAATCATCAAACATAATTTTCACCGACTTCAAGATGTCCAAGTAATTTGGAAAGTGCTAAGGGCTGATGACTGAACGTAGTTTGAAAATGTTGTCCTATTGTCGTGACCGCGATCATCACGACTCACATCGTCATGGGCAAGCTATTGTTGGTGACCATTCTGAATACGTAAGAACACTGTTTGATAACAGTCCGCCTGGAGTACATTTATTTATTGCTTTTTCTCTGGTCCCAGAAGAAGCAGAAACCGACCTTTACTACAAAAGTAGTCACTCAGATGACGTATTAATATAATGGAATGACGCATCATGTTTTGTAATCGACATTCGCGATTCGAAATTATTTCCCCTGATAGGTTGTCAGATAACCTAATCTTTCAGGAATAAAACCTAATATTTAGGTTTTAATGTGTTATCAGAGAGACGTGTTGAAATTTCTACCAAAATAACACATTGACCGGGGGCGGTGTTTGGTTATCGTCGCCTTTTAAATTGACTGCTCTGGCCAGAGTTTCAAATACACTTGACTTTGACTTTAATAATAATCAACTACACGATCTTTCAATAAAGCGAGTTCAATTTCTTTTGTCTCGTGCCACACAAGGAAGTAATGTATCATTTATTCAAGGCTATTATATTCCCATTTAATTATGTCGGTGTGATAGCCGGCCGATCGAGTGAAGTCGTATACAAATGTTACATGAATACGTATTCAATTAAAGCGAAGAGTAAGATCAACATTTAACTAATATTGATTTGATCCTTAACTAACTAAATCTTATTTGAGTATCAAGAAGATTGTAACCATGAGTTTCACTTAACTTTTTATGTAATAATTTTTTTAAGAAATTGACTTGCTAAAATGTATGCTGCATGAAATACGAAGCTTAGGCTTATTAGCTCCATGAAAATATTAACGTTCCTATATTATACTAAAGTTTATTGTACGGTTATAAAATTCAACATACAAGAATTTTAAAGACTAAACAATGTACCGCAGGATATATTACTAGTACAATTATTGCCAGTATCAAATTCCATTTCCATATATACCTATTATAAAAACGCTAGTTGTAGTGTCTGGATCTAATTTCATACTGTGACAACAACTGGTGATTAATAGTTTGTGAATTCTATAGTTGTTAGAGCTATGCAAAGGCAATGTTGCGTCAATTTGCTAACAAACGATAGCGTGAAGTGGAAATATTTATAGACATTTGGATATTCATAGGAATATTTTTTTTTATGTTATAAAGTAGCAAACGAGCAAGCGGCATCTGGAAATAAGTACCCATAGGCATCCGCAACAATCTAATGAGTTGCATATGTGTTGCCTACCTTTACGGACAAAGGAGGGGACAAACAGAAAAAAGGATATTTCCATTCCCTGTCCATCCGCTCCTCATCCGTCAAATCCTCTTTCACTTCCCATCCTTTCCTTATCAAAAAAGGGTAGGAGAGGGAAGAGGACTACAATTAGACCACCGGCACGTAACTCATCAGACGAAACGCAGAATACTTCTACTTCAAGCCTGTCTTCTGTGACGTCGTGGTATTTCATCAGTCAAGCCGGCCCATTCGTGCAAAAGATGTTGTTATTGCGGGCTCTACCACTGTTAAAATGTGTATAGCATAAAGTGCCAAAGAATAAAAAAAATTACAATTTAATTTAATCGACGGTTGTCAAGTCTGAGCTGAACCCTATTTAATATGATTGATCATATATATTTGAGCCAACTAACTCACATCGAATCATAATTATTTCTCACGACAAACTTTCATCCCCTACTTAAAGCCTTAAGGGGAGGAATTTACAAAAAATCTTTCTTATTGTTCGACTACGTAATAACAGAAATCTCTTTGCGAATTTTCAAGCTTCTTGATCCAGTAGTTTGAGCTATATATCAGTCAGTTAGTGCCTTCTTTTAGATATCTAGATTAGATGATAACTGATTTGACCACGATTTTCGATTTTTGTAGGCACACGTTTCTTGATTTTTAAATAAAGTTTTTTGCCAATGTTTAGATTATTGTGGGCTGTGGTGGTCACTTTAAATTGGTAATGGTAAGGCCAGTAAGTCAAATACTAAAATAATTAAAAGATAAAAGTTTTATAGTTCATTTAGGTGCATTCCATTAATTTAGCTTCGGTAGTTACAGTAAAACCGAAGTTATACTTGTACACGTTATGGGCAATATGACGGAATCTTCGGCTATGGACGGAATTTTTATTAATTTCAAAATGTCGATTTTAGTTTACCTACGAAAGCAGCTAATACTTCAATGTGAGAGTACGCGAGGGCATCGCCCCAAAATGTTTTTCAATGTGCTAATTCTTTCACTTGGGAGAAATAACCTTAAATTGCTGGGGTCTGCTCCGCTCTCGATGCTCTCCTGCTAACGAGACGATAATTCGGACAGGAGGGGAGGGGAGGGGAGGGTAGGAGTCCGTTTCCTTGGGTATTCTCGATATTCAATTGCATCGTTTGTTTTTGTTTATTTAGGAACTCAGATGTTTTTTACGAAAAAGGATTGTACTCAACTTTACTTAATGAGATGGTTAAAAGGTTAATCACATAAGGTATATATACGTGTACTCGTGTTTAAAGTTATAATTGTAATTCATGAGCATAACATTATTCGATATGAGAAGAGAACGTGGTTTCATGTCTAATATCAAATGTGCAAGCTTAGCTTTTTATATCGCAGATGTTATAACATACAGAACAACATTGCTAACTTCTAGGCCAATTGCTGTATTTTTACAAGCAGAATAATATATCGTAATAAATTTGACCTTGTATCAACTTGCCTGCTGGAAAGGAATGTACGAGTGACAGACATACCGCTTGATTCCCGACACAAATTATATTATACATCGTCAAAGAACCGTTGAGTCGTTTCGCTCAAATTGCCGTAAAAAGTCGGTATCCTTGCTAGGAATTGTCATGTTTTATAATAAACGTGATGTCACATCTTAATCTCTTATTACCTCTGACTCTTTGAATAAGTCAAGTTCATAATATCTGAGTCAACAATCAAGATCGAGAATAACCAGGTACACGTACTATTCGTACGTACAAAATTGCACTTATATTATTGCCACCAAGCAATTGTGAACGTCATCAGTTTATAATAATAGGCAAATTATAAACTGCCAAAAATTGTGACCTGAACTGAATATTTTCATTATCACAAACCCTAAGGAAATTCAGTGTGACTTACTGTCCATAAGAAAATTGCAAGGATCTCCCTCCTATAACTTCAAAGCCTTAAATAAATAATTGCTTCAGTATTTATTGTTGTTGATAATTATTGTTTTTTTTTATTTTGAAAGGCAATCATGATGACGGTGTGTCAAGTAGCGTTAGCCTAAACATTCAAACTTAACCGAAACTTTTTTAAGAGCGAACTGGGGTTGCACTGTTCTTCTTAGAGCAGTTTGTCTTCAAAAGCCCGAACCAGATTTCTTCAATTAGTTTCGGACATTAGGGTTCTGATATAAAATTTAATACCAAATCTGTTTGAAATTAATATTGAAATTAAAAATAACAGTGACACATGTGTTTGAAGACTTACTACAATCTTCTCAATAAGCTTAACTTTTTGAATAACGTAATTATGTAATCAACCACTCTTCCGCTAGACATCACATCCTGTTCTTTCTTTTAAGAACGAGATTGTCAAATGAGGTAATAAAACGTATTAGGTGACTCCAACGAATGAAGACATAAATGTTATAATTTATTAAATTATCTTTAATTGTAAATACATTTTTTACGTATAATTAATTGAATTCAGGGCTAAATAAGGTGTCAAGGCCAAACTATGTAAGGCTTGCTTTTTATATTAAAAACCTGGTCGTTTATCACCAGATAAAGTTCCTCTTTGTATCACGGTAAATAATAGTATTAACCCATGCCGTAATGCAAAGGATTAATAAATAACAAGTCGATTGATTCTAGAGAGGTCTGTGTCGTAATAATTAAAGCATTTTGTTTGATCTTTTTGTACCTTAATATGTTACATGATAGATTTATGTTCTTATTTGGATTTGCGCGACCCACTTTAATAACTACGCCTTAAAATTTGTTCGGATAATAAAAAGCGATGATCTCAGTGTGACGTGCACATGGTAAATTATTCTTATTAAAAGTTTATGCGTTGTTTACTTTTCGTTGGTTTTATTGAGTCTGTGTGTGGTAATTCATTCATTCATTTTGTCACTAAAAACAGATTTTATTAATTACACGGATTATTTACTAATAAGTTTTTGTTTATCAAAATTTACCTGTATTTATAAATAATACCAGAATTCTCCAGTGGTCGAAATTCGACTATAATTCCCTTTAGTTTATTTTATGTACGGAAACTTTAGCTGTGCAAAATATCACACGCCTCCGTTCCGCATTACTCTTAAAAGTCTGTTGAATGATTTCCCTTCTCGTATTTATTTATAGATGTAATCTTTCTTTGTCGAAAGGCTCACTCTGTACATTTTTTAATTTAAACCGGTACCGGCCGGCTAGTGAGAATCGGCGAACTTAAACTGTCCTTGCAAATAAAAATTATAATATTTTTTGGTGAATTAATAATAATGTTAAATGTTCATTAAATCTGGAGTACTTTACGGCACTCGCACACGTCCAACTTCTTATAGAAACATTATAGACGAAGGTGATCGATTATTTTTATTTTGTTGTATTTTCGTAGTAAGGGCATAGTTGTTGCCATACTTCGACACGGGCCCGTAGATTGTTGTGATTACAAAAATTAGGACGACCCTCGTCACTGAGGTTTTGCGACGTCGAGTGAAACATTATTAGCTAAGACGTGAGTTATAGAGTTTCGGTAAATAAGTGAATTATTGTTTTTTTTTCAAACAAAACTTAAATATAACTTAATTAATATCTCGGAATACCGTAAATGTTTTCTAATATGTAGTGGAATCTACCGAAGCTTGTAGGTAGTAGAATTTTGAAAGGATGTTTATGTCGCTTCCTCTGGCTTTTTACTCATGTCTTGGAAATAACTATCCATACTGTTTTCTCTTTTGTTCGCTAGAGAAAAGAGAAGGCATTAAACTATTCATATTACACATTATTACTAATTAACCTCTACCACCCGCCGTGAATTTTGAGTTTGATTGTCCGCTGGATTCCAATTATATATCAACGTTTTACTTATTGGTATACATATTATATATATTTTTTTTAATTACAAGTCATCTTCTTTGGGAGTATTTATTACATCGCATAGACGTGTTATTAATTGTGCTTAGATTATAAATTCTAAGATCTGTACAAATTCTCATAATTATCATTGTCAAACAGTCTAAAGATCTAAGACAATTTTATACTTGACTCGAACGAATTATACTTTATTTCTTACAGAGTGTGCATCTTGTTTCACCGAAGAAGAAACGGAAATAGCAAAAATTAAATCGGGAACATCCTTTTTCCAAGAATGTAGATGTGACGAACCGGACCCCACGGGAAAGCATTTAAAATGGTTTGACATAAACGATCAAGAAATTGTATCATTAGGGTAAAACTGATTTTAATTGATTTCATAATTATGTTATTTGTTGTTTTTTCCTAAAGTCAATGATTGTTATAAGATCAGGTACGAAATCAAACATATATACGGAATGGCTGGACGGCGCCTTCGGATTGTACATTTCCAACGTAACTAAATCTATATCTGGAGAATACAAGTGTGTGACGATTTATAATGGCCAACAGTATACGAGGATATTTAAGGTTGAAGCTTATGGTATGTTACATAACTACTAGACACAATACTTTATCATTATTCGAAGTATCAACGTATTTGTTGAATTACCCACAGATCCAATGTACTTTGTTAACACGGCGGAGACACAGTACGTTATCAATGGGAAAGATGAATTAGTTGTCTGTGAAGCCCGCGGTGAGACGGATCCATTTATAAGTTGGCATAAGAATGAAGACGGCTTTATTCAGGTAATTAAAATTTTATTAAAATAATTTAACCTAAAATTCAAAATAAACAAACTCATTAAGGTTTCAATTTAAAAAATCTTTTGTAACGCTTATAACGAACTATCTCTTTGATTAAAGATATCTGATGATGACAAATACGAAGTTATTGCCTCAAGAGGACTCGTAATAAAAAATGTCACAAAGGAAGATAGCGGCGTTTACAAATGTACGGCATTGGATCTTGAAACTGGCGAAGGTATTGATAGAGACATCAAAGTTGTGGTAATTAAACTTTTATAATATTTGAATACATCAGTATAACATCATTACAGAAGTACATCAGTACACCTTGTTATGTGGGATTCGTGAGATAAAGTGAAGTGAAATTGCGTAATATGGATAGCTAATGTTAGGAGGTAGTGTGAGAAAAAGTTATTTCGTGAAAATATTTTAAATTTACTAATTTTAACCTTTGTTTACAAAAATCCCATCTTGCTCGAAACAATGTATATGTACATAATATGTATCTACTCTTAGGTATTGATAAAGTGTTGTTCAATTAAGAAAGTATTGTATTCTCAGGTAACGTACATGCCTACAATACTCGCCCTGATACCTACGCCGCAAGCGACTGTTGTTGTTGGAGGGTCTTTGACTATAGAATGCGCTGCTAATGGAATGCCCCATCCTAATTATATGTGGAGAAAGATTTCAGAAGTTGTAAGTATAAATTGGTGTGCTAATTTCAAACAAATATGCTACTAAGCTATCATAGAAAAGGACTGGAGCAGTCTGTCTGTAAATATGAACCACAACAGACTAAGTCACTACAAAGTATTGAGACACCAGAAACTCACTTGTTAGAAGGAACTCTGACATGTAAAATATATTACATTTGCGTTGGTACCCTAATTCGTGGTACATTCTTATGTATTTTAGCTAAATGATTTTAACCTTAAATAATTAAATTGATTCGTAAATAAAGTAATTTTTTATAATGTCCTAGGTTTCCTTTTAAGTTTTTAAATAAATTTACGAGAATTATATTCTGTTAGGTTTATCGATATCATCTCAGCGCTATATATATTGGAGATAATTATAATTAATTTCAGGAACCGGCAGACGTTAACGTGACTTGGCATGAAATTGCAAATAGCATTATATTCGATAGCGTAGTCGCAGAAGATAGAGGCGTGTACGAATGCACCGCCCTCAATGAAGCTGGGAATGCAACTAAATTAATTAGTATTGACGTGAGTAGTAATATATAAATATAAGCAGTCATGCCCTTTAATCCGAGGCAGATAATACCGATTTCCGTTTGGCGAGATCCTGGCACATCTCTTTTATACATTCATGCATGTTACACATACATGCTCGTCGGTTATGGGTAATCTTAATAAAGCTGGCTTAAGTTCTCCTAGAACGACCACCACCAATATTTCCATTAATTATTGCTACATAAATTTATCTTGTCAATCTTTGTTCATTCATCCTTTTAACATGACCGAACCATCGAAGCATACCATTGGCAATTTTGGTCAAAAACTAAACTTTCGTCGAAAACTTTAATCCGATCGTAAATTCTAGGTATTAGTTCCACCGGAAATCACACAATTTAACAATGTCACAGTAATCGAAGGTCAAACAGCTGAAATAATATGCAGAGCTACTGGAAGACCGAGGCCTAGAATTGTAATGACCTTCGAAGAAGACGTTGATGATGATATCAAGGGGTATGCTATTTTGATCGGTATACTTAGAAACTTCCATTGTAATATTCCGAAATAAACTTTACTCACTATTACGTTATTTTAGCAACTTGTTTACACAAATAGTCAGAGATAACAAACGTTATAACGGGGATGATCCTATCGCCATAAAATGGTTATTAAATACACGTAAAAAAAATGTTGTTGATTTCTTATGTTCTGGTTGGGTTTCGATATCAGAATCCACGTACGTATGTAATTTTCACAACACAATCGACAAGACGAGTGAGATGTTCAACCTATAATAACTCCTTAGCGTATGTGTGACAACTGACAATAGACCGTTACGATGAATTTTAATAAAGAAAATTTCCTAACACGTTTGTACTTAAGACCAAATCCTAAAATTTGGGGTCATATATATTTGTTATTATTTTCTTCTTTTAGAGTGTCTTGGAACGAATTGAACGCAAGTGACTCCGAAACAGTATTTCAAGTAGCACTCAGTCAAGCATATATGATCCATCAGGGTTTCTATATATGTACTGCGAGTAATGATGGTGAGAATTACATTTTTAAATTTTTATATTTATTATATTTTTACGCGAGGTGTTTAAGATATGGAATATTTTAGATTCTATTGAGAAAAAGCAGAGAATGCTAAATTTTGTATCCTACCAATATGTTACAAATACAGTAAATGAAATATTAAAAATAGGCCTTTTTGAGTTTTTAGTGATTTTCATCAATTGCCATATTCACTTCGTTGTGATAAGTCTCGAATTAAGTAAAATTACTGCCAGCCGGATTGCCTGACGCCAACACTCCTCGGGAATTTCGTGGAAAAAGGACTGCGAGTTAATAATGACTACTTTTCAAAAAATAAACTGAAAAATTTAATGAATTTTTCTTGAAATTACAAATCAATGAATAATATTTTCCCTTTATATTTTTTAAACAGTCGACGTGGCCAATGAGACAATGTATATGTCTGTGTTACACAAGCCGTATTTCGAGAATTTATCCGAAACCTTGTGGGCCTGGATCGGGAAAACTGTAAACTTAAGCTGTACACATGAAAGCAATCCTAGTTCTCAAATTGCTTGGCGGTGAGTAAATACAAAAGATATGCAAATGTATTAAGTAATTATCTATTTTCGTAAATTTTGCAGCAATAGATAATATAAAGGACTAAAGCTTACAATATTTTAAGTTACAACTTAGACAATAAATTGTTTAACTTTAAATTACATAGTGAGTGGTTACATTTTATGCTGCTATTAAAACACGTGGATCGGTTAACTAAAGCTAGAATCTTCACAGTTCACACACTAATTCAATTTCCCTATACAGTATCTTTAAAATCAAATTATTTTAATTCTATTTTTAAATTCAATTAAAGTTGGATGGGTGAATACATCTAAAAATATGTTACATGTAATATATTACGATTTAAAATATTATTGTTTCTAATGAGAATTTGTGTAGATGCCAGCTTTAGTTAACCGACATTTTTAATCAATATATTTAAATACTGTTCCTTCTTGTTTTCTCGTCTAGAGAACCCTCTAAGCCAAGGTTTATATAAAGCTAGTTACCCGCAGTCAAACTGAGTAAGCAGTTTTGTGGGGCATGGTTTAAATGAAAGTGTAACTAATAAATATATTACAAAAAAAGGTATTGTACAACCGTCGCATTTATAAGATTTAAAAATTAAGTTTTAACTTATGTTACGTTTTGGGCTAGGTTCCAAGGAAACGATGTATCGACAACGGACCAAGTTGAAATAAACAAAATTTTAGAAGAAAGAGTTAAAAATGACCCTGGATACTTCATGCCGCTTGTTATAGACAAGCAAACGTTCTATGGAAACTATGAATGTTCAGCTAGAAATGAATATGGGATGAGTACAAAAACTATTACACTACAAGAAGGATTTGTTCCACCTGCTATCTTAAATGTAAGTCATGTTATGTCATGTCATGTATGTATCTTTACATAGTATAAAACAAAAGTCAGACAAAAGGCAGTGATAGAGCCCGCAACAACAACATCTGTTGCACAAATGGGCCGTCTCGTCCGGTAAAATACCACGATCTCACAGAAGACAGGCGTGAAGTAGAAGTACTCTGTGTTTCGTTCAATGAGTGAGGTGCTGTAGGCCTAATCTCAGTCCTCTTCACCTTCCCCCTGTGGTGAAGCTCAATATGTTTTCAATATATAAACGGGTATAACCCATCCGGCAATTACAACAGATAATACGGTAACACAATATACGGCGGAACGAAGAATGCCCAGTCACTTTTTTCATACCTATTTTTGAGTGCGCGGTACACTGCTGTCTGCAGCCACTCAGGGTGTAGGCCGCATCTTGCTCCCTACTAATGATCTCTTACTGATAACCGATCACGGTAATACTTTCCTTGACAGATGCAACTGTCATCGTTGAAAAAAACCCGCTATATGCGGTACAGTATGCATGTTTACACAGATATATAGATTGGGTTTAATAAATGTTGCTCTAATTTAATCAACCTTTGTTACCTTAAAGTTTAGTTCGACGGGTTCTACTATTCAATATCGGTCCATCGATTTCCAGGTAACGATAGTTGAAACAACGCCAACATCTGCTACGTTCGCTATCATGGGCCCCGCTGAAGTAAATGGGCCGGAGGTAATCGGCTTTACGGGTGAATACGACGAATCAAACAACTATGATATCACTGATATCCATAGCAATAGAACTTGGTCCATACATAGACCTTACAAAGTGGACAAATTGAAACCGAATACAACGTATTATATCAAGTTTGCAGCTGTTAACGACGTTGGCGCGGGCCAGTGGAGCGAAACTTTGGAATTTATTACTCTAGAGACGTAAGTTTTAATAAATTTATATACAGAACTTTGCACCTACCTTTTAGTTGTACGTCTCTTGAAAGAAGTACCTAAGTATATATTAATACGATTCAGTTTCTTGATCCACAAATAGATATAATACATGTTTTTCATCGACTAATTATTCGACGATTCGACAGACAGAACTTAACGTTTAATTTTATAATAATAACGAGAGTACACACACACACATTCATATATTAATTATTTTTTAAGGATTAGATAGATTTAAATTAACGCGAGTGAAAATGTGTTAATTGAAATCACAAATTTGTAAAATGAAAATGGAAGAGGCGAGACAGGCGTAAGCTTAAGAGCGAGATCTTGTCATTGTGATTATTGTTATAGCCTGCAGCTAAATGCGGCAGTTTACGTAATGAATGGCGTAAATACTATTTATCTAGATCTAATTAAGAAGAAGGTACGCCACGCCTGCACGCTCTTACCGTTAAAATTAAATAAACCTGATGTTTAGGTATATTCCATTGCGGTTTTGTTTTACATTTCTCTTTGATATTGTTAAATTACTAGAGTGGTTCTTATATTTATATTTCAGATTAGTTCCCGATAGACCCGAATGGGAAACGCAATCTGAAGCCATATTATCTACAAGTGACCGTCAACGTCTCACTTGGAAGATTCCAGAAAGCTACGGAGAGCCGATAGACTATTACGCTTTACGTTATTGTTCGGTAATATATTAATTTACTTGAAAATATGACAATATTCTTTGTTCTTCATATAGCTCCTTATAGTCTTTGGGTGGGGAGAAGATGATGATTTTCTTTCTTGCTTAACATTTAAATGAATTTTGTATCATTATTTATGGCGAAGAATTAATCATTTGCCACTAAGCAAGACTCACTAAAATAAATTTATTTTATTATTTTTTTAGATTCTGGATGTTTCTTCGGGTATAATTCAAGAAGGCTCTTGTAAAGAAGAAATTGTTGAAACCAATGAAATTGAGTTAACAAATCTTCAATACAATACGACGTATCGTATGGAACTAATCGCTCATAATTCGCAAGGAAACTCCTCCGTATCACAGCTTTTAGTTTTTGTACCAGGTAATTTCGTTAATTTTCGATGAGCCAGAATACTCATGCCTGATCGTCTACAACAGTTACTACTTACTACCCAACCTTATTTCGTCTCCGTACCCTTTAATAAACTTTTTTTATTTATGAGTACTTTCCTCATAACTCCATACCTACTCCTACATATGTACCTCGAAATACAAACGAATGAAGCGTATTTTTGCAACCCAACGCTCATAGTCTAGCACTTTTGTAAGTCATTAGTTATAAGGTTCGTTTTAAACCATATATTGTAAACATTACATTATTGCTTATATCAGTTAACTGTTTAGATTCTCAGTATTTCCGCCATTATGCGATATGGGACCCCGTGTATCCCCTGGGGTACGCGTACCATATGCTAGGTGCATCGCTGGTATACAATAGAATTTAGTAGCGAAGTCTGTCACTAATAGTTGCTAGCGTGGAATGCAAATTTTTTAAATTTTAATAGTGTTAAACATCTTAAAGTATATGTTTTTCTTTTTTGCAGAAGGTGACTTTTCATCCGCACTTACAGCTGGTGCAGTTATTGCTCTATCAGTATTGGCGGTCTTTATTTGTTTATTGCTACTAGATTTACTGCTCCTACTGTGGCGACGACAAGGCATTATTGCCAATTGCTGTTACAAGAAGAAAAATACAAAGAAAGAAGATACGCTTCGATCAAGGTATACATTTAAGATTACATGTATATTTGCTTTTTGTTAAGGCTGATCCCGACGCACCAGTATCTCGGTAGTGCACGAATTGATTAAAATTGACATTAATTTGTTATCTAGAGTTACTTGTCATCTTATAGACTCTTTAAACTTGATTAGGATTTAAACCTCGCTTATAACATTTATGTATTTGGCGATTCTAACAAAGCGTCAGTTAATTTTTATTGGTATTATTTGGTATGTGTATGGCGGTATTAATTGGTAGTATTAACATATTGGCACCAATTTAACAGCAAACTGGATTGGTAATTAATATCTACTGCTTTATAGTGCTATATTGAAACGCCCCCTTATCTTGGCTTATCTTGGATACTTAACATTTGTATAGATAAAAAATCAGATTGTACCTTGTACACAAATAACATTTTATTAAGTAAATAAACAATTTTTAGAGACAAAAAGGGGCTTCTGAATAATGGAGAGTCGTCGTCAGGTGATAGTTTAAAGAGGCACAACAGTGGTCACAAAGAGTACGAATATGACAAGACAACGGGAGTCATCACGGGGAAACATTCAGCTGTGTGAAGATCGGGGATGTCAAAGATGTACAAAGTTATTAAAAAAGAAACGAAAGAAAGAAAGTAAACAATAACAGGTTTTCGATATTAATATAATTTTAAGTATTTAGGCATGAAACTAAGATTTTTTAGAATTAGGATCTTGTAAGTTACCTTGAGAAATAAAGCAGGAATAAGTATGTTTTTAAAGTTTATGATTTGATTTTATATGTTTTATTGACATAAAATTCATTATTATTGAATGTATTAGCTTTATTTTCGTAGTAGCACAGGAAAATTCACACATATCAAATTGTGTAAGAAGGATAGCTTGGATAAAATAATAAGAGAAAAGAGGATAGCTAGTGTTTGTCACTTAAGCGGAAAAAACGTAAGCTAGAGAAAAGCGTCCTAATTAGGAAGGGTTCGAATCTTCACTTTTCGAACGCTAATGGCATATATGCTACATTTTTATGTTATATCATTACTCTGTATAATATTTATTGGCCTTTTATTAATCTATATATTTTTTTTATTTAACCTTTACAACTGAGGTATTTTTATAGAGATTTAAAGATCGTTTTGATTTAATCTGTTAGATTTTCTGTTTTTCTTTTATATTTTGTCGTACTTTGTATAATTTATGAATTTAAACGTTATTTTTTAAAATATTTATGTTTAACCAAAGATTTATGTGTTTCACCATTTTAAATATAGAGAAATAAATTTAATTAGTTTTCTTGACTCACTATACACTAACCGAAAAGATCCTTACATTTTAAATATTTACGGAAAGAGTGTATTAATAGGGAGGTATTATTTTGTAGACAGTTCAAATGGTTTAGCTGTAATTTATCTGCGTACTATACGTCATCGTTTTGTTCGGTGACAGGGACTGTACAAACTGTTATGATGTCACAGTCCGTTGCCGACTGGATAAATGTTGTTTTACTAAACGAAATTCTTTACCTTTAAATAAAAAAATACTGGATTGTCTTATGCTTCTGCACACGTTTGTAATAATATGCTTTTTAGAGAGATAAGGCTACCCCAACTATGGTTCACCATCAGGAAGAGAAGGTAATAATAATCATCAAGATAAATTAAAATAAATAAGGAACTCCATGACGTGTTTCGATTTTGACGGATGATATAGGTTTGAATGCGTGAGATGGTTGCAAGGGCGATTGATAAAATAGTTTCGGACTGTATACTATGGATCGTACGATCTATTATATCAGGACAAGATCTCGAACTCAAATTCATGTATTCTATTTAATGATTATACAGGATATGTTTACGACAACCACGTTGAAATAGTACAAGAAAAAAACCAAAAGTGTCCGTAACTTTATAAAGGAAAAATTGTTAATACCATCGACAATAAAGAAACCCAACGTTATAGTATCTAGCATCATAACCAATGAAGAACATTATAGAGACGATATTATTAAATTGTCAAGTCGAATAGAAACGTAAATAAGCAAGGGCCGAACCTTGTAATGATGTATTTTGTGGTGTACCTATCATTATCAGAACGGAACCCCGCCATGGTAAGACTAATGAGGCAATTGTGCCTATCATTGACGTAACAAAGGAATTGATTAAGGGCGTCTACAAGGGAACTGAACGTGACCGCGGTGCTAAAATCGATCGAGGCACGTATTCTATAAGAAAGTATTTCTTTAAATCCATTTTTTAACAAGGATTTGTTACGTTAGCTACATCCCAGCAATGGTAAATCATAAGTATTGTTGTATAAATAAATAACACTGGTAAAGTAAAAAGTCATTTAATATTTTGTCCGACTCAGAGATATCTTTCCCGCTTTCCCACACTTTGGTTTTTAAAGACACATTTTATTAATAGTGAAAAGGTAACAATACTACACCTAATATTACACTAATTGGCATTTAACAGGAAAAAGTACACAATAAGGAAACTACGAATGTTTTTTTTTCAAATAGTATTAATTTAGCTTGAATAATGATTTTGAGGAAGGCAGTTTTCGTGGTACTAAATTGTAGGGGTATTTATACATTTTTCTAGTGGCTTTTGACAAAGCACTTGTGCGGAACTGAATGTACGGTGAGAAATTCTTACATTGTGGAATAGTAATCATAGGATGATTAGAAATTAAGAAGCCTTAAGACCAAAGTAGAGAGCTATGTTGTTCCTCGGGAAATCTGATCGAGTGCATCCGTGTTGATACATTACAAGTAAATACTTCTAGGTGCAGTCGACACTGTTTTCACTGCTGTATTAGCCATATTTCACATTAGAATGTGTGTAAATTACTGAAGTAAATTCTAAATTTAATATCGTTGAACAATAATAGTACAAATAAATCTCTTCTAGTTTAATAGTACAAATAAATCTCTTAAAGTTCAAGAATTTTATTTTCCAAGTTCTGAGATAAATGCGGCTAAAAATGTATTGTTTCATAAGAGGAATTTTGGATAGAAGCCAATTATTAAAGACGAAACCTTAAACTTTGGGTTAGAAGTGAACTAACCGTTAGAAATAGAAACACAATCTAGTAGTAGTATTCATTATTTGCTACAACCAAATCTTTTGAAGTGTTTATTTGAATGTCAACTGTCACTCTTAGTATCTGCATTTCCCTTGCTTTTACTATTGTTCGTGAAATGAAACATGCATATATGTGTATGTTTTATTTTATTTAACTACATTTGTCACATCTCTGGCGCTATCCATAAAATATCATATTTAAAAAATTATTTTAAAAAAATTAGTATGTATTATTTCAAAATTAATAATGATATCATTTTTCTCAAAAATAACATAGGGAGCGGTAACTTTCATGTCTTAAGGTTAATAAAAATATTAAAACTTTAACTAGCTTGTAGTGTTCTAAGTTTTTTGTTAAAATAGTTTAAATTTTAAAGTTGAGGCTCGATGAAGATGGAATTATTTTGTACAGCTTCGTATATCCGTTATAGCAACCTAAAAATTAGGTGTGCCAGGATCGCGCCAAATGTAAATCCATAATCTCTGCCTACCCCTTTGGGTTACGGGCGTGAGCGTATATTTATTTTTAAGTTTCTATTACAACAATGCAGTATATACTATAAAATAAATGAACTGCTATTAAGAAATAAAGTTAGAGAAAACCCTGAAACCACTAAAGCATTAACGTTAATTGGTGCACTAAAATGCGTTTACCGAGCGCTTTTATTCGCGAGAGTGCTAAGCATTCCGATGTTGGTTTTTCATGTTCTTTTAAAATAATAAACTTTGCTACATTGCATGTGATTGGTAACTTTAATATTGTACACAGTCGACAAATAATATAATGAATAGATCACCATCAATATTAAAACATACCTGAGTTTCAAAGTCTTAAATGTTAATCCGTAATTTATAAGGAATTTTCTTATTGGTATCAAGACTAATAAACCTACAAAATTATTTATGCCTTCTGTTAACATAATTGAACAATTCATTAATTACAAATTAATTATTTCTCTTATATCTTAATCCACAGATTAATCTTCATCAATTATAGTCCATATGTTTGTATATTGATAACGATCTGTACTGACTTAATTATTCTGATGGTAAATTAAATATTTGATAAGGCAGACTTCAATAGGCCATTCGTGCAAAATTCTAGACAAAATATATCTATTTATAAGTTATTCTAAAACAACTACCAACAACATATTGTTATTTATAACTAACAAATATTTCAAGAAATATAGCGCCAATAGCCTAGTGGATAAGGGTGCAGTCGCAGCCTGCACCCTCAATGCAACATGCACAGCTGCACCCTCAATGCATCATGCACAGCATAGCCGTCGGTTCGAATCCGCCATTCGACTATTGTCGTGAACAATTTTAAACTTGATTTGGATTAAAAGAAATAATACTCAATTATTTTCATAATCTACTTATATTTAATTTATACATTCACGAGGAGGGCTGACGTCAGGCAGGCCGGCTGTAAAAAGAATACTATCCAAAACCTATTACAGTAAGGACTACGGTCGTACTGTGCCAACCCCACATAAAAAGTGCGAAATGGGAAGGGAGAAGAAGAAATACTTCGAGAAATAATTATTAAATTGGCACCGTTCTAAACATATATGGAAAAGATACTAATCATGACTTCAATGAATGTAAGATAGACTGTTGTCTGTATGCAACTTACCTGATTTTAAAAGCAATGCTACTTTACCTTAATAGTGCAGATGATACTTGATTTTTTATTTCCCAACGAAAAGAGAAGTAAATAACGCAAGGGAAAAATCGATGAAGATGACCTTCTGGCAGATTTTCGCACTCATTAAGAAAGAAGCAGAATTTCAATCCATTTCTAAATCACGCCAGAATTATGTGAATTTCACGCAATAGGTACTACCATTGTATGTTGCACCATCGAAATAAATACACGTAAAATATTTATTTCCTACCAACCAGAACCCAGCCTGAGAATCGACGGCAGAAATGTACATTAGCTTAATTAGATCAGCCTTTATACTTTATCAGCATAAGCAATAAGTCTAGCCATGCTGTTTTACATAACAACACAACCGTCTAGAAAACGGTTTGAGAATTACCGGCTGAGCCATTAATCAATACAGCGGTTACCGGTTTCTAATCATTTAACGTCAGAGATTCAGGAGTGTTAAAAACTGTAAGTCATAAGTGCAAGCGGAATTTTGCAGAGTTTTATTATTATCTTAAGATATTTAAAATCCATAGAACAGTAATGTCGAGTAAGTTTTTCTCGCTTAAATAAAATGATATTGACCAAATGGTTGACATTAAAAAACAATCGTTGTGTCTAATCCAGTAAATAATGAAGTTATCGTCTCCAATTATTGCTGTAAGCGCTCAGAGTTTTAAAAAAATAGTATCGTTGGAAACTACACAGGAACTTTGTTCCTTTCGCTATATATTTATCATCATGAGCGTGTATCAGTCTACTGGTAAACATAGACCAGGCAGCTATATAATATGTATGATTAAATAATAGCACAATGAAGATGTACTACAATTGCATTTTATGTGTTTGGAACTATGTTTCAATTGCGCGTTTGACTTATGGGGAGTGGAGGGAAAACAGAACTTATTACAACGCTATTTAGCGACCGCAGATATTCATACGTACTTATTCAAACAAGATATTTGATGGCGAACCCGGTGTGATGTTTATTGCCGTATAATGTCGAAGTGCAACGTAGATATAAGTGGTAAATAAAGTCTGAAATACATATAAGGCTTTATAATTTTCGCATTTACTTATTTTGATTACAAATTCAGTACCACTTACGAAACTATTTTAAGCATACTTACCATTTTTATTTTTGGAACTATCGGAACTATATTCTTAACAGAAAGGACCATACAGAAAACTACCGTCTTCTACACAACTCTTCGTTTGTACACATTCCATCGTCGCTTACAGGTACTACCCACAATATTGGTCTTCTCTAGTACTCCACCAATACAACGATATACGCTTTTTTAATTTAGATTTCAATGTAGTACATATTTGTATTTTAAGCAAGAAAATAAAGCTTTAAGGCTAGTCGCTCATGACGCGCGGCATGGATTTTTAATTTCGTCCCCTCCGGTGTAAATTTTCAATATCAACGGCTCTCGGTATTATCGTGGTAATTATTATGTTGTGGCTGCTCAAATAATTATTTTCTTTAGAAGAATAGGCTACAATAAGCGTTTCTGTTTTCCAATAACTCCTGCATACAACTGTAATAAATTTAGAGCCTTAAAAGTTGGATTTTGGGGTTATTATTACTATATCTTTATGACATTTATTTTTAGCATATAAGAAATACAAGCATATAAAATTAAAATAAAATTGTTAACACATGCTTGCAGTTACATTGCCTCTATGGTTACAGACTATTTTTTATAGAACAAGGGGCCAACAAACAAGTGAGTTATCCGATATTAAGAGACCCATATGCATCTCCGCAACACGCAAATGAGTCGCAGATACCTTTAATTTATCAACATAAGTGAAATTATTAAAATTAATTGTTTGTAAAACAAACTATAGAAGATTTATGGAATCCATAAATGTTATTAAAATTATTTAAAATTTGCAACGTTTATTAAAAATTCGTTAAATTATTAAATCGTGTGATAACTCTTGCAACAAAGACGCCGCGAAAAATATGCATGAGCGGAAATTAAAACCAACGGTCCGATACAAATGAATTTACAGAAAGTAACTTTGAAATTGGCCATTACTCTTCATTTTTAAAATCTGAATGTAATTAAATCTTATCAATTTTGCTATTTTAATTCTCTCTGCTTTATATTTTATACCGACCACAGACAGAAAGAATTTAATATCATTGTAGCAGATTGTAGCAAATGAATACTGAGGTAGCATTTTTGAATTTACAAATTTAAACGTAAAAACCTTTGTTTACAAAAATCACATCTTGCTGTGAAAGATACATATACATATATCGGTTCGATAAGCTTGAATAAATAATGAATTCTTACATTAACGTCAATACACATTGAAATACAACAATTTTACAGATTTTATCTTAAATTAACCGCGACAAAATATGATTTATTCCTTCGATAAATATTTTAAGTTATTTAGCTGTGAAGTGCCAAAGTAAATGGGAACAGTCATTACCTGATGGTGTATCTATTGTATGGAATTTAAAGTTAATTAAAATTTATCTTTACTTGTATGTTAATAAGACTTGTTTTTTTTTGCTGTTTAAACTTTCAAATCTAAAAAGCATTTTATTAAGACTAAGATTTCATTATACGCATCATAGATTTATCTCTCTGTCTTTGAAGTTTATTGTCTGCGAGCAAAGATTTTCTTA
This sequence comes from Papilio elwesi, assembly GCA_029849275.1. Lineage (NCBI taxonomy): Eukaryota > Metazoa > Arthropoda > Insecta > Lepidoptera > Papilionidae > Papilio > Papilio elwesi. Next base: position 7,156,211 of record CM056700.1, on the reverse strand, counting down.
AAGGATTGCATTAGATTTTGAAAGTTCTCTGAAGATGCCGCGTCAGACAATATCCGCAAGAGAACTTCGCAATATCCTCCCGCGTCATGTTTTAGATATCCTTGAGACTTACTTAAAGATTTTTCAGTGTTATTTATATTCTTAATTCGCAATATTGTGTTAGTATGATTTTATAGACTATAGTAATAAAACCACTACTACATCGAATTGCCGATCCAGTCTTTGCTTAGATATGAGTTTCAAGAGACGTTTTACTTTTTCTAGACATATAGGTTTATACCTTTATGAATTATATTCCAAGCCGTAAGTTTATTATGACCAAATGTTGACTTGTTCATCTGTAAAAAGCTTTATTAAAAGATAGCTTGCGTTCTTAATTTTTTTAAGTTGCGGAAAATCTTTCTTTTTGGTATGGCCATGTCAAAGTATACGAATGGGTCACTAAAACTTTTGGAATTGTGTGAAAATAATTGGGTTATGGTTATACTACTCGTATTTTTATTTTTTTCGAGATACCTAAGCATGTTATTACTTCTTAATAAATTTCCCAAGTATTCGCTGGAGTTGTATAGGCTTTGGAACAACAGTAGCAGCGCAACGTACCGCATCGCTTCTTTTGTCTCGCTTTGTGGCATTAGCAAACATTGCAAGTCATTAGCACTATAAAGCAACTGCCGACGCACTGAAAGGCTTCCATTAAAAACATATTCTAAATAAAATATTTACTTTTCAATGTTTCCTAAAGAATATTAAAAATATTTTGTAGTGAAATTTCCGAAACGGTAGAATAAAATTTGTTACGCGTTACACAATTTTTGTGTGTATTCCATTTTGAATGCTATTCTTAAGACACAAACTTTTATTTGTGGGCGAGTGGGGAAGCGAGGGAGGGGTAATTTTCTTTCGTTTAAAATGGTTTTTAGTTTTTCGAAGTAACTGGTTTTCTTGTTAAATATGTATATTGCAGCGTGTGCAGAATTACCCTTTTTTACTGTTAGTTTTAACAGTTTATTAGTTATTATTAATATATTAGAAAGGCTGGATCGATTTTATCAAGATTTCCATTATATTTTTTGAGTGGATAAATTATAACTTTCTTATTTTAGTTACCACGAGCCTTTGATAACAAAAGAGTGTACTGACACACCCGTAACTATAACTCAGATAGATCAATATTGATGATTTTTAATGCATTCAATAAAATTCTTTGAATTTATTATTTATTGAAATTGACAATTAAGTTTATACCTACACCCTTCCTAATGTCAGTAAAAAAACAGTTGCAACTGCTTCTCACTCCGGATAAAGCATTTAATTTATATAAATGGTTGGCATTTACTTCAACAAATGCTTCCTTTTGGAGTATTTGCAACTTAATGGGTCAGCTTTAATTGCACTCTTAAATCTCCGCGGGACGTTGCCATTGTTAGCGAGGACGATCAACGAAAACTTTTACATTACATTTAATCTCTAAAGTATTTTTTACGAAGACCCACCATCTTATCTTACTATCTAATAATCGACAAAAACTACAACGAAAAAGAAAAGTAACTTTATCAGAAAAAGAAACCTTAAGTTTACTAATCATTATGCATGAAGTTAAACCCACTACCTGTCAAAACATATAATAACCAATCAGTCGCACACACGTTGCTTTTATGTAGGAAAGTGATTTAGTAAGCTACAAGAAAGAATTTGATGTTTCATAAAGTTATTGCCTATGCATATTTGCGTGGCGGTGTTTAAGTTTTCGATTAACTACACGGTCACCGGCACCTTTGTTAACCTATAGCAGCCCCTGTTTGTTTTGAACCATCAACAAACACTGACGGCGTATTAAGCTTCGTTTATAATGCTAATATTGTGCTGAAATAATGTGCGATGAATTTAATGCTGTAGATAAAATGCTTAATTTCATGCAGAGAATGTATCAAAAGAGTACTTTTACTGTTTAGATAAATCCTCTTATTTTATTTAAAAATCATCTAATTTATATTATTAAAATGCTATACTATAAAAAAACGTAAATGCTGCTAGGTGTATGAGTAGTTATTAGTTATTGAGGTATTTTCCTCCAACGCTCTAATATCCTCTATGAGGAATTGAAAGGGTTGTCTGCGAGCAATGTTACATATATGGGAAGAGTGCAAATACTGGGACACCGCTCGAAATAATTTTGTTGCAATTTTTTCGGCGAGTATCTATCTCATTGATAAAAAGGCGAGGTCGAGTCAATGCCGATCGTTTGAATGTATCTGATCTTTTTTTATTGAATAAAAGCTTTTGCAGGACATCCTTCTTGTTCTTTATTTGCCTTAATAAAAATATACGGTAGATGGAAAAGCTTTGTATTTGTAATACCACATTTCATAGTAAGATATGATTGTTGTAAACAAACAAACGTAATTTACCATACAAGTCGGCTATTAAACTTTTAATAATTTCATGGGAAATGTAATCCTGTGAAGTCTGTTAAGTACTTGCCGGTATTAAAATATCATCCATAAAAACGACCACGAAATCAACTTCAGACTTAGGCAAAATTTTGTTAATCGCCCTTTAAAAACCAACGGAGCATTTGCTAAAACAAATGGAACACGTTTAAACTGGTATTGACCGTCGGGTGTGACAAATGCAGTTTTGTCCTGTGATTCTATCGCAATGGGAATTTGGTAATAACCTCGCGCAGTCCAGTGTTATAAACAATGAATGTCCAGCTAACCTGTCTAGTTGGTCGTCGATCAATGGCAGAGAGTCGTGTTCTCTTTTTGTTTTACTATTAAGAGCTCTGTCTCCTCTCTCCACACACAGATTTTTCTCACCAGTCTTTTTCTTAACCAGCAAGATCGGACTGGCGTATGGCGACTTTGACTCACAAACTATATCTGACTCAACTCCTGTACTATTGATCGCACCAAGTCTCGCTCGGAATACGAAAGTCTGTATGGACGATAAACCACCGGTCGGTTATCATTCAAGTCGATTACCATTTCTGTCACGTTCGTATAGCCTAAGTCCTTCAAACTGCTTGAAAAACACTTTTCATATCGCTTCAGCAGGCACTTTAATTCATTAACCTCCTCAGCCTTCGAAGATTTGCCTAAGTTAATCAAATCAGTCGAAACGTCATTATCAAAATCCAAAGCATTTACGTCCATAGAACGATTCATTCTATGAATACGTGTCAATAAGATACCCCTCGCCAAGAATATTGTTTTACGAGACACATTCTGTATTAATAAAGAGCCTTGACCATTTAAAACCTGAAAATCACCCGGTAATAAATAAAACTCGTGGTTAGGTTTGCCCCGTAAAGATCCATTAACGTAAAATGAACCCGTATATGAATCTGTACGCGTCACATTTGAATACAACGTAATATTTGAATTTAGAGTAAGAAAATATTTCTTGTGTATATATTTCTCTCAAAAATAAGATCTTCACTAGTTTTGGTAATAACTATATTAGGTTTTTCGGTAAAACTATGACCTATTAATACCAGATACTTAATAACATCATCATGTACTACAAAGACTTCTACCTGTTCCTCGATATCTTGTATTTCAATGTTAACATAAGCTACGCCTAATGGGACTACAACATTATTACCTATACCTCGCATAACTGGCAGATCTTCATTGGTATTCCATGAAATTCCCAAACTTTGCGCAACACTGCAGCGTAATAGGGTGCATTGACTACCAAGATCAACATACCCGGCCAAGGAGTGCCCATTAAGTTGTAATAGTAATCTATATTTATAATTACTACAATGACCAGAGTCAACCCGTAAAACGTCCTTTTCCCTAGTCTTATCGGTTTTATGTTCATTGTTCGAAGGTAGTCTCGAACAATTGATAGTTGTGTGCCCTAATTTATTGCATTTGAAGCTAAAATGACCCGGTTTATTGCAGTTATAACATACTACGGCGCTATTCGATTGAATTTTAGTCTTTGAATCGTTACTGGTATTTTTATTTGTATGAGTACTATTGTTCGTAAATGTTCGCTTTTCAATATTGGTTGATTTGATCCTGTCTACATCGCGGTTGTTGTTTACTAGACTGAAAATACTCAAGTAGTTGCTCGGGCTCCTGACATTTCGAAGCTTTCGCGCCTAACCTTAACAAAATCTTCAATACCATAAAGTAAACAATCGACAGCTCGTTTACCTACAATTTCACGTCTATTTAATAAGTCAATCTTTTCGTAATAATAAAATTCGAATGAATCGTTATATTTTGCAAGCTTAGACAACATTTCCGTCAACAATTCAGCGTAGTCATCACTACTAGGAAAAGATTCCATAAGTTCGTTTTTCCATTTGACCCAGGAGTAAGACATGGTAGGTAAAGCTTGATTCCAGGTCTTTGCTACACCCGATAATTTAGGTAACGCATAGTGAATTACTTGATCATCACCCCATTTGTATAATTTTGAGCACTCGTCAACCTTGCTGAGCCATGTATGAATAGTCTGTCCCTTAATCATAGGATCAAACTCTGGTATTACATTCCCGAGCATAGAAAATTTGTTGCCTTCACGGCGACTATTCACTAATGACTTCAACAATTCAGACAATAATTTTGAGGTATCACTATTATTATTAGAAAGGCATACCTGTTTCCCCCACGAAGAGGAACGCGAGGTTTCCCCGTCAATTAAATTACCCGTGGAACTGTACCTCCATCTGTCCCGATGCTCTCGGTAACGGCTGCCCCAAAGCTCACGGCGGCGACTGCCCCGATGTTTGCGGGGGCGGCTACCACGATGATAGCGGGGGCGGCTGTACCCGATGCTCGTTGATACGGCTGCCCCGACGCTCGCGGGTATGGCTGCCCGCTCCTCACGTACAATCAGATGCTCACGACCTCGCCGACGATTGCGGTAACGACTAGATCGGCAGATTTTATCGCGAACACTCTCTTCCGAAGAATCACGATAATTAGCACGTCGTCTTTTGTGTTTTTCCACTCGTGGAAAATGTTTAGGACTGCCACGTTTTGTTCTCCCTGATTGTGACTCGCTGGTTATCGTATTTATAAGTGGTGTCTTCTCCATTATCAGTTAATTCGTATTTTTCTTACAAAGACAAAAAATATTTCATTATGGCGGGTATACACAAAAATCTTCTAGGGGATTTTTCGAAAATATCTTGTGAGTTTAGTCCATACCACTTCCGAGTTGAAGGATTAAGGTTTTCTATTCAGGAAAACTGCAGGATTTTATAATTGATGACAGATTTATTATTGATCTACACACTTTAACAAATGTTCCAGCACAAGTTTTTAAAGCAACGTCAGACTCGTCTCTCGTCTTACCGCCGACACAGTGTTGTCATTTCACAATTAACATTATCTTAATCGATATTAAATATCAATATAATTTATTTTAATAAAAATATATGAGTAATAAATAGTAGTCCTAAATTATAATGATAATATACATATACAATAGTTTCATAGATCAATAAACAATGCTTACAGCGGCCATAGATAAAACACTTACACTTGTGAAAATCGCGAGTCAAAGTCAAGTGAACTTGTATAGTATGGATGTAATGATATAAAAACTTATTTGTCAAAAATATTCCGGTATTCGAATTCTAACGTAAAAACCTTTGCTTACAAAAATCCCATCTTGCTGTGAAACATGGTATAACAATTAAGAAATAAAGAACCACAAGAATTACTCTTTGCATTATAGAATATTAGCTGACATATGTATGCAGATGGAATACCATTCTCCGTCGCTAGGAGCTCGAAATACTTTTATCAATCAGTTGTATGCAGTGACGATAACGTGCGCCTTATTGTAGTTATTATTATAGAATCAAAGTGGTAAATATAATTGGGTCCATTTGATATAATAGCATTAAAATGCTTTCCTATTTGGTGAATTTAATTCGGAAGCTCTTGATCGAATACAATTCTTTTAAGTGCATTTTGGCCAGTATTCAGTGAGGGTACGTCGGGTTCGCTTCTCCTTTAATCAATCAAGCGCCTATCGTTTTCAACTGCGGGGAATATCGAAATAAAACATCGAAAAATAAATAACTCGAAAATTCTGCGGAGCTTGAAAACCCGAAGAGTGAATATTGCTTACAACTACTACTAATTGATAGGAAAGATTGATTTGATTGCAACCATAGAAAAATACAAGAGGTATTGTTTACCAAATTGTTGATTTAAATTTTTGCACGAGTTCAAAATAACTCAACAACAATGTTGGATGTTGTAACCCTTGTTGTTATGGTACATTTCATTATATATATTTTCTACTAATGAACACACAACTTGATATATTTTAAGGATAGTTTTACCATGAGTAGAATAATGCAAGGACCTGATATTCCCTGACATTTTCCCCTAAATAGATCAAATGGAGCTCACAGACAAAACGCAGAGGTATAAACACCTCTAAGCTCACGTCGGTATTCTGTGAAGTTGAGGTATTTGACCAGTCAATCTAGTCGATTAATTACCACACAAAAGCTGTCAGTACAATGATGTAAAAAGCAAGGTTTTCAGGAAGAAAATCCTATTGAATGTCGTGTTGAGCTGCACGAATTCGCAAGCGAAATGTTGACACACTATTGCTTGAAGACAGGGAAGGTCGTTAAAAGCAAGTTCAGCAAATCATAGCTTAAGATTTAATACATTTAAGTTCAAGCTTAAGTAGCTTAGTTGTAATAATAAATACGAGCTATAAATACTCGAAAGAAATCGAATACAAAGTTAAAAGAAATTTAGATAAACACAATTTCAGCACATCTTGTATGCATGAACTGAAATCCCTAAGCGAGACTAGAGGACGTAACTTACGAAGCACTTTATATTTTAAGTACATTAGAAAGATAGAATCAATTTTCTACTTGTTACATTTTTATTACAACGATCACAATTTATGACTTCATTTTACAGCATTCAAGGATTAATATTGTTTACCTCCTGAGATGTTTTAAGCGTTTTTTTTTAATTATTTTGATTTCGAGTTTCGAAGAATAGAAATTTTAAAAAATGCTTTGGATAAAGGAAACATATATAAATGACTATGTAAACGTACGTAAAAGATGGATATAACTAAGCAAGAACGTGACAGAACCGAGTCCAACTGTAATCCTATTCAGTATATGGCGTGTATGTTTAAAGTTTTATCTTTTTACAAAATAATCACTTTAAAAAAAATTATGTTTTAAGATTACCACCGATTAAAAATGTAAAAGTTGTCTGTGAGCAATATGTAAAGGGTTTTCTTAACGAAGTTTCCTTTTGAGGTTCTGTTAATTAGATTCTTGGTGTTAGTCAATTAATTTGAAGTTACTGTGCATCATCAGACGTTAACTGACTGTTAGTTTTGTTTGCCCCACCTGACAGTCCTTCCTGTTTAATATAATTAATTTATAAAAGCTGTTAAATTAGCTGAAAACAATATTTAGAAAGTTTAGGAACACTTCTTGTAGATGGCTCATGATAAGGTAAGTTGGGGAAACGAACTTTGTACAATGATGAAGTTTAACTTGACAGATGCGGCCCCACACAACATGAAAGAAGAGAGAACTAAGGCAAAACTTTGCTGAGTTTAGCTTAATTTGTTTATTAGTGACGCGGTCGGTAGAAAGTGTTTACAAGCATAAACAAAATAAACAATTCAATACGTTTTATTAAATGTGTACTTTGTACTAAGGTGTGTTTTTTAAAAATTTATTGAATAAATGAATTGTGAATCAAAAACAATAAGAAGAAATTGTGATTACAATCAACGCGTAGCTCAAACTACTGGGCCTAGAGACTCGAAGTTTTGAAAACAGATATCTGTCATAACGTGCGTACGATTTTTTTAATTTCGTCCCCTAAGACCTATAGGAAATAAAGTAGGTGAAGAATTTTAAAATCGTACTATTTTGTATATAATAAAGCCGGGGCGGTTCGCTAGTTTTATATTTAGAACGGTTATTAAAAGTAATGGAGTCCTCTCCATTACGTAAGGCAAACATAGTATATCAAAGAACTTTTATGTATCATCCATTTGAGTAGTTTAATGTATATAGTAATAATAATTTAGTCAATAAATAAATAAATATGCGCTCAAGCCCGTAACCCAGAGGGATACGCAGCGATTATGGATTTCCATTTGGTGCGATCCTAGTACACCCACACGTTTCTTCTACTCCATACACGCTCGTCGGTAACTGGTACTCTTTAGTTTGTCACCAATCTGATCGATATTAGTTCTTTATGGATTCGAATTGAAATATAAGCAAATTACAGTTATTTACACAGTTGTGTAATTTTTTTTAAATATATTTACCATCCGGTTCGGATAAATTTACCCGTCAAAATTTATTCAAGAGGAGAATCAATTTAGATAACGCAATTTCGCCACATGCTTTATGTATGCATGAACATCTTTACGAGAAATCGTATTCGGGTTTTCAGATGTTTACATAAAGTTGAAAATATGTGTAAATGTTTCCCTTTTCAATTAAAATAATAATTATTATAATTGATTTTGTTGTTCCTTACACTTGTCAAACGTACGTTTGAAAATACAATTAGAATTATGAGGTGTAACCTTATACCAAGAGAATAGGTAAATAGGCTGTTAACTAGTGTGTACCAACTTCGACCACATCACCACTTAACACCAGGTGGGATTGTGGTTTAAGCGCTAGTTAATTTATTATAAATTAAAAATTCTTCTAACACCAACGTGTGGCAATGGTTAAGCGAATTTTATTTTCCTAACGATTTTATTTAAAAAAAAACCATTGAAATGGTGAAGTTGAGACCGAGATTGTATTATTCCGATCAAAAACTACAGTTGCCCAGAGGAAAAATTTCATATTGAAAATAAATCGATAGTTTTTCAATCGGTATCAATTCCTTTGTGAGGTTCTAGCGTCTGACGGCGCGCGGTCGCAATCGCTCGCTGTCTAATCAATCACGCGCGTAACAATTCCCGATCGTCAAAAAGCAAATGGTTCGAGCTATAAAACTGACATTATATAGTTGAAAATTGGTTTACAATATAGAAATTTATTGATCGGAGTCTAATAATATTGAGGTAGATCGCCAGCAGTTCAACTTTGAGCATCACTGCTCAATATATATATATATATATATATATATATATATATATATATATATATATATATATATATATATATATATAGCACGCCGTTGTAACATAAAATAATATGTTTTTGGTGCGAGAATTTATTTTATCTCATATATATTTATATTTTTTCAGTATAAATTTGTTACGATATTTCTTTATATGAAATAGTAGCTACTTGACAAAAGGTTTATAAACGAATTAAGAATATTCTCTACATATTTTTCTTATACATAATGAACCTTCATATGCCCCGTTGCTTCTATACGATACGACGCCACTGTCGGCTTGTCAAAATAATATATTCATACGAGAAAGCAAGATTATTCAGCAAAGGCAATTTAGATAAACAAAATTCCACCACATCTTTATGAATGAACATAATCTTCCTGCGAAATTAATGTGCGTTAGCTAAGAAAGCCTCTTTAAGCGTTACGCAAATTTAACACGGTTTGAAGGAGATTTTGAAACGAAATAATTTTGCATATGATTAAATTGCCAATGGCTTACACAAAGCAATTATAATAAAATAAAATGATTAGTTTTTTAATCAACGATGTTTTTTAATGTTCTTTATAATTCAATGAGCATATTGAGCATGTTGTTAACGCGAACTTAAAAGTTTTAGGATTTTCCCTACCAAATATCGTCTAACGCGGCAAAGAAGTTAGCGTTAAAGATTCAAAAAGTATAGAATGTACTGTAACGTACCTACTCGCAAATTTATAAGTTGATCAGGGCTTCCCGAACCATCGATCTCATACTTTAATTTGCTGTACGTTATTAGTGTTCTATTAGGCCATAGTATTTTGGTGAAGGCGGTCGTCTTCTAAAGGTGTAAAGTAGGATATGAAAGTTTTTATGGAGAAATAATATTAATCTAAGTTACCTGTAACCTTAGATATATATGTTCTTTTATATTAAATAGGGTTCAGCTTAGGCTGGACGTTTGTCAGTTACATTAAATTACATGGTGGGTGAAACACCGGGGCTGAGCTAGTATTATATAAAGCAATATTTTCACAATTACGAAAGTGTTTACAGTACTTTGTGAGGCTCTGTTTGAAGCAATAAAACAACTTCTTGTCGTAATTGACTAACCAAGAAAGTAATTAAGGGAACCTCGAAAGAAAACTTAAAAAAAAAGTACTTATTTACTTTCTGGCCGTATTTTGTAAGTGTAAAAAAAACTTTGAACATATTAATTGGTTTTTATACTGAATAACTGATATATATTGTAAATGAATTCATCACATTTTTGGGATCTTACACCTTTTATTTATCACACTTTAATATATATTTTAACATGAATAATACAATAAAAAATCAAGATGTGTAAGTTAAGGATTTAATTGAATAACGTAAATTTTTACGCCCTTCGTTCTTAGGAATATTCAAAGTGAAAGCGATAACAATCATTTTTTATTAAATTTTATACGTCGATAACACCTCGGGATATTTTACACATGCAACTTGGCTTAGTATGTTCGATTGGAATTCAGCCATGAAGGTTAATTTCTACCAGAAGAAACAATCTGAACTAAACTTCCACATTCATTCAATATTTAATTTGGGCCGTAGTGAAATTATTAATCAAGTAAAAGGAAAATCATTTCTGAAGACACGTCTAATTAATTATGTGTTTTGTAAGGGACCCTTAGCCAAATTATATTTCACCTGAACAAGATTTTATGCTTTTACTTTTATATAAATATATGAAATATTCTAATAATAAACATAAATAATAACTGTCAAATTTTTGTAAGATGATTCCGCATATACCAACTTCGAATTACAAGTAACATGTGTCAAAATTTGATACTGTCAAAACGTGAAACATTACCATAGCAACGATAAACGATATTGTTAATGAAGGTTTTATGCACTATCTTAGGAACAGTTTTATTTTCGGCTTCGGGAGAAAAAGTGTATGTTGATCGGTTGAGTCGTTAAGGAGTTAAGGCGTAACAAAGACACTCATAGTCGTATGTGTAATATTATTTAGGATATATTGGTAAAGTCCACTGGATGAATATGCTAACGAAACTTTTCAGCGATTCTCGGGAAGTCTATTTACAATAATCTGTATCAGTTGGCTAATCATGATGATTTAACGATGACCGGCTTGTTTTCTTCCAAAAATTCTATGTGCTATTGCGCTGATGGGATAAGAATGATGAGAGCTTAATGTTTATTGCACCTATAACCAGATTTAAAGTATACGTTTAACAGTAAATATACTTTACTTAACCAAACCATTCAACACACAGCTCCAGTTGCTTTATCATTTCTAACTTAACAAGTTATGTCAAGTTTCGAACTAAGTAGTATCCTTAATGTTATCAAAAGCAACGAACAAGTTATGGACTTATAATTAGTTTCTTGTTGGCGTGAAATTATCTCGGCCGTCTAATGCAGCGATGAGTGTTTGCCGCGAATATGAGATCCGCATTGTAGTTTAAACTGCGCTGAAAATTTGTTACGTCGCAAATTTAATAAGAGACATTTAAGAAGGTAAATAAAATTTAATAGATTTTTTAAACAAAATTTATAAGTTGGATAAACATAAAATTAAAGCACTATAACAACTTTTAATTGTGGACGTTGGTTAGTGCGCATCGGCTACTAAATTGAGAAGAATTGTGTATTTCACTTTCTTTGATTATTTCTCGAAAAAAAAAACTTTTCTCAAATTTACGCTCAGAGCATAATGATCAACAGAAAAGTAGATAGCTGTCAAATGTCATCAGTCATTTGATTGCTAGAAGTATGATCGTCCACTTTTTTCTTTATAAAACTGTAATTGATTTGACTCAACTTTCAACTTGATGGGAGTTAGTTGAATAAAAATTTGACATACCTTTCAGAAATCGGGCGGAAGCCCATCTGCATGATACAATGCAAACGTGAACACTATTCTCACAGGTGCTGTCTATACACTTCTCCACTCTTCTACTATTAGAATGGAACAACGTGGAAATATATTTATAGGAATAAATCAGTATTTTTCAATAGTAATATATAGGCGTTAATATAAGATAGGTACTTTTTGACGGCTTATTCTTGGTAACTGCTTGCCTTATATTTATATAATATATTTAATTAATATTTTTTGTATCGAGATTTGATCAACCATCGAAATTAATATTGTAAAGTATAGTTAAATAATTATTTACATACAACAGCTATATTAATATATTTATTTAGAATAGTTTGGTATTTGTTGATTTCGACACCAATAATTCTTTAGTACTTAATTGAACATGTATACAATGGTGTCTAACTGCCACTCGAACTGTGTCAAATTAGAATAAGCATTTGTCCAATATGTATAATGAGCTTTTATTATAAACAGTATACAAACTTATATAAGCTACCCTGGAAATAAACAACAGGAAAATGCCTCTGATCATTTATACGCAAATCATTATTATAGCTTTCATGAAACGACAGTACCGCTTTGTGTGACACTATTTGACTAATTTCTATGTTGTTTTACATTGATCAAAGCCTACGCTACGAAAATACGATCACTGTTTCGTGTTGGTTTGAACGAAAGTGTACCATGAATCTAGCAAACGCAACGCAATATGTTTGCAATAGTCGTAGTATCCCCCACATCGACGTTTCTGGACGAATACGCTGTATGTGGTTGAATAACAGTCCGTAAAGAAAAACAAAAGAAATAACGGAATAGATTGTGAACGCATCGCGTCGGCTGCACCAATCCCTATACTTGTATAACCAAAAAGTTTTTTTTGCGAGCTATCTGTGGACGGCAACGTACTACGGGATATTAATATTGTAATTTAAAAACTTTTATAGTTACTGATACATTATTAAGGTTGAGTTTAATCGAATAACAACAGAATAATCGAAAAAAAATCAAAATCGATTTGAGTATTTCCTTCACTTTGAGTACTTTACATCAGCACAAAGATTAATAAAAAAAATTGTCAGTTGGTCATAGCAGATTATTTTGAATCTATTTTTGTCGTAGGACGTTTTTTTTAATAATGTTACTTTGTTGGTATTGTACTGAAAAACTGTATGTCTAGGAAAAATTTTTGTCACCAACGACCAATAAAAGCATCCTGGGTTTCTAAAGGCAGTGTGCGTGTGTGCATTATCAAATCGCTAACTTATTGCCAAACACTGGAGATGCTACCAACGAGAAAATAGTTAGATCATGTAAATGAATGTTGAATGTCTACCGCACGCCGCCTTCTCATTCTGAATTCGATTGTTTTGAAATCAACAAGAGTAAACACGTGATGTTGATGATTACGACACAGAAGAGATACTGACGGAATTCAATGACGACGGAAGAGGGCGCTGGTTCTACGGGAATGATCACACTGATAAAACAAGACTTCAGTACTAACATGTTTTCCTCGGATTTGACATTGTGTGGATTTAACTTTATATGGTTTTGTATCTGTCTTACTGTTTCCTTTTATACTGTTAAATGATTCATAATCGATATGAGTAAGACTACTCGTAAGTCCAATTGATGTTTGTATGAAATTCATCGATAAACTAGTGACCTGGCCCAGCTTCGCCCGGGTACCGCTAATTATATTGATCCGATCGCTACCAAATGTACCAATCTGAACAATCCATGTAAATTTCATCAAAATCGGTCCAGCCGTTTCGAAGTCTATAGGTCTATACGGAACATACATACTTCGCTTTTTATATACCATTTTTTTCATAATAAGTATCCTATGTTACTTCCAATCCCTCCAAGAATATGTGTACAAGGTTTCATAATGATCGGTTGAGTAGTTTTCGCGTGAAAGCGTAACAAACAACATTCACATTTATAATAGAAGGGGTCACAATCAATTGTCGCGGAAGCCTTTTTTTATTAAAAAAAACCTTTAACTTACCAGCGACAAAACCTATTTTCAGTTACTGTTTTGTCTGTTCAATTAAGTCCTTGTTTGCTAAGTAAAGGTAAAATATTGAAGTTGCAACCTCACTAATTGACACACGGAAGGACGTAGCCCCTAGAAGCCATTTATAGTTCGTTTGGTTACAGTTTACTAATCACTTTCTTTTTTTCTTTCAGTTTGCTCTTCCATTACTTCCTTAAATTTTATAGATACATTTATATGTTTGTGTAGAGATGTATGTAAAGTTTTTTAAAAGTTCGTTAAAAGTGACAAAATTAAAGGACTGGAATATTTTATTGTACGTGTTTTATGTTCTACACGCTTAGTAACTTGGTGAGAATTCTTATTCAAGTTTCCACAATGAATGTTACAAAAAATTTATTATCCTATATTAAATATTTTTGGAACTGAGCCAGAATCTTTCGAACTATGAAAGCGAGCGGTTAAGATTAATCAAATATCAGATCGTTTCTTGACATTTAACGTACTATTTCAGGTATTATTAATAGTGAAGTCAGTATTTAACAACGCGACGACGCGAAAGTTTTGACTTTAGTGAGACATATTGTGAAGACTCGGGTAGGTTGATTTCCTCATACCGACATCAATAAACAGATACAGTTATATAAAACAAATAAACCATCGAGACGAAACTTTTGTATGAACAATAAACTCGAAAACCAAGCGGGGTATAATAATTGTTACAATGTAAATTTTAAACGGCCTCATAAGTAAAGCACACTCATGAGACACGTCATTCTATTTTCACGTAAATCATTTTGTCTCGTAATACATTTCGGCTAGAGGAAATTTAAGGGTGCACTTAAATATTCAAAGATATTTTCGATGCAGTAGAATCTTGGCGCCGACGCTGACAAACTAATGCATAGCTTGAAGCGTCTCGAAGCAGACATTTGGCATGAGTGAACATTTTAGATTAATCTTTATGTGCATTAACATTTATCCCGTATGTTATAAGGAAAAGAGATGTGTCCTATGGACACCCGGTTGGAACGAAGTTTCTTTCTCTATAACTTTTTTGTGTTTTTATTAATTACTAGCTGTTGCCCGCGACTTCTTCCGCGTGGAATCAAATAAAAAAAATATTAATCACTACGCAGAATAAAAGCTTATCATATTTTTAATTTGGTTTACCTGTATAGAGCTACATTTCACCCCTTTTGTTGCTATTCAATTTTAAGCTTTAAAAATGGTTTAGTAATTACTCACGTGTTCAAGGCAATTAACAATAACATAACAAAAAAAGAAGCTGTTTAGGACCTCGTAAGCGGCGGCTTTTATAAATTCTTAATACTTTTTTTTGGGTGCCGTCGTGTGTATCGAGTGTGAAAATTTTAATTTGGTATTACATACGGACACTTCAATTTTATTTATCTGTATAGACTATTTATGATTAAATGAAAACCGGCCAAGTGTTCCGTACCATTATCTATAAAAAATACGATTTTTGTATGGGAGTCCCCTTGAATATTTATTTCATTCTGTTTTTTAGTATTTGTTGTAGTAGTGGCAACAGAAATTCATAATATATGAACATTTCAACTGTCTAGCTAACTGGTTCATCAAATACAACCTGGTGACAGACGGACGGACAGACAGGCAGACAAACGGACAGACAGACTAACAACGAAGTCTTAGTAATAAAGGGTCCCTTTATACTCTTTATGTACGGAACTGAATAGGTATTTAAACGTTAAATTATAAGTATTTTTAAATATTCTCCCAGATTGACTGCACGCTGAATCGATTAAAAAGTTTTATTTATTATTATTAAGATATCGGTTTTCGTTGGCGTTCTTCATTGTTAAGCTTTTATTGGTCTAGCCCCTAAGCTCGCAAACAAACGAATAACTTGCGAATTAGAGCTCCATTCTAAATGTGGACCGATGAAGCATGTTAGCAGACCATTTCAATTTGCGATGGGTTATTACCGGAAAACTTTCCATCGTAAATTTAAATGGTGATTGTTCATAGAATCATAACTTACAAATGGAGGACATTCAATGCATTTACTTAGCTATTCTATGGTATAGCCAGCAGAAGAAGCAGCTTTTGTTAAACCTGTAAACAAAGGTTATATTTAAATTAAAACATTTTGATTATTTTCGCACAAGTATTGCAACTGATAGTGTTCACGAGGAGACAACAACAAACTAACTTTTGTTTTATTTTTGACTCGTGGTATAAACGAAAATACAATATCCTCGGATAGCTTCGTTAAACTCAGCGCGAGTGATATTAAATTACTTCCTCCGCCGTGCAAGTATTTATGGGAAATATGAAAACTGTTTTGTTCATACTATCATAAAACTCATAACTCAATTTTAAAAGCGACGAAGTATAACACTGAACAGTTTTATAAAAAACGTTACAGTTTATTCTGTGTTCGTTTACATATAGGAGTTCCTTTACACAAAATTAAAAATTAGCTAAAATGAAAAAGAAAATACTACAATTAAATAGTAGTGTTATACCCCGTATGGGTGAGGTAATATTTAATTTAGGGAGATTTCACCGTTGAAAATAAACGCGATTCGTTCGACCTAAGCTCGGTTTACGCGTTCAACGGAGTTTAAAGCTCCAAATTGCACTTCACCAACATAAACTAAACGTAGTTATGCTCTGAGTTTAAATTCCGAACGGCCGAATTTTGGCGTTTAGCTCTGCAAACATTATTTCAATTTGACAGCTACATATGAGACAGTTTTGACGTTGACAAACTCAATTATATGACATCTATGCTTAGATTTAAGCCGATGTTTGCGCTTTACGTTACTTAACGTCGTTTTCGTAAACACGACAAATCACACGGTAGCTAATTAAGCAAAACTTAGTTTTGATAAACTAGTAGGTGAAATTAGTAAGATGCAGATACCGATAACAGCTAGTATTTTTCCTCTTTTTTTAAATCATCCTACATAAATTAAAAGTGGTAGAGCCCGCAACAACAACATCTGTTGCACGAATTGGCCAGCTAGGCCGGTGAAATACCACGACCTAACATAAATAGGTGTGAAGTAGAAGTACTCTGCGCTTCGTCTAATGCGTAAGGTGCCGGAGGCCTAATTTCAGTCCTCTTCTTTTATGTCCTCTGTCCATTAAAGGTAGGCAACGAATCTGCAACACATTTGCTTGTTGCGGATGATCCGCTTGCTCTATTGCCACCTTCTCACATAAAAAAACACATTCAGAATTAAAGGATACGTAAGTGCCAAGATATGGGACTCATGTATAGTGTAGTTATAAAACATACAATTGCTTAGCAACTATGTGGTAAATTTATGTCAGTTTGTTTAGACTTTACATTTACAAGCATCGAAAACCAAATTTATTATTTACTGTCATTTGTACAGTCGTGATAATTTCAAATATGTAACATCGTTTTATTACGTCAGTGAGTTTGTTATTCTCGTCAACTGTACCGTTTTATTAAAATACATTCACGACGTAAGGCTGACAGTGATGATTTACTCCCGGGGGAAAAGTTAGCGGCGCGGAAGGTAAAAGCAATTTACGTAAACATTATTCTGCCGCGTAATATGCGAAGATTTAGTCCTCAGACAAACTTGAATATATTATTAAAATAACATATTATTGTGGAAACAAGGACATGTTTTGTATATTTATATGTTTAGATACCATGAGAAATTGTAATTTCGAAATAGGCGCCGCGTTTGTTCCGCATTAAATGTTGCGTAATTCATACAAAATATTTATTTCATTAATTTCTTATAACAGTAACCAGTCAAGTTAGATTTTGTGGAACTCAAATTTACAAAGTCTGAATGTAAATTGAATGAACTCTGTTACCTAACACAGCTTAATGGACATTAATTCTTTAGCGGAACAAAACAAAAATAACTACAAATAATACCAACACTTAACCTCAAATTTCTAAAAGTAATTCTAAAAGTTTATAATAATTAAACAGAAAAACACTCTTATCACGAATATTCACAAGAAATTATATTTACCATCACATTATAGAAATTACACATTCACACACAAATAAAAAAAACGTACATCAACGCGCCAAAAGAAATATAATTTCTAAATATTCACAATTTAATACTTTAATATTGAATATCTTATGCTAAGCGTTGGAAATGTGATGATGTATAATCAATAACACACTCGTTGCATATATATTACCTAACAAAAGATGTTTTACAATAATAGACATTTTAATACGTTTTTAATTTCACTATTACCACAGATAATAGAAACTATCAATCAATTTAACAATCTATTTAAAGTTGTAGCGTGAATTTAAAAAATTAGGTATAAGTAACAACAATTCAGTTATTTTTTCTTTAACATCGAATTTCGTACTGTCGGTGATAAAGTATAATATCCAATAATAATTATTTATATTGTCATACGCACACACACATTGGAATAAAAGTACTTTTATGGATTTTATCGTGCTTATTTTACGTTTTGGTTCCAAACATTTCGAGTACTTTGCAGCGCTCATGGTTCATGGGTTTGACGTTCCAATGTCAAAGTTGCTGGCGAAGTACCCTCTTATTTTCAATTAATATTTCTGCTCCGATCTATGCAGAATGATGTTAGCAATATCCAATAATTTTACGGATGTTGCCGAGTCATTCGGTCTCAGAAAATGTAAGACGTGGTTCACTTAATAGAGAAAGTTTCAAACGCTTGGTACGTGCTCTTGTCTTTATTTCAGGTTGATACTTCCCTCAACCGATTGTTCTTTTAAATGACAGATTTTATGCTTTGTACGTTTTATAGGAATAAAAATATACGCGGTAGGTAGGCAGATATTACGAATTTCCATTTGGCGCTATCCTGATACACCTCACTCGCTTCTTTTATATCCATACATCTACACATGTATGCTCGTAGGCCATATAGGTTGTACCAATATGGCTGTTCTTATTAGTATGGTAGAGGCATATGATCGATATAGATTCTCCTAGGACGTCCCTTGCCCGCCTACCACTGTCAAGTATTTCGTATATGAAATACTGTTCCTTTCAAATCGAATTATAATTCGTATACAAGAGAATTAAAAGTACCTTGCCCATTGACTAAAAAGAAAAATGAAATGGCAAAGGCCAAAGCTTAACTAACCATTTCCGATTTTCGTAACTGTATTACGAAAACTCCTATATTATGGAGGGAAAAGATGTCATACTTTGATAGTTCCGGATAAACACTAGAACTGCTTAACATGTTTTAAAAATTCTTTCAACAATAGAAATACCGATACCATCAGCGAGGAGTCTACGATATTATATTTAAAAAAATATATTTGACTGTTCGCCCGAGTTGCTAGTTTTAGCGACGAATAAAGCAGCAGTTTCTACGAACAAAAAGCTTTACTAAACGGTTGCCTGTTAGGATAAAGAAGGTGATATACAGGACAAGGAAAATTGCGAAGTAAGTTAAAAATAAAAAAGTTCTCATTTAACATCTCTCAAGGATACTACGCAGTCGATATTTGTGTCAAAATTGCATAAATTAGAAACAACGGGCGCCTACATGAGTGCAAGCTGCTTATGTTATTTAGGTCACAAAATGAAGTTGAAAAGGGTCCTGACGCGAGGCAAATTAAAATATAGGAGCCTGTGAGCACTAAGCACTCATCTTTGCATTAACCACTTGAAAGTTGCACGCCTGCGGAAACTAATCATGAGTTTACAGCACGCTCGAAGCTTAGGTAAATGTTTATTATATGAACGCTGTGCGGACTTGTGTCTACGTTGTTTTGTTATAATATTAATTGTTTTAGTTTGCAAGTTGCTATAATTTATTAATTAGTAAAAGAGAGTATTTTTACTGAACCATAAAAAGCCGAAATTGACTAGTTATAGACTTCGTGGTACTTAGTTATCTTCAAGCGCACTGGTAGCTTCTACAAAGTATTTACTTTTTTGTCGATGGTTTCCACCCATTTCTAGCGTCGCCTTACCGTGACTGACACTGCCGAACACATTCATATAAAACATACTATTGTCATCGTTGTTTGTAGGAGTTGAGTAGGACAAGGAAGTATCTTTTTTCCTGTCTTTGCCCTCCTCTGTCCATTAAAGGTCTATGGAAAGCGGTCACTAATAACCAGGTGAACCTTTTGCACACAACAACTTTTCTATAAAAAAAAATAAAGCTTAAGGAGATGAGTTCAAGCGCAAATAGTGAGAAAAAATCTTCATAAAAAATAAAATCACAACTGTTTTCGAAATAAGTTTATTAATATTCCGTTACAGTGGGTATATGATTTTCAATTCACAAATCAACCAGGTTTAAAATAAATGTTTATATCCAATGTTATGTAACCGTGGGTTTCCATTGGCGTAAAATCGTGTCGCGAAACAAGCTTTCTCTGTACAAAAACTAAGAAGCCAATATGTTTATGTAAATGTTTTCGGCGTTGTAAACCTAAGGTAATAAATATTGTTCTGTTTAAATTGTTTTGATCTGGATTTGGTAATTTTTTTAACTTATTGATATCTATTATAGGATTCATACTTTACTTATACGTGTAATTTTTATCATTGTTATATCGTATCTTTTTTATTGAAATTACAATTTTATGAAGTAATTGAAAATTGTATAAATTTACAAAAGCAAAGTCTTCTAAACTTTTGCGATATAAAGGTATTTAAGTTATTAAGTATTATGTTCTGTATGTAACACCACTGTTCTCCCAGAGTACCATGAATGAAACATATGTAAAAAAATCAAATCCTATTCTTTAGTTTAGACAATACTTTGCTACATTTTAATTATTGAGTTGTCTGAAAAAGGCATTAAGCTTAATTTACCCGAAGTACATTATTTTCAGACTTTTTGAGATGATAAGTATTTGAAATACGGAGTACGAATTTTCATGTGTACTACTAAAACCATAATCATAAAGTAAATCTTCAAAGTACATATCTAGAATATACATATTTTGTATCTAGTATTTCAAATACTATTCACAAAAGTATCGTATCTCACATTTTTTACAGATGCTTTGCAGTATCTTGAATACCTCTGCTTATTTGCATAAGTTACAGAAGTTAAGTATAATTAAGTTTTAAAACGTAATGAATAAAAAAATGTCTTAATTTGATAACATTACTTGTTCTTTTCATATCATCAATTTAATATTAATGCAGTTATACAGGTTTTCCCTTTTATTTGAATTGTTTTTATTCTTTTACAATGTTTCAATATTTTACGCAATTAATATTTGTGCAACTAAGTCTTTATAAGTCGTTGTTACCTGGTTGTATGGTTTGACATTTACAACATCAACTCCCTTCCCCGTTTATGTGGGGTCGGCACAATGTATCATTCATCATCATATTGATTTGATTGACATCGATACAAAAAATCAAATGTAGATTCGATGAATAAATAAAAATAAGTTTATTATCTACAATAAAATAAATGTATATTAATTTATTTACAAACTAATGTGACAGTCCCTATATGGGGCAATTCGTAAAGTACTAGAATATAATTGATCACGAATAAAAATAATAATACAGTAAATTATTGCTTAAATGTCAATAATAAGTACAATTATACGCGGCACGGATTGTTAAGTCTCTGAAGTTGCTGCGGCTATTGTACATATTTTCACGGAGTGAACGAGACAAATGCATATGCAATAATAGAAGTTAGGGACAGAATATGCCTTAATCCCCTCGTGTCAGTTACGTCAACTGCGTGACTTGTTGCTAACTTCAGAGACTCAGACTACCGTGGCGCGTATTTTAATCTATAAATAATTATATAGGGGATATGTTTTAGACCGACTGAGATACTTGAGCAATAAATCTAAAAATTATTATGCTGAATAAAGCTAACATTCTAATCAAATAGACGTAAGTAGTTAGTTAGACACAATTTCTACTTTACCCAGATTAAGCATACCCTAATAATAAGCCTTAAATATCCTTACATACAATTTACATATGTGTTTAACAAAATTTTGGAAAATCCCATTTAATGAATAAGTTTGGAATGTAATACAATACGCCTTAAAAGAAATTGAACTAGGCCTTCAAAATTCCTAATAATTGAAATTAAGTATAATTTTTTTATATAGCTCACATTTTTTTTAACTTTAACCTAAATTCATTTATTTATTATTATTTAAGAAAGTATTCGTATTTTATTTAACAAAACTTAAGAAAATATTTTGCTGGACTCAGTAAACTACATATAGGAATAGGGTATGGCAAAATATCATCGTGGTAGTGGGCGTCCTTTAGCAAGAATCACGCCTTAACTATTCATAACAAATATAAGTATCAATGCTGCTATAAAAACTGCCAATTAGGTAAGTTTTAATTACCCAATTGGTAGCAATTATTACCATAAACGTTTCTTAATTTTATAGTAAATAATAAATCTATGATGTTTAACGAAAAATATAAAATAAATTATTTAAGCCCCCATTCAGTTGTCCATTTTAAGGGCAAGAAGATCAAAATAGACAAATGAAAAATACCTTCACCAGCAAATCATATTGCACATAATGTAAAATTATTTACAAATCCATTAACAAAATTGTGCCACAAACATACTAATGTCAAACAATTATACAGAAAACTAATTGAACGAAGTATTACAAGTAAATATAAGAGATACAAGAATATTCGTAAGGTCACACGTCACGAATGTTTACCTGTCTGAAGTTGGCTACGAAATATTGTGCGCATTTCATACAGACTGAGCGAGATGAAAGTATACACGAGCGCCATGGATACGACGGAGCGAGAACATATAGCGCATCTTGCGTTAGTTTCGGGACACTGCGCAGTTGTCAAACCTCACACATGAAACTTTCGTGACAAGTATTACAATAGTTTTTATACATTTAAAACTTTACACAAATTAATATAATCAGGACAAACTAAATTCTAAGGCTAAATTGTGTATTCGTTAACTCGTGACCAAAGTAGGTATCAGATATTGATATGACTTAAGTGCTAAGCTTTGAATTTAAAATAAGTATATATTTTACAAACGACACATATGAACCGATCTGACAGTTTATTCGTTCGTTGTGACAACTTGTAAAAATATAAATAATAAATATAAAGCATATTTGAGTGATCTATAACAACAAGAACGATCTTGCACACTAGATACGATGCAGTGCATGAAGCGAGAAAAGAAAGCCTTGATTTATATCTGGGGTATTTTGGAGCTTTTATGTATACCTTGTTTCATTGCAAGATATGATTGTTGTAAACAGACAAACGTCATTTACCATACATGGCGGCCATTATACTTTCAACGGAAATGTAGTTTTGCGGAAATCGCGCGATAAAATGAAATGAAACTGTGTAATATGTATATGATAGTTTATGTTATAGGGTAATATGAGAAAAACTTCTTTTTCGAAAATATTTTGAAACTAGTTAGCCCGGAAAACTTGCGTCCTATAATTAATAGATTGTTCACTATTTTGGCGATATGTGTAAGCCAAATAAAAGATAGATATTCTGACGCGGGCTTTTTAAGGTAAACATTTTCATTGTACATTATATATGTGTAACTCTAAGCGGTATTTGCAGCGCACGCCAGAATAGCTCACAAATGTCGGATTTTTTCCTCCTTCTTTGACACATATTGTTATATTTTGGTCGATTCACACAATATCTTTATAAATTATAGCCTATATGTTATTTTGATGTATACGCTATAATGTTGTAAAGTTCCATTAAAATCCATTCAGTCGTTTTTGCGACAAAGTTTAACAAACATCCATAATTACAAACTTTCGCATTTATATTATTTTTAAATTTTACAATTTTTAACGTAAAAACCTTTGTATACAAAAATCACATCTTGGTTTGAAACAGTTATTTTGGTACGGTATATTATTATTAAAGACGTATTACTAGTACAGTAAGTTGATTTATGTTAACTGATTTTTTATTATGCTTTAAAAATTCGCTGAGTAGACCTAGTACTACTGGTATTGGACATTTATTAAATAGTCTTTTTAAAGCTTATATTAGACACTGGCATGTATGTGACTTTCTGATGAGAATCAACATTTAAGTTAAAATTAAGGACAACATCATCTAGTTATAACAATACGTAACGAGAGCTTTGCGTGTTTGTTTGCTAATTGACGTTAATCCGTGTGTGTGTGTTTTAATTAAATTATGAAAATGAACTAAAGTTAACAAGAAAATTATCATGCTTTTTAATTAAAAAAACACTTACAAAATAAAATGAAATCTTTATCGATGAATAAAGAAACAAATATTGTAAAAAAAAACAATATAAACAGGTATACGTACACATAATTGTAAAATATAAAGAAAAAATCTTACACTATTTTTAGTTCTGACAATAATCATATCTAAAAAAAAAATTCAAAGAAATACCGTCTTGGTAGCAGGTTGACGTTTTCAGCCGATTACAATAACTGTTCATGTTGAAAGATTATGGGTACATACAATCAGGAGAGAATATATGGGACATACGAAAGTATGAAATAAATGTGATACTGGGGAGTGAAAATTAAACATTAAATGCATCTACTATATTTTCTACTATATATTTTAAATTACAACTTCAAACTTATTTGGTGTCAAGTTTGTAATTTTAGAGCCACTGGAAGCATTAAACTATTAGAATAAATAATCGTTTTTTATTGTATTATATATTTTTTTCCAACCGATATTTTATTTCAAAAAGTTTAGATATGTATTTTAAACATCTTTTTAAAAAAAATTGGTTGAATAAATGGATGGTCTTGTTTCTACATGTATCAAATTGAACATTAAGTGTTCAATTCGTACAAAGTAAGGCCCTAAAGCTAGCATTCCCTGATAATGACAAGGTTGCATTGAAGCTATTGCAACCATGTGTCCTATTTTCTGGGAGTTTTAAAAGCTATACGAAGCTGATGTTATTTAAAGTAGTCGGGTAAGTTAAATATGAAATAGTTTTACGCCTAAAATCTATCATCCCATTCAAAAGAGAAAAATAATGTGTAATTTTTTTTCCAGGGACTACAAAGATATTTCATTCACTAAAATATTTACTAGTTCTTAAACTCATATTCCAATATTCGTTCGATCGAAGTCATTAATAAATAGCAACTCACAAAAAAGTACTCCTCAGTAAAAATATATGTGACGTTGTTTAGAAAAGAAAGATTTACTAATCAAAAGGCTACAATATTCATAGTCTTAAAATAATAATAAAAAATACAGTTGATGCCTATATATCTAAAAATCTAGCGTTCACTACAGGCTGAATTATTTAAATATACAAAATAAAATCATTTAGAGAATTCCTATAATACTGAAAGAAAAATGGATCTTATCAATATTTTTTTAGTTTCTTATTGTTTATTTTTATATAAAATTATATAAGTAAGGTAAAAATTTCTTGTCAGTGAGAAGACTCAACGGGCGATATTAATATCATTCGTCAGTGCCGTTGATTTATTACCACGTCAATTTTTTTGTCCATTATACAATCACATTTGCAAAAAAATTGACGTGAATAACGCTGCAAAAAAATTAACTGCTACAAATGACGTTTAGAATAAATCACAAAGAATTGTAGAGTAGAATGTTCATTACATTTTGTTAAAACTCAACCGTAGGGTATTTTTATCCAACGCAACAAGTAGTCTAAGTCTAAGAGATAGGTATATAGCGAGGAGATATTTGAGAAAGGACGCCTTCTGAAATAATCACCCTGTCCAGCGTTACTTAATGTATGCCTAAAACTCTAACAGGAATCCTAAGGGTTATACACATTATAAATACCATCGGTAAGCGAATCACACTTCAATGTAGTCGACGGCCATATTGAACTCACACATCAATATACTTGACATCACTATTGAATTCACACTTCAATATAGCTGACGGCCATATTGAATTCACACTTCAATATAGCTGATGGCCATATTGAATTCACACTTCAATATGTCCGTCGGGCAGTGGTGGGTGTTTCAACTTTTTCGGGTTGAGTATCGACGGTGTCTGTGTGCGTGTGTGCCACACGTACACTTTGGTGCAGTTCTCCGCCAGCGGTTCTAACTCTTCTTTAGTTATGACGTATTTGAGAATTTCACTTTCCTGTAAAGAAATAACTTGTTACATCAATTAGTGTAACATATGCAGTTACACATACAGACGCACGCATGGATGGCCTCACGTATACATATATAAAAAACCGTTTAGTTTAATGAATCCGCAACTATACAACATTAAACATTACAATACTTATAATGTTAATATTTTATAATATTAAAAGTAAATATACTCGTTCACCGCGTTCAGGAAGTCACTGATATGAGGTTAATTTAAAAATAGTATTTATAGCGTGATAACAAGCAAATATCTCGATTACGGTCCGAACTCAACTACGTTCATGGTTCAACTGTCTCGGTAAGGGTGCGGTTTCACTAGAGTGGAATATCAACGATGTAAGCAAATATTTTTTTTACAACACGTTAACGCAGACAATTTTTGCTAAATATACAAGCCATGCTAAGCCCAGGATTCGTTCTTTTTTAAGCACTCGTTGACATAATTATGAGATGTAATATTAATGATGTAAATTTATAGTTACTTTATATTTAAATTAGTAACATTATTAGTAAAAATTAATAAATAATAATTATTGATGGTCATATTATTAAAAAGCCGTCACCATTAGTGATGTTTCAAATGCAACTGAAAGGTTTGAAGACTGCTTTACAGACGTAAGATATATTACTTATGGATACTGCACGTTATGCAGACTGAAGATCTACCAAGCACATTCAACATGCGACTTGCTTTGACGGGCGTATTATGATATTCAGCTATTGGTTAGATTAGTTTTCAGGGCATATCGTATGTTATA
The DNA here is from genome assembly GCA_029849275.1 of Papilio elwesi. NCBI lineage: Eukaryota > Metazoa > Arthropoda > Insecta > Lepidoptera > Papilionidae > Papilio > Papilio elwesi. The sequence goes on along the minus strand of CM056700.1, from coordinate 7,129,320 downwards.
TACTATGAATACTGCCCGTTAAATGTCCCAATTTAATTAAAAAACTAAGACATTTTTTTAAACTTATCCACTTTAGTGAATATCTAACGTAATGGTCTTAAATTTATATGACCTCAGTAAAGTTGGCGCGCTTCTGTTCTATTTACATTAATTTAACGAGCACACATCAATAAACACTATCTCGATGACTATCAGTCAATGAACTCGGGTGAGACAAGAATATCGCTCTATTTTCTTCCCACAGTTGTTCTAAGTATTCGTGCTAAGAAAAACACAACCAGGCTTATGTTACATTACAAGAAAACTTTAACTTATTTGTTACTAGTGACCCGCCCCGGCTTCGCCCGGGTACACCACATTGCACAACATAATGTTGATCCGATCGCAAATAGGTCCACCGGTTTCGACATATATAGGTCTATAGGGAACATACATACTTCGCTATTTATACACTTTTTTTCATAAAAAGTATCCTAAGTATTCTAGTATCCAAGAATATGTGTACAAAGTTTCATGATGAGCAGTTGAGCAGTTTTCGCGTGAAAGCGTAACAAACAAACTTACATTCACATTTATAATATTATTAAGTAGGGATGGTTTGAATCGTAAAAAAAAACCTTATTATTACTTTTTGAATGATTACTAATCAGATCCATATAACAGTTTCCATTGATTCAATCGAAGCGAAGTAAACTCTCACTTCATGGTAAGTATTACGTCCTCCCATGGAATAAGGTGGCTTCAGAATCGCGAAACAAAAATATAAAATGTATGATAAAATAATGTTAATAATATTATAATTGCGGATTTCGGTTTGGATGGATGTTTGTTTCACGGCGAAACGGCCAAATGGATTGTTGTGAAATTTCACACACCTTATCATTTCACCCGCTTCACTAGGCGTATCTACTCCTATCTAACGCATTTTTTTCATATTCGTGCAGAGGGACGTCTACTGCCGCTCTGACCTGGTCCGTCCACCTCATGGTGATAGGAAGCTACAGATAGTAAAAAACCTATTCGTTACAGCTTGGTATAAGTTGGTTAAAACAATACAACATTGGTATTGCTTGCTTTAACTAATATAAAAGGCTTACAAAATTGCAGATAACAAAAGTAAATTTTATACTTCAGTTAGTTATTCTTAATTACAAACTAAGACGGAACGTAATACATTATTTAACGGTATTTCTCAGGCTAAGTAATGTTCATGGCTGCGCCTACTTTTAGTAAACTAAATATAACAACAGCCCATACCAGTTTTCCCAGGAAATGAGTCAATTATATTCCAGCGTGGCTGTCATCTTTGCTGGAAAGCTACAGTATGCAAAACATTACCTTGTAGGTTAATGAAGGTGCCAGACTAGCAATACATGCTATAGGTGGTGCCCACAACATCTAATGTCGGAAAATGATATATGTATCTACAATTTTCAATTCTTTCATGTTTTCATTGTCTATTGGGATTTAAGAAAGATTGTAAGATACAAGTAGATTTTTATATAACAGTGCACTCAAGGGAAAGGCTGATGAATTATAATGTTGGTGATAGTGATAATAAATATAGCGCAGAACCCACCTGAAAACCAGACTGAACCTTTCTCGAGAATTTAGCCTCGGGATGGTCTATGAACAACGTAGCATTTATAGCGAAGCCAGCCATATCGATTGGGAAGGGTCGGAAGGGCTTCCATACAGCATTAAACCCAGACACTTTGCCATCAGTAACAAGGGGCATTTCTACCCTCATGCCACCCACTATACCAACCGGCCATACTCCCACTTTTTTAATTCTTCGCATCTGTGAATAAAAAAAAAAATAACTTTTAATATATATCTAACTTTTAATACAAACACAACATCAATAGTACAAATTGAATAGAATCAAAGATTACTGGATTGAAAATAATATATAATCCGAATGTTGTGTTTAAAATTTGTATCTTACCTTATTAACTGTAATGAAAAAAATGACAAATTAAAATGTAATACTACAATTTATAATATGTATAGTTTAAAAATTAAAAGAGAGTAATGAAACACTAATGAAATGTAACCTGATGCCACATAATTACGAATGTTCCAAACATAAGTGAAATCATGTTACATTTTAGAAATTAGTGTTGTGCAGTTTCTTATGTTGGCATATTCTTATGCAACTCAATTACATTGTTAGAAAAAATAGTATTTTGTGTAACAGCAATACAAATTAAATATAATAGTAACACACCTCATCAAAAACTTTAAGGGAGTATGTATTGTCATCGTCCATGAAGTACACAACGCCTTTCTTGTCATGGATCTTCAGTAAATGCTCGCGGAGCCAGTTCAAGGCGACGTTCCTTTGTTCAACGCCACTCGCCTGAAACATCAATTAATTGTACATGAGTAGTTTCCACTTCAATATGACTTTATATATAATTGAAGTTTGGAATCCGCCATGTTTATATTGTAGCTCACGACAGTATAAACATGGGGGAATCTATGAAACAAAACAAGCATAAACTTTTGCTTAGGTAAATCTTTTGACTAACACTCTTTACTGGGCAAATAACATAGTGTATGAAATTAAGTTTACATTCGCCCCTATATTCGCAACTATGAGGGAAAACATAAAAATTATCTTTCCATTTGAATTATTCTGAAACGTTGAATGGTCACACACTTCAATTTATCACACGTAAATTTAGTATGATGTTTTTCTATACTTCATTTACGAATTACGCAAATCATGAAACATTCATAGACACAGTATCTCTATATTACAAAATAAATAAATATGCGCTAACGCCCGTAACCCAGAGGGCCAGAGATAATGGATTTCCATTTGGCGCGATCTTGGCACACCTCTCTCGTTACTTTTACATCCATAAATACTATAATACACTACACAGCATAGATACTCATCGGGTTACTCTTATTATAACTCTTTTCTTATAAGCCACTCATAATTGCAATGTAAATTTGTTTCTTTATACTCTATACTACACTTCTTATCTAAAGTTAAAGTAAAATGTAAAAATATAAATAAAAATAGTTAATAGTATTCCTAATTACACATGAGTGAAGTACTTTAATACAATGTCAACATTTATATGTCCTTGCTTCTATTTATATGGCCTTGCATTGCATCAATAAGTTTTAGGTCCACTCTGAAGCTCTGAACTAATAAGCTAATGTTCATAGAGAAGAACAAAAATTGTCATAATGTAAAAAAAAACAATAATGAAATATCCAGCATATCTACTGTTGCTCTGGTGTTGTGGATCATGAGGGGTTGGTGATCACTAAACATTAGGTGAACCACTACATGTTGGGCCCTTATCCTATAAGAAAAATCAAATCCAAAGATATACAAACCGTTGAGTGTTTTGCCTTGTGGGTTTTAACATTGAGATGTGTATACTTGAGCATAGACTCTTTGAGGAGATTTTCAACTAATTTGGTTTTCGCATCAGAATCTTCAATAATAATCCAGTGAAAATTTTTCACCAGCATCAGAGTCTGCGACAATCTGAACACATATTTTTGTATTATAAATAAATAATTACAGATGGATTCATAATTTAAATTATATGATTAAAAAGTATTGAGATGTACTATTATTGACTTTAATTGATGCCATAAATCTAACATAAAGCAAGCCTACACAGACTTTAATCACTTAAACATTTTGTTTCATTAAGGTACAATGCAATCTATATACATGTATGCATATATTGCTTCTGTGTATATGTATATGACAGGAATCTTCCTAAACTGCTGGACCAACTTTTGTGTGTTTGAGTGGATTTAGGATTGTTTAGTTTCCCAATTGAACTGATTAGGTGGCAATGCCACTAGTTTCCAGATTTTATTTTTTTATATTTTTTTGAAAAATTGTATGGTAAATACAGTTATAGCAGGCAAACCACCAATGTTTGTGTAAAACAATGTCTGCTAGGTCCACTAGTCAATGTATATGTATATACAATGTAGTATGTTACAGTAGGCATTGGTGGGATGCAACGCCTAGGTGACTTATCACATAAAGGAAAAAAAATGTTCTGTTACTTCTGCATACATATGGTACGGGAGATGTACATAACTATGAAATTAAATTATTTATTATTTTTAATAGTGCAGTAGTTTGAGAATTTACTTTTTTAATATTAGTATTGATACTTAAAATTGTAAATGTAAATTATGTTTACCTTTTGTTTCTTATTATATTAGTGTCCCCAAAATATATATAATTTTCTATTTTATATCATACAAATATTCCCAATAGCTCTTTACAAATTCACAAAATAATCCCACACAAATTACAAAACAATATATCAATTGGGCGGACTAGTGGCATAATATAAAAAAAATGTGAACCAATGTTTATGCAATGGTTACTTTTAACAAATGTAACACAAAGAATGTTTTGTTTTACATCTGCCTTTGGATATTTTCATTATTAAACCTTGTTCAATTGTTAATGATACTAATATAAACAAATGACTAGCAACTTAGTCATGAAAGGAGAATTGATGTGATACTTGATGGTAACATTAAACTTTACCTAGACATAGTCTCTCAGTTTTTAGGTGTATAGGTGTCCATAAGATTGTTAGTTACAATTCATGATCTCACTAACTATATTATTAACTACAGAAAGTTGTGAACTGCACAAGTTATTGTCAATTTCATGTATTGTGTTAAACAAAAGAAACATTTTTTTTTCTTAAGATATTATTTTTATATATAACTGTCATAGCCAACCTAACATACAAAATTCTTCCATTCTAACGTATACTTCAAGGTAATAATGCAAGGAAAATATCAGTATATAATTTGACTTCAAGAATTTATAAATCAGAAGTCATGAGACTGTCAATGATTCATTCAGTTCACAATTTTCTATCAGTTACTAATATGAAAAGTGATAGTGTGACAGTCAGAACAACAGAGTTCACAATCAAATAGACCTATACATATAATGTTTAAAGCATTAGGCAAATGAGCAAGTGGTTACATGATGTTATGTGACTAACACTACCTATAGACATTTACAACTATCTGATGTATTGGCAGCTTAAATCCACTCGTAGACCCAATTCCCTCCTACCTAATCTGGTCTCCTTTTCTTTGTCTATCCCCTCCTCCATCCAATATAAAAGTTTGCAAAACATCTGTAATCATCACCATCTGCATATCCCTATAGCTAGTTAACTAAGTCACGTTATATAAGAAAATATGAAGAGGAATGCAATTACACTTGCACCTACCTCATCAAAATAAATACAAAAGACATTGAAGTGCTATGACAACTAGCACTGATGTGGCCGCAGTTTAAGAACACAGTCTATGTCAATAAAGACATAAAAGGAATATGGAGTATCTAAGATTATTAATGATCAGGCCGGCTTCGCCTGAACATATCTACATTCTGTCGTTTTTGTGTGAAAGAATTACAAACATCCATTCATCCATACTTACAACCTTTTGCATTTATAATATTAGTATAATTTCTTTTATAATTAAAAAGCTCAAATAATGCATAGATTAACATCTATTATATCAATAATATAATGACATTATATTATGTAAACATTGCTTCACCAGGCAAAGTAAAATATGCTCTATGAATAGTAAAATGGAACTTGTAAGTAACAATTATTTAGTTAATAGAATTACTCGTAGATTTTTGATTGTTATCAAAATATTTTTTTTCTTAATTAGTAAAATAATTTCTCAAATTAGAAATTCACAAAATATTTGTTAATAATATGTGAATTATGATTATACATTTATGTAATATTTCATTAATTCAAATATCACATTTGCAATCAGCTAGATAATAGTTTTAATGCAATAGGAAATAGAAATCATTGTAAGAAATATTTTAAAAAAGAACTTTGAAATTACACCAGAAGTCTCGACCATAAAAAAAATTTTTACCTCATTACAAACAATTTAATCCTCCAAGACACTTAAATAATAACTTAATTGTCATATATACAGTTATTATATAGATTCTATATATTAAAGCACTAAAAATGTAATAACATTTAAATTGAAATTTATTGTGCCATGGCCAACTTAATAAACTTACATATTTAAAGTAGTAAATCATCAAGGGCAATTACAACACAACGAATGCTCTTACCTTGTGAGATCTGCCTTTTGTGCGAGTCTTGCGTACGTTGGAGTTATCCCGTAGATTGTTGGAATATATGGAATGATTTCAGGCGTAAATTGGCATTGAAAAGCCGGCCGACTATTAAACAAAAATAAAACAACAAAAAATAACATCCCGATTACAAAATATTGTTTTTTGATGTTAACAAAAGGCATCGTGATGTTTTCCGAGAAACAATTTTCCGACCGCAACGACGGAAGATGCGCGAATCTTACTGCGTGTTTTTATAACATAGTTATGTGAATAATATTCCTTTTTCTGGTTAGACTTAAAATCAATTTTTAATAATCTGTTTGATTCTATTATTTTATCAATTAAAATTATTGTTTAAAATCGTTACGATACGACAACTGCATATTTTATTATTCGTGGCCGCGGCTGACAGAGACATATCGGATGACATTTAGATGATGACGAAGTGTTGCCATTAACGTTACAATCTCCCCCCACCCCACCCTCCTGATCTAAAAAAAATATTAGCTAAATATATTTGTTTTTGTTAAAAATGGTTAATATAAAGTAATAACATTTTAAAAACACCGTGTCAGTTTTTTTATAAGTGCAATAGTTACTGTGCTTATTATAATGGTCATGCAAAAGCTTCATTTGGAAATAAAAATACAAAATGTAATTTTTACAAGCTGCCGTTATCAATGTATATCACCGGGATCAGTTTTATCAAGGTTTAGGGTCTCGTTTACGAGCTAAAACTATTATTTATTTTGTATTGCATTATTAGGTATATTTTGCTTAGAATCTTTATATTGTTACATTTTATTTAAATGAATGAAATTGGGTAAAGCACTTGTTTATGACAGGATTTTCTTTTCTTTTTCAATATATTATATCGGAGACCGGGCCTACTACCGGAAGATTGGTGTAAAATCGTCATCGTTCCTTTATTGAAAGGAAAAAGTTCACAGCATGGTTGTAAAAATTACCGAGGAATCAGAGGTCACAGCATTGTGGGAAAAAACTGTATGCTAAAGTTGATGATGACTGATTGAACGAGTCATTAAAGAAACAGAAGAAAGAATGTGGGATGTGCAAGCAGGTTTTAAGAAAGGAATGGATTGCATGGATCAGATATTTTCTTTACGTATGATTACAGAAAAGTTTCTGGCTCTAAACTTAAAAGTTTTCTGCGTCTTCGTAGATCTAGAATAGGCCGATGATAAAGTTAAAAAAGATGATCTGTGGTCAACCTTGGTTGAGTTTGGATTGAAAAATGATCTAATATAAGCGTTAAAGTATCTTTATAAAGATTATACTGCTTGTGTTAAGATTAACGGGGCCTACTCAGACTGGTTGAGAATCAATAAAGGTGTAAGACACGGCTGTGTAGAATTCCCGTGGCTGTTCAATCTCTTTGTGGATGATTGTTGGAAAGCTTTCAAAGACGAAGACTGTTGATTAAGATGTGTGACACAAAATATTCTTCTCCCTGTCTTTTCTAAGCTTACGATACTTTTGTTTTCAAAGGTATTACTGAAATGCCTAAAAAAGAATACGTAAAAAGTATGACACATATCGCACAACTTTAGAGAAAGAATATCGAGTGTGAGTTCACTCACACGCGGTAGAACTGAAACTGTGTGTTCTGATTAATTTGTAAGGGAATGAGAGAGAGAGAGAGAGAGAGAGAGAGAGTGACTTATCATTATTTTTTTATATTATATTCTTACACTTTCTCACTTCATAAAAGGTATGGTAAGAATAAATGTTTCCTTTTGCTATCCCTCCCCTCCGCCAAATCTTCTTTCCCTTGCCAACCTTTCTTTAGTAGAAAAGGATAGGAAGGGGAAAAAGGCATCATCCGCATTACGCATCCTCACTCATCTTCCAAGAATACTTCTGCTCAAAGCCTGTTTTCTGTTGGATCATGGCATTTCGTAGGTCGAACCCCTTCGTGCAATATTTGTTGTTTTGTTTTTATTGCTGCTGACTGTATTAACAGTGGTAGAGAGCGAGAGCGTTTTTGCCGGATTTGCGGTAGTGTATGTTTTATGATTTGTATATAAACCGGATACCCGTCTGACGACCAATTTACGCCGGACGCACTGCGGCGCGACGGACAGCGGTCCGGCTTAAGAAAGAGCGGTCGCCCATGCATTGGTGTGTGTCTGACTCTATTGGATGTACGGTCCGTTTGTTTTTTTTATTGGAGTGTCGTCTATCTAAGTTTTAATATTAATGATAAATTAAATAAAAATAATTTTATTAACATTCAAGTGTAATTATGTATAAAAAAACATTGTTTGAAAATAGTCTTGTACTGTAGAAACATACTGAAATGTATTTTCAAAATGAACAATCGACTTTATTTTACTATGTATCGCTGGTAATATATCTTAAAAAGTTTTATTCTGCTTTAGAAAATAATCGTACAATATTGTTTCATCTTCTTCCAACATTCGTCCACATTCTCCCCTTTCCATTAATATAGGATGCACACACAATGACATTATATGTCTTTTACAACTATTTTAATTAATACATGTGTAATATTAATATACAAAAATATTCGTTTATTGCCGCCCTTCGTCTGGAGAAAAAACGGACCTTTACTAGGTCTACGTTTGTAGAGAACTTAAGATATCCGTGAAAAATTAATTAAATTATTTCAGTAAGCCTTTTTACTTTTATATTACGAATTGAATTCAATTATAATATTTGAGTTCCTGTACATGAAAAGTATAAAAACAACTATAACATAATTACCGTAGCCGGCGCATCGTAGTGGACGTAGCTAACGTAGCCCGCGTAGCAATTGTAGTAGTCAAACTATCGTAGAAACGACAACTGATAGTAGAGTAAGCGAGCAAATATAACCATAGATATTTATTTCGCGTTTATCCCGATACTTTTTAAGTAAGCAAGTTGATTCGTAAAGGACTACGTAAATATAAAAGAAAATGTTAACCTTCAAAACCCTTGAAGAAAAGAGTTCATAAGGTAAACCCCAGCGCGCTATCCATAATCGTCGTCACTTAACATTGAGGGAGATTGTGGCCAAACATTTGTTTATTCATTATAAAAAATATAAATAAATAAATAACTATGCACTCATGCCCGTAACCCAGAGGGGTGGGCAGAGATAACGGATTTCCATTTGGCACGATCCTGACATACGTCTTTCGCTTCTTCTACATCCATACATCTACGCATGCACGAACGAGCGTGGACCCGTAACCGTCGACGGTTACGGGTACTCCTTATATAGCCCTTGTATGTCACTAATCTGGTCGATATAAATTCTCCTTGGGTGTCCCCTGCCAAAACTGCCACTCACTTTTGCAAAATAAAAATATAAATATAGAATAAAAACAGTAAGTACATGATACTGATATTGCGTTCTCAAAATATAACAGAGGCACTATCTTTACAGGCTTCGCGTAGACATTACGGGTCAGAGCTTTTTCGTATATTTTTATATTAGAGCAAACAAAAATTAATTATCGTAATGGAGGTTTAGAATTGTGCGTTCGCCCTTTGGGACCGATGCCAAACAATGGTCTGATAACATCTTGTAGATATCTTAGTAGCTTAATTATTTTTTGTTAATGTAATTATGATGTTAATGACTTACTCTCGTATAAGCCTACTCTACATTTACTGAGTATTTTATGGATTAAACTTATGTTATCTATAATTTGATAGGATATTACAGTCAGTCAGCTCACTGAATCCTACTACTGGACAAATGACTCCCCTAGGAATCGCCTCAAAGATCAGTCCCTTATCGCTCTCAACCTTGAACAGATCGCGGGTTCATATGTAAGGCCTACCGATGCTACTATGACCTGATCGGCATTCCAGAATCTTTTGGTCCCTTTCGCTGACAGTTATGCGTTAATGCGTCCGGGCAATTAGGAAAAAATTGAGCATTTTTTTCCTTTTTTAAAATCACGAAATGCTTCTCTTGTGTTCATAATCCTATATTCAAATTTCTAGTAACATAGTCCTACATTTAGTGGATGTGACAGCTATTTATGACGTTAAACTCAACAGTACTGGTACTTACAGTTCTTGAATATTGAAATTCAATATATTTTTTTTTTTTTTTTTATTATTTATTTATTTATAATATTATTATACAATACAAATTGCTCCACAAAACCGATTGTTCGGTTTGACTGTGGACTTGTAGCCACGCCTGGTATATGTACATACATACAAATGAAAAACAGGTAAACAAACATTACATTAGAACATTTTATCGATATTCACTACTGATGCTTTCAAATAAGAAGTTTTTATAACTTACAGCGAACTTCTTTCTGTTTTCTTCCATTCATAGCTGAGACGACATCTCGTTAAACAACAAAGGAATGCGATACCTGAGGGTTCTTCCGCCAAAATAATTATTTATATGTGCCACTTGATATTTGCAGTCAGTGACACTTCTAGTGCCCTGAACGTGTCGAATAAGGGTTCTATGCTCCTGATTGCTAAGGTTATTAAGTGCTAATAAGTATTTGTGTTTTAAATGTACCGGTAATATTTTGCAGATTTTAAACAATTCTTTGTAATTATTTTTGTATTTCTTTTTAGTTTTATTGTCTACGAGAAGTTTTAAAAATCGTATTTGGAGAGCCTCAATCTTATCTAAATGTGTTTTAAATGTGAGGCCGTAGCAATCCAGAGCATAGCTCACAATAGGTTCAACAAGGGCCATATACAAGTTTTTTAATATATTCTTTGGTATTTTAAACTGAAGATGACAAAATTTAAATAATAGGACTCTTAATTTATTTACAATATAATCTACATGTTCTGTCCATCCAAATTTTTCGTCTATAGTTACGCCTAAATAGGTTACAGTATTTGTTCTTCTAAATTTAGTCGGGTCAGTCAGTCAGTTCTGTCAAAACTTTTTTTTTAAAGTGACGAATACAGGCCAAATATTCTTTGACTAATTTAAAGAATGGAAGCGAATGGACAGAGTCGCGGTTATCCGCTGTTCGAACGCGGTTAGGCGTCAACTCAACTTAGCGCCGATTTTCAATATTTTGCAAAATTTGAAAATAAAGCAACACGGTTTGTTTATCTATTTATTTAATATGATTCATCTACAAAATTATACGAATTAGTTTCATAGTATACATTATTATTACCAATGTAATAAGTAACATTTAGTTACAGATAAACACAGCGTACATTAAGTATATGTATGCAAAAACAAAATTAAATAAAAAACGAAATTAAAGGGCTACAAAAATAACCACTATGGAACAATGTTAGCTATAACTACAATAATACAAAAAAAATCGATACGAAAACGACTAATCGCACTATAAAACGATACATTGAATTGAGCGTTTCTGCATAAAGCAGCGGCAGAAATAGATGAATGTGGTGTGTGCTGCCATCGATGACTGGCCGCGTCGATTAAGGGAATGTATTTAAAATGGGGGGGGGGGGGGCATTTAGAATATCTTTACCTTTCGTTTCATATATAATTTCTGAATAATTAACTAAAAATGTATCTTTGAATACATTAAAAGTTTGTGACAAAACTTACGACACGACAGGAATATAAGTCTATGCAAGCCAATTTTGTCTCCTACTAAAATCGTCTCTCTTACCTCGTCGTATTTATTTTATAATTATTTACATCGTAATTAAAACATCAAATTAATAAAGTGATTAAAAGGCTATATTTTAACATCAAATCTCAAGCATAAACTAATAATGAATACTAATACATAGGCAGGAAATAAAAGGGCATAGTTATAGCATAGAATTTATATAAAAAGTATTAAATACAGTAACCTGAACCTAAAATAAAAGCGCGGTGGCCGCTCAGGCATAGTATACGCGTCTAGTAATGTAGAACTCAGGTAGTTTGTGTTCAGCCAGGCATTGCATTGTGAAAGCGGTATAGATAGGACGGGAGCTCGCCGGGCCTGGCCCGGGCTTACCTGTGCTAGACCCGTAGCGTCACGCTCCCACACTGACGCAAGCAAGCACACACAAGCGCAGCAGGTCTCGTGCGTACACCAGGGACACGCACACACACTGAGACAATGAAGGCTATAGCGCGAGGCTAGAGCGCGCACACGAGAGCGGCCGGCGGCGAGGCGGGAACGTCGAGGCACTGGCGGGCGAGCGTTCCCGCCGAGAGGACCTCCGATATCGGTCCACGGCGCCCGCCCTGCCAAACCACTTGTTGAATCTGACAGAGTTTTCATACCATATCCCAACTCGCTCGAGTCACGTCGTGCGTGTCGGGTGCGTAATCGCGATTATTCCTCTGCTCAAACTTTCCTTCTCCCTATCTCTCTTATTTTTTTACCTATCGGAGTGTTTATTATTGAATTAATACCTGTGATGCCTTCTCTTCACTTCCGCTCTGCCTTGTTAATTTCGAGTATCCTGAATACACTCGATTTAGTCTTCCTCTTGTTGTTGTTACGGACGACTGTCGTTACACTATCGTGATGCTGCGAGCCCTATTACGCCTCCGCGGTTAACTTGTTGCACTTTTTAAATGTTTAACCTGTTGTTGAATACTCGTATCTGTGTTACCTGTTGACTATTTCTTACGTAGACATTTTTATCTTGTTCTTAAATAAATATATTGCGTCGCTGTAAAAAGAAAATCTACTAAGAGAACTGCATCCCATCTCAGGTAAGTACATTAATTTTAAATTATGAACAAGTACGTTCCTTTGTTTAACTAATTATGGGATATTTACACAGACCAAACAATAGTTTATAAATTACTATTAACTATTTACACAATTGTGATATAGATATACATATGTAATTTGAAAAGATAATAAAATATAAAGACACCATTATCCTGTAAAAAAAATGTGGCAAATCGAAAAAAATCTGGTATAGTAGAGGTGAAATTATCCTTTTGATAAAATTGAGAAATGAGGCAGAAAAACCAGTGGACTTACGCGGTTCACTTCACATTCTTGCTATATATACATTATCCAAAATATGAATCGTTTCATAACGTATGAGATAATGAGGTTCAATTTATATAACATTTATTTGTTTAAGATGTTGTCATATTATTTTATCTTATATCTTGTATTTAAGATTATATAGTGCTACGTGAGACTTCAAAATCCAGTCCACCAAAACGTTTGCTTTTGTCGTAGACCTAAGAGGCTACGTCTCGTCACCTCAGTAGCCTTCTCAGCCAACAGCTTCCCTTAAAATACGATGCATTAATGCTTTTATTGCTTGCTAATGGTAAGCGACATGAAGAAATAATCAATAAGGCATATTGTGACTAGCTGACCTCTGCAAAGGACCTCTCCTCTGTATCGACCGAGTTGTGCAGGAGCAAAGGTTTGAGTGGCTCTACAACATGTGTATTGCTTGTGTGGCACCGTAAAGGAGATACGTTTAGGATTCTCATGCTTCAGTTCACCTTAGTAGCTGCCAAGGATCACTATTTGTTGACTACACTGTTCTAATTCGAATGGTATATAGCCAGCTGATGTCGATACTGTAGAGACTTCTTTCATATGCATCATGATTCATAAATTATATTAACGTATTACGACGGCGTTTTTATGGAAGAACATCTGCCATACCACACTACACAAAGGCATCCACAACGGACAAATGAGGTCTGAAATCGTGTTCATCTGCCAATTCTGCAAACACAATCGTAGCATGATGCAGTCTTAATGGTTTCTCAATTGCTTATTAGATATTTTCTACTTGTGTGGTACTTTATTATGTATTAGCATTGTCGGTATTTGCCACTATGCTACAATTATAACACCAAAATGACACCATAAAATCGCAGAATCGGGGGCCCTGTCGCATTCTTAAGTGAACCATTCCCAACTAGCTACCCTGAATGTGTTATTAGAATTTACGTACTAATCTACCGCATACCTATTAGAATGTGTAATATCTACTAAGAATGTGGTCATAAAACGAATGATAGTCTTGTCTAGACACTAGACACATTAAACAGCGAGAACTGATATCGTGTATGGTACGTACTTCATTAAAATAACAAAGACATTGAAAATGAGTAGGGTTTATCAGATGAATTCAGTGATTTGCTCTTTATTAATAATTTTATTTACTTTCTTATTTGGAAGATGTGCTTAACACGCTTTTATTAACTTCGCCTGTATCTTTGCATCTACGTATCTTATGATTAAATTTTAACTAAATTGTAAACTTCCGTACAACTTGAAAGTTTGCAGTCATATAAAAGACTAATGAAATCACAGTTTTTTTTAAACTTTGTTTAAATCCTAGTCTATCGGGCTATAACCATAAGAAAAAAAATCCTTTTAAGATTATGAATAACGCCACCTACTAGAAAATGATTTCACAATAGGCGTTTTTAAAACTCAAATAAAACGTTTCGTTTTTTTCTTAAATAAAATTTTTCAAACGTATAGACTTATCTTTTTTCCATTGGAAAATGCCTATTCATGCTCATTGCGATATGCATAAAGATAAAATAACTTGTCGGTCTTATTTATGGCCTTGCTTCGAATAAATCTAATTAAGCTTAAGTTTTCATTATGTCTAAACAACTTATCTAGAGGGGGACGAGGATTGAACGAGAGGGGGGTTCAATACGAGAAGGAAATATTCTTTTTCCGGCTTATCCCCTCCTCTGCCCATTAACACATCTGTAACTCATTTTCTAGTTGCGGATGCTTACGGGTAACGGTCACTTAACATCAGAACCGCTCGCTCGTGTGCCGCCTTCTTACGTAAAAAAAATATACTATTGTACATTATAGTGTTACGAAGAAAATGTTTAGAAATTTTATACACCACTCAAAATGGTGTATGAAATCTCTACAATAAATAATATCTATTATCGAATAATAATTATCTATTTCTTAATATTGGATAACCATTGAGTATACGGTGTAGAGTCGAGAGAGTAAACATTAAGCCTCTATATTTATTGAAATAAGGTCAATAGGAGGAAAGATGTTTCTCGGGTTCGCTTTACAAATAGGTAACTAGTTCAGTTCGCCGGCATAAATCGTGCTTTAATGTTTCACTTGCAATACATCTTAAAGCTTATAATACGTCACGTTTACGGCTAACCCTCATTGCGTCATGATTTATTTTGTTTTTTTTGCCATAAACATCTAATCCAAGGACTCGTCATAACCTATCTAATCAAAATAAGAAAACGGATCCAGAGTGTAATTTTTTTCAAATTTCAGTAATAATTGGTAGAAAAAGTCAATTTTCTAAAAAAAGCAAAATAAATTATAACTCTTCTGGGGTTGACCGTAGACACCCCCTGTACAAATTTTTTTTGCTGTGGATGACCTCATCTAAACCTCCTTTGCATTTGATCCAAGACCTTTGGACTAACCTGTATTCTTGACCATCTTCCTTTTAAAAGAAGGAAACGAATAAGTAATGGGTTCTCGTGTTGTTAATCTACCATCAGACCCATTCTTCGTCTTCTTCGGGTGCTATCTCCTAACGGAGGTTAGCGACCATAATGGCAAGTTGCTCCATACAATTATACAATAATTATTCTTCTTCCTGGCAATTAACGAAAACATTTAAAATTGCATTGCCAGATCTTATGTAGAAAAAAGGGAACAAGGAGAGATAACAGGTCTCTAGGCAATTTGGTAGGAAAGATTTATTTAGGCCGATTTTTAGTAATTGGCTAGATGTTAAGCAATAGAAAAAGAAGAGGCGTGCAAATTAAGCGCTCAAGTGATGAAGAAAATTAATAAGATAATCCTTGCGCTTACTCCAAATGAATACCACTCCCACAAGCGAATGTTAAGTCAAATATATTATTTGAGAGTATCAATCAAGACGAGGAGGAAAAGTAAATATCTGTATTTCGTAGCTGCTACTCATGTTTATAACTTCGTAAATGTGTTACTTAAGCTGTGCTACGACATAGACTAAGCCCTTTACGATTCGATCAATTATTTCATGACTCTTAGGTTCTCTTCTACAGAATACCACGACTCTCGCATTGTCCAAAAAGTTGTGAAGGGCAAGTTATGCATTATTTAATGTATTTTAACAACTTTTATGAGAGTAAACACTCAATACTAACAAAGTACCACTTCCTTTGAGCGTTACATTTTGTTACATTAAAGAGAAAGAAAGATATCATGGGAATGGAGCAAATAAACATAGTAATATATAATATTTGTAGTTACGACAGTAACTAATCTTAGTCACCCTCTTGCTCCATCTCTCACAATTAAGCTCGCTTATTCTGTAATTAGTTACAAATACCTGTCATTAAATTAAAAATTAAAACCAACAATCCGAATCTAATGTATATTTTACAAGAGATCAAAATGGAATGGACATACATACATGCATACATATTTATATATCGGGTTGAGATTTTTTTAGTTGCCTATTTATTTAGACATTGGCGTGGATAACGTGCAAAATGACTAAGGTTTAAGTCTAATCGCGTTATTTTAATAATTACAATTCATAAAATTAATCTATTAAATATGAGTCACTAATTGAACGTAAATAATTCAAAATAAAAAGACTTTTCTTTTTATTTTTGAGTGACAGTTTCATGATGTCGCCTTGAGTGATGTGTGTGAAGGCTTGGCAGCCACCGCGCGGTGCCACCCTCGGCTGATTTCACGGTTCTGCCTAGATAAAAATGAAGTTAGCACAACTCGGCGTGCCTTCCGCTTCTATTCGCTTTTTTTCTATTTTATAACCGCATACGACATATGTATACATAGGCGCAAAAATGTTCCTTCTGGGTCATTCGGGCAAGAAAAGCACTTCTAACATTCGCCTAGTAGGTACGCTGGTTTTTTTCTCTACAATGTATATTAGAACCTTTTTAAATATATAAAAACATTATATAATACTCAGTTACGTATCAAATCTTTGCTTGTTTAATTTAATTATTTTTGTTAATAAATTGTTACAATATTATTTGTGATGGATAAATTTAATCAAAAAGCAACTCTGCTATGTATTGGCGCTCATAAAAAGTACTCGAATGCACGAACGAAGCGAATTTCATAAACGCGATTAGAGTCAGTCAAACGGATGCAGCAGAAGATGAAATTCACGTCAGGCTCCGCTGACAACTTGACAGGTTTTCAATTTAAAGTCGTTTGAAAATAATTTGCTACGTTAATAAAGTTTTTATTCCGTTTTATTAAAATAATTAGAATTTCTCATTCCTATATTCGAGTTATCAACCCAAATTACAGCAACAATTAATTAGATCACTTGTCAGATTCTCGTCCAAGTGTACCGAAGCCGAAACGAGTTTTGATAGAATTTAATTAGCGTATTCGTTGTTATGTTGGGAGGGTGTTTTGTGACGTATCTTCAATTGCATAAAATTATAACAATCGATAACTTGGTATTCGTAGTATGAAATTTGAAATACAATTTCATAATTACTTGTGAATTGTTACTTAATTTCCTAGTAATATATAAGACAAATAATATCGGACAACTGTTAAATCGAAACGGGATGGGTGAAGTCTACGTGTGATTTCACCTTGAACATTCAATTGTTGTATGAAAGCAAAAATTGAAAGTAACTTTGGCTTTCTGATGATTATTTTATGAAATTTAACCTTGTATTACTTTTATTACCTGAACATACATTTAATTAATAACAGCTTACTTTATGGTAATGAAGGCAGCCAGGCCTGTGTATTTGTGTACACGTGTTTGTTTTGAAAGGGCAATGCTTAGAAAGGGTTCCATCGAGTCCGCTCCCTTAGGTAATCTGTTTTGCTCTCGTGAATTAATTCAGCTTTCAGCTTCAAAGAGTTTCATCTTATTTAAATACCCGTATTTAGTAGAAATATATAAATAAATAATATTATGGATTTTTTCTCATATATCATTCTTTACTTATGCGATTTTAAAAACAAACTTCAGACAGATAATAAAGGTATATTTTACAACGCATTCCAAAATTTACTGTTCGTTAATGTTGGTCTAATATTGTAATTGATTTTATACCAACTTCCCAATTAGCTTAAGGTTCGAAAGAACAATACCCATTTTCACCTGACTATGTATTGAAATGAAATAAATCTTAATATTCAGCTGTTTTAATTGTATATTGATAACGCCTATCACAATGTTTACTACACTTTTTACGACGTTCCATTTGACACATTGCTACTTGCCTTTCTCAACTTTGTTTCGGAGTTTTATATTTTATTTTATATTTTATAGAAGTAAGCAAGCAGCTAATTATAAGTCTTTGTATAAAACTTATTAGTCTTTATATAATAAAGAACAATATAATAAAAAAGTAATAACAAATAATATAATAAGTAATCAATAAAATAAATCATACTGGCAGCGTTCGCACGACTGAAACGGTTTTTTTTGCATAAAATCTTAAAAAAAAAATTAATTTGACATTTGACAGTTCTTCTATTTGCAACGGCTTCGAATTTTGGTGCAGCGCAGCAGTCCTTCCTTCGTCGTTGTTGTTGCGCTTGCGTCTCGCGGCTCGTTGTGTACTGTGCGATTTTGTGTGTGTTAGTTTAGACAGCTTTGACCTTAGCTAGGTATTACTATGTTAGATTAAACTTTGAGCGTTAATAATTAGTTTTAGCACATTTGCTTCTTTTTATTTGGTAACGGCAAATCCTAACCTAACAAGTAAAATTAATGTTTTCTGGACTTCGTGGCGTTTGATGATATGAAAAAAAAACACTATGTTATTTTCTTAAGTTATAGGTAGTCATTCTACTATACCTCATAAGTATATATAAACTTAACGTTATTATCAGGTTTTTAAATGTATGGGCAGTGGGCATTGTCCTTTGAACCATAGCTTATAGATATGATAGAAGAAAATAGAAAAATGGTAGTTTTTTTTAATTTTATATGTATATTAAAAATGTATTCTACTCTTATCTATGAGAAAGGTATTCTAAAAGCTTTAAAGCATGGAAAATAACGTGATTTTCTTAAAACATCAAGCATAATTAATCCGATTATAGCCTGCCTCCCGAAAGCTCTTCGAAAAACAACTCACGCACCCGACAGGTTGACAGCGCACGATTACTGTAAAAATACTATTATAGTCTTGAAATATTTCGTAGACTGAACACCGTGCACTTAGTAATAAAATCAATATGTCAAGCTAAAATATTCATTCAATTGATATCTATATCAACATACAATTCAAAGTATACGTTAATCAAATAACTAAAGTAAGGAAAACAACAAGCAATGGGCAATAAAGACATGAATCTTTACAAATAATCTTATAAAACCAGCAATTTTTGTATCTACAGTGGCTAAGGAAGTCGTTTTTGATATTTAAACTAACGAGACTAGAATCACAGTTTAAATTAAATCTGCGTCGTTAAAAATCGTTGATGACGATGCTCCGGTCACCGATAGTTTTCTTAAAACAACACGTTTTACGGTGGGATGAAATTTAGAAGGTCGGCTGGACGCTTCTGTCTTCCGGAATTTTCATCACCCAACTTTAAAAAGTTTCTTACTACATTTTGTAATCTACAAATAATATCTGCTATTTGTCTTTGAGTCTTATAGCTTCTTACACAAATCAATAATTCGCTGTTTTTCAATATCAGTTACTTGTTTACCATATTAAATAAAAATAATAGTTAACCAAATTAACTTCAATTATTCGTCTCGTATTACGTACGTCGTGAACTATAAAAATAAATATTAAAACAACGATATCTCTCACTCGGCACGCTTTAAACACAACTGACTATAATTTTTCACAGCTTTTGTTCATTGGGATGGGAAATTTCTTAATTATTTCCTTACAAGTAAAAAAATTATAAAACATTTATGCAATATACGCTTACACAGGAAGAGGAGAATACACTTTCTTTGCGTTATTCATTTATAATAATGGTTGTAATATATATACATTTGTTTTTAATAAAGTAGATAATTAAGTATGAGTATAAGTATTATCTTTACACATCACTCACTTCGGATATCTCGACTATGGATCAAAAGATTTGAATTAAATTTTAAAAGATACGGTTTTTGTTTTTAAATTTATCTTACGTGTATTTTCAGTGGTCACGCGAATTATCTGAAAAATAAATAAATTAGAGTGTCATATTTCGGGTTTACATTGTTGTCAATGGATAAACTTTAAGTTTCTGTGAGGTAACGCTAGATTTCATTATTCAAATTCTAAGTGTCCTTAAAAAAACTACATCTTACGATGACAGAGATGACACCGAAGTGCGAAAACCATCAACAGCCAGTAGTGTTTAAAATAGTAGGTCAAGGTTACAGCTGGGGCCTACGTCTAGCAGTGGACAATGGTTGGCAAAAGCAAAAATAGAGTAATAACTGTGAAAGTAATGCAATACATCCATCATTACTGTACTACATCCTCAATAAAAATAAAAATTTAGTTTAGAAAGTAATTTAATCCAGTCTACGTAGTTATATCGTATGATGTCTCTTGCACGCCGATGACCAGATAGTGTTTGCGTCATCGGCGGAGGACTTATAACGTATGCTGAATGTATTGAATGATTAATTAAAAGGTAAAGATATGAAGATGAACGTAGATAAGACGAAAGTAATAGTGTTTGAAAAATAACAAAGTAATAAAATAAATGTGTTCATGTATTTGGGGTGTATGTTTCATTACAGTGGTAGAGCCCGCAACAACAACATCTGTTGCACGAATTGGCCGGCTCGACCGGTGGAATACCACGACCTCACAGAAAACAGGCGTGAAGTAGAAGTACTCTGCGTTTCGTCTGATGAGTGAGGTGCTGGAGGCCTAATTTCAGTCCTATTCCCCTTTCCACCCTTTCCACATAAGGATAGGATGGGAAGAGGAAGAGGATTGCACGGGGAGGGGGTTCATAGGGAAAAGGAGATATCCTTTTTCCTGTCTATGCCCTCCATTAAAGGTAGGCAACACATCTGCAACATATTTGGCTGTTGCGGATGTCTATGGGCAGCGTTCACTTAACATCAGGTGCTCCGCTTGCTCGCTTGCCACCAACTCACATAAAAAAAAGAGAGATGGTAGGCATGTTAAAGATTTTGAACGACGAGTGTAGGCGGAAATCAAAATAATAGCGCTATTGCTACAAGTAGTAAGGAGTCTCGGCTGGATGCTCGGAGGCAAAGGCTCGTCTGACAATACACAATGCTGTACTAGTCCCCACTTTAACGTAATGGAAGTGAGAATTGGGTTTGGCAGGTAAAGCATGTTAGTAGAGTTAATGCCGTTGAAATGCGATCCTTAATAGAAACTAGTTAATACAATTACAGCAAATTATAAGTCTCTGAATTGTTATTGTGTTAAGTCTCCCAAATATTATAGTCATACTCACTTCAATTCGTAATTCATACACTCCTTTATCTATAGCGGACATTAGCCTTTTATATTTCTTTTTGGGCGTTACAATTATGTATCACTACATAGTATATCTATATGATTTAATATTTAAAACAGAAAACAAATTTAAACCAGTGTAAAGCTTTCCAAGACGTTTTTTCGATTCTTTTTTGCGCCGTACGGTTATATGCCTGTATTTATATTTTTATATTCTTCATAAAAATATCATTGCCAAAAGTGTATTGTGAAAATGTTAATACACTTTAATAATAATACCGTCCTACAAAATTTATATCGTTCAAGCAAACACTCTGTAAAAATTATGTGGCCATTTTAATGAAAAAAGACCCTTTCTACCTGAAAGGAACGAAATGTATTGCATTTCCCTAACCGACAGGGTGTGACTTGAATCATTAATACCGATTACGTTTGTCAAGTTGAAAAATTAATATTAATATTTTGTTGTTGGAAGTTTTTCGTTATTACGAGATCTTTTCAAATTATATTTATACAGAGCTGTTGCCCGCGACTTGTGGAATCACATAAAGCATATTAGTCATTCGCAGAATAAAAGCTTATAATCGAATTTTTTACATTAAATGTTTTTACCGTAAAAAAAAAACAAAAAAAAACAATATATTATCATATTACAAACAATTTAATTTTGTCTGTATAGAGCTACATTTCACGCGGTGTTGTTACTATTAAATAAAGTAAAAAAAATGGTAAAGTAATAACTAATTAAAATAATTATTTTTAATTCAGTTCTTATAAAATGTTGTCTGTTGTTTTAATACCTGACTCCAAAAGTATAGTCAAACAGAATTTGGATTGTATAAAAAATAGCGATACGAATTCCGGCAAAATTTAATTAGCTTCATCTGGCTGGCCTGTTTGCCTTTGAAGGAATTTTATTTCGTGTACCGAGAATGCTTCGATACCAATATTCTAATTGATATTTTCGTCTTAGTGACATTCTCTCGTCAAATATTAATTACGACAAACTTTTTCTGGCTTACTTTTTTTGTATTCAATTTTAAATTGTATTTAATTAATTTTTTTAAAATTTTTTTGAGAACTTGTAAATGTATTGAGTAAATGGTTTTTTTCACATTTTTAATATGCGAGTACTTTGAAATTGTCATTTATTGAATATCTTGTCAAATTGACGTGACTTATCCCGAGCCACTTGGAGAATGATTAAGGTATGAAGCAGGCGTACGTGAGCCGAATATCCCGAGATTGTGCAAATACGACGAGAACTTGGAACTCTTATGAGGAGAAAATTACCTTGTAAAGATAGTCTCTTTGTGAAACAAGAGTACGCTCCGGATTGAATCCAATCAGCGATATATTCTTGTGTTATTATTTGTGGGTGATTTTGTTTTCTTTTATTCCTTTATTTTATTCTTAGTCATTCATAATTTCTACATAAGATTATTTCTATATTAATAATATAATAAGAAAATATTTCATTGTTTGTTTGTTTCGGTTAAAGGAAAAAGCTACTGAACCCTTAACAATTTTAAAGTAAAATAAAAAGAAATATAAAAAAAATACTAATGAAAAAGGAGCTGGCTGAAATGTAGTCTTATTATTTTTTATTTGTCTATCTAACCGAGCAAAGGTCCTGCCTTCTTCAGCAAGTATTGCTAGCTAGATAGGATTACTAGTCTTAACCCATTTGCAAAAAAAATGTATGTAAAGGACACTAACGCATATAAAAAAAAATACTGGCTATTCAATAAAACACTCTCAAAAATTACTTGTATTTTAGATTTTCTTATTTAAAAAGAAAAGAAAACCAAATGTGACCTTGCCAAAACCTCTCGCATCGGACTTCAATTTTATTTGTTGTTGCAGATGTTTTCAGGTAGCGATATTCTTATGTATTATACATATATAACACTAAATTAACTAGCTAGTTTCCTTTGCCTTTCTTTTACATAAGCTTGTTCGAACTTCCGATATTGACTGAAATATCAAAATTGACTACTACGTAGCTTACCGTTATAATATATATATATATATATATATATATATATATATATATATATATATATATATATATATATATATATATATATATATATATATATATATATATATATAAAGGTTTAATGGGTAAGTCGCCCTTTTCTTTACTGAGTTATTATTAACGTTCCTAGCGGTCAGCGGAGCACAAGAATTTATAATCTACGAAGATTATTACGCTTTAATTAAGCTCTTCCTGTGGGTATATCTAATCACTATAACAGAGCTTTACAATTTAATGTATATAAGGAATAAGGAGTCTTAAATAATAACAATGAGCCTTTATTCAGACAATATTATATTTTTTTTAATAAGAGAAGGAGGCAAACGAGCGGCGTGTACACCGAGGTGATCAACAACGCCCATGGAGGGTGCAGGTGCGTTGCCGGCCTTTGAGAAGAAGATAGGCTCGCTTCTTGAAGCACTCTAAGTAGTACTGGTTTGGAAATACCGCCGAGGAAATACCGTTCCACAACGCTGCTGTGCGCGGCAGGAAACATGACATAAAGTTTCGTTTAATTATCGGATAAAAGCCTCTACCAACTTCTTCCACTCTTCTCTTCTTGTAGCCTTTTAAAACCAGGTCTGTTAGACTATTGCTATTATTTCGTCTCCCCATATTTTAAATTATCTCAAACGCTCCCTTTAACTGACTTTAGGGTACCAATAGTTAATGATTTTACCCCATGGTGTGCCCGTAGTCAATACTATTACTATTTTTGTATATATGTTAGCGAATCCTGCAAACAAATTTTATAACATCGTTTTAACTAATTTATGGAAGTGAGAGCTGAGTTTGACAGGATAAGCATGTTAGTACGGTTAATGCCTTTGAGATGCGATCCTTAAGAAGTATTTTAGGTGTGTCGTTGAATAATGTGATTAAAAATAGTGTTATAAGGGAATAGTGTGACTTAAAATGGATATCGGAACTAGAATTGAGAAAAGGTATGCTTCGCTGGCATATTGAAAGGATGAATGAAGAGAGAGTAACGAAACAAATACACGTTGCAAAAGTGAGTGATAGCGTTGGTAGGGGAAGACCAAGGAGAACTGATATTGATACGATTAGTAAAGGATGGATGTAGAAGAAGCGAGAGAGGTGTGCCATGATCGCAACAAGTGGAAATCCATATCCAAGACAGCCAACTTTAATAACTGCATAATGGAAATGTTGCTTGAATTGTATTTATATCGTTCGAGCGACTTAGATTTAATATTAAATTTACCTTTCCACCATTAGGTAAACGGCACAAGCGACGCATGACAAATTCATGACACCAAAATAACAAAAAAAGCGCCTAAGCACGATATTAGAGGAACGTGAGTCTGTTTGGCGTACCAAATGGCCACCTTATATTACATTTCGGAGGCTTATTCGGGTTACGTTTTGAAGGCGGAGGCTAGGTCATAAGCTCGCATTAATTTAATGTTATTGTTTTGTCATTTCGCTTCAGATACATGCAAGCATGCAAACGTTTTTAGTTTCCCTGAATTCGGATCCATTTTAGCAAAAAATATACCCAAATATTATTAATGTATTAAAAACTAGATTGGTAAAATAAGACTTAAATACAACTAATTACTCCTGCTAGGGTTTGTGTAAATGTGCCGACCCCACTTATAGTATGTGAGAAAAGCGCAGGGAGATGATGATTTGTATTAGGAACTAGTAGAAAATCAAAATTTTAGAATTCACGACATTCAATACATTTTGCGGAGCCCCATTTTTTCTCCACTTGTATGGTTTCTTCCACATCGTTGTCAAAACATGGGGTTTAATATAGACTACTATTTATAATAATGAAACGCATTTAACTTATCCTTAGTTAAGTGATAAAAAATGAATTATGCCAAATTCAATTGGCGTTTATTTGCATTTGGCATAAGTACAAAATGGCAAAACGTCCATCAATATCTTGCGGCACATTTAGTTTTATTTAAAATAGTTTTTATATATCGTCATATATTAAAGTACAGATGAAAATGAATGGTCGCATGGTTTCTTTTATATAACTTTCTTCGTCTGTATTATAAGAGCAATACACGGCTGGTAATATTTTATCTTGTCGCTCAAGTTATAATACATCGTCTATCTAATTCATGTTAGTAATGCGCAATAATATATTTCTGTTTGTACCTTTTAGTTCGTTTAGCAATTCTTCTAACGAATATCTAAAAGATCATCTAAAAAGATATCTGTACTTAACTCCCTATATTATTGACAATAATAATTCCATAATTATTCATTGATTAATTTCACGATTAGATTTATTTTTTCCCATATTTTTCTGTTCTTAATGATGTAAATTTGACAAGGTTTCAGCGCACTATTGCGGGGATTTCTTTTTTCATTCTCGGCGATATACTCGGAGTTAATACCGTATTACGCTAGAACATGATTTTAATTTATGATTTTATTATTCTAAAACAAACCTTCATTTTATCATTGTGGATAAGCATGAAACTAAAAACTTGATAGATCTATAGGAACAGGACAACTGACAACAACAAATATTAGCTATACAATACATTAAGTACAACTATTTTACCTGTCCAAAAAGGTACAGTTGACACGATGAAAACTAATTTGAATTAATATTGAATAATTTCACATCTCAATGAACAAACGGTGCGGGTCAACATTTAATATATTGCTCGAAACTGTTTGTCATTCCGATACAATGCGAGGGATATTGTTCGGTCAGACGTAATTAATATTTCGTCGGAGTCCAGTAGCGGTAAGAATAGATACATATACGGCCCAATATTCTGTCCATAATTAATATTTTAAGTGTCTTTAGGTTGTATTTGTTAATGTAGTGTTATGAAGTTTATTATTGTCATTTAAATACAAACGTTCGGGAATAATGAAGAGAAATTTGATAAAGAGTGAGAGGGCAAAAGTATATGTTGCAAAATTGAATCGAAGTTTTGGTATGCCTAGGCGAACTTACTTTGACAAGGTTGACATGCTAAAAAAAGGCAACATACTCGTGTATGAGTAGACCGACTTATTGCGAAGAGAGACGTAGAAGAAACGAGAGTACTGTGCCAACTTTATCATTCCAATAACTTATTTATCTAACATTTAGACCTATCTTTTGTATTTATCCAATCAGATTGGACACATTGCTAAACCTTTTTAAGAAGGTGTATACTTTTCATAAACAGTCCTAAAAAAGGTTTAAACTCGACAGGAGTGTTAGTCAAAAGTAAACTTATAACCTTAAACTTTCGAGGTTTTTACTAAAAAAAAATTATGTGACAAGGTGGCAAGCGAGCAAGCCTGATGTAGAGTGATCGCTACCCATAGACATCCGCAACAAGGAAATGTGCTGCAAATGCGTTGCCTACCTTTGTTGGACAGAGGAGGGCATAGACAGGAAAAAGGATATTTCCTTTTCCCCGTTAACCCCCTCCCCGTCCAATCCTCTAAATTTCCCATCCTATCCCCCTTATAAGAAACGGGTGGGAAGGGGAAGAAGACTGAAATTATAAGGTTTGAAAGAAACGGAATTCTTTCTTAGCGTGGCATTCTAAGACTAAGTTACCCGTTGTCCTAGGTGTGCGACGTAACGCGACACGAAACGATAATATGCGACATGACGCGCATAACACATGACATGACTTACACGCGTGATAGATTACCATGACAACGAAGGCCACAAACACATACAAATTGATATTTTCTCGATGTGTCAATTAACTAACATATGACAATGGTTGGTGGTAGTTCTTATTAGAATGTGAACAAATATCTGTTTAGAAAGCGATAAATGACATGCTTAGTCGATGTCTCAGCGAGATGAACTTCTAAATATAAATTTATGAATTAAGCTTTTCTCCGTTCGCTATGCGACGTTTATATTCTTAAATTTATTATTCAAACTTTACGGACACCATAGGAAAATCATTAGCAATCACAATAAGCAAAGCAAGCAAAAACAACAGCAAGCAAATCATATCGCACCAAGAAATCAAGAGGAAGCCCTAATGCAGGGAGGACTCTCGATTCGACAAGTTAGCGACGGTACATTTTGTAATGGAGTAGAAAAGAAGTGTCGGGCGTTCTTTTTCTATCTTGTTCCCTGAGTAGCATATCATTGTTCTTAAAAATAAAATTATAAACATGTTTTTACACTAGGCAATATCAAGTCTACCGATATAAAGGGTAAAAAAGGGGCGCTAAAAAAATTACTAAATTCAATATTCAGAAATCAATGCATTTTTTACTAAAATGTTTTATACAGTCGTTTATAAATCAATTGACATTTAAACGTTATTTTCGTCGCAAATTTCACGTGATAATTTAATGGACTGGGTCTAATTAAAAAATAAGTGGACCGAAAATATGTGCAGCGCTCCTGAAAATTTCAAACAGCTGTAGCAACCATTCTCTGATAGTATTTAAAATATATTAACATTTTAAAATCTAAAACTTTCAATAATTTTACAACAGCTCAATAACGACATACATACCTTTGTATAGGAGTCATCAAGCCATCCAAAGAGCATGCGTTTTGTTTGATGGTAAGGGACCGGTAACCATAACCATTGGTTAGGTAAAGTAAAGAAAATGAAGAAGATTTGGAAAAAGGATTGAAATAAATGAGACAAGGGAAATTACGCACCTCATTCACAAGGCTAAAATAAAAACTCACTGGTACAAAATTATTACGGTTTATGACCGCCAGTACTCGTAAGTTGCTCGGCCATTTAGCACACACGTATTTAAATGTATTGCGGATAATAAAGATCTTCACAATGCGAATGGTATTGTGTAAGTATTTTCGAGGGTCGTAGAAGTTGTTCTTTGTTCCCATTTACAAGTGAAAAGAACGCTTCGAGAGTTCAGAGTTAAGAGCTTTCAATACAAAGGATATTCATGAAAAGTGACCCGTCGAGCTTGAGCGCCGGCGTCGGTTAACGATCAAGAATTAACAACCATTTCATAAAATGAGAACACATATTTCTAGCGAGCATTCTCTACTTAGGTTTTGTTTCTTGAGTTCTTTTGTTTTAATTGTGTTTAAGGGATAACCTTAATAATTTGCCAAATTGCTATTTTAGTCACGGACCACTCAAAAGAAGGTTGTATTGGGGATAATAAACATTTGCTAAAACATAGCTACTAATGCTTTAACATAAAACGTTGACGGAAAGATATATCGTCATAAAAGCATGAAATACAGTCAGTCAGTCTCTCAGTATGAGTTCGTCGCAATAAAATAGGTCGGAAAAATAGCATCTGGGCATCTTAAATTTTATGACGCGATTATCGTACGTTTTACTTCGATTGGAAATATTATTCGGTTACCCTAAGTAGGAATCTGTTGCTTCGTTCGCATGTAATTAATATTTAGACATTCTTATACTTTTTATAATACAACGTATGTAAAAATGTACACAAAGGTAAAATATTATTACTTCCTTATCATACATTCATATCCATCTTAACAACACAATATATTTGTTCTTAAGCCTTTGTCGCTGACTTGTTTTTTAATAATTATTAAGTACATTAAAAAACGGTAAGTAAATAGTTTTTTTTCTGGCAAAACTGATTATTGAGTGTAGAGATAAAAATAAATCAAAATTGTCTTAAGCATATCTTTGCTATGTCAACATTTTATATAAATTATGATACATATTTCTAAAGGCAGTCAAAGAGGTATAACATAAACAAGTGTCTTGCAAAGAGATACGGTTATGAATAATTACTTTGATCTCTTTATTAAACCGCTGTTTTAGAAAGCTTTGCTTGCTTTGCGTATTTTAGTGTTTCCTGTTAAAAGATTAACGTTTATATTAATATTAAATTCTACAATTTTTTATGGAACAAATCAGCTCATACAATTCGTATGAGCACGCAGTTCACCTGATGATAAGTGATCGCTACCCATAGACATCAGCAACAAGCAAATTACATGCAGATTTGTTGCTGCCTTTAATGGACAGGAAAGTGTGTAGACAGGAAAAGGATATTTAATTTTCCTATTCCTCTCCTCCCCATCCAATCAACCCAGACTTATTGGTAAAGGATGGGAAGGGAAGACTAAGACTGGGCCACCGGCACCTCACACATTAGACGAAACTTAGTATTCACCCCTGTTTTCTGTGAGGTCGTAGTATTTCAAGCCTGCCCATTCGTGCAACAGATATTGTTGTTACGGGCTCTATCGCTATTTGAAAAAGTCAGGAACATTGAAAGATGACGCTTAAAGAACTTAAAGTCAACTTCTTTCAATATTGGATCTATCTGTCGTAATTAATGTTATATCAATTTATTAAAATGTGGTATCGAAACTTTTCTTCGTTGTCAAATATCTCTCAGGAGCAATACAAGACTTACTTCCTACAACTTTATATTCGAATCAGTTTAAACAATGTACAAATGAAAAAAGTAATTTAAGTTGTGTAAACTACCGCCTACAACCTACAAAAATGTGTATTCGACCTTAAATTGTAAGTCAGATGGTTATAGACAGAGGGATAAATAGGAAAAAGATATTTCCTTCTTCTAGCCATCCCCCTTCCCCGTCAAACCCCTTTTCTTCTCCCGGCCCATTTTAATATGAAAACCCTAGGAGAGGGGAAAAGGACTACCTAATTACCAAAGCTATACAACATGCGTAAGTGTTCATTTAAAAAAATAAAGATTTAGCAGAAACGAGGCTACACCGCTGGTTGTAACGTAATCATTATTCTTCATTTACATACAAATTCACAACAAGAGCGGGCGGCGGGCGGCGGGCGGCGGACGGCGAGCTGACTGAATACGGCGCAATTCGTAATGAGCTGAACCCCCGTTTAATTACCGCCGCTTTATTTTCAATGTTCATGTTAATGACTTTGTCCAGTATTTTGTTTTAAATAATAAGAAATCAAAACTTATATTATCTTACTAGAACAATAAATGAATATGCGTTCACGCCCATAACAGAGGGATAGGCAGAGATTATGGATTTCCATTTGGTGCGATCCAGGCATACTCGCTTCCTCTCCATACACTTTAGCTAGCAAATTTTGCTAGATTTGACTTATTGATGAATTAGAGTTCTATTTATATATTATGATGTGTCACTGTTACACCAAGAGGACCAAGCCCAGATTAAGAATTTAATAAAATTACGTTTCTTTTCCATTTCTATTCGTTTCCCACATTCATCGCTTTAAACGTAGCCTTAGACACTTTTTCAACCAGGTAACAAATGACATGTCGTGTACGGGAGGTGAAAAGTGTATTTCGCTAATATATGTATATATTTATTTGCGCCTTTATTAATTATTATTTACTAGTGACCCGCCCGGCTTCACCCGGGTACCACTAATCAAGTTGATCCGATCGCTACCAAACACAGGAATGTGCCAATCTAGACAATCCCTGTAAATTTCATCGAAATCGGTCCAACCGTTTCGGAGTCTATAGGGAACATACATACTTTTTTTTCATAAATAGTATCCCGTTACTTTTAGTATCTCCAAGAATATGTGTACAAAGTTTCATGATGATCGGTTGAGTATTTTCGCGTGAAAGCGTAAAAAAATTCACATTCACGTTTATAATATTATAGATAGATAAAAACCTATTCTCAGACCTACCGAATGTATATGCAAAATTTCATTGAAATCGGTTAAACCGTTTCGGAGGAGTATGGCAACTAACACTGTGACAGGAGAATTTTATATATACATATATATATATATATATATTTATAATAATAATATTGACGTATTTTCCATCAGAACCCATGAGAATATATTTATAGGGCTACATTTACAAAATGAAATTATTATTTTTTGTTCCTCTTTGCAAGATCTGGCGAGTAAATGGCCTAATTTATATTAAAATTTGAGCAATTTTACGGGAATTAATGTACAGTGTTTATCAAAATAATTTGCTAGTATTTTCAAGCACTGTGACTACCGCCTAATCAGTGTAATATAACTTAAGTCTGGTAATAAACTTTATAAGCCTGATGAATCTTTACGACTTTAGCTTTAAATGAAACGTTAGAATAAGCCTTATTGAAGAAACTGTTTCCTAAAGAATGTCCAATTAAAATAATTTTACAAAATATTTTATTTCACACGCTTCATTTTATGTCTATTTGGTTGAAGCACTATACTGTGGAACTAAGTATAAGTTCGTAATGGTACCCGAGATCAGCACAGCATCTTTTATTTGAAACTACTGTGCATATTTTATACATTTATAAGAAATATGTTCTAAAGAAGCCTATTTGATAAATGAGTATAAATATAAAATTATCAATGGTTCATCTTCCTTTCTCTATGCTGTATTGTGTGAAATGTAAGTCCTTTGAGATGTGATTAAGTGAACGCAACTGAGCTCATTTACATATAAATTTCCCAGCCATGTGAACCAGAAGAGACCTTAATATATGTATATATATATATATAAATGTAAAAGACTGATTTACTTACATTTTTTTTTGTTGTTGAAGTGACTAATTTTTTATGTGCTAAGTTGCTAATTTTCATATAAGGACAAGCTGAGTCCCGCTGTTGCAACATAATTTAACCGACAATTGTCCTGTCTAAAGAAAACCCTATTTAATGTGATTGATAATATAGATCTATTATCAGCTTACATTGTATTACAAATATTTCTTCAAACAAACTTCCATCCCTTGCTTTAGACCTTTAGGGGTGAAAAATTCCTTCTTAGTGCTCTATACTATGACCAGCCGTAACCGCCCTCTCCGCAGAGCATTAAAAAACAAATCTACAGAAAAAGTACATAAGAGTTTAAAAAAAAGAGAAACGGTCAACGGAATTCAAAAAATACACCGATATAATCTCACGTGGACCCTCACTGTGGTCTCTATCAGAGGGTTCAAGGTAACTCAAAGGGCAGTGGAGAGAGCAAAGAAAAATAATGGGATCTGCAGTTGAAATAGAGTAACCAACATTGCCCGAAGGGTTGCACACCTTAAGTGGCAATGGGCCGGACACATTGCTCGCAGAGTAGATGGCCGACGGGGACGAAGAGTCCTGGAATGGCGGTTACTTTTAGACGTGGCAGCGTTGGTAGGCCTCCCACAAGATGGCTGATGATCTGGTCAAGGCTGTGGGAGTGCAAGAGGACCGATCTTTATGGCGATCAATGGGGGAGGCCTACGTCCAGCAGTGGACGACCCTCGACTAAAAAGAGAGAGTGTCAAAAAAGTCTCATACCGATACGTTCAGGTGACAAGTTTAATATGCATTGAAATCAATCTGTTTACTGGTGCCTGCTACTGTATGGTCGTTAAGCATCGTTATAATAAATATTGGTTTTAATTATAAGCACTCGTAACTAAGAGGTAGGCAAATATTACGGATTTTCATTTGGCGCGGTCCTGGCATACCACCCTCTCTACATCAACATTGCGCGAACGTATGTATATCTGGTTCGAGTAAACACTCTTAAAGTCTTAATATTGATTTAATAATAATACGGCTTCTAAATCATGTGTAAATTATTTACGTAAGCACATTAAAGTCAGGCATAATAAATTTCTTGCCTCGGGCTTCATTAAGATGTATGATACGCTATAAAATCCTACGAAGATACATGACGTCGTTTGACCCTTTAACGATGAACGTCAGTATATGCCGTTCACTTACACTAGTCTATGAAATTTTATTGATGTTATATACAGAGGTTTTTATCTCTTCTGTTCATATCATCTACTAGTGACCCGCCCTCCGCCCCACCCGCCGCTCTCGTGCTGAGTAGTTTCTCCAAACTTTCATCTCCTTCATGAATTTAGTATTTTTAGACGTGTAATACTTTTTAGTACTCACTTACGTGAAACTAAAAATATCTATGCAAAATTTCAAGTCCTTAGGCCCAGTAGTTTGAACTATGTATTGATATATTAATCAGTAAGTTTCTTCTTTTATACGTTTTTTTTTATAGAGGAAAAAATGTGTTACCACACCTTCAGACGTTGGAGCCACACGTCTGGTGTGTCGGGCTCAGGCTCATTGCTACCTACATGAGACCGATACCGACTAAAAAACCCTCTTTCTTCTGGACTTTCTGGGACTTTTGGAGCTTAACCCCACGGCACCACCATCAGGTATTACTTCGTGGGGGTCTTCTTTTATACGTATTGAAGATGATGTGATGGGGTCTGTTTTGATACTTACTTGTATTTTAATGGTGTTCGCACGTACACAATTATTAAATGAATGATGATTGTTTGTTTGTATTTATCAAGACTTTAAGACTACATTCTAATGAATCATGATCCTCACAAAGCTTGAGCTGGCGTTTACAAATACTCTTTCCTCCCAATAGCTAACGGTTCTAACGGCGAAACTTTATACAGACGGGTTACGAATCACGGTCTAATTTTATCATTTCTTTGACACGAAAGTTATTGGTAGGATCATAAGTATATTTATTATTTTTACTTTATTAAGGGCCTGTTCCACAAAGTCTGAGTAAAGTGCCTTATATCTAATTGTCAAATAAATTTGATGACACATATTGCTTCCCGTTAAAATAGGTTGCGTTTCACAAACGCAGTTTATGTGTCAATATTTTACTTGTAAGTTCGTGATGGCAAGGGTGCATTTTGATGTTTCGAGTTAAGGATTACGAAACACCATGGGAGAGCATAAATTTTAATTAATTTAATAACCCCCAAAATCATTTAAAATGCATACTTTATGCTATATTGCAGATGCAGAAATCGATTATGTTTAGTTGAAACGTAACGTAAATGTCAAAGAAATAACATCTAATCATCTAACATCTTTAGCTGACGGATGATTCAACCCATAATTTACGTGGCACCTTATAAACCAATCTGATTTGGAGATAGTGAAACGCTAACGATGACTTTATTCGTCAGCTTAGTTGCAAGTAGTTTATTTAGTAAATCTGTAAGATGGAGATATTGTCAAAAAAGATTTTTTAATTAACCGAAATTCTTCACAGTTAAATACTTTTATAGATCTTATGTTATTATATATATATTATTGCTCACACAACAATGTTTTTGCAAGTTGTCAACTAATTGTAAAGACCTGTTATTGACTGTCTGATTCTTATTTGTTATTTATTATTACATACATACATACTCATTATCCCAAAATAAATAGATAAACTAACAAAATAAATTTAGGACTTTACTTGGACAATGTGAACCACCAATGTGACCCTAAATAATATTTACATTATCTTATAAAATGTGCTTATAATATTTTATAATATATTAAATATTAATTAATACTCCTTTAAAGTAATTCTTTTTAGAATTACGTTAACGGAGGACATCTGGTGCTCTATTATTGTTATAAATGGAATGGGCTAGTCAAAGGCAACACAACTAATACCAGTGAATGCTCTTTTAACCAGAGTTTATTAAAATCAACGTGACAGTTATTGAGCCTACGTACACACATTATATAGATACACATCATTCCACTTACGACTTACAATGGCTTACAAAAATACTATACCATTAACATTTTAAGCTGATACCAAATAACTGTTATTATTTGATTTCTAAACAAACGATCGTCTATTAGTTTTCGAACTCGGGCAATGGGAATCGGGAAATGACATTTTATACCATATGTATATACGTACTAGCTACCCGCCCCGACTGCGCCCGGGTACCACTATTTATGTTGAACCGATCGCTACCAAACACAGGAATGTGCCAATCTTGACAATCGAAATCGGTCCAGCTGTTTCGGAGTATATAGGTCGATAGGGAACATAAATACTTCGCTTTTTATATAGTATTTTTTTCATAAAAAGTATCCTATGTTACTTCTAGTACCTCCAGGAATATGTGTACAAAGTTTCATGATGATCGGTTGAGTAGTTTTCGCGTGAAAGCGTAACAAGCAAACTTACATTCACATATATAATATTAGTAGGGATGTTATTTGCATACAAAATCGCTGGTCAAAGCTGTTGCAAAGACAGTGACAGCAACAACATTTCGAATGGTCTGATAAATTAAAATAATAAGAATGAAGAGGACATCCAGTGCTTGTCACTTTTCATGATGAACTAAAGAAAATACTTCTTCAGGATGTTTTTGAGTCTTCACTTTTTGCCTACTGATGACAAATCTGCTTCTTCTCAGGGTTTCGTACCCAAAGAGTAAGACGGGACCCTATTACTAAGACTCCGCTGTCCTTCTGTATGTCTGTCGCCTGGCTGTATATCGTGAACCGTGATTGCCAGACAGTGGATTTTTTTACAGATTATGTATTTCTGTTGCCGCTACAACAACAAATACAAAGAAAACCAGAATAAAACATATATTTAAGGGGATTCCCGTACAACAAACGTGATTTTTTATAGATAATAATATTGAACCCTTCATGCACAAGTCCGGTTCGCACTTGTTTCTCTCGTCTTTCTGTATTATAGCTTTGAACCTGGGTTTGTCCTTAAACTATTATTATTTAAAAAATTTAGAAGATAACTTTGTTAAAAAGCATTTCAATATTTAGTAACGCCGCAGGTTTTCCGGATTAGGTGATCATAGTGTAAAATGCACAGGTAATATAGTATGTGACGTGAAACATCTTGTTAAGATAAACGAGAGGCTATAAAACTCGTCGGAGACTTATGGCTGGGTCGTCTGTCCCAGATTTAACGACGTGATTACGCGTGCGTTTATATCGACTTCAGGCGACCGACGACGGAGTTAATATAGATATCTGTTGCTTCGCTTACCCCAACAACTTAGCAGTTGGAGCTTTTGTTATGCTTTAAAATTAAAATTTACTGTGTTTTTTTTTAACATTTTGTTGTAATTAAAATATTGCAACACAACATTAAAACAGTAAGCTAAAAACTTAACAATTAAGAGTCAAATTTAAAGCAACTTTCTTTGTTTCTTAACTTTTTATTAGGCATTTTGTTTTACTAATTATTTAAAATAAGACATGCAACATTTCTTTGCTAGGTTTTTTCCTTTTTGTCCATCCATAATATTTATCAATCGGATAACGATAACTCTTGTACATATTTGAAGCCAAATGAAACATTTTTGACTGAGACCAATATTTATGCATCAGTAACCACTTTTTTAATTAACAAATATGTTAGGGCTATTAACAAATCTGTCGTAAAATGTAAATTTTCAATGTCCTGTGAAATAGATTAAAGCTATTTTTCGCTTAATAACGTAAAGCGTTCTACCAGCGGGCGATCGAGGCGGCCGCGTACCCGCCGCAGCCGCGGTCCTCATTTGTATGCAAATTCGAAGCTCCGATGGAGTGTTTCTCATTATTGCAAACTTTAAATGTCCCACATCTGAGTTCG
Organism: Papilio elwesi; assembly: GCA_029849275.1. NCBI lineage: Eukaryota > Metazoa > Arthropoda > Insecta > Lepidoptera > Papilionidae > Papilio > Papilio elwesi. Next base: position 7,092,492 of record CM056700.1, on the reverse strand, counting down.
TTGTATACTATCAGTGCCAAGTTTGCCGCAGTTTGTATTACTTTGTTGTACACATTATTGAAGTGAAAACTTCTTTAGCCGCGTTAGACGTTATTTGTAGGGTAAGTTAATATTTTATTGTATTTTTAAGATACAAGGCTTTTTTTATATATTATTAATGATCTATTGACTCGCCTTCCCACTTGTTTTGATATCTCACTTCTGACGGCATTTTACTTCTGTATTTTTTTAATATACAAAAAGGTGGAAAACGAGCAAGCGGTTTACCTCATATTAAGTGACTGCTACCCATAGGCATTTTTTTAGTGTTTGCATAGAGGAGGCATTAACAGCTACACCAGGCTCGAGGCGGCAGTTTGCAGTGGGCGCTTAGCCTAAGGCTCGGGCCGTTATTTTATTATTATAACTAGATTGGGAGGCCGCCAAGCTCTTAGGTCGCTTCGGAGGACGCTCCATGGAGGGACTCAGCTCAAGGGCCCCCGAGAGGGAAAGGCTTGGACTGTCACTCATTACATTGAGCATTCCGATTCGAGGGTGCCCAAGAGGGCCGAGCCTCAATCGGTAGTTATTATCGGATTACATAAATTACTAGAGCTAATATTACTACCAATTCGGACATAGCTAGCGCTGGGAGAAGAAGTGGCGGAAGAAACTCCAGCAACACTTCTATCATTAATAGGGGATAAAACCCTGCCAGCTATGTGGCCGTATCTAGATACTCTAAAGTAAGATGGCTGTTTTCGCCAGCGAGAAAGGTGTGTGATTTGGCTGTGAAGTTTTATTATCCTAGCTTCCGCGATGGTTATTGCATCGTCTCGATAGTCGAGTACATGCCTAGGTCGTCTAGAGTCGCAGCGGAACGTACCGAGTGCGATTGGTTTGTAGGTGGCGGCACCTACGACTAACGGATTGGGGTGACCGGCGGTGGAATCAAAATAACGACCCGACGCCAACTTCAGGTGTTGGTATGGTATGGTATGGTAGGCAGCTCTAAGTCCACGTGTAACCCGACTTTGCGCACGAACCACGTTGACCCGGTGGCCCTGCGCAAGAATCTGTTCTGGATCACCTGAAGTGTCGTGCAACAAACACACCGAGTATTTGTTTCAGATGTGCACGAATACCGGACTAGCAAACGTCATAACGGGGCGTACTACAGCTTTGATGGAGGAGCGCTTCCTTATGTCGCGCGGGCCGCGCTTTTCGTTGGATTTATTTCGATCCTCCATTTCCAGAACCATTCACCGAGATTGGTGGCTGCGGTCTGGAGGCGTCGACATATCACATATGACATCAGGCTGAAGGCCTGACGTGAAAATGTAGGTGTATTGGCAAATAGGACTAGCTCTACACCACGTACGCACGGTATGTCATTGATGTAGAGGGTAAAGAGGACTGGGCATAGCATCGAACCTGGAGGCACCCCGGCTCGAACGGAGGTGTACTTGAGAGCACACTCTCTCGACGAAGTAGCGGAACGTTCATAGGCATTTGTAACAAGCTTACGAGTTGCACATCCGTTGCCAACCCTTAATGAACACAGGAGGGGATAAACAAAAAATGATATTTCCTTTACCAATCCATCCCCTCCTCCGTCAAATCCTTCCATTTCTAATAAGAAAAGTGGGACGGGAAACAAAAGTAGAATTAGGAAATAGGCCCCTAGGCACCTCACGCAGCATTACTTCTACTTCATGCCTGTCTTCTGTGAGGTCGTAGTATTTCACAGGTTCTGTCGGCCCATTGTGCAACTGATGTTGTGGGCCACTGTTAAATGTTAATGTGCTCTCAACCTTTTTTAGGAGTGACTAGTTATCCTTATCTCGTGGCCCGAGGGAAATTTAGTACTACGGTTATTCATTTCGAGAATATCGAACGGTGTACGTTTCTAGAATAAATATTTAAGATTTTATATCTTTTGTACCGAAGGATATTTTTAACGAAATATTTTATGAGCGCTGAAAGTTTTCTTTAACTCAATTCTAAGACTTCTTGTAATATTCTTCTCTCTTCTTAAAACAATCGAATTCTACGGATTTCATCGCGATTATTTAATCTCTTTATTCCCTACGTTTCGAGTGCTTTTGTATTATTTATCAACTAAAAAAAAAATACTTATAAATTTAATACATTCAATTACTAATCGTTGAACACTCTTCCTTCTTCCAAACAACTGCCTATTTTTAATCTTTACAATATTCTCAAACAAATTCTTGATTCTCATCACAAGATATATTGAATTTTCTATATAAGTACCTTCTATTTTCATGTTTTCAGCAATGTGCTATAAATTTATATAGATATATAGGTTCGCAATTATTATTATAAGTGTTCGTTTGTATGCAAATGTACTGTTGAAGTGGTTATGGGACAACTGACGCCCTCGTTATTCAAATTAATTACGTACATTCCTTCAACAATTTGATATGTAAACTTTGATAATGAACTATTCTAACATAGTTATATTAAGCCGGCAAGTAATTCAACACTCCTAGCATCTCTTTAAATGTTCTATAAGAAGATGCATTTCTTCTCCATTTTTAACTATTCGGTACTTAGAATTTCGGGAGCAACGGTAGATTTGTTGTTCTAAAAGAAAAGGCAAATGGCCTTAATCTTTTTTCAAAGATCTTTAGTCGACTGTGCTCAGTCGGGCGATGTGAGAATTTAAAGTAACTAATGATTAACTTGAAAGAGAAAAAATCTTGAACATTTTAGCTTTTAATTTAATCAATGCTTGTATTTACAAGCAACATTTTATACCTACATGTTACCTCTTACACTTATATAATACTTATAAAATTAACTGACTCAACATTATTAAAAACATTATTATAATGTTTTCTTATAACCTCATAACAAAACAGTCAGATTAAACAAAAAAAAACATATTTTTAGGATTATGTTTAGCTGCATTATACTGCAATAATAAAAAGATAGGTCCAAATTGTAGATTGTTGTTCTACAGAATACGTATCACCAGCACCAGGGAAATTAATGCATCGGGATTGGAAGTCATTATTCACGTGTCTTCTAACTTGAGACAAATGGTCAGATAATGAGATGTTGAATGTCAATAAATGTATGTCCAATTGAATAGATACAACGTCATTGGTATACAGATCTGCTAATCGTGTAGCAAATTGAATAACGACATGCTTCACTTCATACTCATATAAGACATTGTGTCCTCACTACAATATGTTTCTACTCGAATTGTACTGATTTGTATTATGTTCGAGCAGAACAGTTTTAATACCATGAGAATGTTTAATATCTTGTAATATGGCTAGTTAGTTTTAATGCCTTTGATAGGCTTAAGGTTAACCACAAGCCGTCGAATGATCGCGATGTACAATAATAGAATCCGTAGCCCGTACTCTAAATCTTATTAGGCTCCTGTACATTATTGTAACATGTAATCCTCATATATTTAATAAAGATACCGGGTAGCATTAGCATATATATATATATATATATATATATATATATATATATATATATATATATATATATATATATATATATATATATACTGGTCGGCATTTTAAGTAGTCTATACCTGACTATAATATATCTATAAATAGTTCCTTTCAGTCGTTCTGGCGTGATTGAGTAATTAAAGTATTTAGATTTTAGTATATAGATAAATTCAAGCGACAAACATTTTAAACAAAACTTTACGTCCCGTAATCTAGTCTTACAAAGCCGAGGGATAGAAAATTTAAAGGTATAAATACATTTTTATGTATACATATTTTATGTAAGACATAAACCGTGTATTGAAGTGGCACGCTGTTTTTATAAGAGGGTCTATGGTTTGGACGTATCAAAAGAATGAATGACAGAGAGATAAAGAAAATTATCGTAGAAAAGTGAGTGGTGCGATGGCTGGGGCTCCGTCGACGTTATATCTTATATTTTTTACCGACCAGTTTGGATTTGTACCAATGTAACTATATATGTAATTATATAACTTATTACGTACATACATGAACGAACCTAGAAAAACTAACAAAGGTGTGGTAGATGGAAAAATGTTGTGCGAATGCAATAATGTAATCGTAGGCTATCCTTTTTATGATGTTTCATATTAAAAATTGAAGTTTTCAAGTTGTGTAAACGACATACAATTTCAATCTTTTTATTTCTAAAAACTTACGAGAGTAAAACAAAAACAACAGTTGTACGCAATAAAAGAAAATGGCTATTCAGCATTATCAAAGCTAGAAAAAAAAAACAAATGACTATTGTAACGACATGCATACAAAACTGCATGAAATCTGATAATGCTTTCATAATGTATCTGTTTAAAATGCTGCTGTTATAATATGCTAGAAGCAATATGTACTTAATATTTACATACATAGTATAAAAAGGTCGTTTCAGCTGTCTGTTTCCTTAGATCTTTTTTGCATGCATGTTATAGTAGAGAAAAGGAGGGAATTTTAAAGATTTCTCGTAAAAACATTTTTGTTCGCTTCGTTCGTCTGCGATAGCATATTGCTTTTTTTGAAGGATAGTGTACTTACTATACCCATTCGTACTATGTGGTAATTCGAAAGCTATTTACACGGATAAGGTATGAATCCTTATTTACATAAATAAGTTAGTTACAATAAGCATTTCATATACTTTATGATAACCCATTACACAACATAATTTAAATTATAATTTTAGTTATTAAATAGAAATCTAACTATCATATAGATACGCCCCATTGCTGGTAGGCTGATCAACAAAAGCTTAGCTAGCTAGCTGTAAACGTACGAACAAAAGTTATTTGAGTTGCTAGAAGTTTGATCATCAGTACTCTTCTTCTTTCTTCAAACAAATTGTTTTGACATGATGGTTAACTTCGCAAGAGTAAAGTAAATAATAATATGACAAATCTTACAGAAGCCGGCTGCGATCTCCAATCTGCTTCTTGAAAGTAAAGCTTACAAAATAACAATGCTATGGAAAGGTTCATTCTAAATCTTTAACATCCAAAATAGTTTATTCTCTGTTACTTTATCTCGTTATTCAATGATGTTTGATAATTATTGCTGTTGTAATTATCGTTTTTCGAAGGTTTACGTATTTAAAACACGTGTAAAGTTCATCTACTAGGTCCAAACGTTCAACTAAAGAATAGTTCAGTATAAAAAGTAGTTAAACATAAAAAATCTGTAGAAAAAAAATGAAATGTGAAACGGTAGAAAACCTTGATATTTGCGATTCAAAGTTGCCGTGAACTACTATAAATATGAGCAGAAGCATAAGTTGAGGAAATAGCGTTCTGATTCACTTTATAAAACTTCATGGAACTGTAAGATTTTTCAAACCACAGCAAACAACACGTAAATGCATCTATTTCCGCGCTATGCGCATCTGCGCCTCCATCTGGAACATTTCTGAAAAATTGTATAATAATCCGTGTATATTTTCACTTATAAAATTTATTAACAAGCTGATGCCCGCGGCTACGCACGCATTTGTTTCTTATTTTCATACCTATAGATACCATGTTTTATAGAAATTTTGCCTTAAAAAAAATGTAGTTCGACTTTCCTCTTCAGTTGTGAAAAAAATATTTCGGATAATTGATCATTTTATGTCAAATGTAATATTCGTGCTCACTTATTTCCTCGAGGCTAGCTTTTGTCAGCCGAAGCCACCATAATGTTTATTTTTAATTGTAAGCACTCGGACTATTGATCCGGTAACGCGGGAAACGCCTTACGGGGGGATTTTTCGCTGTCATCGAGGCCGACTTGTACAGCACGCCGAGAACGTATCTGGAGGTGTATAACATCTTTGGGTATAGGTAAAATATGTCAAAACATAATATGTAATGACAACATATATTGTAAACAAAGGTGAGATTACGCGTTACGCATTACGCAGAGAGATACGCATACAAAATCACCGGTGAAAGGTGTTCCAAAAACAGTGACAGCAAAATTTACACACGTCAATGATACATCAAAAGGATAGCGTAAATAAAAAATTAAGAAACAAGAGTACAGCTAGTGCCATACACATGACGCAAGCTATAGACTCTCACTTTCGACAGCTAATGATATATCTGTTACATTTTTATATTGTCATATCATTGTTTGTATAGTGTTTTTTAAATTATTACTGTTATATTGACTACTGTTATGTCTAAACGTTGAATGCCAGAATGGAGATATAGGAATCAAATCGTGTTATTCATGCACATAGTGTGTCGCTGGAAGCTCAAATGTATATTATAAAATTTACAACTCCCTTCGACAATGTTATTGACGATGTACAAGACGGAGCGTTAGCTATCGATAAATAATTTAGTTTCGGACCTTGGCCTACTGAAAGTGAATATAGTTTGGCCTAGATGTTCAAACAGTTTACTTGACGCAGCCTCGCACTCGTAATTGAGTGTCCACAAACTGCAACTTAATAATATTACTCTGTTGACGGTAAGGTATCCTGTATACACAAGATACGACCCCGACCTTGATCTGTATCTGTAACCTACGTACACGTACATCTTTTGAAGATAGATTATATTGCAACTAATTGTCTGACAAGAGTTTGATGATCACTTTGTGTTAGCAAATGGAGTCTAGTTACAATACTTCTAGTCAACTGTAGAATACCAATCAATATAAACATAAATCAATGTTTATATGTTTGTGTAAGCCGTTCCTAAACCATTCATCAGATTATGATGAAGGTTTCATAGGGTGTTTTTAGGATACTCTATAGGGTTTTTGCCCCAAAAACCTATATATATATATATATATATATATATATATATATATATATAAAACGTTTTTCGATTTTAATAAAAGAGAATCCAAGAGAACAATGAACAGGATGTTAATAAACTAGTGCATACGACCTTTCGGCTACATTACACTACAGGAATTCTCGTGAAGCGCTAGTTTATTCTTTATAAAAAAAATTAAACTCTTTCATAATGATTTGACATGTTTAAAAAGACATCAAGGCTAAATGCAAAAATCAAGCAAACAAAAGGAATTAAAACCACCTTTTTCATTATATAAACATATATAAACTTAAGTTAAATACTAATCTAAACATAAATATTGTGCACAATATACAACCAAACAGTTTTTTAATAAATAGCATTGCGGGGAATAGCTAGTTGTGAATATTCTTATGTGATGCGTACTTCGCCAAATTTTTGACACTTTTATCAGCTTGGTCTGTATGTTTTTTTGTTTGTTTATATGTAACAGAATCTATTATTATGATTTCTACTAGCTTACGTACGATGGACTTAAAAATTTTCACCCGTATCAAGGAAAAAAACACATGGTCAATACATTTTTCATAACTTTTTTTTAGTTAAGATTATGAGGAGCAAATAATTTTATTTAATATTTATCTCAAGATTGAGAAAAACTCCATCTACGTGCACAATTTAATAATAATAGATACTTTATGCTCTGGAGGTTAGCGTGTTTTGTCGTTTTTAAAACTATTAAATAATTAACAATTAAATATATGACATTTTTTATGAAGTTACAAACTGAATTGTAAATGATGGTTGAAGTAATTTACAAGTGTCATTAGTAAAATTTGTAAGGTAATAAAACAAATATGGCAGTCGTAAGGAAAGATTTACTTCACTTACAAAAAAAATTCTTGGAAAGATGGAAACGAATTTACGCAAAACGAGCTTGTTACCTAATTCTTGTAATGGAGTATAATTTGAAAAGTTTGTACGGTGCCCAATTATGGGAGTAATACTGAGCTTTTTGGAGGTTTAAGTTCGATTTTTAGTCTGAAAATATATAATAGAAGCCCTATAATAAATAGATGGTTCACTATTTTAGCAATGACGGCTTACACATAAAAGATAGGTATATGCTGTCACTGGATTCTTTGTAGGACTATTTAAGTTAAACATTTTCATGCTTGTTATTCTTTCACGCAAACACGGCTGAACGGATCGGGATGAAATTTGGCACAGAGATAGAGAACAGTCTGGAATATCGTTTTTATTCCGACAAAATGTACGGTACCGTGATATTTTTTTTGTCTAAGTATATAAAAGGCGAGGTTCCCAGTGGATTTCGAAACGGCTACCTGGGCGAAGCCGGGCGGATAAGTACTACATTATACATATACGTGTAACTCAAACGGTTTTTGCAGCGCACACCTGAATAGCTCGCATATGACGGAATTTTTTCCTCTTTACTTGACACTATTATTACTTAAGACAATTCATATATAGATTATATTCTTTATAAATTAAATCCTAGATATTATTCTGATGAATAAGCTATATTATAGTAAAATTTCATTAAAATCCATTCCGTAGTTTTTGTGTGAAAGAGTAACAAACATCCATACATTCCTACTTACAAACTTTCGAATTTAATAACATAAGTAGGAAGTAGGATTGATAACTAATTTACTTATATTATACCCCAGTAGTAGTAAAAATAGAGTATAATATAAAGCTCTATATTGTGAAACAAGTTGAATATTTTTTCTTTACGTTACGTTACGTACACAAGTGTTAAATGCGATAACTTTTGCTATCTTACTATCCACCCTATTATTTTAAGATGAACTATAAATATTATTATTATATCAAAATACACTTACGATAATATTTTTCACGGTATTCGTAATGTGTTTCTCGTGTAATGGAAGTGGAAATTGTGCAATAGATTATATTGTTGCGGTTACAGTGTCGCTGCGGACCGCAGAGATACATTAGGAGAACGTTTTCCTTACTACTCCGTCTATTACTGGTACACACATTGTATAACCTCTTAACCAAGTGGTTTGTGGGATGTGGCTTTTAATCCCGAATCCAGAAATATATTGTCTTATTTTGGAACTTTTCAATTTGCTACAATGACACTATAGCATTGCAAACTTGACGTAGGAAGTGACTAATAGAATTTGACGTCATCGCACGCATTCCTTTCTCGTTTACCACGCTAAAAATTCTTGTAAGATAATTCCAGGAATAAAGAGTAACAAAAAAACTCACAATTCAATATATAATGAAAAATGAAAATAATTTATTTGAGTCCAAACATTAGACTTCATGGTATAAATATGCTATAAAACATTGCCATGGACACCAGCGGTTAGTTTCAACAGAAACATTCAGGGTCCTCGTACTAGGCGCAGCCTGTATCGCGCGGACCCAGCTCAGTAGGATTAACAAACACATACGTTAGACGGCAACAAATTACAAAGACTTACAGTAGTGCCATTTATTGATTGTCATTATGACTTTTTTAACTTTTATTGTGCTATTTGAAGGATTTCCTAATAATGAATAGGAAGAGCGAGAATCCGTACAAGACGAGGGGACAAACAGTAAATGGTTATTTCAAATTCCTATACATCCCCTCCACCGTCAAGTTTTCATCCCCTTCCCATCCTTTACTTATAACAAAAGGTTGGAAAGGGGGAGAGAACTAGAATTAGGCCTCAGACGAAACGCAGAGTTCTTCTACTTCACGCCTGTTTTCTGTGAGGTGGTATTTCACCGGTCGAGCCGGCCCATTTGTGCAACAGATGTTGTTGTTGCGGTCTCTACCACTGTTAACGCTTAAAGTTAATACAAAGACATCTTAGAAGAGTTTACACTGTCATATTCATCTTAGATCGATGTGTTGTCATTAGGTACACAGTAATAAAAGATGTTTGTTTTGTTTTTCAGGTTTAATTAACAAGTTCTTACAAAAAGAAAACACTAGATTAGATCCTTTCGTAAACGCTTTTAAACGCTCTTTTGTTAATTAAAATTTCTTTATTTGAAAACAAACAAAAAACTAAGGTCGTGATGACACTAGATTGAAACTTATATCATGACATAAAGAGCGATAAATACTATCCAGACCTGCTCTAAGTAATTCTTAGACGGTCTGTATAAGCAGGCGTCCTGTTAACATAAAAACAAAGACAAACTGGAGTGGAAAATCAGACCTCGCTTACTTGCTTGCGCACGAAGGCGTCGATATTGGTTTGCAATAAACGTAAAGTGAGTGGATTAGTCAAAGTAATAATTCATCTCCAGCAAATAGAGTTAAATGAAGATTTCTGTCGAAGATATAGAAGTTAATACTCTTAGAGAAGGATTATAGCGATTGCGCCAACACTTAGGTCCACTTTATGGATTAAGCGGAAACTACGCAATTGCCAACAAAAATACTATTAAAAGCTTTCTGAGGTTAAACTTCAGTAAGTGGATTACGTAATAATTTATTTTGTATATTACAATAGTTGCACGTTTGGATTATATCATGAAAAGATCATTCCCTACTGACAAGTTTTTTTTTAATATCTTATAGAAGAATCCATTGAGATATGTTCCGTGACAGTTATTGTCATGGCAGTGGGAAATAATTGAATACAAATTGTTAGACATATAAGCTAATAAGCTTTGTAGCGGAATAGCAATTGGGTTATTAAATATAGTAGTTTAATTTCTTTGAAATATTTGTAGATATTCGGATTATTTAAAATATACTTAAAAAAAAATAAAGTTTCGCAAATAGGCACTGAGATATATAAAGCTTTAATTTCTTGAGCTATATTCTGGGACAATTTTGAATTAGACTAATTAACTTTGAACCACATTGCTTTGAATTCTAATTTGTTATAAGATAGATCAAAGTGATAGCGTCAGCGCTCTTGTAAATCTGAATCAAAGAGAAGCCAAAGGAATGACTAATTCGTAACTAATACAAAAATAAAGAATCATTCTCTGGTAAAAAATATATTGCCTTATTTTAATTAGTTTACTTTTCAAATATCTATGTATTAATCCGAGAAGGGAAGTGCGTGATATTTTGCGTAGGATAAGATAAGGTTCCATGGAGAAAAGGCGGAGATAGCTCTAATTTATATTTAAAATGTATTACAAATATATTACATTAAAATAAAATTCACATTGCAGCAGAGTGATATCCTTTGGTAAAGGAAAAAAAATAAACTCGTTAAATAAATTAAAAACACATAAAAGCGAATAAAATACATTTCTCTAATTGTTATTTTAAAAATATTAAAAAATATATATTTTACACAGAAGTTTCAGGCTAAATGCGCATATTCAATCACTAATTTAGTCGTATATTAATTACGCCTATCACAATGCTACTAGAAACACACGATTTTTTCATGCATATTCTACACAAAGAGTAAATGTATTAACATGTTTTGAACACTACAACTACCATTTTTTACTGCGTTCCATTTGACATACTGTCACTTGACTTTATTCAACTCTATCTCTGAGTTTTATAAATTATTTTAAGTTTTATAGACTTTAAACTTATTAGTCTTTATATAATACAGACTAATAAAAAATAGCAAAATAATTAAATAAATAATTTATGCAGTATGCAACAGAGTTCGCACGACTGAAACGGAGTTTTGTTTAAAATTTGACATAGGTGCTTGGTCTCGATACCAGGACATAAAATCTTCAAATAAAAAGACATTGGCGCAGCGCAGCAGTCCTTCTTTCGTCGTTGTTGTTGCGTTTGCGTCTCGCGGCTCGTTGTGTACTGTGCGATTTTGTGTGTTACTGTAAACAGTTTAAACCATAGCTAGGTAAGTATTACTATCTTAGATTAAACTTTGAGCGTTAATAATTAATTTTAGCACATTTATGCATAACCTAACCTAAGAGTTAATTATATTTCGTAGACTTCGTAGCGTTTAAATCGTAAAAATTACTGTATGACATTATTTTCTTAAGTTATAGGTAGTCTTTATACCATAACTTGTAACTATACCTTAACTTTCATTATCAGGTTTTCAAATGTATTAGAAGTGGGCATTATCCATTCCAAATATTCCTTCCATCTTTTCAAAATTGAATTTTAAGGGTTTATCAGGAACAATATTTAATCTGTTGAGATTAAATATTGTTCCTGATAAAGAGAGAATTGTTTTGTTGTTGTGACCTTCAGTTAAAAATTCTACAATTTCTGAATATGAGCTATTTAATTTTCATTGTGTCCGAAATGTGGAACGTACACGTTCGCTTTGTTAGTATTTTTAAAACTCGTAGGTACTCTACATACATAAAATTGTCTATGTATTAGTGAGAATTTGAGCAGGGTATATTTGGAGCATTGTTTTTAGAATTTTTACTCATTATGTAGCTTATCTGGCCCCAAAGTAGAGCAGAGTGGACACAAGTCAAAGTTTATTTTAAAAACAGAAAAACTGACTGACTGTGATTATCATCATTCCTCATATTGCCTATGGCGCTCCGGGAAAGATTACAAATCTATGGACACCTCGGTCTTCAAAATCGGTCATTTTTTTATACTACAAGAGTCCTCGGTTAAAGGGATATACACGAAAATCAAACACTCATATAAAAATATTAAGAAAGGTCTGAAAGGCTCGGAGTATCGAGCTATTTTTAGTCAAACACAGATGTGTACCTAATGGTTAATATGATACACAATAATATTAAACAGTATTTTTTAGTATGGTCCCTCACTGCAGGACACAGACCTCTTCTCCGAGATAGGGAGGGGCCGTAATCCACCACGCTGCGCTAGTGCGCGTTGGTGGATGTCACATGTGTTCGAATTTGGTGGTTATAAGAACATGCCGGTTTCCTCACGCTGTTTTCCTTCACCATTTTGGAGCAGTGGTGATGAAATAAATTACACAAAGTAAAGCGCCTGCTTGGGGCCTATACCACTGGGCCATCACTGCTCACATGGTTAATATATTTAATATAAAAAGATTATTAAATGACAGTTTCTAAACATTTGCTAGGAAAATATCATCAAATTATACCTATCGTCTAACACGGACTTATGTATTCTACCTCGATCTTGAATTTCGTGTAACCAAAGTGATATTTGAATAATATCGGATTAAATTGTATAGACATAATATACAATGAAATAACATAAAAATATATGTTTCCGTTGCTCGTAAGTTCCGACTCTTTTGTTGGGGAAAATCTTTTTTCCTCGAAAAGAACGCTCTATTTATTTGTGTAAGGCACGATGTTTTGAATATAAATCTACTTTGGTTTTTATTAAATGTAATATCAGGAATGTAGGACATATTAAAAGAATTCATTGAAAAATTAATTAATGAGATATTCTTCATTAAGAGAATAGATAATTGAGTCATATAACTATCATTAGTAACAAAAGTATATGGAGATATAAAAATAGAGAGGAATGGCAAAGTGCCCTGAGCGGCTTATTGATACCGTCTTGATAACGTTTAATTGTAGGCGTCACTAATACTTAGTCATCTATTGATGTTTTTTCTGAGCTAACATGAATAATTTAATGAAACTGTAGAGTCTCAGAATAGTAGAATAGGCTAATGCGAAACTAGGGTTTTTTTAATGGAACAAGTTGACAAACGGGCAAGCAGGTTACCTGATATTAAGCAACCGTTACTCATAGGCATCCGCAACAAGCAAATGAGTCGCAGATTTAATGCCTCTAATGGACAGAGGAGGGGGATAAACGGGGAAAAGGAAATTTCATATCCCCAATAATCCCGTCCCCGTTTAATCCTCTTCTCCTTCCCGTTATATCCTTATTAGGAAAGTATGGGAAAAGGAAGAGGAGGAAGAGAAATTGGGCCTCTGGCACCTCACACACCAGATAAACGAAGAATATTTCTACTTCATGCCTGTCTTCTGGGAGGTCGTTTTTCACCGGTGGAGCGGGCCCATTCGTGCAACAAATGTTGTTGCGGGCTCTACCATTGTTAGATGGTTATATCGCCATCTAATCTCAGTTGTGATTGTGGACCAGCCCTAGATCCTAAATTATTAAAAGAAAGTCTGAATATCTGAGGAGACCAGAGCTGAAAACAAACATTTGCGGTTGCAAATCAGGCTATATTACATATATATGTTCACAAACATACATAAGTCAATATGACGTGAAATTGAGACTGCGCGGCTGTAAATTAGATTTTTCTGCGACTCACAATATCATGGTTGACTCAGCTTCTACCCTCTCAACGGGCTTTATACCGCCAAAGCTTTGAATGTTACATCCGAGCTCCGCATTGATCCCGTTCTATAAATAACGTTATCGGCAAAGCGGAGCGAGGTATGTACTTGACCCAATCATGTCTACGCAAAATTACATTTTGAACTACCTGTACTGTATTTAAAATACGAACACATTTACTTTATTTTTAATAAAAGATTAATTTACCTCATACTTAAGGGAGAAAAAATATTAAATAATGTGAAGTATAAGCAAGTTGTTACTTTTCAAAATTAAACCAACTCTTTTATGATCTAAAGAGGCAAATGAAATTCACATCGTCCTCTGTCCATCAAAGGTAGGCACAACGCATTGCTTCTTGCAGATGTCTGTATTTAGCGGTAACTTAATATTAGGTGAAACGCTAGCTCTTTTGCCACGTTCTACTATAAGATATTTTTATAGAAGAAGGAGATACGAAGAGTCTTGCATTTTTCATAAGCTTATAAGATGTAATTTCACTGGATGGTCCATCTGGCGGCCGGCCCAGATGTCGCTGAAAGGACGCCGGCGAACTGAACCTTCGCGAACTCGAAGCAGGAATTTATTTCATCAGGTCATTTCATAAAACAACTGAGCTAAAGAAAAATTCTTAACATAAGAATAAAATTACTGATGAGAAAATTAATGAAAATCTAAAAACGTGGGGTGCTTGCTTTGTATGACATTCTTCAACTAACTCTGCAATTCGTAAGATCTCGGTGTGATTCCCAGTCCCAACTGTCCGAATTATTTTTTTGATTACCGAAAATTATCCCTTCCCTTACTCTTCCCTTACCTTTATTCGTTTTTTAAGCGCAGAATTAACACAAAGCACACACTAGAATAGTGATATTAATTTTGTCATCAATAAATATATTGCTAAGAATAGTTATTTACTTTTTAGTTTGGCTCTCCCTAAAACGGTGTGTTTTTTTCGCTTCGATTCGCTTTAAAACAACTGTCTTTAATATGTCAGGATAATTTGGATAATTCTACGAGATCCGTTACTTTTTAATGAAAATATATATATATATATATATATATATATATATATATATATATATATATATATATATATATATATATATATATATATATATATATATATATATTTGATTTTTCTTTGGTTATTATTTTAATAATTTGAAGGCGTCCTTAACGAGATTCCAAATCGTTACGAATCAGGAATATTAATAGGCCATTAAAAGACGTAATATTTTTTGATTCAAATTTGCGATAAATAATTGTTTTGATCGGACTTATGTCTTTTACTAGTTAAAATTGATAGTATAAAAATAATGTAAATAAGTAATTAATTAAATACAAATATCTTATTCTCTACCACCACCCACAATAAAAAAAACTATAAACAATATAAACTCATTAGCAAACTCAGTATCAAATACGACATTGAGAACCTTACAAATAGAAATGATTGTTTCCGTTTATTATAGTTGGACGGTATAGGTAGACGGCTATAGGTATGGACGGCCTTCAAAAATATATTTCTATTTCAAAATATGAATAATGATAGATAAAAATAGACAAATATAAAAAAATGCTCGCTAAGTTTACATATCATAAAGATATAATAATAAAATATATATAATTTTAAGCTTGTCTGAGATTTAATTAGTTGAACATGGAAAAAGCACGCGTATCCTTTGATCATCTGACTGCTCTGAACAAACTTTGATAAATTATGAAAGTTGTTCCTAAAAGATTTAAAATTGCTCAAATCCTGCAAGCGAAAAGGGTTTTACAAATGGAAGGAAGAAAACTCCGCATATTTTTTTAAAGTTTGTCTTTATAAAATACTTTTCAAAGCATTGTATGTCTTTCTAAATTTACATGAAGTCATATAAACTTCAAATTTGGAATTATGTACTGACGTACCTGTCATATAAGAAAATATACAACTCTGTAGTTACGAATGAACATTTTATCCGCGATTTTAATACTTAACATAGTTGTTTTAATCCACTTCCACCATAGCAATTAATACTTTAAACGCGACAAGTGATTGGCCTAACGCCATATATTAGGAATGGATCAGACTCGAAAATGAACATTTGTATTTTTTTAAATAATAAACAAATTTTCCACTACTAGTAATCTCACGGCATCTAAGGTATAGAATAGGTAAGGTTGCCTTCTCTTAGTGAAATAATTGTTCAAACCAGTTCATTACTTTCAATTGTTATCGATTACAAAAATATATTTGGTCTTCATATTATTTGTACAGTAGATATATAATTCCCCTAATTTGAGTCCTCCTCCCTTTCCCACCATTTTCTTGTAAGGATGGGAAGGGAACGGGAAGAAAATTGGACGGGGATGGGGTTGACGGGAAAAGGGAAATATCTTTTTTCCTGTCTATACCCTCCTCGGTCCATTAAAGGTAGGCAACGCATCTGCAACATAATTTCTTGTTGCGGATGTTTATGGGTAGCGTACACTTATGTGATCCGCTTGCTCGTTTGCCACCTTATTCCATCAAAAAAAAATATATAACTCATTAAGAATTAAAACCATTTTGTTACATTAATTTTGTTTCTCAGGCTTTGTTTGGGACCAGCTCCGCTTTTTTCCTCGATTTCCTCGAAGAAGATGTGTTGAGAGGTGTCTCTAAGGTGTTCTTATTCTAGTCTATAGGTGTTCAAAGCGGAGTAGCGAGTATAGTACATTTGAAATTAAACAAAGCAATGACGATCGCGATCCCAGATTTTGCAAATCTATGAAGCATTATGATCTCAAAGCAATAAGCATATTCTTAAATATAATTACCGCACTTTATAAAATAAAACGTTATACATAATCATGATTGATTTATTAGGAATGAACCTCTACATGGTATCTTACTACTTTTCTACTTCGGGTACAAAATAAATTCTGAAACTTTTCGTCGTTTAATGAGGCTTATGAGAGGAAAGGAAGTCTCAAAGCCGAAGTTATAAGGCCCCGTCCTTTTTATACGTAAGCTCATAAAGTTTGAGGTTTTCAAATAAATTTCCGAGCTTTGGAAAAAATACTGGTCTTATTGTATACACCTTGTACAAAGTAAACTTTATTTCTTTTCTTGTTTTATATTATACTAAAATTGTTAGAGAACTATGACCCTCATTGCTTATTTAACTGGTTGTACGGCATAGCCTAGTGATCGTGTCCAAATTAAAAAATAACGAATTTCACCCCTTAGTACTAGGACTGAAGGAGTACATTGCAAAGTATCAGTTATTACCCACTGTACTTCTAACCCTAGTTTTCATCCACTGATAGAAGGTATTTTATTAAAAAAATGTAATTGAAATATCAGTTCTAGGTGATTCTGTCGTGCTTTAATAAAAGCTTTCTTTACTCCTCTTAAGTAAAGCTCTACTCGATGCCTTTTAAAGATTTTTCATTTGCTCGCCGAAGATTACTTTCATTCACTTGTCAAAATCATTTCTTCTCTGAGAGAAAAGTTTGTTGTATGTTATATATATATATCTATCTTTTGATCAATATCGAGACAACTATGTAAACTAGAGCAGATTACAAATATGACAGGTACTTAACATTGAGTCGTCTCAACGTTTTTCACGTAGTAAATAAATATAACAATTAAAAAATAATAATTTATCTTTTCTAAAAAGCCGGTCATATTTGTAATGTAATGTAAAAAAGTATGTAAGTAAGTCACGTAAAGTATTGACAGCTAATTATTACTTAAATTGATAGAACCCATTGGAACATTCAAATTTAAAAAGTAGGCACAAAATAAAAATAAAGTATGCATCCATAATGTTTTTATTATTTTACTGCTAAAGGTTGTCTACCTTTTTGACTTGCAGGTACCGGGCTGCACTTTCGATACGGCGATGCGTAATTCTTACCCACCATTTCAAGGGATTTTAACTTAGCTCGGAGCCTTAATTTTAAAATTAAAATTAGCCTATGTTATTCCTTACAATATTACCCATCTTCCAGTAAAAGTCCCATCAGAATCGGTTTAGCCGTTTCGGAGATTAGCTGGAACAGACAAACAGACAGATTAAAAATAATATGTATATTTGTTATAAGTACCGCATACACGTCATGTGTATTGAGTATGGAAAATTAATTTTAATTACAGACTCTTCAATTTTATTATTCTTAATAGATTCATGTAAGACTTCTTCAAACTACACGTGGGCATGTACATACATATATGTAATTTAGAGGTATTTTATTTTGTTTTTCTTCTGTCGTATTTATATCATTTTTCTAATATGTTTTCATTCGTATACATCATAATAAATTTCAGGTTTTGTATATTATTTTTTTATCAGTACAAAATCGTAAGAAGCTTAATATAATGGCTTTTAAAAGTCCCAGGTACAAGGGAATTACCGATTGGGCGAAAAATTGATAGATGCAGAGCCTTTGTTCTCATTATTGTTGTGACATTGGGAAAACTTCAACGTCTATGTTGAAGACCATTTGAATTTATAAGAGTAACAAAAATAAATTTCGACGTAAAATACCAGAAAATTACACAATTCGGTTTGTAGTGTGATGACCTAAGAAATAAGTACAATATCTCTCCTGACGGCATATAACTAGTACATAATTTACTGAAAAATAAACTTTAGTGTGGAGGAGCAGTGGTGGCTCAGCGGCTTAGGCTCCAACTTACGTACTGTAGGTCACGGGTTCGAAGCCAGGCAGGCGCTTTACTTTGTGTAATTTATTTTTTCACCACTGCTTCAAAACGGCGAAGGAAAACATTGTGAGGAAACCGGCATGTTCTTAGAACCATCAAATTCGAAGACATGTGACATCCAACAACCCGCACTGCTAGCGTGGTGGCCAACGGCTCATTCCATCTCTCAGAGAGGAGGCCTGTGTCTCTGCAGTGGGAAACATTCTAAAAAAGGCTGATTTATTATTATAAACTATAGTGTAATGTCAAGCAAACAATCTTCACACAAACGTTGATGGCAATAAAGAGATCTGGTAGCTAAAAGATCAGCGGTAATTTGGGAGGGTATATTGAACTTTCTCTCCGCTGTCCCCAAACAATGGTTTTGACGAGGGTCATCGGGAACATTGAACGACAGCACTTCGAGCGGACTACAAGTTCGACTTGTGATTGACATTTCTATAAAATATTACAGCTTTTATATTTTAATTGAAAGCCTTCATTAATGAGAATTTCTGGTCTTGATTGATATCAAACCCTCTTTTCTTTATCTGTCATGGAATGCTTAAGTAATATGAAATTTGAGTACAATTTAGTATTGATTAGCATATTTTCTGACTGCATCCGTCCCTACCTCCTACCATTGATATTCTTAGCCCCATCAAAAATAAAAAATAAACAAGTCTCGCAAAGCAGCTTTTCCGCGACAAAATCTTTTGAGATCTCATATAAGAAAAGCAAGTTTATTATATATGGAAGCATTTATCCAACAACTTTTGTATAAATAACTATCTAATCATATACTTATCAACTTCATCATGAAATGATTTATTAAAAATGAAATTAAAGTAAACATTACTTTAAAAATAAATATGATTACAAGGGCATGAAAGGATCAAGACAAATAAAACAACAACAAGTAAAAGTTAGTGGCAGTGTATATACTAAAGAATGCCATGCCATGATCGCACCAAATGGAAAACTGTAATCTCTCTACAAATACTACTCCGTCCACCCCTCTGGGTTACGGGCGTGAGACCACGTGCACTTTTATTTACTTCTTTGTTCTTTTATTTTCAGATTATCGATCCAGATTGACAATTTAAATAACTAAAATGGTAAGTAGAATAATTTAAATTTAAAACTTATTTTAAGAAAATCTGTTGATTATTAAAGCGTAAGGATT
This sequence comes from Papilio elwesi, assembly GCA_029849275.1. Classification (NCBI taxonomy): domain Eukaryota; kingdom Metazoa; phylum Arthropoda; class Insecta; order Lepidoptera; family Papilionidae; genus Papilio; species Papilio elwesi. The sequence continues at coordinate 7,072,646 of CM056700.1, read as the reverse complement.
TCCAAAAATATTTTGTTTTGTTCTTGGCATGCTTATTCTTTTTTTATTCCCTTACTGGTTTTAAAGAAAGCAGAGAAATATATAAAGAAGAAAAATATGATAAAAGTAGTAAGAATAATTTATTTTACATTTCTAAGCATAAACCAAATTGTCGTTAGAATCTTATAAGACATCTATTTACCGCGCCAAAGATAACCAAGTTTATTTAGCTTGTCTCAATAATATTAATGAATATTCAAGGAGCGTCGAAGCCCCGAAACTCCGCACTATGAATTTACCAAGTACCTACTCTTGAAATGCTATAGAGAGGTCAATGCCCTTTGTCATTCTGAGGCCTTCTTTATAATTTTCTTAGACAGACTTGAATATCGTCCTTAGTATTTAAACTTTAGAGTTTCGACCGGTCAAATACCACGAGAGGCGTGGAGTAGAAGTATTTGACTCTACGAATGAGGTGCTGGAGGCATTTGTCTGGTCCAGTTTCCCTTCCCACGTATTTCTTATTAGAAAAATATGTGAAGAGGAAGGATTTGGACAAAAAGGGAAATATCTTTTTTTCTGTTATTACCTCATCTGGTCATTGAAGGTAGGCCACGCGTCTGTAACTCATTAGCTTGTTGCCTATGGTTTTTCAAATAAGAGAGTTATGGACACGCGTTTGGAATGGAGTTTCGCTATAAGTTTTTTGTGTTTGCATTAAGTAATCCCTACTAAATATTATAAATGTGAATGTAAGTTTGTTTGTTACTCTTTCACGCGAAAACTACTCAACCGATCATCACGAAACTGTGCACACATATTATTGGAAGTATTATTTAAGATACGACACTTTATGAAAAAAAAATTAGGAAAAAAAAATTTAAATATAAATGTATGGATGGATATTTGTTCTCTTTCACTCAAAAATGGCTGAACGGATCTGGATGAAATTTGGTACAGGGATAGATTATAATCTGGAATAGCACATAGGCTATTTTTATACCGGATAAATGTACTGTTCCCGTGGGATACGTTTTGTATATAAAAGACGATATTCCGTATAAATTCCGAAACGGCTACCCAGGCGAAGCCGGAACGGGTCACTAGAGATTAAATAAAAAAGGGTATTTAAAATTGAAAATGTAATATTTACAACATTTAAACAAATATTTTTGCTTATTCTCAAAATTGAAAAAACATGTCGGGTTTTTGTGGAGTTTTTCGTGGTAACACTATTTTCTGGAAGATGCTACCAAGGATAAAATAGTTCTAAAGGAGAAGTAAAAGTTATGTTGAATGTCTACCACATGCGGCCTTCTGAAGAGTAAGCACGTGATGTATTACGACACTGAAGAGTTACTGCCGGAATTGCAATAAGACAGAAGAGGGCGCTGGTTCTACAAGAATGGAAGTTAGCGCGGGATTATTACGACAGAAGAGATGACTGCCGATCAGGTAATGAAGAACTTGACGATACGGGACGCGCCCTACCGATTACAACCTTCGCGACATTTGACTATTTCGGCAACGGAATTTTTTTGATCATACTGGTAAAAGAAGTTGTACTTAAACAACCAATTAGTCCCGAGGAGGGTTGACGTCAGGCAGGGGACCGGCCGTAAAAATACGTAGCCAAAACTTATAATGTATGAACTACAATCATACTGTAACGACTCCATATAGGTGGGAAAAAGGCAGGGAAATGATGATGACAGAGATTGATTAGGTTTCTTTATTACATAAATTACTACAAATTGATAAACAATATAGAAAGATATATTCTGTAACATAAAAATAATATCTGCAATGGTTTTCTGAAAGTCTCTTGCGGCCCGAACCCAGAGATGTAAACAGAAATCATGGGTTTCCATTTGAATCCAGGCATCCATACATCAAACTGTAAGTAGTACAACTGTAACAGTCATCGACTGTATGTTATTTTTTATTTTAAAATCCGCTTGTTTCCTTCCACCTAATAAAGTGATTTACTTAGATAATTTCTTTAGATACCTTTTTTGCAAAGATATCGTAATTTCTATCGATAAATAGACGTCCGAAAATATTGCCAACATTTTTTTTTCTGTTTTAAAAGACCGTAATAAACGCTCTACGAAGCGTTATTTAAATTGAAAAATTGCGTCCCGGGGACTTAATAATCTGTCGAGACCGGTTAGAGCGGTGATTTACTGACTTAAATAAATACTTACTTAATATAACTTTGAAGCTTCGAATTTATAAAATACACAAGACTCATAACTTAAATACTATTTAATTAAACATTCAGTATGAATAAAATAAACATACCCAAACTTTGATTTTATCGCTTTTGTTTATTTTTGTTTGCTTACTATCTAATTTTTATATATTCTAATTATTACTGCTAATGCTAAAAATAAATAAGCGCTCTCGACTATATAACCCCAATGGAGTGTTCAGGACAGGTCAAAGACAATCGGTCGTCAAACCACTAGAAACAAATCACTAAGATAACAAAATCTTGGTATTGACAACTTCACAATAACATTGTTCCACTTTGTGTGCCTTTTTCATAATATACTCTATATCTATATAAATTATCGGCAATTTACAGTTATAATAAATTAATTTTCCAGAAAACAACCTAAACCTAAAACCTTTCTAATCCCCAACACGCTTATGTCGCAAATTGCTTTAATACACACGTTTAAATAATTTTGGGTATTGTTTTTATATCACTTTGAAAGGGTATTGAATTCGTCGTAAAAAGATTTATGTGACAACGCCAAATGGATAACCATTTCGTGGAATCGGTTGGGGATCATTTTTTCAATAATCTGGGGATTGCAGAGATTCAGGTGTTACATTGGAAATGTCGTCGTTTATTTTCTATTTATTATTGGTGATTCCTTATAAATATGGATGACATTTGTGTATAGAAATATGTATACTAGTACCAGAGAGAGACCAGCAAATAGCTTACCACAGTTTTAATAATCACTTGTAGTTATTGAACTTTGTCTCAGGACCCTTTGTCTCAACAACAATCTGGTCCCAAGCTTTAAAGCATTGTTGGACAGATTTTTTTTATTAATCTTTGGAAAATCCCACGGCTGCCGTTGTTGCCAATCAAACCACTGTTGTTACTTTGTTTCTGTACTATAATGGGTGGAGCTGTCTTGAGTCCTATCTGCATTGGGTCTTTCTCTTTACTTTCTGCTAAGATACGTCGCCTATTTCCCCTTTTTCTTGTTTCATTAATGGTTTCTTGGCTTTCGTGATTGTTTTAAGAAGATCGTCGAGGTGTGGTATCCGGTCGGTGGCGTGTCTGAACATTTTCCTATCCTATATCGGGTGTAATTTTTTTTACTAATTCATAATATATGATGGTCGTTGAAATTAAACTAATTTTATGGATTTTATTGCTTTTATTCATCTCGCTTTTCGGTCCGATCTACATATGTCAGTCTGTCCGTGACCATTAGTGCTGTAAAGTATTCAAAACGTCGGGTAAAAAATAAAAGCATTAAATAAAGACCGTTAATTTAGTTTAGTTTCAATGAATAGTATTTACGTAGATATAAAAAATTATAACATGCAGGTTGAGTTGAAATTGAATGTGTTCCGGGCTGCCTCACCTTGCGCTCGGGGCAACATTATTAAGTCGCATCTCGTGGACACCCAATTTAAACTGTTTATATATCTAGGCCACAGTTCACGCAAGTGCAGTGGGTCAAGTGCTGAACTAAATCATTTATCGATAGGTAACCTATTTTCCTGTTCAAGGTGTCTAACAAGTTCATATTCTCTGGAAGCGCGCGACTCGCTCAATATTCACGTAGGATTGCTTTTGTTTTTTATTTACTTATCTCAACGAATTCGGTATTAGGTGTTGGGTAGGTGTCCTAACTAATAATATGAATGCGAGGATTGTTTGTATGTTTGTTACGCCTTTACGACACACATACTGACAGAGGTACCGATAAAAAAAATCTCGCAGGGGAAAGCATAGAAAAATATAACATAATTTAGATTGCTATTTTGGTATTTTTTATGGTTATGTTTATACCAACCTTTTAACATTTTTAGATGTGGCTTAATGTGGCTCAACGCCGGTTACAACATATTTTATAAACTTTCTTAAACCTTTTTTGAATATAAGAAATAATATTTTAATTTTTGCGTAACTATAAAAATTCTCTTTTGATTTTATAGAGCTCGACGTACGAGACTGATGCCTTACAAATGGCTCATGCAAATTTAATATCGGTCCACGAAAAGTCTTCTTTCACAAATCTGATTAGCCGCAGCTTTCACGTTATAACATTCAGTTTTGAATGAATGATTACTTTTAAAATGGCTCCGGACATTCTATAATATCTCAATATTCTTAGCAATATTGAATATTTTTTTAATTCCCTTTGATTTTTGATTCTATTTTCAATATACGCACTACAAGTCTACATTTACAATGAAATATCCTAACTAAAATTATCAGTGTGAATGTGAGCTTCCTTCTTACTTCTTTTCGGCTCAACAAATCATAGTGAAATTTAGCATACACATTACCAACGATACAGATAATGACCTCCGGTACCTTTTATACCCCAAGTAAACTGTTCCCGACGGAAAGGAAAATACATACGATCATAAAACCTTCATTTTTTATCATTATCGGTTGTCATGGTTATGCCAAGTCACTAAAACTTTTTGTCACTGTTCATTTGTATGTTCATGATAATTCGAAGTTTTTATACGCGGGAACAAATAAGAAACATTTTCAGTGAGAAAAATGAGAAGCGAATGCGATACTAATTTCCGTTTCCCATTCTCTTTTTTTATTTTTTAAGTAACATGATGTTGGCACAAAAAAACACCCATGAACAAATATGTGATTTTGAGTAATAAAGTTACATATTATTTCATACTTTCGTACATTTTTAAAATTTTTGAAACCAGCCCCGTTCAGGTTATCGATTTGTATTCAGTCTGTTTGGAATGAAAAGGTAACAAAATCGATAGGTGAAAAATTAATCCCGGCTTGGTTCGAGTATAGTATCCAAATTGGTTGCTAATTACTGAGAGTACAACTGTTCAAAGCCGCTATGTAAAGCTGCCCATTCACGGTACAAATCCGCTCAATATTCGATACATATTGGAGTTCGTTTGTGGAGGTATTTGTATTTTTTTTCATTTTTTTTTTATTTTTCATAACCATAAATGAAGATTTGTAAAATATTTAGCCCATACATAACCTATACTCGCCTGTCCTTTACGGTATAATATGAATGCCAGTACTGTGAGATATAATTGTACTAATTCTTCATTTTACTCTGTTTCTTCACTCTTCTGTCTCTTTGCTGATGAGGCATGAAGCCGTTTTCATCTTAGCAGCATTGTTGATAGAATAGTTAACTTGAACAGATAAGTAGAGTACGAACTAATGCGAATACGAAAAGGTTTTGTCGCTCGCTGTATGAACAATAGCGTTTCCTTCGTAAAGCCACTACAATGATCTCAAAATGGACACAATCCTGGAACCCTTTAGGAAAATCTCAAAGCACAAATCCCAACCCTCTTATAGTCCAGGCCACCGACTACGTTCCAAATCCTGAGGCTAAATTCGCAAAACGCAGACCTAAACACGTCCTGATGATCCAACGCGATCATAAGGACATATAAATTAAACCACCGACACGACATCCCACAAACTCTCACCGTCCTCGCCTTTGAGGTCGTGAGTACGATGACAGATTCGCATCGCGCGTACTCATCACCGCCCCCAGGTTCTTGTTAGAAACGTTGACCATCTTCGAGGGACAGATACGCTGCTTCCCTCGATGATCAAGTAGACAGCATCCCTAATAAGATTTTAAAATCTTCGGCGGCAAGCTAGTCAATTGGAGTAAACACAACACATACATAGCTCACACTAGCAAGAAGGATCTTAGTTCACACTGGGGGCCTAGAATTTTTATTTTTAGTAATAAGGTTAGCAGCGACGACATCTCCGAAAACACAAACAACGGCGTACGGAGAGGTGACACGTGAATGTACGACTGTATCGCCTTTTACATAAATCTCATTTTCTGGTATTTATTTATTTTGATTAACGTTACTAAGAGATTACGGTTGGTGAAGTTGAGCAATATTGTAGATGTTACAGTTTGGAATAAAAGTCAGCATTAACAATCACAATTAACTAACTACGAAAATACAAAGGGTATTTTCGTAGTTAGTTAATTAGTAAGTAAGTTAGTTAATTAGTTAGTGTTCCATATAGTAGAAAATATTTTGGAATTGACGAATTGACGATTTAATGTTTGTTTACAAAAATAACATATTGCTGTGAAACAAGGTATAGATTATAACATTTGAAATTTATGATAAAACACAACGTTCACGGCTGGCTGCATGTCACAGTTTCGTAAAGAGAGCATGCGTTCTAACATTTTGCGCAATTAGAGAACAACTCAAAGCGTTTTACAAGCCGCGTCTCCAAGAGCTGCTCGCCTCTTGGCGCTTCGAATTCAATTAACTTTCCCACGTGGCACTCCGTTACCTCATACAAGTTTGGGTTAGGCAATTATATACTTTCGTCAAAGTGAAAATTGGAAATGTAAGACGAAATTTAGCTTCTTTTAAAATTGCTAACAAGGTTTGAACACATTTTGTTATTTCAACACTTGTAACTTTGTTCTTGTTTAAATTATTATTGTTGAACAAGGTAATTTTAATTATATTGATGTATTGTAACGTCAAAATAATTTTCTGTTAGCTGAAAAGCTTCCGCCGCTCGGTATGGCCACCCAATGAATTACTATTACTGAATGGATAAATTTAAATGTATTTATTAACAAAAGACTTCTATAGTATTAAATAAAAACCTAAATATATAAAATTTCTGGATGTAATTCTAGATAGACAAAGTGAGGTGAACCAACTTGTTATTTTAACTTGTTATTTCATAGCATTTGAAACTGTTATTTCTATATAACGGATGTCCGATTGAGCGACATTAATATTGCGCCGAGGCAGAGTATATTTAAGCCGGCGGCGTCAGCCTGCGATCATATTTAATTTTTTAAGTGCTTTTTCGTGTATACTTGTTAGGTTGGGATTTACAATTTTAATGTTTCTATCAAACTTATAGTTATAAATCAATTTCGCAAGGTTGATGTACTTATTCTATGAATAACGCAACAGATATATATACAAAATTACCAAAGGTTTTTAGAAAAACTTTCACCTCCGATGTATGGTTAATAATTCTTTACAGTTGACTAACTATACAAAAACAACTGGCTGCAAATAAGAACAAATGTAATTTTATTTTTTCTACTTTCATCGCACTTTATTTTTATTACGCTTATATTAGCCCCCAAGGCAACACGAAACGTGTTTTTATTATGTTGTTCTTAAATTATAAATGTTATAATAAATACTTAGTAATTTTTGGCGACCTCGACCACGCCCTTAAATTAAAAATGTTATAATTATTATTTAGTAATTTTTAGCGATCGCGACCAGGCTTGAAATCTTCCGATAAATAATTTAATAGATCTAACTAAAAATTCATACAGTAATGACGACAAAGCATTTTAACACAATTTAAATTTGAAACATAACATGATGAGGGTATCTATTAAGAAAGAAATTACACAGAAGAAAAATATGTACTAAAATTTAATTTATTTGCTGTAAACACAGTATTTGCACGCGAAGAAACTACTTTATCTTCATTATTTGACGACGATGGCCTGGAAAGTAGGATAAATGAGCGTTTACATATTTTATTCAAAACCGTATAGAATAATACATATAGATGGAACGTTTGTATCTATGACTTTTAACTGTTGTGTTGCGCAAGTAAACGTTAAATAGTAAATTGTGTAGATGTAAACTTATCGGTGCATGATGTTGCTTACATACAGAGATGTGACCTTTAACATGACACAGCTATTGAAGTCTCAAAGGTACTAAACAAGCGACATTTAACTGTGGTAGAGCTAAGTAGCAAGCGATGGTTTTCGTTAGCAAGAAAGCATAGAAATAAGCATTGTGACATGTTTTAGTGTGAATTAAGGCTTGACATGTTGTACCGGGCGATTTTTTTGCGTTGCGTTGCCTACCTTTAGTGCACAGAGGAGGACATAGACAGGAAAAAGGATATTTACTTTTCCCCACCCACCCCTTATCCGTCTAATCCCCTTCCCGTTCCCATTCTATCCGTATAAGGAAAGGGTGGTTAGGGCAAGAAGACTGAAATTAGGCCTCGCGCTCGCTCACGCTTGTTTTCTGTGAGGTCGTGGTATTTCACCGGTCGAGCCGTTCCATTCGTGCAACAGATGTTGTTGTTGCGGGCTCTACCACTGTTAGTAGTTTCCAGATAGGAAGAAACGAATGATAAGCGTGAAGGTGATTGAAGTGTGAATGCCCTCAAATTTTCTAAAAATATTTGCTTTACATTTATAGAATGTATTTTAGATGAAAGCAATACGACTGTTACAAAAACAATTTCATATTTGCGATATTTTCTCTTAAGAAATATTTATGGAGTTACATGTCTTAAACTCATTGTAACATGGATATGTTTGAATCCAAAGCAAATTAAACATAGAATCAGTATGTAGTATCTTATGCTAAAATATCTGAGACTGTTTTACGTGTATAACCTCTGCGAGTTGATAATGTGCCTAGCGTCGATTTTGATGACGTAATTTCGTGACATTGAACACTCATTACGCTATCTTGTTTACAGCTATTGTTGCTATTGTTGTCAGCTTTGGTTTATGATGTGTATGAAAATACTCGTCGTGCTCGTGAAATTATTATTTAAATAGGAGAAAGCATTCAATGTCACAACTGATCACAGATATTGAACATTTGAGAATGTGATTAAAATAATCTTAACCGAATCATTTATGATGACATGGTTATATCAAAAATATTAACGTACTTACAAAGCCAGTAACAATTTAACAAAAATAAATAAATATATATGCGCTCACGCCCGTAGCCCAGAGGGATAGGCAGAGATTATGGATTTCCATTTGGCGCGATCCTGGCACATCTCTCTCGCTTCTTCAACATTCATACATCTACGCATGCATGCTTGCTGGTTATGGGTACTCCTTATATCGCTCTTTTTTAGTAAGTCACTAATCTGATCGATAAAAGTTTTCCTAGGGCGTCCTCTACCAACACTGCCACTCACTTTTGCAACATAAAATTGTTTTGTTATTCTCTCTTCCTTCATCAACATTTCAACATGCTGGAACCAGCGAAGCATACCTTTCTCAATTCGAGTCACAACTTTTCCCTTATAACATTTACCCTATCAATCAAAGTCACGCCTAACATACTTCTTAAGGATCGCACCTCAACGGAATTAAATCTACTAGCATGCTTTTCCTGCCAAACCCAGCTCTCACTTCCATACACTAAAGTGGGGACTAGTACAGCATTGTGTATTGCCAGACGAGCCTTCATAGACACATTCTGACTCCTCACTACTGTACCTATAGCCCCATTAATTTTATTTCCCCCATTCACTCGACATTCAAAATCTTTGACATGCCTACCATCTCTACTTAACATACACCCCAAATACACGAACTCTTCCTCCTATTCCACTTCTTTACCGTTAATATTTATTTCAATTACTGTCTTACTTTGTTCCCTTTCAAACACCATAACTTTCGTCTTATCTACATTCATCTTCATGCCTTTACCTTCTAATGAATCATTCACTACATTCAGCATAAGTTGTAAATCCTCCGCTGATGACGCAAACATATCCTGGTTATCGGCCTACAAGAGACATTTTACAACTGACACGCCCATTCTTAATCCATAACCTTCACCTTTCAAAGCTTTCAAACAATCATCCATAAAGAGATTGAACAGCCACGGGGATGCTACACAGCCCTGTCTTACACCTTTATGGATGCTAAACCAGTCTGAGTAGGCCCCGTTAATCCTAACACAAGCAGTAGAATCTTTATAAAGAGACTTTAACGCTTGTATTAGATCACTCTTCAATCCAAACTCAACTAAAGTTGACCACAGATCATCTCTTTTAACTTTATCATAGGCCTTTTCTAGATCTACGAAGGCGCAGAAAACTTTTTGGTTTAGAGCCAAAAACTTTTCTGTGATCATACGAAAAGAAAAAATCTGATCCATGCAACCCATTCCTTTCCTAAAACCAGCTTGCACATCCTACATTTTTTCTTTTGTTTCTTTCATGACTATTTCAATCAGTACCTTAGCATACAGTTTTCCCACAATGCTGAGAAGGCTTCGGTAATTCTTACAATCATAATATTATGGTAGTATACTACTTGAGACGCACAAGTATGCAGAGGCACCACTAAAACACCGGACTAACATGTATATTCACAGAAACATATTTATTCAGGTTTCGTTTGGTTAAGCTACAAGTATAATGAACACGGTGACCCGCAAGACTGAAGGGTCACAAATAGAGGTCCGTCAGCGGGAACAATGAGAATGTAATTAATATTAAGCTCTTTCACTCTTTGTTTCTCTTCTCAAGAGGCGCGTGTAAACGTACTTGCAAAACCACAACTTAATTTAATTTGTTCGATGTTTTTTTTAAGTTTTTGGTAATAAATTCTTATTAAATTTGAGAGTCATAAAGAGATTACAAATAGTTATTATATTATGCAATAGTAAAAAAGAAAGACATAATAAGGAAAGGCTTTTACACATAAATAGGAAGCTCGGAAAACCAAGTATAATTTTAATACTTCTACATGTGAGATTCTGTAATGTTAAGTAGTCCAAAGTTAAAGATCATATTGTTTTCGATAGGATATAGAATATCTCTACTCTCTAGACTAATAAATGGCGCAATGAAACAATCCTCAATGTTTCGATCCTTTACGCATCTGAAAATACAACTTTCAGGTTAACGGTCCATAACACGATCACCTTTATTCATTTACATACTAATTAGATACCACCTACGCTTGGTGGACGTGGGCTTTGTTTCATAGTCTGCAACGTCCTGCTGGATTAAATCCGTCGTATTTTTTAATAAATTTGAGGCGAATCTCTATTTTATTTTACGAGAATATTTTTAGCCAGACCTAGTGTAACAAATGCACGTTCACGCTAGCTACGCTTCAAACTTAAAAATAAGTGTATTTCTGTACCTATAAGAGATTGTAAACAACAAATAGAAAAGAGAGAGCATCTAAAACAAAACACAAAATTATGCAAAAAAAAAAGTATTTACAATATACAGCTTTCTTTCTCTTCTATTTCATACGATATATATATTTTTTTCTCCCTCGTGTAACGAAATATTTGTAACAGTCATTTCATATCTATTCAGCACTCCGACTTTTTGGATTCAGATGTATTCCACGCTTACAATTCTAACAATCTCTTTATATTTCCATATCGTCTGTAATGAGTAAACATCATCAAAAATTAGGCTTTTCCAATATGAAATACTCATAAGAACTTACGCCTGTAACCCAGCGGGGTAGACAAAGATTACGTATTTCCATTTGGCTCAATTGTCGCACACTTCTCTCGCTTCTTCTACGTCTAATTCTACGTATAATCTATGCATACATACTCCTCGGATACAGGTATGCCTTTTCTTAGTACGTTACTAAACTGAGCGATAAAAAACAATTTGGGACTACTCCAAACCAACGGTCACTCTTTCAATATACATTATGTTTTGTCACTCTCTCTTCATTTATCCCTTCAACATGCCCGATATCTTCAGGTTCGTTAACTATCTGAATATATGTGATTATTGTTCCTATTAAAATATTTATACTTCTTATAATATTAACCAATATTGATACAGATATAACTATCAATAACATTCGCAATATCGCTGCCTTGCTTATAAAGTACATAATAAAGCTGATGACAATGTCAAATAGGCAATATTCTTTAGTATAATGGCCGATGTCTTTATTAAACTACTATATTAGCTGCGTCAAGTTTGTCGAGGCAATTTTATTTTTAACTAGCCACTGCCCCGGCCTCACACGGTTAGCAAATCATATTCGCCAACATTTTTGCCTTCTATTATCGTCATATTTCAACTATAAATTTAACAAATAACAATGTAAGATTATTTTCGCTCAACTGAATTAATTCGTGTTTAATTATCTGTGCTTGAACTGTACATTTCCTATTAAAGCAGATCAAAGAGTTAGCTTTTGTTTATAAACGTGTATCAAAAGGTTCCTTACAGTTATTACGACGAGATTAAATGTCAAAGGTCACGCGATCCTTTAAACAGTTTAGATTATTATTTTACACAGACCAGATCAGTAATATATAAATATTTTTGATCTAAGGCATAAGCGGTTAAAAGATAAGCAATTTTTAAGACAAACTTGCTGCTTTGCTTGCTTCGTATTAAAAAATACGAAATTTCTGTAATTTAGTTCCACGTTTAATAACTTGCAATTAAAGGTCCAAAGTTCATTTGGTAAAAACGTTACATTACCGTGGTATAATGGTGCGTAATGATATAAGAAATGACATGGAACAGCCATCAAAACCACTGCGGACACAGTTATTGGTGCGTTTGTAAAAATATGAATATTGTTAGCCTTTTATGAAAAGTATTGAGGCCATTGAGCAAGGTCGACTCGTTCTATCCAATATATTCATAAAATTATTATATATATACTGTAAAGAACTCTCATTGTGCCAACAATTATATCTTAATCAAATCACATTAACTTTTGACTCAGATATACGAGTATAATGAAGGCTTTTGTAAAAGGTAAAACTTTAATTAATGACATTATTTCAAACGCTGGCGCTGTCATCAATTCATTGCCGCGATCCTTACGAACAATGACGGCAAGCAATTTATAACAGAGAATAACACTAGATGGAAGTGAAAGTATATTTACATATTTTGAAATTATCAAAAATATAATATTAATCGCATTGAATTTATGATAAATCATAATAAAAGATTTGGAGCAATACTTCATCTACACACATATATTTGTATGTTGTTAATGATTCGGGTATGTCACCGACCGACTATAAACTTCGTCAGTTTAATAATATAAGTTTAATCGCACTAATACGCCCATTATAAACTATTAGCTGAACGAAAACATTGCATTGCAAGACGGCATGAGGCCTGTCTAGGCCTAGAAACTATCAAAATGTACGTCATAGTGATTTGAAAGTATTTCGTTGCTACTCGTAGCCATATGACGGCCAAGCAATATGTATTCCAGTAAAAAATATCGGCCTGCTCGACCAAGGAATACCACTGTAATGCCGTAATGTAACGGTAAACCACACATAAAACTTTCATGTCCATCCTAACGAACCTTTATTTTTAGCCGCATTAGACGATATTGTTTAGGGAAAAATCTTATAGATTCCCTTGAACAACACGCTCAACGTGGGTCAGCCACACGCGTGAGCATGCTTATTATTTATATTTGAATTTGATACGTTTTTTATTTATTTTTCTTGCATTGAACAAGGGCTTATGTTTGTTGATTGTTTAATTATTATTTATTTATTTGGTCGCAGTTTGAGTTCTCACTTCTGTCGGTAAGCCTTATGACTGCCTGTGTTATCTAACCTAAAAACGTAAGAAAAGTATCAGTTTACAATTTGACTTCAACAGTTTACAAATTTGCAAGAAAAGATACGTCAAATTGTGAATGATTCGTTCAGTTCACAATTCACTGAAAGTTTATAATATGACTATTCTGATTATAAACTGACGTAATTCTCAATCCGTCGGTGACACGAATAAGAAATATAACGGCCAAGACATTGCTTTCCAATTCCTTTATTATAGATTATCAATATTATGTATTCTTCTTTTTCTAGCTCTGCAGCCCTTTGTAGGCCTTGGCTTGTTTCTGCAATTTATTCCACGTCGGCCTGTGCGAGGCCACAGTTCTCCAATTCACTATTCCAACTTAATTAGTGTCTATTCATGCCGTCCAACCACCGAAGCTTTGGTCTTCCTCAACCCCGATGACCCTCTGAATCTGTTTAGTTTAATGTATCCAGCAATTGGAGGTCTTGGTAGAGGTCATAAAGCTTCTGGTTGTAACGGCACCGCCATTAGTTGTAAACAACGCCAAATACGCCTCGGGGTTCGCCTCGAAAATCGGCTGCTACAAGAGATTGACGGACAGGTAAAACAGAATCTGTACAGTATCCATCAATCTCTGCATTCTTCAGTTTTCAACAATTCGGTAAATATTATATTGGAAAATTAACTTTCCATTACCGAATCTTATTAGTTCATACTTATTTCAGAGCTAATATGTCAAATCTAATAATTTCAATGATAAAACTAAATGAAACATGTTTGCTTTATAACTTTGAACTTTGAAATTCCATTGAAAGCAAGCGAAAGTTTAATAAAAATCGAATTCCAAGTTTGATTACGGCTGTAGAATTTAAATCGTCGTAAAACGTTAACACCTTAGGAATGCTAAAAGATGTTTTTTTTTAATTTCAATTTAAAACAAAAACGACATTATATTTCCCAGCCCGTATTCTTAATTATTAAATTATAATCTGTTTTACCAATATGTAATCTTAAACATCTTGTGGCATTTAAATAAAAAGGAATAATGTACATCTCATGTTAGTCAAACTGTACCACTATGTAGGTCGAAGGTGGTGAAACGACCAGCGATCGTTCTGATTGTTATAAATATTAACAATAAACTTATGTTTTACAAGTGTAATAAAAACCTGTCTCAAAACAACGTGTCTCATGTCTCTGAAAATGACTTTCTCAAACTTGTACATTTTATCTCAAACTTGTACCAAGAAGCTTTATAAGCAGAAGCAAAATAAACAAGAAAAATTGTCAAACTTGTCGCAGCTTTAGATGGGCGTGTTAAAGTACATCGATCTATTTAAGATGATAAGACAATTTTACTGTAAAGTCATGATGGGGTTCCAATTTATTGATAACTAGGTGTTGTGTACGACTTTTTCTGCTTGGTAACAGTAATGAACACTTTCAATTTTCCATAAAACAATATTTTATCCTCCTCAGTTCCTTGCGGCAAAATTTCCAAAAATACTGCTCTACTCAGTGCTCCTACATTATTAACCCGGTCGCTTAACTGACCGGTTTACAGATAACCTGTCAGCTAGAATTGATCGACTGATCTGACAACTGGTCGGTCAACTGGTCGATCGACTAGTCTAGGTCATCTATAGGTTGGTAGACTTGTTGTTAGACTGGTTGGTCTACTGGGCGTTAGACTGGTCCGTCAACAGGTTACTAAGCTCGTCACTCGACAGGTCAGGCAACAGGCTGCTAGACTGGTCGGCCCTATCGCGGACTCAGTTTGACTGATCAATCGAGTAGTCACTAGGCTGATTGTCCGACTAATTGCTTGATTGTAAACCAGACTTAGAAGTTCACATTTGGCATCACTTTCTTAATTTATCCTTTCAATGTGACAATACTTTTAAACTAATTTAATCACAAAATTTTATTTTCTTTAAATACACCCCTTTAACTAATTTCAGGTGAATTATATATCCCTATACATTTACAAGCATAATTAAAAAAAGTTATCAATTACATGATTAAGCAAAAACATGAATTATTTTTTTTAATAATTCTTTTTCTCCTAAATAATGTTTGATATTGGAAACCTACTCATAGCGCGTTATGTGGATTAAACATTCAACCAAATTCTCTTAGAAGGGCTGTAAGGGCGGTTGCCAGAAAGAGAAATCCGGGATGTCATTGTCCACCACAAATCCTTTTAAAGCTAACCGACGGGACATTGAACACACGACTTTGTATACCTAAATTGTAATACCTTTCCTTTGCTTCATCCGTTAGTAATTACTTCCTCTATTATGTACAAATATGTCTGCTACTTCGTTCGCGTATGGTTTAATGTTGATTTTAACTAAAATCTGTCCAGTTGTTCGTGTGCTAAGAATAACAAATATCTATGTATCTTAGATTTCATCCACATACATCGACGCATACAAGTTAATTGAATTCGGATATACGTTTATATGGGGCAACCAATGTTATACTCAAAGTTTTGAGTGTTAATTGGAAACATGTTCGGCATGTAAAATCGTGAGGTAATCAATACACCTGAAATCTAAATACACACGAAATAGGCCAACTGAAGTCAAATAGCATTGTAAGTATCTATTATTCGGGCATTCATAGACTGCTACTATGATTTTCAAAAACAATCTAACTGCGCCCATTCTCCTACAACGATCGTCAAAATGTTATATTTGAAAATCTAGTTAATTGTGTGGTATTCAAGAGATAGGCAAGGGAGTACTGTATAGGAATGATGTCACTCCGCAATAATTTACTTCATTTAATTTATCTCAAACTATCAACTTAATGATTTTAGCCTTTGATCATTTAATATTTTGAATATTGAATTGTTGTAAGAAAGACAAATAGTGGTAAGTCGCCTTTCAAATTGAAACATCTCGCCTACCTCCCTATTTCTTCCCCCTTTCCCCACACTCACTCTTCCTGATTTCACCTTATGGTAATAATCTAGTAATTGATTTATAGATTTATACGTATATACATCGGCTAGACTGAAATAGTAGCCTTTGACCACCTCGTTTCTCTAAGTTAATTCTGTCTTTAAAGGCTTCTTTTATTCTAACTTGTATAGAGATATAAAAATAAATTTGCCATGTCTTTAAAATTTCTTAAGAATAGAAATTCTTCTAATAAATAGGTCCGTTTGTCCCATTTCCGTAAATGAAACATTATATTAAAGGAAATCCATTGGGATGCTAACTTCAAAGTCGGCATAATTAGAGTATAAGAATGTGAGTGAAGCAGCTTAGGGAATTAGCAAATTTATAGATAAATTAGCGGAAAGGTAAAGAAAGGGTACACAAATAGCAAGTATTCAGTTTCAAAAAAAACTTGCTTTGAAGTTTAACACTAAGAATATTTCATAGGACAAAAAGCAAGAATGTACATATTGTGGAAATGTATTTACATCAAATGTTTGACAAGTTGTAAGTCTTTGTACTGCGAACAGATGTCATCATTTATCAGCCACGAATCGGACCGATGATATCAAGGTTGCGCGAGCCCACACGTTGAGAGCAGCTATGGAACAATTTTTGTCGGAAAGCTTCGTTCAGCAGTGGAGGTAGCTGAGATGAAGAAGAAACATAAAGATAGTGAATTACATAATCAATTATTTAAAATCTTTCAATATTGGTATCTCATAATCTCATTGTGTCTAAAACAAAGACAAGCGCCGACGATTCTAATGTTTTACAAACCCGTTAGCAAATTATTTAATTAATAGTTAATTAAAAATTCAAAGGTTCTTTTAGTAAAAAAAATGCCTTTTGAATTTACGTTCTCTTCTTGTTATGTTCAGAATCTCAGCGTGCAGCCTCGATCTATTATTAGAATTACCAGGAAAGCAAAGCTTACGATATACTTGACCCGTTCCGTTTCAATTCACTTCACTAGCTTGAGTTACACAATCTATTACTATGAAATTAGAAATGTTTAAAATGTCTTTAACATTGTTATGGTTTATATAAATAAAGCACAGCTCTGTTTTATTGTATACAATTGCAGTAAAACAGAATTTTTATTGTGCAAAATCAAGAAAGCACTAAAATATCTTTTTGGAAATTCAACCCTCAAAGGCACGAAAAGCGTGAAATACTCTTGCGGGGCAAATCAAAAATATAAATAATATCAAAATTTATATCTGACTAGTTACTACTAATTAAATTAATGGCATTTATCGTTTTCATTAAAAACTTTCCACCAAGTGATGTGTTCCAGCAGACCTCAACATTTTAAAACGTGTGTAAACTTTGAATTATTACATATAAAATGTTAATAGTTTGTTAGAGAACAAAACATCACTATATAGCGACAGCTAAATTATTCATAAAGAAGAGAATGACTGTCGATCCGTCGTGGTATCTTATAATTGGGTATGCACATGCATATTTATATTACCTCAGGATCACGGGAGAAAAGGAAGGAAGTCGCTGGATGGAAGACTGTGACTGTGAAATACCATGAAAAGCCTTGGAATAGGCCACCTGCGGTGACAGACTGGTATCAATGTTATTGATTCAATTTACAAAACTTAAACCATTCTGCGCCAATCATTTTCGTCGGAGGTCTCCGATAGCATCCCCGTTAAATTGTAAACAGCAAAACTCAATTTCCTTTTTTAAATGAAGTTTAAGAACTGATCAATTGAAATATTCAAAGTTAGTATAATTTGTTTCGAAAACTCAATCGTGCCGATACATATTTTAATTTTTAGAAGTTGTTTTTGAAACATTTGTAATATTGATGAAGGTGTTTATTATTTTCAAAGCAAATCTTGCTAAAAGTTTCGATCAGTTTTATTACAGTTAGTTTATGCTTCGCTATTTAATTTGATTATTCTTTTAACGCTGATGGCATTCGATTCATCATTTTATTTATTTATTATCTTTATATTTATTTTTACGTGTAGTTTTTATGTGTACTTATTTATTTATTTAATTAATAATGTTTATTTTGTGGTTAGTATTGTTAGGTGTAAGGATCGCTTAATGCGGTAAAAGCCTCTTCCAAACTATACCAGATGGCTCTATCCTTTGTCGGCTTGGGCAATATGGTTTCGACTGTTTGTACGATGTCGCCTCTCCATCTTTCACAAGGTCTATCCTTCCTTCTTATTTATATTTATTATTTGAGATTATTTGATCCCAAATATCTTTCATCCTTAACTATCTGAATATGACCTGTCCATTTCCATTTCAGTGTCAGGATCTGTTTGACCGCATCTCTCGATTTTGTTTTTTTCTCGTAGTCTAAGTCTAAGTGAAACTCTTACTCTATCTTTGAGTTTTGATATTCATGAAGCTCCGTTCCATTCCTCTTTGACAGTTTCTTGACATGCGCAGGTAAGAAACAGCGTTAGGCAAATGTTCATCACTATCGTTTTCAGTGGGTATCGGACCTTCGACAATTTCCTTCATAGCACAGTATTTGGTCCACATATTCTTCTCTCTACGATCGATTCCTTTTTCTGTACAGGGCTTTCGACTTTAAATGGTCCTCTTGATTCATGACATAAAATTAATCCCACTTGCTCTTTAGGTTGGTTATCGTCACTGTTCGTTGTTACACGTCTTAGTAGCATCGATGCGAGTAATTTATATAGGCATATAAAAATGATGGGTCTATAATTGGTTATTAAGAATTGAAGAAAGAAGCTTGAGATATTTGTTGAAAACTGTATTAGACATTTTTAGGTTGCATTGAAGGCAGAATTTTATAAACAGTTCTCCTCCGTTGTTCCTTTTCCTGTAGCCATACCTTCCCATTCTTCATTTTGTTTTGGGTATCCTATTTTTTCCTTAATGTCTCCCAGAAAGATTATATTTCTAATGGATTAATTCATAACTCTGTCAAGGTCGGCGTAGAAGTTTCCTGTTTTTTCTTCAGTGCCTCTTTTAGTATGTAGATTGGTAATGATATGGAAAGAAATTCTCCAAGAAATATAGGAACATATGCTTGATAATTTCTTTCCACTAACTGACTTTATTTTAAAAAAGTGTTGAAACAAATTAATTACAATATAAATATTTAATTGTTTATAACAACCAAGCTCTTACCGATCAGCTTGATACTCTGGCTTGATTTTTTTTACGTATATACCCCGGGGAGTGTTCCAAAGAACTATTTGGAACGATTCCTGCCGCCGAGTTTCGTCATCGGACGATACGACAGACCGCTAGGCACTATCCGCACCGCGTGGATGGCTGGCATTCAAGTAAGGTTCTCTCGAAATTTCCTGCCACGTACAGCCGCGTTGTGGAAAGGTCTGTCCAAGGCGGTATTTCCTAATCAGTGCGACTAAGGGTCCTTTAAGAAGCAAGCTTATTTTAGCTTATCTATTTCTCAAAGGACTGCATCGCATCTGCAGTTCCTCTAGTATTGCGGGTGTGCATGGGCGTCGTTGATCGCCTCGTTGTTCCCGTCGTCCGCTTGCCCCCGTCTTCTATAAAATAAAAAACTTTATTCTTATTTATTACCTATGCCTACACTTATCGTAAGCAAAGAAAAATATTTCTTAGAGGTTAAACAGGTCGGCACCACGCACTCGCTCGACATGAGAAAAGCATTAGCTTTTAGCATACACGCGTCAATTTCTATGGTTATATGTTTAAAATAACAGTACATATCTTTTGTTATACGTACGTAGTAAGTCACATATACATATTATAGTTCGTATATTATCCGTTTTCAAAGGTACATCGGATCGAAGCCGAATGTTACTGTGATTTCCTTGGATGGGTAAACTTGACTATTAAAGAATGGAATCCCTAAACGTTTCGTGTATACTTATGATTCGTTAAAACTTATTCAATTTTGATTTTTCATCGACCTATTAACGTCATACCTTCTCATCTAAGAATTGGCAAAATCTATTATTTTCAGATACGATAGTTTAGAAGGTCCTTACACAGATCACAGAGTTTATGCTTACTTCATTTTTAATTAAATTTATAATTAAATAATCAGCCTTTATTAGTACGTTTCCCTACTGCAGAGACACAAACCTCCTTTCCGAGAGAAGGAGGGGCCGATAGAATTGGTCATGAGTTCGATTTTTATTAGTTTTATCAATAAATTATTTTCAAACTTTACAAAATATAGAATAGAAATGCTCGTAAACGTTCGTCCTTGTGTTAAGCTTGCCAACTATTTGATTTTTGACCTGGAACTACATATAGCTGTGGCCGTAGTACTAGCCCAACTAAGGTACGTTGATTTAGAACGTTTTACGATGTAGTTAAAACTGTCAACTCATGCATTTGCTCTTTAACAGTATTTGTGCGTAGCGACGTAACTAGGAAACTAGGTCGACTGTGCCACAGTACATTGAACGGCGATATGCTTTCATAAAGTTGTATAACGTTATATTCGACTTACATAAGGCTAAAGAATAAATAAAAACTTATCTAAATACAAAATTTGATCCTAAATGTTACTGCTACTTCCAATAACGGTATATTTATGTATAAGATTTGCTTTCTTTATATAATAAATTATGCTTTATGAATGAGAGAGAAGTTTAGATTATCAATGTAGTGTACTTTTTTTTAATAAAACGCAAGAATGGCTTCGTCGCTATAATAATGAGCGCATTAAGCGCACTGACCTGTCATCGGCGATTTCACGGCGTGTCAGGTCCGGGGCAGCCTCTGACCGGTACACTACTCTGTACATCAAAGGAACGAATTTGAGACAAAATAGTATTGTGATAATTTTATATTTATTTTTTAAAATTATAGAGCTCTACGCTTGTATCACTAAAATAATATATAAAGTCTTGTGAGTTGTCTATAGCAATAAAGGAATTATTTTTCACCCTTTTCGCCAATGTTATTTATATGTTATAGTGTAAATATTACATTTGATAATAGCCTTTCTAAGCAAAGCAAAGAAAAAATGTATTATATTTGTAAAACATAAGAGTTTGAATGTAAAATTAAAATAACAATCTTACGTTATTCGTAAAATTGAAGCGGCATTTTACGGCTAATTGGAATGTAATTCTCTGGTATCTGGTTTCACTTTATCTCCTTTAATGAAGCCATTGACATCAAAAGGCGAAAATTAAGATATTTTATAAGCCGTAGTAATAGCGGTTCGAGAGAATTGAAGAAAATACCTTAACATTAATTCTATTAAAAATATAATATAACATTTTGTGCGTCAATCGTCATTTTATTATATCGAACCTATTACATTTATTCATTTATATTCCATAAACAGTTGCAGAGCTTCTAAAACATCTGCTTCAAGAATAATAAAAAAAATGGAATTTTAACGTAAAAACCTTTGTTCACAAAAACCGGAATTTGTTGTGAAAAACGGTATAGTTTTATTCATTCGTGAATGTTTGTAAGTAAAAAAAAAGAAACAGTTTATTAAAAATAAATTTATTCAATTATCTATACTGTAGGTCTATTTGTCTCAAGCTAATCATTTCTGTTAACACTGCAGTGTGTATTATTGGAAATTAATTGTGTCCATTACGTATACATCTGCGGTTAATTGTTTACGTACCATGTATTAATAATATTACGAATGGGCTACACGGTAATAAACAATAACCCATTGGTTACATTGGTTGATTTAATCGGAAATATAGAGCAGTGGTGGCTCAGCGGTTTCGGCCCCGACTTACGTACTGCAGGTTTGCGGGTTCGAACTCAGGCAGGCGCTTTACTTTTTGTAATTTATTTCATCACTACTGTTCCAAAAACGGTGAAGGAAAACATCGTGAAGGAACCGGCATGTTTTTAGAACCACCAAATTTGAACACATGTAACATCCACCAAACCGCACTGTGCCAGCATGGTGGACTACACTTGCTCTCGTTATTTATTTTAAATTTTCGAATATGCTTAATATATTTTGTTCACCTTATGTAATCCGTACCCTTTTCTGGGACACGTAGTGTTTCGAATAATGTATTGCTTCGAGATATGAATTGTATGCTTCAAAGGGTTTCCAATAAGAAATACATTTCTAAAATGTATTGTGTATAATATTTACACCATTGTTGTCATGTGATTGAGTATTACTAAACGTATCATAAATACTGTCAAACGCAACAAACCTATACTTTCTTTTATAACCACGTCCAATCTAACGAAACAAAATCTATATTTTTCCATTACAACTTAAACCTACGCAAATAAAATATCAGTTCACACTTTAATGATTTGACATCGACAGTTTATAATTTGTGAAGACATGACACGTCAAGTTAATGATTCATTCAATTCACAAATCAGCAATTTGTGAATTGAACGTGAACCAGTTTATAACAGGTACACACACACACAACAGTAGTCGCTTTCCTTTATATTATAAAAACAATAGAGGAGAGAACAATGATATCTATTTTTGCACACCAATCCTAGCTGGGAAATTCCTAGAATTGAACTTGGTTGATTTTAGACAGCGTACGTATAGAATAAATAAAATTATTCTGGTTATGGAGCCTGCTTTAATGTCATACGGTATGCGGGATCCTATCGTAGGTGTTCTTTGTATGCCTCAAAGGTACGTAAGTTAGTGTACATTAGCATTATTTTATTTTATAATATTTTATATGAAAACAACAGACGGCAACAGCATGATCCATCCTTGTCATACGCACAATAAATTGTAAAATGTGTCCACTTATCTCTCACGTTATGAGAAGGCCCTTTTCTAAACCTCCTAAATTACAACTAGAAACATACATACATACATGTTAAAATATTGTATAGTTCATAAGCACTTAGAGTCTCGGTAATAATCCGGTAGAAATTACTTACTTTATGGAATAACGGCGGCAAATGAGCCGACGGGTCAACAAATGCAACAAGCAAATGAGTTGCACATGCGTTGCCTGCCTTTAAAAGACAGTGGAAGGGTTAGACAGGAAAAATGATTTTTCCTTCTCCTATTCATCCCCTCCCCCGTCCAATCCTCTACCACTTACCATCCTATCCTTTTAATAAAGGACATCGGGCCTCCGCCACCTCACTCAACAGATGAAACGCAGAAGTATAAAATACTCCTACTTCACGTCTGTCTTCTGTGGGTCGTGGTATTTCACCGGTCGAACCAGAACATTCATGCCAAAATGTTATAAAATAATAAATCACAAATATATCTTGATTAGGTATGTGAATTATAGAGGAATACAGACGCAAAAATTTGCAATGAAGTGTACTAGTCCAGTATCTACAAATATACAAAAAAGCAATTTAATAATCAAGCAAAGCAACCCACTTAATAAGAATTTAATTGAGTTCGACATAAGCACCTGCATCACAACTAATTTATGGGTGTATTTTATCAGATAATTTATTACAAAAAGTTTTCAGGGTA
The DNA here is from genome assembly GCA_029849275.1 of Papilio elwesi. Taxonomy (NCBI): domain Eukaryota; kingdom Metazoa; phylum Arthropoda; class Insecta; order Lepidoptera; family Papilionidae; genus Papilio; species Papilio elwesi. Next base: position 7,048,738 of record CM056700.1, on the reverse strand, counting down.
TTAGTGGTTAAATTTATGACTTACCAATGTTAAAAACGAATGTTGCTTATCTGAAACATAAATAGCATTTATCATTTCATTGTTTCGATACGATTCAGGTTTTATAATTTCGTTTATTGATTAAATTTTGTATTTTTGATTTTATGCTTTAAAAAATGATGTCAGTTTCGATATCGCTGCAACATGAATTTATGTACATATCTTTGGCTAATACAGTGATTAAAATTACAATATTGCAAACGAATTAATACTACGTCTAAGCTACGTCTAAAGTTACAGCTCACCTAAAAATGGAGGAATTATCATAATTTTTATATCAAAATACCTACAAACCGATGAACCTAATACGGCGACCTGAACACACATGCAACACGTGAAGGAAGCAGCGTGCAATCACTCCGACAAGATTTAATATCTTGTGGTTTAAAAGTTAATCCGCGATCAATGAGAATGGACTCATTTTATCTGAATGCCAATTAGTGCGAGCAATCCACTCTTCAATCAATTTCAGTCTGTGAGGATAGAAGATTTAATCATGACTGTGTTCTATTTTAGTGAATATAAAAAAAGTTGTGATTGATATTAATTGATACTCTAAAATGTGACAACAATACAGTTATTGGCCGCAACGCAAACAATTAACACACGGATACAATCCACCACAAGACGGCGTTCTTTTGCCGCGTGGGGAAAAAAACAATAGTAGCCCACTAATGTTTTTTCCCTGGCATTAAGAATATTTTATATTATACTTTTTAAAATTAACTTAAAAACTAAGACTAAATGAGAAAATTGACTGTCATGACCTTGAGCGTATTGGAATACTCCGAGGCAAAAACAAAGTAAAGTTGCATTTGCTACGGATTTATTTAAATCATTATAATCGTTAATAAAATATTTCCACAAATATATCACGGCAGTGATGCTGTAATTGACAGATATTTTAAATTTAATATTATATAAAAATGTTACACTTTTGCTGTTATGAAATTTTTAAAATGTTGATATCGACAAAGTTTTCTCTCTTCGGGTTCGTTTGAGGTGTCTAAAGTGCTGCTCATCAAAGAAGATTACCGCATTTTAAAATTCGTAATGGAAAATGCCTACGACACGATTTCGCAGCTTAAAGCACCTTAAAAACTCTCATAAAGTCGTTCGAATCTCAACTCCGTTCTGCTTATCTTTATGCTGTTATCTTTCTTAAGCTTCTAAAGATTTCTGAAAAGATAACGTTTTTATGCATACTCGTATAGCCACTCCCGAACGAATACTGTAAAAAGAAATATTCCTTTTTATATTACCCCCAGAGTGTCATAGCTAATATGACGCGATAAAATTATAATCAGATAGTCAGTCGAATTTTTGGTATCTCTATCTTTCCTGTCACGTTAAGTAGACATAACTTTCTTTTGTTAAATAAGCTATTAAAATATCCGTCTGTAATCTGTTATTGTAACCACAATTGGGTTTCTATAAAAATATACTCCTTGATACAAACGACAGCCCATAAAACTTGTCTGGCATAATCGATCGTAGTCAGTAACAGATTTTACGCCACGATTATCGTACATTTATATCGATTTGATGGAGCGCTGAGGGATAAGTCGGGAGTAGGGACGGGGAGGCGGCCTCATCGCAATCTGTTGCTTTGTCTAAACATTTCTTTATTGAGACAGCTATTTGGCTTTATTCCTTGCGACAACACAACTTACAGAGAAATAACGACAAATTTATTTACATTGTTTTTTTGTTTTATTTATCGAACAAAATATTGTAATGGAAAAACTTTTCGTTAAATGGCCGCACTTATTTTAAAGTTTCATTTTTAAATTATTTTACCGAGAAAATTAGCCAAAAAATCGACATTAATAAAGAATGAACGAAATACGTCATGGCACCTTGATACAAAAATTAATTAAAGACATTTCATAATTGGCAATTATGTAGACATATTTTTGATAAATCAAATGCATAAATTGTGTGCTTCACGATTGAATATACCTTCCCGCTATTTTTCAAATGTTGAGCAATTTCACTCACCATCACTTGTTAAAACTTTTACAAATAAATCTAAGTTAGAAGACAACGCTCGGAGAATATACCACTGTTCTCAAACAAATTAAATACACTACTAATTTAATATTTATAGCTTAAGTTTCATATACCTAATCATCAGTGACATAAGGACAGAAGCATAAATCCTGTTTCAAGTTAGCAAACATGTGCAAGATAAGGAGTTCTCTCTCAGTGGGAACGCAAGTCCGAACAAACTTTGCTGAAGTAAATTCACCTACGCTCATAACTGTATTATATACATCGTTACTACCAGTACTGGCGAACGCAGAGGAGTTTATACTTGCACTTGCATTTATTAAATCATAGACACAGATTAACAATCGCCGTCAATACACAAATACTTTGGTCTAAGGCTCGGTATAAAAAAATTATACCCTCATTTGTAATTTGATCAGGACCTATTGATATATTAGTACAACCGAATGTTAGACTCGAGTTCGTGTTGACATTACCTTCTTCTATTTGGGGTGGGCTTTCCTGGTCTCTCTCGTCCAACGATAGCATTGCTGGGTCCAAATTTCTCTAAGCAAGCACTTTATAACATATATATTAAAATTTATTATTATATAAGCCATGTATCTACATTTTACATAAATAACTTAACCGCAGCTATCTCATAATTCTTTGTGTCCCCCACTTATTGCTTTCCAAGGCAATAACCGTACGGCGATAAAATACTATTACGGTGGAAAACTACGTTGTTATTGTATTTCCTACATTCTCCCTCTCAGTTAAAATAATTAGTTGTGAAAATATTGCAACCTTTAAGAAGTCGTTTTAAGTATCTGGAGGTAGGAATATCCAATACTATTTACTCATTGATAACCCTCAAAAAGTCATCAAAAAATCTCCTTGCAGAACAAATTCTATCTCTTGCCACTGTTTTCAGTTGGTTAAAATCTGCCTTGGCGGTGGTCATCTCGTGATATTTATGTGCAAAGTGTTATATATTTCGGTGTTTTTATTTTATTTTAAAATAAATTTGTCACACACATACACAATGAATTCTAAGCCATCATAACGTGATGAATTATAATAGACATGAATGAAATCTTATTTGAATTTATTCAAACGGTGCATCCCTTAGTTACGTAACGGTAATGAATGTATTAACTTCAAACAAGATTCTATAAAAATATACTTCTACCACAACCTACTTTCAACAACTTTTTAAAAGTAAATCAGAATTTATTTCCTGCAATGTTTGTATTTACATCGCAGTCTTTTTTACTAACTTTGAATATCAAAGTAAATATCAGATTCATTTTGAACCTTATTTTTTATTGTTGAAGAAGGCAAGCAGGGATAAAACCTGCGGCACCATACATATATGTATAGCTTTTTTCCCGTTAACCCCTCCCCGTCCAATCCTCTTCCTTTTCCCATCCTATACTTGTAAGGAGGAAAGGATGGGAAGGGGAAGAGGACTGAAATTAGGCCTCCGGCACCTCACTCATCAGACGAAATGCAGAGTACTTCTACTTCACGCCTGTTTTCTGTGAGGTCGTGGTATTTCACCGATCGAGCCGGCCAATACGTGCAACAGATGTTGTTGTTGCGGGTTCTACCACTGAAATGAATGTTCATGTAATTTTATTTCCTGTGGACTAGCTTTTCGCAGCACAAGCCGATATTTTTAAAATTCATCGATACCTTTTAGCCGTTGGTATACGAAGGCAAAGGTCCCAGTCCAAGATAAGTGAACTAATATTTAGTGTTATTATAAGGAAAATCACGTGTCCAACTCGGTTTCGGTTCGCCAGTTATATTTAAGCACAGTAATAGCTGTTGATCAAATATTGTGAGAGGCGGCATGTTTGAACAGCGTGTCCTCTTAGATTGCGAGAAAGAGACACGCGTGGTTTTGTCCCCAGGCAAACATGTCCCATGTGCCATGTATTTATTTAATTAAAAGCCCTTAATTACTTTTCGCTTCGCAAAGGAGCAGATGGCTTGTGTTTATTCGGTAATTTATAATGTGATTTAAGACTTAAAAAGATATAAAATATTAGCATTATATCAGAGTGGAAGGAAATACCATTTATCTTTCAATACTTTTGTATACATTCGTTTTCAGAGCGAATAAAAACAAAGAAATCGCCTAATACTGGAACACTTCTTTACGTTTATTAACAATAAAAACATCAAACTAAATACAAAAAAAAAATCAATTTAGGTAATCACAGAAATATCCGAAAGCGAACCTTGGCTATGCGTCTACATTAACTTAAATACGTTTCGCCGCGCATTGATTTTACTGTTGAAAGAGGGAGGTAGTTCTTAGGGAGAAGATTTAATAAATTTAAAGATATGCGAATGTATTATAAGGTATGAAATTTTGAATAAATTTCTCATGTGGCTTACTTAATAAATTGGTTAAAATCCTCGATGTTGATTCATTCTGCAAGTCTTTAAAAAGTTACCTTATTCAAAACCAAGCTTCATAGCTTCTTTGGAATTTCGAAAGTAGGACTAGGAACTTTAAATTACCTTTTAAAATGGGTATGAGATATAAAACAAAAGATTGAAGACACCTTCTGATGGTAGTTAGGTTATACAACGACATTTATTTAAAAAGTATGCTATTTCCTTGAAAATAATTTAAAAAAGTATCAGAAGAGCTTATTTCAGTCTATTCTATTTTTAAATGTATTTTGAAAACAAATTATTTTTGGTTGTATCGACAGTACCAGCACAGAATTCCAAACAAGTTAATTTCCTTTACAGAACTTCGTAGAAACTTTTTTGTATAAAGTTGTGTAACTGATCAGATAAGATAAAATATACATTTCATAACTTTGAATTTGGAATCAAACAATTTTGTGTCCAAAAGTGTTTCAGAATTTTATATCAAATTGATAAGAATTCAAAAGTAATTTAACTTTTCAAGAACTCGAAAGTAAGTAATGCATACTGGCATAGTGAATTTTACTCAGATTCGTCGTCGTTCAGCCGATATTCGCCCACTGGCCTGCCCTTCTGGACCATCTGTTCTGCGAGCAATGTGTTCGGCCTTGCTACTTAAGGTCAGAAATTTTTCGAGTAATGTCCGTTACTTTGGGTCTACTGCTGACTACATTATTTCTGATAATCACCCAGGGATACTCCGAGCATTACGCTCCCCATTGCCCTTTGAGTGACCTCGAGCCATGTAATGATGCTCGCCGTGAGGGGCCACATTTCAGTACCGTAAGATATCGTTGGCGACACACGCTGCTCATAGATTTTAGTCTTGAGATACTGCGGTAGCTGTTGGGTCGGCAGGATATCTCGCAACTACAAAAAAATATTATTTATTACACCCTCGCTATTAGATCTGTTTCGGTAAAGCGATAGACACAGTCATTATTATTGCATGCATTTTCAAGTAGAAAATAGCCTATGTGCTATTCCAGACTATAATCTATTTCTGTACCGAATTTCATCCCGATACTTCAGCCATTTTGGCGTAAAAGAGTAACAAGTATCCATCCAAACTTTCTCATTTATAATATTAGTTAGATTTGTAATTTTAATTAAATTAACCTTACAATTTTGCATACAAGTAGAGGTTTATGTGTTGTGTTGTATAAATATAATACGTAAATATCTTTCAATTAATACCTTTTGTACTTCTTCAAACCGTTTATTTAACTTTTACACCAATGAAGTCCCTTAATTATGAAGCTATGAGCCATAGGAAGAAGGCAATACTTTATGGGCACTGTTTTTATTTTTAAAGTGACGTGACGTGTTTATTATCTAGTATATTATATAAGCATGTACATAATAAGCTCATAGATATAACAAAAATTAATAAGGTGAACATCCAACAAAAGGGTTTTAAATATTTTAATTTGCATATAATTATTAACAATAATAGTAACCAAGGTTAAATATTTAGATCAAACAATCAAAATACATTAAAAAAAATCTTGGAATCTGTCGGATAATCCTTTGTATGAACTTGAGTTGAGTATTGTATAGAAAAATTGAGAAAAAATGGAATATCAAGTTGTTAAATCGACCAATAGACATTTAAACACCCGATTATGTCCATAAAATAATATAAAACTTTGAGTAAAAATGTAAGATAATTTGTGACCGCGATTAAAAATTCTTCGTAAATAAAATCGATTGTCTTCAGAAATCGATCCACTAATGCAATTAAGACAATTTGAGTGGTTAAAAGTTGGACTGACTATATATGTAGGTAGACGACGAATAACTAACTGCTAAGTTGTATGAATATTTAAGCGTAGTTGACGCAACGTAATTAACTAGTCACTAACTAATATTGAATAATTCCACTCGGCAAGTTGTATTAAGTCGTCCGGGTACGAAAATTTGATACAGGTTGAAATTGTTTGTTATTTCAATACGACGCAAGGTATACTGTCGGATCAAGAGATATTATTTGGAGCTTTGACGACGGTAGCTTTTGATATGAATCAGCGGTCGGCGGCCATATTTGGTGATTTAAGTGCTTTTACGTGTACGTACATAATGAGACTCCATTTTGAATCTTTTTTCGATTCAATCGTTTTTCGTTTTCAGTTTTATGAGTTTGTCTAGCTATCTCGTTTTGTTTATTTGGCGTATCTTTAATGATATCAAGGACAAAATTTGATTAATTTAAATCTAAGTTTATTATTCATTGATGTACCAAGTCTAGGAGCAAATGTAGATCGCTAATACAGACAACAAATGTCGAAGCGTTTATTATTTGTTTTATGAATACGCAACGCAGCAGGATGATTTAAATTCCCCTGTAGTCTTCGATTATTCGATAAAATCCTATGTTTATATCTTACACATAGAATAAATAATATTAGTGGGCAAAAATAAATAATAATCAAAGTCTCGGATAAATGCAATAAACACAAAAACTACAGGACGGATTTTATAAGGTTTACAGTAGACGAATTGATCAACGATGAAGATTTGGATGTTATGTTTGGGTGGTTATTTATTAAGGTTTTATGTAACTTGGCTGAAATGAGACTATTATTGTTGAAGAAGACATAATAGGCCGGTATGACAGAAAAATATGTTGGCGTACATACATCCGAAGAGGGGACGGATCGCTGTACCTAATTGTTAGAAAATTACTCTGTGACATGTTACGCTCTAGACCAGGCATAGAACGCGTGGCGCAGCACTTACGTGACTTGCGCGTGGTGTGAACGCTGGGCAGAAATTCTTTGAAACTAGAGTCTAGGATCGGAACGCAACTGAAGATGCGTCGCGCATCCTACGCTGCGAATGGTTCGATCTCTAAGTGTTGACGTTTGTTTTATACATGTTTATAAGCGGCGGTGAACACTTAAAGCGACCCGTTGCTCGTTTGCCTCTTTTTATAGAAAGTAATTATAAACATTTCAATAGAAACAACAATTTACCTATATCACTTATTAAACAGAAACAGAAGTTAAACTTCTGTATGTTATTTATTAAGGTACATATTTATTGTATAATTGCTTTTTACTCCCAAGTTGCTTGGAGTTTGATTAAGAACACAGAGTCATGACTCTCTACGCGGTGTATTTGTACTCCAGTACAGGAATTTTCTTTGCCTTACATTTCTTATGAAGTCGAGAAATTAATTTAGGATCGTATTATTTTCTTATGTGTTTACCTCCGTAAACAACAATCAATAAATGATAGCCTTTGATTCAATACAATCAGGCGTATGTTTGTTTGAGGTAAAATAAATGTCAGAGATATTTCACATTTTAAAACGTTTCGGCGCCCCAAAAGCGCCTATATACCTAATGGTTATAGGTACGGACTGCGCAACATGGTCGTGGGGTCGAATGCGCTATTCGAATGCTTGGAATGGTTAATATTAAACGGTATTTATTAAATAATGTAATATTAACCATATTACATTATTTCGATAATCTACTAATATTTCGTATACATGCCCGAGGAAGGATGGCGTGAGGCAAGTGGCCGGCCGTAATAAAAACTATAGCTTAAAACCTATTACAGTATGGACTACGGTCTTACTGTGCCGACACCATATAAAAGTGGGGAAACGGAAGGGAGAAGATTTTAGGACGCACACAAATTTACATTTTACATTACTAAATAACCTAACAACCTTTGTTAGGAGTACCACAGCGATGTTATTATAAAAATAAATATACACAATACGAACTATTAATTGCAAATTTACAATAAATATTTGGATGAGCGCGAGAAACCATTTTACTTTGTTATGAATATTGGTTGCGGTAAACGGCACTGGGCGGACCGCACTACGTTATAAATGTGAACGAGGCTTAAATATCCTATATTAACATTAATACATAATTTATTATTATCCAATCCACAAAATATAAACGCAAAATGTACTCAGATTTTATGAATTTAATTAAAAGCCTTTTTAGCTGATTAAACAAGGAAAATATGTATATTTAACAAAACATTTCACCATCTTCCTGTCGTTTTCCCTTCTATCTGGGGCCGGCACAATATTTTCTCCTCTTCATAACCCTATCAGCTGTCATATTTGATTTCACACCCTTCTTACACACAATCCATCCATACTTTCTTCGGCCTTTTTCTACGATTGCAACCATCCACCTTCTGCTTTATATATATTTATAAAATCAAAATGCTTTGTTAAAAATCTTTTCCTTTCCTTACTTTATAGATGATCTATTCAACTATACATATCATAGCCAATTATCGTTAAATATTCCAACTAAAATATTATGTTCCACTGTGAGCTTATTACTTACCGAAACCAATCCGTCTCGGTCCATGCTGCTAAATGTTACATGTCCCTGAGATTAGTCCCGAATTAGGTTATAACGTGGCAAGTCTCAATTTATACTATCACTAGTAAACCGGGATATCAATAACACGGCAACACTCGAAACCTTTTTCAACACTTGAAATAAACAAAGAATACTTGATTACAAGAGTAATTCAATATAGAAGCAAAGATAATTTCTAGATGGAATTCAAAATACTTTATACGTTTTTCTTTATTTCAATTTAAGATTACCCAGCTCACGGCTTGAGTCTAAGCTTATGATTAATAACGGTTAAATTAAATATTATATAGCAATAGGCAACGAAGAAGAAATAGGAAAACGGAGAGAAAGAAAAAAACGAATGAAAAGAGAATGAAGCCAGCATAAACACGCGCATCAGATGAAACGCAGAAGGAAAAAGGCATCTAATTCACCCCAGTATTCTATGAGGTCCTCGATTTCTGGTAGCACCATCCTTATCACTTATTCAACTAGAATACTACAAAATTTCATTTCAAATTGAGACAACTTCAATTTAGACAGTCTTCACAACACAGGTCAACAGACTAGGCCTTTGGTTTTCAGGTTCCATTCTTGAGATCGAGATCCAAAATTACTTAATTCCGACGTTTAGATCCTTTCGCGTTTCATATTATGCATGTATAATTATTAAAGAAATTGTATGGAGTCCTATAAATATATACTAATATAACAAAGCTGAAGAATTTGTTTGTTTAAACGCGCTAATCTCAGGAAAAACTAATTAAATTCGAAAACTACTTATCGGCTTTGATAGCCAAATGAATAAGGAAGGCTTCAGGAAGGTTATATTTAACATAACGCTCTAAATTCTTGAAGCCAAACACGAATATATGACGAAGTACTCTAATTTTTATGCGTCGGATAAAACCGTGGGCGCAGCTAGTATTCTGTAAACATATAAGTACTAGTATGAACTGCACGATAAATAAAAATAACATAAATTTGTAAGAATATTAATTTCTTAAAAAAAACATAGCAACCTAAAAAACTTTTTCATTGAAGCTTAATTAAGCCAACTGCAGCTTAATTTTATCAAATGAAAACTTTGCTGGTAGAAATCAAAAAGTTGGATAAATTAAATAAGAACTTTTTTTATTTACTTTGCAATTATGTTGTGGTTAAAGTGTTGTCTCCGTCTGGTTGGTAATAAATATATATATAATACAATACAGAAAAAAATTAATAATTTATGTGTATACCAAATATAATTGCTATAACATACATAAATATAAATAAATGTTATGCTTATGATTAATATTTTTATATAATTAATTAAGGTTAAAACGGTAACCGAATTGGGATGAACAGCAGCACACACAAACAGCAGCGCAACCCAACTATCACTTAGCTAATTAAATTATAAGAAACATAAAATCAAAGATACTTATTTTTCAATTGAACTTACAATTTTACAAACATGTTATTCACTTAATCCGCTTTATTATAATTTAAATTCTTCAAATACAATATAATAATTAAGCTATTTAAAATTATCAAACACAATGTCTTCTTCTGCCGAGATTCAAACCCAGAACCCGTAAGGCAATATCAAGGTACTCTAACCACCAGGCTACAGAGCTTAAACTAAAGTTTTTTTGTGGTTTGTGAGTAACGTGAGTTTCTAATGAGGCGCAATGTTTAGAGAATGCCATTATCTTAACATATTACAAACTCATGTTAGAACTTGTTTTTTTTAAAGAATTTACTTGACTTCAATTAAGTCCCATATTCACAGATAATTTTATTTAAACATCGCATCTATGTTGAAACTATTGAATTACAATCTCTGAGGACCGTCTTATAATTTGGGATAACGAACCCAAATATTGAGAAGTACCAGATGGTATTATCTGTTGCCGTCAGTTCCGACCGTATTCAATAATTGCAACGATTTAATTGTCTACTGGTTGATTTGTACTTTATGCGTTGTTAAACTATTGATCAGATTGTGATGAAACTTGGTAGGGTGTTGCGAGGGCAAAAGCTTGTGGCCCAAAAAAATAATAAGTTGTTCGATTTCAATGAAACTTTTTCAATGCTTTAAATTATTTGAAAAACGTAAATAATTTACACCCCACAGAAGGGGTTAAAAGTTTGTTAATAAATTAAGATAGATTAACTTCTAGATTATAATATACATATTAGTATGGGTCATACGTATTTATAGTAGGTTTATACTACATGGAGCAAAATTATTTCACTCCATATATTTTATGAATGGCAATATATATATTTGGCCTTCTAAATGGTTCGGAATTTTTATATGTAAGAAAAAAGTGACGGAATAAATTCAAAGTGGTTGCTTGAGATTGGCCGAAAGAACGATTTATTAACTTTCAACTGTTACAATCTTAAAATTTACCCTTATACTTTTACTTTCATTGACTCAAACACTTTTTACATTTTGAAGGTTTTATTCACGGAAAATGGTTACTTTTTGTTTGAATTTCGAACCTCGATAAGCCGAAAAGCTCCAAAACTCGGAAAAATGTTGTGTTGTTCCCTTTAGGCCCCTAAACTTCTATTACGCAAAATTTCAACATTCTATAAGTCGAAACAATTAGTGTAATGCTTCAACAAGGCATTTCAGTAATTCTTATTCTTCTAAATCTCGAAAAAATAAATCTTAAATTATCCACAGAGTTGTCGTAAATATGTCAGAAAACAAATTCATGTCCGTAGCATTGGACTTCAATTTGAACAACTGTATTATAATGCTTACTTATACTTAAAATGCCTAAAACGATTTGCCCGATTCAGTCGTTCATTAATTTATTCAGCTGACGGATAAAATTTATCAAGATTAACACTTTCAGCTCATTGGCTCGTATAACAATCCCTATCCGTACCCGTACAATATTAGTATACATATTTCACAAATCAATTAAGCTATTTTGCAAAGCAAATTCGAAAGTATCCATGTAAAAATGTTGAATTTCATTTGTAAACGAAATACAGTAATATTACATTTTAATCACTAAAAGGCTAAATTATTCAGAAGTAACATATCCTTATCGTTTGTGAATGTCCGAAATTGAAATAAACGACATATGTAAGCGAAAATCTATTGTTGTCTTTTCACATCAATAGGTAAATACATTTAACATTTGCTGTGAATATAACTCCTTGCAATTGTCTGTGGGAGCCTGCTACGTGATCTCTAATTGCACTATTGTTGCAAGCATGTATCCACATCTCGAATGAAGGAAATTAGCAACATTGAGACGTGCAAATAACATAAAAGTAGATATAATTACTAATTACTATGGGGAATGGACCTTTACTAAATAGAAATATGTCTATATAGTACGAGGATCTGTGTATCTGTGAGTGTGGTATATACGTGTCGGCGATACTTCGTTTTCCTGTAATTTTATTAAGCCAGACAGAGGAATCAATTCTACCATCTTTTTATTGTGCTTATAATAGAAATCGGAGTATCTCCTGTGCCTTTCACAGTATAGAAAGTAGAGAAAAATCATTTTTTGCCAGAAAAAATAAAACTTATTTTACGTTACTCAGGTAATAAGCTCGAAGCTTCAGAGCTTCGAAAGCATTTGTTTCTAATTCCCCCATTTTTCTAGTAATTAATATAGCATATGTTATTCAGGGAGAACGTAGCATGCTAATGATGAAATAACTCAAATAAATAAGACTAATAATGGAAGGGTAATGACCTCCTATAAATTAAAACTTATAACAATTAAAAGCTCTAAGGAAATCTTAATAAAATTATGAACTCGAACACATCAGATTAACATAGGTTTGTTTACATATTAATAAGTTTGCATTTTAATAATCGGATGCATTGAAGGCGATGCAAAGGAATGCAGCGATCACAAAACATTGTTATACAAAACCGTCACCTGAACATCCTCGAGTTCGGTCATTTTTTATTTTGTTTTAAATTAAATAGTTCAAGGATAACAATGATATCAATGATAAGATAATCTGACGATTTGAACAAGCCGCAGCAACAGAAATCAAATAAAAAAATAAAGACTGTAGTTCCCCAGTGCTAAAAATAAGAGTGTCAAATAACCTTTTTGTCTTTCACCGTCTAATCGATAAAATCCAATACGTACGTAAATACAATAATTTTCCACGACGCTCGAGGATGCACAAGCTTAGCATCGTCTCCTCCCTTGCTATAACGATAGGGTAACATTATTTGTAAAACAGCAAACTATTTCTAACCGCTACGCTACTGCTACGATACTGCTACGATACTGCTACGATAATGCTACGCAGCTAACTTATTACCTCTAAACCGCGGTTATGCAACTCGGCTTCGTATCAGAAACAGCTCACAACAGAGTCACTTCTTTTATGTAAATTTTACTTATACTATCATGAAATTGTATGTGATATTTTATTTTATGGCTATACGCTTGTGTAATGTTCACATGTAATAAACCATAAATAAAAATATGCAACAAAGAACTAGAAAAATAATTAATATGATAAAAGGTCATAATCTTAAACAAAATTATAGTAACATTTGACCCAAATAAAACTAAAAGGAACAAACACAAGTGAAAGCAGCCTTGAACCGGTAAATGTGAAACATAGCTTTTACTTGCGTACGTAAAAACTACTCGACTGGAGTTCACATCGCCGCTAAGAGCCCACTCGCCTTATACATTTCAAACACATATCGCTTCGCAAAGTTAAATTACTTTATAGAGTGAAGTCAAATGAAAACCTAAACCGGAATTATATGTAATTTATGGTTATATAATAATGGAGTACCATGTACATATATATAAACATTCAGCTATCAACATATTTCACAACCACTATAATAATTTACCAAAGCTTATTTGGGGTACATTAAACTTATAGAGTGACTTACACTTTTTAAGTTTTACATACTTACATTTTTGAGGATAAACTTGTGAATTGTAACATAATTTAAATTTTGCTTGCGACTAAATTGTTTCGAAATTAGCACGGTTCTCCTTTGATCATCTAACTGTACTCCAAACAAACTTTGTTCAATTATAAAAGTTGTTGGTAAAAGATTTCAAACTGCTTAAAAGAAAAAAAAAGGATAAGTAAATGAATAATTTCAGATATATTGTTTCTACAAAATATTGATATGGGACTAATGTTTTTCATCGTAAAACAAACAATTTAGTATGGCAAACGTTATATAGAATGAATTTTTGTTGGTATGCGTGTTTGTAGACCGAACTTAATAAGCGAAAAATACACGGTGATTCAAAATTTATTTAGTGAAAAGAAAATAGTTTATTGAGTGTGCAGTGTAGCCTCAAATCTCATCGGAGTTTATTTATAATACACAAGCTATGTCCAGTTTAATTTAAAACAAATCGAATGACCTTTCTCCTAAGAATCTAATTCTGTAGTGTGTAGGTACTAGGTGATTTTATTTCGTACGTACTTCGGATAATGTAAATATTTTTAGTCACACTTTCTTGCAAAGTAAGTTATACGACAGTACGTGGTTAAATAGTATTCTCTTAAAACCAACTGATAAATCTGTCGGTATCATTGGATTGCGAAGTGTAGTGCCTTTTTCCTAGTCAAAACTATATTTACTATGACATTCTTTCTAAAAAATTTCGTCGCATTTCAAATTTCTTTTCGTAGCATTACATCGCTCTTCCGCGCTACTGCATCCTTCTCGCTTAGCGGTCTTTTTCTTTCTGACGGCTCCTAAAGGTTCGTAGCGTGATGTTAACTTTTCTACATGCTTGGTCTGTCAAGTGGAAAAATAATTTTTCAAATCCGATTAGTTGTTAGTAGTGAAAACACTAATAATTTTGGAATTACGTTACTAATTCATGATTAATATACGATCCATGTTTATGCATAGTCATTGTGAACATTAACAGTCGTAATAAACTGACATATTATCCTCACAACGCCAATTAATTCCTGACTATCGCTGAAATAGCGGGCTTGATAATCTTCTTGACGCCGTTTCGGTTTAAAGGCCTACTATCTCACATGATATTACATCAAACTAGCTATTACCCGCAGCTTTGCACGCAATCGTTTGCTATTTTTATCGCTGAAAATTTTCGTAACATCAATCCGTCAAGTTATTATTATTAAAAAATATAACATTACCGAGACAACCAATATTGTAGCAAGTACCTAATACATTTAAAGATGCGCGTAAAATTTTCAAAACGATCGGTAAAAACTTTGAGCGATTGGGATTTAGAAGAATCGAATATATTTCTCTTATATACGTAGATTAGTCAAATAGATCAGTATTACTATGGAATAATAGCTAATAAACACTTTTGCAATTAACACATTCTATTGATACTTTTAAATTTTAAATTTTAAGCACGGAATTCAAACTAAAACTGCACCTAGAATAATGGGATCTAGAAGCAAGAGCAGTATGTGTACGAATGGGCGGCACGACCGGGGAAAAAGCGGGGTCTCATAGAAAACCGGTAATTTTACAATGTTTTTCGACTGATAAATGAGGTGCCGCAGAATCAATCGCCTTTCTATATTCTCCGTTTACTTATCGTTACTTAATCAACAATCAGTATAAATATAAAATAATCAATCAACAATTGTAGAGCCCGCAACAATAACATCTGTTGCGGGCATTGGCTGGGTCGACCGGTGAAATACCACGACCTCGCAGAAAACAGGCGTGAAGTAGAAGTACTCTGCGTTTCATCGGAATGAGGTGCCGGAGGCCTAATTTCAGTCCTCTTCCCCTTCCCACCCGTTCCTCATAAGCGGGATAGGATGGGAAAGGGAAGAGCATTTGACTGGGAGGGGGTAAGCGGGGAAGAGGAAATATACTTTTTCCTGTCTATCTTCTGTCTGTCGTCTGTCTACCTCCTCAGTCCATTGAAGGTAGGCAACGCATCTGCAACACATTTGCTTGTTTCGGATGTCTATGGGTACCGCTCACTTAATATCAGGTGACCCGCTTGCCCGTAAGCCACCTTCTACAATAAAAAAATAAAAATAAAAATAATAAAAAAGTATTCTTCGCTCCAAGGATCGAAACTTCAACTCAGAAAAAAGTTTTCCCCAAGTATTCCATAATGACACACAAAAACCTGCTTGACCGGTATATTTACCGTTTTAAATGACGCAGAAGGGATAAACTTGAAAGTAAAAGAAAGATGTTTTTATATTAGACATTCAAAATTAAATCAGGAATGATATTAAAACTAAATCGTTTAGGCAAGGGTTGTAGAGTTTTGGCAAAAATCATTTAACATCACTCGAACATCTGCCTGTTTACTTTTGATTACTACTCGTAAAGAAATAATAGAAATGTTAATAATCTTTGAAATAAATGAAGAAATAAACGTCTTAATGGCTGTTAATGATTTGAAGTTGTTTTATGTAAATTTTAAGAGTTGAACATCTATATTTATATAACACAAAGTCTCCACAATTTGTTTTTAATTGATTTGTCTCCGGCTCGAATAGCGAGTAACCAATAGAAGATATGAAAATTATTAAACGTAAATCAAAAAAATGTGTTTCGTCTTACATTTGGTATGTGACATTATATTTGATACTAACAGAATGACAGAAATAGCAAAAAGTAAGAGAGTACTCGTATATGTCATGGTGCAAGAATCGATACAGCAAATAAAATATCACAACACAATTAATTCTAACGCGGAATGAAATTAGCTGGGTCAGCTCGATTTTTATTTTAAAAATCAGTAGCTTATAATGACTGTTACAAATTTACTAACTAAAATTTCTTCTAACCATTAGAAGCGAACTGCTTACTAAATATTTGTTCTACACGTATAACATATTTTATTGGACCTTACATTAATAGCAAAAAAATTGAGTAAATTACAATAATTCGAATAATTGTAAAATAAATAGTAAATGTAATGACGATCCTAGTCAATGATCATCGGATTAACTTTTGTCTACAGATTTAATGTGAAGTTACAGCAACGGATGTACTATATATGTTATAAGCAGTTTTATTTGTCCCTCAAATATTAATATTGTAAGGCAGACTGAAAGGGTATTATGGTTTGAGCAGTAAATCAATAAACGTGTGTACTCTTACCAATGCATTTGTGTTTCCGTATAGCAACGAAGCATATAAAGGTAAATTGTATTTGGCAAGGGAGCATTAAGGAGACTTAAAACCACTTTACATCTCAATGTACGATAATTTATAGTAGATTAGATTTTATTTCCACTGAATGTCCAATGAAATCAGTATAATCATGGTTATTTTTAATTCAGTTGCCAAAGTCTATTATACATCACTAACGATTACTAAAAATATTTTTATGCTTGAAGAAGCCCAACGAATATGAGGCAATACAGTTTTAGTGATATCAACAATGCGATATTGTGGAAATAACAAGCTGTTTTTCTTACAAAAACCACTGTAAATAATAAAACGCAATAAAAATTAAACCAACATTTACCAATGTGCCGTGATGCAAAATATACAGCATTTCCATAAATATGAGCAATATTTTCGGTCTTATAAATACAACCAGTGACATAAATAACAAAACCAGATTGCTGCATCCCCCACCAAAAGTGCTTTTCGGCTAGGGCGAGGCAACCATTGTTTTTCCAGGGTTCAATCAGAGCTCAGCGAAGACTCTAACTGCTAAGCACGTCATTTCACTGTCGCTTTAAAAAGCATAATATTTAAACATTTGCCCGACTGACAGAAGGTTAATAATTTATGTTTTTCTTATTTAAGACAATCTTTGAAATTCCAAAATTCTTTAGCAACCTTAAAGTAACAGAGATGAAACAGATCTAAAGATTCTTTGATGTAAGACGCAAAGTGGAGAGATTGTAACGTAAGTTGGAGGGACCTCAGGTACTTAATTAGGCCTCTGAAATTTCAAAGCATTGCGTCGAAATTCAAACAAGCATTATATAGACTATATGACTTTATAGTAATGAAGAAATATATCAATAGTAAATAAAAACTACAAATATATTAAATAATAATAAAACTGCCTTTTTTTAATATGTCTCCCCACTGCGGGGACGGGAAGGGGCCGTAATGCACCACGCTGGCCCAGTGCGGCTTGTTGAATGTTACATGTCTTCGAATTTGGTGATTCTAAGGCATGCATTTTTGGTTGGTGATGAAATAAATTACACAAAGTAATGCGCCTGCCTGGGTTCGAACTCGCGACCCATGGTACGTAAGTCGGTGTCTAAGCCACTGGGCCACCACTATACATACATATTGGGTACGGTTAATTTTAATCAATTTCTGTATGGACTGATTTTTCATTTATAAATTAGTAACACTAAGAATTTTTAGAAACACATCAAAACATGTAACGAAAGAATTAACAAATTAAGTTACGGACGTACATTGGGGGAGATACGTTTTCTTTAAAGAAGAGCCTCACAAAAAATATTTTATATGTTTAAAACTTATTTTAATTCTGAAATAAGAATAATTTTATTCATATTTTAATATAAAATTATTCGAGAAAATATGTCCGCATCAGGTCACTTAAATATTCAATTGATGTCTCTAAGTCTACTGGGTACCCTCGAGTCAGACTACGAAATAAGCACTACAAGCCGAGGCCCTAGCTACGAATTGCTGTGTGAATGTTCTAGCCAAAGTAATAAAGATTTTAACTGCTTCCCAAGCCTTTAATTTTATAAATGTGGCAATAAATTTGCGCAGTAAGTAAATATGCTCTATAGAGTAGACGATGTTGCTATAATTGTACCGGTTCGAGTCATATTACCCATGAACAAAAGATTTGCATAATTCTCTTAAAACTGATTTCTTGCTATTAGTTGTTATAGATAAAGATTAAAATACGTCTTATATTTCATAGAGGTTATGGAATGACCAATAGATCATATTACATTGAGATAGGATTAATAAATATTTCTCTATATGTACCTATTCAAACAAATTCCTCACAACCAGGCACAACAACAAAAAGATGCGGTCGCTGCAAGTTCTCGAGGGATCGATTCATATTGACTTTTGCCCCGAGGGTTCCCAAGCAATGGTCTTTGAGTAACTTCGTACGGATTATATCTTCGGTTAATCATAGGACGACACCGAATGATAGTAACTAAATTATTTCGTTGAAATGACGTCTATAAAGATAGACATAGAGCAAGCGATGGGAGGAGGCATCTCCTATCCCTCTACTTTGTGCTTGAATCGAGACTTTCGTACTACAGCGGCTTTTGGATGTACCGCTGTTATTGTTTCGTGTTGACCCATTCATAGTTTTTAAAAAGGTTTCAAAGATATAAAAGTCCTTTCTTTGGCCAGGACTTAAAACCCTTATATAAATTACTAGTTGTGGACTGAGCATCACTTTACGTTGTCTTTTGTATGTAAGTGTTTTTCGGAATAGATATTTAGTATTCCATAATGTTATATTGGCAACACTCAAAATATGTATCGAAAGATGGCACATATAAATTAAATATTTTTTTGTCAATTTAATTTCTTATGCATAATACACATACATACATACACTTAAAATTAATAATTAAATCTAAAGTCATAACTTGAACCACACTTTAAGGCCGCTTTTTCCCTTTTTTAAATCTTAACTATACTAATTACCTTTATTTTTTATTGCAGATCCTAATGAAAGGCGAACAGACTTGAATCTGGTGAGTACGCAGGCTATGATAAAATTATTCAACCGCATAAAAACGAAAGTCTCTGTAGTGGATACAAAATAAGTAAGTGTATAAAAAAAGAGACTATCGATAGTACAGATAACATTTGTTTCTTGTTAACAAGTTATGCTAGTTATTAAAATTGTTTATATTTTTTTCCTAGGTCTTGAAAGGAAAGTATTAGTCAATGCCTCATTCAAAAGGCCTATATGGCCAACAAGTTTTAAAAATGTTATGTGAACTGATCAGACAATTCAATTTATATCTTCACTTAAAACCGTTAAAAGTTGGGTTTCCTTTTTACTTTAACGTGAATAAAATGTTTATATCCCTTTCGTTTCCCCCGAGTTGATTCAAAATGGTTAGAGCGGAAGTTCTTGTCATTTTCTTATATGTTGACGAGGGTTCTTGTCCTTTTGTATAGTCTCCTTGGCGTCTGAAATCTCCCAGAGGTTTCGATAATATTTAGAGGTAACAAAAACATGTTGCGTATAAAACATTTCAAATAAAAATGAGCAGACTATCGTGACAATACGTTACATAGACGTGAAGTGATGAAAAATAAATGTTCTTGATAATTTTAATTTCCAAACGATATTATAAATTAGATATAATTAAAGATAAGAAGATGGAAAACAATGCAATTTGTGCTGACTGAACTTTTACTATTAACTCGAATTTCATTATTTCATTTAATTACTAGAATCCAATTACATGGTATTCGCTACTACTACAAATACTACGAATATACATTTTGCTTTAAAATCAATAGCTACGTTAAAAATACGAAAATACAGAAAAAATATTTCAGATTCGTTGAAAATCGTAGATATGATATTTCGGATTATTAATAAAATCTCGCCAACTAAATTTTCTGTTATTATTAACGATTGAAGTGAAATTAAATTTTTGTCTGTAATATTTGTATCGATTAAAACAACATAATATTTTAACAGTGGTAGAGCCCGCAACAACAACATCTGTTGCACGAATAGGCAGGCTCGACCGGTGAAATACCACGACCTCACAGAAGACAGGCGTGAAGTAGAAGTACTCTGCGTTTCGTCTGATTAGTGAGGTGCCGGAGGCCTAATGTCAGACCTCTTCTCTTTTCCACCCTACCCTTCTAAGGATAGGATGGGAACGGGAAGAGGATTGGACTGAGAGGGGGTTAACGTTGACGAGGAAACATCCTTTTTCATCTTCTATCCTATATAAATATTTGGGTTACATGCTGACGTCATAATCCCTATGGGAGGGAGATATGGGAAGAATGAACCGATCAAGAGTCAAAGAAAATTTTATCTCGTAAAGGGTATTATTAGGGTATTTATAAATAAATCTTAAAAAGAACGAAGGCTTTATTCTGAGCTGTTTTAGCTTTCTCTTAATTAAAATCTGCGACCGAAAATGTTTACCCAGAACTAGGGTATCAAGCGCCTTTAAATGTGCAAACCTTTTAGGTGATATTGTTTTCTAAAAATGTTTTATATATCTTTCATCTTATTCAAATAGCACATACTGAAATAAAATCATTTAATACAAAACAGAACTAGTTTTCCTCTGGCATAGTAAGTATTTCAGTAGCAAAAACAAAAATCGTAGTAATACGTTATGAATATGGGTGAGCTAGTTGTAAAATTTCTCTTGTATGTATGAATATTTCGTGTTTTATTTATCGGTGGAGGGCTTATAACTTATGCTGAATGTGATGAATGATTCATTATAAGGTAACGGTATGAAGATTTATGTAGATAAGATGAAAGTAATGGTGTTTGAAAGTGAACAAAGTAATACAGTAGTTGAAATAAATGTTAACGGTAAAGAAGGTGTGAAGTGTGAAGAAGAAGTGTTTAGTAGAGATGGTAAACATATTAAAGATTTTGAGCGACGAGTGATTGCGGGACGGGAAATAAAATGAATTAGGCTGTAGGTACAGTAAGGAGGAGTGTTTCTATGAAGGCTCGTCTGGCAATACACAATACTGTATTAGTCTCCACTTTAATGTATGGAAGTGAGAGCTGGTTTGGCAGGAAAAGTATTTTAGTATATTTTAGTATCTTATAATGGTAGAAGGCTTCAACCAAACTACCGGGTCACCTGATGTTAAGTGACCGCTACCCATAGGAATTCGCATAACCAAATGAGTCACAGATACATAAGTTGCCTACCCTTAATGGACAGGGGAGGAGATAGACAGGATAAAGGATGTTTCCTTTTCCTGTCATTCCCCTCCACGTCCAATCCTTTTCCCCTTCCCATTCCACCCTAATTAGAAAAAAAGGGGAAAGAAAGGAGGACTAAAATTGGGCCTCTGGCATCTCACTAATCAAACGAGACGTAGAAGTATAGTTGTACTTCACACCTGTCTTCTGTGAGGTCGTGGTTTTTCACCGGTCGAGCCAGCCCTTTCATGCTATAGATGTTGTTGTTGCGAGCTCTACTACTGCTAAAAGTGTACTAGAGTTAATGCCTTCAAATGCGATCCTTCAGGACAATGTTAGGCGTGACTTTTAATTAAAAGGAGTAAAAATAGCGTTGTACGGGAAAAGTGTGGTTTAAAAGTGAAGTAAAAATGAGAAATGTATGCTTCAGTGGTTTAGGCGCGTTGAAAAGCAAATAAAGAAACAAATGTATGTTTTAATAGTAAGTACTCTACCAGCGTTGCCAAGGGACACCCTAGGAGAACTTATATCGATGAGATAAGTGACTGAATAAAAAGGGCGGTAAAGGGAGTACCCGTAATCGATGAGATGACTTAGACGATCCATTGAACATATTATTGTTTTGCTCTTTACTAATAGGCTTTAGAACAGTGATTCTAAACTACGGCACAACAATACGGCACTTTTGTGTGCTGTATATATAAATTATATTGTCTTTATTAGCACGAGGTTGAGAATAACTGCTTTAAGAGGATAACCGATGATATTTGTTCTGTTCTTTATCTTAAGATTGTTAATGTTTATATAAAATACTCAAACTTGGTTTAATAATGCTATAAAAAAAGTTGTCAATTAAATAGAATATAAAATACAGCCATATAAATGTTTCTAATTGCACTAAATAATTATTTCTTTTGTTCATTCCAAGGAGAAGACTGGGTACATTACAACCCCTCAAAGAGCTACTTTATTTTTAATGGCACTATTTTTCTAGCTTTTATTTATACTTTTAACTTAATTATCTGTTTGAAGTTGGAACTTTTTTTTTCATTACAATGATGAATGGAAAAATACTTACCGACAATATTCTATGTAGTCTCTTGATGAAAGAAAGACGACTTCTTTATGTCTAATCTCCTAATGTTGCTTTTGTAACTGTTGCAATATTCATATGCAAACAATTTTTTTTCTTATGATCAGGTTAGTTCGGCTAATTACAAAAGCGTGTTTTTTATTATCTCATAATCCTGTCCTGGACTAAAAAAAACCTAATAAAATCGTGCTAAAAAGAAATAAACATACTTAAATGATGACGATGTTAGCAATTTAAATTGTTTTCGCATAATTAAAAACCTAAAAAACACTCTTGTGAGTCGAATTATTATTTTATATTTTAGTAGTTTACATACATTATTTCTTTCTTTTTGCGTACGTAAGAACTTGAAAAAATGTGATAATTGAGATCAGAATAGATATCTACGAAATGTAATACTACATATTTATTTATAGAATAAATATATTTTCAATAGACAATATTCATCAACCCTTGTGCGGAAGACTAGGCTTCAAATGAAATGAAGCATGAAGGCACCCGATAGGTATCAGAAGGCTATTATCCCGTAGATTACTCCTCTTCGTGTGCGTACGTAAATTGTTAACAGATTTGAACAGATTTCCTGCGTCGGACACGGCGCTCCGTACTCACGTGAGATTAAATCCGAATTCAGTGATGTTAAAACAGCTTCTATTTTACCTACACTTCTACACGGAAAGGTTCAATTTGATAATATTAACAAGGGTTTTTTCCAATAATGGAACTGAAAACGACTTAGATAATTATGAAACTTATTTAATAGCTTGTAATATTGTGGTATACGAGATCTTCGATTTTGATTCGAGTCATCTGCTTCTTACAAATATGTACATATATTTATTTATCTTTATAGATAAATAAATATATGTACATATTATTATACGTATAAACGGTTTATACCGTAGAATTAAGACAATATATTATAACAGTTTTTAGCGCGTTTTAATTAGCATAAAGTTTATGTGTGAATCTATCTTTCAAATCAACTGACCAATTTGCAAATTACTTCCTTTATTTTAAAAGCTCTATATTATTATTTTTATATTGTTGTCATCCTTTAGATCCTTTTTTTGGAAAAATATACAATTTAAACTTATTTTTTTGGTACTTGTACACATTGACAATAGTTAGAAATAAAAAATTATAGTATTTGCCCGTACTCATGCCGTCTACGTCAACATGTGCACGCAAAGTGTCGCAGAAGATGGTAGTCAAGCTTGTCAGAAATCTATCTTAGAATGGCGTTGGTGCTCTCCCGTACTCTGTGCAGAAGTGAAACGGTCAGTTCTTGCGGTGTGAAACCCATCAGTATGCGCTAGCGTAAGTATCTGCGCTGCAGTAACTCTGAAGAGCCGAAAACATCCTAAGATCATTATAATATTGTACCCGGAGATATTACTTAGACTCACAGATTGCGCATGTATAGTGTATAGCGTTTGACAGTACGCCTTAAAGAGAGTGATTTTCTCTTCTGTGGTACATCGCCCAAATCTGCAAGCCAAAGTATAAATACAGTGGACTGTTATATGACTATGTCCTGACCTAGTATCCTGACTAAGCAGAAAACTTGAAAGCTATCTGCTCAAAAATTGCAAATTTATGTTTGTTTACTTAACGTTACGCTTTTTTTTATTAAACTATTATTTATTCCAATTGCCTAACTAACGTTAAACTTGTGTATATTAAAATATATTGTAATTTTATGCATATTAAAAGTTCTCAAGCTCATTTGTAGAGATCATACGAACACGAAGATAGTATCTGATTTCGCATGAAACTATTTTAAATAGAACTCGTACTTGTGCTTTGCAATTAGAGAACTCAAAGCGTTGAAGCCTAAGCCCTCGAGAGAGCACGCCACTCTACTCGTTTCGTATTACAAATTGAATTAGTTTCCCCACGTACCGTTACCAGCCGGCACATGTTTCGGTGAACGTAATTAGTCTATTCAAACATTGTATGTTTGTGACACATTATTAAATATCGCAATCTACGAATCATTCCTAACAAACCTATGTCAGTCTCTTTGTTGTACATTTACCAATAGAAATAATTACTTTTCTTTTCTTAATTGAGTCAGTAAACAAATCACTACGAAATAATGGAAACGAATAATTGTAAAATAGTGTCGAAAACTACATATTCAACCCTAATACTTTTACACCCCCACATAATAATCGCCATAGTGACACAAGGGGACGTTGAGGCTGACTCTGTAATGTGAGATCTTGGCTTAAAAGGGAAATATAGGGACACATGTCCATTTTATAAATATAATAGATATTTTTCAAAGCAGCTTTAGCAAACATACCTCACGAATATCTTCCATGAGTTTTTTATATCGCTTCCGTCAGATTATGGAAATCGTGAAGTGATCTCCGACGCAACACCAGATTAACTGCGGGTGCATTGCCGGCCTTTAAGGAAGGCGTACGCTCGCTTCTTGAAGGGTCCCCAAGTCGTATTGGTTTGGAAATACCGCTGGCGACAGATGATTATGGTGTATGATGATTGTTAGCACTAGTCTTGCTTAACATTAAGTTAAGCGCCTTCTGATTTGCCTCCTAACGAATATTATGTTATAAGATACGAGAAAATTTATACCAAATTGTAAATGTATCCCTTACTAACACTGGGAACCTTTTTAGCCAATAAATTACTTTACTTAGGCACGACACATTCGGGTTCGGGGGACACCACGCATCCTAATATTTTATTAGATAAATGAAACTTACCTTTATTCGGACAGTTTTACTTATATTTATGATATTGAGGTTATGATGGAATGGTAAATTACTCCGAAGCCAGCGGTTGGGCGCGGTGACGCACACCTTACTAATGGAACACGGAAGTTAACTTTACCGCAAATTATTACTGCACTTAAATATTGAAGTTACAAAACATAAAGTAGGGAACCATGAAGATAAAAGAGAAAAATATTTTGAGGTGATGTACATCACATAATTTTAGAATTGCAACAATGTGTACATATTTGGATGACCATTTATTTATGGTAGAAGGTGACCGCTACCCACAGACATGCCCAAAAGCAAATGAGCCGCAAATACGATGGCTTCTTTTAACTGACGGAGCCGGCCCATTTGTGCAATAGATGTTTTGCCGGCTCTTTTTTGGAAGGGAAGTGGATTTAACTGTGTAGGAGATGGGTAGGAAAAGAAAATATCCTTATTTCTGTTTCTCTCCTCCTATATCTATTAAAGGTAGGTAGCGCATCTGCAACTCATTAAACTTGGTGCAGATGCCTACATGTAGCGGTCACAAAAAATTAGGTAAACTGCTTAAGTGTATGCCACCTTCTTCTATGAAAAAAATTGTGACAAGTCCGACAGTATCATAGTTGATGTTTAACATATCTAACAGACGGTAATGAGCAACACAATGTGATCTTATTACAATTTTCAAAAACATTATAAATGGCAACATCGAGTTCAAAACTTAGTTATTATGTGAATTTAATTTCATTGTAATTATTTATTATCACTATATCTGCTGTCCAATATTAAACCTCATTTCGTGCACTAAACATGTTATTAACGGGGAATCCGTTTTGTTTCCATTGAGATAGACGAATGAACATTAAAACGAGTTAAGTCGAACATAATGGAGTTAACTTTACGTATTAAATGCGGACAGGCTAAGTTTTCACGAGCATTCTTCTGTTAAGCTACTTAACTTTAACAATAAAACTACGTAAACTATTTGTCGAGTGAAGGATAAAGTTTTTTAAATTGTATATTTTAATTACTATTGTAACAATAATATTAAATTATTTTTTTTACCTCATAGTTGGAATGGACAAAGATAACAAACGCTACTATGCTTAGGAGGTATCAAAGGTGGTTAGGGAAACTGATTCTTCCTAGTTACGGTTAGGCAGCGTCCCGACGGGGCAAAGGCCCGTGTATAACCAGGTGAACTTACTTAGGATAGTATTTTATTCCAATATTTTGCTAAACGCACCGAAAATGAATATTCAAATCGCTTCATTCAAAATTGAATTATAACTGGAATAAAAAAATATGGCGACTGTTAAGGTCGTCTGAGAGTCTAAAAATACAATGAAGAGACTTTTAATTATTAAAAAGATATCTCAATCAATTATAATAACGAACCTCTTTTTAAATTTGTATTTTAACTAAAGCTCTAAAACAAATGCTTAATATTTCTAGAAGTCATTTATCGTTTTTTGCCAAATAATTTTCACGTTCTATCTCCAAAAGCTTTGTTCATATTTAATTTATTATACGAAAGCCCACAAGTGTCAGGGGAATGAAGCTTTTCGCGTTCGCAATTAATAAAAGTGTGACTTACCCGCATTCCCTGGGAAGATATTCGTAATTGATGAACGAATATCAAAAGTAGAAGTCTACTGTAAATTTTGTTTCTGATTAATACGATCTAAAAAAAATACCTGATATCTTTTATAAAAAAAGGTTATGGTGTTACCCGAGATGTCAGACTACAACCGCAACAGAAGTACAGCTACCAAAAGCAGGTGTTAATGAAAGAATGGGTTGGCGACAAAATAATTAAGTTGCAGTATGTCTTCTTCAATGTTACGACTGATGAGTGAGTTGAGTTAACATTCTCTCTACCTATCCTCATTTATACTCGTAGCAACCCCCGCCACTTCTCCCACACAAATGCTGACGTATCGTATTGCTCTCTCTCTATTTCTCTCTCTCTCTCTAACTCTATCTCATTGAGATATTAAGAAATAATATATGATATTTTAGATGATACCTAAGCCAAACGCTATGATTGCTTCATTTTTAATTAATTTCATTAGATAGAGTTGCAAAGTAAATGACAGTTAAATTAAACTTTGTTTTCTATCTGAAACTCGACCATTTGATTGCAAATTCTGTTTATTAACCTTGTCTAAGATTAGTGATATCAGGCGTGACATTTGATCTTTGTGTAATTAGGATTAACTTGATATTAATTACGTCTTGTACTGTCGTTGATTAAAATCGAGTTAATTAAACATAGAATTGAGTGACAGATGAGCTCTTTTATCTAATTTTAGATGACTAAGCAACACTAAAGAAAACTAGTTTTAATAATCGAAAGATTTAGTCGTATTTTCGAATTGTCATGGCTGCGGTCTGGATGATGCCCGTAAGTCGATATTGTCACAATAAGAAGTCTTCGGTAGACTTATCAAATGTACCAAATATTCATTATATAGATTTACGGTTTCAGTTGTATCGACATCTGAAATACACCAATTTCAGTACAAACTGACTCACCCACTGATGAGTGTCATAAAAGTTTTGGGTAATTCCCGAATGCCTAGAAGGAGGAAATTGGTGGAGGCTGGAATAGCGTACGAATAACGAAAATATAAATTGAATAAGCGCTCACTCCCGTAGCTCAGATGGGTAGGCAGAGATTCCAATAAAGTTTAAAGGTATATTCTAAAAGCCTGTAGGCCTTGTACACGGCGACCATCTTGTTTCTTGGTAGTAGTGTAGTGTAAATCGTAGAAGCAATAACAATCAATATATTAATTTATCAAAACATTACCAACCAACATCTTAGCAATAATAAATAGAGCAAAATAATTATAAAGCCGTCCTTACAGCTACGAGTAGCCCTGTCCTCTGAAATTGGCAAGTATTAAAGATATCTTTATAAATTGTACTATTAAATTTACAAACCTAATAATGTATACATACACAAATCGTTGTTAATTTCAGGATGATCTATTCACCTTCAAATATTGCAACATTCCCTTCAAAGACATTCTTTTTAGCACGCACAATAGAACGTAATGTCGTAGATTAATGAACCCATTTAAAGGAAAAATATTTAAGCTCGTGGACATAAATCTCGTAATAAATAATGATCTCGTCTATTAATTATCCGAGGTTTACGTGCAAAACAATTTATAAGCCAATGCTACAGAATTACAATGATGGCTAGTCTCCAAAATTTCTTGTCGATACCTCGCGGTCGAAGGAATCGATATGAATCTTCATTTCTTGTGTATTAGTACCTATTTTTTTAGGTTTTTGTTACTTTTCAACAATGGTAATGAAAAATCTAACAACAGATTATACATTTAAATATAAAGCTTATAATTATTAAGGCATTTATAAATTAAAAACAAATTAAATACAATAAGGTTCGGGCATGTCGAAAGGATTAATGAAGAGAGATTAACGAAGCAAATTTAGAGGAGAGCTTAACAGCAGAACTTATATCGATTAGATTAATTACATACAAAAAAGGGCGGCATGAGGAGTACCCATAGCCGACGAACATGTATGCGTAGATGTATAGACTCTACGTCTATACATCTACGCATACATGTTGATTGAGCATGTGACATGAAGCAAGAGACGTGCCAGGGCCGCGCCAAATGGTAATACTGCTTGCTTCCCCGTCTGGTTTACGGGCGTAAGCGTATATTTGTTTTTTTTTTAATGAAATTAAACACATTTAATTTATTCAAGGGCAAACAGCTTTACATCGAAATTCGAAGAGTGAACATCTAGGTCTAGAGCGAAGTTGGAATAGTTATAAAAAATGCTAGTAGCATTTTAGTGTATGAGTAACAAAAAATACGCACATATTTGATTGAAAATTTTCAACTACGCCTTTTAAACTTTTCTCATTGTTTCAAGCAACAATTGCAACGCGGTACAAATTGTTTCGTAGCCTCCAATGTGCAACAACAATTCAGTTTGGAAATTGAGTTTTCGGTATTTTAGATTGAATGAATGAAAAATATATAACTGTATTTTTACCTGACTGACCCAGAAGGCGAGTAATGTTTTTCATGTGTATGCTTGTCCGTTCCTTTGTGATCTGTGACTGAAGAGTTTGACCGATTTTGAAGAATTATTTATCATTATAACATCATTATTAACTATGACTTGTATTCATATTTATATTCATATCGTGGCTTAGTAGCTGCGGAATCTGTTCTAGGATGTTCTGTCATTGAACGCGGCAAACAAGCAAATATGTCACATAATTGTAAATACTGCTACCCATCAATATCTTCACTTATCACATGAGCTACGTGTGGAGGAAAGAGACTTATCGCGTTTGTTAAATATATGATATTTCGCACAGGTTTTAGCCATATATTCTCACTACACAAGATACTGTGCACACTATATACGACTACTTATAACAATCAGCCATGGCTCGGGCCAGCCTGAAGAGGTATTGTTACGACCGTTGATAGGAGTAAAACTGAGTCTCTTTCCTTTGACAAATGCTTATAAAGACTCTTGCTGCCTGTAATGTTTGAGGGTGGATTAGAATTAATAATTAAGTACGTTGGTATTTGTATGTGTCTTGTGTGTAATTCAACCGTTTCAATAAACCAGCCAACGTCGCACTCCCGTCTTTCATTCTTGTGTTTCCCGCAGTTGTTGTATAAGTCAGTACGTAACTTTAGATTTCAGTGCCGCCCTCATGCATTTCCGGAAAACTGGAAATGTGAGCTCTATAAACTGAAAAAAAAAATGAAAAGACTAACAAAATTGTGAAAGGTATAATCGTATAAATAACTAACTGCACCCTGCGGTTTTACTTGCAGTCCATTTTACTTTAATTTCAATTGTATTACAAATACATGACAATTCGTTTGTACAAAAAATTGTAGAAAGGTGCACACGGAAATTTTCAAAAAACAAAATTCTGTACCATTTTTTTCCTATAATATTGATATTTTTAATTTATATTTTCTTAACTATTCGACACGCATGTTGACGCTATCGTCAAGAAAGCTTCTAGGTCTCTTGGGTTTATTATGCGTCTCTCGAAATCCTTCACTGAAGCTAAAACTCTACGTCAAAAGTCATTTAGAGTATTGAATCCCCGCTACTACAAATATATTGACCGACTAGAAAATATTCAGAAACGTTTTATTAAGTTCCTCTGCTTTCATCAAAGAATTCCATATCATTCTATAGATTATATACCACTTTGCAAAAAATTCCATTTATTACCGTTAGCTCACCGTCGCAAATTTGCTGATTTTTTATTCTTTTTTAAACTACTCAAAAATGACATTGATTGCCCCGAGTTACTAGCTAAGATATCTTTCAACGTACCTCGTGGGTACCGTTTGCCTCAGCTAACTATAGGCAGAACGCCTATGTGGTTCGTGTGAGCAGGCATTTCAATGAGCTTTGTGAGCAGTACAATCTGGATCCATTTTCAACTAGTTTGTCTACAGCAAGCAAATGTTTGAGCTCGGAGTTCTTTAATTAATGTAGTTGAGTTAAGGATTAAGTATTTTTTCTACCTATTTTTATATCCTTATTTTTTTGTCTTTTAAAATGCCTACACTTTTAACTGTTTGAATTTTTGATGCTTTGTTTGCTCACATTTCTAAATTTGTTAATCTGTATCTATAAGTGAAGACTTGTTATTGGCTGTACAAATGCTGTATTAATGCTACTCATGTTAAATTTTAGCTGTAAGTCTTCCATGCATAAATAAATAAAAAAATATTTATCCAAAAATACGTTAGGAATTTCAAACGCAAGAAATTAAAATAGTTGTTATATTACAAAATTTCAAAATTTTCGGGTAAAAAAAAGAATCACCAAAATCAGTCCAGCCCAATACCGTGAACAAGAGCATTATTATGTATGTAGATTAAATATCTTTTAATCCAATCTATAAATCAGAACTACTCGCCTCACCACCATATATATACTCTCGCCTCTTCTACATTTATGCATGTACGCATGCCAACCGTCGAATAGTTACGGGTTCTCCTAATATCGTCCTTTTTTCATTTAGTCAGTAATCTGATCGATATACGTTCTTCTAGTTTCTGCCAGCACTGACATTCACTTTTGTAACATATTTTTTGTTTCATTATTAAGAGTTAGTAGTTAATTAGTATCATGTAATTGGGTACAAAACAACTGATCCCAATCACATCACATCACCTACACCACACCACACTTTGATACTTTATTAATTTACTTTTGTTTTTTTTAAGTATTTCGACTTTCTGCTTCTTTATGTTTTGTTCGTTTATTTATTTTATATGTTTATTATTTTATACTGTAGAGACATGTAACGACACTTACCAGTATACCGGTATGAAGTGAGCGTCAAGATACAAATGTCTGGTTAGGGAACATTTGCTTAGAACGCGGCTTTATTTTTTTTTGTTTGTTTGCTATGACATCTGTGAAACATATTTCGTCTACATCAAGTCAACAGACAACATCATATTTTTCATCGTGTTATTAATGTCGAATTTTGTACTAGAAAGTGATGATTTGCGGAAAGCATTAATTTTTTGTTTTCATTTGAAGAAAAGTGCTGCAGAGTCGCATCGAATGCTTGGCGAGGCATATGGTGATCATGCTCTATCAGAAGCAACATGCGAAAGATGGTTTTAACGGTTCAGAAATAATGATTTTGATGTTAGAAATGAAGAACGTGGAAGACCACCAAAAAGTTTGAAGACACCGAATTGTAAACGATATTGGATGGAGATGACACTTTAAATCGAAAGCAAATGGCGGAAATCTTAAATGTTGCACAACAAATAATTTCTGACCGTTTAAAAGCTATGGGAATGATCCAAAAGTGTGGAAAATGGGTGCCACATGAATTGAATGAAAGACAGATGGAAAACCGAAAAAACACTTGTGAAATTTTGCTTAAAAGATACGAAAGAAAATCGGTTTTGCATCGGATTGTTACTGGCGATGAAAAATGGATTTATTTTATGAATCCTAAACGGAAAAAATCATGGGTTAATCCGGGACAACCATCAACATCGACTGCAACATCAGATCGATTCGGCAAGAAGACAATGCTGTGTGTTTGGTGGGACCAGAAAGGTGTGGTGTACCACGAGCTCCTAAAACCTGGTGAAACCTTTAATACTGATCGCTACCGACAGCAAATGATCAATTTGAACCATGCATTGATTGAGAAACGACCAGAATGGGCCAGAAGACACGGCAAGGTAATTTTGCTCCATGACAATGCACCTGCACACAAAGCAAAACCGGTTCAGGATACAATCAAAACACTTGGCTGGGAGCTGCTACCCCACCCGCCGTATTCACCAAACTTGGCTCCTTCCGACTACCATTTGTTTTCTTCGATGGGACACGCATTGGCTGAGCAGCACTTTGATTCCTACGAGGAGGTCGAAAATTGGGTGTCTGGTTGGTTTGCTTTAAAAGACGAACAATTTTTTGGCGTGGTATCCACAAATTGCCAGAAAGGTGGTCAAAATGTGTAGAAAACAATGGCCAATACTTTGAATGAAATATTTTTTACTTTCCCATTAATAATTAGTGTTTTATTTTCACAAAAAAACGCTCATTTCATACCGGTATACCAATATGTGTATTGGTATACCGTATTCTGTGTAATAGTGTATAAGTTTTCTTTTAAATAGTTAACGGGTTTCGCTCGATTCTATTTTTATTTTATCTATTTATATTCTTGTAATTCGGTTTTAACATGTTTTAGATTATTTATTTGTCCGTAATGTATTAATTTCAGTGATTAATGTCCATTAATTTGCAAGTCTGCAAATCTTTTGTTGTCTAATCGAATTGTTCGCGTCAACGCGTGACAGCGGTGGAAACCGGAACGATTGGTGTGGGCTTTTCAATTTCCTATACCATACCTTGGGAAATAGTCGTTTCAACATTTTGTACAATATTTTTTTTCCATTATATGCTTGGAACTATCGAAAATATGATATATCATATTACGTTCTTTAAACCTGCTCTTATTAAATTTGACTTATAAAATTGAAGATAAATTTGCTCTTATTCATTAAATGTTTGCGCCCGGGCTGACTAAGATAAATTCTAATATTTTACCACCACACCAACAAAAAATACGGAGGGTTGTTCACAGTCAGGGACCGTAAAAACCGTAGCCAAAACCTATGGACTAAAGTCATACCCAACATAAGCGGGCAAACGGCACGAGAAATATGGTCAAATCTACTTTCTGCACAACAGCTTTTTAATAGTGCATGAATGATGAATAATCAAAATATATATGCTAGTTAGATTGTTGAGATTACAGCAAGTATTTTTTACGAATGAATACTTAAAGAGAACAAAATCGCGAACAATTCACGAAAGCTTTTGGAGTGTCTCTAGGGATGACTGTAATTAATCAACCAAATAGCCCGCCTTTATCCTTAATGCGGATAATCAGTAAAAAAATTAAGGATTTCAAAAACTTGTTACAATGTATAAGTGCAGCTTAAATAGGCGTAGCTTTAAATAAGGAACTGGAGATCTGAACTGGAGTAGTCACAAGAAAGCCTCTGTTGCGATAACATATGTGTTGATGCATATACCAAAAGTAAATAAACCCGATAATTTTATTTTAAGCGAGGCACTAAAATCAATAAATTTATTTCTTATTGTTTCAGATGTTTCACACAATACTTTTAAAGAACCACGAGGATTGGAAAATATATTGCTTTCAAAATGTAAGTATTATCTATTTTTTGTGAATATATTAGTATATATTGTATTATATTAATTTTAAAGAACATATTTTAATAATAAAAAAGTTTTTAAATAATTAACGCAGAACGAAACATGTACGTTACATAATTTTTCTACATGCAAATAACGCACACAAGACAAATACATATAAACTAACAATAGATCATTCGGTAGCTTGATGAAATTAATACAGCGCTATAAGCGCTAGAAACGTCTAGAAAATAACGAATTATAAAAAAGGCAACCGATAAGAGAGTTATATAAATCGTATCCAGACAACGACTTGACGGCGCACGAGAGAAAGCCCAGCGGGCAGTTGTCTGAGCCATGTCCAGCTCGTGTCATTGATAATTTAAATATGTGTTCAAAAGTATAAAACTTTACCCAACAATTAGATTATTTTATTAAGATCGTTATAATAAACAAATATAACAACAAGTTTTACGTATTTTATTGAATTTATCTTATGTTTTTGTACCTGACGTAACGAGTACTTTACAGCACAGAAAAATAAGTTTGGTAATGTTTGTATTCGCGTAGGTAAAAGAAATCAATATAAAGATTTGACTAAATATTGTATAGTGTTCCCTAAGGTTGTATAAAATAAACATATACTAAATTGTCTCATCGAGTGAAGTGCCTTTTTCTTGTTACTTTTATTTCAATAAAACAACGTTAGCTTTTGCAAAGACGCACACATTTTAACAGATCGCCTCGAAATCAATTATCAAGAGAGATTATTCAGATTGTCTCTACACGCCCACATTGTTTCGAGATTTTATAGCAAATTACATCAGGAAAAAGAGATATGTATATAGATACATTTTATTCTGAAATAATTACACTCTTCACACAATTATAAGAGTAATATTATATAAAGTAAAGCTTTCCTCAAACTAAAAAATTAAATTAAATAAACGAAAATCGTGCGAAATTGAAAAATGCTAAATATATTACAAACAGTTTGTATTTCAAAATGGAAATGGAATGTATGTATATTTGTCACTCATCGGTACACCTTGACACGGAATAAATAGTATGAAGCGTGTACGAAATGGATACGATAGCCTTTTATACGCTAAAATCTTCATTATCTGCATTATAATATTCACCGCCGATCCGACTAGTGAAATACAGCAAGTACCTATTAGTACTTATTATGTACCTGGCCTTACGTTTTAGAAGTGTCATAGACCCCATTCACTCTCACAATCCTTCGCTGATGCTTGCTCGTATAAAGTCACCTCAAATTGTGAATGATTCGTTCAATTTACGATTTGCTTACGGTTTATAATATGCCCAGTCTGATTACAAACGGACGAAGTTAACAATCAGTCGGTGACATATATGTACCATATATTGAACATAATTTACCTTTTCTTTGTGTCTTTCTTGTCTTCTCACTGCTGGTAAAATATACAGAAGGGCTTAAAACTGCGGGCTTACTATAAATAATATTTAATTGTATGTGCAGCACAAATGAAACTTAAAAACTGTAATCAGCTTACGTTCTACAAGGCTCTTTAAAGAGGAAAGCCTCTTCAACGTTATTATACTGCCAGGTCTTCTTCCAGGAGCACTCTTCATATTTTGAAGCAACGAAAATTAATATACATTTTCTTCGATAGTAAAGTTCCCAAATTTTATAATTCTTTGGTATAGAGAGAAAAGATTCGTTTGTTTGTAATGGGTAAACTATGTGAATATGTTCTGATATAACTTTCATTATTATGGTGTTATTTTGTTGTTATATTGAAATAGACGATATATTAATATATGGTAAAAATAAACGAGGGCAGAGTACGGCTAGATTCAAAATCGATGCACGTTTGCCTCCACGTGCTACTCGTATAAAAATGCTAAGGAAACGGTGACATTTAAATAATTTTTCCTAGCATCACTTATTAAAAACAAAAAATATAATTAAAAAAATGTTTGAATAATTATGAAAATAATAGATTTTTTATTAATAATATAACAACTAAGGCAAATTCCCTGTCATATTTGGAATACAACAATCATATTGTAGAGAATAGCAAACCTTATTTATCAGTGGTCGCTGCTTCGGGGGAAATAAACCAGAAACATTATTCGTAAAAGTCGTTAGTCCATTGTATTATTGGAATTTGCTTTGTATGTAAAAACAAGACAGTACGTTGAATGTAAATGACGGTTCATAGAATTCATTTAGAAAGACAAAAGTCCTCGGGCGATGTTCATTCTAAAACACTGGACGTGCAAATACAAACAAAAAATTAAAACGAAGCTAATGGAATTGCACTCAGTGAACAGTTCCAGGCGAAAATTGCACTCAAATTTATTTACTCGTATTGCCCTTAATGCATAAAAGCGACATTACCCTTTGATACAGAAAATGAAATAAGCGAATGAAAACATTTTTATATCTAACTTTTATACCAAAATAAACTGAAAAAATGGGTAATGTAACAATAATTGCTATCAACAACCACTCCCCAACCAAACATGGTCCCAACCACCACCAATCTTGTCTTGTAATCTTGATGTATTTGGTTATAATGTTCATGGCCTTAATTGTATTGTGTAAGAAGGAAAACAAAACGGAGGTGGTGGTATCCACTAAAAGTAAAATGGGGAAGTCAAAATCGAAATTACTTGCAATACTTAGGTAAATAAAAAACAATATATGTTAACAAGCAAACTTACAGCACGCTAGATCATTTCCAGTCAAATGACGTATGTACATTTCGCTCCGTAAAATGTTCTAAAGAGCGTTTGAAATATTTAATACATATTTTTTAACCTTATCGTTATATTACTTTAAAAAAATAGTAAGAAAAGAACCATGTAAATTGTAGCCAACACTACAGTCGGGAAACAATGGGTGATGTTGCAAGTAGAATCGATGCCGAGTAACTCGATACAGCGATTCGACGATAAAATTCGCTTGTTAAGGCTGTATTCTATGAGGTAGCAGACGTGGACGGGATATACGATACCAATTTCAATTTAAATTAGCTATGGTATTTCGATGCCTGGAAATAAAAGAGCTGTACTCGAAGTTTTGCTTTGAGTTATTCACATGAACGACGTCTATTTTGTGCGACGAACTCTGTAAGGAAATCAATACGATAATTTTTTTTAACATTCTTACGTGCCCATGTTTTAAATTCCTAATAGAACACAAGGTAGTACATATACAAGGATAGCTCGTATAAGTTACTAGTATTTTGTTTATAAAGAAATATATTATATTTAACTTAACGCCAACAAGAACAGTGGTAGAGCCCGCAACAACAACATCTGTTGCACGAATTGGCCGGCTCGACCGGTGAAATACCACGACCTCACAGATAACAGGCGTGAAGTAGAAGTACTCTGCGTTTCGTCTGATGAGTGAGGCGCCGGAGTCCTAATTTTAGTCCTCTTCCCCTTCCCACCCTTTCCTCATAAGGATAAGATGGGAAGGGGAAGAGGATATGATGGGGAGGGGGTTAACGGGGGAAAGGAATTATCCTTTTTCGTGTCTATCCTTTGTCCTTTAAAGGTAGACAACGCGTCTGCAACGCAATTGTCTGTTGTGGATGTTCATGGGCGGCATGGGCTCACTTGACATCAGGTGATCCGCTTGCTCGTTTGCCACCTTCTCACATATAAAAAAAGAACATGACGTTCACTTGGTGATAAATATTTTTACTTCATTGCTGCTTTGCTTATAAATTAAAGTTGTGAAATTGTTGATGCAATTCCTATAGACTCCCTTAAAAATGAAAGATGATATATTTAGCCAAATATAGTAAAATTTTCGTACGTAAATACACAAAACTTCATAAAGAACAGATAGCGTAATCATTAAAATGTCACTAAGGGTTTACAGACACAGTTTAATATCATATTTATTGCATGGCAAGCTTCGACCGAAATTCATTTCAAAATTTGCTCGTCCCCATCAATCAAAACCCAATCTAAATTGGACAACATTCCCCTTTTGTTCGGAGCCGTTTTAAAAATAAAAGAATTTATAGCACTGGAAATAACATAAATATTCCGGTCCGCTGTTGTCTCTTTAAGGCTTTTATATGCCTACTTTGCATTCACCATTGAAAATATTAACTGTTCGTCGTAATTTTGTTGTTTTAGTATGATTTAATATAATTTTTGAAATATATAAATAAGGTAAAATTTAAAACCGTAATTTAAAAATCAAAATGTACCTATAGATAAAACGATAGATGCACTCGTAGCCAACAGAAAATTCTTAATAGAAATATTTAAAATTTCTGAAATTAAATTACAAATTATTCAATGTAAGCTTGGAATTAATACGCATAAGCATTTTAATGGTTAATAAACACATTATTCTCTGGGGCTGTTACTATTGTTAATGTTATCAATCAAATCAAAATTACTTGTCGATTTTACTAACATCGCCCTAAATATTGCAATATCTAAATGAGATATAGGAAGGGAAGTGTACAAATATAAAACTGGCACGAATGCTGTCACCGTCATAGAGGTTGGAAGCTTATGAATATATTTATTAAAATATCTTTTCTTTATACTCGAAAAAAACTCATCGGGTAGTTTTATATACAACAACTACGCAATATGTTAGAAAACAAAGAAAAGTTTAAACTTTAACGATACATATTTTTAATTCCTGTTACATTTTATTATGTTCTATTCGTGACTATTTATATTAACTTGTTTATTTATGAGCAAGTAAAGCTTTTTATTATTTAGCGAAAACGCCCTCTATCTCGTATTTTGGATACTTTTTAAGTTTGAAGCTTTTTATGTTGCATAGGTGCTGCCACCGCGCGGTATAATGATGAATATTTAACATTAGAGATTTTTTCAGAGATGTCACGACAAGAATCGTTATTATTATTTAAGTTTTTAAAATTAAATAATAATATTAAGTTAAATTAAGGCTCTCAATAATTGCATTTCTAATATAAAATTAAAGTTTTTGCTCGTTTTCGAGTTAGAATAACCGTTTAATGTCGATGCTTTCGGTGAAAGTGTGACACAAATTACTTTTAGATTTAGGTTAATTACACTAGGTGCTCACCTAATTACCATGTTATTTTATAACACTTATAGATTTACCGAAATGACTGCTTACATTACTATCGTTTTAAGGAATATTACTTACTCCCGCACAGGCAACTCTTACTGTGCACTAAACTATTCGTAACTAAAACTTTTAACAATGTAAAAGTAGTTTGCTTCGATTATTTTTACTAATTGTATTAATTTACTGATTGTTTCAGATGTTGAAAATATTTGATGTGATATTCTGTGTCGGCATAATTCCGAGTTAGCGCCCCGCCCCCCATGCCCCGGCTTTCGTCATGCCTCAATCCCCTTCACCTCGGCTACGTCATTACAGGTCCCCGATAATATCCAAGCAAGCTCACAATTTAAATTTTCACTTTATAACTTCGTAAACCGCTTTATTCTGTTGTTCACTCTAGCTTTGCCTCTTTAAAATAAATTTTCTTTTGCATCGCACGTACAAAGTAAATGTTGCCATGTGTCTTTGCTCTATTAGGCTACAATTTACAGGGCAGAAATAAATCAAAAAATTTATTTATTCATTTTCTACATACCGCGTATCGCGTCAGTTGAAAGACATTTGTCATCCCGACTTTTTAGTTACGTAAGGTAACAGTTTGACAATGGCAGTATTTAGATTTTTTTTAATTTAGAGCACTTCCATTTAGTTCGTATACCAGCTTTCCGTCCAGTTTTGTTTTATTGTTGTTGTTTTACTTTTGTTCAAAAAAAGCAAAAGAACAAAACTGTAAACATTAAAAATTAACAACAGCATTTACTTACTGCGCTTACACAAGTTAAGTTTACCTTATTTGCAATACTTCGTTCATTAAAACAATAACAATAAAAAATATAATATTCTAACATAGTGAACCTTAAATTTTCGCCTTTCGTATTTGATTTATTATACTGCCATCTATCGGCATCTGCTATTGTCACCTTCTGAGTCACAAGTTAATAATTAATCATACTACAAAGAAAAATAATGATGATTGAATCTTTATTTTTTAACACAAACGCATTTTCATGTCTGGCAAACGCATGAATTTTTTTTGCTTTCTTTTTGCCGTAGCAATATCCTCAACTCATACTAAATTAATTCGATGAACACACACGAAACATGTTTATATTACACACATTCATTGGATCAGATTTTATTAAATTTGTCATTAGATCGTAAGAAGTCATAGGTAAGTTGGATCACAAGAATTTAGTTACGTAATTGTCATTCACCAAATAGCAATTAGAACACAAGCAGATACGTAAGAATGTCAAATAAGTAAGAAAATAAGATTTTCTATAATATTTCAGTAGTACATTATTTTGTCGTAGGAAATGTCATATGAATGATGAAAACAACATTAATTGTGTTGTTGTTCCTGACTAATACGGGACAATGAAAGGTTCGTTCATTAAATAATAATTTAATTTACTAAGAAATATTTTATTTTAATTTTAGTTTTTTCTGTTCTCGCGCGTAATCTTTATCGTACATATGTAGCTTTCCAGCTTATTAAGAAGCAGGTATGATGACGTGAGGTTCTTAACAATCACATAACTAATATATGTATATAACAGCAGATTTAAAACTATATTAACATATGGATTTATGAATTATAAATAATATTTTTACTTAATATTGAAATAGTTTTTATTTAATAAAATATTGCCAAGGTTTAATATTTTATAATACAATCTGCAACTAGCAAGAAAGTGATCTCAATTTCAAGAAATGATAACTTCAATGAACATATTATATCTCTATTGAATGAACCTGTTCGATTTCCATTTCAACAAATAATATTATTGATTTGTGTACAACCAAATCATATCTAGACGAACGAAAGATTCGGATTCACTCATTCGAAAACCGATATGCTTTATCCCTACGTCAACGTGAAACAAAGTAATATCGCGTTTAATGCCTATAAAATATCCGTATACTCACAATGAGAGTTCTGTTTAAGGTATCAAATTGATTTATTCCTTTCATTTTACAAAAGCTTGGCCTGGCTTTTAAGCGCGATATCGAATATTTAGCTAGTTAATTAATCGAAAGAAAAAAAAGGGACGCCAATTATTTATCTTTTAAATATTCGAGATGATTTGCTACTATAATATGTCAATACAATATAAATAATAATAAATGTATCTATAGAACGTTATTCGTGTCGCACCGATCGTCTATTGGTGATATGATACAGTAAGTAGACGAGAATGGGAGCGGTTATTACTTAATATCGAGCCACTAGTTCAGTTATCAGTTCGGTGATGCGAAAACAAGGGCGTGATATGCGGCTTTACGCCTTGAACACGAACAGATCGCAGCCGACTGTCGACATGTATCCTTACAAATACTTTCGTAATAATAAAGCGTGAGTTGCTAAAATAAACTATTAATTAGATATTTTATAACTAACTAGTAGCGGATATATATTCAGCAGTTAGAACTACTTTTTGGTATTATACATTTTCAGTTACAAATCATATGTTAACCTATTATATTTGTTTACCAGGACGATGACTGCAATATGTTTCGTATGCAACCTGCCGATTTTATCCCACCAAGTGGGCCTGGTGTGGGCCGGTGGGAATGGCTGGGACGAGCTGACGCGCTCCACGCTAGAAGAGTCCACTTTGAGGCAACGCCTCGGCAACCGCAGGGACTCGGCCGCACAAGTCTCCTGCCTGTCCCCTCCAGAGCCAGACGTCGCCGATCAACCTCGAGGTAAATGTTTTATAAAAATGATACATTGTTCAGAAATTAGTTTATATTTGGAATGTTATAAAAATAATAATTGATCTTGTAGGTGGACCCCGTCGTCGCCGATCTTCGCTGGCCCAACTAACAGACATATTGCGCGAGTGGGGCGGTGGTGGCAGCCAGCCACGGCGTCAGAGAGCACCTCTATCTAGGCGCGAAACCCTTGCAGACTTGGCTCGCTCTCTGCCATGGGCCCGTCACGAACCACCACCTCGACGTCGAAGAGACTCCTCAGCCGACTCTGGGATAAAGTCAATGGCTTCAAAACGCCGCGATTCCAAAGCCGTGACACAAGATTTTCGTGCAGATTTTCAACCTTCATGGGAACGAAAAGATTCTACAACCATTATTCCGTCGAGGGATCGCCGCTTTAAGAGGCGTAGCTCCGGCGACGACAAGGATCGCAGGGACTCAGTCGATGGACATCGTCACCACAGACGTGACTCCGTAGCGGTGCCGCCGCCCCGAATAATCGCAACTCACAAGAAGCGAAGGGCTTCACCACCGACACCCGCTCCTCCATCCTTCGTTGATGCGTCATCTGACCCCGGACCGTCCACGCAACCACCTTCAGTGACTATAGTTGCCATACACGAACCTAGTCGCTCAGATGGTGAATGCCAACCTATGACAATGCCGACCATTATTACGTCGGCTGTAACACCGTCGCCGACGTCGCCGACCACACCTGCCGTCAGCGCTATGCAAACTTCTCAAGCTTCTCAGATCACACCGTCTACGACGCAAGGGACTCAGGCCACACCCAGTGGAAAATCGCCACCCAATATAGGCGGTAGACGAGATTCTACAACCCAATGTGGCCGAGCGCGTAGGGATTCTCGTGCAGCCGCCAGCCCGGAACGTAGACTGGGCCGTTTGCAGAGACAGGCAACCGCTTTCGATGACCCTGTCGGTCCGCCTGGTACGAGGCGCCGTGATTCAGGCCCGTCTTTGGGTCCCGATGACGAA
This sequence comes from Papilio elwesi, assembly GCA_029849275.1. Lineage (NCBI taxonomy): Eukaryota > Metazoa > Arthropoda > Insecta > Lepidoptera > Papilionidae > Papilio > Papilio elwesi. Next base: position 7,005,710 of record CM056700.1, on the reverse strand, counting down.
GGTCGTGCAAGGAGGGACTCTTTGAGCCCTGATTCGGCGGCGCGGCCTCGTCGTGAACGTAATCAACTCAGCCCCGACCGGGCCGGGGGTGGTGAGCTTAGCCCGTCTGCAGCGCGACGTCGGAGCAGGCTCAGAAGGCAGGCATCCTGCGCCCGCATGGGCCGCGCCCGTAGCCCCGAATCCAGCTCGTGCTCGAGCCGCGACCCCAGTCCGTGCGCTCGGCCGCCCGAACGAACAATTTTCCGAAGGCAATCGACAACGGAGGAAATATTAATAGCTCGAGGCTTTCGCCGACAGTCGACCACCGAGGAAATGATACGCTGCCGTAACTTTAGACGGCAAAGTTCTCAGAGCGACGATGCCTGCATGCGCGCTAGAGGTCGCCGCGACTCCTCTACGCAGATACTGGACGGCACAATCGGGACAATGACCGTGGAGACGACGAGCACATTCTTCGATTCCAGTACACAGACAGGTCAGTATTTTTTTTAAAACTTGAACAATGACTAATTCCAAACTGGAATTCATTACAGTAAAATGTAAACACTGGGTTAAAACAGTCAACTTGAAGTATTTTCGACTAATGTAACTTTTGACTAGAATTAGGTACATTTCACGTTTTACTTCACATTAAATTATTGATAGCCCTTTAGGGATTTGATCCAAGATTTTCGATTCGTAGGTGCGCCCCCTAACCTTTTTGGATGTTTATTTATAATAAACTTTGGTATTTGGGTTTTTGGTACCTAATAAATTCTACAATTTAAAGCGAATTCTAATTAATTATATTCTTTGCCCGTTTATGACAGTAATAATATATATAATATAATCGAATCGAATTTAAATTCAAACAACAATATAGTAGGATCGTAACTGAATTGGTAGTATTTATCTCGATATCTTTTACCTTCGTATTCAAAATTAAGGTTATAATATGAGATCATTTCAATATTACAAATTAGATTAGTAATTTACAAAATTTTAACGTTGTAAACAATAGTCGTACACCGAACTTTCGTAGAGCGCGGGCGACACAGAGCCTACAGGCTGCTAAGGAAAAGCATCGCCACGTGCTAGTTGCACGCCCCTTTTGAACAGCCAATCGATTCGCTCGTAGTTTTGGCATCTCTTTCTCGAAATACCCTGAAAGTGCTGTTTTATCGACGGAAAGGAGGAAGAGGGACCTTTTTGTAGAGAACACAGTGGCGCCCTCAGGATTAGTTTATTCGGTCGCCACTTGCAAACGGCAGCGCGACCGCGCGGACCTCGGATCGAGATGAGATGAGCTACCCCCGGCGCAGGGTCACCCGCCCGCGCCCTCATCTGTTGCCTTAACACTGCCATGTTTACTATAACGAAAGTGACGTGCCGTACACAACGAATAACCTCGAAAACTTCACATTGACAGCGATCGTCTATAACAAAAAATCGCGAACGACGTCCCTTATATATTACAACGAATCGTTTATAAACTCAGATGAGTACGCCAACGAATAAAACAGTCGCGTTTTTGTATCTTCTAACAACGACCTGAAATTTGTATTTTTGATGTAATTCTTTCACCTTTCGGCTAACTGGTGTTGTGAGTTAAATCATTGACGTCTTTGATCAGTGTTTAAGGTGTGACAAGACTAGTATTGTTCTCTTGAAGTATCGGACAAAACATTGTAAGATATAATAATAACAAATAACACCATTTCTAAAAATATTTCATATAAAGTGTTCTAAATAAATATTCCGATATTCAAAGTAATATTTTAATTAAAAATGGACATAAAATGTGCATAAACAGGTACCAGTGGGACATTATGGTAAGTGAAAGTGAAAGCGAATAGAATGACAGATTGATTGATAGTAAATGTCGCATTGTTTTGATATATAAAGAATTGTATTACACGCCTGTTAATATCTTTGATTTAGTCATTCAGAAATGGAAATATGACTGTTTTCAATATGTCAAATCAAAATAGTGCCATATGACCACCTCGTGAAATTTGTCAATATAAATGTATATCCGTCATTTTAGGCCGATTTTGGTTATAATATTTAAATTCTGATTGGAAATTTTCTTAATTATGAATTTTTAGGAAAAAGACGTTTGTTGTTTGTAAAGTCATTTTAAATCAATATATTTATCACATAGAGATAATGATACTGCTGTTATAATATTTTATCTGGTGGCTAAAATTCCAGTATTATTTAAATACAGAATTTTAATTAAACACTTTCTTATTTTTCGTACCACGTTGTCATGTTATTTTTTGAATTGTATTGCAGATTTTTTGTTTTTAAGGAATCAAAAGATTTAATTTCAGCAGGATAAACATTATATTGTTTCTGTTTTTCTTAGCTATTGTTTTGGCTGACAATTTAATAATTTAAGAAATTCGAGTAGATAGTGCTTGCTAATTCTAGCCAAATGCGGTGACTATTGTTACAGTACTGTACACTCCACTGTACTGAACCTATGTCATTCATATTTTACGCACAACATTGTTATTAAGGTACCTGTCGTTAATTTTCTTATCATATAGGTATCACTAATATCAATAAGTAACAAGTTATTTCCTAAGTATCAAGTACACAAAATAAATACATATAAATATGTGCTCACGCCCGTATCCCGTAGAGGGATAGGCAGAGATTATGGATTTCTATTTTGCGCGGTCCTCCTCTCTAGCTTCTTCTACATCCACATATCTACGCATAGATGCTCGACTGTTTTGGGTACTCCTTATATCGTCCTTCTTTAGTATGGCACTAATCGGATCGATGTAAGTTCTCATTGGACGTCTTCTGCCAACAAGTACACAAGAAAATGATTAAGCAATTTTAACCATAAAATTCAATATAAGAATCTAAAAATGTTCATTACACCTTCAATAATAAAATATCGTAAAAAATCCCTTATCATTCATTTTACGCGACTTTTATGTTATGTAGATTACATAGCTTAAAAAAACAATAAATGTTTGCAATAAAAATGAAATTCACGTTGTCGGTGAGGAGCCCGTATCATTAATATTATATCGCCGGCAATATCAAGTTCTCGCTATAAAAAGCTGAAAATACCTATTTTCAGCGAATTTTACTGCCGCTGTTACGATCATTTTAATTATGCCCCCTATTTTCTATTTTGTTAGTTTTACAATCCAATAAATAAACCAGTTATTTTACATTTTCCAAGTACTGTATAATATTTATACTTAAAACGTGGTTTAGTTTCAAACTTTATATAATCACTTTAGCAGTGTTAACTTGAGAATTAATCAGCAGTAATTAATGAGGGGGCCACTTTCGTCATAAAGGTCTGTCGTTCAAATGCCACATAAATTAGTAGATAATTTAAATTAATTTATGTTTCACATTACAAATCCTTGCATACGGAACGATCTTTAAAAAAAACTGTAACCTTTCATAAATGAAAGAAAGATAATAAACGATAGTTAATTTATAAAGACCACAAGCAATGACGCTCCGGGGAAAATACAAATCAATTCGAGATATCTCACTCTTGAAGAGTCGGACCCAACCGTTCAGACTGCAGGTCATACATGTGTGCTAAAAACATAACCCTTCTTCTGGGTTGTGGTAAATACATGCAAAAAGTACCAATTACAACAAACAAGAAAAAAAAGCTAAATATTAACTAAATGCTCACAAGACCATAGGTGTTTGATCAAACATTTTAGAATTTGCTTGGCTTTCTTCCAAGTAACAGTAATATTGCCTTTGGCGGGGGTCCAAATTAAAAGAAATTGCTTTCGCTTTTTTAAATTTTTTTCCACTTGTATAGCAGAGCAAACCAGTCTAATTTCTACTCATGCGCACGAGTAAATTAGTGCTACGAAATGTAATGTTCAGAAGTCATTTACAGTGATTCTGCTATTTATGGCATTGTTTTGTTTAATACGGGCCAGTCTAATTAAACTTCCAATATTACGTAAAATCAGATGGAACAAAAACAATTTTTACCAAATTAAAAAATATCAGTTATTTTCATTACTACCTACAGATTTGACCCTTAGAAGTATGCTAGGTGAGACAGAATAATGGGACTAGAAATAGCGTCGTAAGGAATAGGTGTGGCTTAAAAGGGCTTCTAAAGATACCAATTTTTGAGTGTTTGGGAAATGTTGAAAGGATTCATCCTTTGCAAGGACAATGAGTATCTTCAAATTTATGTTGAGAACATGAAACTTACATGTTACTAAAGAAACACGGTATTATGAGTTTCCACAACTAACGAGCATGTATGCCTACATGCATGTATGTAAATGATGGTGATGATCATACAAGGTGTTTCATCACCATACTAAATGTGTAGCCATGATATTTGTCTAAATTTATCTAAAATTAATTGAAATAAAAATTAACACTAAATGCGTAGCCATGATATTTGCCTGAGATAGGATCTGCTGTGAACGTCAGTGTTATTATTTGTAGTGTGACATAAGATATTTCATCTCATTCATCCATCAAATGACTTGAACGCGAAGGCATAGTCTTATTTATTCTTGATATTTGTACGAGCTTTATTTTTCAAGGGACTTGCTATAAGCGTCCCGCCTGCGATGCAAAGGTATTGCCAGATCGATTACATCATCCATCATACCTTCCAAGCCGATCATTTTTGTAGCAGTGAAATATCATTCGTTCAATGTGTCTTTGTGTAAGAAAGGAAAATATTTTATCATTATCTCTAAGAAATGGGTCAAGGTTTTTCTTACGGGTTTTTTTATGTGTCAATATATCATAGCAACGTTAATAGTCATTTTATATTTTAAAAGGGATAGACCCCTATTAACTTTTTAAGATATTATTCAAACATTTAAGAACATAGAACGCGTGGTGCCCACTTTCACTTTTGTAAACTATCGTTACTCGTAGCAGCTCGTAGCGGATCGTAGCAGCTCGTAGCAGCTTGTAGCAGTGATTTCGGTTCTACTAGCCTAAGGGTTTCGTGGAATTATAATTATCATAGCATTGTTCGATTGGTTTTTTATTTAAATAATAGTTAGAGACACCATCAAATAAAAATTAGTCATTCAAGATTGTCCAAAAATGTATGCGAAATACACGGTATCATATAATAAAGGGCTAAATATGCTTTCAGAACCCTCACCGCTGTATGACAACAACCATTACCACGAGGAATGCCTTCGTTGCAACTCCTGCGGGCTGAATCTCACTGGACCCAACCAGGTTAGTGATGTATTATTTAGTTCAGATAAATGAGCGTGACAATATATAGGAGAGTCGCAATTTTTATCAATTATGCTCCGTCTAGGATTAGTAAATGTATAGTCATTAAATTATTTATGTATTTTAAATTTAGGTACATAAAAGAAAAGCCTGACTGAACTATCTATCAACGCACCCATGAAACTTGCAACCTGGGAACGTGAAATTTGACACTCTGCACTATTTCGATGTAGGCAAACGTACGAACGAATGTTTAAAAAGATAAAATTATATTTTATGGCTAATCGAAAGCGTTACAAATTAGTTTATAAAAATTAAATGTTAAAATTTAAATGTTACTTTACACTGTAAAAAATATTCTAAGCAAGATACGATTTCAATCTAATACTACCTATAATTTGTGTTTTTGTACATTTGTTCGCTGCTATCTCACAAACCCTTTTGGATGATATTTTTATTAAGAAACGGTTTTATTATTGATTTTTAACAATCAAAAGTAACTTATTCGTGAAAACACGAATTTTCATTAAAAAATACTTTTAGTGCGCCATTTCTTAGCCATTAGTAAATAACCGACGGATAAATCGGTTGTCAACAATGCAAAATCTTACTGGGGTCTATAAAAATCTTACTGGGGTCTATAAAAATCTTACTGGGGTCTATAAAAATCTTACTAGGGTCTATAAAAATCTTACTGGGGTCTATAAAAATCTTACTGGGGTCTATAAAAATTTTACTGGGGTCTATAAAAATCTTACTGGGGTCTATAAAAATCTTACTAGGCTCTATAAAAATCTTACTGGGGTCTATAAAAATCTTACTGGGGTCTATAAAAATCTTACTGGGGTCTATAAAAATCGTTAGATGACGCTAGTTGTCATTATTTGAATAATAAACATTTTCCGAAAGAAAAAAACACGAAGTTGCGATGAGAGATAACAACGCAGACCGAAGCTCAGTCTTCTGCTAGTCTTTTAGAATATCACTGAAAGATCTCTAAAGAACTCTGGTGGTTCCAGTTCCAGTGATGTGGTCCAGAAGTCGCTTGATGTAGAAGTAGGAGTTGTACGACACATTTTCTACAGATTGTTGTTTAATCATCTTCTCATACGTTCCTATTCTGCGAGCGTCTCATTAAAGCTAGGTGTTTAAACCATTTACCTACGGGTAGCATTAAATTGAAAAATTATTATTGCCTAATTTCGATTCCAATAAAGCTGCTAAAATTTCATTTAATGATAAATGTATTCGAATATCTAACTGAAAGCATTAACTGAATTGCGTTCATAAGCACTTGTAGGGCCTAAAGCTAATTACCTACTCGTCTATAATTAGGTCCTCATGAAATACCAAAATTTATTTTAGTTGAATAGTTACCGGTCCATTTACTATTAGCAGTTTTGGACTGAATATTTGTATTTTTGAATCAATAATGGAGAATAATGATCAGGTTTCTTCTAGCACATCTTCAATGCTAAAAATTGACTGCTAACTTCGCAAATTTGTCCCTATTCTGTGCAAGGCGAAACAATTCTTCGTCAGTCTTAATGTGTCCAGGAGTATTAACTGCGGCAACTTGTACCTGTCATGCCGAAGTGCGTGGCCGACTATTCTACTTTGTGCTTCTTGACGGTGTGTATGAATTTCAGGATCATTCCCACGCGCTGGAGGATGGTTTCGTTTCTCACATTTTGCGTCCAACTAATCCGGACCATACGACGATAAAACCACATTTCGAATGCCTAGAAAAATTAAGTTTTCCTAAGAGATTGACATTAATGTCAACCTACATCCATCAGTGCCTATGCCCCTAAATTATGTCTTTTCGCTTGTCCCATGCCATCAAATTCTCTTGGCATCCTGATGAGGTCGGAGGGTGATACACACCATTAATTATATCAGATAGGAAACTTTTTCGATCCATAGTATGGATTCTTGTCCGAGAAACTGTTTATGACAATTCTTACTGCTGGGTTTCGCTACCGTTCCGTATAAATAACCTCCAAGTTTCATTGACACCATATATTGATGGATTCGGTTGGATTTTTAGACCCTACGGTTTGCGGGAAACTTTTTAAAGGTAGGCGAGACATTTACAGCTTTATTTTTATATGAAAACTTCATTAGCAGTGTTAGACGATATTTGATAGGGGAAATCTTATAGGTTCGCGTGAACAACAAGCGCAACATCCGTCAGCAACACGCTTCAGCGACATGATTATTTGAATTTGGAGCAGTTGCAGCAAACTTTTTTCATTTATTTTTCTGTATTTTGTAATTTTGAATTTTATTGTTAAAACACAAAGGCTTATTTTTGTTAATTATTTATTTATTTTTGAACTATCCTCGCGCCTTACCACCTGTTTTGAGTCGTCACTTATGTCGACAGTACTTACACAGGTAGTCACAATGTTCCTCCCGCGCGTATTGCCGGGGCTTCAGCAACGCTCTCGCATACATCCGCGGCCCCGCCTGCGCCGTTCGCCGACACAGCGCTTTCCCCGGGGAGGACGAGACTCCTTTCTGGAGGAAAATTTGAAATTCTCCTCCTCCTAAAATTCATAGCACAGCAAAGCTGTAGTACCGAATAAGCCTTCCAATGTAAATTCAACAACTATTACAAACTTTTATGCTATATCCTTTTCAAAAACACACAAACGGCTTTTATCCATTTTGACAATATTTGAAAGTCGTGTTAGAGAAAATCTATTGGGAGTTATTGTCACATATTGAAACTCCAAAACAAACTTAAGACACATATCAATGTTTAGCATAACACTTAAAGAACCCGTTACTATCCAACATTAAACTTTCATGAAAACATAGAAACTAAAAGTTGATTGTTTGACTTTTTGGAACAGAAAAGGGTCTTTAGTGTCATAACATTTATAGTTTTTCTATTTTATTTTTAGAGGCTCAACGATAGCACCCTCATCAAAATAATTTATAAACAATTCGCTCAAGTGATAACTTACCTAACTTATTTATTGTATCTTAAAAACAAGGGTTGACATGTTTGTATACTTGTTGTCTCTTTGTCACTTTGGGCAAAAAAGTTATAACAAAAGTTATGTCACTGTTACGGGACACTTTCTTCTGATACCTACCTCACTCAACAAAAAATGAACACTCTTCTATAGTGTAACGAAACATTTTGGTTTTTATTTATTTGAGCGAAAGTTTACGTTCTATTATTTATATTCTATTTCTAATATCTTCTTTCTTCTACGTTTCATGTAGAGATTAAAGAAGCCATGGTAGCTAGCTATAAAAAATAGTCAAAATAAGTTAGTAATAATAATAAGTTAAGTTATTCAAAAAACTGACAACTTTGCTCTCGTAAGTGTATAGTGACTATATGTAACGTTATATTCTGACTGTAATATTACAAGAACAAGCGGTTAGTTTTAATTAATTTAATTAACGTTTTAACCGCGGTAGAGTCAACATCTGTTTCACGAATGGGCCGGCTCGACCGGTAAAATACCACGGCCGAAGTACAAGTTTTTATATTAGTCTATTAATAAAATCACATTCACACACATGCTGAAAACGTGTCCGTCCAATTTGGTATAATAAATTAATAAATAAATTTATTAGTCTTTATCTAATAAAATTCTATGAGTTAAATGTATTGTAAAATGTTATTTATTGTACAAAGTAAGTAAATAAATGTTTGCAAATAAATGAAATGAGTTTACTAGAAATTTGTGTACAAGTTTGGTACAGCGTAAAGCCACAAAACATTTCCAATCGAATTCCGCAGAAACCGTACTCCCGCAAATCGATTCCGTAACCGCTGACACAGCCGCGACGAATCTTACTCGGATTTTATTTGAGGATGATTCCTCAAATGCTACGTATGTTTTTTTTGTTATTTGTGTATTGTTTTTAACTGACTTCAAAAAGGAGAAGGTTATCAATTTTTTTTATTACTTCATAGTTAGCCGTTTGCTTCGCCGTCCAGTTCACCGTCCTACAGAACTCCAAGTAAATTCCCCTTTGCGCGTCTATGCTTATATTATCAAGCCAAAGTTCTAGCCTAGATGGCTCATCGTTGTTGTCTTAGCAACAATTCATGTAAGGTAAGCTCTTTAGGCGTTGGCCGATTGTAAGCGAAAAGTTTATTCATATTGAATTACAATATTGTAAGTGGCTCATAAACCTGGATATGTACATTTCAAGTACTCTTCTTAACTTACTAGGGTGTTAGGCAAACTTATTTAGTCCAAATTGTCCAATGGCTCTTATAGATAGCACTTGCTAGTATTTTATTTCCGTATTGCTTTCGAAGCATTCGGCAACAAATTTGTATATTTAATAGAATAAATGGTATGAATCTTTCTATTTATGTATCTGTTTGGGTATAATCGATATTTAAGTAATATTAAAGCTTATACATGTGGTTAGAGCAGTGGTGGCTTAGAGAGAAGTGGTGGCTCAGCGGTTGAGGCCCCGACTTACGTACTGTAGGTCGCGGGTTCGAACCCAGGCAGGCGCTTTACTTTGTGTAATTTATTTCATCACCAATGCTCAAAACGGTGAAGGAAAACATCGTAAGGAAACCGGCATGTCCTAGAACCACCCATTCGAAGACATGTGACATGCGCCAACCCCATTGGGCCAGCGTGGTGGATTATGGCTCATTCCCTCTCTCTGAGATGAGGCCTGTGTCCCTACAGTGGGAACATTCTAAAAATGGCCGATTTATTATTATTTATATAAAGCTTATACATATATTATTTTAACTAGGAATATGCGGTTTATCCGTATTCTTACGTCCAAAGTTAAGGTAATTCTTTTAGCACGTTTGTCGATCAATTAATATTACAGGGGTGTATTTACCTACTGTACCATATAGTACATATGTATATACCATAAGGTAAATTAAAACACTACCCAAAAAGAGGCGAACGTACATTTAAACTAAGTTTTGTAGAGTTTAATCAATCTTATTTCTGTCCTCCTCCCCTTCTTATCCTTTCCTAATAAGGTTTGATTGAGAGGGATCAAAAGGATTTTTCTTGTCTAGTCCCCTCCTCTATCAATTAAATGTAGGCAACGCTTCTGCAAACACATTCGCTTCTTGCGGATGTTCTTGGGTAGTTAACATCAAGTGAAGTGGAGAAAAAAAACGAATTCTACGAAGTAACGATCACGTCTATGTTCCTGTAAGTCGATACTTATCATTTTTTCAATAAAGTATAGAATATGATGTATATGCCGAAGATGAAATTTATATAAGCCAGTAAGCTTCTCTAATTGCCGTCTTAACACATTCCAACTGGGATACCCAGAAATCTTTGAATAAAAAAATAAATTTTAGAGATAAATAATTGTTAGAAAATATTATTTCTTTCTGCGTAAGGTAGAATATTGACATTCATAGGGGCTAATTGCCGGCGCGTACAATTTCTATTCCAATTAGATTTATTCGCGTAACGTGTCTGAGTAACATACTAACAAAAAATAATGCTCGGTATCTTCGATAAAAAAATACTCTGTATTTTGATGGCAGTAAAAATGAAACATTTTTAATTTCAATGTGGCAAGAAGTAGATGAATATCAACATACTAAATATAATGTCCTTAATTCCACTAAGCTTTTGGATGGACTTTCATTGACCTTACTTGAATTAACATAGCGCACAAGATCTCACAGCCGGACGATTATTATATTATTCCCTTGGCTAGATGAGACACAATCTCATTCGAAATTGAACAACAAACCAAAAACTGACGATAGGACTTTACACAGGTATTAAAATATATACATATATTTCACAATTGTTTATGATAAAACAATGTTTTTGCTTGTAATACTTATGAAAATTTCATTCTTCAATTAAAAACTGCCTGATTTCTGGAAACCTTTACTTTTAATTATTTTAAATAACATCTGCACTGAACACATGGCCAACAAAATGTATCAAATATATAAGGGTCTAAAAACATAAATAAATTAAATAAACTACAATATTACATACCGATACGAGCTCCCTTTTGCATTGAGAATTTAATTAACCGGGAATCACACAAAAGCCGAATGGCAGAATATTGCCTGTGATCCGAATCAATATATTACGTCTCCTTTGAATGAAGGCCACATTATGTACCGCATACGTAATAATTGGCTTTACTGATGAGTTGCAGTTATTCATTCTGATAACCGGAAATATCTAAAAAAAAAAGTTGTAGATCTCAGAGCGAAAATAAATCTAAGCCTACTTATATATTTAGAAAAAATACATCGCATATAGTCTACTTTAAAGTTCAATGATACAATATGCATATAGTGCATAAATATACCAATTAACAATAAAAAACAAACGGTAATAATAAGAATTTCATTGGATTTCAAAATCGTTATTCATCCGCCACAGGCTAAAAAATCTCAAAGGTTTTATTTTTAAAACAAAACTAGGCTACAGTAGAGGTAATAAATCAGTCAGATATTAAGTTCGGATTGCATTCCACCGCTCAAAGGGTTTCGCTCTTGCAAAAATAAATTCATTGTATGCTCGAGTTGACAGTTTGAAGTATTATTGTACAAAGCTTTCCTTGTACAAAAATATCACCTGTATCGAGGATTATATTTCAGCCCAGACTAATGGGTACAGATATTAGGAACACCATCTATTTATATATCTTTATATACATATATTATTATATCTAAAAATCGTTTCGACGAAATTGAGGCGAAAATCGATTACCGATTAATACTTCTTATTATTGAATAATTTTAATAATTTTAATAGAAAGTGATCATTATGTTAGTTTAAAGTTAAGTTTTTGACCCAAACTCTTGGCTTCCTATCATCAATCTCACGAACTCTCGAGTGCTCTTCAAAGAGCTAATAAAATTATTGAACCATGCTTAATCTGAGATCATGGCAACGTCTTTACAAAATTAATTCCTTCAGTGTTAACAGTTATATTCTTATATTACATTGTATAGATATTTTCTATACTTAACTATGGACACAGTTTGATTTCTACTTTTGTTTCATTGCAAGATATGATTGCTGTAAACAAAAAATCATCCCTTACCATACATTTTATACTTTAATCGAAAATGCAGTAATTTTGTGAAAATATGGATAGCTTCTAGAATCTTATAAAGTAATATGACAAAAAGTTGTTGATTTTGGAGTTTACAAATTTTAACGTAAAACCTTTGCTTACAAAAATCACATCTTGCTGTAAAACAAGAGATAGTTCTTCATTCTTAATTAATCTTTATAAAAGTATGATTGACAAAATGGCGTTTAAAAAAATTGGTTGAACATAAATGTAATTACTTACATTCATTTTTCTGTGAAAGACAAGATTAAAGTAAATAAAGAAGAAGAATTAAGTACAGCTAGTAAACAATAAAAAAACAGATAAATATAACTTGATTAAGTCCGATTCAATACGTACTAAAAGAATACTAATACTGAAAACGATCGAATCCACTTAGGTGTGTTCCATAATAATTAGGCGAAATTTGTTCTTGTTTTTTAAATACCAACCTTATAGCAAACCTTAAATTAAGTTAAAAATAAGAGTGTTTACTTTATACATTAAAAATGAGCATATAATTTTATAATTACAGTTTAATTTTGTAATTTTATAAATTACATTAGCACTAAAATTGTAATAAGAATTTTACATGAAATGTTCAAGAAAAATTTACTCTGTGTAAACTTTTAAAGCAAAATTTGTTTGCGAGCTATGAAAAACACGATATGTAAATCGCTGGCAAGGTCTTTATATGCTAAGGCACGTTAAGAAAACAAATTCTTGTGACCGCAGTCGAGTTCAAAGGACTATATTAAATTCCCCCCTTGCGTGAGCCAAGGAGTTTAAATCTTTACACGCCTCACACAAGACAAGATCAAGCCCTTTAAATTTCTTTAAAATATTTCATTTATACTCAAAATTTTATGCATGCATTTTTGACGGAATAGGTTTCGATAGTCAATCCAAAAGTAATTTACCATCTCATCCCCTTAGGGCTTAGGGGTTAAATTTAAAAAAAACGCCTTTCAGAATACTCTCCTACATTTAAAAAAAGCAGTGATCAAATTTCACTTTGTTAGGTCTATGGTCTAGTCAAGCTCAAAACTTTTTAGTAGTTGATATAAGTCTTAAGAATGTGAGGTCCGGTCCTCTCGGAGCCCTATGGAGTGTCCGCCAAAGCGACCTAAGAGCTCGGCTGCCTCGCAATCCGCTAATAATAATAAAGTCGGTAATAATAGCAGCCCGAGCGGAACCTTTGAGTTTATTCACTCTTAAAGAGGTTAATGCTCAAGTTCGGTGTAGCTGTAATGCCTCCTACAGGCAAACAGAGAAAAATCAGTTACAAAAGAATTAAGAATATGTGTGATAGCTCGCATATAAAAATGCAATCTGGAAACGATCAGTGTGAACGTGTCACGATTAACAGAAGAAACGCAAGAAGATTACACTTTCCTGTTAGCGGGAAACTAATTAATTAACGAGAAAATAATAACTTCGGAAACAATAATTAATAGATCCGACGGCTAGTAACTTTGATATGAACATCATCTTAATATTTTACCGCTATATGTTTTGTATATACTAACAACAAAAAATATATATGATTGTATTATAAACAGTAACAGGTTAGCTGTGCATGTGATAACATCTCAACTCCAACTCATAGACATTTAGGAACAACTAGGAGTTTCTGATGCGGCTAACCTTTATTTAGGAAAATTTGTCAGTCCGTGACCGTCTGCCCGTTAGCTCGTCGATAACATCCTACATTAGGACCTAGGAGGAGGAATATTCTCGCAGCTCTGGTGGGTCGAGACTCATAGTTTGGGAACCTCTTCTGTAGAGAATTGTCGAGGCATTTGTGCTAAGTATTTCATTCATCGTATGTTTACAGAAACGCGCTCGTCGGTTCAAGAATCAGATCCTGTGCGACCTGCACTTTGCGGACGTGGCGCTCATGGAGTGCAGCGACTTCATGCAACAACTGCGCAGCTTCAAACCCCAGTCGCTGGGCTGCGCCGTCGCCCGGCGCAAGTCCTCCACCACGCTTATATTCCCGTTGCCGCCTCAAGCTTGCTCAGGTATAATCTATGCGCAGCTTCAAATACAACTACAATACATATCTTTAGCGTCTGGGGCCGTAATCCACCACGCTGGCCCAGTACGAGTTGGTGGATGTCACATGTCTTTGAATTTGGCGGTTCTAAGACATGCCGGTTTCCTCACGATGTTTTCCTTCGCAGTTCTTGGAGTAGTGGTGATAAAATAGATTACACAAAGTAAAGCCCTAATTGGGTTCGAACCTGCGACCTATGTAATTCGGGGCCTAAACCACTGGGCCACCACTGTTGCCACCACACCTTATTTTAGAAGGTTTCAGAACATTATTTTTTCTACTTTTCTAATCCTTATAAAAAAGATAATTAGTAAGTGTTATAAAGGAGTATTGAAAGCTTTTCCTTGAATATTAATTCCCTTGTGTAAAACACTAATAAATCCGCGGTAATGGCCAAAATCTCTTGAGTTGGAGCGCTCTCCCAATTTTCCGGTTAATTGAGATGATTAAACAAGCATTCGCTGGCCCTGTGAACTTTTACTGGATTCGGAGATCTGAATAATTATATCTATGGCTTTACTGTCATTGGAATAAGGACTACGCCTTAAGCGATGAACTTTGTACCACCGTTATAAAAGGAACATTTAATATTAAAAGCAATTTTTTTCTTAATTAACGTTGCGATGTGATTGAAAGATGGTACGAAATCGTACAGCATCAGCCTTTTCACTGAACTCTTAAAGGTGGTACATGGGTAATGTAAATAATCATTATCGTACAGAAAACGTGACACTAGCAACTTGTTCCGATCTTTTACTATTATACGTACAAATTCAGATCATTGTCCATCCATATACATATCTACACGTGTCTATGTGTCACATCGCATGACGGTACGTACGGACGTTCACCAATTAGGTCGATATTGGTCGCTCACTTTTGCAAATTTTCCCTTCTTGTCTCCGTTTTTTATTGTTTTTCTTGTGTGTCAGTGTAACTGGGTCAACTTTCGTCTATTCTCGTATTTGTCCTGTCACTGCCGCCGCTATGCCCCGCCACCCACCGGACAGACAATAAGCGTCAACCCGAAATGGAATAAACGTGTATCCTATAAGTTACGGTATACCTTGTATTATAATGCTTTATATGGAACCCAGGTAAATTGTCGACAGATAAATCTGTAGGGTGTCCAAATTTTAAACTATACATAGCAACCAGTACTCATAGCTCATAGTATCCAAAGAGTAAAACGAGACCCTATTACTAAGACTCCGCTGTCCATCCTCCTGTCTGTCTGTCCATTTGTCACCAGGCATGAACCACGATACGTCAGGTGAAATTCTCACAGATGATGTATTTTAGTTGCCGCTATAACAACAAATATTTGAGGGGGCTCCCATACAACAACGCAATTTTTTATAGATGATGGTACAGAACCTTTCGTGCGCGACTCGCACTTGGCCGGTTTTTTCTTTTAGCTTTTAGATGACAACCTTCAGTCTGTTTTTGTGTTAAACAACTTTTTAGTGCTCGAGCCTGATACCAACTTTCAATTTATTTACACGGCAATCATGTTATGTACTTACAATACAATTAAGGTAGGACATTTGCATATGCATACGATTAAAGTTAATAAATTTATTTGTGAAAATATTTTCCTATCCATAATCTCTATGTAAGCAAGGTCTATTTAAGTTTTTTTTAATCGATTTGACAATAACGTACCCCTGTGATGGCATCCGTAAAATGAAATGCAAGGAAACTCAATTTCCCCGTTGTTTCCTGAGCGGAACCGCGAGCCGCAAAAGGTACGAAACTTATCCTAAACACCCGCATCACCCCTTCCCTCGCAATCCTCCCTCGCATACAACCTCACAAACCCTTATAAAATATTTAAGCCTTATTGTTCTTGTGAGCAATCCCCTGTCAATTTTGTTTTGTCAACGTTGTTATTCACTTAGGACTCGTATGAATACTCTTACATTATGTTATGAGACCGTTCTTTCGGTTCTTAAATATTTAATTTTTCTTCCTTCTTATAAGGGTTTTTATTAACTATGGGCAAGTTGAAAGGATGGACGAGTGAGATTCAATGAAAATTAATTACAATGTTTGTGACAAAACACGACGACCTGTCTCTTTTTGGGGGTCTTAAAAAAGATGCTTCTAGGAGAAGAAAATTGGTGACATTAGACAGAAAAATTAAGAGCGATATATGCTTTGGTACATACAAATTGGTTTAGTAGTGAATCTGTAATTAACGTCTAATCTTTCGGGTAACAGGCGCTTGTGCTTGTTTTCATTAATTATCTTGTTTCGGATTCGAAGAGTTTGGAAAAAAAGGTCGTCGACGTTTCAGCCTACATTGTCCCAATTGTGGACCAAGGCCTCCCACATTGATTGCAACAAAGATCCTTTATTGCCCTCATTCAGTAGGCAATTGCGTGAGGCCTACCTACGCAGCCTGGACTTGTAAGTGGTACGTGGCTGTCATTCTAGGACCTTTCGGCCAATGGGCCATCCGATCTGCGATCAATCTGTCTGGCCCAGTTTCACTTAAGGTTTGCAATTATTGGGGCAATGTCCGTCACTTTGGTTCACATCATATCTGATGCACTTTCGCAGAGAGATTACGAACATTATCCTCTCCATTGCGCTTTGCGTGAGCAGTCTATTAATATTTGCCGATCATAGACATATAGATTATAGACAGCTTCAGAATGTCGTCTAAAAGACTCTGGCGACTCTCAATCAAAAAGTATCTTAAAATATAATCACTACTCAGAAACACGAAGAAAATTATAACTTCGTACTCCTGTAACAAAGGATACGCATCATACGTTACGTTAGAAACTTATGAAACGTGACAACCCCAAATTACGTTTCTGCGGTCCCACGCCGTACGGCTAATATATCTGAAAACTCCAGTCTCCGCCCTCACGTTATAAAGCAAGTTGGGGATTTTATGACCTACTTGGTTGTGTATGTGATAGACTCGTGAAACTCAATATTTAATTCCCTGTTAAGTTACTATCCCTCCTAATATTATAAATGTGAATGTAAGTTTGTTTGTTACGCTTTCACGCGAAAACTACTCAATCGATCATCATGAAACTTTGTACACATATTTTTGGAGGTATCAGAAGTAACATAGGATAATTTTTATGAGAAAAATACAAGTATATAAAAAGCGAAGCATGTATTTTCCCTATAGACCTATAGACTCCGAAATTTGTCTAGGTTGTCTAGATTGGCACATTCCTGTGTTTGGTAGCGATCGGATCAACATAATTAGTGGTGCCCGGGCGAGGCCGGGGCGGGTCACTAGTATTTTATAAATTGATGTTTGTTGTTACTTTGTTAAACTCGCACAGCTGTTAATACGATTCTCGGAGGTACTATAAAAAAACTTAATTAAAAAAATTTTGCTAGACCCAATTTGGAGAGCATATTACATATGAAGAACATGTTCAATATTTATTTAAATACTTTACTTTCATAGCTTACCATACAGGGGTTGTTAGTTGAAGTTAATTTCTAAAAAATTATAGTTGATGGCAAGTAAACTAAATCGCTCGTTGTTTTGTTTTTTTTTTAATAGCAACGCGTCCAAATATAATATTATACTTAATACTGTTTTCTCTTTTTCTGTAATATTCTATAAAATATCTTATGCTCCATGTGATATAAAAAAACACCATTTATTTTCTTTCTGAGAAGATGACATCTCCAAGAATAATCGATCAATATATAACAATAGACGATTACTTCCTAAAAAGTTACGAGTAAGGGTTTTTTGTCAAGTGTTGATGTATTTGAAAGTTTATGAAATTACCAAAACAAGAAACATCATCAGAAATCAATTTTAATAAAAAAAACACAAATTAAAAATAAAACCCGATGACTAAACGACTGTTTCATCTCATACTCAACATTTTACCTAACGTGAATATTTTTTTCGTACCTCTGAATCAATACTGGTACCAACAAAAAGGATATTTTATTTCAATGTAAAGCGAGTCGGACGGTGCCATGGTGATATCAAATTAAAATCCGTTAAAGCTTCGAAAGCTTTGCATTCGCCGAGAGTCAAAACACACAGGGAAATATTAATTAAGTCCTCACGTGAAATGATAAAGCACGCAGCTCATAAAAAACTGACAAAGTCGACGATTCATTTGTTTTGAAGTCTAGACTTAAAATGAATGAATAAAATGATCTGTGAATCTGTAAGAAAAAAGGAAATTGGAAAAGGGAGCCTTCACAGTTTCCTTTTTTCTTTCGTCGATTTTACGTATATGTTTGCAAACTTATTTGAATGAGAGTTTAATATATAATAATGAAATTAAATTAATATATATTTATTGTGGTTCAGTGAGGAGAATACAGTAAGATCACCAGTGTATAAGGCAATGTACTATCACACTCATACATGTATAGTAATTTCAAATTAAATACTATACAAAAAGTATTACTTCCATATACAACATACATACAAATACCTTTTGAATAAGTAGTATCGTACCGCAGGCATAGAAATGAGAACCCTATCACATGAAGCGGAAATTAATATTTCCTTTGTGCGTTTTAATAAAGCGGACCGTTGTGTGGGTCAGTGACGATTTGTTATTAAATATAAATGACATTTGTAATAAGCAGAGGTATTTTGTACGTAAAATATTTATGGATTTTCTTTCACAAAAAAACCCTTCACTCAAATGTGTACGCAGTGATTGTATGACATATTCCACGATCCATGCCTTCTACTTCAATAGATTGTACATTATATACAAATACTAGTGATTTATTTTATAAACCTGTATATTACATGTTCCTTTGTTCTATATAAAACTGCTTTTCGGCCATATTGTACACCCAACAAATATTACATTTATTTTGCTTTTGAAGCTAAACTTCTTTTGAAAAAAAAATATGTAAGTGAATTTTTACGATGCGCGACACGAACTTCATGGTATTACCATGGTAACCAATAACATTTTTTGACATCTTCCCATAATTAGTTATTTCATTAAGCAAGTATCAATTTTAGTTATTTTGTTTTGATACCCTAAAGCAGCGTGATTGTTCTTCGTCGTCTTCTTAAGAGCGCACACACTTTTTTCATTAAAATTAATAACTAAATTTGGTTTTAGTTATTTAATATATCCGTCAGACTGACTCGTCAGACCAGCCGCTGTTACTGACTGAATTATCCAAATGTAGTGGTCGAAGTTTCAGTTTCTGACTTCACGTTTAACAGAGTTTTGGACTAATTCACCATACAGCGATATTGACTCTGTGGTTACTTAAGCGACTGTTTAAATTAATTTTTTTCCTGGACTAGATTTAAAGATTAATATTTGATACAATGAGATTACCGAACCAAAGTATAATAAACATAAAAACATGTAACATTATAACTTGTCCTTAATTTTAATATATAGAAAATATATTTAACTTGATACAATATTTTACTTGAAAGGAAGAAAGAAGATTATATGTGAAGAAAGAAAAGAGAATTAGAGATGTTCGGTTCACTCTAAGTATGAACGCCAAGCATATTGCTCACAGTTTGGTGTTCTACCTTACAGTGAATCGCGCCTCTCCTGTCGACAATAAAGAAGAAGTGAACTGAGAAGACCTTATCACACGCCAAGATTTTGTTATATTTTATCATTAAGAATAATTGGTTGAACACAGCATCAATTCCAAGTAAAATGTAACAATGCAAATAAGAAGAAGTAATGATAATTTATGTATTTATAAATTATATCTCTATGTAATAATTTAGTTATCAGATAGGTGACATAACAGTGAATTATGATTATCAAATTGCGAAGTCTGTCTCTACAGGCTGACTGACTGGATGAAGATCTAGTATCGCGCGGTCCCAGGTCGCCTTTTGTGGCCGATCATTTGATAGCTCATCAATGTATAGTTTGTTCCAAATCAAGGTGGAAAGTTTGTCACGATTTCCAACAACATTACAACATTTCCGATGAAAGAAAGTAAAGTGCGAAGGGCGCAATGTTTGGTTAGTAACGTTTGTTGGCTTATGAAATTTCCACCTCGATGTGAAACATACGACAACTCATTTATGCTTCATTATCCCTACTTATATTATAAATGTGATTACACTTTCACCGATAACTACTCAACTGATCATCATGAAACTTTGTACACATATTCTTGGAGGTATTAGAATTAACATATGATACTTTTTATGAAAAGAAAATTGTATAAAAATTGCGAAATATGTATGTTCTCTATAGACCTATAGACTACTAAACGGGTGGACCGATTTCGATGAAATTTACAGGGATTATCCAGATTGGCACATTCCTGTGTTTGGTAGTGATCGGATCAACATAATTAGTGGTACCCGGGCGAAGCCGGGGCGGGTCACTAGCAAGTTATAAAATTAAAAGTACTTAATTTTCCGTCATCTCGTTTCTATAGTAAAGGATATTTTCATTAATTTTAAAAAATGTATATTTCAATAACTTGATGTTTCACTTGGTAGCATTTAACTTACATGAATTATTCAGTGAGAGTTGACGGGCCGCCCAGAATAACGTTGCATTAGTAAATGTGCTATTTTCAGCTCTTCGCTCGCTCGCCAGCGAAAAGTCCACGATTCACACCGTCAATATTTTATTTGGACTTAGGAATAGCTACTAATGGATTTCCTATCTATACAAAACTTGTGACATTTCAAATGTATATATCGTGTTCGTATTTTAATAATAATAAAATATATTATTAAATTCCTTAAATATTTAGAAACTATTTTATGAATATTACAATGAATGCTCGCCTGCAACCATTACCGCGCGAAGTACTCTTCTGTCTTTATATTATAAAACAAAGTCTAATGCGACTTTGTTGTCACTTCCTTTTTAATTCAAGAACGGCTAAACTGAAAATTTAATTTGTTGAATATAAATACAATAAAACAAAATGAATACAGCTGAGTAGGTAACAGTATAAAAATAATCCGAGCTAGCTAGTTAACCCATAAAATTACTCTATGAATTTTGACCATTTTAAAACTTTCCAATACAACGGATCAATAAGCCTACTACTAAATGGCTCCGGTACCGTGCTTAGCAATTGGCAATTACCGTTTGATGAATTTCCAATTGCCTCACTTAGTAATCTATAGAAAGAGTTATATGTATGTATATACTTATATGTATAAAAATACATGGTACTAATACAATTGTGTTTTTCAGACGAGTTCTGCGAGGAGTACCCGCACAGCCTGATCCCAACACCCGGCTACTGGATCGAGTGCTCGCGCCAGAAGATCGCCACCGATACCATCTGGGACGAGTCCGAGTCCGAGCACGACAGCCCCGATCAGAACAATGAATCCGGTAAGTAACACATTGATCGTGTATAATATTATTAGATCATAGATCGGGCAACACGGTCGTAACCATCTGTTCTGTCTGTGCGCGAAACTATTCGTAGATATTATAAAATTGATCAATATAGTTGATGCGTCACAGATAATAACGCGTACAGCTAGACTTAGTTTGAGTGCGAAAAAATAACAATTTTAATTTATTATATTTATTTACCAGATCCGATGCTATGTGCCTAGAAGCTCTAGCTTATTATCAATTAATATTCAATATTACTTAACGCATTACTTGAAGAACGGACGACCAAAAGGTTTTAGAATATGATTCTACCAAGAACAGTAAATGATTTCAATACAATAATTTAAATCATTTAAATATTTTAGAATAACATGAATTATAATAATAACACAATTTCCATTTTACATAAAATAAATAGATCTGTGGGACAAAAGTTTCATAAGCCTGTTAAGTTTAAATCGGCTACGACAAAGAGACAGTTTTCGTATTGTTTAAATGGGACAAATTTTACCTACAAACGCACTTCGAAACACGAACAAATGCTTAAATGAAATCTATTAAGAACTAAGAATTTGTTAATCAAAATTATTAAGCGATTATTTTAATTTTAACTTTGTTTAATATTCTTAAAGTTCATAAAACAAGAATGGATTTTACTCCTCGAATTTAGCACTTCTTTCGTAATAATGCTTATTTCATATAAGAAAGCTATATTCGCTTTTAAATTATGAAAAAATATTTAAATCGTGCAATAATTTCAGAGTTTACCCATTAAACTTAACCTTTAAACTTAACCTGAAGAAATATATTGGCATCAATATCAAGTATTTTTTTTTAATTTGAATTTAAAATAAAAAAGAAACCTTGATTTTTTTCTACATACATACATATAGAAACACAATATGCTTTTATCTTTATTTACTGTCTTGAAATGAAGCTTTGACTCCAATTTATTTAAAATCACACCAACTTAATAGTGCTAGTCAATATTTGAAAATTCTAAATCTGAGCTATATATATAACAAACAAAGAAAACTTACTTATTTCAATGTAACATAACAAAGAAAACGTACTTTTTTCAATGTAACATAACAAAGAAAAGTAACTTATTTCAATGTAACATGTAGTGTGTGCATACACTAACACATTACACTTAACACAAAACGCTTAACATTTTTTTTAATTTACGATATTAATATTTTCTTAGCTGATTGCTTCTACAGCACTATATACATATATAGAAGAGGTAAATTATGAAGAATGAATTAGAATTTTAAGTTTTATTACGACACAAAAAACGTTGTGGTATATTCTCTATACCTGCGCGAAGCCCTGCCAGATAGTTAGTTATTATTTATTCCACTATAAGTACCAATACACTTTTAAAATGTAGAAATCTAAGAAAAAAGAAACTAGAATTTGGAAGTGTGCGTCTTATTCTAACGACGTACATTTCACTTGCGGACGAGAATTTTTTAACAGATAACCTTGTTATCCGAATCAGTTTGATCCGGGATAGAAGTTTAATGGACTGCGCGCGGACACTCTCTCGAACTACAAATATTGTGTTCATTGGATATCGTGCAGTCAGATCACGTTTTTAATCTATATCCAATACTGCCGTATTTAAGAATTTTCACGTCTTCATAGGATTAGAAGTTATTGATATCTCTTTGTTTATAAAAGTTTTATTAGAAATTTAAAATATAAAGATGCGCAAGGCTAATAATCCTAGTCAACTTCACTCTCGCCCGTAACACAGACGGGTAGGCAGAGATTAAACCAAATAAAAAAACTAGTTAAAAGTGGATTCATGCATCTGTCAAAATCCGTGTAACGCTTTTAGTTAAACTGTAAACAGGTTGTTTATGAAAATAAATAAAATTTAAAAAACACAAAATTAAAATGTAATTCAATGAGTATAAATTGTCATGTGTATAAATTTAAAGCAATGAAATGTTTACTTGAAACATCAATTCCCGTACTCATTTATTAGATAAACTTTAACTACCCATGCGTTATTTTCGAGACGTTTTTCTGCGACATACTTTCCACGCATTATATATGCAACAGATAAACTTGACCTTAAATACATTTCACGCATTATGAAATAGAATATACTTTTAATTTTGTTATTTACTCAAGTTATTAAATTAAATAAAGTGCTAATATTCGCTGTAAAAAGTTAAAACTAGGACATTTTTCTGTCTTTCTCTAGAGATCACATAGTCAATTATTGTGATTTACAAATGATACATACTAACATGAACATTTCAATTGCAGATATTGTCTGTGCGATACATTATCTCGGTTATTCAGAGAGATGGCAAGTCGTATGATAATAGGTCACTAATTGCGAACGCTCATCACGTTGTCAATTACAATAATTGTACCGCTCAGTGGCAGCACCCACGCTAGTAAATAATCACGTTCGTCTAAGCGCTCTATGGAAAAATTCAATTTGTTATAGACAATTATTTATTTCAATTGCGAGAAGAAGGAGACAGTTTTATTGATTTCAGATTCCGTTCTTGTATCAAAAATTGTGATATCAATGAAGTATTTGTAATGGAAATACCTTGTGAAAATAAATGCTTAGTGACTTAACCATTCTAGAGTCCATTGTTGGCCGAAGAGCTCATTTAATTGGTACCGATTCGATGTTATGTTCTCTGAATCAAATGAATCCCATTTGTTTTCATACCATCGTTATTTGACTTCATAAATCTAATAAATATACTCTCACACCTGCAACCCAGACGTGTAGACAGAGATTATGGATTTCCATGTGGCGCGACCTTGCTCACCTCTCGCATCTTCTACATCCATACATCTACACATACACGCTTGTCGGTTACTTGTACTCCTTATGTCGCCCTTATTTAGTATGTTACTAATCTGATCGATAAAGGTTCTCCATGGATATCCCCTGCCAACACTGACACTCACTTTTGCAACATAAATTTGTTTCGTTACCCTCCCTTCATTCATCTTTTCAACATGGCGGTATCACCGAAAATCCTTTCTCATTTTACATTACGCCAAACATACTTCATCTCCGGCCGTCTTGTAATCTTTTTAGCAATGATTAAACATAAACATTAAAATAGATTCACACTAACAATGGAAAGGTATTGCTTCAGTCAGGATTTTTTCCCTCAAGTGTATAAAACTCAAAACTGTAAACTGCTGAAGGCATAAATTTTGGTAATTTACACTTGTACTGTCGAGATAAGCTTCTGAGACGTTTGCTTTCACGAATTCTAACGTCGCGGGATATATCCTGTCGTAGTCGTTGCTTATTAAAATGAAAAAATTCTGCCCAAATTCACTATTCCACACAGACTGAGTCGCGGGCACAACCAGTAGTGTGTACATAATCGCAAACCTATTATTAATTTAATTCTCTGTTTGCTTCT
The DNA here is from genome assembly GCA_029849275.1 of Papilio elwesi. Lineage (NCBI taxonomy): Eukaryota > Metazoa > Arthropoda > Insecta > Lepidoptera > Papilionidae > Papilio > Papilio elwesi. The sequence continues at coordinate 6,980,637 of CM056700.1, read as the reverse complement.
TGGACAAAGGTCAAGGACCTTTGACTTTGGGGATATGAAAATATAAATCCGAGTTCTATTTAACGTTTAGCAGAAAATTCACGTAGCCAAAGTGCCACGTCGTAAAAAATTATTTGTTATGAGTTATGCGGTCTTGAATAATAAAATAAAATTATTCTGAAAGTAAAAACTTTAAAATTATTTTATCAAAAATAAGAAAGCTAAAAATTTACGACTACTTACAATATAGTTTCACATTTCGATTTCTACGAACATGTACATCACGTCTGAGCGACGAAGCTCGCCTTACAAAAAGCTTTAGATTTAATTCAAAAGCAAGCGATATTAAAAATCTGCTTTCAAACTCAATTTAGCGTGGAGCAAAGACGGCGTTTTAATAACTCATTCCGACTGTTTGCCGCCGTCGCCCGGCGGCTACGGCCCACAGGGAAGATAGTATTAAGTTACTTTCTTTGGAAAAACATTTCCTTTGCACTCCGTTTACTTGGACATTCGTGTTTTAATATAATAATGTTTTAATAATTGAAGTTTAAACTTCTTTAGCAGTTTTATGTGATATTTAGTAAGGGAATATTATTAAGGTTCGCAAGAACGACATGCGCAACATGCAACATACATCAGCATCATGTCTATTTGAATTTCCAACAGTTTTGACGATCCTTTTTTCAATTATTTTTCTTTTATTTAATAATTTAATTTTGGGTCTTAAAATTATGATATAAGGATTTATTTTTGTTGATTATTTGTGTATTTTTTTACCCATTTTCGCGGCTTGTTTTAAAGTGTCACATCTATCGAGTCCCAATGTTATTTGTTGTTGTTTAGTGTTGTAGTTTAACAACCCTTGTTAAAGTTTCGTGTTGTAACTGCACTGTACAACTGATTTCATTGCAATTTTCTACAAACTATTTCTTAAAAGTGGTAATGTTAACAACAGCTGCTTCATCAATGGGTCAGCTTGACCGGGGAGTGCACGAGCTCAGGAAATGGCTGCGAGAACTGGACATAATTAGACATGTGGGTTTCTTCGTAACTGAGGTGTCGGTCGGTGCATCCCCTTTCCATTGCTTAATTTTCGTGATTAATATTTAACTAACTAATTATTCTTCGATAGTATCTTTTTGAAATAATTCGAAGCAAAAGACATTTAGCAGTCGCACAAGATCACAAGACGATCGTGTGATTTGCTCTGGCGCCCGACATTGTGTCGCCTCAACGCAAATGACATTAAGATTCTAACCACTTAAAATATTTTTATTCCTTCTAGCTATGCAGTATTTCTTGATCATATTACAGACACATCCACAAAATTAAACGAATTATCTATTTTAATTCAGTTCTAATTCGGAACTATATTAACGACAATTCTATCACGAATCTATTCTTCACTTTTTCGGAAAACATTCGGAAATTTCGTTGACAGTGTATCGAGAAAATCACGGATAGATAAAATGGACATATTTGAAGTAGTCTGCCCGAAATTAGGGGCAATATTTAAGGAATCGGAAATTCGAAAATGATGTACTAGGCCTGCTATTAACTCCATAGTGTATTTTTTTATTATATCAGAATAAACACCAGATTCACTCGACCTGTGGACATCCAGACGTAAATTTAAAAAAAATCAAATGGAACTGACATTAAATTGTAATCAATATGAAACTCAATACAAATAAGTTTGTCATTGTCATGTGTCACCGTCACACATTACGTATATTGTACTTATTTGTAGACCAAAGAATACATTGTTTGGTATAATATATTGCGTTTGTTTTGTAAAATTTATAAAGACGAAAGCTCAATAGGGTTATAAGTCTTTAAAAAATATACATAAGCAATTTAAAATAAATGGGGATTCTAGATGATGACGAATCGTACATAACGTAAAATATATTAAAGGTTATCCTTTGATGCATGCTCGCCAGCTTAATAGAATACATCAAAGGAAACAGTCGCATCTCTCGAATATATGTTTCAAAGCTATTGGAAATCCTATATGGAATATATACGCTGCTTGTTAATCCGTGTTGTGTTTCCAAGTTCTTATTCGGTAGACGTTGACAAATATTACAGACTATGAAAAATATTACAGAAGCTAGCTGCTTGTGGGCTTTTCATGCAGTTTTCCCCCCTCCCCCTTAACCAGAAGGAGCTGGAGGAGGAGCTATGCTGTCGCATCTGGGTAGCTGCAGCCAAATACCAACTCGGTGTAGAGGCGGGCCAGGAGGTTGAACTGTGATTATTTAGTGAGTCTTGAGCACGGGCTCAAAGTGGCTAGCCTCTCGTTATTTAATAGAATACATTTTGGGAAGGGTTCACAGGAATTAAACGAGTTGATTTATACACATATGTACATATGCATCTTTTTCTTGTTGCGACCTCCTGTAGCTTAAATAGCTTAACTTGAATGGATTTGGAAGCGTAAGCTATTAATAGATTCGTATTCTTCCCCGGTGTTACACGGTAATACGATTATGTGATAATGTTAAAAATTAAGCAGTTCCTTCTGTTTTTTTTAATTAAGTATTACTTCATATTTTATTATGTTTTGCGCCCGTTGGGGCTGTTTTGTGGAACCAAACCGATTAATTTGTCTCGACCAAGATATTATACTCTAAAGAAATCTAGTGAAGTAACTCTCACCATAAACTCCTTACGATCACCTATCCTTTAATTCATCTACCTGTCCTTCCTTTCAACATCTGTTTGAAGACTCAGTTGTTTAGCAGTAGCGGTGATCACTTAGGCGGAGGCCGCACTGCTACAGCGACGGCGACCAGGCGGCGATTTTGTAAAAACAAACTCACATACTCAGGCATTAACGCTAAACGGCTCGGTTATTTATTTACATTAATATAAAAGATAAGTGCAAAATGCGCCTAGCTCGTATCCAGTAATGTTTTAATACTCATAGATCTTAGACTTAAAACTATTTCCAACTGCTACTCGGAGATATTACAACATATTGTAGATCCATCGGAAAACCTCTGTAAATATGCGTAAATTTATGAATTTAAAATGTGGAGTGCTTTATTTAACATTGTAGTAAAGTGTTATTGGCAACAATGTTAATGTCAGTATTATTCTTGAATCGTACAGTTAAAAATACATTAAAGAAAAATACGTCAACGCGAATATTTTCTCGTGAAACAAAGATGACGTTTTTAATAACTTATTCCGACTCCTAGTTGACATCGTCTCTCGAAAGTGCAGACACTTGTTACAAAACATGAACTGACATTCCGTTTCCCTTTTGTAAATAGCACTTCTTTCATTATTCATTGTTCCCATTTTACTCAAATAACTGGCGCATTTTCGTATTCGTTAACTGAATGTAACTAATAAATAGTAACGAAAAGTAACTTATAAATTTGCATTAAAATTGTGTTAATTTGCATATCTTTAAATATCGTTCCTGTTTTGAATTTTCTGAAACTTGTTTTTGCGATAGCTTAATTGTTTTTTTACTTCTATTATCTTTTTTAAAAATTATTTGTCTGCAGTATTGGCTTGCTTTGATTTGTGATCTTTTCTTAGACCCATCTTAGTATTCTAAATTTCAAGATACTATATTTTCATTTGGCAGTTATTACTATTGAAAATTATTTTAAATATAAATTAAGATTTAAATATTCTTTTAAATTTTTTAAATGTCTAGGTAAGGTTAGTTATAAAGTTATTATAATCATTTTATAACGTAAAGCAGCTAACTAATTTCTACTTAAACAATCATTATACATAAAATGGAGGAGTCGAATTGGGCCTTGTTATTTATCAGTACAAAACAAAGGTATTGCGAGCTAAGCTGCCGGCTTTGTAACGACGGGTGACACAACGATAACCAGTCCCAAACATCCTTTTACCCTCTTTATACACCCGGCATACAATATGAAAAAATTAATATAGACCCGGCGGCATTATATAAAAAGGACAGTATCTTTTTAAAGGATAAATATGGGTGATAATTTTAACATCAGGTAAATCGCTTGCTTGATCCCATTCTGCAAATACCTATCTGGTAGACGTGGTCTTTGAATGGACAAAAATTTTTGTATTATAAAAAAAACAATTTGGTTACAAGACTGTTTTATAAACTGGCTCACTATCTTCGATAAACGATCTTGTTTGGTCGACATCGGGAGTTTAGGCGACCCATCTCTACTACCTGGTAGTCTGTATTACGATGCTTTTCATGGATATTCACACCAGCGGCGTTGCCATCCTTTTCTAGGATAAAGGAGAGTGTAGGTGAGGGAAATAAGAGACTGCGAAGAGATGTCAAGAGAAGATTAGGCCTTTACAACCTCACTTATCTCACGAACCACAACAATTAATGAGAAAGTAATTAATAATGACTAACATGCAGGAATGAATGCAGGCATGAGTAGGCCAGAACGATCCTAATGGTCTGACTGTCGGTAATTCAAGTCCCAGCCAGTTTGTATTATTTTTTTTTCAATGAGTTATTGGTTTTACGAATACAGTATACTCAAACTCATATATATAACAAAAAAAATTGTATTACGCTCACTTTGATTACCAGAATTGCAAACCGACCGTAACCTACATAGTAATATTAGAGCTCACAATTTGGTGTGAAGCCATTGTCAGTATTAAGCCGGGTCACATACAAAGCGTCAAAAGGAATGGATAGATGCTTTCAATAGTTTGGGAGAACCACAAGGCTAAACGTAGTTCAGACAAACAGTGTTCTAATATCTTATATTTATGATTAAATATTTTTCTACATTCATAGAAGTTAGGAATCACTAAACCTAATTCAATTTCTGGATTGTGTTCTATTTTCTCGCCGGGATTTTTAAGACAGGTTTGTACAAAATTTTAATTTGGAATTATTTTATTTGAATCAATGGGATCTGCTTACAAATAAACCGTGCACTGTACAGTTTTATTATTACCCACACAAATGATCACGTTGATATATGTCTTTATATTGCCTTGCTTGGACATAAGTATGTTGCCTTTAGGTGTTTTATATCGTCCACTTACCTACGTGCAAATTTCTGTTTGCAATATCAATTATTTGAAATGTTTTAATCTCCCTGTCTAAATAGTCTACTAGTCTTTAAATCGCTAGCGTGCGTCGTCATGAAATAGTAGTAAAACATTAAGTAAATACTTAAATGTTGTTCTATAAACGGTAATTGGTCTTGAATAAGGAAACATTATGTAGCGGAAACATGTTGATATAAACATTTGTTGCAGACCGACGTAGAACTTCAGGGTCGTTGGATGAGGCAGCGGAAGACAGCAGCGACAACGGCGGCAGCACGCCCAAGAAGAAGACCGCCATCGAAGAGCAGTGGGAGAGATCCGGCGGCTTCGAGCTCACATCCGTCGAGCAGGAGACATACGAAAAATATTTCTACGGCAGCGAACACTGGAACTATTTCACCAATGACGAAGACCTCGGACCGGTTATATTGTCTATTAAGCAAGAGACGTTGAACTCTCGTGACCAATTCAGGTATGTTGAAACTTTTTAAACTTTTGCTTATATAAAAAGAACTCTGCAAACGTAAAAATACAGCTACTTGATAACAAGATAAGAGAGAATAAACTGCAATAATATATTAAATGCCACATTCTATTATAATCTAATCGTTTGATAGCTAAAATCCAGCATTTGAAATTTGAAACATACTGTAGAAATGTATGCTGTACACATTTTTTCTTGCTGGTGGAAATCCGTATTGGTTTTCTTATGCTGCTCTATGGGAGATTTACAACCATTAAAATTTCTACATACTTAAGAAGAAAGATTTGATTTCAGACATCCACCACAGGTATGTCTTATTAAAGATAATTGAATTTGATCGAATAGCACGGATCAAATTCCCAGGGGATGGAATTTAATCAAACGATTGTTATTAAACGAATGTTCCATTATTATGTCTGGCAACACGAGCCTAACAGCATTAAACATCGATGACATGAACAGAATACCTGAAAAGACTACTGTACTGTCGAGCACAACTTAATTTTGACTAAACAACTACCAGGAGTAGGAAAGAATTACAATAATATTTCGTTTTGTAATTCCCGCAATTTATTTTAGGTCTTTTTGTATGATAACCGTCTTGAAATAATTTCTAACACAATAATGTCGAGAGATTATGCGGCAGAGATAGAGTTCGGGCCCGCAACAACAAAGTCTGTTGCACGAATGAGCCGGCTTAAGCTAGAAGTATGTTTCTGCTCATCTGATGAGTTACAGTGATGCCACAGACCTAATTCCATTCCTCCTTCCCCTTCCTGCCCTTTGGATAAGAGAATTTGACGGGAGAGGGGGGGGGGCAATGGATAGGAAAAATAATTATTTCTTTTTCCTATCCTTCGCCTACCTTATTTTTGTTTGTTCTCTGTCAATTAAAGGACTCCTACTCCGAATTTAAAATAGTGTCTTCTTCGACCTTTTGAATGCGGGCTGTTTGTAAACACACCTACAACAGATGTATGTTAGATAAGGTACGTAAGGACATGGTGACAGATGATGATGATAATTTGTCCAAAGATTTAAGCAACGACATCGATAACAAAGACTGAAAAATGAAGTAAGAAAATTTTAATTACTCAAGAGTCAATCTTGGAAACCAAGTCCTTTATTTACAACTATAAAATGGCCGCGGAAAAATGCGGCATCGGTCGTCGCTCCCTCGTCGTGAGCTCTGAGAATTCAATTAGCATAATGTAATGGTGACCAGCTGTAAAGTTTACTGGCACTTAACTCAACTCCTCTTTCTGTCGCACTGACTGACGGTGTTCATTTCCTTTGCTTGATTTATTTGTTTGATAACGCTCGAATAACGGAAAAGTGTTTTGATATTTTCTCATATATTTTTATTCCATGTTAGCAAAAATAAATTAAGCAAACATTGATGACGGTAGGACTCGCTCTTTATGGTTAAAAGCGGGAAAGCTGCGACAAGCGACTCCTCTGCAAAAAAAGGAACACGCGACTGCCAATCAATATTTATCAAATTATATATCAATAGCAAATTAAAACAGTTACAAAAGTTGTGAGCTTTTGTGTGAATAAGAAGAAAAGCAAATGAGGTACAGGGAGGAGAGAGGGCAGAATAAATAAACAGTTCCATTTACTCTTGTGCATGGGCGTACCCAGGAGGGGCATGGGGCAGCTGCCCCCAGATGTTGTATGCCGACATACCTACTGTTGTCGGTAGAAGTGGTAGAGGCACCTTATAAGTTTCTTTACAGTATATTATGCGTTAACTTAAAAAAAACCAGTCCAAGTCAAGTTGCATTCATGCGATGCCGCCGCCGCGCCAGCGATAGACGAAAATCGCCGAATTTTCGTTTATGTACATATATTACGGGGATGGTATGGGGATTCTTTCACGAGAGACGTCATAAGCCGTTTTGCTGAAGATCCTCGAAGATTAATTTTAAAATAGATGTCTAATTATATTAATTAAATGAATTTATATGAATAAAATAAATACATATTTTTATATATCTCCTGGAGATCCACAGCCTATGATGCAAAGCTGCACATCGATCTCCCGTTGGCGTAAATGTCGTAGGTTATGCAGACGACACCCGGCTGATAACCATTTAGGAAACCTTCGAGAGGGCCAAAGAATTAGCCGAGATCGGGTTGGAAATTGCAAAAATTCACTACCTAGGCTTAAAAATTTCAAAATTGCAAAACCGGGGCATTGTGGCACATGTGTGGGTGGTTTCGAGGCACACTTCAAGCGCCTAGTCCCCCGGATGGAGAGAGTAGCGGTTGCATTGCTCTATTGCCCAATTTCGGAGAACCAAGGAAAGAAGTTCGCCGCTTCTATGCGGGCATTGTACGATCCGTAGCCCTATACGGGGTACTTTTTGGACTAAGAGAGTGGCTGTCCGCTACTGCGGGGCCAAGATTGACAGCGTGCAGCGATGCTGTACGAGTCGTTCGAGGTTACCGCACATTCTCCTTCCAGGCAGCATCCAGTCTCAGCACGATTCCCACCCTTTGTTATACTGATGGATATGGACGCTAGGGTGTATGACCGGATTCGTATTCTTCGCCAAAGGGGCGGAGGCGAACCGGGCAAGGTGGTCAAAAAGCAGGAACTACAATTCGCTTTTTCGACGTTGCGTGGCTCGCTGAAGAACGCATTGATGCGCAAATCGCATGCGCACAAACGCGTTATCCAAGCAGTCCTGCCAGTTTTTCAAGTCCGGATCACTTCGGCGGAAACCAGGATTGTGCCCCGCATACGCTGGCGCAGTGGCCGGCGTGGGAACCGGAACGAATATTTCTGACTCGGCAGATTGGACGGGATATATCCTTACCAGCCGTTCGGTAATGCAGAGGGGAATTTCAGAGTGAAGAGGCGTAACATCATTTTGTGAAATCGTGATGGTTAAAAAGGAGGCCGCTGGTTAGACTTGGGAGAGGACAGATCCCGCTCAGAGATGTCGCTGCCATGGTCCAGCTGCGTCTCGTCACTACCGATCAGCAAACAGTGCTCCCCTTTCGCGAATGGGGATTTCAGAGTATGACATAGAGTGGCCCACAGGAGTTTGAGGCTAAGAGATGGGCAAAACGTATGAGACGCCACGGTCGGGTCTCAAACGGAGATCCCGTGGCCTCTTATCATCGCTGTTGGCAATCACCGTAGGATTTTGATCGATGCAAGCCCGAAGTAACTCGTTTCACCTACCACCCACGATAAAAAAGGAACTCTGTTGGGTGTTTACCCTGGTCTGCATCACTACATATTCCTACTGCTTCGTAGGTATGTAGGTGTTGTGCGTAGGGTAAAACACAGTGGGGACAGGGCTTAAAAAAAATCTCAATGGGTCTCAATCCCTGGGCCAAAAGCTGGGTACGCCCATGCTCTTATGTTCTGTAAGGTTGTGGTATTGCGTCGGTCGAGGCTTAAACGTGATGAAGCTTACAACAACATACGTTGCATGAATCTGGGCCGGCTTGATCGGTGAAATACTACGACGTCACAGAAGCCGTACCTAAAGTGGAAGTATTTTGCAATTCGTCTTATGAGTGAGTGAATATCCTCTATAAGTGGGAGTGGCCATCACCAGTATATTTTTTGTGACACATAATGGTAACAAGTTAAAAAAAAAACTAAAATAAAATTCTTAGTTCAAATTTCTGATTTTAATTATTTGATCGGAACTCTTTATGTGGATAAATATATTTTGCTAGATTATGACAAGTATTTACGATGTTTCTAAATTTGCTCTATATTTTTGATTCATTTACGTTATGCGAGTTTACTAAGTCCATTTCGGTCCACTGGGAGTTCGCGTTTAAATCACCAAGGAACGCAGTGTGAGCTATTAACAACTGCTCTGCAAATTCCTAATGCTGGTGCCGTGTTGCCTTTGGGGAAATATTTGTATGTAGGAAATTATTATCACAGTAGGCATTATACATATTATTTTAGATTCAATAATCTTTTTGGTAATTATGATTTAGTCGTAGACAATCACTTTGATCACCATGAAAACTTCAACGGTAAACTCCCTTGCAGGGAAAATAAAGACAGATGGGTACCACTTTTTTATTCTTACAATGCAATTGCAAGAATAAATGCATATATATAAATAAATGCAAAACAATTGCAATGTATTAATGTATTTAGAACTTTCAAATATCGAAGTAAGACCGTAATTGATGAAGAACGCTTTTAGACGTCCGTTTTTTTTCGTCGGATGTCGGATGGTGATGGTGTAGGGTTTGCAATTATTGTGTGTACGTGTACATGCACCGGATACCGCTCCGGCGAACAATTTACACCGTATGTACCGCAACCTATTATTGACGGTCCGTCGTCCGGTAAAAATTACAATTAACTAACTGTGCACATTTAATTTCACATCAAGCACTAAAAAAATATTACCTTAAAATTGATGATAAAAAAAGCTTAGTAACAAGTTTGAACTTAAAACAAGAAGCCATGTCGAACTCTGATTAGTTCTAATGCCAACTCGCAGAAAATACATTTATAACGAAGTGTACGTGTTTTATTTTAATGTGCCTTATAAACCCCGACACTTTGGGCCTACGAGGGCGTCACATTTGTGAAAATGAATAAATAATGTCGATATAACTGGCGGAAAGCTATCGGAAGACGTGAAGAGAGATATGTAGGTATAGAGTACAGATGCAATGTTTGAATTTCGGCTTAAGCGAACTTTCGTGTATGTGGAATTAGGGATGCGTCCAATATCGATACCCACGGTATGGAACATGGAAGATATTGTTGATGTGCCAATGTATGCATATATGTTTTATCGTCGATATTTTCTGATATTTAGCCCTTTCAAAATTAAGTTCCACATATACAAGCTTGTGAGTTCGCAGAATACTTATTCTTCAATGTTTTTTAACCAGTGAAAACGCAGTTTGTTTAAACTACGATCAAAGTAGTCTATTGTTTACAAAAAAAATCGTATTTGAATTCCGGAAACGTTTTGTTGAATACCGCCATTTTCATTACAATCTGTCATAGGAAAAGTGAAGTGCGCTAAGACGACGGGGGAATTTAATTAAGACCAATGTACAATAAAAGTTTTTGAATTGAATATTAAGCGTGAACACTCATTCGGTATTTATTGAAGTATAAAACCTTCGGTTACAGTTTGCAACCGGATCTAACAATAAATAATTTAGTGAAACCTGAACTCGGACTTTCTGATTTAAATAATACAAAATTCTTTAGATTTCATAAATGTAAGATGTAAGATTAGCGCATAATTAATTGTATAGAGTTATAGTATAGAGTATAAAAAAAATCTATAGCCAGGAAAAGCCACTTAAAGATTTATTGAAGCGTTGTATCAATAAACTAGCTTACACCGCCCTCTGTAAAAACCTAGAGAAGTAATAGAACTTGACTGACCAAATTTCATCATGATCTGTTAAGTAGTTTCGGAGTTTATCCCACAAACATCTTAACTATATATATATATATAAATATTGACAGGCTTACATATCTGCGAAAGTCAATTCGTTTTTAAAATTAAATTTTCATTAGAATTCAAATCCAGAAACGGTAATACAAGTTTGTTTTAAAACAACAAAAAATATTTCTGTTAAGTTCAGAGATTTTAACATTTCACAGTATTTATGAATGAGGCGCTTTAAATTTGATAAGCTGTTGATCTGTGCTATCGTTCGTCATCGCGGTCCTTAAAAATATAAAAAAATTTACGACAAATGAGACCTGAAACCTTAACCCACTATTACTACTTTTAGTCCAACCGCCATTGGTAACGTTGGTATAAATATTTATTTTTACATCTAATTACAAATTAAACTTTAATAGTACCGCATCACGAATGTAATAGATAAATAACAATACCAAATAAAACATACCATTAGAAGACCATAAGATTATCTGAACATATTAGTAGGGCGACTTCATCAGGAGTAAAGCCCACAGGCGTGAAGTGCTTTTCTGCGTTTTGACTGATGAGGGAGGGCCGGAGACCTGAGTATTTTTCCCTTCCTATCCCTTTTTAATAAAAGGATGGGAACTGGAAATGGACTTGACGGGGGAGGGGGTGGATACAAAAAGGAAATATCCTTTTTTTATACCTTCCTCTATCCATTAAAAGTAGGCGACGTATCTAGATCTCATTAGCTTGTTGCAGATACGTTGGGTAGTACATGCTAATGGGTAGCGGTCACTTGATATCGGGTGAAGCTCGTTTGCCATCTCCTGGTAAAAGAAATAATGATCGATCTCAGTACCTCCGTGACCTTACGAGGCTAAAAGTGAAAGGCGAATTATAACTCAAGCCACAGATTTTTTCTTGGTCACGGAACATACGTTCTGATTTTATAACTAAGCAACGCGCAAATTAGAAGACTTACAATAAACTAATTCGTCAATTCAATGCATTTGATTCTTTAATTTAATAAAGAAAAACAGACCTATAGTTACTGATTCACACTTGGCCTACTTGGCGTGACTATTTGACCGTGGCCCATTTCGCCACGACCTCATTTGTGATCCGCTCTCCGAAGTGTATACATAGACCTGTTACATAATTAGTGTAACCCTTTTACACGGCGCTGTTAAATTGAATGTAAACGAAAAGCCCGCCTCGCTTTAGTGGATGCCGTTTCAATTAGACTAATTTAATACCCATCAATCTATCACGTGCTCTCCGAAAAGTTGTTTTATTACTCGATGCTATACGTTGCACCTTCTGTAAATACGTATATCAGCTTTGTTCTTAAGCCGATATTACTAAAGCATAGAAGCCTTCAATTATAAATAAATTTATAATTAATAATAATAGTAATAACTGAAATAAAAACCTGATAAAAAGATATTGTCAATATTATCTCTTCTTGATATATATTTACTCCACGTAAGAAAATAGTATAGCAAGACATTCGTATTTCTTATGATGTACAATATCACTTATCGAAGACTGTAGATAATTAAGTATTAAGATTCATCTTGTTCAAAATTAAAGCGAAGTCATACGAATATCGTAATATAAGAGTACTTCTATTGTATTAAAACAAATCGTCTGCTAGGAATTACTGACACATACTCGTTTTGTGTTCGGAATTAACATAGAGCGTAGCCCCAATCATCTTATAATGTCTTCCCAGAATTTACATTAAAAGAACCTAATAGTGAGCCCTAGAGTATAGTCAGCAGGTTGCTTCTTAGAGACTACTTACTTGTAAATGAACAAAGTACCAGGTAAACGTAAAAAATTATAATTAAAAAATGATAGATTTTGATCACAGATCATATATTACAGTATATATACATATAGTACAGCTAAAAGACATTTTTAACTTGAGTTAGGTGTCTATCAAATCTCATCACAAAGATAATGACAACTTCTTTGCCTGCAACAGCTGCCATTTCTGCACAGCTTAACAACAGTTGTGATCATATTTTAAAAACAGCGATTGGTCTTCCAAAGTACATTCTAAGAGCTATATCTTACTAGGACGCCATGGCGCTGCAATTTATAGCTTTGCGTCACTCAATCGCTACCTCTAGCCGGATTTGTGTCTCTGGCTACGTCACAATGGCGTGTTAGTGTGGCAAAGGTCTAAAGGCTTATCAAGCAATTATCTTTACAGAATTCTGGTGCGTGCTATAAGCTACACGGTGCACGGGCTGATTCCGGCGTCTTGCGTGTTCGCGGACCGCTACAACCGCGAGGAGGTGGTGCGCTCGCTGGGCAAGGAGGTCAACATCAACCCGCCGCTCATGCTCGGCCAGCTACCCGACACGCCCGAGGAACTGCTCAAGCTCGACCAGGTAAGTTTACTGAGAAACAAAAAAAAGCTTGCAAGCGTCCTACGACACATTTTAAATACAGTGTTTATTTTTACGTAGGCCTGGCAAACGAGTGACTATTTCTTGAGTTTGGTTTTAAAGTAAATCTTTATAAAACATGGGTTATTAAGCATACAAATGTGTAACAGTGGTAGAGCCCGCAACAACAACATCTGTTGCACGAATTGGCTGGCTCGACCGGTGGAATACCACGACCTCACAGAAAACAGGCGCGAAGTAGAAGTACTCTGCGTTTCGTCTGATGAGTGAGGTGCTGGAGGCCTAATTTCAGTCCTCTTCCCCTTTCCACCCTTTCCACATAAGGATAGGATGGGAAAAGGAAGAGGATTGCACGGGGAGGGGGTTTATGGGGAAAAGGAGATATCCTTTTTCCTGTCTATGCCCTCCATTGAAGGTAGGCAACGCATCTGCAACACATTTGCCTGTTGCGGGTGTCTATGGGCAGCGTTTACTTAACATCAGGTGATCCGCATGCTCGTTTGCCACCAACTCACATAAAAAAATGACAAGTGTTAAGAATTAAAAAGTTACAATGGTAGAGCGAGTATTCTACGTTTCGTCTGACGAGTGAGGTGCCGGAGTCCTAATTCTCGTTTTCTCCCCCTTCCTACCCTGTTCTTATAAGTAAAGGATGTGAAGTGGAAGAAAGCTTGACGGTGGAGGGGATGTACATATAGGAATTGTAAATAACGCATCTGCAACTCATTAGTTAGTTGCAGATGTCTATGGGTAGCGATCACTTGATATCGGGTGAACCGCTTGCTCGTTTGCCACCTAGTACTATAAAAAATAATAATAAGAAAAAATAGCTGGAGGAAAACAAACGTATATTTGAAGAAGTCGAGTCTTGCTTACGTACCTTATTATACCGTACTTTACGTTAAAATCGTTTTTCACTTGTAATATCTTAACAATCTTTTTTATTCAACTCGGTAAAATCACTCCGCTTAAGAGCCTCGTAACCGCAGATTTACGCTCATTTCATTTCGAGAGCTTGAATATTTAATTTTAATTGCGGTATAATTGGCTATGTGTAAGCACGAAAAGAAAGAGTAAGTTTGCCAATCCAACGAAATCCCCCGTCTTATCTCATTAAACATTCGGGAGAAAACTTAGGGATAACGAGTAAATTAGCAATGAGACCTCTCCCGGCTCCGGTGCGATTGTTTTTTCAGTTCCCCAATTACGAATAAACGATGCCGCCGCTCACACTCGTGAAACATTAATGAGTACCATTAGTCGCAAGCTGGGCGGGCCCTCTCTACCTCCAGGCCCGCTCTCCTCACCCAAACACTCCCATCCTATAGCTTGCAACTAACCACGGTAATGAACTAATGACAAGTTAGATACGAAATTACTCCCGAGACAAGAACTTTGCACTTTCGGAGATCTACTGAGTAACGTGTCTCAGTGAATACTTAAATTGTTACTATTTGCTTACTAACATAGATCGTAGGTTTAATTTAGAATCGGTATATTTCAGCTCTGTACTCAATCGCTCAATTAGTGATCTAAGCAACGAGACCAGAGAGACTATTAGCTAATAAAAAATGCAAGTACCCTACTGCTAATAGAAAAACGGTGATATGCAAATTTATATTCAAACCTTTTCAAACAAATTTATGTTTTCTTATGCATTATGATTGTTAATTTTATTAAGTTACGATTCAAAAGAGATATTTCAACCAGAAATGCCCTCGCAATGTTCAGAAAATTTAAGTAAGCATAAGATCATTTTTTTTTATTCTGTTTCTATTTATCTATAAGCTAGACATTTATCAACCAATTTCTAAATTAGTTTTGAACAACAGCGTGTATTGTAATAGAGCATTTGATATAAAGATAATTGACACAATGGCTGCGTACAATGTTAATCCAACATGAATATTCAAAATCCTTTCTGTTTAACCGAACGTGAATGTAATTCAACGAATGAGTTTTCCATTTTGGTCGTCAACAACGCGACTTTCAATAAACGTAATATGCTCTCCCCAAAATGTTTCTAGCTCATTTTGCTCGAGCACGCGAATTTAGCAAAACATCTAGTACATTATAAGGGCTATTTTTGCAAAGCATCATAATAGAGCCAGGTTTGTTCGATCCGGTGGGCTGCCAATCTTTATTAGGTAACATCAGAGGTACGAATATAAGTCGGAATTTTGTCGAGAGTACGTAGCGTCCGTCCTTTGCATTTTGTATTCGTTGTTACGTTGGATTTCATGAATACGGCGCCGACTCACGTGTGAGCTAATCCGAGGAAATGGAATTGAATTAAAAAAAACGTTTTCAATGAACAAACAGACTTGACAATGCTAGCATTAAATATAAAAGCTTTGTAACCCATGTACTGTATCATTTTTTACATTGTCGTATAAGATAAAACCACTGTTCTATATATGTTTAAGTTAAATTAAAAGACCACTTGATGTTTTATAGGTTGATGAATTAAACTTATTAAAGAATAATGGCATCGTTAACTGAAAAATTAAGTTTCGCGGAAAATTAGAACATTTAAGAAAACCTAACGACTTCTTAAAATTCGGGTTTGTCAATTCGAGCGTTCAATTAATGTGAATTTAGCAGACAGCTGTTTTGTTATTTTAGATAAATTAAAAATGTAAATATACGGCTTGTGTAACCGCGGGGCACAGCTTTTAATAAAAAAATAAACATCCTGCTCTCGGAAGAAAGGACAGGGTATATAACCCTCTATTATTCCTATTAGACACCCATTTTCGAATAGGGCAAAGGAATCTCGCGTCTTAGAGTAAGAGCAATATACCAATTATGTGTGATTGTGCAGATTACTTTTATCAGGCGCTAAATAACTAATTAAGTGTAAATTAGTAAATATTTATTATGAAAGATGTTTTAAATTCTTACATCAAAACACACATGACTGATCATTTAAAGGATAATCCATTTTATAATACAAAAGTATCGATTGACAATTAATAGCATATTTAAAATTAGTAATAAGTGATAATGTGATATGTAACATTATTGTATATAAATAGTACAGTATAGTACATATAAAATTTATGCAGCCACTTTGCAACAAAAATGCGTCGCGTCACTATTATTTCATTTATCATTTTAACATGTTCGAACAACCGAAGCATACCTTATATAATTCTCTCTAAATGCTGATATTTTCTTTCGTTAAACTAATTCCAATGATGTCAATAAATAACTACGTATATCCAATTTCTTTAATCGATCGTGCCGTTGTTTAATGGCAACACACACTTGTCTCTGTTTACTCGTGAATCTATTCAGTACCTTAGATGTTTATCCCAATTGAAACTTAATAGTGTGGATGTAGGTTACATTTTCCTTTGTCTACGCTGGCAACAATGTGATGTTATCGATACATAGGTACTCCGATAATACATTAAAGGGTCCAACGAAAATATTATCTGAACTATCTTCACGCCGTAATTCTATTTCTATTCCATATTTTGTGATTTAAATCTTGATTGTAAATACAAGACAACGTTCAATACTTATTAATTAATATCCGTACCGTCTTTGTCCTTCACCTCTTAACAAGATGGATTATGATCAAGTACTAGGTTAATCATTAAAAAGGCCGCTGTGCTTCTTCATGACATTTTTAACTTTGGTATTCGATGACATTTAATAACGTAGTCTACATTATGAAGCGTCTTTTTTGTTGATTCCAATGTCGTAGTTTACATACATAAGCTTAAATTTCATGGAATACCTACGCCGCAATAAACCTTTCTATAGATTTATTACCGAATGAAGAACAAATTAACGTAAATTATCAGAGAATTTAATTACTTTGCGTGAAATTACCGATTCAAAACTTTATGTAAATTTTACTCAAAGTGGATTATTTACATCGAAGCTTAACGTGCCCTCGTCGCTGTCCTAATAAACTTCCACCGAAATATAAATTAAATAAAGTATTAACTTTCGAAAACCGTAGGAAATTTTCCGTGAGTTGAAAGTTTTATATTCTTTACAGATAACATTTGCATAAAAAAATTTAAGCCGTCGAACAAGCTCTCTAACGTATTCAACACTTTTTCCCAGAATTAAAAAGTGATAGGACTCGCAAAGCTCAAACAATCTTTGTTTCTAAATCGGTAGTGGTTCCCAATATTAAATATAAATAACTATATTTTTACCCCGATAATCCAGATCAGGATATAGGGGCAAGTCATCGGTCAACATGCATATCACGACTTAAAGTTGATAGAAATTACATCGAAAGATTTCGATATATAGTATATACGTGCTAATAATAATGGTAGCAAAACTACATCACAATTTGCTATTTATACATTACGTTAATGCACCATCAGCGTGTATAAAACAACATTAACGTTTTAGTGCTCGCGGAGTGTTCCTAATAAAGCAATATAGAAGACATAAAAATCAGTCCTGGGCGCTGGCCTAGGAACACTTTTATGTTTACTTTATTAGACGGAAGGCCGTAAACTGTATTTTCATCAGACGTAACGGGGTTTTGTTTTGGAAATCTACCTACTATTTTAACCATTGTAACTTTGTTATCTAGCGGTCAAGTAAATATCTGGAATTTCAATATCGTGATCTACTAGGCCACTTTGCACTTATGACATTGTTTGGGAGGTCCTTGTAGTTATTATCAGGCCTTATTCCATGTACAGTTCCTCTTTTTCTACGTTGATTGTAGTTCACGGACAGAGGTTGTTATTGAACTTCATGTGAACTGCTCTTCGCCCTCCTCTTTCTGCCTCTCCTGTATGAATATATGGATCCTAAAAAAATACTTTAGGCTAACATTTTTCCCGACAAACTGCAACGTCTTGTCGGACTAAATTCAAACTAAATGTAGTTAATAATATTAAGAGGTCGTAAGAGACGCGCTTTACAGAAACCGGGGGAAGCAGATCATCCGTTCCAGATGCAACCATGATCCTCAGACATGAGGGGCCGACTCTAGTGAGAGAGTATTTAAACCAAAACTAAATAAAACGCGAACAGAAATGTAGTAAGATATTTCGTAAAATTCCATCGAAACATCCTGGTGTTCAGATCTGTCTAAAGTCATAATTTATGCTTAGATTAAGTTATATTTCCGTCATGTTATTCACAGTATATTTTTCTTAAAGTATGTAGACCTGCCTATATCCGCCAATCCAGGTGAATGCCCTTTCCCTTTAAGAAGGGAAAGGGCATCCGCGTTAAGACGCGAAGGGTTCTTGTACTTTATCATCTATCTTCTGCCCTACATAAAAGCTGAATGTTGAGGATATCGGTAGGCAAATAACATCTGGTAACTTTTTATTATAGTAAAATATCAAGTGAGCACTACCCATAGGCATCTGCAAAAAGCTAATTAGTCGCAGATACGTTGTCCTTAATGGACTGATAAAGGGATAAACAAAAAAGGATATTTACTTTTCTTATTCCCTCCCAGGTTCATCTCCCCGTTGCCGTCCTTCCTTTATTAGAAGGGGATGAGAAGGGAAGGGAACTAGAATTAGGCCGCTTGCTCAAATTTTATACTTCGAAAATAGTTATTATCCCGTAACGCCTGAATTTCAACCAAGAACCTTATTCACAGTGGTGGTAAGCTTTTTGTTTCACCTGCATCAAACAATTTAATAAGTATAGACTGTATGTATTTGTATATTGTACAAATGTGACAGCACAATAATTTACCTTCCCTGACTGAAATTTATAATGCCTTAGCTTATTTAGATTTGACTTCTAAGTGGATTCTCATGTCACGGTTATTCTCTTCGCGGAAAATGTATATTAGCTTCGCTGCTCGAAAATTGAAATGTCAACGGTAAATTGATACAGCGTTCGTTACTCACTTTGGTCTGTTTCGTATTTTATAAAATATACGATTTTTAATTGTGATATTTCTATTGACGGGTATTATACTGTATCTAAAAATTGTCGCTCGGGCCCGATTGGTCCGGCAGGGGCTCTAAAATATAATGGATTGAATGTGATTTTGTTCAATGAAATTTTTATTACTTATTATAATTTTGTATAGAATCGTTTTTTGTTTGTCGTCGAAACAAAAATAGTTCGATTTGTTTGGGTGCCTTTTTATAAAAATATATTAATAATTTTTACAGCTCTTCCTTATTACCTTCGAATCCATTGAACTGATGTACTTTTTCATTAATATTCGAAGTTTATAGTGTCAACACTTAATTAATAATGTGCTTTAGATGTTTTTCTCGAATCCGCTAAACTATTTCTATACATATAATAAAACTGTAACTAGTCGCTGTCTGTACGTGGAAGATATTGGAAAAAAACAATTATTGAGGGTCTTTATAAATATAATAAAACCTAGAACAATGATTATTATAATTTTTGTCTGTGTCTGACACCATTTGTACCATTGTTACCATAGTAACAGCTATATTTGGTAACGCAGGACTTACACGTGTGTAGACGATTTTAGAAATTATGTATGAATTATTTTGTAATATGTTTTGTTAGGTTAGGTTAGTAGTTTATTATTCCCGAGGAGTTGGCGTTATACAGGCGAGTTGAAACAATTATATATATATGATTGTTAAACTCTGCTATGGCCACACTGTGTTGACCCCACATACGCGGGAACAGGGCAGAGAGATGATAATGCGGTCAGGGTAGTATTTAAGCAGTTAAAATCATTTCGTTTAAGTAAAAATGCAGGGCGGGTGAAATCAACTAAGCGCATGTTATTACATCACAATTTATCGGCCGTTGGAGACAAGACGCTGCGCCGTGATACCTGAGATGGGGAAAATAATAAACGACCGAAGCTCCAAAGCTCGCGAAAACCATAGTGATGTACCCATATTCAAACAATAACAACATATTAATGATTTACGAAAAAGGTCGATTGAAATCGAATGTCACCAAAATGCTCGAAGCCGACAAAAATGTATGCGTAAATTAAATAAAGTAATTTTATCTTCGGAAAAGGAAATCCTTAGCTACCAGACCTAGGTTAAGGCCTAAATATTATGTATGTAAAAACAATATAAAGGTCTCAAATACAAGAGCACATCTATGTTACAAATAAAATATTTTTAAACGCTTTTTTCTATTTTATTTTACTATTTATAGAGTTTATATTACTTTTCAACGACGAAAAAACGCGTTCACTTGCTTTTTTTCGTCGTCCAACTACCACCTTTATTCACTTTGATTTTGCTAACATGACGTCGAAATCTTTCCACGCGCATCACTACAGCGTTATGAAGCTGTAACATGTTACAGATTGATTGACGAAGCGATACGAAAATAGATTGCTTTCTAATAAATTAGTTCGCAAGCTATTATTATATGGAACGTGAGGTATGACAACACCAATACTGTTTACGAAAATAGAAGACGGCTATTTTTAGCTGTACAATATGCCAATTTTATTTCTGTATTTAAAATCGAAAAAACTGCCACGTATTTTCAGGGCAAATAGCGATGACAATTTCAGATCTAATTTGGTTCTAAATGTGTTTTTCACTCGACTTTAGCGACCGCCACCCATAGGCATCTGCAATAAGGTAATAAGTTGCACATGCTTTGCCTACCTTTAATGGACAGAGTTTCCTTTTCTTATTCATCCCTACTCCAATCCATTTCCCATCCTCTCCTTATTAGAATTGTATGGAAAGATGAAAAGGAGTATAATTAGGGCTTTATTGTGATTAAGCCTGTATACAGTTTTGTCCAATTAGTTTTGAATATATAAAGATATTAATTATGTATATAGGAATGAGTTTTCAAGAGTTTTATTTTAAAATATACTAAGTAGTTGTAATTTTAACACGAAGCACCCTACGATACAATATCAAAATATCCAAAAGTTTTATACAACTTCTTGACTTAATGCAAGTCGTTTATTTTCTCCAGGTTTTCATAAAATCGGAACTGAAAGTGGGTGTGATCTACGTCAAAGAAAACCAGTACACCGAGGAGGAAATATTGGACAATAATGAGAACTCCCCTATGTTTGAAGAATTCCTTCAAGTATTAGGGGAAAAAGTTCGTTTAAAAGGTGAGCCTACTTGCGTACAAATAATAACACAATAACTAAGGAATTTGAAATTTTATTTCTGCCCCTCTATAAGCTGTAGTGTTCAATAAATAAGTAAATAATATATAAAAATATATTTGTTATTTACCTTCGTAATGATTCACAAAAACCAAAGTTTATTTACTTGCTTTTAAGAAAATGCCGGGGCCTATTTATTCGGCGCCTGCCAGGTTTATAAATTGGTCGGAATAAACTACACTGTCTATAAACCTTTTCCCATCGGAACTTTACCTTAAATATTTAAAAAATGATCAGGGTTAGAACTATCAAGATTAGCCACAAAAAGCAATCATTAGCAATGATTTTGATGATGATTTTTTTACACGTGAGATATAACGATTAGCTGGTTTGAGCAATCAATAAATTTCACTTTAACTAGTTCTATTTGCTAGTACAGATCATGCAAAACGACTAGGAGTCGCTGAATTCTAAATAAAGCCGACGTTAACGTTCGATGATGGTACCTCTGACATATTAGTTATGTTTGCTTCACAAACATGCCCTCGGTTAGTGTAAAGATCCATTTCATGATAGGTTTTTTCGTACTTTTTTTTAATAAATTTAAAACTAGTGTACAGTACGTACACTAGTTGGTATTGAAAGACGAAATTGTATGAATGATTTACATATAGGGTTGTCACACAAAACGTCTTTGATAAATGAAATATATGAAGATATCAATAGAAGAAACGGCAAAACGACCAAACCTTTGATATTCGGATTATTTAACGCTTACTAAAACATGAACAATATTATTTCAGGCTTTGACAAGTACAAAGGTGGCTTGGACACGGTCCACGACCTGACGGGGTTGTACTCCGTGTACACGAACTGGCGCGGCATCGAGATCATGTTCCACGTTTCCACGCTGCTGCCATACGAGCGACACGACCCTCAGAAGTTGCAGAGGAAGCGACACATCGGGAACGATATTGTATGCGTCGTGTTCTTAGAGGCGGATAACACCGCGTTCTCCCCGGCTTGCATCAAGAGTCACTTCCTACACACATTTATATTAGGTAATTGTACAATGATTCGGCGACGGTGGAAGATAATTTAAAATAAACAATTTGAGGTTGGAACGAGATTCTATTCAATTAGCGATTACAAATGGCGAAAGATGTCCTAGGCATGGAAGATAGATATGGAGATATATATGGGTAGCCCTCTCCTAGACGCATAGACGATCTTGGGCAACGTTTGAATAAGGGGAGGTGAATTTTATTTGAAAATTATAGTGGAAGACCTGTCCAGTTATGGTGTGGTTGCAAACGTAGTATATACATGTTGATGTTATAAAATATTTCTTGGAACTTGTAATTACATATTTTTCATTTAATCACAATGCGACATATAATTTATAAAATTTTAATGGATGAGTTACGTTATTAATTGACTGACGCTTAAGCTTACGTACGGTTGCAGACACTTAGTGTCTTTATAAATTCCAAATTTCTTCACTTTCTTCACTTCACAGAAAAATAATGCAACGTGTAAAGGATTCTGAAAATAACCCTATTAGAAACACAAAAGACTATACAGGAAGGAAGTGTGAAATGTGTACTTCAGTGGCTTTAAATTTTATTTCCCGCAGTTAGAGTATCCGCTAAAATCAAGAGGCGCCCAACGAGATATGAAGTGTCCGTTGTAACTCGAGATGAAGTCGGCGCGTACAAGCCCTATTTGTGGGAGCAGAGTGTGTTTGACAAAGGCCCTATGTTCAGGTTCGTATTTACGCTATTATATTTATAAATAGCACTTCATATTAATTATGTACACTTTTATATTGGGTATTATCTTTTTGTGGTAAGGATAAAAACGGTAATTTTATTCAATCCAATCGACAAGTAAGTCACATGTTTAGGATGAATTACCGATTCAGCCCAAAATGGAAGAATATGACATGAATGACATTCTAGAATGGCCACTGCCGTAGCGTTGGGACTCTCTTAGGATTCATCGACAGCCTGATCAAAGTTACCAAATTACCATTAGTAAATTGGTAACTTTTATCAGGCTGTGATCGATCGATTGAGATGTGATGTCGATTGTACTATGGTCTGGATATACATATAGTTCAATAAGCCTTCACATATATGAATACATATGAATAGTCCCATATGACTATCCTGGATCAAATCCATTTGATACGTCCTCAAAACTTATTTCGTAAATTGTGTGTGAATGCCTTCGAGTATAATAACCTTTTTTTCATTTGAATTGAACCAATCATATCGGTAATCGGTAATTTACCGATGCCGTGGTAGGAATTATGTTAGTGAGAGAAACCTAATTAATTAAGAGATAATTATAAGAAAACATAAAAATAAACTCCTTTTTAGGGAATGGCTGCTAACGAAGATTGTAAACGGCGAGCGCGCGTCGTACTCCGCGCCGAAGTTTGCCCGAATGCAGGAGAGAACACGCAGTCAGATGTTGGAGGACATCGTCGCCAACCTGCAGAATCACGCAGAAACTGGACAAATACCCAAACCTTATAGGAGAGGTTAGTTCGATTTTTTTTATAATTAATAAAGTAGCGTGTGACCATAATCCCACCTGATGTTACATAGTAATGTGGTCGAAATGTTTGTGCTGTAGTACATAGTGAATCAACAGTTTTAAGCACTTCTATTATATGCTTAGCTGAAAGTCCGCTATCGGCGATGAATTTTCGTTTTTACATATTTGAAATTATTCAAACGTTTCTAATTAAAAATACGGAAATTTGATAAGGTAATTGCTCGGTGCTCGGCTTTGAGATGGGCTCATCGCGCTTGATGCCTAATAAGCTTAGTACTAAAGAGGTGAACTGGAAATAGGGTAATATCTACGTGTATCGACTATATACGAAAAACCTTACATATTACTTTGACTTTCTTCAATTAATTTCTAGTGATTTTAGAATGTCTTTGTATGAGTTTGGCTGTCAAGACCCATTTTATCAAACATAGTAGTCTTCAATCGTTTTAAGTTTACTTTATCTTAAGCTGTAATTTTAAAAATTAACAATCTTAGTCTTATCACTATTTCTTTTTAACTGCAGGTTCATGGCGGCCAATAGGTCATATGCGACCTTCGTCTCCCCTCCTAGACTCAGTCAGAGACCAGTTCGAGGACTACGACCAGCTGGCAAAAGACTTTACCCGCGTGTTCCTCAACAACGAGCTGAATATAGCGCAGAACGCTCAGCTCTTTGACGTCGTATTTCTCGTGGGCCAGTCAAAGCAAAAGACCAAGTTTATCGGAGTTCGTGCTATACTGGGCGTGAGAAGTCGGTAAGTTAATACGGCAATTCTCTTTACATTATTTATTTTAGAGAAAACGTATGAATCATCAAAATCCTTTTCCTGCATATTCAGTTTTACGTAGCAAAGGACAAGGCTGGTACAGTCCAGACTTGCAGTCCAAGCAATACCCTCGAGATCATTCCGTTGTACGTCAACACAAACTTGACCGTCAACATTGACACATTAACGGCGACTTACGCAATGCTTCAACCTAATTTGGAATTACGATTTATACAGTGTTGTCCCCAGATTTATCTCGGCAACCCATTTGTGATTTACCAATGTACATATTATCATTACTGAAACATTCGTGAGACATTACTGACAAACTTTTTATAAGAACGGCTTTACTCACATTCACGTTTTTATGGTATTTACGGTACACACTACCGTACGAGGTGGGACGCGGCCGCGAATTAATTCCACTCACCCTGAAGAAGGATCTCCGACAGGTCCGAAACTTGTCGGTACAAAAATACCGTAAAAACGCTAACGTGAGTAAAGCCGTTCTTATAAGAAGTACATATTATCATTATTATCTAACGTATAATCGACCTAGATGAAATAACAGATGAGGGTATCAATTTATTATGCCATATCTAATACTACAACAGATGATATTTAACAAAAGTAAACCTTAAACTCAACTAACATTCTACGTCACTTTCCATTCCAGCGTGTTCCAGGAGATGTTGTACGGTATACAAACAGGGTTCGGGTCACCGCAAGTACCGGTAGCGGAGCTTCTGGCCCGGCCAGCGCCGACCCTGCTGTCGCCGACGCCCGCGCGACAGAAGAGCAGCAACTTCCTACAAGTCCCTGATATTGAATCGCCTAGGTGACATATAGTCAAGTATATAATTTGGTCCGAGCTGGATGGATAGCAGTTTTTCATATAATTGAAAGAGACTTTGGTTTCCGTTTGATTGCTATTAATTTGACCAAACACCTTCTCTATGTAAATGTTTCAATAATAATTTTTTTTTCATAAATTATCGATTATCCAAATCGAATCTGATTTTGTACTTTTTAATTACAAATCCAGTAATAAATTACAAGGAATTCATAAACAAAGACCATATTCTTGGAAGAGTTCGCTGACATTAAAAGTGCCAGATGCTTAATTATCCTAAACAAACATGGCTAAAAAGTATTTTTAAATCTTTGCAGGAGTTATCATTTTGATCAAGTATGCGCGCGCATACTTGTGTGACGTGCCATGTTGAATTATTATATATTTTTTTATTTTCCTTCCAATTAATAATTAAAATATATTATATGTTTGTAAACGCTTGAACTATCGTATATTGATCATACATACATTTGTGAATTTAAAAATGAACATGAAAATGTATTAAGTAATTTGACAACTAGATTACAAGTCTTTATTAAATTTATGTGACAATAACATAAATGCAAATACTTTTATTATAATAGGCGTTCCTATGAAAAAACATCATATAATTTCGCTTTTAGATCACTTTTTTTTTAATATCTACTCAACAATGGCAACAGTATAATAAAAAAATACAAAATATTCGCAGACCTAAAAGCGTGCCAAGTTCTCCGATGGTTAAGCGTGCGTTTTCCCGATTGGGCACCATCACGGCGGGCTGGGGGCGGTCCATAAGGAAGCAGCACTCTCAGCTCAACGCCGATGACAAGAAGAAGTGGGCCAGCTCGCAGGATTGCTCCAGTAAGTATCCAGTAACGTATTCGCAGAACTAATTGCGAGCCAAGTTCTTCAAAGGTGAAGTGCATCTTGCCGCTGCGGGACACCAACACGTCGGGCTGCATGCAGTCCAGAAGTGAGCAGCACTCGCTGCTTAACGCCGACGTCTAAGAGAAGTGGGTCAGCACATAGGATTGCTCGACATAGGACATTTAGTACCTACATACACATAGATTCATGCTAATCGTTAATCCAGCAAATATTGATAATAGATCGGTCACACTAAAATCCATTCACATTATGTTATAAGGTCATTTGTCAATAGAAGTGTAGATAAACGATTTAAAAAAAACACCCACCTCTGCTCTTGGCAGTCGTCCATTGCAGTGGATGCGCGAAATGACGCCGTCAGGGACGAAAACAAGCATTTACATTTTTACAATTGTCCAACGCATGTTGGTATTCCAAGACATAATAAATGACGCCTAATCCTAATTTACGACAATCTAGAACCCAGTTTATAACGGAAGTATGTTCAACGATAATATAATTTGAATTCTATCTCAAATATCCAAAGTGACGAGCATTAATATAGTTTCAGCTAGTAAATATACTTACGTAGTAAAAGACAGTCGATATTCGAATTCCGTCAGGATGGTTTTGGATTTGGTTGATTATCTTCCACAACTCCACGACTTCAGTACTCAGCGCGTTGATGGTATGATTACAACCAACCGGTCTCATTAAGGAAACTATTGAACTAATTGCTGAATGTGGACTGTACGTTTAAATCAAGTGAAAAACGAGTTAAGACATCTGAAAGTACGTATCGGTATCGAGACAATAAGGTTAAAAACCAAACGCCCAATCCTGTACATAACTTTTTTGTTAATAGTATCACAAGTGACGGTAATCTACAATAAAGAACGCAGCCAAAACGTTAAATTTGTCCACAAAAACAAAGCAATTAAATAAGAAATCACCACTTCAATTTCTTATTTGCAGATAAAGAAAGCAAAGATAAGGAAAAAGAAAAGAATGCGGCGTTAGCAGTGCCAAGACTATCGGTGTGCGCTGACGCACAAAAAGTTGACCGCGCCAAACTCGCACAGACTGAGGTGATATTTTCTCCTACATACGGCGTTATTACATCAGTACCGTATTCAGTTTTTACAGTAGAAATAATTTACCTGAGGTACATACATAACATTACCATTACAAGCCTCCAGGTTCAAAAATGACGAAACTTCTTTAATAATGTTCATCCCCTATTTCAACCCCGTTACAATCCTTTCTTCCCATTGAAATGTCCTTTCTCATGCTCTGGACTATCTCTGTACCAAATCTCATTTAAATCGGTTAAGTTGTTTTAGCGTGAAAGAGAAAAGACAGACAGACAGAGTTACTTTCGCATTTATAATTAATATTATAAATGCGAAAGTAACTCTATTAATAATGGGGAAACAAATGAAACAAATTAAAATAAATTAGTAAACAAGTTGACTTGTGACCTAATTTGTCTTTTTAATACATAACTTACGTAATCTTTCTCGCTGTTTTAATAAAGTTATGTTGTCTTTTTTCTCACAAATACTGCACACATTTAATTTATTATTAATCTTCAAATTTCGTACCGTAACGTATTATGAAATTAAAAAAAAATGTTTCTATTTTTTCCCAGTTCTCAATTATAGAATTCGATCCGGACACATTCCGCATTCTGTTGGACTATCTGCACACCGGCAGCTGCCCTCTGACCTGCGCGTCAATACCAGGGCTCATCTGTGCAGCAGAACATTACGACCTGCCTGAACTCCTACAGGCGTGCTTCCACCATGCCAAACAATTTCTTAGGATAGAAGTCGTAAGTAGTCGGGTACACTAATTATTAGATCTTAACGCAGAAGACGTTTACACTAAACCTCAATAAGAGAGCAACAAAATTTAAGCGTTCTAGAGTTCTGTAGTAAGTACCTGACGCAAAGACCCCCAGAAAGGCTTAGAAACTTCGGTTTGAGGTATACGCCCGAGCCCTAAAAGAGGCGGATCTAGACGAGATCGGTAGCTACTAAATGTTACATTTATTGACATAGGAATATAAAAACAGGCAACTTTTATTACGGGATTTCCATTTTGGCCAATGTATTTAATTATTTAATTTTTACGATATAGTTTTTCTTCCCTCACATAGAATAAGATCCGATACCTATATCTGTTTAACTAACTAGCAGCAAACTTTTATTTTGACTGTATTAATCTTTTCACTTACAGTTTCCTTTTTTTTAGGTTTGTACGATGTTAATATCATTGGAGAATTATTACTGGCGTTATACTTCAGCATCGGAGTTGGTCAACATGATTTTGGCCTTTATAGAACAAAGAGCCTACGCTTTATTTCAAACATCTGAATTTCTTAATCTGTCGGAATCAATGGTGCAAATGATCATGTGTCGTAACCTCGAAGTGCCGGAGGTGAGAAAATTTGAAGCTATGCTCAGTTGGGCTAGAAACAAAATCAAATCCAAATCTGCAAACAAGACTGACGCCAAAAATGAATTTAAAACCATTATGGAGAGGTTAGCTAGAGACCTCAAACTTTATAGGATTTCACCTCAGGAATTGATCAAAGTAGTTCTGCCATCGAAGGCAATAAAGAATGAACGTATTTTGGAAACATTGATGTACCAGGCGAATTCGGGGATGTACAGGATCCAAGACAGTTACATCGAGGCGTGTCAGCAGCGCCTGCAGAAACAAGACTCGAGGTTCTCCGAGTTCGAAAGTTTCGACTACGGCATTTAAATTTGATGCTGTGAAGTATATCAGAGTATTAGATATATTATAAAAAGAGATCGGTTCAGGTTCTCCTTATATTACAGTATGTTGACGCCTTCGAAAAGTATCATTGTTACGTATATGAATGTACTATTGTAGAGGTGCGAGAAACATTTGTACACTTCTCGGACACCTATCCTTGTTGTTGTTCATTGATACCTATATATTTTTTACATCTAGCTAGACGTGTTCAGTATAATCAGCTCTATTTTTGGTACCAAAAATATGTACTTAGTCTGGCGAATGCTGTGTTAACCTGAAACTATTTATACCTTACTGTAGCCCTTTCTGTGATCCAATGAAAAAAGTTTTAAAGATAATTCTTTTGGTATTGCTGATAACTGGTTCTTGTAAATTTTAAAAGCGTTCATATTTTAAATGCCAGATTTCTTTTTTAAATTTTATCATATCTGCGAATATTTTGCAAGAAATAATTACATCTATTTTTTAAATATCATGATGTCATTAGTGCGTAAATTTTACTTTGTATACGATATCATGCTCCAATACTCTTGTCGTATAATTTATAAAACACAGCTCCAGCATATATAGAATAATTTAAGACAATGTCTTCGATAAAGCGACTGACTACAGCTATCATAAGCGAGTTCTAAATGTTAGTTATATAAACTAAAATAACCTTAAAAAGATTAATGTTTGAATTAAAAAATAAAAAATAACAAAAATCTAAAAAAATGTGTATGATGTTTAATTTATAGTGATTATTCGTAGGGATAATATGAATGTTTATTAAATAATATTTGTGAAACATTTTAATTGTGTATGTATACACCTCTCTATTTTTCCAACTCTGTCTTCTCTTATTTTGGTTTTATCACGACTTATACCTATATTAATGTGAATTTGAATTGGATCAGTGTTACAATTCGACGATTTCTATACACTATACAATTATAAAACATGTAAGAATAATATATATACCTCATTTTATGTTAACCCTCTTTAGCAATTTGCCCAGATACATTCACTTACTTACTTATACCACAGTGGGTTTTGGCGAACAAACCAACCGTTGAGTTATTGCTTATAAATAATGTTTTAAATTACATAGACACACCGTTATCTTTTAGCGGCTGTCTGAAGTTAGTTCCAGAAATAGTGTTACGTACGTCATGTGAAATGAAAAGAATGAGATGAATACACGAAAGCCAGAGCTACGATCGAGCAAGAATGTCTTCCGTCGATACAAAAGAATTCGCGACGAATGTGTTACCCTTTTGAAATATGTAATATTCAAATATTTTACTAATAGCGCCTGGATAAAATAAGTAGCACGTTCTTAGTTTCTTTATATCATGAGATTTACACTCCTATATTTTGTAATTTAATGTACAAATAAATATAACAGTAATCGAACTAAAATTGTATTGAGTTTGAGGTGTAATTATAAACAACTGTCATACGTTTGTCTGGAATTGACGCGTACTATGACGATAGACCACAGGTTCCTAGACCAAAGAACAAAATTATAAAAGCGTATTTTTTTTTAAATAAGTGGCTGTTATTTTTTTTTAAATCAAGTGGTCATACAGATAGTTACAAAAATAGTGTGTTAACTTCGTGTGGGTGTGTTTTGGAGCAACCTGTTAATTTCTTAATTGGATATATGTAAGTTGGGCTAAATAATCATATTTTCAGTCAAGTGGTAATCAGTTGTACACGTTAGTTCCGGGCGTCCTTTATACCTACAACAAAAACATGGCAGGATTATTAATGGGTTACTTTAATTGTAAGGCATTAAAAACATATATTGTGTTTTATTGTCCCAGATAAAATCTATATATTTACTTTTTGTCCTTTCTCAAAATGTTTACTTTTATACCTGCTATATTCATTTAAAATGAATTTAACCGTACGTTTCTTCCATACATATACATTGATACATTATTTATTTTATTGTTAGACGTAGTATGGTAAAAATCAAATAGTATATAAGTAAGTATATCAATGTTGGTACTTTCTAAATATATATTGAGTAATACTATACTATATAATACTAATTGAATGTGACCACAAATCAAAATGAACTCTTTTAAATAGGTATTAAAAATAAGCCTAATACATTTCTAAAATTCTGGGAAAAAAATATCTGTAAATTTTTTAACTTGTGAAAATATGGAAGGGTTTTCTTCTATTGTTGAAGGATCCATGTTTTTCGAGATTTGATTTTAATGTATTTGCTCAAAGCTTAGAGAAGTTATGACAGGCCAGTTAAATTTAAGGAGCCCATTTATAACGCAGTAATCAGTCACTGTAGAGTCTCCGCTATCTGTATTGCATGTGAAATGTGAATGTAGTTGTTACCTTACCGGTTGATGTATGCAATACTCGTGTTTGTATTTCTAATAGGTTAAATTTGTAGTAACACCAAATATGTATGTATCATGCTCCTAAACGATTAAATAAAACTTTTCTATTCCAAAATTTTAACCTTCCTGTGATCGTGTGTGTTGTTACAAGTATAATAAATGTGGTATCTTCATAAAATATCCAAATTATAAAATATAACTGTTATTTTGCGTGAGCAAGATTCAATGAAATTTTATGTGGTGAATAAATTTTTTGTGCATTTCTTGATTGTTTTATATTGTTTTAGATAGCTTCTTCTTATGTTATAAAACCGAATCAAAAATAGTATTTTATTGGTGGTAGGCAGTAGTTAGTATGCGCGAGCATACACCAAGCGCACATAGGCAGCGGTTCACTAAGCGTTCACAACGCGCTAAATGCTCCTTTAGCCGTTCCACTTGACTATGATCGTTGTGGTCACGGTGAAAACGCCACTAAAGATTACATCATTATCGTCTCGCGCCAAGCTCACAACGACCCATCTTAACATTTGGGTCTTTGTCAACATTGGCAAATTTCGTGCTATTTTTAGTACTTTAAAGAGCATTATTACGGCTCAAAAAATACAAAATATCGTACTATCGCCGTATAACAAATGTTTAATATTTAAACTTAAATTAATTAAGTACTCCACTAAATGAAATATAAAATTATATTTTTATTTAAATCAGGTAAGTCAATAATTATTAAAGTTTATTGTTCACACTTATAAACTGCAACCTAATCTCTTTAAGCTCTTGCTTTATTTTTCTAACTCTCTATTTGTGTTATTTACATCAATGCTCAAGACGCTTCATGATCCATTCCACATAAGTATAAAATTGTAACGCTAGGAAACAAGTGGAACGGGAAAAACTGTGGACATGAGCGTATCGTGAACGAGTAGTGGAACGTAGCCTTGGCTCAAGAGGAATGGTTTAGCGGGGGTGTCACGTCACGCCATAAGAGAGCGTCATGCTCGTCATGTCGAGCTCGCCATGTTCTTCGATTTTACCAGTGGTTTTACTGCCTAAGCGCGCCAATAGAGGATTCATATAAAAAAAAACTAAAGATAGGTTTAGAAACACGTATCTGGAATCATAGTGACATAATACACAACACAATACTGGAACTTCCTTTTAAAGTACGTTGGTTTTATAAACTGTAACAAGAAAAGTACTTGATAATTGATTTTCTATACAGGTCACTTTTTTATTTCATATCCTGCGACACAGAGTTACATAGGACCAGGCTAGGCAAAGACTGGGAGTACAGTTAACACAAATAAAAAATGAGGCGTTTCTCGCTGTGACGTTTGACAGTTAGGAACGCTGTAAGCTGTAACGGAACGTAAGTCTCGGAAAGTGCCGAACGCTGCCGCGGGGAGCGCTTGCGCGCCAGTCGGTCGTCTTGCAGCGGGCGTGTGGCCGGCTGCTTGTTGCAGTGCGCGGTACGAACTAACACACTCGAGTTCGCGGTCATAGGCTCGAACGAACATCGAATTCGACGGTCAGTGCGATGACCATGATGATGGACAACGGGGTGATAACAAATAACTATGACGGGGTGTACGCAGACGGGTACATGGAACAGGAGGAGGAGTGGGAGCGCGAGGGTCTCCTAGACCCGGCATGGGAAAAGCAACAGAAAAAGGTCAGTTTGATAAGTTGACAAAATAAATGTTAGGTATGCGAAACGATGCTTTGAATTCACATGCAAATTCGCGATAAAAATAAAGCCAATATAAGCCTTATCGTTGTCGTGACTCACGTTCCTAAACATTTTTTGCTTTGCATCGAGTACAGTCTAGCAATTATTTATGATGTACAATTAAAAAACGTAAAGAAATAAATATCATTTTAAGTAGTATTTATTCAGAAGTAACAAAAATGACGTAAAATTAATATAACTATTAATTGTAATGTAAAAAAAACATATAGTTTTTACCATAACGTGACCTTAAATTCTCACACAATGTTATTAATATTGTTTTTATTTTAAAAACGCGCGCGTTCTCGACAATTTAAAATCGATATTACACATTTCCCGCCGCTAGTTGAAAGTAGATCGCGGCCGTGGACACTATTAAAAGATTTCTTGGAGCTTTAGGAGTGAGCGGGACGGGGACATGCCACGTCCCGCGGGAGCGAGCGTGTCCGAGAGACGGGAGTCGAATTTCCGTTAGTCATGTCCTAAAATGGGTCCGGCGCAGGCGCTGCTGAAAGCGCGGGCGTCCGTCTTTACGTCACGTAGAACCCCATATTTCAGGAAATCTGGTAGAATCAGCCTCATGTGTCAATGTAAGATGCATTAGTCTGACTATTTATATATGACGAATAATCTGACGCACCTGGTAGTGAAAGCAGAACCTAGGTGGGATGTCATAAACAATTTTCTAATAGAATTTTAAACGACTTATATATAATGAAAGTAAATATCTTCTCTATTTATTATTGCTTTATAAAAACACTTTGCATCAAAATAATAACCTGTATTATAAAAAGAACAATGCATGTATTTAATAAAACAAATTAATATAAGTCTACAGAATAATATTTGGTTATAGCCTAAATAAAGTAGCCGATTTTTATCTCTGATTAGCATTTCACCAAAATCATTAAGAATTACTTAATTTCTTGTTTAGAATTACCGTAACGTGTACTTCAAACAATATAAAAATACAATTAGGTGCGTTTATATTTTACACTCAACTTAAATAAAATAAATGGTAACAATTTACAATGATTCGAAAATAGTTAACAGAGAAATCTCAAATACATTGCATTAAAGCAATATAAAATCAATTATTAAATTTTTGAAAAACCAGAATAAACTAATAATGTATTCTATAACAAAATAATGTCATGGACGACTGCATAACTTTGATAATTATGGCTAGAGGCGACTAGGTCTACATCCAACGCTTACCTATGCAGTAACTTTAGCACAAAAAGTACATTATCATTATAATTAAGGGGAGTGTACTTGTAATCGCTTGAAATCTCGAAGGATTCTTAGCGTCGTGTATAAACAAAGAGGCTGCGACACGGTGCATCGCCCGATGGCGTATGGAGGTTCAATGTCGCGGCCGTGGCTCCAACAACTCACCCGACCAGTCTCACTAGCGCCCCATCCGGCTGCAGTGCCTTCCGCAAGGAGGTCAGTAGCACAAGCCATAGTGTTTACTTTTCTATATGCGTCTCGAAAAAAAAAAAAAACTTTGTAACGTACTGTCTGGAACGCGATAAAAAGACAAAAACCATGGTTATTTTTTTTATTTATGGCAAACGTGACCGTGTCATTAAATTACTTACTAATGAAGATATTAGTAAAATTAATTTTAACAATTGTGTTTACTGTTTTTTTTTTTAAATTTAGAAACGTAAAACAAAATTGACTTGATACAAGTTATTAAGGCTCTTAGAATTTACATTAAGATCCGTCAACCTGTGTTGATATATGATATGTATGTATAATATAATATAATATGTGAAAAAGTAACGAGGGTCAAGGACGTAGCCTTCTCCAGGGCATATTGAAGCTACGCGATTTTATAACAGTGTTTTTTAAGAAAAACATTAGAACGTGTCCACATGCAAATGACAGAATCTTTAAAAGCTCAGGACTTCCAAAAATATTTTTGATCGTTTGTGTTAATACACTAACAATTAAAACGATAAACACGATTTGAATTTCTCACGGATAAATTTTCGAAAATCAAAAGTTAGAAAACCTTTGGAGATGATAGTGATACGATTTAAATAATAAAGATGTCTACGTGTTTTAAAATCGTGATTTATTAATATTTAATTATTTAAAGGATGAACGCTTATATTCATCTATGTAATAATAACTTTACGTCAATAGTTCATGGCGTAAAACACGCAGGTGAATGGATAACAAAAGAATTATTATAAAGCAAAAGTCAGAAATTACATCTAGGAATGCAGATAATAAAAACATGCCTTGAAAATTGATTCACCAATAGTTTAATAAGTCCATCACCTGTGAACATACATATTAAGAAAATGTTACAAATTTAACATTGCAAATGATTATTTTACGGAAACGAATTCAAATTGTTATTTGGTTAAGCACACCAGAGCATTTAAAATACTATTACTAAAGCCTCTTTGAAGCGCAAGGATGTTTGTAATGAGTGTTTATTTAAATTTAGAACGAAACGAAAACATCTGACACCCACAATAAGTTAAGCCATAGTCATCGTCATACAGTTTTTGTACCGTATATTAGTTGCCAGTTATTAAATATTGTGACATGTAATTTGTTTTAGATAATTTATAATGCCTTTAAGAGAACTATGAATTGATTTTAAATTAAAAATTATTGTTATAGTTTTAAATTGGTAGACGATCGCATCACATTTGTCATATTGACACGATGATTTTTTGTTGAAGTGAATCTATTATATAACGTATGACACTTCTATTTTTTTCTCGTCTTCGCTGGCTATCTTTGGCGCCAGTTCAAGAGCCAACTTCAACAGCCGGGTGGCTACAAATCTCGATTAATAAATTATTTAAAACATGTAATATGGCTTGAGTATGAAACCATATGATACTTATTAAAAATAATTATATTTTCATTATTCATGACTTTCTGTTTCATTTTGAAATTCGTAAACGTAAAGTCATATAATATAATATAAATTTAGGGGTAAACACGAACGGATGGATGCTGATGCTCAGATGCTACCAAAAATCTTAATAACTATTTTTTGGTAGCATCCGAAAAACAGAAAATGCTTGCAAATGTACAAGAAGCGAAATTGAACCCTGACCACTTGTACCTAGTGGCACTTTGAGTCACTTGGTTACATACATAATATGTACATAGACTATATTTTTTATAATTACTCAACTTGTTCCTATATTAAACAATTTTTGTAATTAACGAACTATTAGATGTTAGATTATTTAAAATTTGTTAAGTGATTTCAAAATACAAGCTATTCATTTTGAAGATAACAAACATTTAATCGAAGTTGTCACAAGAATAAAACGTTCCTGCTGTCGAATGTTTACAGAGCCCATGCGACCATCCCGCCTTCAAAGCGCTTTTCTCTTTAAATTGAGCTAAATAAAAGAGCTTTGGGGATTAGCTTCTTTTTAGTGATTTAAACGTAGTTTTTCTTTAAATTGATATTGACTATTATTTAAACTTCATTATATATCTTAATAATAATTTGTACTGTGAAATCTATATATATAAAATTCTGTCACAGTGTTAGTTGCCATACTCCTCCGAAACGACTTAACCGATATCAATGAAATTTTGCATATACATTCCGTAGATCTGAGAACACGTTCTTATCTATCTATCTATCTATCTATCTATGATTAAT
Organism: Papilio elwesi; assembly: GCA_029849275.1. Classification (NCBI taxonomy): domain Eukaryota; kingdom Metazoa; phylum Arthropoda; class Insecta; order Lepidoptera; family Papilionidae; genus Papilio; species Papilio elwesi. The sequence goes on along the minus strand of CM056700.1, from coordinate 6,943,724 downwards.
ATTACAAATGTGAATGTAAGTTTGTTCGTTACGCTTTCACGCGAAAGCTACTTAACCGATCATCATGAAACTTCATACACATATTCTTGGAGGTATTGGAAGTAACATAGGATACTTCTTATGAACAAAAATAATATATAAAAAGCGAAGTATGTATGGTCCCTATAGACTCTGAAACGGCTGGACCGATTTTGATGAAATTTACAGGAATTGTCCAGATTGGTACAGTCGGTGTTCCTGTGTTTGGTAGCGATCGGATCAACATAATTAGTGGTACCGGGGCGGTGGGGCGGGTCAGTAGTGTAATTATAAATCAAAGTATAATTTAATACTAAGTTATTAAGATCAAAATAGTCTGTAGGACTAATTTCCATTTCCAATTAAATTACGTATCTTTTAAATGTTCAGCGGAAAGCAGAGATGACAATAAGTACAATAATTTAAGCTAGTGATTTTAAACACCTACAAAAGTCAAAAAGTAAAGTAAAATTTATGAGTATTAGATGGCTTCGAACCTCCGACTGCCTCAATTTATTCCAATACAAAACTATATTTTAAGCAAAATGAGATTTTTATTATATTACAAAATACGAAACCAATTTGAAAATGACGAAAGGCAAAAGCTATAAAAAATAAACTAGAATTTCATTCGTGTAACAAAACGAGGACGACGCTCAATATTAAACTTTAAATCTTGTAATTCAACCATTTTCTTTCAAAAAAGAAAACCAAATATTGAAAGTTATCTAAAATAGAAAGGAAGTTACGTTTAAATTATGATATTACTCGGTTATGTGGGCAAACAAGTTTCGTACTATAACGAAACTGAACCAAATCCGTAGACAAAATCTGACATACGGACCTATCGAACTAACATTTAATAATTTTCGATAGATATCGCTCTTTTTGTATTTAAATAATATATACATATATGTTTTGTAATGTAATTTATTAGTAAGAATATGTGTGTGAAAACCGGATAATGAACTTCTCAGAAATAACGTTGTACTTCCGTATGATTCATTGGAAATTATTGAGGTCAAGGAAACTACCTGCATTTAATTGCAACTTGTCAACATAAATGTCATATGAGTAACGTATGTGACCTTTAGTAAACTGTGGACTGTCAGAGTTCACAGCCAACCTAAGTATTTTTTTTAAACACGTTTATACCGTCATGTGTACATTGACAAGTCTCTCACATTTTTGTACGTAAACATATTGGTAAAAGCCGACCTATGTCTGTCTTACCACTATATTATCTTAATGTTCTATCATAACTTTTTATAAATTCTGCTAACTGGATTTTTTTTTATCAAAATCCACGCAGACTAAGTCGCGGGAACAGCTAGTCATGTCTAAGACCGTACTATATTTTCCTTATACGTCATGATGAGTGTCAAACTTCTAAAGCAAAACTGGTGATAGTGTTTCTAGTAAAAACCACAAACGACAAGACGACGCTCAAACGGCGAGGCGCTCTGGTGCCCTTGCCCACGTCAATAATATTATTTTAAGTGGACCGGTTCTGGTGCGGACGGTCAACTAAGCCTATACACGTATTCAATTATAGACCCCTCCTCTAGCAAGGAGCTTAAACTTGCATAGAAGGTATCTGTATATTTATACGTGATGCGAACATTTTAGATCTCTTGATGTTGTGAAAATCTAAAATTAATACTAAATGTAATTAACTTTATAAACAAAGAAATTAATCAATCAAAGTAACTGCGACTACTAGGTCTTACACTATATTCTTATTCACAGCAAAAAAAAATGTACGGCTATTATCAAACTGAATTGTCCAAACCAGAGAATTTCAAATATAAACCAAATATTTCTATATACTCTTTCTTGTTACCAATGTCTGGATTAGCTACCTTTGCTCACTGTAAGAAACACTTTTTTATAGAAGAAAGAAGGTGGCAAACGAGCATCTAATGTTAAGTGAAGCGCTACCCATATACATCCGCAACAAGCAAACGTGCTGCAGATGCGTTGCCTACTTTTAATGGACTTAGGATAGACATGAAAAAGAACATTTTTTTTCTTTTCCCTATTATCTCCCCCCCCCCCTCTCCCGTTTTAATTCAACTATGCGCTTGTTTTACGATAATTCTTATAAAAATACATAGTATGGACCATACTAAACTGTGATCATCTTAGGTATTTTGTTTATTCATGCTATAGGTAAAATGTTATACATTCGCAATTTAGTATCTAATGCCATATTCAATAGAGCCTTTTTCAACAACTATTCTTGGAGATTAATACTTAGCAAGACGACCATATAGTTTTCACGCAACTCGTATTCTACCGTAACCAATAATGTGCATTAACTGAATATCCTTTCATTTTGTTTCATTTCTCTGAATGAGTCAAACAATTGTATAATAAAAATACAAACCATACGGGACATTCCAATGTTATCAACGCACTCGTTATTCCTCGCTGTTATTGTTTCAATACACCGTGGCTGAGAGATAGTCGCCCGCTCGCTAGTCGCAGCCGAGCCGCGCTGTCAACCGCGCCTTATCATGATTGTACCAGTCCATTAGCATGGACCATATGTCTCACCTCTAGTACGCTCTGTTTTAATTTGCTGTTACGACACACCTTCGTGTTTCTATTTTAAACATTATTGCATTCTTTATTTTGAGAGGACCGTTGCCAGTAATGCAACAAAAATTAATTCCTTATGTTTTCGGCACTCCTCTCGTTTTTTTCGATTATATTGATTGAGGGCTTGAGTACTCTTAATATCATCCTAGTAGTAGAATTTGCCGCAACAATAGGCTCACGCGACGCAATTTTCATGTGATGCTTTCTTATGACTTTAAAAAAAGGTTTCAAACCTCAGGAATGTTTTGAACTGTCTTGAAGATGGGTGCCTAAGTATGGAAAGATGGGTGCCGCAAACTTAGAAAACTACTCACAAAACTCAACACAAACACAAAGATTTGCTGAAATACTTTCGTGTGAATTGGTGCAAGTTTATGATAAAAAAATATGATATACTATCGGAGGAAAGTTGGCCTTATTTTTCTGCATGACCGGACATATTGCTACGGTGGTGCTAGAAGATCAAAGGGCAGTGAATGGTATGTGACTGTTTGTGCCCCAAGAGTATTGTCAATGATGGCCGAAGTCAGGAACCCGAAATTTAAAAAAAAACAAAAGTAAAGCAATTTCAGATCAAAGATGATGCCCTGGCTGCTTATTACTATGAAATTTCTGAGGTGTCTAAAGAAGAGTGGTCATTAGTATTGTCCAAGTGGTATAGACTGATGGAAAAGTGTACACGTGTTCACGGTGAATACTTCGAAAATATAGATAACTATAATAAGGAATTAACTGTATAGTTAAATATATAAGCCACGAGGTATACGTCCGTCTACAACACGACCATTCTATTATTTCTCATTACGGTTTCCGAGGGCCTATTATTTTGGGAGTATTATAGTTAAAATAAATAAAATCTTATATGTTAGCATTAGAAGTAAGATAGCTTCGATTTATTTTCGTAAAATAATGTTGACAGGCCGAGTTTGACGGACAGAGACTGGCAATGGCGTATCAAGCCAGCCATTGGTTAAACTATTGCTAACGAAACGCTGCCAACGTCGTCTATTTTCGATCCTGTCCTCACGCCCACGCGAATAGCTTACACTCACTTGCAATTATAATTAGAAAATACTTCCAACTAAATTTATACTAGACGTATGTACAACTGATTTATACACCAGGAAATCATATCGGGAATACGTCATGTGGCTAAATTTAATTCTATCGGTTTTATTTCTAATTAGGATTATGCCAGTATGAATTATGAGACTAAATAGTCATATAGTATATTTATATAAGATTTTCAATGTCAAAACAAATTTGTAATGACCACCAACCTTGTCTAACTGGAGAGGTAGTAATGATTATTTCTATTGATTATGTCTATGCTCTCTGTATATTTTACCTAAATATTCAATGCTACTGGTATCTTTGGTAAAGCTGTGTATAAATTTTATTAAAGTTTTTTTTAACTACGCAAGGTTATGAGAAGGATCGCGTCCGTATGTTTAGGGATACTAACCTATATCACAATTAATCAAAATGTTTCGTAACACACAAAATCCTACGTAACGGCACTAATAGAATTTCGTGTAGTACATGTATGATTTGCATTCGATACGCAGAATAACTACAAATAATGACAGACATCTAATATTTCTACGACGCACATTATATTTCTATTGCTAAGTAGCAGTACGAAGGCATCAATTCCACTTAGACCTCTTCCTAGTACGGTAACACACACATCACACTGTGTACACTCATCTTTACATAATTAGTACCCTCAAATAGGTAATTTTATTTGAAATGAATTAATAATATTTTACATCATTTACATTTGGACAATAAGGATTGAAGCTTAAATCATGTTTACCAGCTAACCGACAAAAAGGGTACTCTCGTTTTAAACCATCACACGTTCTTACATTGTCTCTCGTATTGTTCTCGTATTGTCTTCCACCATATATTTTTTCTCCGCTTTCCGCTTCTAAATTTCACGTTGACTTCGTGAGGTAATAGGTAAAATAGGTAGTTAGGATACTCAACTCTTTTTCCCAAACCCTAAAGTTTAAGTAAATTAAAAATATAACATTTTATAATTCATTTATAGTCGCCATATCTACTGGCATTGTTATCACCACAGCGGCAACATTCACTGATTATCGCCCCAGATAAATCCATCAGCTGTCGTTACGTAGAATGAGGGGGGAGGGACTGCGGTGATTGTGTTACTATTGCATGTGGCCCCAACTATTGTCCGTTGACCATGAATATCTGGTGAGCTAAAGTAATTATATATTATTTATAAGTGTAGCATACCAGCAATTTAAAGAAATCGACATATGCTTTGTCGATGTTAAGTATTTGCGTAATTATATAAATACTTGATGGTCGTATTGCCAAAGGTATTAATGACAATAGACATTAAAATGCAATAGACTTAAGATTGGAAACCTGTCAAGAGAAGCATACACGCGTAGCAGCCAGTTCAACATTCTGGCTTTAGTAAAGTGATAACTGTGTACATTATAGTCGATTGACTATAATGTACACAGTTATCAGGCTTCTTCCCTCGATGGTGTTACTAAAATTAAGTAAAAATAGATAAGCATTATTATTCACGTATGTACTTACAGTGAATCGCTACGACAAAACATTTTGTGCAGTGTTTTAAATAATGGATATGGTAAAATAAAGATGAAATAGAATTTAAACATACCCTTTAATATATTTAATTTATAAATTCGGAAAAAAGAAACTGTTCCTACGTTTTAAAAAAATAAAATCAAACATAAAAATGTAGATAAAATAACGACACAAGTAAAACGGGACATTTATTTTATTACCGGCCAAACACTTTCAATTCAAACGACCTCGTGAGGTGGCATTTATTTGATAAATTGAGTTGAAATGTATCAAAAACTTTCTTGTATCTTATCTTTTAAATTCCATCTACCTCATCGACAAATCTGACCCGAACTCTAAAGCATGTTCTTTTCTAATTCCGTTTCGCATTATCACGCCGAATTTTAGCGGGTTCTATTTTCCTTCCAGTTAATGACAAATAAATTTAATGCCAGTTCGACATACCGATGCTATCGAAAATTCAAAGGAAATAATATATTTAAAAAAAAAGCAGGCAACATCTAAAAATTATCTTTTATTTAAGTACGTTCCCGATGGACCGACGATTTTGTCAAGGTTGTGGGAGTCGATTGAATGAGGACGACGAAAGAATGATTTTGGAGTTGATTTTTTTGGCTGATGGTGACAGGATTATCAGAACCTGACCTACTAATACCCTATTTCAAATTTGTATGAACTATGTACTTATAGTTAATCTTAAATCAAGGAGATACAGTTCTGTAACACTAAATTCATTTATCTAGTCAGTGCAAACTATCATATATCATTTCATACCATAACATTAGTAATAGATGACTGTATCACGTTCATTGTTTTACAAATATAGATCACAACATGGCTACTGTTGAAAATTGATCACTGCAGCTCAAACACTCCTAGGTACATTTCCGACACACAAATATTTATATAATAATTGCCAGAAAGATGTAGTCATTGGGATATTATGCTAGGAACTGAAATAACATAGTTCGAAATGAAATTAGTTGTCATATCTTGTGGAGAAAATAGAGATTATTGATCGTGCGTAGTCATAATTGTAAAGATTTACTGGGATCCGATTTCAAAACAAGTAAAATTTTTAATCAAGTGATACGTAAAGCATGGTTTAAGATCACGAGCGCAAAAGCAATTGCTTTTCAATTTTATCTGTCAAAATCCTGGAAAAAGTATCTTGTCTCGTTTCTTATGGAAAATCTTTTAACTTAAAAACGATTTTACTAGTGCTATTGGATACAAATGTGTATTCTCAATGAACTTATGTCACAGTGTCCGTGAGTCGCAACACTCACGCCCTTGACATTGTTCCGACCTTTCCTCACTTACTGCGCACATATTTTAGCGGGTAAGGGAAGGAGTACTATGTGTCAATGTTTCTCTGTTTACGAAAATATTTAACAGAATATGTTAATATAATTGGTACAGTTAGTATTGTGTAGTACTAGGAGTTCTTATCCTATTGTATTTATAAAAGAAAATAAGAATTAGGCACTTGAGAGAGCGCTTTATAATGTAGGTAGAGTTTTTAAATTACCTTGAGATTATTTTCTAGATTTTTATTGGGTATTTTTAATTTGTAACTTGTTGTGTTTTATATGGATATAGCTATATTCTGTACAGCTTGGTAAAGAAGTATTGTTGAAGACATACGAGTGAGAGAAAATAATTTATTTATTACCTCGGCAACAACTTTTAATTCTATCTTTAAAATATAAGTGTCTGAGAGCTGTAAGGTTAAATTCGGTATCTATATTGGGATTCCAAAATAATAATGTACAACAATAGATCATTTGAATGCAGTGGCCGAGTTCCAAACGCTCAGTTTACAAGTGGGCGTATAGGCTTGGCCGCTAAGCCTGTTTACATTGTAGTGATACTAAATTCACACTAATTAGCAATACTCATTAGTCAGAACACCTTCACTTCGTTACGCAGTCGATATATCGACGCCTTAAAAATATCTTAACGTGTTTCTTTCTTAAATATCTATTTTTATTGGTATTTTATATTCGTCTTATTTAAATTGTTTCTCATTAACTCTTCGTTTTAATTCGGAATATTTTTAATTGGACGTACTTAGGTAGGTTATTTCCAATGCTAAAAATGTAGGTTAACAAAGAGGAATAATAACAAAAAATCGAATTTAAATGAAGCATGATACTTATTGGTAAGAAACTAAACTAAATAAGGGATAATAAAAAATGTAACTAACATTCAATAAATCTTTAAATCAGTGAAGGAATTTATATACGAAGAAATTTTGTGGACAAAAACATCAACGGGGTTCTAGTTATATGTACATATGTGTATAGTATATGTATGGACTTTGGTGTTGGGTGACGAAACGTGCCCCTATATAGTAAAGCCATCATTGTTTACGTACCTGAATAGACCCGTTCCCTTTTGTTACGCTCATACAAATAGCCACATTGTTCGGAAAAGGTGTAAACGTACAGCTGTTCAATACACATCTATACCTTCATGGAGGGACTCTGTCGTGACATTCCTTATCAAAATAGTTGATAAATCGAGTTAATACACCTCGATGGTGCGTTAATTTTTATTTAAATATGACTAAATTTAACATACTAAAAAGCTACTATTGTATAAGGTAAATTCCTTTCTTTTCTCTTTTAACTGTCATATTTAGATGTAGTAAAAAGGTCGTATAGCAGACTATAAAACGTAGTCAAGTGTTATGGTTAGTTGTTTATGTATTGTAAACCTTAGGTTTTATCATACGAAAAGAAGCTTGTGAGCGTCAAACTTCCTTGGTTATCTCTCCTGTTAAGTAGATTAAAACCTAAAAATTAAAAAATAAATCTTTTTCTGGATATATCACATCAACTAAATTCCAACTCCAAATATATTCACCAAAGTAAAGTGATACCGCAATATATATTTATAATATTACCAAAACTATAAGTTTATTTATCTAGCCACCCGACGCTTCAGAAATGTATATAAATGTCAAATGTCAGCAGTCGGTTTCTTTGTCGAGTCTTGCCCTTTTCTCGGTGAAAGGGTATTATTATCCGTGACTGGATTCTCGTATTTTTAACATACTTGATGTTAACCTCATCGAGACCCATTGAGTTGACTTGTCTTTTAAAGTTCACGACACATTTTCTCATTTTAAAAATAATGATGAGATTGTTTTACATATCAAGTATGAAGATAAGAAATATCACCTTACCCGGTGTGCAAAAAATATTAAAGCAAATGCCTTTGTATTTTTCATTACAAAAGTTTGACAGCAACATTTTTAATCAAAACCCGAATGATTCGTATATTTTAATATTTCACTTATGGAATATAAAGTGTACACTGCGCGACGCAGGGCATATTATTATCATACTGCACCATTAGGCAGAGATAGCGTTTCCTGGGTGGAACGGGCGACTATGTTATTTATCATTGTTTCACTTCGAGTAGAACGTGCCTGCTGTACCTACTACTATATTTTGCATAAGCAACTATGTTAAACATTTTGTGAATACATTCACGGCCGTGACACAAAAATATAGACAGAGATTCATGTATGAAGAAAGCGTTTATACATGGACATAAATTTATATTTCTTACGATCGTACATATATAAACATACATTCTCATAAGTTGATAATTTTATATTTTCAATTTTCCTTTAAAATATTATCAATTGTTTTCTTGCACATTGTATTCTAATGTGCTAAAATTTTAAATATCTTTCTCACGAATTTATGACATATTAACGGAACGAGAAATACATATAATTAATGAACATACAAATAGGTGCATATGACAAATAGCTGAAACAAAAACGGTATCGATAATTCCAATCTACCTTAGATATAATTCTTAATATAAACCAAAACTTCTCTCTCTACTCCAAACAAATTTTATTAGATGCTTATCTAATCTTCTCAAGTAAGTTATTGAGGAGAATGACCTGCAATTAAACAGAATGTGTAACACTTAGCAGGAATGTTGATAAAATTGCGAAAGTGAAAGTCAAATTCGTTATGAGCCTCACGTCAAGGTCAACACATGCCGAGGTAATTACACTAACACTTTTACACTGAAGTTCAACGCACTGCTGCTCCAATTAATCCAAATATTAAACCGATTTATTTATCTGTTTACAGTTTTGTGACTTAATTTAAGTGTACATAAATCGATTTTAGTATACTTTCAAAACTCGGATTCTTTATCAAGCCAGTAAACTTTTAATGCATAATAGCTGCTACTACTATATAGGCTGTCTCTTTTACAGTACAAATTTTATTTTATATTGAATAATTAATAATATTTCCAACATTCCTTACATCTTATTGCTCGTCTACGCCATAAAAGGAAGTTTTGTGTAAAATTTTATTTATATTTAATTTTAAATATTTTTATATTTCTAAAGTTCCATCATTTTACATGTTTTTTCTTGTAATCTTTACGTTCCCAATACCGGCAGTGGCGGCTAACCATATTATACGGAGCGAGCAGTTCTTGTATATTTCGGTAATCTTGCAAAACGCATCCAAATGATGAAAATTTGTAATTAGATACGGTATTCATTTTAAATTTATCTGCCTTCTTTTGATAGGTATTGGCCATTGTTGAATTGTTGTCTAATATCTAATACAACTGTTTAAACATCGCTATATAAAGAAGACTAACGTACGATACAAAGACTACTTAGAGAAAACCAATTATGTATTTGCATTGAAAGACTTAAACAGTTAATGTTATAAAAAAAATGCTAGTCTCATTCCGCGGCAGATTCGCACGACCTCGTCTGCAATACGTAAACAATAGAGAACAAAGTGTATTAAAACATTTTTTTTATTCGCGAAACACTATCATCTAACGGAAGAAATATGCATCTCACTATGGCCTGTGCAAATGATATAGGTCTCTGACAATACTAAACCATTAGGCGTTAAAGCAATACGGCGTTGTCGTGCGTTGCCGCAGCGATTGGACAAGGGGAGTTATTGTGTCCCTAAGTCGTGCAGATGTTTCGCACTAGAACATGGGCACCGAGGGGGTTTTAGTAATTTGATTTTTTCTTTAATTAAATCCCATATAATCTTGTCCTACCCCCAGAGGAAAGGTAATCTATGTGAGATTTTCCTGCCGATACCATAAAAAACCTGACCCTTAATAGTTACTATTGGTAAATATTTCAAATGTTTTATATGTATATGTAAAGAAACGTTAACAGAACAAATGTAAATCCGCTAACGTCGTTTATGCGGAAACTGATCGATCTACGAACACACAAACAGATACGTGCACGTATATTTACAGAACAACGCGTAACGCGGTCAACCGGCAGTTTAATTTGGGATAGAAGGAAATTCATATTACTATTAAGTCCGAAATAACATATTCAATGCAGCTAAACTTAGACAAGAACCGTGCGCAAAACTAAAATGAAGTTTTACTTCTGTAATTTGTACATATGCATGTACATATTAACATGATATAATACATATGGGTATTTAGAATTCATTCTAAATTGATGTGACATTTTGCCTAACACTTTTAGTAAAAATTCTAAAATAGTAGTTACTTTAAGATTTTGACGATGCTATTGTGGCAATAGCGAAGTCCTATTAGATTTTATTTCATTAAAGCCTACTAGCAACTATTTAAACTAACGACTCGTAATGAGTATCGACCAACCTATCTACGTTACGATTACTGTAGGTTCATTACTTGACTCTCAAGGGCTGTCCGCTAGATGTAGAGGTACTTAGTACATGCCGCGGTGAAGCTTATGCTACAAATTATTTTCTTGCATCATCATATGCTAGAAAGTAATTTTTAGTGATCATCATTCAACTGTGGTGGAGGGTGGAAATACCACGGCTGCGCAGAAGACAGGCGTGACGTAGATATATGTATCTGCGTTTCGTCTGATGAGTGAGGTGCCGGAGTCCTAATTTCAGTTCTCTTCTCTTTCCCATCCTTTCCTTCTAAGGATAAAATGGGAACGGTTAGAGGAATGGACGGGGTGGGGATTAATGGGGATAAGGAGATACCTTCCTGTATCCATTAAAAGTATGCCGCATCTGGAGTACGTTTGCTTGTGGGGGCTGCCTATGGGTAGCGATCACTTAACATCGGGTGACCCGCTTGGTCGTTTGCCACCGTCTTCCATAAAAAAGGATTATACTATAAAAAGCTAATATTGCTGATCGTGCCAGACATTGCGTGTATTTCTATGTTGCTCATTAATGAAAAATATAGCCAGTGTAAATTCAGGATAATTCGTGAAAATTCTATATGTTATAATGTTACGTGTTGAATATAATGCCATACATAAACGACGGCTACATTTGATTATAAGGTGCACACATAACAACATGTTGGCTTCTTAATAAATTAAAAACACCTTTTTGTCATGAAATATTTAATAGTCATTCTATTATTTTCAGAGATTAGGTGTCCATTACAAACAAATAATTTTTTTTTCTCTAAAACTTATTTAAAATATTTCATTAATTATTACGTATTGATATTAAATGTAGATTAGATCTGGCATATGAGAGATATCGTCACAGATACGAGTCAACAACATTCTTATGTAACTATAGCAAATGAAAATAATGAGTCACGATCAGGACAACTGGTCGACAATTGCTCGTACACAAACACACGCACATACCGATAGCTCATTTGTTATAACATTGTTCCAACATTCCACAATAACATAAGAGACGAATTCGGTTCGTATTAACTCGAATTAGCCCAATAATGCTAACAACCGGGGCCGCTGTTGCGTCATTATTTATTTAAGGAAATATTTACACAGATACCGCGATTCGGCGATGTTTCGAAAGATTTATTCGAAGCCGAACTTTATTTATAGAGAGCGGCTAAGCCGCAGAACGTGAGCATGTAGGTTTATAACACGACTATTAAAAAAACTAGCGTAATCATAATTAAAAATAACTTCAGTTATTCAATTGCAAAACAACGAGTATGTCAGTTAAAGTATATAATTTATGTATAAATACGTGAAAGGAAAACGCAGGCGTGTGATAGTTGGCATTGTTAAAGTTTTCGTGGAGGAGACGTGGACAATATTATTATTATATTACTAAAATAGAAAAAGTAGCAGATAATAACGTCGCTCGAAAATTAAAGTCACAAAAGCGTCCTAATTGGGACGCTTCCTATAGCTTACATCATGGGCTACATTAACGCTTAGGTGACAAACACTAGCTGTCCTCTTTTCGTATTTTTTTAATTACGCAATCATTTTAAAATCCTTTGACATTTATTAATTTTGCTGTCAGTGATGACGTTTTTACATAACGGGAACAACGGAAATCATCACTTATGGGAAGAAACGACCTTTGTCCGTGGTGTCCGATTGCCTCGCAAGGATAGCAGGAAGTAAATTCATTCTAGGAAGGAAGGATTCTCGCAACGTCAAAGAGAGCATTATAGATTATCCGACTATCGGTCGATTAACATAGGTGTATGTTGATGAATCACATATGTTTAAATATAAGACGTGTGTAGTATCTATTGTTAGCACCATAAACATTGTTTTTATTTTATTTTTTCTAACGACTAGTCATTCTGTAATTTAAACTAATATGTTATTAAATAACATCGGTTATAACAAAAGGAATTAAAAGTCGAGTAATTTGTGAAATGGAATAAAAATAGAGTATTGATTTAATTAAGGTCATTACGCTGTTTCTGGAAGGTTCGTAGTAACAGACCGCGGATGTTTCTCTTCAGCTAATAACCTTCGGGTGATGAAAATATCTTTTAGTCTACGGATTCACACGCCCACACGATGAATTGCTACAGCCCACTACAGTCGGACGAATGTTTTGTCTGTCATAATAATTTCTTCGCCGTTTTTCTTGGTCGCTTTTATTACTTGAATATTTCTCTCTCTCGAACTGGAATTACTTATTTTCTAGAATGTACTCAGGCAAATAATTTTGTATTAAATAAAAAAAAAGTAAATTTTGTACCTTCTAAGATGAAACTGTTTTCGAAGAAAAAATAAAGGGGTTCTAAATTTTCTTATTAATAGAACTAAATTGGCAAATATGTGACGAGGATGGTAAAATTAGAGGAAGACCGAAGAAAGTATTGATGGATTGTGTGAAAGTTGACATGTGTAAGGCTGTGTATTCGGATATGGAAGAGGAGAACGTACTATGCCGACCCCAGATAAATGGGAACAGGGCAGGAAGATGTTGAAGTACGGAAAGTTGTAATATAATAAAAGCCTACTTACTAACATACATATCTCATTTCCAGGTATTGAACGGCAATCGACACAGAACACACAAAGAATTTCACACGACTGCAAACTGACACACGTCACAAGAGTTTGTGAGTGTTTATTACAATTTCTAATACATAGTGCTAATATGTAAATTTGAAATTTACAATTCTTTTAGGAAAGCTAGAAAGACTATTTTATATTCGTTATATGTTCTGGGTCAATGATCCCACAGCGTTATCGGTTATCGAGATACATTTTATATCATTTTTTCCGTTTACTTTCTTGATAAAATTCTGATAGTACAGACATAAATTGCAAAGGATTAGCAAAAACGTTGAAAATACAACATAGTATTTTTTTCCGAAACTTGAATATATTTCTCATTACGCTTTTCTTAATCGATGCACGTGTTAAGCAAAAACTTTGAGAGTACAGCCACGTAGTTACAATGCGCAACTTCGATCACTTAACTAGATCTCTTAAAACAACATTGTTTATAAGCATCAGCAAACTTGGTGCCAAAAGTATTCTTTCGTTTCCTTTGATATTATAAAACGACATATATTATACAAATGATCTGTTGTAACACGGTATCAGACTACAACATTAAATGTATGTCGGTTAACGGTCTCACTATTGTTTATAGAAATGATAGTAGCAAAGTTGGATGTGTTCCAAATCGAAACACCTTCACAGGTGTCCGACGTACTCGGGCAGAATGTCCGACACACAAAACATGCTTATTAAATTCGACTTCAATCGGCTTTGAACAAACACGAATATTTTATTTATATAACAACGGTATTGGCTATCAGTTGACAATCGTAATAGTAATTAAAAACCGATCTAACTATGGCCTACTTACATTTTTTCAACGACTAACGTTCATGACTTTGTGTAAATGCCTGTTATTCTATGTATGGATGAAAAAAGAACAATGCTGACGTATCAAATATTAAGTGCGAGTTGAATAAAGGTTAAAAAAATTGCGTTAGAACTTCTCTGTTAAGAGGTGACACATACACCAAGCAAATAGTATTTAAACATTGCTGTTTATGTGTCTATTGTGCTTATAAGAAAGAAAGAACACAAAAAGGTGCGTGCTTTGTACAAAGTCAGGTTCAAGTGCTGAATATACATTCATAAAAAATGGTAATATTTTTTAAAATACACGATAGTCCAATACAATTATTGCTTATTACTACTTATTATTATATGCCAATGCATAGCATCATTCGAGGAACCCATGATGATGCAGTGAGTATGTGTTCCGTGTAACTTTCAAGCGAAAAGAGTTTACAACTGAAATATGTTAACGTGTGGTAGACACAAGGGATCCCAGTTCCAAGTTTACATTCAGATAGTTCAGTTATAGCTGAGCAGTTAAAACTGAAGGTCTGTAGGGCTACAGACTTTCAGTTTTAACTGCTTAAGCATTGTCATTTCCTATCACTTGTAAAGTGCTGAAAACGCATTTTTTATTTCTTCTCTGTAATACTGTTAATAATAAATTATTTGAACATTCGGTTGGCGTCATCCATGCCGCTGCCGCTGCCGACCCTACAAAACTCGGGAAAAGGACAGGGAGCTGATGATGACCGGCTGTAACATTCAAAATTGTTTTACTAATCCTTATTAGTTACATGGCAAATTTATGATATCTTTCATACCTACGCAAATCTCAATTGCCCCCAAAACACTTATAGTAAATCTCAAATGTAAATCAACCAAAACCGTTAGCAATTCTATGCAAATATTTGAATGGTATCTTGTTTTAACTGCAAATTAGTTAGAATAAATTAAAATTTCAAGTAATCAAATAACTTAGTACAAATACTTAATAACGATTAATACTTAGGCCTTCTTGACGATTAATACTTAAGCCTTCTTGACGATTAATACTTAGGCCATCTTGACGATTAATACTTAGGCCTTCTTGACGATTAATACTTAGGCCTTGTTGACGATTAATACTTAGGCCTTCTTGACGATTAATACTTAGGCCTTCTCGACGATTAATACTTAGGCCTTCTTGACGATTAATACTTAGGCCTTCTTGACGATTAATACTTAGGCCTTCTCGACGATTAATACTTAGGCCTTCTTGACGATTAATACTTAGGCCTTCTTGACGATTAATACTTAGGCCTTCTTGACGATTCGATTGTGGAAACATTCAAAATTAAATCATTCTTCTCAAACAACTGTAAATATAACAAAAAAACTTTAAATAAAGTCGTTTTAGTACAAATAATCACCGGTGAATTACAGTATTATATATCAAATGTGCAAATTTTCAGACTAATTGAACATAATGGTGCCCATAACAATAACATGAAAATATTCCGTTGCACAGATACATTCATGAATACCAAATTATAAGCGCCTGATAAAAATACATTGATACCGAAGAATTTAGATATTCTATAATGAAGTGAGTGCAGACATTTAATTGGAATCTAGAAAATTGATGAGAACGAATTATTCACATTACCGCCTCCGGTAGCGGCTCACAATCAATCAAAATAATCACCAATTGTCCTGTCACTTTACGTCTGAACACTTTATATATTTCGATAATAAATTTTGTCGAATTGATTCATAAATGGCAATGTTGGTACATTGTAGCAATCGTTGACTGAGATCATCACTTATAATTTGCATGGAATGGAATTTAAGACATTAATTTTTAAATTGTACCGCTTTGGTTTTTATCGCATATAGGGCTAACGGCTCAGTTGAATGATGAAGCCGATGTGAACTTCGTCAGATTATAATCATACTAATCCAATTATAAAATCCCTAAATTGTGAGCTGAACTGGAATACAAATAATTGTAATTTAAAAATTTCATGTAAATATTTGTTATGAGCTCACATTACAAATATTTACAAATAAATAGTTTTTTCGTATAAAATTCTGCCAGACGAAAGAAAAGTCCACACGCGTTCGATTCAGTTTTGATTGAGAATGTCAAAAGAATTTTTTTAGTTTCGAATGTCAAAGATCTTTCATTGTGATATTAAATCCAAGGACGTTCAATTCTAGCAGTAATAGTGCCCGAAGAGGCAAACACTTCTTTTAAAAAAAATGTTTTCAATAATTTTTTATAGAACAGTCAGTCAAAAGGCTTATCATAAGGACAACAGTGAAAACTCAATACAGGTGGAAGGCGCTACGATAGGTCAAAAAAAAATAAATAATGAACAAAAATGAACCCTTGCTTCTTAACAATAAAATACAAAATTGAATACAAGAATATAAAATGAATAAAGTTCGTCGAAACTGTTCCAAATTCTAATAAACATGTTGCTGACTCGTGTTGCTGTTGCATGTTGAGCATGTTGTTCACGCGAACCTAGGATTTTCCCCTACCATATATCGTCTAACGCGGCTAACGTGTAACCTGCAATACTACTCCATTCTTACCAATAACATACTCGATAATTTTACAAACACGAGCTTTTCTCTGATAAATAATTCATAGCTTTACATCATACTTTTCTGAGGTCTATTCAATACGACTCGTAAATTTATTTTGGACGTTTAATTGGTTTAAAATATGTAATCACACTTTCTTGCTTTCTAAACAAGTTATTGAGTCACTTTCATCAATATTCCGAACGCTTCTGCTCGGATCCGGTGTTCTGTCGCAAAAGCTGGTATTACGGGACCTAAGAAATTGTATACGTGAATGAAATATCACTTTACATTATGATATTAATGAATTATTTGCATAGAGTTGAGTCACACGGCCGCATTCATTCATGCGTTTTAGCTATGTCCTAATAAAATCAAGGTTTTGAAAAACCTGCCAAGACCTCTAGAGCTCTGACAGGTCATAATTCGTATTACTTCACGTAGATTTATGGTACAATTTACAATTATGATAACTCTCTTGAGTGTTAAATAAATAAAGGCCCACAAAGGTGTCCTGAGCCAAAATTCTCTGGCAAAAGCTACCTACGAATGCAGAACGTCTGACTGTAACAAGTTTTTCTTTTGTTTTCCATAATTTGCATCATATGTCCAGAGTTATTATCTGTTATCATAAAAAAAGTCTTTACGAGTAAATTAACTGAATTTGTTTAGCATTATATCACACACACACAAGATCACTTGCAAGAGATCTTATGGAATTTTGACTCAATAAAATCATTAAAAACTGTGCGTGTGTCCGCTAGTCCCTTTCAGATTAAAAGACCTAACAGGTCATTGAAAAACTAATCAAGATGTCTGTTAAATGCAAAATTTTTGAATAAAAACATTAAATTTATCACTATGGTTGGTTTATTACTTTGCTTTAAAAAAACATCCGTAACGTTAGTTACAGTGGTACGTTCTCTATGTGTATAGATATAGATAACAAAATTCCAGTATAAACCTGGACACATTTACCTTGAAAGTGGCCCTTCATACATAACGAATTAAAAATGGCGTTGGACAGTACGACGTCTCTTCGGCCGAGCTAGTTCTAAATAGCTCTGCGCTATTCCCACCTGCGTTTATTTTAGAACATAGTCGTCGGCCGCGGCTGCAAGGTAATTCTAGATATTTTCACATTCTAGGTCACGTGCGCATTGTCTCAAGGACATTCACAAAGGTCGTCTTCGAGTGTTTTGTTTGACTGTAGTACGGTTTAAATTGCATGGTTCGTTTTGTTAAATTATTATAGCACTTCTAATCGTATATCTGTTATATCGTTTAGTTTCATATTCCGTTTACAAAACGTAAACTACGCCTGCACTTTCAAATATTATAAGTTCGTTATATTGGACTGCTAGATGTAATACTATAATTTTTTTTATAATGGGTATACTAACAACGCATACGATGTGCACGAATGTTGATGGATAGCGGTGGCATAACATTAGATGACCCGTTTGTAAGTTTGTCGCCTTCTTCTGTCAAAATGGCCAATGTTATCATAAATATATAGTATATATTTAACATTGTATCTTGTAATCACGTTTTAATTCCTAATGCAATTAGTGTAACATGTGTCGAGTTCCTTTCATTTCGCCGATAACATGTCATTACATCGAGCCACCGTTAGTGGCACCGTTAATCGTTTGACATTCAAGTAATATGCTCGCCTGGTGTAGGTCATACTTAAAAATCATTACATATTATAAAACAATGTGACTGCGTCTGTCTGTCTAAAGACGATAAACTCAAGATTTAGGTGTATTATTCATTAACAACATGAAAAAATTGTCTGAAATGTAACGATGAATGTTAAAGAAGACGACTACTGCTAAAGACTGGTACGAAGTTACGACGGACAGAATGTTGGTGTATATGTTATCCGTGCAAAGCCGGGGCGGGTCGCTAGTGTATTATAATTTTCTGTCCTCTAAAAGACGAGCTTCACCCATGAGTCATTGTATACCATCTCAGTAATGCAGTTGGGTCAGTTTCGTGTTGTGAGCATTTTTGCAATATTTTCATCGAATCGCATACATTAAGGTGACGTTGGTATCAAGTGTCAATGACTTCATTGTATTGTTTACGATGACTTAGCAAAGTACGGAACTAATCTAATCTAACACTTGACCGAGTTGCAACTGTTACACCTTCGAATAAATTTTGAAGCAGATTTAAAAGCCGATTATAGTAAAATCATTGTTCACAAAGCTGTGTAACGTATCCATTGCTGTTTATTATCCGATATTGTTCTATAATGTTCAATGAAACGTCGTAAGCGATGAGCTTATGAGTAGGTGTTATGTGTGAGAAGTACCTACCTATTTTATTGTGTCACCGAAATAATGGTTTGTATACTTAGTATCTGGTTTTTTTTTATTATATTATATTTTAGAAAATTAAAAAACCGTCCCAACTAAACCACGGCTAGTAGACGACAGTATTTGAATGGCGGTTGCAAAATTAAGAATCTATACTTACCAGACCTTAGGCTATTGTCGTTTCAAATTGCTAAGCTTTCAGTTGCCAATATTGATACTCGTAGATTATTATACTTAGTAATGCTCTTTCATATTATTACGAAATATTCTGTCTGAACAATCTAGAAGAGATTCCGTAACCGCTTATCGATTACTTTATTGTTGTGTGCGTTGGTATTTTTTTACCCGCATTTCTATAGCCTTTGTTTATATCTATCGGCTCTGTGAATTATTCAACAATAGAACTATCGAGTCGCTCAGCAGATACCATCTACACTTTATTAACTATAATACAGAAGATAAACTCGATTTCTTCACGAAGTAATCGAGTTTATGAAACCGATTAATTCATTTAACATGAGGGCGGCGAGGCCCTTTGGTTTGTCAACGTCGCCAAAGATGCTCTTTGGCGACGTTGACTGCAATTTTATTGAATGGACCGCGGTTGTTATTTATCAGTGAGAGACCTTGAAGCTTGTTCGCACTGGAGCCAATCCCGTTTAAATTTCATAGGCGTGGCCCTAGCAATGTAATCGCCATTGGTACGTATTTGCCGTCGCTCGCGGCGCGCCTATCAATTTTGTATGCGATTCTACTCGCCAAGAATGTTGAAATGAAGTAAAAGTATCCAGCCGCTACCAGATAAACTCGTATACTGTATGTGTTATGTTCATACTTTCCTTTAAATCAAGTTCTGTTGCAATAAAAATCTATTTTATACTCCCATATACACAATACATTTTCAATGGATTTAGATGGCAAGCAAGCAACGGGTCCACCAGATTTTAAGTGACCTTCCATTAAGTTCGAGATTTTTTGTCAATCTTTAAGTACAGAGGGTCGGAAATGGTAGAGGAACAAGAGATGAAAGAATGGCTTGTTCAGTTTTATGATTAGAACTAAAGGGAAGCCAGGTAACCATTACCATATTGACCAGTACGTACGGTACTGAAGAACCTCAGCACCACACATGTTACAAATAATTATCATCATGCACGAATGACACAAGATAGCTTGGCTGACGCCTTATATCTGCAATGCTGATCAACGGAAAAATTTGCTAGCTAGCTGTCAAATTTCAGAAACCCGGCGTGAGTGTCACAAAGACGGATGTGTTATCTAATTGTTTATGTGAGAGATGCAACAAAAGTTTGTATTCTGTTCAAACATCTGGTCACGTTACCAAAAACGTATAAGAAACGAGTACGTATAAGTAACTCACTATTTTAGGGCATGAACTAAAATGTACATTAGTCTGCAAGATTCGGACACGCAAGACAATAGAAGTTTTACCATTTAGAGGTAACTTCAGTCACGATTTCGTGTTCTCCAAATTAGTTCATAGACCGTAGACGTTCTAAAATAATTGTAGATTAATATAAGGAAACTTATTACTTGAGTGCAAATACAGTGTTAAAAGGACGAAAGAAGAAAGAATTACAATAAAAATTTCTACCGCAAAAATGTTACAGGAACTTAAATTGCATGCCGCCGATGATGCCGCCCTGCCCCCCACCAATCTAGTGGCATGCTCAGGGCGGGATTTACAGTTCTGGAGCCAGAAAGTGAAGTATTGTAAAAATGATAGACTTTTTAATTTTTATATTTTACTAATTATCTTATGGGAGCGAACAAATTACATGACACATTTCAATTAATATTTAAAAACAATATAATAATGTCAGTCTAAAGTACAATAAGTATAGGTACACACAGCTAATAAAATTTTCAAAGGAAAAGTTGTTTACTAGTCGGAACTATTTTCGGAAAAAAATCTAAGTTACTGTGACCCCTCTTTTGTGGAAGCCCCGGGGCCGTAGTTCCGGATGCCGTTCCCTAAACCCTGCCCTGGGTATACTAAAAAGCATCCGCTACCAACCAGAATGGATGTAAAAAAAGTTAAGTGTACCAAATGTAAAATCTTCACAGCCAAAACCTCTCGAACTCTCTCGAATTGCTTACTTATATATAATGTCCCATTTGCCAGCAGAGTTGTGATGAACCAATTCTTGAACTGCAAATGGTGGTAAGTCAATCCCTTATCGCATTTATCAACTAATAAACTTAGTAAAAGTAGAAAGCAGTTGCACAAAAAAATCTTTGCGTATTTTATTTTACGTATTTTCCTTTTATGTATCCTGAATAAATTGTAACATATTGTAAACGCAAATACAGTAGACCTCGTTAATATAGGCAATGTTCGGCAGCGGCAAGGCATTTATTTGATTATCCAAATTGAATTGGAAATGTATGCGCGCAAGAGACCTCGTTTCGCTTGAACTGCTAAATTAGTTTATCACACTCTTAAAACTGTTTCAGTTTCCTTGAATATATTGATTTGATAATATTGTTTTGTAATAATTATAATCAGGCTGATCGGTGACTTTACTTCACCAGTCTTGAGCACAGACGTAAAGTGGCTAGCGTCTCGGTGTTTTACAGATTGCATTTTGGGGAGTGTGCGCAGGAATTACACGATTTAATTCCCCCATCTCCATTCTACCATCGGACATTTAGACATACGGCAGGTCTCTATCCTTTCATAGTAGAGATACCGTGCGTTCGAACGAAGCGATTCGAATCATCGTTCATTGTGCGTACGGCAAAGGATTGGAATAAGTTGCCAGCGTCAGTATTTCCGTCCGATTACGACGTGGTTACCTTCAAGAGAAGAGTGAATAGACTGTTTCTAAACTAGTGCGTACCATCTTTAGACCACATCACCACTTAACACTAGATGGGATTGTTGTCAAGCGCTAGTTTATACGTAATTAAAAAAAATCACTTTGTTCGATAATGATTATTGCTAAAAGATAATGTTATTTGTCTGGTTTATTCGGTTATTTCGTTCATTCTGCCTTCTTCTTCCACGTCTTTCAATCAACTGTCATCTCAGTAGTCACTCCTTTCTTACTCACTCAGTGACGTGCCATTGTTACCTACTTATAATATGCCCACACTATGCTAACATATTGCTAATTAATTTATCTATCACTGGTGTTACTTTCAAGCTATACTTGATATACCCGTATCGATTCGTGGTTACCCCACACATTTATCTCAACATTTGCATTTCTGCTACATGCACTCTCTTTTTGTGACATTTTTGTGAATTAAAATGTCAATGGATGAAGAAATCCGGCGATTGAATATACAGTTTGTGTAAGTCTATAGATTAAAGCGTGTTATATGTACGTACATCGTGTACTAAATAAAGTACTTATTGTAGGCATCCATGCGCACTAGTGCGCTACCATCTAAAATCCTGTTTTAGACTGTAAGGCTTCTTAGAGTTTACTACAAAAATTGGGATTCGATCATTTTAAATTACGTTTAATCGCACCATGCCAACTATAAACTGTATTTTTTTACCTTTACTGTTTTAGACCACCAAATATCTGTAGCCTTGAAAATATTTATACTTCTATTAGCCGCATACGGAAAGTGCTGCAAGTCGTATGACGCCATGACGATGATCTCAGCGGCATCATTGGCGGCTTACTAGCTTACTGTAAACTAAACAAATGATGTAAAAGAAGATGCTGCCGAAAATACCTTGGACTTTGATGTTTGATCTCCCAAGTGTATGAAAGAACGCGACGATGAGTTACATATACATATTTAAACTCATACTCCGACCAAGCTTTAAGTTTTAGTCTGAACAAACAATACCAATATTTATAAAAAAAACAACCTCTATTAAAATCGGATAAATAGTATTACTAGTTCTCAAATGCGGGGGGTAGGTTGACAACTGATATTTATAGCTTCGACTTTAAAATTAAAGTCTAGACTCGTACAAAACGACGAAACCATATTCTTACGTGTCATAAATACGTGGAATATTTTGATGTAACTGAAATGTGAGCTAAATATTTTAAAGTAACAAATTTAGGCGAGAGAAGTGTGAACACCGAATGGTAATACCCCTTGCAAAATCGTGCGAGGGTCGGACCCCTCGACGGGCCCCTGTCCGATGCAGTATTGATTCGCTAAAGTGCAATCGGTGTTTCCCAAGTTACTGTTCCTACCATACTAGCTTACTAACAATATTATTTTACGATACAAAGCTAGGAAATAGTTTGGTTATTTTGCTTTTAGAAATATAAATCTAACGCCAGGTCTCTGAAAGACTGATCAGCTGTGTATTTAGCTAGCTAGCTGTCAAAGTCCGATGAAGTGTATCCATCATCAGTTCCTGGAAGAGAATAGCCAACTTTTTTTTGTTTTAGCAACTGATATCGATTTGAAATGACATTTATTTTGAAAGTAGTGTTAGTTGAATAAAAAATAAACATTTCAGAAACCGTTAGGGCGGTAATCTAATAAAGCAGTACGATTAATATGCAATATGACAGTACCTACCTTTTCGTTCAGCTTTATTCTTTCACTTTCATTTTTAGTAGTTAGTTTTTAAAATAATCCTGATTCCGGATCGAATTCCAGATGGCGCTTTTTTAACGTCTAATTATCTGTCAAATTTAAAAAAGTGTTTTTAATTTCACCAGTATATACATATATTCAATACACCGTTCTACACGCCCTACTACGCTCCATAACTAAACTTCATCTCTAAAACCAATACTGTAGTAATTTAATTTGTAATATCAATCGCAATGGAGAAAGGTAAGGTAAGGTTGCACATTTTTGAAAATTAACTTAGGAGGTTAGCTTGCAACCAGACCTCTTACTTTCATGAAAACAATAAATAAAACTTTACTATCCACAAAACACTTTAAAAGGTAATATATCTCAGATCACAGCCCTGCTCTCGGATATATGTATGTAATAAAAATGTCACCGTAAGGCGACGCCTGAATTTACGATTGGTTGTTACTGTCGCTATGTTTTTTCCGATATCATTAAACTCAATCAGTATGACTTAAATTTCTTCAATATTATTTGTAATTATTATTATTCAACGAGTGAATGCGGGAAATAAATTGAATGGGGCTATAGGTACAGTAGTAAGGTGTCAAAATGTGTCTATGAAGGCTCTGGGCTATACACAATGCTGAACTAATCCCCACTTCAATGTATGGAAGTGTGAGCTGGGTTTGGTAGGAAAAGCATACTAGTAGAGTTGATGCCGTTGAGATGCGATCCTTGAGAAGTATATCAGGCGTGACATTGAATGATAGGATTATAAATAGCATTATAAGGGAAAAGTGTGGCTTAACATTGAATGTTATGGACTAGAATTGAGAATGCTATGCTTCGGAGGTTTGGGCATGTTGAAGGGATGAATGAAGAGAAAACAAATAACAAAACAAATTTATGTTGCAAAAAGTGAGTGGCAGTGTTGGTTGGGACGCCCCAGGAAAACTTATATCGATCAGACTAGCGGCTTACTTAAAAAGGGCGATATAAGGGAGCATCCGTTACCGACGAGCATGTATGCGTAGATGTACGAATGTAGAAGAAGCGAGAGAGGTGTGCTAGGATCACGCCAAATGGAAATCCATGATCTCCGCCTTCCCCTCTGTATTACGGGCGTGAGCGCATATTTATTTATTATTTATAATTGGGTAAAACGGCGAATCTGGAGTCGGCGAATGGCAGTTAAATTGTTGAAGGAGAATTCATTTGTTGTTATTTTAACTCCTACATTCATTGACTGAAACGTTAATGTTATTTTACTCTCTATTTAATCAAACGTATATCTTTGCAGACGTTCACAGCATGGTGCAACAGCCACCTGAGGAAAGCCGGCACCGGCATCGAGAACATCGACGAGGACTTCAGGAATGGCCTCAAGCTGATGCTACTACTGGAGGTGATCTCCGGAGAGACGCTGCCCAAGCCCGACCGCGGCAAGATGCGCTTCCACAAGATCGCCAACGTTAACAAGGCCTTGGACTTTATTGCATCTAAAGGTAACACCATATATATATATATATATATATATATATATATATATATATATATATATATATATCTAATTTAAGTTCAGTATCCCTACATCTACAGGTGTCCGGAAATTACCTGGCAACTGCAAATGTCTTGACCGAATTATCGTCATCTTCCTGCCCTTTTCCCACATGTATGGGGTCGGCGCAGTATTGTCTTCCATATTCCTTTTTCAGTCGTCATATATGAATTCAGAAACTTCGTATACAAATCAACTTTCATTCATCTTTGCCTTAACTGAAACTATAACGATTTAACTAAATGACGTTTTGACGGTAGAGGGCCTTGAAGCTGACGATTTTTGTACATTTTTTATTAAAATAACTCGAAAGTCTTGAATATATTTTATTCATTTTGAACCACACGTTTATACTAGGAAATTGTAAACAACGTATTTCTTGTGGTAGAAACTCGTGTATAGTAATTTCTATTTTGTTTTTCCGTTTTCTTTTGTAAATCATTTTGTTTTGTTCTTTCAATATCAGTTTCAATAATGAATTAAGTGTATTGAATGCACCTGACTATAATTTAAGTCTGCTGTTATCGTGTAAACTTGTAAACGAAGTATAAAAAAATACCTTGGCCTGGTTCAAATATTTTATGTCTTACAATGGCGCACTATCTGAACAATTAAATAATAAATTGTACCGCTTAAACAAAACAAAAAGAATTTCGATTTTACACACCAAAAGTGTGTTAAAATACGCACAACTTCTCTATTTCTTTGTAAATATATTACGTCACATTAGAAATCAATAAGCTTGAAGCCGATATCATCTTCTGTTTACCCCAATTAGTTTGAAATACTTGAAAGGTTTCTTCACACAGTAACGAATTGACGACATATTTTCAGCACACATAAGAAACAAACAGGTTCTTCTGAAATTATTTACTGCGGTAATTACTTCGTCATTAAACTATGATATATTATGCAAAATCGGTTTCATCCGTATGCAAGCGGAGAGATTACGTCAAAAGTGTTTCCGAATTACTTAGCATAATAACTAGTGTAATGAGATTAGAATTCACCGCCTTGGGACCGCACAAAACAGCTCTATATAAATACATATCTATAGATTAATACGTGAAGCGATTAATCACTTGATTTCTAGTGAACCACTTGCTCGTTTGCCACCTCGTACAGTAATAAAAACCTTTTTGAAAATATTGGGCGTTTAGAATTGGGCGAGATTTGTGTTATCTATGGAGATAAAAAGATTAAAAAATTATACACATATTCAACAAAATGAATGCGAGATCGAATCAGAAATGATGTGATCCGCAGTAGAACCAAAGTAATCGATCTTGCCCGAAGAAGTTCAAACTTTATGTGACAATCGGCCGGACATTGCTCACAGAACGGATGTCCAATGGGTCTGAAAGAGTCCTAAAATGGCGGCTGCATACAGATCGATGCAGCGTCAGTAGTCCACTAGACAGACCGATGATCGGGTCAAGGTTGCGGTACCCCCTGAATGAGGGTGGCGGGGGACCAATCTTTGTGGTGCTCAATGAGGCCTACATCCAGCAGTGGACGAATATCGGCTGAAACGACGATGTAACAGATACAGTCAATGAACTCAAATAAAACATTCATATTTTACGTTCATTAAAGATAAAAGGTACTAACTAAACTAAAATTATAAAATAATTTAGACCACTTTGCTATCACTAGTTTAGTTTATTTAAGTTTTATCATAAGTTCTTTTCTTACTTTTGTTTGCCTGCCTAAATAATACATTTATACCAATCCGTATTTTGTTAACTGAAATCTATATAAGAATCGTTACACGTTCCAGGTGTAAAATTGGTGTCGATCGGTGCTGAAGAAATTGTTGACGGTAACCTAAAGATGACACTGGGTATGATCTGGACGATCATTCTCAGATTCGCCATTCAGGATATCTCCGTTGAAGAAATGACTGCTAAGGTAATCATTGCAATTTCTAGTTTTTGAAATTCAATGTCAGACAACAATATATTGGTAAAATATATGCTTGGCGTATGGTGATACTTCCAAGCATCGCACAGGCAGCGTGGCATGCTGGACAGCAAGGGGATTGCGACTGATACCTTTGTCTACTACCTAATCAACTATAGCTGGATTATTTATTCCGTGGATCGGGTGTTTTGGAAGAATGAATGAAGAAAGGATGACACGATAAATTTATGTTGCAAAATTGGGCAGCAATGTTAGTAGGGGGTGTCCTAAAGCGTAACTTACCTGTAACTATGATATAGAGATATATAGATGTAGGAGGAGCGACAGAGATGTGCTAAAACCGTGCCAAATGGAAATCCGTAATCTCTGCCTAACCCTCTAGGTTCGTGGTAGGTTCTTATTCATATACGACGATTATTGAACGTTTCCAATTAATAAACTTTGATGTAGTGAATGAGGACTTATCTGGATCAAGGAGCGATCAGATCTTAAAATAAACTATTGCTCAGATCGTCCGTAACTGCCCGGTAATAAATTTAATAGTTTATAATTAGTATGTGCGGCCGTGCTTCACGGCTAACGGGGCATTAAATCGTTCTTCATTCCTTGACAATTTAATATGTATCTGGCCCCATCCTTCTGCTTTTTATTCTACTAGCAAAACACAAGACTTATTGATTATGTTAAATTGTATACATCACAATAACTTCTTCTATTCATGAAGTCTTGAACTATATTTCCAATCATACATGTAAAACGTTTAAAATAGATAATTTTCTCATAATCTACTTAAGATAAAATTTCGATAACTTTGTAATAGTTTTTCTACTTGTAAACATTGATGCAAATACAGTCTATTACTTAAACCAGAGGATGGTTTAAGTAATACACTTTATTTATTTCATTTTACAGTTTCACGGTAACATTGATGACAAAATCAACAATAACTGAAACATAAGTAAATACTGTTCCTCATGCCATTACAGGAAGGTCTACTTCTGTGGTGTCAGCGTAAGACAGCGCCATACAAGAACGTGAACGTCCAGAACTTCCACCTGTCATTCAAGGACGGTCTGGCCTTCTGCGCCCTCATCCACAGACACAGGCCTGACCTCATCGACTACAGCAAACTGTCTAAAGACAACCCTCTCGAGAACTTAAACACGGCCTTTGATGTCGCCGAGAAGTACCTCGATATCCCACGCATGTTGGACCCCGACGGTAAGCATTTTATAGTACAACTAAAACAGGGATGCCAAACCTGTCTCACAAATCTTCACATTTTTTTAAATATTCAACGATCAATAATAGAAATGGAAAACCTATGGCCCATAAGATAAACTCACAGAAGTTTTATTCAACGAATGTTGCGACTTAAGCTAATTATTATAGCTATGAAGAAGCCGTTTAGTATGGTCTTTAATACAATAAATTCAGAGATTGCCAGGCGTATTACAACCAAAGAAGTAAAAGCTTTGTTACATAGCAAAGTAACGTAATCTTTTTAATGTTCAACTAATTGTTACCTAAAACCCTATTTGTATATAATTAAAAAGAAAAAAAAGGTACATTCCATCAAATGACAAATTTATGAACAATATTCCTAAATGGATATACTCGCTAATTTTAGTTAGTTCCAAGAATAGTAGTTTGCAAGGATCCTTTCTATTTTCCAGAGGATGCCACTAACATAGTAACGCACGAGAGGATATTAAAATGATATCGATTTTATTAATGTGATTAGTAATGGACGAAATTTAAACCACAACTCAAAAAGGTTTGCCATCCCTGAACGTATGAGTGGTCATACTTACACTAATATCTATGAATAGTCTCTTTGACATAGAATGGCTTATTACGTAAGAGAATGTTGATGTGCGGTTCTGTACAGCCAGAAATATACTTTTATTTTAATACAAGGTTAGGCTTATGTAAACGCATCTTAGATATATAGACCAGTTAAATAAAATCTTATTTTAACATTTTTATGTACAGTAATCAATCCGTTTTATAATACAATAGATATTTTACTGGTGATCATTTAAGAGAGAGAGAAATATTAAATTATATGTAAAAAATGACTACTTATATATATAGTTTAGGCGTTCAAGAGAAGCTTAATCGAAAAAGTACATATTTATTTATTAAATTTTGTCCTTGTTGATCATAATTAACGTACGTCATATTATTACGTCATTAATTTGTTAATATTCTTTTAAATATTAATTAATAATTGGAACATAAGGAAATACACGGCGCTATGAATCATTAGTAAATTAAATTTATAGAATCAGCATACGTATTTACATTTGGCATGACTGAATATTGCAGACCTCATTAACACGCCAAAGCCGGACGAACGCGCCATAATGACCTATGTGTCGTGTTACTACCACGCGTTCCAAGGCGCACAGCAGGTATAGAGAAAACAAAATGGCTGCCGCTACCGCTCCCCCAAACAATACCTAGCCCCTAACGCCAGGCCTTTGTGTGCCACTTATAGCATGATCCAAGTGTAGAAGTAAAACCTCTTTGATAGCCAAGGGAGCAATCATATCATTATTTATTTTTTCCGCTAGACAATATTTGGTATCATCTCCGAGCTATGCTCTTCACTTCGAGTTTTTGAAATAACGCTAAGTTTAATATTTTATAGCTTTATGTCAATAACTATTTGTTTTAAATTTACAAACAGAATGCTTGCCAATTTTCCCCTATGAAATTCGTACCCGTGCACAAATACATGAGACACAATTAGGTACATCGCACTTGCCCGTGTGCTCCTTTTTCTATAGCGAGCGACGAGCTCTGACATGTCTCGATGATCATTTTACGGTGGGAACTGTTTGTATACTGGACTGTAGAATCAGGTCTTATGTTTCTATGCATCAGTTGTGTACACAAAAACTATTAACTATAACTGTAAATCAAAGGTTTACATATTAGCTTATTATTTTTTAATGGTTGACAGTAATGAAAAAAAAATAGTTGAAAATAATCTTTGGGCCTCACCGATACCTACCTAAATCAGCTCGAATCTAAAACATTATCAAGCCATCAAATATTCGAAAACCGATTACTTGTGTTGTAATTACGAGTCGATGATTCACACCGAGTGAGCAGGTATGAGGATAGCAAGGTCACACGCTTAATTATTACAGCTTCAACCGCAGCCGTAGACACGTATATAACAAAATGTAATGTTTATGTCGAATAAAACGACCACTACTAAATATAAAATCCGCAAAATAACAAGTCACATGTTTCTATCCTTTCAAAATCAATCTAACTTTACTCCCCTTTGACGCCATTTAGATTAGCCTGGTACACTCTGAAAGCATGAATTGACAATTGACATGAATCTACAATTTTCACCTCATTGTAGATAATCTTTCTCCGTTAACATAATCTCTTATAAATAAAAAAAACCAAATAGGTTTTATACCCATTTGGATTTTTTAATTCGAATGCAAGCAGTCTGTTTGTCCATAAAAAAATCTCCGCATGTTGACTAACCCGTTGTTGCTCGCGTGCCGCTTGCTAGATCTGCAGAACACGGCGATGCCGGACGAACGCGCCGTCATGACCTACGTCTCGTCCTACTACCATTGCTTCTCGGGAGCGCAGAAGGTTTGTATATAAACTGAAAGGTTATTTGATATTTTTTATTTAACTTTCTTATTGAAATGCCATCCGTCGTAGTAGAACATATGCTAGTGTTGCTACAAAATAACTAGCCTGATTTGAAAGCTGTCTAAGTATATCAAAAATGTAAAAAATATACTATGATGTTAGATGATAATTAAATAATTTATTGCTAATTGCACATTGACTACGTTACAAAAAAACTCCACTTTTATATTTATTGACCCCAAACATTCTGATAAGAATGACTTCATTTAATTTTTATTTTAACTTGTGTTTGAAATGACGAGGTCATATTAAGTATTAATTTTTTAAAAATCCATCTGTTCATCGTGTTGTGAATTATATGATTTGCCTGAGCCGCTGAGATTCAAATAAGCGACCTTATCAGATCGATACATTAATATTCTTACAACTAAGTTTAACAACAATGGAAAATCAAATAACCTTGCTGCACTACATTTATATCCAGTTTAAAAATCATATTGCTTTTATTTCGAACATTCAAATAAAAACGTTTAAAAATAACTTGTAATATTTGTTAATAAATACGAGGCTATAGAATGAAGTGATTTAAATAATGTGCGTGCGTGGTAAGTAAAAGAAGCCTCCCTACCGAATACGGATGAGTGTTTGCGAAACCCGCGTCATTTGTGATATTACTGGCTTATTTTGTGTCTATTTTTATTTCCATCGAGAATCGTTTTCAAATCTCAAGAACCGCCGCGCATCTAAACAAAATAACGTTGACAGCATGTAACCTTATTTTGGAACATTTTCTAATCTCTTTTTATACAAAAAGAAACATCTAAATGTTTGTATAATTATTATAACAATTAAAAAAAAATTGTAACAATGTGTTTTTTTTTTGCCACATAATAAGGCTGAAACTGCCGCGAACCGCATCTGCAAGGTACTCAAAGTCAACCAGGAGAATGAACGCCTCATGGAAGAGTACGAACGTCTCGCCAGCGATGTGAGTATACACATACACTTTAAGAATTTTGCTTTTCTAGCACCAACTGTAATATTTTGATCCTGATCCTTGGAACCCAATAGTGTACATTGTCGGATTAGGGCATTGTTAAAAGACAACCCTATTTAGGACTTGTGATTAAACAATGTGCATATAATCTGCCGTATCTAAGAATAAAACGACTATACCCTAAACTTATATTTCCCAGTGTTGTATAAGCAACTTAATTGAATTTTAAATTTTATCTTGTTTAACAAATTTAAATTCCCGGTTTTTCAAGTATTTTTCAGCATTTATGGTCACTCAAGGATTAAGATTATCACCTGTCACAATTGTTTACTATACTCTACAAAGAATTGACAGTGGTGATATAACTTCCATAGCTACTGGAGTGGATCAGGCGCACGATGCCGTGGCTGAACAGCCGCCAGACCGACAACTCGCTCTCCGGCTGCCAGAAGAAGCTGGAGGACTATCGTACTTACAGGTGGGATATTAAACCTACTCAATCTTCTTGACACTATTCTATTCTTTTGTAATAAGGAAAGGGTGGGAAGGGGAAGACAATTTCACGGGAGAGTGGATGGATAGGAAAGGAAATGTCCTTTTTTCTGTTCTTCCCCTCGTATTTCCATTGAAGGTAGGCAGCGCGTCTGCTACTCATTAATTTATTGCGAATGCCTATGGGTAGGAAACGCCTGCTAATTTTCCACCTTCTACAGAAAAAAATGTTGTTTTTTATTACTTATTTTATATTTTCGTGTTTTGTTTATTATCAGGCGCAAGCACAAGCCGCCCCGCGTGGAACAGAAGGCCAAGCTGGAGACCAACTTCAACACGTTGCAGACAAAACTGCGCCTCAGCAACCGTCCCGCGTACATGCCCACCGAGGGTAAAATGGTCTCTGTAAGTATTGCACCCCATTTTTTTATAGTATACCCTACCTATTCTTTTCTAATAAGGAAGGAATGTGAAGGGCGCGGGTATGGATGGGAAAAGGAAATATCCTTTTTTCTGTGCAATTACACCGCTGTCCATTAAAGGTAGTCTACACATCTGCAACTCAATAGCTTGTTGCAGATGGCTATGGGTAGCGGTCACTTAATATGCTACCCTACTACTACCCGCTTGCTCGTTTGCCAGCTTCTTCTGTAAAAAGAATACCAATGAAGACAGAGATGGATAGCAATTTTGGAGATTTAGGAATAGTTCCAGCAAGTAGCACTACATCCATAGATTTTCCTGGGTTACTAATTTTGGCGCGCATTGAATTTGTAATCATACATTTCATTTTGTATTTCAGGACATCGCCCAAGCGTGGAAGGGTCTGGAAATAGCGGAGAAAGCGTTCGAAGAGTGGCTGCTGAGCGAGATGATGCGCCTGGAGCGCCTGGAGTACCTAGCGCAGAAGTTCAAGCACAAGGCCGACATCCACGAGGACTGGACTAGGGGTGAGTGTGTTTTTATTAGATACTGGGGAAATTAAGATTAGGATGAGTAGCTCCACTCCTCTTTCTCTTATTTTAGACAGACTGAAAGTGTCACCTGTCAGCTGTCACCCCGACTTTGACAAATATTCTAGCTAATGAATTTGTGATACTATGTATATGAAACGTTTGTTTAACATCGTTCAGGCAAGGAAGAGATGCTGCAGTCGCAGGACTTCCGCCAGTGCAAGCTGTACGACATCAAGGCGCTGAAGAAGAAGCACGAGGCCTTCGAGTCCGACCTGGCCGCGCACCAAGACCGCGTCGAGCAGATCGCCGCCATTGCTCAGGAACTCAAGTACGATCGCAACTTTACTTTTAGTTCATATTCATTCATCCGCCCATTCAATTGTGACGCAACCCTTTATTTCGATTGTTTTTCGTTATTGGGCAAGATATGGTAGAAAAAAGCAAACTAGCGAATTGATCATCAGATGTTATGTGACTATCGCTACCCATTACATTTTCAACTATGAGAGAAAAAGAACATTGTTTTCTTTTTGTACAAAAGGAATGAACATTGTTTAAGCAACATGTACGGAGTCACGTTTAGCGCTGCCCTTGAACTTTATCCAAGACATGTAGGGCTAGCGAGTCTAATGTCTCGGTCGTATTATCAGCCCCGCACATTGATCCACGATTGAAGTTGCTAAATTGCCAACCACTTTATATTTCCAAGTTTTATTTTTTAAGTTATATATCACAAACGCTGGATTACTGGATTATGAATTGTTGCCCCAATCCTATAAAATTGTATATCCTGGTCTGGATATTATTCGTAAAATACTTCTACTGGTATTGGTTCACTCCTGCTTACTACACTGTGTGTGTGTTGACAGCACGCTGGAGTACCACGAGGTGGGCGCGGTGAACGCGCGGTGCCAGCGCATCTGCTCGCAGTGGGACCGGCTGGGCGCGCTGACGCAGCGCCGCCGGCTCGCACTGGACGACGCCGAGCGCGTGCTCGAGCAGATCGACCTGCTGCATCTCGAGTTCGCCAAGCGCGCCGCTCCCTTCAATAACTGGTTACCACCTCACTTACCTTAACTCTATTCACACAAAAATATATAGTTCCACATCAAGATGGAGTTTTTGTAAACAAAGGTTACATACACCTTTTATGTTAAAAACTGTTTACAAATTCTATCTTGATGTGGAACAAACATACAACATACAATATTAAACATGTAGATATAGTTAGTACATCTTACACACTTTTATCAAAGCACAAGATATAGTATCCGACACAAATATGTAAGGTACTGTTTATAGCTTTTAATGCGACTTTTTATCCTTTTCGATCGCCTTATTTCGCTTTCCAGATTTTTATTTAAAAAGTATTATACATAACGTTAATCATATATACTCGATATTCATAAATTTAAAATCGTGTCGACAAATTCGAACTTGAAGTATTGAATGTATGGGTTTATTTATTAGTATAGCTCTAATAATGCACTGAGGATTAGTTTAAAATATAATTTTGTCGTAGGTTGGACGGCACGCGCGAGGACCTGGTGGACATGTTCATTGTGCACACCATCGAGGAGATCTCCGGCCTCATGGACGCGCACGCACGCTTCAAAGCCACGCTTGGCGAGGCCGACAAGGAGTACCAGGTATACCTTCAGCTACCCACATCGTCTCACCTCAAAGTCCGAGCGCTACATGTCAGCATTTGTTTATAGTGATACTCTTACAAACACCGCCCTACCTTTATATAACAAAAATAAAAGCGCCAGAGCACGAAAGATGACTTGTTCTAATTCTGTTACAATACTTATGTTTACCTCATACATAATAAGTTAAAATTATAATTAATTAAAATCTACTCTAAGATATAGTACTATATATTAAAGTGTATAATAATAATAAAAGATTATATACATTTAACAGGCGATAGTGAACCTGGTGCACCAGGTGGAATCCATCGTGAAACAACACCAGATACCTGGAGGCTTGGAGAACCCCTACACCACACTCACTGCCCACGTAAGTTATAATCACGTACGAATAAATATCTAATGACCATACAATCCTGTTGAGAGGAGACAAAGTCAGTAACATCTCAAAGTTAATGTCAATTTGTAGTAAAGTTGAGACAAAGTTAGCTGGGCCGTTTGGTTAACGTCCGGTTCCAAATACCTTTCGTATCACATGTACGTCGGTGCCAAAGATACGCGATTTTCTATTTTATAAGTATAAGTGTGTGTGATTGTGTTGTGCAGGAACTGAACCGCAAGTGGTCGGACGTGCGGCAGCTGGTGCCGCAGCGCGACGGCACGCTGGCGGCCGAGCTGCGCAAGCAGCAGAACAACGAGACGCTGCGTCGGCAGTTCGCCGAGCAGGCCAACGCCGTCGGGCCCTGGATCGAGCGCCAGATGGATGCCGTCACCGCCATCGGCATGGGCCTGCAGGTACACAAAACAGCAAACCTCCATAGAGGGATAATTAGATTGCGTACAGTAGGAAAAATCGTTTAATGAGATGTGTGTACAACACCAATAACGGCCAATTTAAATTTGTGAACGCCAGGAACTACATTCATTTAAATATCTGTGCTAAAGCTATTATAATTAGCTATCGAAAAAGGTTGAAATAAATTCGATACTTTTAGAATCTCTGAGCACACTTTCCTGGTGTTATAGATAGACATATACAAGAACTACTTGTACCTTTGTTCCCATCATAATATTGCCGTTTGCCAGGGTTCACTGGAAGATCAGCTACGCCGGCTAAAGGAGTACGAGGCGGGCGTGTACGCGTACAAGCCGCACATCGAGGAACTGGAGCGCATCCACCAGGCCGTGCAGGAGGGCATGATCTTCGAGAACAGGTTAATCTTCTCTCTCATTATGGGAGAAAGAGACAAGCGAGTTCACTTGACGATCGCTAGCCATAGACAACCGGAACCATCACACAACACACTATTAATGTTTGATTAAATTAATGGATATTTTTCACCTTATAACAATCATCACTTCAATTGCTTATTTCTTTACTGCCTTCTGCTATGGTCAAATTCGAGTCCAGAAGCACGCGCAGTTCGCTCGCTCTTTGATTTCAGACGCCATAGAGCCATGAATAGTGATGAATTCTCTCCAAAATAAAAGTAACATGAGTTATATTAATTATTCATTATTCGATACATTCAAAATATGCCCGGTCCGTATTCTTTTTATACATATTGCATTATTTTTATGTTGCGCGAAGGTATTCGCAGTACACAATGGAAACGCTGCGCGTGGGCTGGGAGCAGCTGCTGACGTCCATCAACCGAACCATCAACGAGGTGGAGAATCAGATCCTGACGCGCGACTCCAAGGGCATCACGCACGAACAGCTCAACGAGTTCCGAGCGTCATTCAACCACTTCGACAAGAACCGCACTGGTAACGTATTGCAATTCATAATACAGTTCTAATATACTTTTACTGTTGATGAATAAGAGACCTCACATTTACCAGAAGGAATAAAAAACAGATGTATGCATCTACTAGACCTTCTTTGAGCAACCCAAGAAAATACCTTATCATTTTTCATTTTTTCTTCTTCATCATTTCAGTTGACATTCACATTCAATTGACATTTTTTTATCGAAAGGAATCATGGATGAAGCATACATCTGTACACGTTCCTATGGTACCTCTTAATGGCTATCGTCATGTAAACAATCAAGCGGTTCACCTGATGATACGTGAACAAGGCTACCCACCAATATCAGAGAAAATCTCAAAGATGCAATGGACGAAAGTTAGCAAACGAATGCATTGCCACGATTTATGTAGAATAGAGAGAGTATAATCGGGTAAAGGATAAATTTTTAGATTATAATATATTCTATAATATAGTTGAATTCAATTGTCTTCAGCAATATTTTGGTCCTTCGAGCCTGATTTTGTTGTTCTCTATTGGATAAGATATTTTTTTAACTTTAATTAAAGATTACATATTTTTTTTTGTCCAGGACGCCTCGCTCCAGAAGAGCTGAAATCTTGCCTCGTGTCTCTCGGCTACAGCATCGGCAAGGACAGACAAGGCGAGCTCGACTTCCAACGTATACTCGCTGTAGTCGACCCCAACAACACAGGTGCGTCAAATATTGTATTATAAATATTTATAAATTAATCAACCAATCGGTTACAAAGTCAATAAAGGTTAACTGACCTTAACGTATTCCTTTTTCCCGAATCGCGAATTCTACGGTATCAGTACTATGAAATGATTTTTAAAGAAAAAGAAAAAACAATATATTACAATCAACAACAAGCGGCCATTCTTAATTACATATGAGGAGGGTAGGGGGGTACTAAAAAACTGGTAAGAACCGAATTTATAAACATTACTTCAGGATATTTTTATTACCGCTAAATTATGTATTAGTTGAAATTTACATTAAGACTAAGCGAATGTATAGATACTGTTTACGGATAATTCGTTCTATAAAATTCTAAATTAATATATAATATATTAATATATTTATTACTTGGATACAAAATGGGTATCATGGCTAAAACTTTTACTTGGTCAGGTTACGTGTCATTCGACGCGTTCCTGGACTTCATGACGCGGGAGTCGACCGACACGGACACCGCCGAGCAGGTCATCGACAGCTTCAGGATCTTGGCGGGCGACAAGGTAGACCAAAACCTTCAAACTTTTACACAATTATTATATACCATTAACATGTAAGAGATAATTTCGACAGACAGACACACAGATACAAATTGTATGGGTATATCCTAAAAAATTGCTTGCGTCAAAGAAGTCTTTAATTATCTATAAAATATTTTTCACGCGTTTTTGTTGCCTCAATTCTATTAAAATCGCTTAGGATACCCATAAAGGCTAGTATTAGTATTCTATGAAGATAATGTCGCAAAAAGGCTGCGACTTTCATTGTTGTGTCGGTCAAATAATGTATTTTTATATAATTGTGTGATATATGTACGCAGCCGTATATTACCGCGGAGGAGCTGCGGCGCGAGCTGCCGCCGGACCAGGCCGAGTACTGCGTGGCGCGCATGCCGCCGTACCGCGCGGCCGGGGCGCCGCCCGGAGCGCTCGACTACATGGCCTTCTCCACCGCGCTCTACGGGGAGACCGACCTTTAGGTATACAACAAAGGCCTCTTACAAAACCTACTAGGGCTCTAAAATAAAGGCCTATATATTTGCCTTTTTTAACGAAAACTCCATATCTACAATGTAGTAGATACGCCATCAGCGGTAGAAAAGTGATTAAAGTTCGGGGAAAGTTCAGTTAAGAAACATGTGTAACATTTTCGCTAAAGTTGAGTGAAATACCCTATCCTTTGTATTTAACAAGTTGCTGTCACTGTCTTTGGAACACTTTTCAGTGATTGTGGTTGCGTTCCACTATGCGGCACAAAGCTCATATACGACCCATCTCAATATGTCTTTGTGAGCATTGAGTAACTACGCGCGATTTTTAAAACAAAGTAGCAAAGAGTACGTTATAGAGCCTTATAGCAAAAAAATACCAAATATCCTACTATCACCGCATATATTTTTTTAATATAATTAACAGAAATTAAGTACTTCACAAAAATTAAAAATAAAATTATATTTTTTTATATGACTCGAATTAACCAATAATTGTTAAAGATTATTGTTCACACAAACTGCAACCTAACCGCCTTAAGCTCTTTCTTTAGTTTTTCTAACTCGCCATTGTATTGCTTACATCAATGATCAAGACGTTTCAGCATCCATTCCACTTGAGTTTAAAAATGTAACGTTCAAAAACAAATGGATCGGGAAAAATCATGGCGTAAGAGTCGTGACCGCTTAGTGGAACGTGGAGCGTATCATTGTATTGGACAGAGACTAGTATTTAGAATGACTTCGGTTCACATAGTGAGGTTTGCTTACAAGTTTTTTTTTAATTTACAATTGTTTGGATACAGGTCTTATCACCAGGCATCACCTCAGCCAGGGAGTTTACGAAACACCTTAAAGGAAGTGGAAGGAGGGCCGCGTCACCGCACTCATCAGTCACCACTACTAACCATCATGACCCGAGACGAAGCAGGGTCGGTAGCGACACACAAAAATTATTTCTCTCGTGTTGGCAAACATCTCATAAATCGCCCCAACTTATTGCCAACATAGTGCAAACAATTTTTGTGATATCATTAGTCTTTTAAAAAACAGTTCTGTATCAAATACGTGCAATGTTAAAACCAAAAAATGTCATTAACTCTCTTACCAAGAAAATCTCTTGTTCTTTGTGTAATCTTTTGGCTCAAATCAGAGAAAATCATATATGTCTACAATACACTATTTATATAATTAGATTTAGGTATTTTTATCTTTTGTACGAAATTGTCAGGAAATGTCACAAAACATTTATTTGTAAGTTAAACACGGTGCTAATGTTAGGCTTCACTAATGTGCAACACCAAAATAAGACTCATTCAAACGTGAGGATGTTTTTGTTGATTATATATCATTATTTTTTTAATTTTTAAGCATACATTATTTATACAAGTTCACATCTTAATTACTGCCATTAGTAATTATTTCGGTAGGAAATCATGATTGTTTTTTTAAGTTGCCAAAATCAATAAATGTTGCAGGGAAGTGTCATACAAATTATTTATATCATAGAATGCCATACCTTGCCTGCATCTATTTATTTATCACTTGAATATCAGTTTTATACAAACATCGTTTGTGAGGGTATTTACGAATGAGTACTCTAAATAAATGATCTGCCATATTTTTGTCTTTTAATATCTTTGACTGTGTTGTTAATCCAACCTATAATTTATACGAGGAGACAGTGGATGTAGATTAAGAATGAATTATGTGCCCAAAAAGTATACTAACTCGAATGTACAGCTAATTTAATAAAGAGCTCCTAAACATTAATTTTATTTATTTCATTTAAACATAGTTTATACATCTGCTATAGCCAACTACCAAAATAACAATACCTTATACAAATTATATATACTATATAGAACAATAATAAATCTAATCAAACTTCTCTTTTGGTTCAATCCGTCCATGCATTTGATAATGAAAGGTCTTAGGTCACTAGGTAGAGTATGTTAAAAATTATTAAACATTGCTGACAAAATATCAAAATTAAAAACAAAAACTTGATAAATTAACAAATTTGCCAATCACTTTTTTAATTATTCATAGCCTTACGGAAAAAGGGCTAATTGCTATTACATTTTTGAATTAAAACTTAGTTTACTCATGTGACTTTCATTAAGTTATGTAGACAAGGTGATGTTATTTGTTAAGGTCTACTTCCAACAATGTACATTGTTAAGTTGATCATTTTATTACAATTTTTTTACAGCTTTAGTGCTACTGATATGTTCAGAAATAAAAAATAAAATGCATTTATCAATATGACGCCAATTCAATGCAATAAATAGTATTATTATTAATTTTAACAGCTTTTAACATTCTTCTGTTCTCAATTTTTACTTTTTCTCTTCTTTCTTGGATTGTTCAGCTGTTAAGAGAGCACTTTTGATTCCGACTTTCTTCAGTTCTTCAACTAGTTCACCAGACTGATGCATTTGTAGCATGATATCGCAACCCCCTACAAACTCCCCATTAATGAACACCTGTGGTATTGTTGGCCAGTTGGAATATTCTTTAATACCTGTAAAATATAATTTTTCCATTCTAATTCTAAACACACACAAAAAAACATAAAAACGCAAAGTTAATCCATGATAGGATTGTGAAATTTTAAACACAATATGCAAGAGTGTAATAAATAAATTATTGTATTAAGGTAGGTTGTCTGAGCATCTATTTAATGACTTAACCAATTCCAAGGAATAGCCCATCCCCAAGCAACCTAAATCATACTAATCTATATTTTCTTAGTTACGTTAACCATACAAAATAAAATTATTGTTGAATCTAGTGAAATCAACTGACATGAGATTATTACATTTATTTTATAAGATTAACATAAAAACTGCCTATTATATAAGTATGTTTTCTTAAGACTTATAAACCTACCTTGTCGTAGATTTTCGTCTGAGAGAACATCATGACTGACGTAAGGAACAGCATGCATCCTCATTATTTGAACTACTGCGTTACTAAACCCACACCGTGGCGCATCCGGGACACCTTTCATAAATACTACAACTTTATTATCCTTCACTATTTTGTCTATTTTCTCATTTATATTGGCATCAGAAAATGAGCGACAAGACGATCGTATTGTGCTATTAAACAATGGTCGGAAACCTCTTCTCAATATGGTATTCATCGCTAATCTTATTTGGAACTTCGAGTTTAAACAGAAATAAATCTCTTAATTAAAAATGAGGACTTTTATATAAATTTCATTCACATTTAATCAAATAAAAGTATTAAATGGCACAATTAAGATGTCAGTGAAAATATCTATCTGACTGATCTGATTCCTTGCGTCATGTGTCAAATAAGAAAAACAGAACATGAACTTAAAAATGAAAGTAAATAAAAACATAATGAACATAAAAAATAAATTTAAACTGTATTGTAGATAATGTTACGCTAAGATATTTTAAAAACAAATTTAATGGGTATCTAAACTAGAGGGATGAGGGAGGCTTTTCTTTGAAATTATTTCAAGTTATCTGTATTTATAATTCCTAATTCTGCTCTATACATAGACCTACAGACAGGTCTTAGTTGTAGTCTGT
Organism: Papilio elwesi; assembly: GCA_029849275.1. Taxonomy (NCBI): domain Eukaryota; kingdom Metazoa; phylum Arthropoda; class Insecta; order Lepidoptera; family Papilionidae; genus Papilio; species Papilio elwesi. The sequence goes on along the minus strand of CM056700.1, from coordinate 6,901,716 downwards.
TAGATAAAAATTTAAAAATTACATTGCATTACATTCATTTGTTGCAAAGGTGTCTTTTAGCTTACTCTTCCCTATTTTGCATTAATTTCTTTATCTGTGGTTTCTTCTTTTTGACTTAATTGAATCAATTTGATTTTGTCACTTCTGTATGTTTATTTCATTTCATTTACGAACAATACTTAACATTAGTTAATTCGATTAGGCTCAATCACAAAATGGAAAATGCTGAAGAAGTCTTTCATTTGCTAGAAGAATTTTCAAAACGTAAGCCTAAAAGCATACCTCAAGAATTAAACGATTACTTGGCGTATGTAGCTCGTACCGGTGATCCTGTATATCAATGGTCACTTGTAAAAAGTTTATTTAAAGAGAAGCTCTTGAATGTTATAACTGATTTCTATGAGACGACACCAGGTATTGAGATACCGCCGTATCCAAATGTGGATCCATTTAATTACGATATTATGAAAAATAGTTTACTGGAAAGGCTTGATAGTTTTACTTCGGCACCTTTTACTATTCAAAGAATTTGTGAACTGCTATCATTTCCACGCAAGCAGTACAACCGTGTAGACAAATTCATGAGAGCGATTGAGAAAAATATTTTAGTTGTAAGTACAAGAGAGCCTGGCGTGCAGCGTCACATCGAGCAGGAGAACGGTGAGCCAGTGGAACCTATTGTAAATGGCTCAGACAATAATTCTGAATATAATGTAGACGTGGAAATGGAAGATGTATCATGGAAGGAACATTCGGAGCAGAACAACACTGACCCCCAACCAAGTTCCTCAGACAGCCATATCTCAGTAGATAACAGTGAAGAAAAAGTGCATACAAAGCAGGAAACCCTAATGGATACTCAGGAAGAAATAAGTACTGAACCTAAAACTGCTGAAACAGAAACCAATTCAGCAAACAACAAACCTCAAGAACCTGAAAATAAATCCAGTGAAACTGTGACTTTTGAATCAGTTTCAGTAAGTGCAGAGCAGCCTAATGAAGTTTTGAAATGTAATTCCTCTGTATCCTCCCCAGTAGTTAAAGTGGACGATGAAATGGGGGCAGATTATGTAGCAAATGTATTAATTGTACCAGAAATCAAAATAGATGATGCTGAAATGACAGAGCAAAAACTTAAAGCTCAATATGAAGAAACAATTGAAGTCTCTAAAGAAGAAAATAAAAGTGAAAAAGAGAGTGAAGAGCTTAAACCTAGTGTAGATCCTCCACAAGCTATAAGCGAAGATAGTTGTTCAAGTTCAAATAGTAAAGAGGATGTTGCTGAACCTAAAATTATTTCTGAGGTTTCAACATCCAGTGAAGAGAGTTCATCATCTAGTGACAACACTGATGGCAATAGTAACTCCCCAAGAACTGACCCTGAAACTCAAGCAGAAGTTCAAGTAGGTACAATTACAGTAGATGATGCTAAAGAAGAAGTTACTAAGGTTGAAGAATCTGAAGAGAAGAGCAATGAAACACCATCACCAAGTCCTCCCATAGAAAATACTACAAAACAATCAATTGAAACTGATAATTATTCTATTAGTGATGTCAATTCAGAGATACAACAAATACCTTCTGATGCATTCTCTAACTCTGGAGATATTAAAGAAAATACAACTGTTGAAGAAAAGACTGAAAGTAAACCAGAAGAAATTGAAACACTAAACAAAGAAACAGAACAAACACCCTGATTAATATGATGTAAGTGTTGTTGTCAATAACTGTGGCTTATTTTGAACAAGTTTTTCTATCAAATGTGGCTCACTTAACATAAGTTTAAAGACTTATTAAATAAAGTATTAAAGGTAGTAGTACTACAATCTAGTGTCCATAATTATTGTCAAAGAATAATATCCCATATGTGAAAAGTTGTCGTAGGCAACAGTCTGTTGGTGGTTGGTGTTTAGTTTGATTTTTAACAAAACCAGATCCTTAATTTATAAGAACTTTTTGCTCTCTGTTTGTGGTTAAATTAATTTGCATTCTTACATATGTTTTTGATGGAATTTATAATGACCATAGAAAACATTATAATTTTTCACTTTTTTGCAAAGATTAGTTTGATACAATGATCAAGCCATACATTTGGTATTTGCCGTTTTTGTGCTTTAGGGCTTTATTTGTTTTGGTTAAAAATTCTTAAAAGCTATGTACTATAACTAAGGGTGTACAGAGAAATTATCTGCTATTAGTGTTATTTCATTACATACATTGTTATGTAATTGTATATGTGGTATGAAGGTTAATAGGATTAGACAGATAATAGCTTCAGTAATGACTTACATCACCAGATTGAACGCTAGACATCTACAAAGATGCTTAACTTACAATCCATACATATACATATAGAAACTTGGCTCTATAGTACAGGAGAATTATAATCTCGGGTAAAATCATGAATAAATTATTCAGACACGTACCTGAGATGAAACATCATCTTGAACATTTGTTTTGTATCCATGTACTTTACCGTGGGTTTCCATTGGCGTAAAATCATGTCGCAATACAAGGCTCTCTATCTTTTTCTCTAAAAAAACTGAGATGAGAATATGTTTTATGTAAATGTTTTCGGCAATGTAAAGCCACGGTGAGCATAGGCTCCCAACCCTTTATGGACTACCCTCAATAAGAAGAAAATTCCAACTCCCTCTTTCACATAAAACTAGTATATATATTATTATGAATAGAAAATAGACAGACATATAAAATTGTTTATTTTATATGTCTGTCTATTATCTATTAAATTTCACAAACTAAAACTTAATTTTCTCCCTCTCCCTCTCTAAAACGTACACGTCGTGGTCGTGATTGTTAATTAATTGGATTGATTTGTCTGTCACAGATCCCCCATTTGCCTTTAGATCAGATACCTAATAGAATCTATGGGAGTTAAAGATAATTTAAACATGATTTGCTTCAGGTGGATTAGCTCCCACCATTACAGACACAAAATATGTTAACCACACACTTTTACATATATTTTTATCCAGAGAGTAATATTTTTCATATGTATATGTATGTTGGGTCCATTGTGAGCTGTAGCCTCAAACTGTAGGCCGATTTTAAAGATTAAGTTGTTATTCGATACGTAATCTTCGCAGCAGTGTAAGATGATGTTTTAAGTGGCTGTAAAGTGAAGACTCGAAAACGTCACGTCACGCACGCAGGGTGATGAGAATGAAGGGAAAAACACTAGACACGCTCTGTGTCCAGTTTTCCTTATTATTTTACTACCTATTCTTTTTACATGAGTCGACATTTCTGACAGACATCCAAAGCGCGATACAAATGAATGCTACAATTCTATTTTGAAGCCCATTGAAGGCACCACATATACTAGGTGAAACTAAAACACTACTCCTAAAATAATTATTTATATATACGCTCATCACAATTCGAACATCTATATTAACCTACACTGAGATATTTTACATAAAATACTTTGTATGGGGTATGACAGTCACAATAATAATAACAATTACCAAAAGTTTGAATTAAATAATGTAAATATTTGGTTTTATGATGCACTCATAGCATAATGTCCAGTACATTACACTTATTATTTATTACTACACTGTAATTTAATAAATTGTCATCTTAACGTGGGATAATTTTTGATCAATTAAAGCATAACAGCTGTAGAGCCTCAAACAACTTGTACTTGGTGACTTGACTTGCAAAATACTTGTACCAGTCAGTTTTTTGTTTTCAATACGCTTTTTGTAGTTTAACAACGCATCTGTAAACCTAATTTGAAACATCGAATTAAATATGTACATAATCTACACTTTTGTTGTAAATGTACCGCGAGTTCGAAACGAAGCAATTCGAATCTTTGTTTATTGTGCGTACTGAAAAGGATTTGAACAAGTTTCTGGCGTCAGTGTTTCCCTACAGTTATGAGGTGGGTAACTCTTCTAGAGAATAATGAATGGTCTGATGCTAAACTAGTGCCGTACCAACTTCCGAACAAATTGGTGATGGTGTTATAACATCAGACAGGGTTCTGGTCACGCGTAACAAACGCGCAAAGCTTACATAAAGACAAAGAAATATTAATTTCAAAACACATCGTTTTCCAATTATTTATACACATAACCTATATACAAACAAAACTACTGTGTTCACATGAGTAGTAGTAAAAATACACGAATCACTTCTAAAGTATTATAAGAATAGCCAGTGTCACACTTAGGTACACGCACTCAATGGGTAATTTCCAAATAACTACTATTGAATAAATTAAAATACATAAACAAATTAATTACTTTTTTGAACCTAGAACTTTAAGTTCATTCCGCAATATTTTTCCCGCTGCATTTCTTGGTATTGACTGCAAGAAGACGACGCCGCCTTCGAGACGTTTGTACTTCGTTAGCTTTTCTGCCACGATATCGTATACTTGATTTTCCGTGAGTTTGTGGTTCTGTTGGAGAACCACAAAGGCCTTTGGGACTTCCCCGGCCAGCGCGTCCGGTATGCCGACGACAGCCACGTCAGCTACTTCCGGTTGCTCCATTATCACGCTCTCTATTTCTGTGGGTGAAACCTGCGAATATTTAAATTTGTTATTTTTTTATTTAGCGATTAGAAAAACTGCAACAAAATTTCGACATAGGAATACATGGTTTAATAATATCTCAGACCTGACTCGCCGCATGTAAATGGGCCATACCTGATTGCCTTTAACTTTGATGAGCTCTTTGGTGCGGTCGACGATGTAGAAGTACTGGTCCTCGTCGTAGTACGCCACGTCGCCCGTGTGCAGCCAGCCCTCGCCGTCCACCGTCTCCCTAGTGGCTTTCTCATTGTTCCAGTAACCCTTCATCACCTGTCCAAAATTATTTTTATGTTTTTATTTAAAAATAAAGTTATTCATCAGTTGATTTCTGGATTAAATTGCCAACGCAAAACAAATTATTTCTTATTTCTTAGTAAAATCATCATCTGTCTTCCCTTTTCCCACTTTATAGGCGGTTAGCACAGTACGACCATAGTCCATACGATATAGGTTACTATAGTTACGGTCGCCGCCTGTCTGACGCCAATCCTCGGGAATTACCTGCGGTCCCCGTAGACACAGTTCTCCCGACTTGTGGGAGCCCAACGTTTCCCCTGTAGTGAGGGAAACTATCTTGGCCTGCGTACTGGAGATGAGCTGGCCCACCGAGCCCACCTTGCTGAACGGATAGACGTACGGCGTCATTAATGTAACAGGGGAGCTCTCTGTCATGCCGTACCCTGTGCGCAAACATATTTTTCCATCATTATTTTATCAATGGCAGAATATACTGGTGAGTCGTGTATCGTCCATGTAATTAAAGGCGGCATCGATGTATATAATTTTCATTCTACATCGCTTAAGCATTTGTTATCTATCTAATACAATCCTAGTACAATACGGTAATTGAAAAGTCATTTAAATTGACAGTAACAATGCTACCGTTAAGCTTTTCATGCACATTACGATAATCCTCTACAACATATAATTTAAATGATTTCCTTGGGAGTTATCACAAAATAAAAACTAATGCACACGAAAATAAAATCAAGTGCGGGTCTCACACTGATATCGGGACTGTTCGCTTGATGCGACCACCCCCACACCGCGCCCTTTGCTGTCACTCATTTTCCTCAAGCTATCGGAATTCCCTTAAATGGTCGATCCCTTTATTCCTTAACCTAACCCATCCATCAATTAAAACAAAATGAATGCAGCTAATAAGGTAAAAACTACATAAATTAAAGGTGGAACGAAGTTTACTGGTTCAGCTAGTATAATATAAATCTACTATTAATTTGTTCAAACTTACCTTGTAACAATTTTATTTCGTCCTTTGTCTTCTCACATTTAAGCAAAAACTTCTCTAGCATGCTGTCCGTGGTGGGGGCTGCGCCTACCATGATCGTCTCCACAGACTGTAGGTGTTCCTTCTTGACTAAGGGATGCGTGGCGAGGAACGCGAGAAGTGAGGGTACCACGAATAGTGTCGTCGGCTTGTGTTCCACTAAACATTTGATGTAGTCTTCTGGAGTGAATCTGAAAGACAAACATCGAAAACGTTTAATTAAATATTTTAAAGACATCTCACTACCGAAAGTAAATACCAGGGTGATATTATATGTAAAAGTACTCGTTACTGACAAGCACGTGCGCGTTGATGTAGAAAAAGCAATAAAGGTGTGCCAGGGCAAGGCAAAACGAAATTCCTTACAGCTCAATGCATCCGTAACGAGATTTTACCCGAATGGGACGGGATGGGATGTTTTGGAATAACGTTTCATAGAAAATATACACGAAAGTACATACATCACGGGACAATAAACTAGACAGGGGCGGCGGGCGTGCTAACAGAAGACTTTATGCAAGTTCCCCAATATAATTTTAATATGTTACTATTATAGTTTACAACACTACGATGTTATTTCATTAAATTCCCCATTTCCGTCTTGTACGGGTAATATCCCGTTACTACGCTTTAATCTTTGTCTATCCCACTCGGTGGTTTACTTATTTATTTTAAATTTATTTGTGCATTTCTATGAAACTATGTAAATTACCCGTAGTCATAGAACAACAAACGCGGTAACGTGACGCGCCGCGAAAATATCAAAAGTCGTCGTACGAATTTGTCAGAGCTACGTTACCATGACAAGTCGCGCATTACGTATTGGCCGCATCTTGTCGCTTGGTACGGCAACGGGTTGGTGATCATTATAAATTGCTTTCAATTTACTTGGGCATGGAGACAATGTGGTATCCAAGACTCAGGTTGTAGTTAAGCACTGCGTTGAAGCCGTAGATATGGAAGAACGGAGGCACCGTCAGGATCACGTCGCCGTGTCCTGGAAAATTAAGGGAAACAATCAAACCACCACAATAATACAAAGTGTGTACCATCTTTCGAGCAATTGTGGTCAAGCACTGATTTTTCGCATAAAATAATAAAATTGGTCATTGTGCTTAACCTTATTCGTTCCTGTTTTCATTTTTAACTACTCCATACTCCAAATATAGTACAAAACGACTCCTAAAAATATGTATCGAATAACAAACGAATGTACTGTATTTTACCCCACCCAACGCCCATAGGTTAGCACATGTTATTCGAGAATCATTACGTCAGTTTACAAGATGGCTAATCCTCACCTTTTTCTCCTTGATATTTCATGACCTTAGGACACTGCGCTTGTTTCAAGTTGGACACGAGGTTCTTATGAGTGAGCATGACACCTTTCGGCATACCGGTCGTGCCACTGGAGTAGGGGATCAGGCAAACTTCGTCGCAATTCAACGTCGGCAAATCGGCCTTATGGTCCGCCATTAGAAGCGAGCGCAGTCCGAATATGCCTGCATATTTTTTAAATAAATTGTATTTTTAAAGTCTATAGAATTTATGACGTTATTTCATTATTTGTGAAATAGTAGGTAGGATTTTTCATTTAATAGTCTTAAGGACAATATTGAACAGAGGATTTACAAGTATTAAAGACCTGTATCGTCACTTAAGGAGAAATAAATCACCGTATCTTATGCATTTTTAAGTTGTACGGGACATTTTTTTTTCAACTGTATTACGTTTCACTATTATTTTTGATTACTATTATTACGTGTCGTCACTTTTACTTGAAGTCTAAGTCTAAGAAGAAGAGCACTGCTCCTCCCCTGCCCTCTAACTTACCTACATATTATTTTATTTACCTTTAACTTTATCGTCTTCTCCTCCCACCCAAATAGTGCCTTTATAATCTTTCAAGGATTTGCTGACCTCTAGCGCGAGTGGCATGAACATCTCAATGGTGCCTATGGCTTTCACGCCGCAATCCACGAACTGCCTCCGGACTTCCTCTGCACAATAAAATTACATTATACTTCAAAAGTTATAGATATCTGTTAGTAAAATGGTTAAGCAAAGGGTTGTCACATTCATATATCATAGTAATTTGGTTAACTGATTTAATGTAAGATTTCACCACATTTAGCCTTTTTGAGGTCCCGATATTTCGACACAATTGCATGCACCATGGGCTGACTGATATCATGTATAATTGTGGTAAGAATCCCGTTTCTTACAAACTTTATATACCTATATTAGTAAAAACCATAAAAAATAAATAATATATTATTATAATTTTCTTTCTAGAATTGACCATGAAATCAACTTGTTGGTATCTCGCTTGTAAGTATAGTCGGTAAGAAAAAATATCGTGAAAATAAACAAAAAATGTGTGTGTGAGTGACTGCACTCACTAAATTATTATATTAGTAATCAAATTATATCCTTATCGAATATTTATACGCTAATATTAAATTAATACTTCATACTCGTCGAATAATAATGTAACTACAGTAGGTATTTAGATTACTTTTGAATCATTTCCAACGTGCTGTCTTCTAAATGGCAATAACAAAATTAATTGTTAATCGCAGTATAAGTAACTTACTAGCAACCTTTAACGAAAGGATAATCGTATCGTAAGAAAATCTACATGTGTTCTGTGTCTGAACAATAATTATGAAATAAAAACCAAGTAAACAAATTATAAATTCCTTAATAAAGGTTGGCTTTGAAAATAAAAAAACTTTGAATCATGGAATCTTGAAAAAATATCCATATAAATTGACTTCCTTTTGTTAATCTGAAGATTTATGCATTACCAACTAGCAGTCAATTTAAATTTTATGATAATTTTGAAGATATTCAGTATTCATGACTCGTTTAGTAGTAGTATTTAAATTAATAAACGTTCAAAGTTAAATAATAATAAATATTTGTGTAGAAAATGTCGTTCCAAAAAACAAAAAACGCACCGACCATAACATGAGACTCGCCTGCATACAGATATTACCCGGGCAAGTTGGTAAGTCAAAACAATCCTAATATTGAATTTCATTTATTGATTAATCATGTCATGAGACTGGTCTCCGCTGAATTTAATAAGCCCATTGACATTTGCAGTATTTTAAGACAGCATAAAAGTGTTTATGAATATTATAATGAAACTTCACATCATTTTAATTTTACCGTCGCTGAGAATCAAACCTAAACACGTTATAGCTAGTTACAATAATCTCTGGGCTATAGGGAAGTATAAATAAATAAAAATGGACAAATCAGCGTAAATTATTTAACAACGGAGCGAATTAATGACCTAGAAACAACTAATACGGTCAAACTAAAGCAAGTCGGTACATTAATTGAGTTCCACTCGGCAGTTGATAAGGAAACCTCTAGTACCGTAACAATTAATAAACTAGATGGAGCAGGTTAAAGTGCGCTAGACAAATGAGGTTGTGTTTACTATAGTAGTCACCGCACGTGACATTTGCGTAAATAATAGAAGCGCGGAGTTGTTTCTTAATAATTCATTCATATATTTCACTAAATGGCTCGTTTATGTCGTATCTTGTACTAAAAAATATGTATTTTTGGTACAAGATACGAAATTTATATGTTATGTGGACGTAAAATCGTACTCGAGTCTAACATTCGAAACGTCAACATGAACTCTACTTCTAGAATTGCCAAGTTACGCAAAGGTTTAACCTAATTTGGTTTTAATGATTTAAAGGTATTGGCGCCATGTTTTTTTTTGTTTTTATAAGAGAAGGGGGCAAACGAGCGGCGGGAACACCCAGGTGATCAACGACGCCCATGGACACCCGCAACAACAGAGGAACTGCAGATGCGTTGCCGGCCTTTTAGAAAAAGATAGGCTCGCTTCTTGAAGGACCCCAAGTCGTACTAGTTTGGAAATACTGCCGAGGACAGACCATTCCACAACGCGGCTATGCGTGGCAGGAAATGTCGAGAGAACCGCACTGTTGAGGAATGCCAGCCATCCAGATGGTGTGGATGGTACCTGGCGGTCTGTCGTGTCGTACGATGACGAAACTCGGCGGCAGGAATCGTTCCAAACAGTTCTTCGGAACACTCCCCGTGGTACATACGGTAAAAAATGCAGAGGGAGCTGACGTCCCTCCGCAAGGCCAGAGTATCAAGCCGATCGGTAAGAGCTCAGTCGTTGACGATTCGATTCGTCGCTCTCCGTTATATGCGGTCAAATGGAAGAAGCTGGTATTGGGGTGCTCCCGCCCAGAGATGCGAGCAGTATTCCATGTGGGGCCGAACTTGCGCCTAGTATAGCTGAAGGCGGTGGCCCGGCTGGAAATACTGCTTCGCTCTACTGAGTACACCCAGCTTTTTAGAGGCCAATTTGGCCTTGTCTTCCAAGTGACCACGAAACTGAACGTCACTCGATATGTCAACGCCGAGAATACCGGTGCTGGCTGTGGCAACCAGAGGAGTGCCCTCAAAACATACATTCGCGACAAAGGGTTCTTTTTAGCGGTAATGGCGCAGACTTGTGACTTTTTGGGATTGAAATCAACAAGATTTTGTCGACCCCAATCCGAGACTTCACCTAATAGGATCTCCATTTCAGACACAAGTTTGGTCCGGTTCTCAGGGGCAGTAGCCCGAGAAACGTTAGCGCGGGCCGTGTACAGTGCATCACACGTGCTATCATCTGCATAACAATGGATGTTGCTAATTTGCAGCATGTCATTGATATGCAGAAGAAACAGGGTGGGCGACAGTACACAGCCCTGTAGGACACCAGCATTAATTGGTTTCGGGTCAGAGCATGCACCGTACAACGACCTTGATGCTCCCACCCTCCAAAAAGCTGGAAATCCAGGCGCATAGTTTCTCAGGCGACCCGTAGGAAGGCAACTTCGAAAGAAGTGCTTTGTGCCACATCCGATCAGGGCCTTGGCCACGTCCAAACTAACCGCCAGGGCCTCCCCCTTGCCCTCGATTGCCACCGACCATCAATGCCTGAGGTACGCAAAAAGGTCACCAGCTGAGCGACGCTGACGGAAGCCGCACTGACGATCGCTAATCAGCTGGTGCTCCTCAAGATACCTCATGAGCTGGCAATTGATCATCGTTTCCATGACTTTCGAGAACAAGGTGGTAATGGCAATCGGCCTGTAGTTGGATGGATCCGAGCTATCACCTTTCTTTGGGATCGGGTGGATTGTGGCAGTCTTCCATGACTTCGGGACAATGCCTAAGGAGTAGGAGAACCGGAACAAGCGCGTTAAAACCGGTGCCAACTCAGGAGCGCATGTCCTAAACACGATGGGAGGAATACCGTCAGGCCCACTCGACTTGTGAACGTCCAGAGATTGCAGCACTTTACGCACTGATCTCTGGCGAAACTGGATCTCGGACATGAAGGTGTCACCGCACTGGATATTCGGCGGTGAACTACCATTATCCTCCAGAGTCAAGTTGGACGCAAAAAGAGAGCGTAGAAGATCGGCCTTCTCATTTGCGGTGTGGTCTAACGTGTCATCTCCCCTGCGCAACGAGTTCCTGAAGGAAAGCGTACCAGTCTCCAACATATAATCTAGGTCCTGATCAAATAACAGATGACGATATAATTTTGTTATGCCATACTATAGGATTTGATCACTGAATTCCTGGGCTAGAAAATGAGTGTATATAATGTGGTTTAAACGATGGTGCTGCCAGAATTCACGACAATACTTACGAAAAATCCTTACACTAACAACTTACCGGCTGTATACAACGGGTTGGCGAACGTGACCACCAATCCAGCGCGAATAGCACCGTGTATGAGGGCAGCGAACTCAGGGATGTTGGGTAGTATCAGGCCGATGCGGTCCCCGGGAGATAGCCGCATGTGGCCTAGCAACGCCATTGCACATCGCTCCACCATCATCCTGAGCATGCCATACGGATAGGAGCGGCCTGAAACGCCGCAAGTCTGGATAATAAACAAATAATAATATTATCACGTGGATCGAACAATCATACATTTTTTTTATCTACATAGCATATTTCAGCAAGTGAATCATTGGCACATAAAAATTACACTCATACATATACTGTCTACTGCAATCCGACCTTCAGAATGTAACGCTCGTTGACTTCATATTTTAATTATAATGAATGTACATAAAAAATGGTTGGTTATGATAAAAAATGGTTGTAATTATTTTCTTAGTTCTTTTAAAGGGCACACCTTGTACAAATCCAATCGTGACAGTTAAGGATAATATTCTAAATTGTCGAATTCGAAGTTTTGAACGTCATTAGTAAAAATATTTGTAATTACTACTCTTGTGGCCTTGTTTCACAGCAAGATGAGATTTTTTGAAAAATCGTAAATCTCAAAATATTTTCTAAAAAACTTTTTCTCACATTAGCAATCCATATTACCAATGAAAGTATAAAAAGTGTAATGGCCGCCAAGTATGACAAATGACGTTTGTTTGTTTACAATAATATCTAGCTATGAAACAAGGAGAGATTAGAGTGCATAGCTTTTCTCGTGTCCCGGCTTCAATTCCAGTTCGAGACAAAAACTGCAATATTTTATAAACAGATCTAGTTGGTGCTCGGCGATTAGAACAAGAGGTCACTCCCTCTTTTAGGGTAATATGGCCCTTTGTCATGCAGGACTTAATAAGCCAGCGGTTAAAATGAGAACTTAGTAATGATAATTTTATATTTAAATGAACTTTACTGTTTACTATGAATTGACTTGGCAAGTGACTCCATGTAACCTTAACCTTCGGACAGTGACTATTTATGTTAACATCTCCGTATGCGTCCGCGTTCGAGCAAATATAGATCGCCGCGAACTTTGTACCGCACTTTTTTATTATCGTCGTGTAAATAACTTTTAAGCTAATCAAAGGTTTGTGTACAACTTTGCGGTAACGAACAGATTATAAATGTGTGACAGTTTTTTTAACCGAGTCGAGTCAAACAAATTTTATTTCCATCCCATTAAAATCTCATTTTTTTATAATTGACATCTCATTCATTTATCATTGAATTGTGTTAAATGATAAAATTATAATACCGGTTATTTTAAAAAATATATTTCATTCTTTTCTTAGTATTTGATAGGTTCTAATGTTTATTAAGTAAAATTTTATTATTTCGTAAATATAAGATATGAATAAATAATAAAAACAAATGAAATACAAATTATACAATGGTATAAAAAACAAGAAAACAAGATAAGGTAAAGTAATGACTTACCACGGATGGTTTGTCGTCCCATAACTCGTAATCACTAAACACATATTCAGTTAAAGTTTCATTCCCAACTTTGATTTCACCCCACGGAGAATTTAAAATTTTACTATCTAAATCGGGTGCAGTTTGCGTTGCAAAAGGGCGCGTAAAAGCGCGACAATTCAAAATGGACCGCCATGTTTTTGGTTTCCTAAAGCTTCTCTTGTATGGGGCCACATTTAAAAATTGTTTCGCGAAACAATCAAAAATTTTACTGAGGGACATGTTAAGAGAACGTACCAGTGGATCAACGACGCGCAAATAACAAACAAACGGCTTGCGTTGCGTTTTGGCGCGCTCCACATAAATCGTCAGAGGGCAAGGTGCGCTCGGTAATTCATGCAGATTACAATCTTTTTATATATAGAATAACATAGAAACGATGCTTCCTTATTAGACACAATTACGCTCCATAATTTCGAGGGCAAATGGTGGAACTAGATAAGAAACTATACTCGAGAATCTTTATAACAGAAGTACAATTATCTTGTTATCAGATCCTGTACTGATGTCGTAATTCTGACGGTATCTGAGCTATCACCTATCAATACTGGCTCATTTTTGTTGGCATAGTTTTCAATAAAACTTAGAACTGATAAGGGAACTTAATTACACATGTATTAGTAATCCAAATTATCAGATTGTCTTTAAAACAATTTAAGAACTACTAACATAATGAGTCTTAATAACTAATGTAGATGTAATATCTGAAATCATAAAAGCAATGTTTAAATATATTTCTTGTCTTCATACGAATTCAAAGAAAACTACTTAGTTTTTTTTATGCTACTTAATTATTAATAAGTGTAGTGTATAAGGTATTTACAAGTTGCTCAGCTCAGCGTACGTCTCAGTACAGTTCCCGAAGAGACGTGACCTCCAGTGTACCTGATCCAAATGCTGTTGATACGGTTGACTATGATCGTCCAAGGTGAACCTTCAATACCCATCTGTGTACTACTTTAGCTGCAGACCACTTTCTTCCACTAAAGTAACGCGCCCACACATCTATAAGAAACGTAGATTAGACTAGAAATACCTTCCTAAAAGACTAAGGTTTATTTTTATTTTTGCAGTTCTTCCACGTAAAACAATCTACTATTAGAGTTCCGAGAAACTCACACCTTACTTACCTTACCACAACTTACTTAACTTACCACAAGCTTGCTTGTTACCACTTTAAGTGCAAAAAGAGCTGACCAGTATGACATTCGGAGAGAGAATACTACTCGAAATGACATCTCACGCTTCAAAATTTGTCAAGCCGTTTAGACTATAAGAGGTATTAACGAAACGAACATACATACCCGCCAAAAACATTAACCCTTGTCAGTCGGGAAAAACGGGTACATCATTTGTATGCGATAATAGGATTCTTCATCGTTTCCCTACTTCCACTTAGTCTTTCCTCGATACTTATCTTGATTCCTGTATTTCTGCCGTGGGTGCTGTATTTCATTCGAGATTTCGATTTTTACTCACCACTACATCCTATTTACGGAGGGAAGTTGATTGAAAATAAAGATTAATTGGGCTTATCGCAGCAGTGCCCGCTTTCACTACTTTATCCTGGATAAGTTAAATTTTTGTGCGGCGACATTTGACTATAGTTAGAGCAATAAAAAAATAAAAAAAATAACAACAACTATTTTATTCCATCTCACTATAACAACGTAAGTCAATGCCCGTCCAACATATTATAGTTAGAAGATATTTACATAGAATTTTTAATACAATCACAATTGCAACATTAAAGTTGAACAAAATGTACATCTAGTTACACAAAATACAACATTAGATATCGCCGTCAATATCGTTACGATGGCAACAGTCAACTGGGTAACTTTGACCACTTAACATTTTTCGACCATTTAAATATTAATGTTATTTTGGTTTAGTACTTAAATACCCCTTAAACTTAAAGCACCCGCAGTACGTTTAGGATAGGCAAAAAAAAATTTCTGGATTTTTATAGTAAAATTGTGATAAATAAGTATATATATAGTACTTGTACTATGTGAAAAGTACTCAATTGAAGGGTAGTGTAGTAAATGATAGAAATTATTTAGATTCTTCCTAATGAAAAGGCTTGGAGCCGCTAATTTTTATGTTTCGACATCTTACATTTTTCGTGAACAATGATAATAGAACAATCAATATAACAATGAACAAAAATTCGTGTATAGACTAGTGCGAGACATACGTTATAGTATATATATTATCCCCGCAAATTGCTAATGCGCCTGACCGTAATTTTGAGACAATCGACATTCAGTATAGAGAGTACCCTTAGCAACATTATTTTGTTTGCTGCTGTTTTTGTCATCTTTGTTTTAATGTGAGTAGGAAAATACTGAACAGTCGTGTTCGTGAAATTATTATGCTATTAATGTCACGAAAATAAAAAAAATAAGAATTAGAGAGATTAAATAATCTTAACCAAAACATTGATGATGGTTATATCAAAAATATTAACTTACGTACAAAGCTAGTGTAAATTCTCCATCGTAGCATTGGAATCAACATGATATAATAAAAGTACATTCACCAATTTAACTAACAGACAAATCAGTAGACAACATAAAATATATAAATCTTATTGGCCATCATAATTCCATAATTATTAATAAATTAAATTCTCTATTAGAACTATTGTGATGATGCCTTAAGGTGCGGATGACGTCACGTGGATGAAAATTTGACAAGGTTCCAGCGCATAATCAACTTGCGTATTACAGTCGCTCAGTATAGCACTCGGCACGATCATCGTTGTGCGTCTGAAGTTGACAATAAATGACTAAGCAGTATCGACGCCAGAGTTGAGACATATGTTCTATCTCTGTTGATCTTAGGCGCGTTGTATCTGTTTGTCTCGCTTGCACTGCGTCATATATTTCTGGAGCTAACTTCACACACAAAAATGTGTCTATATTATAGCTTATGGCGTACTATCAAATTTTTCATACTACTGTGGGCCCTCAATAAAAATATTCTTTATACGATATGGAGTCACTCAACACATTTTATTGCACGAGAAATTTGTGTTGCAATTTCATTATTTGATGCGTGTGTTTTTGTTCATTTTAATGACACGTTTTACCAAACATTTATTTAAAAAAATTACTTTGTACATATTCAGAGTATTTCGTTTCGAATCTAAAACATGTAGAATAAATATATTTTTTTAAAATTTGCAATTATCCTTCTTATATTTGACTTTTGAGTATATGTATATATATAGAGTTTATGTATTATTTAATTTCGTATAAATTCTATAAATTTCATATCCTGTAACTTATTTATATAATATTTATTAAATTCACGAAAAAATATTCTAAATATCCCAACATAGAAAATAAATAATAAAATTTACTAATAAATAACAATGTGTGTCATGAGTTATACGACCTACATTCGATGTTAAAGTCGCCGTCATTGTTTGTGGATTTCGTTTTTCTCTCTGGACTTTGAGGTGAAGGTTTGGTGGGTGATGAGTTCTTTGAAGACCCCATTTTCTTTTGACATTAGATCCCTGTAGGCCCCCTGCTCGACAATACATCCATTGTCTACTACGGCCACTTCGTCTGCCGACTGTATGGTGCTCAATCGATGTGCTATCGTAAGGACGGTACGATCCTTGCTAATATCTTTTAGCGCCTTGTCGACTAGGAACTCAGAATAAGCGTCCAACGCTGAGGTAGCTTCGTCGAGTATTAGGATTTTTGGATTCTGAAATTAAAAATAGAATATTTATTTAATTGAAAAATGAACCGAAGAACGCCGACTGACAAGACGTTAGTCTCTCTCATGGATGGTCGTAAAGATCAGATAATAAATATATACTATTACATATTTACTTGTGACCGCACTAAACTTTTAGGGTCGGTTTGTCCGAATGTCCTTTGGACTTAACGTACTTCATGTTACGCGACTTTCAGCATTAGCATTGCAAGGGAAATGTGTGTCTGTTGAAAAATCTTATTACTTAATGTCTTATTAAGAAAGGTATGCTTTGGTAGTTCAGGTAAAAGTTTAAAATGGAAGATTCACAAAAAGATGTGTTTTACTATTACAAACACGTGGCTTAAGAAAGAATAAAATATAATTAATACTTTTCGACTTATTTGAATATATACCTTAGAAACCCTCCAGCCGAAACTATGCAACTTTGGATATAAATACAGTTAAATAATTATATTTTCGAGCAAGGACTGGGACCGGACAGCCTGTATAATGAAGCGGTTACCTTGACGATGGCGCGTGCGATGGCGACGCGCTGCTTTTGTCCGCCGCTGAGGTGCGAGCCGCCCGCGCCCACCTCGCGCCGCCAACCTGCGCGCGACGCGCCCAGGTCCTGTAGCTGCGCCGTTCGAGCAGCCACCAGCCACGCTGGCTCCATCTTACCCTGATGAGCAATTGTGTACATTAATGCCAGTAATTAAAGTTGATATTGACTACATAGAGAAAAATCCCCAATGTGTATGACCAAAATATTTTAAATGGGTCACATAGTACGTTTACGTTCCCTTACTCGTTTATCATTCCAGGAATAGGCCAGCTCGACGATCACACAGAATAAAGGCTCGAACATGTATTTTATATTTCTGCAACTTTCCGTGATGAATTAGGTGCCCGAGGCTCAATTCTCTCCCTGCTCGCGTTTAATCTGCCTGAAGATGTATGTGCTAAACCCTACCACTAGATGGACCGATGACCTTGTAAGAACAGCAGGAAGTGGCTAGACGAGGTGTATGAAGACCGCAAGCCGTGGAAGGCAATGATGTAACATATAAATAAAATAATCCTTTAGAGCTGTGATCATAGATCAATTTAAATTGCAATGTTTACTAAATTATCTACCTATCATGTGTATGGTTACTACTGATTTCCACTTCATTCAATGAAATCGCAGAAGATTCGGATTAGAATATTCCTCCCTTCGTTTAAATTGTTTGTCCTGCTTGTTCTCTCGGGTATCATTCCGTAACTATTGAAACTATGCTACGATCATTTAATTGCTTACGTTAATCTCTATGATGTCTTCGCGGTCGTCCAGCGCGCCGTACAATATGTTATCTTTAATCGATCCACTAAAAAGGACGGGTTCCTAAAATGTAACAAAAAATTATTGACAAATATGTGACTATTGTATGTTTGTAATTAAATCAATTTGATTACTATTACACGGTTCTACTGATGTATACAAACATTTTGTGATTCCAATTTATTCTTTTGTTTACTAAGTATGTAGAAAAGTAAGTATTTAAAAATACAATAAGCCCGAGTAGATAGGAGAACCTATCCGAGAAGAATATAATTTTAATCAGAATAGATATCTCACTCTTCAAACTCGGTCAAGCCGTTTCAGCTACACGCACATAATCATCTGCCTGCACTTTTCCCACGTTATGTGTGGTGTGGACAGTATGATCGTAGTCCATACTGTATAGGTTTTCTACATTTTTACAGCCGGTCGTCTGTCTGACGTCTACCCTTTTTAGGAATCACAATAGAATGCACATACATACATATATGCCCGCGAAAACATTACACTGTCAGTCGGGCGAATATCAATTTGTTTACTACTGTGACCGTTATTATTTCACTAGTTGCGATGCCCGGCATTGCTTGGGTGAAATATTTTTTACTTCATACTTTTCTTCTGGATTATAGCTTTCTAATGATGTAAAATAATTAATAAGTTACAGAATTTACCGACAGCAAACCAACATTTTACTCTATTACGTAGTAGATTGTATTTATAACCTTAATTCATACCTGACTTACGAAACCAATATGGCTTCTCAACCAGACGGGATCCAGATGTCTTATGTCAACGCCGTCCAACAATATCCGTCCCTCCTCCGGGTCGTATAGCCTCAGTATGAGCGAGGCTATAGTACTCTTGCCACAGCCCGATCTGCCCACTAGTGCTATAGACTTGCCCGGTGTTAGATGTAAGTTCATTCCCCTGATTAACGGACCCCCTTGATATGAAAAGGTGACATTCTCCAATATTATTTCACCCCTCGGTCTTGTTTCTGGTCGAAGGCCACCTAATAGATGAAAAAATGGCTGCTAGTATTTGTTTCATTTGTCCAAATAATGTCTAAAAATACTAAAAAGACGAACTAAAGTGTCTATTTTTATCTCTAATACTTTGTCTGTACTTTCCCAAGGAGGGTTGGCGTCAGGCAGGCGGCCGGCCGTAAAAACTGTAGCCAAAATTTGTACAGTATGGTCTACAATCATACTGTGCCGACCCCACATGAGTGGGAAAGGGGCAAGGAGATGATGACTTTGGTGTGTGACGGCGTCAGACATTTTTATTCTGTTTTCTATATAAGAAATATTAAAATTATGGAAAAAAAGATAAAAACAATTAAGCACAAGGTGACCCGACTCTATTTGTTTTTTGTAGTATATTGTACCTATCGAAAACATTTGCTTCACGAATAGGCCAGCTCTATTGGTGAAATACCACGACCTTACAGAAAACAGGCGTGAAGTAGAGTATTCTGCGTTTCGTCTTTTGAGTGAGGTGCCGTGGCCTAGTTCTAGTCCTCTTCCCGTTCCCACCCTTTTCTAACAAGGAAAGGATGGAAAACACAAGCAAAAACAACACTTTGTCGTGGATCTTCGTTTCGAGGGCACTCCTCTGGTTGCCTCAGCCAGTATCGGTATTCTCGGCGTTGACATATCGAGTGACGTTCAGTTCCGCGGTAACTTGGAAGACAAGGCCAAGTTAGCCTCTAAAAAGCTGGGTGTACTCAGTAAAGCGAAGCAGCAGCTAGCCGGGCCACCGCCTTCAGTTATACAAGGCGCAAGTTCGGCCCCACATGGTATACTGCTCGCATTTGACCGCATACAAGGGAGAGCGACTCGAATCGTCAACGACCGAGCTCTTATCGATCGGTTTGATGTCGGTTCCCTCTGTATTTTTTATGGCATATACCACGGGGAGTGTTCCGAAAAACTGTTTGGAACGATTCCTGTCGCCGAGTTTCGTCATCGGACGACACGACAAACCGCCAGGTACCATCCGCACCACCTGGATGGCTGGCATTCCTCATTTCCTGGCCGCGTTGTGGAATGGTCTGTCCTCGGCGGTATTTCCAAGCCAGTACGACTTAGGGTTCTTCAAGAAGCGAGCCTATCTCTCTCTAAAGGCCGGCAACGCATCTGCAGTTCCTCTGGTGTTGCGGTTGTCCATGGGCGTCGTTGATCACCTCGGTGTTCCCGCTGCTCGTTTGCCTGCCTTGTTTGTTTTGAAATATTTCCTATTCCTAAGAGGATTCGCTTTTTTTTGTTTGTTTATGTCTTCTTATGACCATTAGTAGGCAACGCATCTGCAAGTTATTAACTTGTTGCGGATGCCTATGGGAACTGTACATATAATAATAGGGGAACTGCTTGCTCGTTTGCCTCCTTCCTATATAAAAAAATAAACATACCTATTGACGGAATCAAAGGTTTTCTGTCCATTATCTCCCACAGTCTTGTCGCAGCGCCCAAGCCTTTGTTGAGCTCTGTATAGAAACCGCTCAGGCCTCCTATACTGATGCCGACGTATGCCGCGTACAGTAGGAATGAAGTGAGGTGACCGACCGTCAGCTGCTCCGTCGCCACCATACCCCCGCCGTAGTACAGCACTAGTAATATTATCGTGTTCCCCGCAAGTCCTGTCTAGGAAACGTGTATATTATTTTTAATAATCTAAGTGAACATAATGTAAAACATTGATATATACTATATGTATAAATTGGCCTGCTGGACCAAGATACTTCCAATTAAAACAATTTAAAAAAAAACATGGTCCGTTGCCTTTTTTTTGGTTTTGAACAACCTCACGTTTATAATTTAGGTAATAAAATAGAAAATACCCTATCTTGGATTTTATAAAATATATAACTATTAAATTGTTTATGCCAAATATCTATAATCAAGTATTATCTGCCTTGTCATCTGTGTCTGTGTACAATCACTTAAAAACAATGCAGCGATATGACGAGACAACGAGACATGCCACAGGCACACACATAGAGCACTCTAAAGAGTACTAGACCAGAAGAAGATAGTAACTGCTATCCGCTGTCCATGTGATAGTGGTGAACCTCCAACACATATATAGAAACAAACTTCATAATTTAAAAAAAAAGTAAGACAACAAATTGTGACTGATAGATATTGCAAGCATGAGCCAGGAGTCATTACAATCGCATTAAATAGTGAAGAGTTAGACACTCGCTCTCAGAGACTTCTCAGATTTCTTTTCTTCTTCACGTTTCGAGTAATCAATTAATAAAGGCTATCCATTTCATCCAGTCTCTATGTCTTTCAAATTAAATCATTCAACTGTAGCGCAATCAAATTTATTTTCATTCTTATTAAAAGCCAATCTGATAACAAATTCTTACCATGCCATAGAAACTTCCAACAGCTAAGGATTCTTTGTACGCCAATCTCAAGACGGTTTCTATTCTGTGAGCGTACGATTCGCATTCTTTTGCCTCTTTACTGAACGCTTTTACCGTTTTTATATTCGAAATCTTCTCTTCGGCTAACTGGAAAAATAATAATATAAATTGATATAAGCTCTCATACATACAACGTGGCAGCATCCTCTTGAAAAAGTATGTTCTCAGTTACATTTATTTAAAAACTAGCTGACCCGGAAAACTTCGTTCCAACTATAAATTTATGTTGTGTTACCATATTAGCTGTATTAACTTTGTATTAATAGCAGGATAGGTTACACCCGGGTCGATTCCTTTTCTGCACGCACATTGAGCCTGAGCACAGTGGGCGACAGCAATGCGGCGCATTGTCGTGCAACAATCCGAACTCGGCGCTTGATTTTATTTTCGCGCGCATTAGTTTTTTTTTGCGTAACTCCTAAGATTATTATTCACATTATGTGGTGTGAAGGATCATCGTAATGTGCATGAAATGTTTATGGTAACTAACGAATTTACGTTGATTATATATGAGGTATGGTGGTAGTAGCTCAATGTATAAGCAGTGGTGGCGCAGCGGTTTAGGTCCCGACTAACGTACGGTTGCGGGTTCGAACCCAGGCAGGCGCTTTACTTTGTGTAATTTGTTTCATCACCACTGTTCCAAAAAAGGTGAAGGAAAACATCGTGAGGAAACCGGCATGTTCTTAAAACCACCATATTCGAAGACATGTGACATCCACCATCCCGCACTGGGCCAGCGTGGTGGATTAAGGCCCATTACCTCTCTCGGAGAAGAGGCCTGTGTCCCTGCAGTGCAGTAACCACATTATACTTGACCAATTTTTTTAAGTTATAAAGGTTATAGTAAGCTAGGCAAATGCCTAGAATTTTTAAGAAATTTAAGAATTTAAAAATATACATATATGCCATTTGGACTTTTTGGTAGTACTTAAATATACAATTCCGTAGTGCATTATTTTGATCTACCTATCGTAAGGTTCAGCCAGCGTTTGCAATGTAAACGCATCAAAATATGCTTTTTTCGTTATCACATTACAAATCTTTGAAATTCTCTGCTTTTCTCCACTATATGCATGTGTTAAGCATATTAACCTCTTGAATCACGCTATTGATGAAATCCGCATTAAAATCGGTTGCGTAGTTAGAAATATCTGAGGAACAGACAGCGGAAGCGACTTTGTTCAACACTATGTAACAAGATAAGAAGATAATGTCGAATACATTTAATACAGCTTTATCGTAATAAACTGTGTGTTATGTAACTATACATATATGTCACCCAAGTGATAAATAACAAATAATTGTTTTATACAAGACTCAAAGAGGTTAAAATATAGTCTAGAAATTGTAAATATCATGCTAATGCATTTTGTTATAGATAAATAAATGTACCACCATTTATTACATTGTGGTACATTTTGTTTATTTAAGAAGGAACCGTTGGATACCATTATGATGCGATTATGATACCCTTAAGATGCCATTATGATACCATTATGACGTCATTTGTCTGACGAAAATAACTATGTGTATCAAACAATAAAAAATCATGACAAATCAAAGACATTCTATAAAAAGAGTACAAACGCAACATACCTCGCTAGTGTCTGCTAGGGTGGTCTGCAGTTGCCTTGTGATACTGCGGACGAATCTGCCGTATATCACAGCTAGCATCGAGACGGGCGGCACAACGCACAGGCCGATGAGAGCCAACGACGGAGACATGTAAAACTAATTGTTTTTTTATTGTTAGCCGATTGTAATAAATGTAATTTAAATTAAAATAATATAATCCTCGAGGAAATGGTTCAGGACAATCATGACCACGACCTCAAGTTTCGTAGTCCATAGTCCCTTATCCATTAGGCTTAAGTTTCTAAGATTGCTTTCCCTATTAGTGTTTTTCATACAACTTTTCAATTCAAAATTAATCTTTCGTTACGACTTAGAAATTAATTATTCTTTGTAAACAGTGAATTAAGAATTTATTTAATAAAATCATCGAAAGTTTTTCACCAACAAAATGATTTATCGAAGCGTTAAATTCCCCTTTTTCCTTAAACATCCCAAGTGTTTTTAATATTAAATTACCTACTTAATATTGTGTAAACAATGTATGTGGAATATGAACCAATGTTTATTACAATGCTGTTAAGTGAGCAGAAATTATCTATCATATCAAATCGATCGAACGACCTGACATGCGAGTCGATCGAAGTTCCAGATTCGGTACCAGCGCCAGTTTACGGAAAACTAATTAAATATATTAATTTGTACTATTTACTTTATTATTTAACTGGCAATAAATGTATTTCTGTTAACATATAATAAATTCTCACCATCATTCCTGCACCGGCTACCGTCATAATCAAGGAGCGCAAACCATCACTAACGTTCTGGCTGAGATTGCGCCCAACCAGCTGTGTGTCGGCCGACAGACGGTTGACAAGCTCGCCGGTCGAAATTCTGTGGAACCAGGCCGGCTCCTGCCGCAAAATCGCCGCGTACGCTTGTTTCCGCAGTGCTTGGGTCATCCTCTGACCTAAAAGTCAAAGCTTTCATTTATTAAATTGGCCCGTAATACTAATATCTACTGCAAAAAGTTATACGTTGTAGCATTTATTTGTATAAGGTTATCACATGAAAGTAAACATTGTTAATGAATCATAATAAAAAGGCCAAAAAAAAATTGTATAAACAAATACATTTCCTTAATTTCTGTTAATACAATATTTTCTAAGTTCTTAAGAACTATCTTTTAAAATTAAAAGATAATGTCTAACTTACCTGATATAGACATTAAGTATACTCTTCCAAAATTACATAAACCACCGAGAAGAAATACTCCACATAACATTAGACACAAACTATCAAGTTTATCTGTGGTTGCACCAAGGTCATTTGTACTACTATAAATTATATCTAAAACTTTCCCCAAGGAAAATGGAACAGCTATAGTCACACTCGATGAAACAATCAGGAAACCAATGGCACCTGAAATCAAACAAAATAAATAATCTTACATATCTTCATCTGAATTATGGAAGATATGTTTAGTTTGCTGTTCTCAAAGCATATTGAATAATAGTACAAGTTGAGGCTAATGCCATTTACAAGAGATCATTAGAACAAAACACTTGACATGCATCTATCACCATGATTCTTAAGAAATAGTTAAATATGCTAAGTCATTATTACCTCACAACTATTTCATTTTTTCCTGATAGCTTCTAGAATTATTTGACAGAGGTACATTGTTTTTTAAACAATCAATGATTTGACCAGTTTATAATATGCCTAGTATAACTAGGTAGTTGCTTAGTCTTAATTTTGATCTAAATGAAAGAACAAGATATCAAACAAATTTAATAAGAGACTATTCAAACATTACTTATAGACTTTTGATAGCTACACACAATGATATAATACAAAAATGTAACTGGAATAATGGACATCTTTAGTTCACATCTTGCTTATAATGCTTTGGGGACAAACACTAGCTGTCTTTTTCTTTGTCATTTAAATTATGCTATTCTTTTTACATAATGTGTGAATATTGCTACCGCTGTCTTTGGTACACTTTTTATTTGTATAACATATCTACAGTATAAAATATCATTGGCTACACAGAGTTGGATAAACTTTAGTGTTATTCTGTAACCTAATAAATGAAAGGTTACTACAGATAACATTTGTACAGAAGTTAAACTTATAAAACTTGTATAAAAATGAAAATTAGGTCTTATGATAAAACCGCTTTTGGTATTTTGGGTGCAGTAAGATAAATGTTTTATGCATAAAAATAACAAAGCTTGTGAACAGCATTATAACAAAGTTATGTAACTGCTTCTAGTACATTTTATCATGACAAACGATTGTAACTTTTGTACATTTAAGAGGAAATAATTAAATATGATGTTAAATATAAAAAGGACAAAACAATCTATAGTAGTACCTTTTACTTATATTTACACCTGTACAATAAGATCTTTGCAAAAAGTGACAGGCATTTAAAAAAAAGATGTTTATGAAATTTATTTTTTAATTTTCTCAGGAACTGTGTATTTCCTTTCATTAGAAGTAGAGTTTAGAGGAAATATTCCCTTGCGATCCCTCCCCCTAAAACAAACTCCTGACAGTCTACCATTTAGTATAATAAGCGTAAAAATAGGGTTGGAGTATACATATTTTTATGTACATTACATTTTTATCCACATAACTACATATTATTTTTAATATATCACTCAACAAAACACCTCACCAGATTACATATTTAATTATATTATACATTACTGCATGTAACGGAAGATTAAGGATTCAAAAGTGTTGTTTCTTTTATAAAATACCAAATCTTTGTTTTATTTTAGGAAAGTAAACATTTCTTTCTCATTATAAGCTTGCACATAATAAACGAAATCACAAGTATAACTTTACTTACCGGTTAATGTCCATTTTTCAGGAGCAGCCAAAGAAAACAAACGTTTCAATTCTGAAGTTTTAGATTTCAAATCGACTTTCTTCGAAGTGTCTATCGTTGTTCTTAAATGAACACTTTCAATTTGAGCATTTTTCCTTGTATCTACCTGGCTACTGTAAAATCTGTGCTTTGGGAGCGTTAATCCGCTTCCTCCTATTGAAGTCCTTTCATAATAATTTCGTAGGGCTGAAACTTTGTGACTAGAATATAACCTGAATCCACAGTGATGTTTCGCTTGACTCCGAAAAGGGATTCCAAACAGTAGTGCACTATGTCTATTACACACTTTAACATTTAAAGTTACATGAACGAATCTTTGTAGCATCTTGTATGTACTTTTGAAAACTCCTAAAAAATAAAACAAACATCTGTCTGTCAGGGTGAAACACACAGAAATGGAATTTGATGTAATGGAATGGAATGGATAGATTATGAAATAGAAGTTTTGTCTGTCTGACAGACATGACAAGTCACTTGTTTGCTTGTTACTGTCATATGTCAAAAGTTGTCGAATCAGCCAATTGTCATTATGATCAAAGATATTAGGACACACGTTGTATAAGCGAAGATTTTTTTACAACTGTAACAGCGAGTTCCCACTTGTCGGTTGTCGCGCCCGGATTTTAATCGAACTTTGCAGTGGCAGAGCATTTTATATGAAGCTATTTACACTTGTTGGAAACCGATTTTCTGTCGGCTTCAATAAAAAATGTCGGGTGTTTTGCGAGCCCTCTACGCCCCGGGAAAAAATCGTGTCGGATCTCATAGGTGTGGCCTAAGATTAAGAATGGCGGTGTTCACATTTGTCGGATGATGGGGCCGATAACCCCTCCCGCCGTTACCCCTCGTTGAAGGCTGAATGTAATTATGAACATTCTAAAATAATTAAAAAACTTAATTTCGTCACTTCTCAATTCTGTTATTAAGTTCTGAACCCAAACTTAATCTTTCCCTCTGAATTAGGTACACCCAATATTTTCTTACCTTGGCTGTCTTTTCTCGTTTTCTCCTTGAATAATAATACATCATGTTAGGGTTCGCTAATTTACATTTTATTTTATTAAACTGAAAAGCAAAAAGAGAACTATTCCCTGGTCAATAACGATTTAATTTGAATCTTCGTACTGGCAACACTTTTTAGTGTGAAAGCTGGGGGGTAGGAAAAGGTCGGTTGAACATTCTGACTCGAGCTGTTGGACGAGAAGGTTGTGACAAGGAATACAGTTGTGTTTCCCTTTACCTGTATTTTATTCAATACTTCCTAGACATCCTGCACGACTACATTTAGTCTACAGTATCAGTGCTTCTTTATATATCAGAAGTGACACGCTAACCAAACTTAAAACGTAAGTACACGCCCATGGATTTTATTATTTTAATAGTGAATTTCTTTTTATGTTTTACCTTTGCATTTAATACTTATTACTTTATATTAATTTCAAATTTGCGGTAAAGGTACTGATATTGGGGGTAATTTAGCACATGACTGTCGTATCACGGAGAACAAAGAAGTGTTTAGAGAAAGTGTCTAAGCACGGCAGCTGTAAGCCTAGTCTAACATTAGAGAGATGCTAATGTTTTCTACTGCAACCTACCGTTTTTATTATTTCTTTTATTCTTGCCTATTCTTTTGTATGTGTGTTCAATAAGTGTCTGCTATGGTCAAGTATACTAAGCCTACGGGGTTTGATAAAGGGGTACGAAAATCTGCTTATTTGGCGTAGGAAGCACCGCTTCCGAGATATTACGCATTTTTCATTCTTCATTTGAACCGAATAGTTATTCGCCATATTTTTTTTATATAGTAATTATATTATTAACATACCTTCCTTTTTTTTGCGAGTGCTCAGATCATGGACGAGCCACTAGGACCCAGAGAATGCTCAAATCGAGACTCCAGTCGGCGTAGACTGGAGACACCTAATCGAAAGGATCGCTCAAGAAGTCGAAGCGGCTTGCGTATGCGCAGCCCGAATCGATCTCGAGACGAACAAGACTTCCTACTGGGATGGCAGAGAGTACAGATGCTGGAACAGGAATTACGCCGAGAGCGTGAACGACTTCGTGTGACGGAGGACCGTCGTCGATCATCGTCACGCGTCAGCGAGCGTCGCGAGCCCTCCGGCCATCGGGAAGCCGAACGTCGGGCTGAGCCACGTACCAGCGAGCATTGCGAGCCATCCGGACGTCGGGAAGCTGAGCGTCGGGCTGAACTACGTGCCAGCGAGCGTCGCGAGCCATCCGGACGTCGGGAAGCTGAGCGTCGGGTTGAGCTACGTGCCAGCGAGCGTCGCGAGCCATCCGGACGTCGGGAAGCCGAGCGTCGAGCTGAGCCACGTGCCAGCGAGCGTCGCGAGCCATCCGGACGTCGGGAAGCTGAGCGTCGGGCTGAGCTACGTGCCAGCGAGCGTCGCGAGCCATCCGGACGCCGAGAAGCTGAGCGTCGGGCTGAGCAACGTGCCATCGAGCGTCGCGAGCCATCCGGACGTCGGGAAGCCGAGCGTCGGGCTGAGCCACGTGCCAACAAGCGTCGCGAGCCATCCGGACGTCGGGAAGCCGAGCGTCGGGCTGAGCCACGTGCCAGCAAGCGTCGCGAGCCACCTGGACGTCGGGAAGCCGAGCGTCGAGCTGAGCCACGTGCCAGCAAGCGTCGCGAGCCATCCGGACGTCGGGAAGCCGAGCGTCGGGCAGAGCCACGTGCTAGCGGGCGTCGCGAGTCTTCCGGTCGTCGGGAAGCTGAGCAACGGGCGCAGCCACGTGTTGAGCAACGTAGCAACATGCAAGATTATATAAGGTCACGTAGTCCAGCTTTTTCTAAGAACGATCTCGTTAGTGTTTTAAAGCTATTAAAGAATGATCTGTCGTCACAGCCACATAACCAAAATGCACAATCGACTCAAAAGATAGATCACCAAAATATATTGCCTAATTTCGATCCTTCAACTAAAAATCAATGTATTGATATATGGCTCAAAAAGGTCAACGAATGTGCGTCGGTATATGGTTGGGACGATAGAACTACCACTCATTTCGCCATGCAGAAACTACAAGGCCTGGCTAAAATGTGGTATGAAAGCTTGAATTCCATTCTTTTCAGCTGGAAAGAATGGCAAGATAAATTGATAAATGCATTTCCTTGTGAGCAAAATTACGGCCAGACCTTGGAGGATATGCTAAAAAGAAAGAGTAAGTTCAATGAGCCCATCGAAGTTTATTATTACGAAAAGCTTGCTCTCGTGAATCAATGCGATATAGTAGGAAAGCGTGCCGTGGACTGCATTATTCACGGCTTGAGTGACAGGACGCTTAGATCGGGGGCTTTGGCGTTACGTTGCAATCACCCTGACCAACTTTTGCAATTCTTAGTAAGCAACAAAGATACTCATCAGCCTTTAGTGGACCGTGGCCATTTTCGTAATAAAACTTTAGACAATACACATCAGAATAATAACCAAAACCAAACTCCAAAATTTACAGCTAGATCGGGTCAGTCTAATAGTTGCTATAATTGTAAGGAGAAGGGGCATAGTTTTCTGTATTGTCCTAAACCTATCTTGAAGTGCCAACGGTGCAATAAACTCGGTCATACGATAGAGACATGTTTTAGCAAGCCAGGGCAAAAGCCGACGAATTCTAGCGCTATTGTTTCAAAGACAATGCGCATAGATTCTGTCAAAAAGGGTACCGAAACCCCAAACTCCAAATACATAAAAGAGGTTATAGTTAATGGGGTCCCCCTACAGGGGTTTATAGATTTCGGCAGCGAAGTTACTTTGATTAAAGAGTCAATAACTAAGGAGCTAGGTTTGATCCACGATAACACACCCTCTCAAATGAAAGGTTTCGGTAATAGTGTTGTGCAATCTCTGGGAGAGCTGTCGCTTGATTTAAGTATAGACTATGTCAATGCTAGGGTTATTTGTAAAGTTGTGAGTGACGACTTTTTGGAAAAGCCTTTGCTAATTGGTCAGACTTACACGGAACTCCCCCATATAACATCTTATAAAAATGTTTCTGAATTGAAATTCTTCGACAACGGCCATAAGTTGCCTTTTTCGGATGTTGACATTGAGAGTGCAAATTGTTTTAAGATTCGCACTTTAGGTGCCGTCAAATTTTGGGGACCTGTTTCGATGAGAGCCATCGTGGATCCTGCCGCTAGTGGCAGTATTTTACTCAAAAGTAGTATTGCAGGAAAACCCAATCAACAATTTTCCGTTTGCGGAGGACTTTATAATTCGACAGATGGCCGAGTGAATATAGTTGTTATTCCCCATGCTAATTTTTGTTTTATTTCAAAGGACAATGTCTTTAGCCGTGCTGAAAAGGTCTATTTTGTCAACAGAGTTGTCGTTGAGTCGCCTCAACTAATGAGTAATGCTGCTGATGATAAATTTGATGAAAGCCAAGTTCGCATCAGTCAAAAGATACCCGATGATACGAGGAAACGGTTGCTAGGTTTGCTCAGGAAGTACAAGCATTGTTTTGCATCATCCTTGAAGGATTAAGGTTGTACTAACGTTGCCCAAATGAAAATAGAGCTTAACAGTCAACGTCCCATTGTGTACCGTCCGTATCGACTGTCACATCATGAGCGCTCACAGGTGCGTATAATGGTAGATGAAATGATAGAAGCAGGTATAGTGCGCGAATCTTCTTCCGACTATGCTAGTCCTATTCTACTTGTACGCAAGAAAGAAGGATCTCTGAGAATGTGTATAGATTACCGCATGCTGAATTCTGTAACTCTTAAGGAGAGATATCCAATGCCAATCATTGAGGACGAAATAGCTCGCCTTTCTGGACAGGCCTGTTTTATTTCTCTAGACCTCGCGTCAGGTTACTACCAGGTACCAATTGTGGAGCAAAGTAAGCGGTTTACTTCATTTGTCACTCCCGACGGCCAATACGAGTTTAATCGCATGCCGTTCGGCCTGGCAAATGCACCTGCTGTATTTCAGCGCATGATCAATACAATTTTAGGGTCGGCTCGTTTCTGTAAGGCAACCGCATATATGGACGATATCCTCATTTTTGGAAAGGACTCGTCGGAATGTCTGAAACACTTTGAAGACGTATTACAATTGTTGGAAAAGGCGAATCTTACTTTGAATTTATCTAAATGTAATTTTCTGCGAGATAAAATCGACTATCTAGGATATGAAATCGGAGCAGCGGGAGTAAGGCCTGGGGAGAAAAAGATCTCTAGTGTAATGAATTTTCCGCGTCCTGAAAATGTACACAATGTACGCCAATTCCTCGGGCTGGCTAGCTATTTCCGGAAGTTTGTCAAAGATTTTGCCTTGATAGCTTTTCCACTTAGCAAATTGTTAAAGAACGGTGTACCATGGGAATGGAGCAATGATCAGGAAATTGCGTTTCAGGATTTGAAGGCTATGTTGATAAATAGACCTATTCTCGCAATATTCGATCCTTCAGCAGAGCTGGAACTTCACACTGACGCGAGTAGGATAGGTATCGGAGGCATCCTTCTTCAACGATCAGAGCATCATAATATGTTGCGACCAGTTGCATACTATAGCAGGCAAACATCTCCCGAAGAGAAGAATTTCCATTCTTATGAACTAGAAACCTTAGCAGTAGTTTGTTCCCTAAGAAAGTTTCGAGTCTATTTGCTAGGGAAAGACTTTAAAATTGTTACAGATTGCAGCGCACTTCGGTCTACATTTACGAAACGGGATCTCATTCCTAGGATAGCGCGCTGGTGGCTACAATTGCAAGAATTTAATTGTACAGTCGAATATAGAGCCGGTATAAAAATGGGACATGTTGACGCGCTATCCCGTAATCCTGTAGTCGAGTCCGTGGAGAATCAATCTGGTAACCTCCCAACCGTTATGGCCATTTCAAGCGATGACTGGTTACACTCTCTTCAACTTGGAGATTCAGAACTTAGGAGAATTAGAGATATTTTGGATAGTAATCTAGATCAGAATGGCCTGCAATATATTAAGGAAAACTACGTCGTTAAGAACAACAAATTATTTCGTTGTGTAGGTGAAGGAGATGTGCGCTGGGTAGTACCGAAGGGCGCGAGATGGCAATTATGTCGAATGAATCATGATGATATCGGTCATTTTGGGGTTAAAAAGACCTTGGAACGATTAAAGAAAAGCTATTGGTTCCCAAAAATGACACGCTTTGTTAAAAAATATGTGAGTGCCTGTATTGAATGTGCGTACGCTAAAAATAATCAAAGTGGAAAAGTAGGTCTTCTTCACCCTATAACGAAAGTGGAGATACCTTTTCATACATTGCATATTGACCATCTCGGCCCCTTCGTGAAATCTAAGCGAGGTTTTTCTTACCTATTAGTAGTAGTTGACGCTTTTACAAAGTTTTGTTTTGTCAGACCGGTTCGCAACACGCACGCTCAGAACGTAATAAGGGTTCTAGAAGACATATTCAGGATATTTAGAACTCCTGATCGCCTCGTAAGTGATCGCGGCAGCTGCTTCACGTCGCATATGTTCAAAAGATTTTGTCTGCACGAAGGTATTAAACATATCCTAAATGCTGTCTCTAGTCCCCGATCAAACGGTCAAGTCGAGCGGTATAACCGCACAATTCTCGGTTCTATGAAGGCCTTAAGCGTAAAATATGACGAAAAAGAATGGGATTGCCACTTAGGAGGTATTCAATGGGGTCTAAACAACACTATCCAAAAAACAACCGGCAGGACACCAGCCGAGGTAATGTTTGGTACCTCTATGAATGTTTCGGCAAATCCCATTCTTAATCAGATTGCTTATGAAACTCGCGAACCGACTAATTTACCCACTATACGCCACGAAGTTAAAAGTAGGATAGATAATGAGCAGATTAAACAAAAACTGTATTATGACAAGGGAAGGAAACCTGCGCACGTTTATGCAGAAGGTGACCTCGTTAAAATTACCAAAACGTGTTTTAATAATGAGGGGCAGAGTAAGAAGCTCCTGCCGTCGTATATTGGTCCCTATCGGGTTACAAAGATCTTAGGTACTGATCGATATATAGTAGCTCCAGTACCTGGTTTAAGTAATACCCAAGGCAAGCGTCCAACGACTGTTGCTGCGGATCGTATGATGCCTTGGATCAACGTGGCTGCACTTGATGTGAATGAGAATTCGGAATCTGCTTCCGACTCAGATGATGATTAGATATGAATTTAAGTTTTGGTGTCCCTAGTGAGGCATGTAACTACAGAAGTGTGTGTTTTGTTTCAGATTGGACGCGAGAATCGATTGGTTCGCGTCTGATCAAGTATGCCAGAGCTACTAGTTTTTCTTGCTCTTGCTCAAGCTTAATCGATCGGCTTGAGCGAGTGATAAGCAAAGACTCCCTCGACTAATCGATCATCGAGGTGATCTTTGAAGTACATCGACTAATCGATCGTCGATCACCAGGTATCCCGACTAATCGATCGTCGGTCACCAGGTATCCCGACTAATCGATCATTGGGACCTGAGTTTTATTTTTATAATTTTTAAACACAACTAATCGATCGTTGTGATAAGTACAGGTTTAGGCTAGGTAGCCTATAATGCCTTATAAGCTAAGCAATTATGTAATTAAGTATCAAATAATTTTATATCATATTCCTTAAGTTACAACAACAGCTAATTTATAGTCAATGACGTAAATTAAATTTGTATTTATTATTGTATTAATTTGCAATACTTCTGAAAAGTCGCTAAAAAAGGTTGAATGTTATTTACTTTGAATGTTACTAGCATATCATTTGAATTGACTTTGAAATATTGTGTACATGGATTGTGAAGTTTGTTTAACTGACCTAATTCCGATTGTTAGGGTTCCACCTGGTGCCGTGTGCAGGGACGCACACGATGTCAGGATGGTCGATTGTTAGGGTTCGCTAATTTACATTTTATTTTATTAAACTGAAAAGCAAAAAGAGAACTATTCCCTGGTCAATAACGATTTAATTTGAATCTTCGTACTGGCAACACTTTTTAGTGTGAAAGCTGGGGGGTAGGAAAAGGTCGGTTGAACATTCTGACTCGAGCTGTTGGACGAGAAGGTTGTGACAAGGAATACAGTTGTGTTTCCCTTTACCTGTATTTTATTCAATACTTCCTAGACATCCTGCACGACTACATTTAGTCTACAGTATCAGTGCTTCTTTATAATCATAACAAGAACTTCGTCGACGTCTACTGTTGCTTAGCGTAGAGTGCTTAAAATTGGCACCAGTTTCGACCGTGGCCTACAACCGATCATTAATCGTGTGTGAGAACAAAGGCGCCAGCATCCGATTAACACGGATCCTACACTCGACAAGTGGGAACGAGCGCTAACATGTAATACGGGATCATGCTACATTTCCATTTGCTACCTAGATCACTGACTAGGTTTTAATTCTAATCTTTTTTTGCAACTACCGTATAAAAAACTGTAAACCAGGATGTTCACTTTATCTTGAACTGTAAACTATAAATAAATAAAATAAATTTGATCCCAAATAGGTAGGCAGAAACTTCGGATGTCCATTTGACAGTCCTATCAGTTCTAATAACACATATCTTACTACTAATAACCAATCTGGTTGGTAACACTGCCACTCACTTTCGCAACAATTATTTATCTAATCTTCTTTCATTCAACCTTCCGATGCCTGAAGCATACCTTTCTCAATTTTAGTCACAAAGACCTCTTTAAAGCCACACCTCCCACATTTAGTCACGCCTAGCAAAAACCGCATCTAATTTGATTGTAGCCTAACATATTCATTTGGTTTGAGCTAAGCACTCAGCTATTTGGACTTACATTTCGATCAGTATTGAAATACAATTGAGGCTCTAAACCTCTCTCTCTGAATGAATGAAAAAAGTGAGATGTTTAAAGGTTTTCGGCAGTGTGAACTCTTGGTTAGTGTTTTTGTTTACATCTTAAATCTCGGAAATACAATATTCATTGGAATAAAAAAAAACTTGCCACTTTTTTACTGCAATTTACTTCAAGATAATGCGTACATATAGATACATCGTGGTTATGTATCCCAATCTGATAGCTACCCATGATATGCTATTTCTGCAGATCAAGTAAATTAATATTAAACACTTCCATAATATATGGATATATTTTATTATAACAAGCATAAAAACATTGCA
The DNA here is from genome assembly GCA_029849275.1 of Papilio elwesi. Classification (NCBI taxonomy): domain Eukaryota; kingdom Metazoa; phylum Arthropoda; class Insecta; order Lepidoptera; family Papilionidae; genus Papilio; species Papilio elwesi. The sequence goes on along the minus strand of CM056700.1, from coordinate 6,866,498 downwards.
ATATTATAGCTTATAGATCAGAATAACATATAGGCTATAATTAATAAAGATATTGTGTGAATTGACCAAAATATATCGCTAAGTGTCAAATAAGGAGGAAAATACTTGGAAGAAAATAATACGTTACACGTATATAATGTATAATCGAAATGTTTGCCATACCTATAAAAATGCTCATGACAGCATATCATCATCATCAGCCTATATCAGTCCACTGCTGGACAAAGGCCTTCCCCAATGCCTTCCACAGTATGCGGTCCTCCGCGCACCACATCCAGCGACTTCCAGTCGTCCTTATGAGGTCATCGGTCCATCTGGAAGGAGCAGCATATATCTATATTTTATGTGTAAGTCATTATCGCCAAAATAGTGGACCATCTATTAATTATAGGGCGTATCGAAATTTGCCGGGCCAGCTAGTCGGTTCGTAAATGTCGAAGTTCTGAGGTAGAAAAAGATTAAAAAATTACAATCGAATTGAGAACCGATTAATCAACTGTTTTTTTTAAATAACTAATTATAACCTTTGGCTATCTAGTAATATATATGTAGTTATAAAATGGTCAAAACTTAAAAATAAGGAGAGTTTAGAAAAGAAAAACATAAGCGAAATGAATGCTCATTTATTTTCTGACGGGATATGAAATCCATTTCAAACAATACATTTAACGGTCATATATACTTAGTGATCATAGTAATTATTACACTGTTACATTTATTTTTTATTTCAATTTTACAGACAAAATATTTGTGAGAAGAGAAACGAAAGTTTACCCACATTTTTACATTAAGCTATTCTTATATTGTTTTATAATATAGATACTCTAAAGAGTACGGTACGGAAATACATCGTTCTAAAAATAAAATAAATTCATGTAATTATGTTAAAAACAAACAATATATTGCTTCAAATCACTGAAAAAATGAATTTGTGTAAATATAACGAACAGACATACACCAAGAGCTATCGGCACGCAGAAACATTGCCGATGACTTCTTTGCCGGCCCACGACTCGCCTACTAGGCGAGTGCAGCATCGGCAAGGTTTCTGTGCACGGTCTAAAATCAATTACGTACAGAAAATGTATTGAAACAACAAAAACGCGTAAATATAATAAACCAATGAGTTGCAGCGTGTATAACATAATATTTGTAGCTTATATATATTTAACAATTTCTTATTTTCTGCTGTATTTAATGGCGAGGCCGATTTATTATTTATATCTACAGTATCAATGTACTTTACTTCTGGAGTCGTTGGTATTTCCGGCTGCTACGTGCTGTTAGTCGGCGTGAGTCTGGAATAAACCGCACATAAAAAAAAACTAGGTAATTATCACACACATTGACTACAACTCGTTAAAAACTAGATAAATACTACACTGCGCCAATAAAACATCCATTCTCTACACGTTTTACTAACATTTAATAGGAAATTTTAACTATATGATTAAGTACCTACTTGTAAACTATATCCATCTTCCATCCACATATATTTTATTAATGGCACAGGATATTAAGTAAGAACGACATTGATATTATGATACTGAAATTCAGAATTAATAAATAGTGCTCGTCTTACATTGATTGAAACAAAATTAATGAACAACTAAATATATATACATGCCTTGAAAATACCGCCATATACTAACCATTTGTAAGATTTTTTTTTCTAAATTTTAGATACATTTTACACCTCAGAGAAAATAAAACATTTTACGTGTGGTAACATTGAATGTGTACATCATTTTACCTGTAGTTCACTTTGTCCTAAAAATAATACCATAAATATAATTTTATGAATACATTAATTTATCTCTATTAGAAAATTTAGTACATTTACCCAAAAATAATTCATAAACTACAACAAACCAAGGTGATAAAATTAGACGCACAAAACTCAAATAATAAACAGGTGCCATTTTTTATCAAATACAGTACTATAAATATTGATTGATTGACTTTTACGTTTATATATAATGTGACTACGACATTCTCGACTACTATTACACATAAACCTTCACTTTGTTTAATATAATGTTTGTAAGAAATGGGATTCCGACCACGATTAGCCTGGCGCATGCAACTGTGCCGAAATATCTTAGCTTAAAAAGGCCAATCATGGTAAGAATCCCGCCTCTAACAAACCTTATATTAGTAAAAACCACGAAAGTTTAAAGTTTAACTTTGTATGTTTGTTATATCATACTAGCCGTTGCTTCACATACACATTTTCAATGGTGGAAAGGTTTATTAAAATTGATTCAATAATGTAAAAGTTTACCCATTACAGAACATTACAGAAGAAAGGGAGTCCTCCTTTCTCTTAACACTATCCCAATCGAAAGAATAAGCACCGTTCGTGAGGAAATTAAACATAACCTTGACGCCAATCGTGTAAAAATTATACCTCAAAAAAAGATAAGTGTACGAACATTAGGGTACTTCGCCAGCGCTGATGTCCAGGAACGGTGTAAAGTACTCGAAACGTCACGAACAAAACTTAAATTGAGCGCAGTACAATCCGTAAAATTAGTTTTATTCCAATTCTTATTTTATTATGCCTTTTAAAAGTAGCTGTTAAATAAATATTGAATATTATTTTATTTGTGATTATTCTAATATATTTTTTCACTGCTACTTCACCGCGTTCCGCTACAGTTCAGTTACATTTTTATCATATGTATAGATAATAAAACATAGTCATTAATCGCTATATTTTTATATTAAAGTGATATATTGAATTAATATATAAATAAATTATTTAAAATAATTTTATAACATAGTTCGTAATTATAAAATACTTGGGTAATCTATAAAGTTTATAGTATATTTTTTATACTTAAGCATTATATATAAGCTCATATTGCACTTTAAAACAAGTTCACAGGCATATAGTACGGTAAAAGCTCCTTATTCGCGGGGGGTATGTTCCGTACATATAATATCATATAAGATCTCGGTTAAAAATATCATGATCCAGATGTTAAAAAACAATAAAAATATATGTTCCCATGACAAAGGATCTGATACAAAAAGCGGTAATTTTTGAGTCTGCTCGCATCGTGAAAAGGTCCTCTCTCTGTGACCCGGACCTCTAGTTGCTTGAGTCATAGGACCCCGACGGAACACTAGTATTATACAATATATTTTCGAATATCTTAGATTTTTAGTTTATTGTAAATAAATAAGTTTTAAAAATAAATAACAAGTATCGTATAATTATATTACAAGCCTGAGGTGGTGAGGCCTGCCAAAGGTTAAAATAACTTTTTTTTTCTTGTTTTACGGCTTCTCAAAGGTTTTTCTATTCGGATTGATAAGCAAATTGTTAACAGCTCACCTGACTAGCCTTGGCGTTTCAATTGTCCGGTTAAAATAAAACTAGCCTCTACTCTTACTCTATTCCACAGTTAATTTTCATGTAGAAATAACTTGATTTGCCGCACGGTACACCTTCCACTCAGATTTATCAACACAAAGGACACTTTTTCAGTACAGTTCTTTAATGGAATGCGAATTAAATGTTTCTTTTAAGTTAGTTTTTCCGACGCAAACAGTGAAAAGAGAAATATTAAGCGGCGAATACAAGAATTTCAATAGCAATTTTTTGCTTAAACAAGCAAACTGTTAATAAGGAGCTTTTACTGTATAAACTTATAAATAACAAATAACTTAATATCTATATTATATATATATATCCATAGATTTTGTCATGGCTCTACAATAAACTATATAAAACACATTCATTGAGTGTAATATACTTTGTAGTACAATGTTTTTGATCGCCAAAGGCTGTATGTATTATCAAACTTCAGTAAATAAACACCTTCCCCCGGGTATGTGTGTGATCCAGCGTAAACCTGTGAAGTAAATAAATGACATAGTAACGGAATCATAAGCTTAACTTTTAAACATGGCAACAGCCATAATTGACATGCACCTAACGCAGTTTTAAGAGTTTTTTTTAAATCGTGGTAGAGCTCGAAACAACATCTGTAACACGGGCCGGCTGACCGGTGAAATACCACGACCGTACAGAAGACAGGCTTGAAGTATATTATTCTGAATTTCGTTCGATAAGTGCCGGGGCCAGAGGCCTAATCCTTTGATAATTAAGAAAGAATGGGAAGAGTAAGAGGACTTGAAGGTGAGGGATTGAATAGGAAAGGCCTGATCATAATCAGCCTGTATCAATCCATAGCTAGGTCTTTTCCAGAACCTTCCACAACGTGTCGTCTTTCACTTTCCGCATCTTATCACCACCTTCGTAAAGTTCAAGGCCTGTAGGGAGGCGCCTTACACTTTTCCCCGCTATATTCCTGACTTCCCTCCACCATTCCAGACTTTCTCCCCTCTGTCGCCGTTCAGTTTAGTTCAGAGCTAGGTCTTTTCCAGAACCTTCCACAACGTGTCGTCTTTCACTTTCCGCATCTTATCACCACCTTCGTAAAGTTCAAGGCCTGTAGGGAGGCGCCTTACACTTTTCCCCGCTATATTCCTGACTTCCCTCCACCATTCCAGACTTTCTCCCCTCTGTCGCCGTTCAGTTTAGTTCAGAGCTAGGTCTTTTCCAGAACCTTCCACAACGTGTCGTCTTTCACTTTCCGCATCTTATCACCACCTTCGTAAAGTTCAAGGCCTGTAGGGAGGCGCCTTACACTTTTCCCCGCTATATTCCTGACTTCCCTCCACCATTCCAGACTTTCTCCCCTCTGTCGCCGTTCAGTTTAGTTCAGAGGTACTACATACCTCAGTGTGGCAGTCGCGGCGGTATATCGGCACGACTAGGCTGACAAGTGGCCGCGTGTTGCTAACCGCCCGCCGCCCGCCGCCCATCTCGGGGTCCGTCGAGTTCTCTTGTATTATGAACTCTGAAAATAGCGGAAATTCAAAAACATATAAGCAAATTTTTCATAGAAAGAAAAATTTACAAATATGTGTAGTAGGTACATGTTTAACATTATAAAACTAACAGAAGCAAAATATCAATAGTTCGTTCCCACCTTTCCTTAAATTGTAATTTATATATATATATATATATATATATACATATGTATGTATGAAATTTACGTATTCTTGTATTTATCATGTATTTACGTATCTATTAATGATGTCTACGTGGAAACTATCTGTTTTTGCTTTAAAATAAATTTATTGTGTAGTGCACAACCTCTATATTTTTTTAATGCGTGGCCGACTGGTAGAGAATGCCTTGTACTTTTTGTGCAATCAAGTATTTTAAATAAAATAAGTATACGTACCCTCGTCACCGTATCCATCATCATCGACCTCTTCTTCTTCGTCGCTCTCCGATACGTGAACCGTCACTTCACTGGTCGGAGACTTACTCCACTCGAAGTACAGCCCGAAACCTGGAAAAGTATTTCAAATACAGTTTTAGGGACAACTAAGCATTTCCTCATAGATGCCAAACAAAAGTATATCTCGTAAAAACCTGCTTGAAATGGAAAAAACAAACTCTGTACGTAATAAGACTAGCCTTAAATAGAAAAGAAGAGGACAAGAGGACAAGACCACAAAAAGTTGATGCGGGAGGAAATTCTGCTATGAAACATGTGCAAATTTCGGATTAATTGACATTAATTTTAAGATTAATATAGTTCAACAAGTCTTTTACGTAACAACAGTAGCTATTGTGCTATCCACTCAAAACTACATGTAAGGTTCATGACTTTTTTGCTTTCATATCAGACTCCAAATCAATCACCTCAACCAGTCAAGCAGTTACTTATAAAATCAAGAAAAATTTCTCATCATAGCTCACAGTCCTACCTATATCATAGTTATCAGTCGCAAACTCCCAGCAGAGACAGCGGGCGCGGCGGTGTGTCGGCACCCTGATGGTGACAGTCTCCCCCTGGCCTACCGTCAGCCTGCCTCCGCCCGCTCGGGCCGACTCTTTGAACAGTGTTATCTCTCCACGGGTCCACATACGTGCCTCCTCCACAGCTGGGAATCCATCTAGAAGAGAATTACAACAATGAAAGTTTTCAGTACCAATTTGACAACAAGTATTCTTTTTGGGAATGGGTCTATAGAACAGATGGGAATACATTTAAAACACGACACTTGTAATGTTCGTCTTTCTAAGTATACAATTATGAGATAATTGAATAACTTTGGCAAATAATAGTGACATACTATCCAAAAATATGTATATTTTTAAAACCCCATGTAGTTTGCATCCATACAACCAGCAACATGCATCCACATGGGGATGTTAACGCTACAACCAGCCACATACCAATTGCTGTGTGATATGTAAGTTTTGGTTAAAAAGTAAAGTATATGTACACACTTCCACTTTTATTATATGATAGATAATGGTTTTAAAATAGTCAAAACAAAGCTGATTTTACACTCTCCCACTGTGGCATAAATATCAATTGTAAAACTATAACAAATGGCTTGTACCATTAGGGAATCAGATTATAAATTAAAATCATAAAGATTTGATCCCAGTATTTAAATTAATATATGTTGAAATACTTAAGGTTGAAATGTTAGATACTAACCATCATCTGATTCTTCGTCAAGTTTTGACTCCTCATTGTAATCTGATATCTGCATTTTCTCCAATGTTTGCATTGATCTGAAATGAAAAGAGGATATGTAGTGATTTGGGACACATACCGAATTGTCAACGAATGACAGCTTAAGTGGATATAAGCATATAATCTCTTTTTCACATTTTCAGGAACAATGAACTGAAACTGCTGACGTTAGTAACCACCTAGTAAGCAATGTACATTTTTTACATATGTATATTTTTATTTAGTTCCGTAATGTTATGTAGTAAGGATATTAGGACTATATTTCATATATCTATCACACTCACTTGTTGTCAATATCCTCCGCTGCATCCGATTGATTCAGATTAGAATCATCAACTTCTACAATAGAGCTTTCATTTTCTTTATCACTGTCTTCTTTATTCTTCAAATTGGAATTAGCTAATCTCTTATCAACAGCCAGCTGTTGTATATACTGTTGGTAATGTTGGTCTTGCAATTGCCGTATCAGCACTGCTTGCTGGTCAAAGTTCCCGGGGAACTGTTGCTGCGCGTACTGAAGGAACTGGTCGTATGTCTGCGCATTTAATGCGTCCTTTATTCTCTGTCTATTAAAAACAGATAAACAATTTCTATTTTAATTAAAATAATATTTAAAATATATGCTTAATATATTCTTTTGTTATTGTTTAGATCATTTGTAAATTAGTTTAACATTGTAATATTACTATAATTAGTGGGCAAAGTTCATTTTAATATCTGTCCATTATACATTGGGAATAGTAATCATATTCCTTACACTTGCTGTTCCTCTGTAAGCTTTGTGCTCTGTTGTTTTTGCTTTTCGAGTTCTATTCTATTTTGTAGTTCTATGTGAGCCCTCTCTTCTTCTTGTTTCTTCTGACTGTATAAAAATAAATATTACTAAGTTAATATAAATAAAATAATTGACCTAAGACCATTTTATTGCACACCTCTATGTATAATGTATCATGAACTAGAAATAACAATATGCATTTTATTTTTCACAAGCATCTCGCCCCACTTCGTTCATTCGCTTGTTTCGATAGAGGGGCAAGTAAAGTAAACAAATGTAGGCAAGGTCACTCACAAATAAAAGGGCTTCCTCCTATAGGTCGGTTCAGTAGTTCTTGAATTTATAAGAACAAACATTCAAACAAATCTTTTCTCTGTATAATATTAGTATGGTTATACACAACAAAGTTTGTCTATACTGTTTTCTTTAGGTATTAATGGGTTTTACTATTAGAGAGTAATACAAGCTCATGTGTGTTAACAATAAATTTTTCCAATTGTTAAATTGAAACCAATTTTTCACTTACTCTTGTTGCTTCTTGTCTTCTAAGTCTTTTTGTATAGCCTCTAAATATGGTTTGAATAAAGGGCACAACCTGGAAAAAAAAACGTTTCAAGCATTTTACAAAATTTATTATATCACTGTTGAATTGGTAAGTGTAGTTTGACAGTCAGAGGTTAAGCCAAGTTGTACCAATAATTAACATTTTTTAGATCAATGACAACAAAATTAGTTCCAGTTACCAATTTGTATAACATATCATAACAAAAGATGTAAAAACTAAACTAATTGAAAAGTTGAACAAATATGTCCAAACCTATCTAAGCTGTGTACAAATCCAGCCATGGCCTGGAACTGTGACATTTGTCCGAGTGCTTGCCATGCGGCCCGACGATCTCGTCCAATCACATCTAACACTCCAAGAGGTGGAGCTGAGTTTACACTCAATGGGCCATGCGCTGTTTGTTGTGTGTAAGCAACCAGCTTCAACTTGTCTTCATAACTCAAATGCATGGCTTTACCTTCTTTATCTGCAATAATAAAAACACATTAAAGAGTTAAATTTGAAAATGATATTGTGACTCAAACTAGCCAAAATGGTAAAAAATGATTGAAGCTAACAATACAAACTCTGAGTACCCATAACTTGTATCTTCATGACTGATAACTACTTTTTGCCTCTAGAGTCATCATCACACGTCTTCCTTCCTCATAGCATGCTCATACTATGCTTATATTTTTGCTCTTTAATTTTCCTATTATATTTAAATTGCAAAATGAGCCTAAAAATTGATAATGAAAAAATCTAATACAATAAAGCTGATCTCTAATACCAATAGCTTTTTGGCATAGAATCTAACCCTAGTCTCCCAAGTGAGTCAGGGATACTGTCTCATAGGTCATTATACTCCCAAGGAATCAAAAGAGAAAAAGAGGAAGATCTACATTTCCTCCGGTGTTGCAGTTGTTCATGGCCATCAGAGATCACTTAATATTAGGTGATGTGCAGCCCATTTGCCCCTTATGCTATAAAAAAAAGACATCAAAGAAAGTTGTAGGGCAAAACTACAGCCAGGATACAACTAAATGGATGCTATTGACGGAGGCCTAAGGCACACACACACAAAATAAAAAGAAAAAAATTAAAAGAATTTTACATGCATTATAGAATTTATTTAAGAGGTATGTACAAAAGGATAATAAGAAAACAAAAAAAATAGACACTTCAAGCTAACAAGGTTACATTTATAATGTTTAATTGTTACAAGTTAAACTCAATATCTTATCACACAATAACAGCAGTAATTTAAGTACAAAACAGTGTAAAACACATTTAAAAGGTAATCTAATCTGATTGTGACAATGTGGGTAAAAAATCAGTGAGGTCAAATATTTCTTCATAGAAAAAACTTTATGTTTGTAACCTCTGTGATGTTTTTATAAGCTCTCAAAATAATAGCTACCTTAACAGTAACCCAGACATACCATTGCAGTACTTGCATGAACTAGCCTGCTACAAAGTGGCAGTACCACAACTACACAAAATATATCTAAATGACACTTTTGTAGTTTAAAGTTAGCCATTTCCTGTGGCTTTGCACAATTTCATTTCTCATATTCCTTAATTTCACCATATTTGGATTGGAGTGGAAATAACATAAAGTAAAGCGCCTGCCTGGGTTCAAAACTGCGACCTACAGTATGCACATTCTGGCCGATATCAATGGGCCTAATTTTTGGTGGTAATTTTTTACTCTTTAGAATTAGGTGGCAAGAACTTGATATAAGATTTCCTCCTCCCCAAAAACCATTTAGTTCTAAGGTTTAGCAAAAAAATAGTTTGGCTTTTCTAGGAAAAATCAAAAAAGTTATTAAAGCAATTAGGTTCACATTATTTAGGACAAACACATGGGTTTAAAAGAATTAGGTGAGTTATTAAATAAAGGAATTGCATCCTTGGATTAAATGTTATTGGTTCATCTTCGGTACAATTAGCAACATAAAGTATTATCAAAATCCGACAACTTTTCAACGTAAAACACGAAATTGGTCACTGCAAAATGTGAATAAAGATAAAATGTACCTTTATAGAATGAGAGTCCATGTTTGTAAACTTCTTTTAACGGCAATCCCCATTTTCGTTCTTCGCTTTCTAAAATACCTTGATCGGTTTCAAGAGGAACTTTTTCGGGATTCACTTTAGAAGTATTTTCTATTTTACTTGCCATTTTTCAATAAAATATTATTCGTATCAAGTATAACTCTGCGGTAAATGTTTTTTATTTGACAAAACAATCGTAGTGTTGCCAATGTTCAAAATCAATAATCGACGTTTCTCAAAGGATTATTGATTATATTTTGATGGTGCTGCCATGCCATCAAATATATTCCTAATTTTTAAAGAACACGAATTTTTGTTTAAATAAATTCAGTAGATTTAAACAGCAAAAGAGAGGTTTGATTAAATATTATTTCTCAATAGAAATATTTATTTAACAAGCCAAATAATAGCATTTTAGGAAGAATGGAGGTTGCTAAAACCTTAAACACTAAAACTTTGTTGCTAGGTTCTAGTTGGTATCTAGATAAGATTAGTGACATATTACATTTTTGGTGAATTGTGTACAATAAATAAGCATTTATCAACAAAGAAAATCTTTAGTTAATTATTTTAGTTCATTGTTAGATTACCAGCAAAATGTCGCCTCAACTCAAGCATTCGATCCGTTCGAATAGAAATGTTAAGTTTAAAACACAATGAACGTGAAGTCGAGATAACTATACTGTTTACAAGTAGCAAGCTCAAGTGATCAAATGAATGCCTTTTCTCCTAAGTTCACCACAAAGTTTAATGAAAAGAATTAATAACAATTTGGAGTCGTTACCTCTTTTTAGCTTTTTAGTACTTAAGTCAAGTTACTTTGAATACGCATTTTATTTGCTATTTAATATTGAACAATAATTAATAACTGAAACAACTGAAGGTTAGAAGGAGACTTGTTGTAAGAGAAAGGCTGCAATGAATATTTCCTTCCAATGTTTTGTTTTATGGTAAATATTCATCATCGACCTTCCTTTTTTCCAGTTTATGTAGGGTCGGCATAATCGTTTTCTACTTCCATAATTTTCTATCAACCTCCATATCAATAGTCTCTCCTTTCTTAATCATCTTTCACTCAGTCTATTCATCTTTTCTTAGATCTACCGTGCCAACATTTATCCATCCACATCTATCTCAATATTTCCTAATATATTAATATTCTAGTTTTGGTACCTTATCCATCTACGTTACCCCAAATATTTAACTCAACTCTTGAGGCCCGAGGCTTGACTGATTGTTATAAGTAGTCGTATATAGAGTGCACAGTATATCGTGCAGTGATAATATTAGTAATATTACAACCTGTACCACCACATAAGCTCTTTTTTTATCAATCCTACCCATTAATCGCCCAACAGCTTTATATCCTCTTTGGCCCAACCTGGCCCTTATTTTTTCGCTCGGAAATACATTTCCGCATCCCTCCCGTGATTCCAGGAGGGTATGTGGGACTCGCCGGCCAGGAAGTGACCGGAATACCCAATAAAATCCAGCGATGTTCCTTCTTGCGCCTATTGGCTGGGCCACGGGAACACTTGCGCAATCTTCCGCGACCCAGCCGGCGGCCCAACCTGGCTCTACCCCAACCCAATGCTCAGCAAGAACGACCCTTATGCGACTTACAATATTATTGTTATTGTTAAAATAATATTATGTTATATGTACTTATATTATGTCAAATTTGACATTTATTTTCTCATGCGTCAATCTTTTTACTATTCTTACTTCTGTACCTTCAGTTTCGCGCATTCAATTTCCTAGAATTAACATTGGATATTCGATTACTCATTACTCAACGTGAAATCGAAAACAAACATTATTCAAAGTCTTTTTTTAAAATGTATAAAATTTACATCGAAAGTGAAAAACACTCATTGTTATTGTCGCATAGTAATATATCTTCCATTTCATTGATTTTTGCCGTGTTATTACGCTTTGACTTACAATTGTGATCATGGAAGTCAACCCTTTGAACATATTTTTCGTGAAGTCGGACAGCAAAGGTGATAGACTTTTGTTTAGATATCCTTATACGTTGGATAATAAAGATGAGAACACTCAGAAGAAATGCGGTCGTCACAATCCATACGCAATTAACAATAATGAAGACCTCTTGCAAAATCCACAAACACAAACATCCAATGTCTACAAAGGTTTGTACATCGATTTATCTAACTATTAACCTTTATTAGCTACAAGAAAGAAATAAAAGAGATACATTTCTGTAAAGGATTGATCTAATACGTAATAATTAAAGGCACGATATTTTTTCTATTTATCCATAACTAGTGCTTAGCTATTCTCACACCTCACTTATTCTAGTTAAGTATAAATGTAGTTTTACATGTTAAAACTCCCAATTTCACAAATTGTAGATGACCACTATGTATAATAATAATAAAATGGGGGAAAATTATTAAAACACCATAGAGTCTAGTTAGGAAAACATGTTCACTGCGTAATGGAGATGGATTTTCACAATCTTGCTTTAACACAGGCTATTTAAATTGTATTCTATATATTTCATTTAACAAAGGTAATTGGTTTACCAAATTTAAGGAACCACTAATATTTATCCACATTTGCAACAACCATAAGAGTTACAAATGTGGTCCCAGTCAATGTTAAACCGGCCCATACATGAAACAGCTTCTGTTGTTGATAAATTACAACCAATAACCTTGTACTATGCACAAATTTGGCTACAATTGCATTAGTTGTGTAGCACAGATAATTGCTTGAAACATTAAAGATCTTCCCACAAGACAAACTTGGTGCTGACAACTCACAGTAAAGCATAGAAATACTAGCTCTATATTGCATTCCTAACAATGGAACATGAGTGGTGATAAGATCATAGGACATATTTAAGTTATATATTGAAAATTCCATGGTATGAAACCTGAAGTACATATTTCTATGTTTTTTTTACAATTTAGGTCAACTCAGCGGATTTACAGATGAGATGCTATCAACATTATTTGCTGTAAAAGCTGAATTATGTAACAGGAAGTTTGAACTAAAAGTGAATGATGTAAGATTTGTTGGCCATCCAACTCTTCTGCCTTACAGAACCAACAAAGACGATACTGCTGCCATGATTCTTATAAATATTGTTTTTGCTTTGCAAGCATCTGCAAGTCACTCTATAGGTTAGTAAAGTTGAATTAGTAATTATTATAAACAATTATTGAAATAATAGTTAAGTAGAGATAGCCTTCACAAGACAATATAAAAATCCACATGCTAAATGATAAGGCTCATAGCCACATGACCTAAAAACTGAGATTACAATAGTTTTATGTGAAATTTTTCACCAGTGTGAATGTGAGCTCACATTAACAGGCATAAGTGACATAGTGTGACATGTAACCCATAGCATGCAAGCCAAATAAATTACAAATCAGCCCTTTGGGGCTGCATATACTATTATGTTTTTGCATACATACTGTACTGGCGGTGAATAGTCTGTGGTCACTGTGCAGGCTTTTAAGATAAAAGAATAATTTCAACATTTGTCAGATGTGCTAACAGTTATTTGAATTAGTCTTTTTTCAATTTGTAATTTGAAAGAAAACCATTGACTAAAATTTTATTTACCTATGCTTAAAATTTTGGAAATTCCATCATCACATCATCGCAGGCTGTTTTTTCGTCTAAATTGTTACAAACATTTCTGAGATCAGTTAAAATATACAAGAATTGCTTGTTTTATATGATACTAGGTGACCTGGCAAACTTTGTTTTACCTCATTTATTTTTGCGCTCGTTAGCTTCTATTTTGCGATCCCAATATTTTCCCAATTATGTGATATGATATGGTGGTTTAAAGGATTATAATTTGCATGACATGCTTATTAAATTTGATAAGGTACGGTATTATTAACTGTATCCATCAAAATAGGTTTACAATTACCGTATTGTATATATATTTTTTAAGAAGTTAACATAGGTGTACTGAACTATTCTTAAAAGATAGATTTACGCTATACTGGACTTTTTTGTATCTTTTTTTTTAATATAAAGAAATATCTACTACATTATCTTGATTTATGTCATAAGGTTTAGTCACTGTTTGCAATACTTACTATAATATCCATGTTTGTCTATAATAAAATGGTTAAGGAAAATCAAGTATGGTAAACCTTTTATTTATAGTGAAATGCTATTATGACCTAAGTAAAAGGCTGGGGAAGGCTTTGAGACATGAAGAAAAAAGATGTTCCTATTTAACGAAAGAAATGAAAATAATGGTAAGGTTTATCTTTTTTATTTTACAAAAATTTATAAATATCAATATGGGTAGTACTTTCTGTTAAAATTATTGTAATTTATTGGTGACGTCATATAAATTATGTTCGAAAACCTCTTTACAATTTTAATCCTACAGTCATATAATGTGATAAATGTTAATAAATAAATACATTTGATTCTATTCTTTCAGTTGGCAACACATGATGAAGTCTCAGCACTAGAAAGTGAAGTGAGTTCTAGAGAAAATGACGAAGAAGAGGAAAACTTACGTCACTCTGTCAGTTCAGCAACATACAGTAATGAAAATTGTGCTGATGGATCTCCAAAATCAGCATTTCACTTAATATTGCAGAGGAGCTCACTAGCTAGGTCCATGAAAGCTGTTTATGAAGGTCTTAGTTCCACAGGTAAATTATGATTATAATTATTTTTTTTGATGTCCATGTTGGTACAATCTCTGTGCGGTTGTTATTTCTCTCCATTTCTTTTTTCACTGTCACTTTCTTAGTTCATTTCACGCCTGTCTTCTGTGAGGTTGTGCTATGTATGTATTTTGCTATATGTTTTTGTCCTTATGCTGCTTTCTACTGTTGGTATTAACACTAGTATAACATTATTACTATAATGAAATAAGCACATTTATTAATTTAATAGGAATAATAGATGTTGTCTTCGGTTTCGAACGAGTTAGTTTCGTATTTTCCACTCTGATATTTTTTTATTATTCAATTCCGCATATAACTAACTAACTAAAATAATCAAATATTACCTATAATTCTATTATAGGTAATATTTGATTATTTTATAAGTTGATATTGTTAAAACATTAGATTACCATGCCAATCAATATTTTAAAAGAAGCTTTTATGTATTTATATTTTTTCTATCCTTCGCGAACAATTTATTATCGGGACAAATGGAATACACACCAAATGTATGTATTATATTTTATTATTCCTATTTACAGGCATTGTACAAGTGCGTATAAACAATTGGGTGCTGTTATCATTTTGCTTACCTCACAAGGCGCATCAGATTCACAATAGAGGATTGATCATTGAACCAGAATGCATAGACAAATGCCTACAAAAACTCCGACCTTACCATGGTATACTACTCATGGTATGTATAATTTAATAATATTAAGTTACAAGGAAAACAAGTTTGCTTGAGATACTTACATCACAATGCAGTGTTTTAGAAATATGCCATAAATACTTATAGAACACTATATTTACTCCTAAAAATACTTATCTACTACTATATTACATGTAACAGTATCAGCAGTAACCTTTTCATCAGCTAATCTAACCAGCTAACCAAGGTTTCAGGACTGTTTGTACACCAATACTGACAGTAAATCTTCATCTCTCTGCACTTTTCCCTGATGTGGGGTCGGCACAGTATGATTGTAGTTCATACTGTATAGGTTTAGGCTACAGTCTTACTGCCGCCTGCCTAAAGCCAAACCCTCCTTGGGAATTATTGGTTGTACTTGAGTCATTAAGAGTGGTAAAGCCCGCAACAACAACATCTGTTGCACGAATTAGCCGGCTCGACCGGTGCAATACCACGACCTCACAGAAAACAGGCGTGAAGTAGAAGTAATCTGCGTTTCGTCTGACCAGTGAGGTGCCGGAAGCCTAATTCCAATCCTCTTCCTTTTCCCACCCTTTCCTCATAAGGGTATGAATGAGAAAAGGAAGAGGATTGGACTGGGAGGAGGTTATTGGTGAAAAGGAAATATCCTTTTTCCTGTCTATTCCCTCCTCCGTCCATTAAAGGTAGGCAACGCATCTGCAACACATTTGCCTGTTGCGGGTGTCTATGGACAGCGGTCATTTAACATTAGGTGATCCGCTTGCTTGTTTGCCACCTTATAACATAAAAAAAATGTTTTATGAGTGTGATCAAAGTCAATTCCGTTCTAATTTCCATTCCTGTAGAACCAGCGCCCTCCTCTGTCTATGCGAAATTCCAAAGTAACTCTTCTGTGTCGTAATACATCACGTGCTTGCTCTTGTAGATTTAAACATAAAATTTAGGTAGACATTCAACATAACATTTACATAACATACACTTTAAGAACTATTTACTCGTTGGTAGCATCGTCTAGTCTTTGTCAACAAACTAGCGATTTGATAATGCACACAACGCGCACTGCCTTTAGAAGCCTGGTGATAAATTCTGATTTTTTTTAGACATTTGTACAATATTTAAAATACATCCTACAAAACGTGAGTATAGGCGCTAAAATCAAGAACCGTGTTAGCACCCACATGCATTGGCCAAGTATATGAATCAATAACTATTTCAATTTAAAAAAAATGCAGGTAGATCCAAATGAACTATTGGCGTCGATTCCTTTGGACGGAAGCCCAGCCTTGTTGAGATTGATAAAACTGTACAGTCCTCTGAAGAGTCTTCAGACCCTCGCTATCGAAGCAGACTTGTCTTTCACCCAGGTGAGCTTGTATCTATGTAGTTAATAAAAAAATCATTCATCGGAACTAAAGTCAAGTAACACAGACAGCAATTGTTACTTGCTAATTTTATGATTCATCTTACATCAAAGTGTTGATATTTTTTTGTTAGAAAGAGTTAAATTCGTAAGCAACTCGTCTTATGTTAGAAGAGTTACGTATGCGACATACAGAATGTCGCATACGAATAGGAAAGGGGCGAAAATTGATTAGGAAGAAGGTGATGTATAGACACAAAGTAGCTAGCGTTTCGGTGTTTTACAGGTTGCATCCATTCTACCATCGGACGCTTAGACATGGTGCAGGTCTCCATCCTTTCATAGTAGATTGGAACAAGTGGCCAGCGTCAGTGTTTCCGTCCAATTATGACGTGGGCCCTTAACGAGAATAGCGAATAGGCTGTTGCTAAACTAGTGCGTACGTCTTTCGACTTAACATCAAAAAGGATTGTGGTCAAGCACTAGATACTATTGTTTTTAATACTACTTTCCATTTTCAGGTGTCACAACTAACAGGGCACCTTGTGTACTGGGCGAAGGCGACAGTCATCTACCCGCTGTGTGAGGGAAACGTTTACGTTGTCGCTCCTTGCGGTAACGTCAACATACACTCGCCGCTGCTCGACGAGTTCGCCAAAGAGTTTCCGGGTCTATGCTTAGTGCAAGTATGATTTTTGTATTTTCTATCTCATTTATTTTTAGGTAGAAAATTGTAGTATTTTGCCCATGCCCGGGATGATGATAAATAAATAATAATAAATCAGCATTCTTTAGTACGTTTCTCCACTTGCAGGGACACAGGTCTTCTCTCCGAGAGAGGGAAGGGGCCGTAATCTACTACGCTGGCCCAATGCGGCTTGGTGGATGTCACATGTCTTCGAATTTAGTCGTTCTACGACATGACGATTTCCATAGGATGTTTTCCTTCACGGTTTTTAGATCAGTGGTAATGAAATAAATTACACAAAGTAAAGCGATTGCCTGGGTTCGAATCAGCAACCAACACTACGTAAGTCGAGGTCTAAACCGCTGAGCCACCACTGCTCCTAAAAAGCTCCTGCTGCTTCTTTTAAATATTAGCAGATTACATATTGAAATAATTTACTAATATTTTTTTAACCATTCCAACTAAGCTTAATAGCTTGTGTTAGGATATAGTTCACGACAATAGTCGATCAGCGGATTCGAATCCACCTTACACTGGGCAGTCTGTACCTCCACCACCACCAAATTTGAAGACATGTGACATCCACCAACCCGCACTGGGCCAGCGTGGTGGATTACGGCCCATTCCTCTCTCGGAGAGGAGGCCTGTGTCTCTGCAATTATATTATTATAAGAAACACAATTGTGCTAAACAGTTGTCAATATTAATAATATTATGTTTCAGATGCTAAGTGAGTTCTCCCTCCCCGCGCCGCTATGGTTCAAAGCTCGGGGAGTGGGGGGCGCTGGGGGAGGTTGTGGAGGGGGTGCGAGGCTTGCACGTGTTGTGGCCTGGCTGCTGCGCCGCAAACTCTTGCTGCAGCTGCACACTTATGTGCACTTTAACTCGCCGAACTGGAGTCGTGATCCTGGTAATTACTGACGTTAATGTATTTTGTTTTTTTCTTATGTAAATATGTTTAGAATGGCAATAAAGCATTTTTTTATTTCAATGAACATGTAATGTATATTTTCAGAGGATCAAGAGTATTACTGTGAGAAGCATGACATTTACAATCAGTCATGCAACATTTCATTCTCTTCTCTGAATCAAATGCAATTGAACGTGCCAGAGCCAGTAGAGCCAAGGGAGAGCGCTAACACATTCCCCGACTCTGATGAGGACTATCCGACCGAAAACAATCTCAACCAGACCGATTTCTCGCACACAAAACCAATTGTTATCGAATCCGATCATACGAAGAACGAAAAGTTTCATGGGAAAGATTCCGCGCATCATTCACTCGATGATGGAATGGATGTCGTCGATGGTTTCGTTCCGAAGCCGAACGGTGTAACTAGTTTTGATCAGAAAGATCAAAAAAAGCAACCTAATTCTGTTGATAGTGGTATATCGAATAATGTTAATGGTGGAAGTAATGTTAATGGTAATAGTAAATTGCATATGCATGGATCAATGGAGGTTGATGACCATAAAGTAGAAAAAGCAATGCATACGATGACGTCTCGATTATCAGACGCGTCGTCGAAGGACAACGAGGCATCGACTAAAGATATCGAATGTGATGAAAATATGATGGATTGTGATGTATCACCGAAGCAGAAGAATTCTAATGGTTTAACCAATGGCACAGATAAAAAGAATGCAGTTTCCCTAAATTTGAAGCTTCAAAGTGAAATGAGGTATGTTGATCACCACATTTACTTTTATTTTACTCACGTACAGCACAGTACGACCGTAGTTCATACCGCAATAGGTTTTGACTATAGTTCTTTTTATGGCCGGCTGCCTGCCTGATGCCAACCGTCCTCGGGCAATGTATATGAAATCTTAATATATTATCAAAATGATTTCCTAATATTTCTTTTAACCATTCGTTTTGTTTGTGTCCTTTTATTGCTAATAATATAGTTAAGAATCCTGATTGGTTTTATATTTCTTAAATCGTAATTCTCTATATTACTAGTTTCCAGCCGCCGACAGTGTGCGGCGGTGTTGGCGAGTGCGAAGCGGCTGCGGGTTCGGGTGCGGTGCGCGTGGGGTGCGCGGGAGGCGAGTCCCCGCTGCACGCGTTCACTGCTGCAGAGCGCGCCGCACTCGCCGCGCTCCCCGCTGCGAGCAACCCGGACGATCTGCTTCTGTTAGCGACACTACATAAAAAGGGTGAGCGTTACATCTGATTCTGCTCTGTAGAGCACAAAAGTAATTAGTATTACATAAGTAATAAGTATTTCACAAGTAATGAGTATTCCATTTATACCATTTGTAACTATGAAAGGAAAAGATATTCGCAAAACATAACGCGCCCCTTTCTTAAAGTAACATGCCAAATATGTTATATAACTCCAGGTGGATAATCAGGGACCCAAAAGTGAAGCTACCTTATGTAGCCAATATGCGACTTCGCAAAATGCTGCTGTCATTCGTTTCGTTGATTAACGATTTGTTGATATTTCAAGTTATGGCACTTTACTTAACTTTTCTAATTGATTCGTTTTTTCCTAATTCGTCGTAGGAATGAAATAAAAACTATAAAAAGACATATTTGAATCTAGTATTTTCTGACAGGTTATTTCCGCGGCGAAACACATTTAGAAGAGATAATGTTTATGGAAAACGTAACTCGGTCACAGTTAATGCAACTGCTGGAAAAGTTCAAAGGAGTTCTCATCACCTTCGAGACCGAAGACCCCGCTGTCGCCATGCTGTATCCATACCAGTAACATACATCTCATCTTGGTATTCTGCTATAGTATTAATCAAAGTGAAACACCGAAAAAAAACTTTTTTAAATTATAAATTCGGTACTGTATTTCCCATCTTTACATTTTTTTACATTAAGAGGTGAGATAACAGAAGTTGTTAACCAAAACAATGTTTTAACATAATATAATATCATGAAATTTTTGTAACTTCATGTTATACCGAAGCTTATTTTTACTAATTGTCATATAAATGTGTACCCAAAAAGAAAGTAATATTAATTACTAATAATAAATGCTTTTATAATATTTTTTCAGTATTAAAGTTTCGAATAATATATGTATGTATTTGCAATAATGAAAGGGTGGTGGAAAGGGATCACAATAGAAAAAATATGTATGATTACATACTGAACCGAGAATACATTTACAAGAATCTACATACATATTACACGACATATATATACGAATATGTATATGCGCCAAATGGAAATCCATGATCTCTGATGTTCCACTGAGTTACAGGCGTGAGCGCATATTCGTTTATTTTATGTATATCAGTATCAACATCGTTTTCTATATACATCCGGCTGAATATACATACAATGTTATTCATTGATTTATTTAATACATAGAATTACATAAGCTTTTCGATTCCATTAATATCTTTAGTTTTGTAGTGTATTGATGTTTGTATAAATATGTACTGTGATGTCATTAGCATAGTGATTTAGTACATTACATTTTCTTAACTTGTAACACATGTAAAATGTCTTAAAGATTTATGTTTCTTCTATAAACTTATTAGAAAGTAAAGTAAAAAGTTTTTTTTATTTATCATAATTCTCTGAGATATTGCTATGATACATATTCTTTAAGACATAACATTAACAAATGTATTCCATTGTTACGTTTACTCGTTTTACTACAATGCCAACGAAGAAATGTTCTCACATTTTAAGTTTCTTTAAATTGCCGTAAAACAAATTCTACTATGGTAACTATGGATATAGTTATTAAATCTCATTTGTATAATATCTTAATGGATATTAAATCTTCATACATGTTAATGTCGTTAAATTATATCGATTAATTTCATATATAGAAAATTGTTTTATTTTTCTAACATATTTCCGTTTCATCTATACATAAAATGAAGAAGGAATTTACTGTCTAAAGTAGGGATGAAATTTTCTATAGAAAAATACTTTTAATCTAATGTAAGTTTATTTAATTCTCAGATATATATGATCAATCAAATAGGGTTTAGACAATGGTTAAATTAAGTTGTACGGCGAGTGAAACCGCAGGTCTCAGCCTGTATAGAATAAAAATATCAAGAGCTTTTAGCTTATAACTTTATTTATTCTTTTTAAAAGCATTTCGCTGGTTGCATCACTTGCAGCAGTATGCTATTAGTCCTAAGTGACGTCGTCGCCAACCCTGTTTCTTCTGCATATCAATGTCATGCTGCAAATTAGTAACATCCACCAACACTGCACACGGCTCGCGCTAGTGTTTCTCGGGCTACTGCCGATAAGAACTGGACCTAACTTGTGTCTGAACTGGAGATCCTATTAAGTGAAGTCTCGGATTGAGGTCGACAAAATTGATTGATTGATTTCAATCCCATAAAGACACAAGTCTGCGCCATTACCGCTAAAAAACAACCTTTTGTCGTGGGTCTTTGTGTGCCCTTGTCACTCCCCTGTGACAACCACAGCAAGTATCGGTATTCTTTATATATATGTATAGTTATAGTTTACTTGGAAGACAAGACCAAGTTGGCCTCTGAAAAGCTGGGTGTAGCTCAGTAGAACGAAGCAGTATTTCTAGCCGGGCCACTGCCTTCAGTAATACAAGGCGCAAGTTCGGCCACACATGGAATACTGCTCGCATCTCTGGGCGGGAGCACCCCAATACCAGCTTCTTCCGCTTTGACCACATATAACGACGAGCGACTCATATATTATTGACCTGTTTGGAACGATTCCTGCCTCCGAGTTTCGTCATTAGACTACTCCACAGACCGCCAGATACGGTCTGTTCTTAGTACGACTTAGGGTCCTTCAAGAAGCGAGCATATCATTTTCTTAAAGGGCCGGCAACGTATCTGCAGTTCATCTGGTATTGCGGGTGTCGATGGGCGTCGTGGATCATCTCGGTGTTCCGCCGCTCGTTTTCCACTTCTCTTATTAAAGTATATGGCTATGTTTTTGACAATATCACACGAGGTCAAGTCGTTTGTTTACAAGTTTTGTTACCCTGAAATAGCTATGGTGTGGTGAAGTAAGCAAGAACTAAAACTGACTGCTGTTTTTTTTCACTTTTATTAGTTAATGAATTTGATTAAATGTCGTTATAACTAGCATTAGTTTTCGTTATAACTGATATTTTATAATCGCGGTTGGCCCTATTCGTCAAAACCAGTGACAGCTGTTCAGTCAAATGTCAAATATAGCGAGATGGGAAACAATTGAAATTGTTGTGGTATTTTAATTTTTTCATTGTCTCAATCAGTTAAATTAAAAAATGAAGAACTTTCCAGTTTTTGTGTTTCCTGTTTCTTTAGAATTTTATTTAAATGCAAGGCATACACACAAACAATTACTAACTGTATACAATCCGTACGATTTCTCTGTTAATTTCAAAGGTAAATTTTATACATACTATTATTGTATTAAGCCATATGGTTCAAGTAAATAATACCACGTTATTTTCAGTATTATGTACTTCGCCAAACAAGTTCACCGTGATAGATCCAGAAGGAGTTATTGCGCCTCAAAGTTGCATAGACATAGTTGTTAGGTACACTCAACCTTCTTTAGCTCATTGTAATACAACGGAGAAATTCAGGATAACAATGTTTGATAGAAATACTCAGCAGGTAAGTTTAAAAGTTACGTGTAAATATTTTCTATATTGAGTTTTTTTTATTTTTTTTACACAGTAAAATGTAGCCCCCCTATAAAATATTAAATGTTAACTGAATAATATCATCGATCTTTCAGTTACTGTTGTTAAGGTATCTAGACATGTGGTAGTTTTGAAACCCAACACTAATAATTGCTTTTTATAAGGTATTAATTATCTTTAAAGAATCAGATCTTTACAGTATAATAAGGGTTTAAAAAACAGCCATATTTAAATATCATACTGTTACCATTAAATATTCTACAACCATTATGGCCATATGGTAGTCAATTCTGAAAAAGTTATCAAGCACAATTTATTCAACAGGTCGGTTGGCATGGTTTGTAAGTTTACTTGCTTTTCATGCCGCAGGTCGTGGGTTTGATTCCCACCCAGGACAGACATTTGTGTGTATGAACATGTCTATTTGTCCTGAGTCTGGGTGTAATTACCTATTTAAGTATGTATTTAGAAAAGAAAAGTAGTATATGTAGTATATCAGTTATTGGGTTGCCATAGCACAAGCTCTGCTTAGTTTGGGATCAGATGGCCGTGTGTGAATATCTCCTAGAATATTATTATTATTCATAAATGCCTGTTTACAGGCCCTGGGTAAAAGAGACATTCCTACAAAATTAAGAGAAGGTGAACCTCTTAACACTACTCAAGAAAGTTTTGGAGATAATTTCCATCCAATAACCAGCAAAAGTCAAGTAATCAGACCTACAGAAGAACAAGGAAAAATTAATTGTAATCACCACTCACATCTCAGGTATATATTAATTATTAATATCAATAAAAACATGGTGTAGGAAGGCATTGTTTATGTGGTATCGGGCTATTAAAACTGGATCTTATTGCAAGGTGACATTTGTGCAAATGTTGTTATGCAGGATTTGATATTTTAAAACATGCGGCCATACTATATTGTTTGTAGTTTGTGATCATTTTTTTTGTTAAGTTAATTAGTTAAAGATTTGCCCCAGCCATTGAAACATTATTTTAATTTTGTGATAAGTACTTGAAGTACAATAACAACTTTTGGAATTTTATCAGTAGACATTCCATACACACAGTTTATGTGGCATTTTTCGCAAAATACTTGATATGTATTCTATATTTTTTAGTACTTGTAAGTCTAAAACTCATCAGCAATTGCTGGTCATTTGTTAAAAACTTAATTTTGTTTTTAGAGAGCAACAGCCTATAAATGTGGTTGCGGTGGCAGTTAGCATATGTTGTATAGCTGCACTGTTGCTACCTACTTATCCTGAGAATATCACTCCATCACAACTGCCGGACTGGTTGCATATTGGTTCTAATCTCAAATTAGTATTCTCTTTTGTACTGGGCTTGGTGAGTATGCTAGTATTACGACCGTAAAGTAAGTATGAGCTAAGGTCTACAGTAAAATATAATTTAAGAAATAAGTTACCTGTAGTTAACATTCAACACATAGACATTACATCCTTTAAGATGGTTGTAAATTTTTAAGCTATTCCTAACTTATAATGTACATAAAAAGCATTTTGCGATATTATGACCCTCGACATTTATGATATTGATCCAGATCTTATAATGTTGACTTATTGATTTCTTGCTTGATCTCTTCTTAACCATATATAATTGTACATTATTTTAGGAATACATTAAACATATATAATAATTTTTGAGGGCAACTTTAGTGCAAGATATTATATATAAATTTCGTGCGAGTAGAAGACTTAAAAATTATTTGTATATCCTATAAGTCAGTCTATAAATATTATATAAATGATGTTGAAATAAAAAGGAGTGATTATTATACAAGAAAGGTATTTGTGTTTTAATCTCTAATTTTGTTATAATTTTACTTGACAATGTTGTCAGTCTTGTATGGTTGTCTCAGTTTTGCATTTTTCTGAATTATTTGTTCTATGGGTCTGGTCATTAAGTGATTGTGTTGGATGAAAATTAAAATTTGATTTTACTTTATTATATTTTTAGTGATTTTACTATAAGAATGCTTTGGTACTTTCGGGAATTGGTAAAGGGTGCTAAATTGATCTTAGTTCTATTGGAAAAGGTGTGATATTTTTAGTATATGTATTAAATTACATATTTTTTTAGTTTTAGGGCCAAGCAACTTAACTGTCGATAATTTATCCAATGATAATGGTAGGTTATATAATGAGCGCTGATAGGCCCAAAATTCTTTTACAATTCAATATTTGTAATTGTGTAACTCAAAAAAATTTGACACACTTAAAAATATTTTTTTTGGACACAAAAATATATTTTTATAATTTTTAATGTCTTGAGACCGAATAGCAAGCATACAGCGTGTATGGAATGCTCTAAAGCAATCAGCAATCACCATATAAAAGCTATCAATTGACAGTTTTTTAATCTTTAGATAAAAAATATGCAGATATGTAATTAAAATACTGTATTGGGTTTTTAATAATCTTTAATTTCGCAATTAGTTAAGTTTTTGTTTTTAAAATTATTAAAAATGTAGTATAAACTTTTATGACATGTACATATAAAACATAATTAACCAACCATGCAACCTTTCTAGTGATATTTAAATGTAATGTTGATTGTACATATTAGGTTAAATTACAATATTGGATGTACATTGAGTGTGTTTTTATACCTGTATAATGGGACCATTTACTTTTTTATGTAAATTTCTGATCATACCAAATATATCCATTATCAACATTAATTTGTTTTAATTTAAAATTTAAGGATAATAATAATGCTTACTAAAGCTAAAATACATTATTTTGGTGACATCACATCAAGTGGTTACGAGGTTACATGGTTGCAACATTAACAGAATTCCGTAGCCAGCCAAAGTAAAATTTGCATTTTCTCAAATAACTTAAACATTGATCAACTGAAAAGATGCTAAACTCCACAAACATAAATATTGATGTTTCTGTCCAAGTACATGGAAATGTCTAGTGTTAATGCTATTGAAACCATAACACTAACTTTAAGATATATCATAACAATAAACTGCTCACCCAGTTATTTTAAGTTCATTAAACTGTAAGTAATAAACCAATTTTAAATTCATAGTTATTTATTTTTTCAATTCCTTGGCAAACTTTAACAAGTCATAAGTTAATGTTACAAACCTTTCAACATAATTTATATGTTGTACAAGGAACATTATTGATATATTCTACATTAAGAATTGACTTTTAAAATTTATTAATTACCAGGTAAAACAAAGTGTGACGAGAATAAAAAGACGGATCATATACTAGGTGTAATGCTACCAACTGAAAACTTGAATAAATACTTTGAGCTGCAATAATTCTTGAACTAACCAAATATCCCAAATGTTACTCATGAGATATCACAAAGCTATATATCAATATCACTATCATTTAAGCGGTTGATTTAATTATATACAATATACAAAAAGATTCCTGATCACATTACGTTCCTTATTGTCAATTAGTTGTAATATACTGTTACATTTATTTCCTTGATTTGTTGGTTTAATACTATAACTAGCAAGCCAGGACTTCCTTCTACAGCCTTCTAGCAATTTTTCATAATTTAATAAATGTATGATATTTCTTATGATATGTTATTAAGCCTTATTTGCTTATCAATCATTAACATTTCACACTTACATGATACTTCAGGAACATATTAAAGCTGTTGATATACTTTTTATTTATAAACAATTGCTGTCTATATAGAATTTTAACAGAAACACTAAGTGTTTTCTAAATCATCCTATGTATTTTAATGGCAATAATGGCAGGTACTTCGATCTCTACACCTAAGCATATGATACTTTATCTAATATAATATATAGATATGCTACAAGTCAACCATGATGTGAGTAAATAATGGATGGAGTACAGTAGCCACTTCGATAAACTTCAGAGAGCTGAGTCCATCTTCAGCCATTCCTTTTTTTGTAAAGAAAAATTTGTGATTTGCAGTATACCTAAAACAGATATTTGTTTCATTTATGATGTAATATAAATAATCTACAGCATTTTTACTTAGAATTTGCAGTTTAATTAGAAAAAATGTTCTATATTATGTTAATGAACCGTGATACCATAATCACAATCCAAATAAAGTTGTTCTCTTCCATATTAAGACTATCTCTTCAGCATGGTCAGCCAAAACATAACCTCTGCTAGATATGGGCGTTCCTAAAGATTGCCACAAAGGTTGGTCATTTGACAAGATTAACCTAATAAAGTTAGTTATGGTCTATCAACTCTATTTTAATATACAATAAACCTACCAACTTCCCTGGTGCTTATATGGTATCTTGTGGTATTCACTAACTTGAGGCTCAAATCTACAATTTTTCAATTGCAGCAATTCCATTCGAGCTAACAAGTCATCATCTTCACCACTTACTCCAAAATACTTATTGCTCATTCCATTTATATTTTTAAATTGTTTTGCTATGATAGCGGTTGCCCCTCCAAGGAATTTTAAATATGGAAAAACAAATCTAAAATTCCAATAAAAATTTAATTTGAACATGTAAATTATCTTTTATTGAAGCTTTAATAAGTGACCATAATCTAAATTTAAAGCAATTATAGCTGTTTAATGCTGATGTAGATGCCATGATTTTTATGTACAAAGTTGAATAATGGTATTTCACTACATTATTATTTTGCTAAAAAGATTTATACTTAGTGACTCTTCACCTAAATTTATTATCGCTGCCAACCATGTGCCTAGGATATTTAGTACATGCGTATATATTAGCAGGCCTTAATGGTAGCAGGTCAACATCATGAAGAATGAGACATGGATAACCAGCATTCATGGCAGCTACAGCACCAATATTTATCAACTTAGCCCTGTTGAATGGTTGTGAATCCAGCTGCTCAACAACATATATCCGATAGTGGACATGTTGACGACGCAAAAACGAATGCATATACACCAAAAAACTTCGCAATTGTTCTGCTCTGTTCCTGTATTTATTGAATATGGTAAGATTATTTTTAAATAATAATTTCGCTAATACTAAAATGTTAATATTATATACCGATATGGAACGATGATCGCTGAGCTAAATAATGCTTTACACTCTGGAGGAGCATATTCTCCACCTTCTTTTATTCTGTATCCTTCGTTTAAATCCCCCTCTATTACAGTGGCGGGCAATGTTGTATCGTCATATATTATATCATGGTAATCACAGTCAACTAATGCCGTGCTAGTGTAGTTTTCAGCCGTTTCATCGTGTAGTGAGCTAATAATATTTTGTTTCTCAATAATATCATATGCACGCCGTGTGTTCATAGCAGGATGAAGTAGTAAAATTAACACTGCAGTAATAAACACTAAATAAAAAAAAATCTTTTTGGATGCATAACGCATTACAAATGAAAATTATTTGAACATAAAACGAGGAGTCATGTAAACTGTTGTAATTTATCAGCTGATCTAACTTCTACTTAACCTAAACATTTTGCCGCAGTAACTTGACAGTTGTGACTTGTGATGACATAAACTGATAAACACTTGAAATCAAAATACTCGTAATCGAATCGAATAGTGCTGTCTTGTAAGAATTTTAATTAAATTGTTAACATAACTGTTTTTAATTTTTCCTATTTAACTTGATGTAGTAATATGCGAGCAACAAAATTTAAAGTAAACAAAAATAATTGAATAAAATTCAAATTTAAAAAAGGTAAAATAACTACGACGAACACGAACATTATGGTAATTTAGCGTTTATAAAAGTACCCGACATGAATAATTATTTGACAAAGACGTTAAACGGCATAAATATAACAAAAATGTAACAGTATACTTTATCCCTAAACCTGGCGTGTAATATTAAATTATATGAAAATGACATTGAAAGGCGAAAAAGAAACAAACATTGACAAAGAAAATCAATGCTCATTTATGAAAGATGCAATTGAGGCAGTACGGAAATGTTCAAGGAATGATTTACTTAATCTCTCATGGGAGCCTAATTTAAATGATCATAAAGACAACGAAAGCAATAGTTTTTCGATTCCTTTTGAAAATATTGTGATGACAGACCAAAGTAGAGTTAATATCTCTACTCAAACTGATCCTTTAGTCTCACACATCAATTGTAGTGTTGGGGATATAAACTTGTCACTGGGTAAAGAGTATAATTTCGAAGATTCAATATTTGATGAGAAAACGGATTCAAATTTGGTAAGCAAACGTTACAGAAAAAAATCGTTTGAAGACAACGGGGATTTTCGGCCCTCGAAGAAAATAAAATGTTCGAAACATGATACAAGCTATATGACAGATTATTTGACTGAAAATAAGTCATTTAAATCATCTGATTCGTCAAGCAGATTGTCCACAGATTCAGAAGTATCATTTAAATCTGTAAACAGCAACAGCTCGTATAAGATACGCAAAAGAAGACTGAAATCGGAGACAAATTTACTTAAGGACGCATTGCACAGAGCAAGAAAGAATATCAATACTAGTAAGTAATTTAAAATTTTATTTATATTAAATGAATAAATATACGCTCACGCCCGTAATCCAGAATCACGAGATTCCATTTGCTCTTTCGCTTCTTCTACATCCTTACGTCTACGCATGCATTATACATGCTCGTTGGTTACGGGTACTACGTATATCACCCTTCTCTTTGTACGCGTAGAAGTAAGGATGTTGAAGAATGATGTCACTGTAGATAGAGTTCTATCGTTTATATAGATATATCACTAATTTGATCGATATAAGTTCATCTGGGACGTCCTCAACCAACGCCGCCACTCACTTTTGCAACATAAAATTGTCTTGTCACTTTCTTTTCACTCATTTTTTTAACTTGCCCATACCACGGAGTTTCTTTCCCAATTCTATTCACGACATCCGCTTTTAAGACAATTTTTTTTCTCTATAACGCAAACATATATACATAACGCATAACATATTTTTTAAGAATCGCATCTCAACGGAATTAAACTCTACTAACACACTTTTCCTGCCGCATTGTGCAGCATTGTGTACTGCCAAACAAGCCTTCGTAAATATACACATTCTGACCCCTAACTACTGTACCTATAGCACCATTAATTTTTATTTTCCGCATTTATTCGTTGTTCAAAATCTTGTAACACACCTACCATCTCTACTAAACATATGTCAATCCCGAATACGCAAAATCTTCCACCACATACGATCGCTTACAATTACACTAGCAGTATTATAAATTAACGTAAAATTGTGAACTGTATTAACCAGTTACAGTTTTACGTCATATTTTTTAAAGATATTATATTTATACGTTAACTATGATGTTCAGCCTAAAATATCAACAAGTCATTAACCCCCATTCTAACCCTTTACTATTGGCGCAGTGTTCTCCCGAGCTACGCCGGGCATAAATCTAGTTACATTTTATAAATATTATATGTTACATTTGCATACGAATTCGAACCTGCGACAATTCTATCATAGGTGGGACGATTCACGAATTTTATTCAACATGTAAAATGCTTAAAAATTAAAAATATAAGTATATAGTACTAATACAAAAGCGGAATCCGACTAAAAAATAAAATATACGCAAGTTATGCTAATATTATAAAGAAATAAAGTTTTGTGATGTTGTCGGGGGTAATCTCTGGAGTTACTGATTCTATTTCGAAAATTCTTTCATTGTTAGAAAGGTATATTGTCCTCTAGTGCGTGACTTTCTCATTTTAAAGTTTCGTGTCACTATGTTTGTCCGTGATAAATTTCGACATTACTAAACCGATCATAATGAAATTTGCTCACTGTAAATAATTACAAAAAGTAGCATAATTTTTATCTCGATGTTTTTATCAGTTTTGTTCATGTCGATCTCCCGTGCGAAGCCGGGGCGGTCCGCTAGTAATACAATAAATTTGTATACAAAAACAGGACGCATTCACCAATATTAAATTGGAAAAAAATGCTGACTATAGAAAAAAAATATTATTGCGCGTAATATCAAAAGGTTAAAGAGGTCAATAAAGAGATCATAAGTTCGATTAACGAATTTCATAACAACACAGTCGTGTGTAGATAAATATAGAGGAATGACATCATTCGCTTTCAAAACCTAACGTCCACATACGAAGTAAGATTCAAGTTTCAACAAGAACATTTTTGCTCGTGTATAAAATCAGAATGTAAAATGTGTGCTAAAAAGAGCAGTGTTATGTTGGACGTGAAAATAGAGTGCGATGTGGAGCCAGGGGTACTCAAGGATGTGAATTGGTTGGTTTTCACAGGCGAGACGCCGCGCAGGGACAAGGGAAGTCGACTCAATCGCGCGAAGTCATGGCGTATCTTGGACATTTGCTCTTGGATTGGACGGAAGGTAAGATTATCAGAATTATGTCATCGATATGGTCATCGGGGTGGACAGGGCTAATTGAAAAATCCCATTACATTTAACATACCGCGATAGTAATAAGTTGATGAGTTAGAAAAATGTGAGTTAATTATTTATTTAAAATGTCTTAAAATCATTTAATTTTTAATTAATTCGAATTATTTTTAATTTATAATAAATAAAACAAAGTTGCGTTTGTTCGAACACTTATAACTCTGGACCGATTTTCATGACGGTGAACTCCCCCCTCAAATTAAAGAAAGTATTGAATAAAGGTTTCGAATCGACAAGATATATCCACAACGTTCGGATAATGGGTAAATTTAGATTTTAAAAATGTAGAATAATGTTAGTTATCAAAAAGTATTAAGGCGGGATAAGTAGTAGGCAGGTATAGTAGTAGGTTGGGGTGCAGTAGGTAAGGGTAGTAGTAAGTTGTAGGTAGTAGTGGTAGGGGTTTCTATCCCATTTTAATAAAACGTAGATTTAATACAGAAATGATGAATATTTAAAGATACATTACACATCATGCTTGTGCGAAATTTTTATATTAATACGTGAATTGAAAAGTTCCAGAAAATCATAAGAATATTGGGCGCATGGTACTTTGAGATTAAACATAGCCAAAGTTGTTTTTTAGATAGCCAATTTATTTCTATAGCATATGTTACGATTAGACTAAATTAAATGAAATAAAATAATAATTTATATGGTGTACTTTGATGTTAAAGATACATAGAGAGACTTATTAACACAAAAAATTATGTGCAAATTTTGCACAGAAATATCTGTTATAAGGTAGGTGAGATCTAAAAAAGGATTTTTCTACATTAATTCCTTAAAGGTCTATTGTAGGGCATGAAATTTAGCACGCCGTCGCGACTCTCCGCTCGTAGTCATCCGCAGTTGCAGCCGCGGAAAGCGGCTGTCCTTACCCGGAACTGCTCAATGCGTAGGGGCTCAAGATGAGACAAACTAGACATGACACTATTATCTCTTTCTCCGCGTCTCTTAGCTCGACAACTAATAAGTATGGTAAAACAATATTTCCAGGGCTACCAGTCAATAACTGGTCTGTACTCCGACATGCTTCAAGAGCCAAGACCTTGCAACAGAGGCTGTAGTGGTAGTTTTATGGTGGAAGAAATTAAAGAATTGAGAAAGTTTGTAGAAGAACTAAGTACGAAACAATCGAGGTTGTCTCAAGAGAACGAGGAGTTGCACGAGAGACTGAAGAAGATGACTACCAAAATCGATGAATTGGAGAATAAGCTAAGGTACTATACAACTTTCCTACAAGCTTGTTACTATACCGGTACTTTACTTAACTATTTGCGTGTTTGTATCTATCCGATAGCACTGTTCACTAATCTCGTACTTCGAGTGACGTTAATGACGGTTACAGTGAAAGATGGCCAGCAGCGTGCTGTATTTTCGGATAGCAATACTCTGTTACTAAACGCGGTAATTGAATGGTTACGTATAACTCTTTTCCGCAGATGAGGGAGCTAAGCTACCGTCGCTATGGTCAT
This sequence comes from Papilio elwesi, assembly GCA_029849275.1. Taxonomy (NCBI): domain Eukaryota; kingdom Metazoa; phylum Arthropoda; class Insecta; order Lepidoptera; family Papilionidae; genus Papilio; species Papilio elwesi. Next base: position 6,833,634 of record CM056700.1, on the reverse strand, counting down.
TCGAAATTGGCTTATTACTGACACGCTGTGTATATTCTTGATTTACGCAAAACCCTAATATTTGGATGAGAATATATTCCCATGCAGTGTTATTACCATTGCCAACAGTAAGCAGCAAGAGCGGCAACAGGCACCTGTAAAAGGGCCTCCACCCCCTCCTCCTCCGCCACCCCCGCCGCCGCCGCCGCCGCCGCCACCGCCGGCAGTTACCAAGTTGCCAGTGCGGTCCAACACCATCCCGCGCTGCGGCTCCGCCCCGCCGAGGATCGCTGCACCCAGGCTCACCATCACGCCCGAGGACATTGCCAAAGTCAAGCTGCGAAAAGCTAAGGTGATTATTAACTATAGTTGGTTCCACATCAAGATATTTTTTTTATAAAGAAACAAACGTCACTTGCCATACATAGCGGCCATATTACTTTTTATACTTTAATCGAAAATATTATAATTTTGTGGAAATCGTGAGATGAAGTTAAGGGAAATCGTATAATATGGATAGTTAACGTTATGTGAAAAAACATTGTTTTTTGAAAATAACTTAAGTTACCTTTATGTATATGGTAGAAACTTTTTATAAATATCGGTATAATAATAATTTATATGGAAGAAGGTGGAAGACGAGCCACTCACTTGACGTTAAGCTACCACCTCCCCCATACCCTCTACCCATAGACATCAGCAAAAACCAAATCAGTTTAAGATGCTCGTCAACCTTAGACATAATAAGGAAAAGAGAAAGAATTATTAAATATTACATGTGTTATCGCTACACAGAGGCGGATTAACTATTGAACCGCCTGTAGGCAAAGTCGTTTTTGGCGCTACAGAGGACGAAAAATAAGGACAAGTCACCGGTCGTCTTGCCAAGTAACACTTGTAACACTTATTACCCATGTTCGTTTAAAAGAAAAGAAAAACTTATCGATGCTCTGATCAGTTACCGTTTCGTGACAAGGTCTTGAAGACGGCGAAGAATTTTGGCGCCCTCAGTTACCGCGCCGAGCGCTCTTAGTTATATCGCGCCCTAGGCACGTACTTACTTGGCCTAATAATCCGCCTCTGTCCCCACAGTAATAGACATATTAAGTGCAATTTCTTTAGAAAGGAATATTACACCAAAACTACTAGAAAAAATACCAATCTTGTCGACTCTAACAATCCTCTGTATTAATACTATGAACTATAAGTAATAGTAGTTGAAAAGTACTTTCAAACATTCGTGAAATGTTTATTAGAAAAATTAACCAACGATAAAAAATATTAGATAGAAATGATTTGTAGAATCTACGAGTCTATGGAAATAAGCTCCATATTTTGTACGAAATTTTAAACACAAAATGAAAAAACTAAGGTGGAATCAATGTTACAACCATCATAAGGTCCCTGAATAATAACTACGGCATAATCTCATAATAATAACCATAATTATGCGGCATAGGATAACCCAGTGAAGTGTAAACCGATTCCAAAAGAGAGTCAGCCGCTGGTCACTCAAGACATGCTGCAGTCGACGCGAGCCAAACTTGGACGGTCCCGGCCCGTAGCGTCATCCACGCCAAAACAACAGCTGACGGAACTTGAGAAGTAATTTGTCACTTTTTATATTTTGTCATAACAATACAGCTACATTAAAAAAAAACGAAAGTCCAAAACAATAAATAAGCACGTAGAAAGTGAAATTAATATTTAACAATTCCAACAATTAAGATATAAGAGGCTATTCAGATTTCTATTCGTTACAACTCTAATTTTGACAGATGATTTATTAATAATTATATATTTATATATTTATATTATTACGTTATTATTACTATTTAGTATTTATTTATAATTTTGGGATTTTCCTGATATTAAGTAAATATTGCCATTGCTACGTATCCAGAGTGCTTGAATGGGAAGAGGATTGAGTGGCTAAACACCACATTTGCCAGACGAAACGAAGAATACTATTATGTGGATGTTAAAAATTATGTTGCTTATATTTAATTCTCTTGGAGCTTTAAAATTTTTAAAAAAATGTGATAATCGTCTAGTACGTTTCCCCGCTGCAGAGAAACAGTCCGCCTTTCCGAGAGAGAGAAGGGACCGTAATTCACCAAGCTGGCCCAGTACTGGTTGGTGGATCTCACATATCTTCGAATTTGGTGGGCCTAAGAAATGCCGGTTTCGTCACGATGTTTTTCTTCATCGCTTCTGGAGCATTGTTGATAAAATAAATGACACAAAGTAAAGCGCCTACCTGGGTTCAAACCCGCGACTTACAGCACGTAAGTCGGGAGCCCACTGGGCTACCGCTGCTGCCACTTAAGTAAAATGCTTTTGCTTAAATTCTTATTGTGGGCCTAGCTAGCTGTTATTGAAAAACTTTACACACATTTTGTCTTGGCCAGCAATTGAATCTTGAAGCAAACAGTGTTACAGTTCTATAGAATCAATACCACTAGAAGTATGTTATTTAAAAAAATGGAAACTATACATAGTTAAGACATCACGAATTAGTTGTATGATTGCGGACACAGGTGTTTGCTGCAAGAGACATCGGTGACATCATTGTTCCGACGGCGCGCGTCGCGCGGCTCATTCCGTAGCGCGGAGGAGCTGCGCGTGCGGCCATACCCCGCGCGCTCGCCGCGCTCTCCACGTTCCCCGCACTCACCGCGCGCCAACTCGCTGTCACGCGCCGCTACCATCGCGCCCATCAAATTCCCGCTGTTAATTACGAATAACGAATGAATGTAACAATGTCTCCAATTACATGAAGCGTCGAATTATCGCACAGTTATTATAGGTGCGTTTACCAAATGTATAGATGATTTTAAAAGTGATTTCCGTGTACTTATACTTTCGCTATAATTCTATCTAATTTTCTAATTATGTTTTGTGCATTATACAATTGTCGGGAAATATCGTATACAACACAAGACAGATTCCTATGCCTAAAATATGATGATTAACTCAACTTACTATACATCGTCACATTTTTGATCAATGAACCTATGGTCTTCCGTTGCACGTAATTGCCGGACACCTGCATATTATAATTTATCATAACCTAATTTTATACTTTGAGCAGATGTTTTATAGTCCGTTATTCGTGTTCGATGTATAAAATTGTTTTTGTTTTCGTTCCAAATTCTTTATATTGACACTGTGACAACGTTAATAGTAATTTAACATACTTTGTATCAGTGATGCACCATGCAAAAACTGTTTAAATATCATTCGATTAATATAAGCAGTATATTAAATAGAACGTGGATTATGACCAAGGTTATCCTTTCTGTGCTGCGAATTGAACTAAAAACAAGCTGGCCATGAGGTACTTATTCAAATTTAGTCTCAATATTAATAAGTCAGAGACTAACAGAGTAACTTATTTCGATTTTAAGTGGACTACAGATGACAGCGTTACTTGTTACGTTGAAATGGATTGTGTACGGTTAATTTCTTATATTTCATAAGGATCTAACACATCTTATCTTTATGCACCACATATCAATTTATTATTGAACAAATCAATTTTATTATTTAAACTAATAAAATCCCCCATAACGGTTTTTGTTTTTCAAAGAGTATAGGATCAAACATTTTTGACTTCATGGACATTCCGGGTTTTGTTATAAACTTAAAGGTACTTTATTGTATATTATGCATTTATATTTAAATAAATTTGATTTTTAGTTACCCTGAACTTTTTTTAAATAGATATTATCTTTAATTGAGGCTTATTCTATGTCCAAGGAAAAGCTGTAAATTCTTTAATCTAGACACAAGTTAACAGTTGCCAGTTGAAAAATCCTTTTTCATGATTGGAAACGAATTTTTCTCCATCATGTATATTTTTTTTCGAAAGTTTTACATTATACATACACATTCGTAAAGCTCTGCTTCTGTTCGCTCGATTCGGTCTTGCTTCGCTGCTCCTCACGGACAACGGCTTGCCCTTTCGATCACATGATTTCGCAAAATTAGAATAATTGTTTAAGGCATGTCACTACGGCTGTAAAAAAACCGCTGTATGTAAACTATAAGAAAGGTTATAAAGCGGACGGTATATAAGGGAAAAAATGTCTGGCAGGTTCTTTTTTCAATATCGTAATATACGTCGGCAAGACCGTGCCCCCGGCAGTCGCCGCTGCTGGGACGGCGGCCACGCACGCGAGGGCTGTGCTAGCAGATCCACACTTCAGCTGGCACCTACGCAACGCGCAACATGCGCCCCGGGGCCGCGGTGCTCGCGCGCGATTTCTCAGTAAGGGGAGAAAAATGGACCGAAGATGAAGTGGTAAGGAAAACGGGTCCACTATCATATATAGTAAAAGCCAGTACTGGAATTGAAGTTCCTCGGCATCAGAACAGTGGTGGTTCCAATTAGGAATTCTTTTTCTCTGTTGCGGTCTTATGAGAGTAGGGTAGCGAGCGGTCGGGGCCGGCTGCCGCATCCAGGGTTGCCCAGCTATGACATTTGACAATTGACATTATTCTATGGAATGACAAATGTCAACAGTCATTGTAGTGCGTTTAGTGGCCAATAACTTAATTTTATATTCGCTTTTCGTACACGAGTAAACATCACAGTTTTTCCTCACGCAAATATGTATGTATATTACAATTAAATAAAAAAAATGTTTAAAAGCCCTTTGTTTTCAAAAAAATAAAATAGTATGGTCAATAATGTGAGGACCTTAATGTTTACCATATAATTTCGAAGTTGACTCCTTCAAGAGTGAAATATATAGAAAATTGTGTTATGCTTTGTCATATAATGTAAATAAAAATGGATTTTAGTTCTCTTAATCCTACAACTTCTAATGCCCTTAATTTAGCAGCAAGGTATAATGATGTGGAGGCGGTTAAAAGACTGCTCAATAAAATCAACCCTAACTGTGTTGATAATAGAGGTTGGACTTGTTTGCATGAGGCTGCCGCTGCCGATAGTTATGAGAGCCTGTTGCTAATTTTAAAACATCCTGATTGTAGGCAATTAGCTGAAGATCATGAAGGGTGTACAGCACTACAGGTTGCTAGTAGTAATCGTGCATCAATTAGAACTATTAAAGCACTTTTAGATCATGTACCAGACATAGCAAATTATGGAACTACTGAAAATGTTACACCATTGCACATTGCAAGTTGCCAAGGCAGATTGGACTTAATGCAGTTGCTAGTGGACTATGGTGCTTTGTTAGATGTGCAGGACTTTGATGGACATACAGCATTACATGGTGCAGTTTTAGCTAAAGAGCCTGAGGCGGTAAAAGTTTTGTTGGGTGCAGGAGCGGATCCTGAAATTCGGGATGAGTCTGAATTTACACCATTCCATTTTGCTTGCTACAAAGGCTGTTTAGAGTCTGTGAGGGCATTGTATCCATTTGTAAATAATATAAATCAAGTATCAATCAATGGGGATAGTCCATTGATGTTAGCTGTAATAGGGGTTTGTGATGATGTAGTGCAATACTTAATAGAAGTGGGTGCTGATGTACATGTTAAAGATGTTGATGATGATATGGCATTAAATATAGCGCTAAAAAGTGGGCAAGGTTCTATATTTAAAAAACTTTTGCTCGCCACTGACAAAGAAAAAATAAATATTGATATTATACTTTATGCATGTAAACCACATTACTTGAAGATTGATATACTCAATTGTTTGTTATCAGTTGACTTGGGTCCAAAGTTCTATGATTTAGTAGAGTCTTTCCATGTAGTGTTGGAGAAAATAGGTAATATAAGACCTACATATCTTACCAGTGCTCCGCTGAACTCATTTCTAAATATATGTGAATATATTTTTAAAATGTCTCCAAAAAAGTTTGAAGAATACTTCTATATATTCCTTGCTAACGGGGTTTCAGTCAATGCACTTAATATAAATGAATGCCCTCCACTTGTGTACATACATTATTCTACACATTCAAGTTGTTTTACTGAGGTGAGTTCATATTATTTTTCTAGTCTTAAGATTTCAATTTTCTTGTATAGCATATAGAAGCAAACAGGCAGCTGATCACCAAGTCAATAAGAACTTCTACCCATGACCATCAACAAAAATGTAACAGCTAAGCATTTGCAGGTGCAATTTACCTTCTGAGAAAAACTACACACTTCTTCTTTTCTCAAATGACTGTTATTTTCAAATCAATATTGCACAATATTTATTCAAAATAAAGTTGTAGACAGACCATTCCTCAAGATATATTAGTTAGTTGGTACTAGTGCTATTTTTCATGGCTACTGCGTATTTTGCCTGCATGGGCGGTACAAGGATCAAAGCAGAGATGAGGCAAGACATATCCCTGTATTCGGACACTGCGGATCTGTGAGAACTGCCACAACCCTCCAGATCTGTGGTCTGCTCAGGTATATAGTGTTGATAACCATATTATATCTATATTTAACTTTGTGTCTTTCCACAGGTGTTTAATATACTCTGTGAACATGGATGCAATGTGGATTACTGTACTACCATGTTACCTTCAAGCAAAGAATGGTGCATTCCCGATGCATTTGTAGCATCACTGACATCAAATCCTAGTACTATGCCAGTAATGTTACCATATAGTTTGGCGTGTGAACCAGATATTCTCTTAAAATTTGCCTGTCAAAATGATATATTACCAAGAATACCTAGTCAGGTAAGAATTGTAAATTATATTTATGAGTGCATTACAAATTTTCTGTGGTATTTTAATTTCATTATTCAAAGATTGTTAGGATTTTTCTCCTCTGTAAAGTATTTAAACACTTAATAGAAATGTAAATATATGTATCATGGTTGGTTACCTTGATTATTATTTCATGGATAAGGAATTAAGTCACTACTCTCACATTATTGTATTAAATACTCTTTAGTCTGGGCATTAATTTTCCTTAGCTATTTTTAGAAACTTATTATAAAAGATTGGTTTTAAAGTTGGCTTCTATTACATATAGCTCACACCAATAGTTTTATGTAATTTTATATTGCATTTTCAGGTGCAAGAGTACTTATTGGTATTGATAGGTGTCGATCTGGACAAAACTACAGTGGAAACATTACCATGTACAGTACTACCATTGAAACATTTATCCAGACTAAAGATCCGAGAACTGTTGAGGAATAAATTGTGTAGAAAGTTAACAACTCGGCATTTTCTCGAAGTCCTAAACACTATAAAAGTACCACAACTTATTAAAGATTACTTACATTATAAATCATTTTAAAATCGTGCTTATTTGTTATTGTTATTTATTTTTAAAGCTCTATTCAATTGTGATAAAAAATGATATGGTATAAAAAAATGATTCAGTGTATGTATTTTATTTATTTTTCAAAAAATAATATATGCATATAAACATAATAAAAATAAAAAACGTATATCTTATTACATCTGACAAGGATAATATCTATGATGATTTTATAATACAATATTGTTGCACTTATTTAAAATTGGCACCACCAGCCATGAATTCCTCGATTTCAGCGACTCTGAAATATTTAGAATATGTTTTATCAAATTTATATGTTTTACATATGATGTATATAATATAACAAACACAATTTTTAAAATGTTTGTTGAAATGTGAAGAGGCATAGGTTTCGCACATCGCAGAAAATTAAAAAGAAAATAAGATAAATTGGGGCTATAAGTACAGTAGTGAGGAGTCAGAATGTGTCTATGAAGGCTCATCTGGCAATACACAATACAGTACTAGTCCCCACTTTATTGTTGTTATTGTTGGGTTTGGCAGGAAAAGCATGCTAGTAGAGTTAATGCCCTTGAGATGCGATCCTTAAGAAGTATATTAGGCGTGACTTTGAATTATAGGATTAAAAATAGAGAGAAAAGCGTAGCCTAAAAGTGGATGTTGTGACTAGAATTGAGAAAAATATGATTCGGTGGTTCGGGCATGTTGAAAGGATGAATGAAGAGAGAATAACAAAACAAATTTATGTAGCTAAAGTGAGTGGCAGTGTTGGTAGGGGACGCCCTAGGAGAACTTATATCGATCAGATTAATGACTTACTAAAAAAGGGCGATATATAAGGAGCACCCATAACCGACGAGCATGTATGCATCTATGTGTGAATGTAGAAGAAGCGAGAGAGGTGTGCCAGGATCGTGCCAAATGGAAATCCATGATATTTATTTATTTTTAAGTTTTGGGTGAAGAGTTAAAAATATGGATGGATTAGCGGCAAGCCCCTGCGTCGCACAGTAGAGCATTTACAAATAAAATGCTTTAATGTATTCATCATCTTATATTCAAACCAATTTACACAAAGCCATGAGTTTTTATAGCGGTCAAACTGAAAGACGCGCTGAGAGAGATCTTGTCTTGTTTATTATTAACATGTACTCACGTTCTTGGGACACTAGTAAGATCTTCGATCCCACTGCCGGTGATGAGCACGTCGTCTTCAATGCGAACGCCTCCAAAGCCTCGGAACCTGTTCACCACGTCCCAGTTGAAGAATCTAGCTTGAACTGGATTACTTTGAGCTTTGTCCAATAGCTGAAAGAAGATTGTAGTATAAAACAACGATTATAGGAGACTAAGCCAGATAAATTGTTCAAAGTGGCCCCCTTGATATGGTTATTGAGGAAGCTATACTCAGGTTTGGACTGACTACTACGGACTACAGGTGCTTGATGATGTCTCTTTCCTCATTCACACTTTTATCATATACTTTTAACTCAAACAACTTTGAAGATGGTAAAAGAGGCTAACTTGATATTGAGTGAAAAATACCACTTCACTTGGTGATCTACGACATGTTTTGCCAGATATTATCTAGAGCAGAGGATTTACATCCCGTAAGTAAGTAAGTAAAGAAAAGAGGAAAAGAATAAAGAATGGGATGATTCTGGCACTTAACTAATCGGACATAAAAAATAATCCTGCTTCAAACCAGTCTTCTTGTGAGCTTGTGGTTGTGTACATCCCTGCTTAAACTAGCCCATTAATGTAACAGTTGTTGATATTGTAATAGTTTCATAGTATAAAAGGCGATGTGTGCATGTATGTATGTTCCCTATAGACATAATACGAGATGGCCCGACTGATATCAATGAAATTTCAGGAAATGTTCATATTGGCCGAGCGCGTGAGGGGTAAGTTTGGTAGCGATTGGATACACATATATTTATATAACTACTACTACCCAGCTTCACACTTGTAGTACTATTGTACTACAAGTGTGAAGCTGGGGTGGGTCATTAGTAGTTTGTCAAGGGCACAATATTAACAAAGCTTTATAGTACGATTGATTAGAAAAACGTTAAACCAACAATTGTTACTTAACGTGTTAACTTTTTAGGCGCGAATCATGGGGCAGTCCAAATGAAGCTTACTTTAGGTATAAAGTAGCAGCCGGGCTCGACCGTGAGCACCATGCCGGCTAGCAGAACGCGTGCTGTGCGCAGGCGCGCGAGGGGGCCGGCGGGGCGCGTGGGGCAGTGCGCCAGGTAGCCGCCCACGTCGTGCACGTCCAACCCGAGCAGGTGTCCCAGCCCGTGTGGCTGCAGGACGCCGTTCACACCCTCCTATACTCAACAATTACAAATAACATCAATATTGTATTACAAAGAAATTGAACTCGAGTTGACTTCGGGTCTATGTAGCTTTTAGATAAATGAAAAATGTATTACTGGCGAATCTCTGATAGATGGCGGTTAATATTGGTATTAAGAACTGGTCATTCGAAAAGGCACGAGTTAACTTTTTAAAAATATCACTTTCGACATTATGTTTATTGTATGATATTGTATCGTTTAGTTAATTTGTATATAAAACATACAACATGTACATAGCTTACCCTGAGCATTTCTTCAACGTCACCTTTAAGGAGCCCGCCTTGCTTAAGGTGTTCTAACATCGCCCTGTTTGCCGCCAAATGCATGTCGGGCCATTTAACGCCAGGCTTCGCCTCCCTAAAATTATAATATTTGGTACTAACGACTTATGTAAACTGAGCTTAACATCACTATGCCAGTTAAGTAATATGAGATTTGACATCATATCAATAAAAAGAACATTTCCAACAGACGACCATTATATGTATATAAAATTTTAAATAAGATAGTAAGAACCAACTATTCCTGAGGAGGGCTGGCGTTAGGTAGGAGGTCGGCCGTAAAAACTGTAGCGATAACCTATACGGTGACTACGGTCTTATTGTGCTGAACCCATATAAGTGGGAAACGGATATAGATGAGTAACAACTAACTATACAGTTAGATTTGGTCTTTTGTCTTGAGCCTGCGTGGTCACAGTTAAACCCGTATCAATTATTATTATTACAACAAAGTAAAGATCATCTCTTTAAAGTGAAAATTCTTTAGCCGCACTAGACGATATTTGGTAGGGGAGAATCATGTACATCAGGATGGGGGGTGAACTTTTCAGATTTGGCTAAATTTTTGAACTATTGACGAGCATTCACACCTGGTATGAGTTTTCACTTCTGAAGGCAGACCTTATACTGCCTGTGTTTTTTTTTCATAAAATACGAATATTGGTAGATTTAATTACAGTTTAAGTCTGTCTCCTGGAAATAAGTGATTGTATAGAGTTTGTTTGCTCACGTGAGTACGGCGTCCCTCGCGGCCAACACAGCCTCATAGATGAGCTTCTGGTCCTCTGTGAACTTCCCATTGGCGGGAAAGGAGCACGTGATGTCAGCGGCGTAGCCCGCGTAGTTCCCGCCCATATCAAATAAACTGCGACACACACATTGTTAGAACTATTTGTGTCCACATACAGTTGCTAGGAGTCTAAAATCTGTAATTTTTAGTATGGTTGATGAGACGTGCATTAAATTAAAGATATGAAATAATAGATCAGCAATAGCAGAATGTATGGGTTTAAACAGTCAGAATACGGCCCCAGAGAGCCGATGTTTACGTTTATGTTCTGTGTTTCGTCCTACGAGGGAAGTGCCGCAAGCCACGTTTCCCGTTCCCACTCCCCATTTGCTTTTCTACTTCCACCTAATTTCCCAAATTGTTTCATGTTGATAATACCAACGCAAACTTTACTGTTCTGATTGTTTGCCAGTGCCTCCTTCCACCAAATAAGCAGTTCGCATAAGTCACACCATCTTTACCCACTCCTAAACAAGAATTTCTTACTAGGCCTGTTTGTACAAAGTATCTGAACATTTAAAAAGTAAACTTGCCACATATCACCGTCTTGTATCAGCTTACAATTGGGCGCTGCGGCATGGCCGTAGTGCAAAACGGCCGCGTTGTCTCCAGTGCCACAGATGCAAGTGTACGACACGTGGCGACAGCCGCCGATGCGGTAACAGTGGTCGAGGAACACCGACTCGCACTGATACTCCATTAAGCCAGGCTTCGCGTAAAGCATCACCTGCGTAAATCACAATCGCATGTTGTTTCTGTAGAACGACATGGAGTCTCTAGTGCCAGGTATAGGTCTAGATAAATATAGGATTACGTGAGATCAGTGAGATATATTTTTTTTATGTGAGAAGGTGGCAAACGAGCAAGCGGATCACCTGATGTAAAGTGAACGCTACCCACAGACATCCGCAACAAGCAAATGTGTTGCAGATGCGTTGCCCACCTTTAATGGACTGAGGAGGGCATAGACAGGAAAAAGGATATTTCCTTTTTCCGTTAACCCCCTCCCCGTCCAATTCTCTTCCCTTTCCCATCCTATCCCCCTCATGAGGAACGGGTGGGAAGGATAAGAGGACTGAAATTAGGCGTCCGGCACCTCACTCATCAGGCGAAACGCAGAGAACTTCCACTTCACGCCTGTTTTCTGTGAGGTCGTGGTATTTTACCGGTCGAGCCGGCCAATTCGTGCAACAGATGTTGTTGCGGACTCTACCACTGTTAAATAATATATAATATAAAAAAAATTGGCCTGGGGCAGAAACTTTATAGTGACATTGACTTTGTGATACTTTTTTTTCAGGCTATAAAAAACTAGATTTCGTCTTAAATATATCGGACAACGAAAAAAAAGAAGAATAAAAACGGTGACCCAGTCACGTCTCCGTATATCCTAATATCTTATGATTTTGTCACCCCTGAAACTGCCGTCCGGCTTGCCTTCATCACCTGAGAGAGCCTTTGTGAGATCGTACTCACTAAAATCTCGGTGGCCGTGTTCGAGTGCGACGGGGAAGGGAAGGTCCGGGATTTACCGGGGATCCAGAAAGGTAGCAAAGCTATTGCAAGCATTGTTAAAAGGGAATAAGAGAGAGGACAATGATTTAATGTTAAGGACCCTCTAATATACACCGGAATTATGAGGTTGTATTCTTCACCGAGGCAACAGACCTCGGATTCTATGAGCCACACTAGATATCTATTTTAATAGAACAGCAACGGAATCGTTTTTAATATTTTTTCTTCCTTAAAGATATAAAATTAAAATACAACAAACCTTTTTGTGTGCGTCGGAAGAAGTTTTACACACATAGCGCAAAACTTCAATCTCTTCGGGAGTTTTTATGACGCGGCTGGAACACGAATTAGAATTGTTAGTTACTAATGCTGAGAAGGCGCTCTAAGCTTCTTCCTATTCTAAGATGTGTCTCCCACGTTGCCACTTTAGTCTACTGAGTCAGAACTATGTCGAACATTATCACTATTTTTTCGCTTTAATTTCACTGCAGTAATCTGTATCGCTTCTTTATTAATTATTTTAGATCTACTACCGTATTCTTAATTTATTTATAACTAGCTGCAAATACCCGCTCCGCTGTTTTTTTTCTTCGAATTATACAATTACCAGCTAACCAGGCAAACTTCATTCCGCCTTAGAATTAATTTATGTTGTGTTACCTTATTAGCTGTATACATTTAGTATTAGGTGCTGGGTGGGTTATACCCGGGTTGATCTCTTTATTAACAGCACATTGAGCTAGAGTACAAGGAATAGGGGACAGCAAGCGATACATACAGTCCTGATATCAGTGTGGTGTGTATTTATATTTTATTCATATGGTTATTATTTATTTAATGAATTAAAATACATATAGGTTTAACTATCGTATAATACTTAATACAGTATATTATTTACTGTAAATAATCATAACTGACAGTAAAATACTTCACTGATATACGACAGCATAACATGTTTATTTTGTGTAATTTATTATTGTTAAGAAAGCCGATTACAAGCGACATTATCATGTTTTATCATCCTTTAGTTGCAACATAAGATATCTCGACCTAATCATATGTTTAATAATAATATATGTTAACGAGAAACATACATATATGTACATACATGTGTAGTGTACTAGACCGGCATGTATTATTAGTTTATAATTAATTGCTAGATGCGTCGGGGAATTTAGCCGTCTTGAATAATCCTATGTACTACCTACAAGCAAATTACGCGCTTAGGTTCGGATTATTATCTTCCAATCACTATATTACTATACTTTAGATGATCGATTTCATCTAGTTTCAATTATCTTAGAATAATGACCTTATTGGTCATCACTGACATTAGTTTAATTTGCGTTTGTTTAATTTTTATGTTTCTGATGCTTTGAGTACTTTAAAGAAGTCATGGTCACAGGGTAGGAGTAGGTGTGTGAGGTCAGATATCAAAGTCTCTAGCAAGTACCCTCATATTTTAAATTATATTTTTTGCTTCGATCTCACAGTATCTTGAGATTTTGCAAGTGGCATCAAGTAAGTGGTAGTACCAAGCCGTCTACTCTATTGAAATGAGGGTATTTTTTAAATAACAAAAGGCTTAAGAATCATTGGAGAAGATATAGTTATATCATAAATTTTTATTAATGTTCATATTTTTTCCATTAAATGTGGGTTATTAAAAAAAGTACTTACAGCTCTGCTATGATGGGAAATAACGTCTCGTTGTCAATTTTGAATCTGCAAATGAAAACATTGCCTATGTTAACAGGTTGACAACAAGATATTAGCAAGTCAAAATCATACAGCCTTGTGTTCAATATTTTATTTATGAGAATGCATGCACTACAAGCATTATAATGCTATGTTTTATTTATGTTTAGACGTCGAGATAAATAGGCAGTTGCTGATTTAAGTATCTTAATAAATTTATTTTAAGATGATTTATTTCCAAAGAGTTTCCCAATACATTCGATAAACTTACTTTTATGCAAAACATCACTTTTTATTTACTTTATATGACTATTAGGGCCATCTGTTAAGTTACAAATATATTGCCAATATTTGCATGTATATCAGTCAATTTTATAAGATTTGTGCATATAGAAATTTTTGCTTTAAAAATAGAAATACTCCTTTGCTGATGAAATAGAACAATTTTTACTACATTGCTGTGGTTTCACTAATGTAATGAAAATAGTTTTAGTTAATAGTAACAGTGAAATTTTTAAGTTTAAATACATATTAAAATGAATAAATGAATACATAAAATATTAAACTTACTCATCGATTCCCTCAAACACCGCTTCCTTTGCTGTAAGTCCACTGTCAGTGTTGGGTCCACTCTGGAATATAAATTTTAACAATTTGTATTGATTTATCAATAAACAATGGCCAAATTGAAGAATTTTATCTTGCATTCAATAATGTGTTATTGAATGCTTGATAGAAGTGTGGCAAGATAAAATTCTTTAGAAGATAGATTTTTTCAAAATCATAGCATTTGAAAGAGAAGAAATTACAATAAATTTATGGAAGTATTTAATAATAAGCAATATAATAATAAAATAGAGTAAATATATATATTTATTTATACAGTTTGTGTAATAAAAATTTTTGTAGTTGCTTTGTGGCTAGGAAACTTCCTGTGGTTGCATAGATAAGGTAATAAATTAAGGTCATAGCTACAAATACAAATAATAAAGAGGACTATTAGTCCATAGGATGGATATAATACTTACAAGTGTCAAAAGCACTTCTGGATTCAATTGCTTCAATATCTCTTGAAGCTGTAACAGATAAGGTTTATTATAATAAGAATGACTAACAAAAAATTTCAGTCTTGGGCACACCTCTTCCTTGGCCGAACAAGCTGTCTTAGAAAAATGGGTAGTCGTCACAATCTAAAATGTCCTAACTGGAATATTGCCATACAACAGTCAGACTTGGCTAAATTGATTGTATACAACATCGTATATACATTTTTCTGTTTCTTATCTATAAAAGAATTAAATAAGACAAATATAAAAAAAATTGTAGTGTTCAATAATAGACATAAAAATTATCGAACAGTTCTTCACATACAAAATATATAGATTGTAAAACTTCATGCATTATGGAAGCAGAGAGTTATTTTTCTATACATAAATACCTCATCAACATAATGCACTTCTTCAACTCCATATATTTCCTTGAATTGTTCACAGGTGAGGAGCTTCCCCATCCACACTTCATATTCATCTGGTAAACGTGGTACAAACAGATGACCCATTTTAGTGCTAATATCTAATGCAAAGTAGCAGCCTGGCTCTCGGACACCACATATCCAAGTGAAATATGACTCCTGAAAAGATATATGTTCATTATAAAATTAATAAAAAACACTATAGATATTGTTGACATGAATAAACTTCCAATCTTATTTAGAAGACTTTACTAAGTCATATTCCAATATTCCTACCAGACCTACCAGTGATGACCTACCGATATATCAGTATCAGTTTTGAACCTCTAGTTAAAAGTGAAACACAGAAGCCACAGAATTTAGACATGTGTAAAAACTATTATTCAAAACAAGTATTGTTAACAGCAATAACAAGCAAAAGTATATAAAACTGAATACATAAGTGTATGCAAATAGAAAGACTTGACCTACATGCATGGTTATATCTGCACATATTAAGGTAAATTAAATTTCATACTGTGTACTATGGCGAAAATATAAGATTTTTAAAAATAAATATTATGTTCATGTTTATATTATTCATTGTGGTGATAAAAACAACCCAACCAACATTCGGAAGAATCTGAAAATTATGGATGGAAAGCCAGAAAAATTACAGCCTCTATTGCCTATGACACACCAAAAAATAATACAAATGTAATGACTCCCCAGTCTTCAAAATTAGTCAAGCCATTTAGGCTACAGTAGGTCACAATGAAATGGACATCATACATATATATGGGCAAAAAGCAATAATGAAAAGGAAAGCAAGAAGGGATTATCAAAGATAAAATTTTTTCAGTTAATGCATACTAAAAAAATATTAATTTGCCACTCACCTGCCTAAAAACATACTCCACATCAGTATCATAGTGATTTATACTATCACCTCCTTGCAAAACTACGATTTGACCCTTTTCTAGTTTTTCGGTTAATCTCTCTCGGTTTTTAGCAAATAGAGATAACGGTACTTCATAGGTCCCAGGACCCATAGACCATGCAGTCGTCATCGTGTCTGCAAGTGTAATAATGGAAAACACTCTGCTGCACACTTGCGTTATAGCACGTTCTTATCTAAGCGATAACTATACTAAACAATGTATAAATTACGCCTGATTGCCTATACACGTCAATATCAGTAGAACATTTTAGCTCTATCATTCATACTCACATATAGATACAGTATGTACGCTTCTAGCTTGTTGTATTGTATTTGTCACTTGCTCGAACATGTGAATGTGATATTGCTCAAAATAAATAATTGTGGTAGGTATGATATGAATAATAGAAGAACGTTATGAGGACCTTAGGTCATCTTAATAATATTGTTAAAATTTATGTGATATTTATAATCAATAATAATACTTGGTAAATAAAAAACTAGAAGTATGTCATTTTAAAATTCTATTATTTATAACAATTAAATACATTTCATAAAACAGTTTATATGATTGTGATTTGAATTTGAAGACATTGTTGACTGTTGACTTCTGTAATTCTGTATAGGTACATCGACACAATGACAGATTGGTACCGGTAGCGCAATCTTTCGACGTCAAGATCTTTTGGATATGACCTTAAATTTCATTTTTTAAAACCCTGGCGTTTCTATTGTTAACTAAGATAACTTTACTCCCCTGTATTCAAGAACTACAACGAGGGATTTGTTAATAAACTAATTAGATATTGCTTAGTCGGAAGGCAGTCCAAACAAAAAATAATAATAATGAAAAATCAATTCTTCCTATTTTCTATTAGATGCGAAGAATTGATTTTAATCCTTCCTTTTTAGACCCTCAATGAATTATAATGTAAGGGAAAACTGAAATATTATGTTTCGTTCATTTTAGCATTGGAAGCATTTTATATACAACATTTTTGGTGGACTTTTTTAGTGTTGAAAATATTAACTGCTTTAAATTTTGTTGCTGCTTAAACTAATATTATATTCTTTAAACTATAAAAATGTTATGATAATAATTTAATTTTGTAATAAATATGTTGCACAGTATTCGCTCCGTTTTACTAATTGCTTGATTGTCATTCATAACTGAAAATACTACTTGACACGAGAGGGCATTGTTTAAATATTTATGTTTTGATTTTCTAGTAATATATGTTTTCAAACAGATATAACGTAGAAATGTTTTACCGTCGTGTTGTTGTAGGTGTTATGAATAGGCCAATAAATATTAGAATCGATTTCGTTATTAATGAGGTTTATTCTTCTTTTTTTATCTGCAATATAATGTCAAGTGAGGAGCGTGTCGTAGTTTACCATTTGATTTAAATTATTGTATTTTGAAGTAATTCGTTGTTTACATCTCAGAAGAAATCACTTACTATTTGCCACTAGAGGACACTGTTTCATATCAATAGTTTCTATTTTTAAAATATTTTTTATGCATATGTAGGAATATTTATTATCGTATTTCTTACTGTAAGTCATGCTTTAAACTAAGGTTAGTAAAGTAGTTATAATCAATAATACATAATAAGCACATAGAACTATCGTATTTAAAAAAATCAGGCATTACTTTAAAAAAAATGTTGCAACTTTATTAACCAAACAAGAAAACATTTCAGATATATCCGGTTAAATCCAACATTTTCTTGAGTGTTCTTATAGCGCCATTTAACTTTTTTTACAACTCATGCTGATGCAATAGTATTTTTTTAAATAATTTCAAGTGCATAAGTAGAATGATTTTGAAAACCCTTATGCTGTTATTACTTAGTTGTAGCATAGTTTGTATAAGTAACTATACATCATCAGCCTGTATCAGTCCACAGCTCACCATAGACCTAAATCTTGTATTTGTTAAGGGGCCACATGGTTTATGTTTGACGTAATTGTTCGTGTTTGGAGTTAGTGGAAACGGGGTTTGATTTAAACAAGTTGTGATTCTTTGAATTCATTCCATTTATTAGATAACTCTTAATTATTATCTAAATCACAAGATCGACGATAAATTAAACTATCTAAAAATCACAAAATGCACTAAAACATGCACACATGTAATATTACATTGATTTTATATCCAAATCGATATTGTTGTACATAAAATTGTTAATGTACTACAGAGATAGATAGGTATTTAATTACTTTAAATATTGCCTATTAATAATAAAATTGCCTAAGTAAAACAAGTAGGTATTTGACGTTCACATTTCGAACGTGTGTCATAACCCCTTCTATATCGCATTTGTGCGATATAATTATCCCTATACTATACCATACCATATTTAACATGCGAGGAAGTAACTGTACTAAAAACAGTTCATTACTGTTATGTCTACAATCATTTTATACTGACAGTTTTAGGAATTTCATCTTTGCAAATAAGAAAGACGTCTGAGATAGATATGTTAAGCACGATTGATATTGAAGAATAAGCTGTTTTATAGCGTACAGTATTTGCGAAGTATTGAGTATATTAATTACTTAATTATATAGGTACATAATGTGTTTGTGTAATACAGTATAACAATAACTTTCTTATTGAACAGTTTTACGTTCAGAGACATAAACTATAGTTAAAGCTCACAAATACTTTAAATTAAAATTAATATCATTTATTATTTATAGAAGCGTCTCCGAACAACAATAGGACACAAAATTGATAAATTAATCAAATTCGTTATACATAAAAGCATAACAAAACTAAACATTTGTTACGTCATTCAGAACTTTGAACAGTTAAGGTCACTATAAAACGAAGAATAAATATTATGATTGTAGAGTACCGGCGGCCATTTTAGTTCGTTCTCGTGATTCGTGTCGTGCGTGACACGTCACAGCCGGCCATCTCGCTCTCGCATGCTCTCCGCATATAGCACCATTGTAACCCGACACTTTTTTTACACAAGCGATTTCACAACACGTCCCACACTTTCACAACTAAAATGTTTATTTCAATATGAATAATTAAGAATCTACGGATATTTCATGACACGATTGTTTTTTTTCTTGCAATCTCCGGACAGCCTCGGCAACAAGGGCACGTTGCTCCAATAACCTTTCTACGAGATCGACAGGTTCTTGCTTTCTAATGTAATAGGGTGCAGCACGGGCTCGAGCTTGCAGGTGTAGCTTTTGTTTAAGGCCGAGTGTCAACTCTTCTATTGCAGGTAACCTGGTTGAAGCTAACGGACGATTCTCTTCCTGAACAGTGGTACGGTTGGCGTATCGAGTGCTCTCTTTCAACATAGCGTTGAATGTGTCGAGCGGTTTATTGACAAATAAATAATCTGCTTCACGGATATAACGGCGCGCAACAACGTTTGCGAATGTCGAATGAATGAGCGACGAGGCGAGCGAGTCAAGCCAAGCCGACCCCGACGTAGATCGCGGGTCTGTGCGGGGGTAGAGAGGGGAGGGGTATGACGTAGCAGATGCGCAGTCGTGCCGGGCTGTATACAAACAATACGATGGACGTAAATAAACACAAGATCGAGCCGCGACACCGACACGCCTGTAATTCGAACGGTGTTATCTGTGTGGTGGTTGGTACCTCGTCGTTCGACTTGACCGGCGCGGACGGAACAAGTTTGGCGTTGAACGAATCTGAAGCAGGTGGTCGATACGAGCAACTTTGATACTTATTTAGGTTATTGTTGTTCTTATTACTCTTTTATCTGCTTAACGTTATCGCTGTTTTAGTGTAAATGAAATGGAATTGGGTAAAGAGGTTATATTTACTAATATGAATGTTAGTATAGTTCTTTCATTCGAAGTTATCTCTGTTTATCGCTCGAAGTATGTATGTTTGTACGTAGTCGTTTTAATCAATAATAGTAAAGCGGCTGTACTCTGTTGTGTCGCTGTCAAATGTTAGCAACTTATTTCCGTTTTCGCAGCCAGCTTATTGAGCAATCAAAATATTCTGTAAACAAGAATGCTCGAATTCAGGTTATGGCACATTATTTCCTCAAGTATTTTAATTAACTACTTCTCCAGTTATTTTATGTATATAATCTAAGAACATACATTATTAAGGGAAATCGTTAGTTAAAATATGATTACCAACTTGATCTATTAAAGGATTTATATGAATTAGATATAAAATGCGGGAAAAGCGAATTTTCTTACCGTCCCGTGGCTCATTTTTGTTTTCAAAAAACAAAAATGAGCCACGGGACGGTTGGTTGTATACTCGTATTAATACAATAAATCATTACATACAAATAATACATATATACGTACAGAACATTGAATAATGATCTCAACGACTTGTAATATCAACTTTAGGCAAGGTAAAATAACTCTTAGGTAGCGAATATTTAATGTCGTTAATTGTTTTACCATTGCTTATGTCGATCATGTTCATTGTAGTGTTGGGAAGCATATACATGTAGTTGTGAGTTGGTTGTCTTGCTAAAACTAAAAACGGCCAATGCCCCCGAAGTCGTGCGGTTTTTTCCTTATGATTTTGTTACGACCTGTACGTTTTCTTTGCAGACAGATATGCTAAGTATTTCGCTTGAAAGGTTAAGTTGTAGATAATGTTATTTATTTAATTTCTGTTTAATTATGATTTGAATATTATCGGTATCATTTATTTGAGTAGCTGACACTTTTTTTTTTTTTTTTTTTTTTTTTTTTTATATTACAAAGTGGCAAACGAGCAAGCGGCCCCTGGAAATAAGTACCGCTACCCATAGGCATCCGCAACAAGCTAATGAGTTGCAGATGCGTTGCCTACCTTCATGGACGAAGGAGGGGACAAACAGAAAAAAGGATAATTCCATTCCCTGTCCATCCCGTCCTCATCCGTCAAATCCTCTTCCTCTTCCCATCCTTTCCTTATTAGAAAAGGGTAGGAGGGGGAAAAGGACTACAATTAGGCCTCCGGCACGTCACTCATCAGACGAAACGCAGAATACTTCTACTTCACGCCAGTCTTCTGTGACGTCGTGGTATTTCACCGGTCGAGCCGGCCCATTCGTGCAAAAGATGTTGTTATTGCGGGCTCTACCACTGTAAAACAAACACTTCTAGTCTTGATACGTTGTCTTAGTACGACCACAACGCAATATTATTTAGAGTCAAGAAAGTTTGAAGACATTATTTAGCTTTAACGCCTAACTACTATTAATGCGGCGTGCTTAAATAAAAGAAAATGTCTCGCAATTCGGTTACATTGTGCTATCACGGGAAGATAGTATTATTTACCGTAATATATAAATATTGATTAGTGATTAGGTACAAATAAAGTATACAAAACTCAATTCTTACAACAATAACCGTGGTGAGTGTAAGTAGAGTCGATGACTTCTAAATAGTACGACCGTTGCAGAAGCATGTACGTTTTTGTTATTCCTATAAAAAGTCCGTGATAATAAAAACTTCGGTACCGGTAAGATTTACCTTGTAAATATGATACGTTGGTTGTTGTTTAAATGATTATCGATCGTTGTTCCGCCTTGACACAAAACTGGTAATAAAATAACTAAATTAGATTATGTTTCCTCTACACACACCACATAACAAAACAAACTAAATTCAAGGTTAGTGGATCGTACCATACTGTTATCATATGACTGTTATTATAACTTGATTTTCCCTTATAGGTTAAAAGTTACAATTATAAACAAGGAAATCATTTGTTTTGATAGTTGTTTTATATTGTAATAGGTTTTAACTTCAAATTCCCCCTCTTCTTAAAAATAATGATTACATTTTTCTATAATACGGTTCTGGTCGCTTCCTCCTAGTTGACCTTCAAGTGGATAGATAAGAATATCTACTGTGCAGCCTACTAGATAATGGCAACGCATCGAAATTTGAAAGTGATGAATTTATTACCACGTTTTCATTGATATTTTTAACTTGCTTGGATATTTGCCGTACTTGTACGCCATCTAGGGAAGAATAGCTTAATATCTATTAACGACTCTTTATGATACTAGATGTCGTAACTATACTTCATTCGCCAATGATTATGATGAACACATCAGATGTATTACCATATCAAGTAGCCAATTCGTAAAATACTATAATTAGTTACAGATATTAACGTCATAAGGGCATTATTTTTTATTATTATATTATATATGTGGATTAAATAAGAAAAAGAGTTTTAAGATCAAATTAGCAGAAAAGTCTG
Source organism: Papilio elwesi (assembly GCA_029849275.1). Classification (NCBI taxonomy): domain Eukaryota; kingdom Metazoa; phylum Arthropoda; class Insecta; order Lepidoptera; family Papilionidae; genus Papilio; species Papilio elwesi. The sequence goes on along the minus strand of CM056700.1, from coordinate 6,811,171 downwards.
AGAAAAGCAAACGATTTTCGGTAATTTGCATGTTAATGTCTACGGCGGTCTTAAATAACCTATCTAACATTACGGATAGATCACTATCGCCGATTAAGCTTATCTATCTTTAATTTGAGTTTCACAATCAAGGATACGTGTTATTAGTGTTTAGTACATAAGAAGTACATTGTTAAGCGGCACAGCAGCACCCATGTCTAAAGATGATAGAGGTGAGATAGGTTAAAGTATATATTTGTCTATCTTTAGATACTGAATCAGGGATAGATAGATTATTAAAAACGGCCGACACGAAGAAGGTTAAACGTTCCATTGAGAACATAAAGCTTAACCTGCTTAATACAAACAAATGCCTAAGAGCTGTAAGACGCTTTATTTTTGTCTTGTTATTGTTTATTTCCACAAGTTTCTTCATTTTTGTCCGTTTATGAGCATAACTGCTATTCGTTTTGTATTAATATGCAGATAAAACATTCACAATAGCCTTTTGTTCAAGCGTTACCTGGTAAATGTAGATGTTTCAAAAGATTCGAAAAAAACATCCAAAATATTAAATATAATAGGTACTAATGATTTCGTAGAGCTAGAAGATAATAAAGATACACATCAGCCGTGATTTACCACCATCGTTGCTATCAACAACGTTCGAGAACCACCAAAAGGAACCACCGGCGCCTGAAAGAAAGTAAGTGGCAGGAATGAGTTCGTAAGTATTATTGCCTTTATTGTTTTCAAAGGCTCTGAGACTGGAATAATTATAGATTAATGGAACCCGCGATGGCTCAAAATTACTTTAAATCCATCCAAAATTATTGTTTTTTTTCGAACATAATTAATAATCACCGAAATTCTTGGCAAAAGTAAGAAATTTATCACATTTATCGGTGATTACTAATAGTTTAACCTCAGTACCGGTAAAAAATGCGATAAATAGAATAAAAATAAATACGCTATGTATCTTTCAAAGCAAAGACTTGAATTTGGGAAGACAAGGCTTTCAACACTGCAATTATACTGGCAAGGGTAAGTCCAACTGTTGCACAAAAAGCAGGTTCTTTGGAATTCCAAGTGCCATAAAAACAAACATATTTAACAGACCTCACACCAAAAGCGACGTTATGTTTACGAAATTCCTTTTTTAATTTCCTCAAGTTTTTAAGAAGACTGGTAGTGAGGAACCGGGAATACCGCCCTTCCTAATCCTCCGTCCCTACCCCAAAACCAGCTCCTGAAATATAAGAGTCTACCTTTCTTTGATTTGTTCATTTCATTGATCTGCTATTTGGTACACATCTTTAGTTCTGATGACAATTCAATTTATTCAGTACTAGTGACCCGCCTCGGCTTCGCCCGGGTACCACTAATTATGTTGATCCGATCACTACCAAACACAAGAATGTCCTAATCTGGATAATCCCTGTAAATTTCATCGAAATCGGTCTACCCGTTTTGGAGTCTATAGGCTTACGTACATACTTCGCTTTTTAAATACTATTTTTTCATTAAATGCATCCTATATCACTTCTAGTACCTCCAAGAATATGTGTACAAAGTTTGATGATGATCGGTTATGCAGTTTTTGCGTGAAAGCGTAACAAACAAACTTACATTCACATTTATAATATTAGTAGGGTTCATTGTATATCCAAGATGGCCACCGGCACGAAATGACGGATTACAAATTTTTGCACAACTCCCTCCGTATGGGTATTAAATTAAAGAACTTACATTTACTTTATGACTGTCAGCCGTCCAGGTCTTAGATCGCTTCGATAGAGGCTCCTTGGACTGACTTGTGTGCTTCCACTCATTACGCGTTTGGGATTCCGGTTTCGCTCGCTATTACTATGGATGTACACTGCCGAAAACGAAAACATTCACATAAAACATATATGTCATCTCAGAGAGGAAGATAGACAGAAAGCTTATATCTATACACGATTTTACGCCAGTGGAAACCCTCGGTTAGGGTTACCCAAACGATTGGTAGCAACAGGCGTGTGTATCTTCATGTACTATTTAATCAAGCGAATTTACTTTTTACATTGATGAATAGCACGAGTTTTACCTGTACGCTGCAATTATATTATTGTAACATAAATTACATAAACATAACCCATAACCGCAAATCGCATGTTTCATCTCGTGTGTTCATTTTTATTTATTTTCCTAGGTATAATAATATGACAACCTAGTTGTATTCCCTCTCGCAAAAGAAGTCATTCTGACTTATTAACACCTGCAATAATTTATTTTAATTTAACAATCCTATACCGATAAAAAGGAGGAGATTAGTACGGGGTGGGCCCTGCAGCACCTCAATGATCAAATGAAATACAGATATTTTATCTTCATCACTCAATTTATTAAAAACAATGAATCATTGAAGACTGTTGTTTTTGTCATATGACGAAACTGGAATAATATGGTGTACTTCTCGTGTAACTGGCACCGGTGCCAAAACCAGATCCATAGGAAATACTTAAACTGAAAATGCTGAGAATGAAATGCTAGAAGGAAATGCAGTGGCTATTGACGCTGTACAAAATTGTCGACAATAGCCGCCGTATGGTAAGACACCATGACTTTGCTGACCAACTTCATTGCAGTCCAATCATCCGCAAATAGACGACATTCAGAGGCCAGTTAGCACGGACAATGGTGCGCGCTCGTGACCTTGAAAAAAATTGTACGTCACAATACTGTAACTGTACGTGCGTGATACTTAACTTGACTTCCTGGTAAACCCGTCCAGCTTCAAATGAGTAAGTCAGATAATCAGAACACTGATTTGCAAGACTGTTGAAAGAAACAGTCCTCACTGATTCACAGTGTCTACAAAATGGAGCGATAGACATAAAAGATACATATCTCATATACGCTCTTACACGGGCTCTTATACGGGCCTACGCTCTTGTAATCCTCTTCTTTTTGTAGATCTTTCCTTTTAAATCTCAAAATGACCTGCCGTGGTCTACACGTAAGTTAGATAAACTGTAATTCTGCGGACCAAAAGGCTGAACTCATGCTATCCATCAATGTAAAGAGTAAATGACACATAAGGGCGAGCGATTGTAGCGATTAAAAGGCTTGGCGTCAAAGACGGCCAGCTGTGCTGAAATCTGACGACTATCTGTTGAAAAGAAGATCGAATAATGCGATTCTTTAAAAGCATGGATTTAAAGGTATAGAGGCTTTCGCTGCACAGCATTTGCCATCGTCATTTTAGGCCATCACGAGTTTCATTAATCCTGTATTGTCCCACTAAAGTTGGCCGTCACGTGACGGAGAAATATTAATAGTGTTTACTCTAATTTCTGATTAATAAAAACATATTTAACAAACGTAGCAAAATAATAAAACAGAGTAATTACAAAATGTACTTCTTTGTAAATAGAAATTAGTATTGGCGCACCTCCACACACAAGGGAGTCGACGGGGAAGGGGCGTTACGCTATTTGAGCGTCACGCCGTTTGCCGTCACGGCATACCGGTTCATTATACTGCTAAGTCCCGCAAATGTTTCACATCAAAAACCAATTTTATGACAATTTGTTATGTCAAACATTTTAAAAATTATTTAGTTATTTAAATCCTATCGTAAAAAGCGTAAATGTAAACTTGTTCAGTATCAATTGTACCACTTACATAATTTATAATTATATATTTTTTTTATTAATTAAAATATATTCAAAAGTAAAATCATTGTATCCATTTTATAACATTAAATACAGTACAATGATTAAATTAATGTTAAACCACGAAGACGGATTCAGCTAAGAGGCGGTCGGTCGTTGTTGACATTGACACCAATGACTTTCTCTTTCCTGATTCAAGAAACTTCCATATTGAACTAATATTAAAACTTGAAAATAATTCGCATATTTTATTATATAGTGTAATGTTACAAAATTGAGGTGATTAGCAAAGTCGGTTATTCGGCCCTCTCGCTGTTACCTCATAATGATGAGTGGGTAATCAAGAAGGTAGCTCTCTAGTGTTGTTTAGTAGTGATATCGATAACTGTGGATTATTATTGTATATAACATTTAAATTTAGAATTTGTTTCAAACTATGTTACTTAGTGAACAAATAAATTGAACGCTATTATTACTTTATAACATGTATTTATAAGTAGAAGTACTGTGCGTTTCGTCTGATAATTTTGCGGCGAGCAAGGGACCCAGCCGATCCTGATCTTTAATTTTGAAGCTCATTCGTAAGCAAGATTACAGCGTACATAGATCTGAACCCATCAATCTTTCCTCCTATATTAAATTATATTATTTAATCAAAATAATAGACCATCAATAACAAAGGGTCAACGGCTTGCGATGTAAGTATAAGGTTAGAGACTTACCTAGGTATCTCAAACTTTAGACTTAAAATCCAGTGTATAGCTTTGATTGTGAACAACACTAAAGTAATGTAGCGCGCACCGAAATGTCGAAAGAAAGTGAGCGTGCCGTGACCACTCAGCAGTCGGCAGTGCGCTTGTACCCTGGCCGCGTGGAACCCGTTTGCTTGATTCTTTATTACTAAATGCATTACGCGCGCGTATCGACTAACATAAATTAAAATCAGAGACAGAAATATTAAAAAGATAATAATAATATTGGTATTGGAGAAAAATTGCTGGCAAATAATAAAGTGAATTGTAAAGTGAAATAAAAAAAAATGAGCCTTTTAAGCGAAGAAAGCAGCGGGATCGGGATACTAGCAGCCCGTCATGTCAGTACGGAAACCAATCACCACGATAATGCGATGAACACGACTCTCCTTTGTCATACCTTCAGCTTGGAGCCAGATTTTATTTCCTATTTGAGTGGTAATTTTTTTTAATTATTTATTCCATCATCCATTCATATTGCATTGAGTAACACTATAATATATTTCACTGAAGTGGTATTATTTTAGGTTCGTAATACAAGGTTGAATGTAATGTTACGAATTTTCAAAAATGGTAATTTTTAATTATATGCCATTAATTGGCACATATTTTTTCACGAACTTTAATAATGTTATTAAGTTGTTAATTTTAAAACCGAAAGTACAAGCACAGTTATTTATTAAGCAAATTATTTTCTATTTACAATTTTGTCGCAAGAATCACTTAAAGACAACATTTTAATATATAGGAGAATTAATACCTTTGTTTTATTCAATTCAAACTGCCTATCATTTGCTAAACAAAATTTTGCGAAATAGCATTTAGTATCAATGTGTTAACACACGAGAACGGCAATCGCACTTTCAACCTGTTCGTAAACTTCAAAAGTTTCTTAAATCTACAACCCAGGGTTACACAACCTTGACAACTTAATATTTCTTACTTTACGTTAATAATTATACACTTATTATAGTGTCGAAATTATTAATATATCAGTGTGTGTTTAATAAGTAAAGCCTTGCAGAGTCCGATGCCTTAGAGATAAAATTAAGAGTCAATTTAAAGTATTCAAGATCTTGCAACTGTATTACTTTAAAGTTAATGTTAAAGTAAGTGGCAAATATAGTTGGGGTAGAAAAGGGTTCGGCATCTTAACGTTTATATTTGCTTGCACTAGAGACACTGACACATACTGACAACTTACTAGTGGTGTTTACTATTTTTGATCCTGATGTTGATTTTGATGTTGTCATATTAAGTAAAGGACCTGATCAATCAATGTACGAACCACTACCACGGTTTAAGGCTCGTCAATGAAGCTCGCCGGCTGTATCTTTGTAATACCGTGGTACATACCGACGAGCCAGGCTCGCTGCTCGTCAAATTCAAAACCGCGTGTCGTTCACGGCCGATTCCGAGTTGCAGTTATTGGCGTTATTCGGACGGGCGACATTGGTATATAAAACCTCTGTATTGCAATGTGATATACCGGCGAGCTTTACCGACAAGCCATAAAACCGCAGTACCAACGAGCCGCTATCAAACCGTCGCTCTTCAGATCACGGTTCGTACGTCGATCAGGCCCTTAATTACAATTTTATATGAAGTTGAAGTGTCTATGGCTTGATAAAGCAATGAATTTGACATCTGAAGAAGGTTTTCGTACCCCGGCTGTACAGTGAAATAGATAAAGCTTGAATCTTTTTGGCCATTGTGACTTTTTAACAGTTTTCCTTTGTTGAACTTCGAAAATCGGTGGCAACCCAGTATACATTGGCTCCAATCCAGTTACTTTTTGTCCTTTCGCTGTCTCATCTTCACGCCGTTACAATAAGTAGTTTTGGCCAAACTCATAAAACGATATTAGGAAACAAATGAACAACGAGTTTATCCTTCTGTCCTCCATCATACAGCTAATGTCGATTTCTATTGGACTACAACCGCAAATATAGAAAAAAATTCTAAGTATTGTAGCGGTGCATTTATGGTGTAGCATCAAGCGTACGTAAGCCTAATGAATGCTCTTCAGCTGATAATGGTTTCTTATATTTACGAGAATACTACACAGAGAAAGACCGACATGCTAGACATGCAACAAGGGTTATTAGAATTTGAAACAGTTTCGACTAACTTTTTTCATTTATTTTTCTTGTATTCAATTTTGAAATTTATTGTTAAGAAACATGGGTTTATTTTTGTTGATTGTTTATTTAATTTTGAACTATTGTCGCGATTTTCCACCTGTTTTGTTTGTTGTTTGTAGTTTACACTTTTGTTGGAAGCCCTTATGACTGCCTATTTTTTTTTGTTTTGGTTGTTAATGGGTTAAAGTATTAAATTTTAATAAAACACTATTAGAAAGCTGCATTATCACTTAATAAAACAGGCCATATATTTTTTGAAAATCATTCTGCAATTGTGAAATTTGCCGACAACACGATTTACATAAACTATTGTAACTAAATGGACATTTTTTATAAAACATGCAAGAGAAAGGCAACGTTTAGCTATTTGTGCTTATAAGAATTACATAAATTACAAGTACAATTGTCCTTAGCTTTCAGTAGCTGCGGACAGTACGCAAGGACTTTATTCGAACGTGGCTCGACCTTGAAAGTGCCATGAACTCATAGATTATTGGTGTGGAACAGCTCTGCTATTTTTATATTATGCGCTTAACTAATAAGCGTATCTCGATGCTCCTTCCTTTGCGATCTGACTAACATAAAGCTACTTGTGGGTCATCATCATTAAAACTTCCTCTTGGTCTATAAGTCGATGTGTATACATATACTACTGGTCCTTACATGTCATTTTGACAGTGGTAGAGCCCGCAACAACAACATCTGTTGCACGAATTGGCCGGCTCGACCGGTGAAATACCACGACCTCACAGAAAACAGGCGTGAAGTAGAAGTACTCTGCGTTTCGTCTGATGAGTGAGGTGCCGGAGGCCTAATTTCAGTCCTCTTCCCAATCCCACCCGTTCCTTATAAGGGGGACAGGATGGGCAAGGGAGAGGATTGGACGGGGAGGGGGTTAACAGGTAAAAGGAAATATCCTTTTCCTGTCTATTAAAGGTAGGCAACGCATCTGCAACACATTTGCTTGTTGCGGATGTCTATGGGTAGCGCTCACTTTACATCAGGTGATCCGCTTGCTCGTTTGCCATCTTCTAACATAAAAAAACATATGAAATTGGCATTATAACAGATCGAAGAAGAAAAGAAAATACCCTTCATCCTGTCTATCCCCTTGTCACCAAATTCGTCTCGAAGTGATCAAAATAATGTTTTATTTAAAGGGGGTGGTTAGGACTGGGGCACTCGTCGGAATATGTTTTATCGTCGGCGTGGCCCAAAGATAGTAAAATAGTCGCACAAGTATTATAAATAAAATACAATATAACTACCGCTCACCCCTGGCCCTGGCTCCTGGCCCCTGCTTTCCGCCTCTCCTTGGTTACATCTATTTTCACAAATTCTTCACAGGCCGAAAAGAGCAGTAACTAAGAGCGATCTGTCACAGGGTTATACTGTTATGCTTCCCAATAGAAAGGTAGTGGCGGAAAAAATAGATACGATAAAAATAAATATAAAAACAAAACTGCCGACTATGTGATCGTTGTGTGCCCAGGACTAAAAAATTATCGAAATAAAAAGTGTACACCTCTATAAAAGGTAGACAGCGCAACTGTTTTGCTTTTTGTGAACCGCTTGCTCGTTTGCTGCCTACTTACAATAAATATAAGAGTATTACACAAATAGGCTTTGTAATATAATATATTAGCTTTTGACTGCGCATTCGTGTCTGCTTTTTAAGTTGCCACGTTGCAATTTTTTAAGATTGTTCCGCACTTAAAGCGTAACGAACAAACTCACATTCTCATTTATAATTTATATTTGGGATATAATTATTCTTTCTTTTTAAAATTCGGTAAACTATTTTCTTTTCCCGTTGATTATCACCTGATCATTCGACTAGACAATACTCTTGTTGAATGTGTGGTCCATCAAGGACGTAATTCCGGCTTAATTTCGGCTTGCACTACAGGTCTGAGGTCGGCGTCGTCACCACGATTAACTGTCATTTCGTCTTAATTAAATGTATGTAGAAAACACATATAAAAGTGTTAAATAAAAAAAGTCTACCTTTGAAATATGATCTGCATTTTCCAACCATTGCTTGTTCTAGGGCGGTCTGCCTCTTTATATTTAATATGATTAACTTCACATATACAGTAATCAGTACATAAGTACTGATTGCACGATACTTCATATGTTGTTGTTTTTTATGAACCAATAACGGTTCGATTTCGTTTGTGACAAGAATAAGAAGAAAATAAGAACATAGACAAAAGTGGTTTTTGAAGCTACAGTAAGAGTATCCACCTCTTACCAATGTTCTATAAAAGTATATAATTTTAGATGAACGAGAATTCCATTTGTCGAAACGTAGAGATAAAATTTTGCGGAGTCTGTTGTTTGTTCAAATGATGGCATTACGCAAGGCGACGGAGTAAGATATACTTTTACATAAGTTTGCGTAAGCACAGACCGGTAACGGAGTTGTCATAGTATAATGGCGACGTTGTGATCTTTATATACAGTAAAATCTACAGTCTTCTTATGAAACAGAAGGATTTGTTTATATATAAAATACTAATTCTAGCCCTCTCCCCCTTCCCACCCTTTTCTTATAAGGAAAGGATGGAAAGGGGAAGAGAATTTGACGGTGGGAGGATGTATAGTAATTGGAAATAACCATTTTCTGTTAGTCCCGTCCATGTCCTGTCCTGTCCATTAAAGGTGGGCAACGCACCTGCAACTCATTAGTTAGTTGCAGATGTCTATGACGATCACTTGACATCGGGTGAACCGCTTGCTCGTTTGCCACCTAGTACTATAACAAAAATGCTTAATTTTTTATAGGATAAGGGGGCAAACGAGCAGCGGGCCGTCTAATGATACCGTGGATTCACACGCACATTCACATAAAACATATTGTCATTTCAGTTTTCTTCAGAAAGAAAGCTTTTAAGCCCACGGTTAAGAGATTAAACGTCGCCCATGAACATGACAATACTGTACGGTACTGCGAATGCGTTGGCAGACTTTCAGCACACTAAGCTTAAGCTCTGCTCTTAAAGGACCCCAAGAAGTATTCGTTTAAAAATACAGCTACAGATAGATCATTCAACAATGCTGTTGTGCGAGGAAGTTTAACGAAAACCGCGCGGTAGTCGCATGCCAACCATCAACCTGGATGGCATAATTAATTTATCACAGTTATCCAAAATATTATCTAGAAATTATGTAATATATAGTAATAGCCGTCTCGGCAAACTTCGTTCCGCTTTATAATTAATTAACGACCCCGCGAACCCCTTGCGGGTGGAATTTAGAAAAAAACGTTCGTAACTGACCTGTACTCGGCGAAAGGAATATTCCTACCGAATTTCAAGTCGTGATGAGTCAATAGATACTTGGAATCACTTTATGTATAGATAAACTTACAACATCTATTTCACATTCAAGAAATATAAGGAAAGACAAGACAAAACCAAAAATTCTCCACCGACGCATAAAAGCTCTTAAATTGGTGACGACGATTAGCAGTTGTTACAGAAAAATATATATTAATTATAATCCACTATTTTACGTTTAATATGTCTTGTGATTGCAATTGATTGAATAACGTTGCAAAAAGGTCGAGGTGTCAGCGATCTCATGACGGTTCACCTTGACTCGGAAATGGATTGATGTTTAATACTCGTACAAAATATATGAGTACAACTTTTGAAGTCGAATTACTATATTACTTCCGTACTAATTTAAAAGACAAGGATCTGTAGTTGATTCATGCAGAGAAGAAATGTTCAAATTAAAATAATAATTGCAAAAAAGCGTCGGGCTTGCGTTTCCTTTTATTTTGTGGTAAAAATTTGTAACTCGGTGGCAGGGTTTCTAAGTGAGGGGTGTGTGTGTGTCTGGGGGAGGGTGTATGGGGAATGCCCCCTTTCATTCGGGACCACTCCCATTGAAAGGAATGCAATGTTCCTGAGTAAATTAACGAAGAAATTTCGTAAAGGTAACGTCTTTATTTAAAACGCCCTAGAGTCGGTTTTTGCACCGCTTATAAACCTAATACGATAGGACACTGCCTAACATAATGTGTTCGTGTCGGTTTTACATGGGCAGAACATAAAAGTTAAAAAAAAATTCAACTTTAAGTGCCTGCTCCTAAATTGAAAGGCAGATTCACTTTATTTTTTACTGAGGAAACTAGTGCTTGACAATAGCCCTACCTGATGTTAGTGGCGATCTGATCAAAAGATACACAGGTACCAAGAACAGGTACAGTAGGAAAAACTTACGCTGGTAACTTTTCTGCTTGCACAAGAATCAAACTGCTTCGGTCTTCGTCTATTATTATGAACGCTTACGTTTTTCTGACAGTATACCCATAGACATATTTCTTATGAAAGAAGGATGCAAACAACTTTACTACCTAAATGTTATATAGCGTAGTTTTATATGTCACTTAATTATACTTATTTACTTACGCTTGCAAAATTTACAAAAGAACCTGAATGTATTTACTAATCATTTCTTTTTATTTGCTTTTAACGGTGAGCATTTGAGTTATTTGTTAGGCCAGTCTATGGTATACGTGCGATAGTGATATTTTAGAATACATCAAATATTTGAAAAGGCAAATTATGTCGTCTGCAAATATAGTTTAAAAAAAATTGTAACCAAAAAAGTAGGATAAAAAGACTGGCCGTAAGGAGCAAGCAAAACCTGCTAAAGGCAATCACATATAGAATAAAAATCAAGCTTGTACCATAGTCAATCCAATTCTATAGATTATCTGTCTATCTTAAGAATTAACTAAACAGTGCAACCACATTCTTTTGGCACACTAATCGCCTCGAGAAAACTTATTTTGTCTTGGATTAGGCTGGTTAGGTTCAAACCTATAAATTCTAAAATCAATTAAAGTTTTCTAGAACTAAATTATACTAAAGCTTATTTCTACATTTTTACGTGGCATCCATCAGGCACAACACAGGAAAAACAGATGTAAAGAAAAAAGTGTGTGTACTTATGTACACATGTATGAAGTTTTACTTCTTTACCGTAAAAAAATAAAAATAACTTAAAATCGTGTGCCAGAAATCTTTCTTTGTGTAAAATACAATTGATAACGGTTAAATTAAATTACTTGTAATTAGGCTTATGTCAAGAAGTTGCTATTGGTTGCCATCATGTTCATTTCGCTTTCAGGTCTTATCATTTTTCCTAAACACGTCAAAAGTAGTATAATTTCAAAAATCTGTAATTCATGTACCGGTATGTAAGTAAATGGTAAGTACCAACGGTGGTTGTACAAAGTAGGTCGGTGGGATATGTCGTAAACAGAGTGGTCGCAGTCTGACATCGAGCGTGGCTGTTGTGCAAAACAGTATGGAATTTCTATCGAGCTATGTTTGTCTGCGCCGAATAATTTAAAATTATTGTTTGTTAGGATTGCCATGTTCAAGAAACTATTTTTTATAGAATTACCCTTGTCTAGATATTGGAGTTTTTTTGCTAAAAATATTTGTGGTCAAGTCAAAATTACTTTTCATAGCACTAGCTAGAAACACGTCGCTTGCTTTTTTCAGTCCAGAATAATGAAGACAAATAATAGTAAAATATTACTGAAACATACATTTTCAGCACCCGTGAAGTAAAGTGAAATATAGGGACGCACATATCCATTTTTATATACACGTATATAATCGATAAAGTGAAGGTCAAAATTTTAATTTTAGGGTTGTTCTTTATGTTAACAAAATTTTTTATGAACTTGATGTTTGGTTTTGTGTTTACTTACATTTAAGTTATGTTACCTGTTAGTTATAATACGGTTTCACCGTTGCTCGCAGACTAACAATTGAGTCTTCACTAAATATAAATGTCGTGCGATGTTTAATTACACTTTAAGGACTGGGTAGGTCGTTTCTATAAAAGTCATTTCAAACATATCCACAATGGCTTAATAATTACCCACTATACACTTAATACAATTAATTACTTTACTATAACTCGCTATTTATTTATAAATTTTATAAATGAAACTTCGACGACAAAATAAGAAAAACGTGTTCCTAAGTCCACCTCATCATTTCTCTTCTTTCACATTCAAGATTTTAATTTAATTTCAACTAAGGTAGGAAATAGAATAATTTTTTTGACACTGACAAATACATTTACTATTTTATTACGTCACAAATTCAGCACATCATAAATTTTTTAACAGACATTATGTTCATTTTATTTATGTAGGTACTTATAGGATTGTGCTATCTTTAAGGAGTTTTTTTTATTATTTTCAGCACTACAGCCATACGCCTGGGTGCTTTGGGCAAGTGGACTAGTAGTTGTATTATTATTGTGGACACTGTACGCTGTCACATTAAGATCAGCTCTGAAGAAATGGCGCGATTCCTCTACTAACGTCGCCACTGTTTTGTCAGTTTATCCTGTAAGTGTTAATTATCATGATATATAATTATGTTTGATAATTATGAACAAAACTGTAAAATTGTTCAACTGTGTAATTGTCATTTGTCAAATTAGCTAATTAGACTTCTACTCCAGTTTTAAGTCCTTTGAAAATAGTCAGTTCAAATTTACCTTCTTAACTTTTAGAGCTTTTTGAGTTTCTACTTTTAATTATTTAATCAATCATCATTTTATTTAAAAAAATATCATGTGGAAGAAAAAAACTACAACGACTGTTTATCGACACTGCGATTTTTCTGTCTCTCCTATGCATAGCGCACAATTCCAAATGAGAATATCAATTAACACTCATTGCCTCCAATTAAAAGTGACTAAGCAACACTTCTGTACGAGATGATATCAAAATAGTGACGCGATAATAAAGCAGTTTAATAGAAATAATAACCATTGTCGATGATGTCTACTGCAAGATTTGCATCTTCTTGAAATAAACAAGTGATTGACATTTGATGCAATGGCGAATTATAAATTTCACTAATAGGAGTCAATCCAATTATCACTTACTCTAAGCTGTTTTGTTAGCCTTTATGACTACATGAAATAAGTTTAAGCAATAGTATGACTTTTACAATTAGATTTAAATATTTATTTTCTGAACTAAATTACCTAACCAGATTTAAAAGACGAATAATAACAGAGTCTGACTTACTCGTATTTCATAGATAAGAGGAACGTGGCCCTATGTTTACCATTTGATTGAAGTACTGATACGATAATGTGAAATACATATATGTAGTATACTTAGTAAAAAGAAAAGGTAAATGTATAAGATTAACACAAACTTATATATAGGTATTTTATGAGTCATACTAGTGTTGTTCCTTTATCGTGAACTAAGTCGATCGCAAAGACGATGGGAGTTGATTAAATCCCGAAAAATTCGAAGTTACTAAGACATTGGTGTTATGGGGCTTATACAATGTTTTCTCATTGTTCTCTGTTAACTAATCTCACGGCAAGTTAATGCCTAGGTATAATCTATTCAGCTTGGTCTTGACCAATATTTGAAGACATGCAAAAACTTTAATTATCTACCTTGTAATTACAAAGGCTTGTTATTAAAATAGCTTTATTGTGTTTTAAAAAGAAGTCTAGCTGTTACATATGTAAAATATAAAATTTTATTGTATAAATATTTTTATTAATGGTACACATCCATTATTCATATTATTTTAATGCAAATAGTGGAAATTTTTCATTAAGACTGAAATAATCGAAATATTAATTGAGAAATATAATCTGACGGACACGGAAACGGAACCTGTGTGATTTATTTTTGAAACACGTGTCGGCTAGATATTAAAGAGACGATTCCGCTTCGTTGGCTCATAACTTAAAAGCATGTATATAGATCTTTAGATGATTCAGTAGTGATTTAGGTGTGGAGGTTTGTAAAAATCGTAAGTCTATGATTCTTTCTTTGCTATCCCTATATATCACAAGCGTGAGTATTTTAGTTTTTACATGTGTTACTAATATCGGTTGAAATCGAAAACTTAATAAAAAATGAGAGTTAGATACTTTCATATTTATAAATACGCATGTTTATATGGATAGTACAGAATACGATACGTCATAAAAATAATAATGGAATTTGTTTTGCTGACGCTTCAAGTGGTTAATGGATATGACGCGCTAGGACCGGGGCTGCGGCAAAGCTTCGGACCCTCTTTCACGAACTATTACATTACGAAATAACCGTAATTTGTTCGTTGATTGTGTAAAGAAACATAATTTGAATGTGAGTGTACTCACACTGAATGACGTCACACGAATACGTCATACAAATATCTTACCTACTGTTTCAACTTATTTGTTTTTTGACACTATACTTTGTAGGATGGCTAGTATATTTCTATTTAAATCCAATCGCGTGAAAGATTGAGAGAACATAAGGGTTTGAAGATAAATGAAGTAGTCACTTAGTTACTTGGTAGTTGACTGCTCAGACCTAATGCATGTGCGCTTTTTTACCGTCCTATATTTGATCTATATTTGTTTTATTACAAGATATGATTGTTGTAAACAAACAAACGTTATTTACCATACATGGCGGCCATTAAACTACTTATACTTTCATCGGAATTGTTGTAGATTTGTAGAAATCGTGAGTTAAAGTGAAATATGATTTCAAATTACAAATTGACAAATTATTTCAGCTTGTAGCATGTGCGGCTTACATAGCTATCGTGGTGCCGCGAGCGACGCTAGTGGCGGAGGCTGTAGCGCAGGAGGTGGTAATGGTGGCCCTGTATCATTTCTACTGCTTCATTGTCGCAGAGTGCGGCGGTCCCAGTCAGTTTATCAGGTATGTATTATATAAATAATAAACATAATTTAATTACAATAATTAATTAATATAACTTTTTCTCATAATATGGAATGCTGAAAGTTACATACCATATATTTTATTGATATGTATGATATTATGTATGATGTATCATACTGATGTGTTACAATATATTTAATTACTTTCGAAATCGAATGCTTCATGTAAAGATGTTACAAGTTTTGTTAGTGTTATAATTTCAGGAAAAAGAATAGATCTTTTCGTATCAGCATTATGACTGTATAGATTATTTGTTAAACTTCAATTGTAATAATAAAAAATAGATGCTGGAATGAATGTTAGTAACTAGCTAAAGATTAAATCAACCGTTTCATTCTTTCCTTATTCAGAAGTTTATTTCTTCATCATGTAAACTGCAAAAAGTTAAACACTTAATAGCGCCTGCGCAATTTCAATTAATTACTTTCTTTTACTAATTTCTTGTAGAATTCGAGTGTGGGAAGATAAATTAAATCAATTGTAGTGTGCTGTTTAATTAAGTTACTAATGAAACCACGATGGACATCAAGTGTTTAAGAAAAAAGTTAAATTGAGAAGGATACGCTTCAGTATGGAATGTTAAAAGTATAAGAGTCCGTTTGTTGCGAATGTGATGTCTATAGTTGTGGGTATTTATTTATGGTTAGGTCAGTGATTCTAAACCTTTTTCTCGCGGCACACTTTTAATGATTTCAAAGTTTGAATCCACCCAACAAAAAAGTTTTTTATATTGATTCAAGTATATATTCCTGTCATATTATTATAGGTATATGTATAAGTTCTTAAGTTAACTAAAAAATAGTTTAACTTCCCTTTAATTTAAACTTTACTTGTATTAGAAAAAGCTTTAAAATGTTTATTATATATATTTCTAAAATAAGGCGGCACACAAAAGTGCTGCAACACAGTGGTTCAGATTTGAGAATCACTGAAAAGGAAACTAGAGTTCTAAATGGACTAATGTTGTTTTCCGTGTTGCATTACAGACGCGCGGGAGAGTCCCGCTTGGAAACCCGAGTGTTGCCGTGTTGTTGCTGGCCCTGCTGCTTCATACCGAGACCGCGGATTGATAAGTACGACACTATACATTAGACACTATTAATTATAACAGGAAATATTTGTATTTTTGTAACAAATAAACACATAAAATAATGGATCGATTTAAAAAAATCTTTTACTATTAGATAGCTCTTCTATCTGCGAGTAACAGTGGATTGTTTTAGGAGCTGCTAGCTAAAAAATATTTGCTCGATAAATGACAAGCTCGATTTTCGGAAGTACAAACGGGTCTATAAACATTAATCAAGCTAAGTGCGGTGTGATTCGTAACGGCGGTGGTTGTTTGTGAGGTGTTCTAATTCAATTTCGTGAAAGTCGAAGACATAACTGTTATTATGAAATGTTCATTAATTTATCATGCTTTTATTAACTTGGTATGTATGTATGTTTGTTCGTACCGTGACTGAGTCCTCCGGTATAATTTTCATTAACTTGTAATCGTCCCTTTAATTTGAAAATTTGCAATCACATTAAGAACCGATGACAATACATTTTTCGTAATTTTTTTTCAGTCTTGTTCAGAATTATGAGGAAAAATATATTTTACTTTAAGATTGAGAATATATCTAGGTGCAAATTGATATAACAATAGAAACTTTATGCAATGGAATTTAAGTTCATTTTTAGTTTTTAAGACTATAAATTTATTTGTTTATTTATTTTTTTATTATTACAAAGTGGCAAACGAGCAAGCGGCCCTTGGAAATAAGTACCGCTACCCATAGGCATCCGCAACAAGCTAATGAGTTGCAGATGCGTTGCCTACCTTCATGGACGAAGGAGGGGACAAACAGAAAAAGGATAATTCCATTCCCTGTCCATCCCCTCCTCATCCGTCAAATCCTCTTCCTCTTCCCATCCTTTCCTTATTAGAAAAGGGTAGGAGGGGGAAGAGGACTACAATTAGGCCTCCGGCACGTCACTCATCAGACGAAACGCAGAATACTTCTACTTCACGCCTGTCTTCTGTCGGATAAGAATATTATTATTAATTATAAGATTAAATTCCCCTTCATATTTTATTAAATAAAGTTCTTACGAATCAATTTGATGGTCTGAGATAGTGCCTTCTAAAATTATTGATTATTACAATGACGACACTGATGTTATTGTATGTAATAAAATATTATACGTTTGTTTTGATATTTTTTCGTAAATCCAATGATTTATAATTTCATTTATAAAGTGCTGTAATTTTATAACTTTATTCAATGTTATCATGCCAAAAACCTACTTACAATAAAAATAAAAAATCTGAAAATTATCATGTTATTTAAATATTGATTTCCCGCTGAGTTAATCCATAGCAACTATGATATCAAATATATTCACTATCTGTCGCATTGTTTACAGGAGGAGTTTGACTTGGCTGCGTTACTTAGTACTGCAAATACCCATAGTACAAGCGGTGTTATATGTAATCATATTGGTACTCTGGGCGGAGGACATGGTATGTTAAGGGATTAAGATATATAATTTGATACTCCTATATTTTATTTTATATTTGATTGTTAGTATGTTTATATACGCGGTAAACTGTGTTTCATAGACTATGCAATTTTAGGTAGGTTATGAAGGCATAGTCTGTTTTAAATTTTGTTGAGTTCCAGGTAACATTGTCTTACAAATTATTTGCTAATGTATTAGTTGCCTTCAAATCGTAAACGAAAAACGAAGAAGATCTGGTTTCCGACTGCCTGTGAAATATAAAACTCTTTTTTAGTGCAGATTAGGCAGGGGTCGGCTAAAGGCAGACCGCGGTCTGTCTCCTGACTTCAGAAGGGCAGAACTCGGCTCGCGAAATATTATTGAATATACATACATATTAATTTAAGTAATATTTTCCTATAACAATTAGTCCTATTTTCATACGTTTGAAAGCCCCTTGGTATTTTTTGGACCTCGATAATTTTTTCAACTGTAATCAGACCTCAATTAAAATTACTGTATTAGTTCTTGGTTTGATGTCGTGTCAAAATGGTGTCTGCAGCGGCGAAATTGGGCGAGACCTCCCATTCTCTCTGTTCATCATAAATATTGAACCATCAAAAGTTTGTATTATTTATTAGAGGCGATCTTAAGTTACTTTGAATGCTATATTTACTTAGCGCTATTTTAAATTGAGTTTTACATTTTGATCTTTAGCGATGACTTAAAAAGAATCACAAATGACTTTAACAAAATATTTTGTTTATATTTCAGATGTTTTACCGTCACTGTTTGGTTTTCATCCAGTTTTTCGTGGGCGCATCCATACTGTCTGGTATTTGGGGCGTTATTATGTGCGTGCGGGCGGCCAACAGTATTGGAGTTGTTCTGCGACCGAAGTTCATTGTGTTACAGTTAGTCCTCATCATTGTTAAGTTGCAGTACAGCTTAGCCAAACTGGTGTCTGATCTTGCAACATTACCGTGCGTTATGTCTCTACATCCCGCCGTATTGGTCAATGGTAAGACATTTTTATATCTTGATTTAAATACCTTGTCCATAGCTTTCATATATTTAAATCTGATTGAAATAGATAAAAATGGTAATTGATATCTAATTTCAATGGTGTCTTGAATAACTATTTATATATAGCAGCAAATAAGTGCTTCACCTAATATTGAGCACCCATCCTTACCCTTGCAACCATCAGAATAATTGAGGACGCGATGCCAGCCATCCGAGGTACCAGGAAAGCATAAAGGGATGGGAAAGAAATTGGGCTCAAGGTCACCACTATGTCGCACTAAGCTCAGATGTGAACATATTCGATACTGCCGAATTGTACCAATGCGAGCGGAAGCTAAACCTCTACCACTGGTTAAAGTACTTTTGCCTCGACCTGGATTTAACTCACGACCCTAGTGTGATAGTTAAGTTCTCTCAATTATATACCATGCTCCCCGCTGTAGTTACATATCAAGCTATTCATGAACGTGTTTTATATTTTACAGTCACACAAAACACCTTGACAATATTCGAAATGTTACTTCTATCAATTTGGGCGTGGCGTCTCTATAGACCGACGGAAAGGAAATCTGTTAATACAATTCAAAAGGTTGTAGTCGCTGTGCTCGAGGAAGGCACAGGAGTTCTGGATGTCAAACCGTCAAAAGATGGCGTAGATAATAAATCTTTCAACACCTCAGATAATAAATGCGTAGATAAATTGTAATCTTTTAGGTTATGTTGTAACGTAATTTTTATTGTGTTGGTGTTTTTGTGTAGAACTTTGATGTATTTGTAAAGCTTGATACCAGTTGACTACTAGTTAAACAGAATGATTTTAATTAATCGATAACTCATTGTTACTTAAGGAACGTGACTGTATTGCGGTTTTTATTTTATAACGGTTGCTTATGTAGTAGTAATTATTTGTTGTTACAGGATAATAAAACATACCCATTGAAGTTCTCGTCAGTGACTAATTGGTTAGATTTGATTTCAAAACTGGTAACATGTGACGATTATTATATTTTGTATTACTTCGAAATGGTTAAATTCTTCACTTAGAATTAGATTTTACCTAAATACGTCAAACGTAAATGTACCTGACTTTAATCTTATGTGTTGTATAAATGTTTGATATCCAAAATAAAATATATAAATCGTTGTTGTGTTTAACTTTACTAATTTATTATATAATATAATTATAATAAAACGTGGTATCAACACAGGAGTTTTGTTTAACTTATTAGGAGATTTATAAATTAATATACATACCCGAACATGCATATAAACTGAAGTTCTTAAATAAACAAATGCTTTTTTTTTCATCGCGAAATACAAAGGCGATTTATCCAATTATCATAAAAATAAAAACTGTTTGTGGATATGTCGTAGTTAGAAATTCTATTCTTAGGAGAGGTGATCACGTCAAAGACAATTTTAATAATTGATAATTTTATTACACGACTAAAAAAATATTTTAAGAAATTTTATGCCAAAACATATCAAAATAAATAGCGCAAGTTTGTTTAAAATTCACTTTTCGTTTTCTTTCTCTTGGCTGCTACCCTGCGGATCGTCTTCGTTATCTTCTGAAGGTGTACCAGCGCGTGATGTTTCAGAACCGTAAATATTGTGTAGCTCTTCTAACTTGTAGTTAATTTTTACACCTTTAGTCGCTGTTTTATTAACTCTTTTAACCAACGACTTAGTTTGCTCTTCCAATCTCTTTAGTCGCACATCTCGTGCCGCGAACATAGCTTCGTGGTCCATTTCAATGGATGTTGATGCATCTGACTTATTTTCTATAGCGTCTGAACTGTTTTTACGACTTTCAGTTGCAGATCCACTCGGTGGAGTATCATTATTACACGATTTAGTGGATTGGTTATGCAGAACTTGTAATTTATCTGTAATCATATCACCTGACCGAAGTGTTTTTGTTATACTTTTGATAACATCGGAACACCCATTTTCCAGATTTTGCAGTCTTTGATCTTTTATTGCGAGATGTTTATCTTGTCTTTTAATATTTTCTAAAATTGCTTTGAAATCAATAGAAGGCTCTGAAGAACCCGAAGCATCTCGGTTATCAGATATAGATGAATTTAGTTTTGTTTCGGTTTGTTCTAGGTCCGTTAATGGTACTGATGCTTCACATTGATCAAGAACTCGTTTGTTCGTAAGTGAATTTATTAGAGAGTCACTATTTTCATTACAACCATCTTTGGTGTGTTTACTTGATGAATCTGCATTGATGAAATGGTTAATTGGGTTATCGGTTTTCTGGTCAATTTTATGTGTAGGTTCAGCCTGAAGTGAAGCCTGTAGAAGTGAGGCGCTGTCTGTCTCCTCACATATCTCTACCCTTTCATTATTTACCACCAAACTTTCATTTTTTCCTGTACTATCATTAAAGACTCGACATTCAGTTGCTTTGTTAGGTGTTATATTATTTGAAACAAATAAATCAACTCTTGAAATATTTGCTTTATCGACAGTGCATAGATTTTCAGAGTCATCGTCACATGATTGACTGTGATCACCATGTTCTACCAATGAAGTTTCTTCTAAACAAGAATCATTAGCAATGTCACCAACTTCGTCCTCAGTTTCTGTGTGTATTTTTTCAGATTCATCCAAGTGTATAGAAGAATCAGATACTTCTAATGTTTCTGGCTCCTGATTATCTAAGGGTAGATCAGCAACATCTATCATATCACTAGCAGGGTCTTCTCTTTCTGCTGCTAAATTAAAGTCTGCGCTTGAATCTACCGCTGTTTCAATTGACTTCTTTATTTTCTTCTTACATCTTAATTGCGGCTCCTTAACGTATTCGCTTTCATCGTTGGACTCAGAAGACTCGTCGGAAGGTCTTTCATCACTATAACCACTTTCAGCAGAATTATTGATAAATGTCGAGACGGGTTTCGTTTTTCGACTTGAAAATTCTGCACGAAGCTTTTTCCAATCCTTTTCGGATTGAGAATTCTTTTCTCGGGCCTGTTTCCACTTCTCGCGGCAGTATTCTAATTCTTCTTTTAGTTCGTTTAGTAATTTTCGTTTTTGTTGTAATTCGTATTTAAGTATTTTTTCGTGGGTGTGTAATTGATGGTGGTGTCTACGCAATCGGCCCACTACATGCCACGTTTTGCTTAATTCTGTAGTCACGAGACACAATCGTCGTTCTTGTTCTTGTAAACGTGTTTCTAAGTGACCATTTAATTGTTTCATTCGGTTAACTTCTTTTACTAAACTAAGCTTCTCAATTATTAAATCCTGGAACAAAGACAAAGCGTGGTTATGATAAGAATAAGATCATAAGATCTTGTATAATGAAAGTTATAAGAAAGCTGGCAGTACTCGTGTTGCTTTTTAAAAAAATTGCACGTAAATTTGGTACAGTTCCAATTCTTATAATAGACTCGTGCTTTTTTGTATGCGAAATGCAAAAGTTGCTCATGAACGTATTTCGGTTCAATTATATTCTTCATTGTTGACTCATTGATTTTAATAGCATTTCAGAGAAGTAATGAGTAAACAACAGTACTAATTTACCTTTAATCTGATGTATGTTTGGCTAACGCTCGGTACCAGTACTGGTCCTGATTTTGTCTCCACCGATTTATAACAAGACGAAACTTTAACAAATTCATTTGGTTGTGGTTCAGTTTGATGGCTTAAGAGCTCCATTAGTACTCTCCATACTTTAGGAAGATTTTGTACGATTTCTTCCGCCTTAGCGTTTTCTAAACTTTGAGTACCTGTAAGTCCAATAAGTTTTGTTAGAAATTCGTCCTTTTGAGTAACTTAGTTAAAATTTAAGAGAATATATTACCTGAATCTTCTCGAATGTTTTCTTCTACAGCTCGTTTATCGTCCTTAAGTGATGATTCAGAAAGCTTACTTTCGTCGGTTTCCTCAATTTGGCTGACCAACTGCAACAGCAGCTTGGGCAATGCTGACGAATCTTCCGATCCATTTTCTTGTTCAGCCATTTGTGTGAGGATGCCGTGATTTTCTTCTAGACGATTGACAAGCTTGTCTAAATCTTGTTTGTTTTTGTATCCTAGGAGTACTTGGGAAAAGAGCTGAAAATGTGAACATATTATAAGTAATTTATTTATATATTGAAAAAATAATACAAACTAGCAGAATGTATACCTTATTGACCACTTCCATTTCAGATTTCAAACCATGTGTTTCGTTCTGTAAAGATGCTATTTGGTTTATTTTGTCTTCAAGCTTTTCTTCTAACTCATTGACAGTGCATTCGAGTTCTTCTACTTTTACAGTCAAATCTTTACACCTGAAAAAAATAATACCGTTTACAAAAAATATATATACATTTTTGATGTTTTGTGTCTTGATAAAAATATAACAATAATGGACATACTTTTTGACTTCAACTTGGTGCAATTCTTTTTCTTCCTTAAGCTCCCTCGATAGGGCTTGTCTAGTCACTTCAGCTAGACGTGCCCTTTCTTCGTAAAGGCCTCGCAACGTACGGATATTTTGCAGTTGCCGCTCATATTCCTGTCTCAAATCAGCAGATAGCATATGCGTCTCTCTATCAGCAAGCGATTGCTCTATTTCGTTCAATTTATTTTTTAACTGAAAATAATATGTATTTAATGCGTAATTGTCTGATGAGGTGTGTTGTTATTTTGATTTTTAGACGTATATTGTTTATGAAGCACATTGTATCGTCTGGCTCAATGACAAAATTCTTTGCCAAACGCATTTAAATCGACGCGTCCAGTCCGTTGTAGCTGTCTTTGACCGGAGATGGAAGAACTTTTCCTGGTTAAGTCGATGCCATAATCAGAAGTGAAAAGATGATACTTTGCAAAGAAAACAAGATGTGATTGATATTGCTGCAACGAAAAAATACATTTCCGAAAGCTTTAAATAACCGTTGAACTTAACGTGGTACCATAGTTCTTGTTTCTAGATTTAATCCTCATTGCGTCCTGATTTAATTCATAAAGCGACTAATATGATTCTGTATTAAAACTTTTGTTTTTCGTTTTTATTTTTATATGACTTATGCAACACACGCTCTATTTCTAGAAGTCAATGTTTAGGAATGGACTTCAACGGGTTAATAGATTAATGGACAGGTTATTGACTTTATACAGATATATGTGGAAATTGTGTATACAGCTGAAGATTACAATTTCCTTTGCCGACAATATTATTCTTAAGTTAACCAACATAAAGTACATATAAGGCGCTAGAGACATTCTTAAGTTTACTAACGCTAAGATAGGCGTAATTCTTTATTAGAATAAATACTTTTTTTTCATTTTAACCTCTAGTTTGCATAAACTTAAACTACATATTTTTATGCAAGAAACCATTTTTACCTAAAACTTGGTCACAAAAATACACATTAAATTACACATTATATTGATTACAATAGTAAATTTAATTGCTGACTAACAGATTTTCGCTTTGATTGTAAGAATGGCAAAGTAGCCTTGTCTTAACCGAATTGCACAAGTTTTTCCTCATTTTTCTGCTTTAATATCATTAAAATATATTGTCCACGATATAAATACTTAATTGTTACAAGCACAATTTCGACATTGCTATTTTACGTATATTAAAAGTTAGGATTTGTATTTATTAAAAGTTTATCGGAAAAGCTTTAGACACGATATAATTAAAAATAAATAAATAGGAAAGAAGAACAATTGACGAACGTAAAGAACGTAAAAAATGTATATGTAATGTAAGATTGTCGAAGTAATTGTGAAATAATTAAGTGCAGAAAACTTACTTCATTTAATTGTTCCTCCCGTAAGTTGATCATAGTTTTGCTGACTGTTATAACTTCTTTGAGTGATTTGATTTGTTTAATAGATTCCGTATTTTGTGCGCTTAGTTCCGCCATATCGGAATATGCGTTCTGCAAAGCATTATTTGTCATAGCTACCTGAAATCTTAATTTGTTGTTATTGGACTTTATTTTTTCTAGTTCGTCTTTCATTTGCAAAAAAGTTTCTGCAGCTATATTTTCTTCGCAAGCTTCGAGTTCCTCGGGTATATCAATACTATTTTTATTCAATAACTCACGTAGAAATCTATTTTGTTCTGCTAGTTCCATTTTTAATTTGATTTCTTTCCTTAAAGATTTTTCTAATTCTTCCTTTTCATGCCTATGTCTAGTTAATATCTCTTTTCTTTGTTCACGTTTAATACTTAATTGTTTTCTGAATTCATTCATTTCTTCTTCCTTCCTTTTAGCTCGACTCTCGTCATCGCTTTCGGTATCACGTAATTCTTCTGCGTTGCTTTTATCATCGGAGTCAATAATATCTTCCATTTTCTCAGGTTCACTTTTAATATTATCACTCGCGCCTGATGCTTTCTCTCCTGTTGTGGCACCACTGAGGATATTTCCCATTTTGGAATACCTTTATAAGGAACACGGAATTTTATTATAAGCAATGACCGATGTAAATAATTTTATCAAGACAAAGAGCCGCCGATCGCTTGGGTAAGTAGAAGCATGAGGCCGCGATCCCGAAATAGATCCCCCGTCAGAACCAGACGTGTTCCTACGTTTAGTGTTCGTACAGTATTGCCGAATGATCGCTCCTCTTCCACAAACGTCTATCAATTATTTATTTTTAACCAGTTATTTCAGACTTTTCTGTTCTGTTCCCTCTTTACTAGGCGTGCCTATTTATTAAAATAATAATGAAGGTTATTGAAATGCAGAAAATATATTTATTATTTAACTTAATCTTTATTTATTAACGTAATTGCTATTTTTTGGTAAATACATTTGAAAAAAAGGATATATTTTTTTATTATTTGGTACTAGAAATTGTATGGCTAAATAAACATTAAATAATAAAAGCCGCTATTGTTCGTAAATATTATAGGGTCGATTTATTCTATATTTATCCATGAATTAAAAAAGAAGTAAAAATAAAAACACATTATTCAAATGACCTAAGAATTAAAGGCTAGTTTTAATACAACCTTGTCACTTTTCTTGTAAGTTGAAGAAGCTAATTGATTGTATTTTTTTGAGATACGAAAGCTGTAAGCATTTTTAAAAATATGATCTAAATTACATTTAGTTACTTGTATTGAACTGAACCCCTACTTTTTAAAATTATTGCATTTTAAAAGTAAAGTTAATGCTTGTAATTTATTATTAACGTATTATATTTCACTTATTTCGTGAATCAATAAATTGCATTAAATCTATCTGATTGAAAAGGATACACATAAAAGAAACATTTCAAATTGCAATTCCGCATGATACAAAATCACAATAATCCACATGATGCAACTTTTACATATTTTATTTGGGCCAATTGTGGGTCTTTCTTTTCTACCAAAGGATATTTTCTCGTGTAAAATGATATTTATGTGATATACGTGATTTGTTACAGATTGTGTCGGTAAACTTTTTAAATAATATTAGATTGTGTCGGGTTTTTAAGTAAATCTGTGGTCTTGCGTGTGACGTATGGTCTTGTGGTCTAATGGGTGGACCATCCAAGAACTTCCAAGGTCTTCGCTTCTTCTTCATTCTTTTTAGTCGATAGTCCTGCTCGTCCCCTGTCGACTTTGACCAGATTTTCGGTCCATCTTGTGGGAGACCTACCTACGTGGCGTATTCGCGTTTTATTTATACAACTTTAATTCAGATAAAATAATTTAATCAGGGTACGACATTGCAGCACGAACTTCAGTAGGCGTATAATTTAGTGGAGACTGCGACTAACAAACAATCACTCTTTATTTTCTGTTTTCAACTAAAAACTTTCACAAAATGCAAATGATACTGTAACTAAAATATATCTATTCTAGTTACAGTATAATTTGCAATATAGGTATGTGCTATAAATAGATATATTTGGATTTATTTATGTAAAAAATTCTAAAATTAAAATAAAAAAATGTTTTCTTATGGAAGTTGAAGGTGCGATTCTTTTCTTTCTTTTCCCTTTTTCGGCTTAACTATACATTATAACTACGGCCAACATTTAACTAAAGTCCGTCTCACAAAAAGTCCACGGTAAAAAGTGGAACTCATTTGGAGAGTGGCCATGTTTTCTTATCGTTGTTGGTTTGTTTGTGCTTGTATGGTGCGCGTCAAAGAGGATATAAAAGCGTGGTGACAATAACAACACCTCCCAAAGAATATAGAGTCTTCTGACACGTACACTCGAAAGAATGAAAGAAAATTCGCAAGCGTGACAGGTGCAGATTGTTCGAAACAATGTAAACATTCGGAGAATATTTTAGAAATTTCATTAAAATGATTCGGATAATGACTAGTATGTTTGTTAATAAATAAAAAATGTAAAATCTAAATACGTCTTACAACGATTAATATTTAATAATCAAAACAAGAGGGGAGGAGGGCAGCAACATTCCGGCTCATGATTGTGGCGCTGCGTCTGCGGGACTGCTTTTGTGATACGGACTTGAAGTTTATCTTTACAACTTTAGAAAAAATGGTTATTGTGAGACAACCATAGAAGCTAGATGATAACTTTTACTTAGCATATTTAAAGAATTGCGTTCATACATAATTTTATTGTAAGTCCTATAGTTCAAGCCAAGAATGTAAAACTACTATTTTTAACCGACCAAACCAAAAGGTACGCATTATTAAGCATAACTCAAAAACCACCTGTCAGATTTTGATTTTAACAAATGGGACCACATGACAGGCATAACCTGTCGAATAAAAAAATATCAAAAACTAAATTAGAAGCGGAGCTACGAATTAACAACCATAAAAAAACTGCATCCGCGCTGTAACGCTTTTTCATGATAGAAAAATCCTAGTAGTCCCCCGTCCATATAGACGTTTCATTCCGACAGGAACAATTCTATCAATATGAGACTATGAAGTAGTAAGACTAAGTAGTAGTTAAAGTATTTCGGTTAAGGTATTTTTTATTTATTTTTTTCTATTTACTCCTTGTATTTTTGGTACCATAGTATTTTCTTTATTTGATTTGTTATGTATATACTGTTTATTTTTTATTTGATTAAAAGGTGCGACGCCTATAAACCACGTAAGTGGTTAGGCGGGAAAGTTATTGTAACCCTATTTGTATTTTTTTTTAAATAAAGATTAAAAAAAGTCGTGCTTACAATAGCAATATTTCAATGATTTAAAGGTTTCTCACAAAATTCTTGTTTTACAAATTCATTTAAGATTGTGAAAATCAAAACACGTTTTCTTTATTTCATTGTATTAAGTAATCTGTATTCAACTTTTACAGAACCACAGACTTTGATAAAATTGTTAAATGTAAACGTCAATAACGTCAATTACGTTACCAATACGAGTGTTACGGCTGGGCGACAAGTTGCATATATCAAATCTTCGTTTTGTAAAATACCAGTTTTAATACGTTTTTACGTTTACATAATAGTAAATATACTGAAATGGTGGTAATAGATAAATAGTTGTTATTTGATGTGAAATTTAAGAAAAACTTACCACACTGATCTTAAAGTAAATATTTCAAGCTGTTTCAATGCAAGATTGATTTTTTTATTTTGTTTATCCCGAAGTGGCTTATTGATATAATTGCTAGTAATTATCACATTTCGTGTGACGTGGCTCGTTAGTGACAACAATTTGGATATGTGAAATAGCAAAATATTGAGTGATGGATGAAAGCAATCGTAAATCTCCCTGTAAGGTAAAATACTGTTGAAATATATTCCTTCACGTTGAACACTATAAAAACTATTGTAATGAAAAAAGTTGTTCTCATTTTTTTCTATTTACAGAAAATATTAACAAAATGATATTAATCTTGTCTGTAACTTGTAGCAAATGTTCTTTCCTGTTTCCATGTGTATCTCTAATTGTGAATACTATAGTTACGTTTTGCTATTTATTTTTCGCCTTAAATATTCTGAAATATGCACATTTTAAGACATAGTTCACAGCTTATGAAAAATAAATTTCTCATGTAATATAAAAAAAATATCTAAAATAATGGCTAGATTCTATCTATTCTATCTTTGTTTGCTTTAGACTCTTCAGTATTGCACAGTGCTTTTCTTTTATAATTTGCTCCATCTCTCATTTGTTTTATGAAACCAAATAAGTGTTATCACATAATTTATAAACTGTTCATATCATACCCCAAATTTAATGGACATTACACTTGCTTGTTATTGATTGTTTTGATGTTGCACCATAATCAATAGGAATGCAACAGTGCGGGTGAGGCACAGTTGCATGTGGAAGTGGAAAACCTTCGGCAACATGTTGCAGAAAAAGATGCACACATTGTAGGTATTGAAGCAGAGTTTGTAAAGTGCACTGCTAGAGCTGAGGATTTAGAGGAGCAGGTCGACACTTGGAGAGAGAAGTATGAAAGGTAAGACCTTATTAAATAATGTTTTTATTTGGAGTATTAATATAACAGCATACTTCTCCCCTAAAACGCATTGGTTGTCTCTTGTTTCGCAGATGTTCATGGGTGTGGTGATTACTTTAAATTTAAGCAACTACTTCCTTGCCTTCTTATATAGTAAAAAACTTCACAGGATCACATGCTAGGCCAATCTGAAAAAACCCTGTTAAAACTTCATTGAAATCTGTCCAGCTGTGTGTGCATATATATATATATATATAGAGAGAGATTATAGGATAATGGAATTGAATACATTAGGAAACAATAGCTAATGAAAGAATTATAAACAATAATTATTTATATTTATTATTTCTTATGCATATCATGTATTGTATGGCTTCAAAATGTTATAAAATATTAAAAAGCAGTAGTCTTAGTGGGGATGATAACTGTTCATAGTTAACTTTTAGTATCATTGCATATTGTGTTTTTATCATCATCATCTCCCTGCCCTTTTCCCGCTTTATGTGGGGTCGGCATAATTAGTTTTCGACTTTCATGTCAATCCATCCATCTTTTTTAGATATCCCTTTACATTCATTTCTAAAACTCTGTCACATGTCATTTTTCCCTCCTCATAACATGTCCATACTATGCTAACTTTTCCACTACCAGTGCTACATTCAGGCTTCCTCTAATATACTTGTTTCGTACCTTACCCATTCATGTTACTCCGCCCATCCATCTCAACATTTGCATTTCTGCCATACGCACTCTTTTTCATCTGTTCCTTTAATAGCCCAACATTCCGATCCATTATGACAGGTCTTATGGTGGTCTTGTAAATTTTCCCCTTTATCTTAAGGGGAATGTGGGTCGCATGTCAAGCCCGTGACCTGTCGCCATTTCATCAATCCCACATTTATTTTGTTGTTTACTGTGTTTTTATCTTTTTTGTATTTTAAGTGTAATCAAATTCAAAGCTAGGCTGTCTTGTACGTAATTAAAACGCAGTTAAAAGTCAAGCCAATATTGTCAGTGAAATGGTAACATGCTTCAACCTACCCATACAGCCAACATACTCTCTTTGTTGTTAATGTGTACAGTGAAAATGATTTAACAATGCTCTATTTAATAGGATATTATTGAATAATTTTATTTAAAGGTCACTCATAATTGTCTTTAATAAATCAAATATACAATAGCCACTGTGGTAGATTTTTACATTTTAATTATGTCATACTAGTATACTGCATGAAATTATGTAAGGAACAAAGATTAGGTTTAACTATTCGAATAATTTAAAAATATTAGTAGAATACCATAATAAGATTTGTGTATTTTAAAATTGAAGGTCATGTAGAATTGGTATACTTGACATTTATCTCTTAAATTTTGCAAGTTCTATGTTCATGGACAATGATATGATGAATATGTAGACCATGTGCATTCATTATTATTAATTTATCAGTAATATCTTATTTCAGACTGTATGATTCACACAAAAGAGTGCAGAAATTGAACCAAGTTTTGGAAGACAAGTTGCTGCAGATGGTTGACAAGATGAAGAGTGAGAAGAGTCAGTTGACAAAAGACATTGCCACACTATCAGTAAGATTAGCTGAGTCTAAGCATAACTACAGCATGCTACAGAAAGAAAATGTGAGTTGTAATATTGTTATAAAATGTATTTATTGTGTTGAGATGTTTTTCCTTTTTTACGGAGGAGAGCAAAAAAGATGATCATCTTATGTTAGATCATTATTTGTACCAATTGAAAAGGGTGCTTGCATGAACCTTTAATGGGGATGAAATAGAAAGGAATTGGACCTTAAATTGTTAAATTTAATTGCATGTTTGACATTTAGCTATTAACTATCATGTTTTATAACATTAATTAACTGAAATTGCTAGCTATATATTTTTTTGCATATGTTTTGCAGGAAAGATACAAGAACGACATGAACTTAGCCATCCAGTTGCTGCAGTGCAAACCAGATAATTTTGTTTCCCAAAAACTAGATAATGTAAGTAGAAACAACTTATAAATAAGATCTTATGTCCAAGAAAAAAGAAAGTTAAATCAATTAATACTTTAAATATACACTACCAATTCTTGTGGCTTGTGAAATGAAATAACTGGGTACTAGATATGTATCTATAGGCAAAGTGGTATTCACATCTGAATTCTTGCAGGGAAGGAAAATTTGCTTCATTTAGTATTATGTATGCACATGTTTAAATACAATATAGTAATTGCTGATATGTATGCAATAATTAAAGATATTTTAAAAGTAATCAGTACATGTTCATCATTCATTTGCAGCTCCCTGTGGACACTCAAGCCAGGGTATCGCAATATGTCATGTCTAAGACATCAAAACCACCCAGTTCTGGCCAATCTAAAACAACCAATGATTTGGATACTTTTGATGCAAGTGAATATGAGTTCAACATATCTGCTTCTCTTATGTCTAAAATACTTGAAGACAGCATTCAAGATACTCTCACGAAACACTGTGATACATGCACATGTACCAAATCACAAAGCAAACCATTCTGTTATAATGAAAGTTACTATACAGTATCAACACAAACACCACTGACTGGTGAAATGAAGAATTCACTGTGCTTAAACTGCAACTCTGAGATAAAGTCTTTGAAATCAAACATAAGCATTAGGAGTGTTTCACCTCATGGCATTAAACTTCTTAATGAAAAGACTAATCTTGCACTTGGAAGCGTGTACATAGTTCCACAATCAAATGGAAATACTGGGACCGAAAATAACAAAAATTTGATAGAAAAACCTGTTGTTATCAATGTTGAAACAACAGAACCTATAAATGATAAAAATGCGTTAGTATGTAACATCGAAAAAGAGGTGATTATGGAAGTAGAGGAAGAATTGAAACAATTAAAGAAACATAATAATATGAACATGGAACCATCGGTGCATCATAAGCTTTGCGACAGAACAAAGACTTCGATTTCCAGCAAGAAAAGTAGTGTTCATAGTACTGGCAATGACGACTTACCACAAGACAAACCTGTTGGTAAAGATGCAAACTTTAATATTGAGATACAAACAGGTGAGACCGGCAGTATGCGAAAAAACTCGCAAAGTTCTATGGGCGGAGTGAGTCGCGCGTCTTCTGTGGCAAAGTCTACAGTGAGCACCCATAAGTCCAACACTCAAGTGGGACCCGGACCAAGATTTTGTCACTTACGCATGCAGGCAGGGTCAAAAAATATATTACTGGATAATGCGGAACCGGATGTGCCACCTGTATTGTATCGGCGTCAAAGTAAGTGTAATGAAAATTCTATTTTCAAAGATTTGAATGATGGACTGGACAATTTTATAGATCTTGTAAAAACTGAGGGTGATTACATACCTGGAGTAAATAGTGACAGTGTTGTAGTTGAAACTACACTTATCGACGTTCATGTGGACAACAATAACAAAGATTCCGATAGTTCTATTAAAACAAATTCTATCAATCCAATTCTGTTGAATGTCTCTTCTTCACCGTTGCAACCTCTAAAAACACATAATTTCTCAAATTGCTCAGAACACAACAACAATAATAATACACAAAGCATCTGCAGTCAACAAAACCAAACCGAAATTGATAATCTGTTGAATGATTTTAATGTAGATAACGCCATACAAAACAACAATGCAGAAACAACAACCGGTAAAAAGTTTAATTTTGTAAATTCCACTGATAATCAAGATATAAAAATATTTAATTTCGATCGTTACGAACAAAATAAAGGTGGTCAGTTTTCGAGACCACTTAAAAAAATTGATATGACTCAACTTCATTCCATTGAAAATACGAAGATATCCAAAGATTACCCGCCGATAGGAAATTTATCAAGTTTCGATAAAAAGGATCTGTCTAGTATTAAACAACAAAAATCGTCGTTGCCAGCTATAGTCAATGTTTATCCCAATCTGACGCAAACACATTTGAAGGTAAACGAAAGTACTAAAGTGTTTACAAACGAACAGAGCACCAGTTCTTTATCTAGTGACGACAGTGCGGCGTTACTGCAAAAACAACAGTTGCTCAGAGTTGCTGAATGGGTCGAGAAAAACTTGGAACAGCAGAACAGTTTTAACGATCCGTTAGAAGACGAATGCACCTTTGGTAATCGTAACCTTAGAAGAGATAGTAAATTGACTAGACTTACTGAGACACTTAACGAACTAGCCCTCAATATGCCTCATCCTGTGAGCAAATTTTCCAAATCGTATTCCAGAGATGCTCACAACAGTTGGATTCATAACAGTACTCATCAAAACACAAACCAAGAGAAAGACACTAAAGTTACTAACTTGAAAGTCGCTGGCAATGTTGTTAAGGAAACTATATTTCCAGTCGAAAGTGGAGATATGACGGTGACTGAAATTAATGTTGCTAGTACAAGCGAAAGCGATGTGGGACACTATAATATGGCAAATGATTTGGCAGGGGCTTTGAAGTCGAAAACTGATAAAGAAATATCACCCGAAGACTTGGCGAGAATGGAATACAATGTGAAGAAGTTTTTGTTAAGCGGCCCGCATTGGGTTAATCCGGCTTCTGTTGGTAGGAGTCGACGCACAAGCAGCAAAACTGAGACTGACGTATAATAACATGTATAAGTTCAGACATTCCATATTAAATTAGATGGACAATTAACTCGCTCGCTAATCGTATAGCCACTATTTATATGAGAGCTTTTATATTTCAGTTTATTGCTAACATTTGAGGCTACGTGTGAAAAGAATATTTGATGTGTAAAATTGTATTCGTTGCTTAAAGAGAGGGTAACTCTTAAAATTTATATCTTGAAATGGACTGAAGTTAGATGTAAGTTCGCTTAAACATTACTATTTAAAGATTATTGCAATAAGGTCAAATTTCCACTTTTGACATAATAGATAATCAGCTATGAAAGCCTTTGTTATCTCATCGCAAAGGTCCATTTTAACAACTCTCAGTATATCCTAATTTGATAAACCATCCAAAAACTGAATAACCTGGAGTATTAATTTGTTGGAATTATTTGCTCTAATAAATTGCTGAATTATTTATTGCATTTTGTGTCAAAAATATTTTTCCGTAATCGACGGGCCTATTATTTCGTGACTATTAATATTAAAAATAATGTGTATAAATGCACATAATTGCTTTTTTATTTATATTTTTATCGAATTTAAATCCTAGTCAAATATGTTGGTATGATTTGTCAATGTCGTAACTTTTGATATACTCGTAAATACATACGTTGGGATAGTTTATGTGCCGAAATGGAACGTTGAATGAAATAATAAGATGGAATGAGTGAGACAGTGTGTAAGAAGACGGATGGCGGTTGTGAAGTAGAAAGAGGTATCTTATCTTAGAAATATCTTGAAACACCGGGAAAATATTAGCACCGTACAAAATATCCTTGTTTGCTTCGTAATCTGTAATGTCGTCCAACGTACTACAATGCGACGCTTACAATACGCTTGCAACGTCAACACCTCTTGTTCTATCCGTTAGTCAAAATAGATCCCGCATGCATCCCAAAAAATTGTGGGCTACGACATTTCAAATGAACTAACACTTTGATTTATGTACCTAATATGTACGTGTTCACAATCTCCCAGCCATCTTCTCTCACTCTCTCTATCTCATTCCCACATATGTGTAAATCTTATTTATCTTTCGACAACAATGTTTATTTACGCAAAACCAAAAGCTGCCATTTGCAAAGATGTTATAGACTTAGTATAGGATCACTATAATTATATATATAAAAACAAAGTATTAGATCGGACAAATATGCATTAAAGTTTCTATTAATGTGATAAATACAAAGTATAAAATTTAGCTTTCACTCGTGTACAAAATTGTTTTAGCACATATTCTATTCAACAGCTATAGATCGGTTAACTAGAGATGGCATCTTCATAGTACTCTCGCTGATGCAATTTTACTATACAGTATGTTAAAAATTAAATGACTGATGGTTATAATATGGTGCATACGTTTGAGGAAATGTGTTACGTATTTAGACTTATTTCATGATGCAGTGCGGCGCCATGTTACGCGCTTGTATTCACAGACATTACACGGGCGCAACGTGTCAATGTGCCCAGCTTTAGTTAACTGACCTATACAATCTAAATAATATATATTAAGATATTTGTCAAATGTATTCCAGTCTTTTAATCATTCCACATAGGTACAGCTAAATACGGAATCCGTCGAATGAGAATTAATACTAAATAATATTTAAAATTAAGTAAGTTATTTACTGCTATGCATTTGGAACTTTACGTGATAGAAGCTGTCATATGTCAATTCAAACTATTTCATTTATTTAAATTATTATTATAATTAAATTTAGCAGATATGGCATTAGGGGGCAAAAAGTGAAGACTCAAAAACGTCCCAACTTGGATGTTTTTCTTTAGCTTACATCACGTGTTTATGCTAAACACTTTTGACTGGTGATTTTGTATGCGAACAACATATTTATAGTATCATTGATTTTTATGTTTTTATTCGAAAAGAAAACGTATGTGAGAGACGGTATTGTAAGAGGAATAAAATAATACATTAATATATAATACTTGTGGTGTGGTTGTGTCTTGTTCTACAAATATACCAGAAACTATACACGTAGTAGCAATTTCAAAATAATGACTGGAGATAATTAAATAAATGTTACAATGACATGCTATGCAAAGCTTTGTTCCAAAATCTGCACGAGGTCTGTATTCCAAAATGATTTCCTGTCCTCGTTGGATTGTAATGAAAAATAATTGAATGAATGTCTATGTTCTGTTGTGTTGAGCATAATATGCCTGCATTGTATGTATGGTGGTAAGTGTTGGGGAAATATTTGGAATATAAGAGAAGTATGCTTGGCGTAAGTACGAGCGCTTGATTTTAAAAAAAAACGTGATATATATATGTTGCAGCTATAACTGAAGAATGATATAAAATGTATAGAGCAAAAGCGCAATAGTAACATGCAGTATGTTTAACTGTTAGAACGTACAAATTTACAAAAGAGATAGGACCATGTAAAATTAACCTAAATGACTAAGGATTGTGCTTTTTGTTATTCATTTTATTTATAAAAGTAAATAATAAAGTACGATGCGGATCGAAAATTGAACCTTAATTTGAATTATAATCTAATTAAAACAATTATTTTCTGTTAATTACTGAAATTAATTTTGAAAGAAGACAATTTACGCGTTTAGTTTCAAAATCGGCTCAACGTTTTTGTACGTTACGAACTTTTTATGATTACGAACGTCTTAAGAAGTCTTTTGAAATGTTACTAATAGATAAAGTCGTGTTAAGTTGCGTAAAGTTGGAATTCTAAACGCGCACTGAGTAACAGATGTAAATCATAGCTTCTGAAAAGCCTGTAGAGGGTCGAACCTAACCCGCAAATATATAAAACCTATCAACCTTAGTCAAGATTTCTAAGGAGGTCCCTTGAGCTAATGTATTTTAAGGAGCCTCAGGCTAAGACGTTTTACTATTTCGCGCTCTGTACACCTTTCAATTTTATTTAACTGTAAATGCATTTTCATATTAATTAAAATACATTTGGTCATCGATTTTTTTTGTTTTTGATTTGAGCGGATTTTGAAACTAATCAGTTCACG
Source organism: Papilio elwesi (assembly GCA_029849275.1). Classification (NCBI taxonomy): domain Eukaryota; kingdom Metazoa; phylum Arthropoda; class Insecta; order Lepidoptera; family Papilionidae; genus Papilio; species Papilio elwesi. The sequence goes on along the minus strand of CM056700.1, from coordinate 6,774,357 downwards.
TATCACGTAACGTTTCCAAACTGTGCTTTGTGCTGCTAAACAAATTAAGTGAGTGTGCAAAATTAAAAGTCCTTTTGAATGGAATATATTTTTAAATAGTCTAGTTAGGTTAATTGAAATGATAGTACGTACGGAATGCAAAGCTAATTTTGGTGTGTATTTATAATGTTAAATTCTTGCACAATTTTATGTCTTCGTGTTAGCGATCGTATCTACAACCGACGTCAGGGGTGTCCAAACTAAGGTTAAGGCCTAAGGAAGGGCGGCTAATACATCGTACATCATACGTTTCTTGCCAAAAATTCAAACATATTGTCGTCGTCATATATAGAAACAAGCTGTACGTAGTCAAACAAATAAATTTACCAATATACAGTTGTTACCCCCATCCCGCGCACGTTTGCCATCCACGCCTTTCGTCCCCCGTCGCCCGCGGATCATGAGAGTAACGAAACGAAAGTAAACGAATTTTCCAAGCTGGGATGCAAATAGGATCTCAACTAGTGTTATAGGAAATGAAGAAAATATTCTAAACTCCTACTTCTAAAACGGTTACGTGTTTGAATACTGGCTAGATGTAGGAACACAAGATGAAATTGACCAATATAAGATCTGTTCTGAAAAAGTACGTTACTTAGCTGCAAGGAAGAGAGCAGAGCTGGCTTCGACAAACCAAAATTAGGGAGTCCTTCGAACGTTAATTTTGTAAGCATACTGTATGAATAATATTGATTATGCAACATGTTTTGTATTGCGTATTGTACGATTGTCTGAAAAAACTGGTCTTCCGAACACCCATTTTTCCCAATTAATTCGGAAAATCAACGTTGTACTTTCCTGTAGATCGACCGGTTTGCTTTGTGTTTTCGTAGAATACCCAATTGTATTGTAAAGATTCCATATCTTTAATAATGAATTTATAATTTGTCAAAGAACCAAGAAGTTTAATTTATGTATGTCACTTCTCATACTCAGATATCGTAGTTACTAGGTAGATAGGTACAATGAGTATTTTTTGTAAAATGTACATCATATTGTATTAAAATTGTGAATCGTGCATAAGCCATAGTCTCGTCGGTGTGATAGTTTAAGATTTACTAATTAAGACGATTGAACTTCAAGGTTTGGACACCTCTGACATGTTATATAAAACATGTTTCATATGATTATTGGTAGTTGAATTGCAAAACAAATTAAGTTTATCACGAACTGGTGATACTATTTTTTTATTTCGTTTGTTATTTAAAGTATAATCAATTGTGACAATATTTTGTGATGTTTATAATGTATTTATAATTTGTCGGTTATCTTGTGTTTAAAAATTGTTAATTTTTGTGTTAGTGATATTTAAGTGATGCTTCTCGACGTGTAAGAGAAAGCTAAAGCTGGCCCTGTGTAATAAAGCTTCGGCGGCGTACATTGTGAACGTGTTTATTTATTAAATACTTACTCGGTGATGTACATTTTACTTTTACTCACCCTCGAGACCACTACCCATAGGCATATATGCAACAGGCAAATTAGGTGGTTAAAATGGTTGGCAATTAATGGACAGAAGAGGGGATAGACAGGAAATAAAATCCGGCTCCTTACTTATCAGACGAAACACTGATACATATATCTACTTCACGTCTGTCTTCTGTGAGGTTGTATTGTATTTCACCGGGCGAGCCGGCCCATTCGTGGAAAAGATGTTTTTGGTTCTGCCACTGTTTGCACTAGCAACATCCATTGCCTTTACAGCGGCAGTCTTATCATATGCCCGCCTGTAGAGTTGATATAGAAGAAGCGAGAGAGATGTGCAAACACTGTCAAATGAAAATCAAATCAATTCAAAATAAGTCAATGGTAAACAAAGTTATAAAGTGCACAGTAGTGAGTTGGCATGCTCAGCGCATGCAATAAAATCTATCATTACTAACAAGGTAGGGCTTATCTCTCATGTACGTTATCCACGACCTTCGCATTTCCAAAATAGCTTTGACTGAGAGGCTATTGTTTGTCCGGCCTTGTGCCGTCGAGCCATTGTTTGGAGCTTCAATATTCGCTTTAATATAAAATATCACCTTGAAAGAATTATAATTTACCACACAATTGTTTATTTTTTATCTCCTGTAGAAGGTACACGAACTTTTATCTGAGTAACTTATACCTGTTGTGATTGTTTGTGCTTTTGTATGTTTGTTTTTGAAACACGGAATCTAGTGAGCATGATAAGTGGTTGGTTGGTCATATTTTCTTCGATTGAAGATATGGAGTATACGTGCCGACGAGCATGCGTGAGAAGATATGTATGTATGTAGATGAAGTGTACCGGGATCGCGTCAAATGGAAATCAGTGACCTCTGCCAAACCCTCTGACTTACAGGTGTAAGCGCATATTTTATTAATAACCTAACCTAAATATTTTTATTTCGATATCATTGTCGGATCATCAATAATGGATAACAACATATGATTATTTTTGTTCACCTTTTATGGACAAACTAGGTTTATCTCCGACTATATTTTATTCTTAATCATAAAGCCTTTACGGTTTTAAGAGCTTATACTGATCTTAAGAAATCTTAAGAAAGTGATTCACGCCATCCATCGCGAATATTTTCAAATATTGCACGGTGAGCGCAAAGTTATGTCGCTCGTTGCAATCCCGCCTGTAATCTTTTCTCGCTTCTTCCCCCCACAATCATAAATAGAACAACCATAAGTTGTCTGTTAGATGGATGGATTAGTAATTGAAAAAAAAATCTGTAGAGCGGTAGAGCTAGACAAGGAATGGGCGCGGCTCGACAGGGTAATACCACGAGCTCAGAGAATAGCGACTTGAAGCAAATTTATTTTATACTTCCGCGTTTCGTCTTATGAGTAAGAACCTATCCCATATTCTGTATCACATAGAGCTGACACTTCATCTGTTTGTTGCTAATATAAGCGTAGTGATCGTCATTTACCACGAGGTCAACTGCTAATACTTTTGGCTTCCTTCTAATATAACAAAAAAATAATTCAAGTTGTTTTAATTTCATTTGTTTATTATATTTATTCCGCTCGTAATATGAATTTGTTTGTGGTATAAATATAGTAATAAAACTTATATTTCTTACAGTTTAAAACGTGCTAATCAAAAGCTACGACTGCAATGCGAGGATCCATATGGAAGTGTTTTCATGGTTACCCTAGCTGAGAGTGAATGACCATGAAATTAGAATCACGCGACAGGTGGCCAGCCCTTGATACCGGCAATTATTTGATCCTGCCACGCTCCGATGACATCAGCGAGCTATCCCGTCAAACAATTACATTTCGTTTAGTATGTTCTCCATGATGCTATGTAGCTAATTCGATAAGAGCTAGGTATTATGCCATTGTAGGATGATTAATGTAAGAATAATATTAATGTGCGCTCGCATCCGTAACTCTGGATTGGCGGAGATCGCAAATTTCCATTTGGCGCGATCCTGACACACCTTTCTCGCTTCTACAACCATACATCTACGTATAAATGCTCTTCAGTTACAGGTAGAGCTTGAGTTCAAGAGAGGTTTCACAGTGGTAGTAACAACAACATATGTTCCACGGATGGGTCGGCTCGACCGGTGAAATACTACGACCTCACAGAAAACAGGCGTGAACTAGAAGTACTTTGCGTTTCGTCTGATGAGTGAGGTGCCAGATGCCTAATTTGAGTCCTCTTCCCCTTATAAGGATAGGATGGAAACGTGAAAAGGATTGGACGGAGAGGGGGTTAACTGCGAAAAGGAAACATCCTTTTTCCTGTCCTCCCTCGTCTGTATTAAAGGTAAGTAACGCATTTGCAACACATTGGCTTGGTGCGGATGTCTATGGGTAGCGTTCACTTATGCCACCTTATTCCATAAAAAGAAGCTACTTATATCACCCTTTTTAGTAAGCTATTAATCTGATCGATATAAGTTCTCCTAGGGCGTCCCCTACCAACTCTAACTTTTGCAACATTTTTTTACGTTATTCTCTCTTCCTTCACTTTTTTAACATTAAGGTAAGAATTTGCTACCATTATCTCTGTTTATATTTACTTGATATTATTAAAACCAATTTAATTTTAATCTTTTGTTACACGGTGTCAGTGTAATGGCTCTAAATTCTTGTTGGAAGGTGATGTTTTACATTACTTTTTATTATGTTCGGTGTTGGTTTTAACGCGGTCAGTAAGAATTTAATCAATAAGCGGCCTGTATTTGGGTAAGCACCGAAAAAAAGGTACTTACGTACGTCTGTGTTGTAGACGTTTTTTTTGATTGTCCGCAAGATTTCATAGCATTTGTGCTGTTTTTTAATGGATTTTATGAAGTCGCCAATTGGTAGTGGTTAAGGTAGCTGCACTTTTGGGTCCCGGATGTTCCACCTGGAGGTATGTAACATTGTTGCGTGCAAGATTTTTACTTGATCAAACATTTTGAAGGTGGTTAATTTTTGGACAAGCTTACGTCATGTTGTTAGACATATACACAGATGTTAATCGATAGATCGCGACGGAATACTTCATTTTTTAATTACCTCACCAGTGCATGGATTACTTAAAGGCGATGAGTAAAATTTAATCTATCACCGTTCATTTACGGCAAGTTTATTTTGAATGAATTGAAGAAAAAAACATGGCGCATAATTATTACTTTTGTTGGGAACAACTTGACCGTCCGAGTGCAACTTGGTCAAGTGAATAAAATAAAAATTTCACGGAAACTCAATCGAATCTTAATCGAGCTTTTAATGATCGGTCGCTTAGTTTGATTCGAAATCAACTCTGGCATTAGACAGGGTCTACTTCGTTTGTTTAACTGTAGGTAGGTTAATATTGATACCAATCGTAGTGACGATTGGTATAAATATTAACCTAAAGTGTTAGATGCACTGTGCTAGGCTTATGGTCGCTTACTTACTATGATTTCTGATCAATGGGTAATCTGGGTGGATGTGTCTCGTTCTTTAAATTTAAAAGAGAAATAATAATGCATAGATATGTAGTTTCTGATAGAGTGTAGTTTCTGATATTGGACAGTATCTTTAGCTTCAGGACAGTTTATGGCAAAACACAAAATTCGTTTGGTTGAAAAAACACGTGTAAGTAGGACCAATGAATTCTAAATTTGGATTGATCATATTGCTGGTAGTTTGAAAATGCTACGTAGAATAGTGATAAACAGTCAGACGAAAATAACTTTTTGACGAAAAAGAACGAAGATAAGAAAGATTTGATTGTTCCAGATAAACTCAAAAACTAACCGATTTTAAAATTACTTTCATCTATAGAAAGCTCTTCTATTAATGAATAAGCTAAGCTATTTTTTTATTTGTGTATCTGGATCCGAGCGAAGCTGGGGTAGATTGCTAGTATTTTTTATAGTCTTAAATCCGTTAGATATGAATCATTAAATTAAATTGTCGAGTTTGTGAGCTTAAATAAACAGTTCATTTATATGTGAGGTGTTTTTATTGTGCGTAATATTTACACTTGTTCTCGGAAAATTCAATGGTATAACATGCCGTTTCCGTGACAATCGTATGTAACATGTGTATGTATTTAACACACATGTTGTCATATCAAACATATGTAGGGTTTTAGTAAATTTCTTTCTCACGGTCGACGCGTAGCAACAATGCAAGGAATATAATATATAAAATTATATTATGCACCGTTACTCCGATAACTGTCTGGTTTGGTAGAATTAGTTAAGATCGTCGAAAACGTGTCGGGACATAACATTCTTCGGTACGGATTAGTAGCACTTTCAATAAAGTGCATCCGTTAGCGAATGTTAGCGGTCGACACGCACGCTCTCGGTAACGTTTTTACGACCTTATAACTATTATGTCCGTTCGAAAACTGTAACAACTATAACATATCGACTATCGTCTAACGAACGAAACATTTAAACTATTCACGGCCATGAAATTCTTATTATGTCAGAATGTTGTGTAAAAACAGTAACGTTGATGATTATTGAGAGATGAGGCAGTAAAGTAAAAGTTAAATATGATTAAAACGTGATTGGTGACGAATAATTGTAACTTGCATGGATTAAGGAAATAGCTGGTGAGACCCTATACCTGGACAAAAATTCATTGTCATTCATTATTTACTGGCAGTGGCCCGCGGCCTCGCACGCGCTTTTTTTCTTATTTTCTTCTTTGAATTTTTGTAAGCTGACAATAAACTGTCAAGAAGTTGTTATTGTCATGTCATACTATGGCAACTGATAATATAGCTTACATGCTATTTTCCGTCTATGTCCACCTTTGTCCATTAAACGTTGACAACGCATACGTGACTCATTTCTTTGTTGCGGAATCCTATGGGTCGCTGTCTTTTAATATCAGATGACCCGCTTGCTTGTTTGTCGCCTGGTTCCATTAAAAAATATCTTTTCGGCATAAAAAGTACGCTATGTCAATCTCTATACCCTTGAAAATATTTGTACAAAATTTATTATGATCGGTTTAGTAGTTTACGCATGAAAGTTTAACAAACAAAGAAACAAACAAAATCGCATTCGCATTCAAAATATTATATTATACTATAATGACGCGCTCCGTCTTCGCACGGGTAGCATTTATTATTTTGACCCGATCGCTACCAAACTTCACAGAAATAGTAGGCCAATATACGTTTCCTGATAATTTCATAGAAATCGGTCGTGTCGTTGCGGAGTCTATACATACACACATTCTATATTTATATAGATAGTTAGGATTAGGATACTACTCAAATACTCGGTTCGGTTGTGTTTAATATTATGCCGCTTGGGTTCGACACATATAATTCTGGGTAACGCATAGCTGTCAGGGATATTTTTGATTACTTAAGATGTAGCTAATGGTTAGCTAACCAGTGTACGTATGAACTAGTACAAATACTTAATGTCAATCAAAACATACACTGCGATACACTTCTAGGCACGTGCATACATCCCGACCTTGGAAATGTTCTGAAATGTCATCAACCTACCGCAACGGTTTATGCGTGCTAGGTTACTGTCAGTGCTACAATGACTTGTAGTACAATCGTGTTAAGATTAGGAGCCTGCTACGTGTTTTATGTGTGTATGATGACGTCACTTAAGCGTGTGAACAGTTACGCTATTATTTACGCTACGTAGCATAATGTTAAATGATGTTTATATCGCAACGAGTTGGAATTTAAAAAAATTCGGAAGTCATTTATGCCATGTTCACACCAAACATTATATCAGCTGCGGACTGTGAGCCACAGTTTGAACGTGGATTTATGTAACTGCATTTATGTTCGTCGATTACGCGTAATAGCGTAGCGTCGGTTCTGTTTGAACGAAAATTAAATATGAATAGAAAAAACCTAAACTACGATACACTCGCTCACAGAACAACCCCTTATCCGATAAGCCTGACTAAAATTACTATCGTCCTTACATCGAAGATAAAAGATCACAGATGGCTGGGATATTAATTTAAATAAATTTTGTTGCTAAGAACCCAAACTTTGATGATGATATAGCATGATAATATAAAAATATTGATAACTGTTTGGCATATCCTAGTAATAAAGCGTCCAAAGGTTTCACTAATGAAGCGCTTTAGTACATTTTGACAAGCACAAGTGATATACGATATCCATTGTAAGTCATTTGTCATTGCTTATTAAGTTTACGACAAAAATCAACAACTTTTAACACTCAGAACAAACATTATGTAAATATAACATATTTTGTTAAATTGATAAATGGCAAAGAACAAGTTGACTTTTTCCTTTCTATTTCCCAATAGCGCGGACAAAGTAAATTCACTGACTGTAGAGCATATTCCTAATTTGTGTTCCAAATTCGAAAATTGTAATTTTTGCTATAATATAATATTTTAGCGTGAAACTGAAACAAGTTTAATTATTAAAAAACAAGCAAGGCATTCGTACATAAAGACAATATTGACTACTTTATTTCGCCAAATTTGGTTAAATTTAGAAAAGTACTTCTAAAAAGAACGAAGATAAGAAAGATTTGATTGTTCCAGATAAACTCAAAAACTAACCGATTTTAAAATTACTTTCATCTATAGAAAGCTCTTCTATTAATGAATAAGCTAAGCTATTTTTTTATTTGTGTATCTGGATCCGAGCGAAGCTGGGGTAGATTGCTAGTATTTTTTATAGTCTTAAATCCGTTAGATATGAATCATTAAATTAAATTGTCGAGTTTGTGAGCTTAAATAAACAGTTCATTTATATGTGAGGTGTTTTTATTGTGCGTAATATTTACACTTGTTCTCGGAAAATTCAATGGTATAACATGCCGTTTCCGTGACAATCGTATGTAACATGTGTATGTATTTAACACACATGTTGTCATGTCAAACATATGTAGGGTTTTAGTAAATTTCTTTCTCACGGTCGACGCGTAGCAACAATGCAAGGAATATAATATATAAAATTATATTATGCACCGTTACTCCGATAACTGTCTGGTTTGGTAGAATTAGTTAAGATCGTCGAAAACGTGTCGGGACATAACATTCTTCGGTACGGATTAGTAGCACTTTCAATAAAGTGCATCCGTTAGCGAATGTTAGCGGTCGACACGCACGCTCTCGGTAACGTTTTTACGACCTTATAACTATTATGTCCGTTCGAAAACTGTAACAACTATAACATATCGACTATCGTCTAACGAACGAAACATTTAAACTATTCACGGCCATGAAATTCTTATTATGTCAGAATGTTGTGTAAAAACAGTAACGTTGATGATTATTGAGAGATGAGGCAGTAAAGTAAAAGTTAAATATGATTAAAACGTGATTGGTGACGAATAATTGTAACTTGCATGGATTAAGGAAATAGCTGGTGAGACCCTATACCTGGACAAAAATTCATTGTCATTCATTATTTACTGGCAGTGGCCCGCGGCCTCGCACGCGCTTTTTTTCTTATTTTCTTCTTTGAATTTTTGTAAGCTGACAATAAACTGTCAAGAAGTTGTTATTGTCATGTCATACTATGGCAACTGATAATATAGCTTACATGCTATTTTCCGTCTATGTCCACCTTTGTCCATTAAACGTTGACAACGCATACGTGACTCATTTCTTTGTTGCGGAATCCTATGGGTCGCTGTCTTTTAATATCAGATGACCCGCTTGCTTGTTTGTCGCCTGGTTCCATTAAAAAATATCTTTTCGGCATAAAAAGTACGCTATGTCAATCTCTATACCCTTGAAAATATTTGTACAAAATTTATTATGATCGGTTTAGTAGTTTACGCATGAAAGTTTAACAAACAAAATCGCATTCGCATTCAAAATATTATATTATACTATAATGACGCGCTCCGTCTTCGCACGGGTAGCATTTATTATTTTGACCCGATCGCTACCAAACTTCACAGAAATAGTAGGCCAATATACGTTTCCTGATAATTTCATAGAAATCGGTCGTGTCGTTGCGGAGTCTATACATACACACATTCTATATTTATATAGATAGTTAGGATTAGGATACTACTCAAATACTCGGTTCGGTTGTGTTTAATATTATGCCGCTTGGGTTCGACACATATAATTCTGGGTAACGCATAGCTGTCAGGGATATTTTTGATTACTTAAGATGTAGCTAATGGTTAGCTAACCAGTGTACGTATGAACTAGTACAAATACTTAATGTCAATCAAAACATACACTGCGATACACTTCTAGGCACGTGCATACATCCCGACCTTGGAAATGTTCTGAAATGTCATCAACCTACCGCAACGGTTTATGCGTGCTAGGTTACTGTCAGTGCTACAATGACTTGTAGTACAATCGTGTTAAGATTAGGAGCCTGCTACGTGTTTTATGTGTGTATGATGACGTCACTTAAGCGTGTGAACAGTTACGCTATTATTTACGCTACGTAGCATAATGTTAAATGATGTTTATATCGCAACGAGTTGGAATTTAAAAAAATTCGGAAGTCATTTATGCCATGTTCACACCAAACATTATATCAGCTGCGGACTGTGAGCCACAGTTTGAACGTGGATTTATGTAACTGCATTTATGTTCGTCGATTACGCGTAATAGCGTAGCGTCGGTTCTGTTTGAACGAAAATTAAATATGAATAGAAAAAACCTAAACTACGATACACTCGCTCACAGAACAACCCCTTATCCGATAAGCCTGACTAAAATTACTATCGTCCTTACATCGAAGATAAAAGATCACAGATGGCTGGGATATTAATTTAAATAAATTTTGTTGCTAAGAACCCAAACTTTGATGATGATATAGCATGATAATATAAAAATATTGATAACTGTTTGGCATATCCTAGTAATAAAGCGTCCAAAGGTTTCACTAATGAAGCGCTTTAGTACATTTTGACAAGCACAAGTGATATACGATATCCATTGTAAGTCATTTGTCATTGCTTATTAAGTTTACGACAAAAATCAACAACTTTTAACACTTAGAACAAACATTATGTAAATATAACATATTTTGTTAAATTGATAAATGGCAAAGAACAAGTTGACTTTTTCCTTTCTATTTCCCAATAGCGCGGACAAAGTAAATTCACTGACTGTAGAGCATATTCCTAATTTGTGTTCCAAATTCGAAAATTGTAATTTTTGCTATAATATAATATTTTAGCGTGAAACTGAAACAAGTTTAATTATTAAAAAACAAGCAAGGCATTCGTACATAAAGACAATATTGACTACTTTATTTCGCCAAATTTGGTTAAATTTAGAAAAGTACTTCTAAGTACAGGATAAAAACAGCTCTTAACCTAAAAACCCGGTTGGCCGTTATTATGAATAGATTTAGTAATTGTATTGAAAGGTTTGTCCGTGGTAAAGTGTGAAATACGCGGAGAAAGCTTTCACACGGCGCCATCGTAAATACTGTACGTGAATTGTCGTCGGCGGTCAAATGCAACCCAGTTTGGCTTAGGCCAGGTCAATCAAATTGCCCTGGTGTGGTGTATGACGCTATGATCTACATTTAAAGTGGTGAAATATTATATTTTAAGTAATAAATGTAGCTCCTTGTGTTGTAACGTATTTTCGATTTAAAAATTACAGATATTTATTCGCTCGTCTCCAAATGTATGTATCTGCTACTGTAGTAGCTTATACAGTTAGTGACAGTAGACCCTATCTACACTATTTTTTTATAGAAAAATTTGATTGTTTGTTTGTTCTGAATAAACTCAAAACCTATGGAACTAATTAATAATTCTTTCACTAATAGAAAGCTCTTCTATCGGCGAGTTATATAGGCTATTGTTTTTGTCTCTTTTTGTCTTCCTTTTTACTCAAGAACGGGTGGCAAGTAATATATTTTGTATAAGAGTGAATACGAAGCGGCGTAATTTTAGTTTGCAAAATTATTAGAACAACGACTATGTATTTCACCTGATATTAAGTAATGACCGGTTAAAAGGGATTAGAAAGACCTCCTACAATCTTCCAGTACGAAGTTAAAACATAATTGTGGTCTAAGAAACGGCATAAGAAATGTATGCCCTCATCTGTTACGTTACATTTTAACAGTGACCCAGATCTAGCTCGGCCCACTTGTAATATATCAATGTACACATTATTTGACATATAATCTAGGCCCTGATCAAATAAAAGATGAGAGCGTTTTGTACACCGTATCTTATACAATATGCACATATGATTTTAATTGAATATTTTATTTTGTGATAACATTAGTCATGAGTAAATACTTTTTGCAGTTTTACGAATAAAAAGAAATGTCAACGGAGGTTAGACGTCAAAAAATGACAATTAACATTTTTCGTCCATGTCTTGCATATAAACAAATAACAGGTTTTTTATATTTTTTAATTCGATATTTCTTGTAAATTTCACTGACTGCAATACAGGAAAAATTTTATGTAAAAATGTGCTGAGGTGAAAATTCATTCTATAAATAGGTTTAACATATTGAACGTTTATTTTATGTTTATTTTTCTGAATTAAAATTAAAGTAAGTATTTGTACTTCAGTTTTGTGTTAAATGTATTGTATAGTAATAATACAAGTAGATCAGCATGCAAAAAGCTATAGTTGATTAAATAACAACACACAGCTACACTCCGGGAAACAGGCTGTGTAGACTTTTACATTTCGTGAGCAGGATTTGGGGGGAAGTATGGGCGGGGGGGGGAGGCAGAGGGGAGGTTACTCCCTCTCCCCTGACACAACTCCAAATACAATATCAAATTTGGTCCCGAAATATAAATAAATATATATAAAAATGGAATGCCAACTCACTTTTCAAAATTGATCAAGTTCTGTCGGTAAGAAGAAGGCCACACATTGGAACGGACACACATACATGCCCTCGAAAAACATAACCGTCCCGCCAGTCTGGCAAAAATATGAGCTATCACGATACGTCAAATTGTCAATGATTCGTTAAGTTGACAATTTGGTTTTAAAATATGCCTAGTCCGATCATAAACTAACAAAGTTCACAATCTATCGGTGACACATGGATACAATTGTAGCTGCTCAATAACTAGTCGGTTGGAAATAGCTCGCAGTAAAAACTAGCTCTATCGTTAGGACCGGCGATGTGAAGGCGCGTGTGTTATACACCCACACATGCTACTAAGGTATGAGATAATAAAGCCTGGAATCGTATTTGTCTCACCACTAACACAATGCTTGCTTGTATAGAGAAGAAATTATTCAGGAATTTCCAAGTTTAGACATTACACTACATCTCCTGTTGCACCAGACTAATATCGACTTATAAAAAGAATAGTTAATAGTTTAAAAAATGTTATGAAATATTTACGGTAATTTGTCCGACATGGTGTGCAACGAAGGAGGTATAATCATTGTTATGCTTGTTCCTATCCTGTTGGAGATACCAAGGTAGTTCCTATCGCGCAAATATAATTTTAATTTTGTAAAATAGTTTTTTTTAATCAAAAAAAGCTCTCCGAAACGAATCCTAAATTCGTTCGTTAGGTAGTTCGTTTCGACCAACCGTAGGAAACGCAAGCGCACAAAGGTCGGTCCCCTGCTGTCTCTCTCTCAACTCTCTTCAAACTTAAAAAGCTTCTTAACTGGAGCTTCACGTATTATCTTTTACGATATTTAAGTGAAAGTGAGTTCATTATGGCTCATTGATTACTATAATCATTTTCTAGTGGTGAAGGAGATTTGCAAATATGGTGCATGTAACAAATGCTTGCGTGACGAAGTAAGCGTGGAGGTGGACAAGCAGGAGGCGTGGCGGCGGCAGTGCGGTTGCGTACGCACGAGCGACAAGCTGCGCCGCATCATAGAGCAGTTCCCGTGCGCGCCGCCGCCCTCGCCCGCAGACAAGGCCACCACGCAATTTGTAACTCAAACATTTATTTCTTATTATAAAATGCGACAAACGAGCAAGCGGATGTTACGTGGCCCATTAACATCCGCAACTATATGGTAGAAATGGAAAAGAGGGAGAAGAGAAAGAGATTTTAACTTACCGGTTCAATCATCATACGAAACTCGGTGGCATATGTATGGCTACTGCAGCCTTTACTCTGAGAGGTCATGGTACGACGACAGTCGAGCTGGTCCATTTTTCCAATAGTTTTGTAATGATATTGCTTTGCTTAATCTAAGCTTTCTCGGCTGTGTTAGTAAAGTAATGGAGAAATCAGTAGGCTTACAATGCACAAAAATGAATTGTTAATTAAAATATACAGTTTAATTTTCATTTTATATGATTAATCGTTAAAATTCATGTTTTTGAGTATACCACTTCTCTACTATTCATACTGGGGTAAGAGAGCAGCAGTACACTTAAAAAGATATCAACACGGAAACGTAGGTTTGCCAAGAAGAAAGCCAATAGAATATCTACGTCTTGATATAAAACTAACAACAATGTGTTGTATTTTTCTTTCATTGAGGTTTTTTTTCTGTGACTATTCTTGGGGGCTCATTACGAAATTGAGATTTAGTGCAATTGAGAATCTGCCACCTCGCAAACTGTTCAGTTAGTATGTACCTCTGTCCATATATAATTAAGTGGTCATGACATTAAAACTCTTCTCTCTTATCTAAACACATGGCTCGGGAAACAAAATCCAACGAATAGGTTAAATAGACCTGTCAGGTGAATTGTGTTGTATTATGTTGAAATTAAAAAGTATTTCAAATATGACTCCTACGTTAAATCACCAAATTCTAGCATAATGCCGGCACATGCATTTCCGCTTTCTGCACCGTTCACCAAAACTCGTTCCCCACCGGCGGCGAGCTGTGCGCTGACGACGCAATTGAAGCTGCCATGGTGAAGGATAAAGAAATAGAGCCAGTAAGTATTTATGCTATCCATCTATACTTATTTGTAAAAAGCGATGTGTGTGTATGTATGTATGTACATACGTTCCCTATAAACTAAAATATTTTGGAATTTATGAATTTTAACGTAAAAATCTTTGTTTACAAAAATCACAACTTGCTGTGGGCTTTAAAAAGGTATAGTGGTGTTAACATGTACAGTTAATAATAATAGAATAAATTGTTTCAGAGGAACATGTTTGTTTTTCGGAAACTGTAGCTTGATTACTAATTTTAATAAATATGAATTAGAAAAAAAACTTTGAATTACCATCCCACACCTAAATTATTATCTAACAAGTATGAGTCTTTTTCTGACAAGTGAAAAGTAGGCAAGAACTGTAAAGTCGTGACGTAAGATAGGATCAGGGACGATCGTGACGCGGCCCGCTTTAACTTCCCAGAGGACGCGGCGACTTTAAAAATACAACCTCATTTCGATATTATCTAATCTTTGTAATACTGGCATAAAACCTTGACCTCTGCGCTATGAACATTTTTATACCAATGTCTTTAACCCGAAATACATTACAAAAATTTATTATTAAAAAAAACAAGGTCTCCTTGTTTCTTACACTCGCCTTCATATTACGTATGTATTATGTAATTCTATCTTATAAATGCGAATGTAAGTTTGTTTGGTACGCCTTCACGCTTTGGCGACTCAAATGATCATCCTGAGGTATTGCACACACATTGTCAGGGGTACAGGGCATAGGGTATACTTGAATTAAAGATATCGACGCTAGTTACTAATTTAACAAATGCAAAGTTTAAATTAAATTATTTCTATTACCCAATATTATTGTAACATTGTTGTTGTTCAACATGTTATAATTATTCTAGAAGCGGATACCGGATATAAAAGCGGATAGTCCGAAGGCTTCCGTGTTAATTTAATCTGATTAAATATAATTTGTTACAATTAGTTAAATAATTTAATATCGCGATTACTTACAAAATTAGACCTTGTACAAAGAAGTTAAGTTGCCAGTTGTAGCGTTCTCTAATGCTCAATTAACTTTAAGATAAAATCTCTGTGGGTCAAAGCCGAGTATTCTATTTTCAAGTTCCGCGGTTTAATTATCTCATTCTGAGTACAACGTTAAACTCTTAAGGAAAGCCACATATTATCACATACTGCGCATTAAACATATGTACTTTCTTGTCACCTAAATAATATAAGAAAACTCGGTATCCGTTAAGATCTGATTGCTCACAAGAATTATTAAATTATAGATTTATTTCCTTATTATTTTGTTAGATATCCAAGTTTTTTTAAAACGATTACTTATGTGCGTGGAGGAGTGCAGGCGGCCGTTTGGCGTGGTGACAGACATCGTGCAGTTGCTGCAGCTCTCGGTGACGGCCACGGCACTCGCCCTCTACTACCTCATCTACTGCTACATGCAACTGATCTACTACACGCTGCGCTCTGCGCTGTACTTTCATAATGCTGACGGGTAAGTTCATCCTCTAGTACCTCATCTACTGCTACATGAAGGTGGTAAAAATTATGTGTCCATTACACGGTAACTAGATATGGATGGAAGGAGGAGACAAGCACGCAAGCAACGGTGCACGTGATGTTAAGTGACTAGTGGCTTGCTTTATGTAACAGGAGGTGTAGATGAAGGGTAAAGGAATGTAGGGGGTATCTTTTTGGGGGTAATTTTTAACCTCTGTGCTATAAACACACTCGAAAATTTGCGCATTATATAAAAATACCTGATGTATTTGCATTTTTTTATAATACTATGGTATTATAAAATGCAAAACTGTAATTAAGATGTAAATGTAAATATGATAATACTTTTCGAAGGTTCTTGGGTTTCAAAGGTTTCATTTGATTTTGCTTTTCGACGTGTTCGCCGCATCGATAATTAGTATCAGTATTGTTACTCACCTGTTTCCATTGTTCTACGTCAATATATCTCAGGCCAATGAAGATAACGATCGGCGTTGTGACGCTGACGTCGCTTATCGTCGGCTTCAACCTGCTGGTGCGCCTCGAGCGACTCTTTTTCATTTTTAATTGAATGACACGCGCTTGTATTAGATATGAGAAAATTTAACAATGTCTTTGATGTTTTGTTGATATTTTAAAATAAAAGTTTCTAATAGATACAAATCTCTTAATTCATACAATTTGATGCGATTTGTATGTAATGTTTTGTTAGAATAGACTCGTGTAGGATATAGGGTCCCGATTTATGAACGGAATGTATGAATCCTGGATTCAACTGTCGTCTGAACTAAATTATTTGTTCAATGTTGTTGGAAAACGCTAAATATATGTTTCGTAAAAAGCTGATCGCATGGCCTCTCCCAGCGACCTAGTCGATTGTCTTTTTTATAGTAAATTGTAAAGGCACAACTTCATATTTCTATAAATATTTAATCGAAGTTATTGGTGTAAATTATTAGGGTAATCTACGGTATGCTTTCGAATTATATCACAGTAAACACGAGACAAAAGAGATTCAGCCGTAGCTGTGATTCGAATTGACCTGACGATTCAGGTGAATTGAACTTGTATTTATAAAATTGATCTACTTTTGATGACTTACTAAGACAGTAAGTAGGTAGGTAGTACGAGAAATTTGGAATAATCAATTTATAAAATAATAGTTTTTAGCTATTTTAAGCATTAAAGTAAATGGAAGAAAAGAAAAGAAAGGAGATAAAAGAGTTTTAAATCTCTTAACTAACCTACAGTCACTTGAAATAGACAAAAATTTGATACAAAATATATAAGAATTGGAAACTCTCAGTTGATAATGACCTTTAGCTTGAAATAAAATACAGATTAAAAATAACTCGTAAAATTATTATTGTCTAAATCTTATTTTTTAAATTGTTCTAAATTTTGACTCTAAACTTTAATCACATTTAGAGTCGATAAAAAAATAGGTTACCGAAACAGAATGAGCATGCACGGACAAAGTGATTATATTCGTAATATTCTATCGACATGTTTTTTATACATTTACTGATTTACCTAACTAAATATATATAGGTAAAGTAAAATTAAAAAGTTCATAGTTTCACGTGCTCACAATAAAACTGAGGCAAAACCAACTATCAACAAATTAAAGGCTATATATATATTTTTTATTCAGTCGTTGGGTTGGTAAAGTGGCGATCTTTTAGGAAGGCGTCAAAGCCTCATTCGAGCATTGATATCAGCGACGTTCGCGAGGAAGGTACGGAGGCTGTAGTCACTTCGGTTACTATTTCCCAGCCGACCGTCCAAGGCGACGCGCGTTTATTCGCGCCTGTACTACAATTTTACACGCAAAATAATCTGGACTTTACCCGAGTATATGTATAAAGTGAGCTTAAATATAAAAGGGGCATTTTCACTGTAGTGTAGTGCATAATTAAATGACAATTGCTGGACAAGTGCCGACCAGTTGTGCATCGGTTAGTGAAAAATGGTGCTAAATGCAAGGTAAGTGGAGTGTGGAAACACTTATTTTTCGAACGCCCGCTTAGCTTAACGCAAAAACCTAAACAATCATACGTTTCTTTTCTTATTTATTTCTAATTTCCTTTTATACTTAATACACTGTCAGCGACTAGATACGAAATATCAATTCCTTGAGATTACCTTCAACGAAACAAACCTTTAAAGGCGCACAACTATATTTCAGCCTACTTTATAAATATTTTAACAAAAACCATTCGTTTATCAAAAATATTAAGGAACTTTGAAAATTTTGATTTTAACATTTAAATTAAAACCAAGTGAACAACTTTACTGAAATATATTTACTTATTTTTAAAAGTAACTTAAACAAACATACATACGTAGCTTGGTGCTAATAGAGGCGTGTCTTAATGCGCTGCATTATTACATATCCAATATCTTGGTATACTTTTCTGCGTTATTTAAAATATGACCAATAAGGTTAAGTTCCTATGCTAGTTATATTAGTGTTTGTGTGTTTGTATTCTTAATAAGCGGATTAACAATAACGTACGTGTATAGAAATCGTTAATAATAAAAATTACGATGTTTAATACTTTGATTATTGATTTAATTATTGAATCTTGTAGCCGGGTGATTAGAATTATGGTAAGGCTTTTAGATTCGATTGTTTGCCGAGATAAAATTTAAAAGTTAATAATAATTTAATATATAATGTTGGAATTTTTCTAAAGCAACAAATAATATTTGTTCACTGACTTCAAAATGGAGGTGGTTATCAATTTGTCTGTATGTTTTTTTAATGCTTGTTACGTCAGAACTCCGCTCCTGGGGGACCGTTTTCGATGATTCTTTTTTTTTCGAAAGTTAGTGCTTGTCGATTGATCCCATCTGTCAAGATCCGACCGTAGTTTTTCAGTTATTCTTAATAATGCATAATATGAAAAAGTTGAGTTTTTCTTTTTTGGCTAACGTAGGCTAAACTATAGGACTTACATTAAAATTATGTGCGAAATAATTGTGGCTCTTTAAATAAACTAAATAAAAGTCTACGATGATATATATCTATCTTCTATCACAATAACCACTTTTTTCTTAGGACACATTAATTAATACGCCACTTACAACGCTATTATTCGTGTTCGGTATGAATCCTTATCCATTTAAATAGGTTAATTATTAAGAGAATTTAATGTAGATTATAATTGCCCTTTCGACTATATCATTCTGACCAATAGTTTAGAAGATGTCAAAAGTGATTTCAAAAATCGCGCAGCAGACGGCCGGTTTTAGCAATGTGTTTATTACTATGTACTTTTGTTTCTTATCTTTCTTGGATTGGAAGTTAGTTGTTACAATGTATATAAATATAGATTTAATCAAGATCTAACCACTTGTTTTCGAGTTATTCTTAATAAAACGTATTTAACTGACTTTACATTGACGACGTTGTATTAGGACAATACGGTGGCACGTTGCTCCTCCGACTCGTTAGATAAACGATCCTGTACGAAGTCAAGACCGTGATTACGTTTTTTTCTTAATTTTCTCTGTTCAGAACTTTTTTGCGTTGTTCACGCGTCTGTTTTGTGGCCCTGGAAGTAGATTTCCTAATTTTAAATTAACCATTGGTATACATTATGTCTAACTCAATCCATGTTCTGTCGTAAGCGGCTACCCTCAGACATATCGCCATAAAATTTGGGACAGGTCAGTTTTACTAAGTACCAGGTAGGCCCCATAGCCTGTGTGTGTCCAGTAACTAAACAGTTCATAGTCGAGTCGAGTTTTATTTCTCCTATACGCCCATAAACAGTTTCTCTTTAAAAATGCTTGAGTTCACATCAGGTCGCACTGTGGTTTAAGACTAGTTATTCTAATTAAAAAGAAACGGTTTAAAGTGCAGCGATTTAGTTACTGATTTCAAGGTGTGAAGTACCAACTTTAAATCGTCTGTACTAGTTCTATGACCCCGCTACGCTTCGGTAGAATAAACTCCGTCAATTGTTATTGACCACTCTACAAATACATAAATTTTTAGATTCGACTATCGAAGACGCCTTTTGTTCAGGTACTTTGTATTTTCTATGGCGGTTTATTTGTGTGTCAATGAAAAATAACATAATATCATATATGCGATATTGTTATGCTAAATGTAGTTTGTAGGCTTCTAATAAAATTCTAACATTTTCATAAATATTTATGTATTCTCTCGATGTAATTTTTAAATTGTTTTTTTAGTGTATTTGAAAGTCAAAACATTTACAAGTCCGCTGCTGGTCTCACAAATGAAAAAAAGTTTAAATCAACTAAAAGAACAATTTAGTTTATTTGAGTTATTCAAGTTTATTTTTACGAAATGAACTAAATATAATGGTGCACATGATATACTGGAACCAACGTATTCTGATAAACTGTTGTTACCGACATTCATTTACCTTCAACTTGCTTTTTATCTCTAATCAAATCGATGTCTTAATGTCGTACAGACATTTGAAAACAAACATTCTCGTTTCTTTTAATACTATTATATTTATTCTTTCTATACAGGAGTTATTTTTTTGGCTATTCAGGACAACATTTTTGTAAGAAATAGACATGAGGGAAAATATTTTTCAAGTCACTTTGAAACCGCACCAAGATACGCCATTTTTAGACACTTTATAATAATATTTGTAGAATTTAAATGAGATGAATACATCCATATTTATTAGTAACAACAATAACTTAAACTAGTCTCATGCTAAAGATGCACATTAATCTAAAATACATAAAAATGTGTACTTACTGTTTAGTTGTTTCACTCTTTAGCGAAAACTACACTTCATAGAGCAATTGTGATTGTGGGTGCTTGTGTTCACAACGTTCCCATATGTCACTATGGCGGTGCATGTGGACAGTTGTAATGGTTTAAAATATATGGGTGTTAAAATATATTTTTCGATAATATAATGAATAATTAGAAAAAAATGTAAAAAACCCAGTGAAGCGGGTGTTTGCAGCTAGTAATGTAATATTATGTTAAATATGGTAGCTATTTCAAGAAACTATGCAAAAGCGCAATGGTTTGCATTCGTTTAACTGAAATTACACATTATGTACTTTATCATGAATATTTAATTTGTACATAAATAATATAATAAATATAAAATGAGAAATATGTATATTACAATAAACTTACTTAAGCTTGGAGGAATGCGGACTACAAGTTATATGGATTCACCATACATCACATCATTTTATTTTAAACAGCGTAACAAGTCCCCACTCGTCCTAGTGGTTAATTTAAAGAAGTTCTTCATAGCATGCAATTCTAATTGAGTCTTTCATTAGAGGAGGGATCACGTCGCCTTCCATTATTTCTTTCCATGTTACCAAAATAGAAACTCAACCATGAGTTAATCTTGCAGTTATATTTTTTTAATGTAATCGGTTGATTTAAAAAAAATATTATTAGGCTGCAAATATGACAACATCTAGCGGAGACTGAGAAATTATTGATTTTTTATGAAAATAAATAGTATAACTTAACAAACAAGAGTTATATTTTTATTCTGGCAATCTTTTGATTCAAAGATTTTAAAAGGATTGTAAGCTAATATCTATTTTAATAAATTGTTGACTATATGTGACACTATGGTTTTAGGAATTTAATTAGGCTTCTTGAAATAAAGAAACAGAAATTATGTTATAATGTAGTCTTTGTAACGGAATGCTACGTAACTACTTGCACTGTTCATTCTGTAATATCAATGTCAGTATGAATAATTAAAGTAATACCCTCAATAGTTTTTTTCCCATTGCATCTATATCATCATCATCTCCCTGCCCTTTATCCACGTCATGTGGGGTCGGTACAGTAAGAGAAGAAGACAGAAGTATAGGTTTTACGGCCAGCCGCTTGCCTGACATCAATCCTCCTCGGGAATAATTGGTTGTACTTAAGACTTGTTTTATCAGTGTGACGAAGACTAGACCGTTGCCGAGGTAGTCAAATGTCGCGAGGACTGTTATTGGACGGGCGCATCCCTTATCGTCAAGTTCGTTATTAGCTGACCGGCATTCATCTCTGCTGTGATGATAATGCCGCGCTAATTTATATTTATGTAGAACAAAATAATCGTATGATTACTAAACAATTAATGAACAATAGCTCTTCACATCTCTTGTCATTTAGTGAAGGAGTGATATAATTTGTAATGTTCATTAAATTGTGTCATTATTTCTTCGCTGTGACTACCTTGAAACGCATTTGTGACAGTCTCGCTATACGTGGCATGTCCCAGCCGTCATAACTGTCGGTTCTGCATCGCTCACTTCTCACCACCTCGCAAACAGTCGTGCACTCGTCTCAATTAATTGTAATATTCGGGAAAGTCGATCGTGGATAGTAAGCGTTAATGGCCGGCGAAATCAATCGACAAAAGATCTCTCGATTGTCTTAATCCGAGCTAACGACGCGAATTGCTGGACGTGACCGTAGTGTGATATAATCGTTTATCAACCTGCTGGTACATGGCTTGTAAAATGCTAAGCCTGGCCCGCCTGAGCGGCAGCATTTCTTGACCGTTTCTTTTGGAAATAATATTTTGTATTCATTTGTATTTTAGTAGATAGTTATTTTTTGTAGTTGTATTGAAATAAAATGCAATCTGACAATTTTTTAACACGTATCGATTATTCGCATATTGTAAGTTATTCTTTGTAATAGAAGATGGCCAACGAGCAAGCGATTCACCTGATGCTAAGTCATCGTTCCCAGAGGCATCTGCAACAAGCTTATGAGTTGCAGATGCGTTGCCTACCTTTAATGGACTGATTTATGAGATGCACGAAAAAATTGTTCATTTTAATAATAATATAGATAAAGCCGGTGAATATATTGCGTCAGGTCGAGTAATTATTAAAATGAACATCCTTGTTACTTCCATCCATTAGGAAGTATTATTA
This sequence comes from Papilio elwesi, assembly GCA_029849275.1. Taxonomy (NCBI): domain Eukaryota; kingdom Metazoa; phylum Arthropoda; class Insecta; order Lepidoptera; family Papilionidae; genus Papilio; species Papilio elwesi. Next base: position 6,751,628 of record CM056700.1, on the reverse strand, counting down.
AGGCCGGCGGGATGAAGACGCGGCGGAAACTGTGCGAGGCCGTTGTGAATAAACGTATACACGCTAAACGCCTTTCGAACTACACAAAAAATAAACTTTGAATTGCATGGTTAGGGTACGAATCCCCAAGCTTGTGTATTAAAGAGTGAGTCATAAGTAGCAAGCAATTAAAAAAGAAACTTTTTATAATATGTGCACGGTTTACGTGGACAGATTTATCACGAGAATGCCAAATAAGTTAGCGTTAGTTAAGCGAATAAATATTGCTATTATTAAGTATACATAATATATATCAAATACAAAAATAATAAAGAAAATTAAATTACAAACAAAACTTACTTTAACTCTTAATTAAATTTAATCTACGACTCAGATATATGTACTCTCTACCAATGATATAGTGCGCGTACGCATTGTAGAGTTAGCCCTATTAGCCGACATACCTGCATTTCACGTCAGGCCTTCAGTTTGACGTTATATGTTGACGCCTCCAGCCCCTCTCTCGGTTAGTGGTTCCGGAAATGGAGGATCGAAATAAAACCAACGAAAAGCGCGACAACTTTTCTAGACATAAGGAAGCGCACCTCCCTCGGCTACCATCCATTAAACATATAGGAGTTATCCTTGACCGTAAAAAGAGCCCTCGAGCGAAGTTACTCTTAAAGAGGTTTAGGCTAGGCACCCTTTGCGCCCTGCCGCCTCGAACCCGGTAAATCCGCAGATGCCTCTTATGGTACATAATAATGTTTTGTTATACATACTTATCGGTAATCTATCGGTATATGTGTTACGAGACAACATAGTACGTTTAAGTGCTGAAAAAAATTAAACGAGTGCATCCCCACCTAGACATAAGATAATATAAATATGTAACCATTAGATTTAATGTCTTAATATGCTCCTCAAGCAACTTGTTTGTGTTTAATAAGTCCCTCGCCCACATCCACAGCCTAACTCTCGTCGGTATTAATTTCCTTTAGTATTTTACTAATCTTTCAGAAGCAGAACTCGAAAGGTGTCATGGGAATAATTTTCTTACTACCGAAATAAAAACTGTGACTATTTCTTAGTTGTCTACTGTTATACTCCAATTACCAATAAAATGCCGTTTGCTGGAATAGACTAATTATGCACCAATCTTTGCGGCGGAACGATAAACAAAAACGTGATAAGCATAACATTCCGCAACGCCGACGCAGCCAGTTCCCACGGGACGTTCGTACCATCCAGATCTGTGGTAGGTTCGGCGGCTGGGTACGTATCGCCAGTCAAAACTGCTTGCTTTCTTACGTCTCAGGATATGCCAGTACCCTCTTTGTTTCACATATGCCTAGTAATTTACATGGACTACCTTTTTGTCCTTTATAGTGTAATATGTGTTGTATATATATTTAAATTATTATTATTAAAATATACATGTTTTTAAATCAGTTACATTTATCAAACTTTTCAGACTTACATTGTATTATGTATATTCATCGCTTCCTCCTTTGCCTTATATTTGGCAAAATATATGTGCATAGCACGTTTATTACATGTGTTATTACTTGCAGCCTTCGATAGTGTCCTAAGCGAATATGATCTTTAAAAATGATCGCAGATCATATTTATGTTTAGCCACTACAGTGAAAAACACTATTAAGAATTTTGTAAAGTAAACATCATCAATGAATGTCAAAGAAGAGAGATGATAAGATAAGTTGTCTAATTAAAGTGTTAACTTGTTATAAGCGGGTTAAAAATGCTGCAGTTGAAAAGCTTAGGCACAAGAAGAATCGATGATCTCATCTTGATAATAACAGTGGCAGACAACCGTGGCCCGCAACAACATCTGTTGCACGAATGGGCTCGACCGGTGACATACAACGACCTCATAGGAAACTGGCGTGAAGTGGAAGTTCTCAGTGTTTCGTCTGATGAGTGAGGTGCCTTGAGCTCTCTTCCCGTTTCCACTTTTTCCTCATAAGGATATGATGACGGGAAGAGAATTGGACAGAGAGGGGATTAACGGGGAAGAGAAAATTTCCTCTTTCCTGCTATCCCTCCTCTGTCCATTAAAGGTAGGCAACACATCTGAAATTCATTTTCTTGTTGCGGATTCCTAAGGGTAGTCACTAAACATCAAGCGATCCGCTTATTCCCTAAAAAAAGACGTTTTCCCGGAATAAAGTTTAAAGTTTTTCGATTGTTTCTTAGTAGATGAAAACTGCTAACGAGATATTTCATCTTAATCATCCTTTCAAAATCATCGTATTTAGATAGTCGTGGGAGGCATCGCAAGTTCCAAATATCAATGACATGGTTTCGTTGTTTTTTTTACAGATAGACTTCAAATAGGTCATCACGACCGTAACTTACATTACTTTTTTAATTCTTTAAAATTTCTTTGTTCCGGTGACCACATATTTAACGCGGTTGTTCTATAAACACCGAAATACCGATGAGTAGACAAAATAAATCTATTAAAACGATCTTTTTTAAGTGTCGTCGAACAAAAGCAGTAACACGCAGAGTTCCACCGGTGGTGCGTCGCGGCGCCACGTAATCGACGTAGAACAAAAGACTTAAACGGGCGCGCGCTACAATGTCACCGTTAGATATTTCATTGTTATTTTTTTACGATACTATTTAAGGCATCTTTTAGTTCAAAATATTTTGAATAATATATTAATTTTGTAATTTTTTGTGATAAAAGGGGAAAACATCCCTTTTAATTATAAAACTAAGGCCCCTTGTCGCGTCTTTCTGAATATATTAAAAAAAACTACTGAACAGATTGTCATTCTCTGTAGAAATAGAAGAAAAGCGGAAGGTTATCCAAATTATTAAAAAAAACAGGATACGTTCAGATTGGAACAGCAGATGATACTGTTAATTTTGCTAGTAATCAACATAAATAGTGAGTGCTACGGTGTGAAGTCAGGGCGGTTCAAGTAATTTATAAAATTCTATATGAAATCTAAGCATGTATGATTAAAACCATTTTCTAATTTAATCCATGTTAAACGTTATTTGTATTAATAAAGTATTCGATTTTTTTATAAAACAAACGTCGTACTTAGCTCGGAGACGCTACAGTTTGTTCAGTCGCGCTCTGTTTCCTCCGATATCATTCAATGTCATCAAAAAGTGTACTGACGACCGCATGGATGGGATAGACACTTTATTTGACTTTTCTTCCCCGTTATGACTAACTCATCGTTTACATTTAATTTTTATATTTATCCTACTGAAGTATATTATAATTGTAAATAAGGAAAAACCTGACACATTAATTTTATATGGTAGGTACGATCGATTATTTTATATCAGTATGTAGAAAAGTATACAATTTACTATTTGAACATTAAATATTTTAGTTCTGTTTCTATTAAACCGTCCTCCATTTGAACAAGGCAGCCGTCAGTTTCAAATTGAAAATTACGCCACATCGATCACTGGATTCGCAGACCGCCGAGTAACGGATCGATTTATTCGGAACTCGATCACGATTCGGTGTGCCGATTAATTTACCTAAAAATTTAGCAGACAGTCTAGTGACGAAGAATAAATACGCTAACAATATAAAGAGAAAATTATTTATAAGCACACATTAAATATATCATTGAAAAGGACAACATTAAATAACTTGTTTTATACTGTGGAAAAACGGAGATGTTAGTTAAGTTGGAGCGTAGTAAAGGAATATGTCAGAGCGCAGCATATTGTGAATATTCACAGCAGTGATTTTCAACGCACTATTAGTTATTGTACAAGTTTCTCAAATCAATTAAATTTACATAAATATTAGATGACCACTTGGCTTATAAATACCAATTAACAGTTACTTTTCTTTTATCTATCTTTATCTATTGTGTCCAAGGGTTAAAGCAAGCAAACGCGTAATCATTCACAAATACACATATCATAACACTGAAGATTTTAGTAAGATAATTTCCGCGTATAATAAACCTTGAATCATAGGTGTAAGTCTGATGACAATAAAACCGATTTGACACATGTTGTGTCAAATAGTTTTTATTGTCATAATATAGAACATTACCATGGCAACCTATATTGTGTATAAAGGTTTTATGTACCTCGGGAACAGGTCTATTTGCGGGATAAAACGTAAGTAATGGCAATGTGTGTGCTAAATTTCATAATGATCAGTTGAGTCGTTAAAGCGTAACGAACAAACTCATTTGCATTAATTCTATTCGTTAGGATATAATCATCGCTTCTTAGTACCAATCGTTAGTTCATTTACCTGTCGCATCATAAAGATTCGCTAATTTTTCACTACGATTATCGAATTATTCGTGTAAAGGACACGAAGGCTATGGTCTAGCGGTTGCCATTTTAAGGTCAATGACTTTTCAAATAATTCTTTGTTATGTTCATTCTTATAAAATTAAATTACAATTTAATGTATATAAATTATATGGTTCTAGTATTGAAGGAAGTTTTCCCGGGCCAATGACTTCATCTTGACTTAATATTGGTTAGGAAGATGTTGATATAGTACAGCATGTAATATATTTGTATGTATCATATGCTATATGTTCACGTAATAAAATAAAAACAAGATAAAGCAATGAAATTGACTAACTATTTTGTCGAAGACTTTTTTCTTTGATGGAAGAAATTTAAACTTTTTCAGTTACTTATATCTTGGCTTATTTCATATTAATGCGTTTGCAATTTCACATTTTAATGCAATGATCAAGTAGATAACAGGGTACGGTACGCAAATCAAATTAAAAATTCGTTTTTTTAACTTAGGTAACCTAATACTTTATACGTTGGTAATAATACAAAATGGATAAGATTACAAAATCGAATTACAGTGAACGTCGGCTACTGCACGCCATCGAATAAATTTCATTGAAGTGATTCAATGTTACGCTGTAATTGATTGAGATATTGTTCCTCCGGATCAATCGTCCGCCCTGTGATTACCGCGCCGTGTCTTTTGACCTCTCATCGTGTAGCTCTGATTCTGATTGAATAATATTCTAAACAACGGCCGGCGTCACGACACGATACGTCATGAGTTTTATTTTGTTCAGTTGAAAATTATTTATCGGATATCTCGCACTTATCAATGGATTAGATTGTGATCAATCTTTTTGCACTGTGTTTTGATAATTGTTTGACATATTTTAAGATACTTCAATAAACACCAATACCTTTTTGCAAGTTATACGAGGTATTTTTTTAAGTAAATCAAAGGCGGGTAGGCATTGGAATGGTTTAAACATCATATATCTCTAAGTCCCCTCCAGTGCACACATAATTATTATTTGCGGTAGGACGTGCGTAATGTCAAACCGATAACTCTATACTATCTCACCTATTTATATTTTAGCTGTTCAGCTTCATTACATGTTATATGGGTTATGTTCCTGAAGTAATATCATATAATTTTGTTTCAGATTGATCGTAGCTTGCTGCGTGCTTCTTTGTATAAGAGTAAGTGTATTTTTTTTTGTACATTAGTATAGTATTTAGTATACACATTATTTAGTTAGCTAAATGCAACGATTATATATTCGTCAGTGGTAGAGTCCGCAACAACAACATTTGTTGCACGAATGGGCCGGCTCGACCGGTGAAATACCACGACCTCACAAAAGACAGGCGTAAAGTAGAGTATTCTGCGTTTGTTCTGATGAGTGAGGTGCCAGAGGCCTAATTCTAGTTCTCTTCCCCTTCCCACCATTTTCTTATAAGGAAAGGATGGGAAGGGGAAGAAAACATTACGGTGGAGGGGTTGTATAGAATTTGGAAATAACCATTTTCTGTTTGTCCCCTCCTCTGACGATTAAAGGTGGGCAACGCATCCGCAACTCATTAGTTAGTTGCAGATGTCTATGGGTAACACTTGACATCGGGTGAACCGCATGCTCGTTTGCCAGCTAATACTATAAATAAAAATATAATCATTTTCCTTGGGTCGAAACGTCGATTAATGAGGCCCAGATATGTTCCTCCTCCGCTTTCCATATTTTCTAATAAAGAAACGACGGGAAGGGGAAGACGTCATTTGCTAATTGCCTACGGCTAGCGGTCACTTAATATTAGATGAGGCTTTTTTTTGCTTAATTTTCCTATAAAAAAGCAGACCTCGTCAAGTTGAATGACCTATTTATTAATCTTTTATATCAGGAATGACCAGACATGATCTTATATCTGACGGTTTAGTTTGACATTAATTATGTTTTATTTTATTTGTTTACACTCTGTACACAAAATTAACATTGGATAAAGTATTTGGATAATTCAATTCATACCGGCGAGCTTAATTCCGAACGAATTCTCTCCTAGCTGACCTTAGTGATAGTGAGAGTTTTATTGTGGACATATACTTGTGTACAAGTTCTCAAATTATATAATTATATATAACAATACATGCATACATGTATGAATACATAAAATAAACAAATATTGATCTGTAACTATTTTTTATTTTCGCATTGACAGCAAATCAACTCATCTCCATATGCAGAAGGCTCGTCCGAGTCGTCGGACGCGTCGACAGAAGCCCACCTGGTGTCTGCCTCAGCCGAGCTGCACGAAGGTTCAGGCGATGACCCGCCCGGGATATCTGTTGCGTCCACTGTAAGTGTAAATTAATAATGTTTCTACACCACACTCAAGCCATCGTCACCATTAGCCATCAGAGCTTCACTGATAGACTCCATCAAAGTATAAAACACTTGAATTTTTTCATACTTTGATTCCCGATGAGACCAAAATAACGTGTACGATAAAACTTTCCGGTGCGTGGAAAGCTAGTGGTTAATAGTCATCATTATGTATATTCGTTGTATATAACAAGTTGTTAGCTAGTTAGGTAGTAGTACGGGGCTATTTTACGCAACTCGATGGCTAGCGCGTATTTTGTGGGGTGGGAGTAGAATCATTCAAACCAGCCTAGTTCTCCGATGAAACCGAGCAACCCCTTAGTATTGCCACCTCCATACATGCTCTAAATACAGCCATGACTAGTGAGAGCTGCCACGACCTTCCGGATTTGTGGCTTGATGTGATTTTTGATAAAGCCTCTTTCGCTTGTCTGCAGACTTTCAGGTCGTTGCCAGGAGAGCTATGAAGATTGTGATAATAACAAGTATAATTTTGTTTGGAATAAGATATTATGATTAATCTAATATCAACATATTGAATACGAGGCTGTCATACTATATATAGATGTCATACTATACTATGTACAGACATCTGTCATAGAAGACAGATGTGTCTTAAATTATTTTGAATTTTTTTTTTTCGTAGGATGTATTTTTAATATTGTTAGTTTGTTAATATTATACAAACGTCTTCGAAAACAAACTAAATTAGTTACCAAAAAAGGGCAAGGAGATGATAATGACTATACTATGTACCGACGGTACCGTAGGGTTACTGCTTGTGCACGGACGTGTGGTCCAAATAAACTGAATGAATGTTATAAGCGTTTGCTCTTTCAATACTTATCACAGTATGTCATAATATTTTCTGTAGAGACTATTGAGTAACACTCACTTAAATATTTCAGAACGAGACGAGAGAAGCACTGAAATCAGACGGCAGTGAACAAGATCCGGTGAGTTCTCTTTTGGCATCTATTTTTCTAATTTACTCCATAACCCAATTTTACTAACACTTGACCGATTATACTTAAGCTTGGCTTATGGCCATACTCGAATGGTAGATTCGAAGCCACGACTTTATGTTTCGTCCGTATCGTTCGTACGTTATTAAACTATCAAATTGCTAACAGAGAATGATGGCGATGAGATGCGTGCATTGTTTTCAAAACAGCTGTAAAGCGTTCAGACCACTCAAGCTCGTTACATAATCATATCGAGAGTAAAACTCCATAAATCCCAGCGAAGTACGTTGCTTGTAATGAACAGACTGACCACAAATCATACTCATAACTGATTGTTAACGATAAGTAGGTAGAGCTCGCAACAACATCTGTTGCACGATGGGCCGGCTTAACCGGTGTAATACCACGACCTCACAGAACACAGGCGTGAAGTAGAGTATTCTGCGTTTCGTCTGATGAGTGAGGTGCTGGAGGCCTAATTTCAGTTCTCTTCCCCTTCCTACCCTTTCCTCATAAGGATAGGATGGCAACGGGAAGAGGACTCGTTAGAGATAAAGGGATATATTGTAAATACTTCATGGCTATAATTTGTGACGCCCTAGTACTAAGTTCATTATACGTGCCTTGGTCGAATGACAATGGTTATACTTCTACTTTGAAAAAGAAAATACCACGTTTTTAATCTGTGGTTTTTATAAATCTTTATAATGCTAGTAAATCTCGGCAACCGCCGACGCCGCACAATCGATGAAAAAAGAAATGAATCAATCATTTATTTGTACTCATTATATGAACCAGTTTTTTGTCTGTTGTTGAGAATAAATGAAAATAAGTTTCGACTATTGTCGTTGATGGATTTTCTATAAATATGATGATTGGTCATAGCTTAGAAAGTTTATGAAATGTACTTTTTAACGTTGATCTTTTAAGGTATCTATAATATGTTCAATATTCAATATTCTTTACATTTGGAGAAAGCAGATTTAAGGTTATCGTTGCATTCCTAGTACAGTAACTTCTCTACATTATTTATATGTTAATATAGTACCGCGCCTAAGTAACTATCCTAATCAAAACTAATGTTTCATATCGGGAGACTTTGCAATAAAATATGATTTTATATTATTTCCCTTGAATTATGAAAACATAATAAAAATGTTAGACTCCGTCCTGCATTGATTGCTCAACTGCCTTGTGTGGCCAGTGGTCCAAAGAGAGGCCACTGAGGGCTGCCACGTTTGTGCAATCACACATACAATAACACCAGAGCGCAGTGCGAAGGACTGACGATCTAGTAACAATGTGTACCGCACTGTTGCAAATTCTAGGTATTATGTTTCATAAAATATTGTTTTATTAAAAGTACACTATACTATGGGCGCAAACAGTTACGGTAAATCCATTCCCTTGAAGTACTTAACTATAATATTAAAATTTGCAGTCATAACGTCTCTTTTTATTACTGCATATAATGATGCATAGCTGTGGATAGACTGAGCTTGGCTCTGCGTTTACAGTTACCACCGTAAGATGGTGTTTAATTCGAATAGTGACATCTAGCGTTATGTTACAGTAATATTTTGCATTGTTGTCAACCGTTTTGTCATCCATTGGTAGCGATGACTAGAACTCTCTAAGCTATAGTATTATTTTGTGGAAATTCGAGTTTTTATGAGTAAAACACCCATATATGTAAATTTAGAAATGAAAACCGTATCGAAATACAAAACTTGATACAAATAGTTACAACGCGCGCAACAACACACGGCAGCTAGGATACGTGAGAATGCCGGGCCGGTGTCGAGACTGCCAACTACCTGAGTTAGACTTGTGCTTGCTGATATCTATCTGACCTGACGAGTACTAACTACGCCATGAACTAGCTGTGCTCTGACTTACATTGCACGTAAACCATGAACATTATCTGCCCCACATAGAAATACCAACACCCGAGCCTCGACGCCCTTCCCATGAAAATGTTCATTACCTCTACTTTTCAATTAAAGTAACAGTTGGCTGGTGTTGAAGTACTCTAAATAAAGTATCTAAGCTCGTTTAAGACGAGAATTATTTGTTGAAATAAATTAGCTTATTTGATCAGTAGATTTATAGTGAATATATATATATATATATATATATATAATATATACAACATAACATTTCCATAGCGCCATACATTCATATTGTGCTTGTCTATGTAATTTTAATGTTATATTTTATTTGTCTCGATTTTGATAACATCATAGTTCCGTATCTGTACATGTGAATATTTTTACGCGCAAATATAGTTTTTTTCCGTTGATGTTAACAAAAAGTCATTAGCATTTTTAATCGGCATTCTGTTGTGCAAACGCAGCGCGTAAGCCAGTAATCGCTGAACAATAAATTGCTGGCCCAATTTGCTAATGCGTGCAACGAGAGAGACGGCGGTGGAGCCGGCGTGCGAACCGCCCTGGCATACTTACGATTATCCATTACTTTTTGGACAAAACCTCTAAGGGGTCGTGACTGTGAAATGGTGCATTACTCTTGGTAATTCGACAATTTGTTTAGACTGTTTTTTTTTCATATAATGAATGCAATCTTTGCCACCGGTCAGTAGCACTCGTCGGGAAAATTTTATTTCGCTTACGAGTATTTGTATAACGGTTTTACTTTCGAAAGCATTTTAGGTCAATGTTGTGACACTAATTTGTGTAAAACGTTTGTGAGTGATGGTCTGTGGGTTTAGGGTCGGTTAGCGGAAGGACGTCGTTAGGTTAACATATAATCTAAAGTATATTACAGCATTGTTTGAAAACAATGTTTTGAATGTCATAATTAATGTTTTAGATTTGAAACTTTGAAAGAACAAGAAAGCTTAGAGCCTTTTGAAAAGTATAATAAGTTTTCTAGGCTAAGGTCGCGCGACAATTGTTACTATTAAATTAAATTCATGACCGATATCTGTGATGTTTGTAGAGTAATATTTTATTGTAAATCAGGTGGTGTTTGTGTCAGACAAGAACAGCTACATCCCGGTGAGTATCAAGCCGCGGTCGCCGGCGAGCGAGGTGGCGTGGCGCGAGCCGCCCGCCTGGGAGCGCGAGTACAGGCGCCAGCGGACCAACGGCAGCAGAGTGCAGTGTATGTCGTAAATGTAAAACATAAAATCATGTAAAATTGTAAACAAAAGTTTATAATATCAATATCGATGTTCACCATTATTTTGAAGTCACAAAATAAAATAATATGTGTTTTTATGGGAAAAGGCGGCAAACGTGCAAGCGGATCACCTGATGTTAAATGACTGAACCCATAGGCATTTGCAACAAGCTAAAGAGTTGCAGATGCGTTGCCTACGTTTGATGGGCAAAGAATAAATCCTTTACCTATACTCTCCCCGTCCAATCCGTTCCATCCTACCCTTATTATGAAAGGATGGGGTGGGCCTCCGGCACCTCACTTATCACACGAAACGTAGAAGCATACTTCTACTTCACGCCTGTCTTCTGTTGGGTCGTGGTATTTCACAAGTCCGGTTAAAGATGTTGTGGTTGCAGGCTCTACCACTATTAAAATATATTCTATATTAATTCTTTCACTGGTTGTGAACCCTGAACTTCCTAATGTCGCTTATTGCTAATTAGTGTAAATGAATCAGTGACAAAAGTATTTTTGTAATACTTTCGAGACTAATTTATTCATTCGTTACGTTTAAAATATAATGCAGCGTGGTTAATTAATGTCTGTCTGGTTAACGTGTGTCTCCAGTGTTGAAAAAACGGAAATGATGTTATCAACATAAATGCATCCATCCCGTTAGTTGCACAACACTATGCGGTGAATAAAATTATTCTCTAACTTGCGTGTTATGTATTAAATGTAATTAATAACAAAACATTTTTATGGAAGCAGGTGGCAAACGAGCTAGTGGGTCACCTGATGTTAGGTGACCGCTACTAATAGACATCCGCAATAACGTGTTGTAGATACGTTGCCTACCTTTAATGGATAGAGGAGTGGATAGGTACGAAATAGGATGTTTCTTCTTACATTACGCCTGTCTTGTGGGAGGTCGCAGCATTTCACCGGCGGAACCTGCTAATTCGTGCAACAGATGTTGTTGCAGACTCTACCACTATCAAAATTATTTCCTTTAAAGAAAAAGTTTTCGATGTCCTTTTTTGTAATTCATTTTAACGAAATAAAGTAACATTTAAATAGGTTACGTATTTAAGTTTTTTTTAACGCAAGTTTTACTAAATTTTTGTTTAATAGATATCGAAGCTGAATGCCAGGATGACTTCATGAAGATCAGAGTCGGTTTCAATGGATCCTTCAACGGCTTGGTTTACTCGGCAGGTAAATAAATCTGACTACTAATTGAATTAACCTTTAAAGCTAACTTACAGTATTGCAATTAGAATTAGAAAGAAAAGAAAAAACTAAAAGTCGTAATAGTTTTTGGTAAAGTTATATTTCTTTTAATATTCTACAGATACTGAGTAGTATGATTCATAATCCGTATGAAAGTATTATTTAATATAGAAAAATTATAAGTTTTTCAAAAAATTTAAGCATTGTGAAACATACGGTACCCAGGTGTCCAACTTTAAAGATCAACTCATTGTTCAGAGAACATCACACAACAAAGCAATCTATTGTAATAAATTAGAAAAGAGCTGGTGTGAAAGGTTACTTTATAATTGCTAGCACTGCCCCGCCCTCTTCCGTTAACGGCGTGAATTAGCGCTACAGCACTCCGCAACAGTTAGGAAGATTGACGCAGTGTTAAAGCATTGGGGAACTGGGTAAATTACTTAATAATCTACTTTTAACATAGTAGTACTCTATGAAGCTGCGATAGTCAAGTATTCGCTGCATTTACAACGTTAAGGTTGGATTGAAGTAACACTGACTTGTACAAGCGAATTTGAATTTTATAACTTGTTCATAAAATTCAAACTCGTTGGTAAAAATTGAATTGGCAGTCAAATTTCGAATTTCAATTAATGTTCCTCTTTCTATCTCCACTTTACCTCTTTCTATCGGCCATTATTGAAATTATACTTCTTTTGGCGTCTCGTCTATTAAAACTTGCGCGTGGACCACAAATCATAAAAAAAGAGCTCTCGGAAGTTGAGCTTGCATTAGATTACTAAAAAAACATCACCTGATAGTATCTAGGTGATAAGATCACACTCCTATTTTTAATTTATTAAAAAAAATGATTTTGCGTATTCATGTTTATATGACAAACATATACAGCTGTACGTATCGTATATTTCTGTTGTATCTCTTTTAGGTCTAGAGAAACCACTATCAAGGAAACGTGCATGCAAATTAATTATAAAGATTCGAATAAGCGAGCTTATTTATTAAGTTAATGATTACAACAGACATCTGCAGCAATTGGCGGGCCCTCCCCCAAAATTGTCAGAATTCATAGAATTCTCATTAGGGTTAAGGCCCCCAGATGGGATAAAGGGGCTCCCCGGAATCACAATCCGGGATCCGGCACTGCCTGTCTGCGTTATTCAGACAATACTAATGTTATCGTTGTACTCGTCGCAGATAGCATTCAAGCGGGGTTGGGCCGTGAGACACGCTTGTGATTGTTAATTCACCAGTTATTTAATACGTAATAACAAATTTAAATGTAGTCTTTTTGATATCTGTTAACGAGACAATTAAACAATGTTTTATTGTTTCATTTCGTTTTATTTATCTTTAGATAATATTGCGCCTGACTGATTGTTGTTATTTACTTTACATATTTACTGGCATTTATACTATATCGGTGATTTTAATTTGATTTATATCTTTGTTTTCTTGAGTATCTTAGACAAAAGACCGGACCGTTTTTATTTCTATTCGTATGTTTTCATAAGTAAAATACTGGACATGAACACCGTGGCTATTTGATTACTCGTGTGAATGATTGCAGTCTATTTAGTAGGGTTAAAATAAATCGAAATGTTTAGATAAAAATAATAAATTAATAAACTTCTAGAAGCTTATAAAAAGAAGGTGTTTTATACATTACAGCCGTGGGTTTCTACTGGCGTAAAATCGTGTCGCGCTGCAAACTTTCTCTCTTCCCTTCTCTCTGTAAAAACTGAGCTGACAGTATTTTTGTGTGAATGTTTTCGGCATTGCAAACACACTGCACGAACATGACATAATGTTGGCAGCTTTTGGGTAGGAAATATCCCTAGAGAAAAAAATAAAATGAAAGAAGAATCTTTTACGCTTATCCTTTGTATAAATGACTTAAAGAGGGTATATTAATTAATGTGTTATATCCACAGGCTATTCATACGATCCGGACTGTATGTACATCAACGGTTCCGGCAGGGAATATTACGAGTTCTACATACAACTCAACCGCTGCGGCACTCTCGGCAGAAACGGACAGCACGAAGACACGAAAAAGCATCCCACTGTAAGTGATTACATATTTGTACTTAATGCGAGACTACCCTTATTATAATGCTAATATATTTAACTGTCATTTTCATATATTTTTATAAATTAATTACTTGTTATTACTATAAGTACTTAATTTTAATAAATTAAAAGCTATTATTACTAGGTTAATATATTACTAAATTACTATTAAATACTATTGCCACAATTGTGCTTTGAGATCGATAGGAGTTTGTAAATGTCAGGTAAAACAATAACCTACAAGGACTTTGACTGGTGACACCTTGACTTTTTATTTATCATACAGTATTCTGTACTTACTGATATCTTATATATATGTTATGCTCATACTCACCGGTCGAAAATGTTCTAAAGACAGTGGCTTCAGTGATGGCAGCATTGACACATGTCAAATGGTGTAAGATGGATAGCGTAATTGAAATGAAAAGGAAAACTGACAGACTAGTGTTTATAATTTAAACGTAAATGTAAACATATGACGTAAGCTATAAAAAAAGCGTCCTTTAATTAGGACGCTTTCGAGTTTTCACTTTTAGACCAATATTAACAAATATCCTGCTTTTTGTGTTATAATATGGTTGTTTGTGTTATTCATACATATTTATTATAAACACCCGCTTTGCTGGGTATGTATGTTTTGTAATAATAAAATGACAGATATAAATCAGTAAAGGGATCATTCCAAAATAATGTAGACAAATAATAGTAACATAGTATCGATCGATTTTTACATGTTCAACGTAACTTTTACACCTCTACAACTATCATGCAACTATAATAGTGACACACGGGAATTCAGAGTCTACAACCACCCACAATCATAATTGCTCTGTGATGTACAAGTCACACATACCCTACTTTATATGATAAAATAGATGAGCTGAAAAATGATGTGAAATTTAAATGAATCAGTAATTTTTTATAGAAGAACCTAATGTGGAACACGATCACGGTGCAGTACAACCCGCTCATCGAGGAAGATCTGGACGAACACTTCAAGGTCACCTGCGAGTACGGATACGACTTCTGGAAGACCGTCACCTTCCCTTTTCTTGAAGTAGAGTAAGTTACATCATCATCATGAGCCTACATCAGTCAACTGCTGGATATACATATGCCATCCTCAACGCCTTAATAACTACAGTTAATGGTCCACCGCGCACTGCATCCAGGGGCTTCCCGCCGTCGTCATGATGCCATCGGTCCATCTGTGCAGCAGCGCCCCACAATTCTATTTCCCATCCGTATATGTCATTACCAGGCGATTTGTAACGTAATACTCCTATTTTAGACTTTGTCTTCTAACTCAAGAGAGATAACTATGTGATGACGTTCTTTTACGTGGATTACAGGCATCTATGTTATCTTTTAGTGTTAAGACAGTCAGTCTTATGCTTACCTAGATAGCTGTCAAATGTCCGGTCATAGGCTTTGAATTGATAGAAGCATGATCGTTAACTTTTATTTTCCTTTAGAAACTGAAATTCATTTGACATGAACTTTAATAGGAGTGTTAGTTGAATAAAAATTTAATAAACCTTTCATAAATCGGACCGTAAGCTTTTAAATAAAGAACACTTGTCAGTGTAATTGTTATTTTAATAATTATTTTTGAACCTTCACTTTTAATATGTAAATGTTGTCTAGGGTGGCGACGGGCAACCCTGTGGTATTCACTCTGCAGCCACCGGAGTGCTACATGGAGATCCGCGGGGGCTACAGCGCGACTGGGGCCCGGATATCCGGACCCGTTCGCGTCGGCGACCCGCTCACATTGCTCATCTATATGAGAAGTTCATATGGTCAGTAACTCCCGACACAATCAAACCCTTTAAAAAGTTTACAGGTACAAAAGAATCATTAAGAAAGCGTTAAACTCATTTTATGTGATCATCGCAACTTATAAATATGAACAACATAAAAAACGCGAGACTTTGTGCTGGAAATGAAAGATAAGAAAAAGGAGGCGATGAGAAGGAAATAAAAGTTCCGAACTCATGACACGAAATTTATAAAATATCCCAAATACTTCCACTATTCGATGGTATTCTGTAATCGTCATACTTCTTCCAGAGGGAAGAGACCAAGCATAGTCTCATATCTGCTGCCGTTAGTCCATTCTATCTTAATTATAGTTACAAACTCACAGAAAACAGCTATGTAGCAATAACCATTATCTGAGATACAGTTTAGTCGGCCATTAAAACCGTAGATGAGCAATATCATTGAGTTATCATAACAGTAACGCAGTACAGCAGCAAGGGCGGGCGGTGTAGCGGAGCTGCAAGTTCGCGTGACTCGGTGCAATGCTATGCCAAATAGTTTTAGGTTCATTGAGCCTTCTCTTTTAGGCAAAAGTCGTTGACTCAAAATGTGGGTCAGTTTTCTTGATGGTTATTATATTGTATTAACGATCGAACTCCGTACCCTTGCACTTGGAATGCGTAGCAGTTCCGTAACGCACTGGCTCGGTTCTTAGTTGAGTTTTTTTTAAAAAGCTTAAAGTAATTTAGTTTTCAATCCGCTTGGTTGTATGACCAATCTTTAGCCAAAATCTGATAGGTCATTTCCAATGTTATGATTAGACCTGCGTGACAGCGTGGTGTAAACTTTGATATTTGAAGGGCTTAACAGCATTTACTTAGGTTATCCCAATTAAATTAATAACATGCGTAAAACATAAATATTACAAATATAAGTGTTATATTAATGCTATATTTGTTTTCAGACGGATTCGACATCGTGGTGAATGACTGTTTCGCTCATAACGGCGCGGGCAAGCGGATACAACTGATCGATGAGTCCGGGTGAGTAAACTTTCATAGATATTTAGAATCGATTACGATTAGGCTTCGAATATAACTAGACATATTAAAATAGAAGTAATAGTAAGTATATATATATAATAGACACGGGAAGGAGGATCAAGGTAACAGAAGGAGCAATAGACCTTGCAATTCTCGAATTCTTCTGTTTTATAGAATGAGAAATTATATGTTATACGTATCAGCCAAAGAGTTACCGGTACCAGTTACTTAGGATCAATATTGCTTTAATGACGGATTGCCAGTAGAGACAAAAGTTTCTAGATTGGTCGTGCAGCTAATCGTGGAAAACATTCATTTTTAAAGTCTAGGCACGTACTGAAACTGGATATTGGCTTATTATCTTACCATTTTACATTGGCGAACTCGTTTAAATTTTAACAACAACAATAACAATACTGAAAAAGGAAAAAAGAAGAGCGGCTGTATGTTTTCATCTATCTCCGTTCCATTGTGTCCTCCTGTAAGTTAAGTCCTATACATTATAACCATTGCTATACTTTACCAGTTAGCATAACCCTTATAGTACAAGTAATTATTATAAACATGTCAATAGCCAGTCAGATGTTTTGGTTTTTGTAGAGTAACTATTAGTACTGGTCTATCTTTAAGATGTTGTTTTTTGTTCAAACATTATCATGGAACACATCTGCGACAAGAACGGCGCGCAACCAGGTAATGAATATTTATTTACAATGCGTACATTGTGCGCTGTGAATGACTACTTTATTCAACAATAGACAGCTGATAAGATTTACACCTGGGACTTCAGTGTTTTCAAACCGTTACCTTCGCGCGCTGTTCTCTATAACTGTTACCGGAGGTACAATTATGTCTGTTGTGTGACCTTTTGTGTTTTTGTAGCTACTACCTAGAAAGTTTTTACAGCGTTTGAGAGATTAAAAAGTGGCCGTCCTCTTAATATTTTTTTAATTAGAATTTCCAGATTCTATAGGAGAAAAATTTCTCAATAATTAAAACCTCGATTATACAAAATATACTATAATATTTGAGATTTAATAGACTAAGAGCTCTGCCCCATTCAGACGCGACGTAAGGACGTGTCACTAATGACCTCTGAACTATGAACGTCGCCATGTAGAGTAGCCCTCGACAGTAAATACTTTTGGGAAAGATCTGGCGGTTATCTGGCAACTGAGTAAGTAAGGCGGGTTGCAACCTGCATTGCTAGCGTATATTTTAGTGGCGACGTCGCCAGGCCGCCCGAGTATCCAGTCGCCACGTAGGGAGCCATATTAAGTGGCCAGACTGCCGAATTGGAAATGTCGACAGTCCGTGGCGAAGTGAGTTAGCTATTATACATTTCCGTATTAACTTTTTGGATACGTAGCCGACATATCGCCATGGCTTCCTTGTGAGCTCTTAGTTTTGTACTAATAATGGAAATCATCGCATATATTTCTCAAAACTCAAAATCTCCATCCTTCGTTCAATAAGATATTAATTGCGTATGTTTTTTCCAGGTGTCCGGTGGAAGAGAAACTGATCTCCAGGTTCCGCGGCTCGTGGTCGGAGGCGGGCGTGTTCGAGACGCAGGTGTACGCCTACATGAAGACCTTCCGCTTCACCGGGTCGCCCGCGCTCTACATCGAGTGCGACGTCAGGATGTGCCACGGACGGTGTCCAGTGAGTCAATATATATATTATAAACAATATATAATACAGCCCCCCCCGCACCATTCTGTTAACATAATCGTATCGTACCGTAATCATACCTAAGCAACTGTTGATTTGACATTTTTTAACCAATAGTACGAAACCAGTACAACCATTGGCGACAATAGAAGCCATGTATGTATCTCTATAGATGCTCTCTATAGATCAGCTCTATGAGCTGTATGTACGTACCATCTAAACCTACAATTCGTGCTAGGGCCGCTGCTCGAGCTCACCACTGTTCTGAGAGTTGATTTTTGAGCAAAAGCGCTCGACTTTTTTAAACCGATCACGCGATATAAAATTTAAGAAATAGTGGTTTCTACTAGTAAAACATCAATTCCATCCCAGATATTAATAAATGTATGCGGGTTAGGCCTTACTAAGAGTATCATTATAACTACCTTTATAACAAACAATTTACCTATCAAACATTAACTCTCATTGTAAATCTATCTATATTCTCTGTCTTTTTACCATATTAAGTCTAGTCTTTTGTCAATCACCTACATTTCATCAAGTTCATACATTTATCATTTACTAACATTCATTTCATCCATTTGTTTGTTAGTCGCAACCGTGCCATTGGCGCAACATGAAGAGTGTACGCCGGCGTTCGATCGCAGGGGCTGAGGGGAGCGAGTTGCAGGAGGGGGCGGCGCCGCGGCTCTCTGAGAACATCTCCCTCTTCCAGTCTCTGCGAGTCCTGCAGGAAGACGAGGAGGATGCTGAAATGGCTCACAGCAAAGGTATAAATCGAATATCTAATACTGTAGAAAAATATTTATATAACTCTTATCATTTGTTAATTTTACTTATTTATATCAACCAGTGAAAAGGCCAGTGGTAGAAGTCAACAATTAGTCACAAAAAGGCCATGTAAATAATAAAACTTATTTTACTACCTTATGAATTTGCCAACGCTAGGTGACGCTATCGTTGAAAAACGAACAATGTTTTTTTTTATTCCATTCCATCTAATAGAATATATAAAAGATCGCCTTGTGTTTGAAATTCGAACAATTTTTTTCTTTTTCCTTTATTTACATCTTTTAAAACGTTATATAACAATATTTTATTTTAGTTCATTCGGCCTGTTCGTAACACTATAGAAAAAAATATATTTTCTCTACAAAAACTTTACCTATGCCATATATCACTCTCCGTTTTAGCAATACTCTTGTCTTGTGTTTACTCCGCTGCTCCTTCTAGTTTCTTTAAATAAGCCAAATCTGAGATTTGGCTGAATTTTATGAATACGACTGCACTTTCTTAGATCTGTTCCTGAAGTTTTCGGTTCACAGACTTACACAGGTCCCTTTTTAATTTTCTGTAAATCTTTTTGCTGAGAAGTCTATTTTAAATAAAACTAAACTTTGTATGGTTGAGACGTTTAATACTTAACATTCAATTCGGGATGGTTACATAATGTTACAACATTAATCGAGTATATATTCTATAAGCATACATTTAATTACGATTGTCGATTTAGAACCAACATGAAACAAAGACGCTCAACGCCGTGTTCACACCGCCGAATGTTATCTCTCTCTTTGTCTCTGAAAAATCTGAGATGACAATATGTTTTATGTAAATGTTTTCGGTAGTGTGAACTCATGGTAAGGCATATCTAATTCTTAATAGTAACATAGATACACATACACTAACGGTTGATTTGTAAGGTAATTAAAATGAAACAAAAATAAATTGTAGCTGAATGGCTTTATATCTCATTGGATACAGCGATTAAGGTATACGTTTTTATATTAATTAATTTAACTAAAATAATCAATTTCCAGCCGCAGTCGATGGTCAGACTTGTATCAGGACGTCCGCATTGTCGGCGATGGTGGCGACGTGTGGGGCGCTAGTGGCGGCGTTGTGCGGCGCGCTGCTCGTGCTGGCGCGCGGCTGTAGGCGCGACCCGCCCACAGACGCGCCCCATCACGCCTACGTACCTCATAAGGGCCGAATTAAATAGAGTTAATAACGAATTTAATTACGTTAATTTATTCTGTGTGATGAAAGACTTAGTAATTTATTAAACATTTAAATGTAGCGTATAACTCGTAAGAAACCTATTTATAAATATTTCCCGCCATAAATTATTTTTGACTCACACATAATTATTTGTTTATTCATACATAAATATTTTTTCCCTATATTTCTATATATCCAACTAAACGGGCACAATGTTATGTAAAGATGATTATATTTGCCATTTGTTTCCAAAGTGTATTGTTTTTTTTAGTTGGAATTTATGTAACATACCAATTATATTTAAATAACTGAAAAATTAAATATAAAGACGATGAGACGGCGAATCTTCCAACTGTTATATATATATATATATATATATATATATATATATATATATATATATATATATATATATATATATAACAGTTTACTTAGAAAACTACCGTATTTAACCTTTACCTTCACACGTAACAAGGGGTCACGTAACTCAAAAAGTTAATGATAAGATAATTTGCATGCTACGCTATAAATACATGAAAGTTACGGATAGCATGAGAATGTAACACATTTTTATAATTTACGACGGTGTAAATACAAATATTTTGACACTAAGACAATAAAATGAGGTTAAGATGAGCAAATACATACGTAAAGACAAACAGAGAGGATTTATATTTACAGGTAAAATATATCTCCTCCTGTTTGCTTCAAAATAAGTTAGCATTATGATGTGATAGACTATTTGCCTAGTTTAATTTCTCTTAATTATGTAAGAATATGCAAATTTATCGAGTATAATTCTGATTAATTATGCTGTATGTCTACTCCTTAGGGTTAAGGCGTGAGTGCTTATTTAGTTTGTTAATACCACCATCAAAGATATGAACGGGACATACATTCTCTTGTGTTGTTGAAAAGATGTTAGATATTTTTATTCAAATAGTTCTTACTCTTATTCTTCAATATTCAAAATATTATATAATAAATTTCCATTTTCACATTGTGGTGAAGCTAAAAAAATTGAAGAAAGTGGGCGGAAAACTAAATAAGTTTGAAAATTACTGATATACGAGACAAAAAAAATTACCTTTAGAAACTACATTTCACTAAATATAAGAGGCCCAACGTACTGAGTGGGTGCGGTCGCAGACGCGGGAAGCCGCGGTTGACGGTATGGATCGCATCCGAATCCGCGCAGTGTATATACCCACCGCTATTTGGTTCGACACGTACCGCATTCGTCGCCAGCATAGTGCGAAAACATTGTTTTTATGCATAGTTTCGAGTGAGCGCGTCAGCCATCTCGGTGCGTTGGGGCTCTAAGATACATTTCGATCAACTGTCTTGCTTATTTTATTCATTCTGCTTAATTAAATTTGTGAGACATTTAAATTGTAAATAGTAGTGTTAAGATTTGTAGCTTAATTTAATTTGTATCCCAAATGATTTCAAAATAAAGCTATCGCGAAACAAATATAGTTCATTATTAAAATTAAATGTACATTTAATAAAAATCCTATGTCATTTTTGTATTTCTTTTTCTAATACTTTTTTCTGTCTATGGTATGTCCAGAGGCGATTGATGGATGAGGGAAGAACTACCTGACACGGTAAATCCAAGTTAAACTTCTGTTTAACTACTTATATCTACATTTATGATGTTTTCGGAATAATTTTGAGATAGACAAGTCTTTAATATGACGGAATTATAACATTGCAAACCTTCTTTTTGTGGGTTAAAATAAAAAACTAAAGCTCTGAGTACATAATATTTCTCGAACGACTGACCATCAACTGATTAGACCGTACAAAAAGGCGGTGGAACTTCTCAAAATGATTAGTAGTGACGTCACAGCTGAAGCACACATATTTTAAGCCGCGGTAAGAAAATACGAAATAAAAGAATGAACGCAACGTTATCGTTGAAACTGTAAGAAGTTAGTAATTTCAGTTACGCTACGATCCAATGACATAGGATACTTACTCCAGCTGAAAAATAATCAGTTTAATCTGTGGTAAGTTTTAGATGGACGCTGTGGACGGTCGGGTGATCTTAGCTTTGAGTTCACGCAGGTTTCGTTGCTGATTGATCTATTACACAATATTGAAAACGTAAAAAAACGTTCCTCATTTTAAGAAACAACGACATATGTTAAAGTCACACGCACAATATAAAGAGTAATAAGTGAACACAGACAAAAACAAAATTTATAACAAAGTAAAAAAAATATTGCATAATTCGTTGTGTCACTTTTAAAATAATCTATCAAAATAAAGTTAATCAAAGGTTTTTTGTTGTATGATTACTTTAAAAAATAATAAATACTGCAAATCATTTGTTCCTTGTAAAATAATTAGGTACGCGTAAGTTACGTTACGTTTCATTTATCTGCGGATAGTTTTTCTAGGAAGTTCTCCAGGTATTTAATGGCACCGTCCAATATCTGTACTTCGCACTGTTTAAGCAGTTTAATATTTCTCCTGAAAAAAAAATTCTATTGAACTTAATATAAAAGAGATTTCACTTAATATATTAATGTAAAATAAGATTAAACTTTTTTATAATACACATTAAAATTAAACTAATATTAGGTATTTTATCGCGTTTATTTGATGTTTTTGTTGATGTCGAACCTTTGGTACGCCTGTGGTCATAAGCACTATAAAGTACCTTGAAGCTTAGGGAACAAATCGATTAAATAAACGCGATAAAATCCCTAAAATTAGTTTAATTTCAAATGCTTTTTTATGGAGGATAGATAGAAGGAGATAGCATTACAAGTAATGTGAAGTGAATGATGCGTGGCTAGCATTTCTGTATGGCAGAAGAGAGAGGTAGGTAGAAAAGGGAGAGAAAAATGGTTTGCCGGATGGCGAAGGGACAGACCTTGCCGCACCTCGCCAATAAGGCAAAACACAGATACATAATATAATATAAATTTTTGCTTAACGTTCTCTATTTAGGTAGTATACTCCCCTGTTCTATCAATGTGTTGGATGCAGATCAGAGGTTGGTCTTCCCTTTATTACTTTAATTGTTTACCTGTGGGTCGTATCAGGAAGAGATTCTTCAGGATCTTTGTAGGAGCCTCGGATGAGCTTGCATCTGGTCAACAGATACGTGTAGGCGCGTTTCTCCAAGTCAACACCCACCGCTTCAATGCTAGTGGGTTCCGATGAGACCAGGTCGCCGGGAACACCGTCGCTAGACCATTTAGTTAGTTCCTCTGAAATTAATTATATTATAAGAGCATTGTTTTATTGTACAAGATCAAGAAAGAGCATACTCCTTCCTTAAAGGGCGGCAGCGGACTGACAGTTCCAGTGATGTTGATGTCCGATCCTCCTTTCTATTATCCTTATAAAATGTTGTTTCATGACGTGACATACATGGCCCTGACAACCATTGCAACTTTTGACATTTACCTATTATTTCAAGTATTCTACACGCGAATTCAAATTACAAAAATTTCCAGCAAAGAAGGTTAGTAAATAATGCGTGTGAAAACGCGGACAACACCTAGTACAAAATATTACAATGCACCATATTGCGCTTTTGTTATTACAATATCGAATTAATTATCATAAGATCTACAACCCAGATCCCCACTGAGCTAACTATGACCCTTTCCTAAATAATGGAACAATCCCTATAAGCTTTCACAGACATTACTGAGTGTACTAACATAGTCCTTAGTACTTAGGGGATTCCATAGAATTCCTAAAATATGAATGGTAGACCACATTCAAATATAATTCCTTCTCGATTCCAAAATGTAACTTGTTTTCGCGAATAACAATTACCATATGTCTCAACTAAACTAACCATATGTCTAAAGACCACCCACCCTGATTCATGTTAAAGATCCGTATGAACGCGAGCAGCTCCGCACTGACGGGAGTATCGCTGGGGTACAGGTGGAAGTAGTTGACGCGCGCCAGGCCCAGCTTGCTGAGCAGAGACAAGCGTGTCTCGCGTGCCGAGTCACCCGAGCTTATGCCCAGGGCCAGAGCGAGGGAGTCGCTTGGATTGCCCGGGTACACGAATCTGGATGAAAAGAGTAAATGCTTATAACTATATACTATAACTACAAGCTTACTAAATTGTCCTCATCTAATCCCATGCACTTCATTTAATGAGGTAAACACATCATTCACAATAAACAGTAAAAAACAGAACAAAACAGTGTGAGTATGCGTAAAATATTCGGAAGATATCACCATTTGCCAATTTAAGAGTAAGAGAGCTCAAATCTTCTAAATAAACATAGCTATTCAGAAATGTGAATTGGCAATGATTTTACAGAAGGTTACAAGAATCCATGGATTATTTATTTATTTTGACCAAGTTTTTAAGCACACCGTCTATTTTTCTAAATTTGGGTTTCTCCCCTTATTGTCTAAACGCCTGGCTAAGAATGAATGCAACTTTGTACGTACGTAGGTGAATTTAGTTTCCGAACTCTATTCCAAACCCCAATTAATTCCCGATGCTTAGCGAGATTTTAAGACTAATAAAAACGAGTTATTTTTTTACATTTTTGATTAAATGCACAAACACCTAAAGGATCTCTAACGCCATATGAATTTATGGTTACGTAGTACGGTTACCATCTTAATTGAAATTCTTGCAACGAATAATGATTGCATAAGTAAATGCAATCGATCGATAGCAACTGGCATCGGGCATATGCAGATTATATCACAGCGTTTTTGCTTCTGAATACAATAACGCCAAACAAATCAACATATTGTTTGCTATTCCACTGACAATAGACTTATTCAATAGAACAATTTTACAATCGATTATTTACTGATTGACCCGATGTTTTCAAAATAAAGTAACGTTTTTTCACCCTTAATAACAATAAGAATAAGAGTGCACACAGAATAGAAACATAATAAATAAACATTACACGTAAAGGTTAAATGCACTTTTATTTAGGTCACATTTTACCCGATGAACAATACTCCATGGCCAAGGCGTGGCCTCTCGATGACCCACAATGTTTTCTTTTTAAAGAAAATACGTTGGGAAGTGCCATGACTAAACAATGATCTATTTGGTTTTATTTTTCTTCAAATATGAGTATACATTATTTATTTTTTGTTGTGGCAAGCCAACAGCTGAAACACAACATAAAGTCTTAATAGTTAAGTAATAGAATTTCATTTTTTTTATAGAAGTAGGGGGCAAACGAGCAACAGGTCGCCTAGAGCTAAATGATCACCACCGCTCATTAATATCCAAGTGTCAGAGGACTCTAAATGAGAAATTAAATTGTAAAGTGATAACGTTAATGATGTTACAGGGCGTCCATATTTTGTAACATATTTTACAAATTACAATATATTTTTTTAAATAATACTTTACAAATTTATTTACCCATTATGCAGCAATAGATCGCTATTAGGTCTCGCGCCGTAGAAGATGAATAACTGCTCCCCAGCTTTGAAGTCGCGCAGGGCGTAGCACTCACTCCTGTCCCGCTCCTTACTGAAGTCGGTCGTTATCTGAAACGTTTCAAAAGTAATTTGTATGAACGATATTTAATATCAGATAGAACGTGGGTTTTCCTTTCGAGTGATTTTGTTTTTAAAATATTACGAAAACGCCGTTACTTGACTAACTACTGTTTGACTCTTTTTTTAACTGGTTTTTGATCAATAAGGAGGATGAACCATCGGATCTGAGTTATAGCAAGGATGGACCTTATTTAAAGCTTTACACTTTATCTTATGTACGGTGCTAGAGCAAACGGTATTATTACAAGTTCTAAGGAATATATTTTTTTAAATAAAGAAGATGGCAAACGAGCAAGTGGTTCATTTGCTATTAAGTGAGCATATGCATCTGCAATTACAAATGAGTCGCAGTTGCCTAACTTCAATGGAGAGAATAGCAGATAGACAGAAAAATGTTATAAATTCTATCCATCCCCTCGCGCTAAATCCTCTTCCCCTTCTCATCGCTTTCTACTAAAGAAGAAGACTGGAATTGGGCCTCCGCAACCTCACTCGTCGGCCTTAATGCAGAATGCATGACACCAGTCGAGCCGGCACATTCGTCCAACAGGTGTTGTCACCGGGTCACCGCAACCTCAGCTGACACAGATGGGAATAACAGCTATTTATTTTTCTGTCGGTTGAGGTGCCTCTGGCGCTCCCCTTACATTATTTCTTCCCTCCTTTTTCTTACAGGAAGACTGGTAATTCGAAACCAATTCGAAGCCAATCAAAATTACGGAGGCTGCTGAGAAATTAAGCAATAATGATAATTCTGAGAACGCGTATAGGTTTTGCTACGGTATAAAAGTCTTCCGGACTATTGTTTGCGACGTAAGCGCATTAAAGTCTATTAGAGCACTGAGACATGTATATACGTGTTATAATTGTCGTACCTTTCCTTGTTCGTGGTTGCACATGTCCCATAGCGGTATGAAAGCTGTGGCGGTGCCTTCTGCGAGCTGGATGTTGTTCTGACGCGTCATCACAGTTGAAGCAGCCCACCTGAATACAAAACGTTGTTATTTAAATTATTAATACTCTCTCCTTTTGTTACGTCAGAAGGGATAATCTACGACCACTCTTGGCCCCATCTGCGCCTTGTTAAACGAGTTATGAATACAAATAAACAAGTAAAAAACAAAGGAACACAAAACTAATACACCAAAGTGTGTAAACTACGTGACTTTATTGTATAATCTAAAAATACTTCTTAATTTAAATCTCATGATCCAACTTCGATATCATGACAGTGGTTACTAATGTGCGCCTTAGTTTTAAAATGAATTGAACATCTTGATGTCGGCAAAAATAACTTTGAAAACTTATTTTCTTTTTTTATGGTCGGCACTATGCCGCCCTCTCGTTCCCCCTAACATGGTTTAGGTCAGGGACTGGGGTGCGGGCAATAATTTTTTCATGTATTCTTTATTAACCTTACCTACCTTATCTTATCTTAAGCCTAATATCACATATTTTTATCACAATTCCACTTTATATCAATACTAAACTAAATTAAAAATGTTAAAAAGATGAATAAAAAAGTTGAAAATTTATAATTACAAAGTTAAAAGTTAATAATTTAAAAATTTAAAAACAAAATGTACAATAATAAATATTAAGCCTACACCTTATTTCTAGTTATTGCCCTGAGAGCCGACTCTTTGCAAAATTCTAAAAATAATTGCCTTTTTTCCTTATTTCTTACTATATTTTTCACATTTGTTTCGTTTATTCTGTCTTTAATTTTTATTTCGACGTCGGCTCTCTTTGCGGCAAATACCGGGCACTCGGTGATTATGTGCAGCACGGATTCCTATTCTCCCGGATCGCAGATACATGAAGGGCTCTCCTTGCAACGAAACCTGCTCAAATAGCAGGAGAACCCTCCATATCCGGTGAGTATCTGCGTTAGAATTGGATCCGGTTCTATCTTTCTCAGGATGGGGTATGCCGCGATGGCGTCTGGGAAGAAGACCTTGGTCACTGAGACAGCTTCCCCGTCCCTGTAGCGCCCGTTCGATACATCAAGTTTGATGTAAGAAACGGGACAAATACTTTCTTTAGAGAAATACATTACATCTATGAGTTAACCTAATAAAACGTTAAAAATAACTCATCTTTTACATGTCTATTTCCACCGGGCGACTTCTAAATCTAATGGATAGGTGTAAATTTATTATTGAGTTTAAAGTGTAATTACATAATAACGAAATGTCATTTAAAGCCAGCGAAAGCAAGCACATGAATACAATAAGATGTAGAGACAATTAAGAATGTACATTTCGCGAGAATGTTCCCTTTCATTATACATAATTTTAACTATGCTACTTTATGATGAGAAACTTTAACTTTTTGATAGTCACACTTAATTACATAAAACGTGATTAAACATAACTAGCATAGCGTAACTATATACTGAGAAACAACATAATACTGAGAAATACCAAGAATATTTTTTAATAGTGGTAGAGCTCGCAACATCTGTTGCACAAACGTGCCGGCTCGACTGATGAAATAGGACGACCACGCGACGACAGGCGTGAAGTAGAAGTATTCTGCGTTTCGTCTGATGAGTGAGGTGCGTTGCCGGATGCCTAATTCTAGTCCTCTTCCCCTTCTCATCCTTTGCTAATAAGGAAAGGATGGGAATCATCAAATATAGGCAAGACATCGACTCATTAGCTTGTTTCAGTTTCCTATGGGAAAGCGGTCACTTAATATGGGACGGGGTTCGAAATATTTTTTTGTTTCTTACATAAACATTGATCAAAATTTACTAACATAGCTATTGGATTCTCCTAATTAATATAATTTGCAATTAACTACCTCGAGTTACAGATATCTTAAAAATTAGGCTGTAAATCGTCGCCTCCACAGTTTATCCTAAACAGCAAACAATCATTATTTGTTTTTTGAATTAAACAGTCGGAATCGGAGCAGGAAGAAGCGTTTACAAAATGGTCGGCGTACATGCGCGCCGCTGTTATGGAAATATCGCTCTTGCCGTCCGGTGCTTTGTTGACGAATGTGTTTCGGTTTTACGGTTGTCGATGCTTAATCGATTTTTGTACTGATTTTATTATCATGTTTCTTGTAATAATCAAAAGGGATAATCTAGAATTATTTAAAAACAGACCAATTTTATAATACTTCCTGTCTAATGTAGGTGAAGTAGTTACTTCTTTCTTAAATTTGGTCATCAACTTTCTCGGCTCGACGCCAAGTGAGGTTCCGCGAAACATTGCGTAAATATGATCCCGTCGAAAGTGACAGAGCATTGTCTATAGACGTAACATATAATGTCATTTCACAGAGGTTCTCAATATTTGCGTTTTACTAATTAAAACCAATACTACGTCAATAAGTAAATTGTACATAATAATATAGTACGATAATAGTAGTCTGTATGTAGGTATAAGTAGTATAAGACAAAGTCACTTCCACTGTCTGTTCCCTAAGATGTTTTAAACTACGCGGATTTTAATGCGTTTTTTATCAATAGACAGAGTTATTTAAGGGGTAAGCTAATATATATGTATAATACACGCATATTATAGTACTGAAAAATAGACAATAAAGATTCGAAATCGGGAGATTTCTATACATCCTCCGAGTACGTCAGATTTACAAATCGGAGGTACCTTGGGCCCTGATATCTATCCCACAGCAAAAATTAGTCCTGTATGTGGTGCCGCACGCTTGGGATAGCCCAATTTGTAAAAAAATCTTCATCCTCGAGCACGGTCATTTTTTTTTATTTTAAAGTACGTAGTTTAAGGCGCACAAACATCGTTGATAAAGATTAGTGCGTGCAGCTACAGCTACAAAAGTTGTTATATTATTACAACGTAATCTTACATGTATTTGTAAGAACTTACACTCTTACGTGAGGGAAGTAAAGACCCAGTTTTTTGCAGTTTTCAAACTCTTCGGTTAAATTTTAAACTTTGATCATTTAATAATTTCAATAACATTTCCGTTAAACATTTATCTTACTAATTGATGACGATAGACCGCACAGTTCTTTTACCCTCAAAACTTTCTTGATCTTTGAACTTCAAATAATTTTTTACTTTCGCTAATTTTGACGTTCAAAAACATGTGTAAATAAATCGTGTTTCGTACTTTTAGCATATTTTCGTATGATTAAATGGGATTCTTGTGTGATCTAACATTAGGAGGAAAACGAATATTAACAACAATAATTGGATTAATAATAAAAACGGAATAATTTTTTGCAATGAAAAAAACCTTGCATTATGCAAGAATCTATTTACATCGCCAATCAACGATTACGAGCCGCAGATAAACAAAAAAAACGATGAAAAATTAATGATCACCAACTAGTGACAGTAAGCATCAGTCACGCGGGAATTCCGGCTTTCCAAGTCGCTTAGCAGATGGCAAGCTGTGAGATATTATATTACTTCGACTCTGGCCGGCATTATAGGAGAAACAAGTAACAGGGTCAATGTACCCTCATTATTGCCAGCTTCAAAGGAGAGTTTAAAGACTATAAATTATATAAACGGACCTCTAATGTGACATGTCATTAAAATGTTTATTTATTTAAAATACATTATAGCCACCACATGAACACTTCACGGCACAAAGTCCTTACATAATATTCACATAAATAAAACGAGAAGTACACCGTTTTACATAACTCATTACTGACTTTTCTAAGACACTTTCTACGTAAATTGGTAAAATAAAAACATGTTCACACGGAATTTTTATCCTAAATCTGTGGGTAGTCGGAGATATCAATCGCTGCCCGCGTGTCTACTTATTACAGACTAGTTATACACCTCGCGGGCCGGCAGCGACCTTTGGTACTCGTATTAGTGAGCCTATTATGATAGTTCTTTTTTTGTTTGAAAGTTGGTTGTTATCATGTATTCCCATATAAATTTAATCAAGATCTGACCAGTGGTTAAATTATTCTTAATCAAGCATATTTAATTAACTTTAACAACGTTGATAGTGTTTTCTAACTGACTGTTTGAAGCCAAGACGGTGAGCACGTTGCTCCTCCATCTCGTTGGATAATGGATCGTTTATTAAGCCAAGACGGTTAAGAAAAAAACTGTAAGGATTAAACAGTAGCATGTACAGTCCGTGAGCTCCCGGTAAGGGAGTAGGAGGGGAACAGTCGAGTGAGATTTTCATATAGAATAAAGATCAAACAAGTATTCTTAGGACGATCTCGTATATTGGTTTTTGCTTGGCTGACGCCGCCTCTTTTTTTTAAATTTGTAACGTACCTACACAATATTCCTTCAATTTGCTTATGAACAATACATGTCGATAGACGCACATTTTTTTTAAATGTCTTGTTCAGTTAATTTATTATTGTTTCACTTTATAACTTGGTACAAATGATCGAAACAAATGTATAATAACGCGGAGCCGATGAGTTAGCAATTCAGCGATGCACGAATAAAATGTGACTGATTTAGAAAGCTGCGGTAAATATTACATAAACCGTTGAGAATCTTCAATACGGCAAATCGTTTGAAAGTCGATTATGCATCGCAACTTAATATTTAATAATTGAATATTTTATTTTTAAAACAAAAATCTTACGACTATCAGGTTGTGTTATCTCAATATCTCTATACTAGTGATCCGCCCCAGCTTTGCCCGGTGAGCACTCATTATGTTGATGAATGCACCCATCTCTACCAACTCCATAGAATCATCAACTAGGCCAATCAGAATCTTTCCTGAAACTTTCATCGCAATCGGTCCAGACGTTCGAGAGTCTAAAGGGAACAAAGGGATCAAAGGCGAGGTGTGTTACATTACGCATCAGCTATTAATCTTTTTTTTATATAGTTCTAGGTGGCATACGAGCAAGCGGTTCACCCGATGTCATCTGCAACTAACTAATGAGTTGCAGGTGCGTTGCCCACCTTTAATGGACAGAGGATGGGACTAACAGAAAATGGTAATTTCCAATTCTTATACATCCCCTTCACCGTCAAGTTTTCTTGCCCTTCCCATCCTTTCCTTATAAGAAAAGGGTGGGAAGGGGGAGAGAACTAGAATTAGGCCTCCTGCACATCAATCATGAGTCGAAACGCAGAATACTCTACTTCACGCCTGTCTTCTGTGAGGTCGTGGTATTTCACCGGTGGAGCCGGCCCATTCGTGCAACAGATGTTGTTGTTGGGGGTCTACCACTGTTAAAATCTTAAATCTTATAAAGATTTTTATTTGATCGCAGTTAAGCTTTTGTCAACATTGATCAATCAGCAGGCAATAATTTGTATACGGTGTGTAGCTTCAGTCATACATTATAACTGTTACTCTGTCAACTGTTTTTGTCTTAAGCAAATCAGCCGGGCGTGACACCTAGTGGTAGTCTATCACTCAATCTTTTTTTACTCACATCTAAACTCTGTACGCTCTGATTATGTCGTACAATGACATTTCAGTCTACCCGAAATTACGTAACGCATAATGCAGCGAAATATTACTAGAAAACCGAACAAAAGAAACATCGTCGCGGCATGGTAAATCGATTCGGAATCTGACCACCACAATACGGAATTGTTTGATCGTTAAATGTTTTTCTAAATCGCTCGCTTTTATTTCTTTTAAGCTTTATCACGTGTTAGACGCTAGGTACCGATGAGAAGTGGACTGATACGGACATATTGCCAGCATTTATGTAGGGAATAGTAGAGTCTACTTAATGCAACATAAATAATCATAATTACTAAAATTTGTAAGCAGTATTTATTCGTCATAGAAAGAGCAAGAAACTAAACAAATGTTATGTTTGATCATTTGAAAAAAGACGCTAATAGGAACTCTAGCATAAATTAAATAATTCTAGTTACTTGATGATAAATGAAAATAAAATACTATGACAAACAAAATAAGGCAAATTGGTGTGGTCGCAATCAACTGGTAGGAAATGTACGAGAGGATACGCAGACAGCACATACGAAGGAAACGATGACCATTAGATATCATTTAAAAAAGTAAATATTGAAAAACGTTAAACGGTAGTGAAAGAGTAATTGAGATATTTATCCGCACGTCGCATTCCTTGAGGGAGGCGGCGCGGTGCGCGCGCGCATACCGTTTCACATGCATCGTATATACGTGCCCGGATCGCATCGCCTATCCATGCTAATGCTATGTTTATAAACTGAAACAAACACCTTCAATAGCCAATCGACATACAACACATGTATACAATAAAGGAAGGGTTCCGTGTTGTTTCTATTTTACATTCACTACTTAATTTTGACAAATATTTTATCTATTCTTAGGTGACCATTTTAGTGGGAATTGTAAACGACTAGAGAAGACTTATTTTGGTGTACGTTTTACCCCACATAATTTAATATAGCAATCCCTTTAGAGACCTAACAAAAGAAATACGCACTCTTATGCGACATATAAAGATTTTTAGATGTGGAAAGATAGTAGGTAATCTGTTGCTGTGAGTTTATAAGCGTTTCTTTGTTTCTTTTCATAAACATTAGAGATGTTTCGCTGACTCCTAGAAAAAGGTATCCTTACTAATATTATAAATGTGAATGTAAGTTTGTCTGTTACGCTTTCACGCGAAAACTACTCAACCGATCATCATGAAACTTTGTACACATATTCTTGGAGGTACGAGAAATAACAGGATACTTTTTGTGAAAAAAATAGCATATGGAAAGTGAAGTATGTATGTTCCTTATAGATGTATAGACTCCGAAACGGCTGGACCGATTTCGATGAAATTTACAAGAATTGTCCAGATTGGCACATTCCTGTGTTTGTTAGCGATTGGATCAACATAATTAGTGGAACCCGGGCGAAGCCGGGGCGGGTCACTAGTACGAATATAAACGAGGGCGTGGCAATTGGTCAGACTGAGTTTAATGTGAAAAACTCTTCCAACATCATTTAAAGTGAAATAAAATAATAACTCACTTTTAACGCACTTTGCACACTATCTCGCTTCTTTTACATTCATACAGCTGCTCGTCGGTAAACATGTTCACCCGTTAGTTAAATGGATTTTAAAAATATTGCATTCATTTATATAATTTTCTTATTAAAACATAATAATTGTAAACATTAATACAAATGATGAATATCAGTTTATAAACTTACAAGAATAATCGTCCTTTCATGATTCAAAAAAACAAGGTCAAAATGAATGGGTCTTATTTATAAATTTTTAGTTAGAAACTTTTTCACAAATTGACTTTATCTAAGGCGAATAATTGTCCCTTTCATTACAAGATTAAATAAAAATAAATAGAGCTATATTTATAAATTTTTAGCGAATTGAATGGAAGAAAGGGTTTATTTTATATTTCCATGCATTGTTCGGTTTTCATCTTAGCTCAAAGTGCGGGGCACGAATCTGCGAGTTGCCCGTCGCGCTCCCGCCATTCGCACCTATCGAGCTGTCGTAAGCCAACGTGTGTCATTTTCATATTCGAATAAAAAACGTAAAATCGCGCCAAAAATACTTCCGTTTCTTTTTTAAACATCCAGTAACATCATTGTTTGGAATATTATTACCGATCAGCTATAATTTAGGAGTCTGTTTAAAAATTAACAGTGATAATGTGAAAATTAAGAAAAAAAAGAAAAAAAAATTGTGCAGTTCGAAATCTGCAATCTGTCGATGTACGTAGGAGTTGATACAGTCGATTCAGTTCTTCTTTTTCTATTGTTTTACTCTACAATTTTTTTTCTTCATTCTGAATCGACGCCGCTTTCGTAACGGATTTTCGTTTGATGTTCTAAAGTGAATTTTGTGTAAACAAAGATAGCTTGGAATTTTTTGTTTGGTATAATATGGGTGTGTATTGGAGAAGTACAATGCCGCTGTTGAGTACGTTGGCTGCGCTGGTTATCATTGTACATTCTGCGGAAGAAGATTTGGAAGACTATGGACGGGAAGTACGACCGAGGACCATGGACACCGAAAAAACCAACTATGACGTGGTAATTATTTATTTTATTTGATAACATGGAAATGTCATGACACTTCGATCAGTTTCTTTAACTAGAGTTAAGGTTGCACAAACAGAAGAAACATGGTTTCTATGTTGTTGCATGATTTTCAACTTAATCTCTTCTTTTGTATATTCCATTAAAGGGAAAGATTTAAATTTTCTGGATAAATTCTTCAACTATCGAACCTATTTTGATAATTATTTTCCAATAGAAAGTTACATTATTCAAATGTAACATTAGCTGTCGGCATTGCACCTCCCATTATACAAATATAGACTAGATCTAGAAAAGAAAAGCCTTTCACATCTTTAATCCCGCTGCAGTACACAGATAACAATTCCTGCGTCAATCCTTCGAAGAAATCATTGCTACGTCGCCATTAAAACACGCAGAACTCTAGTGTGTCGTCGTTTCAGCCGATATTCGTCCACAGGACATAGGACTCCCCCATTGATCGCCACAAGGGTCGCAACCTTGACCAGATCAACGGTCCATCCTGAGGGAGGCCTCCCTACGCTGCGTCGTATACGTGATGGCCATTCTAGGTTTTTCCGGCTCTATCGGCCGACCGTTCTGCGAGCAGTGGTGTCCAGCCCATTGCCATTTAACTTGGTTGTACTGTGGACCACATCATTTCTGATGCGATCTTGCAGAGACTCCGAGCATTGCTCTTTGAGAGACCTTAAGCCGTGTAATGGTGTTCATAGTTAACAAGAACACAGCGAACTAGTTAAATGATTTTAATTTTAATTTGAATTTTTTTTACGTCGTGATGATCATGCCGCGAAATAACGTGTACTTTTGAAAAAAATCATATACGTTTATGATTTTTGTCTTGTCGGCGAATCGAGGACCAACTTTCTAACATTTAGCTGATAGCTCAAGTAGAGGATCGAAAAACTCAAGTTTCAGATAAGTTATCACACGTAAGTACTTATCAGACCGAAAGGGCTCAAGAAATGTATAGTAGATAAAAAGAAATATAGTATAATTAGATCAGCTCGACTGTTATAGAATGGTCGTTGTTGTTTTGTGAATACGAGGAAACAGTAGACGTAGTTACAGATGAGGTATGCCTGTATATGTATATTTTAGGCATAAGAAAAGTATGCATGACGTAATGCAAATGTTTCGGTAATAGATATATCTATTGTTGTTGAATCGTCTTAAATAACTTAAACCTTTCTTTTTTTAATCAGTCATCATCTTCAATTTCTATACAAACATTTTTGAGTTAAGACAAACAAGACCCAAGTTTTGTTTGTTAATTCATGACAATATTATAAATTGCATTTCACATATTGCGAACAGTTTCTTTTAATCTGACGATAAGTGATAGAGGCAAATAAGTACTCTGGAAACAAGTTTTCTCTAGAAATCGGATCAGGCGTCTTTGCCTGGAGTAGTAAGTGGAGCGTGCTTAGAACTTGTTCATAGATGATAGAAATTCCGATTAAGTTATAAAAAATGGACCTGGCAAATAATTCTAATTCCCATGATAGTAATAAGCGGACAATAAAACTGCCATTACTGGATTTATTGACAGACTACACAAATACCTTAAGCTTATGTGGTTTCCTCATAAGCTTTTCTATTCTATCCTAACTAATATTATAGCGCAAATGTGAGGTTGTTTCTTCGTTTTCAAGAGTAAACTACTCGACTACTCCTAACAATCACACAGTTATAATTTAAAAGTTATTTTTAAAATCCAGTTCTTCGTTTTGTTTATGCGCCGTTAGATTCTTATTGTAATTATCAATTCAACGCACTGTCATGAACCACAACGGCGATCCGCAAAGTGGGTATAGCAATCGCATATGAGGCTTTAGACTACAAGTTCTATAGTGAAACAGAAAAATCAAATATAGGATAGCAACTTAAAATCTAAGTTCACAATATAGAGACAAAAGATGCCCAGCCTCTATACTAGCTTCGTTTTATAGTCGTAAAATGACTAGCAATTATAATTGGAATGTGAAAGTTATAATACAAATGGAATCGAATCTGTAATATGAAAGCGATTGCTTTACCCATGATGATGACTATGAACTTTATGTCAGAGAAATGTTTTATACATTATTACAAACAAACACACAAGAGCATCGTCATTGTACCTTAATTCGTTCTAAAAATAAATTAAACAAAAAAATTGTTAACTTAAAATTTGTTTGTAATAGGCATGGAAGAAGAAAAAAAATTCCGAAGCAATTAACCAATATTAATATCGTAAGCTTACTAGTATATAACACAGATTAGTTTAAGAAGATTAATAAAAGTGTATAAGAAGGATTAACAGAAAATCTATATTATTTTATAAATTTATATTTTTGCTGATGGTCTCTATCTTTGTACAAGAGCCTTCGAGAGTTTCGCTTGATTAAAACTCAGCTAAGCTACTTAGTTTCTTTTGCGATTCAGAACAGAATCAAGTTATGAAAGAAAAGCATAACAAAAAGTCAATTACTAGCGTTACTTTGATGATGAAATCATTGGATATGTATGGGGATCATCGCAACTTTATTACAAAGTCGCATTCTAAATGACCCGATTTGTGTCCTCCGTGTAGAAAGAATTTATAAATAGATTAAATTTTTAATTGTTGCAATTTCATAAGTCACAGTTTAAACACTAGCGTTTAAAAATATCCCGCGCTTTATTACAGTGGTACGCCGAAAAAAAATACCGCGAAATTTTGTTTCCGGATGAATTTTTTTTACCATCCATCGAAAAAACTTACAATAAACAAAATGATAAGGTGTGAAGGCCCACAGCAGTGAAGAAGACCGCTCACATATTCCGTGAGTTCAACGAGGGCATTATCCTTCGCATTATTATCCATGGTTTGGCTTGGAGTCTCAAATTCAGATTTCTGAGGTGGTTTTTGGGTGAAAAAAGGTGGAAAAACCAGTGCCGTGGTGTACCAAAATACCGTCTACTATGACTGACAGATCAACGCAAAGGCCAAACAAATTACTGGGCCTAGACTTGAAATTTAGCACATAGATTTGTTACGTACTACGTAGGTATTTTTCTAAATTCATCCCCTAAAGTTCTAAAGTAGGGATAAAGTTTTTATGGAGAAACTACTACTTAGCCACTATTTTCCTTCCGCTATCGGTCCCCAAAAAACATTGATTTGCACATTTTAGTAGATCGATTATGATAAAGATAATTGTAAAAAAATATTCGCCACAATGAGTCGCTAAATAAAAAACATAAACACGCGCTACATTATATCGTAATCAATATTTGAAGATCGATGGAGTGTTATTAAAAGCATAAGACCCCGACCGCAGCGCAAGTTCAAGCGCAGAACCGGTACTGCTTACCGTATACCGACGCTTTCGACTTTCCTCTCGACATTATGCCATCGCTTCTGTAATAGCTTTCGTTGCTAACGATGAGATAACTCTATATGCATAATAACACGTAAAGTATACGATGTACAACTTCACCACGCAGAAAATTTACACTAATAAGAGATATTGAATATTAACAATAAAAATATATTTGTAGAATGTTATTATAAATATTCGCTCACGCCCGTAACACAGAGGTATAGGTAGACATCGGC
The DNA here is from genome assembly GCA_029849275.1 of Papilio elwesi. Classification (NCBI taxonomy): domain Eukaryota; kingdom Metazoa; phylum Arthropoda; class Insecta; order Lepidoptera; family Papilionidae; genus Papilio; species Papilio elwesi. Next base: position 6,713,050 of record CM056700.1, on the reverse strand, counting down.
GCGATCCTGGCACACCTCTCTTGCTTCATCTACATTCATACATCTACGCGCTCATGCTCGTCGGTTATGGGTTCTCCTTATATCGCCTTTTTTAGTAATCCACTAATCTGATCGATATAAGTTCTATTAGGGCGTCCCCTACCAATACCGTACCCGTATTTTTTTTACTTATCCGGGTTTTCGGACAGTTTCTGAAGCCGTTGTGAACTTTTACTACGACCTTTCTCGCAAGTTCTTGTCGTGCTTAATCCACTTTTCATCACTAGTTATCCATCTCTTCAAAAGGTTTGATTTTGTTACATCTCAATAAAGAATAGCAAACGAGTGCACGGTACACTAAGTTTCTATCAGTGAGCTCACGTGTCACCCATACGAGTACAACGAGCTTTTTTGTATACTTCGCTTTTTTCAAATGGTTCAGAATTGTTTTGTGGTCAATTCCAAGTTCTTTAATTATGTCGTAATTATTGATACGCCGTTCTTGGTGAACTTTTTCATAGATGGCGTCCGTTTTATTCGTACGCCAGAGCGAGGTCCATCTTTGACATCAAGATTCCGGGATAGAAAAGGCTTAAACATACTTTGCTTAAACTCTTACTGACAATGCATTGGGTTCATAAACGTCACGTAACTTTTTAATGTCATCAAAAAGATACAAAAAGAGTACAGGCAAAGAGGTGTTATCACAAGCTTATACTTACTATTATGCGAAAAGACCCTAATAATAGTAATAATAATGCAAATACGAAGAAGACATAGAAGCATACTAACGATACACCTACTTTTCATAGGGAATAAGGTAAAGGCTAGGAGAGGTAAAGGATTGGGAAGAAATTTTGAAAATACTTGAGATATTTTAGTTCAGTAGTAATATGTAATTAATGTTTGTGTGCATAAGAAAAATGAATTAAGCTAGTATGTATAGTGTTTGCGTTTGTATAATGAACAAAGGAAAAACAATTAGCCGCGAGGCAAGTCGCACGCCGCCATTCAATGCAACCGCTTCATTTTTACTTTTACGTTTTCACTTTTGATTGTGCCATTCAAAAACATGTGTTATTTGTAAATAAGTCGCTATGCGAAGGCTAATATCAATCAGATAATTACGATACGAAACATTCAGAAATAGGCGTAGGGCTATTCATAACAAGTCCTGCGCTCACTTTCACATTAAACTTTCTTCGCTTATCATTGCTACTTATATAAACCACGGAAGCATTTCCTCGTTGTTCATTAAGTATTGTTATTTAGAACACTCAAGAAGAGAATGTATTGCACCATAATTTATTCTTTGTTTGATATTATTTTGAATGCAACACTGCTTCTATTCTTGCTAAACGAGATAGTATGAGCAAAAATCTGCAGAACAGTATTCTTCCCGTATAGAATGCGTCTTCGATTAGTAAGCCCAGTCTGTCGTACTATACAGAGCAAACTTGTAACAAGCCACAACAAAGACGAGTAGAAGTATTAAAGATTTTTTAGAATTTATAGGGTTAGTAATCCGATAACAGCTACCGATCGAGTCGAGGCTCGAGCCTCTCAGAGGCCCTTGAGCCAAGTCACTCCATAGAGTGTCCGCCGAAGCGATCTAAGAGATCGGCGGCCTCCCAATCCAGTTATAATAATAACGCAACGGCCCGAGCCGAGGCGCCCTGTTTCGAGGGAGCCCTCAAGCTAGGTTACTCTTAAAGAAATTGAGGCTAGGTGCCGTATGCGCACTGCCGCCTTGAGCCCGGTGTAGCTGTAGATGCCTCACCGAGGCAAACAGTGACTAGTCGTCAGTCACAAAAAATTGAGTTTTATTTCGTTTGAGGAATCGGTAACATTGAATGTTATTAAGCTAACAAGTCGATATGTTTTAAAACTAGATGACCCGGCTAACTTATTACCGCCTAATGAAATGAATTAAATAATTTTGCACGTTCGTTTTTTGTTATAATTTTGTATAAGTATACAAAGTACGAGAGCCGGCGTCGTCTTAGGGTCTAAGATAGAGATTAAGAAATTATATATATAAATATTATATACGCGCTCATTTTATACCAACTGATATTTTATTAGAACCCTAACGTACCTCGCCGTTGGCGACTCTAGGCATCAACAAGGACATATACTTGACTCCGTATTATTTAACATATAATCTAGGTCTTGATCGAATTACAGATTATTATGCATCTGTAAAATATAGCTTTTAACGGTACAAGAATTATTATAATAGCTTTAGGTTTCGTGTTTATTATAAACTAATATTAAATACAAAATCTCCATAATAAAATAGTATCAATTATATGCTAATGAAAACTTGTTAATTATTATTAATTTGATTGTTTATTCATTAAGGAACTGATATAGACGAACATAAGTATAAAAATTAACATCTAATACGGTTTTATGTAAAAATGATACGGCACGTTGAAGTTGCATTGCACTGATCGTTCGTGACATTTTTTTATAACTTGTTTTTATTTCACTTTTCAATTTGGTTCGTAAGATAGGCGCTGCGTGTTAGCGAGGAAATGGTGTTCATGTAAATTAATTAATTTATGTTAAGTGAATTTTTATTGTGCAGCTAGCTGAATATATTTCGTCTAATCTCATCAGGTATTTTGATATTCACTACTGGAGAACTCTTCAAACGGATGCTTAACTTATATACTAGTGGCACAAATTCATTAGTGGCTATATCCTTCGAATTTACAAAACTAGTGGTTTTAGTAATAAATGCAGCTCTAAACGAAATGGCCTGATCCTCTGTTATGTGGGTATAGGCACTGATGAAACGAGAGTAAGACGCAAAGGCTACCTGTAAACCACTGTAGTTATGCTGATTATGTGACAGCGGTACAAAATAAAACTATATATAAAACAATTTTCACTGATACTTATCAAATAATAAATTATTTGTTATTATTCAACATGTTGAATATTTTGAATTAAAAAAGATTTATTTCATGAGAAAATATATATTTTTCCAGCCTTGGAGAGCAGTGAAAATAGAACCGATGATTACACATTCAACACAAACCGATACGTGGGACGGATCCCTCGAAGATCGACCGAAACGGCGCAGGCCTATCCGAAAACGCAGACGTCGTCCGCAAGCAGCTCTCAGGGGAACTCAGGAAAGATACTTACAACCGGAAGAGTATAGAGCATACAATATAGATAACTACAGACCCCTCACGGAGATGCCGCACAGAAGACGCAAGAAGATCGACACCAAACAAGAAAGCTGGAACGGCCGGACAGAAAGTACAGAAAGCCCGAGACCATTCCGAAGAAAAGGACCAAAAAGAACATCGGATCAAGAGTCTTGGCATGAATTTAGCGAATTCGGTGACGTTCCCGCTGATGAAAATTTTGAAGTTAATGTAGCGAGTCCAAAACACGAATCGACAAACTATGACGCCGAAGTAGAAAATAACGAGAGTCACGAGCCACGCCTAACATTAAATCAATTTTATAACGAAGAGAAAAATCGAAACGTATATGCGACAGGAGACGTTGCCGTAGAAGAGGACGAAGAAGAACCAGCGCAATTTCCAAGCAACCAAGAACCAGGCAATAAAGATAACGAATATGAAGAACAAAACAATCCCGAAATCAGAGAGAACAAATCTCTATCAGAGTTTTCATTAGAAAATGGTACTCCTGTTCGAATGTCACGAAACAGAAATGAAGAAGTACCTCCTGCTCAAGAAAACATAATTGACATTACAGAACAAGTAAGTTGCTAACATACTTAGACAAACTTGTTGATGTATTGCCTAATATAGATGATATTCACATGAAGTATACGAAAACTTAATACGAAATTAAGCCATCCAAAACCAAACATAACGAATAACTGCTTGATTATTTTTCGTCTTTAATCAATTTTCCAATGAAATCTTTTATTTGAAAAATTAAGCCCATTAATGTAGAAATTAAATGTACAATTTTTTTTGTATGCTGGTATTTAATATTATGTATTTTACTTTAAGTCGTATTTTGATTTAAAAGAGATATTATACAGTTTAAAGATTGGGAAGACATTAAAGTGAAAAATATAAATATCTGTACCGAACCAAACATTTTCATACTAGACATTATATATTATATTATTAGACATTATTTAATTTAGTTAGATAAGTTTAGAATTTCATTTTCTTATTTCAAAAAATATACCTTACATATATATTTGTAGGAATGTCTTCGATATCTTGCTTTGAGGAAAATTAAGGATAAAGTACAAATACCAGTAGCTTTTGCGACACAAAGTAACAAATTTGATAATGCAAGATTTTTTTTACGGTATTTTTATATTTTTATACCCCTATATTCCTTTTTACTTGCTAACTATACTAATTTGAACAAAGGCAAACTTTTAACGCATATATTCATTTAATACTGTTTGTGTACTGAAATATATTGAATATGTTGTTTATGTACAATGTACATCATTTTCACAGAGTAAACCCTTGGATCCGGTTTCGCTAAAAGATATATTACAAAAATCTAAGGGGAAGAGTCTGAGCGAGTTATTAGAGCAGCATAATCTAACTTTAGCGGATCTGCTCAGCGGTGAGAAAAATGCTCTGTCAGTGCTTAAAACAACAGAATTACCACAAACAGAAAAAGAAGCAACCACAGAACAGTCTACAACAACCAAGACCTATAACCTAACAAGTCCTACAACTAAGACATCAACGCCCATCACAAGCTATACGCATAACATTTTTGAAAATAGCATGGATGACAAAAAAGAAAAAAATTTAGACGAACAAACATCTTCAGAGGAAATATTTACAACAACAGTCAGATACACTACAACAGAATCGATGACAACCGTTGTTACCGCCAAACCTACTGCAAATAAATTTAAGTTACATATCAAAAACAGCTCTAACATCAATCAAACACATAATGTTCCTTTGAATGAAACAGATAAAATAAGCAAGAAGCGACGACACCCTACAGGCATTCGGATAAATCTGCGTATGAGACAGCTAAGTAACAACTCTTACAAGGGACAACTAAGTAGAGATATCATCACTTCTACTACTAGAAGGTATCCAAATAATAACTTTGCGATAAAATTAAGGCAGTGGAAGGAACTTATTCCAGCCATTAGAAATAAAACGCAAACACAGTTAAATAGCAGCGAAGAAAACACAGAGAATATAACAACTACATCGGCACCTGAGGAAATAACCACTACAGAATTTACGTACCAATTCAATACGATCAATACACCAAGCAGCGATGAAGCCGAGACGGAAACAACTAGCACAGATACAACACCCACAACAACACCGACTTTTATTGAAACGACGACCGATAAGAAATATATTGCTGCTATAAGACCGCCAGTATCCCCTAGAGTTAGATCGCGACAAAACATAACCAATTTAAGGCAGCAAGCTTTTGCAAACAGATTAAAGAATTTAAAATTAAGACATAAGATTGCGGTGAATAAAACATCACCGGAACATTTACTTAAAGAATTATTTGACATGGCTAATTTAGTATCGGCATCTGAATTTATTGCAAAAATACAACTAAAACCAAACAATACACGACACGATGACCAGACAGAAACGGTTAGCATGTTAGAAGACTTTATGACGACAGAGGCAATGACAAAAGCGATCAACCAAAAATCTATCAAAAGATCGAGACCTCGTGAAAAAAAATTAAAACCGTCCACATCTACAAAAGCTTCGTCAATTATGAGCACAACAGAGGAGGCTGCAAAAATAGAAATAGATGAAATTCTTTACGATTCTCTAAGTAAGTACATCATTCCACCCCCGGAAAAATTCCCGTTTACTTTGTCTATACCATACTCTTCTACCGATAATGTTAATTTCTTAGTAAGGATGTGCTTTTTTTTAATAAAAAAATGTGTAATAAGGAATGAATGGATATTATTTGTTATGGTTTTATAGTCTGGTTAATGAACGTTGATACTGGAAATGGTTGGTCGTAAATTTTTAAGGCAATTAGTAAAGCAACCCCATTTTTAAAGGGATACTTATAACAACCCTAATTCCGACATCAATAAATTTACATATAACGATATTAAACTTAGTACTAATACTAGTGACTTGCCCTTGCCATGCGTAGTTTTTTTTACTTTTTACGCGATTGCGGGAAATTTTACGCCAATTACGTACCAGCCTAATACGTCCTCTGCAACAATTATCGCTTATTGACTTTGGTTTCGGTTTTTTATATACAACCTAACCTTAACAGTAAGTTAAAAATACAATATGTATTTGGCTTACATTTGTCTCAATTCATACGGCGTGAGTTAAAACAGCACGAAACACCGCGCACCATATTTTAATATAGATCGAAAAAGCACAAGTTTTTCTTAAGAGATAATGACTACATGACGAAAACCGTGAAAAAGTATAGCGTCGAGACTAACGTTTGAGTACTGTGATACTAACATAAAATGTGTCAACTGTTTTCAGCTAGCGCCAAGTTATCAAGAATATTAAAGGAAAGAAATATGACACTAGATGAATTAGTAGAACACAGAGAGCGTGGCTCTAGTAACGTGCATTTAGCAGATATATTCCACAACGCCTCACGGGAACCTAATCCGCCTGAACCTTTTCTTTCCAAATCTCTCCTTGAGCCGATATCAAAGGAAACCTACCCTTTGAGAGCGCTTTTAGAAGCTAACGCGCATAATAGTACAGCAAAGCCAATAACAACTGTACCATATGTAACTCAAACAGAATACATAAGCATTCCAATGATGATGGATTTCGGAAGCAATGTTAATGAAAACGGCGAAAATACGGGCATTCCATCGTTGTTAAGTAACTTCACGATAGAAACTTATATAAATAAGACGACAAACAATACTAGTATTAATAATAATACGAAGAATGAAGAAAACATTGGAGCGACATTTACAAACAGGACATCCCGACAGAGTCGCGGCAACGAAGGAGATTTAATTACGCTAAATGAAATATTTTCTTTGATGGAAAGAAATCACAATATAAGTGACGATATTATAGAACTCTCTTCGAATGGTAAGTTATTTTTTTTTGTTCAAATAGTGAAGAACAACATTTTTACACATTGTGCAGAATTTGATGTTTCGTTAATACAGAAGATTAAAACTAGCCGCGACTTTCTCCGAGGCAAAGCGCTGTAATGTACCATTTTGACGATTTGAAATCGTTCTTGACTAAGACGTACCTTCAACAGAGTTTACCTATAACTACCCAATCGTATATGTGTAAAAAATTATTTTATTATAATTATATTTTTTTATGGTTCATGTGATTTTGATGAAATGTTGTGTGTGTGTGTTTGAGTGTGTGATAACAAATAAGTCCGGTAGGTGGCACTGCTGCTGGTTTCAGATGTTTAATTTTCTGACGAATAACAAACGAATAATAAAAAACGTTAGTTCAAGCAATAGCAGGCAAGGCAACGTCCAAGCAAGACAAAGTCTACTGAGTTCGCTAGTATTCATATCTTACTTAAATATAATATAATACTTACTTTTTTACCAATTAGAGTAGACACCAAGGAGATTATTATTATTTCTATGAATGTAGTACGAGGCTCACCCTAGTGTTAAGTAACAATCAGAAGGAACGAGAGGGTAGTAAATAAGGGATAGGAATGGTTCCAAGTTAACTTAAAAAATCACGAATTTGATAGGCATGATAGAATTTGATAGTGTCTCACAAATAGAGCAATTATTTTATAAATACGAATAACAGTAACGGTAATACTCATACAGACTGGCTGGAAATGAAATCTACTACTCGGCTATGATCACTTACAAAAACCTGTTTCAGAAACATCATCAGACCTAACTGTTAAAAAAATCGTCTTACAAGAAGACATTAATGGAGATGGGTTCATCGTGTTAGAAGACATACAGGGAATCAATGATATTGATCACACATCATCTGACGAAAAAATAGAATTTAAATCGTTAGAAAGTCAAGAAAATACTCCCAATGTAAGATCACCAGATACAATAAATAATACTAGATCAGTGACAGTTGTAACGGCGAGTATTGTTGGTCTCATAGCGGTTATATTTCTACTAACTTATGCCATATTCAAATGGAAGCAGCAACAGCAAATGTTCAATAGGAAGTATTGCGCCAGCGAAGACAGAATACCATCGCCCGTGTTTGAAAGTAGAATGAGCAATAAAACCAGCAGCATGCGTAGTATGAGTCCAATGCTCTGTTCAAATATTTATTCCATCGATACTTTGGAGAAAACCCACAACAACGAATTTCCAGAATACACGTGGGACAGTTTGAGAAAACCTTATCAGTAGATGTATTTCATTTATTTCAAAGACTTTAGTGCTATTGTAAAATCCAATGTATGTAGTTTTAAAATATAAATAGTGACCTGATTTTTATTTAAGGGATGATGTAAATCTATTTTTATATTTAAGAGGTTATGTTTTCCATAATGATTTTCATTTATAGCTGTAAAATATCTGTACATATGCTTGCGTTCCGTTGCAATGGAAATTATAATAACCAAAATGACACCTTCATTATCATAAGCATCGTTCTTAATATATTATACTCTATTATTGTAATTCACTAATTTTAGGGTTTTGAAATATCATGATGAATAAAACACGTTTACAAGTAAAAGAACATTTCAGAGCCGACAGTGTTTATCATATAGAAAAAAACTGATATTCATTTTAAATAGTGAGAGAATGAAAATGTAAAAGAATTTGACTTGTTATTGCTGATAAGATGTTTAGTGATATCGGGAGTGCAATAATTACTAAGCATTAAATAATCACAACTGTTATTATTTAAAAGGAATAAATATAATAATTGCATGGTGTCTTTTCTTACCTATAATTGTCAAATGTAAAGACTTCCCGAAGATTTTTCAGTACAGGCATATCAACAGTATGAATTTTGTTATAAAAGTAAGCATATTGTCTTGAGATACTTCTGTAGAGTTTCAGTGAAGATTCATACAAGGGTGATGGCTGTAATATAAATTAAACTTTTTATAAATCTGATAGCATTAAAACATCAGTATTGTGTATCTAAAAGATATTACATTATCTTAGTAATTCTATGTACCTGTGAACTTCATCAAAAAACCCACATTCATTACACAGTTTATCAATCAGGTATTGTGATAGTATTAAAGTTAGGAAATAAACTTAATATAGAGTAAGATCGTAAACAAAGGAGTTGAGTTTTTCACTTGTAAATATTAAGGTCCATATGTTAGAGAATTACATCAGAAATAGAAATGCTTAAATACAAATATAATTATGATGAATATAAACAAGGGAACAATAGTACTATAGCACTAATAATTACCTTGAGTTCTGCCAGCTCCTGAGATGTAAAATATAAGATCGTATTGTATTTATCTGGCAAAACATCAATGTATGGCTTCCAGAATGAATCTGAAATGAATAGAAACAGTTTATTAAAAAAATATTAAAAAAGTGTCTAAAATAAAAGACTACAGACATCTGATTCTTTCACAATATTTTTTTTATTTTAAATATAAAAAGGCCATCCGGCCTGCAGATAGTAATTGACAAACATTTATCATTAACTTAAGAGCTCTTCCACTCTTGTTGGAAGAGCAATCTCTAGTCCTCCTTGCATTGTATGTTTCTACTGACTTCCTGATACAATACAAGGTAAATTTTTTATTTTCTTTTTGATAATATATCATTTAACCATGGTACAGCCAGCAGCAGTTATAGTATATTTAGGCAGGGTAACTAGAGAGGTACCATATCTAACTAAATAAATTAGATGTATATATATACTCGTGTTTTGTCTAATGCTTTCCTGCGGGCCCTTTTTCACCATCTTTTTTTATATGCCCGTACTGTACATTTCTTTAACCACTGATTATGTAGTGGCAGTGCTGTGCTGTGTGCAGTCTGTAACTGTGCTGTATGTACAGTATGGTCAAACATTATTTACTTAATTGATTTGAACTATGAAGTCCCAATATCTCTTATTTTGTAGACTTACATTCATTCTAAAATTCATACCTATCCAGAGACATTAAAAGTTTGGTATCACTTTATCTTTATATCTTATTAGTTAATAGAATTACATATATCTTACTTACCTGACTTGTTTTTCTCTAAAAGTAAGTAGAATGCCAGTGTTATGTTGGGCATATTCTTCAAAACAGGATCAACATTAATAAATGCGCTCAATTCTGATTCTATGGCATCTTTTTCACTCAACATAATTTTGCTTGGCACAGTTAGTATGAGAGAGTCTTCTGGGAAGTCCTTGGTTGCTTTTAATCCCATGTCGTAACCCTCAAACTCACTTATTTCCACACCTGAAGATAAAGATAAATTATGTAAGTCAATGATTTGTCTGGAAATATCCATGCAATACCATATTTATTACTTACACTAGGTAATATGTATTTAACCACACCACAAGTAATGATAATAAGAGACAATTCTCAGCCATATTATATATACTGTCGTCATGTACCTGCCTTTTCCCAATTTGTGGGTTCGGCACACTGTGACCATAGTTCATAGTGTATAGGTTTTAGCTACAGTTTTTATGGACGCACGCCTGCCTAAGGCCAACCCTCCTCAGAGATTAAATTATAATTTATTGAATTATAACAACTACTATGCATCAAATATAATTTGACTTACATGGAAACATTTTAAGCTTAACAGACTATTAAATATAGGCTCACACCCGTAGCCTAGAGGGGTCGGCAGAGATTATGGATTTCCATATGACGCAGTCCTGGTATATTTCACTTGCATCTTCTCCATCTATACATCTACACATCCAAACTCATTGGTAATGGTTACACGTCATATTGTTTTTTTTTAGTATTACAATTATCATTATTCAATTTCAATTAAAATCACACTTTTCGTATAAAACTGCAAAATCTTTATTATTCTTAACAAATTTAATTTTGCACATTTATTCAATTAACCATGTATTTATAGTTATTGTATCAGCAGATTGTCATGCACTGCTGGACCAACGAAAAACGGTCCACTTGCACCCTCATCCAGTGGACGCTTGCAACCTTAACAAGATTATCCATCTTGTGGAAGTTCTACCTATGCTGTATTAATATATACATGGCTACTATCATAAATTATATCAATATATTATTTATTACCATGGAAGACCATGCAACAACAACTGTTGCATGAATAGGTTAGTGAAATACCATGATTTCAAAGAAGCCAGCTATGAAGTAGAAGTATTCTGCGTTTCGTCTAGTAAGTGAGGTGCTAAAAGTCTAATTCTACTCCTATTCCCCTTCCCATTAATTTCTAAGAAATTAAGGACGAGAAGGGGAGAAGGATTTGACCGGAGAAGGGATAAATAGGTAAAGGAAATATCATTTTTTCTGTTTGTCCTTTGTCGATTAAAGGTAGGCTACAGATGCCTAAGGGCACCACCCCACATTGCTTGAAATCAGGTGAACCACTTGCTCATTTTCCACCTTCTATTATAAAAAAAATAGCTATAAATCTCTTCTTAATTGCTGGTGATAATTAACATATAACTATCATCTATCAAGAAAGTCCATATAAAAGATCCATAAATTTTTAGATTATAAATTTTTGAGTTTTGCAATATGAAATATAAATAACAAAACTAATACTACATAAAATAATACAACTTAGCACCAACAAATGGAGGATTTAACTAAAGAATGCTAAGTGCAATAAGCAATAGTTGCATCCTTGACCTATACTGGTTGCAATTATGTGTACTTTTATTTATAACAAGACTATTATATTAATTATTTAATGACGAAAGTATGAATTAGAGGAAATTATTATTGTAAATTACCATCAAACTCTGCTCCGTTATCACGCAACCATATCAGGTATTTATCTAATTTTTCATGGCGCTCAATTTGACTATCTTTGGGGTTCAAAGCAGATTCAATGCTTATGATCTCTTTTATAATAGAATCAATTTCTAAATGATGATCCCAACTTTTCAGTGTATTACCCGTACTCTGGAATACACTGGTAAGTTTAAGCACTTTCTCTATCAAAATAGCAAGTTCTTTTCGTTTTTGAAGGTGGAATTTATTAGTCTCCTTTCCAACATTTCGTTTCTTCGAAATATGCTTTGCTTGTAATTTTCGTCCCATGATTTAAACGTTCACTTTTAAGTTGACCACTCATAAAATCGATTTAAATATTTTGTAAAATGATCCTTGTTACCGATATGTAAATGTAAAACGTGGGAATGAGGATATAAAAACTAAAAATAGTTATATTGAAAATGTTGTTTTCAAACCTATGTAACGAAATATGACACTGACGTTTAGATATATTGATTTGAAGTTTTCCTAATTAATGTTGCCATACTATTTAATTATGATCGATGAAATCAAAATAGGTATACTAATAAGTCATCGTGATAACATTTTTAAGATAACATTAAGGACCGAATACAATATAAAATTATATTTCTAATTTTATTATCAGTTGTTTACAAGCCAAACAAACCATATATTTAGTTTTTTTTAAAATCTGGGTTATAGGTTTGCGTTCTTGTGCTGTCTAATTATTACAGATGTACTGTATTAGGAAGTATTTCAAATTATTTGGTAAATTTATGTAGTAAAAAGAACGCTATTTCTAATGATATTTTATACCATTTTACTATATTTTAACGGCATTACCTCTACTAACATGCATTTCCTGCCAAACCCTGCTCTCACTTCCATAAATTAAAGTGGGGACTAGTGCAGCATTGTGTATTACCAAGCGAACCTTCATAGACGCATCAGCATGCGTCATGGAGTCAGCACTCCTCACTACTTTACCTATAGCCCCATTCATTTCATTTACCGCATTCACGCGTCTTTCAAAATCTTTAATGTGTCTACCATGTCTACTAAATACACAAGCTCTTCACACAATATCTTGCCGTTAACATTTATGTCAATTACAGCCTTACTTTGTACTCTTTCAAACACCATTACTTTCATTTTGTCTACATTCAGGTTAATACTAATATATTTATCTACCTTCTTTTTTAAATATTTCATCTACCTTCCATTAAGTAATTCATTAGACCGGGCATAAGTTGCAAGTCCTCTACCGATGATGCGAACACAACCTGGTCATCAGCATACATAGACATTTCATATGTACCTCAACCATTTCTTCGTCTTTGAAAGCTTACAAAATTTATCCATAAAGAGATTAGACAGCCACGGCGATGCTACACAGTTTTACTAATTTTCTGTAATCTTACGAAATAAAAGATCTTAACCATGCATCCCGTTCCTTCCCTAAAACCTCCTTCCACATTCTGGGTTCATGCCTGGGTGTTACCCAATTTCATTCTCTTCATCGGATTCAAAATTTCATTTCAACTTTTCTCCTTTTCCTCATGTTTGCGTGTCTACCATGTATCAAACATGGTAGACACGATGCCTCTTCACATTCTAACAATATTTCAAAATATCCCTTCCCTCTCTTCAGAATTAAAACTTCATCATGCAGAATATTCTCATCACGAACAATATTCATTCTCGATCGTACTGACCTTACTCTGGCATTTTTTATATAGTACTAGGTGGCAAACGAGCAAGCGGTTCACCCGATGTCAAGTGATCGCTACCCATAAACATCTGCAACTAACTAATGAGTTGCACATGCGTTGCCCACCTTTAATGGAAGGCGGAGGAGACAAACACCAATTTCCAAAATAACTTTTATGTTGGCCTGGAAGTTGTCAGACAATCTTTTCTTATTTCTCTAGAATAGGAAGAAGCAAGAAAGAAAGGTATTTCTTGCTTCTTCCTATTCACTATCTTTCCGAAACAACGGAATCGTAAATCAATCCTTTCGATATTTTCGTCCGTACAAACTAATTTCCTAATGCTACGTTTGCACTTGAGGTTTACTTGAGGTATAAAATTTCTCTAAATAGAGCTCGCAATAACAACATCCGTTGCACGAATGGGTCGGCTCGAAGATAAAAGGCTCTCTGTCGAATACAAGACAGGCGGTTCGGCTGATGATTCAGGTGCCGGAGGCGTAGGTCTAGTCCTTTCCCTCTTCTTATCCTTTTTAATAGGGAAACGTGAGGAAAAGGCTTTGACGGGGCAGGGGATGGAAAGAAAAGGAAAATATCCTTTTTTTCCGTTTTTCACCTCTTCTGTCCATAAAAGGTAAGCAACACATCAGCGACTCATTAATTTGATTTCCTTTTCTTCCTCAGTGATAAAAAAATTAGTATAATGACCACTTTCTGGTATGCACAGTATAACAGTGGTAGAGCCCGCAATAACAACATCTTTTGCACGAATGGGCCGGCTCGACCGGTGAAATACCACGACGTCACAGAAGACAAGCGTGAAGTATTTTGCGTTTCGTCTGATGAGTGACATGCCGCAGGCCTAATTGTAATCCTCTACCCGCTCCCACCCTTTTCTAATAAGGAAAGGATGGGAAAAGGAAGGGGAGAGGGAAGATGACGGATGAGGAGGGGATGGACAAGGAATGGAAATATCCTTTTTTCTGTTTGTCCCCTCCTTTGTCTATAAAGGTAGGCAACGCATCTGCAACTCATTAGCTTGTTGCGGATGCCTATGGGTAGCGGTACTTATTTCCAGGTGCCGCTTGCTCGTTTGCCACTTTTTTATATAAAAAAATGAATGCTTTCGCTTATAAAAAAATTGTATCCTCCTATTGTTGGGTTTTAATGGACCTCTACCTCCACTCAATGTCATAGTCAGTTGGGCTGACTGACGTCTAATTTCTATCTGGCAATGGCAATGAGACTTTGGCACCACGCTCCGCCAGTTCCACGAAAAGTTATTTGAAACCGCCCTAGTTTTCGACCACAGAATAGCCCTGTAATTTATTGGATGTAATGTGTTTAGCTGCAACCCGCATATTTAATTGTGCAGTTATAACATTTTCGTATCATTTTGTCACACTAATAAGTTTTATAAAAATTCAAATATTATTAAAACAATATACGGTAAATAAATGCTGTATGAAGTTTAAAGATACTGAAAGCTTAAGCTTTTCTTCAGATTATTATATATTTTTATTATTATATATTTTATAGGGATAACTATAAAACACAGGGTATGTAGCTTAACTTTGTTTAAATACATTATTAGAGTCATGATACAATTAGGACATTCAGAAAGTCGTTCACGAACCAACAGGTCGGATCCCATGGAGAAGAAAAGATCATAGAGTAAGAGAGAAAAATGGCCCGTGCATTACTGATAACTAGTGCAATTAATATTTGTTTCAATGGAAGAAGGATACTTACAAACAAGCGGCAGTAGAAGCGGTATAAGTATACACAACAACCAAATAAGTTGCAGATTCGTTGACAGCTTTCATGTAAGTTAGAGGAAAAGTAACCTAACGAAGGGGTATGTATAAATATCTGTAATACTTCCCGTTATAGAAGATCGTGGTATTGCCCCACCTTAGTGATTCAAGTGGAACTTACCAATATCATGCTATAATAAAAATAATAAGTCAGCCTTTTTTAGTATGTTTCCCCACTGCAGGTACACAGGCCTCCTATCCGAGAGAGGGAAGGGACTGTAATCCACCACCCAATGAATTGGTTTTTCTAAGACATCCAGGTTTCCTACGATGTTTTCCTTCACCGTTTTTGGAGCAGTGGTGATGAAATACACCACATAAAGTAAGACGCGTGCCTGGGTTCAACCAAGCCATAATCTAAATAAAAATAAATATGCGCTCACGCCCGTAACCCATAGAGGTAGGCAGAGATCATGGATTTCCATTTGGCGCACCTCGTAATTAAAAAAATTATTACAATTTAAAAACTTATGAAGTTAAACATCATTGACTTATATTAAAACTACCAAAGGCTCAAGATTTTGGTGTTACACCACCGAGCATACACAAATTATAAAACATAATAATAAAATGCGCAAGAACTTTACGTGATAAAAAAAACCTTACGCCTGACAACTGACAAGCGTTTATTTTCAATTTAAGATATTTGTGATGAAGGTGAACGTTAATTTGGACAACAAATAAATACCTAGATAGGTACTCTAATACATTTTTAATATTTTGCGTCTTGCAGTCATGTTAAGAAATGTTAGCTTAACAAATTATTAAAAATATATAATTGAATAACAAATTCTTGCCAAATACTTTTCATTGCCAATGAGATAATCTAAAAAAATGCGATAGTGTGTGTAATAGTGTGTGCGTGGATCTTGAACTGTAAATATAAAACAAGGTAAAAAAGGTGGAATGTTTATTTATTTTTATTCGGATATACTGTAAGATAATTTTAAATTATAATACAAGTTTTAAAAATTAAAAGACAATGGATTTATCACACGACTAGTGCTTCCGTTGTTCGCAAAGTAAAGCAAATACCCGTATATCAAAACCCCTACGTAAAACTGTTAACTCCTCCATTTCTCTGTTTATAGAACTTTCAAATTTATGGACGAATACGTAAATTTAAGTAAGGGTAAGCTTTTAAAAGTGGTGGATCTTTCTGATTTAAAATATTTTTATTTTAATCCGCTGTCAAAAAGTAGTTGATAAATTAAGTTATACAATTTCGGAGCGGTTACTACCTAGTAGCTAAGTCTCGTTTAGTCTGGTTAGTAGATTCTAGATGTAGCATTAGATTGAAGTTCGTGAAGATCAAGAATACGTATCTTATATCAAATACTCATTTATCGTAACATAATTACATAAATTATTTTTTAAAAAATAATACCCTTTTAAAATGACTCATGTTTATACGAGTAAATGTGTATTGTATAAATTAATTTAACAATTCGATCCACCGCAGTGCGTTATTAAAGCGTGGAATATTAAATTGATAATTAATTGAAAACGCAATTTGCGTGACGTGGAAATCGTTAGATATCTAACGCAAATTCCAACGCGACACACCTTTCATTACGAAGTCGACGCTACGCAGAGCTATTAAGTGACAGAGCAAGGATAATAATATGACCATATACTATTAATAGAATTTAAATATTACAGTAAATTGTTAGTTTTAGTTAGCAGTTCACATAATATTGAGTGGATGATTGGCGCAAGGCGTCTCAAGCTCCAATCGTCGATTTAAACAGAAAGATATGAAAATGAGAATCACAACTGATATTATAAATGAGAATGTGTGTTGGTCACCGCGAGCTTCCACTGCCTAAAACATGCTCACAAAACATATTGTCATCTCCGTTTTTATAAAGAGAAAGACAGAGAGAAACGGATCGCAATCGTCACTGCCGCCAAAGCATTTGTCAGGGTTAAAAACGAAATCATCTTACAAAAAATTATAGCCTGGTAAATGAGAAACAAATCCGCTAGTGTTTTATATAAGTACTGAGCATCTTAACAAAGCAAATCGAAATAAATACGGATTGAATTAAATATATTTTTAAGGGCGCATGTATTTTCAGATTTACTTGCCATCGATCAAAACTTCAGCTTACAGGTTTAATATGAAGGAGATCTTTGTTAGTTATTATGAATCTATGCCTATCCCTTTCTCGGGTTGTTTACAGTGACAATGTGTAATCATAACACGCGGGTAGAAACAATCCGGTAACAATAATAGACTCTCAAGATTGTATTAACCAGGCGTTGAGCGTTAGAAGCAAACAAAATATAACCAAAGAACGGTACGTCTATTTATCACAATTACGTAACAGGATGTGTATACGAAACTTAATATGGTTTAAAAATCAATCAAACAAAGAAACAGTTTATCTTCTTGATTCGTAATATCTGTTCAAACAGATGAGTCATATGATAAGTTAAGAAAGTGCGATTTTATAATTAAAACCTCGGCAAATACGACACTATGCAAAATAAATAGGGACCAAAAGGGAATTCACGATTAGACACAGATATTACAGCACTAGGACACCATTCGCTTCTTTCACATCACACATGAATGGACGGTTATCGGTTATGGACAATCTTACTACATGTTTGTCGTTGTAGCAAAACCGATTTGATTTCCGACTTTTTGACCGATTCTTTCTTAACGGCCTTGAATGTTACTCCTCAATTATTGATATTCCTTGCAGCGGTGATCACTTATCTTCACTTCACCCCCTGCCCCTTTCATTCCTCATTATATAAAAATATATATTACGTGTGACAGGATCGTTCCAATTGGAAATTGGTCAAAATCCCTCTGGGTTATGGGCAACGAGCTTATTTTTGAAATGTTAGGTCACGTTTCGTTTTTTTTGATACAACGTCGGAATCTATTAGCGCATTTTAAAATTAGTGGTGATGTAATACGAACAACGGGAGTTACTGGTTTAGCATACGTCACATTGGCAATATACTGAATGCGAAGTGTTTCTGCGAGCAGGTTGTCTGTACAAAAGCCTCATCGCCTGTCTCTAATGTCTATAATACCGTTGAAACATTTGAACCGATCGAGAATTCTATTAAAAGCCGTGAGCTCAGCGCTCGTGGAATATATTAGCGACGCGTGAACTTTATGCAAAGCTCTAAGCTCTGCGTCGCGCCCGCTTCATTTATAAATCAATTTATGAACATATACTTTCAAATATGTCGTCGTCGGAATCATCGTTTCAGTTGATATTCTTCTACGTAGGCCTCCCCCACAGATAGCCACAAAGATCGGTCCACCGTCCCTCATCCAGTGCGCTCGCGCAACTTTGACCAGGTCATCGGTTAATTAAATAAAATATTGAATACAAATAATTTATGAAAAATTATTAAATTCTATCCTTTTCTAATAGGGGGTGGATGGACAGAGGAAGTAATTCATTACCATCAATCATTTGAATATTGAAATTTAATCTAAAGTTACCAAAAGTAATAACCTATAACGACAATACTACAACGCTTAAAGTGTATGGGGCCATATATCGTACAATTCCCATATTTGTTTCTGCAAAGCATCTGTGTCGTTATTCCTGAGATGGCGTAGAAGGAGATTAACATTAGATGTTAGGAAATCATCGGAAAGGTATAACATTAAAGTTCGGTTTGTAGAGATCTTTAGATGGACGGACGAATATTTATCAAAAAATACTATTTATAATATACACAACAATTTAAAATCAAGTTAACTTGTGTATTGTCGCTCATGCGATTTAGACCTTTAGGGGATGAATTTCGAAAAATCCTTTTTAATTCTCAAATCTCTGCAGGCAAGGCCCAGCAGTTTAGGCTGCGCGTTGATATACAATATACCAGTCAGTTTCTTTTATATTTAACTGTAGATTTCATTGAATGCATTAAAATATTTTCCTTTTACTTCTGGTTGACGCAAACGTGGGCGGGCTCTATCTGGTACTTTATTAACAATTATTATTGACCGCTCCGCGCCTACTGGTATTATCAACAATCTCTTTGATTTTAATGTATTTAAAATTTATTTATATTAGGGTCACAGTAATAATATAGTATATCGCCACACTTACACTAAATAACTTGTCCAAACTACTTAGAGTCAAGATAAAGTTTATCTATTATAAATACCGGAAACGATAAAAGGATTTGTTGTGATTGGAATTAATTACCTATTAAATATTTATATATATATATGTATATATATATAGATAAATTTTCTTTAGTTGCTATTTTTTGTCTACATTAAACCTGAATGAATGAAGATTATTGTATAATTAGAAAAAAAAGGAAAACCCATCGCAGCACGTGTTTGCAGCTAGTATACTATAAAATGAATTAGTATTGTGAACAGTACCGCTACGGTATGTATAATAATAATATAATAATATCCTAGAACATATATTCACACACGATCATCTGATCCCAAACTAAGCAGAGCTTGTGCAATGGCAACCAGATAACTGATATACTATATACGAGTATACTACTTTCTTTTGTAAATACATACTAAAAAAGATAATTACACCCAGACTCAGGACAAACAGACATGTTCATGCACACAAATTTCTGTCCTGGGTGGGAATCGAACCCACGACCTGCGGCGTGAAAAGCAAGTATCTCACAAACCACGCCAACCGGCCCGAAAGTACTGTACTGTACGTTTACTATTTTATTATAATGATCTTCTATAGTTATATAATATCGTAGGTTAATCTCTTACGTTGATAATTGATGAAATTAATTATAATTAGCAATCTAGTAACTTGTTCCGTTAAGAAGTTACAGATATCCATTCGATAAATTTTCCCAAACTATCACGTCTAAGTTACTAATATTAGTAAGAATTTATACATGTCGTGCCTTTACTTTCGATGAGCTATTCACTTCGGTAACAAAACGTAATAGATGACGTCGATTGAAGTCGTGACGCAGTAGCCGCAGCTTAGTGAATAGTGATGGACTTTATTTCAATATCGATGGTAGCTTCCATTTATCGACAAATAATCCTTTCTAATTTTATGGTTTTAATATTTGTTGCAAGCCGTATTATGTATGTTAAAATAGATAAAACAGAAATGTTCGGTTGAAGCTCATCTAGGTATCGTAGGTATCATTTTTATTTTGAGATCATTTTATTCATTTAAATTCAGCGATAAACATACCTAAATACAACTAATACAGATAAGGAATTACTAAAATGTCAAATAATCATTAGGAAATTATGAATTTCATAATTATGCAATGAAAGATATCCTATACTATTTACCTAGATTCTGAAGGATTTATTTGACACAGCGTAAAATAATATAATACTGTAAAATAATAATATAGATACTAATTTTATTTTTAGTCTTTCTAAGAGAATATTCAGTGATGGTTTGGCTTGGCTAAGGATTGTATTTGGCTGTCGCGTACGAGCATCCGGCTTACTGCATCGATAATTTTGTTCCGTTGCGGCTAGCGGCTAACACTAGTGTGATGATCATAGAAGCGAATCATCAAATCAATTACGAAGCATTACATCATCGAAGGATTGAGTCACGGCCACGACTACTTGGTCCTTTTTTCCGTGGGCTTGGATCCTTTTAGTCATCTGTTTAAGTGAGACAAGTCACTACTAACCGCAATATTGTAAACAATCATTTCGTTAGTGCATTATGAGGTTTAAAGACATATTTTTTTATTCCACTATTATTGTGAAGTCGTATCGTCTATAATTTGTCATATAGTGTACATGGTACAGGATATCAAAGTAAATAGACTTTATTGAATGTTACCACATATATTTGATATATATGTAACATTTATATTATATGTAAAATAATATAGCAGTATTATCTAAAGGTCAACGCAGCGTTAGCAGGTCTTTGACTGTGGACCGAAAATATGTTTTTTTATGGATGAAGCTGGCAAACGAGTAAGCGGATCACCTGAATTTAAGTGAGCGCTACCCATAGACTAGGAAATGTGTTGCAGATGCGTTGCCTACATTTAGTGGATAGAGGACGGGAAAAAGGATATTTCATTTTCTCCGCCAACATCCTCCCAATCCTCTTCTCGTTTCCATCCTATCCGTATGAGGAACTTCCCACTTCCCACCCTGATAAGGAAACAGACTGAAATTAGGCTACCGGCAACCTACTCATCAGACGAAATGCAGAGTACTTCTACTTGACGCCTGTTTTCTGTGAGGTTGTGGTATTTCACCGGTCGAGCCGGCCCATTCGTACTTCAGATGTTGTTGTTGCGGGCTCTACCCAGTGGTACAACTAAACATTTTAACATTAACATTGTGGTGATCCTTTGAAGAGAACTTAGTCCAGCAGTAGACGTTGGAGACAGTTGAGTCAGAGTTTCTGATGAATGTGATGATTGTCCTAGACTTCTGCATAATTTAAGATACTGCCTAAAGGAAACTTTTCAGCGAAGCGTATTTTATCGACGCGATAGACTAAATATGTATGAAATTAAAACTTAATCACTTACGACTAAGTCGACGCATATGAGAGCTTATGGAATAAGAAACAATACTTCGAATTGTTCTTGAATAGGTTCGTTAGTTAGTAGCTTTGTTCATATGTTAATTCATTATAGAATATATAATACAAAAATGTTGCTGTAACTATTACATATTTGCATAGATTAATTTTATTATTAGACTTAGATGATGAATCACTATTCACTGTAAATTAGCTTGTTCGTAATACGTATTTCTAATGTTGCGTATGTAAATGTAGCCTACACATTTGTTTCCAGGAAATGAATAAGATATAGTTAGCGTTAATTGTTGTTTTAGAACCTATCACAAATAATACGTACACCCGAGGGTAAGTGCTTCATTTATCTTTAACAAAACGATACATCCAAGAATTTTGAATACAAAATACACAACATAATTCTACGAAAGTGATATTGCTAGGATAAAAACTTATTAAAACCTTACCGTTAAATTTATTATATACAAAATTACTACACGTTACAAACGCACAATTTTGTTGTGTCCGTGATTATACCAATTGATAATATAGTTCGTGTCCTTTTATTAAAACAGTTTCGTAAAGACTCATTAGTGCGATTTAATAAAAAAATACTGTGGGCATTGAAAACTTTTACTTTTTGCAAACCGTTGCCTCGCACAATTTGCTTCTGATCATAAGTAAGATGATATTTAACTTGTCGAGACCTTGGCATTTGAAACGACAAGACGTTCCTAAATGTTTATTGCTGGCCACTTAAGAAGCGACGCGTTAAACTTACGTTCCAAATAGAATTTTAATTTCGAGAAGGTACTGTGAACTGAATCGTTCGCCCAGCGCTTATCGCAGCGTCGTAAAATTGTGAGCTACTTGTGTGGCGATCGTAAATAAATTGAAGGAAATCAAAATAATACGTGCACCTGACTCTTATGAAGCTATTGAGAGAATTGTAAATGAAGTTTCTTTTTAAATCAACTTTTTGATGTTTTTTTTAAAGAATTTATAGTTATCAAGATAATCTTTTTATAATTCTGGATGTATATGTACCAAAACTAAAACTAATTGTTGTACGATAGTTTCCTAATAAGGAAGCGAAGGAAGCGGAAGGACAAGAAAAGGATATTCAGTTTTAGGAAAAGTAAAAGCTACAACCTTCCTCTGTCCTATAAAAGTAGGCAACCCATCTGCGTAATCAGTTAACATTCTTTGAACCGCTTACTCGTTAATCGCCTTCTAAAAATTAAACTAAACACATCCGAAAACAGTTGCATTAAGTAGGTAACCGGCTTAAGAGGGGTAGTCAATAACTCATAGAATACTGACGTGAGTAACGTAAAAATCAGCTTATCGTCTGATGAATTCCATTCGTGACATCCATTTTTTCCTCATCTGTTCCCCCTTTTGAGTTCAGTACTATGGTACAGTAACCACTACATAGAAGTGAATATTTTCCCTTAATGATATACATAGTAATTTTTCCTTTTAGATTACCACAATAGATTGCATTAGTGTAGGTTGTATATTTCCTAACAATTTAAGCAGTAGTAAGGCGTGACTTGACACTACCTACTAATGCTGGCTATACGTTTCCTGGTGTACAATTCAAATAATTATAGACAACTATTCAAATCATAATCAACCCAAGCCAAGGATATGTTTCTTCGTTAAATGTAATTTTAAAAAAGTCCGCTAACGTAAATCTGCTCTTCAAGACAACTTAAATTCATTTCAACAAGCTTTTTTCAATTATCTTTGTCGACGATAGTATAGGTAAGGTAAAATAAAAAATAAAAAATATATTGTTGTAATTTTGTTTTGTGATATATATGTAACAATAACTGTTGATATATTTTTACAGTGATAAAACAACTATTAGCCATTGATTTATATACCTTCTAATACCGCCTTCCATACAAATTCAACATTCGTAAGAGAAGCTCGATTTTTACAGCGAATGTATGCCAGCGTGACGGTGATAGCCCAAAATGGGGATCCCTCCTCATTTTGGGCTATCACTGTATATCCCGCCGGAAATACTCCCGTATGCTATATATATCATATTATTTAAATTTTCGAGTTCTCAAAAATAATTATTATTCGTAGCACTATTTAAACGGTGTTTATAAAAAAATACTAAATTATGAAAAAAATAAAATAAAACATGAAAATTAAATAATATGTATTATTTTAAATTTTAAATCACTTTGAAACATATTATTTACTAAAATACAAATTTTAATCAAAATGTTATTAAAGTACAAAACATATTATAATAACATTTTTTTTAATCTGTCGTCCTTTATATTTTTATTTTTAGTTTAATTTTAATGGTGGTGTAAAAAGGTCAAGGTATGAGAATGTAATGGGAATTTTTGGCGATGGATGTGTCAATGAGAATGGCGAAAGTCTTCCCGCGGTGTGTTTGGAAAAGAATCTTGCTGTAGCAAATACCTTGTTCTGCCACAAGAAGATTCATATGTACATATGGGAAAGAGGGCAAGACAGAAGAATAAGAAATCAATAAAATTATATTAGAAAGTTTATAGAAAGTTTAAGAAGAAATCAATTATGATTTTGTAATTGTTGATGAGAGAATGAAAAGTCCGGTAGTATATACGAGGGCTTATCGGGGTTCTAACGTTGGAACTGACCATTATCTGGTGTTATGCCGGATTAAAGGGTTTGTTCAAGAACACCTAGTTTGGTGGCGCCAACGCTTTTACAATTTACTACCGCGCATTTACTACCCCGGTAGAATTAAATGTTAGGTTTTCTTAATATACACGGAAGTTGACGGCTTGATTTTAATAATTATTGTTGTTTTAAATACAAATTCGTCAAGAAGATCCGGTGACGTTTAAACGATTAAATTGTAATTATCAACAATGATAATATAAGAATAACAAGTTGTTATGATTCCGTTGGTCGCGCCTCGAACGACGACGAAAGAGAACGAAGGGAAACAACAAGTGAAGTAGAAATAATTAAAGTAAAATAAAGTGAAATACTGCGAAGTGACTCTGTTTGTACGTACCGTGGCCTAAAGCTCTATTATAACGTAGAACTATTGCAAGATGACTGTGTGAAAGAAAATATTTACGGTGTTTGGAAGATAAATTTTGCGAGTTAAATGAAAGGAATTTGAAAGAACTTAACGTTGAGAGTGTTTGGGGAAAGATAAAGAATGAAATAGTGGAAGCTGCCACTGAATTATGTGGAATAAGCAAGAGGTAGGACGCAAGGCATGCCAACACGGTGTGGTGGGATAGGGAAGTTCGAATGGAAGTGAATGCGAAGAAGAACGCATGGCTTGATTTACTGGCA
The DNA here is from genome assembly GCA_029849275.1 of Papilio elwesi. Lineage (NCBI taxonomy): Eukaryota > Metazoa > Arthropoda > Insecta > Lepidoptera > Papilionidae > Papilio > Papilio elwesi. The sequence goes on along the minus strand of CM056700.1, from coordinate 6,687,856 downwards.
GCAAAAGACTACGAATTAAGATAAATACGATAGAAGGATTGAGTTACGATTCCGTTATTTGAGGAAGAGAGAGAACGAGATTTATGATAGATATAAAGAAAGAGAAGCAAGAATTATTTTCATCCCTCGAAAATATATTGTCTGACGAGTTCCAGGCAAACATTAAAATGTTTTGGAAATTCGTCAAAAATGCCTGAGGAAGGCCAGTACAATCGCGAATGAATTTTGTTCGTGATGAGAATGGGGACCTTTTGAATGATGAAGTAGCAATTCTGAAGAGATGGAAGGGATGTTTTGAAAGTTTGTTTGAATGGGACGAGATATCTGTATCAAACACGGCAGCTACTCATGAAGAAAAGAAGTTGGAAAGTGAGATAAGCTTGTAAATCAATAATCATATAGATTTGCGATCAACTTACATTGCATAATAATTATTTAAACACACAAACGTTCTTTGTAACTAGACCTTTAGGGGATGAATTTAGAATAATCGTTTCTTAGTGCTCGCTTACGTAATAACAGAAATCTGCAAATTTTCAAGTCTCTAAGCCCAGTAGTTTGTTTGGGCTGTGTGTTTATATATCTATCTGTCAGTTTCTTCTTTACATTTTTAGATTTAAAGTTACAATAACAACTTAAGATACATAATTATGCTTTTAAATAAATCAGTCGGTAACGTAACTTTCTTATAGACAGTGAAAGCATAATTTGACAGTGGAAGCATAGACTTATGGCTTCAAATTGGTTAATTAAACTTATACGTTTCGTTTCTCTTGTTTGTGTTTCGTTCGCTTAGACAATGTTACATAGTTATATACTATATTCATAGAAACGGGTATACATATATATAAATAGCTTAGGCGATCTTTATTTTCAATTCATCAATCGTACTGACAGCGAGCCTTGACTAATGTAAAAAAGAATTATCATCACCTTTGATCTGTGATGGTTTTGTAAACACACTAATTTGTTTTAATGCTTACGATATGTTTTTTTCAATCTAACAAATATAAATATTTTGATTGATTGAAAACCATCTATAATTTATCTATCCAATAAATCATTAGGATATTATGTCTTGTGAAATTCATAATAAATAGACTTATATCAAGGTGACCACGCGACCGCGCATAGTATTGACATACAAATCTATGTATTAATTCAACAGCCTATATCTGCACATATTATATATCTCTTGGTAATTGCCACTGCAACTGGCACTCTCGCCGAGTTCTCTGACTGACAGCGACCTGCGATTTTCATTGAATTACCAGTCGAAATGGTCGCCTGTTGCACCGCCATGCTGTCAGATAGTATTCGGATAGTTTCTTCCTTTACTTTTCTTGCTGCTACGGCTTGTGCTGCTTCAATACACCCATACAGTCTGCTTGGAAGACAGTGTGGTGGATACCTAAAGATATGTGTATCCTAATGTTCCGGTCTTCTGAGAAGACACCCGAGCCTTTACCTTCGTTCGTCTTGGATCCGTCAGTGTAGATCCTCATGTCCACTTGGTTATAGGGTGTCTGGGCGCAGTCTACCCGACTTGCGCTTCACTTTATTGCAATTTTTTATATTACCTGTATTTCCTGAAATACACATGTGTTCTTTATAAAACATATTTGAAATATCTATTTCTAAAAGCGTACATGTATATTCAAGTAATTAGTCATGAAAAAAAGTCATTTGTTATTCAGACTTAGTGAACACAAAGAAGTTTTTTTTATTATTAACGTATTCGAACCCCAAATAATCTTAATGTGCTCCCATTATCATCGATGCGGCAAGTGTTGCCATACGTCCAGAGAACGCCAGACGTTCGTTGATTAACGGCACTATACGAGACGCACCCTCTCGTCGCGGCAGATTTACAGCTTAGACAAAGGAAATCAATTCTTACAATGACATGTGAACTATATGGGGACGCGTTACTTATGCAACACTTTCAGGAAATATGGCGCAGGGTTTTTCGATGAGAATATATGGCTAATCTGAATATTTTTCCTTAAATAAAATACGTTGATATTTACCTAAGCACCAGCGATAGCGATTGTAAGGATGTGCGGTTAGAGCTGGTAGTCAAAAATCAAATAAATATTAAAACTCGTAGAAAACACCTGCGAAGAATTTAGATAAAAAAGTGACGGAAAGGATATTTTAGAGATTTTCTGAGCAATATCAAGGGCAACACCAATATTAATCAACGATGAATCCCTTCCTAACTTGCCCAATAAATATAAAAAGCTAGAAGAAATGAAGTAGGTTCAATTAGCACTAAAACACATAAACGACCAAGTACGTATATTTTTTCCGAATCAACTTAACTTAAGCATGGACGCACTAGTATCTTATTCATTTTTCTCTTAAAAAGGGCCATTATTTCACTCACTCTTCACTCGTAGCGAGCGTACGTCGTATCCATAGTCATATTAAGCAAAGTAATACTGGATATTTCTTTAAATCCCGATAATATTTTTTAGTGCCCGACAATAGTTGAATGGCGGATTCGAACCCACGACCTTATGATCGACAGTTCATACCCATCCCATAATCATTGGCCTATTCGATATAACTTGAACAACAAATAGATGAAACAATTTTATAGATATTTCTGATTTACTCATATACTTATTGTAAGAAACATGAATGTGACTTTTGTATCAACAAATTATGCTTAAATACCATTGTTTTATTTAAACGTTTTCACAAAAAAACGTATTTTATAAATAGGACAAGAGCGAGTATGATTAATGCAATTAGCAGTATTGGGTTTTTTTATTATCAAGTATTATTTTCTAGTGACCGGTTTCTGTTAAAAGGTTTTCAATCGATTCTTGTTATACGAAACGGATAAACTTTTGATAAAAGGATCATTTAATTATATAGGTGATCAACTTCGAATCTAGACGAATTTTTATACAGTCAAAGTAATTTAAGGGACGTAATTTGTACGTGATGCGGTGAAGTTAGATATAATTTCTGTTCCTTAAATTTGTTGCACGTGTTCATTTACCAGGAAAGTGTGCGTACACACGAATGGCAGTTTATCAAATTCAGGTACAACGGCATGCTGACGGCTGACGTCGACGTTGTGGTTTTCGCGTAATTTCTTGTCTTGCACAGCCGCGTTTTGGAATGATCTGTCGCCAGCGGTATTTCCAAACCAAAAACTAGAGGCCGGCAACGCAATCTGCAGTTCCTCTGATCGGATGTTCATGGGCGACGTTCATCTCTTATGTATATTATGCGACCCGCTGCTCATTTGCCCCTTATGAAACAAAGAAATTTCGTTAACACGCAATAAATTTAGTTTTTATTTGTGGAACAACCCGCGCTGTCAGTTTTCACTAATATTAAATGCCCTCTTATATATGTCCTGATAATAAGGGTAATTCGGCTAAAGGGTAGGTAGACTAGATACGATTATAACAGTCATTATATTAGAGAAACTATAAGGAACACCTAACTCTCTTCTCGCCTTTGTAGGGTAAATGGGGAGAGCGGAGGAGCGGCGTTCAAGTCTAATGGCTTGATCACACGTACCGAACGGGGGGACAAAGCTACTGTCTCGCTGCTTTCGTAGGTCAAGTGCCCGACCGAGCACTCGACGCAAAGTCTATACGCACCTAGTACTCGGCCGAGAACACTGTCACGTCGGCTTACTCGGTTCGTGTAATCAAGTTCTGACAAAAATAAGACCGCTTTAAGCTTTCTCGGTTTTTACTTATAAAAGGTTTGTTAGAAACGGGATTCTTACTACGAATAGATATGGGAGCTCAAAAAGGCTAAGCGTGGTAAGAATCCCGTTTCATACGAACCTTATAAAATTAAGACCGTTCAAATGAATATTGTCATAACCGTCTACCCTACTTTAACAGCCAGTTGTTATGGAAATATATGCGGAAGTTAATTACGTATATCCAATATAAGATATGAAAAGTTCTCTTTACAGTGATACAAGTCATTGATTGTTGTAACGACTCAGTGTAGATGATATCCATCATTTCATTATCGTGCGATTGTCACGATTTCGGAGGCGTGGCGTTCGTGCTATTGTCAATGCCATTACATTTCTACCCACGTTTCTCCGGCTCGGCTCACAGCCGTTGTATATTATAATCCTTATGTCGAACGACGACGGATGTATTTTAATTCATTTTTAAACACACGGAAGTCGCAGCCATAATATTCTAATGGTCTATCGAGGTAGCATCGCGGTCTCGCGGTAGATAAATCGTCGACTGACGCGATCTCTTTGTCCCGTCAATATGTCAGCCATGGGATGTGCCGCTTCTGTCGGTGTTGACAAAATGTCACAATTTCACTGCTCGCTTTAATTACCAGTATTACATTGACAAAGAATGTACGCCGGTTGTAAATAATGTTGGCGATTGAAACAGCGCATGTCGGCTTATTTTGAAGGATGACTGTAATTAGTGCAGTATAGCAATTATTATTTACATTATTTACTAGATATAAGAGAGAACAAATCTACATTACGGCTTATACACGACTAACTTATAAACATTCATTATGTAGAATATTTTATTCGAATACCTAACTCCTTAGTCTATTCATCATTACCTGCGTCTTCTTCGGCGACGAGTTAGAGGCACTTTCACTTGTAAATTTGTAAATTATCGACCTTAAATGTATTGAAATATGAACGAAGGAAAAAGAGTGTCTTGATCTTGCGAAATGCAGAGCCGTGTTCTCTGCCGACGTGTCTAACAATCCCGATTATTTATTGATAAACAGAATATTTATTAAGCATTTTATTTTATTTTAGTAAGAATGTAACATTCATTCCTCCTCCAAGCCAAGGTACCGGTAGGTTTCAGCGATTGACAACGATGCAAGCACAAAAGATGACGATCTAAAAATGGTTTCTTTTCAAGATCCCGAATTAATTTTTTATTGAAAAACTGCTCGCTTTAATGATATTGTAGTACAAAAAAGAGCAGATTTGGCAATAACGATCAAAAACCAAAGACTCAAAAGCGTCTCAACTGATGCTTTTCCCACAACTTACATCAAGTGCTTACATAAGCGATTAAGTCCTCTTTACAAGCTTTTATTTAGTTTCACCTGTCCGGTGTTTGTCACCAAATCTTACAAATTAAATTTGATCCACCGACCGGTTAACGATAGAGCTGAAATTTTGCATACATTAGTAAATCGCATGACAATGCAATATTATGATGACATGGTGGTGATCTGATAATGGAGCTGGAAGGTGGCCAAAGGAACTACGTAATGAAACCATACAACCTCATCGAGTTTGGGGTCATTTGAATAATCTTGACGAATAATTTGTTTTTCAATGGTAACTGGGGTCTGATGATGGACCTGGAAAGTGGCCATAGGAACTCTTTAATGAAACGACGCAACCCCATTTTTTTCATCTCGTTTTTTTTCGTCTTGGCGAGTACTTTATTTAGTTTGAGTATCGCTAAAAGCGTGTTTTCAAGTTTTTATAAACTACTGTTTATTCTTGTTTTTCCTATTATTAAAACATGAAACATAACCATGGCAAGCAATATTGTAAATGAAGGGATAAGAGGTACATAAGTACCCTATGTCATTTGCTGTACTCCTGACAATGTGTGTTCAACAATTCATGACGATCGGTAAAGTTGTGACGGAGTTAAAGCGTAACAAACAAACACGCATTCGCGAATTAATATATAAATGTAATATAATTGTAATTAAATAATCAGTTTATTCTAAGTACTTCACAAGTGTGAAAACTCATTTTATTGTTATTATCTAATCCATCCTAATCTGTATCAGATCAAGATAAAATTAAAACTTTAGTATTTTAATCAACAATAAATCGGTTTACCTGTGCAATGGTACTTCATTTTCTTATCATTATTAATCCATTCAATTGATTAGAAAAAAGAGAGAAATTGAAATACTGATTTGTTTATGAACATTTGTTATTACATTTATTGCTTTAGAAAATAATTATATAATAACACAAAATAATTATCAACTTTATAAATATAAATTGTATTTAATTCATTTTGTCTGAATTTTGTACTCGGAGTCGAAGTCCCATACCCATACCCCATGACGATCAAGGCTAAGAAGCGTGTATGGGAATTAAACTACGAAGTAGGTACTTGTGGTAGGTGCCATATTACTTTTTTTTTATCGAGGTCGCCAGCTATCAAGCGGCTCGCATGGTGTTAGGGCGGTCCCTCGCCGTGAGCATTCGCCTGTATTGTAATAGTTCAGATTAAAGCATTACATAAATGAATAAGAAGAGCAGCAGCGCAGCCTGTAACATGATCACTTCGTCTTTCATTGTAAAAACAAATGACTCGACTGCAGGCGCTTGCTCAAAATCGACTACCTCTACTTCAACAGTGGTAGAGCCCGCAACGACATCTGTTGCACGAATGGGCCAGCTAGATCGTTAAAATACCGCGAGTAAAAGTAATTCAGTTTTTCGTCTGATGGTGCCAGAGCCCTAATGCTCGTCGTCTTCTTCTTTGCAGGCTTTCCTAATAAGAAAAAAATGCGGAAAGGAAGATGATGATTAACGGAGGAGAGGATGGATAGGAAAAGAATATATCCTTTTGTCTGTTTGTCTCCGCCTCTGTCCATTAAAGGTAGGCAACGCAGATCCGTTTCTACCTTTAATGTAGTTGCAGATGCAACTATCATTTCATTAACCATCTCATCATCAGCTTGTTGCACATGCCTATAGTTAGCGGTGACATAATTACGGGTGACCCGCTTGCTCGTTTGCCACCTTCTTCTATAAAAAACAACCTCCTTCTAAATATCTATCCCGATCCACCAGTGCGTGACTTCGGTTATAGTAAAAAATATTTTGTAATCGCTATTCGCAGGCAACTGATATGTTGTCAGTGGCTTGTCTCGTGTCGTTTCCTCGACTTAAAACTTCCTTATCAGGCGAATTTTTCACCTAGAATGAAGCAAGTCATGTCTTATATCAAAGACCATTTAGTCCATGGGATTAGATAGAGACATTATCTCGTCGTAGCACTTGACATTTCCGACGTGGTCGAATGCAGTGTGTTTGTGAACTCAAATTATAAAACAATCCATATTGCGTAAGATAAATATATTTTTTAAGATGAAAGTTCGGCGGGTGAACAATCAAACAACATCCTCAAGAGAATTTTTACAATCTCGAGATACCCAATTAATTTGAGATATTTACAAACATGTAGGGAATCGACCCAGATACATTTTTATAAACTTTATTCTAATATTTTTACCAGGATGATATGAGGATACAAATATGTTTTGACATGGAAACTTATTAAGCTGCGTTCGGCGGTAGTCGGCAACATGTTAATTTAAATTTGGAACAGATTTGAAAAAAAAAATTGTATTAAATTTTATTGGTAGCAATGGTTTATATTCCTTGAATATTTATTTATTTTTGAGCTATTGTCTCGTCTTCTCGCCTCTTTTGAGGTTTTACTTCTACCGGCGGTCCTACCTACCATCTTACTACCAATTATTGGTACACTGGTACTTTTAAAGAAACAAAAACAGTTGTACTTATCGTTCACTTGTTAAAATTATTATATTAAAATTACATTAACAAAAAGATTTTTAAAGTTAAAAGGGTTATTACTTCCTTATTTGCTATAACTAGATATCTTCTTGACATGCTTGGCAAGTTACAGTATATATTATATTATATTAAAAATGATTAACGATTCTACACGCACATTTGAATAGCAACAAAGTCGTGAGACGGAGCCCAAAAAGAATAATAAGGGGGAAGTCAAGATTTTACAGATGACGATATTTATGGTTTTGTACACAGACTGAGACATTGTTAGCACGCGACAAAACGTTGAAAAGATTCGTATGTATGTTATATAAAAATATACATAGTTTAGCTGGCTGGAGCAACGCTTGGTCGATGTCGCTAATATAGATTTTTAAATTTTAATTGATTTCTACATACTAATAATAGGGTGTAAAATTCTATTTCTAACATTGGTGGCTCCCATTTGGACCTGACAGAATTGCAATATGAAACATTTACCGTCCGATGAGTGAGGTGCTGGAGGACGAACCTCCATTGCCTCTTACCCCTCAATTTCTTTCCTTTATATAAGCTGATGACTCATCTAGAACCTAACCGATTATTTCGGATGTCTCTACTCGTATTAACATCACATGCCATTCGCTTGCCGCCTTATATCACAAAATGATAGATACATAACTTAATACTTCCACATAAACCGCAAAATATCCTTTACTTAAATAGTTCAAAATCTGATGGACTCGGTTGTGTTTGTCTATATAACAGTTCGAGCAAAAGGTGAAATTAAGTATTCCATCTTTGACGACCCCGTTAAGGGAATACGGTCGTGAGCGTTCTTACCATTTGTGCTGCGATTCTGCGACTTCGATTTGATTATAAAATATATGTATAAACAAGGCTATATAAAGAGTATCCGACCCAGTAACCGACGAGCATGTGAGCGTAGATGTATAAAGCGAGAAAGGTGTGCCAAGATCGCGCCAAATGGAAAGCCGTGATCACTGCCTACACCTCTGAGATACTTTTTAAAACTTTATAACTTATATCATAGGTGATTACTACCTAGCATTGCTGTGGAAATTTTTGGAATTTCAATCAAAAATCGTTGACAAGTAGGGTATTTATAGTCTTCTCTTGATGTTAACATTACCTAAAGAATTCTGAAGACACCGAAAAAAGAGAAAATCTGAGGGTGCAAGGATAAGGACAGGACATATGGTGACTGCGTTATCACTTCTTATCCAAGTTGTCTCAAAAAATATTTTCTAATTGCCGAAAGATCCTTTCTGTAGGTCAATTCCAGTTGTTTTATAGTGTATGGATATAGTCAATTTCTTTGTCAATGTATTAAAATATCGAATAAGGTAAAGAGCATGTAAATGTTATTTCATTAATTAATTTTATAGTAACTCAACAAAATAGTAGTAGTTCCAAAATAATGTCATCGTCATCCATGCCCACTTTGGCTACGGCGACTGCTTCTACTCTTCCTTAATTTGTGGAGCGTTGATGGCACGCTCGAGTATAGCTAATGTAGCTCATTTTGGCGGTGACGGTACGTGAGCATTTGAAACATATGGGGATACCATCTTCTTAGTTCTAATTTATGTTAGTTGGTGCTCTGCTCTTAATTTGATTCTTTTTAGTATCCAGTTCCGATCTACGTTTATTTTCAAATGTATACACGTTTTCACCGCCCTACGCCACTCGGATCTGTCTTCAGCCAACGTCTCCCAACGAGAGAGAAACTAGAAGGCATTTCTTCGTGTGTCTTTTCGGAACGTCCTTGCATCCCAGGAATTGGCAACCGCTCTCACGCTTACCGTTCCGGAGTTCAGAAAATTACAGGATTCCAGTGACCTGATTTAATAAACTCTGTTATGTTTGTGCTTATTTAGCCCAAATCGACAGCAAGATGGGTCAAGTCTTTCCACCAATGTCTGCAGGGCTTCAGGAGTGTTCGCCACAAAGCAGAAATTATCGGCATACATAATCTCCGTAATTAGGTCATTCGATACTTTGGTGCGGGCTTTCAGCCTTGCCAGGTTAAAAATGCCACCATCTGTGCGAAACTGAATATGTATGCCTGGCGTGGTGTTGTTAAAGGTCTCTCGAACGACCACTGCGAAGTAGAGAGCAAAAATTGTTAATACGCAGCCTTGCTTGATGCCTCACGTATCTGAGAAGAATTCGGATTGCTTTATTCACAGACACACAGCACCTCATATCATTGTGTAAATTTCTTATAAGTTTGATAAACTTACTAGTACAGTCTACCTTGGCTAGACCAATCCAAAGCGCTTCACGAGATACGCTATCAAAAGCCTTCTCTACGTCTATAAAGGAAAGAAATAGATGTTCATTTTCTTTGCTTTTTTTCTGAAGCCGTCTTAAAAATGCCTCACTTGTAATATACGAACTACTGGGACGAAACGCAAATTGAGTCTGAGGTAGATGGTATTATTTAGTTAGTGTCATTATGTGTAGTTAAGTAAGAAATGAAATTGTTTCATTCATCAACGAGCTGTTTAAGAATAAATTACACAATACATTGACAACGCGAATGAATCAAACTAATTATGTCCACCAGCGCAACAAATGAGTAGAGAATCTATTAGTAAAATCTTCCTATACACATAAATAGATATTTAATTAAATTGCTCGATAGACAAAGCTAATTGTATGTTTGCAATTGCTTGCATACATCATATGTCAAAATTTATTTTAATACATTGTTGAGAGCTTTGTACTTGTATTTATTAAATATTTTATGTTCTAACTGGTTGTTCTGACAGAAATACCAGTAGACTCGAGTTCTAGATTTTTTATGTCATAACTATGATTTAGTTTAATGCTTCATAGTTAATGGCGATAGATTTCAAATTCACGCGGGCAAACTTTATTTTTTTCAAAAATCATATCACGTTTCTGTATACCTACGCATTGGTGTTAGACGAAATTGTTTGAACACTCAATAAAATTGAATCTTAAGAATTATGATAACTTTGCCTATTCCAATTCGATATCACTTAAGCATTATCAAAAAGTTTCAGTTAATCGCAAATTGAACCGCCTTGTGCCTGTAATCTGACAGAATTCTCATCCAATCACGTGCTGATATGACGTGATTTTGCCTTCATTTGATTGGTCGGCGATGACGCGATGGCTATTTCTGTTCGCGGCGAGTATGTGCACGCGGAGCCGGCTGCGCATGTGTGTGTCGGCACACGCGCTGCGCATGTGTGGCCGTGTTGTCGCGGCGCGCTCTCTCTGTTTACCGCGCGGTACTGCGGCTGGTGCGCGTGTCTTGTGCAAATCGAATTTCCCGGCGGCGGCAGTTGCAGTAGCGTTCCATGGTGTATCCCTTGCTATTGGTGTTAATTCATGCTGATGATATTCGATTTAACGATCGGAAACGAGCGTACCTATTTCAGGCGCGAGACATAAAAATTATAGTTGTTTTCGGCGGATGCGATGAATAAATTTTGCAAATCGAGTCTGTGTGTCGAAAAGAAGGTTCGTGAGCGCTATGTTTTGAACGGACGGCGTGTTGTGGCCGTGCCGGGTGTCGTGGATGCGTTCCGGCTCGCTCTGGACTTCTCGGTCTCCGCGAGACTAAGGTGCTGTCGACCGGTCTTCGGTCTGGAGTTGACGGTCCGGACCAGGGAAGACTCGCCGCCGGCTCTAAGAGTGGACACGTGCTAAGGTAAAGCCTTGTTACTATCTCGCTCTGATGTTTTTGGTCACGCATCTATCTCCATTCCCTTGGCTTATCTGTAACCATAATAATGTTATTTACATGATAAGGCGATAAGTAAATCTTTTCTTTACTTTCTACAATTTGTAAAACAATAATAATTTAGGAACTCTTTTCTTTTGTATTCAATACTGCAATATAAAACCCGATTCATATAAATTAAAGTAATTTAATAGGAGACTACGACTGAGAGAAAGTTCAATTGAGCATAAGCGTGTAACAGTGACAATTAATCAACTGGGTTTGTTTGATAACGGCTGGAATTTTAACTTACATAATAACATTACAGTGGTATAGCCACGCAGCTGTTGTACAGGCTCGACCGGGGAAGTACCACGAATAATATACCGTATAATTCCGTTCCAACACAATGTGGGTAAAATATACCCATATTCTTGTTGCGAAGTTCGCTCGTTTGCCACCACCTAGTTTAAAATATACATTTTGTATTTACATAATGCAATCTAAGTATATAACGTAAATAGCGCAGAAATGTGATTGAATTATTTAACCTACGAATATACTAAAGTTTCTTCATGCCCTCTTAATAGGCTTATGGACTAATGCGTGACATCTTTTGGATCGCGTCGCCACGCCACTTCGGGATTACATATTTCACTATCGTCTAAAAAAAAAACAATAAAATCATATTGTTCACATTATTCGAATGAATATCGTTTCCAGAGAACTTATTTGTAGGCGTCGGCAATATTCGATTTATTGCGGTTCAATTACTTAATTACTACGTACTACAATGGTACATACAGAATTCAATAATTGGATAATTAAGAAACATTTAATTCTGTATTAACATTGGTATCATGCAAGTTTTTAATTCATCAATATTAAATGTTTAAGCACGTTCGAAAGGAAATATAATGTGCACTGCTAACTTGAGATGAATTACATAGTCTGTATGACCATCCCTTGGGCCCCAAGTACCTGGACCTGTAGTGAAGGCATTTCTTGAACTCGATACCGTGCTGTTTTATTTAATATATAACATTATACTTAATGCATTTTTAGCACAGTTTCGAGTCACTAATCATATTGTTTATATTATTGCAGAATGACGACAAGGTATAATTTTTAAAAACACAACTGTTTCTTTTCTGATAGGTTTCTGAATTCAAATTTAAGACCATATTGCTATCTCTATCTACCCCGGTAGATTAAAAGCTTTAAAACTTATACAAATAGTATTTCGTTAACCAAAACATTCCGAAATGTTTTCCGTCGGCAAAATTGTTATCGGTATTACTAACTGCAAGCTTGAGACGGATAATTGTAAACATGGAAACTGTTTGTTGACGAACCCATGACCTTGACGGTTGTTACTTAGTGCGGTTATTGTTTTACATTTATCACGCTTACACCTGCCGCCCTCGTTGCCTAGTGATTGAAGGATCAGTTCTATGAAATAAATAAAATAAATAGTTTACGATATGTAGAGCGATACGTAGAGATAGAACGCTTTACATTTCGCTAATGTTAGTTTACATAGGTATTTCATTTTTTGCTACTGGTAATAAATTTTTCGTAAGTAATTTCTCTTGTCTATTTTCTATTTATACTGTGAAGATGCTTGAATCATTAAAGCATAGTTCCCTTACCATAAAAATCCATGATTTTTTGTTAAAGGCCCCTTGGCTGTAACTAACTCGCCCAGTAGCTTGTAATCTGTGAAGACCTTAATTATACACTAGTTTTCGCTAAGGGATTGTGATAGCTGCTTCGTAGCTCTATTATTAAAAGTTACTGAAACATCACTTATATGTACCCAGTAAACAGTTAGTATTATACATTTTAAACGTCTCATTTAGGTACAAAGACTTCTTTACCGAGAAGCAATCAATAATAAAAAAATCTCAAATCCCGGAGACGCTAATAAGGATAGTAGGAGAACTACTACTACCTACTTTAAATTATTGCATTGTCATCACATGAGATCCTTCTAGCTTGAATCTACTTATTATAAATCTTTTGCGAAAACCACCAATAAATTTAAATGAAGTAATCTCGAAAATATTTCATACATTTGGTCGACATGCTTCAATATAAATGCAAAACAGGATTTATAAATATTTTAATACAATGCTCAAGAATGGAATTGAAATAGCGCTTGGCATTCAATGTTATATGTGAAGCTAAAAAAAGATGCGCGATATTGTGTGCTGACGAATTTTACAATGTAAAAATTGATGAACACAATTTCTTATAACAAACCATATTCGGAGCCCATCCCTGTGCATATAACCTCTGTAATCGTACTATACGTCGCCGATCCGTTGAGAACTTCGACTGTTGATAATCGGACATATTATAAACTGTCATCAAATAGCGAACTAGTCCATTGACTATTCGACGTATTTTATCAAACACAACTAAACTATGTTTCTTTGAGATATTATTCTATATAACTATATATGTCCAACTTTACATATATTAATCTTCCACTCCAACTTAAACGTTCACGTAATGCAAACAAAATATCAGTTCACAATTTGCTGACAGTTTATAATATGCCTATTCCAATTATAAATGTCGCTGACATATACATGCCTACATTTAACCCGTCCCTTCCCAGCCGTCCACAACGCAGTCCTATGCCGATTGTCAGAAGTAACATTCATACAAGTTGTATCAGCAGTTGTGGACCTTAATACTAAGAAATATATAATTTAATAGCAGGGTTCGTTTAAAAACATATTGTTATGACTATCTGGCGTGAGTAATTAGTATCAATATAAACTTTAGCTTTGATGCTATTGTAAATGTAAACTAGGCGCTTTATACACAAATAAAAATAAGTAACTATGAAATCTGCCTTCGAAATTTATAATGGCGATTGTACTAATCTTTACTAATCAAAAAATAAAAAGGAAATATTTGATGTTGCCTTGTAATTGGCAAACTGTGAAACTACTAAACCGATTTTGATAACTGTTTTGTTTCCAGTTAGTAGACATTAAAATAATTTTTTCTTTGTATTTCTGTTATTAATTTATTTTCATTGAACCAATTGAAATGGGAATACTTAGTTGGTACATTTAACTCTTGGACCTCGGAGCGTGTTTTGGGTTAATTATTTAGACAGAAGTCCCTTGTTCCACCGCTGTTTTCGTCACGCATGCACGGCTATGGTAATTTTATATCGTGTTTAAACAATTACACTCACGTTCTGTTTCCGCTAAATTAACCAGAAGGGTGTGGGAACAGTTTCTTGGTCGTTTAAAATAATACATACCCAGCGAAAAGTTAGTATTATACATTTTAAACATCAATACTTAGGTCCAAACTTTAATATATATATATAAATCAAGGTCAAGGTAGATGTGTCCTGATGTCGCCCAATAAAACGGCCCTCGAGACATTTGACCATCTCGGCAATAAACTTGTCTTTGATCACGCTGGTAAAATAAAACTAAAATCGAAGGGGGTTGGCTTGAGGCAGGCGGCCGGCGGCCGTAAAAACTAGCTGTAGCAAAACTTATACAGTTTGGACGACAGTGATGCTGTGCCGACCCCACATAGCGTGGAAAAGGGCAGGGTGAAGATGATGACGTAGGTACAAACCTTTAATCACTTCTGTACCGCGAAGCAATTATAAGAAACTTCTTCAGCCTTATATCACATTTAAATATATTTATTATCATTAACCTGAATTCTTTTTAGGTTGACACTACTTATCTAAAGTCCTATACATCCGTCAATCATGATGATTGGCGAATTAGTAAATTCTAATGGATATTTCTCGAAAAGGTATACTTGATATCCCCAGTCTGTGTTAATAGAAATGCAAAAGAGGATTAACATATAAATATTTTAACACAATGCGCAAGAATAAAATTGAATAATGTCTCGCATTCAACGTCATTTGTGAAGCGAAAAAAAAGCTACTACTGTACCTGCTATATTGTATAGGCATAAATATATATTTCATATAGTCATATTTTACTGAAAGTAATTTTATAACGTGTTTAAACAATTACACTTAAACTTCTGTTTCCGCTAAATTAACAAGAAGAGCGTGGGAACAGTTTGTTAGTTTTTTTTAATTAAACTCCTTATATTCACTGAGATAGTTTGATCCTTTGTTATATGGTACAACTAAAATATGTATGTATAAATGATTCCATGAATAAAATGGCACTGTTAGCACACAAAGTCCGAGACAATACTACAATATTGGATATATGCTGAAGATGTACAATATTAGTGTATCCGAGTAGAATATGTACATAAATAGTTTATTAATTCAGTATGGATAATTGATTCTTGTGTCCAGATAGAATCGTATTTTATGTTGGTCTATGCGCATATTAATCGTGTTATATCTAAAATATCAACTGCAATTATTTATACACGCACTAGCGTATTACCCAATTTGATTTTACACATTTATTTTAAGAAACCAAGAGCACCCATAATCGACGGGCCTGTATGCGTAGATGCATGAATGTAGAAGAAGCGAGACAAGTGTGCCAGACCCGTGTCAAATGGAAAACTGTAATCTTTCCCTCTGGCTTGAAAAGAACATATTACGTTCTAAGAAATATTTAAAAACACACAACAAACAATATTAGATGTTCCAGCTTGGTCGGAGAAGGCCTCGTAGTCATAGAATATGGAACCGATAGCATTGATATTACAAATAACCTTATCCCAGTTGGCACTGAAGGATTTTGAACATTATAGGTCTATTTTTTTGTCATTGACTTGTCACTGTTTGCTTGTCTGGTTGTCACATAGGAGGCATCTACTGGACTTGAGATGGCCTGGTGCAGAAGGTGCCTCTTTAAGGGTAACTAAGCTCGAAGCCTATCTCGGGAGTCTTGGCTCGGGATGCTTGGAGCCTCCCAATCGGTTATAATAATTACTTTAATATTATAACCGGATTGGGTGGCCGCCGAGCTCTTAGTTCAGCGGACGCATGGAGTGCCTGAGCTCAAGGGCCCAGAGAGGGGACCACGGCTCGGGCTCTCGTTATGCGTTTAGCATTTCGATTCGAAGGTGTCCACTCTGTCCGAGCCTCGGATCGATCTGTAGCTATTATCGAATTATACATTTCCTTGTTTAATAGGGCTTCGTTGTTTCCCTAAAATCAATCATCAATCAAATCACCGACGAACCAATTTTAACCATTAAATTGTTCAATCTTCTAAATAAATTATGTAAATATGAGTCTTCTTGGTCGAAATAAAGTTATCAATATTTTAAAAAGATATCGCAGCGTTCGTATATTCTGAGCACAGATGAAATAAATTAGGCTTGAACAATTCATGAATGAGTTTTGTCGCCCACGCCGGCCGGCTGTTTTTTATAGCGGACCGCGGTATCACAGTCCAAAATAATTATTATAGCAGTGCATCGCGTTCTCAGTACTGGTTCCCAGTAAAGGTCGCTCAGTTTACAGGGCTACCGACTTTATGTTCCCACGTTCGAATCTCAAGAAATGAAGTGAAAGTAAAGTCAATTTTTAGGATTCCAAACTTCTAAAGTATGAGTTTCTCGGATTACGTACAGAGATAAAACTATAGATATGGTATTAGAAGTATTTAAAGTGTTATTTTGACTTAAACCTTCTACTCTCTTTTGTCTCAAGAATCAGAAATCCCTTGTCAACATTGGAGAACAGCTTTAAAATAGTGCTGTAAATTTATTCTAATTTGATTTTATTACAGTTAATTTGATTTTCACATTTTTACTACATTTAAATTTTCCGTTGTCAACCCTAATCAACGCTCAACTGTTCCACTCTATGCGTCAACACCAAAACACAAAAACTAAGATAATAAATGCCCATTATTTCATTATGTAATGTTCTAGTTGTGTTATGAATGAATGAGCTTTAAGGCTTACGTGTTAAAGTTAAAAATATTCAATCTGGGGCATTTATTGTACGTTTTAATTTGGAGGACGGATGAGTGTTCACAGTGTGCACCTTTTTAAGGTTGAAAATAGTTTTTCTTATATAGCATAATATTTGATTTATGTGGGTACACCATTATAATAACATTTTTGATTTTATACATTTCTGTTAATTTAGTAAGCATTCATTAATTTCTCGACGTCTCGAGTGAAATGGTTGTATGTGGAAAACGGATGAACACACATATTTTGCAAGGTACTACTACTACTATCTTTTGCAGGAAAGCTGGGTGAGAATAACTGTAGTGAATATTTGTGGCGTACATATTTCCGACATTTGTAGCACGATCTTGTATTGAAAAATGCTACGTAGCCACTCCATTGTCTTAATTTGTTTTCTTGACGGATCAGAGATACGAAAATGTCAGAAAAACCATTGTTTTTCTTCCTTAATAACTGTACATATCAACAATTATGTAAATCACATGGTTCGTGCAATATCCTCATGTTCCAACCATCCATCTCATGGATCAATCACAGCTTTTTAGTTATGGAGAATATCCTCACCCTCTGATCTACGGGCGGCATATTTATTTATCTTTTTATTTCAAAGTTAAGTAAGTTTCATTATTCCAAACGATCAACGTTTCAAAATGACGATTTAAAATAGCTCAGCCCGTATCGCCTTCATTATGGTCGCCCACCTTTGTTTAAAGACGGCACCCAAAGGAGAATCCACCAATATTTGGTGTATTATTAGGCAATACGGTCCACATTTATGAAATAGCACAATTCATTCGAACAACACATTCATTCTCAGAATAACATTGTACTTAATATTGAAGAGTGCACACATCCGTGATAAGAAACGCGGCAGTGTGCACAAATGAATTCACAAGGCCTCCACACATATGAATTAATGTTAATTAGTGTACCCTCTTTATAACTTCAACATTGTTACACACACAGACAAACATACATACATGCATAAATCGCATCAAACATAATGATCATTACATTTAACTTCAGCCGATTGGAAGATACACTTAACCTGACAGATGTACTCCTTAAATGTCTTCTAACATTATTTAAGCTTACACACACATTTGTATATAACCTACATGGTTAACTTATTAACACGTTTCTTGAAGAATCCTTTAGGAATTACTAAATTGTATCGTAATGACAAAGGCCTAGTGTTTACTTTCCCTTAACGCGTGTGGGTGTTAATGCAGACGTAAGAATAATCTGTTAAGAGTTTTGTAATTTTTTATCACAACGCCAGCACCTAATCACTTCCTGCAGTGCAAAGAGCGGAAGTCATGCGTTTACACAAATAATAAATTAACGTGCACATATTCGGTGTTTTAATACAATTGTTCGTTCACTATGCCCTTGAAGGAAGGTCAAAATGGCGGCTGCACGCGGTAGGGGCCCTCTTTCGACAGTCATAACATTAACAAAGTGTTTGTTTTTGTAATGCGTAATCATTAATTGACGAATGGTCGTTAAAGATTTCCAGTGGGTGTCGAAGCATGTGAGATGTCAATAATGCTATAGCTTAACGAATGATGATTGCGAAAGGAATTCTTGGAAACTACAAGGAATCGATTATTGTATCGATTTTTAAATTTCCAGATAGTAATTGATGCAATAGATTAATATTTATAATTTAACTGTATTAGTCGAGTGACTTTTCCCTGTCCTTTTCCCACATTTTTTATGTGGGATTGGCACAGTACTACCGTAGTCCATATTGTGATAGTTTTTGGCTATAGCTTTCTTACCGCCGGCCACCTGCCTGACGCCAACCCTTATCAAGCATGTACTTATATGAAATATTAGCACATTATCGTAATAATTTACTAATATTTATTTTAACCAGCCCATTCCCAACCGACAACAATCGAATGTTTTAAAATTACTATAAATCTGTTTTCCATGTTTTATAATTTTATCAATGTTTTGAAATTAGAAGGGAGATATTTAGGAATCAATATTAGTTACATAGATTTATGAGGAATGTTTTTATTAAGAGAATTTTCTAATATGCATGCGAGTGGCCGAAGTTTTCTTTCGAGTGATTTTATATTATTTAATTTTCTGCATCCTTAACTTTATTACTTGAATATAAAACAATTGGTAGTGTAAGATTGTAATGTAAAATATAATGTAAATGATATCTTTTCAATTTCTAAGACGTTTGTCAAAATTAAAATGTTTTTTTTTCGTGACGTATTTGTTGACAAAAAATCTCTTAATTTAATATGGGAAAATACTATTTATGATGTATTTGGAATTATGTAATGTCGTTAAATCCATAAGATTAAAGTGTAAAAAATATACCGAGATGCTATTAGGCACTCATATGATGTGTAATGTAGGCGTCGGAATTTTTATAGCGCTATTTAGGAAAACCTAGTACGTGAAATTTTACTAAGACTTCTATATGACTATATTGGATGTTATATGCATGCTGTAAGCTTAAAGTACTAGCTCGGCGTTACTGGGATAAGTGGTAATATTGAACGTCAATAAACAAATTCACAGCCTATGTTCTTTTTAGATATTATACTCGTATAATGTGGGATATATTTATAAAAATGCTCTCTCTGTACGTTTTGTTACAAGGACAGTATAATTTTGTTAATGTGTGCTTCATGTCAACTTTCATGTGATGGAATTTATGAACAATTCAACTTTACGCAATTAACTACCACCAACTTAAACATCTACATTAAACAAAGATCTTCCTGAGACATATCCTGATACGTACTTATTTATTCTAAATCAGGGTTATTTGTCATAGGAGCCATTTTTATTTATTACACATGATTTTGGATTCTACTCCACTTTAGAACTATTACTTTATATAATTTGACGATATTAGAAGTTCTACCTACGTTGAGTTATCTCAAGGTAGGTAGAACTTTTAATATCGTTAAATTATAATAAATAGTAATTATAAGCCCTTTTTTAGTAATTTTCTCCACTGCAGGGACAAAGGCCTCCTCTGTGAGAGATGGAACGTTACATTGTGGGAGTTCATTAGGTAAAGAGATGGTTTGCAAACAGTTGATTTTTGGGAGGCCTAGGTCTAACAGCAGATGTCCTTTGAATATGGATACATAAAATAGTATTCACTGTCAATTAATTTAAGACTTATAAGTAATAACATGAATAGCATCGTCATGCAGACATTTTTAGATTAAACATTTATTGACACTAAAGATCTATCTATTCCATGGCAGGATAAATCAATGTATATTTATGAACAATTAATTTTTAAAGACCACCTGTAGGTGTTACTTTGCAGGAAATGAAATAATGAAGAACTGCATACTCAAGGTCCGACGTAATTAAAATCCGATTAGGTTTTATACGGTTAAGATGGTAATGTAAAAAATATGCTCGAATGGCGTACTTTATATGAAATCTTGATAATCTTGCTTTTGAACGGCGAATTATTATTGACCACGTGCGCGCTCGATATTCTCTCCCCGTTCCTCTTTTTCATAAAACTGTCGATGTACTTCTCTCAAGTAAACGGCAATGCAGTGCAACTATATCTTTAACAAAAAAGTCATATATTTTTATAGCAGAAGGTGGCAAACGAGCAAGCCAACCTGAGGTTAAGTGAACGCTACCCATAGAGGCATAAGCAACACGCTGAGTTGCAGATGCGTTGCCTACCTTTAATGGACAAATGTATCCCTCACATAGAAAAAAAAAACTATTCATTCTTTCCCCCCATATCCCCTACTTTCCTCATTAGAGAGGGATGGAAAGTTGAAGGAACTGTAATTGGGCCTCCGGCACCTCACTCTTCAGATGGATGTCGTTGTAGGCTTTACCACTGTTATATAGAAAGATGTTTAGAAAAAGATATGAATAAGAAAAATAATAGCGGCTAGTTATGTACATTAACTGCCATATGTAATAAAGCATTTCTCTGTGTCCTAGGCAGTACATACTCTTTCCTATTATAAAGTATGGCAACGTAGCTGCAACTGTTCTGATTATCACCCTACTGCGTCTTCCATTACCGAAAGTTTATTCGTGAGGTGTCGTTGTCTAATGAAATTATTGGTATCAATAGGTGATGTAGTTATGTCTCAAATTCATCTTGAACCGAAGCGAACGCAATATGTAAGTTTGTATTGCGTAATATTGTTTTCATACAAAAATTACTGATAATTTGTAAGTTCGTTGATACCTAATTTTCAACGAAAATTTACATGCAACAAATAAGTAGTTTGATAAGCGCTCTTTCCTTATATTAGTGGTTTGCCATCGTAAATAATTATAATTAAGTAAATGTTTAGTACTTACTTCGATAATAGGTGTTCTCCGCATAACATCAATACTTTTATTCAACTGTATCAATTAGGTAAATTATAAATTTTGACGTTAAGAGTTGCAGCATCATAACATTTCTTTATTCTCTTCGTCCCCAATTTCATCCCCATTTTCGGCAATTTGAGAATACTTTAAATGTTTTATTTTTTAAGATTAAAATAAGAATGAAGAACAGCGTTTCAATTCTCAACACTTTTCATTCTATAGGTTGAATAGCCAAATGGCTTCTCTGTGGTCGCCCACATTGTTAAATTTCGTTTCTAGGTCCAGTAGTGAGCATTGATCAATCATTTTCCCCTTTTATAGATATTTGATGTATTAAAAATTATAATCAATATAATAAACATAAATACGTACAGTACGGTACATAATATAACACGCGCTAGATTCAGTTTTCATTAGCGTTGTGCCTTAATCGCTTGTGTAAATTTGTGCGGCCTTGTATGAACGTTTGTTCGGCGTTGTAACTTCCTTAATATTGTTGTTTTTTTAAAACGTAATGCTTTATCTGAGAAAACAATACGTATTCGACTACTGCTAATTCGTTACACGTAAATTGACAGATGGTGTGGATTATAGGAAATTAAAAAATAAATTCTTACGATTAATTGTTTTGTCTGGTATTACGTCACTACTACTATACTATTATGCCTTAAGGAGGCATCTAAAACTACACCGGGCATTGAAGGTGGCAGAGTGCAAAACGAGTAACGGTCGGGCCATTACTTTGTATAAGTCTAGGTAACCAGATTGGAACGACGTTAATGCTACCTTCAGACAACCATACCTCAAATTATTTGGAACATTCTATGTATTTTTTTTATAGGCGAAGGTGGCAAATGCGCAAGCCACCTGATATTAAGTGTCGGCTAACCATAAGCATCCGAACAAAGGAATAAACAGTAAAGAGGATATATATTTGGATGTTTCTTATCCATCCCCTTGTCCGTCATATCCTCTCTTCCTTGCCATCCTTTCCTTATTAGAAAAAGATGGGAAAGGGAAGAGGGCTAGAATAAGGCCTTCACCACACTCCTTAGACAAACGCAGAATACTTCTACTTCACACCTGTCTTCTGTGAAGACGTGGTATTTCACCGATCGAGCCGGCCTGTTTGTGCAATAGATGTTGCGGATTCTACCCAATGTTAAAGTTACTTCCAAAGTCATTCTTCAAATTAAAAGGTAATAAAGATTTTTTACCTCTACACGATTTCTTGTCCCGGCAACAAAATATGTCGTGCATATCTCATTTAATAACTTTGTTGATATATTTGTTGACTTTGCATTATCTTTTATCCTTTAGCCTCCGTAGTGATATAAATTAGAATAAGATAAAATTTGTCCTTACTTATAAATTGGAAGTGACGAGATAGAACGTAAACATCGTTGGTGTATCGCACAGCTGGGCGTGATTTAATCCCATAATCTTAATTAAGGCCCACATTTAAGATTATTTTATCTCGGAAAATTTGCACTTGCAAATGGCCGTCCGAGCAGTCGGCGTCTTCGGCCGACCCGTTTGCGATATCTCAAATATTAGCTCTGCGTCTACAGCAAACAGCTTTATTCGCGAGTCCGTTTACTTCGCTCTATATGGACATAGCCGCTCTTGGCTTTATGTGCAGGGTTGCGTTGCGATATTTTTAACGAGGCTGTTGGATAAGCAAATACAAGTGTTCAATATCATTTATTATTTTATGTCTTACTTTTTAGGTGTAGCAAAGTTTATCTATATCTGAGCGTCGGGAGTTCAATACTCAGCCAGTTGGCAGAACAATAAAAAATAACTTAATATTTTAATAAAAGATATGCTGTGACTTATCATCGACTTCCTGCATCTCATTCCGCATAGTGAAAACTTAGTAGGAAGTGTGTGGCTGTTTTTATACAGCATTATCATTTTAATAAATATTCCGCCCATCATTTTTTCAAGCAAGATTTTTTTGATACTATATAACTATTAAACGAACATTATAGGAATTTATCAAAAAATAGTTGAAACCTTTAACCCGTTTAATACGAGATAGACTTTTTCTAAGTGGAATATGTTCACCGAGGGTCATTCGATACCATACCGGTATGAAGATAACTAAATTGTGTCACGTACTTAGCGTTAATTGCCTTTAATTAGCTGCGTTGTAGTAGGAAATGCGTTGTGTGTTTTGACTGGAATTACGTAGTTCTTTATTTAAAAATATAATTACCATCGTATGAATGAAATAAATTCCCTCTTGTTATAATCAACAAGTTCCTAATTGTAGGTGTCTCGAAATGGTGAGCTTGTGCCCTAATTTCAACAAAATTATATTGGGGATGTCTACAAATAAATGGGGCACTATTTTACCCAATAAGGGCGAGATTAGATAGTTGTAATAATATGTGTGTAATAATAATAGAAACTCGTTACTTAAGTAGTCATAATATCAGCACAATCGAGGTACCTACATCTGAAATCTTAATATCATTTGTTTGGTTAAAATGCAAAGGCGTAAAACAATTTGCTCGTGTCTGTGTTTTTGTTCGATTGTGAAAAGATCGCGTGAGAAAAGTGTAAATGAACACTTAGTGGGCTTCGGCGATTTCTCAATTAAGGAGTCCCACCTTCTTAACAACCACCAGGTCTGTATTCAGATCTTGAAATAAAATTCAATAAACAAGTTACGATTTTTGCATCATTTGATAATGTAAATACCTACGAGTAAATAAAAAAAGAATGTTTGTTTGCTGCGTCGGTGGCGCCAGCTGGTGGGACAAACATACAAATCCAAAGGATATTCAGTGAGTTTTAATATATATACTTGGCTTTTCAGGTTCACAGATCAGCTTTCTTCATTTCTTTAAAAAGAATCATATAATATGTGTTTTGTTGTTAATGCAAAATACTAATATTCTCTATGCATTAGTATTTCTGTTGGTGATGAAAATTTCGTGATTTTTCTGCATACGCCCGGACAGGTGTTTTAAGTAACTAAAAATATTATTTACCCAAAGGTACTTCAAAAAATATAAACCAAATACTTTTAATTTTTACACGTTACATATTGTAACACCTGCTGAGTATAGCCCGTGATATAACAAGAAAAATAATTTCGTGTTTTTCTCTATAAAAGTAAAATCCATCGTAAATATACCAACCAGTGTAACCAACGACCCAGACACCGGTAATGAGGTTACAGGTCGCACTAGGAATGTTAGATTCACGTCGACGTCTCCATCGTACTGCAATCCATTAGCCTTGCGAGCTATTTAGGCGTTACATTTGGAACGACGCTGTTTATACTTACTCGTTAATGTACAATGACACTGGCATTTCGCACGTTTCATTTTCTGTAACAGATGCTATAATTTTTAGTTGTTAAAGCGACTAATGATATATCCAGTTACTAGTACTATTTTGCTGACCTTAGGTACGCATGAGGCGTACCCAGGTCAGTTTTTTTTAGGGGGGAGGTGTTAAAAAAAACGGTTTACAGAAAAAAAATGGATTTTACCAAGTACAAAGACATTGACTTCTGTAATGAAATGTATAGCATAATTATTTTTTTAAAGGACAACATTCGCCCAAATAACACGGAGTCGTATTCCCGTTTTCAATTCGTAAAAGATACAAAAAAAGAAAAGCCTTGTAATAATAAACCTGTTATATGCTTTTGTAAGAGGCCTCTCGATTTTATCTGTATACCAAAAGAAACGGTCGTTTCTTTTAAGATATGAGTACGTGGTTATTGTGGCATTTAAATCGTCCATTTAGCACCAAATTATGGTCTCTACCTTTGTCACATAAAATTGTACACAAAAAGGTACTGACTCTAAATAACTTTTGTAATTAAAACATATTTATGTACAAGAATATAAAAAGTTTGTTCGACTTAAAAGGTTTTGAGGTTTTTTTAATAGATTTTTTTTTTGATTTTGTAGACGCACGAGTATATTTTTCGTAAGTTATGTGTCACGAAATAGTTTGACTATTTACGATAGGCTTATTCGCCGTTACGATTAACCAAGTATTTTTTACTAAAAAGAATGTTTAGACTAAGGGCAAGGGCAGCAGTCTTTTCTTAAATTAAAAAAACGTTCGGTTGGTCAATACCAAATATACTTATACCAAATTTTAAGTCTCGGTGAAATATATTACTACATATCATTTACTTCACTCCATTCATTCTAAACTTCGTCCATATATCAATAACATTTATTTTCGGCTTCGAGGAGATTTGCATTGAACAAGTGTAGGTACTTAAGAAACGGATTTAACAAAAACAACAAAAAATTCAAGCTATCGACCCCGACTGCCAATTTGGCAGTCGCTAAAATGTCGAGAATAGTCAGACTCCGCACATCCAAGGCCTATCACTTGTAAATTGAAGCGCAGACGAAGCGATCGCTGCTGCCTATATATCTCTTTTAATTGCGATAAAAATCCTCGACGTGTTTGATAGTTAATGCCCTAATTATCGCGACGGTACATCAAACGCGCCGTCTGCGTCAAATTTGCGCAGTATTCGTATAGTATGGAACAACAGTAATGACGCTAACTCGCGCTCATAAATTGACAGCAATTTAAACGCGAAAGCAAACATTTGGCGACTACGTAGGTTACGAAACTCTTAAAACTTTCCTTTTTCATGTTTACTTTATCGAATGCATCCGATAGATTTACGGTATACTGTTTTATCATGTCCATTAGGCGTTAAATGTTACAGAATAACACAGTTTATATTGTCACACCCAAAAATAAATGTAAATACATTACTAGACTTAACACCGCTTGATATTTAATAATTGTTCTTGTCTTTTTATGTTTATTTTTTATTTGAAAACAATTTATAAGAATTACCTACATTTACATAATCTTGAATATAATAAAAGTTCAGAAACATTCTTCATAAATTAGTAAAAAATATATGTATTAATTTAATCACGTAATTTTAATCTTCCGGATTACCGACTGGTCCTTATTATCCCAGAACACCAACAGTAATGAGAAATATTTATTTGGACCAAGTTTTCAACAAGATTACAAGGTGACAGTGTTAAAATACTAAATGATATTCTAATGCAAATTTCTTTATTGTACAAGTCAATATCAGTACGTCTCCTGTTTATTCATCACTATCGCTAGACGCCGACTACTTCGAGAACACTGCATTTAGGAGCACACTACAAACGCGCCGCGGTTATCACATGCTTGCTGATATGACAAATTGTTATTAAGACCGCCTCCAACAAGGCGTACATTGATCTCTGATCCCTGAGATCCTTTATCGCTATTTTAGTTAAGTTTGCATTACGTGCATTTGCATATGATAGCAAGCTTACGATAAATTAACTAGTAAATTAAAAAGATTTGAACTCTACATAATTTAAAGAGTACATGAACAAATGGCAGCAATATTTAGTACATGTTTTTTGTTCGAACGTACGAATGTTGTTGAAATGTATAGAATATGTAGTTAAATTGAAAGTATTAATAAAATGTGTCGCGTCCTCACACAAGGCGCAGGTGTGGCCGGTGGCCGGGTCAACAGCGAGTCAGGGGCGAACTTTGATAATTGCCTTATTTTTTTAATAACAACAACTGTTTAGGATAAAGTTTATACGAAGTTAATTTTAACACGATGTAAGTTTTTGGTGAGAATATATAAGTATTTAATTTGTGTTTGAATAAATACTTCAGCACGTAATTTGAGAATTAGAGCTGTTGAATTTCCATTTCGTATAAATCATTATCTCCTTATCAAAATGAAAAATATTAATTCCACATATTTCAAGCATATATCGATTTGCTGGGCATTTCTGTGTGTGTGCCCGTACGTGTGTTTGTGGGTAACATCTAACAATATTGTTTTATCACTATGTCATCAGGTCTTGTTGGCTAACATGTAAACATTCTGTCTATTCTATATTAAAGAAATAAGCTTCAATATTACATTTTAATAATTTTCCTTGTTCAAAAATACGATTAGGTACTTGTTTTGATTACCACAATATATCACATGCATGTGCTTTGTTGATCGTGTCAAGAATGTCAAGTATTTGTGTAAAACGAAAATAAAAAGTGACGTATTTGCTTTAATATAAATTTAAGAAAGTTACATAAATGCGATGCAAGCAGATAAACATTGTGATCGCAATGAGGTCATTTCTATTAGTGATAAGATATATTGACACTTCAGTCGGTATTATGACAACTGTTGAGCCCAATTCGATTTACTCTTGGGAGAAAAACATTACATGGTTTCACTTTTTAATATCGTAGTAGCACGCCATTTACTTTGTAATTAGTATTTCTAAATATTATTATACTTTATCAAATAATACATAAAAAACATTCAAGTATGTCTGGTCACCCATTTTTAGTCATCAAGTCACATTCATTAATGAACAAATGCTAATTTAAAACAACATATAACCCTGAATAAAATGAGGGCTGGAGGGAACAAATTAGGCCAATGTCAAACTTTATAAACTTTAAGTACCCATGACGCAAAGTAAAAGTTGTTCTTTTAAAATTGTTCACTTATAATAAATAATAATAATACTTATTAATTTAATTTTACTTAAATGCTCATCACTTTTGTGCTATAAAATTATGGGCTTATTTTCTTCTGTAAATGAGCTGTGTCAAACTCGATCTTGGACAGAGTTGATGTAAACAAAGAAATAAATTTCGTAAACGCCTTATTCCGTCCACCTGAGTCGAGGTTTGAGAATTAACTACTGATAAAATGAGTATAAATTTGAACAATAAAGCATTTTCGGCTAAAACGTTCACTTGGAACGATTTAAGACCTTAGGTAATTTCATGGCAATTAATCAAAACTTCATGAGTATCTTTATACTAGTGTAGTAAAGAAAGCTTCAAGTTGCTTCATTTCTCGTAAATATGTAGCAAATAGTGTTGTCGAAAGGAATAACAGTTAGCAAGATAAAATAGTTTCTGACAATAACATTGTAAATAAATAAAGTAAATTCAAAAATGCCGGACAAAGCGAGAAAAATGTGGTATCAACTATACGAGTGTACGTAGTTTTCCTTGTAGCATTACTTTTCTTTATGACCCACTATACAGAAGGATTGGATTACATAAATTGTACATTAGCGAAGCTGAAAGCTTTCGTAGTTATAGTATATTTAACATGGTTTAATAACCAATTTTCTTTTTGCTACGGAAGTAAATGGTTTACGAGCGAATTGTTACAAACAACTTTATTCGTTAAGACTGTGTTGTTGTCAAACTCTTAGGTCAAATCGGTAGTAAACTGTTTTATTGACCTACTTATGGATACATTTCAAAATGCATTGAGTATTTTTTTAGATACGACGAAATATCTTTGACGTCCACTAATACGTTATGGATTTTCCACCTGTCCTATAACAATAGCTTCAAGGCCTCTGGCTTAGTTTAGCCTTGCGTAAGGATTTTGGCAATCCTATCAAATTAGAGACGATCCATGTCCAGCATAGATTATTAATAAAATAATGTTGATTCTTATTAAACGGGTAATGTAAAGAACAGTGTTATTGTGCATCGTAAACTTGGCGCACTGCCAAAACTATAGGAGCAACGTAACTCTATGAAAAAATAATATCCACCCACATGTGTCTTATAACATAATGCGAGAACATTAATCACATATTCAAGGCATAAATAAACATTGCGTCTGCAATCAACGATGATAATAAGGAAAATATTGAGATGTCGTAGAAAATTAAAATTTTACCAGTCACTGGTTAACATTACCATTTTTAATTGAATGTCGTCTTTGAATTGTTTCTTCAACTTGACAGGTACTGGTAAGCCGAGGACATCCGGTCCGGACAATCGGAAGTAGAGAGAAATTTGACCAATATTACCATTCCACTATACTAGTGCTAATTCCTAGTTATATCAGTTATCAAATATACAAAAAATAGTATTGATTCTCACATGATGATTAGTGCAGTGGAAAAGGCAATTAATATATATTTTAACCGTAAATATTTGTTAAAGTTGTGAAGTTATTCTAGAAGAGCGGTAGAGACTGTAGCAGCACCAGCTGTTGCTCGAATGGGTCGCCTCCGTCGGCAACTTACCATGATCTCACGGAATACTGACATGAGAACACTTCTCGTGCACACTTAAATCAATATTCCGAACTCGTAATGATTGAGAGCTCTTGGACGCCTGGTCATCCATGGAGCGTCCGCCGCAGCGATCTAAGTGCTCGGCGGCCTCCCGATCCTGTAATATAAATATAGTAACGGTCCGAGACGAGGTTCTAGAGGCAGCCCTCGAGCTTAGTTACTGCAAAGAGGTCTAGGCTTTTAGCGTTCTGCTACCTCAAGCCGGGTATAGCTGTCCATGCCTCTTCAGTTGCAAGACAGTCACAAAAAAAACATGTTAATTGATAGCGATGGTCAGTAGTTATTATGTGATCCGCTCGCTTTTTTGGCTCGTATCGAACGTAAAATATCTTATAATTAACTGAAGAAAGTCGTGAGAATGAGATGACAATATGTTTTGTGAGAATATTTTCGGCAGTGTAAACACACGGTTGCGGTCAAATCTGGGGATCAAATACTATAGTATTATGTGCGAAAATATACCGTTAATTTAATCATTAACGCGACAATGGCCCCCTCACTTTGGAGCAGATAAATCAGGCGAAATGTATTTTCAAATGACTTAAAATATATTTTCTTCTAGTTTTTATTTTTACAACACTCTTTTTACACACTCGCACAACGTGGCACAATACGTGTCACGTAGTGTATTGTAGTCGAAACATTCTAAATACAAGTCTAATATAACACTCTTGACTAAAAAGTCGGTTTTACACATTAAAAAATTGATAGATCCTTATACACATAGTTTTATCAAGCGACACGTAAGACGTGTCAAGATGCGCGTAACATTCTATAATGCTTTATATAATATGTATGACTGGCATAATGTGTCTATACTGATATTGTAAAGGAAAATATATGTATATAAATCAAAAACACTGTTTTTAATAATTATTTCAACATTAGAGAGCTACAATATATACGTAATATATACGTGAAATACTTAAATTACCAGCTGATATCAAACTAATTTTATACTGTGTACAAGGGACTCTAAGAGAACTAACCCTGTTTCTATCGGTGTTATAACATTTCTAATCAAATATATTTATTGGTTACCCCTAATCCTAGAATTAAAAAAAAAATTCATGATAATTTGCATAATTTTTATAAGGTACTTTTTGTGTTAAACTATTTTCATATTAAATCTAATCTAAAATTAAATCTTTATTATCTAGTCCTTGAATAAAAGATATAAAAACGATATACCTTCAAAAACACTTAATAGCACCAGTTTAACTAGGTAATAAAACCTAGGTAGATGCCAAAACCATGTGTTTACCAAAGGGCAATCTTATAAAATAAATCAAATTAATATTACCTCATAAAGCGTAAATCATATAAAACTCACCGTATTCATAAATCGTTTGGCAGGTACAAGCAATGACGTATTGGCTTTGGCAACGGTCCAATTACTTAGGGTGTGAAGCAATATTATTGTGTGTACACAAATCGTTATCAGCTGTTTACTTAAATGACAAATAGCTATTATTATATAACGTATTAGAAAGTGGAAAATTATTCTCCCGTCTAATAATTTAGGCGAGGCGCTCTGGACCGTAAACCGGTGGATAGGAAAAGATTATGGATCTCTATTGGGCACGGTCCACATCTGTCCGTAAAAGCTGTCGCTTACGGGTATTTATATTGCTTATGTTTGTTATGTCAGCCTGGTAATAAGATCGACTCAGACGATCCCGTCAATTGACATCTGTCAGTTGGTCAAAATAATTTGTAATAAATACGCTAACATGCGAGTTTAGTACCTTTCCTTTCCTTAGTAACATTCCACGTAAATCGTTTCGTCTATTGGTGGAAGCCGTGAATATTCTTTATTCAGTAGTTTTTGAGTTTTTCGCCTTCAGACAAACAGACGCGGCGAGACAACTTTGTATTATAATAATCAGTATTTTTATTGTGGGAAAAATTTCAAGTTTCACATCCGTAAGATGATTAATATCCTAATTGTTCGGCAGCGGCCTCGCACCGGTGACGCTTCGCTTCATACACTCATTATCAATTCAATGCATATTAATTTAATCTTTACAATGTTATATAAGACGACATGAATGGGTGGCTACTGGTTTTATTTTTTTATTTACACGCTCTATCTATAAGGGGATCGACTACGTGTGTGCCGCATAATAATCGCGAGATATCTCAGTTTAATTGAGTGTAGGACAAAAAGTAGCGGCCGTTTTGCGAGATTACGCCTAATTACTGCACGTGGTAATGCAATATTTGCTTTTAAAATGGGTAGAGACATATAATGAAAAACTAGTTGTACATTCGGGTCAGCCTCTACGGAAACTAGGCGCTAGAGGCTCGATGAATTAATAAAGGTGGTTTCTAAATAAAAAAAAGGTTAAGACATTTTGTTTTTAAGCTTTTAAATTAACGAGAATTGCTCTAGATGTGTGTGTGACATTTTTAACCATTCAGCAAAGCGCGAAACCTTACTAATCTTAATAAAAGAAATTAAACAATTGTTATTGGGTCCCTCAAAAACACTTTAAAAATACGCTCTTCTCTTCTGTATTAAATTATATAAATGAAATCGGAACGTCTTAGAAGAATGTGTCCGTGTGGCTTGCTTAGAAAAGTTAGTTATAAAAAGATGAATGAGATTCATTGGTTTAAATGAGTTATTTCGATCTCATTTAACAGCAATGTCGTCTAGTTACACTACAAATTTTGAACCGACGAGAAATGACGGATGTTTCCCCTCTCCCATGGCAAAACAAATCGCGGGCGGCGTGCCAGTAGCGGAACTGGGTCGGCGGGACTACGGGATACCGCGTTTTTACTTCATTATCAACTGGAAGATTAATTAGACTCTGCTCGAATTTCATGTTTTCGTAACTATGTGTTTATTTTCATTATGAAAATTGTATAGATATACCAATTGATATTTCATATGTTAAAAAAAATCTATTTACTCTTGTATGCATGTATAATATCTACTTCTTCTATCCTTATTAAATGAGAGTAATATAATTTGTTGCTTAATTTAAATTACTCAAATTTTATCAAGATTTTATGGTAACACGCCAATATTCGTGATAAAGAGGATATAGTACATATCCTGTAGGGTCGGCTCGATATATGTAGGAATTAAAAGTTTACGTTTTAAAATACATTTAAAGATGTTGCATTGCATACATTGACATACTAAACTAAAACCAGGCCGTATTAACAATAACAAAGCCAAAGACGTATTCGAACTGTATGAAAACGATATGTAGAAACGCTGCACGTCTTTTACGGACATGATTGCTTTAATTTTGTTGTATTTAGTTCTAAGATTTGAACTCGAGTGAAGGATGTAGGACAAGTTTATGTTCTTAGCAAGTCTGTCGAATAGCGTATGAACAATCTGTCCACGTCCAAGACGCATGAGATAATGTCGAGTCTATGTGGGTGAATACAATAAAATGAACAGATAAAAACGTGTCCATGCTAAACGTATTAATGATTCTAGACGGCTATGACAACAGTTATATCATCATTGTTTTTTTGTTTGTCAACTACAAAGGAAATAAACAAGAATATATTTATGTTCATAATATAGTATGTTGGTCAAGCGCTTGGTCCTTTTTAGGATCGAGTCCTGTCCTTTACATAAGAAATGCTTAATCCTAGGTCACGGCCAGTTACAACATTCAATTAAAAATACAATTTTCTGTACTATATTGAGATGGAGGTATACTCAGAACAAACCCAATTTTATCTTGGTGTCTTGGTAAAGACTTAAGGCTTCGCAGACCTACCATGAATATTATTAAGCATTTATTAAGGCGCTTTATGTTTTAGTCACATCATCGTGTTTCATTTCGTAAGCAACTGCTATAAAAGCTATAATAATACAAGCTTCATATCATTTTGTTGTTTACGAAAATTAAATTCTTACATTTCAATATTATTTTGATTGAACACACAAATACTAGAAATTTTATTTGTAATAATTCTTAAATGCAAATGTTATAACAACTCAAATGATGCGAGATTCTCCGTAGCGTGGATAACCTGCATTCGTTTGCATTCAATTAAAGTGGGCGGCCATTTTGGATTTCATAAAATTATACTCGCGCGCTTTCCGACATTCAATGTTTAGTTTGCGGAATGTTTATAATTGCGTGCTCATTAAATTCCACGACTGAAATAAACCATATAAATTGAGATTTTATAAATATAATAGGACGATATCTGTAGTTATATGTTACGGCTATTAGTTTTTTTTGGCAAATCGCCCGCGTGCCTTGTGTAATTTCAAAGCATTAGAATTGTAATACAAACCATTCCCTTGCTAATGGATAGTAAGAAAAATAATATTCCTATCTTTAAATACGTCATGCACTTTCGGACAGATACATTTGCAGTACACCGTCGTCGAATTCTTTTCAAACATTTACATAATTGACAGATTTATTATATAAAGGTCATGTCTATTATTAATTTACATATATATATTCATTCCACGGGTATATTGTTCGTGGTAAAGTAGCTAAATAAACAAAAGATTAAATTTTCTTGATGCCTTACATCGAGTAAAGTTGACGAATCAATTTTTAAACAAACAAGCCTCAGAGACAAGTTTTTGTACAGAGTTTGTTTGTTTTTTAAGGCATAAGTTAAAAGCCAATAACACATATGCAATTACACTGGTATACAGGGGCAGTATCCTTGCTTTTTCTTTTTTTATCTGCCCTAATTACAAAGAATAAATTTGTTATTATTATAGTACTAGACAAGTTGGAAACAAAGGGTAACAACCTCGACGACTGACTAATTTCTCGGTCCACATACGGGGACAAATATAGTTATGTTTACATTTCTATACGTGCTATCATATTTCATGTGCAATGTGCAAACTATGTTTATGTTAGCAGAAGATTTAATTCGTTGCATCGATATGTGATTCAAATTTTATTGATCATAGACAGGCCGTTTGCAGGCGCGATATCATTTTTTTTATTTTTTCCGGTCGTAGACAGGCCGTTTGCAGGTGTAATATCATTTTTTACACGGCTTTAGCTTTCGTTAATTGTTATTTTTAAGTATTCAATTGGTTAATTTATTGTGTTAAGTGTAAGTACTAATTAATAAATGCGATAGTATAAAATGTCTAATCCGGCTTCTGGAGTATCCAGCCACATTTTGCTACGAAAATAAATCCAGAATATGCTGCAGAAATACGTTGAAATCGTATTACAGCTACAAGGTAGTCAGTTGTAGAGATAAGCTCAGCACTATACGATTATCTGTTTTAGTAGCTTAAGATTGTATGTATATAATATTAATCTTAAAATCTGAGACCTAATTTAAGCGAAGGGATCGCTCGCTGAAACATTTCAGGCCAAAGAAATTCGCTTAATAGAGAACTATTTTCCGTAAGCAAAGATAAGCCTACTGAATTCGTTCTGTAACATAAAAGCTCATTTATTTATTTACTTTAAAACATATTAATTACGTGGTGTCTCCTTAAACAAACCTTAGTATTTATTCATGTAATTAAGAGCCCTTCTCCTTTTAAAAAAGAAAAATTGTCTACGGTTCGAACGTATGCAATTTACGGAGCATTGAAATTAATTTGGGCGTCGTTTTTGAATAGTTACACGGACAGTTGTTTGTTAGTCTGCAGATTCACGACGTGCGTTTGTTTAATATTTATATTCTATTCTATCTGTTGACAATCTTTGTTCTAATCGTTTGTCATTGTGTATTGAAACGAGACGGTTGTTTTTTTCGAGTCCGTCTTACATCTGAAAGATTGAGCGGCGTATTGTTGATATATTGTTGTTGCTAACTTAATAGTTAACATCAATATAGCTCACGATAGGATCCTGAGATGACAACATTTCAATAATTAAACAGCATTTGTAAACGTTTATTCAAATTAAGATGTGTATATTACACGTATATTTATTTATGTATACCGCATTGACAAGTGTTAAGTAAGTATATGTGTATTGTAATCCTCCTCAGTTAAATTGGATACAATTATCTATAAAAATACTTAGCTGTATTGTATGTCTTTGTGACTGAGCGTTGGACTAATAAATCAATTTCTGTTCTTTCTTTTAAAATACAAAATAATCACATTCTGTTTTTACGTGCAAAGCTCACTTCATTTTTAATTACACATTAGGATTGTTCTCGTGATCACCTAGTTCTAGGTTTCTAGGCTTAAAAAGACGAGAGCTTCGAGTTACTTGTTTTATAAAAAAATGGTACATATTAGAATTTACTAGAAAAATGACATTTAAAGAATACATTTGCAGTCTTTTCAGATCTTTTCATAATATAGTTTATTTTTTTACCAGTGCTATGCATTAACACAAAGTGCTCCTCTTGGCAATATGATCTGAGATCAAAGCATAGACAATTTTATTGTTAACCTCAGTTATATAAAAACTATTTGTATATTGTTTTCGTGTTGCGTGATATCCGAGCGGCGTGGGTGGAAAATGTTTGATTGCTCCTTCGGAATGTCAAAAAGCTCATTTAAAACATTTTACATAATGTGTTCATTATATATACTACGTTCTTGTGGTTGTTTATCATATGGCATATTATAATGAGATTATGGCGCCATTCTTTTAACTTTTAATTCGTCATACCATTGTCTTGATCTTTTGATATTAACACAATTTATTAGCTTGACATGTACAAATGTAACCTAATATTTTGACATACCTTTAGACATCATTTACACGATTATTAATAACCAACGATAATACATTTTTCGTCACTCTGTTCTACTTCGAGAACTTTAGCTAACTTAACTACATTTTCTTAATAATTAACATTAAAAAAGTATACTTATAAAATATTTAACAGGCCAGTTTACCTAAGGTAAGTTATTCTATACCTTTATTAGGGGCGTCACGAAACGTCGAGAAATGAAAACTCATTAGTACCTATTGTATCTTCCTTTCTACCATAAAAATAATATAAATAATTTATTTCAATAGATAAATAATTGATACTTAAGGCAAAGTAGCTTAATATCGTTGGCGGGTCAAGATAATTCCAAACACGCGAACTGACTCCGAAAACAACTCGCAAGGGTGAGTCAAATGTGAAAATCGTTTTAGCATTCCTATCAGTATGAAGTGAAATGCAAGTGCCATTTGTATTCCGCCAATCGGGCGACAGCCGGTCTGACGCCACGCCTACATTTGATGCGCATTGACCTAGAGTCATTGAAAACTACGTGACTTTAGTGCCTAGACTTACGTAATTACCTGCGCGCCGTAAACTTGTTCAAGCTACATCATGCACTTTATCCTTGTGCTTACCTTAGACAAACTTAATATTAAAAGAAGCAATACAAGGGTTATTTAAATCGTCGTGAAATATAAGATTATATTTATTACAGGAATAAATATTAATTATAACAGTGATACAGCCCGCAACAACATTTGTAGCACGAACGTGTTGACTCGACCAGTGAAATACCACGACCTTACAGAAGACAGTCGCGAAATAGAAGTATTCTGCATTTCGTCTGATGAGTGAGGCGCCGGAGTCCTAATTCTAGTCCTCTTCCACCTTCTCCTAAGGATGGGATGGGTGGGGATTGCTCTCCTCTGTAAATTAAAGGTAGGCAACGCATCAACAACTCATTAGGTTGTTGCAGATGAATGGGCATTGGTCACTTAATATGGTGAAGTGCATGCTCTTTAGCCATCTTGTTCCATAAAAAAAAAGAACTAAACTACTTGTCAATTGCTTCGACTATAATGTCACTAAATTACCTAGTAGTTTACGAAGGTGAGGTCCGAATATGATGGAAGT
This sequence comes from Papilio elwesi, assembly GCA_029849275.1. Taxonomy (NCBI): domain Eukaryota; kingdom Metazoa; phylum Arthropoda; class Insecta; order Lepidoptera; family Papilionidae; genus Papilio; species Papilio elwesi. Next base: position 6,650,415 of record CM056700.1, on the reverse strand, counting down.
TATAGAAAGGCGATAGAGCCTGCAGCATCTGTCTGGTTTGAAAGACTGGTGAAATTTCAGATGTAATCAGAGCTGCCAAGGGCTGATATCTTGGGGTGATGATTATAAGCGCGGCATTGCAACTGAATTTGTATTTTAAATGTACAAAACAAGTCATAAGGACTGCCGGCAGAAATTAAAACTCGAAAAAGGTGGAAAGGCGTGACTATAATTCGATAATAAATAAATAATCAATCCTTGCATCTTAACTATAAAATTCAAAATTAACTACAGGAAAAATAAAAAAATAAAGGTTATCGAAAGTGTTCCAAATTTAAATAAGCATGTTGCTAACCCTTGTTGCTCACGAGAACCTATAAGATTTTCCCCCACGAAATATCTCCTAACGCGGCTGAAATATACACTTCAGAAATCAAAAATCAAGTTAGAATAAAAATATTGGATACAAAGCAGTGGTTTGTTGAGCTGTGCCAAAACATTTTTTGAAAACACGTGAATCCACAGTTAAAATCCTTTTAATGCTGTTTACGTTAGCTTACAGTATCCGGTAGTTAATCTCTTAATGTTAAAAATATGTATCCAACACACACAAGGTCTTACATGAAACTCAGTATATTTTTATATCTAATACGTGACTATGAATTGAGTAATTTGATTAATTATAAAAATACGATTTCTTAATTAAATTTTCATAGACATCCGAAGGTCAGTATGTATGGGGGGCCTTTTGAAAATATTCTATTGCAGTCGGAAATGTTACAAAGTTGTACTATCTATCAAGCCATTAATAAATGTCGAAATGATCTTAATAAAACCGTATTTGTGAAGATCTGTACCATGACTATATTATTAAATCCCATTAATCAAAACAAGGTGAGTAGGATGGACTTTGATTTACAAAAAAAATTTTTACGAAACGTTCGTGCAGCAAATTGGTTCGTGATGACGGAGTGGTCTAATTTGTGAATGTAATGGATTTCCATTAAGCGTATTTACGCCTTAAAAATATTAAACTGTAATTTGGGCTAAGAAAACATATGACCTTTTATCGTATACGGTTCATATATTTCTTCACCTTGATTACAGTCTAATCTTAAAAGCCTACTCGTCAACTATTTGATAATATTTTTTCTAGACCGTTCCAAACGGAAATATTTTCTGTTTTAAATTGAAAGTCATTTTGAGAGAGTTAATAAGGAAGGAGGCACTATGGAACGGTGACACTAATTTCCAACAGGTAGTGTAGTGTGGGTAGGTTCCAGTATGTAGTTTGCCCTAGGTAAGTGTGTGCTAGGTTATATGTTACATGCAATGTGCGTACTTTACGTTAAAAAATTAACACAAATTCATCATACAACACAGTGTGCGTTATTAAATCATTAATAAGTTGACGTATTGTTCTTGAACGCAAATTTATTGCACAATTAATTTTATGAATGGAAAGACCTACTTAATACTGCTGAGGTGGGGAAGGTCACGTACCTGTTTCAATGTCAATAAATATCTGAATAACTGCATTTTTATGCTAACATTAAACTTTACTATGTCTAGTAAGCAAAATTTAATACATATAATTTGTTTACTCTATTGTCTTATTTATATTTTTCTATTTTATATTTAGCCACGTGAGGACTCGTCCAGTACCACAGTTATAATTTTTATAAAAATAACAGTATGATGTGTTGTTTTGCCAATGTTGAATCTATTTATTTTTTATAGCTAACTTCTTTATTTATTTTCATGATAAGTGTGTGTCGACCGGTTCCTTTAATCTCAACAATCTTCATAAATGTCTTAACGACGTAGCAATTATTGATAATTTGTTTCCTATTCCACTTTATTGCTCGCCTCAGTAATGCGTGTCTGAAGTGCCTATTACGGAATTGATTAAGTCTCCCCGACTAGTGTACATACAGCTTTATCGATATAGAGGCTCGTACTTGACAGTAAATACTTATAGACTCCGTACGTACGTACGTACAACCTAAAAATCTTGTCCTCTACTAAACAATGTAAAATAACCGAAAAAAAACATTACGCCCTTTTTACCGTATCGATATTAATTGTAATGAATGAGAAAGAAATACAGAGAAAATATGGTAACATTACTGTGTTGAGTAATTTCCACTGTATTAATTTCACCGTGGTCAATTGATTTTGCAAGAATTGTTCTTTGGTAATAAATATCTAATCGTAGCGGCATGTCTGGACTATGAGATGAAAATCGTCGGTAGCTTGAGAAAAGATTTCATTGAAAACATTTGGTTTTCCCATGTACTTTGGATCAACGCCAACTTTATTTAGCCTTGTTGCATGCAGATAAAATAGATTGCAACTAGTTTTTAAAAAATAAATAAGAATGAAGCATAACATCGGACACGTGTCATCAGGTTATTGTTATGTCTTCTGTATTAATCTAAACATGATGGATTACAAAATACATATTGTATTGTAACAGCAATTTGCCCAAAAGTCTCAAGTTTCAGTATATTCACATTGTCACATTGTCTTGTCTGTGTATTTTTCTAGTATTGCGTAGCTTCCAACACTTTCTTTTTCTCTTCTGTAGATTACTACTTGTTATTATCTCGGTTCTTAAAACTGTGATTAAAATTACATGCTTGCTAACTTGCAAAGTATACATTTAGATCAATGTTGGAATGATTCGTTTTAAATAATGAGAGGAATGGCAGAAAACGAACAATTCAATTCAATTATCCTTTATACCTCCGGCGTATTACGTATGCTAGAACCGGAATGCTGTTTCTGGATTAATATTATAACTTGTGATTTTTTTTCGACATGAACAACAGAAGGCACTTTTGCGAATGAAATGTTAAATATCTGTTAAATCTTTTATGTACAAACATAATATTGTGTCCGCCATTTATAAAAGGTAAAAACATTGTGTCCGGAGTTTAATCTCAACATATAATAAGAAATTATTAATTAATAAGGTGGAATAAGTTTTATTATCATATAGACTTTCTTTAAGTAAACTAAAACTTTGTTTTATAAAGGAACTCCAATCTGCTAAGTGCTTTATTGTGTACGTTTAGATGAAATTGTATAGTTTTATAAAATGGTATGCGGCTATTTGGAGATGGCACGCTTGTGTTTATAATAATATTATTAGAACGTACGTTTAAATGTATCCATATACCTAATTTACTTTAACAACATTTATTTCGTTTAATTTATTTTAACGTCATTTATTTCATTCAATCTTGGAAATAAAGGTAGCATATATACTACAACGAGGGTCATTCATTCACAATTCTACCATTCCTTTATTTTATTTCTTGGTTACTTTACGCGTGTGATAAGAAAGTTTTTAATTTATTTATTCTCTCCGAAGATAAAAGTAGGTTTTTTTCTGATTGCGCAAGGCATAAATAAAATGTATCATTGAATTTCCTGTACGGACATGACAAACTGATAACGTACATTAGATATTTTTAATGCTACAATATAGTGCTTGACCACAATACTGGTTAAAGTAGAAATGCAACAGTTTCAGATAGAGATCCACTAGTTCAGTTATACTGCTCTCGTCAGGCCCTCCATACATACTTTTCTCTGGGTATATCCCTAAACTGCAAACAAAACAGTAGTAGAGCTGTATCGGAGATGTTTGAATGAGCTGGCTCGTTCGAGTAAGTAGCACGATCTGGTTTCGTCTGATGAGTGATCAAAATTCTTAATGGGCACGCTTGGCAGGCGCCTTTGCGATAGCAGTCCCTTTATCTTGTACATAGACATACCAATGTCTATCGTACAGCAAAGTATTAGTTTGAAAAGACTCACGGCTTAGATATTACTGGTTCTATACAGCTGGCAAAGTTTGTATATCGTCGCTGTCTGTCACGTTTGGGATCTAATACGGCCTACATGAATAACAATAATGATAATTTCTACGTATTAGATAGTGACTACATTGTATAGGTTGGTTTGACTACTGACTGAAGATTCCATTCCCAAAAAAATCCTAATAATTTTCTGTTTTGTGTTTCAATAAAATGTTTATGTAAAAAACTATTGCAGTTAAAAGAGACTGTATTAACTAAGTTTAAGAATCTTTCCCAGGTGGTTTAAGAAGACATGGAAGGTTTTTGAATAGTTCGATACTTATATATAATATTATGAATGCGGAAGTTTGTTTGTTTGTTATTCTTTAACGCAAAAACGGCTTATCTAGATGAAATTTGGCACTGGGTTATATTATAGTCAGGAATATATTATATTTTATATAACCAAACAATATCTACGATGTTTTTTCGTGTTTTCATTCACATTCTGTCAATTTTGAATTTAAATAAATCATTGTTCCGTGTTGCGGCCAATCGAATATGAAATTAATAAATTGTCTACGCACGGATAAAGTTTCCTCAATTTGGTTTTATGAAGTGACATTGAGTGTGAGTTAGGCACGTTCGGGTGTGGGCTGCATAGATTAGGAGACGACCGCAAATAGGTCACGGCGCGGACGCGCGAGACGGATCGATGGCAGCGCTTTTTTATACCAACGCCGATCCTGTGTTGCCATAACTCTAGATACAACCACTACACAAAGTTAAATAAAATGGAACAGACCTAGTATAACGCAGCACCTAATTCTAAATCTACTTACATATTTATAAAAAATCAATGAAATTTATCTATTTGGGGTACACTGTATATCACAGTGAGTTTAACATATAACCTACAAAAAATGCCCTATAAGTATTTTGTCAGTATACAAACTAATCTATAACAGACTTACATATCTCAGACAATAATAATAATGACGAGAACCTCGTGAAGGCTGAGAAAGAAAAGCCGATAATATACTCTGATTTGGCTCACGAAGGTACCTCGCCATGTAGTCTGAAATCCATTGGTTTTACATTACTCAGACAGTCTTATCGTGACACACGTGACACACTAAACAATTTAATAAAGGGTTCGATACAATAAGTGGTAATTTAAGAGTCTGCTCGCATTGTGAGAAGGTTTCTCTTTCTGTGAATCTAACCTCTGAATGCTCGAGTCATAGGACCCCCAGCCCGTGGAACATTCTTTTTGTATATTTATAAATAGTAATAAATAATAGTAAATAAATAATTTTAATAAAGAAATAATAATAGTATCTACCATAAGTCGTATATTTACTATATCTTTTTTAACATACCTAGTTTAAAATACAATAAAGTAGTTATTTACTACTACTATTATTTTAAATTATTATTAATTCATTTAGGCAACCTTCTGACCAGTAAATACATGGCATGTCTAATTCGACATCGCCAACGAATGTGTCGAAACAGTCGGCTCGACGCGGCAACCATTTACATGTATTTATAATCAATAAATCATACGTCAATAGAAATATTTATGTTACTCGAATACAAAAATATTACGCGACACACTAGCAAGAGAAGTCTTTGATAATTTACAATGCTTTTTCTTGACATCGCTGCAGCAGATAAGCCACGAACCGGTTTCACGCCCACTAAATTCTGATTGTCGAGGACGAATCAACATTTTGGGAAAGTTTAATTTCGAATACCGCTAATTTGCTTATTAACTTGTTATTTTATGCGTGTTATAAATGACTTAATGAGGAAAGACAAAGGAAATTTTTCATTCTTCACCAGGGGTATTCAAACTTTTTGATTGTCTGACAGTTTCATAAATATTGACTGGTAATAAACGGGCAACTTAGTTATACATATTTATTGATTGCTACATATATTGTTTAAGCCCATTAAACATTTTTATTGTTTTACATTTTAAAGTGTGACCTCAGATTTTCATTATTCTTCGAGATGGTGTTGGCATTATTAAAACTAGTTTTGCGGTTACGGAATTATACTATGCATAATATTGTATTGATAGCACGTACAGAATTTTCCTTGAAATGCGTTTTTTGTTCTAGTATACACACTTCATGATTTGTCTGATTATAATGTTCACAAATTTGAAAAACGTTTATTTTTCTCACCCACACCTATTCCATTCAATCTAAGCCCACCCACGCATCGTAAAATTGACAAAATATACCGACAGTCCTCTTCAAATGGTTCGTTCTAAATTGCGTAGCCTTAAAATATACATATATGGATATTAGTTCGATTAGCGTTATTCTATTATATTGAGGCTTCGATATCGATGTGGTTAGATAGTCCGTTATAAACGCTAGGGAGATAAGCAATAATAACCGGAGAAAAAGTTCCCAAAACGGTCAAACTGCAGGACCTGTTTATCTCCCATTACGTCAAAGTTCAAAGCAATAATGCTTATTGGGCAAATTGTTATTATGCCTTTAGGTGATTCTGACCTACTGCTATACAAACATATTGTACAAGTACAAACGAAATCGGAAAGAGCGTTACGCTTTTTGAATAACATATTTAATATCTTTAAAGCTAATCTATTATAACGAGTAAATGAAAATAAACAACAAATCTACAGTAAACACAATATACGAGTACATTATAACTTATAGTTGAAAATTACATGGAACAAAAATTACAAACTTAAAGTTACTTTATGTTTCTAATCTTGAAACCTGATAAGTGAGTTAAGGAAACGTTTTGTTTTCGTTATTTCCGTAGCACGCTTAGCGTAACGAACGTTATTTTTAGCGTATCTAAACTTGTTATGTACAACACTAAATTAAACAGCCTTGGATGGGCGTATGATTAGTTTAGTTGTTGTTAAAACATGAACGCACCTATGTAGCCACATAAAAGATCACAAGTACTATATGACTTTGTACATAATAATGGGCGCTTGTAATTATCCTAACGCTTTGTGAGTCTCCAGGTATTATCATTTTATTGGTTTCCTGTCATAAAATTGTGTGGAGGTCGACTCGGACAGTGCAGCTCGGCGATCAATAGTTGCAGTTTTCCGCTTCTGTAACTTTGTTTTGCATCCTTTTATCGAGGACTGCGCGACTAAAGTATTCGGAGACTAAACTACGATTAAAACTAAATAACACGTTTTTGGTAAACTAATTAATAAAAACGTCAATAATTTTACGTTTTTGCAGACAGAAAACATTTATTGTTAGGGATTTTTTGTGTTAAAAGTTTTGAATACATGAAAATCTTGATTAAATGAGTACTTTAATATCATTTATCACACAAGTACCATAAAGTAACTGTATTTATTTGATATGGTTACGGATTTACATTTATCCCGGTTCAGAATTCTCGCCCTCTTCTCTCGCTTACATTACGTCTACGATATTATGATGTGTATTGTATATGTATTATAAATGCCAATGTGAGTTTGTTTGTTACGCTTGAAATGAATCATCGGATCAAGATGATTTTGATAAATTTTGCACACATTGAGAGGGGTACAGAAAATTACCTGGGGTACTTAACTTTTATCACGAAAATAAAATTTGTTTCGAGGTACATTTAAACCTGTTGTCATGAAAACCGATATTGTAAATGAAGGTTACCATTACCATGGTAATATTTCATGTTTTGACAATACCAACTTTCAGACACATGCTATCAATAATTCGAAGTTATTTTACGCAGAATTCTCTTATAAGAATTTTCAGTAGACAATGAAAACGAATGCGGGCGAAGCCGCGGGCAACGGCCAGTATGTTATATCATCACCAACGAGTCTCAATGCGCTGTATTTTAATAAAATTATTTATTTCCAGTGTCCACATTAGTGCCACTGAATCATAACCGCAATACTTTGTGTGTGCAATGTGTGCTCTGCTCCACAAGTCTAAATGTCTGTTAATTTTCAAGGCCACAGTCTAATTCTACGTCGATACACTCAATTATTTGTAAATTCATAAATTTTCCGCATTGCTGTTATCATACAATAATAATACGAACTTTAACAGGATAGAGATTTAAATTTATTATTACTGTCCACAATGAAAAAGTAGAGCTCGCTCGCACTGATTTTTTATCAATTTAAGCTATTTTTAGATATTTAACTTTTAGCTTAACCTAAAGCTGTAGGATTTTAAGTAGTTTAAGAGTTTTGTGAGAAATCATTCTATTTCTTTTACGATAAAAAAATATTTATACCTTATATTTAACTTTATTTAATACTTATGAATAAATTTAAATATAATGTTTAGCTAAATACAAACATGCAATACTACGGCTATATATGAATGATGACGTCCTTGACGATTTCACTTAATGTAATAAATAATTAAACTTATTAGCTCAAATGGTATTGTCGACTTTTCCAATGAAGACAACAAATTATTAATACATTAATAAGAATACAAAATTCGAAAATTTGTGCGCGCATATTTATACCTCACTAGCGAACCGCCCCGGATTCGCACATTACAAAAGTTAATATAGTCGTCAAGCTTTCTTAAATTTTCTAATTTTCCAAGCATTTTTTATTCACAAGAAATTTGTCCAGACTAAGAAAAAGAGAATAAAAACAAAAAAAAAAAAGAATTAACGAAACGTCCAGGCGTTCACGCATGATGCCTTGACCGAGGGAAATAGAGACTCATTTTTATATATATAAATAGATATCACGTACATACATAAAAACTAATGTGTTAATGAAAGATTAATTATAATATATCACGCCACAGGAACAAATCCGTAGGCGGCAGGCAGAGAATTACATTTCGTATACTCCAAGTACTCTTATTTCTTAAAAATCCATACATCTAATTACTCGAACAAAATACGCACAAAAAACAAAGCATAAAATAAAAAGTCCGTAGAAAGAAATGCAAAGTGGGAGTAATTTAATATTCTGATACAACTCCCTCATATTAGCAACATCATAAGCCAACATAATCTTTCAAATAAGGGCGCCATCAAGGTATTGTTAAGATAAATAAAATCTAAAAATAAACCTTTAATTTATCACCATCAATAGCTATCATATTATTGTTTAATAATCGAACACCGCTTGAATTATAGCCATGTCAAATATTCTAACGTCAAACGTGACTGAACATTGCTGGGCTCGTTTAATAATAAATCGGTGAAGGTTGGATTCAAGTTATTCATTTTCTGTTTCCACTTAACAAATGTTGCTTAGTGATTAATGGCTTAGGTTTATACGTGCGTTACGTATAATATCGAAAATTATAAGGAGACAGTTATAGTTTTGCCAGTTATGAGGTCTTGACTTACGTAAATATTTTAAATTACATTTTGTTTTTTATAAACCTAAAAAATTTTTTTTATGAATGTTTACCCCTGTAGTTGTTTCAATAAATAATTTAAATTGTCTTCTTAATGAAATTTGATGAGACCAATACTACCAAATACTACCAAAGATTTGTCTTCTTCCGACATGGATATCAGATATTGAGCCTTTGTCTGCTTTACTCGGCATGTAATTAACAGTTAGTTACATTTTTATAGTTAACTCTTGGATACCTACTAGTCCTTATGCATATCGTTCATTTTATTTCCACTGGCCCATCATATCCGTGTCCATCATATTCTTATCCTCACCGGAGCCAAGTTACTTCTTTGACATGGGCTCAAAAACTGTGTTAATACCTACACCTAAAAAAATTTCAATTTTCCAAATAAGGTTTGTCCTTCGCCCTTTCTTCTTATCAAGCAGTTTTTAACCCTGTCATTTGTTAATATTTAAAGTAGAATAATCAAAACCATTATATATATATATATATATATATATATATATATATATTTATGTAATTTAGCCGACATCGTGAGTATGCTTCAAATGCAAATTTTTTTTCGTCTGCCACACGATAGACGTGAAATTCGAGTGAACAATGCCTTGCCAAACTTCCTTTGTGCCTTTTACGCCGACATGTATTTGGTGGTACCTATACGTAGACTGGCGCCGTATTACATGTCAAATAATAGACAGCACGCAGAATTGACAATTCTCTTACCGCATGTGCATGATTGATCTGCACATCTAGATGGATGATCTAGGTAATGTTGCTACTGTGACAGTTAAATGGAATTTAAATAAATAAATATGTGCCCATGGCCGTTACCCAGAGCGGTAGGCAGAGATTAATTAGGCGCGATCCTGGCACACCTATCTCGCTTCTTCTACATCCATACATCTACGCATATGTGCTCGGCGTTTACGGATACTCCTTATATCGTACTCTTTAGTACTATACTAAAACCAAATGTCTCATTATATGTTTACTTGATTGTTTAATTCATTGTCATAAATTCATAAATTTTTCTGACACTAAAAATAAATCTCATCAACCACGAATTAAAACTCATAGTCGGCCAACATTTTGGTTGATTAAAAGAAGGTATTTATGTTATAATAATTTTAATTAAACATAATTTGAAATATAATTTATAACCAGCCTCCCCGAGGCAATTTAAGCGAGCGTTAATACTCTGTGCCATGGGATTTACGGCTGTGTGAGTTAGTTTCGGAGCACACCCACCGACCGACGCGCCAAAATTGCGGCCGATAGAGTTTTTGCCCGCCGTCGAGTGTCAAGGACATGCGCGCTTCTGTTGCTACGTTCAGAAACAAACGCCGAACGACTACTTTGCACACAATCGTGCGAATTATTATCTACTTAATAACGTTTATTTGTACAATTTAACTTATTTTCACTCTTAATTTAGTATAAATATGAAAAGAGATAAATAATAATATTTTTTTAAAGTTTCCAATTTATTTTATAAATTGAAATGATTTTATTTTAGAATGGAATAGAGAATAGAGATAGCACTACCTTTTTCAACACTTTTGTTAATCTATCATTCATTAACTAACAAAACACGACAGGAATGGTCTCATATCCTGTCGTGTTTTGTTAGTTAATGAATGATAGATTAAAAGATTAATGTTTGGCCGTCTCTGAATTATATTAACATTTTCTGATAAGACTATCACTATACACAATTCGCCGTTTCCCTTTGTATTAGATGTTGGCGCTTTGTCTTGACGATTCTAAACTATTACTAGGATATTGACAAACATCCTACAGTCGAAGAACAATGAGCGTTCAACAAATGGATACACGTGTTGTGCTCAAAAATCGCTTCATTATGTATATTTCCGTAACTTTGAACTGTTAGAAAATTCTAGTTGAAGCATATATTATTTAAATTACGTTTGTAGTAGACACAGATGTTTTTCCAAGTTGTCAGGATTGCGATAAGGCTTAATGCAATTACCAACAATCACTATCCAAGCTTAGCGCAGCGTCGATCAGTCTTCGTAAGGGACGATCAGGGCCAGGAGTACCAGACTTTACAAAGCTATATCAACATCTGGTCATAAAAGTATTTAGATCTACCTAAATGTTAATGTATTTTTTCATTCAGTCCTATACCTATACTTACCAATACCATATCTCGCACAAGCATTAGATAAATGATAGATTTTAGTTTGAAAGCAAATTCAAAAGTAAAAAAATAATAAAGATTTCTTAATTGACAAATATGGAAGTAAAAAGTATGTTTTTAAGTGTAACAAAGTTTAAAAAATAACCTATGAAATATAACCTAAGACAAGCATCATTATCTCCCTGGCCTTTACCCACATGTAGGGTCTGCACAGTATGAACGTAACGTAACGTATTGTAAAGGTTTTGGCAACAGTTTTTACGGCAGAATGCCAACCCTCCTCGGAAATTAAAAAATAAAATACAAAATATGCATCATTTATAAAATAATTCAATTCGTCCCACTGCCATAAATAGAAATATACGTACAAGAATCATTATTGGACGACAGAACTTAATTTTAGTCAGCTTTTATAGCCTCCAACTTGACTAACAGAAAAACTTGGCAACAAATGGAACGCGATACTTAAGTTCATCACAAGTTCAAATACAGTCGCCACCTATCGTAAGACAGCCTTGTTTCAGTTTAGGAATTATCCATTCTATAAGTTAGTGAGAACATCGATGTTGCCACATAACAAATTATCTTCACATCGGTGTCATGAACACGTACAGATATAACAGGAAGTCGTCACGGCCTTCGATTCGGATCCAATTAATTGATATCCAATTTTTCTGAATACATTATCGTCGTGAAGTTGCCCGTGGATTTTTAAAAATAACCAACCTAACTTTTTTTTTGATATACAGAAAATTTGGTAAACTCGTCGCAGCCTAAAGTAAAGATACAGTTTGAATGTTTTATATCATGGCAAAACATTGTAAAACTAAACATTTTCACAGCAAAGATAGAAATCAGTTATTACCCTAACTATCCAATTCTAAAAAGTTATAAGCCGTTCGATTGACCTGACCGTTTAATATTTGAATTACTAAGATAACTTAAGCGACTTCTTGCTGGTCTGGGTATTAGATGAGACGTTACTTGACTCACCTTACAAATATTCATCATGTATTTAAATTGCAGATTACTTATCAATCATAAACATGAGACTTTCGACGGCATAGATAAGTGTTACTTTGTACACTAATAGGCTGAAGTGAATTTGACAGCAATTTGTTCACCTCGATAGATTTATTTATTTAATGGAGTAGATAAATGTGTGAATGAGCATCCGGTTTAATAATTAGAGACAAGAAACATAGAACAAGATTAATTAAATTTTCAAATCAAAATATATATTTTTGAAAAATACTTTTAAATACAATTAGTAAAGTAAAATATATATAGACAAGTACAACCGTTTTATTCCGTAATATGATATAATAAAATATATAAAAGACAAAAAAGCAGATTGCTTTCTCCGTCCATGGCGATAGGTGTGTGTCATTTATAAACATGTTTATGCTACTTATATCATTAATAGATAATGTGAATTAGTTCTGTAATTTACCAACGAAGCAAATTAAGCATTTCAAAAAGGATAAAGCTGTTACTAAACTAACGCAATTAACTTGGCACATATTAAATCGTTAGGGCAGACACGGACACTGCGGGCGCGGCTTAAACTAGGTCACCCATTTCTCGTAACTCCATGCCGGCCATCAGCAACATAAAGACATGTCACACCTTCATTATTCTGGCAGTTAAGCCTTTTCAGTTTTGAAATGCTCGCCCTCTCAGCTCGTGCAAGGATATCAACTGTCCTCTACTCTCTTGTGCTTCTTTCGCTAAGTGAGAGCGAGGAAAAATCCTTTTACGATGGCAAGAAAGTTATAATTGCGCATATACGAAAGTGTTCTCTTATACTTTATGTATGTACCTATGTATGCGTATTGTACCTACATACTATGTAATTACAGTTACGTATACATATTTCGAATTACTAGATGGCAGTTTGGATGGTTATTAATAATTTAAATTATAGTGACACATATTTTAGTATTACTACATATTATAAAAAGCCCTCACTTCATCCCTGTGCCTGAATGCGATGAACTCAAAAACTGAATGAATGTTCCTGCAGTTTTTACAACTAGACGTAGTATAAACGAAATATATGGGTATATATATGGGTGAAATATGGCTGCCATTTTAAAAATAAGTAGTAGGTACTAGTACGTTGGTAGGCACCCGAGAAATCTAAATACTCTAGCGTTTATGTGTATATGTTTATGTAACTAGTGGTCCTGGTATTTCTCCAATTGGGCTTTCACTATGTAATCCTACATTAAAGGCAACTAAAAGACTCAACTGGTCGTAAAATGCACAAATTTATTATGCTTACCTGTCTGTCGATTTACGGACACTGTTAACTTTTCTTTGCACTCATTTTGTTATGCAGAAAATATTATTAAATAAATTGTGTATTCAATATTTTGCCTCACTTAAGATATATGGAATACAGACCCACGCAAATCGACCGGATACATATATTTTTCGTTCGCCGTTTTTGTATACGGACATCCTACAGCCAGTTCGTATTTGCATATTATAAGATCAACTTGCCAAGCCCACGCACTATCGCGGCAGCAAGCTACACAAAATAATCAATAAAGTTTATGTGCTTACGTGCTTTTGCTACAGATCTAGCTATGCGAACCAAGAGTGACGGGGCTCGCATGGTCTTTAAGTTCGACGTGTTTGCTCATTAGTGATACTACTATTGCAAGGAAAATGTTGTCAGACTTATAATAACGAGATATATTAACGAAAATATTTCGTATATTTAAAATATATTAAGTTGCCAATACTTTCAGTTGATTTTCTTATTCAATACTATCGAGAAATTGCAAACGAACGTCGAATACTATATAATAAACTCCGATACCCCAGAAAGGTAGGTACAGATTATGGCTTTCCATTTGGCGCGATCTGCGCAAACCTCTCTCGTCTTCTACATCCATACATGTCGTCTACGCATATATGTTCGTCGGTTACGGGTACTCCTTATATCGCCCTTCTTTAGTATGTCATTGCATTTTGCAACATAAAGGAAATAGTTTTTCCTGGACCCACTGGTATGATAGCCTATATAAATTGTGCTATTAAAATGTAAATAATTAACTATTACCAACAGGCATATTGGCAATTTTTAAAGAATTATATTAGTTTACCAATATTTACCAATATATATATATATATATATATATATATATATATATATATATATATATATATATATATATATATATATATACCTCCTTTTTAGGCTATAACACAACAGTGAATTACACTCTAGACATAAGGACCAACCTGCTTTCAAAGAATGAGAAAAAGTGTGTGTTTTTAAAACCATTTCATAACTGGCAATGCTTACAAGCATATAATAATTTTGAACTAGGTAAACGTCAAGATAATTGTCTTGCCAGAATCTACTTTTATGTGACCTGCACTCTTAGTAACTGGCACTCTTGGTAACTAATAATTATTAATGTTATAACGGCAAATAATGGTATTTCTATTATTTAATACCAACAATTAGAAAAAAACCTTAACTTAAAATACATTACTCACAAATTCGTGAAAAAAATGAAATTGAAGTGACAGAAAACTTACTATTGACTTGCAAAGATGTACTATATTAAGCAATATCACGCAACTATTATTAAATGTACAGGTAACCTGTGCTAATTTACTGTGACAACACCTGTCTGTTTGTCAGATCATATTTTCCGTTGACTTCGAATTGCGTGAAATCTTTTTTCTATGTTTTTAATTTTGTCCTTTCTTTTAAATAAAAAAAAGAATATAGTTAGAAGAAACGGACGAACGTCTGAGCGACCTGTTGGCGTTTATCGGACGCGTTCCCAAGCTGGGCTGAACATTCGCTGTTTTAAAATACCATCAATGAAAAATCTCTGAAAACCTGTGAGTAACTGTATTTAATGTTAAGCATTTAGGTGTAGTGTGGCCGGTGACAGATGAACAATTTATATTAATAATAAATAATTAATATTAAATATTAATAATTGAAATCAATACAAGGAATAAATAAGCTAATAAATATTGATTACTCGTGGTTTTAAGTTATTTTGTCGTTTATATTTATGCCTTATTTCTCAAAATTCCGGTTACACTAGGTCCGAATAATATTAACACTGTAATCTAGAGTTTATAAGAAACAATTCCATATATATTTCATCAGTATAAGCAATTTGTGGTGGGCCTAACTCCCGAACAAAATAAACTGTCTCCTTTGTTTCGTTTCGTTCGTCCGTCTTCTTTCATCCTTCCAACGTGGACGAACCACCGAAGCATACCTTTCTCAATTCTAGTCACAATATTCACTTTTAAGACACACTTTTCCCCTATAACGCTATTTTTTACCATATTATTCAACGACACGCCTAACGCACTTCTTAAGGATCGCATCTCTATGGCATTAATTGTACTAACATGTTTTTCCTGCCGAACCCAGCTCTCACTTCCATACATTAAAGTGGGGACTAGATACAAAAGACTAGTGCAGCATACCAATATAATGATTTATTTTATTTTTATTTACTAATACAACACCATTACAGAATAGTTAAAATTCGATGTAAAAATAATTTTTTTGTTGTTTAAATTATAATTTACAAAAGATAAGCGGAACCATAACAAAAAAAAACAATCCAAACACTTAAGTTAACTAAGTCTTCTACGCTTTATTGTTGAACAGATGCAGCCTCCATGAACATAGCTTAAATTACAACACAGAATATGCCGTAAATATATTTTCTATGACTACCTTCAATGTTCTTCACTTTTTGTGGTCAGGCCAAACAATAATATAATAACTTTAGGCAAGGCGTTGGTTTGGTAACTAGTTAATCATTTTAGAACAACTGTTCTACTTGAAATTTAAATAACTAAAAAAGGATACAATTTTTATCGGATACTACGCATAATCCACAAGGTGTGACTAATGAAATAATTTAAAGATATTGTATCTAAGACTGTAAATAGTTATATTTACATTAAGTTGTAATTTATTTCACTTTCACTCATTATGCTAGAGGTATGTCAGGTAACTTCTTGTGTAGGTACGTATGTCGTACTTGAACAGATGCGTTCTATTTGTTCATCAAACAAGCTACTCAGTGTCGATCACAAATTTTGGCTTGCGTAAAACGTTCATGGTTAAATAAAAAAAAAACATTTACACCTTTTTAGAGTTGATTATAAGTTACTTAACACTTTAAAGTTATAACGTGGCTTTTAATGCTGTGACCTACTTGATGAAGACAAAGACAGCGTTCGTCAAAGTTTTGTAAATCCCGAAGTTACATCTTGCGTTCGTTTTTCGCCATGTGTATGAGTCAAAGTCCCGCTACTAAAATATAATCACTGACATAATTATTTCAACAAAATATTAAAAAAACGATGTTAAGCTGAGACAAGTTTTCAGCTGTGTACGGGCATTTGAATAATCAACAAAATAGAATAAAGAAAAAAAGCTATAATGAAATGCAACGGCGCTAACCTTAAAATGTTTCTCTATTACGTATTACAAAACCATATTTCTACTGTGGCTTTTTCCTCAGCGCGATCAGCATGAGCAAAAACGTCCCCACAAGTAGGTTACTCTGTCTCCGCGCTTTATTGTGTTTACGTGCCACAGATATGAGATACAGAGATACAGGCTGGGTCAAGGTGTGTGCGAGACAGCTTTCGAGTCGCACGACTATATATGGCGGCTAGCATATTTTAGCTACCGTTCAAAGTCGCCACAAATCATTTGTCTGGTCACGACGCGTCCTATTTGTTACTCGACACCCTAATTTCCACATAATGTTGTCTACCGACATCGGTGTCGTGTCTATTAATTGCTTAATCCACTGTCCTTGCATCCCGAACGATGCGACGAACAATAGACGAGGCCAACACGGAAGACTCGAAATACGTCGTAAAAAGCGCGTAGTTTTAATTTTATGGCCCGCATTCAATTGGGGCCAGCAAAAAAAGTTTTATTGGAGTCGCATCCTGGCCGTAATGCCGCGAGGCCGCAACGCTCGTAGCTCTAATTAAAAAAAACCCGATACGCGAACTTACGAAAGCGCCGCAGAGGCGCTCAATTACGAAATCCGTACGCGCCCTTCTTTACTCTTTTAATTACATTCCCTCGGTTTATTCTTATGTCACTAACCTATTCATGTCTATATTCGATAGCGTAATGATGGAACGGACTACGAAACACTGCTCGTAAGTTAATATAAATAGTGTTGTAAAAAATAGTCCTTCATCTGTATTTTCAATTAGGGGACCGATATCAATATCAGTGCGTAGAACGTCTCTTTAAAGTCCAAATGTGTTCGCAGTCCTTTCAGAGCGCGTTTTAAAGACTGCAATAGGTACATACTAATAAATACAAAGGGGTATTCTTGTGTCTCTTATTTGAAGTTTTCTATTAGTCGTCTTTAACGCAGGTTGAACAAGGCTCCTTGGATACGGTGCTGTGTATTCCAAATACTTCGATCAATTATGATACTTAAAAAATGTACATCGGTGAATCAACACTAATTTACAAACAATCGACATTTTTCAAATATTTCTAAATCATTTTGGCATGCGATCCGGTATAATAACAATTGTGTCCTTTGTTTCAGATAGAACAAAACCGCCACCTACGTTACCCTCCCGTGAATACTTCCGACACAGAGACGTTTAAGTGCCATTTGGAACCAGTTTACCATACAGTGATATTTAGCTATAGTTCTAGCTAGGTGTAGTTATAGACTTATAGGTGAGGTGCTAATAGTATTTAGTGTTTAAAAGTGACCAAAAAAGTTACGAAGCTGGCTCCGTACAAGGATATATTGAACTCATCGAGTATGAGCTCGGCTGTGCCAAGTATCAAGTGCGAAGATTCTCCTTCGCCTAGCGCCCCCCTCGGGGCAGAGGGAGACGGGGAGGGGGAAGGGTTCAAGATGAGCATCAACGTGAACCTCAGCACGGCCATGATGAACCTTCTGGCGGCAGACAACGTCGGGCCCGCGCTGCGAACTCCTGAGATAGTCAATGACGTCATCACCATGACCAACCCCTTAGATCAGTACAACTACAACGACAAAAGTTCCACTTTTAAGGTGAGTGTTAACGCCTCAATTAATTTCTCGACATTACAAAGTAAGATCTCACTTCTTTTAAATACATTTAGTAGTAGACAAGTTTCTTTTGCAATATTGCAATTAAAGTTATATTAATTTAGTAGAGTTTTATCAAAAATGCAATCAATTTGATAGCATCACTATCAATATGAGAATGACTGTTTTAAAGTAATATTGTGTAAGAATCATTGGATTTTATGACCACTGTAGCTGGATTTGGTAAATAGCCTTTCAAGACTCTTATCAAGATTGTAAAAGGAACATAAATTCTTAAATTTATCAATATAAGACATTAGACTAGTGGGTACATAGGTACATCTGTTAGTGCAGTAGTGCATCAACATTTTGGTTCTAAGTTCTAATCCTAGTAAAGAGAAAATTCATAGTTTTGAAATCAATGATCGTTTGTTTTGAGAGCGTCTATGCCGCATTTGAGATCTTAATAGGATTAAAAACGGGAATGTTGTCTTTTTATTCTTCTGTTATTTATAAATGAATGCTGTATTAAATAGAACTCAACAAGTCCGTCTTTTAGTATCGGGGTTTATTCGTTGGCCTACTGACATATTTTAACCGCTTAGTTGTTTTCTACGAGAATGCTTTATCCTTTTTATTTTATAATGTAACAATAAATAATACGTGAATTTAAAATTGAATAATACTGGTAATAATGTACTTTTAAATTTAGATTATATCAATCTTAAAACAGTTAATTTTTTCGTTATAAATATTGATTAAACGTAAAAACGAAAAAAAAGACGGAAGATAAAGAGAATAAATGCGCTATATTCTGCTCTTTAACGAGATCAGTAAGACCTAAACATGACAGGTCGTTTATCTTTCGTCCGAGGCACAAACTTAAGTACGTATTCATTTTGGTACATAAGAATCTGCGACCCTCGTATAGAGGCTTCTCGACCTACAATTTGAAACTGACTTAGGTTTTTAAAAGTATACAAGGTAAAGACTACCTTTCCTTCGAAGATCTTTATAGCACTTTAGCTTTAAGACGTTCGTGTTAAGATACGGTGTGCGGAGTTGAAAGGTTGCCAGCTTTGTGCGACGTAGTAACCATATGGCCGTTAATTTCTCATTATAAACATTGGACGATGTTAATGGCAAATTGTGCACAGGTCATGCGTCTTATTTACACGGCAGAATTAGCTTGCAGACACAATGGCGCCGATGTAACAGTCGCTATCGGGTTATCTATATTTAGTTAGCGTGGTGAACGTTATTTGCAGTGTAGAGAATCTCGCGTCATTTAATGAATGAGATATTTATGTGTGTACGTACATATACATTGCCCGGTGTAAAATGCCACAGGGAATTTAGAGCGTGAAATGACAATGGGACAATGGATGTAATTATTTGTATGCCTTAATGTATTGCCGTAACTATTTTTGTGTATTATATGTGAAAGAATGTTCTAGGTTCGAATTCCAACAATTGTAATTCAATTATAGCGACTAAATAATATTTAAAGTAGTCAATCGCTTATGAATCTTCAAATCATTCGGAATCCGTTAACGTGATAAATTCTTGGAAGTTATAGATATACTAGCGACCCGACTATATGGGACACAAGAAAGTACCTAAGATTTCAGTCGCCACTGCCACAATTTGCAATGTAATTGTGATAAAAAAACATTGAAATAGTAATGAATCCTGCATTCGAGAATCCTTGCACTCAGAATGCAATGTAAGCAGAGTGCCTAAGCTTCTAGAAGTCAAACAAATTTATCCACATTTTTGAATCAGTATGAATATCGAATGTGACGGGTAATTTAGTTTCTATTTTTCAGTGGCATTTGTATATTGAGATACATACGTATGATTATAAAATTTACATTGAAATATCAAAATTACAGGTAACGATAAAGTCTACTCAGTTTATTTTTAGATTTAAGTTTGACTGATGACTAGGAAATCATAAATTCCGTGAGAATTAAAAAATACATTGGGCCAATCTACGTAAACATGTTTGCGACGACACCGCCTAGTCAATAATGTAATCAAACAAGGAAGAATGAAGGTCGTTTGGATCGATTATTAGAAAAAAAAATGATTGTTAACTAAAATGTGGCACAGTCACAGAAGAAGATAACGATATGAGACCTCATGTATTAACTTTGCCTCCTGTTTTTCATTGAGAAAAACTACGTGACCCCAACTCCCAATACACCAGTTAGCTTTACCCTATTAACTCTTCTCTTGCGGGTACCCTACGTCTTACTCGGTCAGAAAAGCTACAACGGAGAGTAGTTGAAATATCTACTTTCCTGTACGTACAAAAATCGAAGATTCAAACCGCTTTCTTCGAAAGCGAGATATGAGTTTTGACATTTTAATTCGCTTATCATGTTTGATATAGACCTACTAGAAAGATAAGCCTCCTTCTAATAAGGTCTAAGTTCTACAGTCAGCCTGTATCATAGGTTTCTAGGTTAATGCAGTTGAAAATGCTAAAACCTGGTTGTTAGATAGAATCTAGGCTCGCTGTTCTCTTGTTACGTCCTCCAAGGTTTCGGCCGTGTGCCAATGTGCGGATATTTGTCGTGGTAGACCGTAGCACATTAATATTTAAAATTTATTGCTTCTAGGAAACATCGTTAATGACCGAACGCAAACAATATTACTTTGCTTTTCTTAACACCCAAACTGAAGTTTGCATAATAATTTAAATGGTTTTAGAAACGTCTTGTTAAGTTTTTCTATGTAGCTATTGTTTGATTGTGAAATAGTAATGTTAGAAAATGCTAATAGCTCAGTGGCTACGCGTCCGGCATACGATGTCAGTCGAAGTATCGATTCTTAGCATGTATCTTTAATTTATACAGTACAATTTATATAGACGAGTTGAATCTCATATTTTGTTAATATACCAACGGCATATATTGTAACTAACACAATAGTTCGTTGGCTTCAATGTTGAACAGCATTGTCGTGTAGCGGCTCTACAGATGTGAGTTTTTTTTAATTCGGTGTTAGCTAATTATAGATGGTAAATTTATGATATATTATGCAATTCAAATTGGATTCGTAAAAATGTGTGCGTTTCGTACTATTACTGAACAAATATCATATTATGAGTATACATTTAATGGGAATGCATTAACTCGATAAAATAAATTAAAAAAATTAATACATCCACTTAAATTACAACAAATAAATCGAAGTAAATTTGTTTAAAAAAACTTAATGAATGCACTAAAACACTGTTGGGCATCGAAGTGGCAAAAATTCCATTAGTCGGTGGGAGGTGGGGCGCGATTGAGCGCGGATTCATTTCCAGTCGTGTTACAGGGCGGAAGCGGAAACGACTCCAACTCTTCAATGTCCAACGGCTCGTCCGCCACGTCGCCGGCCTCTGGTACCCCGCCCAGCATACAAAAGGTAATAAGTAACACAATATACATACCTATATTTTACATGATTTTGTTCTTATACCTTTATTATATGGATGCTTCGAATGTTTTCTTGACACTGTATGATACTGATATTCGAACAGATTCAAACTTTCGGTATACGAGCAAGTTGTTCACCTGAAGTTTCCACCAGTCAGCTCCATAATTATGATCCTCACTAAACAGAAATAACTACGTCACAAATCTGTAATTGTGTCATGAATATAAGAAGTCAATATTCCCTAGGCGAGAAAGAGATGTGAAGATCCAATACTCTTTTGGTAAGCGGTCGTGCAATGTGTATATTGTGTTCTACCCACATTCATAACACTGATATGAGACGGAACGCTTCATTATCAGTAATTGGGTTTCGCTTATCTTCACTTACTTGTAACATTAAGATGTATAATCCTTTCTATAGAGAGCCAACATATTTGTGTTAGTTATACATAAACATAACTAACACGAATATGTTA
The DNA here is from genome assembly GCA_029849275.1 of Papilio elwesi. Lineage (NCBI taxonomy): Eukaryota > Metazoa > Arthropoda > Insecta > Lepidoptera > Papilionidae > Papilio > Papilio elwesi. The sequence goes on along the minus strand of CM056700.1, from coordinate 6,628,126 downwards.
TGTTGTAAAATTATGCGAGTGTGTTGTAAAATTGATATTTTCCAACCATTATAAATATTAATTTTGCAACCTATTCAATGAAGATTTGAACGTCATTATCATCTATTGTTTAATTCTATGGTCGATGACAAAACATTTGGATAATGTCCTCTTTATCGATTTAGTTAGACATGGCAATACATAACTGCAAAGATTTGGTCCTTCGGGCCGGATACCATTAACTGGTTTTATTTTCTAACGGTACTATGACGTACTCAATAATGTAAGTAACGCCAACATTTTATAATTTAGTTAGCTAAATTAGCTACTATTTATTCTAACTAAATTTTTTGTAACTCGCTCGTCTGTCGTTGTTATAAGATGAAGAAATCGCAACCAATTTCTGTAAGCGCTCTTGCGCTAATTGTCTTTCGTTTGTAAGTAAAGGTAAAAAATGTAAGGTGATAAATTATATTGGACACGTTCGTAGCTCTAAAGCGTTACAGCTCAGCTATAACAAAAGCTATAATTTATCGACAATCGTAAATAGCGTTCGCATTACGTAAACATGTCACATCCTGCATCTGTGTTTCTATTTTAATATTTCTTTAGTATACATCAAGCGAATGTTTTATTCATATTATAGCTTATGCGACCATCTGCTACACTTTGAGATTCCGGGAGTATCAAGGCCCTACGCCGATAAAAAAAGTTTTCTATGATGTATCACGTGTCGCCTATTGCGCTTCAATTAATCGATTGCACCAAATGATTCCCTAAAAGTCGGCAAAGTATCCACAGTCCATCCATATAGTCCATAGAAAAGGTACATTTTGAATTAGTACATCTGTAATAATGACAATTTAAAAACATCTAATGTTTCGTAAGATTTACTCTTGAATGCAATTATTCAACGCAATTGTTTTAATATAAGCAGTAATTGTAAGTATTTTCAGAGTTAATTTATTTAATGCAATACATTTTGACAATGTCAATTGTAATCAAACTAAATTCCCAGAGATTGGACTGAAAACTTTGTATCGGAAAAATTTCTATTATGAACTATCGAAGTCTTTTTGCCTTCAGCTGCGAGACAATGAGCGGACATTAAAATGTGAGAAAAAAATAAACACTTCTTCGTGATTATTATAATTGCAATTGTATATAAATTGCTATTGCATTCGCTTGTAACTATTCCCGCGTTTTATATAATTGATATAGGTATAATTGAATATATGTAGGTATACAGGTTTATTCACATCTCATCGTAACCTTGATGAAATGATTCGATCAAGGTATCGGCCGTGAATCACTGCAGTATAAAAATCTAAGAGCACGATCTTTGTTAACTGCAAAATACTTAAATAAGTACCTATGTAATTATGATTGATATCGAAGGACTTTTCAGACCATATGATCAATTTTATTTTTAATTTGTAACAATTTCTTGTAACTTGAATTAATTTACACCAAATTCATCTTTGTATTTTGGTAACGATTTTTCTGCAGCGCATTTTCCATCTCTGTACACCACCCTTATGGAATCAAGATTTCGAAGCGGTATTTCTGAACCGATATTATTTAGGTGCCTTAAATAATAACCATATTCTATTATTCAACGCACCGATAGCTCTTTTGGAGTTGTAGAATATCCATGGATGGTGTTTATACCAAACCTTGAGACAAGCAATTAGACCTATGTGTGTAGAACCGCATTTATCCAGTATTGGATTTATTCAGACAGACAAGGATAAATTTGTTTTATTTTTATTGCAAATAAACCTGAAAGTACTTAATCTTTATTTCAAACTACAATTTTGCATAACGTATGCTTACAAGCAAGCAGTTCAATAATGAACATTTCTAAGGCACGCGAAACACTCATTTCAATGTAGAGGTACAGTAAGTTAGCTACAGGCCAAGTTTTTATGGCTCTTTTACTGCGTTCGTGTTGAACAAGATTGTTTGTAAACACAGATTGCAAGAATAATTAACCTAAATAAAATACTTTCATCTAAAACTTGCCATATATGTAATAGTAGTTTCCGTTGTAAGCACAAAAAGGAATCGATTGCAACTTTCGACCTTTGTTATAATTTTTAACCCAATTTTTCTTATACTGTTGATAAATATTATTATTATTATTATACGTTCACTCGTTTTAGGTATTATTTACTCAAAAATAAATTAAGTGTTGACTCGTAACCAACGATAAGTTGCGTTCGATATTTATGTAAACTTATATCGGTTAGAAACATAAACAAAAGCTAGCGTTATTGCTCAACACGTCGCTCGTCGGTTCGCTTTAAGTTGTTCATTATTTCCTCTGCCTCTTGAAGTGTATGTCACGGTCACAATCCATCGTCCGATTGCACTTTGTACAAATAAATCAAAGTTTGATCAATCCGGATTGAATAACGTTTAGTAATCTTCGAACTTGATAAACGTGCGATTTAACAAAATACAAAAGATTTAAAAATTCATCTTTATGTGAAGGTAATCCCTTCTCACACAATCTTTTTTCCCCCATGTCTTCTCGCCTCCTTTGCCCTGATAACGCATCTGTCAATCTGATTATTGCGGATGTCTGTGGGCATGACGGCAACCGCTTGCTTGGTTAGCCTCTTTCCTATAAAAAATACGTTCGTAGGTCGTTAGGAACATTTCGCTAGTGTTTGTGTCAAATCTAACAATATGTTCCAGACGTGCTCGGATCTGATCAAGGCCGGCCTGAAGTTGTCGATCGAGTCGAAGCGGAAGATGTCTGGCAGCGACACCGACGGCGGACTCAAGCGCTTCAAGAGAGAGGACAGCGATGACGACTACGACAGTAGTCACACACAGACTGTCAAAAATGAAGGGGTAATAATTATATATTAATTAATAGTTAAATATCAAAACACATATTTCCGAAGATTTTGCTCTAAAAAACAATTTTCAATTTATTGTTTCTAATTATTTTAAATATTTACAATTGTTTTATTTATTTAATTACATAAAAGGAACATTATTGCATACTACGCGACCTTATTTTCTAATACGATATGAATAGTGGCTGATAAAATCCCACTATGGAACTCTAGTCCAGAATAGAGAATTTTTTCAAAATTTTCCTTCAAACCGCTTCAAAATGTTACCGGTTGTATCTTACTTTAAGTTATTATTAAGTTTTGTATCTTGGGGTTTTACTTTATTTTTACGTAAAATTTTGAAACCGAATAGTAGGTCAGTAGTTTGTTTTCCTTTAACTATATAGAGCATTTTTCAAAGTTAACTAACAACTGCCCTATCGTTTTTTTTTGGTATATAGCTTACTTTTCAGTGATCTGTGATCAAATAAAAAATAAACTTACTGCCTGCTTGTAATCACAACAATCACACAATCGGTCATCTTCGATACAAATGTCCAGCATAAATTATATTCATCGTCCGGCATCCATATAAACTGTACCAACCATTGAGGGTACCAGGAACTTAGAGACGCGAGATCGCGAATCGTTACTAAACCAGAGTTTATAGCGACCACCGATGCATTATAATTCAACGGCTTTATTGAAGTTTTATAGGCTTACAAAGAAGGCCCCAGCATTGCAAATGCGGCTGCGATCGTGACAAGACTACCGGATTGAAAGTTAGCGAGTGCGATGAGAAATTAGATACGAGCGGAGTGTCAGAGCCTGTGTTCATAGATTATTAATTCAACAGCTCACCCCGGAAGACGAGGAGCGCAGGCGACGCAGAAGAGAACGGAATAAAATAGCGGCGACCAAGTGCAGGATGAAGAAACGCGAGCGAACCGTCAATCTTGTAACGGAGAGTGAAGTTTTGGAAAACCAGAACCAAGACCTCAAAGCGCAGCTGAAGGTAATGTATTCCTTATTTTTAATATTGCCTGGACTGTAATCGATATTAGTAACAACTTACGTTAGTCCCAATGAACCCAGAAATTACTGAATATTTCCACTGCCGTAGAACAAAGATATCTACTGTTTCCTTCGCCTATGTAGTAGTCTATGGATTATATATATATATACTATAGATTGTCCATATATATTACATGCATTCACCTCCTTATTTAACAGAACAAAATATATAGATGTGTACATATTTTTGAACATTACTAGGATTGTACGTGCAAGTACAATTTTTTTTATATTATTTATATTAAAAATATATGATCGGTTTATTTATAAAACCAATAAAAAGATTTTATTATATCAAAGACTAACATGTAATTGTTACCTTTACAGGATTTAGAAGTTCAAAAAAGGCAACTCATCGACATGTTGTCGCTGCACGCAGGGTCGTGCGTAAAGAACAATAACTCCACAAGAAGCTCCCCAGCGACGCCGTACAACATGCTCCGTTCATACGAACCACAGACATTCCCCCCGAACTTCGACGCCCAGTCGCCTTACATCAGACCGGAGTCCGCCAACATCCTCGCTTCCAGCTACACATGTGTGACTCCTCTCAACGGTGACTCCTCCATAGACACCATCTCCTCACTCGACACCACATACATAACGCAACAAGTGATAGACGTTGATTATAATCGACCAGACAGCGTTCTCAGTCTTCCGCCCAATTCTGAACCACACTTTATGAACACAGACGGCTATATGCCCAAAGTGGCCAATCTGCTCGTCCCGATCGAACATGAAGCCGAGTATTATGAGTCAGAGGTAAACTATAACTTATCATCCGCGCAGCCGTGCCACAGTTACCCTGGCACCATCTCAGATGCTCAAACGAAAATTGGCAACGGCATGAATGACGGCTGCCTCGTTTAATCTGTCCCATTACCACCATTTTCGTCGGGTCCAAAATTATTTTTGAGATGTATACGTATATTTATAAGAAATTGCGAAAATTCGAAATATTATCACCGGCCTATATTTTGTCCTTTCATAATCGTTGTTCGTTTTTTTAATCTGTTAAATAACATTTGTTGTTTTTATTGTCTGTGTAAAAAGCACCCGCCATATTTGTATTTATACGTAAAACGGAGGGATAAGCAGAATGTCAGTCATTCGTCAGTTAAAAAGCGAGCGGCTTATTTCGAATCGTAAAGTATGTCTACTGTGTAGAACGACAACATAGAGTTAGTAAAGATGCTTGTAACATTCAACGTTACTACATAATATGCAGTATAAGTAAGGTCAGTGGGCGATTCGCCATTTAGATCGAGGTAGGTGCTACATTTTAAGTTGAGTTTTATTTTTGAATAATCTACGCGAACGTCATATAATATAATGTATTTATTTGTTCTTAATTCCCAATGTGTTGTGAAATAATAATTTCAAGTCACCTTTAACACACAAATGCAACTGTGAAACAGTTCGTTAGATAATTATGTATCGATTTAATTTTATTAGGTTGTCTAACATGATACCGTATTCGTTTTTAAGTCCATTAATTTTGCTTTGACCTGTACAAAATATTTTTTGTCACTAGATCTGATTAATAATTATATCGAAGGTGCAATACTTTAAAACTTAAAATGACAAAATGTAGTTACGATAGTGTCTGGTCTGTCTACGGCACCAAATGTATGATATAAAACGTAACTAAAACACCGAAATATTCTCTTCCAGTCAATAAATAATAAAAATACCTCCTGTTGAAATTCCGAAAGTATATTCTATGTTACAGATGTATATAAAATGGATTTAATATTCCACATTTATATGTTATACATATAGGCATAAGATAATTTAGACATTAAGGTGCTTTAACTCAGATTAAATCGTGATATGACTATTATTACTTGTTATAAAAATAATTACCTAATTTTTAAGTATCTTACATTAAAACAAAATAACATACTTATTATTGGATGTAGGGCACCAAGTGTCGCTTAACGAGTCCTAAATTTAAAAACAAAACGGAAGTGCCTCCATTACGCCTACTCAAAGCTCTTTTACCATGATATATTTGTAAAGTGATAGTTTTGTAATATTACCGTTTAGGATAAGCTTTTTGGGCTGCGATATTTTCGGAGATTGATTAAAATATTTTGAAGATCATTCTCGACTGAGCACAAATTTACAACTGCCGTTTGTATAATAACTGGAGTTGTACTGTTATGCACACATTGCTGTTTACTTTTAAAGTGTCTTAAAACATTTAATAATGATAAAACAGTTGAGACATGCAGACATACAGAAAGTGCCTTCTGCATACCAGTGAACCTAGTCTACTTGGCTGCCTTTGTGATGGTATGGACAAACAGCCAGTCGCGAAAGCATTTATTTTTATATTGTTATTGTGATAAAGTAGTAGATTGAAGTATTTCAAAAATAAATAATTAAGCACAATTAACTCTTGATGTTTGTTCCTTACAAATTTAAAACTTTCACATTAAATTATGATACCTATGCTGCTCTGAAACCTATTGGAAGGTTAAAATACAACTTATAACCTAGCCCCTTCCTATCCTTTCCTAATGATACGATGGGAAGGCAACGAGTATTGGACAGGGAAGGGATGATCAGAAATAGAAATAATATTCTCTTTCCTCTCAGTATTAAAGTACTGTCTATTATCGGCACGGCATTTGCAACTCATTGGCTTTATTTTTTAGAAAACAGGAGTCCAAAAATGTTTTACTATCAAAATTTATTACTGTTTCAGTTTTTACAAATTTTCCGTTAGAAACTTCAGAGGAGCATAGTTTGTTAACTCAATATATTTATATAGAGTGAAAACACATTAAAGATATAATTACATTAAATTAGTAAAGTTATATTATATTGCAAGTTTATTTTGTACACTTTATTACTCTGTAAAACATTTTGCTATTGTTTTTAACATTATGTTTGTTCGTTTTTGATTTATTTAAAAACATTATTCTTAAGAATTAGGTATCTTCTTCGTAATCTTATAAATAAGATTATCTTGGAATGGTACATTCTCGCTGGTATCGACCACAGTCATGTTACATTTTGTTAGTGTGTACACAGTAATGTCATACCTTTATTGCGTATAATTTACTCATAAAAACAACTTATGTCAACACATCAACAATAAAATTCAGATTGAGACATACTGTTTGTTATTTTTTAATATTAAGCATATTAATAAAAACAACATGCTTCCGTACTTTGAATGCGTTATATAACAATATTAAGATTCGAAATGTTAATAATTTTACTATTGATCTAGTTCGTCACAAAGTGTGCTTCAGAGAAAGAAACTAAAAGAAACAACTGAACTGCCTTAATAATTCTTAAAGATCCATTCATTTATGTTATCTCTTTTTCTGGTGTTTAACAGAATAAATTGTATTTCATATATTACTTAATTTCATTGTCTTTTTAAGTATAAGACATTATTGTATTTAAAAATTATGATTAATGAAGTTGTTAATATGAATTTTATGTAATTAGGTTTTGTAAGTGTTGAACATCACTTGTACCTGCTTCTTCAATATAAATATTTTGAACAGTCGAAGCAAAATTACTGTGCTTATCCATTGAAAAATAAATCATATATTGCATTATAAATTAATTTAATTTTTATACTAAGCCGCACAATCCAAGGCTCAATTTCACCAAGTCATCATTTGCTTTTCCTTATTTAAGCGAATGTATTCCTTACTTCAAAACCTTCAACGCATCTGCAGCGGCATATTTTTTTATGGAACAAGGTGGCAAACGAGCAGGCGGGTTACCTGATATTAAGAGATCGCTACCCATAGGCAACAATCAGTTGCGTTGCCTACCTTTAATATTCCTTTTCCCCCCATCTGTCCCTTCCCCGTATAATCCTCTTCACATTCCAGTCCTATCCTTATTAGGAAAGGATGGGAAAAGGACTGAAATTAGGCCTACGGCACCTCTCATAAGACGATACTCATTTAACGCCTGTCTTCTGTGAGGTTGTGGTATTTCACCGGCCGAGCAGGCCCGAATGACAAGAATGTGCCAGATGTTGATAGCTCTGGCACTTTTAATGTGTACTGAACTTTACAAGCTACGTCAGCTGACGTCAGATGGAACAGAGTACATTAGATGTTTTCGTTTCTCTAACTATAGACATTTCATTTCACATTTCAAAGGCGTGTGCTATTTCCATATATTTTGTTAATTTTCACCAGCGATATAGCTAACAGAATGTTACTTTATCTAGGCTCTGGGAACCAAGACATATATATGCATATATGATTTTCGTTATTTCTACAACTTTTGTGACATGACAACCGCTTGTTCTACGTCTTTAGCTAAGTGTTATCTGTGACTTAGAATTATAAGTAGTAATATTTTAAGAAGTAAATAAAATAACTTTATCACAGCGACGATATTCTTTAATATCACAAATATTTTTTAACACTTTGTTCTAATTCATTTTACACGCACACATACAACATATACTAGTACTAATAAAATTAATTGAAATCTATTAAGACATTAATTATAATGTACCTAAGTGCCCCTCTACTGTTGACGAACACGTTTAAAGTACAAATACAATTATTTATACTTTCATAAAGTTAGTGCGATCCAAGTCATGGCTTAGTATCTGAAGTTATAAATGGCTGCGATATAAATCGAAACTACAGAGAAACGCCGATAGTTTCTGTCTGTGTCGTTCTCACGTTTCCGGACACGAGCTTCGTCCCGCTCACTCGGCGCGAGGTGCGCGGCGCGAACTTCTGAAGATCACAAAAAGTGACACAACTTCGTGTTTTGAATTGATTGTCCGTCTAGTTACTAGTTTCACATCGTTAGTGAATTTTTGCGACTAATCTAGCGATATGTTTGTATACAAAGTTTAATTTAACATGAAAAAACTCCAGAAGTTTTATGTGACGAATAAACACAGAACACATAGGAAAAATTACCCATAATAAGAATTCAAGCGGATAAATTCTTTTGATATGGCAATACTGTTTCATAATAAACGATGAGGTTAATGCGCGCAGTATACACGTCTCCAAGCAGATTTTACTACCTGAAAATTAAATCGGCATTTCAGAATCATATAATAAAATAAAAACATATTTTCAAATAACCAATATTTAGTATAAAGCGGTTGCTAAAATAATAATAAAACTGTTAGATTTGAGTATTTAGCTCTTATTAATTTTGAAAATTTAAGAGAGTACGAATGGATTTTTCAAATAGGTTCAAATTGAATCGTATGAATGGATGAATAAAATCTATCAGTGTTAGTCACCGCCGCCCGGTTAGTATACGCGCCGCTGGGAGATGATTGCTACGATGAATGAATGTCTACTCAACCGAATTATAATAATAAAATAAATAATAAAGCCTTTTCTAGAATGTTCCCCACTGCAGGGACACAGACCTCCTCTCCGAGAGAGGGAATGAGCCGTAATCCACCACGCTGGCCCGGTGCGGGTTGGTGGATGTCACATGTCTTCGAATTTGGTAGTTCTAGGGACATGCCGGTTTCCTCACGATGTTTTCCTTCACCGTTTTTGGAGCAGTGGTGATGAAATAAATTACACAAAGTAAAGCGCCTGCCTGGGTTCGAACCCGCGACCTATAGTACGTAAGTCGTGGCCTAAACCGCTGAGCCACCACCGCTCAAATTAGATACTTGTATATAGTTATTAAACTTTGTATTTATTACCTAATTGGATTTGAATGAGTCACTTATACCATGTGGATATGAGTTCACTTAACGGTCAATTATCTTTAGTCTCGACACAAGTTCCACCCCGTGTAAAGTTGTAGAACTCCCCCTTTCCAGTTCAAACAAGATTGCTTAAAAATCTTTGAATGCAAGTCAAGCTCTCTTTTAAGGAAACCTTCTTTTGGTTAGTTTTACGCCGGTTAAAATGCTTCCATCTCCTAGCCTTAAAACACTCCCGAGGCCGTAGACAAAGTATAACTTCTCAAAATACGCCATCTGTCAGCGCATTTGTACGTATTGACGTTAGTAAAATTGTTAAGGGAGTATGTACATTGTCTAGCTTTATTCGAATCGCTAACTATAGACCACGTGACATTTCGAAGCTTATGTTAGTTCCATACATTTCCTTTTTACTAGCGATGTCGCTGATAGAATGCCTAGCTGAACAGCCCCGGTTATATTGTAGCATTTAAAACTTGGTAGTTAACTAAATGTATCCTTATATCATGTGTATTGTCTGTAGGAGATAACGAAGGCAATCGGGCTTAAGTTCTCAGAAATAAGGATCATCATATGATACAAGAATACATTCAAAACGGCAGCTTATAGAATGCATCGTTTATAAAAGAAAGCGCCGAAATGAATTAAAGTGCTTTGTAAGCAAAGTAAACTTTATCAAACTTAGATCACTGAATACGAAAAAGAACGATTTCAAGAACACATATAAAATTAAAATAATAATATAGTTGCCTTTATTTACATGCTTCATTCCACACAAACAAAATAATCAAAAATAAGTAGACACAAGCAATGATAAATTTAAAACAAAAAAACAATAGACCCTATCCACCCCATAAGGCACTCCGCGTAAGAATAAAAATCTATGACACCTCACTTCAAAATTGCTACATAACAAAATACACATACGGCAAAAAACATTACCCGCCCGACCGTCGGCAAAAAATGAAGACTAATTTAATATGCAATACACAACCGCAAAGCATTTCATGTCAACTGGGCAATTAGCGCAATTAATAGTAAAGCAAATTTTACACAGCCAAATATAATAATATAGATTATATGAAAGCTGGATGTAACATGCTCATATCGAAATATGTTAGATACAAAATGAAGAAAATGCGTACGTGTGTCGGAAGCCAGAGTTACATAGCTCGTCTCTCCGATACATTTCAAACGCTGGTGACAAAAGGAAAAATATATGTTTACAGGATCAAGTATAAAAACAACAATATTAAGTACAACAAACAACTGAAACATAACATCTCGGAAATATATTAAGTTAAACTAACGTATACTAAAAGTAGGATGGGAACAAATCGAGAAACTCGACTTATCGACATTTACATCGGAGGTATGTATTTTTTTATTCAATACAAATCCCTTCTGTGTCATGCAACCGACATCGGTTACTTATTTTATATCGCAAACTTAACAGTGACAAAATCTTATATATTATATATCATATATTACTGTTTATCCATATGTCCAGACTTAGTTTTGCGCTGCTGAGACTTGGCATTAAAAATACAATTTCATTGATAACACTAAAATAATAAACCTCAAATTTATCAATGTTTATCTACCTCCGACATAAATTTCTATAATTTTGAAACCGCTTTAGATTGCTATATTTAACTGAACATTAAACACGAATGAATCTATACGATAATAAAACTTATACGATATCGATAAGTAGGTTATCGATATCGCCTACGAGGAGACATCGATAGTTCTAAACAATTTTAGAGTCGATCGATCAACTTAAAAGTAAACAGTACAATATCTAAGAGACATTGATTGGCGTTGTAGTGGTCATACTTACCACTTCGCCCGCTTGGACCAATCCTTGGGGGTCCAATACAAGCAATCAGGGTCAATGCGTAGCCACTTCTTTTCCATCGCTTTCTCGTGTTGCTGAACAATTTCCTTTATCGATAAAAAAAATATCAGATCGACGGATATTATCACATTTTATATACGTAGCCGATAAAAAAGATAACAGTTACCTGATTCACAGATATTATGTATTGCCCTTTATAATAATTGATTAAATTCAAATTCTGCAACGTACTGATTACGTCTTCTTTCTTTATGCTTGTCATTTCGCAAATTTCACTGAAACATTAAAGCGGAAATGTCACCGCTACATTGTGAACTTCGTTAATTTATAATCTCACACGGGATTGTATAAAATGAAGGAACATTGTGAATGTTATTCTAGTAACTCATTGAAATTAAATTAATCTTACTGATCTTATGGCGTTTATTTAATGTTTCTGTTACCGATTAAATAGACGCGATACAAGTCCGTAAAATCTGTTTAAATACAATAAAAAAGTATATATTGAATGACTATTAAATAACTTTCTTAATGGGTGTTTTACGTTTGAGATGATATGTCAAATTGTAAACGGTTCTTCAGTTAACAATTTTCCATCAGTTTATAATACCTCTTGTGAGATTATAAACGAACGATGTCATAATACGTCTTTTAAAACTCAATTAAAGTCTTAGCTTTCCAGACCACTTTTTATAGTATCGAGTAATTTTAACTTTTTTTAAAAGATTTACAAATTTATTAAATGATTTTAGGTTTTGTAGTTTTTTTATTTGTGTTATTAATTGGTTGTAGCTTGAATTAGATTTTACCAACTTTTTAAATTTATAATGTGTTCGCCAACCATCGTCTGTAATTATTTAATTACCAATAAATCTGTATTTTTGTAATTTAATTGCGAATAATTCTGTATTTCTGATGGTGACATAGTAGCTAGTAGTAGAGGGCTATTTAGTCGGCATTTTGCAAATAAGATTAAGTACCCCCCTTGCAGCCTGAAATCGGGTCTGTTGCTATATTTATATATATTACCGGAATAGTGAGTTGCAGGTGTTAAATAGCCATTATATTTAAGAGGGGGTGGGGGGGGGCAGATAATAAAAAAGAGAGGAAGAAGGCAGGAAGGAAGTGGGGGATTAGGTCTCTGCACTTTAATAATCCGACGAAACCCTGAAACACATCTGTATTTAAGGATGTCCCCTATGAATTTTGAAATCGGTTCCGTAGTTTTGTATGTGTGTTTTGTACACACACATACAAAACTACGTACGTACTAACATACCGTCATGTCTGTACAAACATACAAAAGTACGAATCCTCTTTATAACATTAGTATAAATATATATTACGAACACTTACTTGATAGTAATGATGGGTTTCTCATTGTCACCGACGGGCGGTACGTTCATGAGTATGTCCAGTATGGTCTGCGCCCAGTAGCTTCTGTATGACAGCAGCCCGAGGTCTGATAGAGGTTTTTCCGGTGATCCCGTCTTGCCCTCAAACTTCGATAAATTGTAACCTAATTTAAACAATGAAAAATTCATTTTTAAACTAATTAAAAATGGTGTGAATGTGTAATTAGGAGAGAGGGGAGTAAATTACGTTGAGTGATCACCTACGCCCATTAACATCTACAAAAACAAAGCAGCGTTGGGCCATCCCAATGAAGACATCGTGCAGGCGGTGAGAGATAGATAAGACCGAACATGGACAAGGATAAGTGTAGAAGGTTGGGGAAGCCCTATACCGAAAAAGGGGTAGATATCCCAAATTTATTAGCTTAAATTTAAAGAATATTACTGCTGTTGGCATTTGAAATGAAGACTAAGGCCCTTCGTACACAACGCTAACCCAAGTCTCCGGATACTTGCGTCCTGAATTCTGGTAGCGAACGGTCCATACACACGAAATTGAATGGCAAGACGCGAGTTATCTATTCGACTATTATAGCATTTCTACCAACAAGTAAAAATACAATTTTTACTCATTTTGCGAAATGAAAAGATTTTTTATTAAGTTCCCCTGGGACGAAGTCGCGGGAATATTTAATAATTGACCCGCCATCTTGAAAGTCGCGGCGACCTTAGTATCGGAGATCCCGTCCGGACGCGCGTTACTCGACGGGCGTTGGCCAAGCTTGCGTGTCTACGAAGCTCTATGAAATTGGATTCCGATAGTAGCTTGAGACTAAAGTCGTCATGTCTTGGAGATTTGCGTAGCGTTATGTACGAAGGGCCTAAGGGTTATGGAATAAAAGGGCTTTAATATTTATACTTACTAAATTCTATGAGAAGCTTTCCATATCCCTTTCTTTGGTACGGAGGTAGAGTTAGTATACATGCTACATTGTAGTCTTCAGTACTCTCTTTTTCTTTTGAAAAATATCCGACTATGTGAAATCCTAGAATTGTAAAGAAATTTTGATTACTTTCTAATACAGTGTTTACGTTAATACATATGCAACTTAATATAGGTTATTTTTATATGATTTACATAATATAAAATACAAACAATACAAGACCAGTTCTTTTGAATATATTCTAGCAAAAAAATCATCCGCACGTATTAATTCACGCACAGCTAATAAAATGAAAAACTAATAAAATAATGCATAGCATATAATCCAACAAGAAACTGACGTTCAACTTATAACAAGCTAACAGTATGGTGTGGAATAAAACAAACCTCTCGCATCGAATTCCGTCATGACGTAAAATAAAAATGGATCCGTATCGTAATACAAGGTCTTGTGGTCCAGGAACAGCTTGGCGAGGAGGCAGAGGTTCTGAGCGTAGCATTTGTTCTTGCGCCCGTCGATCTCAAAGAATGATATGCTGCCCTTTCTGTAAATCTCGTTGCCCGGCGGATGTTTCAATTTACATTTAATCTAAGAAAAATACCACAATGTGAACCATTTGCCAATCTTGCACATAAGCCGGCTCGGCTCGGCGAGTCTGTTGAAGATGTCATTGTTAGTATCGCTCTGTACAGCGAAGTTTATACAAAAGATTGAATTGAATAATCAAATGTAACTAACGAATGTCTTCGTCGCCCAAAATCCGTTGATTGACCTCTTTGGATAGTTGTGGCCAATTACATCAAATAACTAGCTGTGTCCCGTCTCACTCGCCGGATAATTTAATTTAAGCAAAGATTTACCAGCCTGAGCCTACCTCCTACTATGATTGCCCCGAATAGCTCGCATACTTGACACTTCGTTCTATTTGGCCGTTATAATCGTTATATTTTGGCCAATTAAACACACAATATCTTTATTAAGTATAGCTTATATGTTATTCTGATGTATAAGCTATGTATATTATTGTAAACTTTCATTAAAATCCATTCAGTACTTTTTGCGTGAAAGACTAACAACCGTGCACACATACGAACTTTCGCATTTATAATATTAGTAGGATTACTTCGATTCATGTATATTAGGTGCCATTACGGGCTCTTTTCCTCTCTATATACTCGACTCCCGATTCCTAAGCAATGATATTGCTGCCCAGTAAAGATCTCATAACATCGCGTGAGCCAGGTCTTCATTTGCAACGTCCGTGAAAAAATTATGTCATTTCAATGTTTATTTTACTAAAACCAGCCTACTCTCTATTTTTTTAAAATTTGATGTTAAATAATCGAAACAAGTACTTACTAAATGCCTTTCAAGGCACTTTTTACTTTTCCTATACTTCAAACAGAATTCACATATGTAGATACAAGGTAGGTTCACCATTTCCTGCAAGAAGAGTAAAATGTAATATTTAAGTGTAAAAATGTTGTTTCCCATCTATATTGGGCAGATCTTTTCATCAATCGGCATTTGACAATATAAACAGCTAAACTCATTGCTACTTCATGATATGGTCAAGTGTTAGTGATCATATCATAAAATAGTTACGATGTCGGCCGCTAGAGACGATATTGTCTTGTTTTTTCGAACATCGTGGCCGCGGATAGATATTTTAATAAAAAGCGAATAGTATTGAGCCATTTCAAGATAAAGATAAAATGCATTGACCATTATGTTTATGTATTGAAAGAAACCGCAGAGTAATATATAAAGTTCCTGTTTCCTGTTTTGGATTTTTATTATCCCTTTGTTGTTCATATATCACATATGAACAACAAAGGTATACAGGACATATCATTAAACGTAACATATATAAAACAAATGTGTATTTATAACATTATTACAACTCAAGAACGTCTGCATCAATTTTACGCTTGGTTTGTTAGCGAACAGCTGAGTAAGTTATACAAAAAATTGGAAAAAAAGGAAGTACGTTGTCATACATTTTTCGTATGCGAAGTTATTTATGATGAACCTTTTATGGACAGAGGACAAATAGAAGATAAACAGAAAAAGGATATTTCCTTCTCACGTTGCAGTTAGATCCCCATCCGTCAATGCTCTTAGCCCTCCGATGCTTTCGTCATTAGAAAAGGATAGGAAGGGGAAGAGGACCAGAATAAGTCCTGCGGCACCTAATTACTTCTACTTCATGCCTGTCTTCTGTACAGTATTTCATAGGTCGCGGGATCAACACTGGTAAAACTTCTTGTTTTTTACTTACTCTTAACAAGAGAAATAGCTCTACCCCACTCCCTACTTAAATACTCATACTTGAATGGTACTTACGTTCGATCTATTTGTACATTACGGTCTACCACTGTTGAAAATGTTTCAGTAACTGACCTGCGGGTAGGGCGCGAAGTACCAAGGCCGTATCCTGTGCCTGCCGAGCTCTATCATCTCGATATTCTTCATGCGGGTGACGAGGTCATCGTGGCCGTGCGCCACCAGGCTGCCAGACTGCCTCGGCCGCGTGGTCGGCGTGGCGGTGCCGCTCGGCGCGGTGTCCCCACCATCTAGCGAATCTTGGGATGGTGGTTCCTAAAGTTTGACTCGAATAGAGATTTTCAGAAAGATGTTTATGCATGCTATGTATGTAACGTTAGTATGGCAGATTAACTCTTCATGTGCAAAGCTAGCCGCGCAAAGAAAATGCATAGATAATGATTTTAATGTAATGATTTAAATAATTTATAGAATATAATATTTCATACCTCAGTATCAAGTGAATTCGCCTTACGCTTCCTATTGATCTTCTTCTGCAACGCCGCAGCCAGCACCGCGCCGCCGTTGACCAAAGTATTGGACTCGTTGACTAGAGTGGGACTGGCCGGCCTGGACACCAACTGCCGCGGCTCCACAGTTACAGTTATAGCTGACCACAAAAACACAAATTAAAAATGATATCAGTACTCGAGACACAAAATTATAATACAACATATTATATATTTTTTTACAAGCAGCTCGCCCTAGCTTCGGCCGGGATAAATAAAAATATATATCCTATGTTACTCACTAATACAGCTATCTATTAAAGAATTTTTGAAATTAGTACAGAGTTTATTCGTTACAAACACATTATATATTGTAGATGTAGTAGATTATTATAAAAAAAAGGCATTTACTTTAACAAATGTTAATCCTTTTTAGATCATTTTGTTCACTGTAATTTAATTGCTATTAAGGTTAGAAAAAATCAATAAAAACAAGCGAAGGTGTACATTTTAAACAGTAAAAATATTTCAAAATATTAATATCATGCATATAGAATTATCTATAACAATTACATCTGTAGTCTAGAGGGCTGAATATAATTAATTTACAGCTAAGTGTTATGTTAGTGTAGCAGTGAATCTTAACCAGGGCGCCTGAAGCCCTGGCGGTGCGGGAAGGTATACAATAAGATTATAGGAATAAAACATAAGAGAGTAACGTCAAACTTGCTTTGAAAAATCACCAACGAATTTGGTTTTCCTTAAACAGTTAGTTTGTTCTCTATCGCCAACGTATAGTAATGATTGACTGTTGTCAAAGCTCGTCGTTCATTGGCTAACAGCGCCATTATTGGCGCGAATTGATTACAATCTGACGAGCTGCAAGAGTTATCAAAGTGGACACATGATGTAAAAGGTAGCAATGAAAGATTTTTAATAACCTCTACTATGTATATCACTGGTATATTTATTTCCTTATTAGAATTTGGCAGCACATTTTTAAGTCTAGAAAGCACATTGTTGTCACTCCTTGGAGTTTAATATTTTTGGTGTTCAACTTGACAATACCAGCTGAATTTAAAACATGAAATTAAAATAAAGTGAAATATCAAATACTTCATATAATAAAAATATAAAAAAGGAAGTGTGGGTTCACACGCGGTAGAAATGAAACTTTGTATTCCGGTTAAATTGTAAGAGAAATAGATGAATTCACTATGGAGGCATTAAACAGAGAGTGAACGAAAGAAATAGAGAGGGATAGCGATTGATCAATACTTTTTTTATTAATGGGAGTAGGAAAAAACACAAACATTTCTTTAATTATTTTTATACATTTTTGAGTACTAATACTATGTTTTATTTGTTTACGGGTATAAATTACTATCAAATGTTATTTATTTAATTGTTTACAGTAACATATTTGAAAACTACATTAATCCCAAACAATGTTGACTTACGAGTGCTTCTCTCAATAAAAGATTGTTATAAAAAAAAGATAAGAAATATTATGTTTTGTATTTGATATAAAATGTTTTTTTAAGTATACAATAAATTGCGGAAAAAATATTTTCCTAAAATAAAAAATCGAAACACATTTTTCAATGTGGTGCCTATTTTTAACCAACTTCAATAAGGAGGAGGTTATCAATTAGACACGTGGGTTTTTTTAGATAAGGGTGTGCAGCCCAATGAATGATTAAGAAAGTGTAAAGTTAAGAAGTCAGGATTTGTGGCAAGGATCTTAATAATATCTACTTTTTCTAACTATATGGGGGCATGCAATAACAATGCTTTCGTGCATTCTAAGGATATACTACATTTTTTATTATTAAAATTCATAACAACAAGTATGTAAGTTTTAATTCTTTACTCTTACAATCTTTAAGGCTTAATTTATCAAAGTTAGCTTTTAAATATAACATAAGACAATTGATCAACAAATATTTGTTTATATTAAATTGTATTAGGTCCCAAATTTTATGTGGTGAGTCTACCACAATTAATTGGTAGCCAGATACAAAAACACAGAATAGTTGAATACAACTTAAATATAAAAAGATTCATAATTTTGCTATGTTTGTGTATGGATTAGAGACAACATTATATTAAGTTATCTTAATGCATAGGAAAAAATATTATATACCAAGAAATATATTCTTAATAAATAGTAACAATATAGTATCACATAATAATATTGGTAAACTAAATTAAAATTAACCTTTCACTTGGTTAAATTCGAATTAAAAATAAAACATACCCGGTGTATATTTTGGTGTGGAACCATTGAGGGCATTGCTATTATGGACTTTTTCAGGTAATTTTGGTGGTAGTTGTTGTTTCGCACCAGTGTCTCTGTGGTTATTGAGAGACTTCTGGGGCTCAGGGCAAACATTATCATCTGCCAACAAAATTTAAAGGTAAGATTATGGTTATAATTGAAAAGGAAGTTTCAAAAATTAATTTATACTGAAAATGTAATTTTATACTTTAGTTAAAGCAAATAGATATATTAGTAGATAAAGTAATTTCCTTTTAATAAAATATAAAACACTGGAATGTTGCATAACTTTAAAAAGGAAGCCGTGCTTTCAATGAGAAACATTTGTTTACAAACACAGTTTAAGAAACTAAATCCAAGTGTTTGGGAAACAAATTCATGTGCTTTTAAATTTATTAGTTTGTTGCACTCAAACACTCATGTTTCTGTGTTCCCCGCTAACAATGGGGAACAACCAAAATAATTCGAAATAGGAGTGTACAAGTGTAGGCCGATAATTTACTTACCTCTGAAAAATAGCGTCACACTTTTAAGCTCGTACGCTTATCTGGTGACAAATCGATTTTCAATAATACATATGTTGTTTTTTTTTACTTTCCATTTGATATCACTTTGTGCAAATAAATATATGCAGCATTCAACAACACCACTTCCTGGGGTGACATATTCCTAACATAGTTTCTCAGTGAATACATGGCTTTAATGTGGACGACATGATCTCTCTTATCACATCTCATTTACATGATGTGTCAGAATCTTTGAATAACAACAATTGAAAAGAAACGTGCATGCATATGTAGTTATGCCACATTCCAATGTCATTGTTAAATAATTATATGAAATACCACTTAAAAACCATTAAATGAGCTAAACTCATAAAACACAGTAGAGTTAAGCTACTGTTCTGTGCTTTGTAGCATTAGGTGATTCATTTATAGTGACCTATAATTGGGCCACATATCTTATGATACAATTTACTTTTATTTAAATTTTTTGTTAGACCCAACTGTCAAAATATTAGCATAAATAGACCACTAAAAGTACAAAATCATAGTTATTTGGAATAAAAATATCAAATTATAGACATAGTTAACATTAAGACTAGTTTCTAATCTTTATCATGCTTGGAGTGAACTACTGACAGATTACTAAACATTGATAAAAATAAGGGTTCACCAACAATAGAGAATTGAATAGTATACTAGTGTAAATTAGTGCACTACTACATTTATGCATTTAGAAAAACATCAAATGTCATAGTAAATATTTAAAAAGTTATGCCATACCATAACTGAGAAACTAAAGAAGCAAATCACACATACTAATAAAATGAGGCATTATGCCACCTCCTGATCCTATGTGGGTTTTCTTTGGTGTAGTGGTTCCACCAGAGGGAGCACCATCGCGTCTTGGAAACTGAACCTTCCTTGTATCCAGCCATGACTCCCCCACCCACTCGTCCAGACGTTTGTTAACTGAAAGTTATAAATAAATAAAAAATACATTTACTATTCAGAGAAAATTATTAATTATTCCATATGAAGCTGTAAGGGATGGGCCAACAAGAAGTTTTAACTCTTAAGCACATTCAGCTTTTCATGGCCGGCTTAGCCTCACCTTCTAGATGACAACAAAACTGAATGATACTTTACATATCAATTCCAAGAGGAATGTTTATTAACACCTATTCTGTCTGTCTACTTAACACTAAGTACCAATTTGCAGCAAAATTACATGCACAAACTACATCTTTTAAGGTTACAAAGGTAAGACTTTAGTGGTAGAGCATTTTTTAGTAAGAATGGTTGGGAAGCAGATATGACAAAGGCGAAAATGGATAGGAAAAGGAAATATCCTTTGGTCAATTAATCACCTAATCTATCCATTAAAGATAACAAATGTGGAACTCATTAGTTTATTACGGATACTTATGGGTAGAGGCACTTGTTTTCAGGTGAATGGTTTGCACATTTACCACAGCTAGAGCAGGACTAATAAAACATTAGATTGCTTGCATATCTTACATTTATTTAAATTTTTACAATAAAACTTAATGTTTTTTACTATTGGCTTTACTCTGCATTTTCCTCTCATTATCTTTTAGATAACAAATAAATAGAATGAAGCATTTGTGATGATGTGTGACCAGGTAAGTAACATTAGTAGCAATTAAGAAGTATTAAGTTTTTAATAAATATGTATTAAAATTACATTGAAGCACAAAACAACAGAATTTAAATGTGATTTATTAACTAATTTGTGTTAATTAACAAAAATAGCTTAGCACTGAGTATTTAATAAAATAGAAAACATGATAAGTTTTTTGAAGATAAAACATCCTTGTACCTCGCAAGCCCAGTATCGTGTTTAAAAACAAATCCATTTGAACAATGGGTAGAAATGAAGACCGTTTCCTAAATTATATTCTATTGCATGTAAATATCTAATTATACCGGGCACTTCAGTGCCGTCAGAGAGATTATTTTCTAAAGCTGGTGCAATGGTAACAATGGTAACTGCAGCACACAATCACTTAACAGGTTCACGTATAGATAAATTACTATTCATGTCAGATTGTTTCATTGTTCCGACAGACAATGTTCGGACACTGAAGAGGATTGGGGGCTTAGGGGTTAAGAAATTACTTATTTATGTATAAATATGGCTGTTAGTATATTAAATAAATCATAATTAATTGTTTTTATGTCACTTCTAATAATGTCTTCAAAATATTACTCGATACCAAGTGGTATCAATACTTTTGTTCTGATACTTTTATCTGCATCGATAGTTTTTATTCAATACTTGGCATTAAGTAGGTATCAATACTTGTAAAAAATTTCGGATCCCTAATTATCATGTAATATAACATACATACTTGGTCCGACATTCAACAATATTTAAAATTGACTAGTGTGTATAATATTATTATTAAACAAATAAATTTATGTTTTGGATATATTATTTAATATTTTTTACAAATAATTATGTTAATACTTACAGTCAACATAATGGACATAGTAACCTCGTTGTCCTCTTATTTCTTTAATACTTATAATTTCCGCTAATGGCCAATCATCGCCTCCTTGCATACGAACTGGCAAGCGACATCCCTCCACCAATGATGCCTGGGATTGAGTTAACTCATGAATACGCTTATTATAATTTTAAAGAAAATTTACATAAGGATTAAATAACTGTTACCGCAGAATCACAAAATGTTGTAACTTCGTCCTCGTTTTCGTTCATTTCCAATAATAATAAACTGAAATATATAAAGATACAAATTCATCAAATAAGCATCTGTCAACCACTGTCAACTGTCAAATTAAGATCTCCATCACATAGATTAGAAACAAATGCTGCCGAAAATTGCCAGCGCTTAAATTTATCCACATACCGTAGAGGTAGAGGGAGTATTCAGAACAGAAATAGTAAGAAAACACTATGATGGTTAATTCTCTTCTGTGTCCAGTTTCCACACTTCACTTCAGTAATGAAGTTCATTTATTTATTTTGTCTGTGGCCTGCTATACCCTTGTTTTTGTTTCTGGTTACAGAAAAAGATAACTAATAATTTCTAACCTCAATCGTTCTGTTGAAAAACTGGCGAACAAGAATTTCATTGTTTGTTCCTATTTTATAACAAACCTTACTGTACTGTCTCACACAAAATTATATCTTAAGTACATCGACTTCCTTAAATTAAAAAAAAATGGCGGCACCTCCCGAAATGAGTGAAGCTGATCAAATTAAAACGGTATGTAGAAGTCATAATAAAACTATTCATAACATTGTATTCTAAATTAAAAGTCATGTACAAACACAGTCATTTTTCCTTCCAGTTCAAGGATTTTCTCATGCAGTACAACAAATTGTCAGAATTGTGTTTCAATGACTGTATTCATGACTTTACTTCGCGAACTCTAAGACCAACCGAGGTAATGATATTTTCTAAATCATCAATTAATTAATCGATTTCTGACAGCCATTGTAGCCGAACGTTTAGATTTTCCTTTAGATGTAGATTATATGACGTCGTGAATCGTTCATTAGTCTAATGTTTATAAGATTTGTTGAGAAATTAGCTCAGAATACTCACTATCTTCAACCACTCTGAGTAATAAACAACTCATTTATATTTAACTGCGAAATTTTCGTACCTTTTATCTTTCCAAGCACCGCAGTGCCTATACTCCAGGTATTGACTTGCACAGAATAGGTAGTCTGCTACTTACCCATATTTTGTGTGGGCAGGTGAGCCTTTACTGAAGGATTAATCTGTCAGCTAAAGATCTAATAATAATGTTCCTGTATCTGTATCCTGTATGTGTATATATGATATTACAAATCAAGGTTCTTGTACATTACTCTTTTGCATATGGGGTGCCTTACTATGAAGTACTCCACATCTTAGTGCTCTTCTCAGAATTTTACTAAAACTAAGATATCATGTTTTATTTAATAAAACTTATATTCACATTTCTGTTATCTAATGACCTTATCCTAAATATAAATAGCAACAGTTTTTTAATCTGCTTAACTACTTCCACCTATATTTTATAAATTAATATATACTCATATTTTTACCATTTTCTTATTCTGTTTTCTTCCAGGAAAAGTGTACACTGAATTGCATGGAGAAGTATTTACGGATGAATCAGCGAGTTTCACAGAGATTCCATGAGTTCCAAATGATTGCCAATGAAAATATGTTAGCATTGGCACAAAAATCAGGCAATCCTAGCTAGTTAATTACATTATATTAGAATTTTTAGTATAGGTTCTTGTTTCAAATATTAATGAATATAGTGTTGTTAACCGAATACTGTGTTTTAAGTTGATTTACTGTGATATATTTGTCAATCTATGTGAAGACTGGTAAAGTTGAAGTAATTCTGTTAATAGGAATTGAAAAATGGCTTAAGTTACTTCTATGCAAATAAAATATTCAAAAGTGATGAGTTTAATGCTTTCGTCTTAATATCTGACAAATTCAAATATATAATAGCTCCATAGGCTAGGTCCATACCAAGCCTCACTCTTTATTCTGTGTTGATATTTGTCTTCATAGCCGTTCTGGAATCATAACCGTGAGTTCAGACTGTCGAAAATATTCACCTGAAACATGTCATCTCAGTTTCTTCAGAGATAGAATGAATAGACAGAAAAATGTTTTATGTGAATGTTTTCTGCAGTTCAAACTCACAGTAAAAAATTTTTTTCGGAAGGTACTTTATCAGCAATTAATGAGATCTAGCAACATATAGAATTTCAAGCCACCAGGAAGTTACCATACTTACATAGATCATAATAATGTAGAGAGGAATATCATCCCATGCCACAAAAAGATGGCACTCTAAAAATTGGTTTTAATTGTTACAGCAAAATTCGTGTTTTTACGGATGACACCTATATAGATTAATGTAAAAAAACAACCCATATCGTACCGTAATATAAGATAGTCACGTCAAAAAATACAAGAATTGCTTGTATGTATTAGATCCAGAATGAATGACCGATGGGCAATGTAAATAATCCTGGTTTATAGTCTTAGTCGTAGATGTACCGCGTTCGAACGATTCGAGCCTTCGTTCCTTGTGCGTACGGTAAAGAATTGGAACAATGTGCCAGCATTCGCATTTTGACGTGGGTACGTCCAATGGTAAAATGGATATGGGGAATCGACTCGTGTAATCCCTTCTCACACTCACCAAAATGCATTCTGTAAAGTACCTAGATACAAACCATTTTACGTCTGTGCTCAAGACTTACTAAACTAGTATAACACCAGGTGGGGATTGTGGCCAAGCCCTAGTTTATTCATTGTAAAAAAATTGTATCGGTTGAACCAGTTGTCTGTCTGCCTAATTATAATAAATCAAATCAAATATGCCAACTTGTTTGTACTTTTAATTTGTAAAGAAATTCAAAAGCAACACTTTTTGATTATAAATTAGCATTTATATGTGTCGCACAGCATGCAGGAGACGCTTTTCTTAGGGCATGGTTTGTAACATTTTTGGTTCGGCGGAGAAAAGTCGAGAACGAAAGACGATTGCGAACTCGTATAGTCGAATAAGTAGTCGTTATACTTTGCCTCTACTGAGTATTTAACTTTGGTATTTTCATCTTGCTTTCCTTCTGGTGCGGTGTTGAGAACGTACTTCAAAGGATAAGGTCCCGATGGTGCGTTACTTATTTTCGAAGGTTTCGTACATATGTTGTATTGGCCTCCGTGTCTGACCACCCTGATGAGAGGTTGTCCACACAGCGTTGACTTGCAGCATGAGGTGACCGATGGACAGACAGGCAAGCACTTCGGAGTATAGCAACAGGGCTTCGAGCAGGAGGTGACGCAAGGCGAACATTCTCCACTCTTCATGCAATTGTGACGTTCGATTTTTCTGAGTACGGAACAGGATATGTGGCCTGGCCGCCAGCCACAGCGTAACTAATATATTATTAAGTTTTAATACAAATTCTTCAAAATGACAAAAGATCTATATTTTTATTCTACCACATCCTCCTGCTACCATAAAAATGGTCAACACAAAAATATCCCCAAAAATCAGATTATGGCTTAGTTGCCTCTTCGTAAAAAAGACTTATGTAGTAACGTTTGGCTTGCGGAACCGAATTCTATGAGGTCAGTGTACTGTTCCGATCGTATCGGCCTACTCGTGCTACTATTTACTTTACCATATAAACTTAATGTTTATATCAAGCCAAGCGTTTCTTATTTCACCATACGAGTTTGAACACTTAACAATCATATGATTGTTAAAGTGTAGTCATACCTTTTCTTTAAACGGCATCTTTTGAAAGATGTTTTTTTTTTAATCACCATAATGTAGTGTAAAGTAAGTTTATGTTTCGACTGGATCGTTGTAATTGATAGTGAAATTCATGGGCTCGTAAATGTTATTTTCTACCCACCTGATGTTCGGGTGCGTCCTTTGCAGTGTAATGCCATCCCATGTTCTTAGGAACGGGGCCGGGTTTGATGTCATCTTTGGTAAGACATCGGTGCTTTGGCAAATCGCAACGACCCAAGCAACTCACCGACGCCTTATTCGCTTATGAACATAAAATAACCAATACATATCTAATAATGAGAACAAAAGTTATCGCTTAGGACAATTTATGAATAAAACTCTCAAAATATTCATTAAAGCTACGATAATTAGGTTTCCGTTTTTTTAAATAATGAACTACATATTTGTATCTAGTCCAAATATTGATGAGATCATTAAGTTCTCACTGACACATTAGTCGCAGAACGGATGGCCGTTGTGGCGGAAAGACGCAGCGTAGGTACGCCTCCCATAAAATGATCAATAGGGGAGGCCTCCGTCCAGCAGTAAACGAATATTGCCTGAAACAACGTCGACTCACCTTCGAATCGCAATGTTAAATGAACAGGTGTTGACACAAACGACCTTTTGTTTTTGTTTTCCAAGTAAAAAATATCAATTAAGAGAAGAAATCGGAGAAAACTAGATCGAAACACTGTTCTGGAGGTTCTGGAGCAAATATTGTGAAAATACAACTTACTTATTTTACTTACATTTTGGAGGCTTACAACAACATGCCATTTTTGCTGAATGATTGCTGAAATTGTAAATTTAAAAGTATATTTTTCTTACGTAAGTACAAAAATCACTTGTTTGTCTCTGGTCTCGGTTGGTCTAGTCAATAGATTTGTTTCGGATCCTGATAATGATTCCGTGGTCTATATGCCCCATTTCGGACTTAAAAAGTAGTAGTGATCTTATAAAACCAATAAAGAATCGCCTGTAATTGACTTTATCGCGGTTTCACTATATACTGAATAAAGCTATATATGTAATAGGTAGGCTTGGCTTTTATTTCGAGTGAACTTTTGCTTATTTAGCGATAGACTTCTGCTGGTGGGTAAAAAAACAATGGCCAGCGAATCGTGGTCATTGACACATAGGCGTTTACTTTTTCCGTTATAAATTTACAGTTACATTCTCGCTTCACCAAAAAAAATAGTTATCGGTAGTATTAATCACAAAACACACGGACGGACGGAATTTCATTAGAATGTATACAGTCTAGGTGCTGATGCATATTAATTAAAGCTTCTGAGTTATACCATCGTCAATCCTATAAGAAATCTCAAAACATTCAATTAATTAAAGAGGAAAATAGTAAAAAAATGGCTAGAAGATATAGACTAAAACACCTATGAAAAGCTTTTCCAATCTTAGATGTTAAATAATATTCACGAATAAGCGCACTCACTCATACATACACGCTCACGCACGTAAGCAGGCATGCACACACACACCCACAAAGATATTGAGATTGAGATTTTATATCTTGATAAAATATTCTAATTTTGGTTAAACCCTTTTATCTTTCGCACGAAACTTGTTAAATAGTATGTAAGGGAAGTCATTGGCTCCCACCGAGGTTTACCTAGCTAAAGGGTCAAGGCAACATGAACTTGATTTGTTGATTGCAATAAAGGTTTATTATTATTATTATACCGCCTCTTCGTTCCTCCACACGGATCGGTATAAATTCGTTTAGGACATGTCTATCAACACACACAGGTATAGATTACGGCCTTTCACTTGGCGTGATCATGGCACACCTCCCTACATCTATGCATACATGCTCGTCGGTTACAGGTAACTCCTTGTATCGCTTTTTAGGATCTCACTAATCTGAGAGATATATATGTTATGGACGTCCTCTGCCGACACTGCCACTCGCTTTTGGAACATAAATTTGTCTGGTTACTTTCTCTTCATTCATGTTTTCAACATGCTCGAAAGTTATTTCTAATTATATCATAATATCTTCTCTGTTATTACTAATCGCTGTCTATTTCTCGTTACGATAATAACTAAGAAATATGTATAGTTTGATCTGTACAACTTACGTTCACGTTGTTGTTACGTTCATTTCAGTTTCTTTAGATGTGTTCATATTGCATTTTGATATTCAGATTTCGACCAGTGACATGTTCCTGCGAGACACATATTTATGATGAAATATTTAAGTTTTTCTTTTTTACATATTACTGATAGAAGTATACATGATTTTATTAAAAATATTGGTTGACAGTACATCAATGTCAAATATAAGAAGGTTTCGTGGACATAGCAAAACTTTCCTTCTTGAATGCCTGTGTTTTTAGCATTGAAGCCTATAATCATGTCTGTTCAATTTGACTAGTTTCATACAATTTTCATATAAGAAAAAGGATGACCCAAAGTCAAGCAGAGTGTAAATTTATCAAATATAAGAATTCGAAAAAGAAAAACAGAGTTTTACAGAAGGAGGCAAACGAGTAAGCGGTTCAACCGATATAAAGTTAACGGGCGACTGTAACAAGCTCATGAGTTGTAGATGTTACCTATCTTTAATGGAGGACAGAAATAAGTATATTTTCCAATATTATCTTTTCCTTTTCTATCCTATTTTCCTATCCATCCCTTCCCTCGCCAAATCCTCTCCCCTTCATATCTTATGTAAACTAGAAAAGAATAGGAAGGAGTCTAGAATTAGGCATCTTACTCGTCAAACGAAACACAAGAATACTTGTACTTTATACGTCTGTCTTCTGTGAGGTCGTGTTATTTCACCGGTCGACCCGGTCTATTTAGTGCGACAGATGTTGTTGCGGACTCCATCACTATTTATGGAATAAGAAAACATGGAATATTGTACGTGTTTGTATGACTTATGATGTATTTTTATTTTGTATTCCAATATTTTAGGTGGTTGATTTATGTTGTTAAGCTCATTTTGCGCTTTCTAACTAATAATTCTACCTTAAATAGATGAACACGCAGATTTTATTTTCACTGTACAAGATTTACATTCTAATAATGTTTTTTTATTATAAAATGCACAACTGAATTTGTTGTAAACATTATATTATAATGTTATAACTATACTGTAGATACTTACTGACACTGAATGATAAACATTTGCTTTATGCTTAAAATATACCCTTCATATGTACAATGTGTACAGCAAGGCTAATTGAAACATTGAGTATCCCAATAGCCACTTACCACCACCTTTACGGTAAATCTGCTTGAGAAATTAATTTGTCGTCTTTGGGTCTTACATTTTGTCTTATCGTTAAATTGTAATAACTTTCACACGTAATTATTAATAATTTATAACAAAAAAAAGAGGACATCTAGTGTTCGTCACTTAAGCATAAATGTAAACACATGACGTAAGCTAAAGGAAAACGTACCAATTAGGACGTTTTAGAGTGTTCACTTTTCGACCGCTAATGACATAACTGCTACATTTTTCTATTAGCAGTCTTTAATCTTAACCTTTTTAGTTTTAGTGACGTCTTTTCTTTTTTGCGGACAGCAAACAAATATAATAGCTTTGAAAGTGGCCAGAAGTAATAATAGTAATGCAGTGATCACGAGAACGATGTCGAGGTTGATGTACTGATACGACGGCACGTCGGCCGCCGCGGTCCTGTACGTGAAATTTGAATGTCGCGCTGCGAACTCAGTCCAATATATCGCAGTATCCAAAGGCGGCATCGGACGGTCGTGCCAAGCTTTTGACAATAGTTTTACGTTGGCGCGAAATCTGGAAGATTAAAAATATTTATAGGTTATTTTTAAAAACGAAAACTTTACATAATATTTATGTATAAATGTAATAGTGACCCGCGCGGCTTCGGCCGGGTACCACTAATGTTGATTCGATCGCTACCAAACACAGTAATGTGCCAATCTGGACAATCCCTGTAAATTTCAACGAAATCGGTCCAGCCGTTTCGGAGTCTATAGGTCTATAAGGTACATATATACTTCGCTTTTTATACCATTTTTTTCATCAAAAGTATCCAATGTTACTTCTAATATCTCCAAGAATATGTGCACAAAGTTTCATGAGCATCGGTTGAGTAGTTTTCGCGTAAAAGCGTAACAAACTTACATTCACATTTATAATCTTACAACATAGTGATTGAAGTATGTTTTTCTTCTATACAAATATATGGTGTTTATTTCGAAATATCACCGCTGTCAAGGTTTTCTCGAATATCCAAATGTGACGTTTATCGCCTCAATGGATGGAATGGGGCCCTGTTTCTGCGGAGTAGATATTCCTGCTTTTCGAGTATTTAACAGCTTAACTGTGAAGTAAGCTCAACAAAGTTTTTGCTGCATTCAATTTTAGTACAAATTACTAGGAATTTGACCCGCAGTATTAGAACGAACATGTGGCATGGCGGTGTCTATTTATAGAATATGTCGGACTATAAAGTAGGTGGCACTGGAACGGACCCCCGGTGATTCGGAACTTTTTAAAAGACAAAGCATACGATCTGGAATCAGCACAGGGTTAATTATAATTATGTCTTATTTTCGCATTACACTTTACACGCATTATACTCTACTTAATAAAATCCGGACTACAGACTTTGTGACACAACTCTATAATACGACAAATTCAATAGTCTGAAACCGCCCTGCAAAACGTAGGCCGGATAACCGGGGTCCACTGTACCTAATACAGACACAATACGCTTCTATAAAATCGTGATGGCTAATTACATCCAGTATTACAGTACAGTATTAACAGAGATTTCCCTAAATAAATTGATATATAGGTACATGTTGTGCATGTAGAATGTGGAGAAGTAACACCGAGTAAATGGAGCAAGCAAGGCTTAGACAGGGGGTAGAAATCTGGGGATCTCAGTGGTGAGTGACCACAAAGTCGAGGAAAATATTAACAAATATAATACTACTTAATAATAAACAGGAATGTGTTGCGTATTTGTGTGATACGCCCTCACGCGATATTGAAATTAGCACAAAATTTTCAGGGGTACAAAGGAACAGGACATGAATACCTTTCATCAGAAAATATTAATCAAATCATCGATCGTAAATATCGCTGGTACATCGATCCATGGATATCGGGAGCGAAGCTGCGGTAAAATCTAGTGAATTTAAATAGTAAATGCCATGTGTACGAGAGACTTATTTTTTAATATTAAAAAATATATCTCGTCTATGTATCGCATTTTAATCTATATACTTTTGCTGAGTCATTTACATTCTATCGATGCATGATACTCACCCAACGACGTAACCAACATTCATTTGTAGGTACAACGTATTTTTTTATCGATTGGCGGAAAACGTCATGATTTATATCTACTAGTTAGAGAATAATGTTCGTCAAATTCCGATGTAGTATTCAGACTTCGTAACAATCAGGGTGACCTTGAGTAGTACTTCCGATCGATGATTCAACAATTTTCTCAACTTACTGCCGCCCCTAAAATCTTCCGCCCTAGCTTACAGCGTACTTAGCCTGATCGCATATCAGCCACTGTCTTGATTATAAAGTATTTAAAAAAACTTAGCTTGAGATCACCTTATATTATTGATTGATCGTTTTTTAATTTTTTTTTAATAATATTGTACTAGACATCACACTTGTCTATAGCATTTATTCTTGTCAAGTGTCATAAATTGCGCATTCAAGATTGTCCTTCTTTTTCCATACATCAGAAGCCTTTACCAGAATAATAATCTTTGGCATTTTTATAGTGCAAGGACCTCATTCAAGACCTTATTTGCGCTAACGTTTCTCGGGCTAGTGCCGCTGAAAACCGGACCAAACTTGTATCTAAAATGGAGATCCTATTAGGCGAAGTCTCGGATTGGAGTCGGGGTCGACAATATCTTGTTGATTTCAATCCCATAAAGACACAAGTCTGCACAATGGCGCACGGTAATAACCGGTAAAAAAGAAACCTTTGTCGCGAATGTACGTTTTGAGGGCACTCCTCTGGTTTCCACAGCCAGCATCGGTAGTCTCGGCGTTGACATATCGAGTGACGTTCAGTTTCGCGATCACTTGGAAGACAATGCCACGTTGGCCTCTAAAAAGCTGGATGTACTCAGTAGACCGATTTTTTACCGTGTATACCACGGGGGGAGTTCCGAAGAACTGTTTGGAACGATTCCTGCCGCCGAGTTTCGTCATCGGACGACACGACAGACCATCCACATCCACATCTGTGGAAACTTTTGATTAGCCTCAAGATACTAAATAAGTATTTCATGTTTTTTAAGATAGCTGTTAGTTTTCCTATTAAAATAAATAAAATAAAATAAAACACCATCTGGATGGCTGGCATTCCTCAACAGTGCGGTTCTCTCGAAATTTCTTGCCACGCACAGCCGTGTTTTTGAATGGTCTGTCCTCGGCGGTATTTCCGAACCAGTACGACTTAGGGTCCTTCAAGAAGCGAGCCTATCTTTTTCTTAAAGGCTGGCAACGCATCTGCAGTTCCTTTGGTGTTGCGGGTATCCATGGGCGTCGTTGATCACCTGGGTGTTCCCGAGACTCGTTTGCCCCCTTCTCTATATAGGTTTGTGAAATGTCTGCCAATAAGTCAATGGTATTTTACCTAAAATTTAAATTTAATTTAAACGAAGACAAACACGATATATCGACCAAATGGATGATAAACTAAATAGGGAAATTTCATAAGTTCTGTAACATATAATTTTCTATTTCTACTCACTGCGGATCCAAAACTTTCTTAAATGCAGCGATCAGGTTCGGCTTAGTTAAGTCCCTGATTTGCAGCTGCACTCCCAGACCGCTCTCTTCTATGGCAGCAGCGTTAGACGGCTGGTCGCCAAGTACCGGCATTGCTACGACTGGCACTCCAAAGTGAATTGCTTCAGTAGTCCCTCCCATTCCAGCGTGTGATAGAAAAGCCACTGTTTTAGGATGCCCTGTAAAATTAACAATTCTGTTCGTCAACAACATGTTTTAGTTACCACCGCTAATAGTAAACGTTGTACATACAACAGAAATATTTCAAGTGCCACTTTTAATATGTTTTTAAATAGAGAATCTAATATACTTAAAGTTGTAGTCCTACTATAGTTATAGTACTGAGCCATATCTCTTTTTGACAATGGTTTGGGCAGGGTTGTTTTTTATTTTGGGGATGGAGTTGGCTTAGCACTGCCTCACATAAGTGTGAAACCCGTTACTCCGCCTTTATATTTCGAGGGAGGAACATTCAACGGTTTTATCCGATTCAAGTCAGATAAAATTCGAGGGAATAAAGAGATGTGCCCTTTAATTTTATCACATTAAAATTAACGAGGCAGTAATTGTTATTAAAATTGCCGTGACCTCATAGGATATATTTAATTTTTTTGGAGGAAGAAGTGTAGCAAACAAGCAACCGGTTCACCTGATGTTAAGTGACCGCTACCCATAGATATCCAAAACAAGCAAATGAGTTTCAGATGCGTTGCCTACTTTTAATGGCAGAGGAGGTGATGATATACGGTAAAAGTATATTTTCTTTTTCTATTCATCACCTCCCCAATTGTCTTATGAACTACTAATTTATTTACTTATTAACTGAAGAAAAACAAACATGTTTACCCAAAATATCAACCTGCGGCAGCCAATCAGCGAGGTAGAGTTTATTATTGTCGACAAGCAAAGTTTTATCTTCCCATTTCCAGACGAACCTCTGCGGCAACTCCCTCATTGCTCCCAGCACCGCCTCGAGTTTGTCGCCGGGTAATGTGGAACTTTTAATAACTGATCCAAAACTTATGTATATCACTCCATGTTCCGCGGCGTCGAAGAACTTTTTCAACTCCTGCCAATTACAAAGTTTCATAGAGATATTTACAGGTGGTTGTTGTTTAGGAAATATGGCCTTTTAACAATTTTATCTTTAATTTAGCAGGTTAATAAAGTAATGTGTGACGAAAAAACTTGAGAAACATTTTTAAGAACATTCGAAGATGTGTGGAATTTGATATAAAAGTTTCCAGGTAGGAGAAGCTCAGAAAGCTAAAACCGCGATAAGTAAGAGCTAAAAATTATTCCGACCGTATTTCGACAAGGAAATAAATCATCTCCATCGGTCAAGAGACTGCTACTGCTAAAGGCGGCCTGCGTTGATCGCTTTTATCGTTGGTTCTCTTGCCATCTATATCCAGTGGACTTCCGCCACCGCAACCAGATCGATCTTGCAAAAACCAAAGCAACTCACCCCAAGAACTAATAAAGTAGCAATAAAGCAAGACATATTTTTCGTAGAAAGGAGCACGATGGCAAAAGATAATGGAACGGCGGCTATGCATTGGACTACGCAGCGTACGCAGGTAAGTCTCTGACAAGGTAACGCATATCGTTATTATTAGTCCTACTGTTCTTGTTATCTTTATGCTTATTTACTTGATATATTTATTTAACTATAATAATGAGAAAGATAACCAATTGTTATCGAGACTAAAAAGGTAAATATAAACAAAGGGAAGGCGACGCTGAAACTTGTACATCCTCGAGACCCATAGAGCCTATGAATATTGAAGATTAAGTGTGTAAGCCGTATTGAATTCTTAAGATTAAGTGGTTAAAATGAATAAGATTATATGTCTTTTTCCTTTTATCGTTGGGGAAAGAGTCTGCTGCTTTAAAAAATTTGAAGAAAAAAGTCGTGTGATTTCTTCCTTCGTGTCCTGTGTGACCTCCCCCCACCCCCCATATGTTAATAGCAACGCGCTCGAGCGTTTTATGTTTAAACATTTAAAATGTACAGTAATGGCTGCTCAAGTTTATGTAATACCTAGGGTTTGGTTGTGCTTGCGATTGCCGTTTCGACGATGTATTTAAAGAAGATATACAAGTTAATTGATAGGATTATGAAAGATATTCAAACATTTAAATAAACGAGCAATACTTACACCTCTCAACGGCTTGGATTCTTGTACATGATAACCACCGATTTCTATAACATTAGCTGGGAACAATCTAGATCCTGTGAGAATAAAGTTATGATACAAAAGCAAGAATTTCATTTCCCGCGCTAAATCTTCCAAAGGAGGTATATCGTCGAAGTATCTTGCAAGTGTATTTTGATCGCTTCTTTGTGATACAAAATAGTAAAGCGTTTTAAAATAGATGTCGAATACGACTCTTTCTAGTCGTTGTACGAGTGTCGGCTTAGTTCCACCTTCGAGGAAATGAAAGGACACGTAAGAGGGATTATACGGTATACCCAATCTACTATAGTGCCAAGGCATTAATATATGAGACGTGATGCCTACAACTGGCGCATTTAACTTGTAAGCTATTCCCAAAGCACAATCACTATTAAAAACTTCTACGACGATAACATTGTATTTCGGTTTTTGTTTTATCATATTTTGCACATCTTTATTAGCCAACATAACTTCGCAGTTTTCTTTGCCACTTGTAGTCAGAAACACACCAACTTGTAGAATCGTCATGTACGATCTCTGTACCGGCATATCGTTTTCTAAAATTTTTATACTACCCGCCAGACTTATGTCATGATAATTCTCCGGCGGCTCGTTTTCTGGGAAGTGAGAAATAATTGTCACATTATGACCTCGTTTTGCCAATTCCCTTAAGTATATTCTGTGTACGAAGAAATGGCTCTTGCCCTGATACGGAAAGATGCCAAGGATGTTTAAACAACTCGCACTATTTATAACTACAGATGATAAAAACGTAAAAACGAGATTCATTTTCGCGTTGAATCATAACAGCCGTCCGCTCACGAGCCGACGTGAACTAAACTGACTGATGACGTTATCGACTAGTTTGAGGTTACGCCTGGATAATGCGCAATATAGTTGGAACTCTAGCGTAATTAAATCAAAGTCTATGTTATCTATTTCGATGATTTTTAAAAGATTTCCTACTATTTCTATTCTTGGGTTCCTATTCTTAGGAATTCTTATATTTATAAGAGAATTGTTGTATTTACCAGTTAAATCTATGTCTTTAGGCACGAGTATACAATCAGGACTACAATTTTTTTTAACACAAAAAGAAATTGACGATAGAATAGTGCCCCGAGTTGGCGCGACTTAGAAATGAAATCACATAAAACAGATAAAAACATAATTATATACTACAATTAAATTACTAGCGACCGTACTATACTAGTGACGCGCCCCGGCTTCGCCCGGGTACCACTAATTATGTTGATCCGATCGCTACCAAACATAGGATGTGCCAATCGACAATCCCTGTAAACTTCATCGCAATCGGTCCAGCCGTTTCGGAGTCTATAGGTCTATGGGTAACATATGTACATACTTCGCTTTTTATATACTATTTTTTTTCATAAAAAGTATCCTCTATCATTTCTAGTACCTCCAAGAATATGTGTACAAAGTTTCATGATGATCGGCGAGTAGTTTTCGCGTGAAAGCGTAACAAACAAACTTACATTCACATTTATAATATTATTAGGGATTATACAAACCTTCTGGGTAAGTCCTGTAATAAAATAAAACAGACATAGATTACAGACTGGATTTTTTCCCGGAAAAATGTACGGTTCCCGTGGGATAAATGTTTTGTTTTTTTTGGTGGTAACTTAGTGGCGTTATTTCCAATCTTAATAAATATGTAATATTACTTATTGTCCTTGTGATCTCGGTTAGTACTTATTGACACAATATTACAAAATTATTGTTTTGTCATAGGCCTTCAATAAATACGAAAAATTTGAAGCTAATCATATATTATAGACTAGATAAAATACTCTGTCATCCTTCAATCTTATCAATGTTTTGATATGTATATTACGCAACAATGTCACGCGAAGAAACAACACAAAGCGTTAATGCGACCTACTCAAAAACCTTCTGGGTATTAACACCAATTAAATTAAAGACACGGCTGTGTATTTAGGTATATAATTGAACAATAATCCTAAAAAGGCTTAATAAAACTGCCGCAAAACTTTAATGAAAGTCTTTATTAAAATAATTACCTGATGCGACCTCGACATTTAACTAATTATATTACAAGTTTTATACGTAACAAAACAGCATTTATTGAATTAAAGACATAAACCAGAGTTTAATGGAAATTGTAATGAAAAGTTTTGCCACATTTCTTCTGATTAATTTGCATACCAAAATATATTAAGAATGGAACTTGAAACTTCACTTTAGCCATTATTTTAGTATTATCTATTGAAGTTATTGTTTTGAAATATTCCTCGAATAAACCTTGAGTTATTCTCTTCGATTCTACTGAGAGCCGCGTATATTTTATTATATAACGCACCGATTAACGACTCGTGAAAAACCAAAGAAGCGTATCAGTAACAAAAAAATGTTTAACAATAAAAACAAACAGTGCAAGCTAAATAAAACCTTATTATATAACAATTAACACGTAGCCATGAAGGTTGCAAAAAGTGTCACGCAGTCAATGATAATGTTTACACGATAAAAACTAATGTCTTCTACGGATTTAAATTAACAAAACGTTTTTTTTGTTTTAAATTAAATACAAAAGAATTGAATGATTACGAAGTACAACAGATTACAGATCCATGGCAATAAAGGAAGGAAATTCAAAACCATACGAATTTACATGCAATGCAACTAAGAAATGATTTTTTTTTTCAAAAATATATAATTATCTTTATGCAAACTGATCCCGTCTTTCTAATAATATGCGATTCGGTTATTTGGCTGAGCAAAAAAATTAGTAAAATAAAATGTGACGCTTGGTTGGCAGTTGGCATTATTAGCAGATAACAGAAAAAATATTAGATTAAAAAATTAGTTCAAGTATATGATAGTACATTGTTCATGAAAAAGGCGAATGACAGATCGCGGTCCATGGAACGTTTTTACGTTAACGAAGCCACAATAGATGATGCCAAAAAAGCAGCTGGGTAAGACCACTTAATATTGAA
This sequence comes from Papilio elwesi, assembly GCA_029849275.1. Classification (NCBI taxonomy): domain Eukaryota; kingdom Metazoa; phylum Arthropoda; class Insecta; order Lepidoptera; family Papilionidae; genus Papilio; species Papilio elwesi. The sequence goes on along the minus strand of CM056700.1, from coordinate 6,590,557 downwards.
AGACTGACTTTTCTCACGCCCCTGATCCCCCTTGCCACCGCGAACACAACTCGCTAGGAACTATACGTGTGAGTCGGAAAACAACTCATTTTGCGTTGCCGTGTGAATCAACCAGGAGATTTCTATAAAATCGAAAGCAACAGAAATAACGCGACTGCCAACTCAATAATTTACGCTTGTTTGGCTTCACCCTTAGTCTATTGGCGCTTCTAAGAGTAGCTAGTGTTTTATGTGAGATAGAAGTAAAAGCTGGTGGCTCGTGGAGGTTGGTTTTTGAGGAATATGAAAAACGGCATGGAAGTAGGTAATAAAACAAGTAAATCGATATTCCTCGAGGTCAATATACTTACTGATTGAAAGAGTCATGAAAGAAACAGAAGAAAGAATGTGGGATGTGCAAGCTGGCTTTAGGAAAGGAATGGGTTGCATGGATCAGATCTTTTCTTTACGTATGATCATAGAAAAGTTTTTGGCTCTAAACCAAAAAGTTTTCTGCGCCTTCGTAGATCTAGAAAAGGCCTATGATAAAGTTAAAAGAGATGATCTGTGGTCAACCTTGGTTGAGTTTGGATTGAACAGTGATCTAATACAAGCGATAAAGTCTCTTTATAAAGATTCTACTGCTTGCGTTAGGATAAACGGGGCCTACTCAGACTGGTTTAGCATAAATAAAGGTGTAAGACAGGGCTGTGTAGCATCCCCGTGGCTGTTTAATCTCTTTATGGATGATTGTTTGAAATCTTTGAAAGACGAAGATTGTGGATTAAGAATGGGTGAGTTAGTTGTAAAATGTCTCTTGTACGCTGATGACCAGGTTGTGTTTGCGTCATCAGCGGAGGACTTACAACTTATGCTGAATGTAGTGAATGATTCACTAGATGGTAAAGGTATGAAGATGAATGTGGATAAGACGAAAGTAATGGTGTTTGAAAGAGAACAAAGTAAGACAGTAATTGAAATAAAGGTTAACGGAAATGTAGTGGAACAGGTGGAAGAGTTCGTGTATTTGGGGTGTATGTTTAGTAGAGATGGTAGGCATGTTAAAGATTTTGAACGACGAGTGAGTGCGGGAAATAAAATGAATGGGGCTATAGGTACAGTAGTGAGGAGTCAGAATGTGTCTATGAAGGCTCGTCTGGCAATACACAATGCTGTACTAGTCCCCACTTTAATGTATGGAAGTGAGAGCTGGGTTTGGCAGGAAAAGCATGCTAGTAGAGTTAATGCCGTTGAGATGCGATCCTTAAGAAGTATGTTAGGCGTGACTTTGAATGATAGGGTTAAAAATAGCGTTATAAGGGAAAAGTGTGGCTTAAAAGTGGATGTTGTGACTAGAATTGAGAAAGGTATGCTTCGGTGGTTCGGGCATGTTCAAAGGATGAATGAAGAGAGAATAACAAAACAAATTTATGTTGCAAAAGTGAGTGGCAGTGTTGGTAGGGGACGCCCTAGGAGAACTTATATCGATCAGATTAATGACTTACTAAAAAAGGGCGATATAAGGAGCACCCATAACCGACGAGCATGCATGCGTAGATGTATGAATGTGGAAGAAGCGAGAGAGGTGTGCCAGGATCGCGCCAAATGGAAATCCATGATCTCTGCCTACCCCTCTGGGTTACGGGCGTGAGCGGATATTTATTTATTTATTTAGTAGTAGTAGTAGTACAATAGGCCGACTGGGCGTCGGGTTCTCGTCCGGAACAAGCATTTCACTTTTATGTTATTCTACATTTGTGCTACTGATAACTGATACCACCGTCAGTCTGATTTAGATATGACTCCGTGTCTTAATCAGGACTTTACTACATTACTTGTCTTTTCATAAATCGACCTCGTGTTTATAAATAGTTTTAATAACGAGTGCATTTAAAAGCTAGTTGGTTATTGAAGTATAATGTGACCTTAATTACCTATCGTATGATAATTAAAATAAATATTGAATGTTGTATAATTTCGTTTTATCCATACTTAATATTATAGCGGAGCAGTGGTGGCTCAGCGCTTTAGGCCCCGACTTACGTACTGTAGGTCGAGGGTTCGCCTTCTTCTTCGCTTTACTTTGTGTAATTTATTTCATCCCCACTGCTCCAAAAAACGGTGAATGTTCTTACAACCATCAAATTCGAAGACATTTGACATCCACCCCACCCGCACTAGGCCAGCGTGGTGGATTACAGCCCATTCCTTTCTCGGAGAGGAGGCCTGTGTCCTTGCAGTTTGGAAACATACTAATAATCTGCCATTTATTATTATTATATGTGACGAAAAAGTATGTAAATTATTCCTTTTTCGATTTACTTTTATTACTTGAAACTACTTTTTTTTCCTTTTTGTTATTGAATATGCATCGAAGAAATAGTACTGCGATTAGGAATGGTATGCCGAATAAAATTAAGAATACATCTAGACCCAGATACTGGTAGAGAGGAACATCTGCCGCTGCAGACCTGAAGGTAAAGTTGGGATAGCGTGCGGCGAACTCTGTCCAATGTATAGCGGCGTCCATACCCGAAGTCGGCCGGTCTTTCCAAGCTTGTGACAGCAATTTAACCTTTGCTCGAAACCTGCGAATTAAATGTCCTCTATTATAACTTTAGCACGACATTGTTATTAAGATTAAATCGCTATTAACAAGAGTAAATATAGCCTAGCGTTTACGTTTTGATTATCCACATTTTAAAGTTCCTTTTTAAAGGCTTTCCATGTTTCATCAGATTAGATTAGGTCAGTTTTATTTTATTCGAAATTATTGACAGTGCTTGAGAACTGTCAATGCAAATAGGGAAATAAATGAACAAACCTAAACCGGAATCCTGATTGAGTAAACACGTAAAATCGATCTTAAATAAAATGGTATACTTTGCTTTTAAGCCAACTACTTTAATTTTTGTAGGGCTTCATACTGACGTCAGCTGATTTCTTTGTCTGATTAGGTGCTTACGCTAACCTCACCTTTAGTAAGAAACTTAAACTTATGTGAAACTTTGTTTGGGTTTAGTGATAATTAATTTAACCGACGATAGTCCAGCCTAAGCTGATCCCATTAAATACAATTGATCATTAAGATCTGACTAGCATTGGAATATAAATTATTCTCCAAGAAAATTTTCATCCCCTATTTAGGGGATTAATTAAGAAGAAATCCTTTCTTGCTGTACGCCCACGTAACATAAATCTTCGTGCAAGGTCTCTCGGGCGTAGCACTTTGCGCTGTGCGATAATATATCAGTCAGTCAGTTTCTTCTTTTATATATAAGGATAGATAAAAAAAAATGCGACTTAAAAAGAAACACTTACTCGGGTTTTAAAATCTGTTTAAATTTCTGTAAGAGTTCCTCTTTTGTAAGTTCCATAAATTCAATTTGAACACCGAGGCCGCTCTCTTCAACAGCTGCTGCATTTCCTGGCTGGTCTCCAAAAATGGGCATCGCTAACATTGGTACGCCATGATACAAGGCTTCCGAAGTACCCAAGAGCCCTTATTAAAAGATTTCCTACTATTTCTATTCTTGGGTTCCTATTCTTAGGAATTCTTATATTTATAAGAGAATTGTTGTATTTACCAGTTAAATCTATGTCTTTAGGCACGAGTATACAATCAGGACTACAATTTTTTTTTTAACACAAAAAGAAATTGACGATAGAATAGTGCCCCGAGTTGGCGCGACTTAGAAATGAAATCACATAAAACAGATAAAAACATAATTATATACTACAATTAAATTACTAGCGACCGTACTATACTAGTGACGCGCCCCGGCTTCGCCCGGGTACCACTAATTATGTTGATCCGATCGCTACCAAACATAGGATGTGCCAATCGACAATCCCTGTAAATTTCATCGAAATCGGTACAGCCGTTTCGGAGTCTATAGGTCTATGGGTAACATATGTACATACTTCGCTTTTTATATACTATTTTTTTTCATAAAAAGTATCCTCTATCATTTCTAGTACCTCCAAGAATATGTGTACAAAGTTTCATGATGATCGGCGAGTAGTTTTCGCGTGAAAGCGTAACAAACAAACTTACATTCACATTTATAATATTATTAGGGATTATACAAACCTTCTGGGTAAGTCCTGTAATAAAATAAAACAGACATAGATTACAGACTGGATTTTTTCCCGGAAAAATGTACGGTTCCCGTGGGATAAATGTTTTGTTTTTTTTGGTGGTAACTTAGTGGCGTTATTTCCAATCTTAATAAATATGTAATATTACTTATTGTCCTTGTGATCTCGGTTAGTACTTATTGACACAATATTACAAAATTATTGTTTTGTCATAGGCCTTCAATAAATACGAAAAATTTGAAGCTAATCATATATTATAGACTAGATAAAATACTCTGTCATCCTTCAATCTTATCAATGTTTTGATATGTATATTACGCAACAATGTCACGCGAAGAAACAACACAAAGCGTTAATGCGACCTACTCAAAAACCTTCTGGGTATTAACACCAATTAAATTAAAGACACGGCTGTGTATTTAGGTATATAATTGAACAATAATCCTAAAAAGGCTTAATAAAACTGCCGCAAAACTTTAATGAAAGTCTTTATTAAAATAATTACCTGATGCGACCTCGACATTTAACTAATTATATTACAAGTTTTATACGTAACAAAACAGCGTTTATTGAATTAACAGACATAAACCAGAGTTTAATGGAAATTGTAATGAAAAGTTTTGCCACATTTCTTCTGATTAATTTGCATACCAAAATATATTAAGAATGGAACTTGAAACTTCACTTTAGCCATTATTTTAGTATTATCTATTGAAGTTATTGTTTTGAAATATTCCTCGAATAAACCTTGAGTTATTCTCTTCGATTCTACTGAGAGCCGCGTATATTTTATTATATAACGCACCGATTAACGACTCGTGAAAAACCAAAGAAGCGTATCAGTAACAAAAAAATGTTTAACAATAAAAACAAACAGTGCAAGCTAAATAAAACCTTATTATATAACAATTAACACGTAGCCATGAAGGTTGCAAAAAGTGTCACGCAGTCAATGATAATGTTTACACGATAAAAACTAATGTCTTCTACGGATTTAAATTAACAAAACGTTTTTTTGTTTTAAATTAAATACAAAAGAATTGAATGATTACGAAGCACAACAGATTACAGATCCATGGCAATAAATGAAGGAAATTCAAAACCATACGAATTTACATGCAATGCAACTAAGAAATGATTTTTTTTTTCAAAAATATATAATTATCTTTATGCAAGCTGATCCCGTCTTTCTAATAATATGCGATTCGGTTATTTGGCTGAGCAAAAAAATATATAATTATCTTTATGCAAGCTGATCCCGTCTTTCTAATAATATGCGATTCGGTTATTTGGCTGAGCAAAAAAATTAGTAAAATAAAATGTGACGCTTGGTTGGCAGTTGGCATTATTAGCAGATAACAGAAAAAATATTAGATTAAAAAATTAGTTCAAGTATATGATAGTACATTGTTCATGAAAAAGGCGAATGACAGATCGCGGTCCATGGAACGTTTTTACGTTAACGAAGCCACAATAGATGATGCCAAAAAAGCAGCTGGGTAAGACCACTTAATATTGAAAGACTGACTTTTCTCACGCCCCTGATCCCCCTTGCCACCGCGAACACAACTCGCTAGGAACTATACGTGTGAGTCGGAAAACAACTCATTTTGCGTTGCCGTGTGAATCAACCAGGAGATTTCTATGAAATCGAAAGCAACAGAAATAACGCGACTGCCAACTCAATAATTTACGCTTGTTTGGCTTCACCCTTAGTCTATTGGCGCTTCTAAGAGTAGCTAGTGTTTTATGTGAGATAGAAGTAAAAGCTGGTGGCTCGTGGAGGTTGGTTTTTGAGGAATATGGAAAACGGCATGGAAGTAGGATTGGGTCTCAGTTAAAGATCAAACACTGATGCACAAGTAAATCGATATTCTTCGAGGTCAATATACTTATGGGGTCGATTTGTTCCGTCGTATGCTTCCTTTTGTCTATGATAGTCTAGTAGTAGTAGTAGTAGTACAATAGGCCGACTGGGCGTCGGGTTCTCGTCCGGAACAAGCATTTCACTTTTATGTTATTCTACATTTGTGCTACTGATAACTGATACCACCGTCAGTCTGATTTAGATATGACTCCGTGTCTTAATCAGGACTTTACTACATTACTTGTCTTTTCATAAATCGACCTCGTGTTTATAAATAGTTTTAATAACGAGTGCATTTAAAAGCTAGTTGGTTTTTGAAGTATAATGTGACCTTAATTACCTATCGTATGATAATTAAAATAAATATTGAATGTTGTATAATTTCGTTTTATCCATACTTAATATTATAGCGGAGCAGTGGTGGCTCAGCGCTTTAGGCCCCGACTTACGTACTGTAGGTCGAGGGTTCGCCTTCTTCTTCGCTTTACTTTGTGTAATTTATTTCATCCCCACTGCTCCAAAAAACGGTGAATGTTCTTACAACCATCAAATTCGAAGACATTTGACATCCACCCCACCCGCACTAGGCCAGCGTGGTGGATTACAGCCCATTCCTTTCTCGGAGAGGAGGCCTGTGTCCTTGCAGTTTGGAAACATACTAATAATCTGCCATTTATTATTATTATATGTGACGAAAAAGTATGTAAATTATTCCTTTTTCGATTTACTTTTATTACTTGAAACTACTTTTTTTTCCTTTTTGTTATTGAATATGCATCGAAGAAATAGTACTGCGATTAGGAATGGTATGCCGAATAAAATTAAGAATACATCTAGACCCAGATACTGGTAGAGAGGAACATCTGCCGCTGCAGACCTGAAGGTAAAGTTGGGATAGCGTGCGGCGAACTCTGTCCAATGTATAGCGGCGTCCATACCCGAAGTCGGCCGGTCTTTCCAAGCTTGTGACAGCAATTTAACCTTTGCTCGAAACCTGCGAATTAAATGTCCTCTATTATAACTTTAGCACGACATTGTTATTAAGATTAAATCGCTATTAACAAGAGTAAATATAGCCTAGCGTTTACGTTTTGATTATCCACATTTTAAAGTTCCTTTTTAAAGGCTTTCCATGTTTCATCAGATTAGATTAGGTCAGTTTTATTTTATTCGAAATTATTGACAGTGCTTGAGAACTGTCAATGCAAATAGGGAAATAAATGAACAAACCTAAACCGGAATCCTGATTGAGTAAACACGTAAAATCGATCTTAAATAAAATGGTAACTTTGCTTTTAAGCCAACTACTTTAATTTTTGTAGGGCTTCATACTGACGTCAGCTGATTTCTTTGTCTGATTAGGTGCTTACGCTAACCTCACCTTTAGTAAGAAACTTAAACTTATGTGAAACTTTGTTTGGGTTTAGTGATAATTAATTTAACCGACGATAGTCCAGCCTAAGCTGATCCCATTAAATACAATTGATCATTAAGATCTGACTAGCATTGGAATATAAATTATTCTCCAAGAAAATTTTCATCCCCTATTTAGGGGATTAATTTAGAAGAAATCCTTTCTTGCTGTACGCCCACGTAACATAAATCTTCGTGCAAGGTCTCTCGGGCGTAGCACTTTGCGCTGTGCGATAATATATCAGTCAGTCAGTTTCTTCTTTTATATATAAGGATAGATAAAAAAAATGCGACTTAAAAAGAAACACTTACTCGGGTTTTAAAATCTGTTTAAATTTCTGTAAGAGTTCCTCTTTTGTAAGTTCCATAAATTCAATTTGAACACCGAGGCCGCTCTCTTCAACAGCTGCTGCATTTCCTGGCTGGTCTCCAAAAATGGGCATCGCTAACATTGGTACGCCATGATACAAGGCTTCCGAAGTACCCAAGAGCCCACTGTGTGAATAAAATGCCAGTACATTCGGATGGCCTGGTGAGCAAAATAAAATTATAGTGTCATTTTAATACAATCGAATAAAACTAATTCAAAGTTAAGTTTGGGTAGCTCAGTGGCATGACAATCAGTACATTATGCGAACTTATTCGTCCTTCAATAAAGGTATGCCCACTGACTTGAATGTTAATACATTTTGTTAAATATCCAGTAGGTTAAAATACACTTTTACTATTTTAGTAAGAAGCAGACATCAGACTGTCAGAGCCGGTATCCAGTGCATACACAATTACATTCATTATAAACCATACACTACCGCAAATCCAACAAATAAATTCGATATAAAGGACAAGATACAAGCGCTCTAAAGTGCGCATATACTTTAGTCATTATTCACATAATTATATTAAATGTTTGAAAGTATTTACATACTAAGGATATCGTTTTGTGGCAGCCATTTGGAAAGGTATATATTAGGTGGGTTCCCGGGTAAAGATTCTTCTTCCCATTTCCAAATAAATCTCTGTGGCAGCTCCGACAGTGCGCTGATGATGGTCTCTATCTTCTCCCTGGGTGTCGTTGTAGCTCTGAGCATCGATCCAAAACTTATATAAATGATACCGTGTTGAGACTCCTCAATAAATTTTCGTAAATCCTGGAATTTTTGCTTTAAATTTACGTGCAATTGATACAAGTCTATAAATAGGGTTATTATTATAAAATTAAATTAAAAAAATATAGTTTTCTTGATTGTTTTATCAGGAAAGTGATTGCAATGTTTTATTTTTATATTTATATAGATATATTTATTTCTTTATTAACTCAAGCGCTAGCGTATTATAACATGTCAAAATAATTTATATTAAATTAGAATATACTCAATAAAAAACATGCAATTAAAAAGAATTCATAGTGAACTTAAGTAAAACAGCTTTCTGTTTTATTTTTGAAGTTTTAAGAATGCATTTGAAAGAGGAATTTATAAAATGTGTCCAAACGCAGAGTTTACTTTACGAAAAGTAAAAATTGTAATAATTTATAATAATGGTTAAAACAATACTTACGTTTGGTAATTTTTTTGGTTTTTCTATATGATATCCGCCGACTCCTATCACATTCTGTGGGTAGAGGTTAGTGCCGAAATGTACAAAATAACTATAAATCAGTTGAAATTTAATGTTACGACCTAGTTCTTCTAAAGGAGGTATATCGTCGAAATATTGCGCAAGTGTATTTTGATCGATTCTTTGGCCGTAAAATTTATAGGTAAGCCGTAAGAAACTATCAAATATAATTCTTTCGATTTTTTCATAAAGCGTGGGCTTGGTTCCTCCACTCAAAAACATATGCGAAACGTAAGAAGGATTGAATGGCACACCAAATCTGCTGTAATGCCAAGGCATGAGCGCATGTGAAGCGAGACCAACGACTGGGGCTTTCAAATGATGAGCCAATCCCAAAGAACAGTCACTGTTAAATTGTTCGGTCACAACCACGTCAAATTTAATATTTGTCTTCCAGATATTCTGCACATTTTTATCTGAAAGCATGACTCTGCAATTATCCGTACCCCATTGGACAATGGCAAAACTCAGCGTTAACAAGGCCCAATATGATTTATCTACTTCAAACACGTCCTCTAAAATCTTCGAACTATTTGCCAGGCTTATGTCATGATAATTTTTCAGATTATCTTTTTGGGGGAAATATGATATCACTGTCACATTGTGTCCTCTTTTAGCGAGCTCTCGTAAATACTGTTGAAACACGAAGAAATGACTTTTGCCTGGGAACGGGAACACTCCTAATATGTTTAGTGAATTCACTGGTTTTATTTCACTACAGGTGAATAGCACTAGCACTGAACACAAAGCTAAAGTGACTTTCATTTTATTTATCTTTGCGGTGCATTCATCGCGACAATTCGAGACCGTCTCACATTATTCAGTCACGCAGTCGCCTTATATTGACTCATAAAAGATAATAAAATATTTGACTATAGCAATTACTATTTAAGAATCAATGATTGCGTTAATATGTAGGTACAGTCGCGATGTTTAATTTATTATTCATGATGCTTCTTGATTTTTTTTAATTATCGTTCTTCTGGATAAAATAAACAAAACTAAAGCCTTGTTAAATTAGGAAAGTGTACATATATTAACAGTCTAATAATGTTTAATAGATCGGTCGATATAATCTGCTCTACGGTCCTGTTAAATTTATACTCCTTGCACGCAATAACAAGAGTTCTAAGTTCGGTGACTTCACAGCGCTCAAAATTGTTTACATGGGTAAACATTTTACACATGGGCTTACGCGGGGTTGTGAGAAATCAGTAGACGGGTATAAAACGCTGTAATAAATAAATCACATTTGTTTTTTTAATTTTAATCAATCTCATAAATAAATACATATTTATGAAATTGATTCAAATAAACTGAATTTGTATATATTGTTAATTGGTGCTGAAGTAATTTATTTGGCTCCGGATATGTACGATCTGAACACTGTTAGACGGCTATGAGAGAGATAAAATTTTTCGGCTCGTCTGGTAAAAGTACCGCTACTGTCTAGTTTAGCTGGCCAGCTGGGTTCCACATTACCGCAAGTTCACGACCAACAGGTATTTTGCGTTTGGATGGAACATGTATCACTCCTGTCAGCCCAGAACACCTAAGTACGGCTACCTTACAGCAAGCCAAAGTTTATTTCTGCATTTTATTCGGGGATTGAGGGAGGTGACCTTTTATTCCCTTTCCCTCCTTAACTACCTATTACATAGAGTTTAAGCGCCTCTCTTCTGGTTTTGCAAAGGTTAATTTACATCACATGAGCCCGTCTATGGTCAAATTTTATGTTTCCAAAATACAAACAAAAGCATTTCTTTAGAAAGGTATTTGATGCTCTTTGGCTGTGTCCGATAACTTATAAAACTCTGGGGAATGGAGAGCAGACTCCTCTTATTAATTCATATATCAAACTACGGCCATCAACACAGTCTTTATCTTCTTAATGAGGGGTCTATCAAAGTGAAGTCAAGACTTGGACAGTTGGGTCAAACGGTATCAGCAGTGTTTATGCACCTTTATAACTACAATTTGACATTATAAATATTGCTATTTCAAGAATAAGTGAACGGGCCAATAAACTGGTTTTAAAGAAAAAAATAACCGTTTATATAATGTTATAGTTTGTGGTCTGTGATAAAAATAAAACCCGCAAAATTCTCGTTACGGATTTTGATTGTGAGCGGTACGTAAATTGGCAGGATTTTGGCGTAGTAGGGTTATATGGCCTAGTGGCGTTTGGCGTAGTAAGTTCGCGTTTGTACATTTTTATGCAAAAACACATCACAAACATCTAACGGTGACGACTGACATGAATATTCGGTTTATGTGAGCACCGGGCACGTTATAAGTCGAATATTTGGCGGCATGTCAGCACAGCGAGCCGAGCAGATCTATGACAAGGGCCGAACAAACCTCTCTGTCACCGTTATAGCTTTTCTCTAAGGTATCAATTGGAGTTTGCAAACTTACCTTTACCTTTGGTACAATTAAATTGATTGGACAGGAAAATTCAGTCGAAGGTCCAGACTAAGAGCTAACTACGATGGTCTCGTATCAAATTTATGAAGTAAGATTGTTTCTTTAAGACAAAACAAACCAAAATGGTAGCATTGAAACTGCAAAATTTTGTTAATTTTTTTATCTCTTATCTAATAAATTTAATTAAATACTTTTGTCTTTTTTCATGCGAGCTTCTACTTTCGATATATTTTTAATACAAGTTTTGTATACAAAATATGCAAAGCAGATGATCGTCATGGGAATTATAGATAGAATAAAGAATACGTCGAGACATAGATATTGGTATAGAGGTACGTCTGCCGCTGGTGACCTGAATGTCAGATTCCGATACTTCGCTGCGAACTCTGTCCAATGTACCGCACTGTCCATAGCAGAGGCTGGACGATCGTGCCACGCGCGCGTTAATAGCTTTACATTTGCTTGAAACCTGAAAACAATGTTGTAATAATAATAAAAAAACTTTTAATTACATCGAAAGATGTTGTGGCGGATCCAGCATTTGAGTTGAGTTGATGAGGTCCTTGAGTCCACCTGAGGATAGGATTATTGCAGCGTAAAAAGTAAAACTTCTCCTCCTTGGTTCCCTTCTGGATACGCCGGCGGAAATAAGTGCATATTATTAAATGTTGAAGGAGGTAAGAAAGTAAAAAGGTTTACAATTTAGGCGTATACATATACATCACATAGACATTCCTGACTTTCACTAAGAAATATATAAGGCAGCCCAAAGATGAAAGACAATATAATTTATGCTTCCGGGTAGTATTATTTATGTAGTAATAGTAGTGCCGTCAAGTTATATTTTCGTCAAGGCCTTTTCATTTATATTTCATCGAAAATTTGGATTATTTTACCAATTTTAAAATATAAATAAAATGCAGGGCATTTAAATTAATCAAATTGGTAAAATATAAAATGTATGTCAAAAAGAATCATACTTAGGATCTAAAACTGTTTTAAGTTTGTTCAGTAGATTATCTTTCGTGAGATCTTCAAATTTTATAGTAACTCCAAAACCACTTTCTTCTATGGCAGCAGCATTGCTAAATTGGTCTCCATAGATCGGCATGCCTACTACGGGCACGCCATGGTATAGGGCCTCAGTTGTTCCGAGCATTCCACAGTGGGAATAAAATGCAACAATATTTGGATGTGCTATATGTAAGAAAAAAAAAATTAAATTACACAATTATATAGGATTAAATTATTCGATATGAAGCGTGGATGGGCCACCCACAAGATCACCGACGATATCGTTAAGGTTGAGTAGTTCCTCAACCCTTATCTTTGAGGCGATTTTTGAGAGCGATCTTACGTGCAACAAAACCTGCTGTTCGCTGATAGAAAATTAATGTATTAGATGTTATTTTAACAGTTCATTTTTTTAATAATGTGTAAACTAGCGCTTGACTTGCTGTCCCTCCTAATGTTCAGTGGTGATGGGGTCTAAAGATGGTACGTACTAGTTTAGAAACAACCTATTCACTGTTCTCTTGAAGGTACCCACGTCGTAATCCAATTATTCCAACCCTTTTGCCGTTCGCAAGACGACTGAAGATTCGAATCGCTTCGTTCGAATGCGCTGTATCTCTACTATGAAAGGGTGGAGACCTGTCGTATGTCTAAACGTACGATGGTAGAATAGGTCGTTGTATGAATTACACAGAATAAAGTAAAAATGGATACCTAAACATTTTACCAGTCGGTCATGACACCCAGAACGCTCAAAGACTTGGAGTGCGGGTCATGTATGAAAAAAGGGTACGCCCCCGATCAAATCGACTTATGTCTTATGAAAACTCGAAAGTGGATGCTTATATGTCTCGCTGTGTCAGTATAACATAAGAGTATCATGTAGCATGAAGGTTAGCACTGAAAATCAGCGCTGTGTTGGGGGCTTGACTTCCAGCCCAGCACAATGCTGAGCTGCTAACCTTATTTACCGAATACTAGACTATTTATAATTATGTTATTAGAATAATTTTTTTTTCGGTAAATAAATATATTTTCTTTCTTTCTTTCTTTCTTTCTTTCTTTCTTATATGGTGGAATCTATTGAGAAAGAAACCACCGGCAGTAGTCTTAAACAGTCTAATAATGTGTCCATGGCGATAAGCTCACCTATATCGCAATTGTGTTTTAAATTTAAAATATAATAATTTTAAAATAAAGAAATCTTGTTTTTTTTGTGCTCAATTTTAAATTTTCGTATCACCTAATAAATCATTCTGTGGCAGCCATTTAGACACAAATACATTTTCAGGTTTTCCTGGAAGCGATTTTGCTTCCCATTTCCACACTACTCTTTGTGGTAGTTCGGCGACTGAGTCCAAAATCGCTTGCAGTTTCTCTTTAGCCATAGAAGCAGTTCTCAGCATCGAACCGAAACTTATATAGATGACGCCGTGTTCCGATTCTTCTATAAACTTAAGAAGTTCCTGTAAAACAAACTTAGATCAGTGAATACATTGTACTCATCGATAGCTTATATCCATGTATTTAGTGTGTTTTAATGGACAAATAAAGTAATCAAGGTTTTTTGACTGTATATTAAATTTTATTGATCAGCCCAACTATAAACATCTGCAACCGTCTACCGTCTGTCCGTCATCCATCAAGGATTTCTTCTCCCTGATTTTTGGCAAGATCCTGGTACACCTCTCTCGCTTCTTCTACATCCATACATCTACGCACACATTCTCGTCGGTTACGGGTATTCTATATATCACCTTTCTTATGTATGTCACAAATGTGATTGATATAAGTGATAAGATATAATCTTTAGAGAAAGGTATATACGTGACGTGACCACCTATCGAACTACCAAATATTTTTATTAAACGCCTCTGTACCTAATGTAACTGTCGTATTAAAAAATATTTGAACGAATAACTAATATGTGTTTTACGCAATGGACCCAAAATTTAATCAAGATTTCGGGATGGGTTAGTTAATACTTCCCAGTCAAGTCGTCCTTTCATGCATGCAACAGCTGATATCACCTGGCCTCACCACAACAGGGGTATGGCTAGGCGGTCTCAACAGAGTTTGAGCTCTCATTTTTGTACTTATGTAAATGCTCACTTTCTATCACGTCCGGATTCGATAATAATTCTTAAAATGGTACACACATCATTACTAGAAATTATTATATTTTTTAAAAATAATGATAAGTGAAATAATAAAATAAAATTTTATAATTTAATCACTAGATAAAAATTTGCTATGCTATACTTACGTCACGCAGCGGTTGTGGTTTGGGGACGTGATAACCGCCAACTTCAATTACATTGGCAGGTAAAATATTTGACCCAGTTAACATCATGTTATTATAAAGTAACAGAAATTTAATACCACGACCTAACTCTTCTAAGGGTGGCATTTCATCGTCATATTTAGACAGTATTTCATGTTCATATCTATGCGTAATATATCGGTAAGTATATTTAAAGTAAATGTGTGTTAGCGTGCGTTCTAATCGTTGCATTAGTGTCGATTTAGTGCCTCCTGGTAGGAATAAAAATGGCATGTATGATGGATTGTAAGAAATTCCAAAACGATCGTAATGGAACGGCATTAAAAGATGAGATGTCAGACCGACAACTGGTGCGTCCAGTATATATGCAAGTCCTAAAGCGCAGTCACCATTAAATTGTTCCACAACCGCTACGTCGAATTTAATTCCTGTTTTCCATAAATCTTGAACTTCTTCATCTTCCATCATTACATAACAATTGTCGATCGCAATGTGCGCCAATCCGAAGTTAGCCAAAACGTTGGTTATAATGGAATATTTTTTGAATGGTACAATATTTTCAAATGTCATAGCTTTTCCGGCCAAACTGATGTCATGATAATTTTTTAACGGTTTTTTCTGCGGAAAGTATGAAAGGACAGTCATATTATGCCCCCTGCTTGCTAATTCCTTTAAGTACGGCTCGAAAACGTAGAAATGGCTTTTTCCTTGATAAGGGAACACTCCTAATATGTTTAATGCACAAACTTCATGAGTTCCATTATACACTAATAATAAAACGAAACTGCACAACACGGACCCTAGCATATTATACAATACACGATTTGATCTTATGTAAGTGCTCACCGTTATAACTATAACTAAGAAATCAATTATTATCAAAATATTAAAGAACTGATTGTTATCTTAGATAGGTACAGACAGCGTAAATGGTAGGCATAATTTGAAGATAAGACGTTAAGCAAATTGGTAAATGTTTAAATATATTTTTTTACAAGTAACTGGGTCAATCCATATTGAGTGAGCATTGCTATGGAGCCAGATTCGAAAGTAGCAGTCATAGCTTAGTTGGCATACATTGAGAGTTTGGAATATTTAGATTTAGAACCCCCATTGTACACAAGTGACGGAAACAGTTTAAATGAATAGCGATATCATTGACGAAAGATAAGAAGACTCGGACGTTAAAACTTAACACAACATCCAGCACGAAATCTAAGCATTTATTAAAAGCGCGTCCAATTTCACGTAAACACGACATTTTTGAGATTGGTGATTTACATTTATCATATTACAATAAAATGGTCATAATAAACACAACTACACTCTCACAGAAACAAGTTTTAATTTTGACCATTGGTCTAATCGACGAAGACAGTTTTAATTTACCGAACTCCCTTGACGCGAGCTAAGCTATTTTGGCTTTTCACGTCTCACAAATTTGTATCATCAAACTATATTATTTGTTATAGTAATTTTGTGTAGAGCACAGAAACAGATCTTAAGATATGCCGTATCATAGAGGTGTAGCTTGTCGATCCTATAATTCAAACTGTATTCAAGCTAAGTAATTCAAATGTGCTGGAAGGACTGAAGGTCTGTGTCAAAGTAAACGGCGAAGTTGTAAACAACCAGAAATACGCCGGCCACACCGTACCGTTCAGACCTGGACATTATTAGACAGAATCCATTAGTGCAATTTAATGCGGGGCTTAATATGAATGTCTCAAAGACGAAATTCCTGGTTGTATTGAATAACTACCTGAACCCCAGAGTCATTGTGGCATGATTCGATTTAGAGCGTGTACGTGTGAAGTATCTCGGTGCTTGGGTTAATGGAGAACGGGATAGCGAATAGGAAATTCGAACCCGGATTGGATAGGCCCAAGCCACCTCGAAGAGACCATATCCATAAGAGTTGGAGTAACAATACTCCAGTTATGTCAAGCCTGTGGTATTGTACGGTAGTGAAGCCTGTGGTATTGTACGGTAGTGAAGCCTGTGGTATTGTACGGTAGTGAAGCCTGTGGTATTGTACGGTAGTGAAGCCTGTGGTATTGTACGGTAGTGAAGCCTGTGGTATTTATTGTACGGTAGTGAAGCCTGGACTCTGAAAGCCAATATGCGTAAGTTTCTTGAAGCTTGTGGTGTTGTCGTGGAGTTTATACATTAGCTGGACACAGGTTTCCATTGTGCGGGTACTCCAGCGCGTCGGCTAGCCGTAAATTGTTGCAGACCATCAAAAAGAAGAAAATGCTTACTTAGGTCTCGTGTTGCGACTCGAGAAATATGAGCTTCTCCAACTCATAATAGTGGGCAAAATCGCCCAAGAAAGTGACGCGCTAGTCGATATCCCATTTTTATTTGCGAAAAAAATTGAACCACGGTTTAACTTAACTTAGCGTAACTGGTCCTTGAATAGTTTTGGTTGACTTAAATCAATTTGTAATAAGCATGCATTTTCGTTATAATATCTATAGTACCGTAACAATCGCAGACTTTTGTAATAAGAAAGATATAGAGTTTAAGCACTTTTTTAATCCTCAACATCAATACAATGCATCAATAACCATATATCCATGTTAACATTTATGTTCACATAAGTCTATTTAAATTACTGTTCCATATTCCTCACACTTACACACATTATCAATACATTTAAGATTCTTAATCAAATTTCACTCTTCTTTCTTTCTTTCTCTCTTCAACGATTGTGTTGTGAGACGCTGCATCATTCTGACTGCAGCAAAAACAACAAACACTAAGTATTTTATATACCACATATGCTAGTATATATAACACTATAGCTACAAATGCTAGTACATCCAACTGTAGTTGTTGGTATAATGGTAATTGGGCAGAAGTCGCTTGCAAGTTTGGTGCACCGTTGTATCTGGCCACATATTCCGTCCAATATATAGCAGTCTCCAACGGCGACATGGGACGGTCGTGCCATATCTTTGACACAAGCTTCGCACGCTGTTGACATCTGGAAAATATGATAAACAATAAATGCCATTAAATAACTGTCCACCTTCAGTAGAAAAGTTTATTGTGAGCTAAAGATATTCTATTGACGGGGAAGTTCCACGATCTAACAATACACGGGCGAGAAATAGAATTCTTGATCCCCTTACTATCCTAACCTTTTATCCTAAAAAAGGCTAGTTTATGGACGGGGTAGCATCACAATCTAATAGAATACTTTGGGAACTGGAATTATTCATCGCCTTCCTATCCCTCCTCCTTTATTTTTCCATATGTACTTCCCCTTTTTTCTAAAATAGGTTAGCTTCCGTCCTTTTACGATAAGACCGGGAGTTGATAGGTAGCGATGATCACTTACCATGGGTAGCACTACCCATAAATATCCACAACTAGAGGAATTGCAGATTAACAGTCAGACAGCTTTTGATATGCTATTGATATCAGTAAAGGGTAGTTAAAGAAAATAATAGGGAGGAGTACTGCGGTGCGCCACGTTTCCACTTCCCATTCAAAATATGTTCCTCGAGGTAACCTCAAAGTTTAGGTTTTAGTAATTTGTTTCAGCTCAGAACACTTCAATGAATCTGCTTAGCGTGTTCTCTCACAAGAAATTATAATAATAACAGACAACAAGGGCTTACTTTGAATCTAAAGCTTCGTTTATAGCATCCAAGAGAAAAGGTTTTTTCAAATCGTTGTACGCCACGATAGTGGCAACACCGGCGTCCACCATAGCAGCGGCGTTGCCGTATTGATCTCCGAATAGAGGAATAGCCACTACCGGTATCCCTGAGTCAATGGCCTCGATCGTGCTTAGAATACCGGCGTGAGAGACAAACACTTTCACGTTGTCATGCTCTGTAAAGTGAACAAAAAACATTACATAAAAATGTAATTCTAGATACATGCTCGCTGAGTGTTAAATACATATACCAGTAAAATATTTAGAATACGTATTTTAAATTATTCACTGGTTTATATTTATTAGTTAATGAAAAAATATAAATTCATAAGAAAAATGGTCCGGTCACAGCATACACAGCCAGTCATAAGGCCGGCCGACTGAGACGAAGATTCAAAGCAGCTGGGAAAACGTGACAATAGTGCAAAAATAGTTAGACAATAAATTAATAATACACAAAATAAACTCTAGTATCTTAACTAAAAAAAAACAAATTTGCATACGGAAGTCCAAGCGGGGATTTCTGTATATCCTCGAGTGCGTCAGATCTTAATATTAGTAGGTAGCCTATCTTGGACCCAGTTAAGAATGTTAACCACAAATTAGTCATCCATGTAGAGTCACGCGCATTAAATATGTAAAAAAAAATTAATCATCGTATATGCGGGTCAGATTACAAAATAAGATAGGGAGGGTATTATTTGCATGTTAATAAGTGTGCATTTCAATAATAGGACGATATGAGGGCGATACAAAGGAGTGCAGGAATCACAAACTTGTTATACAAAATAATCAAGAAATCTTGAAGTGCGAAAATTTTAGAAATCGAAAAAAAAACAGGTCAAGAATAACGAGATAAGATAATATGACGATTTAAACAAGCCGAAGTGACAAAAATCGTTAACAAGGACGCTTTCTTCACCGCTTAAAGTAAAAATATCATAACCTGGTAAAAACAAATGGAAACTTCAAATTCTAATAGGTACAGGTTTGACATAGTTGGCTCCCGTTCTATAATCATACACTAATAATGTACCCTAAAAAATTACTTTGGAATAAACATTAGAATCCAAAACATTGAAACTCATTTTTTCAAATCCACTTCGCGTGTTTTTGAAATTCAGAAAGTGGCGTACTAGTTTTTTCTCGGGATTGGTTTTAAGAAAGATAGATAAACTATTGAGATGATGATTAATAACTTACTTACCTTACGTTATTGGTGGTGGTGAAAGGCGGGCAACAATCATTTATACGCGGGGACCAGCAGAGTAAAATAATCTAATAAACTTACTGAGTATTTCATACTGTGGCAGCCACCTCATTGTCATGATGTTTCTAGGCAAGTTTTCTATAACTTCTCCGTCCCACTTCCAGAGGATTCTCAATGGTAACTTGCTGAAGGTCGATAGAAGTTCGTCCAACTTTTCTCTGGGCAATGTAGAGTCCTTGACTGTGGAACCTAAGTTCATGTATATCACCCCGTACTCCGCTTCATTTATAAATCTCTCGATTTCCTGCAAAATCAGAAAATTAATAACTAAATTCTAACCATCGTGTTTTTTCTGTCGTCTATTTTTCGCCGTCGGCTCGAGAATTACAACTTCAGTACGTATACTTTAACCATTAGAATAACCATCAGAAATCGTGAGCTGCGATTCTATTCGAATAAATATTTATTTATTTAAATTTGCAAGTTTCGATTTATTACGATCTGATATGCGCAGACAACAAGCTGGTTGTAATTATTCTTATCTACAGGTTGCTATTACCAGCCGGCTTGTACGTATTTTTAAGTAAAAATAATTTGCGTAATATTGATGCTACGCATATGTCAGTGATAAGCGAAGCTGCTGTCATTTAAGACATATAAATAGGCTTGCACCCTCCTTGAAATTCAACTTACAGCCACTGTAGATAGAGTGAGTCGACAGTTACTGATTGAATTATTGGCTTTCTTTCTTTGGCTCTCTAGAGCACCTTCAAGTCGAAATATAAAATTGCTCCTAGTGCAATGCCTCAAACATCTGATTTGATGTTGCACCTCCTTAGAACTTAACAGGCAATTGTAAACTCTTTTAAGGCATAGGTCAGCAGCATTTATATGGCAGTATTTAAAACAGGTAATCTAAATTCAAAACGAAGAATCTGATTGTTTGAAGCTGTTTGTTTCACTTCTGTGAGCTTATCGGGATCTAATTAGATCGATGAAACGGGAATAGCAATCATTGACATTATCCACCCCATATTTGTCACTAAGATGTGAGGGCTTATTATTCGTAATAACAAAATCATTTGTTATGCTCTCTCCATCTTTTTAACTTTATTGATGTGATGTTAAACGTACAAATAAATATGTTTACTGGTATTCAACGTCCTTGGCATTCTGTCTCGATGCGCGCGCTCAAAATCAATATTGAGCTACTTTTGATTATGACTCAATGTATGACATCCTTACTAACTAAATCTTAAGCTATATAACATGTATTTATCACCAAATAAAACATACGGCTTGCTATTATTTACTCATATTATAACTTTGTTTTCGTCCTTGTTGTTAGTGCAAATGAACATTTATTATTATGTGTACTGAACTTTGGACTATACGGTTGTGTTTTGTTTGAAATTTTCCCAAGAACAAATCGTGACACGTTAACATGAAACATATAAAACACCATATCACATTGTCTATGTCACAGACACGAAACAACGTTTTTAAGCAAGAATCGTCTATACGATTACAAAAATGTCTTTGTTAGCATTTTAGAAAACAGCTACCACTTCATAATATCAGATATTGGTATACTATTGGATTTCAAACAACTTCAATTAAAATTTCGCAATAAAAACAAAATCAACTTACCGTTGGAATTACTTTTGGTGATCTAATATGTATACCACCGATATCAATAACGTTATCAGGCCTAGGGAAACCTCCGTACACTGACTGATGCGTGTTTACAAACATTAAGCTAGCGTTCGACGCGAAACTCTCCAGCGAGGGCAGGTCATCGCCTAGGAACTTGTAAAGGTACACATGATCCGTTACTTGAGAACCAATGTAATACACCCAATTAGCTATATGATACAGTATAAAACTCCGCAATCTGTCAAAAAACCATGGATTATTTCCATAGGGCAGTAAGGACTGCGTTATGAAGGCTGAATTGAAGTTGATTCCCAGTCTGTTGTATTGCCAAGGATGGATCGATTGAGGGTTAAATGAAATGTAAGGAGCACTTAGATTTGCCGCCAAAGCGATTCCACAATCACTGTTGTAAGACTCCACAAGTATAACGTCAAAACGCGGACGAGTTCTCAACATATGTAGAACTTGATGATTGTTCATCAAAACTTTACAGTCATCGTTTCCCGATTTTGTCGACACTAGAGTTTCAAAAGGCACTCGCGAAATTTCACTCGGTATCACAGACTCGAAAGACAATCCTTTGAGGATTTGTGCATCGCTGAGTAGTACATGGTGATAAGAAGGCGGCGCATCTGCTACTTGGAAATGACTGATCACGGTCACATCGTGATTTCTGTTCGCCAGCTCTTTGAGCAGACTGCGGTACGTAAGATGATTGTTCCGATCCAATGACGGGAATATGCCCAATATTCTATAGCCACTCGCTAATATCGGCGCAATGATGTAAAAAGCGAGGGCCGTGTACTTCGTCATATTAACGGAGCGTTCATACGGTCGTTTTGTGATGCTCCCGCGTGGGTACTGCCCAATGCCGGGTCGAGTATCTAATAATAGTGATTTAGATGCTATGAAGTAATGTTGACGCTGACGTTATCGTTTCGTAAGAATTAAAAATATTCAATGAGCGAGCACGTGACGTTACAGCACATAGTAACCGTGCGCCGCACACGGCCGTGCGGTGTAAACTGAAAACGACGCGACACGCGACGCCTCACTACTACCACTACACACAACGCAGTCCACCAGCACCACGGCCACGATTGCCGATGAATATTAATTTTCTAGGTGTTGATTTTTTTACACACAATCTACTTATTTAATTAATTTTGGTATATTTAGTTCCTGTGGTTTTTAATTCAAATAAGGTGCATATTCCAGATCAGAACTTTTTAATCAAAGCGTGGGTGAACGAAATGCCAAATTATATGTATGTATCATATTACAATACACACATTACAATTCACATTACAATACAATATTTCACTCTACCTACATAACATTCGAATCGGTATCCCGAACTACCAAACTACGTTACAGTTCAAATTGGGAGTCGGGCTAATAGTGTGGAAATTGACTAAAAACTCTAAAAGAAAGTTGCCCGCTGTCAGTAAAAACCGTTCCGTCGATAGGAATTAAATATTGATTTCGTTCAAGTCAGGGTGACTTCATTCTTTTTATCGTTCCAGAGTACTATCACAATTGTTGTGTGTATAAAATTGTATGTATAATTAGCTTGAGTAAAGTCCATTTTATTGAACAGATGCAATACATTGCAGCACGCTCTTTCCACGGTTCATTTTACAAACATCATTATTTTATGCAGTTTTGTCTCCTGTGTCTAAAACTATTTATAAATAATATAAAGTAAAATAATGAAGTATTAGTCCTAATGAGGTGGTGAAACGGCAAGACTGTTTGTCTATATTGTTGTCTGAGTCTATTTTTAATTAATTTATGTCACGTTACGTACAATACTATTTAATCATAGACTAGCTTTCCGTGCACGGCGTCGCCCGGATTAATTTTAAGATTGCACACAATGATAAAAAATACAGTTACTTATTCTTCTGCATTTTGTTATGGAAAAAGAAGTATTACAAGCCGGTTTTCCTAGAGTTTCCGGGTATATCCGTAACACAAACAAATAAAACTTTCATCTTCATAGTGCTAATGCTTAAATAATTAGGCAGCGCCATTCGGAATTTAATCCGGGATGTATTCAATTACTCGTATGAACTTGAATAAGTTGTATTCATTTGTTTGAAAGGCATGAATCGATATTTTCGGGTCGTGTCTGGCAGTTGTTTCACTCTCTGTCAAGTTAAGGGAGAGGGGAAATTCCTTCGCGTACCCGTCCTTGCGGACATAAGAGACGACATACTAAAACGACAAAACCCCCACAATGGTCACTATTGAATTTACGACGGGTAATGATGTTCAGTTATAACTATTATATGTTATAAAGGTAATATCATTTCGCTATTTGTTAGCCTGCAATAGGTAGTACATTCACCCAGGTACCTTTGCAGATTTTTGATGCTACTTGGAAGTACGCTTACAGTCACATTGTGCTGTACGTTGATCACTACACGATAATCGAAACTCTGCCATACATGTATTTGATATTATGTTAATAGTTGAATGGCCGAAAAAATAGAAAACGTAAGAGATATTATTTTTATACTAATAAACTAATATAATATAAACAAGAAAAAAATAATAATGGGTAATTAAAAATGATGGTGTGAAATTACAAAAAATATTTTACTGTTAGAATAATGTAGCTTTTTGTTATTTGAATATTGAATTAACCGGAACACGAACAGCTTTATAAAAATAAGTCAGTTATTTTTGTCGATGATCTGTATTTATTTAAGATACCGATGACGTCAAAACCCAAGGTTCGGATGCCGTAATGGAAAAATCTCTGACATCACTCACATAAAAACGAGAACTAGGTTCATTAACACTGACATATAAATACTTTTTTTAACATATGATCAACGATAATTTCGATTGTTCGCTTCGAAATATTAGTACGATTGGAACCCTGAAAATTTCTACGCGTCCCGTCCGCACAGAGCCTAAATTATTTTTCTAAAAATAACACTATTAAGAAGCCTTTACTTCATAGTAATGATCGTGCTATGAACAAATCGTACCGAATAGATCCTATCACGGACGTAGACTACTATGCATATCTATGTAGAACGTATTAAAATATTCTCGCCCACGATTGCTCACGCTCCATGCATGACACGCGATGGCTTAGGACGCAGATGGTACGATGGAAACACCATATTGTGACGGTATATGCTTGAAGTATTAAATAACCTTAGGTGCAACCATCATCATTATCTCGCAGCCCTTTTCCCATTTATGTACGGGTCGGCGCAAAAGGGTTTTGACTTTTTTTTGATTGTAGATCAATGTGAGAGCCATCCGATATGTTTAGTGTTTTTTCTTAGGTCAACTAGTACCAGCATATCCCTCTACATTCATATTTAAAAGCTCTTCTTACATCGTCACACGTCACATACCATTCGTCCCTCCTGATAACGTGCCCATATCATACTAAGCTTGGGTTCAATTATCTTTGAAGTTTTATATCATAAAACTACTACCAGCACAGTGGTAGGGTTAGTACTAAGTAGCAGACAGGCACCTCGACCTCGCTATATGCATGTAGTATACTACTGGCGTGTAGTAGATGTAGATATTTCTTTTTCTCTTCTGATGAGTCGAATCCCGCAGGTCTCGTCCCTTCGAAAGACGGGATCTTACCTATTATCTACTCCTTTCCTTCCTATACAACGTATATAACGGATTAGACTTGAGTTAGTCGCTTTCACCAGTTATTCTTATATTTTACAAATTTCTAGAGGATCCAGCAGCCGTCTTGTATGAGCGGTGTCTTGTCTACTATAAGCGGGTTCAGTTTTCGATTTTTTTTCATAAGATTAAAATAAATCCTTTAGAAACCCGATGGCAGTGCCACCAGTTAACTAGATCAAATTATTTTATTATTTTTATTAACCAGGCTTAGTTAAAAATAAAAACATGTTGAACTGACAATAATCAAATTAAAAGATTGAATGCTTTAGTCGTGCAAGGTTGGTATCGTATTTAAATATGATACTGATAGCTTTGTTTTATAGTTAATTCACCTCAATCAATTAACGACGACTATAGTAGAGGATACATAATTAAATAAAATGTAAATTACATTTTGTAATACGTCAACTGTCGCACTTTGTCCTCCAACATCGAATTACATAAAGGGGCTAATGTATGCGGGGTTTGAGTTCCACAGACTGGAAACAATTTGTAGCGGCGCGCATCCGAGCGTGCTAGCATTAAACAATGCTGTATGCCAAGGAGTTCGCCGGATACCTGACTTTGGTAATTCTAATTAGTAGGTGTACTTATTGTATCATTTTAATTTATTCAGCGAAGTAATGTAAAACAAATTATAAGGCTCTTTCCAGAAGCTTCTATGCTAGGAAAAACGATAATTCTAAATTATGGTTTAGAATTTTATTAATTACTATAACCATACTAGGAATTAGTTATACTTATCATATAGGATGTTTTCCCGAAACCTAGACCGTCATCTAGTGGAATGCCTCTTTACGCCGGGGAGCCAGGTTTCTAGAATCTTTTAACCACATAACCATCCGTCCTGCGAGCAATGCGCGCAGCCTATTGCTGCTACTTAACTTTAAGAATTCTGTTACCTTGGTTCTCTCACATTATTTCTGATGTCGGCAGTCTTCTGGTCAACAAGGGCGATCTTTATAAATCTGGTACAAACAGTGATCGACATATGATGGCCGATAATAAGGAGGACGTTGTGTGTGCTGTTATCACACCTGTCTTCTGTGAGGTCGTGGTATTTCACCGGTCAGCCGTCCCATTCGTGCGACAGATGATGATATTGCTCTAATAATAATCTAGATAAAAAATCTAATAATCTAGATAATAATAATTTTAATAATAGTAATATAATAATGTAATTTTTGCAACATTTTATTAAGAGGGCGAACTATATTGGTGATTTATAACAATTTCTACACCTATAAAATGTAATCCGAGAACTATTTAAGCTTTATCCCAACACAAAAGCAAATAGCATAATTTTTTAGGTCTGATGAACATGTTTTTGTGCCGTATGCATTGACCACCGCATCTTTCTCTTGCAAGAAAGTAAGACGCATATATCGTGCTTCTTAGTTGCAACTTACAGTTGTGAGTAGAGTGTATAAAATCGCGTTGAACTTTATTCCTACGTGCAAAGGTACAAAGTTGTAGGAGCGTATAATAATTTATACTGTGCGCGACTGTACCTACGCGTGTCAGTCGGCAAAAACAGTTATATCCGCGGTCATTGCCCATCACGGTTAAAGTGAAAGGGCGTTGTAAAAATCAATACAGATAAATAACAATTAAGTGTATGTATGTAATATCAAAGTAAAATTTTCGGTACTCAATACACATTATGTCTATACGGTACTTATAACAAAAATACAATTCTTAAAAATTTTGTGTGCCTCTCTGTTTGGCGGTCCGTCTGTCTCTCTGTTCGGTTATTCCGGGTAATCTCCGAAACGACTGAACCGATTTAGATGGGACTTTTACTGGAGGATAGGCGATATTGTAAGGATTTAACTTAAGCAAAATAATTAGGGTTCCGCGGAAAAAGTTAAAAAAGTGTGAAAAAAAATACCCGTTGCCGTAACGAAAGCGCCGTCCGCTACCTGCAATGTCACAAAGGTTGCCTAAGCAGAAACAATATAAACATTTTGCTTGCGTATTTTATTGAAATGTAAACTTCTTTAGCGGTGTTAGACGATATTTGTTAGGGAAAATCTTATAGGTTCGCGAGATCGCCATGCGCAACATGCGTCAACGATAGCGTCAGCAACATGCTAATTGAATTGAAAACATCCTGAACCGCGTTTGACGATTTTTGGTAGGGTCGGTGGTGCTGCTGCGGGTTGATGGTAGTGATGGTGGCGGTGCCAGTATCGGTTTCTGAGTCAGTGTCGTTGTTCTTGAATAAAAATGTGCATTCTAAATATTTATTACAAAATATAAGCCGTGTGTTACAATATAACATAATAAATATTATAACAGTCAAAATTAGTTGGAAATTCTTAATACTTATTGTTTTTGGTGCCGCAACTTACGAGGTAGTAAATAGCCGTGTTGTTATTGTTAACTGTCTTGAACACGTGCGTTATTACTTTACCATTTTTTCTTTTCTTTAAATTGAATAGCAATAACACCGGGTGAAATGTAGCTTCACACAGATAAATAAAATTAAGTAACATCAAAATATAATTTTGATACTGTTGTTTTATGCTTTCTTACGTACGGTAAAAGCAATGTAAAAATATAAATTATAAACTTTTATTCTGCTAAGTGATTTATATGTTTTATATGATTCCTGGCGGAAGGAGTCGCGGGCAAGCTAGTACGGTTTGTAAGGGACGGTGCCGAAATACGGGGAGCTCAAGAAGGCTAATCGTGGTAAGAATCCCGTCTCTTACAAGCCTTATATTAGTAAAACCATGAAAGTTTATTTATAAAGCCAATATTAAAACAAATCACGCTATAACTTAACGTTACGCTGATTCTTAACAAATTACTTGCAAATAACATTTGACGCAAATAAAATGTTTATTTTTAGTACTATTTAAAAAAATCAATTCGTATTGTCCGTTCTTGCAAATCAATATTTATTTCATTTAAAGTATGGTTTTGTCTTTCGATTAACTCTATGTCAATCTATACATAAAACTCATAGAGATTCGTAGAGGTTATTTTATTTTTATTTATTTTATTTATTTCAACTATACAATATTATACCAATAATAGGTCAAGCGTTGGTGCCTGTCAAGTATCAACTGTGTGACAGCACCGGCGCCTTTCCTTAACAATGTACTGAGCTATTTTCACATAAATTTGGATAGTGCGGTTCTAGGTGTTGACTGTTTCTTTTGTGTGTATATGTGTGTGACTATGTGTACGCGTATTTGCATGTATGTATGTCACAATATTATCTATCAGGCCATAGTAAATTTTTTGTTTCATCATAACTTAATTTCAGTAAAAAATTCTTAACAGTATATTTACACTTCATGGACGAAAGTGGGTAGATATTGACAGTCTTGTTTATGGTGTTATAAAGACGAGAACCCAAAACAAAAAAAGTGGTGATCAGCTAGTGCAGCTCTAAATTTTTGAGAAATGCAGACAATGTCATTTCGACGTTTACCACCGACAATGTCGTGTGGTACATAAGAATCATTGTATCGTGCGCCGAGTATTAAGATATTAGTATTTAAATATACGATGTAAAACTAAATAATAATTATATTGCCCAAAATTGTTTAAATAGTATTACTAATATAAAAGTTATTATATTTTTAAAACATATTTATAACAAATACTTCAGTTTTATTTTGCGCTCTGTAAAAAGAACACAAAATAAATCGATATTTAATAGGAAAGGCGGTGTTACAATAAATTATATTTGCATTGAAATTTTCTGTGCGCTAAGAAATGAGTGAGTGTTATAAAAGAATGTTGTGAACATCGGCGCCCCGACGCCGCTTCATTATATTTTCATTTGTAAGAGGCATTAGAGCCCCAGTCCCGGGCCGCGTCATAAAAATGTAATTACTAGCGGAAACTTCGTGACCCACTCAGATATAGATTTACCCTTTGAAGAGCGATTTGATAGAGATGAAGAGGCGTGAGATCCATCATTGTACACACTTCCTCAATTATTACAAGTGATGGTCTTGAATTACGTGGCTGTGCGCGGATCTACATTGAGCATGCTTAATCAAAAATGTACAGTATGTGGCAATCACTTGGTGGTGTTCACCCTTCTTCAAGAGAATGCCACCTATAGGCATCTGCAACAATCTAACGAGTTGCAGATGCGTTGCCTACCTTTGACGGTTAGGGGTTTTATCCCCAAAAGAAAAATTGATGATTCTTTTTCCTATTTATACCCCTCCCCTTCCTGGTCAAATCGGACCCCATGCTCATCCTTACCTTATTAGAAATGGATGGGAAGGGGAAGACGAGTAGAATTAGACATCCGACACCTATCAGTCAAAAAGCAGAATACTTTTAATTCACGCCTGTTTTCTGTGAGGTCGTGGTATTCCGAACGATCCGGCCCATTCGTGCAATAGATGTTATTGTTGCTGGCTCTACCACTGTCATAGAGACGCTTCTAGAACTCCGTTAGTATTAAGATAATTATAATCACCAATCGTCTCTGAGACGGTATTTAATACAAAGCAAATAACTTCCACTGAATTTGTAATCAGAAAACTAAATAAGCAAGTTGAACATGAAGTTTAATGTATGCAATTTGTTGCGAACGTGGAGGAATTATTGGATTCTAAAAATATTTTACATATATGTAACACGACTCAAATATGTAGTTCTCCTCGACTTATCAGTCGAAAAATAGTAGATAACATACTGGCGGGGATTAAAATTAAATTATCTTATTTTTATAGGATTAAAAATATATCTTAAAAATTAATAATTGATAATATTGAAAGCGTTATCTATAAGAAAAGTTCTAATGATTCTTCCTTATATCTATCAAAAATTAGATATATAAAAACCAAATATTAGATATATACATATATCTAATATTAGTTTTTTTGTATTTATTGTTTTAGTAACTTTTGCGTAATCTTGACTGAATCGCTTGTTATTCCTGTGAAC
Source organism: Papilio elwesi (assembly GCA_029849275.1). Classification (NCBI taxonomy): domain Eukaryota; kingdom Metazoa; phylum Arthropoda; class Insecta; order Lepidoptera; family Papilionidae; genus Papilio; species Papilio elwesi. The sequence goes on along the minus strand of CM056700.1, from coordinate 6,560,721 downwards.
GGCCTACCTATGCTGTATTTTGGCCGCCTCTACGAGCAACGCGTCCGGTCTTGTGTCTGTCGCAAATGGTCGAAGTCAAAACGTCATATGGTCGAAGTCGAAACTTCAAATTGCAGTAGATATTTAACTACAGAAGCCAGTAGACGTCGTCCTGAATGAACGTTGAAATTTGTGTCCAATTGTGTTTTCAAATCATCCAGGAACCCAATAAAATATAAAAAAAACATCCAAATTTGTCCAGCTGTTTAGGAGAAATTATGTGATTAGCACACATACAGAAGAACTACATACATATCTTAAGATAAGTATTATAAATTTTACACCTCAGAGCCCTTTAGTAACTTTAAATAGACGTAATCCAAGGAACAAAAGAACTGATTCTAGTGAAGCCGGATGGGGCGCCAACTTGACAGCCTTGACTTGAAGTGAAGGATCCAACACCAATCTGTAAAAAGTACAAGATTGTAAATCGCAGCAATTACGTAAAGACCTTGATTTTTAAGTTTATTCTTCATAGCAGGATCTTAAGCCTTTTGGTCAACACCAAGTTTTTTTTCTGAGCCGCTTATGTGTTTTGTGATTCATGCATAATATGAATGAAATATATTAAAATCACGTAAATATGAATTGATATATTATTTAAGACTTTTGAAGGAAAGCACTAGGCATTTACTTGAATGACAGATACTGTTTTTATGAAAAAAAAGGTGGCACCCGACTTTATCTGCAACGAGCTAATGACTCGCAGATGCGTTGCCTGCCTTTTACGGGCAGAGGAATACACAGAAAATATTGGAAATGGATCTCTCATTAAACGGAACGCAAAATACTTCTACTTCACGCCCCTGATATTTTGGCGGTTAAGCCGCATTCGTGTAAAAGATGTTGTTGAGGGCTCTAACATTGCTAAGAAGATATAATAAAATGACCTGCAGGCTGGATACTAAAGCTTTTAGTCAGTTACGTTTGCTCCGCAGTTCTAACACCTAAAAGCTGCAAATATCCCCGTCTAACAATGAAAGCTGTTTGATCTACTTTAATATACTCACAAGCACGTCTCTCCAAACACTGGTTACGACCAGAGGTCCGCCGGTGTCACCTCCACAGATCCCGACACCACCCGAGCCGCTTGTGCACAAGTGGTGGGTTTGTATGATGTTGCCGAACGCAGAAGTACATTCATTATTCGTGATCACTCGAAGATTGGCGACGTTTAAAGTTTGCAGGGTACCGATGCTATCGCCTGTTGGTCATATCTATTAGTTTTTACTATACGTGTGCCGGACAAATTTAACGTCCATTTTGGTACTGAAAGGACAATGACACGGAGCAATAATGACCCAAAGAGAATATGATAATATAAACAGGACATTATGTAGTCATTAAACTTTTTCTGGTTAATGTAATATTTACAAAAACTAAAGGCTTAGTCTTACAAATTCTGAAGGACCTCGGAAGTCTGGTTACATTCACTATTTCATTTTTCTATATAAAGTTATTACAGTTAAGATCTATTCAAGGTATGAATAATAAAATATAAAATAATTATTGAATACATACCGTCCCTTGTGATACCATATCCGGAGGCCCGAGCTACTGTGCCTACAAAGTTCTGATTCAGTTCACTGCCGGAGGGTAGGCTAACCGCTTGAATATTAACTGATAAAAAAATAAAAAAATTGTAGAGCTCAAACGGCTGCAAGCTACGACGTTGAAATTTTCATCATCATTTGTATCAGACAGACATTTTTCATTAATAAATTAAAATAATGGATTCAATATTCTAACTACGTAAGAATGTGTATGTGCTAGGACATGCTTTTAATTTGTATGTATTTTTAACTAAAATAAATAAAAACACTAACATGCATAGGTTATTCTTGGTATGCGTAAAACGGCGAGATCATTTGCAATGATTCTAGGATTATAACCCGGATGCATAACTACACTCTGCATTTGTACCCTGGTTCCACCAGTGAAGAGGAGATTTGACCCTAACACTACGAGGATGGACTGGGCAATGTTAACACCATCATTGTTGCAATGGGCCCCAGTCAGGATCCTATTGTCGGCGATGATGACGCCTCCACACACCGCTTGCCGTGCCAACCTAAATGTGATAATTAGTCCAGCCTATGGAAATACCAATAATTATTAGTAGCTTAAAAACTATAACTAAGACTTGAAGTCGGCCCGGAGGCTAGCTACGAGCGCCCGTTAGCGTAGGTAGTCAATTTGACAGGTTGACGCGGAAGACGCGTGGTGCAGTGTCCGCATCGAGTAAGTCGAGCGACCAGTCGAGCTACCAGTCAAGCAACCAGCCGAGCGACCAGTCGAGCGACCAGTCGAGCGATCAGTCGAACGATTTGAGCTACGGATGGACGAAAAAAATACAACAAACATACGTAAACTTCATAATGTTTCGTGAAATTTAAGGTGCTTATTTTTTTTGACTTCAGCGACATTATTGCTTGCGCCGACAATATTTTCAAAAGCGCGCCGGTACGTCGACGCAAAGAACCATAGATCCATAATTGACCGAGTTTCGTCACCTTATATTCGACTCGAACTACTCGAAATATTCGGTCGAAAAAGTCTTAGACTTTTTCGACCGAATATAATATTTCGCGAAATTTGCGACCGGTTCCAGCGTAACTCTACCCATTTTCGTAATGAGTTGTCACAACAACAGCATCACATCTGTTAATTAACAGAGTTGAGTCGATACAGTATGGCCGAAGCAGATTTTAACAATCATATATAATTGTTTAACCCCGCTTGCCTAACGCCAACTTTTCGGGAATAATAAGCTACTACAGTTTTATTATAAGTATAGATTTATGAAGTTAGTCCAGGGAGAGCTTAAAAGTAGAGAAAATAGGAGAAGCCAAAAGAAAAAAGACCAAAATCGGTAATTTTGTGTGTTATTGTAGGATTATGAAACTCTTAAAACTTCACGTTAAGTGGCGTTCGGCGGACCTATCGTTTGACAGCTGTAATAAAATCATTAAGAACTTACTCGAAATAGAATAAGAAAATCAATTATTAAAATCATAAGATTTTTGTTGAGCTTGATGATAGATCAAGCTTATTAATTTTAGAATGTTCAAATATTTCCCATGTATCTTAACAATTTTTTTTAAATATATTATGACTTACACTTAGTTATTGTATTAAATGGAGTTTATTAGTAAAGATTAATTAGAGAAATTAATTTGTTATTCGAATCGCAAGATAAATCAAATATTATTAATTACAATCCTAAACACAATCAGCTTTTCGGTATGATTATTTGAACTATTAATTTTTACCTGGTACGGCACAGCACTGCTGATAGTGCCAGATCCGCCAACAATTCTTTGAACGGGACCGGGCAATTCATTTTCAAGTTTCCTAATTCTTTCTGCTTCTTTAACTCCTATAGTATCGAGATAATTGTAGGCACCGTTTAACTGCAGATCATTATTAATTATATTGCAATTTACTGCAACCAATGTTGCTGTTAGAAGAAATATTATTAAATTCATTTTTGAGGAAGCAAATTAAAACACGAAATTCTTCTACCAAAGAACGTCGTCGGAACCTGAACCAAGCCTAACAAAAATTAAGTTACATTCATACATTTCCTCAATTTATCATATTTAGGATTAAAGCTAACAGATATAACGGATTAAAATTAATCAATCCGTATAAATTATCTTAACGATTAAATAATAATAAAATACGATAAGCTCTCATATCCGTGACACAGCTGTTGTACTAATTAACAACAAAAGAAAGTCGTCTGTTTACGGCCCAAGTAATTAGGCCACTACAAACATGACTTTTAAAAACAATGATATTCATAGTAAATCATTATAACGTCCCCATCATCTCGTTCCTACGTTTAAGACGATTCTATTTTAATGTCGTACTTTTAAAAGGTAATCTTTTAAAAATAATGACCAAACGTTAATTCTAAATAATTACTTAGGTGTAATAATGCAACGCAATCTAAATTAAAGAGTACGGAACAGTAAATAAGTAATAAAATTATTAAAATTATCGTGAGACATTATCAATAAACTTTTTATGAAAAGGCTTTACTCACGTTGGCGTTTTTCTCCGTGTTTTGTACCGACAAGTTTCGGACTCGCACTGCGAGGCGGGCCGCGACCGCGAATTAATACCGCTCACCCTGAAGAAGGACCTCCGACAGGTCCGAAACTTGTCGGTACAAAACACCGAGAAAAACGCCAACGTGAGTAAAGCCGTTTCATAAAAAGTTTAGTAAATAAGTAACTACACAATCAACAAAAGTATGATTGTACGGTTAGAAAATAATTTTAACTATCACAGGTCAAAACAATATCATCGACTTTCGGTGCCGTCGAACTGCAGCGACGCGTGATTTTATTCACAGTTTTGAGGGTTTTAATGTTTTGGTGCGGAACCTTGATTATTTTTCTTCTAAAGTATTTCTTTAAAACATTGTATTTGCCTTTTAAAGTCCGTACCGTTTATTGTGATATGGTACGCACCTAGTATACGAGTAGGAATAATTTATTATGACATTACAACCAGATGCTTTAATTTTATTTATCTGTATACACAAGATTATTACCGTAAAGCGCCATCTAGTGACAGAGTCTGAGAAAGAAATTCTTACTGAATAAATATTATCACAATACTCCAAAAAGTGTCTACTTTATGTGTCGGGGATTTTCAAACATATAAATATATTCTGTTTTAGTTACAACGTTGTGGGTTGTTCCAATTTTTTTTTTTTGAACATTTACTGTTCTTTACTGTATGGTTTTACTAACTTTTAATAACTGCGATAACTTTACTGATTAAATTGTCAAGCGGCTTGTGCAAAATGCGCTACAACTCTATTTCGAAAACTTTAACCAACTTCAAATAAACCGTTCTGTATGCTTATGTGCCTGTACGATTCTTATGTTGTCTCACGGGGACTGAGGCGAAACAAGAAAATGCGTTTCACTCATATTTTTCGTCGTACTCGAACGCATGAGATTAAGATTAGGGGGAGTTGTTTACGAGCTAATAAGTGTGCTTTTAATAATCTGTCGATTTTAGCGCCATGCCAATGCGTGCGGGGATTACAAACTTTTAAACAAAACCGTCACCTAGAGATTCGCGAGCGCTACTAATTTTATATTTAGTTTATGTTCATGGATAATATAACGTGACAATTGGTCCCCATGACACTCGAGGATGTACAAGCTTAGCATCGTCGGCTCCCGTAGGCGCAATTGAATGACGGCTGGCTGAACGTCTGTTTCAACGTAGTTCGTAACGCTACCGAGAGAGGGCATGCTTTTTTAACTTCGACTATTCTAATTCTCAGTTTTGTTTATAGAAAGAGTATATTCTTTGATGGACTAGGTGCGTTACATGGAGAGACAAGTTTTTGAAAGTTCAATTAAATTAAAACTGAAGACATGATTTTTATAAATGTTTCCCTTGTTTAGTTGAGGTTTTTACGTAAATAACAGATCGTCATGACCGTCAAGATTAAGTCGATTCAGAGATCAGGTCTGGTTGGTTCTGTGTGTATGACTCAAGACTCACCCTTGTCATAACTCTGATAAAAAATGAATAGTGATTGCTATTATAATATATAATAAAAACAGCCTTTTTTCCCACTGCAGGGACACAGGCCTACTCTCAGAGAAAGGGAAGTGGCCGTCCACCACGCTGGCCACGTGCGGGTTGGTGGATGTCACATGTGTTCTATATATGCTATAGCTTGACAACAAAACTCAAATTAACATTCATCATCAATATAATATTAGTTAGCATAACAAAAAAATGAGGTAATCCACAAATGACTCGTCACTCTTAGATCACATAAGGCATAAAATACGAAACATCAGGAAGCCAACATTTAAAATTAAACGAGATAAACTGTTTTATTGATGTACTGTGTTGGTAGGACAAGCAGCAAATTTACGTGACAAGCAAAAGATAAGTCACCAACGACCAGGACGTTTCTACAGGCAGTGTGCGTGTGTGCATTATCAAATCGCTAATTTATTGACTAAGGCTGGACGATGGTTCCAACAAGAAAATAGTTCGAAAAGTGATGTAAAAACAAGACGCACAGACAAAATGCCAAACAAAAATTAATAGTTCTCAAATATCTTCCATGTACAGACAGCGATCAGTTACATTCTTATTATATGTATAGATTACTTCGCTCTAAGAACTAGCGTGAATGTTTGTTTATTCTTAGAGTCCTAATAGTTGTTTATATATATTTCATTTTATGTACCTGATTCTGAAGACTGAAAAATCAGTACCAAAATAACAAAAGGCTAGTCCTGAAAAATTATTTGAAAAGAAAAAGGTTTCTGTTTAACAATACCAACAATAGTGTGCCAGTTTTTCGTCGCGTATTTTTTGTTACGAGTCGAAAATTTAGTGCCACCACTTTTAAACTTGACCTGTTACAAAAACAGAGAAATGAAAAGAGTCGATAAAACTTGTTAAAATTTAATAATTATTTTACAAGCATCGTTAGATATGGTATATGTTTTGCTATATGTGCAATGTTAGTGTTATTTAGTATAAAATCTTCTATATCTAACATTAAAAATCAACTCTCTTCTACAGATATTCCAGTCAAAACAAAACCACGAGAAGTTTTCACGCACGTTTTCGCTCAATATGCCTTTGTGTGTCAGTTACGTACTTTCTACATTTGATGGAACCGACGTTAAAAAAGTGATTTTATTTTTGTTCCGTTTAAGTATATTTCTTTAAGCCTATGTTGCCCACAGTTTCACCAAAATATAATTGCGAGGGGCGGTGCGAGAAGTATGGTGAAACCCAACCTTATACTGGCTTCCAAATAATAAAATTTGTGATGCTCTTGTCTCTTAGATTAATCAATTGACAAAAAGAACTTACCAAATAGTCTAATTGATAATGATTACAAGATTTTACGTAATGAGATTTCACCCGTACATAAGGTGACCATCCCTACTATATAAATGCTAAAATAAACTCTGTCCCTTTGTTACGCTTTCACGCCTAAACTACTAACCCGATTTAAATAAAATTAGTTACAGAGATAGTTTAGAGCCTGCAGAAGGATATAAGCTACCTAATGCGAAAAAAGTGTTGTAAGGGGTTGAAATAGGAGATGAAAGTTTGTAACGAAGGTTCGTAATTTTTAAAGCTAGCTTAATTTAATGTACTACATGAATTTTATTAGCAAAATAATTAGCCTAAAAAATTTAAAATGCTGCCCAAAGTCACTACTCTACGCTCGGAAACAGCTAGTATTATGTAATGAAAGCAAACTATTTCAATAGAATTAATACGATTTTCAAATTTTGCTTATGTGCAAATTATCTACGTAAATATCAATGTATTTGAAGTTGAGAAGCTACTCTATAATTTTCAGTGTGCCGTTATCCCGTATTCCCACATCCGTGCCTCAGCCGGATTACATGACGCCCGCCGGCATTTTGCATTATCTCCTCTTAGATTTCTCTTTAAAAAAACAAGGAAAGGAAGCCCGTATTTTACTAATTCTACATTCTTAACTGCGTCCTAGTTAGCGCGCTTTAGCGATTTATTTTTGCACTTACAGCTTAGTTCTACATTAGAAGCTTTAAGTAATTAGAAAATTTAAAAATATTTTACAGTGTAATGGTATATAAGTCATAATTAATCTGTTTAAAAACTAATAAAAGCATAAATTTAATGTTCCGTTGCTATTGCTATGTTTATCCTGTAACAAAAATTGTGTAAAGTAACGTACATGACTTTATTGAGTTTTTAAAACCACAAGAAATATAAAATTTGTATGTTAACAAATGTTGTACTTCTTAAGGCTATCTTGTCATAAGCATATTCTATTCTTGAAACGTTTTTCCTTTTCTCATGGCCACTGTAAAACCAAAGACGTTATCGTGACCCAGTTTACATTCCCACTTCACACCTCCACTGCCGTTTATATGTTTTCGTGTGAAAGAAAGCACAAAGATTTTCTTTTCATTTTAAAAATCAGGTCACAGTTTAAAGTTTTGTGATCTCAATGTGACAAAATTGCGATATTTATATTAGTGTAACTTTGAAACAATGTTGGCCTTGAAGGTTTCACAAGAGGAATGATATCGTAGGACAATGATACGAGGAATAAGAGAACCATTTTAAGAGCAAAGTGAAATGGAAACCCACGCAACCACCCAGTTTTTGAAGACAATTAAGGTACCAATTTTTATGGCAATTTGTGGACATCTATGTTCTGATGTAAATGTGTCTATGTACATAAATCTTATTATATAATTTTTTTCTTGTCTGTATATGTGACTGAACTCCACTGAAACGGCTGGACCGATTTCTATAAATTTTTGTGTCTAAATGGGCGGGATCCCAGGATGGCTTAGTTTGTGTTTACAATTGATCTCGGTAGATCTCGTGTGCTGGATAGTGCTTATATTTTAATGTATATATATAACCTAAATATTTATAAATAAATGTAATTTTAATGAAATCTATGTTTCCTTGTGCTACGAGGAGACGACTTATATAAATTCCCACTTTAAGTTAATTTAGGTGTACGTTCAGTATTGAGGCGAGCTACACTTAGAAGCCATTAGCTGAACATTGCCTAATTAGGTCACATGCAAGAAACTATCATACCTGAGTTCAAAGTGCACGCGAGTTTGCTTTACCCAAGATGTACTCAACGTGACTTAATATACATATGAACATGTAATAGTTACAAACATGTTTCACTTTCTATTAACATATCAATCGTCTCTATGATATACAACAAATATTGCGTCTCCTTGGCTACTGCAGTAAAAAAGGATAACTCAAAAATCTTATTTATTTTGTTTCAACTTAATTTACTAAGCTTACCTAGTAGTTGAAATAATAATTATCATTGGAGATAGTCAATAGTTTACATTTTTAAACAATAAGTAATCTCTTTGAAATAAGGGTTAGGGACAAATGTAGGGAAATTAGACATGCAAATTAATTGTTAGGAGTGTAATCATACTCCTATACGTAATATAATTTAGAAGGGTCGTGTAATCGTCGCTTTACTGGCAACTCCGTCTGTTCTCTCCCACGGTTCTTAAGCCCTAATCCCGTCCGTAATCAAAATGAATCTCGGTCGAGTCCTCGGTACATTCGGATTATTCGAGAAGAACAAAAACTCTTTGGGAATTAGTAATTAATATGCAAGTAGTTAAGTTTTACTATGTACATTATGATAAAAATACTTATGTTATGCACCTTAAACTTTAACCACGGCAATGGTTGTGCCGGGCCGGGCCTACCGCAGTAAATAAATGAGCCGTTTATATAATCCAGTCGAATTCTTAATACTACTGACCATTTAAAGACGCACTCAATCATAAAAACGTTTCTATAAAAAAAATCAGTCCGGCCGTTTAAAATGACACACAACGAAGAATTACTTACATGTGTAACGATTTGATTACTCATATATTATTTGTTTGATATACTGCCAAAACCCCGTAAGCCTTAAAATTTCCATAATAAATATTCGTTTGTCTCAGTAAGTTAACCCTTAATTTTCCTTAACTATAAAATTCAAATTTAAGATCGCTTAAACGGATTTTTGTTGATAATAATCTGCTTGGAAATAAATAACAAATTACACATTTCGAAATTAGTGTTTTTGTTTCCGACATTTCCAGTACTTTACAGCATCCATGGCACGACAGAGGGCAGGGGACTGAGGTCCCGATGTTAGAATTGCTAGCGAAGTACCCACTTATTATCAATTATTATTTTATAGCATTATTATTTTATAATGAAATAAATAAACTGCTCACTTATTTGCTGTTTCATCGCCATTTATGACTTTTCTGTGGTGGTCTGATATTTTCATTTATTTTAAAGAAGTTTAGCAACATATACAAATAGGCTCCCATTGAGTGGTATCACAGTTAAGACAGCGTTGTAAAACTCACGCTATATGCATTTTGTCAGCGGCGAAAGGCCGATCTGACACACCTGCTGTTCACTACTTTAATTACGTAACCCATTAATTCACGTCAGAAAGCAGGGGTTGTGGACAGAGACGGATTGGGCTGTTGTTACCGATATTTTACTATAAGGGCAATGAGCGAGCACCGGCTTGTTTCGATCGATAAACAAACGTGTCGTTTTGTATTATTTACAGTTTGTTGTACAAATTAAATTAGCACTGAGCTTCGTAAGTAAATGACGTCTTAGATGTCTAGATATGCCATCAGGTGAACCTACTTTTTGTGTATAAATTAATTAAACTTTGGCTAATAGGTATAACATTTTTATTGGTAACGTCTAACAATATTGAAAAAATTCAAATAATAATTTTACTATTGGTAAGCAACATTATCCAAGAGTGACATAGGTCACCTAATCGAAAATTATCATTGTTAAGGCTTAATCGAGATTCTTAAAATAAGAAAATACTGTCGCATGATGCTTCTAAACCATGCTAAATATCATTACAATCAGCAGCACATTTGTGTTTTTTATTTTATCATCTTTAAATATCACTTACCTTTTTAATAAAATGCGTCACCTTTTTCTAGTTAGTGCATATTCAGTTTACATTTCCGAGTGTGATGTGAAGTCAACAGCCGTGTAATGACTCTTCCTGTTTTTTAAAATGTTTTTGCATGTGTATATTTAAAACGTAATTTTCTATTCAGTCATCTCTTAAAGTATTTGAATTTTAATAATGTATTACAAACTATCAATTATTTTTAATTTAACCCAGCTTATTAGAACTTTAAAATATGTCTTAGGCTCGGATTTTGCGTACACGTTAGTTAACTTTAACAATGGTTTTTTTTGTACAAAATAGCCAGATTCAAGATTGCTGTTAAAATATCTACTATATAGATCTAACGACTACTTGGCTGTCAAAATCTTACAAACATGAAATTACCATATGTATGTGTACAAACTTAAGAAGTCAAGCCGTGTAAGATATTGCTCGAAACAAAATAACGATAGATTTCATAAAAGTTGCTACAATTGATTTAAAATACTTCAGTAGACAAATGTCAATATCAAATGCGACACCGTAAATAACGACAAAACTACAACAATTAACGTATTGATTGTACCGTATCCATAATAGTAACACATTACTAAACACATAATTGCTATAATTAGAATCCTGAATGTGCAAGTGTTATGTTTTTTTATTAATAATAATAAAATAACAATAGGCCTTTTTTAGCACATTTTCCCACTGAAAGGACACAGGCCTCCTCTCCGAGAGAAGGAAGGGGCCGTAATCCACTGCGCTGGCCCAGTGCGGGTTGGTGGACTTCACATGTGTTCGATTTTGGTGGTTCTAGGACATGCCGGCTTCGTCACGATATTTTCCTTCACCGTTAACGAATTCATTGCTTAGTTTTAACATGACCAAGGTATTGTGGCCACAATGGGAACACGGCAATATGGCCCCGTTATTCTTATTACAAGTTAATTAAAAATGCACTGACCACCCTTTTGATACATGCATAATGACGAGTTGAAATTAAAATGTTCCATTTTTTGAGAAATGAAATAGCCAACAGCGTATAAAAGGGACTAAAGTTTTGCAAATAACAAAAGGCCAAATCCCTCGCTCGCATGTCACTTCTACGTACATATATGATTCACACAGCATGGACGTTTTTTTCAAGCGTGCACTTTGAAAAGGTGAGCAAAAAAGCCGTTCACACTCCAATGTTATAAACATGCCGTGACGTGTTTGGAATAGGGAGGCTGCGGACAGTGCGCCGAGTATTTATATTGTTTGTCTGCGTAAAGCTACATATCTCGTTGGAGCAGTGCCACGGGCCGGCGAGTAATGAAGCATCAGTCTTCTCAAATTTCTTGATTTAAGAAAAATATATTTTTGTGTAAGTATTTTGAAATTTTGAATTTACCGAGGCTGATTCCGGTACTAAAGATTAGAGCAGTTTTTGCTAGAGCCCTTTAAATTGGCGGTAACCTCAAAAAATGAAAAATGGTCAAACACACAAACACGGTGTATAATTTATTCGACATTGAGCTCACCAACGTACGGATCAACATCTATATCTCAATAATTAGCGAAACGGCGTTCGTATAATATACCGCAGGGGTTGGCAAATAGTTGATTCAGAAATAACTAAGTGAGGTCAATAATATACAGTTGAAAAAAAACTTAAACCGGATACTGTGGAAAACTTTTTATAGACGTGTAAATTAGTATTTAGGCATATTTATAATAATATTTGGTGGTCGTAAGTTTCTACCTTCCGCGGACCGGATACGGATCACTGACTGTTGCCAACCCTTGCCTTAAGTAGTCCCAGGAACTGGGCACGACCTTTGACAACAACCAGAACTATAGTACTGCTTACTGGCGGTGACAGCCGTTTTTCTTTCTTGTGCTATTTGTGTTCGTACCTTGCTTACAATATATTACTTTTGACATTATTCTTCCTAGTAATTAATATGTAATTATAAGTATATAGTATTCAAAATGAGTAATAAAATGATCCTTGTTACCTGTAAAGAGATCAATGGCATGCTTTGGATGTTACTTGCTGCTGCTTAAGATCAAGTATGCATACATGTTTACTATTTTAATTACGTTACCGAGTAATTCAAGTCAGAGGGTAGGGGTTGAGTACAGGGACGGACTAACGGTCAATTAATTAAAAATAATACTAAATATGTAGATAGTATTTTTTTCTCGATTTAAGACAATAAAAGTTATTTATTAATATCCTCTCAATATTTGTATATTGTATTATAGAAGCATTTTTAATACGTTTATTTGGTCTGGTATAAAATTTATTTATAATATGATAAGTACATTTTACTCTTTTTTCTTTATTACCGAATACGGCTCAGTCGTTTTTATTACGTATAATAGACTTACATTATATTTATGTTTGTTTGGCCTTTGAAGATTGTTTATTCAAGTAGGCTGCGGGCTCAACGGCCGTGTAAAGTCCCTTCCACGTATTTTAAAGTCTTTTTACCGCTTTTATGATCAAATTATATCCTTTTAGAGTCACGTCGAGCATAAAAGTACCTTTAAATTTATTTTATAAACATTTTTCAGGTAATTTCCGCGAACGCCGACTAAACATGCATACATTTTTGTTTCAAAATGTAACTTACACAATGTATTTAGAAAATGTTAAACTCAATCGCTTAATATTTTCTAAAAGAAATATCAAATTATGTACATTGCAAGCAAGACTTGTTATTCAAATGTTTGAACACATGTTTGTAATATTTTCATAATATATTAGTGGACATTTTTTATTAGTGGGGGGCTTACTTTGAACATTTTATCGGTTTTTACAAAACAAGATTAAAGATTATTTAGTTGTCTGCGCTCTACCTTTAGTGCCTATTGAGCCTAATAGCTACCCACCAGAGATATGTTTTAGATGCTATATATTATTTTGAAAAAAATCTCATCCATCGCCAATCACGCCAATGCCATCGTATGCCATGATACGCCAACGCGTAGATTTTATCATCATCATCTCCCTACCCTTTTCCCACGGCATGTGGGATCGGCAAAGTGCGATCCCTGATATTACAAGTTTAAAAAACCTCATAAGTCAAAAAATCTGAAAATGTTGTTTTTCGGTAATATTTTGGATTTTCTCGAATTTTAACATAAAAATAGGCCAATCTTACTGTGCAACAAGTATGTAACAAGGTTTATTTCTTTTATTGTAAGGTATTTTCCGTCATAATTTAGAAACACTTAGATTATTTTGGATGGAGAATGAATTCCAAAAACATAGTCAGCTTAGTTCCAACAATGTGCCGACCGTTTAGAATTTGCCTAGATCGGTTCTAAAGTACCTGCTGCCCTTACAAAAGACGGTGACATTTACAAAACACAAAAAATGTACAAAACACGTTAATAGTTACCACAAAACACCTTTATATCTATTGCTTTATATCAGTGCGGTCTTATATACACTTTATGTAAAAATTTTAACCAGTCATAACAGGATGAGAGATAACTTTATTGTGTTCCTTATTCACTAGTCCTTGTATGCTACCAACACCAAGAGATGCAATTAAACTTTTTGCAGCGATTCAGCTGAGTAGGACCGATAGTTTGAGCACGTTTCCGAGTTGTGAGACAATCGTGACTGCAGTTTGTGTTCGTATTTGTTTTATTTTAAATACAAAATATTATTCTTATTATTTATTTCATAGTTTATGATAGACGAGGTTACAGGTTAATAAATGCGTTGTGTGGTGATTCCATTCTCCCCATCCATTCGATCCTTCAATCCGATTCTCTGCTTCCTGGAGTAATAAAAAATAGTGTTTGTTTATGTTTGTACAAGATGAGGCCTCAGGATAAATTTCAGATATATTAGCACCTTTTTTGAGTCCAAATTTTGGACATATCTTTTATAACTACCGATTTCCCATGTTAAGTAAAGGGAACTGATGATTCTACTGGAGACAATAGCGTCTTCTATCCATGTGTATTATGTCCATTACGGTAAGAGGGCCTGCAACAACAACATTAGTTGTAGTTCACAACGAATGGATGAAATACCACGACTGCACTGTAAAGAGGCGTGAAGTAGTATGCTTTGCCGTTTCGTCTGATGAGTGCGGCGCCGCTGGCACGATTTGTAGTCCTCCTCCCTTTCTTAGTCATCCCTAATAAGAATAAGATGGGAAGGATACGAAAACGAAACATCCTTTATCCAGGCTGGCCACTCCGCTGTCCATTTAAGGTACGCAACGCATCAGCAACTCATTTGCTTGTTGAGTAGGTAGCTGTCCTTATATCAGGTGATCCACTTGCTCTTTTGCTACCGCCTACAATAAAAAAATACGTTCCGTTCCACAAGAGTACGATAAAGCGACCATTATTGTATGTAATAAAGAATGGATGCTTTGCGTTTTAAATAATATTTAAAAACTTTTATTATGTTGTTGACGTCGGTGGTGTAACGTACGTAGTAAGGAGCGTGTAAACCTGAAATACTTTTTATATTAACCATTACTGCAATGCAGGTGGTGGAACAGCCGAGCTTCATGATAATGCGTATTTTTTGGTATCACTATTTAAAAAAATATCTTGTACATAAAGAAGTATGTCCGTTAACGTTATATTTGCTTTCCTCATAAGGATAGGACGGGAAGGGGAAGAGGATAGGATCGGGAGGGGGTTAACGGGGAAAAGGAGATATCCTTTTTCCTGTCTATGCCCTCCTTTGTCCTTTAAAGGTAGGCGACGCATTTTTCTGTTGCGGATGTTCATGGGTGGCACTCACTTGACATCAGGTGATCCGCTTGCTCGTTCGCCACATTCTCACATAAAAAAAAAAAGATTGTTGGTTGGAGAAAGTTTTTTTAAATTTATTTGTATATTTTACCATAACAAAAAATTCGAATTGCCCTACTTGTCAAGCTCACCAAAGTTAATGTTACTCACAAGAGAAATGTTTTTCAATTCATTTCGTGTTTGTACGTATATAATAAAGCTAAAATCTCAAACAATCGTACTAACTTAGTCAAGCAGTCGTATGTTAAGCGGTTTTATATCGTCTACGCTCATTTTTAATGAAATATCTATTAAAATAAAGCGCTGAGGTAAAGTGTTAAGGATATTTACGTATTTTTTAAATATAATTATAGACAATCTTAGTTTTTCAAATATTATTTTTTAATTAAAAGACGAAAATATAACTTTAAAACTGGCGATTTCATTATAATATTTGTACTTGTTTCATTACTTATTGTTAAAAGCTACTTAGAACCGCTTCAAAAGTTGTTACGTTAATTAAGTAATAAATGCTAATCATTTTTCCAATAATTAATTACAACAATATTGTTGGTAATGTACGAGTAGAATATTCTAATTGCTACATTTAAAACGCACACCAACTTTTTGATTTAGCAACAAGCAACATCTTTAGCTGGCATTCAGCAAAAAACGTGAGACAAAAAATATGATAAATAAAAACGTGCACACCCTCGTCGACCTTGGGGGAAGGAGAGTATAGATACCCTTTTAACACGACCCTGGCACATCTTTCTCCTTCTTTTACAGCTTTCCTTATTTAGACACATTTATTTTAAAACACTATTACAGAGTCGCGTCTAAGGTTGGCGTGGTGATTATGCAATGGCGTTCTTAAACTTTTCGAGGACTGCATCTCATATCATCAACATAAATTATAGGGAAGATAACCAACTATGAAAGGTTGTTAACTTATGCTATGATCACAGTAGTGTTCATCACAACGAATTTGAAAGATTTGCGGTCGTAGTCTACCGTAGTAAGTTAGCGGCGGTTAAATGCTTTGGCTCCATGCTAGCATGTAGTGTACTGCTGGGTATACATTCAAACATTGCACTGTTTGCGGTTTTGCTGGTATCAAATGTGTTGCAGTTTGCTGATTACGTCCTAATTCAAGGACCTTTTTGGTTGCCTATTTACACGTATACGTATATATATATATATATATATATATATATATATATATATATATATATATACTAATCTTATATAGAGGAAAATATTAATTATTTGTTTGTTTGTAATAAATTCTAATTCTAAAGAATCGATATGGAAAAACATCAATGCAAGCTCTTCAGCGAGTAATCTGGGCTATATTTTATTTTTTGTAATTGTCTACTACAACGAATTTGGGCCAAGTTGCTTGTATCAAATAATAAACATTTTGTATAAATATTAGAAAAATGAATGAATGGTGCTGACAGCCAAGTGCCGCGAATTTAAAACTATGTATAATAAGAGAACGCGGATGCGGTCGAGGTGGCGGTCGCGCATGTGCATTTGCATCCACGTTCGCATCCGTATCCATATCAACATACTGTTAGTCAAGATTTTTTTAAATTAACTATTACGCTGACACTTCCAGTGTTACCAATGTCGACGTTCACATTTGCCCTCTTTCAGAATGAATCATGTGACTTTTTATTATAACTAAAAATTAATGTGCTTTATATTATTATCTTTAAAATACTGAAAAAATTCTCGGAGCTGGCAAGTCTCAAGCTTCTTAAGAAGTGGTGCTTATCTCGTTGTCTGCACTTAAATTCTGAGGAACTGACCTAAATAGAACACCCCATTAGCTACGTGGAATAATTAATGAAATTATATCTAACTTTATTTTATATCGTATAGTAGTTGAGTTGACAACTAATCAAATGTACATTTCTCTTCCTTACGTGTTATAGAATATTTTGTCGAAAGTTATTTGTCTGCGATAGTGATACCTCCTCTAGGATTTACGCAAACATGTTTTATCACACAGAACCATCGGCTAAGCTCTCTAAGCAAGTCTCTGTCTAATTCTACGTTAATGATTTATGAATGGAATTTAGGTAAGCATCAAAATATTAATATCAAAACTTCAAATAGTAATATCATAAAAAAATACATTTAAAAATCATTCAGTATAAAAAAGTGTTACTGCACAAGAAAGGATAAATTGAATAGCCTTTTGTAGAGCTTCTGAATACATCAGTGCAAGGGCAGTGCTGCAGTGTTTACAGCAACCAAATGTAAGCATTTACAGCGTCTGTTCGCTCGTGCGCTGTAACACAGCTTTGTCACACCGTTAGATCTAAACAAACATTCACCAACGATTAAGGTGGTGTGGATGATATTTGAAAAAATATTAATTAAAAGTTGTGAAGTGATGTAAGAATTAAATTATATCATTTCTACTAACTCTGTTACTTATAAAATGAGAAAAAAATAAAGTAAAAGAAGTAAATATTGAATTACTCATACGATTTCTTGTTACATTATTCAACAGAGTCGTAAGATGTGTTTGTCAACATGAATAAATCCGGCCGTCGGAGTACAGAGGTGATAGTTATCACACACATAGTATATTGGCTCCGTAAACCCAACCTAAATAAAATACTTCGGTATCGCCGCGAGCGATCTGTTGGCAGGCTAAGGAATTTACTGCTTCTCTTTAACCTCAACACATTTAACTTGGTTCTTCAAAAAATGTTCTTTATGTACATAACTTTATATAACAATGTTAGGAAAAGCATCAACGCGAACATTAAACATTAAGTATGTACAAGTAGATATAATTATATGCTTTTTATTTTAGAAATAAGAAGATATTTTAAGATATATTATGTGTTAGAGGGAACGACGATTTGATTAAAGTTGCGGGAGTATTGTCTCTGGATGTGAGGACTGCTCACTCAAAGCCATGTCCACGCCATGTGCACTTTGCTGCACTGCAACTGCGTCCGCGTCTATACGTTTCATAATAAAAAACGATGAACAGTTTAATTTCGCGAAGGTACTGTGTTCTAGGAGATATCTAGCTCACAGTTCAGTGTTATCTCCACGCTCTCAGTCCGCACAGGTAAAGATTACGTAATGCCTGGCGCCTGGCGCCTGGCGTTTTGTTTTACTTCTTCCGAGATTTATGTTTTAACAAAGCGGGTAACGGGATATGCTATCTCGTGCTGTTTACACATTTTCTACCAACACTTTAGGTTTAACACAAATTGTGTTCAAGTCTGTGCGCTTATGAGATAATCCTTATTTTGTACTCTGCTTATAATCGTAGTTTAAAAAATTTGAGATTATTTTTAATTGAGAATAACTAGTAGATGGAAATAATTTATATTTATGTTTATGTATATAAAACAAGAAAGTGATCCGATATATCAACACACACCACTACAGGGTTCATAAACTTAAATTTTAAAGTGTAGGCGAGCGCCAAGAAAGGTTTTTTCTTAATTCATTCCCAAAAGTATAAAGTAGCGGATGAAGGTTTGTATGGAGAAGCTACTGGTGCGAATAACGGTAGTAATAACGTCGTTTCAGTTAAATATCTGAATTTTATATACGAGACAGATTAAGAAGTAATATGGAATATTCAAGTTTATGCAACTCGCTGAATAGGACAGAATGCGGTGTGTATTTATTTCTCGCAAACGAGATCTATATTCTCGAGCGGCACGTTGCTTACAGTCAGCGTTTTATGCAGTTATGAAGTGGAAACGTAATGCATTTCTATGTAATAGCAAATCGAAGAAATATTTATAACAGATAATGTTAAAAAATGAAGTTATTTATCGCACGGCATTTTTTCATTTGCCGCGGTAGGGGTTACACCATAAAAAGTGTACAATGATAATAACTACCAAAAACGTCTCTTTTTGTGATTTTTGAGACACATCCCGTTTACATAGGAAACTAAAATTTATTTCAATCGATTTAGCTTGACGTCAATTGTCAAATTATACAAAAATATTTATAACTGAAACGTCTAAATACGCCTTTTTATTTAATAACTACTTAATATAAACACAAAAAAATATTGCGATAGGAACTCTGACGCGGTGTCCATATAACTCCTCATCCTTTTTAACTCAACTGCAATGGACAGATTATTATCGTTTACTGCTTGTCGACGACTTTGTTAGGGGTCCAATGAGGAATGACTGAATCGATAAGTATTTACAATTTATTTTTGCACATGGGTTATTATTTTTTAACAAAAGTATGGTCAGCAGCAGTAATTGATTGAAATAACGAATTGAACAGGAACTCCCGTTTTAATATCATAAAAACAATTGTTATGGAGTTAAGTTCGTAGCCTACTTGGTCTGGTTGCCATGATTATGCCGGACACCGGTGTGGGGTTAATTCAGTTACATTTTTTTGGTAGCTGCTCGCTGTCTGTCTGATTGTCATTCAGATTATAAGTCTCCGGACTGTTTCCATAGTTAAATTATTAGAAGAGTACCTACATTAAATATCTTCTTAAGAAAATATATTGCGTTTTAAAATGAGAACAAACTGTAACAAAAATTTAAACTTGTTATTGCTCTGTATGCATTGGCCGCTGTGAAAATAGGAACGAGGCCAACTATAAACCTTCTTTCGTGTATCGAAATGGTACCATTACACCTATACAATAAAAATTGTCCAGTGAATGATTGTCGACATTTGTGAATTGTCGAAGTAGCTTTCGAATTTATTCTTCTATCATAGAATAGGATCACAAAAGGTACTTACTTGAATTAACAAAAAAACATTACGACTAAATTCATAGAGTAGAAAAAAGACTGAAAAAGCAATCCGATTTTTTCGAATGCACTTGTGTTATACGTTCACTGCGTAATGAACATTAAATATAATAAAATATGCAATTAATGTTTCATTATTGTTACATGAAAATTCATCTGCAGCTCGGATAATAAGAGTAATTTATTGTGCGATACAGGAGAATATCGTATCCTTGTAGTTTTTTTTCTTTTTTTTATAGAAGAACGTGGCAAAAGCAAACGATTCAGTGATATTAAGTGACCGCTACACATACGAATTTCCAACAAGCTAAAAGAAATCGTAAAATTGTCGTTTTTTTACCATATAACCATAATTTACACTATAGAAAATTTTTACTTCACTTCCACTTATGAAATATAAGTGAAAAATTTAGAACCGTACGTTTTTGTGTTATCTAATAAAAGGGTTACAAAGGACGTTAAATTCTTTACCGAGCCAACAAATCCGAGTTCGGAGCGATAGCAAAGTGTTTTATTTGGGTCATGTTTGCGTAACCGAAGTGCAGTCTCTGTGATAAGTGCCACTTCTAGATACTGGCTGCTTGCTTTCTACTTTGTTCGCAAACATATGTAATGGAAAAGATTTTTATTTCATATGGATTTTTATCTAGGTATAATTTAACACACCGCCAGGTACCATCCACACCATCTGTATGGCTGGCATTCCTCAACAGTGCGGTTCTCTCGACATTTCGCACAGCCGCGTTGTGGAATGGTCTGTCCTCGGCGGTATTTCCAAACTAGTACGACTTAGGGTCCTTCAAGAAGCGAGCCTATCTTTTTCTTAAAGGCCGGCAATCCATCTGCAGTTCCTCTGGTTTTGCGGGTGTCCATGGGCGTCGTTGATCACCTGGGTGTTCGCGCCGCTCGTTTGCCCCCTCCTCATATATAAAAAAACTGTGTTTGTTCCATTGCTTCATGATATATGAAATTAATTCGAAATATTTTTTTTTTATCCTAAGTAGCGAGAAAAGTGCAATGTAGGAAAGACAAAGGGATAGGTTAGGGAAAGGAACGAAAGAGATAAACAAAACGAGCTCACCTTACAATAGTCACATATTATGTGTGCATCCCATTATTACCAGTCAACACAAACATTACACAAGCCTCTCGAAAAATGTGCTGGGACTATCTTACGGTCAACTTTAGTACACCGCGCGCTCATTGGCCAAATAGAATAGCGTGCTCTTTCTTGCTGCCTTGCACAGATTGCAGAAAAGCGAGAAAAAATATGCTAGATATTATTAAAGTAAAAGGGTAATAAAGTATACGCCGTAAATACTATTTTCACTAGACAACCTGCAGAAGTAAATGTTTATTTCGCGAAGTGAACCAATCTTGCAGTACAAAAGCTGCTGCGTGGTTTCGAACGACGCGAGCCAATCCACTGCCACATTTAACCAGCGATGTTGGTAAATTTCGTTTCCAGATTAAACGAAATGAAATATTTATTGCTCTTATTTTACGAAAAAATAAAATTGTATGTCCCTAACCGCAATGTCCACTATTGTCTACGTAGCGTTATAAAAACGGCACGCAATGTAAGTCCCGAATCGGCCGGAGTTGCACGTCACGCTACATGAGTTATACGCGGGGGACAAGTTTTTTCAGGTGTGCTCCAAAAAAAAAACCGGTCAAAAATGTTACAGAACAGTGAGCGAGCGAGTCCCGTTAACTGTTTGCACAAGGAATTTGTGAACATTGCCGTGATATGTTTGGAATAGAAAAGCCGCAAATATGTGCAGATTTTTTCCTTTGTTACCTGACTTGAGGTATTTCAAATACATTTTGATTATATATACATTTTTTTAAATATCATTTAACAATTATAACGTCAAGGTTTTTTGATAAGTTACTTAGCTTATTTTAAATGTGCGCGTAATTGATGAATTGTATGAATACGGTAAAAACAAGCGTGTCGGATGATAAAATAAAATAAATCGTCCGTGTTGCTTTTTTTACTTCAAAAATTAAAGTTACATAAGAATTTGCACAATCACGGACGTATCTCATAACTCAGGAACGTGCTCGCGATGCACTGCGCTACGGCGTAGCAAAAACTTTCATTACTTTTCTTGATATCATCCTGATATTGTGTGTAGTGTTTCATACATTTCAGTTTGTTTTGCTGAATCATTTTAAATTATTAAAAAAAATATGGACAATTTTTATTATAATTATATTACTTTGAGTATTTTTCCAGCAATATATTAAAGTTCGTAAAATGAATTAGTTACAAAATTATGCAAATATGTATGTTGTATTTAATAAGTATATAAATTTTATTTAAAGTTTAAGAAGACAGGAGAAGATTGATTGATGATAATGGCAGAACAAGCCAAGTTAAACGTTTTTTTTTTAACTTAATATCGTTCTACTTCATCATTATTCAATGTCAGACAAGGGTATCGATTACACGTATAAGAAATGCGTATATTTATTATTTACGTTATATTTTTAACAACGTATTCCGTATTGACATAGTAAGAAAGGGAGTACCGGTAACCGATGAGCTTGTATGAGTAGATGTATGGATATAGAAGAAGCGAGAGACGTGTGCCAGGATCGCGCCAAATGGAAATCCAGAATCTCTGTCTACCCGTCAGGGTTATGGGCGTGTGCGTATATTTGTTTTTATTTATTTATTCCGTTTTGAATCTTCGGTGGCTAACTGTCGAATCTTTTGTAAGAACTGACGCATAACACATCTAGTATCTAAAATGACTAGTAAAATTAACGAGAGCTAAAGCTAACTTTGCTTAACTTTGTTGCATTGAAAGTTGAAGAGAAATTATAAAGCGACAACTTAAACTGTATATTAAAAAAAGAGAAGAGACAATAAGCACATAATAAATTAGAGCACAACAGGAGGAAGATGGGACAGTAAACTTCTAAAATAGTGGGCAAGTACAGGACGACGCACTGTAGGTCAGTGTCACAAAAGATGGACCGATGGTCTGGACATGTTTGTGAGAGTTCACTGGATACGTGGCAGGATGCTTATGTACAGATCGGACGTTTAACCTTGTCCTTTAAATTAGCTGAAGGGTTTTCATTTTGTAGAAGTGTCTCTTCACCGCTTAAAGATAAATATTAAAAAAAATTGCTTGAAATAAAAAATAAAACTTGCGTGTAACGAAAGTGTGTCGCGAGTGTTAATTAGTCGTTAAGTCTTGTCGAGTTTGAGGCTCGCGAACGCGCAGCTTGTGTGTGAATGAAGTGCGCCACACTCGAGCATCTTTTTATCCTGAGGGCGAATGGCGCGGTGTCATTCTAGAATGGCAAAGTCCTAAGAAAACATAACACTTAAATTTTTAAATATTATACCGTTTAATTTTGTAATTTAATTTCAGTTCAGGCAGATATTACGCATCGACAACTATTGCGATTATTGTGTTTGTTCGTGGATAGCGGTGGCCATATTAGTTCTGATAACATACTTGATCGTTTCGATAAATTTCTAAATAAGGAAAGGATGGGAAGGTGAACAGGTTTTGACGAGGGAGGGTATATATAGGAAAAGGAATATCCGTGTTTCTGTTTGGAGGTGGGGCTCTGTCCTTTAAAGGCAAGCGACGCACCTGCAGCTCATTAGCTTGTTGCAGACGTCTATGGGTGGCGTTCACATAATGTCAGGTGAAACGGTTGCTCGCTGGCCGCCCTTTTTCATAAAAATAAAATATAATCGGAAAAAGTAAATTAACAAAAGGTATGAACACTCTAGTGCTCCACAAGTTCAAACACGAACACTATACCTTAGGATTTCTCATTAATGTTTGCACAATGTTATACGATAGTGTTTATCCTGGGAAATAATCTTTTAGAGCAAACAGCTATGTTCCACGCTGGTGATTGCCAACAACACGGGTTCTCGTTACCACAAACAAGGTTTTATAATGCAGTTATATAAACATAGATTGTATTAACAAAAGTAAATTTTATGACAATGATTACGCATACAATTTTCTAATATTTTAATTTAAAAAAGCCGCAGGCTTATGTTTCATTTATAATGTATATGTCTGAAATTTATTAATACATACATTATATATATATTTAGCTGAAATACACCGCACCGTAGTAGCGTCATTTCTAAATTACCAATAAACAAATTATTTCAATTATTGTTAATGCTAGATATTTTTTTTTAAATATCAATAACTTTACAGGATAAATAAAGCGTAAATGGAAACGATTCCTAAAAACTTGGCGTATGTCGTAAATACGGATGTGTACACATGACCTAGTTTACTGCGTTATAAAAATCCCACCGCTCAATACTAATACTATAAAGAGTTATATCTATTTAGTAACGTCACGAATTAAGCCAAAAGTTGTAGTAAATAATGTCAAATATAAATGTTTTGTTTTTTTTTTCTTTGCCACGTGTGCCATTCATGTCAGATGTACTCTCAAAGATTTCAACGTAGAAAGTTATCTATCGAATTTTACTTACCAGATTGATAATCCTTATAACATTGAATTACAAAAAAAAAACTAGTTGAGTACAATTTTATTAAACACTATAACTTTTATTACGTATTTAACTCGCTTTCCCGTAAATCATGTTTTACTTGTCGCTATATACGTAGGGGTCTTTGATTTGTCTTATTTCTTACAACGGCGAGTACAAAATATAGTGCCCGGATTTTATTTTTATAATCCTGCACAACATATTTCCACGGCTTCTTCAACCAGTTTTTGTTGTTGATTATTTTTAACTATTACATTCTTCCATTACCTAGTTTCATTGGTATTCTTTTGCTATAAGAAAAATATACTATATCGATATTAACGTTGTAAAACATATACTTTAAATAGGATATTATTAAGATTTTTGTTAGTGTCATGAAACTAATACCATTTTCTTAGCTAGAAAATATGTTCTCGTACTGTTCACTTGTTACGGGAACTGTGGCGAGGACCTAAGGATTCTTATTTACTTTCGTTTATTTTCTTAATCTGACACACGGACTTTTATTTCATCGAATTATTTCGAGGTATTATGTTTTAATATGCAGTACATATTTTAAAACAGATTACCTTATTTTATTTGCTTAACAACTAATTTACCGCCCACGAAACAAATAAAGAAACCAAAAGACAAAAAAAATAAACAATACAAGAGTAAAAAAAGGAAAGAAAAAACAAAAGAAAGTCTAACAACCAATTAGAAAACAGTACAAAACAAAAGTTTCTTCGTAACCAAAGGTCCACCAAACGACATTGCTAAAATCAACTATTTGCTTACTTCTTTTGAAGAAACAAAGAACATTCAAAATATGTTCAAGAATAACATCTTTACTTAGCGATATATAAATAAGTACTAGTACATTACATTTCGCTATAGCGCCATCTACAATAAACTAATTCTATTTGTTTAGTATTTTAGGTTGGCATGATAAAAATACTGAAATATACATATGTCTTGTTAGCGTTCTGATAAAGCAATGAGTATTGTTTATTATATGAGTGCATTTTCCTGCTTCTATACACTATTTTGTTTGTTTCACGGCGCACCGTCGCAGCGTCGACTGTGTAGTGTGCTACTAATGTGTATGTACCCTTAACACCTGTTGTTTGCTACTGTAATTACTTTTGTCATTAATTGTTGTCCTTTATGTGGAAACCCTATAGTGCAGTGAAGTGCAAAAGTGCAAAAGACATCATCTTAAGACTTGGACAAGATTATTATAGTGACTACACTTGGAAAATGTATACCTTGGTAGGTAACCTTGCAGTAATGATTTGAATGTGGTACTCCCTCTTTGAAGCTAATATAGATACGTGAAGATGTATGAATGTAGGAGAAGCGAGAGAGGTGTGAGGCAGAGAGGATCGCGCCTAATGGAAATCCATGATCTCTGCCTACCCGTCTGGGTTACGGGTATGAAGATATTCAATTGATTTTAAAAGCTTTAAAATTGTTTCAATAAATATTTTTATATTAAACTATATGTTTATTTACCGCGAATATCATAAAAGTTCTGGAGATGCATTTACGATTTTCATATTTGCCAACAAAATAATAAACATCCATTTCCATGCTGTTTGTTATGTTTCTGTATTCTATATTTTCTATGTAAACTATATTTACGAAAAAATAGATTGAAATAATAAAAGCAAAATTAATTGAAAAATCAATTAGTGATATCTTTGGAGGTCAGTTAATGTCTAGTCGGAATTGCGGACCCGTGTATTTCACTTTGTACCTCAAAAAAAGTAGAAGTTGATAAGTGATTTAATGTCGTTATGCAAATTGTTGTCCGTATACCTATTTCAAGATACACTAAAAGTCATAAACATAAACGCTTAAAATTCTTTATCCAATTCTCTTAAGCTCGGTTGTTCTCTGTGAAGGCGAGCGGCGAGCGGCGCGCGGCTAGCGGGTCTACTTGCCAAGAAACTATCTCTTTATTTTAAGATTATTCAGGACTTTGTCACAGATTCAATTTAAAAGCTCTCCCATCTCAGATAGCAGTGTTACTTTTTCTTTTTATTGCTGCACGCTGAAGAAATAAATGTTTTTTTTTCTTGAATTTGTGTCCGTATATCACAAGAAACAGCGAGCGTCAAAAGTTACGTATATATAAATATATCGTAGTGAGATGAAGTATCTACTGATGCTTTGAGTCTTAGATGCCTCATAAAGTAAACGTTAAAGCACTATCTTAAGTGGTTATATTTAATTTTATTTAAATGGTCAATCTACTACACATAACTTCTCTCGGTTATAAATTTTGGTACATAATTTGACATTCTTTTAAACCAATTTCAAAGTACTACTTCACAATTCAACTGCAACTTTTGAATTAGCTCTCAATGCAAATTAAACAATCCTGACAGCATCGAATTAAAAATGTCATCGGCAAGAAGGGCTTTTAATTACGGGAAAGGAAATTGAAACCAGAGTGGAAATGGAAAAGGTAATAAAATACATCGATTGGTAGATGAGTGCACTGCAGTCGTGCCGGCCTATTTTACAACTAGATTGCTTTACCGGTGTACACTTTGCAATACTAAATTAAAATACATTTTTATGTAACTAAAAGAAATCAAACTTTTAAGAATACAATCTAAAATAAACTATAATATTAATCCATGGAATCCGTGCAATATTGTGCACTTGTAGCAGCAAGTTTTAAAGTTTACGTAAACAAAATTGCTTACTTATAACAATTTTCTTTCCCTTGGCAACATTCCAATTACGAAATGTTTTCTAAACGTGTGTAGTTTTATCTGTCTATCTCATACTTTATGCGATATATACTTTCTCATATTGAACGCCGAAAAAACCTCCAAAACCTTTGTCTTAAATTTTATGGTTCATTTGAAGATTTATGGATCGTAAACGTATTGTCGCCTTTATATTTTATGACTTGTGACGCGAAAATTTTATTCTGTTTTTACGGTTTTACCTTCAGCTGTTCAGCGATTGAACAATCGCTTACAGAAATTGGTATTTCCATTACATTTATTTTTTCAATATATTATAATTAATATTTAATCTTCTTATTGGTGTCAGGGACCAAATAAATAAACAGTATTGTTTAATCATAGCATAATTTTGTCCGTTTTGTGGTTCTACAACTGTTAGAAGAAATTATAATTATAAAGAACAGTGAACAAGTATATTCTTGTCCGACTGCTGTATTAATAGAAGATCCATCAGTTATAATTGAACGTGCATACAATACTTAACATAATTATGTAGTTCGTCCTCATGTTTCTATCTTTCTTGGTACGGTTTTTTTTGTATGAAATCAGATCGTCGTAATCATAAAAAAAATATGCGCTCACGCCCTTAACCCAGAGGGGTAGGCAGAGATCATGGATTTCCATTTGGCGCGATCCTGACATACCTCTCTCGCTTCTTCCACATTCATACATCTACGCATGCATGCTCGTCGGTTATGGGTGCTCCTTATATCGCCCTTTTTTAGTAAGTCATTAATCTGATCGATATAAGTTCTCCTACGGCGTCCCCTACCAACACTGCCACTCACTTTTGCAACATAAATTTGTTTTGTTATTTTCTCTTCATTCATCCTTCCAACATGCCAGAACCACCGAAGCATACCTTTCTCAATTCTAGTCACAACGTCCACTTTTAAGCCACACTTTCCCTTATAACGCTATTTTTAACCCTATCATTCAAAGTCACGCCTAACATACTTCTTAAATCGTGTTGTGTATTGTATTTTTTATTTCTATAAAGTAAATATTTTGATTTATTCTATACAATCTAATCGGCCCAGTCGCCTTAACTAAAGGCTATCTATCTAATTTTGAGTAACTTACATATTTAAGAGATTTTCGACACGTAGGTTATTTTACGAAGGCTGATACTAAACTACATGGTCCCTTGTATTATGTAAGAAATCCTTTCTTTACTTACAGACACATATATAATTTATGATTTTGTTTTGGTGGAGTAACGAAAGAACCCACGGTTAATAAAATTTTACGCGCCGTTTGACGAGTTATGGATCGTAAACGTGTTGTCGTCACTTCATATGACCGGAAATATGTGGAATTATTATTGTATTCTAGCTCTTCTTTTTTTTATAAGAGAAGGGGGCAAAATAGCGGAATCTCTTCCACTTCACGCCTGTCTTTCGTGTGGCCGTGGTATTTCACCGGGCGAGCGGGCTATTCCTGCTCCAGAAAAAGCCAGATGCGGACACTACCACTGTCAACACATCTTCAAACATAATATATTACAATAACATTATCATAATATTTTTCATTCAAGTTTCTCCTTATTATGACATATGGGACCTCGCAGCATTGTTAGGCTGGGCCGAAGATTTGATAAAGGTTGTGGGAGTCTTCAGGAAGCGCCTATGTCCAATGACAATGGACATTTTTGAGCTATTGGTGATGGTAATATTAATCATAAGAAATCATCCTTTTTTTAGTGTATTTCCCCACTGCAGGGACACAAGTTGCCTCTCCGAGACAGGGAAGGGGCTGTAATCCATTACGCTGGCCCAGTGCGGGTTGGTGGATGACACATGTATTCGAATTTGGTAGTTCTAAGACATGCCGGTTTCCTCACGATGTTTTCCTTCATAATTTTCGCAGAAGTGGTGATAAAATTAATTACACAAAGTTAAGCGCCTGCCTGGGTTCGAGCCTGCGACCTACAGTACGTAAGTCGCGGCCTATACCACTGGGCCACCACTGCTCACTGGACCATCACTGTTCATGATGATAATGATTTTAATTTTTTGTCTTTGTTAAGAACATAAGTCACGATCGACAGATGTGCCTTAATGATCAACTATATAAATCCAGGTCCACAATTCTTCGGTTCTCTCAGTTCCTCTTACAGTTCCCGGAGAAAGACACAATTTCCTCTTATAATAACTAAGTGGGATTCGTTATTATTATAACTGTATAAAATAATATAAGTGACTATATAAAATTCAGATATAATAATGAAAACGAGAAGTGCTAGTGTTTACTTCTTGTACGAAATATATCGAGACCAAGTTATTGAAGGACGGAAATTTATCGACATTAAAGAATCGTAAAGTTGGCCGTGTAACATTGTACGCCAGCGAAGAGATAATTTTGTTTGTTCGTATCTGAATTTGTTGCAGCTAATTTCGTGGAAGTTGTTTTATATTATGAATTATTGTTACATTTCGCGTAGGTTAATGTGATCAACATAAATCTAATAAAAATATATTTATAAATGCGTTTTTTTTTCTGTAATTATCGTAATTTTATTATTATTAATGGACATTATTTTTTCTGTATTATTCAGTTTGTGAACCGCTCAAATAAATATTATTATAACATTAATGTTATTGGTAATAAACGCAAGCAAGAAAATGCAAAGAAATCAAAACGAAGTGCCTACATGGTTTATTTATGGTAGAAGGCAAGAACTAACGAGCAAGCTGGGCTGGCTGTGTTTGAATGTACTTAGCTCTTACGTGCCCTCATTCCCGTTTGGTTCAACTTCAGACATAGGATAGGTTTCATCTTGATGAATGACATCAATATTTTGTATTCCAAATTATTTTTTTATTAATGTTCTATAAGTTCCACACGTTTATAATAGATGGCGGTGTAAGGTTATTGACATCTTATGTTATATAGGCTTCGGCGCTATCATAACACGTCACGCGTGTTTTCCTGGCTATGAATAATTTCTACCCGTACGAAGCCAGGACGGGTAGCTAGTCAAATTATAATATTAATTGAGCGTTTTATTTACTTATTTCGTATATCCGGGAAACGACACTTATGACTTCTTAAGTTTATTTGTATGTTTTGCGAAAAACGCAATTTCTTTTATTATTTATTTTTTAATAGTTCATGTACCGACATCATTTGGTAGTTGCATTGTCAATTATTAAATTATTTTCGATGGATGATAGGATAACCTACTGGTACCTCAACATTTTGTGAGATGGCGTGAAATTTTCCGAATACTAAATGAGGTTTCGGAAAAACCACAACTTTAGAAAAATGAAAGTTCAGTTTTTCACTTTATTAAAAATATACTTTTACGATGCTACCTACATGTTAAGTAATTACTGTCAATAATATGCCATTTTTAATGCGAGTATAACAGGTCATAAATACAAAAAACAATCATATAATTTTATGTTGCCTATAATTGATATTTAACTTTAATATTGTCTTATAGATTGTAATTCAAATGCTGTTAATGAAAACTGTTTATTTGTAAATGTCAAACGCATGATTGACCTTTCACCTTTGTTCCAACCTTCATCTCAATTACGTTGGGTCGACTTTCTTACCTGAGGGCAAAATAAGACATTTTCATTTAACCAAAACCAATTCAGTTTACAAATATGCATACATATATATTTAATTTGTTCCACAGCAGGATAGACTTATTTTAAACAAACGAATGTCACTTCCATACATCGAGGCCATCGGAAATGTTGTAATTTCGTGGAAATCATGAGATAAAGTGAAGTAAAATGGTAATATGAGAAAAAGTTGGTTTAGAAAATATATTGGAATTTACGAATTTTAATATAAAAGGTAAGGTTGTAAACTTTGTGTACAAAAATTCCGATCTCGAAGTGGAACAAACTATAGATTAACACTATCTATTGTGTTTGGGATTCCTTATTTGTAAAAACACATAGGATGAAAATAAATGTTTTACCAAAACGTATGTCTTATAATTTTTTTCGGAAATAATATATTTACTATTATTAAGTTTTAGTAAAAGATTTTTTTGTGCGTTTTCTTTTCTTAGTTTATGAAAGGTGCTGCTATATAGATAGAACTTAATTTTTAAGAAAAGGTAAATGCTGTGACTATTACAAATACAAAGCATAATTACTATGTAGTCAACAACTCTATGACACAAAATGTGTTCATACAGTACATGATATATGTTAACATCACAGAAGGCGGGAATAAAGGTCAGACGTGTGTTAGGACACGTTAGTGACTATGACGTACCGTTATACTCCTTTGATATGAATGTAACATTACGAACCCCTATCACTCCTTTGCTTTTATGAGAGACATCTAAATAAAAGGATAAGATAAAGTAAATAAAGTAGTAAAATAAGCAATAATTATCGTATCTAAAACACTATAGGCTTTATGATTTATTATTTTAGCACAGAATTTTATACATTTTTAAAGAACTTACTCTGCTTACGACGAAGCAACAATACGTATTAAAGTGACATGAAGTATATCGTTCACTTAAATGTGATTTATTTTTAAATTTCTTTCGATCTTAGGATTTCATATAAGAGCGAGACAATCTAGAAAGGTTACATGTTCACTGGATGAGGGCAATGGTCAGAGTTTAGTTATTTTCTTTTAATTATCTCCGCTTGGACTAAGATTTTATTGAAATAAATCAAATAAATATACGATTCTTTTTGTAAATGAAACAAATGTTTTGATAAAAATGAGAAATTTAAATCATAAATCGCTTTTAAAGTTCCTCTAAATTTATTCTAAATCTAGTCAACACGAAGCCACCTCAACCTTAATGTTTAAACTCGTTTGGTGTGTCGGCAGATGTTTATGTACCAGATGTGCACTATTGGTCATTAGCGAATGCAGTAGATGACTTTATTGTAAATATTTCAACTAAACATAAATAATAGTAAAACTACTATTCCGTCTTAATTTGTGGAAGATTGTGTAGCAACAAACTTCTATCTCAACATAAATGTTGATGACTATATCTTTACATTAGTAAATTTAAATGGTGATGGATGACTATCCAAACAATATGCATGATATAGTAACAAAGAACCAATCTTTATGGCAACTCAAAGGGATACCCGACGTTTGCTGAAATAATGAGAGGAGTTTTTACATCATAGACAAGCATTTGCTTCATTTGAAAGAAACGAAAATATACATTTGATAAATTTATTGAATACGCTTAAATGAAAATAAGAATGATTTAAAGAGTTTTATTTAAGTTCCAACCACATATCTGTGGTTTACCTCGCTCAGATGTTGTGAATGCAAATGAACGAAGCTACCTTCCATCACGTACCTTTCTCAGTGAATTGGAATCTCGAATATTACCGATGCATTCCACTTTAAAAGCCGCGACCACAAATTTGTAACACGCGTTTTCTTGTATATTGATTGTAAAACTATGCTTAGGGTGAATAAAATAATATATTCGTTGTAAATAAACTACGTCACGTGACGTCAGATGGGGGAGGAAAATCCTGGAATGGAGGCCATGGATGGGGACCAGAAGTGTGGGACGCCCTCCTTCCAGGTGGACCGATGATGATGAGGACGGCAGGAAGTCGCTGGATGTGGTGTGCGGAGGACCGCATACTGTGGAAGGCATAGGGGAAGGCCTATGTCCAGCAGTGGACTGATATAGGCTGATGATGATGAAATAAACAAAAAATAGAATAAATCTCGTGCTGGTAATAATTAATTTAAAAGGTGTGCTAAATAAATTATTTCGACTTAAGTAGTTTCCAAACTGCTGATGTAATATTCAGTAATCCTAACAACACAAAATGTATTCTTCGGCATTATTTGGCGAAGGGGTTGAAACCTTTGCTGGTAACATTATTTATTCAAATGGATGGAATAGATACCTAATTATAACATGTTACTTGTAATTTTGGTATGGTGGTTATGTGAATTAGAATGTAAAAATATAAATATTGAATTAAGATAAAAAACACTTTTACATTTTTCGATTACAATATGCCAGCTATTGAAGTCACAACTTTTAAGCCAAATAACATCAAGATTTTACTTAGCGCCTTTCCTTTTCTTATAAATACCTTAAATAAACAGGTAAACTCACGCTTGTAACTGTAACGCAGACAAAAGACGTAAGCTAAACATCGTCTTAATTGGTACTTTTTTGAGCCTTCACTTTTCGACGCCAATTGCTATTATAAAACGGATAACCGCTACCTCCGCTACGCTTTGTATTATAACACCATTGACTGCTGTAAATTTTTACATTCATCTTTCTTTCGCTTCTTCATCCATACATGCAGTAATTATAAGAGTAAATACATAGTTTTTACATAAGTACTAAGTTTAATAAGTACTATAAGTTGTTGTTGTTGGTAAAACATGAATAGTAATCGATATTGTTAATGAAGGTTTTATGTCGCAGCGGAGAGCGATTCGAATGGTGAACGAGCTCTTAAATAATCCTGTGTCTCTTTGCATTTTTTTATCGCATCTACCATAGGTTGTGTACCGAAGATCTGCTTGGAACAATTCCTGCCGCCGAGTTCCGTCATCGCTGTACACGACAGAGCTCCAACTACCATGATGGATGATGGTTGGCATACCACTAGGGTGCGCTTTTTACGAAATTTCCGTCGTTGCATAGCCGCGTTGTGCAATGATCTGCGCTAGCGATTTCAAGTAGTTTAACAATCACATATAATAATAATATAATAATATCCTAGGACATATTCACACACGGTCATCTGATCCCAAACTAAGCAGAGCTTGTGCTATGGCAACCAGATAACTGATATGCTACATATACTAATTTTCTTTTGTAAATACATACTTAAATAGATAATTACACCCAAACTCAGGACAAACAGACATGTTCATGCACACAAATGTAGATAAAGCGATAAAGCTAATAAGATAAAGCGTTTGTTCCTTGATCTGTAATTATTTAATTACCAATAAATCTGTATTTCTGGCTTTAATTAATTAAATATATTCCATTTTTTAAGTGTAAAGAGTACACGGTCTGAGACGGATAAGTTGTGCTGAAAGAAAATGGCAACGTTAATTATGCTTAGACACGGTTTAAAGCCACCACAACACATTCTCATTGCTTACTCAGTCTTAATCGTCAAATTGGAAAGATTTATTAAATTGTCTTTGAATTAATTTATTACTTACAAAGGTACCGTTAAGAAACAAAACAAATAATCATTTGTCCGATAAAAGTTTATACCTTCTGTCGTTTATTGTGTCGGCAAGTGTCATTGTTGTCGATTACTCTGGAGAGTGCCTCGTTAAAGGACGCGCCAGTTGTCGTCGAGTATCTTATTTATGTTGGATAAAGTTTCTAGAGCAGCATTCGGAAGATTAGTTATATAATCATAGTGGATTAATTTAAACGCAATGCAAATAAAATTAACATGCAAATACTTTTGTTTTCTACAAGAAAGGAATGCTTCAGTCTTAGCGGAGAGAGTTTATTATTTTTCATAAAGAATAAAATTGCTTAGTAGTAGTAGTTAGTAGATAGGTTGCTACAACTAATAATGGTAGGCACGATCGAAGGGAGCCGCTGCACAAATGAAATATTAAGGAATAGACAGGGGTTGAGACTGCAACTAAGATATGTAGATGTAGATAGAAGAAGGCAAGCGAGCAAGGGAGCAAGCGGCTATATCCACAACAGTAACATGAGTTACAGAAGCGTTATCACTCACAGGGTTTGAGGCAAATGTCATAAAGTAGCAAAGTTGTACACACGTTACTTTCTATGTTTGCATAAAATATAGTGGACTTTGCATTTGACTTTGGAAGTTATTTATTCCACCGCAATTAGTTTTAATCAAGTTTTACATTGCTGCAGAGGAAAATCTCCGGCACGTACTTAAGTTATGAGACAGTCATGACTTCGCAAGATGATATTATTCAGTGCTAGGCTGAAACCTAACTAAGTGTAAATCGTTTAGAATTCTAGAAACAAAACTACTATTGTACATTTTTTTATAATTTAGATAATAAAATTGAGATTATATTTAATAATTTTTACTTTTTGTTATGTAGAGATTAGGATTTTTGGCGGAATGATATTTCATATGCCTTTCCTCGTCACTGATTCAGATACGATTATCTGTATAAGATATGGATCCAAGCATCAGTATATTGGTATTCTGTTTATTAACTAACTGTATGCAATAACAGGGGACATTATATCATAGGTAACTGACTGACTGAATTGAAATAAAGCGAACGTTTTCTTTTCAGTGTCATCAGGGGTGAAATTGGAATATCGAAGAAGGTTAATAAGAACCATAATACGTGTGTGTGTGACGTGGAAGGAATTGCTTGACCAAGCCAAGGCGCACAAAGGGCTATAGACCTAGAAAAAGTACTAGGTTATTATTTCGTACAACATGACTGAAAAAAATGTCATGGGGAGTTCGGTTGAGTCTAGATTTGCAAGCAGTTCACCTAACTTTGCAGGCTATGATAGAAGTTCTATAGAATTTATACTTTGAGGACAGAAATATATTATTTTAATATTGAACAGTAAAATTGCAGCGCGTACTGGCTAAAGATGGAAATTCAATAAAAATGAACGTTCCCTACTTGGAATTGCATTCAAATTGCGACTTTTATTTCCATTGGGCCTTCTGTTCCAGTTCATTCAATTACTTTTTACCTCCTATTGATACGACTGCAGGTGCTACTTATATTTTTTTAAATGATTACAACTTGTACACATTATTATAAATTAACTCTGGCAGAGCCAGCAACAACATGTGTTCCACGACACCTTACAGACACTATAAAACTATATTTAATTATAAATAAAAGGAAATTTAATATCAATAAAAAGATATTTTGTTACACTTATGTAATTGTATCACGTGCGTGCGTGCACGTATGTGTGCACAAATTTCTGTTGAGTTTTTTGCTCTAATTTATATTAGCCTGTGTAATGCGCAGACATTGTCTTTATTGGGTAATATAGACTGAGTAGTAATATCATTATACTACGTTTTAATCCAAGTGCAGTTTTGGTTTAGTAAAAAATCGAAAAAGTGTAAAAAAAATCCAATAAAAACATTAAATTAATAATTGAAATTAGGGTTCATATAAAATGTCTTAGAATAAAAAGAAAGAAAATATTTCTCAGAGATTTTATGCGTTGTGCATTAATTTGAATAAATTCATCATAGCTCGTGGCATAGTTGCGGAACAGCGAAAATGCTCCACGCGACAAACCGGGCAATTTGCATCAACTTTATGAAGCCTCATTTTTAAAAAGGATTCACATAATTTAAAGTGATTTAATAAAACTTAAACGTGTATTTAAGCATGATAAAACTGCAAACATTTCAACTGCGCAATTTTCACTTAACTCAACTAAATAATGGCGGCTATTTTACAACATTTTAAAGTACCAAGAACTAAATGCTCTCAGTTCTGTCAATTTAGGTATAATATTAAATTTGGAAAACAAAACTATTAGGTACGCCTATACAACACGACTTGTAACTATATTTCGGTGGTATCACTTTTGATTAGTATCGGAACCTCGTAGTAATAAACCTAAATATTGACATTTGACGAATGTGAACATCCTATTGAAACTTATAAAGAATATAAAAGAAGGAGTAGAGTAGCGGGAGGGAATGCATTTATTTATTGGCCCGGTGCTATCTCATTTCTGATATACTTCTACTTCATGCCTGTATTCTGTAGTGTCATGGAATCTGTCGTATAGGTCTAAGTGAAGATAAACATAAAAGGAAATTCATAGAATAATATGTATTCTAGCTCGGTTTACTGCTTGAGGCCAAAGGGCTAAAGGGCGCTTGAACTTTTATCTAATAAAAAAATATTTCTAATAATAATACATTGATTTATTTCAGATTCCTATATTATTAAAGTTAGTAACAGCGATTTCTTAAAAGTGAGTAGCTCACAGTAACAAAAGAACAACAATCAAACAACTTATTGCATCTTGTAAACCTCCCTACACTGATCGAGAAACGGTCCGTCTATTCTCGTAGCTATCATGGCCAGTATGCTGTTGGAGCGACTCTGCGACTCAGAGTCTGAACGCGCATCGCTTTAATATTATTGTATAGAAACCGTCGATACAATTGTAATTTAATTTATACTTTTATTTGTTATCATCGTCATAATTTTAAGTACCTACTATGATTTTTCTGAGGTCAACAACATGAAATTTGAAAGCACTGTGCAAATTTTCCCGTAAATAATTATGGCGTAAATCTTCAAGCGCGGAACTTTTAATTGCGTCGAATTTAACTTTGAACGTCTTTAAAGTTATTCCACTCGTCGTTCGCGGAATTGCTGGCTCTCATTAACCGTATTGAGATGAATGTACATTCATAATGAGAACGTCACTTGTCATATTAACTTAAAGAATGTAGTTAAGCAATAGTTGTAAGAGCAGTTAACATCTTTAACGAAGTTACCTCGTTCTCATTATTTTATATGGAAGAAGGAGGTAAAAGAGCAAAAGGGCAACATTTAATTAAGTGACAGCCATAGGAATCTGCAACAAACTAATGAGTTGGAGATGCGTTGCGCCAGAGGATAATGGACAAAGGACGGGCTGAACAGGATAAGTGAAATTTACTTTTCCTATCCATACCTTCGTTAAATCCTCTTCCGCTCTTCTTCCTTTCCTTGTTAAAAAGGATAGGAAGGGGAAGAGGACAAGATTTGGGCCTCCGGCACCTCACTCCTCAGTACTACTTCACGCCTGTTTTTTGTGAGGTCGTGGTATTTCACCGATCGAGCTCAACCACTTTTAGTATTTTCATTATTCATATTTCTAATTTGAAATTATTGACGGTTTTATGATTAGCATTCGCGACGTTCTAAAATGGGTCTACAAACTGACGCTGGCTTGATGGTTATTGTTCGCATAGTATAAAATACACAAAGAGGTTCAAAAAAGGGCGCTATGTCAACTAATTGTTTATCTTAAACTACTGGAAATGCTTTAATATCAATACATTGGAGATTTCTTGAACGCTTTAATAAGGCAGCGTAACTTGGCACGTTCGTTGTTAACTGCATTATTGAGATCGGCAATCCAGTGTGTGCCTTAATTTGTACGTGCTTCTTTTGTCATTATTAAGCCCTGCATTGTATAATAGGGTTTTTTTTATTTTGCACATACGAATAAATGATAATTATCGATGAGATTTCATATATTAAAAAAATTACATTTAAGCTTTTACAGCCAGTGTCGGAAACTGTTACTTTGCAAAGCGATGGTAGATGTGGTCAATAATATTTAATTACTCGTATTACTATTGTTATTGTTTTTGGAACTGGATACGGACTGAAACTGCAACAGAATACGTTGTAGAACCCGCATTGGAACTTTAATGGCCAATTCATTGGCTAATACTTCGACACAAAAGACACGATTAAAAGAGACGCCTAATAAAAGACTACTTCTAACTAAAAAAAAGACAGGAAATTTTTTGCCAAGAAAAGGTTGGCAACATATTCTTTACCCTCCTGATACGGATATTGATGATTAAAAAGTACTTAACATCGAGTAAGCCAATTCAAGCCTTCCAACACAAATAAAAGTGTAGTTTCCTTAGCATTTATTCCAACATTTTATCGTATTATATTTAAGATTATTGTTGTGTATTTATCTTAAGTACTCGCAGGTTGCTAATTTCGTACCTCATTAAGAACTTTCATTAACCAAGAATTAAGGCGTTTTATTTACTTAGATTTCATTATTTATTTACCATGTATTCTGGAAATAACGATAAATTTACTCGTACCATATATAACTAATACTGGATGTCCCGGTTCTTTCGGCCTTTGTATTAATTGCCGAGTTGATTGTAATGTTTAGATATGGCAGTTTTGGTGTTGTTGTATGACTCTGAATGTATAACGATATATAATTTGTAGGTTATTTACATTTGTTTAATATTTATTCTGCTATTCGGGACGGCGACAAATCCAACAAACCAAAGACCAAAAAAAATTGTGCGGCCGTTTTGATATACATTGTGATTGGCGGCAGCCCCATCGTAGTGCGAATTAAGGCGGCTGACCGCGTTCCGGCTAACCGCATAATGAGTATGGGAAAATATCACAAGAATATATGTCCCTTGTACTTCCAAAGCAATAGATTATTACAATGACTAGAAAATAGCATTGACGACATCTAAAATACTCTAATACTAATGAAAGCCATAGTTCCATAAATAATATTTTCCAACGTTGAGGAAGTGGGTTAGACTTATGCAGACGCGTCACGTACTACACAATATAGGACGATAGCTCGGTGGTCAGGGTTCATCTTATAAAGCCATCTTGTATTCCAACGCCGTGTCCCACGAGAGTCTTGCCTACGGATGCACGGAGCTTTGTAGACCGGAATTTTATTTAAGAGAGGCCGAAGTTCCGATGCGCTAAACATTAAAATTCAAAATCGCATAAATATTATCGACCACAAGTGTACTATATATTTCATCGTTTTTTCTTTTATTTATAATCTTGACGTAATCTGGTCAAAGTACATAATTTTCATAAATGTCATCTACTTTGACACGATTAAATGCTTTTGATTGTGGTCGGTTTTATTTGTAATATGTCCACAGAATCACATCATATTCCGGTCGTAATAAGATGAATACGAAGGGGTCAACGATTGCTTTATTTGCTTAACCAAATGAATATATACATATATAAGACAGCTTCTTTGTATTCAAGTGCTGCGAAGTAGGGTGTAAGTAATCGTTCTGAAGTGGTTAAGCTCTCTAGATATTGAAGACAATATAGTAGTAGTAGTAATAGTTGTGACATACCTCCAGATGGAACATCCGGGTTACAAAAATGAAGCCAATTGGCAACTTCGTAAAATCCAGCTCAGTCATTCGTTTCCCGCCACACGATTACAAAACCTCTAATTATATTTTAATTCATAAACACCGTTTTAGACCAATATAAGGTTTGTAAGAGACGTGATTCTTACCACGATTAGTAGTGCGCCGTGGCACTACCGCATAACTCCAGTCAGCCCGTGACCATGGCGCATGCAACTGTATTGAAATATCGGGAGCTCAAAAAGGCTAACCATGGTAAGAATACCGTCTCTTACAAACTTTATATTAGTAAAAACCGCGAAAGTTTAAAGTTATATACCGTTTTAGACCTCGTAACTATTGCAAGATTTTATTCTGTTTCACCTGTTAAAAGTCAAAATTTTCACTCGAAATTGAATGAAAGAAAGAAACGAAAGAAGAAAGATAAGATTTGAAATAAAAAATCGTAAGTAATCGTTATGAATTTACAATAGTCGAAAAAAATTGTTGCAAATTTAACATAAAAAAGGAAAGTTAAGTTGAGTAGAAATATAAATAAAGCGTAGCGTGAACGTATTTACAAGGGCAAGCGATGTGTGCCACGGGCGTGTTTAGCCGCGGCTAGAAGTAATATAAAATTAAGTTTATTCTAATTGCGGTATCTGGGTATGTGCGTACCCAGTACATACGACTATTATCATTGTATTTGGAACGAATACACCGAGTCAAGTTACTGCTCCAGTTACCAAAGTGTTAACCTAACCAAAACCAACCAAGATCACTAACTTCCATTTTTTGATTTGATTGGTTACCAAACAAATACTTGCCTTACTGTGGCGTATCAATAGTTAGTTGAAAAGTTTGGTAGGGCTTGGGGGGCACATTTGATGGTGTCCGTGACCATTGTTACCCATCGTGATTTCTTGACCCTAGCCTTTGTGTCAAAATGAGTAGGGAAACAGAGGAGAAAAGGTGAGCTGCAAAGCTTATATTGAAGTACAGAGATATTAACCCCTGTTCACCATTCATCAAGTTTTTTGTCTCGCAAATATATGATTTTTTCTTCATACTTAGAAATTAGTCTAATAGAACTTAAATTATAGGTGCGTGATTCTAAAAATTCATCATTGCAATCTTTCCTGTTTCGAATTGAGTACGCTCTTGATTTAGAGATTCAGTTATTTATGAATGTATCGATAAACATTTAAATTTTACAAAATAAAAATGTGTAAATCATAAAGTACCTTTAACTTTTACGATATTAGTAAAAGAGGCAGCCAGTGGAGTATCCACAAGTAATATAATTTTCAAATAAGCTTTCAATAAGCTTTCAAATAAGCGGGGTATTAAAAACTCCGTTAAATTTAATAATAATCCGCTTAGCAATACTTAGTAACTCTTAGCGATGAAATATTAGTTTACAGATTGCCCCACTTTTTCCTCTGAGCAGATTGATTTTTTCATTTTTTATTTCGTAGTGAGTGCATTTAGATTGGCATTTCCTTTCTATGATAAAATTCTAATAGGATATTCATTAAAGCTCGATAAATTCGTTTACAGACCCGCGGAGTCGACAACACGCCTACCTTGATTACCCACTTATTTATTTGCTTGGAGAGATTGCTGCTAATATTTAGATGATTAAACACTTGGAACAAGGTTATTAAACAGTTTTAAAATACTTTTACGAACAAAAATATAACCAATAGATAACAAATGATTACTTAGTGGTGGGTTGACAATGGAGAAAAGGGACGTATCTTTTTTGGCTATTTATCTCTCTTCTGTCTAATAAAGGTAGGCATCGCATATGCAACTCAACCTTTTTGCAGATGCATATGGGTATCGGTCACTTGATATCTCTTATAAACAAATCTCCTATATAAAA
This sequence comes from Papilio elwesi, assembly GCA_029849275.1. NCBI lineage: Eukaryota > Metazoa > Arthropoda > Insecta > Lepidoptera > Papilionidae > Papilio > Papilio elwesi. The sequence goes on along the minus strand of CM056700.1, from coordinate 6,518,682 downwards.
ATAACTTTTAAAATTGGGCAGGAAAGTTTTGGAATAAAGAGTGGACTTAGACTAGGTAGGCCTCACGCAAGATGCATCGATGTACTGGTCAAGTTTGCGGGAGTGCTCTGAAAGATGGCGGCACAGAATCTTATCTTTGTTCGATTTATTCACGGGAGAGATCAACGCGTTCAGCAGTGGGCGTCTACTGGTTGAAATGAATAAATAAAAAGCTTTTAATTATTACTTTTTTGACCTACAGTTACATCGGGTTTGAAGTGACAAAGCGCACTAGTGCTGTAGTCTAAACCTCTTTAAGCGTGATAATTACAGAACGTTTTTAGTTATATAGGTACTTTGATATAATTATACGAGTACATGGCAAATCAAATTGAAGTAACAACATTGAGTGTTTGAAATTGCCATTGTTACTACTGCTAGTTCGCAATATGATTGCCGATGCGGCAATTTTACGAATCAACCTAAATTTTAGTCAGTAACATGTTACACGGCAATAAGTTTCAACATTAAACAAATTTAAGTTACGCCACTATATGAAATTTCAACATTGAAATATACCAAAACGTATCAATTAGACACTAGTTAAAATTAACCTTTAAACAATTAGTTATAAAGGATTAATATCTTTTTATTCTAACATGAAATTCATATCTTTTTATTATTTATAGTTTTGATAAAGCACGTTTTAAAAACCGTCAACAAAGTATTTTTTACACATTATCATGTGATTTCTATATATGGTAAAAAATCATCGGGATTTGATTAGAATTTACAAAAAGTAAAACAAATAATAGCGAAGCAATATGTTTCCTACATATACTCACTAGCTGTTTCGCACGCATTTCTCATTTTCCACGCTGTAAATTTTTGTAAGCTGATTGCTATGACGTATGATAACTTCGCATTCTAGGTGACATGTATCAAAACAGTTGTGAATTAATGTTTTATGTATTTTCCTAATCAGTTTTATTTTCGTAAAATAAACAAATAAAAGTTACACGTCTTTTTTTGACCTGACAATATGTGTGCAAGATGTCATAACGATCGGCTGAGTCGTTAAGGCGTTAAATCGTAACAAACAACCCCGCATTCGCATTTATAATATTAGTTAGGATAGAATATAGCGTCGCGTTCATGACTTGTACCACTGTACCTCTTGTAAACATTACAAGCAGTAATGTGAAAACATTAATGCATGTCGTTTATAAGGGTTCGTTAGCCTGTTGAAATTATTTAGCTAATGAGGCCTATCATCTAATATTTGTAGGTCACGAGTTCCCAATCCTTAATTGTCATTTCTAGATGTGTATTATTTTATCAGGTGAACGTACTATCGCTTCGTAACATAAAAGTAAACCAACAATAAGATCCAATTATATTGGCGAAAGTATGCGTAAAATATTAACAAGGTTTAGCTACATATAGAAAGTCAGTATAAATATCTGTATTCTATTTTGTTAAAATATTACAATTTCACATAAATGTATAAAAATAATATTACATTACTTCACTGTAAACTGTTATTAAAAATTAAATACGGCAATCGATGTTGTCAAAAATAATTGAGGTAATCGGTTCTTTTATAAGAATTAAAACCGCTTTGTTTCAGTGTATGTCCAAATAGTAACACAGGTAAATGAAAGTCAGGCGTGGCGGAGCGAAACCGGTATTCTGTACCATAATAATACATTTGTAATAGCCTTAAGGTGATCTACTTGCCGTCGCTTTGAGCGAGTACTGTAGAATGCGGACACAGCAGCCGACTCCCTGTTGCGTTGAGACCTTGATAATAAGGAAGTTACTTTTTATTTATCAAAAAATAAAAAAAGATTTTTATGTGTATTAGGGTTTAATTAATACAACAGTGTATGAGGAATGCAAATTAGGAACGTTATGAACATAGGTTAAATCAACGTGCAGTGTAAATACTTACACTAATGCTTTATTTACAAAATTTATTTTCTATCAGATGACATGCATTTCTTTCGGTGAGTTATATTTTATTACAATTAACAAAAACGAACAACTTGTATATATAACCGTCCATTAACTCACAATATCACAGCGAAACAACACTTAAGAAATGCTCGTGTAGCAGTCATGGGCCAGCCCGCTCTATCGACCCCCCGATGATTCGGCGAATTGTTAATCGGTACATGTTTTTCGCTATTACTATTAAACTTTACATCTCGCCGTCATCCCCTATCATAAAATATTTATTTATACTTTGTGGAAAGAGTAAGAATAACCATCAGGCGCTCTATTGAGGCTGAACTTGCCGGGAGGGAAGAAACGGCTCGGCGGCGGTGTGGTGGGCTCGTAGTATTGCTGGCGGGACTCGGGCTGGTAGGAGGGAGTATCGTATTGCTGTGACGACAACCCACTGTATTGGGCTTGCTGTACACCGGGGTAAATGCTGTTAGCCTGGAATTGTGACTCCGGCTGGTACTGTGTTTGTGACTGCGGCTGTGGCTGGTACTGTGGCTGGGGTTGAGGTTGGTACTGAGGTTCAGGAGCCCGATATTGAGCTTGCGATTGGTACTGAGGTTGAGGATTCCCATAATTCCCTTGCTCGTACAGTTCGGGATGGTATTGGCCATCGTCCACACTGGGTTTACTTCCATAGTTCCTAGGAGCAGCAGGAGCAACGTACTGTTGTGGAGCGCTGTACTGAGGTGCCTTGTAATCTGGAGAATTGTAACGAGGATCGGGCTGGTAGCCGGGAGTGGGTGCTACGGGCTGCGGTGCGGTCGGGATATGGTCTCCGCTGGCTACGAATCCATTTTTACCGGCTACGTAGTTAACAGTCTTCCTCTGTCCGGTCGGGTCAATGTAGGAATAACTGCCACGCCTGTTGCCATCGGGATCGGTCTCCTCCTTGAAGTCAATGCCGTCCTCCTGTTGGTACGCTGCACCGAATGCTCCGTTGCCACTTAAGTACCTAGCTTCCTGCAGGATAGCGGCAGTTTTCGGGTCTCCGGCGTATTTGGGAACCCTGCGTGCACCCTCATGCTGCTGGCACGTCACTGCCCCTACCACAAACGCAAATACCATGAGCCTAAACATTTTGAGCAAATGTGTACTGCTCGCGTGAAAGTCACAAAGTGTGTGGGTGCGGACCGCAAATCTCGTTTTATACGAGCAACAAAGGCCTTGAAGTTTATTGGAAGGGACTAGGTGCGACCGCGAAAATCTTGCATGTCCCTACAATATGTCTCTTGCCGAAGCGGATATTTATTGGATGTGTCAAGGAAGTGACGACGGCATCTTTCAATTATGTATTATATAAGGCGAATCACCTTCAATTCAATAAGAAACGAAGATAAGTAATAAGATTTTCGGAATTAATTTTTATAATTATTTCACATAATTAGACATTTATTTGAAGTATTGAAATCTCAAGATTTTTTTTTATCGAAATCTACAAATTGTGTATAATAAATACCATCGGTAAATTTCAATTTATAATAACACGATGCAAAATAGATTTAATCGGTCATTATGGCAGCTGTTCCCGCTAGATGCTGGAGTTGGTATAAGCTTAAGTAGTACTTACATGCTCGCGAAGCCATTATGGTATGGTATGGCTCTCACCCCTTTGTAAGGGGTCCAAAGAAATAGAAAACACGCTTTCCATCGAGGTAATAATATCCCAAAATATAACTGAGAATTGACCCCGCTTATTAACAGGGCATCAATTTAAGAACACGATCTGAACATGCATTTATAATCCTAGACCGTCGGATAGTGAGTAAGACGCTTTACAACAGTGCGGTTATTGCTTTATCTAAGTACAAGCTGATCCCTGCGGTTTTACCTGCCGTGCAATTGAATTTAACCGACAACGTCCAGCCTTGGCTGAACTGTATTTAATATGATTTATCAATTATATCTAAGGTCTACTGTAACTTAAATTCGATTAAAATTATTTCCTAATACAAAATTTCATACCCTACTTAAGACCTACAGGGGATAAATTTAAAAAAATCCTTTCTTAGCGATCCGTTACGTAATATCAGACAAGCAAAATCTCTAAGCAATAAGGCTCAAAGTCTCTATGCCCAGTAGTTTGGGCTGTGCGTTGGTATATCAGTCAGTCAGTTTATTCTTTTATAGGTAGAAGATTACGCTGTATTTCAATTTATAGCAGCGTCTAAGTTATATAGCCTTTAGTATATTAACCTATAAAATCGATCCATGGGAACTTTGTTAACCAGCACGACTGTCTGCCCTGTCTGTTCATTCTTTTGTGCTCTAACACTATTACGGTAATCGTATTAGAAACTAAACAATGCAATGAAAATTCACATAGAATTAGTTAATTTCACACAGTTACTACGATACTGTTATTTTTTACTTCGTTCGTGAATTGTGTACATTTCACAATGATTACGAGTTTATTGCAACAACTTTTAATTAATCTATTCTTTACTTAACATTGCTGGAAAGAGGTTCACTACTTGACTATTTTATATAAAACTTACTTGTCCCTGTGTCTTCATCTACGTCGGATAGGTTTTATCTATTTTCACGTAACACTGTTAAAAATATGAAAGAACAATAACCTACATCACACCAACAATCACTACCGTCTTAGGGAATGGAGGAAACACTACTTCTTACTACGAGTATTGATGTGTATTCATAGTCCATTTTATAACGAAATTAATAAATTTAAAATTTGCAAAATCCTATCAAAAGATCCAGAGATTACTTCCAACAACCTCACATACTTTACCTGTTCATAATATTATAGCTTAGATATTTTTCTGATAAATGATAGCCTTTGTCCGTCCTAGGTCTAATCTAGTACAGTATCAAAATAGTTTATTTTATTGAAACTTTAACGTGGATTAATTTCAAGCATTTGGCGTATGCTGTCAGCGTGTCAGCACTGAAAAGTGTAGTATTTTTAGAGAAACACTGTTCTGTATTTTAGCTTATCATGCGAATGAATTGGATTAAGTTGCCAGCTTCAGTGTTTCCGTCTAACTTTGACGTGGGTTTGGACCTTCAAGAGAAGAGTGAATAGGGGTTAGTCTAAACTAGTGCGTAATTCGTATTATTACACTAAGCTTCTGATATGTAAATGCCCAGGTGTTTCTTAAAAAAATGCATCCTTTATACTTTGCTGTAAATAAGTGGTTGGCTGGTAAAAGTAAACGTGTTTGTATTCTAGTTTTTTCTGTTTAGCACTTATTATATGTTGCCTTACACGTACCGGGTCGATTGTGGTTGAAGGACGATGTCTGCAATGTTTCACAATTCGTGCTCTACATTTTTCTTTTAAATTATAACATATATCTACTTCTAAATAGCGACGTTGGCTATGTTAACACAGCAAGCGATCCGTAACTACCGTATGACTCAACATACCGCGACCAAATACCAGTAAAGTGGGTGGTGGGAGTTCTAGGGTCAAATTTAAAATAAACTAAATGTGAAATCGTGAATAGCGAACTAACCTCTGCCTATTCTTCCAGCTTCTTTATTTTTATCTAATTTCCCACCACAAAGCAAACAGAACACTGTTTGCTTTGTGGGTTCAGTCCAAGATATCTTTTGTTTTTCGCTTACAAATTATTTTCAAATTGATGTAGGAAAACTTATCTAACATACTGATGCCTTTTTAGGATGTTAATCGAACGGAAAACGTATTTCCCATACATTTTCTTGCATTAAACTTTAAAACAACATTTTTAATGTTGTAAAATACCCTTTGATTATAGAAATGTTACTGAAACTGTTCATCACATCAACTTCACTTCCCGCTTCTGATATATTTAAATTGAGAATCGAAAATACAGGTTTGATTGTAGCTTTAATAAAACACGAAATATCGGTTCTAAGTCAGACCTTTCCAATATGCCTACACCCAGATTAACTTAAAACAAGTTATTTACAGTTAACATTAACATCAGGAACCTTTACTATTGATATGCCATTTCAATTTTAAACAATATCTTAATATTGGGAAACTTATATTTAAAAGGAGACAGTATTTGTTAATAATGATTATTGCATTTTATTTATCGAGTAGATGGTCATCATAATTCTTTGGATTTCAATTCTGTTACGGAAACTGCAATTTTTATACAATACAAATTAAATATCTTTCATTACTTTAATAACATGCTGTTTTGGTTTCTATTGCTTTGGACTTAGCTTTAGACAAATTCTTCTCCCTTCTGTGGTAATTTATTTTATGTGGCTGTAATATAAATGTAGTTGGGCGTCACAACTTATGCTTAATGTAATGCCCAATCAATATTTATTTTTACCTCAACCCTATAAAAAGAAGAAAGACGGTCGACAATTAACATCCTCCGTCAATAATTAGGCAATGATCGTTTCCTCAAAATTTTAAAAGAAACGATCATTGCCTAAGTTTATGATACATTTGCGAGTCTAAAATTCTCACAACATCCTTGCGAGCGTGGACTTCATGAGTTGCAATTCACCGGGGACATTGTCATGAGTCAAGTCCGCGCCCGCACGTGGACATCGGCCTTGTTACGTATTCGTGGTTATAACCTACTCACAAAGTTTATTATTCATGCACTGGTCTAATCTAACTTCGCAGCGCTGATGCAATTATGACGGCGGATCGCGAGCAATTGTATCACAGCAAAGGCTAATATCTTTATCGTGTTAAATTTTGTTAATAAATTTAATAAAATACTGACGTAGAAACTTGGAACGCATGTTAAGACGATGCGATGTGTTTTAGGCCATACCGTGTTTCCGTGCAGTTCTGACGAAGGTACCATCCAAACCATCTAGTTAAATTAAACTTGAAAAAGTTAAGACTAAGCGACTATTGTGTTCACCGCAAGCCCGGCGAATGAATACCCTCATGGCAAAATATGACATGGCAATCGCAAAAAATCTGTTTTCATTACTTAAATTTTAGTAGAGAAAGAAAAATAAATGCTTAATTGATATTTTATAAAATTGCTTTTTTGCGTATAATAACTTTTATATTTATTCCTAAATATTTGAATAGGCTATTCAATCAATTAAAAATAATTGAAGCCTATTCAATTCCTATTAAAGATGTTTATAGACTGCAAGCATATTTCCGCTATCAAATCATAATAACTTAAAGAACAAAAGATATTTTATTTGTAACAGTTTCAATTTAATTCTAAAACAATACACACATACGCCATCCTCATCCTTTTTAACTCACACAGTATTATTTCCTCTATTTTGTGGCTTTGAAACATGATTAGATACCACAAAGATATCCTTCTGATTCCAGGATACCAAAGTAGCGATGCCTTTGCGTATATAATATTTTTATTATATGAAATAAGATACGCAAAGGTATATATAATTTTTCGTTGAATTATTATTTATGTTCTTGCGGCATCGTAGATAAAACATAAGTAATGAAGTTCTTAAAAGTTAAAAATAAACAATTGGTATGTTTTACGTAAAATTTGTATTATATTGTTCTAAATTTTTGTGCAGCGTGTTAGTATTTGACAAAAGAAATTAAGTAATTTTACAGAATGACATACATACCAAAGAAATTTTATGTGTTAGACGTGAATTCGGTTGTGTAATAATAGATGGATGCATTAAATATCTAAAAAAATAATGAATTACTTATTAATTTTATGTTCAAGTTATTTCCAAGTTTTTACGCTGATCGTTGATCGATCTATTACGTTATATTAAAAAACTAAAAAAAAAATAACTACCTACTAATATTATAAATGTGAATGTGAGTTTGTTTGTTACGCTTTCACGCGAAAACAACTCGGATCAACATAACTAGTGGTACCCGGGCAAAGCCGGGGCGGGTTACTAGATGCTTATAAAGTAAACAAACTTTCTAAAAGAACTTGGGTAGAAAATAAAAAAATACATACATAAATGTGAAGGACATTTAGTTTCGCAACATAGCGAGGACGCCGGACGATGCTTCACTACGCTCTCAAAAATTGGAGAGCCTTGTGCCCGCCACTAGTTAGTTTAATAGAAAACTAAAAACTGAAAACTTGAGTGTACACGTAAGTGCTCGGTATTTTTTTATTTTTAAACTTTTTTCGTTAATACATTGCATTCTAAGGGGATTATTAATATGCCGTGAGACCTTTGTGGTGATCTTTGGGACAACTTTCGGTTGATCATGATGATGGTTCTTTGAATATTTTAAAACAGAAGTAACAACACATAACTAAAATGTAACAAAAGAAATAGTAACTGAATGTCATTGTACGATTTTGACAAAGCAGTCGTGTTTTCATCATTGCTAGATTGTATGTCAATGGTCGAAGTATTTACTTGCTACGAGCTGCACCAGACAAAGTCTGTTTATCGAAGTCTTGTTAACGATGTCAAAATAATATCACAGTATTGTGAAAAAAATAATAAAACATCTGTCTAGAAACCAAATTTTTTATTAATCATTTTATTGATCTCTTTTAACCTACATTGGTAATAACGCTCAAAGCATTGGGCTTACAGTTTCATTAAAATCGAAAACATTGTTTTTTTAATATTTAGGTAACCTTTGAAGCTGTCCCCGCAACGCCCTACCAAAGATTCATCACATTACGATTTAGGAGCGCATAAAGGACAAACATACATACAATGCTTTTTATTCATATAGATTGAATATAAGCAAAATCCCATGTCTTGTAGCTTACAACCCACTCTTCTGTTGAAAAAAGCTTTGTATTCTATAAGAAAACAATCGTATAATCTTATTTTTTCTCAAGGCTTAACTTCTAAGAATATGAACCAATAAATTGTCGTTCGACGCTGTTAGGGCAAAGAACTCGACAAAAAGTTGCACTCGATTCGTTACCGTCGTCCAATGGCGTCTTTTACATGTTCCGTGATTTGAATTTCTGTTAACGCGTTTTTCTTTTACAAGCCGCTAATTACCGTGACATTTGAATATCAATTTAATGTCTGTGAAAGGATAGAGGTAAATTTTTCCAGTGTTTCGCTGTATCACTTTTGATCTACTCTAGATAATAATTATTAATAAGATGGCTTTAAATTTGATCATTTGTACTGGACTTTTGGCCACGAAACTTACAGAAGACCGGACTAAGCAATTTAATCAAACAATGTTCTTAAGGTGGAAATAAAGGTCTACTCGATGGCGTCAACCAAGAAAACTACATTACAGCAATATAAAAATCGGTTAAACAACTTTTTTAAGAACGGAAACAAGAGTTTTTATGAGCATATTTGAATTTATTTCCTGATGCACGTAGTTTAGATATACATAAGTCCATGATCGGAAACTGGCTGCGCATTCATGACCTACATTGGTAATAACGAACTGTAACATCGTAGCGCTTGCCTATTAAATCATATCTATAGGCGTTCAAGTGAGTAGGTATGTTCATTAAACCGCATTCTCCAAAGGTCACTGGTTGTTCGCAATCAAGGCCGCACTCGATTCGGTTCGGTACTGAGAATGAATAACTATTCCACAAAAATCAAGTAGTTAATATTTATAGGACTTACAAAGCAACCGATTCGTCATACAACTATTACGAGCACTTAGTCTGGTGGTAGGATCACATAGCTGTTGACTGAATAGACTGGGCTACACCGGCTGTAGTCTCCACGACCTCACGGAATATTATCGTGAAGTAGTAGTCACATGCGTTTTTCTGCCGAGTCATGTGTCCGAAGGTCAAACCTTCGTACCTTTCTCTTTACTTAATAATTGATATCCTTCATAGTTCACAATATACAATATATATATATATATATATATATATATATATATATATATATATATATATATAATGTAAAAGAAGTGAAAGGTGCGACAGGATAGCGTGAAGTAGAAATGCTTAATCTCTGCCTATCCCTAAGTGTTACATAGATAATAAATAAACGAGAGTAACAAGTAATCTTACCATTTAATAATACCTACGATATAATGTCAATATTGCATAATAATAATTAAACTATAGCCTATAAAAGAATATAATATGTACGTATGTAATTTGGAATAGGTTATACATACATATGCAGACTATATTTTTATTATTATCATGCTACATTGAAATTAATCACTTGGAAGTTCAATAGAAATGTTTTATATTTCTCCGGTGGAATAAGTTAAAATAAACTTGATTGTTTGCTAAATGGCGAAGGTATCACTGAGTTGTTGGCTTTAAAACAAATAAATAGCAACAGAGTATACGGGTGCGAACCCTCATCAATATTTATACAGTCAGTAAAACCTTACGACATTCACGCGACGCGATGATAGATTCACTAAAGCAAGTGAGTCGGTTGAAAAATTAAATGAACATATTTCTTATACAACGTACGTATGCAATTATTTTTTATTAAAGCTGATATTATACTAGTATGTCTTATAGGTGGGAGTCGGCCCTTCCTCTTTTTCCATCGAACATGCAATTTTCTTCTCTTATGTATTATTTTGGCCTTCAATCCACTCTTTCACACAATCTGACAGAGGTGTATGTAGGTTACGTACGTACGTTTATATTTTGTACAAAACAGCTAGCAGCGAGCGAAGGCCTAGCTTATTCGTGAAAGAGCGTTTCAGTGTTAAATAAAGAGAAGTTTGATAAAGCGAAATTGCGACGTGAAAAAGGGTACAGTAGCGAAAATAAAGGAATGAATCCCCAATCGTATTGTCATGTGGAGAGAATGAATGAGAGTAGTTTCACGAAATGGGTAATACAAAGTGAATGGGTGCAGCGGAGGCGAGAGAAGGCGGCATGAACGAACGATCCTACGTCAAATAGAAGTTTAAAAACAACGTGCCATCGAATGATGGAAAAGTGTACTCGTTTTTTCAATGACGCTCAAATGAAATCGATGTCTTTTGACTTACTATGCTCTTATAACGCAGAAAACTTGTAAAGGACATGATAAAAAAGCCATTCACACTCCTCCAATTTTATCTAAGATGTCCAAAACAGGTTGATACTATTGAAATAGATGAGGATTTTGAATTGAAGTGAACAGTTTCCTCATTGCGCTAAATATGAATAAAAGCATATTCTATTAAGATTATCGACTCAATTGTATTTGATACAGAATTATTAATTGTGCTTAAAAATACAAAAAGTTAGAAGATTTTTAGAAATATAATTCATAGCGTTATATTAAAAAATATAAATAAATATTACCCCGTTGTGTGTATTAAATGACTAAACTTTTTCGTTAATAAATATAAGGGTTCTTAGATACATTTTATATATTTATCTAACAAAATAAATGCGGTTAAATTACGCTGTTGGACTTTGGGCCAGCTCAGATAATTAATCAAGAAAAGAAAAGGAATTGCTTCGGCCAAAATGCGAACACCTTCACGCAAAAAGTTAATTCAGGAGAAAAGTAAAATTACCTTTCCTCGATAAAGTAAGCCTAATGACGACTGAGAAGTAAGAAAATATACTTACCAAATAAATCATTTATTTTTGGAAGTAATTTTAAACTTTTTACATTGGTAGAGCCCGCAACAACATCTGTTGCACGAATTGGCCGGCTCGACCGGTGAAATACCACGACCTCACAGAAGACAGGCGTGAAGTAGAGTATTCTGCGTTTCGTCTGACGAGTGAGGTGCCGGAGGCCTAATTCTAGTTATCTCCCCCTTCCCACCCTTTTCTTATAAGGAAAGTATGGGAAGGAGAAAAAAACTTGACGGTGGAGGGGATGTATAGGAATTGGAAGTAACCATTTTCTACTTATTTTTTCCTCTATCCATTAAAGGTGGGCCAACGCATCTTCAACTCATTAGTTAGTTGCAGTTGTCTATGGGTCACTTGAAATCGGGGGCTTGCTCGTTTGCTACCTAGTAGGTACTATATAAAAAAAACTTAAATTAGGCCTTTACATTGATGGTTTTCGCTGCCGAACATCCATATACCTGCTATAGTATATGCTTTTGCATGCTACAGGTTATATTATGATATGGACTTTTAACTGAAATACTGCTCGCCGTAGGCCTCACCTAAGGATCACCAAAAATATGGCGTTTATCCATTACCAATCTTGTATGATCTGGGACTGACCTGACCATTACAATTGAATTGGTGAGTATTAATACGCGCTCCACTGCAATAAATGCTTACCTTGACTTTGTGTGAAAGAAAACACAAATCCTAGCGAGAAGGAAATAAAAACCTCAAGAGTTCGCAACAAATGACTTACGTAAAGCAAGAATATTAGTATTAGAGCAAAGTTACGTCTTCATTTGTTTCATTCTTTCGTCTGGCGGGCGACTGCGGGAAACTACGAATGGAGATTAATTTATTACGTCGCTGAGAAAACATTAAAAGCGGCAGAAAGCTCTCTATTAAGACGAGCGGGCGTGCAATAGAACGATTAGTTATGATTTCTTTTGACGTCAACGGACAAGCAGTCGCCAGATGTCAATATAATTCCGTGTCGTGATAGAAATGTTTACGGTGTTTAATCCTTAATTAATACTTTCTCATGAGCTAAATAACTGAAATTAAGTATTTATCAAAAGAGTGAATATGTTAAATTGAAGAGAGAAATAAATAAATTTAAAATCTAACTTACCTTTCTGATACTGCATTTTAGAATAATATCACCGGGATACATGTAGCTTGAGTTCTGTTAGTCCTTATCTTCTAAATTGTACATTATTATAATATCAGTTTAAATAAACTAATCAAAAAACCTAATAGCTACATTAAATAATTAAATATATAAAAAACTATTTCGTTGTATTATCATTTAATAAAATGATAACTTATTAAATATAACATTTTCTATCGTGTATAAGAATTTACATGTAATTTGAGGATGGCACGCAAACTTGACCTCACGTTTAATAATTAGCTCTACTTAAAATTCTGTTTGATGTGACAAGTTATATAGTTTAAGATAAGGTCGGTTGAGCACGCGTTAGAATTAATTAATAAGGCTTTACGTGACTTACAGACATTGTAATATGCCTTTTAAATGACCCACTAAGGAGTTGATATAAATGAATAGTGATGCATTTTAACTACTACTACCACGTCGTCGTCACTCACACATTATCTCATATTATATATCACGAGTAGGATGAGTCTAGATAATATATATACTATCTACTACATGTATAACTAAAATAAATACACTAGTATACCAAAATTCCTACAGAGGTAAACACCTAAGTAAATTGAATTGTATTTGAACAACGGGAATCATTAATCGTAAATCTATACAATAATTGGAGCATAAAGTCCCCGTTAGAGTGGATGGCGGAGGCCAGAGAGCTTCAGAATCGCTTCCGCAGCGAGAGAGATGCCACCAAATATTGATTTACAGCCCTCGATACAGAAATGGAATAAATTGGAATATTAATTTCGCATAACAATAGCAGCAAACAAATTAAAGTGTGCCAGATGTCTTCCTCAGATTTCTCCCTATTTCCGTTCGTTTTTAATAGACGATTTATTTTAAGTGCATTCTATTCCATTTATTGTCATGCAAATTTATCGTAATTGTACTTTTTTGTCATTTAGTTTACGAGTGAAAACATTATTTTATTCGAATATTAATATTTGCATATTGTGGGTATTGTTCTAACATACATCTTTAATGTATATCGTAAATTATCATTTTTTTTCCGGAAAAGTCTACAAATCTATATTAATCTCAACGAATAGATGATCAAAAGTAACAACAATAATGATAATTTAAATACTCTTAAAACAAATCTTTATTTCCTCTTAATTAAAACAATGAACCCTTCTCATATTTCTGCTGATTGACTATACCTGTAAAAAACAAGAAAAATATTAGTAGTTAATTACCACCACACAATATTAACACAATTTGAACTTTGAGTCTGGAAGCTAGCGAATATTCGCCTATTGAACTATTAGCCAAAAAGTTTTCAATTTCGGCAATAAGCAGCCGGCATTTTAATCGTATCTAGTTTATTTATATTATCATATTAGTTTATAACGATCCCTGTTAGCGGACATGGTTGTAATTACATTATCTCATACACGGCGTGTTACAAGCAAAAATGTGTTTACACATGCGATGCTCGCGTGTCGAACGGCGCTTGTGCTCGACGCTAAATTGTTATGAAATCCTTGCTACCACAATAACAAAGTGCCGGTCAACCTATTTACATTATATGACAGCTATGATAATATTTTTCGTGACAAAAATGCATTTCCTTAAGAAAAATTACAGCCTTACTGTACTCATGTGCTATATTATATGTATTCGTTTGTAATCAGTTGCAACGAGATAATAATCATTAAAAAAATAAATAAAAATGCGCTCACACCCGTAACCTAGAGCGATAGGCAGAGATCATGGAAATAAATTGTAAATATAATGTAATATATATAGGAGAAACTTTCTGGTATATCAAAGCACAACCCAAACTGCTGGGGCTAGAAACGAAAAAAAGCTAGAAATTTTAAACAGATTTGTAAGCGAGCACTAAGAAAGGATTTTTCTAAATTCATCCCCAAAGATCTTAAGTAGGGGATGGTAAGTTTGTATAAGCGGATCGGTAGTTAATAAAATCCTCTTGCTACGGTTTTCATACCACCGCCCAAATCATAGAATTGTAAAAGTTGTGGCAAAACGAAATAAAAATCCAATTAAAGCCAGGAAAAACCTTAATAAAATAGAACGTGCAAAATAAATTTACACAGCAACAAATCCGATGTAGTAATGAATTGTTTGTCGGCTCAGGTCTCTCTGTGCCAGTTGGAATGGTGCCTACTGTATGAGCGGCTTAGACGCCGACCAAGATAATCTACTAAACTGAAATAGTCAGCATTCCAGGGGGTGATTGTTCATGTACTGCGTGATTTATTTCTTGGTTACGCCTTGCTATTTATTACTCTAGTTTAATATTCATTTTTATTTCTTACTAGCTGTGCCCCGCGGTTTTACCCGTCCTGTAATTTTACTTAAACGAAATGATATTACCTGCTTAAATACTACCCTAACCTCATCATCATCTCTCTGCCCTTTTCCCACGTATACGGGGTCGACACAGTGTGGCCGTAGCAGAGCTTAACAATCATATATAATTGTTTAAGCTCGCCTACCTAACACCAACTCCTCGGGAATAATAAACTACTAACCTCACCTAACAAAGTATATCTACACATAAAATAAAACTGTAACTGATCGCTGTCTGTACATGAAAGATATTTGATAAAAACTATCATTGGGGGTCTTTATATACGCAAAACGTCTTTAAAAACCCAAATTATGATCATTAGATTTTTTGTCTGTTTGTCTATGCGTTTGTTACCGCTAATCTCAGAAACGGCTTAGCCAATTTGGTTGCTTTTTGTTTTTGGTGGCGGTTTTCACTTATGTATTGTGGTAAGCTTCATGTAACATTTAGTGTTTATTTTATCTCAATCGGCTTATAAACAAAAAAAATATATAATATTAAAGAACCATTTGTTCGATAAAAATGATACAAAATAACTGTTCAGTTAATTAGGTTGAACTTTTAGTTATATATGCTTATTAGTTATATTACGATTTTAAAAATGATAATGATTGAAAGTTTATCACGGGGTCCTATCCCATAGTAAAGAAAATTAGTTTATTCGTTGTATTAGTTTATTCGTCAAAACTAGATGGCGTTACGAGTAGCTATGTACAAATTAAGAAACGAAATGCGGCAATATACAATTAGAAAACCAAAAGATAATAAAATAATTAAATTTTGTATAACTTTAAATATCAAATAACACATAGTAAAACATTAAAATCAAAATTTGATATTTTTGGCGGAAAAAATGCGAACCAGTACGATAATCAATTCTCCGCTACTTTGACATGGTCAAACGTTGGAAATTAGATGGCGCTTATAAATCAATAACAATTTTTCAATACTATTGGCTTAATAAAAAGTGTAGACTTTCATAAATATTTATCATTTTTGAACATAGTTTTGAAAAAAAATCTATACATATAATAAAAATGTAACTGATCGCAGTCTGTACATGGAAGATATTCGAGAATAACTATTATTGCGGCCTTCATATCTATACATACGTAATAAAACCCAAAACAAATAGAATTTTAATTTGTTTGTCTCTATATCTGTTTGTTACCGCTAATCTCAGTAACGGCTTAACCGATCTGGATGCAGTTTTCACTGATGTTTTGTGGTAAGCTTAACTTAACATTTAGTGTTTGTTTTATCTTAATCGGTTTATAAATAAAAAAGTTATATTCACATTTATTACACTTCCAGACCGCAGCCACCACTCTCGGTTCGTCCCTTTTCTTTGCGCGATATAAGAAAGCGCCTCCCTGCATCTTCCATTTATTAAACTCATGGACAGCCCAATTCCATGGGAGGACAATGTAAAATACTAAGGTGTCATCCTCGACCGTAAACTTAACTTCGGGGCTTACGTGACCCGGGTCAGGAACCGGATGGCATCATTATCATAATCAGCCTATTCTAGTCCCAGTGCATTATTTAGGCAGGCCCTTCCCATATATGGTGGGTTATGCTTCCCATATATGGTGGTGGTTCATTAAGCTGTCTAGCTTTAGTCCGCAAGGCTGCTGTCCCTTGATGCTTGGCATTTCACCTAAACAACCAGTTAGTTGAAAGTTTCGCCATCAGTCGACCGGGACCCCTAAGATGGTGCAGGTAACTTTCCCTTAGTCGCTTCTTACAACTACCTTGGGATAAGGTAGGGTAGTAGTATTCTTTAAACCATCACTAGGAAAAAAATACAAGGACAATATCGAAAACTGTGCAATCGACATTTACATTTCACTTGCAAATTGCTTATCCGTCAGTACCGAGACGGCAACGGACTATCCCTGGAAAATATTAAAACCGTTGCCATTGGTTAACTCAGATTTTTATATCTTTTCCGCAGTTATGTACAGGACGTAAACGGCGATGCCACACGCAGGTGACCTTTTGTAAAAATGACTTTTTTCTTAAAGATGACTCAATTTTATTTTTTTAAGAATTTGAACTGCATTCAATAAAAAAAACGCTCGTTTTAAATAAAAAACAGGAAATGGGACACGGTGAATTTGAAAATATGACATTTATTTTTATAACTCTGAAGATAAGATAGTTTCTTTCTAAATAACTGCATAGTACGAAAAATAAATTGTAAAATGTTATACGTATATATTTATATATTTATATATATATATATATATATATATATATATATATATATATATATATATAAATATTAAAATCATGCTTATTCTCACAAACGGCTGATTTAAATAATTCCTTATATGTATTGATGCCCTCGGTCCAGGGAAGGCCTACAAGTAGAGAAAATAGGAAAAGACAAAAGAAATAAGACTAAAATAGGTAATTTTGTGTGTTATTTTAGTATTATGAATCTTTTAAATCTTCACGTTAGGTGGGGTCGCTGGTGGAATTATCGTTTGACAACTGCGCGTGCAAGAATATGATATAACAATTTCATACAGTCTTTCAAGATTTATTTTGACGTCACGAAATGGATTATGGTGTAAAAATCAGTAAGGTTTGGAGAATCTCAGTAGTCCCACCACTAGAACCACTTACAGTTTCTAGAAGTACTTAGTTCATTTCATCATTATACGTTTGCATCAAAGGCAAATCCAGTCTGAACAATACTTTTGTAATCCAATAAAAATAGTAATAATAAATAAATGTAATATTAAATGTAATATTTTTGTAGTGCGATTACTGTCGACAGCGATGGAAACAACGTGGAAGATTGACAACTTTGGTCATCAGTGCGTTGAGTTATGTGTTTTGGTAAATAGCAAAAGCAGGATTCACCATAAGCACGCAATTTGGTATAGTTAGTAGTAAACTAAATCAACCTCGTCTATGCAAAGGAAGGAGACTGATTAAGAATCAAGTTATGAACAACATCAGAGAACGATTATCGAGAGAAAAAAAATCTAAGTCGCATATTCGCGTTTCTCATCGTTCTTTACTTACCCGCCGAAAATTAATGTAAACTGATTTTGCGAGAAAGATTGGGCATTGAATGTGAACTACATTTATTTTTCAAATATAAATTTCATAAATCATTTCTTCACAAGAAATCATCAATATGTTTTTAGCACGAGCTTATAATTTTTGGATGAAAAATTTCCTTAACTCTTTTTATACCCAAAAATATATTTAATTACAGCGAAAAATTTAATAAGATACAATATATAACGTTTTCGAGACATTAACTATCAGTAATTTGGCTAAATAATGTTTGAAATATTAAAGTGCAACATATCATATTTACCTATGAAACGTGTATTTATCTGGATTGCTTCTTCTATTCACGTCACAATTATTTACACATCAAGACACAATATTTACACGAAACACTACTTCCTCTTAATTCTACAAGATTTATAAAAAATTGAGCAAATACGCGAACGCAAACAAGCAAGCTGGACGTCTTACTAAAAAAAACCATTTACTTATTTGCACTTTATAGTACATCTCTTACTCTCTCACGGATTATACTATGGAAAATGATGTCACTTTTTGTCTCTGGTCTTTTTTAGTTAGATTCTAGGGTTGTTACATCTAAAATTTTATAATGTGAATATATTACAAAACCGTCAAAATGAAATTACTCTTAAAAAATACAAACTTTTTACTAAAAGCGGCCAGCATGTAGAACTTCCTTAGACATCGACCCAGATGTAAAAACTTCTTAGACAATTAACTTTTTATTCTTATTTTCACACTTCAGCATAATAAGGTCTAAACTCAACCTTGAAAGGTAACAAAAGGATGTCATATATATTTTGCATACAATGATTTTGACCACTAAAAAGGTTCATTATTTACAATTTTGGACAATAAAATTGAAATTCTCTTCCATCCATTAGAGCCGGCGTAGGTTTGAATTTCCCCACAGTCAGCCGGGTTCGCGGATCGCGTCGCATACAATCCAAAATTTCTTATTCAGTTATTTCTTGAGAAGTGTTTGGGATTTCCTCTTAGAGAGGAAGTTTTAAGCCGGCAGTAAATTATTCCTTCGACAGGTGAGGCCGTAAAGGCAAGATTTACGCCTAGGGGTTGAGCGGGGGACCCTTCCCTTGATAAAATGTATATTGCATAGCAAAGTACGTTTTCTATAAGCGTCCACAGGGAATAGCCTTTGATAACTGTAGCGATGAAGACTTAACGAAATTCACCGCTTTTAAACAAAAATTTACGTTTATCTCTGTCGATAAAATAATTACCTACTATTTTTTTTATGTTAGCACGCATTTAAATCACTGTTTTAGGAACGTTTTTAGGTTAGGTATTCTGATGTTAAGTGAACACTGCCACATCAATCCAATCCAATTCATGGATTCATATTCTTCAAAGAAGAGAATCAAAAAAGAAGAAATAGCATAACTCTCCACTCCTCAAAATCAGTCAATCTGCTTAGGCTCCAGGAGATCACAATCGAACGGAAATTCATACGCGGTAAAAATATGATAAAATTTATCAGCTGTATAAGTATAAACGAATCAAAAGCTTGAGTTGAAACATTGTAACGCGAGCCAATGTCAAATGCTGTGACTTCGGTAATGTAACACGCATGGCCGTATGCTTTTTTATTTCGCTCAATAAAATTCTTTTAAAACTTGGAGCAAGTTCAACTCGCGCTGAAGCCTTGCCAGCAATATCTTAATCGTTGTTAGTGTTATTGCACTATAGTTAAATGTTTTAAATAACCCACTTATTCATTCTGTCAAGCGTATAATTTTGTCAATGTTATATGTACAACTACATAAGAATTCAAACGGTGGTTGCGTCCAATAGTTCTTCCTATGCTTCTTGAATTTCCATTGCAGTGAAAATTTATTTGGGAACTTTAGCAATTTACTGCGTTTATACTCTTATGACTTCACTCTAGACATTCTGATGTTAAATGTGTATTTGCTCTAATATAATTTGTTTATTTTATCCGAAAAAAGCTTTTGTTAGATACATAGAACGCTCTGTATGTAATATTAAATTTCGTATTTATTCAATCAATTTTACTATACTCACAAGCTGAGCCTTATAAGCGATGTCATTGAACTTGATTGGTACATTAGTTTAACAAAACACTTTTATCTTGAAGTACATTTTATCGAAACATTTTTTTTGTCTAGGTTAGCAATTGGATAATTTGATAGGCAAAGCCCTGGAGTTGTAGGTCTTTTATTGTGAAAAGTAGTTGCATGAGCCAATTACAAGTGGACTTCAAAGGTTAACTAACGAATTTTGTGAAACCTAACGTCGCAAAGTAAACTGAGGCGCGTTGAACGTGGGTTCGCTACAACAGAATCAAAGCTTCCCAACTTGTAAACTCGATTACCATAAACAAACGAGAAAGACGCTCCTGTGTTTTAATGACACCGTTCTAGTGTCCTTCCTAAATAACATTTAACATAAAAGGCGCATAAGCAATAAATGCCTCGCAACAATCTTCGACGAAGGAAGTTTTCTGATAGCACTCCTTTGTGCACGTTTATGGTGTAAATTTTGTACAGTTGACACTGACGGTAATAGCGAAGTAAGTATAAGGTTTGTAAGAGATGAAATAATAGCGAAGTAAGTTGCCTAAATATTATTGAAGATTGTTTTTTAGTCAGTATTATTAGAATGGAGCTCTTCATCGCACGTTATCATTTTGTTTGCTGCGGGCTCAGGGGTTGGACCGAAAAAGTTTAACAGTACCATCAAGAGGCGAGAGGAATACCATCCGTAAGCGAGACCTTTTCTATACTACTCCATACTTTCAAAATTTAATGTTTTTTTTAAATACACTTAACCAATCCCCGCTAGCTTAGTTTATAAGGCAGCTATACGTCGGGTAAAGACCGTTTCAATCCTATGTACAGAATTAAAAAAGCAAGATAACGATTATTTTGTACTTTCTTGTACATTTTTTTGGTTCTAAAATGAAATACTACAAAGTTGTAACAATAAACATAATAAAGTTGTAATAATAAATATTGAAATAATTTTCAGAGAGTTAAAATTTAAACAGGACTCTTAAGAATCTTGTTGGCTTGTTACCGTTGTATTTACATAAAGAGATAAAGGAGTTGGCGCTAATCCACTACCGTTTCAATTGCAAGCCCATTCATTAGGGCGGGCGACCGGGACGCCGCTCGTTATGCTAATGTGCCGATTGTACCGCGACCATGCGCCTTCAAATTACCCATACACCTGTCACGTTATTAAATACAAATTTGTACACATTTCGTACGTAGTCATCCATCATGTCAGGAATTTAGTATTGAAGTATACAAGTGGCTACTAAGCTTATTTTAAATGGTAACTCAATGTATCTCGATTTTGATTGATGTCACAGTAGATTTAGTTTACAACAATGTATAGGAACAAACTGTAGTTTAAAAGAAGCCATCTACACACGACAATATTTCGAAACCGATCCGACCGATCGAAAGACGCACCGACAACATTATTGTAGGCTTCATATTGAGCTGGCGTATGGTCGGATCAGTCCGACGGTCGGTAACCATGAAGGACTTTATTACGTCTCGTACAACAACGTTTTATTGTAGTAGTTGGTCAGATAGACGACTTGTGTGAACCGCTTTGATATTGATGTCAGCTGCGTTTGTTGCGAGCGGCCACTAATCACAAACGAAACAATCAAAATGAGATTTGCTCGGCGCGCGGCGAATTTATTGCTATCATTGTAACTGTTTATTTTGTTATTTGTTTATCGAAACCGATGTAATTCACGTTTATGTTCATTCGATGCTGTTAAGCTTTTTGTTTTGGTTTCGGATAAATTTAACAGTACCATACCCGTAATTTCATTAAAATATTAAACGCAATTTGTGTGTCAATATACAGAATGCTTAGAGATAGGAAAATGATAATGATAAATATTTAAGATGCGATTCGTTGCATTTTACAAACTTATTAGGTCAAATCAGTTATAAATTATCGCATCCCGTATTTATATGATAGCGGGTCGACGTCCAGTTTATACGGCCAGTGGTCGCCGTATCATTGCAATCAATAAAATATTTTTCGTCTTTAGGGTATTTTACTAATCTTTCAAAAATCTTATTACTAATCATGGGAAAGTTAATTCAAGCTGTAAAATCGATTGTATTTCTAATTTAAAATAAAACAAATGAAAAGTAACGACCTTACTAGACTTTCCTCGTCTAAATGTAATACATATAGTTGTATATGCAAATATATAAACATATATGCGGCTCCGTGAAAGTCCAATAGCACAGTAACGGTAGCAGCCGGCACCGCTAGTGTCCATATTTTATTTGTGTGGTCATATCGTATATAGATAGACCGAACGAATCGGGTCAACTCGTTGTCCGTTTGATGAAACACTTTGTCGCTGCGACCACTTCATTTCCAACACCGTCACATGCAGCCTTGTGTGCTGCGTAAAATCGATACCATGATCTGAAGGATGCGTTAGAATGTTTGAAACTACGAATTGAATCACGCTTAGTGAGGTTTGTAGATGAGTATAAAAACTAATTCAGGCTCATAATCTATATACATATAATAAAAATGTAACTGATTGCTATACATGATACATGGAAGATATTTAAATTATTATTGGGGGCTTTTATAAACACAATACAACACTCAAACACGGCTTAACCTATTTGCTATTTCACTAATGTATTGTAACTTCACTTAAAATTTTGTGTATACTTAATCTCAATCGGTTTATAAATAAAAAAGTTATATCAATTTAAAGAACCTTGTCGAACATTTGTACGGTAAAACTGCTATAAAATAGCTTTTCAGTTAGATATGTTAATATTTTAGTTAACCATATATTATGATTTTTAAGCTGATAATTATGATTGAAGGCCTACATTTCTTGTAGCAGACATAACATACATTACCATAGCACGCTGTTTTGCGTAAAGTTAAGTTACAAAAATGTACACAGAGGAAGATAAAAAAGGGGTGCGAAGCCGGGGGGGGGGGAGTTAGTATATTATGACATCTCACAAAGCTTATAGCTTAATATTCTCCCTACATAATATACTGTTCTAATTATATACGACGACGTTGTCACGACAGTTGAAAGGAGTAAAAACTGAGTCTCCTTCCTATGACAAGTGCTTATAAAGACTTGCTGTTTTAAGTCAGCTACGCAACTTCACGAGTTGCAGTTTTTTTGTCTGAATGGTCAAATGTTGTTTGAATGGTCACTGTTTGCCTACAGGAGGCATTTACAGCTACACCTGGTTCGAGGTGGAACTGCGCCTGGGGCGCCTAGCCTAAGCCTCTTTTGAGTTGCAGATACGTTATCTACCTTTAATGGAACAAGGACAAGGACCTTAAACAGAAAAAATGATATTTCCATTCCCTGTCCATCCTTTCCGCAGCCGCCAAATCCTCCATCCTTAGTAGAGTGGTGGGTGAAAAGTAGAAAGGTGGGAAAGGTAAGTGGACTAAAATTAGGGCTCCGGCACGTCACTCATCCGACGGAACGCAGAATACTTCCACTTCACGCCTGTCTTCTGTGACGTGTGATCGCTCGAGCCGGCCCATACGTGCAATAGATGTTGTTGCCGGCTTTACTGCTCAGCTGGCAGGAGTCCACTGAATAAGATAAATAAGGCACCGATCATTGTGGCGATCAATGGAGGAAATCTACGTCCCAAGCTGGTTGTCCACACTTAATAATGGAAGAACAAAAAAGCGTTGCCCAAAGAACAAAAAGTGTAAAGAAGCGAAATCGAAAGAAGTCTATCGAGATCATGAAAAAGTTGATATCATAACATTTATTTCAACAATTTTATTTTACAAAATAAATCTCGTATAGATAGCAATTTGCGAATAAAATATCGCCCGTCTGTCCTTCGTAATGTAATACGTACTCCAGCCCCTTTCTGTCTGTTTGCTTTAGCCTGTCCGCTTCAAAACTTGCTCGTGTCTGTCGGCTGGCGGGCTTTTGTCACAATATTTGTCTTTCCTGAACTCACTGCTGGGGATTTCAGTTACACAACAGGTCTTTCACGCCCTTATATACTTTTTAATCCGCTTCCAGAGTAACACATTTATATTCATCTCTTTTTTAATTGTAAACGCTTAACAGTCGTATTAGAAGTGTCTCCATTTATGCATCTTAAATGTCGTAGTGCGTGTTTATTTTATAGATTTAAAAGTTCAACTAGAGCATTGTGGAGCAAGAATGTATTTATGAAAGCACATTTGGCAATACACGATGCGGTATTAATGCCCTTACAATCTTTTATATATTAAGAGGTGAGTTTGCCAGAAGATTTATAACAGTGGAAAAGCCCGCAACAACAACATCTACTGAACGTATGGGCCGGCTCGACAGCATCAGGTAGTACTCGATAGTACTTTACTGGTCGGGTCAACTAATTTGTGACCGTTCTACCTCCGTTCTAACCTCAGATTCGGTCCTAAATATCAGGAAATAATCTCTTCGTATTTTTTTTTATTTATTTATTTATTTCAACTATACAAAATTATACCAATAATAGGTCAAGCGTTGGTGCCTGTCATAGTATCAACTGTGTGACAGCACCGGCGCCTTTCCGTAACAATGTACTGAGCTATTTTACACAAATTTGAATAGTACGGTTCTAGGTGTTAAATGTTTCTTTTGTGTGTATGTGTGTGTGAGTGTGTGTGTGCGTATGTGTGAGTGTTTGTTGTGTGAACGCGTGTTTGCATGTATGTATGTCACAATATTATCTATGTTGAGTGTGTGTGTGCGTATGTGTGAGTGTTTGTTTTGTGTACGCGTGTTTGCATGTATGTATGTCACAATATCATCTATCAGGCCATAGTAAATTTTCAGTTTCATCATAGCTTAATTTCAGTAAAAAGTTCTTAACAGTATATTTACACTTCATGGACGAAAGAGGGTAGATATTGACAGACTTGTTTAAGGTGTTATAGAGACGAGACCCCAAAACAAAAAAGTGGTGATCAGCTAGTGTAGTTCTAAATTTTTGAGAAACGCAGACAATATCTTTTCGACGTTTACCACCGACATAGTCATATGGTACATAGGGTACTGTTTTGTGTTTACGCAAGACAGCTTGTAGCACATATAACTGTCTTACAGTCAGCACTTCCCAAGTTTTATACAAGGACGAACTTGAATAAGTATAAGGTTTACCCAGCATGATTTTTAAAAAAGATCTTTGTGCCCTTTCCAAAGTAAGTAAATTAGTCTTATATGTACCACCCCATACTGAAATGCAATAAGTCAAGAGAGATTGAGCTAGTGCAAAATAAATACATTTTAAAAGACGTGGTTCAACAGAAGGTCTCAGTCGTTTGAATGGGTACATGAGTTTTCTAATACGTGCAGCGTGAGATATGTGTTTACGCCAATTTAGTGTACTGTCAACTACAAGACCGAGGTATCTGGTGTCAGAACATCGTTGTATAGATTTGCAAATACAATTTTCTCTCTGGGACGGCAGACAAGTGTGCGCAATTAGCTTATAGTTATTGCTGTGCGGTTGAGTTGACAAACGGGAACTAAACGTAATATACTTGGTTTTATCCAGGTTCAATGTGAGAAGATTACACGACAGCCATTTCATCACTGTAGAAAGAGCATTTTCGGCATATTGACGTGCAGTTTCCCACGAAATAAATATTGAAAATAATAATTAAAGTACTATGGATAAAATAAAACAAGAAAAGTTTTTCAATTGTTTTTGGTAGCTTAAGTAACGTAGATTTGTATTGAATTTGATTGAAATGTTGGTGAAGTAATATCTAAGTGAGATGTAATGTTTGTTCGCAACAATTCCACAAAAGAGCCAAATGTATTTTAATGTAATGCAAACGAGCGAGCCGCCCGTCCATCTCCATCCAGCCCTAAACGAAGGAAATGGAACTTTCTCTCACTTCCCGCAAAACTTTGCGAAATATTGGGACTGTTCCAGTTTAATAAAATTGAACTGTGCGCTCCGCTCCAAACGTTACACAGGTTTATTCCACAGGTATCGCTCATAGCTTAGATATGCTTCGAGATGTAGCCCGCGCGTGAATAAGAATGGTATTAGTTGGTATAATATCTATATGTGTACTAGATAAATTTCACATTTTATAATAATTTACTCAGCTTAATACATAAATTAACCTAAGCCATGATGATGATTCATCAGCACCATCAAACGCCATCACCACCATCATTTGCTGGATAAAGGTCCATAAATTGTCCTTCTCAAAAGGTGGAGGGGGGGGGGGAAGGTCAGAATGGTTCATGAAATAAAACATCATTGTATGTGATGCCTTTTTTAAGGTCGGTGATATTTTCAATTGCCAATCTCTGTCGCTAAGTTTGAAACTATGTCTAATAAAATTACTAAAAATAGTATAGTAAAAAATAAAATGATTAAGTCAAACCAAACTTTAATTGCTTCCAGAATCGGAATAAGCGCTTACAGAAGTCGCTTCGGGCTTAGTCGAGCAAGAAGAAACTCCGCGCTGAATATTAAGACAACTTTAATTGCTAACAAGATCAAACTTTCCAAATTTGGGGGTCGACAAATCGAAATCGCTCTTAGCAAAACAAGTATTAATTTTGTATCGGCGTCCCGGCGTGTAGGGCGGGCGGCGCGCAGGGGTGTCCCCGCCCGGCAGTCGCAGCCGCGCCGCCGCCGCGAGCCGCCGCTTGCAGCCCTAGCGCCCTCTACGCCGCGATACCAAACCTTTATTAGTACCACGTCCTGAAACAACCAATATAGTGTCTATTGCTAGTCGGCAAGAGGCAGGCGCGCTATATGGGAGTTACCTCGAACAGTGCCCCGCTTCTATTTACCTTTCATTGAAAATGTGCCTATGTAAATAAATAAATTGATTCGATAAGCACCGGTGACAAATAAAAGATGTGAATGAGCGTAGTATTTGTTTCAGCATTTCCTGGTGTTTGTGTGGATTTTACTTCGTGATTGACTGTATTATCCGGCATGAGACAGTTTCAGATATATTAATAAAGGTAAGTATTTCAATATCAGTAACGATTATCTAGGAGTCGAAAAAGTATTTGACTTAAGTGTTTCTAGTTCCAACTTGATCAGTATTTGCTACAGTACAGTATTTACAACTAACGAATCATTAGTACACCCGTGAGATTTCAATATCGTGTTTGAAGACTACTTATGACAAACTGCAAAAACTTATCCGATTAAACTGCAATGGCTTCAATTGTGTCGCAAGCTTTATCGACGTAAACCCCGTTCATCCGATAAGTAATGCTGGAAGACATAGCATTCATGAGAATAATACAGTTTAAATTAAACTTTTACAGCATTGAACATTTAATGAACACATATATTGTGTTATTCTTAACATTTATATCAATTGGCTCGTCCTAATAAAGAACCAAATAATACTTGAACTAGACACCTCTTATTTAATCAAAGAAATAAAAGAGTAATGAAAACGGAAGCGAAATATTGTTAAAATTAAAAAGTTAAAATGTTACCAGAAGTAGCAATAAAAATGGAGATGTAACCTGCCTGAAGAGAATATCGAAATAAATAAATAATGATAATTTTTTTTATTTCTGGTTTTAGGTTACTCCTACTACATTCTGTATTATGAACTAACCTAGTACGAACCATGACCAAGTACCCTTGAAGAATTAATGACATTGATACAATAACGCAGCGTCTTCAATTTCAAGAAAGTTAATTAGGTTGCAGTGCGAAGATTGTTCTCAAATGGGGTTTAAATATTATGTTAGTTTAAAATAACGATAACACACATCTCTATTTTACACTATCCTTTCCCCCATTTTTTTCATTAATTTCTTCCCCTTTTTCTTTTGCCATCACTCTTCGCTCTTTCTTCACACTCAACATGCTGGAACCACCGAGACACTTTTAAGCCATACTTTTCCGTATAACGCTATGTTTAATCATACCATTCAAAGTCACGCATACCATACTTCTAAGGCTAAGAACTCACAGAGCGATTTTCACCGCATCGTCGCGGTTGCAGGCCCGCGGCTTCTGTAGAATGCAGATATGTATGTAAAAAATTGATACATTTTCATTATTCGTGAGAAGAGGTCGCACTAATCGCACAGACCTCCGGTCTCGTCGGCTTAGAAATAAAACTGCGGCGGGAGAGGGAAAAAATCGCTTTGTGAGTTCTTAGCCTTACGAACCGTGTCTCAACGTCATTTACTCTACTAACATGTTTTGCCTGCTGAACCCAACTCTCGCTTCCATACATTAAGGACGTGACTAGTACAGTAACAAGTTCTGTTAAAAAAATAAAGTACAAATTTTTTAATCAATTGAATATTATTTATGCCAAAAGTGCCGTGCACAAACACCAGCGAAATGTATAAATTTACTGCGGTCCCTTCATTACTGGCGGTATCATGTTTTTTCTAACCTCCGTTCTAAGTACCTACCTTACACCTCTCTGGAGTCGGTCCCTTATGTCTGAGGATCGTGGTCAGTATCAGGGTTACATCTGGAACAGATCGGAACTTTTGCACTTCTAGTATATTAGTTATTTGTTCGTACAGAACTTTAACTTCACAAGATGTATTCAATGATCATAGAAGAAGTAATAACACAGGCCAGAAATATCAGTTAAATTGTGTAAAATTTTATCTATTACTATTCTGAGCATGCTTTATCATGCCACGTAAAGAAGTGTTTGGTTGTAGTGTACTGAACAAAAGACGGGCGCTTAGTCCAAGACTCTCTCGACATTTCCTGCCACGCACAGCCGCGTTGAGGATTGATCTGTCCTCGGCGGTATTTCCAAACCAGTACGACTTAGGGTCCTTCAAGAAGCGAGCCTATTTTTTTCTTAAAGGCCGGCAACGCATCTGCAGTTCCTCTTATGTTGCGGGTGTCCATGGGCGTCGTTGATCACCTGGGTGTTCCCGCCGCTCGTTTGCCCCTTCTCATATAAAAAAGGTGTATAATCCGACTGAATACAATTTATGCACAATTCGTAAGGTTTTATTTTACATTTTTACATTTACAATGTATTTGTAGCTACCTACTTCACATATTCTTCGCAGTCTTTATGAACAGATCAGTATTTCGTGCACTAGCAAAACTTTTCAATTCCGTTTGTATGCTTTATTTTTGGCATTTCGCCCAAAACTCTGAAAATATAAGGAAACAAATTCCTTTTTATCTATAGAGCTAATTTTATTTTATTTACTTCTTTTCAAATATGTCAATTTATTCCGCAAAAAGTTTTTATTGCAATCAAAATCACTTTTTTGTTTATACATATTTTTAGTACCTTTGGTCTTCAGAATACAAGACACCAGCGTTTCTTTACAATCAATGGGTTAGGAACGCAAAGAGAACAAACAAACAAATATTGATGTTTATGTATAAAGGCTAGCGTACAAGTTCAGTAAACGGGTATAATAAGTAATGGTTACAGGTGTAATGATAGTAGTGTGTTAGAGGCTTTATCGTCTTACGGCGGTATACTGATGTGTATCCTAATAGGATCGTTCTAGTTTATCGACAAAACACGTCGTACATCGAAGTAACGGTAAGCGGTTTTGCCTCGGTGAATCTTTTTAAATCACTAAAACCAGTCGTCAAGATCTCGCATCGAAAGAGGAAAAGAAAATATCCTCTAGGAATAGCGCAGCTGCTTCGGTTTGGATTGGCGCGAACTTTGACTAAATCCGAAATCAAAACACGCCGCAACGTGCGACGTGGCCCACCGTATCTCTCCTAAGATAAATTCAAAAAGGATTCCCGAGCACACATTTTACCAACTCAATAAGGATTAAAACTTAATTTGGAGGCGAAAAGCTTTAAACGTTTCGGTAAACAAGGTTTATCCCTTTTCATTAGGCACATTTACATTACAAATATGTCTATAATACTTTAAATAAGGTATACGATTGAGTTAAATTGTTAACATTTTGCAATATTGATAATAGTTGCTGTGTTTTAAAAACATTGTACTAATCTAGTGGTAAAATTGTTGTGATTAAACCAGCTTTATAAGAAATAATTTTCAAGCATATTACTTTTTACTAAAACCTAAAAACAGGTTTTAATAAGGTTTTGATGAAAAGGGAGCTTAAAAATATTTTCTTTTATGATATTTTACGTTTTGCTACAATTGTAGAAGCTTTGAATGCAGCGCTTATATTATTCAAAAACCTAAAAATATTTTAACGTTTTTTTATGGTGTAAACAACTATACGTCTTCTATCTGTGATGAAGTGCTCCCTCGTTCGATCGGGCGCAGCCGTGCTGATGTACAAGGAAGGCACTACGCTCGAAACTGGAAAACAAAATGACATCAACTTCCCAGAAGATAGTTCCAGACAGAAAAGAACAATAAAGGAGAAGGTTATAAAGAGAAGCTACCACCTCAGCCATGGGAAAAAAAGAATAGACACAGAAAGTCAAGATTACTAAGCCACTTGTAGTGTTAGAAGATACAAAGTTGCATATTTTCTTTATACACTAAAGTAAAAAAGCTAAAACGTGTAGGATATAGATAGTCCTTAGGACATAAGATTAAAAATTATATGATAATGACACATAAGTCATAAAAATATGTTATTTTTCTTCCGAATACATCGTTTCGACTCACGAGTGGTTTGTTGATTACTCGCCAGACAATAATCTTGTGGAAAACAAATATAATTACGTTTACTTTATTTTAAATGAAGACAAAACGCAAAATAAAATGATAAAATGTGATTTAACGTTGAAGGTTTCGTTTGAAGTCCTTGTCAAGTCTATCGTTCTGGAAAAAGTCAAGTAAATTTGTTTGATGTATTTATTTGTTTTATACACATAAAATTTTAAGGTTATAATTATTTGAGTTCTCTACTTTGACATTTACGAGTAGTATTCAAGTGTCGCTTCTAACCCGAATGCAATGTTGTTAACTCAGTCACCGCGTTTGAGTAAACAACACATCGGTCACCTAATCGGGGTATTGTAGTATAGCGTGACCAGGGACAGAGGTCAGATAAGAATTATAGGGAAAGAAACTCAAATAATAACTACGGCTTGATGTATCGAACTGATTTAAGTTATCACTTTATTTTATTTCGATGCTTCATTACATTTATGTCATTTTGTATGAACAGTTAATTATTCAAATGCCTCGTCCTATGAAAGTTATTGGATTGTAAGCGTAGACTAAGTAACTTGATGTGGACATAGAAGAGAAAGGAATCGTAATTATTTGTTGCTTTGGTGCATTACACTGCATTAACACAAATTAAATTATTTTATATTCATTGATAAACGCTCGTCGTTTGATTACCAAGTCGCACACGAATACGCCGAGTTAACTCTTTGGAAAGCATAACTGATCGGCACGGAATCAACACTTCTGAGTCTAGCTCGACAGTGGCTGCTATGGCGGCTATGTTTTCATCACATCGCACCAATATGGTCTTAACGTCTGGATGAAGGTGTAAAACAGCGTAAACATGGTCAAACTTTCGATGGTGCAAGGAATTTACGCTTATTTTTGTTACAAAATTATCGCATCCGTGACAGCCCTCCCCTCTTAGCCGATCTAGTTTAAGTAACGAATAATGATTAATATTATTTTGAACTTCGTGTTTGTGTGCAATCTTAAAAAGCGTATGATAATTAAAAATTAATAGGTTTTTGCTAGGCTGCAGTAACACATTTTGTCACTTATTTTATACTGATTTTAATAATGATTAAATTTAAAAGTTCGTTGTTGTTAGCATATTGTCAATTTCCCAACGGAAGTATTACCCGGGCGGCTTTTGTTCCACTGCAATACATCAAGCCGGAAAAACCCGCTCTGAAAGTCAACCGTTCACAACTTTTGCAATCACAAGTAAAATATTTCACTGAAATACCAGCACAGCGATATAGAGCAAAATGGAATGGATTCTAAGTCTTCATAAAGTTGCCAGGCTTCTGGTTATTGATACAATGGAATTCACTTTGCTCGAGATTCAAGTTTCTGTCTTTCTTAACTCCTTAGCATTTACGATATATTTATTTATTGTAATTTAACCGAAAGAATCAAGTCCACCAAAACATTTTATTATTAACCTTGATTATTAATTATTAATCCAGCACTTATTTAATATAGGCAAAATAGGTATTTTTAATAAGTTTTTTGATATTAAAATTTAAAATAGCATTTTCACATGGAGGCGAGAAGGGTCATGTGTACTTTATATTAAACTTTGTTGTACGCTTAACTAAAGATAATTCAGAACATACAACAACTTCTCGAATTTCGCAAAGTGCTATAAAGGAGCTTAACCCAACTTTCGGCTCTGATAGGTCCTAGACCTATCATGATGGTGACTGTAACTATTATTTGCAACTTATACTTCGTTCAATCATTTCGGGCAGTTGGGTCAGATTGTTGTTTTTGGAGTGGTTCATACACATTGGTGTTGTAGCCGAGCCCTGCCGCGTACCGTTTGGGGATGACTGGGTGGGGGACACTCACCTACGGTACCTGTGCAAAATTGCGAGGCTGGAGCACTGCGCGGTGTGCCACGAGTGCGGCCATGCGGCAGGCTCGGCCCAGCACACCCTGGACTCGTGTCGACCCAGCGGGCCGCACTCGTGGCAGAGATAATAGCGTTAATACATTTTTGCCAGCGAGAAAAAAAAAAGATTGTTGTTTTAGGATAGCTTTCACAATATCCTCCAGTTGATTTGAAAACAACCACACCGATAACGAGCATTTATACATACCACAAATATATAATGTGTTGCGATTATCCGATTCATTCCACCTATAGGGGTTGGCACAGTAGGTACTTCTCTTATCTATCCCTTATTAACAGCCGTCATGTACAAGAAGAAGAAGGAAGTGTGAACTCAGACCCTTCTTCACATGTCCATCTTTCATACAGTCCATTGGTCCCTTACCTTAATACTTAAGTCGTTTTCGATTTACTGTGATTTTATTCAGTAAAATCAACTTGGAACTGAACAATCTCTCGTGAGAGACACGAAAATATCCCAAAATGTACCCAATGTAGGCGATAATCCGGGGCGAAATACGGCGGCGTGCATTGTGTTAATAAGAATTACTTAATGAATTTCAAATACGATATTGACATCAAGCACGTTGTGTTTGATCGAATAAGGCACATCCCTATTTCGATAGGGCAGCACTAGTGCCGTCATGTTTTTTTTCATTCGTTTGTTTTAATTCATAAGTTTTAATATAAAATTTTATGTGTGATTTTTTTCGTTATTCTGATTAGTAATATTAATTACAACCCGTGATATTAATATATTAATATACAGAAGATAATCAGTGTGAATCCCGTGCGAAATGTCTACCGTCTATGTACAACAGAACCCAAGAAAGGTAACGCTTGCTTTTAAACTTTATTTGATAGTTTTGCAGAAAGAGAGAATTTAGCATATCATGTGGCATGCCTACTGTTAATGTTTATGAAATTAGTAATATTTAAAAGGCTTTCAAGTGCATACAAATAGATTATGATAAGGTTTTGGAGGCAATTACAGTTACAATGAAGAAAAGAGTGTATCGAGGCGTTAATCACTTTATATCAGGTGACTGCATTATACAACTATTTTACATTTCAGTTAATTATAAGGTTATAAATATCTTTCCGGTTATTTTCTATTTGTCAGTAAATCTTCTTTACTACGTATTGATAGATGCCTGCTGTTACGGATCCCTCGTGCTTTCTGACACAAAGATTTTCATACCTCGCTAACTATGGATAGTGGTGTGATACAATGCTTATTAAACATGCATCGTATGTTGCAATGAAAAATAAAACGAAACGTGACAGAATATTATGTCAAAATTAAATTGTTCAATGACTTAACTACGGATATACGTATAAAACTTCTATTACTTTTGTGGCGTTAATTTGGAAACAACAATAAGCCATATCCAAAATTAACTATAAGATGGAAAAAGCTTTAATAGTTATTCCAAGTCATTAAGCGTTGCCTTCATCGTGGAGGAAACAGTTTAATTGCTAATTAGAATTAAATAGTCTCTATCGAAACGCCCCAACTATCGACTTTCTAATTTTATTTCTAATTTTTTTAAATACACCCTTGATAATTGAATTTAATGAGTTCATTTATATTTGATATTCATTTCCTAAGAACTTGTATTACGTAAGCATCTGTTTAATATTACCATAATGAGGTACGTTTGCACTTCGGAACAATTGTTTTTAATTCCATCTTTAAACTTTTCAGCTTTAAAAATAGAATTTTAAAAATGTAATTTTCTAATGGGTATGTTTCGTACGACATATATCTTGAGCTATGAAATAACATTTTTTTCCTGTACATCAATTGTTTCTGTATATGAAAATGTGGTAAAAAATGATGTGAATGTGAAAGTATGCGCTTCGTCGAGTAAATAGAATTGAATTAAGTACACGCTATTACAATGTATACAAAATTAATTTTCGGAACATTTTCCAATTCAGTGAGGTCTTATGTACACTGGACTCTTTATTCATTATGCGATTGGCTTCGGGGCACCACTAATTATGTTTATCCAATCGCTACCAAACTTCGTGGATTGGATCACCGCCTAGGCGAATCTGAACGTTTCCAGAAAATTTTGTGGAAATGGGTCCAGCCGTTTCGGAGTCTATAAGGAACATACATATGTAAATACATACACACATCGCCTTTTATATATATAAAAAAATTTTATGATACGACGAAAGTGAAAAAATCTAATTAACTTTCATACTATAGGTTAAGTATATAAAACCAAATATTTATATAGAATTTTTCATTGAAACGTACCTAACAGAACGCTATCTTTTTTCTATGATGTGTCGGTGTATAGTTTACTAACTTGGTTTGAATGAAACGAATCCAGGAAGTTTTAGAGGATTTACGGTTTCAGTTCTTACATGTTTAACTAATTCATTATAGTTTGATATAAGTCTACTGTATTATATATATCAGGCATGAATAACTTCAATTAGTTTAAAGATTAATTGAATTCACTGTAGATTAGTTTAGTGTGTACTCTCTTAATACCAAAGTTCTTGGCATAGCTGTAACAACTTGGATATTATAGATTAAATCTGAAATCATGGAATCGCTCAGAACTTTCTAATCTAAGTTATCATGTCTTAACGGGTAGAGAGCAGCAAACCTCGATTCTCAGATCGTTATAAATATATCGTGTAATATTTTTCTAACGTTTTTGATATTTCAATTGATTTAAAATTGCCCGTATTCGACACGCATGTAAAGGTACTTTTATGTGTGATCGAAATCGTGAATAGAATAGAAATCCATAATCTTTGCCCTACCCCTAGGTTACGGGCTTGTTTAACTTATTTATAAATATAAATTGAAAGAAATAAAACAACCACATAATTGTCATGTATTATGGGTAATGCTTCTTTTAAAAGTTCGGTATATTTTCAACGAGGGCCGTGTAGGCGGACGGTACCCAACAATTAGTGGCACGAGGGAAGCTGACTTCTACTATCCCTTGTTCAACAAAAGACATTTAAATTAACCTTTAATATCCACTCTATATATAAACAAATACGTTACTCGAATGGATTTTACACAACAATTACATTAGTTTTATAGACGTTTTACTTGAAAGGGTTAAGACGATCTGACAACATCTCATAACAAAAAAGAAAATCTACCGAAATTCCGTCGACACCAATGCAAACGCGTTTAGCATTCGATGAACGAGGGCGTGTTCACCTGCAAATTGGATTTCATCTAAAACAAACCGTTCTGGAACCGCATTGGAATTTTACACAATATTATGCTGTTATATTTTGCTTAGAAAATCCTTCGATTTTATTTAAATGATTATATTAATTAAGTTTCTGGGGGTTTGGAGACGTGAACTTTATCAAAATGATATAGAAACATTAATTACCTTATGTTTGCGGGTCTACCCGTGGGCGTACACTGCCGAAAACGTTAACATAAAACATAATTATTGTCATCTTAGTTTATATCAAAGAAGAAACATGTGAATGTTATAACGTATCACCATACTATGAACTCTATTTATATCGTATGTCTATGCTCTTCAACTCTCTCTCTCTCTCTCTCTCTCTCTTCCCAGCTATACATCCCATATGTTTGTTGGGTTCTTTACTTTTCTCCTTCACTTCGCTCTGTCCTTGACATCGTCGTCAGTAACTTGGCAATCAAGCATGTCTTTGTCTTATAAGAAAAGAAGGGTTACGGAAGGGGATATTACGGAGTAGGGGATGGAGAAATATATAATCTGCCATTCCTTTTTCTGTTTTTCCCCTATCACCCTATATCCTCTGTATATTACACCTAGGCAACGCATCAATGAGTTGCATTATTAGCTTGTTGCAGATACCTATGGGTAGTGGTTCAACTATAAAAATAATTTAGAAAAACATACGAACTATCTAATTCCGAGGTACGTGTTCATAAACGAAGTCCAATCAGGATACTTAGAATTAGAAAAATTATAAAATAGATTTTAAAAAAATTGTGCATATTTTTACGTATTTGTAACATTAACCGCGTTCATCAACCCTCCAGACAAAAGTTAGAATAGTTGAAAAGGAAAAAATGACTTCTTTGCTATGCTGTTAACTGTAGTAAAACTGAAGGATAATTCTAACAAATCTGGGAGGGTGTACGATTCCCTCTTACTTTTAATTGAGTACTTCCTATTTTAGTAATTAAAGGCTTTCAGTTTGTAATGGATTCTATTACTGAGGAAAAACCGTTCTTAAAATGATGATCGCGAGTGGCTCTTGAAACAAACGGCGTTATCAAATCACTGCACCCGAGTTAAAGTGCCGGTGAAATAAAAGGGGGCACTTATTGCCTCGCTGAAACCGACCGCTCCGACCCGCCCACCCTGCCAAGCAAAGCGCCCTTTCGAACTTCGAATTCTAAGCAAATGACAAATTAAAAATATGTAAGAGAAGGATCTTAATTTAGATCCATCTTTAAATTTAAGTTTTAAATAAAATTATTGAATAATCTTTTATACTTAGATATGGTTTTAAGCTTTAAATCTATCTATACCGGTGTCTCATCTGTAACTAGTTTTTTTTAACAAGCTTTCCACAAGAAGAGTGATCTCTTATCGCCATCAAAAAATATTGAATCCATTGGAAACAATGTAAAATCTTACTGGAATCTAAAATTTCTGTGAGATAACGGTAGATGTCATTATTGGAATTCTATGTAGCGTACCTAATATTATAAATGCGAATGTGAGTTTGTTTGTTACGCTTTAACTCCTCACTCAACTGATCATAATGCAATTTTGAACACACTTTGACGGGGGTACTGAAAATTATATTAAGTACTTACCTTTTCTCCCGAAAATAAAACTGTTCCCGATGTACACACCTTCATTAACAATATCGGTTGCCATGGTCATGTTTTATAACTTGTTTTTTATTGTTTTAATTCGAAGTTATAATATGCGGAAGTATATTACAAAAATTTCCAGCGGGGAAAATTAGAAAGGAAAGCGTGCGAAACCGCGGCCAACAGGTAGTCTTACATATACCTATTCTATATCTCGTACGATGACAGAGGTGACAACATTATCGAAGATTTTTAAACATATATTTAAAAAAAAAATCTATGGATATGTCTACTAGAAGACGGGGACCTGTAAATTTACTGAACTAACAAAATAATATATAAATAATAAATATATATAACAATAATCTTGCCTCAAGATGTTGAGTCAAGTCATAAATTTGTGTTTTGTTATCAGCACACCTGTATAATGATGATGAAGACCTCTAATAATTCTTATACTATATACTTCATAAATTAATGACAAACTATCAGATCGCATATGATTAAATGCATATTTTATCCTTACCGTGTTCCTCGTTAAAAGCTTTGACATGTTTCTCGTAAATGGTTCTATGGTCAATATAACATTTATATAAGTTGATCAAAAGATAAATGGAATTAAATTTCAGTATTCATAAAAGAAAGTAATATTATCAAAGATGTTTATTGTTGTAGAAGCTATCGAGGTTAGAGTGGGCGTTGAAAGTAATATTTAAAGCCAATTTAATTAAAAGCCTCGTTTTTATTAATCCTTTAAGCTTGAAATATTATTGATGTTAAAATCAAGAATTGAATTTCAATTTATGGTCCCCACGGGCGATTGAGTAATCGATTTATGATCGCCGATTACGATATTGAAGAATTTTACCTCGATAATATTCATTACCGGCCCACGGCTTTATCTGTCGGTTTATTTTATATTGTGTGTTTATTTTGTATCCAAATAATATTGTATTGTATTTTACTTTAGTATTTATTGTTCTTTGTAATGTTGGTATATTTTACTATAACTAGCTTTGTTCATCTGTGTAAATACGATATCATGAATTTTTGACAATGTATTAAAATTATCTCTCTTTGCTCCTAATGTCGCGGCAATTGGAACAAATCGCATTACGGTTTATAGTTGCGGTTTATCGGTGGCCAACCGGGTCGGATTTGGGGATAGGTCTGAAGTTGGATCTTATTCATATAAACTACTAGGTATCTTTTAAACTCAATCAGACCTATAGACGAAATATAAGCGTGTTTTACAGGTAACACAATTAATGTTAGCAGGATATATCCATAGCAAATGTAACTTTAATTGCTAAAAATATGTTTCTCGCAAAAAACTCTTGCGTATATTTGCGTATATGTACTACCTTTAAACACAGATAATTGCAATTTCATGAAGATAAGCTTCCAATCATACGTAGGTTAGGTACATAGTAGAAATTTAATCAATGTAAACAGTTTCTAATTAGCATAGATCTAGCTTTATAAATGAACAAACAGTATTCAATACGTAGCAGTCAATTAGCAATGTACGGGAGTAAGCCCTGTGGAGTTTCAACTGTATAACTGTGAATTAACGCATCGAGTCAGAGATAAAATCTGCTCGAAAACAGTAGTGCCATATTTTCCACTGTTTTTCACACCCCGACGTACAGTTGGCGTTTTGAATATTTCATGCTCGATAATTTATTGCATGATTTAGTGGCCATGGTCCTTCTTTACGATATAAGTCGAGAGTCTACGGCTATCGTTTCTAAGTCGACTGCGTTTTATGTCGAACCGATCCCTTTTTGTAATACTTACATGTACGGGAAAAGTGTACGTTACTTTGATGTACCTACTCATTTTGTGCCACTCCGTTGATTCGACGGGATAAAGGCAAATTGGGAATTTAGCCTGGCAAAGTGGAAAAACGAGTACATTTTTTTTAATTCACAATAAGGACCTTCTTTGAAAATTATTTTCTAATAAAAATTCTATTTGAGTTAAACGAACCCTTGAGACGCCTTTAAATTTGACGCTCAAGTAGCGCTGCGGTAATTTGTTAGTTAGTTAAAATAAATAAATAAAAAACTAATCGTGTAGACATTAGTCTAGAAAATGAAGACAGTTAATATTCTGAGATTTTTCATTAGATAATTGCTGTTTTAGAAGTAATAAACTAACAATTTTATCTTACATCGGACTATAGAAAGCCATTTGGCTGCCATTCGGCATCCAACTCATGGTTTCCAGTTTGAAGTCGAGCCGCTAAACCAAAAGAAAATGAGATAAAAGTAAACAAGGCGTTTGTCTTTATTTCAGCCATGTGTCGCTATGGCGGGGCTGTAAAGAAAATTAGAAATACGATTATGCTTTTACATAATACTACTATTAAAAGGATATACCTCAGAAAAACAGTGGTTTTTATAGTTAAGATATTTATTATTTTACACAAATCCTAACCGTCTTACATATCACCTTTTCTTGACAATGTCATTACCATCGACCAAAGACTAAGCGTCGCTTTAGTTGTCAATTGTATCGCAGCAATGTTGCATAGATTAGTTCTAACAGATAGATAATAATAGTAGATAAATTAGTCTAACACTATGATGTAACTATATTCTCATTTATATCTGATAATTCTATAATTAGAAAAAAAAAACAAGCGAAGCGTGTGTTTCCAGCTAGTTAACAATACCGCAACATCTTGTAATATTAAAAAGGCAAGAATTAGTTGATAGTTTACATAAAGATGTGCTGATGGCAAACCTGTGCTTATTTCCTATGACACAGTAGAGTATTGACCATATATACAAAAACAATTGTTTTGACGACTGGGAACAATGTTCTGAACAGAAACGCCTTGAAAGGTGACGTGGGTATCACACAATAGAATGTGACCCTTGTCACCTACTGTGCTCGATTGACGAAGACAATTAGTTAAGTCGACATTAAGGCTAAGATCGCGGCCCACCCCTGCAAAAATATTAGTAGTAGTAGCCGTGTTAGACGATATTTGTTGGGGAAAATCTTATAGGCTTGCGTGAATATCACGCGTGGGAAACATGATTATTTATTTGCATTTTGAACAGCTCCGGCGAATATTTTCATTTATTTTTCTTATATTTTATTTTTAATGTTATCTTTTAGATACAAGGAGTTATTTTGTTGATAGCAATCAATAAATATATTTATAATTTATTTCTTTTTGAGCTATTGTCGCGCCTTCCCATATGTTTTGAATTTTCACTTCTGTCGTCCAGTCTTTATGACTGCCTATTTTTTTACTTACATATAATACTTACCGAACCTATTTGAAGCATTCATCGTTTTACATAAATTTGCTAAAACTTTAATTAAATAATTAAAGGCAACCTTAAGTTCGGAGTTCTTAGCTTTGACAGTCGGGTTTCTGTTTTTTAAGTGTAACTTCTTACGCTGCGATTCGATCATTTGACGAGAATATGAAGTACAATTCCTAGGACGCGTCAAGTTTAGA
The DNA here is from genome assembly GCA_029849275.1 of Papilio elwesi. Lineage (NCBI taxonomy): Eukaryota > Metazoa > Arthropoda > Insecta > Lepidoptera > Papilionidae > Papilio > Papilio elwesi. The sequence continues at coordinate 6,477,902 of CM056700.1, read as the reverse complement.
TTGCGTTACATGAGTGAGGCAAAAGATACAGATTAAAGAGATTACAAATAGTGAATATTGCAAATATTGTATTATAATATTTATTTTTAAATACTCTGTCTGACTCTCTTCTTCTTCTTCTTTCTTTGTCACCGTGTATTCGGTATGGGAGCATGATGTTAATTTACAGACTACTAAGAAGTTCATTGAATACTTTAGTTGATAAAAGATTAACCTTAAACCTTTTTCGCATTGAATTAAATAACATCATTACTGAAGTATATAGCCACTTTAATAGAGGCCTTTACTCACCAACGGCCTAACGAATAGTTAATCCCACGGACGTAAATCTTCCGAGGGCCATAACTCAGGTTTATTGAGTTTTGAAACGTATTTGAGTCCTTAAGTTAAGCGTTGAAGGTTAACTGACATTCCAACTGTATTCTATTGCTACACAATTGATTAAAAATTTAATCTATGACATATTAGTTTAGGTTATTTGTAATTTTAATAGTTAATCTTTGGTGTAGGGCACACTTAGGACTTAGGTTCTATTTCTGTCCATAACATTTAAATAGTTCACAGAGAGACATAGACGGCCTAAATAGAAGCTGCCTTCTATGCAAGAGTAAAATGATGTACAAATAACTTCTATATTGTGACGATTTCTCATCTGCATTATGTTATTTTCTTAAATCTTTTCTAGTGGATAATGATTCTTTATTCAGTTATTTTTATATAAAAGTGAAAGTTACTTATATATTTATATACACTTTAACGTAGATAGAATAATTAAATAAATTCACTTCAATCTTGAAAAGCCCCAAAAGCTACTAACTAGAAATAAAAGTCAAAGATTCATTGTTTGTAAGTCCATCGAGCGTCCAATGTTAGTTACATTATCTCAGTAGAATAGGCCCTTTTCTTGTTGTTATTTTAATAAATTATAATGACTCCCTACCTAAGCCCTCTTTGCCCTTTGTTCCCCTAACTTAGACAGCGTTTTTCATGTTCACAGCCCTTTGTATGGGACCTTGAACATAATACGCTTTTTTATTCTAGGCTATTCGTTGAATTAATGTGTAGTATAAATCTTTCTTTCTTGTACTTCTCCTGTCTAAGGAGTAGTAAATAAAATTAAATATATAAACTATGGCTTCACGCCCGTAATCCACTGCCCTTCACTTTTGTAACATAAATTTGTATTGTTACTCTCTTGCATCAAGTGAGAAAACTCAAACTTTGTCGTCATTAGAAGAGCTGAATGTTTTTATGGTCGTCAACAGTGCTACCTAAACATATTAACTCTAGATTTAAATTTAGAAATGTATTTATAGTACCTTTGAGGAAGGAAGTTTGCGGAATGTTGGTTTGTTATCGAACGTTAGGGCCATTAGCTGAACAAACAAAAGATTCGGTTACCTTCACCTCACAAACTGTTATTATCTGTGTATACATATTTTTGTTCCGAAACTCTACAAGTGATTTAAGTATTTTTTATTTATCTTAAATAAATAGAAGACATAAATACTTAGGCTCATTACTCGTAACTCAGGGAGGTAGGCAGAGATGATAGAGATATTTGCTTACTACATCATCAAATTAAATGATGCTTTTCCATTCAAATTCTAAGATCCAATTCGTATTTTACGTATAGCTGCATACAATTGTGAAGCCTAAATCCTATAATATTGCGGTTCATCTTTTATTTAAGCTAAAAAAATAAAACGAATTTGCTTATACTTATGTCAATATCGTGCCAACAAACAAGCTTTTTGCTTTGTTTTTTTTTGTCACTGCCTAGTCACTGTTTGTCTGGAGGAGGTATCTACAGCTACGCCGATCCACCACCGATACACGGCAAACCACCGATACACGGCAAACCACCGAAACTGCTGCTTAAGATACACAAGATCCACTACGTCCTAAAGTAAGCCAGATTGACTCACCAACTTATCGACTAGCCCAACACTCAATGGAAATACTCTATCCAATCTGAGGACACACAAGACCACACACGAAGGATTCATACCATTTCGTTAGTGAGATTAAAGACCTACATCTTACTGGCATAGTTTCATATGGTTAGTTTTGATTTCCAGCCATTATTCACATGCCTACCTGTTGGAAACAGCATCACAATTATATCTCCGAAGCTAGCGGAGCACAAATCCAATAGAATAGGCAGCGCTACTTGAACATTGCCTCACATCCCGCTATCTAATGTGGAAAGAAGAAATCTACAAACAAGTAGATGGTGTGGCGATGGGCTCTCCTATATGACCGAGTGAAGCCCACCACAGTTGAATGAGTACCTGCTGTTTAACCATATGTCATATGAGTCACAGATAAGATTGGCTACATCCTGAAGAAGGCTTAAATAAAAATATTCTTTAAGCCACTTAGGATGTTACGTCAATTTCTACTATCTGTCAAGTGTGTACTCTCTTATATAGAACAAAATAGAGACCCATTAAACCCGGGTAAAATAACACATACGTAGCTGATTTGAAACACCAATGCTCTGAAAAGTCTGCAGTTTATGATCATGTTTTAAACGGCCCCCGCCATTATATAATATTTGATAATCTACGCGTCCTCGCAAAATTATTTATATACAAAGCTATTTATTTTTCAAAAAAAACCTAATTTGAATACGAAAAATGTCTGTGTACTACTACTGGCTTGGGATCCCGTGATATGAAATCTCAAAACAAGTATACAACTTCAAGACTTCAAGATACAGTGAACTCATTCTCCAAAGATCGGAGCAGAAATAATTCATTGAAAATAAGTGGGTACTTCGCCAGCAACTCTTGACATTAGGACCTCTGACTCCTCAGTCCCAACGTGACCATGAGCGCTGTAATGTACTCGACACGTGGGGAACCAAAATATATAAAATTACGCGAAAAATCCGTAAATTAGGTTTTATTACAAAACATTACCACCGATTTAAGAAGCATTACTGCTGGGAAAAGAAGTGACAAGCGAAATGGAAGTATTTCATACTCCTACGTTTTACCCGAGGACTGAGTTTCTGAAGGCCATTTAAATATCTCGCTACCTTTGTGCTACAAAATAAAACTGAAAACTTACCCAACTCAGCTGGTAGCTGCTAATGTTGATCGGTGGCGGTGGTTACGTAACATCAAGGGAAATGCTTATTCGCTTGCCCCCTTCTTCTACATAATATAGTTTTAAATCTGATCTGATAACCAATACTTTTCCTTCATTTGCTGATACTGTAATTAGAAATTCCTTCATTAATGTTCATTTTCGCGTACTAAACCCTAAATGAAAAAGGCTATCGATGCCTCTATACGGTTTATAAATCGATTTCAAATTATCGTAGAGCTTTTTAAGTCCGCTCCCTTAATTTGTTCACCATTGTTATTCAAATTGTAAATTATGAATTCATTGAGGCCATTCTTATTCTGTTGAATTATTCACCCATTTCTAAGAAGATAGCGGTTAAGTAAGCATTTTTTTATATCAAAAATATATTTTTGACTTTTTATTTCGGCGCAATTTTGCAACAGCAAAGAAGGCCTGCATAAATTTCTATGAACACCAAGAGGCGGTGTTAATAACTGTACCTCTTATAGTATCTCTTGCGAATTTTCGCCTCATTCTTCGAAATTTTATACCCAGACACGTACATTGCCGCATAAAAGGAATCTACTGAATTTCTCAGAAGATTAAAAACTGTGATGTTATTCGTCGATGTGAAATCTAGAATATTTTATACTTGAATTGCAGCTGCCTCACGCTTAGTATTTGCATCAAAGGAACGTTCTAGAATGCGATGTATAACAATAACGTATTATATTTATACTATTATCTTCGTATTATGTATTTTGTATAAAATATGTTTAAATTTTTAAACTTATTCTTAACATAGAAATTGCCGTATGTAATTTATTTGTTATTTATGCCGAACGGTTTTTTAATATGACAATGTCAATCATACATGAGGCGTGAAGGAAAAAAAAACAATTAAAGGTAACAACATCCAAGCCTTCCAGTTGCGTCTGAAACTATCAATTAATATTTCATTTACTATGAGCACACAGCTGCCCGTATGACCACATGTGTTCTCTGAATTCACATATTCCTATGCGCTGCAAAAACTTATTAAAGATGGGGTCGGTCATTCGTGCAGAGATATCCACGGAGGCTGGAACATTTCTCATCCGTTTTTATCCGGAACACCTCTAGCTGGAACTTCATGAATATTTCCACACGGATCAATTATTAAAATGATTTACTGCTCCCCAGTCCGTTATGCGGATCTTCTTATAATAGAGAAGATTTTAGTTTTTTTTTATACCTATTTTTTTATCAGATATGCCATATTTATTGAGACATCTTCTTCAAATACTTATAACATCATTAGAACACGCCTTCTTCCTACAAATTTGTGAAATGAAGTCTATAAACGGTGGATAGTGTTTTCTAAATCTGTCTACCTTAGTGGGATGCGAAAAAGCCAGACTTTTCTTTCCATTCTAAAATTCTTAAAATATTAAAATGCATCTTTTTGTTTCCCGGTAAGGAAGACTTATTTCTTCTTAAAAATATCGAAGGTAAGATTTTACTATAAAAATTAAAGTTATAAACTTTGTAGTCTTGTAAACTTCAATCGATGAATAGAACTTACAGTGGAACGTTCTTAACCGATTTCTTTAAGTAGGTCACGCGATAAATAACAGCGCACTATAACATATTTTAAAGTTTGATATTTTTTACATTATTTAATACTCTGCTAAAAAGGAGGATTTCTTTCTAATTTCAAGTCTCTGGTCTAAGGCCATTAATTACAGACATCGTGATGATTCATATATACATATGTATACATACCTTAACGATATAACCATATATATATATATATATATATATATATATATATATATATATATATATATATATATATATATATATATATATATATATTTATATATATACAGTGAAGTCGTGCCTAAAAACTTAATATTTGCGCCTCAGAAAAAGAATAACGCGAGAAAAATAATAATTTCAGCCATAGCGATAAAGGACATTAAAATTGTAGTATAAAATCGAAAAGAATTACAGCGTCGCAGTGGTTCGCGGTGGACGTGGGCAGAGGTGCGCGGATCAGGTTGCCGTGAATTTTGCTTGCAAATTGCTAGTCTGTAGTCGCAGGTCGCAGGTAGAACGAATATCGCGTTACGTGCTACGCCGCAGTGATGGTATTAGCATATCAATGGGCTGTGAATGTCGCGTCGTTGGCTAGCGACTGTGCACTTTATATGTTGTCAATTTATCCGTGTAATCCATTTTGGCTCTTTATATTTTTTAGTTGTACTATTGTCATTTCGGGTTAAAATGGGTGTTACGTATCTTTTGATAAAGATGAAAGAGGCAAATGAGTAAACAGTACCTGGTGAGAACGGACCTGCCTCTATACATATATTCATAATTATTTCTGATAGACCAAAGAAAGACGTTATCAACGGGCTTATTGTAACCAAAGAAAGCATACGTGCAGACATATGGGTGTAGAGGTAGACGATGCGAAAGGTTTGCTAGAATCGTAAAAACCTGTAATCTCTGATCACCCCTCATAGTGGCCTTGGGTGTTGGCGAACAATAAAATAAAATTAATTAAACTGAAATATTAATGTTACGTCGGTGAATAGCAAGGAGGATTGAACTTCACATGTATTTTTTTTCTCTTAATTTAAAAATATTTAGCCTCACTACATATTTCATTGCTAGTGAGATAAATGATACAATTTTGTTATGTTCATTAAATTTTGTTATGTTTATTTTGCAAATATTACCCGTGTGTAAGCATTGTTTACGTAAGTAAATAAATAACAAACTACCAAGATGATGTTTACGTTTGCCATTGTTGTAGTAGATTTAGCAGAATATATAAATATGCAAAAGTGTAACACCATGTCCCGAAATAAATAAAATGGTTTTTATTTCGAAGAAGAAGAAAATAAGCGAAATAATCGTATGGTAGTATACTCTTCTTGGAAGCGTCAATACTGTAAGCGACATATTTTTCAGTTCTCAAAGGTGATAGCAAATAAATAATACTTATATTTGATATCAATAGTGAGTTATGAGAAGTCAACCTGATTTCTCATCAGGAAAAATCTGGGCTAGATTCAAAGTAAAATAAGTCGAAAGCTTTACTTTCCGGAACAGCACACATTGAACAAGTAAAGTTTATTGTTAATAGAAATTAACATTAAACGGACATTGAAGAACCTAAACAGAAGTCGCCAATGTCCAATCAATCTGACAATCAATCAGCAACAAAACTTAGTAGGACTATTATTAATGTCCTATTCCTTACTGCTGTTGTAATAGTCTTGATACTAATGATGGAAGAACATTAATTAATAAAAAAATAAAAGCTATGCAAGGCCGTAGTCTACTGCTGTGCTATGCATATAAATGAAATAAATAATATCATGCATTAATGTGACGTGCTCGTTATCTCTAGAAGTATGTACATGACAGAAATAGTATTCACACACACACAAATATTTGCATTTTTATATAGCTAGAGCTTTTGTAGTCGAAGTGGCTCTTTTATTCAAAGAGTTCATTATAATCCTTTGTGAAGATCCCGTGGACACACGTCGGCGGACGTAGACATTTGTCTTCATTTAAATTTTAAAGTGGAAGCATTTTATCCGTGAGCGGCGACGCGTGTATTTACAAAATCTAGGCATTTACCTGGCAACATTCAATCCTTGGGGCGATTGTGCGCGCTCCCTCGGCCGTGGCGTACGATAAACGCTGAAAAGACCCACCGCCGGACACTCTATTCATGTGTATTATTGAGTGGCTCTCGCACGGGAGGTAACCGTGTAGAAAACCGGGGAAAATGCCGCGCATGACATTACCCATACCTATAATGTCTACGTAAATATACTTAAGCTACTAACAAATAAGTAGTGAATAGTTTACGTTATTAAATAGTTGCGGGAGATAAAAATAAGGAATGATAGAAATCATTTATTGCGACAAATAAGAGAAACTCATAAACTAGTAAGTAAACAAAATCAACAAATATGTAGTAAAAAGTAGCCAGCTCATCTCATGCTGGAATGACCCCAGCGCCGTCTCTGCGCTGGTTTTCAGCTGCACTTTGCACTGACACAAGTAACACTTGGGAGTAAGAGAACACAGGAGAATGTCAATCAACTAAACAACCGCTTCACTGCTTTGCTAGTTTGTATGTACATAGCAGTAAGCCGGTACGAACTCCATTGACTACTAAGGCAGACGAAAATATTATAGCTGTAGCTAAGAAAGCTTTGTTCACCTTTCATGAAAAAATGTGACTAAGCTACGAATGAGGCAGTACGCTAATTTCTACTCTTTCCATTATTACCACTCTCTTCCACAGCAGTCAACCAACTTTTTTTGATTAATACTTTTTGTCTAATGTTATTGACTTAAATTAGCAAGGGTTTGCTTCAATGGTGGTCAATGTATACGACAAATCATAACTTTGATTTGCTCTCATAGCTCCCGCATTGCACCAAATACGTTATTATCCGAATAAAACAAATAACATTTTCAGACAATAGCATGATTTAGTGCCTATTAGTTTAATTTCTCTCTATTTACATCGCGGCCATTTAATTGGATATAACAAGACCGCGAAACAATTCCAATGCTTTTGTTTCGGAAATTTATCAATTGAAATGAATCCAAATTTAGTTAATTTGATAGTGTTCAGTTATCAACACTTGCTTATGTTCTTGTTGTCAACTATCATTAATATTTTAATTTCAAACTACAGATCACTGCTATTCAACTAAAATATATTAAAGAATTTGTATTTTATAACCGATAAATCGGTTTACATTGAGTCAATCGTCTGTGGCAGTAGTATTGGAAGCATGAGTAAATGAAAACGATAGGGAGACATTTCTGTAACAACATGAGAAAGTGTTACTCGAGAAAGCGTATGTAGGGAAGAGGAGAACTTTGGTTAGTTTAGAATAAGGGAATTGGTAGAGGATAGAAAGAAAATTGGAAAATATTGGTATCGAGAGAATACAGGATTGTTCGGAGGAACAGATTAATATCTAAAACTAAAAAAATAATTGAATGAAAGTTTTCTGCAAAGAGAGTTCTTTATGTTACTCAGTATGATACCTATGTATCTTCTGTCCGTTAGAAGGAAAATGTGCCCAGGTTATAAAATTAATCAAAAATAATATTTCTTAGATGTAAAACGTAAGCAGCAATACGAATGCATTGTATTGTGGGTACTATGTTTAGTGCGTGCTCGTGTGTGTTGACTATACTACCCACTGCTTTTTATAATATTTAGCCTTATACTTTACTGCAGGACCGATCCGATTAACCCCTTTTGAAGTAATCTGCCTATGTATATTCCACAAGAGTTTGCTTGATTGTCCGCGTTCCCTCGGCCATGGAGTGATAAAACATTGAAAAGATGAAATATAGGAGGCCGGACAGCGGTCTGACGCTCCATGTAACTAGACGAGGGAAATATACGAAGCCCTTTGTATCAATTTTCCTTAGTTTTATTTTATTCTCAGTCGCATTTTATTTAATATACCAACCACTCTAATAAATTACTATCATATCTCTTCTTAAATAGGCTTTAAACATTAAAAAGCGTTTTTTTTGTTCGGTTGTTTATTATAATTTTGTGTCCGTGCCGTCGCCTCAGTGAATTTAAAGTAATCCGCGTAATAATAAGAAACCTGTAAAAATCTGATTAGTACTTTCACAGTTTACAAATAAATCTTTAGTCGTTAGAAATAGATAGTTATACATCCGCCCCAGCCCTCTGTCTTAGATTAGTAAAGAACTGTTTCGCTGACTTAGCATGGCCACCGGACAGTTCATAGAATCATATTATAGTCTGCCTCTGAATCGTTAACACGTATTGTAAGTTTACGTAACGTTTACGTTTACGTCACGTATTTAAGCTTGACTAGATAGTAAATTATTTAATATTAGTAAATAACTCGAAGATAAATATTTTACTCCTACAGATCGGTAGGTATTTATTCTCTTTTCAAGAATCCATTAAAATATTATTACCTTGAATGTTAAGTCGGTTCATTTTTACTAGAATAAGGGTCCTAATATTTAAATCAAAAGATTAAAAAATCTTACTATACCTATGTGTTCCAACATCCTAAATATGTGACTAGAATGGTAGAGACAGCAATAATTTCATGCTGATTATTCACTTTGTGTGTAAGTCGAGAAAGAATTTGTACAGTTAAGACGAAAATTTGAAACGTCTTGATCTTCATCTATCATCATTATTTACGTGAAAAAATAGCAATAAGCACCTTAAATGTTATATTTAGAAGTCGGGTAACACAATTACATAACATTCAGAGCTGACCCGGGCTTTTATGACGCTCATTATTTCGTCGAACAAAAGCTCCATTGGGCCGCGTAATACAATATTAACATCAGCAAAAGAAAAGCTGCGACGTTACTCCTAACGTCATTATCGTGGCATTTGTTTGATTGCTTTCAGATAAATGGCGAGCAAGCCTGAAGCGCTATTGGTCTCGGATTTCTCCGGGGATTCTTATACAAATGCCAACGTTTCAGTGGCTCAACCGTACCGTTGTGATCCGCAAATAAGGCTTTTTAAGTCAACATTCATATTAAATGCAATAATGGCTTGGTTGAATAATTATTCCCTTCGGTTTGAGGATTGGACCCAAAAAGATTACGAAGCGAAATGAATAATTTAGCATCGGGCATGAAAGTCTTTTATTTAATTTTATAATGTTAAATCTTTTCACAAGTTTGCGTAAGAAGTTATCTATCATAAATGTAGTTTTCAATAGCATTATATAAGAAAAGTGTAGCTTAAAAGTGAATGTTGTGACTAGAATTGAGAAAGGTATGTATGCTTCGATGGTTCGGGCATGTTGAAAGGATGAATGAAGATTATGGTAAGAAAGTGAATGGCAGTTTTGACAGGTTATATTGAACGGATTAATGAAATTATAAAGAAGAGCGATACAAGGAGTACCCGGAACCGACGAGAATGGATGTGGAAGAAACGAGGGTGGTGTGCCAGTATCGCGCAACATGGAAATCCGTGGTCTCTGCCTACCCCTCTGAATTATGGGTGTGAGCACAAATTTACATATAATTTTCATTCCACTCTTGTAGGTACCTTGTAGAGACGATTGAATAAGCTAGTGAATCCACGATATATACTACATACGTTGAAGGTTAAACACATTTACCATCGTAAATACGATACATCTATCGTAATAACATTTTTGATTGACTTTTATTCTTTTGCTATCTATCTATTTCTATTATATTTATTGTAATCTTCACTAAATAAGGTCATTTTATTTTTTTATTCTAACTATCAAGTCTATGCTACTTCAAAATTATCTTTAAAAACTATATAAACAGACAAACTTTGTCCCGCCTTAGAAGTAATTTATGTTGGGGTATTACAACATTGTACATGATTCTTGCCAATAAATTTACTTCGAAACTAATATTGTTTCATTCTGATACGTGAATAATATACACAACTGAATAAGCGGTTTGCTGTTGAACAATTAATACGAACTCATTATTCAAATATTACCATAATATATGATCAATTGGACATAATTGGAATTAACCTAAACGCTTTAGATATCATTTTATAAATTACAATGGATCACTAGTAAACAAAATAGCGTTCCATTTTCATTTACATATAAAGAAAGGCGATATAAGGAGTACCCGTCACCGATGGTGTATGGATGTAGAAGCGAGAGGGGTGTGCCAGGCTCGCGCTAAATGGATAATCCGTAATCTCTGCCGTCCTCTTTGGTGTACCGGCGTGAAGACATGTTTATTAATTTGTTATTAATGAATTAACGATTTTGCAGATACATTTATTTATTCACTCCAGCTCCAGACAGACTCCTTGAGTCTCAAAAATACGATTAAACTGTAAAACTATTATTACTACAAAAATTTCTCGTACTAACCATACAAGGTAGTGAAACTTTTTCTACATCCATTGTCAACAGAATCGTTCAAGCTTCGTTCTCAGATATAATTTTCTAGAGATAAATTTATGAACTAATGTTTTCAAACTCGAGATTTTAGATTGATCTGAAGGAAATTTCTGCCGATCCACTATAAAGTGATGAAAGATCATATATTATCTTATCATTCCTTGGGACATCACCGCAGATAAATATTATATGAAACATTTTTAGTGATAATAAGCTTGATATCTTCGTTTTTTAATTGCAGAAGGTGGCAAGGGTTGAAGCGAGTCACCTGGTGTTAGGCGAACGTTACCCATAGACATCCGCAACAACCAAATCACAAATTGCTGACGCGTTGATCGTTAATGGACAGGAAAAAGGATGTTTCCTTTTCCTAACCATTCCTTCCCCCTACAATCCTCTCCCCCTTCCCATCATATCGTTATTAGTAATGTATGGAAGAGAGTTGTGGACTGAAATTGGGCCTCCGACACCTCACTCATCCGACAAAACGCAGTATACTTCTACTGCACACTTATCTTTTGTGAGGTCGTGGTATTTGACCGGTCTAGCAGAAACATTCCAAACATTTTAAAATAACGTACACATTTTTTACGTATTATTTGTTCTTGTTATGTTATAGCGCCTACTACATTTTGATAGCAGACGGCTAAGGATAAGTTTTGACTGTGAATTAATGTTTGAAAAATTCAGATTATATCTTACCTTAGATGCGTTGACTTCATGACTAAGAGCACATTGGGTATTTTGCGTATATTGATCAAGATCCTGAAGTCACCTCTTCGGGAAACAATTCTTGTAAAACACAGGGAACTATTTTACTAAGTATTTACTTTTTTCAGCGATATCCATTTTTAATGATGCTTTATTTTTTTCCCAATATTATAAATGTCAGTTTGTTTGTTTGTTACCCTCGACTCAACGTGGTAAAGCATAGTTACCGTTACATATTTTAACGATACAACAACTTATTGACACATGTTGTATAGTTGGAAGATATTCACGGAATAATCTTAAAACAAAATCTAGTGTGTAAAATAAGAAACGAATGTGTACGAAGCCGTGTTCAATAACTCGTATTATATATAAATTCAATAGACTTCAACATTTTATATTAATATTATTTTTTTTTTCCAAATGTCAATAGTAAAAGCAGGAAACGCGCTTTAAAACTTAAGAGTTAATAATGACCACAAAAAAATGTTCCCACATATTATATGATGATGAAGGTTCCTGGGTATTTTTTTTAAGCAAAACTGAAAAAGTATTATGTAGTGCTTTATAACCACATTATGCGCAGACACAAGCCGTATAAAGTTGCAATAAAATCCTCAAGCCAAAACACGTTCCAACGATTCGTTGTACACTTTACCCAGTGGCGCTTAACAATGGAGCGTAATTTATTATAAGTTCGACAATACACTACGGCGTGCAGTTCCATTGCAATTGTGAGCATAGTTCGAAACGCTCAATGGATTTGTCCTCCCAGTTGCTAATTTATAGCTCAGCCTCGGAAGAGGGCGTTGAGTAACAGCATCTTATACAATACATGTTGAGGAAATTTACATTCAGGGGACGTTTTTCCAAACATCGTCCGCCCCGAATGTTTAACTTTCGCCGATATATGTATTTGTCTACATTAAGTAAATGTCTAATAGCAGCTTTATTGTAAGAATAAGCTGATATTTTATAATTTATTTTATTAAGGTAAGATTAAATTGTGACGATGTTTGCGTATTATTTCTTAATTATTTGCAAGGCCAACTAATTACTGATTGTCACGATTAGATTCAGGGCGTAGGTTTCACGATTTTTATTTTGGCCTGCCATATTTAATCTCCATTCTAACTCCATCACAAAAGACGTATTTAAGTCATTCTTCCATTTAATTATGCTCGCTACAAGCATAACACAAAAAATCAAAAAAGAAAACCACGAAAATTATGTTAGTAATTTATTATAATAACCTTAGTTCAAATATAGGGGGCGAGAAACAATTAAATTTGGAATTGGTTCATAAAGTCATAACGTTTTCTGCAAACGATTGCGGAGCTCGCGTGCTTGCGCTAATTTGTGTTGGCGCGTTATCGCAGAGGCTAATTTTCAGTGTAATGCCACTTCCGACATGAAAACTGCTCCGAACTCATTGTTCTCGCAACACAACGCACCTCCTTAAACTATTGTGTGAAGCTAAGCGCGCCCGTCAATAGGAAGTCACATATTTCCGTGTTGTGAACGAAAAATATAATCACACAATCATAGTGAATTCCCATTTCACTTTTTTAATCAAGTAAAGTTACTTAATTGTAATAGATTTTAGTATCCATACTATACAATACTTATATGTACGGTGTTAGGATCACTGATGGTAATTAAACAAAGGAAATGTATTAACTTACGTCGCTTAGGTTTGTAAATTTAAGTTTGAACTTTTAAAAAGCAATTTAAGCATTTTGCATAACAAATTCGCACTTATGAACATTAAAATTAGCCTTTTTAAAATCAAATTCGGATGATTACTTATCAATTTGACATAGAAACCTCCGGATTAGATTTTCAAAATACTGAAACTTATTTGTAAAACTCCGAATAGTAAAATAAAAAACCGATATCAAATGTATTCATATGTACAGAATTTGAAATGGAACTAAAAATAAATTCAGTTCAGCGACTACCTTAAACATGCAGCGAGCTCAACAAAGCGCTGTCTATAATGGAATAACTTCAAACATTCCTCGAATTGTACAGGTAATATCGTGATGTTATTATATCCTGTCCTTTTTCAACTCGAACAATAATTCATGTCGGCTTCCATAAACGGGGAATGCCTCGGAGGCCGCTAAGAAAATATGGAAAGCAATAAAAATGTCAAGTCAGGTCATCAGAATGGAAAGCCCGGGGCGTTTTGTCGCCAGATGTGGCGCGGAATCAATGAAATACTGCTTTCTTTCGTGTCCCACATCGGTGATATGTCAGGATGCCCCGACACTCTAGAGGGCAAACTTTGCACAACTATAATAATGGCAACCGTAATGTTTGTCGAACGGACTATTTCAAATAACTTCTGCTGAAAGTGACAAATAATATATTGTTAATTGCTATGAACTAATAGATTGAATTCGTCTTAATTGCTTTATTTCTTGTGGAAAATTATTTAAATGAAATATTAATTAACTATTAATTTATATACATATGAAATTTTGGTTTATGACATATGAAAAAGGTTCAATCAATGATATATTCTTACTAATTGATGTCAACCCATTCATGCAACAATTATGAGTTACTATAGTTTTAATAACAACTAGAGAACAATATCTCCAAGGCCGCAAAAAACTAAAAGGGTAGTTGGAAGAAAACGTATGTTGTTTTAAGCTTGGCATGAGTAAGGTTAAAGTCACCAGCAACTGTTTTTAAGAATTAATACATGTATGAGCTTTTTTTTTATAACAGAGAGACTTTATTATGAATATTGTCATCATCATGTCTCTGCCCTTTTGCTACTTTTTTCACACAAGGGGTCGGCACAGTATGTAACTCTCTTCCATATTCCTCTATCTAATTTCACGCCCTTTTTACTCGTATCATATTTCACACAATCCATCCATTACTTTCTCAGCCTTGATTCCTCCCCATAACATGCCAATACCTCTTAACTCTTGGTGCAATGAATTTCTACACTACTCAATCCTAATTTTATCCATTCTCGTAACACCACACATTCGTGCGCACTATTGGTGGCAACAATCAGATCTATACGATACGGCAGGTCTCCATGGATCACAATATATGTATAATATTAATATAATTCTGAATACAACATTAAAATTGTATAGAATATTTTTGTTGCTTCTGTGGTTTTAGTTGAAATCTTCGTCCGATTTATTTCTCACAAAATATCCAGGAAAATTTATTACATCTTCTCAATCAAAAAGTTTGAGACGTTGTATTGTTCTTAGAAATTAATAATATAATTGCTTGGTTTAACTTTATTAAGAATTTAATATTGACGAATACAAACTTTATTATTTAAGCCACAAAGCGTAACTTTCAGTAAACAACTGTCAAACAATGTGACGGTTACTCTTGGAACAAAATACAATTTGTCATGATTGATCAAGAGCAGTCGGTTGAAGCAAAGTAGATGTTTGGGTAGTGACGTCAATATTTTGGGCATTGGGAAAAAAGCACTTTGAGAAGTGTTAACTTTGACAGTAACATGACCGTCTAAAAGTTTAAAATATGCTGGACATTTGCTTCTCCAAACTTAGGTATTGACGACCCCTATTTAATTGAATAAGATCTTTTAAGATGTAGGTTTAGAAGTGAATGTCAACACGGTAATATTCTTTCAGTAACTTCATTGTGTAAAACATCATACAAATATTTTTCTCCCACTGCTTATCGAGTTCTGGACCTGCTTCTTGGTAACACCTTGACGTATTTTCTAGTGTTAGTTTTTGCCTTTTACTTTTTTTACTGTACATAATTATATGTATATATTTTTTAGTTAAAGTTTCTCGATTGATTAATTACATACCTTATTATATATGTCCCCTATATGTGTGTAGGTTTTGAAAAATAAAAACATTTTCGGAAATAATATTTTTGATATTGGAATACACGTCTAGCATATATAAGTACAAGCGAGTTTTGTAAAACATTCACAATATTTTTTTTCCTGAAGAAACTCGGTTTGGGGAATAAACAGAGCGATAAATATTCATGAGAGCAGTAAGCCTTCTTGTCATAGGCCTTGAGGGTCTGATGGATGGCGTGTCAGAGTTTGCTGCCCTTGCTTTTCTTATACTAAGAAAAAATGTCAATTTCAAGCTCAGATAAAACAATTTAATTTATTAAGGCTTTAGGCAAATAATATAATGGAATCGTTAAGTATGGGCGCGTAATAGTGACGTAGTACATTGTTCATCTACTCGTACATGGCGTGGAAGAAGTTTAATTCTGAAGTGAGATGTCCGTTATTGATGAATATAATCTCAAAAAAAAAACAATACAACGTCTGTCGCTGGGTCCGCTAGTGTCTTACATAATATGCGTTATGTTTGCAATTTGTATTTTCTATTTAGATGAAACTGTTCTGGAAATAAAAAAAAATCAAATTTAAAAAAGCATGACTATTAAATGTAATCAATGTTAAAACCTTTCAATACACTATTGAAATAAAATTAATGATAAATTTATTTTGTAATTTGAGAATCATAGTTTCGTCAAACAATCATTGTCATCCCAAAACTGCATCTGTTGACTTTGAAACCAATTGGTTTTGTTCAGAAGCTCTTAGAAAGCTCCATCTTCGCCCGGAAAGATGCGGCAAAGTTCTTTTTATTGAGTAAGTAGATCAGATGGTGTACACGATAACACACTTCACAGTGAAATAAAAGTTTATTCGTAAGCGCCGAGAGATTTCCAACAAAATTTCCCGCAAACCGGTACTGACGGAAATGCCAATGCCTAGATCTTCCCGCGTGATATAACCGGTAATGAGACGATTATATGGTTACTTCGGTACCTGTATCTTTATAGCATTGCATAAAATATTTCACCAACTCAGTTACTATTAGCAACAAGAGGGGCAAGGAGCTGGAGAAATAAACATTAAACTTAAGGCTTATATAACCTCAAATTGGGGGCAACATATTGGTGCTGTCTGTCGTCACTGTCAACACACACACTAGTCAAAGCTTTGTATCTCACTAATAATAAACAAATAAACTTGCGCTCACGCCCGTAACATAGCGTGATAAACGGAGATCGCAGATTCCCATTTGGCGCGATACTGGCACACCCCTCTCTTCTCCTACATCCATACATCTACGCACATATGCTCCTCAGCTACGGGTGCTCCTTACCCTTCGAACATATTGCCCTTCTTTAGTATTTTATTTTCATTGTAAATAATTTGGTTACATCAACAATTATTTGCTCCATAAATTCGCTTAGAGCGATGCGTACCTAACATGAACTTTGATATCATAAAAGTAGCAATCCCTACTAATATTATAAATGTGAAAGTAAGTTTGTTTGTTACGCTTTCACGCGAGAACTACTCATCCGATCATCATGAAACTTTGTACACATATTCTTGGAGGTGTTAGAAGTAACAAAGGATACCTTTTTGGACAAAAAAATGTATATAAAAAGCGAAGTATGTATGTTCCCTATAGACCTTTAGCCTCCGCAACGGCTGGACCGATTACGATGAAATTTACAGCGATTGTCCATATTGGCACATTCCTGTATTTGGTAGCGATCGGATCAACATAATTAGTGGTACCCTGGCGAAGCCGGGGCGGGTCACACAAACACGAGTAATAATAAATAATAAAACTCGAAACCGGCAAAATGTTAATTAAGTGATGAAGTTACTAGAACTATTTTCTTAATTGAATAACAAAGGAACTTTTTTTCATTTCTAGAATGCTTGTTCAAACATATGGACTCAATCCAATCTATATAACAATGTAGGAAATATCCTGCGTAAGGAGGAACATAGCAATTTCACTAATAGGGTCTCGCTTTGACGAGGTCGCGCAGAAAGTAAAACCTATGAAGAATACGCCAGCAGACACTATTCACGCCATGTTGATGGCTTTTAATAAGGATTTGGATTTTTTTAAGCTATGGTTTTCATAATAAAAGCTGGTGTAAAGCAAATATTCTAAGATTTATGGAGCGATAAAATTCTGTTGTCGCCACCCAGTGTGAAGAGTTTGACTTAACTTTTTTACTTAACTTTCGGCCACCCATAGTGCGTTGGAAGTTACTTAGCCAAAAGATATATAAAAGATAAAGGAAATAATCAACTTTATAATATAATAATAAATGTAAACAGTAGCTGTAGAGTAAAATTATGAGCAACTTTTAAAACTATCCGTTTCTAGCGACTACTGAGTTTTCCCCTTAAATAGTCTATTTTTGCAGTGAATACTTTGTTAGCCTCTTTAGACGATATTTGGTATGGGAAAATCTTGTATTTGTGTTATTTCGAACTTTATTATTATTAAGAAACAAAAGGGTTTATATTTGTTGAATATTCATTTACTGCTAATTGAATTCTAAAGCACTAACGCTGTGCTTATATAATATAAATCTATACTTACGTGTTAGATATAGACGCATGCCTATATTCCCGGACGCGTTTAGGTATTCATCGGCGAATGTGAGGACCTCCTCCATATTGAGGATTCCTAGCCTGTTCAGGGATTCAAAGAGATTGGTTGCTGTCGTTTTCGCGGGTGCAACGGGCTTGACGGGTGCCGGTTTACTAACGGCGGGTTGAGCTATCGCGGCAACGGTGGGGCTCGATTTGGGCCATACGGAAGTCATCGGAGCGATTGCTTGCCACGCGGGGCGCTGGGGAGTGAAGTAAGCTGATATCGGTATTGGTTGAGGTCGCCTAGTAAGAAGACGGGTTGTTGCTGGGACTGCTGTTTACCTGTGGGTGCTTTTGGACACCCGAGGTAGTTAGGAGTGTGTCTCTGCGATTGAGAGAGGACACAAGAAGGAGGGCCAAATGTAGCCAACTGTGATTTGTCCTTAGGACGAGGACAACCTGAGGTGCCGTGGTCATCTAGGCACTTGACGCACCCAGGGCGGGCGAAGCAATTACGGGCTGCATGCCCGTACATTTGACATTTGTAGCATTGGCTCGGTAGAGTGCTTTTTCGTGGCGGCTCTACCACCAAGCCACTAAGGCCGCAGTTCAACTTAATGTCGAAAATTGATTTGCCCTCAGGCATTAGTTCTAAGTGAACTTGCACTAAATTGATAGGGGCTTGGGTGCGTCTATTCGTCATGTGATAGACACCTAAGACGGAGAGTTTTTGGTCCTTAAGGGACTAGGCTACTTCCTCTATTGTGATCTCCTTAGGGATGCGTTTCACAACCACTCTAACGCTACGCTACGTGGAGGAATCGGGTTACATGCTGGAAGGCATCAGCAGCCTCAACCTGCATTTTGACGCC
The DNA here is from genome assembly GCA_029849275.1 of Papilio elwesi. Classification (NCBI taxonomy): domain Eukaryota; kingdom Metazoa; phylum Arthropoda; class Insecta; order Lepidoptera; family Papilionidae; genus Papilio; species Papilio elwesi. The sequence goes on along the minus strand of CM056700.1, from coordinate 6,458,889 downwards.
TTGGACTGTAGCGACTATTTTAAATTTGTTGGACATGGCCGATTGGATCATCAGCCATTTATCTTAAGCCTGGACATAAATGGGGGAGGTCTTTTGTCTTGCGGCGCGCGAGCCACTAGCCACCCACTGCCACATTGGGGAGCCGCGAGGAGTGGGGTAGCGGGGTTGCGTTGCGGGGTGGGGTGCTCTACCTTTGTGGCAGTAAGGGACGGGATAGGCTGAAATCATCCAGCTACCGCTTCGGGACGGGGTGCCTTTTCAGAAACCGGTGATGAAGCCTGTGAGGCTGTTGAGGACTAGCGCTTCTTACGCTTTTTCTTGTTCTCTACCTTCGTAAAGAGGAGGAGTTGTTCGAAGCTTCTTCAAGGCAGGTCGTGGTCTCTAAGCCCATCTCTGAGTCTGAAGCTGGAGTCCCTGACTCTTCAGCAGACTCGGGCACTACGCTAGGCCAGTGGAGGAGGTCCCTTCCGGATTTCGCGGTCCCAGACGGGCGAACGGGTCTACCTGACTAGCTTCGTTGTCACCGTTAGGTATCTGCTAGGGTTTTTTCACAATGCGTCGCTAAGTTGTTTTTCCGCGCAGTGAAAACTGCACTTCGCAACACCTTGCACACGCTGTTCCCAGAAACGGAAACAATAACAACCTAATTAAAACGTTGACGTTCCCAAGAAACAAGAAATTCACTTGCCAGATGGCGGCGAATAGCCGGCTCGCGAACCTGCACGGCGGATGGCCCGACTGAAGTCAAGCGAAGCGACAGATGTTGAGCTCGAACAAAGCACGTCCGTTCGGCTTGACGTTCTGTAGCGGAGTGTGACGAAAGTGTGAGTGAACACTGGTTGGTTTTTTTAATAGTACTTACTATATACAAAGATGGCCTCAGACAGCAATCTCCGAGCAAGGGATTAGACAACTAAAGTGAATCTTGATGACATGCTTTTACTAATGGGACCAGCGTTGTCATCTCTGTCATGGTAAGCCGTGTTGTTTTGAAAAAGATATTAAGTATTCCAATAATGATATAGAGCCATCTCGCAGAAGTTTTAGGAACGATAAATACGACATTTTATTCAAACCGTCAGAGCCGTTTCCGAGATAGCAGAATTATATAAAAATTGCTCGCTTATATAAAAAAGCGATATTGAACACAACTTAATATACATATACACTTGAATGGTTTGAGTACTTAATAAAAACTTGCAAGGCTATTTCTTAAAAGAATAGTTCTATTACAAAAAAATGTTAGAATTAAGTATTTATTACCCCTATAAAACCCTAACTGCAGTTTAATTAAGCATTAATCAACCGCAAAACATTTGAGTAATAACTTGACATACAAAGCAAATAATAATCCCATACGTCGATCTAAATGGAACTTCATGAACGGGAACATATGTACGGGAAGAAAAAGAAAATAATAGCCGCCATAAACAGGTCAATGCGTAAGTCTCTAAGCTCTCGTAATATAGTTCTTGTAGTCTCGACCATTAGTCTTTATTTTGTACGCAGCAAATATGGTGGGTGTAGGAAAGAAACTACAATGTACGATGTAATCAAATGAGAACTGTACAACGCGCGAAAGAATATTGAAATAGACGAGACGGCTGCGAAACATATGATATACAGAAAGTAATGAACAGCAACGCTCACTAACAGTAAATACATTTACGTTTATAATATTTACTCAGAAAATCAAACATATATTATCGGTTGAAAGGTTGATAGTGTAACAACCACCTGTGGGAGCGTCTTGTTAGTAATATTAAGAAGTAGTGTGTATAGCAATAAAAGCATGTTAGTACAGTTAATGCCACTGACATGAGATCATTAAGAAGTATGTTGGCGTGACGTTGAATAAAAGGTTTTATAAAGGAAAAATGTAGCTTAAAAGTGAATGTTGTGCCTAGAATTGAGAATAATGCTTTTGTGGTTCGGGAATGTGGAAAAAATTAATGAAGAGAGAAAGAGAGAGAGTAATGAAACAAATTTATGTTATAAAAGTGAGTGGCAGCGTTGGCAGGGGAAGCAGAACTTGTATCGTACAGACTAGTGACACATTCTCTATCCATAATCTCTTTACGGTTTACGGTTACGGGCGTGAGCGCACATTTATTTATGTATTTTTTTACTTTTTAGCTGAATTTTATCGACTCCGCGTTACGGACAAACCACTGTGATTCTCCAAACATTACTGACTTCTTCGCACATTTCGCATCATTTAATTTAATCTGCTTAAATAAAATTATTTACGAAATCCACTACCTTCCTTACGAAAGACAGATTTCTATGCGCGAATGCAATGTCACTTTTCCACCTGCATAATACAGTCGAAGGGAAACATTTTAAATTGCGCCACTAAATTGCAACGCTAACAACACTAACAATATGGACATTTCTCGAATATATATTGTTTTGTCACCATAATAATTGATCGTAAAGAAATGCTGTTTGCTCCAATTGTACGAGAGGTCCACGTATATGCAACCGGCATCTTGTCACGCTTACCGACTTTGTGTTTGTTACACGAACTTGTTGCATTCTGCACCTATTCGCTTATATTCGATTATATTCGATTTTCACTCTTGAACGTTGTTCGAGGATGCTTATCAAAGTATTTTCATTATCAACGGCCATCGGTCATAGGTGCGGCTTGCACGTGAAGGTGCTCACGACGACCTATGCCAGCCTGACCACGCCTCAGTATGTCACGTTAAAATGAATACAATACAATACAAGACAAGCAATATAAAATATTATACGAAACTATTTTCACAGTCACTCATATGTGAAAAAGTCTCTTTGCAATCTTTAAAATATTAATATCTATATTTTTTACGAATAAGTAATTTCAAATATAAAACAAATAATGACGATATCAAAAGACTAAGTAAAGTAAAAGTACGGAATAAATGCATGAACGTAAATATTTAAGAGCTTCATAATCCTAAAATTTATTTTAATAAATTTTCTTCCCTGGATTGAGAGCATTAATACAAAAAAGAATTATCCAAATCGCGCGTTTTTTAAGAATAAGCATGACTAACGAACATCAATAGATTTTTATATATATAGAATATGTTAATGGAAACGTGATTAGCACCGGCCAGCCGGCCAATCCGATCTATCGCACAATGAACGTGACATTGAACTAAAAACACGACGGACTTGTTCTACGCCAGTTTACATTGAGACTTCAAGAGCGATGGACTTCAATAACAAAGTCGTTATTATAACCGGTGCAAGCGCCGGCATTGGAGCAGACACGGCTATTGCGTTTTCCAAACAATCTGCCAAAGTTGTTCTTGTTGGAAGAAACGAAGAAGCTTTGACTTCTAATGGAAAAGAATGTGAAGATGCTAAAGGAATAAAACCTCTGATCATCAAAGCGGAGCTGACAAATGACGAAGATGTGAGAAGAATAATAATAACAACTATAGAACATTTCGGACGTATCGATGTTCTAGTTAACAATGCAGGTGTTGGGGTGTGTGGTGGTATACGTGATGGAGTGGAGCCATTTGACCGCGCCATAGCGACGAATGTGCGTTCTGCTTATTTATTGACTAGCCTTGCTGCACCCTATATTGTGCAATCTAAAGGAAATATCGTCAACGTTTCCAGTATTGCAGCACTAAAACCAATTAAAGACGTAGATTTTATGCCATATTGTGTGTCGAAAGCTGCACTCGATCAGTTTACGAGATGCCTTGCTTTGGAACTTGGAAAAGATGGTGTTCGTGTGAATTCAGTGAATCCTGGCGGCACGAAGACTAATTTTGTAGAGGCTGCTGGATTTAGTAAAGACCAAAAGGAACAAATATTTCAAGTTCGCGAAAAAACTTTGCCATTACGAAAAATGGCAAAAAGCGAAGAGGTTGCTGACCTTATACTTTATTTAGCCAGCGATCGCGCGTCAAGTATAACGGGTGCTATCTTTGTTATTGATAACGGTGAAATATTATTGTAATATAAAAAGGCATGATAACCTCTCGCGTGTTATTTACAATTATGAGCTGACCTTCAGTTTGAGAATAATGAAAATGATAAAATATGTATTGTGTGCTTTTTTATACTTCATTGTTATTACCTATAGCAATATTTATTTTCTGTGGAAACACATATAATATGTCGCTTGTAATCTGCATTTTCAGTATATAGTTTCGTCAATATTATTATCATGCGTCTTGGAAGCATACTAAACAGTCAAGGCTAACATAACATAGTTGTCTACTGCTTATTTAACAAGTCAGTCATAACTATTTCTTCTTGTAATTTCCAAAAAGTGTAATAACTTTAAGACCTAAAGAAAGGCGAAATTTTCAGATTTGTATCCTTGATTCCATATTTGTTTATTTACTTCTATTATAACAAGTTATATTGAAATAAACTCTGATATAATGTCCATTGTTTACGGAGCATGTGAGACGTGTGGAACGTGCAAACCGGCGCCCTCGGGGGATTTGAGGTCTGCAGATTTTTCAATTGTTATTTGCTGTAGTAAGTGCTGACTCCGACACCGTATTTGAAGGCAGCAGCGAATGTTCCTTAGCTTATATTTCTTTATTCTGTAGTACCATTGTAAACAAAATGGTGTTGTATGGGTTAGTTTTTTCACCTTCATTTACATAAGTAAAAATCAAAGTTTGATTTTTCCTGCCCAGAGAAAGATTTGAATCTAACAAAGTATTACGATAATTTTTAAGAGGATTCAACGGGGGAGAGGATTATTAGGAAAGGGAAATATCCTTTTTTTTGTTGATTCCCACCTTTGCCCATTAAAGGTAGGCAACTCATCCACAACGAATTAGCTTGTTGCAGTGCTATAGGTAGTGGTCAATTAATACAGGGTTCACCCTGTATCTCTATGCTGTATCCTCTTGCTTGTTTGCCACCTTCTACAATAATAAAAAAGCTTTCTACGTTTATTGACTAAACGCAGTATCAGTAAGACAAAAACATGTATCAATGAAGTTCGCTCTGGTGGACTTGACCTGATCTATTAAGGAAAAATTCGATGCCTTTTATGAAGTGGAGCGAGATCGGCACATCAGTAGACTTGATCAATAGCAAGGTTTGGTGATGCTTAGTGAGTTGGTGTAGTTTTCTCATCGCGATAACGCTATCACACACACTCGCTTTGGCTCTCTGTTGATGCTATGAAATAGACTTGACTGCAAACTCAGATTTTCACCTCTTGTGGTCTGTTCAGATTATTGTTTAGATAATGTTAGGTGAACACGACGAGAGGACTGTCATAACTATTTGTTGCAACTTTTTGATCATAGTTCCCAAAATTTCTAAGGAAATGGGATTATGTCATTAGCTACGAAAAAGCAACAAGTTGAACATAATGGCACACATATATTTGAATCTAGTAAGCTATGATAATAAATATGTTGAATTTGTATTTAAACACAAAAAAACTTTTCCACGACCTATTTATTTGTCAAAATATGATTTAAAATTACTATCTACGTTTTTAAAATATGTTCAAATGCATGTAGACATAAATTTCCTTGCATATTAGAACAATTTTATTTCGTCGAAATTTATTTTATGTTAGAGAGTACTAGAACCAAATAGCCGTGTTGTTTACTTTAAACTCGTGTTTATATAACTAAAAATATAACTAAAAATAGTACTTGAACACAAAATAATATGTATGTACTTTGTACACGATGATGTCAGCTGATTAAACTGACACACGATATTATAACTAATGAACTTACTAAACACAACCGGACACTGATTAGGTGAATCGAAAAAGTGTAAATACCTCTACATCGTATATCTGTTAGTTTATCTGTCGTTTCAATAGACCTATTGTAATATATCTTGTAAAACAACTTTTTGTTCATAGAATTCCGAAAAATCTTATAATAATCAAACATACCTCTATCAAAGCATTTTATTTATTTATTAACAATACTACATGTTTCATATTCAGGTGCTTTGTGTTTTCATAGATTCATATGTTTAGGTATCTTCATATGTATACTTATAATTTTCTTGTTCATTTAAAGCAATAAGAAAATTCGTTTTCGGAATAACGCTAAGTTATGTAATATAAAAATCACCTGTTAGTCGAAATACGGTGTTTAAATCATTAGTAGAATGTGGCAAAACATGATGAAGTATTGTAATTTAGGTACATGCGAAATGTCATGCAACATTTTGTTCAGCCGGCCGGTTTAACGGGCGTTTGATGTAAATGTAATAAAGCAAATGGGCCCCATCTTCAGAAGCATTCGTGCACGCGGCGGTAGTAGAGACCCCACTGAAAAATATTATTATACTTAATAACATTAGCGCGACTCTTGTAGCTGTAAAAACTTATTCACCCACCCACATACATACACGCTACAATATGCTATTTTATCATATTAAGGACTCACTCATTACGGTGATTATATTTGCGTATATACGCAACGTGTCGTTAAGTAATTATTTTAATTAAAGCACATTAAAATATGGTGCTTTTCATATATCATTTTAATCACGTCAAAGCATTTTGTGCGGCTACTACGTAAGCAAACATAAATTTATAATCCCGTACAGACATAACCTACTAAATAGATGAACCACAATTTGGTATGTGTTTAGAAACGGAAACAATGACGTCTTCTATCTATCTGTGTTTTAATTTAGCATGTTGATGGTGTATGATATTACTTTGTAGCAACGTATATTTTCAGCCATTTTGCTAAAACCCTCTCTCTCCATTGTACAGTACAGATAAAATCGATAGCTAATGTGATATGAATAAAATATTAAGCACGTCATTGAACATTCAGCGTACAAAGAAAGGGGTTTTGTGAAAATAAACAAAAAGCCTCTTACCGCGTCTGAGTATTTAGCTGTTCGTTGCAGAAAAAATAAAAGAAAAAGCGGCAGAACTGGCCGTTTTAAGAAGGCGCTTACGAGAAAAGTTATGGGAGCCCCTGACCACTTCATTTCAAGTATGTCGGACGTTGCGAAGAACAAAAGTTAATATAACTGCTGTGCAAATACAAAGAAAACGTTTAAATTAACAATAACTCCATCTAAGTTCTTATAAAGTTCAATTTTATGTCTGTTAGATAATTAGTAATATTTAATAGTGGCAGAGCCCGCAGCATCAACAGCTGTCGCAAGAATGGACCGGAGCCCTAGTTCCAGTGTTCTTCCCCTTCCGATCCTTGGTGAATAAACAAAGGATAGGAATATAAAGAGGATATTACGGGGAAGTGGATGGATAGGAAGGAATTATCCTTTTTCTGTCTATCCACACTTTTGTCAATTAAAGGTAGGTAGCGTATCTGCAAAAAAATCACTTGCTGCGGACGCCTATGCTTGAATTCATCATTTGACTATTTTCTTCGTCCTCACAAGCCATATTATGATCAGTTAATCAACTTGTTATATTGAGTTCATTATCTATATCTTTAGATCATATATCTTTATTAATATATATATATATATATATATATATATATATATATATAATAAATGTTTAATCCACGTGTTTCATTACATGCCTGTGAAGCCATTGAATGGCCAAAAATGCCATTTATAAAGAATAAGAGTGTAAAGAGACCGTTTCCCCATTACGGTTTCTTGTGTGAAATGGTTGGTACAGAAGTACGCCAGGATATAATACTGGCGTTTCGCTTAACATAACTTGTTGGCAATTTCTCTGTAATTTTCTATAGGTAAGTTCCTATATATTTTTATACTAGTGATCCACCCAGCTTCGCCTAGGTAGCCGTTTCTGAATCCATAGGGAACATCGCCTTTTATATACGTAGATAAAAACCAAAAAACATTTCCCACGGGAACCGCACATTTTTCGGGATATAAAGTAGCCTATGTGATATTTCGGACTTTAGTATTACTCAGTGCCAACATAATATTATTAAGAGATATACAATATTATATAAGGTCGACGCTCTCATAATATTAGACCGCAGCAAGAAGGAAGGATCGGTGTAGAAAAAAGTGTTGAAATCCTCAAGCAAACTGTCAAGGCGCGATCGACAATAATTAGTTGGAGTGTTGAGTGAGGAGGAAGCTTAAGATTGATGGCGTGGGCACAAAGGTCTGTCGGTGATAAATTGCCCGATATTAGGTCATGATTCGGGGCGGGTATTTGCCTATCGGCTCCTTTCGTTTTCACTATCAGTCTAGCATTTTTTGCGGGCGGGGCCGCCCATGGAGTTCAAAGTGAATGCGGAATGTAATCTATCATCATGTTTAATTCGACCTCGCCTTAACTAATTCCTTTTGTAGCTTTACTTCAAAAAGGGAATAGAAATCTAATGTTAAATTTACTGAAGACAATTATTTTGTTATATTAGATAGCATTATCTATAATAGACCATTAAAAGTCGTTTCGTACAATTAAATATTGATTGTTTGATACAATTATTACTACGATGCGGTAGGCTGACAATGTACCTATGTTAAGCTAAAGATTTATCCAATAACAATAATTTTTTGAAAAAAATACATGTTTATATGTTGCCTTGCACCCAAATGAAGTCATGAATTTGTGGCAAATGAATGGGTGCGGAAAGCGCAAGGCCATATACTGTGCAAAGCTTTGAGGAAGGTCTAAATCTAACAGTTACTTAGCTCATTCTTTAATTGGTAAATAAGTGCATATGTCACCGACCGATTGTTACTTCATCACTCTATAATTAGACGAGGAATAATACTCAATGTCAGCAAGTTGTGTTTAAGCGTATCATTGACGATTTGACGTAGCAATCTATTTTTATTTTGATACTAATAGTCTTAAGATATTTATATATAACGGCCATGTCCAACCTAACAAACCTAGCTTATAATTATATTCCGTTCTAACTTATACTTTATACACCATAACGCAAAATATTACATTACAATTTAAGATTTGCGGTTTTTTTAAATTGTAAATGATTGCTTCAATTCACCATTTTCAGATAGTTTATAATATTTGTGGTCCAATTAACTGATGAATTTCACATTCGGTCGGTGACACATAATATGTTTCATTTAACATAACTCGTCTTCGAAGTAATGACAACTAGGCAACGTTGCAACACTTCCGTACCACCTGATTTGCATAATAACCTACCGCGAGCTACGTGTTCTTTCATGCTCAACTTGAACTTTAACTTCATCCTCTCAAGGTCGTTATTAAGTTAAACTATATAGGAAATAGCACTGTACACTTTATCAATTCTCGTATGCAGAACCAAATACATCTGAATATAATATTTAACAAGAATTGTTTATAGAGAATATATATTTTTTCAGTATATATACTATACTATTACTGTACTTAATATTTATCCATAATAATATTATAAATGTGAATGTAAGTTTGTTTGTTACGTTTTCACGCGAAAACTACTCAACCGATTTTATAACTTGACCTTCTATGACCTTTTTATGAAAAAAAATAGTAGATAAAATGCGAAGTATGTATGTAGTATATAGACCTATAGACTTCGAAACGGCTAGACTGATTTCGATGAAATTTACAGGGATTATCCAGATTCTCACATTCCCTTGTTTGGTAGCATTCGGATCGGGCGAAGCCGGGGCGGGTCACTAGTAACAGTGGGAATAGTAAGTTTGAAAATAATAGAAAATTATCGGGTCATTTTATCTAGTTAGGTCTAGTTTCATTTAAAAAAATGCAGTTGAATTGATAACCTCTTTCTTTTTGAAGTCGGTTTAAAAATAGGTACGATTTTCCCGTAATGGCAACATTTCACCTATGTCAACCACATTGGCGCGACGGAAGTGTGTTGTATGTTTTGAGTACTGTGTGCATTTGAAATAGTTCAAGTCGCTTTATGACCATGAGAAGTCATAATATCAGTCAGGCATTCTGTCAGTACAGTTGCCTATGCGATAACAAAATAAGTAACCATATTCATTAATAAATGTATTTACTTATAATCTTTTTTTCCGTCAAGCGTTTTTTAACATGGTCCGCCTGTAATCTGTAAAACCAGCCTGGACCTATTATGGATAGTTTTTATTAAGAGATCGGAAACACAATGTCTCTAAGCTCGGCCCCGTCCCGAAACTTCGACCAGCGCAGTGATAGAGAAGGAGAGTGTCTGGAGAAATATGACAACAACGCAGAGTATAGTGTTTATATTTGTGAGTTTCGTCTGATGATGTCGTAGTTCGCCTTTTTCCATTTTCCCCTTTTAAATTCACTGCTTTTTCCCTGTCTATGTATTTCCCTCCTGCTTCCTATAGAAGGACAGTGAATGTATCTGTAATTTCTCTAAATGCTGCAGATATTAAGCGGGAGCTTAGGTCCCTACTTCTTTGGCCTCCTTTCTAGAGTCCCAAATATATAATAATTAGGTAGTATTATTAATACAAAAGACAATAATTAAGTAAAAACAATAGAATAAGAATGGTACTGCAAAACACTGAAACCAGATCACAAAATATTGAATATATTTAGGAAATTACTACTTTTATAGCCATGAATTTATTGCACGTAGAGTTTTATAAAAGGCCATCAATGTGGCGTAATTAAAAACGCTGCAAACGGAAAGCGATGAATATGAATAAGCAATTAGTGAGGCAAGCGACAAAGGATATTACCAGGCATTGCTAAATGAAATGGTAGGTACGTTCCAGCGGACTGAGACCAGGTATATGCCATCTAAAACTCCATTAGCTCAGCACAAGGCCGTTCGATCGGGACTACAAACAACGTCGGAAATTTAGATTCCTTGTGACACAGTTTATGTTTCATCAAGCTCTGTGAATGTGGTTGGACAGAACCTAGTCAAGGGAGGAAACATAAACGATTATCGGGCCCACACATATCTTTGCATACAGTATCCATTTTTATACAATCCCTACTGATGCAGTACGAACTATGGTTCTTCTACTTTCATACATCTATGCATACGTGTTCGTCGGTTGCGGTTTCTCTTTCAATTAAATTAATGCCATAGACGTCCATGAAACTTTTACCAGGCGTGTTTCTAAATTTCAAAACCATATGGATTAAAAAATGTTTAACGTATATATTAAATAGTTTCCTGCTGTTTTTATACAGTTATCAGCTGCTTACTAGCAGATGGTAGACACTTATTAGTCATTGTTTTACTTATAAACTAGTGGACCCAGCAGAAGTTGTCTGGCATTAACGTTGACTTCCCTGGTATTAGAGGGTGCAGCTAACCTTTTTTCATTTTTTTTCACTATTCATTCGCAAAAGAAATATACGTACTCGTTTATCTAAAGATAATTAACCCATTTCCAAGGCACGTGACGGTAACGTTGTTAATGAGAAAAACAATCGCTGCTCTTTACGCGCGTATTAAGGGTCATCATTTTATATAATTCTGGGGATTTTTCTTAATTCAAAGTAATTGGATTGATGGAACGGCCCTCGCAAATCTGTCAAGCGAACATAATGAACGAGCCGACAAAATGAATTTTTGTTAACGACGGAAAACTACTCTCTCGTCTTTCTCTTTGTTACACAGACTTCGGCGTCAAGTTTGAAAGTAAACAATCGGTTAATAAAAGGATTATTACCTGAAGTAAATATATTTAGTATCAAGATTGATTGCCTACATTATATAAATTATCATGAGTATCTGGGGACTCTGCAAGCGACAACATTTGCTGTCCCGGCTTCAATTCTGAGTCGAGATAATAAAAGTAAGCAATCCAGAAATTTGCCTTCAAATGTTGTAAGCGACAAGTGTATGATAACATGGCCTCCTGGCTTATTTGTAACATAGTAAGGACTCTGCGAAAAAGGAACAGCTTCCTCATTCGGCTTAGTAGTACCGGTTTAAATGTCACCAACCGATTGTGAAACTCATTAGTTCATAATATTTCTAGTAATATTATAAACATTAATAGTAAATAGTGAACGGAACTAATTTTTCACAATCCGAAGTGATATTTCTAGACTGCTTATAAACTATCGATGTGAAATCGTCAAATTATGAGCTGATATTTTGTTTACTATATAAAATTATATAGGTTAGGTTACCTAGGTTGGACATGAAAATTATATCTTAAACAAATATTTGCAAAGAAAATAGGCTTATTGCGGTTGACATGATGCGTCAAATCGTCATTGATTGATTCGGTTAGTTTATAATTTGTTTCCACCTAATAAATTATCTCGTGATATTATAAACTGACGATATTCACAATCGGTCGTGATAATAGTAAGCTCGCCTAAACATATTTAGGGTATTTCTTCACCCGAGGAGCAAATGTTCTGGTGAGTAGCATTTGTTGCTTATATATACTCAATTACCTTTATCGACAAATAGTCAATTACAATAATATTTTTATCAACAAAACTGACATTAGAATTCATCTTCTGTCACAGTACAAAAAGAAATGAAGGTGATTGAAGTAATTTTCGAATTATTCTAATACACCATCATCTACTCCTTTATATTTCTTATCGTGTCTGTTATTTTAATCATCTCTTTTGTACAAAGTAACTTAATATTGATTTGTACAAAGCGGAGCGTAAGCTTGGTTATTATTTCTAAAAGAATTTCGTATAGAAATTCGATTGAAATATATACACAGCGAAGGAAATATCTTTTCGTTCGATTACTTTCATCTCTATAAAGAAAATTTGAATAATTGGTCGGAAGGAAGGAAGCAATAAGCGATTCACGTACTACGTTTGTTTCATCTGTGAAGAAACTGATTGCCTGATATATAATGCACAGCCCAAACTACAGGGCCTAAGGACTTGAAATTTTGTACAGAGATTTCAGTTATTACGTAGGTAAGGACTAAGAAAGTATTTTTCTAAATTCATCCCGTAACGGTCTTAGTAGGTGATGAATAATCCAATATAATTTAACCTCAAGTCTGTATGAGCAATCATATGAAGTAGGGTTCAGCTTAAGCTGGAGCTTCGTCGGTTAAGTTAAATTGCAACAGGGGTGACACCGCGGGGCTCAGCTTGACCTTGATATACGCAGTTTTTACTATTATATCTTTATTTTTAGGCTAACGTATCAACGTACCGACTAACATAATAAATGAAGGTGCCGTGCCACAAGCGGAAGTAATGGTCTCAACTCAAACCGACACGAAAAAATACTCCCGGCCACCATTAGTTTTCATTTCCTCTTATGTCCAAAAACTGCAGTCTTAAGAAAAATAAGTGAGCTCCAGGGAGACCTATTTAGTAAGTCTCTTATTTAAGTTTCATTCGCTTAACATAATTTGACGTAGTAGGTCACAGTGTTAATATTGTATCTGGACTATTTTATGAAAGGTTCTATGTAGGATATTCAGGTTGAGAGGGTGATAAAGAAGCTTTAACTTAAAAAAGTTTAATATTGCAATTTATCTTTAAGAACTTAAACTTACTTAAAATGGGCATTTATCTTAAAGTCTATTTATTTCTTTAATTGTAATATACAGGTACACGTACACTTGAATATCTTAAGCTAGTTCTCGGCGAACTTCGTATCGCCATATTTTTCTATCAGTCGCAGTCGTAGACTAAGGAAATGTAATTCTTCCTTCCGGTAAATTCAAATCAGTTGGACAATCAACAATTTCATATATTTTTGTAATAAGCGAGCGTACTCCTTCCTAGGCCGGTAACGTATCTACAGTTCCACTGGTGTTGCAGACGTTCGTGGGCGGCGATGATCACTTAGGTTCAGACGTCCCGTTTCTCGTTTACCTCCTTCTCCTACAAAAAAAAATATATTTTATAGTATACTAATTGACCATTGTATCCTCAACACGCACAGGAATTAGTGTTAAATGGAGCGATAAGCAGGTATTGTTATCTATACGAGCTCGCCGTCTCCCAGGCGCCACAATTGAACAATTAGTCGATGTTTGAAGTGCAAACCTGAATTGTATTTGCACAATACGCTTGGAGACGCTTCGCATATCATATCTAATACTATTATAGATAGATATCTAGGTTTAAATCAACAATTGTTAGCGCGACCAGACATCGCTAGCTCAATAGTCCTGAAACATCAATATAAACTATCAACTTGGATTTACAAAACGGTAGTTCAATTTCACTACTGTTCTTCTTAATTTACATTTATTTTTATATTTATGATTTATAGAAATTGTTAGATTTATTGAAATTCGCCATCTATATAAAAGAGTAAATAACAATTCTCATGCAAATTTTGTAGTGCTTATTTCTATTTATCTCCTGTCTTCTCACTCTTTCTCCTTCTTTTGCGTTCATCCTAAATCATTCTCTTTTTTATTTTTTTCTGAAAGTTACACTTCTATCATAATGAACTGTGAAGTACAATGGTTTTGATACACACGCAAGAACCTGCCTCTAATGATTCTCGTTAAATTATCAGTCTATACAGTAATCAAAAAAATCTTTCGCCCAATGTAAAAAATATATTTTCCTTTATGGCTTCTTACCTTAAAAATTAAAGATATCATCAACTGTCTTGAAGCAAGAAAAAACGCAAGGAGGCGTGTTTAAAAAGCCGTATCAAATTCACAATGGTGGTTAATTTATCAGAGAGAAGTCGCTTGAGGAAGTAAATCCGAGCAATCATTCTTCCCAATTATCCTCCATTTTTTTCGGGGACGACTAATTAGTTGAATGGACTGAATTGCTAAAGGTGATTAACTTTAATGATAAATGGTAGTTGTAAAGAAATCATTACCATAGAGTCGTCACTGGGACATAAGGAGGGTTTTTTCAAGAAAGATAAATAGTTTTAGTAAATAGTTGTAAAAAGTGGTAGTAGAAATAAGCAGAAGCAAGAGCTGTAAGAAAAGAAAGTGCACGAATAGACCCACTCGAGCGTGGGAATGTCACGACCTAACAAATCCATGTACGGCAAGTTTCTGGTATTGAAGTCGTGCTGCGGAGTGCCGTGCCTTCCCACTCGTGTGTAGCGCCACTAGATCTAACTCTGTTCTGGTAGTAACTTCTAGTAATGTGTTAAGCTGTAAAAAATACTTTAAACTAAACTAAAACTAAAAAAACCCGACTTTATTGAGCGAAAATCCTGAATAAGTCTGAAACCACTTCTTGGATCAGGACAACATTCAAATAGGCCCGATCTGGGAACAAAAAACTATATGGATATATAAAAAGAAATTGTAATCGGCTTATAAATGTTGAGGTTACATAAACAACAAGCGAATTCAGAACCTCGACCTTATTTTTTTCGTTTGTTAAAAATCACACAGTATTTCTCTAAAAGGAATTTGAGCTTTTTATTTAGTTGTCATATGACAAACAAAATTAAAACCCGAAATTCATTCATTCATTTTAATATAAATTTAATCTTCTAACACGGACTAGTACGGACATGGAAATGATTATGCGTGTTGATGGCCGTTGTCACATAGTCAACAGAGGGCGCGCGTTAAATTTGTTTGTGACACACCGCACGGTCTAACTCGGTTATCTGGCCCGATGAGATTTGTTTCCATGTCTGAATGAACGCACATTTCGCCACTATTGTTTCCAATCACTGGGCGTATTAACATTCAGTACATTACTATCACTCGGAATATAGTTAGCTTTGAAATAGACTAACACTACAATTGATAGAATAAATGTTGTCTGAATAAGTCTCATGGGCAATATAAAATGTACTAGTGGTAAAACCACAACGAAAGGCAAAGAAATTGAAAATATTATGTTGCACGAATTGGCCGGCTCGATCGGTGAAATACTACGACCTCACAGAAGACAGGCGTGAAGGAGAAGTCACACCTTCCTTTCATAATAATGGATAGGATGGGAAGGTGTAGAGGATTTGACGGGGACGGTATGTATGGGGAAAAGGAACATCCTCCATCTTTTCTCCTTCTCTGTCAATTAGTTAAAGTAAGGCAACGCATCTGCGACTCAATTACTTGTTACGGATGCCTATGGGTAGCAGTCTCTTAATATCAGAAGACCCACTAGTTTTCCACCTTGTTCCATAAAAAAATAGACTAGTAACCCGCCCCAGCTTCACTCGTGTACTCGCTGATAGAACTAGTTTTCTCTTAAAATAACTTTTAATTTACCTATTTGGAAATCGGTTCAGTAGTTTTTGAGTTAATTCGGAACAAATAAAGAAAGAAAAATAGTAACCGCTGGTCTACGGAACTAGTAGTTGTCAGCAAAATGTCAGAGCGGTATACATTCGTCGCCTCATACCCGTACATGCAGGCGCGGCCAATCAATAATAATGAGAGTTAATAAAAACCTTGATTGGATCCGCAGCCGCACCATCCGACGATCGGATTTGAGCTTTCCAACAAAATGGATATTTCTATAGACCAATAACTGCTATAGTTTTATTGGTAGGTTTAGGTATAAATACGTAACTATTTATATTTATAAAATGCTGTACATCTTATTTATCTATTGAGAAAAATATATTTGTACGAATTTTGACGTGTTAAATATTTTTCAACAGATTTAAATTTCAAATTCCCAGACAAGTTTTTCGTCGTTCGTAAATATAATGGAATGTTAACTTTCCCATTTAAATTTTAATCGTTTTAGTTCTAATTTTATGATCAATTTGTTATTTATTTTTAAGCACACCCATATTTTCTCTTATAAATGATTACATATTCTTCAACTTCATTTCCGTCTAAAAGTTTAATCAATCCAATCACAAAAGTCGAATTAATCAAAATTGATCTTTGAAATATTTCCAGAATGCAAATTGAAACACATTGTCGCGACAGGGAAGTACGTTAATTAAAAATGAACACAAAATATATGTGATTCGTTTCGCCCGCTCGAATTTTTCTTGTTAAAGCGCTCACGTCCGGATCGCAACGGGAGAAAAAGGCATCGCTATTAGAACTGCATTGCTCGTTCATCCCGCGGTTCAGCGGAGTAGCAATTGCCGGCATACTTTTTATTTTAGCACTAAGGGAACAATACATTCGTTACGGCGGGACGTATACCCTCTTAGCCGTCTAACATTTCAATCCACTTGATTGAGTAGCATAATAGATTGAGACCTTACTGAGCGCGGTTTGTTTTCATTATTAGCGAGGTTTAGACTTCGAATAACAATTCTCATGTTAGCTCCGGGCGTATGCATGGTTTGTTCAAGCTGTCCCAGGATAGGATTTATTGAATTCATATTTATTTGAATGCATGTGGTAGTTTCATAAACCTTGTTACAACATGTTAATAGAAATGTTCGAATGCAGTTCGGATGAAAAGTTTTTTCTATACAGAACTACAACATATTTTGCTGTTGCTTATGTTATATAACTTTTTTCGTAAAAAACATAAGCTACAGAAAAATAGTATTGTAGTAATTGTGTGATGTTCCGCATCAATCAGCCATACAAGAGTAGACAGAGTTATATGTCCTTACGCTTGAAAATTCTATCCTTTTTGCCAGGAACAGGAACTTAATTATATCACAAAAGCTTAGCGTCATGGCAGCAAAGCATGGTTCATGGTTCACCCGATATTAAGTGACCGCTACCCAGAGGCATTAGCAAGAAGGAGTTACAGACGCGTGCTTTAATGGTCAGAGAAGGGGGTAAACAAAAAAGCATATTTCCTATTCCTTTCCGTATTAGAAAGAGATAGGAAGGAGGAAAAACCAGCATTAGACCTCACGCATCAGACGAAACACGGAATACTTATGCTTTCCTTCTGTCTTCGGGGAGGTTAATTAATAATATTATAATATATACGTATTTATTTTCAAATTTAGCATTTTTATTTTTATTGAATTCATTTTTGCTGTAAGTATTAGAAGCTTGAGGCAAGAAGATAGTTTACGGGTGTAGTTTGGCAAAGTTCGTTTCAGGGTTTAAATAGAAAGCCGATACAGTGTTGCAAGAGATTGATGGAACCATCCCGCGCTCGTTCGGGGACTGGCGCAGGGCGGCGCGGTGCAATGTTGCGGAACGTCCTTCTGGTTCAATTAAATTAGTTTTCCTCGCCTGTATTCTAACAGAATAAATGTTCACAATTGCACCATCTTACTTTCGATTATAAATACGAATTGCAACACTTAGCCACTGTTAGTAGTTTAAAATAACAATTATAATATAACATTTTTTAACACCATTTGCACATAATATTTTTAAATTATATAATCTACCGCATAATGCAATTTAATAGCCGCAGTGTCAGTCTTGATCTCTCATTACGAACATTGATTGCAGTACAGTTTCACTATGCAGTTGCAATATGTACGCGAAAAAAAACTACACTAAACCAGTAAGAGTAGTTAGAACGACCACAAAAAGCAAGCCGCGTACTCACTCGATACCAGCGCGAAAATTATAGAGCATTGAAAGAGCAACTTGTTTTATATAGCGCATATTAACCTATTTTCGATTCCTTTAATTGCCGTTTGGTATTGTTTTAATCGTACAATCATAATCCTTTCGCCCAACGATGTTAATTGGATCATGCCTATTCCAAACTCCACACCGGAAACAGGATGTTTGTCTTGGTTCGTTATCATACAGTCTTGAGATTTTGCGCTCTAAATCATTTCGGCACAATGACATCGTATCATCAGACAATAATTTAAGATGTTATCACCCACGGTATACATACATTATTTATAATTTTTGCGTAATTTTTCTTTATGGTCGGCTCCTTAAGGTTGTAGCGTTATGTTAAGTAGCCTTTTACTTTCCTTGATAATTAATCTATGAAATGCAAATAGATTAATACAAAAGTCACAGTTATTACCTGAGATTGCGCTTGGAAATAATGTCTTCCGCGTCATTATTTTAGGTTACCAATAACAACTAAACATCCGACATAGCTCTAGTATAATTCAAAGAAAACAACATTTTATACGCCAAGAAAGAGCGTTGTTTTTTTAAATTATTCTTCTAACAACCAAAGTAGATCGAGTAGGCAAGTCAACGTGTTATATTAGTCTGTTAGCAGTTGCAGACGGAAACAATGAAGTCTCCTAACAATGATCAGCTGCAGAAAATTGCTGGGGTTTCCAAGGCTAATGTGTTCCTTTATATTTACCTTTCGAGAAAGCATTTAATACTGTTAGTAAATAACCGATTAAAAAGTGAAATATTTCAGTAGTCTAAGTAACTACTGTTTACTATATTAAATAAAACCACTTTCCTTATATTCCTATAGGTATTGAGTATACTCAACTAGTAAGAAATATTTGCTTCATATATCATTCATAAATTCTTATTAGTCAAATAAAATATCCTTCATGGAATGTAAAAAATGTTTTGTTTCTGGTACACGTGCTCTGCGATTTTACAAACTTACACATTACCGTTCACAATACAATAATAATGATAGCATGTTCGATGTAGCTGTGAATGGTACGTAGTATAGCTGTCTGTAAAAACCTCAGTAATTATGGTTTGCGATGGATCGCATAAATAGCACTCATTTAGAACCCGTGCCTGCAGCGAAGGAATGTTTGCTTATTTAACGAACAAGTTAAAGGTAAAAGCCTTGGTATTCATTTATGAACGAAGTTGAGCACCTTGTTAGAATCGCTCCAGATGTCTTAAATACCCAGTTGGGGCTTAAATTCATATCATTGCAGTATTTTTTTTATTTTTAATTAATGACTTCACTTTTTACACCTTTATTTTTGTTTATTTAAACTCTAATGTATTATATTTAAGATAAATATTCCAACTATTGTAAGACAGTTAGCCAAACGACAACAAAAGGGGTAGTTATCTTGATACAAAAAGGAAGTGGGAATTTATTTCCTACGTATGAAAATAAGTTCCCACTTTCCTTATATTCCTATAGGTATTCACTAATACCTACCTACTTCTCACTTCCTTGATTGCAGTAAATGTAAGAATATTTCCGATAGAGTAGGGGGAAGTAGGTGTCAGTTCTTTTTATGTTAATGATTACTATTATCAAATAAAACGAAAGCGTATCCAAACTGGTTAATTAAATGAAGAATTTAGAATTGATTATATTAGCTATAGTGTCGTGGCTAAACTATTGTCGAAATAACTTACAAATAGAGAAGAAAGTTATTTCGCGTCTCATCTTGTTAATATGATGACATAATGAAGCGATGGCGCTCTGAATTCCCGCGCGTCTAAAACTTCGCCATATTGCATAAGTTTTCGAATTTCCTAGTAACCTAGTTACGATCAGAGAAGAAACATTGTCGCCAGCGGCAACTTTAAAATATTTCGCATTCGGAACAGCAGCTGCAGATCACGCCATTTTGCTGGATACACAAATATTTTAAAAAATCGCTAATAAACGTACCGTATGTTTGAAAACATTTTATATGACACGTATATATATGATAAATTTAGTGCACCCTAAGTTATACTCGCACTTCCTGATTTGTTGAACTTAATTGCCAAATATCAATAAAAGTAACAAAGCAATAATGTATGACGTAAAGCTGTTGCCATCGTCTGCGGTCAAGTAATTACATTGACTTAAATTCAGTATTTAAAATATACAATTTAGCGTCAATAGCTACGATACTACGGAAGTATCGTATTTCTAAGGAAAATTTAAACCCTTAATTTATTTGGTGCTAGCCATTAAATAAAAAGTCTCTAATACTGCATGACCTGCCTTTTATAGTCTAGTTTATTAGATATATGTATTATTATTTAATATAGATATAAAAATTAATAGATATGAAATCATATATATATATATATATATATATATATATATATATATATATATATATTATAAGGATTAATTACTCAACTTAAAAAGTAGATTAAAAAAATGAATTCTATAGTCATGTCATTTCTATTGAAGCCAATATTGATTCGTGGAAAGACAAAGCGGAATATTCGGTAAGAGTCGGCTTTGTAGCTCGAGTGTAGGAATTCGTTTCCGGTTCAGTGCGCGCTGCGTCCACTGTTGCGTCCTTAGTTCACTCTCGAGTATTCCTGCGAGATACTGCAATATTTGGATATATAAATGCATAGTAATAATGATATTCTTGTACCAATTATTCACCCACATAAACACACTCATATTCCATTTCCTTAGATGCAGTTGCTTCTAGAAAAAGGCAAGGTTTTACAACGAGGCTCTTCAACTGCTATGGAATGGGCCAATTTCCCTTAGAACCATATCTTTCTGTCATTTACAGTTCGACTTTGGCAAGATTACTAAAACTGCTCAATTGAAAGTAAAAGAGCTGATCTTTTGTCGATATTTCTGATGGTAAGGTGTTTTTGAATTATTTTTCAACGTAATAGATCAATGTCTATTACAATTAATGCGCACATTCTGGATATTGGCAAAAAATAAGTAAATATTTCAAACAATGCTAATGTTACACCAAGCGAGAGCAATGTTATCTATACTGATAAATAAACTTGAAGTGTCTGAATGTAATATAACATTTCCATACTCAATACACATGATGCATATACGGTACTTATAACGAAAATACAATTTTTAAAATTTTTGTCTGTCGGTCTGTTTATTCCGGGTAATCTCCGAAACGACTGAACCGATTCAGACGGGACTTTTACTGGAAGATAGCTTATATTGTCGGGATTCAAATAGGCTAATTTAATTCAAGCAAAATATTAAGGGTCCCGCGCAAATGGTGAAAACCCCTCGAAATTGTTTTCTCGAATTTATTTCCACGCGGACGAAGTCGCAGGAAACAGTTAGTTGGAAATAAATTCAACTAATATGTAGGAGGCGCCATCATCATTTAGTATAACACCTCTTGTCATTATACTACATGGTATTCAGATACATTGCTTAGCAAGATATATTGTCTATTAGGTATACTGTAAATTAGTCTACTTTCATTATTTATGTGCTGGAAAGTTTCTTAATTTAGCAATAATATTGATTTTTCATAGCATAGGTAGGTCCTTACTTTTGTCCAGTATCAGAATTTGTATTCAGTCTGTGTATGGCTCGCGCAACTTGTAATTAAAATATTTTCACCCGCTATTGCACGGTGGCCCATCGTCTAGACGGCAAACTACTGCACCCGGCGCTGTCACAAAAGAGACGTAAAAGAGTGTTCTTCATCTTGTTTCACCTTGTTAATACTTGATTCTCTACGCCGTCAAATATTTACTTCAATAAATATTGAAGTTTCTTAAAGATGTGTTTATTCTTTGTCGACTAATCACATTTATCTACTTATTAAAAAATATAGATTGAGTTATAAAATATGAACAATATAATTACGAGTATGATATAAGTGATGTACGCACGACTGAGTTGGCTAGATTGTGGAGTACAATGAGTAGCTACTAAGAAACGTGCATGATAATAAGATGAATAGAAGTCGTGAAAAGTTGTCCTGTGTCTTGGCATGCGAATTAGGTAACAGATTCCTATTTTTTTTTGTAAGAGAAGGGGGCAAATGAGCGGCGGGAACACCGAGGTGATCAATAACGCCCGTAACACCAGAGGAACTGCAAATGCGTTGCCGGCCTTTAAGAAAGAGATATAGGTTCGCTTCTTGAAGGATCCTAAGTCGTACTGGTTTGGAATTACGGCCGAGGACAGACCATTCCGGCTGTGCGTGGCTGGAAATTTCGCGAGAACCGCAACCGGATGGTACCTGGCTGTCTGCCGTGTCGTCCGATGACGAAACTCGGCGGCAGAAATCGTTCCAAACAGTTCTTCGGAACACATTTAATATTTGATTTACTTATGCAATCGTTTTCTTGTCCATATTTTAATAGGACAAGGGGGCAAATGAGCAGTGGGTCGCCAAAAGTGAAGTGATCTTCGTCGCCCATGAACACAGTAACATATTTTCTTTTTGTTAAAAATATTTATGAGTAGCAATCGTCAGCATCTACTGATCTTTTACTGTCAATGGCAACTTCTTTCATAAATAAATACTTGCTGCGAGTAGAGGTACGCTATGTGTATCTTAAGATCGTGTTTTTCAGAAGATATATGGAATTCGAATATGTTATATCACAGTAATTTTAGGTTTTAGTAAGATTTTGCACTGTTATCTCATAGGATTTATTGTCCGTGGTTCAAGAAATTGCGCTTTAGTTTTCTTTTTTTGTGAAAATTCGCGTTTTGCGGATTAATATAAATGAAATTAAAAATAACAACTGTAAATAAATACAAATTTAATCGAATTCGTAAGAGTCGTTTCCGAGATGGATAAATAAAATTGAAGTGTCTGTATGTGATATCAAAATAAGATTTCCTTACCCAATACACATGATGTATATACGGTACTTATAACGAAAATACAATTTTTAAAATTTTTGTCTGTCCGTCTGTCTGTTTATTCCGGGTAATCTCCGAAACGACTGAACCGATTCGGATGGGACTTTTACTGGAAGATAGCTTATCTTGTCGGGATTCAATAAGGCTAATTTTAGTTCAGCCAAATATTTAGGGTTCCGCGCAAAAAGTTAAAAGCCCTCAAATTTGTGAAAAAACCTAAGCGGCGCGGTATCGACAGCGCGGCCCGCTAACTGCAATGTCACAAAGATTGCCTTAAGTAGTAAAATAACATAAACATTTTACTATTTGAAGTGTAAACCTCTTTAGCCACGTTAAACAATAGTAGGTAGGGGTAAATATTATAGGTTCGCGAGATCGGCATGCGCAACATGCGTTAGCGACAGCGTCAAAAACATTCTTATTGTACTGAAAAAATCTTTAACTGCGTTAGATGATTTTAGGTACAGTTTGTGGTAATCTATAAATAAAATTTAATATTTTGTTGTGATGTCAAAATATAATTTTGATACTGATGTTTTACGATTTATTGTAAAAAATACAATTACATACTTTTATCCTGCGAAGTGATTAATATGTTTTAATTTAATTCCACGCAGACGAAGTCGAGGGAAACAGCTAGTATACAATATGAATATTTACGAGAATTGCTCGCTTCATATAAAAAGTATTATTTTTGTTCTCAAAACTTTGATGATTAATTATAATTGAGTCAAAAGAACTTCGCCTCAGTTTAATGCGGAAATGTAAAAATTTTGATCTAAATTTTATAGTATCTCTTTTGTAAAAGCTTATTTTACAGTGGTGGTGAAAGTTCACTACAGAAAAGTTGTAAATTTGGGCTTTGTAATGAGTGTGAAAACTAACTCCTCATCCGTTGCACTCCGCTATTCGCTGCCTACGTCTCGCTGTTTTAGGTTTAATGTAAAGCAAAACAAAAAGCTGTATATATTACCGCCTATATTAAAGTTATTTATTTATGATGTATGGTTAAACTTACTAAATCATATTGTCAAAAATATTATATTAGAAAACGATTATTGGTCCTTCAGTTATACGGATTCGCAATTATCCGGTCCAACTGTCAAACGACAATTACCGAATATTCGAATATTTTGATTGAAATTGATATTTTATTACACAATTCAAATTAAAATATCTTAATAATTTAAGAAAATACTCATGTTTTTCTGTAATAAAATATAAGTTTTTAATAGTTCTAAAAGTCTTATGTTGGGAATATGATGTTTTTACGCCTCCCAGCAAAATCGGCTATAACTAGGTTACGTAAAAATACAAACTTTTGCAATATATGTTACGTTGCAGAAAGTTCGCGATGCACGGAGATGCAGTTATAATAACTTGGTATATTTTATTTTACGATCAAATTTATTTACCTTAATTCCGAATTTCCGTATGAAAATTGCCTTTATATTTAAATCTATAAGGCTCCCGCCACTTAATGTTGAATTTCATAACTTCTGCGATGTACAAAACATTTATATTTAAAAAAACACGGTATTACACGATCTTATTATATTATTACCATGTCTGTTAATTGTATCTCAATACGTAAATACAAATGAACGTGAGTTTGTTTGTTTGTTTGTTCCGCTTTCACGCATAAACAACTGAACTGATTATCGTGAAATTTTGCACACCGGTCGTTGGGGATACAGAAAAGAACACAGGGAACATACCTTTAGCCAGATACGAAATAACTTCCCGAGGGTTAGGAAATTAAAACCAAATATAGGTTGCCATGTACACGACATTAAAATATTTTTGTTACACGACACATTACTTTACCATAGCCACCAAAAATTTTACCTATAATTTGAGGAATATAAGAGAAAATATGCGAAGCCGCGGGAAACGGCCAGTATATTATAATAAAATATCTAGGAATATTTTAATAATTTAAACTTGACGTTTGGATATTACTATTACAAAGAGGAAAGATTTGCATTTTTGCAATGGTTGGATAAACTTGAAAACTACTGAACCGTTTGCAATAATTCTTTTACCATTAGAAAGTTACATCATTATAGTAGGTAATAGATGCAGATTATATATTTGCAATTTTGGAATACAACCGGGCGACGCTGGGTATGGAAAAATTGTTTCAAATTAAGTTTAAATTATCCACAATGTACAAGTTACAAAGTTACAAGAATAATTCGGTTTGTAAATATATGAATTTAAATTCTTAAAGTTCTCAGACTTAGCCTTGTTTACAAATGTACTTCTTAACAAACTCGCTAATAAAAGTTCATTTTTATTCCAGTTTAAATGGCATGCAGTTTGCATTCAGCGCGCTGCATGGAGCAAAGAAATATTTGCGTATTTTTAAAACATGTAAAACTGTAAAGCCATAGTGTACGTTATGAACAAAGTTTAGGTCCGCATCGAAGGCAAACTGTGAATATTTAAGAATATACGAATAGGTTAACTATTTTTTAAATTTTGCTACAGTAATTATGTTCACGGTTTTAGTAAAATATCACCTGAGTTCTCTCGTTAGTGACTTGATAGCTTATCGCTAATCTTAACTTAGATATTTAACAATTATATCATATATGAATGAAAGAAGATTGAAAAGAGGATGTAATTTTACTTACGAAAGTGAGTGGCAGTGTTGGTAGGTATGATACCTACCAACACTGCCACTCACTTTCGTAATAAGGCGAACTTATACGGACCAGATTGGTGGCATACAATAGAAATCCGGTATTAGGAGTACCAGCAGTTTAGCAGACATACACATAGATTTAAAAAGGAGCATATTTTCTAACAATTAATTTCTATTCTAATTCTAATGAAAGATTCAGGTAATAATCCGACTCCCTAGTCGAATATTCAACATACGCTGAGCAATAAAGACGGGCCGGTTGGCGTTATTTGTAAAATACTAGCTTTTCACGCCGCAGGTTGTAGGTTCGATTCCTACCCAGGACAGACATTTGTTTGCATGAACATGTTTGTCCTAAGTCTGGGTGTATTTATCTATCTAAGTTTGTATTTACAAAAGAAAAGTAGTATACATAGCACAAGCTCTGCTTAGTTTGGGATTAGATGGCCGTGTGTGAATATGCCCCAGTATATTATTTTTTTTTTATTATATTTATTTGCGCGTATACGTGCTTGTACTTGCATAGATAATTTTTACAAGTACCGTTAAAGCTTTACAAAGATCGATTAATAACAAAGTAATGTTGTGGCGCGGAAAATCAATACATCTCTCAAAGAGTTACGAGATTTTCATAAAAGAATCTGTGACACGCGGTCACATGTCCAAACGCGAGATAAAAGCAGCCAGATAAAGATGCCTGACCATTGCAATAGCTAAGACCCATAAAACACATACAACACTCCAAAGGGGCAAAGTGTTTTTTACTTTAAAAAAACTTTCCAAGCTACAGAATTCTTTTTAAAGAGATTTATTCTTTTTTTTTCTTTCGTGAATCATTAAAACACAGAAATTATTATGAAGATACGTCAAAAGCCACCTCATTACAATTACTTATTACAGAATTAATGTTAATTAGAAAAAAAACTTTAATTAATAATGTGGTCGATAAAATTAACTTTTTCTTTATCGAGTGGATTAATTTATAATGTTAACGCTTTAATTTTCTTGTAAATTATTAACATGTTTGTCTAAAATTGTACAGCGGCGTCGTGAATTTCACTGTAAAGAATGAAAATTTCCAACAGAAATTACCTTAAACTCCTTTCCTCTTATTTTGTATTATGCCTGGTCACGCTATCTTTTTCTTATAGAATTAAAAATTTAAAACTTATAAATTACACAATTAAAAATATTACATGAATAAAATTACATTCTGATCCTCTTGTTATCATGAATATCATACTCGGTTCTACAGAGATGATAGTTGTCCTTTGTATTTTAACACAAACAAAAACATAGAAAGTGATGATGGACATAACTGATCAATTAATTCAGTCCCCGGTGTGTCTCTCAGCCGAGCAGCGCCAGCGATATCTGTTACTCGACCACAAGTCATTGTATATATGTCTATTTCTGTGTTTCTTGTTACCAGTGAGGTGCTGCAAGCACCCTCCTATCTTTTCCGCCTGTCCCGTTTAAGTATCCCTCTCGTCTTTCCGGTATAAAAGGTGGCAATCAATATTCAACTTTTCTAGTTCTTGGTGTGCATAAGTTAGGATTAGGAAATGACAAAATACATCACAAGGAATACAGCATACGTCTGAAATTACATCAAGGTACTAGTTTTAGTCATAAAGTCTGTACGTATCTGTTTCCAGTAATATAACGACATTTTTATGTGTTGGCAGTCCTAACGCCACCTCATAAACTCCGTTCACTAGCAAATTCAATTCAATACATCTAACTTTTATGATTTCACTCTGCATTTCTATGTGCTTCTATTTCAGTTTTTATTACAATAAAGTTAGATTGGGTCTTTGTATGCATATGCATT
Organism: Papilio elwesi; assembly: GCA_029849275.1. NCBI lineage: Eukaryota > Metazoa > Arthropoda > Insecta > Lepidoptera > Papilionidae > Papilio > Papilio elwesi. The sequence goes on along the minus strand of CM056700.1, from coordinate 6,431,250 downwards.
CAGACGTGTATTGAATATGCGTTGATATAATATGTTTTATTAAGGTATTTTTAATTTTGTTAAAGCACGGTATTCAACTCTATATAATTTGTAATATCAGCAAAAATACAAAGTATTAGAAATAAGGCTTGGATATATGAATTTAGAAGGAGTTAGAGAAGTATGCCAGGACCGTGCCTAATAATTATTCTTCTCTGCCTACCTGGGTTAGGGCATTAGTGTTATATTATCAGGATGTCGTAATTTCTGTCCACTCACTTTTGTATTCTAAATCATGAAGTATTCGCGTGCTACATTTGATTGGTTGGAAAGAACCTTCTATTTTGTTATTGAGTTTCGAGCCTAGACGCACAACAACTGAACACAACAAAGTAGCGTACTTTGAAGGTATGTATTTTCTTTTCCTATCCGAAGTTTGCAAAAAGGGGAAAAGTTTTAATTCCATTTCCACGTTCAAATTTTATTGTATGGCTCACTTCACAAAGTTTAGAGGTAACTCGGTCAAATGAGATGAAAGACCGTTCGTGCACTTTCAAGACGGTATTCACGTATGTTGCCTAAACTGAAACAAGTATTTTGTTCTTTAATAATGATATCGAACGGCAGGTTAGATTATTACAATATAAATCAGCTTTCATTTAACTAAAATTTTTAATTTATCTTGCACTTCTAAATTTAGGAGTCTTAACTATTCGTTTCGCTCTCATTTAAGATTATTAGTGGGAATTACTTCAAACACCGCATTGCACCATCTCTGGGGGCATGTAAGTGTAATTAGTAAAGCGCTTTAGTACTAGTGCCGCGGAAGTCCGGAGTATTATCTGAATATTATTTCATAGACTGTAAATTTCGAATTACTTGGAATATAAAATATCTCCGCCGTTTGAGAACAGCTAAAATCAATTAGCCAAAACCTTTACTTTAAAATATTTATGTAATTATTAATTGCCGCATATCAACAGAAATTTATGGTTGTTACGCATTTTTTATAATGCATGGAGTATCTTTTATGGCATGTCAGACAATGTCTTACATTTAATTCTCAAATTTTTCAAGGATTTTTTGTGTAATTTGTGGAATTAGGTGCAACCTGGGTATATTCTTAAACTCCAGATCAGGTAGACCAGATCAATGGTAAATCCACTGTGCAAGCAAAAAAAATCTATTGTTTAAGAACTGCCGCCTATAGATTATTTGAATTTGCCATATTGTCATCACTAAACACATCGTTCGCTGCGGGACGTATCATCATCCTGTATTAATTCGCTGCTAAACATAAGGCATTGCTTATGCGTCTTCAACGACACTACTCAGTTTTCCGTTTCCAGAAAACTCTAGGCCCCTTAGCCCATATACGCATTGTGCAGCTAGCCTGCAAGTTGCAGTTGCAATTGCGACTAACCAGATAATTCTACTTGGCGATCATCCGCAAACTGCCACTATCTGCGTAGCAATATAACAATCATCCGGCTGGTCCTCAGTATGTCGCAGCGCTATATGCGAGTGTCGGCCGGCAGCCGCAGCCATAGTATTGAAGTATAATTCTACGGCCGCATATTGATTACTGCATGTAATGCAGTCACGTAATCTAATAAGGGTTAAACTCTGCTACTTCATTTATAATTTGTTCTAAAAGGCCAGTAAACGATTTGCTGTATCTTCGCTAATTTCCTATTTAAATGAAAATAGCAATGAACAAAGCGGCTCTACTTTGTTGTAATCAGCTTTAGAGAATTTAATTAAAAGGAATCAATGATTGCTTCCACCAATTTACGTAACTACAGAGCACGTAATAGTATGCTTATTAGACTTATATGCATTTAGTGCCACTACATTAATAGAGCTTTTAGCATGTTTGTTGCTTTTTTTTTCAAAGGCACTAAAATTTATTTTTATACGAATATTAGTACCTTTTATAGAAGTTATACATTCTCTGTAACGTTAGTAAAATCTTTATTCAATTTGAAGACACATAGTCATATCTATAACTTACCCATTGAGTGATAACTGAATGATTTCCTAAAATTAAATTTCTAAGTCTGTTCTATTCTATTTCTGGGGTATTTGTTAAATCGAAATGTGATCGAATTCATTTCAATTGTTTTACGTACATACATACAATATCTGGAATTAAAATAGCTCACCGACCAGCAGCTTTACCAAATGCCCAACAAATCATTTGAATGAGAATCATATTTAATTTTTTTTTCAACAACTTTAAATTTAATTAAACAAACACTATTACGAAATTTGGATTTACTTTATATAGGTACTATAAAATTATATATTAAAATAAGAGCTTTATTTATTTAAACAAATAGATGGCGTGCAAATATATATAGTAGCAAGCGCTATCATCGAACCTCATCTTTTCCGCCAATTTAAGGTTAATAAGCAACTTATTGGAAGTTATAGTTATCTTATTGGAAGAAAAATTAACATGAATTATTCGGTGCAATCGATGCTTTGCAATACATTAAAATTATAGTGTATTCTAGTGTATAGTGATATATGTAGTTAATTTGTTCGAAGTAACTAGTCGTCACTAATATTTTAATATTAGTGACGGCTAGTTAAAGATTTAGGAGACGAAGGTCACCTTCTGTAAAATTTAATTTACTAACGATCTGAACACAGCCTTAATTTAATGTTTTGTTTTACTATAAGTAATCACAATTAATTATAATTTGGTGTTCATATAATAAAGCTTAGAGGTTGCTTTTTATAGCGTTGCTGAAATGTTATACCATTCTCACTAGCTAATAGCATTTTAATAGCAGCACCAACCCCTTTAATGTGAAAATGCTACTTTAATGGTCTTTGATATGACGTCATTGCAGGTAGTCATTTACGCTTATTACGTATTAAAGCTTCAAACTTTTTCAGACGTTAATGTTACTAAAATTACTTTTTATTATAAACTATCTTGTAATGGGATAGAGAGAACTCATATTCACATTTCTATAAACACTGTTAAGAATTCTATATTTAGTATATGCATCGGTTTTACAATTAAACAGCACATAAATAATGATATCTGTGTTTATTGCGATGTGCTAACAGTCTGGAGATTTTATTTCAGTAAACATACCAATAATAAAAATATCAATTCGAAATTAATTTGTAACATCGTACGAATACCTCAGTTTGGCGTTTCATTTTATTTCCTCGCCATACATATGTATGAAAATTACCCGTAAATTTTGGGGCAAAAATAAATAAACAGGTGCGCACACCTTGCCGTTTTGATTGTTGAATTATTCATGATGTCTCACGCGAACCCGCCTGACTGAGTGAGGCAGTAGGGAGCCGGCGTCAAAGGTGTTGTGTTTAAAACTCGCTGTATCATAGCAGTTTTACAGGAAATAAAAAAAAACTTTGGAAGTATTACTTAATATTAAATCGATACACATAAGTTCATTGATGATGTGACAGACTAACGTGACATTAATACGATTAGTAAACAACATAACAGTAGTTGGGTTCTCAACCCAGATAACTAAGCAAATCTAAAATTATGTGTTCCGGTTATTGCTTAACTAAAATGGGTGCAGGCCGGACAAATTGAAAATAACGATTGGTCGATGGAACCATAAAGGCAAAAGCGGCCACGTACTGCAGTATATAAGTATAGCCTACCGCAAGATTAAGCGACAATCTAGTCAAGGTCGCGGTAGTCCACGGAATGAGGGCGGTAAGGGACAGATCTTTTTAGTGGATGACTTATAAAGATTTACGTTCAATAATGGATGTCTGTTGCGTGATGAACTGATATGTCTTCATTTTATTTAGGCTCCAACTGGGTGTTATTTTGAATTTTGGTTTCACCACCAAGAACCTGGTGAAGATTGCTGATCTGAGGACCACATTTGTTGTAAGCTGATGGCGATTGAAACAAAAATTATTCCAATTCGTAGCATTTTAACTCAGTCAGTCAAGTCAGAAATATGTGTCCCGTCTATTGCAATATTTAAATGCACACTCAATTGTACAGTGTACAGTAAACAATGCTATTTAAAATAAAAGAAACCTCTTAGTAGTTACCTTAATTAATACGAAGAGATAGAAACTACTGAGCCGTTCCAGTTTTTACAAGAACTTAAAGAACTAGCATAAAGGTGAACACTTTAATGTTCAAGTAAAAAGTAAATTATATCGAATATTATAGTTAGCGCACAGTTAGTAATCATTATAATGAACAATCTCCGTAGCTAGAGCGAACATAACAACATATGCCATGGAGAGAGTTCCGAAGAATTGCTTAAAACAAATTGCCGCAGAGTTTCGGTATAACTCAAAACGACAGGGCTTCAAATTCCATCGACCACTATCTCGATGGTTGACATTTCACAACTGTACGGCTTTCGCGCAACTTCCTCAGCAAATGTTCTGTCCTCAGCGGTATTTCCCCACCAATAACACTTATAGTCTATCAAAAAGAGTGCTTACTATTTCCTTAAGGACTAGGAACGCCTCTGTAGTTACGAATCTATTTTTAATATGCCCGGGCGTCGCTAATCACTTGGGGATTACAAGGTGAAGTTGGGTAACCTTGCTTGTATCTTGTTTTTGAATAAAAAAGTAGTTAATTATATAATTGTTGTCGCAGCAATGCTACTGTAAAATTAGTATTAGTATGCTAAATAAAAAACTATAAAATCATTGAAAACTTCACAATATTTTGACATCTCTTTGGGTGTCAGTCAATGTCATTCAAACAACTTAAGAAATGGCAACAATGCAGGAGCTTTTACCTACTGAATTTGACTATTATGCGGAGTTAAGTATACGTTCAAGACTCGGTGAAGCCAGACGGTACAGCCGTTTCCATGCGGTGGTCCTACTTCAGCGAATAGTTCGAGGACATTTAATAAGAAAACATATTGCATGGCTAGCCAAAAATGCCATCACTATCCAATGCGCTTTTAGAATCCATCTAAGTCGTAAAGCGTATAGAAGAGCTTTGATAGAAGCGGTGCGGAACAAACATAACAAGAGATATAATCAGGCTGCAACAAAGATACAGGTATATAATTTTGTAGTAGTGTATCCATATTTATGTTCAATTTTAACGTACCGTAGAAGTGTTTTTTTTTCAAAAACCGTTTTAAGATTTTTTACTTGCATATTGCTAAAAACTTACGACCTATCATATCTAACACCTAATAAGTTAAATTACATTGTGATAAAGTTGTGTATCTTGTCATTCGCATGAAAGTATTCTTATTTACAGGCTCTATGGCGGGGCCACTTTTCGAGAAACAGAAAATTCTGTTACCACTCTTATCGGCGATGGTTGCATGAAGTAACCGAACGCGGAAAGAGGCGAGCGGCTGAAGCTGTCGAATTTGGCATCAGGACCAAAGTCGATGACCTGAGAATGTTGGAAAAAGAGGCACAAAAATGGCTCGCTTTCGTCGTCTTCAAGTTACACCACTTATTGAGAACCTATGTCCGGGCCGGAATATATTCTAAAACTGGTACATGCGAGCTGTCGGAGTTTGAAAACCTTTTAAATTCAATACGTTATACGGAATATATGAAACGTTTAAGAAGGAAATATGACGAGTTTGTGAGGAAACATCGGCCACGGTTTTCCAACAAAAGATTGTTTCCAATAATAGGAAATGGATCAGATTACTGGTACCTGTCCTTGCCAGAAATGTATGAGCTGACAGCTGAGGCGCCAAAAATCAAAGACACGCGGCACATTAGCACATATCACGGCCCTCAGCATAAAAAGCCGTTCCTTTGGAAAAGAGTGACGCCAATATCGTTTCCGGAAGATAGGGGTCCATTTATCGCTAAAAAAAATACTACAAAAGTTACTTCAAGAACCAAGCAACATGAAAAAGATCCACGTTTCGACCTTTACGTTCAGCACTACACTCCACAACCTAATATTTTCGATTATGTTGATTATCATATAAACATCATGCTACGGAAAAAACATTCTATTCAAAATTTGGAATGAAAATATGATATACAACTTACGGGCCTTTTGATCTTGAGGATCACCACGGTTATATAATTTTTCATGGATTTGATACTTCTTACACATTTCTTTTGTTATTTTAAATTAAGTTAGTCTAAAAATGTTCACGTTAAAATTTTGATGTACATGTGCTTTGACCATGTTTCAAATTAAATAGCGGTTGGAGGAAATTTATGCTACTGTTTTATTCTAGATTACTCATATGTTAGTCTAATTGCTATCATCATCATGCTTCATCGACTTCTTTGCAGTCAAATTTCCACCATTCATAACTTACTCAATCATTATGCATACATCTAAATTAATGCTTTGATAATTCCACACAATTGTTGTGTATTGCTAATGCGAAATAAAACACAATGTTATTGATGGTGCTACAATGGCTTGTACCAAAATACTTCGTTAAAAACATGTTTTGTATTATTCTTTTTATTTTTCTTGTTCGGAAATCCGTAATCAGGCTGCTAAGTTTGGAAGGGTCGTCCGGATGTTGCGGCCCGCGAGCCTTTTGTTGTTTCGCTTTTGTTGTTGTGAATTTTACACTTGTAATTTATTTCAGGAAACGCCTTGGCGAGAAAAAAAATTACATTAAACTCTTGAAAGTAAAATGTGTTTTGCAAATTAACATTTCATTCTAGATGTCGTAAGTGCTTCGTTTACGAAGAGTAAAAGTGATTCGATTCAAAAACATAATTATATTCTAAGTAATAATATTTTAGAAATAACATGCATAGGACAATTTTACAAACCTATTGCTGTACAACGACTATTGTTTCAATGCTGCAATTTAACTCATTTTTTCAAGGGATGCATTTAACGTGAGAACAGTATACAAGATCTAAAGAACATTATAAAAAAAATAAAGTAAGTTATGGGAAATCATCGTAGATTTTACTTCAGATGAATACCATATATATCAGCGACGGGTATACAATTATTATTTAATTATTTTATATTTATATTCAATCGAACTCTTGAACTCTTAAAACAAATTAATCTAACTAAAATTAAAACTAAAAATATGAATGGGCCACACCAAAAAGCTTATAAGTGGCACTCAAATATCTATTTAACGATATAACCACCTGAAAATAATTTCAGTGAACATTGAAAACAGAAAATTTTACACTTGAGATTTTTTGAAATATTTTTTATGAATGGAATGTATATTTTGTGAAGGTCGTAGTGTGCTAATAGAATAATCACGAGCTGTAACATTTGTAGAAATATATCGGGACGAATAGGTGGAATACGAAGAATGAAAAAATCGCTAATTCAGTAATCCTTTACAGAAACATATTATGTAAGCTTATTCTAGTTTTCTGGGATCTAATTTGTATAAGCTTGTGGCTATTCTAAGAAACTTATGATTTACCGTAAAGAAAAAGCTCTAATCCTCGTGTAACGTAACAAGTTCAAAACAGATTTTTATGACGTCAGAGGAGGTATAGAATCTGATAATTTAAACTCTAGAAATAACAATCAAGGTAACCTTTTTCCCGGAATACTGTCAGTTCATCCAATGTCACTACTGGATAAAATGTCAGTGATTCCTTCATCTTCTCATTTTGGGTACATTTTATAAGTACGTAAGTCAGAATAATAGGTTCAATGTATACTTAATAATAACCCATTATGCGGTGGCCTATTCGGTGCGAAGTACACATTCTATTAAATAATGTAGAGGCAAATTATCCTTAAACTAATTGTACAGCCACACGTCTCGCAAGTCATTTGTCTTACAACACCCGTTTGACTCGACAAATTTATTAGGGTCAGAATAATTCAGGTTGTGGGTTTTTGAACCGAGTCCTCAACAGACCCGTCTTAAGAGGGGCAACCATTTGTTAGACGTATAATAGTTGACCCACTTCACTTCTGTGCCGCGGAGCCTTACAAAGGGGTGTGGTTTGCAAATCCATTGATAATTATTAGCTTCCTAATGTGTTTACGTCTCTATTGAATATTGATTTTTGGAATAGTACGAGGACGAGTATATGTCACTTGGCAAGGCTGTTCTATAAAGTTTCGGTATGCGGCAACAGCCTAGAAACCTGTTATTTTTCAGATACAATAAATACCGAGTATTAAAAAAGCTACATCTATCCGTTCTTCCAGGATAAAATGATTGGGTGCTTATTTGTATTTTATCTTTTAAGTAAGTAAGATATACTTCAAATGAACATACTGCATGTATTGCTAAAATTACAAAAAAAAACATATCATTGCAATTTTCGTGAATAAATAGTTTGATTAATAAGACTATAACTTAGCTCGCCTTGTCAGAACTTTACCGAGTAACTTTGTAAATTCAGCTTAATTTATTAAAAATTAAAGTGAAGTAACAAAGAAGAAAGATAATTTCTGCTACCGCAATTATTTTCGTCCTCAATTCTTATTAAAGATATTATTAGATTGATATTAATCAAAAATGTAAATTATCTTACAGCAGTAATATTATAATGACTATTATTCTTCAAATGCTAACAAACGTTAAAAATTAAATTATATATCGCCAGGAATGAGACTTTACTTACTAATCTTGACCTATAACTAAACGGTTCCATTTCTTGTTCAAGTAAATTACACGTTTGAAGTTTTATAAATAAAACAATATAACAAGTTTATTGATATTAAAAGAACACGTAGCCGACCAGTATTTATAGCGTAGAAGTGAGGTAGGTGTACCAGGACCACGTTAAATGGAAATTTTCCTATATCTTTCTATCTTTCAGTCTGAGGAGCGTGATTATTTATTTAATTGACAGAAAGTCAAAGACAATTAGTGTAGAAAAATCGTGAATACGTCAATCTTAACTGAAATATTTAGTAATCTTTTGACTTCAACATGAAACCAAAAATTAGTTTTTCTCGTTTCATAATTGATGAGTTGGTCCAAGCCTCCCGAAGTAGGCCGATTTAGCTTCGTTCGGAACTCACTTTTGCAAATTCGTGCGTCAACTGAAACTGTCAGACTCGCTTGGAGTGTGTTTGGCACATGAATAATGTATGGGGTAAATTTGCAAGTGTTTCAATTTACACCCGCCGACACTCGGCGCCGCGGATACGCACCCGAGTGCCGAGTGAAGTGCAAAAAGAAAACAACGAGTGGGACCGGAGAGGCTCCGGCGGGGAGGGAACGACGCCGCATTAGCACCTAGTTACTTTTTCTGCTCAAAACTTCAAACTTTCACTTACACGAACTACCTGTTAGTTGCTCATGAGACTAGTTTATTGTGCGCTGCAATTATAGCGGTTAAACCTTGAATGGTTTTAAAACTTGAAGAAGAATTTTCATTCAAAATTATATATATACGGTGTATACATGTAATAATATATATTATGAGACAAAAATAACAATTGGCACACGTAAGTCATATTATGGTATGTAATCAATAGCTATTTAAGATTTATTATAATAGATGACCGATTATGCATAGTCAAGGTTGATTAATTTGACAATTAACTAAACCAAAATACGTGCGTAAGGCGGTCCTGTTAAAGAACACATCACCCAACGTGGTGCTTTGTGAAGAAATCCGTCAGAGATTGAAATTTTTCTTGAACATATCAGGCAGTGAAGTCATGTCTATTTAGCGGAGTGATTTCGAGCCACTGAGAGTTACAGAAGAATGAAATAATAATCTAACGGTTTTCAGCGGTAGAACTATAACGGGTTGCATCGCGCACCAGAATATTTTGCATATAGCAGAAAGTTTACTTCCTTACTTGACACTTATCGTTATATTTTGTCGAGTCATACAATATATTTATAAGTTATAGCCTATATGTTATTCTGATGTAAGCTAAATATATGTGATATAATTTAAAAAATTGTTAAATTTCGTTAAAATCCATTAAGTAATTTTTGCGTGAAAGAGTTACAAACATCTTTATATCCATACTTACAAACTTTCTGCTTATAATAATACGCATTTACAATATGGTCGTTGTACATGTTAATCCGAGTATTTTACTATTTTATTATCCGTTACTCGTCGGTCATCAGTGCGGTTTCCTCACGGAGTAATTGCCACGCTTCGACGACCTATGTCACCAGCCCTACCCCTCCTTAGTAACATAACGTTAAAATTAATATAATACAGTACAAACGATATAAAATTATATTGTTTGATTGATTTAAAACTATTATAACAGTTACTCAAATGTATCAAACTCCCTTTGCAATCCTTACAATCCCTATCCCAAATTTTTTTTATTATTTATTTTTTTATTTCTTTATTTATTATTATTTTCCTTCTCCTATTTATTCCCTCCTCGTCAAATCCTGACTGACAATGGGCGGATGTTACACGGAAGCACTAGTTACATTATCAGGCCTTGTTCAGTCGTGTCAAAAACTGCTTGTGATTCAATAAAACATTTTGAGATGCAGAGGCGAACTATCAGATCTCAGGAGTTGTTCAAAAACTAATTTCATTCATAGCAAGGAAGCGGACACAAAATAAACTGAGGATTTTTATATTAAAATTCTTGAAACAATAAAATTAATTTAAATTCACTCTCAACGAATTTATATGTACACATTTATATTTTACGGAAATTGGCAGGATTCCAAAAATTGAATAAATTATTCGAGGATGGCAACCAGCGTAATAGGATTAAACTTAAGATAACATTATTCGTACTAGTCCTAACTACATGCTAACTTAATTGTATAAACGTGATTATCCTTCGTTACAGGCACAATTACTCATTGGCTATAAGGTTGAAAGACATTGAGCTGTCCTGAAGTGAAAACTTCTTTATCCGTGTTAGACAATATTTGGTAGAGGAAAATTTTATTGGTTCGAATGAACAACATCTTCAAGATGAGTCAGCAACATGCTTATTTGAATTGGACGAGTTTCGAAGAACTTTATTTTGAGATGTAGAGTTTCGAAGAACTTTATTTGATTTATTTTTTCGTATTTCATTTTGATTTATTTATTATTTATACTATGTTTTTTATATTTAAACGCCGGATAAAAAAATAGTGGTAGTATTTGTTTTGCATCATCACAAAACCAGTTTGAGACTTGATAAAAAGACAATCAGATAGATTTTGGAATCTCTTCCTCCTTGATCGGTTAAGAACCGTGTAAAATAACCGAAAAAATCAGGCAGTAAAATACCAACACTTCCTTACTTAGATTATAAAAATGGTAAGGGAAAAAGAGAGAAAGCTCCCAACCCTCAACCGCATTCCTGTAATGCTTGTGCGAGACCCGGACTAATTCTCAGCAGAAGTTCCCAATCGATAGCGGTAAGTTAAACGAGTCCGTGATCTGTATGAAAAATACGAAAGGAGCGTTGGCACGCAGTAATTAGTGAGTCTAGTACGCTTAGGCGCGTAGGGCGGCGCCCAGTGCACGGAGTTCGTATAAGCTTTTCGCCACAGTCGCCGTATTGTCATTTCAGAGAAAAATTACCTAGAGGCGTTGCTGCCATGGTAACGTTATTTACAATACTTTCACTTTCGTCGTCGTTGAAGTGTTATTTTCCAGATTTTCATATTGATAAAAAAATATATACGCTAACATTTGTCACAATACGTTCGAGATAAGAATGAAAGGCGCGCCGGAACATCAAGCAAGCGCTCTTACGTTGCGTTTGGTTCTGGGTAATGGATTCCCCCGAACCCCTTACCTAAAGGCCATGGGGGCTAAAATAGCCATACCAGCTTCCAGTGACAGATCTGGTCTTAGGGCCTGCCGCCGGCCGCAAAACGTGGTGCAAGGTGTTACCGTACCGGAATATTTATTGGCTGGAATAACGTTATAATTTCATTAAACATTCGATTTAACTCGGTTTTTAACGTACAACAATCGAAAGATTAATATGAACTCACACCCGTAACCCAGAGGAGTAGGTAGAGATAACGGATTTCCATTTGGCACGATCCTGCCATACCTCTCTCGCTTCTTCTACATCCATACATCTACGCATACATGCTCGTCGGTCACGGTACTCCTTGTATCGCTCTACTTTAGTATGTCTAACTAACCGAAAGATAATATTCGATTTTCAAACGAAGAAACTAGCTTTATTTGAAACCTGTAAATCTGTAACTGCGAAATAACAATTTTGATGAACAGTTTAACAGTCGAATGGAACTGTTTTACTGACTAAAAGGGGTTTTCAATTTAGTCCGATTTTACTACAGGTGAAAATATTCTATCGGGGGTTTTGATTATACACGAATGCGTCGTTGGCGTCCGCTCCGCTTGTCGCTAAAAGAAGCGCCGATGTAACCGCTATCGCTCGTGAGCCGGTAGTCGTACGTATTGCAAGGATCGCGGAAAGCCGTCGAATTTAACGGCCACTTCGTTGAAAATTCGCTCTACGAATTTGATGAAAGGGCCGAAAGCTTTTTAACTGTCCTGTTTGGTCGAGATAAGAATTCACAATTCAAACAACTTGATCCCTTTACGTACATGTTAAATTACTCTTTTATTCACACCTCCAATGAGATATATTGATAACCAGCTTACGTCCGCTAGACACCGTATCAAATTGCTTAAGATGCTGATGATGCTTTAATAAGAATAGATAAGTAATGTACTAAGTTTTTTATAAGCTCTAATGTTTTAATGATAACGATTAGTTTAGACCTGAATTCCGGTAATAATTTTAATCAATCATCCTGCTTAGGAAAATCTTTATGGAACACCTTTAATATTCATCAATTTTACGTCGCAAGTAAAAGCAGAAGAAAGTACTAACAACCATTAATAAAGTTAGATGTTATCAAAATAAATAAAAATATCAATAAAATATCTAGTAACAAATCTCATCTTGCTTTTCAAAAACTCAACAGTATTATTTAAATATAAAAACTACACCACTTTTCAAGTTACTTTTAAATCGTACCTTAAAAAAATTATAAATAAATTAAAATTCAAAAACACAAGCTACCTTAAGACTTAAACGCTTATACTAAAATCAAGAAAGGAATAAAGTATTTTCCTAAGTACACTGTTAAAATACCCATATAGATAGTACTAATACCCAATAGACCATTACTTAGCGCAGCTTGGTGACATATAAACAAGTAAGTCCATTACCAGATTCAATAAATAAATTAACTGATCGTGCTTATTGTACAAGAAGGAATATTAATAATGAAATGACAGTGTAAAAATAGTATTTTTCTGAAATTATGATTACTGTATTTTGTGTTGCAATGTTTGAGGCATAGATTAAAACATTTTTAAGACAATGACATGAGGATTACATTAAAAAACATTGTAATTCTACATACAAACATTGCATTAAATATTCTGTGTAAAAATTAAATTATATTCGCGAGAATTTTATACCGTTATTTATTTAAATTATTTATTGCAGTTTGTGCGTTTTAAAGCCATTCATTTCGTTTAATGCTGACCCATCGATCACGGTTCACCAAGGTCACATCTGTACCGATTCGTTATCGATGATAGCTGAAAGTGTAGCGTATTTAACTGAATAATGTCGCTATTTTTTATAATAGTTAAATTGCAGACGATCGCTTAATGTTAAATGATCACATGTAAACCTTGAAACTTAACATCTTATAAACTTAATTAATTAGTTATAGAAGGGTTGGCGTCAAGCAGGCGGCCAGCCGTAAAAACTGAAGCCGACCCCACATATACGGGAAAAGGGCAGGAAGAGGATGAATAAAAAATATTATAATGATGCCAGATAATCAGAAAAATAGATTGAAGTTCGAATTTCAAATTTTAATCAAACATTTTGTAAGCAATACTAACAAGTAACTTTATAACAACATCTTAGTCAAATCAGTAATAAAATGTGTGGACTTTGAAATTATCATAGATACCAAATACATAAATATTATACATTGCAAATTATCATTAAACTATTGATTTCTAGTTGACGTCAAAGAGTGATCACGTAATGATGATTTTCAAGCAGTCACTGTCTTTACACAAAACAGTCAACTTGAATGATTTTAAGGTATCTACCTACTAAATACACCGATCTCTGTCCATAGTTTTGTTTAATATCCAGGCCTACAAGATTTATAGAAGTCTGCCAAAATCTAACAATCCTATTTATCAATTAAGGCACGGACAGATGGGAAACGGCTTGCATAAAACGATTATACCGGCATCTTACATCATATCTTCTCGAATCTCACTTGGCGTATTGCCTTAGTGCTTCGTTATGCTATAACCATAACGTACATATGTTGTGATCATACCTACACATCTCTTGGCGCTCGCACTCGGTCTTATAAGCCAAATAGGTCGTGTTAGTGTAAAGGGCCACCTGTCGACACTACATTCTTTAACGTTACAAAATTCTACGTTGCAAAATTAAACCTGTAAAAGGTACATTTTTATTACAATGTACGCAGTAGGAATTAAATTAAGAAAGGAGAGAAAAAAACCTTATCGTCTTTCAAAGTAACCAAGCTTGAGTTTGGTTCGGATTCGTTTTAGTTACCGAATTAGGAGGCAGCCAAGCTCTTGGAGCGATGACCGGCCTGTCCATGGAGCTATATAAACTGTCTCGAGGGCCAATTGTAACCCTCGACTTGTTAGTCCTATTTAACATTGTGATTCTAGTGTGTCCAGAGGGTTAAAGTAATTGCTACCATATTACTGCACTCATGCTTACTATCGATATCGATATATCGGTTTTTTTGTTAAATAAATCTGTACATTCGCAAGACTGCTGCCGCGGCATCCAGTGAGTTACAATGGTGTCCATTCGTTGATGAATATTCATTGTGATATATTTCCATCTTAATTCATCGGGTTATAATATTAGTGTCGCTGGCGGGTGACGTCAAATTAATATTGTATCTTATTCGTCGACAGCGAGTTATTAATGACACAGTAATTATCCAGCGAAGACGCGAACTCTCGTTCCACGAGAGGAATACGATTCTAAATACTTATTTAAGCACACGATCTATCATCATTAAAACTTTGATATAATGAAAGTTGATAAACTCTCCAGAGCCTCGTACATTTTGTGTCACAGCTTTGTTTACTTATTAAGTTGTTGCTGTGATTTAATGCCTCGGACTTTCCTTATCGTTCTCCGCTTTTAAGCTTAAAAAACTGAATATAACTAATATACGCCTTTGACCTAAGAAATAAAGAAAATTATAAGGAAAGACGAATAAGAAGCATAGAAATTATGTACGTTAGTTTAATTTACGACCTATATATTGACATATGATTCTAAATATTGGATATTGAGAGCGCTGGAGTGGCGTCGATGATGAATGCGGCAACAAAGAGCGTTTTTCTTGTCATAGAAAGCTTTAATATTATACATAGAATCATATGTCATGGTGTATATAAAGAATACGATCCTCATTTAAAAATTCACCTTTCGGTGTCAAGTTTCAGACGAGCATGTCATATTTCAACAAACGAGTGGACCACAAACGAGTCGGGCTACGGTGCTGTGACGTCATCATAACACGAACACGGCCAAGTGACGCAAAACACGAAGCGTGACCGTCCTGTGACGTCATTTGTCACTGTCACTCAGCCCACCAACGGCCTGGCATAAATCGGACGTGATGTTTTTGCTTGACTCATATTTGAAGGGTGGATTTTAAAACTCAGATTTTTTTGAACGGAAAACCAAACGAGGTTTTACAACCTCCGCGAGTCGATAATTGCCCGGGGCCTCGTTAAACTTACAACCCCGTGACTTAACTAAAAGTACAGTTAACAGAAAAAAATCTAATATGTAGTAAACTTAATGAATTAGTAATTGGAATTATTATTATGAAAACATAATATATAATAATTGTAAAGACATTAATTTAAAAATTCAAATATTAATAATTAATGATCTGTTTTCTTCTGATAAAAATCTGTTAGTTAAATTGGTAAGTATGTTTCTATCATCCGATGTTAATTAAAACGTTATAAAGAAATTATACTGGCTTGGTAAATAAACTTAAAGGGACTTGAGCCTTATTAGAGTAACTTCCCGTCTCACTATATGAGAAATTGAACATTTTTGACAAAATTTCGATGCGCCGTCAAGCTCATAAATTTGATATCATTACTGATAGATTTAACAGAGGTAGAGCCCGCAACAAAAAATTCTGTTGCACATGGGCCGGCTCGACCGGTGAAATACCACGATCTGAGAGAAGACAGGCGTGAAGTCAAGTATTCTGCGTTTCGTCAGATGAGTGAGGTGCTGGAGGCCTAATTCTTGTTCTCTCCCCCTTCCCACCCTTTTCTTGTAAGGAAAGGATGGGAAGGGGAAGAGAACTTGACGGTGGAGGGGATTTATAGGAATTGGAAATAAGCATTTTCTGTTTGTCCCCTCCTCTGTCCATTAAAGGTGGGCAACGCATCTGCAACTCATTAGTTAGTTGCAGATGTCTATGGGTAGCGATCACTTGACATCGACTGAACCGCTTGCTCGTTTGCCAGCTAGTACTATATAAAAAAACACCTTGTCATCAATGTTGCGGTTAAGTTTATTTAATCTTATTCTCAAAAATTTAATGACTGTGATCAGTTGCGACATTGACTAGAGATATAGATATATAGATGCATGAATGTGGGAGAAGCGAGAGAGGTGTGTCAGGATCGCACCAAATGGAAGGCCACCAGAATTTGCGGGGCTTATAACACATTTTTGTACTGTTTTTTGTTGATTGGAGAAGTCCAACAAATAATTATTATTCGTACATGAACTTGTTGTCTATCTTTGATTCTTCCCTTGTGATAGTATGACTTGTAGTGGTAAACGCTTTTGGCATAACTGTCAGTCGTTTGACAGTTCGCGCGATTTCCTTCAGTAGGGTGGATGAACGTTTGGGGGGAGCGTGTCGGGTCGCTAGTGTATGATAAGTATAGATACGTAATAAAGCTTATTTCTTGGTAAACATTAATTTTAGTAGGTACGCGGTGGCTCGTTCGTTCGGCGCCTCTTTATTAAATCCGCGCACTGCCGATGCCTAGTATTAGGTTGCCTTACGTCTTGAGATTAATTTTGAGTCATGTCAAATTTATATGAACTTTAATAACGCAACGTTAATAAATCTGAAATAAATCATGAGTTTAAAATTTAAGCCATTGCCTAATATTTGAAACCAATTACATATTATATTTGCATTTCGTTGTACACTACATATTTTAAATTTAAATATGTATGTATTTGAATCGCCAATGTTAAGTGATAACCTCCACATATGGGCATTAATATAACCAGAGGAGCTTAATGTGCCTGGCCAAACTTTAGAACTGGACTAGAATATTTTAGAAATAAATAAAAATTCGCTCACGCCCATAACCCAGAGGGGGAGACGGGGACCACGGAATTCCAATTAACGGGATCCAGGCACACCTCTCTCGCTTCTTCCACA
Source organism: Papilio elwesi (assembly GCA_029849275.1). NCBI lineage: Eukaryota > Metazoa > Arthropoda > Insecta > Lepidoptera > Papilionidae > Papilio > Papilio elwesi. The sequence goes on along the minus strand of CM056700.1, from coordinate 6,413,893 downwards.
TTCATACATACACGCATACATGTTCGTCAGTTACGGGCACTCCTTATATCGCGCTTCTTTAGTTTGTTACTAATCTGATATCTATATAAGTCCTGGGACGTCGCCAATACTGACGCTCTTTTCACTTTTGCTACATAAATTTCTTTCGTTATTTTACAAATAGAAAGCTTAATAATTGAGCTCTTTACGAACTCTTATCAAAATACAAACTAACTACCTTACATAATCTACATCTATTTAATACAGCTTCCTAACAAATCTTCTTTGAAATGTACCATGTTACCATAAACTGTATTTTAACCAATTACCACCAATTTAAGCATTTAGTTAAAATAAAAAGGCTTAGTAGCCAGCAACATCAACAGTAATTATAATAAAACGAAATCAATTCATTCATAAACAATAACATATAACTAGCGACTGGCCCTGGCTTCGCATGGGTAGCACTAATTTTCTAAAGCCATATTACACGTAACATGTGCCACCAGCCTAAATGATAAAACATTATACTGTAATTGTATCAATAAACTAACTTACACCGCGATTTATTAGAAAGTCACGGAACTTTTAAATGAATAAAACATTTAATTGGCAATTACAGATATTGAAGTTAATAATCGAGACGAAAACTACTCTATCTTATAAGTTAGTAGACCATGTTACACATAAGTTAGTAGACCATGTTACACATAAGTTAGTAGACCATGTTACACATAATGACCAAATTTCATTATGATCAAATCAGTGGTCTCGGGATTTATTCCGGACAAACATCGTGACACGATATGATTGATTAATTTCCGAAAAGATAACACCGTTTGTGATTTACATTATTTACATATATATTTAAGTCAGGTCTTGACGAATTATCTTGTAGTCAAAAAAAGGTTTTTCAAATTCGTTGATAAAAATATTATCGATGATTCAAATCAAATGGGTCAAGCTAATCTCGTCAGCTTCAAAGTTTATAGTTTGGCCCACAAAGACATTGCCTTTGATATGAAAATATTTTTACCTCCCCTAAGCTTGGTGGTATGCAGATTGCAACTACGTGATATGAAAGTCAATGGCCACAGGCGGGGGGAGGGGAACGACAAGCCGATTAGTGGCTTACAGAACGCCGAAGTCTCCTGTCGTGAGGAAGTTTTCCCTTGGATTTCACGTTATTGATGTTAATTTCCCTCATAATTCTCTGACACTATTGTTAGGCTTACAATTAAAAAATAGTAATAGGAATGATTACTCTAGCATCGTTATTGCACTGCAAATAATATCTTCAAACAGTAATTTTAATACATACGTTAAAAAAGAGGTGGGTAGTTATCAACCTACTTTTTTAATTTTGTAAAATAACAAACGCCATTTGCTATGCTCTTTAACATTAACCATCCATACAACACAATTTAACTTCATTATATCTCAAGATTTCCACAAAACTACAACATTTCCGATGAAAGTTTAAAAAATGTTAAGCCATATGGTAAATGACGTTTGTTTGTTTACAACGATCATATCTTGCAATAAAAAAGTATAAATACCCTACTTCTCTTCACCCAATACAGAACATCGGACAATACATAGTAGTATATTTTGTTATGGCAAGCGTACAATTATCGAAGAAATATAGCGAATATTGAAGTTATAAAGAAATATTTCATTCAACTTTAAGTGCTTCTCTCTGTCTTTTGTTAACTAAACAAAAGACTTAAATTTACTAAAATTACCATAGCTTATTTGTCAAGCAGATCTAAAGGTTCAATAATAAAATAAGCAATTTTGTGCGGTGACAGGAATTAATTGAAATCTATGAGGCGGCTTGCCAACAGTGTGCCATCTGTTCAAGGCTTTAATTAAGGAGCTAAATGTACTGCCATTGCGGCGCACGAATGAACGATATGATTGATGACACGCGCGAACAACCTGCACCTTTGCACAAACATTGGAACACCGGGGTAGAAACAAAAATATTTATGTATTGTACCCCCGATGGAATAATTAATTAGCTTTTACATTGACATATCGATGTTTTAGTATTTTGAAATACACAAATCAGTAGCATTAAATTTAATACGTACAGTAAAATTAAAACAAAAATAGAACAATACAACGCAGTGTATACACGATAGCATGGTGGTTTATGCCAGTTTGTTTTAAACTATGTTTGTCTCAACCTTGCAATATAACACACATTCATCTTGTCTTGATTTGTCCTTGTTTTAAAAAATATGGCTCACAAGAACGGCGTTGTAAACCATTGTAAATTATCATATTTATTATTGGCCTACACCAGAAATACTTTTTCTACATTATATAAACTTTCATAAGATGTAGGAAAAAAACATTAACAACAATTTAAGAAATGACAAACCTCCCCACACACCCCACACGGTATATGAATTCATTTGTAGGAATAATAAAAACTTTTTCGAAAAGCCGCCGCATGTTTTCAACGGTGACAGGCAATTTCGCAAAACATTGCCCGCTCCTGTAGACGGTTCACCATTCGAAATCATTTATCTATCGGAAACCTTAGCGATCTCAATATCCGTGTGCAGTGAAGAGAGGGAAGTCGCATCCTGTGCGGTCGATGTGTGACGTCATAACTCACGTCAAACTCGCCGCACAATCCGGACGTAACCATGAACTATGTTCCAAAGAGCTCGCCTCCGTGACGTAGTAATTTAACTTCAGATACGAACGACTTTTGTACCTGAAATGTGAAACTGAATTTAAAATATACAAAATACTTTGTGCTCTACAAGAATTTACTTGGTTCCGAGAACAGTGTTTTGTGCTTATATCATCGTGGTAACGGAAAATTTTGACATAATTCTTACCAAACTTCTAATTTATGTATAAATTTTCACTGTTTTGAGCTTATTGGGATTATCAGGATAAAAAATGATAATTTCATTTAGAATAACTTAAACTACAACTTGAAGACCTTTTCTTAAGCTTAGAGACATTATTGAAAATGATAAATGTAAAATACATTCAACCGATTACTTAAAACAGTATACTTCAATAAATAATTCATTTTAAGTAACCAAATTATAAAATTAAAAAGAAAATCATCTACTTTAACAAATAATGTCCCTTGAGGAAAATGTAGTCTGTATATGTATCTAAAGACTGCCTTGATGGAGTACATTCGTGTAATCCAAAAGGACTGCGGGACATTTTGCCTCTATCAAGCGTAACGAAGACAAATTTTTAGCTCACCTCGCCCGGCCAGCGGGCGGTCGAGATTACCGGCCACGGAGATCTACTGCGGAAATAACTTAAGTCGTACAGTCAACGACTTAAATACACTTCCTTAAAGTATAAAACCTTATGTAACCGTATTATATTTAAGAGATTATAATCGGTAAATTATATCCGCAAACAAATTTATTTTAATTGATTTAAACAATATATATAATAATAAAAACGTGTCTTCCGTACGTCGAATGTCATATCATCATCATTATTAATGAACCCTTTCGGTGGACAACTACGATTGTGACGGCAAAAGGCTTCCGAATTTTCACCTGTGCCCCTCTGTATTGAGCCTAAGCTCGTCCATAAGGTTCTACCGCTACCGTTGTAGTTGTACTAAGGCAACAGAGGACTACATCATGTGGCCCTCCTCGCGGAATTGCTTTGCACGTGAATAATTCTTCACGAACCCTATGGTACCCATTGGTGGGTGTGGAATTTCAACAATTATAGTTTAGACTCCTTAAATTATTGCAGATTTTCTCTGTCGCTCTTACACAATAATGGTGATATTATGTTTACTAGATATCGCTTATTTTCAGTTTATTTTTTCGTTAAATCACTTCTTTGTCTCCCTTATTGTTACTTTGCTATATTAAATTCAATGACATACATTATCCGAAAGTGAGTGCCCCTGGAGCCTGCATTTGACAAGCCAATTAGTAGCTTTTAAAACCAACATCCCCTTGCTGTCATTTAGCAAGCGATGACAACATTTTTACGCGGAAATTTTAGATTATTCCATTAACATGAAGATTTTTATTCACATTCACATTTCCTGTAACCTCTAGCCACTTCATGTATTATTTGGATATATCAAAGAAAATTTTTAGTTACTACGACAAATGCTAACGTAATATTTTCATTTATTGAAGTGACGACTTTCGTAGAGTCGTTTTACAGTGATTGTATCATTAAAATCTTATACATTCCATTACCTCGTGTAATGATATTATAATACGTAGTATGTACGTAGTACGTATAATATGTAGCTGGTATGCCATTAACGGCCGAAAAGTGAAGCCTCAAAAACATCCCAATTGAGACGCTTTTTCTGTAGATTACGTCATGTGTTTACATTAACGCTTTAGTGACAAACATTACCTGTCCTCTTTTTTCTCATTGCTTCAATTACAATATACTTTTTACACCATTTGACATGTGTGAATGTTGCTGTCACTGTCTTTGGATCACTTTTGACTGTTAATTGTGTGTATGTGTATAACATATCTGTGGCGTCTAGGCCGTACATACGTGCACCACATTTTGCAACGCTTAGGCTCGGCCACCCCGCACCCTAAGGGTCCTGCGGACGCGCATGGTTGCGGGGAAAAGAGTCCGTTCGAAATCGTGAGCTTGTTCGCACATGTCCCCAAGCCACGCTATTCCAAGTCCAGTTTATAATAATCCGAGTCAATATTTACTGTTTATATTATTATATTAACCGTGTGTACATTAACCAATATATATGTACTCTGGAAAACTGACCTTTACTGGTGGTGTATAAGCCATCAAATATCTATCGTATAAAATATCATTACCCTGTTAATGTTAGCAATATATTTTATTGTAGTAAACGGCGCTTGTTGTCATATAAACTATAATGCACAACACAATAATTCATTTAGCTTCAATTTAAATAAATATATCTTTAAACGTAACTTTATATCTTTATAAAGGTACAAACGTTTTACAAAATTACTGATAATTGCAATAATCCTTAACAATAAAAAGTAATCCTTTATTAAATACACTTGATGCAATTATTATATACCATAATCTGTCCAAATAGGGAAACGTAAACAAACTCGAAGCGTGCTACCTCGCGAATCAAAGATAGAAACTTGCGCCATAACTAGCACAAGTGCGGTAATTCATGTTGAATTATTATCGTTATAACAAAAAGAGATTCACGTCCGCTTCCTTGGCTTTAAGCGAGTGTAATAAAAGCAATTTATTTTATAGCATTTTACTTTATGTGAGCAGAATTTTTCATTGGCGCAGTTTAAACTAAACCCCAGTTGACTATTCCATAATATAAAACCGTGAGAACCATATGTTAATATTTAATTTTATAACCTGTATGGTGAGGTGAAATACTAGAAATATTGTTAAACTATAATTATCTTATTGGTTTCTAATTATACATGTTATTCCAATTGAACACGGTACCTACACCTAGGAATATAATTAAGGACTACTAAAGTATGAATAACGTTACTTAGAACTATGAAACAATAACGTAAATTCTTTAAAAAAAATACTTCATATGCCCATATATTAAATTTTAGATTTTGTATTAAAATATATGTATAAATCATAATTTAAGTTATAACATTGTCAAGTTTTTGAAACCTTTTCCGTTAGCAACTTAACCCATTTCCTATTCGCTTATTGCGCGGAAAAGTTTTTTTTACTTTCATTTTGTTGAAATTTTTTCCTACGTGAGTATGCATGGCGTGCTCCAAGCCTAATCTACAAAATGCTCATCTATGACTTTTTTGTGCGTTTATATATAGTAAGTCAGTGTCAGTCAGTCCGTTTCTTCTTTCATCAAAATATATTAATTTTGTGAACAACTTGAGTCATTTCGATACAATTGGTGGTAGTGGTGACTATAGAGTCGTACCGATATAGTAAGGATTCTTAATTGGACGAGAACATTTAATCTCAGAACTTGATTTAATCCTTTACCGTGCTCAATGGAGCGAAGTTAAACGCGTCATTCGAATAGGAGAGATAAACACAATGAAAGGATGAGGGACCACTGTATTGTGGCTAAAGACGTCCAGTTACAAAGAAACCGGATACTGAAATACTAGACCATATTTATAAGTTAGTTCAATGAACTAGTCATATCTTACATTGAAGTATATTGTAAATTTTAAATTATTAATTAGCTACCGTAAAACCTCTTACATAATAAGAGTGCTTTTACATGGCTGAATCTAGATTAATTTCCAGGCTGAGGTAAAATATTTTGTCATAATTTTTGATATTAAAGTTAGGTTGATTCTAAATCATGATGTATACTAGTAAAAATGTAAATGAAATCCGTACTCTTTATAAAGGACAAGTTCTCTTTTAAATTAAAAAATAGATCAAATGCTTGTGCAAAAATAGGGATATCTTGGATTCTCCCTAACGATATTCTATGGTATGTAAATGGCGACGTGATCTGAAAGTCAATGTCCGCAACCTGCGGGTGACAAGCCGATTAGTGGGTTGCGCCAGACTAGGAACTTTCTTGTACTTGTTTGTGGCGGAGCGTCCGGTTGCCTAGCAACCGATTTATTTGTGTCAATTATCTCTAATTCTATTTTATCTATACTTTTGAAATTTTGACAAAAGGGGCAGTCAGAGTGGGTGCGGGGTAAGTGAATCGTTATTGGTCCTACGAATATTTAGATAGATAAAGTATGTTATTATTTTTAGTTGTATTGAGAAGTTATAAGATCAATAAATTGATTAGTAATTCATTATCATCATAAGCTTATTTTATTACGTTAGCAAGCTAAAATATTTTTACTATATTCAAGTTCGACTCGCTAAACATTATACTAATCTTTTCTTATCCTGCGCTCCGGGGTACTGTTTCGGAAAACTTTCGGTCGGCTATTTTTCTTTTTTTTTCATTACGCCTAATGGAGGTAAAATGGTCTGTACTCGTCTCGGATTACGTAGTACATTTGGAGAGGTCCTTAACCCGAAGGAAGTATTTGTTGTGTTAAGTTTTTTTATTAGTAAATAATATTATGTATTTTAGCTTTGCAATTTTAATGTCTAATTGAGCAATGGTAAGACACGTCACCACTCACAGGCGGAAAAGAAAATATTGTTTTTTGACGACGGCGAGGGCCAGATTCTAATATAGATCATATTATCACTAAAATAAACACCACTGCTTAATAATTGTCCATGTGTTATCTTGAATAATGATTATTTTTTGTGGGATCAATAAACAGATATTTTATTTTTAGTATTCCCTTGCCATTTGTAATACTATTATTCGAAGTCTCACCCAGCTTGCTTCACAAATACCGTATTTAAATGGCTTATCATCTTGTTCTTAATTCCGAACCGAGACTTTGGTAATTGAGTGTTTTGCTTTAAAACCCTCTTCTGTTCTTAATTTGCCAGTATTATAAGAGTGGCAGTGATGGTATGGATGCCCTTGCGTCTTTCACAGCAAATGTAAGGATGCTGAGGTCATAGGGTTTCTCAAACGCTCAAAGCCGGCCTCAAGCCCCACGTCATATCGACCCATAAGCCTTCTCAAAACGTTTGGGAAGATCTATGAACGTTTTATATTAGCCCGCCTACGTACTTTTATGAACACTAAAGGACTACCAATCCCCGAACTATTCGGCTTTCGTGCCAAACATTCGTGTACCCATCAAGTGCACCGCATCAGGGAGCACATCCTCACCAAACGACAATGCGGCTGCAGCACCGGAGCACTTTTCCTCGACGTGGCGAAGGCGTTCGATAAAATCTGGCACAACGAGCTTATATATAAGCTGTATAAGTACGGAGTGCCCTATCGTCTCGTTTGCATAATACGAGACTTCCTTAGTAATCGAACGTTCCGCTACCGCGTCGAGGGAGTGTGCTCTCAAGCACACCCTGTTCGAGCCGGGATGCCTCAAGCGTCGGTACTAGGCCCAGTCTCTTTACCCTCTACACCAATGATATACTGCGCGTACGCAGTGTAGACTTAGTTCTATTTGCCGATGACACCTGCATATTCACGTCAGGCCTTCAGTCTGACGCTATATGTCGACGCCTTCAGATCGCAGCCAACATTATCGGTGCATGGATCTGGAAATGGAGGATCGAAATAAATCCAGCAAAAAGCGCCGCCCTTTTCATTTCGCTATATAAGGAAGCTCACCTTCCACGTCTCCCATCCATTAAATTCATGGACAGCCCAATTCCTTGAAGGGAAGAGAATGTAAAATACCTAGGTTTCATCCTTGACCGTAAACTTAACTTCGCCGCTCACGTTACCCGGGTCAGAAACCGGGTGACATTCGTACTAGGCTGCCTATTCCCATTAATCGATATAAAGAGCAAAATGTCCATCCGGAACAAGGTGACACTCTAAAAGGCTGTAGTACGTCCCGTTATCACGTTTGCTAGTCCGGTATTCGCACGCATAGCCCCGAAACAGATACACCGACTTCAGGTGATCCAAAACAAATTCTTGCGCAGGGCCACCGGGTCACCGTGGTTCGTGCGCAACGTCGAGTTACACGTGGACTTAGAGCTGCCTACCATAGCCATCACCTGAATCTGGCGTCGCGTCGTTATTTTGATTCCGCCGCCAGTCACCCCAATCCGTTAGTCGTAGGTGCCGCCACCTACAAACCCATGGGCTCGGTAGGTTCCGCCGCGACTATAGCCGACCTAGGCACGTACTCGACTATCGAGACGATGCAATAACCTCGCACAGGCTAGGACAAAACAACTTCGCTCTACACTAAGTGAACTTATATCGATCAGATTAGTTGTTTACTAAAAAGGGTGATATAAGGAGTACATATAACCGACGAGCATGTATTCGTAGATGTATGAATGTAGAAGAAGCTAGAGAGTTGTGCCAGGATCGCGGAAAATGGAAATCCACGATCTCTTAGAACCCCTCCGGATTACAGGCGTGAGCGCATAATTATTTATTAAGAAATACTGAAAAATAAAATAAAAGCAAGAATAACTGGGGTCGATATTAATAAAAGCATTTACTTAATCAATGTAACTAATATATTTTTACTGTTAAATAGTTATTATCACTGTTCGAAAAGCACGAAGAGGTGTCGTATATAACGTAGTGAATTGATCGTTACGTATTGTGAGCCCTGAAGCGATATGCGTAGTCGAATACAGACTGATTTATTGCGTCATACTGCACGTCAGTGGTCGCAGCCATCAATAGCCTAATGCATACCTATGTTCATATTTATACGCAACGGACCGTTATAATCTATAAAAAAAACGCAAAAGGTTGAAAGAGTTATATACTGTTGTGTGAAAATTCATATATTATATATGAATTTTCAAATATGAAACAAATGAAATTATTTCCTACAAATACATTACAAGATTTTGCAGGCGAATTCGTCTTACATAGCATCCCCACGTTTGCGATTTCTAAGGTGCAGTTTGATCGAATAGCTCAAGTTACATAAAACGGAAATCACCCTGTTTATTTTTTTTTATTTAGTCTAAATTAAACTAAATTAGAAAAGTAATCATCGTTTAACAAAAAAAAGTAGCTTGGTTCAGTAGCTCCAACTCTATTACAGAAAGTGCCATTATCAAAACCTGCACATAGAGTACATTACGGCATGCACACACAGCGTTTGCTAAGGATACTGCTGACAGTATTTGCTCAGTTGCTACGTAATTGATAGCTTATAGTTTACGCTAGCAGATGTCACGTTTGACTGAGTTACAGTTAGATGCCCAAATTTACATATCTAATTGATACTAGATGCATAAGATTAATTAGAATAAACATATTAATGTACCTGTCATTAGGTATACTGGTGCATGTATCATCGGAAGACTCTTCTCAAGAGACTCGACGTTGACGTTTTTGGGTTTAACGTGAATATATAGTTTAAAATTCTCTTGTAAAACTATCGTAAAAGTGAGAACAAAACTTGAAATGTATTTAACGTGTAAGTTATATATAGTATAGGTCTTGGCTTCAGTTTTACGGCCGACCGTCTACCTAACGCCAACTCTCCTCGGGAATAATTGGTTGTACTTAAGTCTTGTTTTATCTTGTATTGGGCTTTCAATTGAATCTAAATGCTATGAATAGTAAAGAAAAATATACTACTAAAATGTCAGCCGTACTATTGTAAAATGAAAAGAAATGTAATATTGTCAGATGAGGAAAAACAGAAAGTAGGATGTGATCTCTTGTTATATTTCGTTTCTCAATTCATCGTCCCGATTGATTCTCCGCGCAAGTGTTCGCCGCATCAATCTTAATGGCACGAACAGGCAACGCTTACATGGAAGCTCTTTATTAAATTTTCCGATACAAAGTCGTTTTGTACGAAGCGAGTCGATACCAGATTAATTTTGAGTCATGTCAAAATCTTGCAAGCTATTTATCTCTCCTTAGTTTATAGGTAAGCTATTGATAGTTCGTCTGTTTTTATCGTACAAAGTCGACTATATTCTGAATTTTTGATTAAGTAAATATATCAATAACTTTAAAATAACGTTTTGGCAGATAATATATCATTATTGTCATTAATTCTTGTTAGCCAATTACTCCATCCATACAAAAGCTTTCAAAAATTATGTTTACTCCCACCGACCGAACTAAGGTACTTATGTATATGTCACCGACCGATTGTAAGGGCGATGCGATTGTAATAACTTTATAATCAGGCTAGGCAAATTCTAAACGGTCGGCACATTGTCAGTTTAATGAATTATTAAGAATATGCCTTTTTTTCTAGGCACTTTACAAGAGGCGAGGTAAGGCGGGCGCATATTTATCCACTGGACATAATTGTCTTTATCTACAAATATATAAGTATACAAAAAGATCTTTGAGCGTCTGCTCTGACAATCAGGCGGTGACATATATAACTCACCAAACTTGTCTAGTGAGTATTGTAGGCCGCGGTGTTATATGTACGCATATAATATAATACTAGTAAAAGTGTTTTAAATATATTGTATGTTTTTGAGATATTCAATATAATCTGTCGCTCTTATTCTTTACTTTAGTTTTACTTCTAACATCTTCTAACAACTTCTTCTAACATCGTAATTTTTAATTTATACGCAACTATATAACATTCGCTTGTGTACAATTATTTGACTAAAATGATAAATGTATTTAATATTATAAAATATCTTTCAAATGTCCAGGGGACACCTTAACATGCCGACATGAGCATAAAAATTATTTAAATAATCTTAAATATCTGTGTAAATTAGTTATATTTTAAAGAATCACGTAAAAGGAATCATTTAAAAAGAGTTGAACAAAATGGTGACATTAAACTTTTTTATAGGATAGGAGACAAAAGAGCTGCGGGATTAAGTGATCACCGACGCCCATGAACATTTACTCGTACATCTCATACACCTGAGTGCGTTGCGCCGCCTATATGGTTTAAGATACGACAAAAGAAATTTATGCATTCATCTGTTATTTTATCAGGGCTTAGATTATATTAGATAACTTGTACATCGATAAATCACAAGTGGATCGCCGAGCTAAAACTGACGCAACACTGTTAAATTATAAAAAACAAATTAAGATGAAACCTTACGTAACTCGCCGTTGGCGATTCTAGGGGCTATGTTTATGTTGACGTAAAACGGAATGTGAGGAAATGAGGACTAGGATTCGATTTGACGTAAACATAAATTTGACCCATAATCTTAATAAGATCAGATGAGGTCTGTTTTTTCAAGTGAAGGATTGCAATTCAATAGTCGGTTAGGTGTCATACACAAACGATGCTATATCTAGTGTTAAATGTACTAAGCGTTGATGGAGACAGCAACTACAACAGCTTTTTAAGAAATGGGCTAATTTAATTACCTCAAAGAATGGTGGCGTGCAGCAGATGTGCTTATAATTCTAAGTTTCGATTGATTAGTGAAATGTCACAGACATAATTCTTAAAAAAAATCTCATCCCATCTTTGCTAGGCTTTCGGCTGTGGTAGAGCCCGCAACCACATCATCTGTTGCACGGATGGGTTGTAGGCAAGGCGCCGCAACTCATTTGCTTGTTGCAAATGCCTGAGGGTAGCGGTCACTTAATTCCAGATGACGCGCTTGCTCATTTACCACCTTCGTCCATAAAAAAGGCTGGCACCGCATCTGAACTTTTCTCATAGTTGTGAATGATGCATGCTGAGTCTATAATCCCTGATGTTTTCCGTCTCCTCTCATGCCTCGTTCTACTAGTAAAAAGTTATTACTCCTTATTTATTACTACCCTTTCTCAATAAACCTAAATATTGTGCATGTTTAAATGAGTATGCAGCAAATTTGCTTATATTATGGTTTGAGTGCAATAGATCCTTGTATATTAAGCGTCTACTCCTACTTAGTACATTTTATTAAATTCTCCAGAGCGTGACAGACGCTTTGTAGTGGTAGTGCATCACGACTCTATATTAATTTTGAGTAGCGTATAATTTCAACGAAGTGTTCTCTGTAATAATTCCTTCTTCCCGTTATATTTTTTTATGTATTTCTTGCTTTCCTTTTATATAATAATAATATTAGTATTATTTATTTATCAATGCGTTTATATATTGTATATATTATATGTATTTATTACTTTTGCATATAATTTTATTATGCATTTATTTTATGTAATGTATATATTCATACCCAGCCAGAGGGAGACAATATTTTAACCACCACATAATAATAATAACATCCTAGGACATATTCACACACGGCCATCTGATCCCAAACTAAGCAGAGCTTGTGCTATGGATAACTGTTGTACTACATATACTACTATTCTTTTGTAAATAAATAATTACACCCAGACTTAGGACAAGCAGACACGTCAATATATATTATATATTTCCGTATATTTCTTCTTAGCTACATGGACGTAGATCTTATTTTTGACATTCAATTTATTGCAGCAAAGGGAAATACCCATCGTACATACGTACTATGTGCACTAGTTAGAAAAAAATACCTGCATCTTACGAACATGTGAACATTTTCGAACGTGGCCCACTTAATCCCGCTCATGGATCAAGCAAGCGTTGCTGTTCTGGCGGACGAACGAAGCTGTATGCTTAATGATTTGTATCGCTGCCAAAGTAATAAGTGGTCGACTGTAGAGACTGATTGCAATCAAAAACGCCAAAAGTATTAGTCAAAGCCAAACGCCAAAGTATTATTATAAGTATTACGTTGTACTATTACTCATCTATTTATTAGCTTTAAGAAGTCCATTGTCGCATCACAGAAACCTCAAAGGGTAGTATATAATCACTATCTACATACATAACTGAAGCATATTATGAGATACATATGTCTGAAACAAAGCGAACATACAAAAACAAGCAATATGGGTATAGGAATGGAATAATTTCCTTTTCCTGATGCTATTTCACATAAAATTATTTTAGAAAATCTTTACGAGTAATAAAATAAAATGTCATTATGTTTCAAAAGCTATAATATTTTTAAAATCAAGTGACTTACTTCTTTCAAATAAAATGTCTTGCAAATTACTTTTTGAACAGGCGAGTTAGATGACTGGATCTCTGTATTCCGTAACTTAATTTGCTCCAAGCCTTTTATTACTTCGTGTCTCGTTAAATTTCTTAATTTTTTGTTAAAAACAAACTTGAATCAAGCTAATTAACAATTTTTTTATATTTAATAATAAACGACAAAATATAGCATCAGAATATGTTCAAGGACAATATTCATAACAGATTTTTATTATAGAATTAAGTTTTCCAGGATTTCTTTCATAGATGTGCCGTGAAATTATCTTCGTCATCGTTTTAGCTAATATTTGTCCACTTCTGAAGTTAGGCTTCCCCCACAGTCCCCCACCCTTGTCCAGTGGACTCCCTCAACTTTGACCAGACCATAGTTCCACCTTGAGGGAGTCCATCTACTCTGCGTCGCCGTCGTGGCTGTCCCTCTAGGACCTTTCGGTCACATCGGCCATTCGTTCTGCGAGCAACGTGTCCGGCCCATTGTCACTTAAGGTTAATTCTTCGGGCAATGTCGATTACCTTGGTAATACTGCGTATCACATTATTACTGATGCGACTCCGAAGATAGCGTCAGTCAAATATCTTAGGATATCTATTTATTAATTCATTTCTTATCTGTCTTGGAAAAAAATTCTAAGAAGATAAACAATAATAATAATTCAAATATGTTTATTTGCATAAAAACGATATTACAAGTTTTTACAAATATAACACTGATCAACATGTTTCGCCATATTGTCAATGGCATGCAAAAAAAATTATCAAATATAGCCTGAGAGCGCTATATACATTTCTAGTAATTAATTCATTCGTCGCATTCGTGTAGATTTATTTTAAGCATTCTTGTATTTATTAGTTATCATTTATTAGGTATCTTGTAATAAATTTGAATACACAGCTTACATACTGCAGACAGCTTTTAGTAAGTACTACTACTACTAGTAGTTACTCAGTCTAGGGGCGTCTTTCAGTATTCATTATCTACTATTGTCACAATAGTTTTGCAGTTCATGACAACGCATGAAAATGTACGTAAGCTCGTTTCACAACCAAAGTTAGATTTCTATATCATCATAAAGTATTACGATTTATTATGTAGTATATTTAACAAAAGTAAGATATGCATTTGTAATATACGAACTCAAATACCGGCAACAATGTACAAATGTGAAGATTGATTTTTGTTTGCTTTTTGCACTTTAACGCCATTACGACTCGACAATACAATCAAAATAAAATTTTGCACAAACCTTTTATTTCAAAATCTCCGGGGGTAAAAAAATATAGGTACCTTTATTTGCAACTTAGAAAATAAGAAAGGAATACGTGCGAAGTGGCGGGTAATTCCTAGTAGGTACACTTATAATCGTTTTAACTATTATAATAAAATGTAGAAATATTTAGCTGTTTTATAAAGAAAGTCGGTCATGAACAGCATAATTCAAAGTGTACTTATCACTACCGCCTCCGTCACGCGTAATGAAGACAAATTGAAGTTACTTACCTAGGTCAGCGAGATTGAGAAGAACGATTCCGTCGTTAAGCCTCGATTATTCATAATTTTCTACACAATTTAAAGCTGTGTCCTAAATTTACAAATAATATTAATTCTTGAAAAAGCCTACATTGTATTTGGTTCATGGTATTTATTGATATCCTTACTGATTTACGGTAGAATCAACTTTAATGGATAAACTTTTTAAGATACATAATAATGATAAAAGTATTAACTATCTATATTTATGTATGTATAATATGTACTTATTCTTTTATTACATACCTATAGATTATAGAATGATCCTACTATAATACAATGCGAAAGTTTTTAAGTACGGATGTGTGGATGTATGGATGTTTGTTATTCGTTCACGCAAAAACTACTGTATGGATGTCAATGAAACTTTAAAATATTAAAGCTTATACATCATAATAACATATAGGCATTACATTTATAAATATATTGTGTGAATTGACCAAAATGTAACGATGAAAGTCAAATAAGGAGGAAAAATATCGCCATATAAGAGCTATTCGGGTGTGAGCTGCAAAAAACTGTAGAATTACACATATATATATAATATATATAACAAATACGATATGTAACTTATTTTAATAAGTTTCATATCGTGTTTGTTGAAAAATATGCTTAAAGTTTCATTTTTCATTCATATTCAATATGTATCCTTAATTTGCCTATTATTGTGACTAAAACAAAAAAAACATGTATAAGATTTTCAAACTCCTAAATAATTTGCGAGACTTCCTTTACGTTAAAACAATGAAGAGAAAATAATGGCGAAATATCTGAGATAACACATTTTATAGCGTTTTGGTATCTTTACGTATTCTTAACAATCCTAAAAGTATAATCAATAATGTAAACATGCACCTTAAAATTGTTTAACCGCAGAGTAAAATAAGCGCCATCTTGTGGTTCGTTTTTTGAGTTTTGTAGTAGTTAGGGGTCTTGCCGCAAGGTGTCACTTAATATAGTAGCCTTTGTGGCTTCAAACAGTTTGAAATTATTTCGCTAGATGGCGCTTGCCTGGTGAAAATTAAATTTAGCATTATAAGAACAATATCTAATAATCTTAAAAATAAATTCGTTGCATACATTTTAGTGAGGATATTTTTTTAAATATATAATTATTATATTGAGATAATAAAATTTTATATTATGATTTATTAATGTCTTATTTGATTATAAATGATTTACTTAAGGATATTTATATTTTTAAATATTTGAAATGTCAAAAGATATCTGCTTGATCTAATAATTTCCTGCAGATATTACCGGAACATTGCGGAAGAGAATTTATGCGTGACACAGGAGCGAACTCCTATGTAGAAATGATTCTTTGACCTAAATTTCTGATATACTCGTACTTTTACCATTATATCCAAACCGGTTAGATTACAATACATAAGCATCGGTTCAAAAACTATAACATTTGAGAAAATCCACTTGCAAATAGTGATTGTCACCTTTGTCTGCCACAGTAGAGAGATAACTTAAGAGTATTTTATATATTGTTTTAAAAGAATGATGTTACGTGAGTGTGTGAGTAACATGAGAATGTATGTTTAACAATGCTTCTTATTGGTATACTAAAAATAAAAACTTGTCTATTATTATAGAGTAGTTATTACTTGTAATAAGCCTCAAAAGTCATCAGAGAGTTCACACCATGTTTACGTTCAACTTGCTAAAATCTAATCTTAGGCGGGTCAAAAAAACTCTGATCCGGAACTGCGGAGCGAAGAGGTTCGTGGAAATTTTCGTAGCAATTCTTGAGTAAAACTTCTGCTTAACAATGGAGGTCTTGCCTGATGATGATACCGTTGAAGGTACAGTGTAATAGCTGAATATGACCCATTTTTACTAAAGTGGTACAACGGAAACTAATACTACATATTAGGTACGTGGGTAGTAGACCTACGACCTGCGGCGTAAAAAGCAAGTATCTTATAAACCACGCCAACCGGCCCGTCAAATATATTCGTTTCGTAAATTATCCATTTGTTTTAATGATCATACATCCATCTCAACATTCGCTTTTTGTCGCACTTACTCGATCGATATATCGATTAGGTTTATTGATAATACGTATCCTCACTAATGTACCCAAATTGTATTTGACCTTTACTTGTTACGCCAAGTTATTATACATGAAATCAAGTTACAAAACGAGTTATTTTCCTTATTTTGTACCTGTAAAGAGACAAATGCGTGCGGCGAGCAACTGCTGGTCTGTATAGATAAATAAAATTGAATTTAAAATTAAAATTAATAGTGTCTGTATATGTAATATCAAAATAAAATTTCCATACTCAATACACATGATATACGGTACTTATAATATACAATTTTGCATTTTTTTTGTTTGTCTGCCTGTCTGTTTGTCCGTCCAATTATTCAAAGTAATCTAACTAGTAATTAAAAGAAAACAAAAAACTCGATGCGCAAATAAGAATTTTATTTTGATAGTATGATTGTTTTGTTTGTAGGCACAGACTAGGAGTAGATATAACAAACATTGTTTATTTTCAAGCAAAGAGTAATTACGAAGACAATTTGAGTTCGCTAAGCCCCGTGTACGCCGCAGCAGTTATTCCGTGAACTATTCGTTGAACATTTTGCATGCAATTTGTAGACTAGGATCATGACGACGGAATAAAGCCTTTTGAGTTTTATGTCATCACAGCTTTGACTTAATGCTGCGAATATATTTTTAGCGATGAAAGGTTAAAAGAAGAATAATCGCTTTATAAAATACTAGTCAAACACCCCGGCATCGCCCGAGCAGCACTGATTCTCAGCGTCTAGACCAGTCTCTGAAGAATTCTGGAGATTTCCTGAAAATTTCAGTCCAGCTGCTTCGGAGTCTGTAGTGACATATATCGCCTTTTATAAATCATCTCTCGTTCTGCAATAATCATAAAACAATGACGTTATAAGATATGTAAGAATATCGATTCTGCATATTGAATGAGTGTACAAAAACGTACTACACTATTTAAGAGACTGGGTAAGTTTTTAATACCCAGCTACTTCTCGGTAAGGTTAACGTTCATCTGATTCTTCGAACGAAAGTGTATTAACAAATAATCTTCACTATCGTATGTAAGGATTTTTTCTAAAAAAAGACAAGATAAGAATACAAAAATTACAGCTTTCTCCGCCTCTTTCGTCACACATATATTCTCTTGAGTCATTCTCTGGTTTTGCCATAGGCTACCGTACAAAGCAATGTCGTATTTATTTTATTCGTTCTTAGCGATTTTTAGCGGCTCAGAAATTTGGCATTTAAATTCCTGTCATATCGAAACAATAAAATATCACCGCTCTTATACTAAATATTACTGGATCCACCGTTATAGACCACAGAGTAAGTTTAACGTAGCCGCACTGGTATTAAGCAATTACATGCAAACTTGCGAAAACTTTAAAGGAAAACAGAAAACGCCAAACAATGTTTTACCTCCTCGTATTTGCAATTCAACGAGTTTGAAATTACTTGGCGACGTTATCATTTCTGATGGCTATACATTCCTATAAATTTAGTACAGAAACGTTCAATATTTGAATTTCGAAAAGAAAAATAAGTGTTTGTTACTTGATATTGCTTATAAAAGGTTTAAGCGACATTAAGTTTAACCAATCCTTGTAGAATCTTTTATGCCTAATTATCTCAGTGCATGTTGAAGGCTGCAGTTTCTACTCGAACTCACATTTGCGGCTTGACCGTGGGCGCAAGGCGTTGTTCCTTCTTACCTATCACTAGGCCGTAGATATTACTACCTCCTACCTATATTATTTTTTACCATTCGCCTATTACCATCTCCTTCCTGTTACCACCTCTTACCAATGTATATAAGTCCTAACCTATTTTAGAATAGCTGGGAAATAATAGAACATAATAATTAAAAAGTTCTATTATTTATTACTAGTAGGGAAACTATTAGGACGGTTTTAAGTTACGTAGTTTACGTAAACATAGATTAATTATTTAGGTAATACCAAATGCTTTGCAACCCATTTGAATGTGTTAATTTTTTTTAGTTTATGCGGCACTAGTGCTTTTACTTATTAGCACAGTTTAGCCATAGAGCTCCCTTCAAATAGTAAAAATTTTTGTCAAGCATCACATCACAGGTTCGCCCATATTTATTCATCTAACAAGACGGAAAAATTATGTTAATTCAAACAAAATGATTAGTAAAAATTTATATTATGCTGTAATTGAACAAATGATAATATTTACCTAAATAATCATTAAAGGTATTGAAATAAATTGTACGTAAGAATGTAGACACAAATATAAAGGAGCGTCGTCTAATAGATTCAAACTGAAATAGAAAACAGAGAGTCCTTGGAGAAACAACGGCAGGGGTCTAATGGCTGCGTCCCGGCGGGCGGCGGCAAACGGAATCAAACTCGAGGCAATTCACGAGGCCAGCGGCGGCAGCATGAGCAGGAATCTATGTGCGCTGTGTATTAACGACCTCCCTTTGCTGCACACTGCTGTAATCAAGATACTACGTTTATCACAGTTACAGATGCGTAATGAACAGATGAGGAGATTACACAAATAAAAATCTTAGCCAATTATTTCGAAGAAGAAACGCAGAATATAATTATTTTCTGTAAGGTCGTGGTGTTTCCCCAGTCAAGCCGGCCTGTTCGTGTAACAGATGATGTTGCTGCAGGCCCTACCACTACACTATTTTACAATATGATGTTCATATTGTTATAAAGCTGGGTGTTGTACTAACTTCTGGTTGATTTTAAATAGATCGATTTTCATGTTAGTAATAAAAGAATAGGGTAGGTATGTTATTTTTGGACTATTGAGCTTTAAGTAGTAAAATTTAATGCGAACATATTAATTGCTGTTGCAAAATATTGGTCACATAAATATATGTCGATATCAATTTTTTAGTGAGAGCAGACAAGGGCACTCGAATAATTTATAAAACTTTTTTTTTTTGAAAACAAACAATTTGTGAGGACAGAAAACGAGTGCAAAAATTTAGATATGTCGATGTTGACATACAATAAACTAGAAAAAAATATATTTTGAAAGCTGCTTTATGTCCGATCATGTGATCGTGGCATTTAGAATTGCTACAAAAATGCGAATAATATTAGAATATGCTCACCATATGCCCCGAGTTTACTTTGGAGTCGTTCAATTATGCAAAGCCACCATTCGTTACCAGATTTTGGGTAATGCAGAGAGTTTCGTGGCGATTTTATGCTAATCAGCTTAGTGCCCGTTATTTATTATGCTACATGCTTACAAATACTCCACGCTATAATGTGCCGCTTCACTGATAACGTTATTTCACGCAATTAATTGCAGAACTCACTGCCGTTATGATTTAAAGCGGAATTAATTCCACTGAAGTGTTTTCGTTTAACGGTAATTTTGTGTTGGTTCAATGCAAATAGCGATAAACCCTTTATGCGTAACGGCGTTACGTCGCTTCCAGCTGTTTTACTCTTTGTAAAAACATGATACATTTGACCATTAAATTAATCATTTGTTGGTGTGTGAAGGTCGCAAAACACAGTATTAAAAGTGAAATCTTCGTGTGCGCAAGCTATTGATTTGTTTGCGACTGTATAAAACGTAGAGCCAAGATTACTACATAATCGAGCAAGGGTATCAACGATGAAGTCAATGCTGATTGGAAGAGCATGTTTATGGCGGATAGTGGACGGACGTTTCCTTAACTCCGTGCACTAACTGTCATAATTTCTCCGTCAAAATTCTGATTGGCCAGGCCACCATCTCAAACGTTTAGAATGCGAAACATTTTTTTGCTATTTTATTTTTTATTATTAACCCATTTAATTACATTAACATTGAGAATGACTTGTTATTATGTGCATATCTTAACATTAATATAATAATAATAATAAAGTGTAATTTGTAACATAAATATAGGCGCTCACGCCATGGGTAACGGAACCCAGAAAAGTAGGCAGAGATTACGGACTTCAATTAAGCGCGATTCTGGATTCTTCTTCACACCTCCCTCGCTTCTTCTACATCCATCAACCCATGCATGCTTGGTCGTCAGTTAAGGATAGTCCTTATATCGCGTTTCTTTCGTATGTCGCTAATCTAATCGATGTAGAATGTTCTGGGATGTCCTCAAGCAACACTACCACTCACTTTTGATTACTTCTGATAGATTGATTGATTAAACGGACAATTTAACAATTAAACTGCTAGCAGGTAACATTATATAAAATACTGGCAGGTAGACAAGGTGGTGGCTTTATTAATAACCTGTATTTAAATAAAGAATAGTTTTGACAGTTGACATAAAATTATTTTTTAACAATGGAATGTAATGGTGTAATGTAATGGTGGCAATAAGACCATTGCAATCAACAACTGTGAATTTTAAACTTATATAAGACTATAGTGCGTAATTTTTAGAATTTTAACTCGAAACGTGGACTGAAATTTGATTGGTTTCATAATCTGGATACGAACTTGTACCATTCGTAGTAAGCGCTAGTTAAATTCAAGAGTAGTTTACTACGAAAATCGAAATTCAAGAACAATATCCAAGTTAAATTTTCAACCTTATATACGGAGGTATGTAATCACAGGTTATCGCAAATAATCGGCAACACAGAGCTGCGGCCAGTCCGTACGTGACTGGGTCATGTTGGTGAAGGCAAGGGGGAGCATTTGGTGAATCGATATTTTCTATGTTTACAAATACTCCGAGTAGGGTAAGCGTAATTTTATATCGGAAACGTTTTGCTTTGGATTAGTATTACTTTTATTTTGATATTTGTTTTAGCTTTAATTACCATCATCGACCAATGTGATAATCATTTCAACTTGTTTAACGGGAGATCCTTCTCTTCATTTAATCTATAACAAATGCTGAATATAGAATGAAAGGTTAGGGCCTCCTGTTATCCAGGTTGTGATGATGATATAGGTCAATGAAGGCGATGAGTTTACACTGTATGTCTTAGAAGGATAAACTTGAATAACAACCAGTTAAATCATATCTTTGTTTGTACAATGGTCATTGTCTAAGTACAATTACGCGGTATCAGATTTCATTTCCATTACTGACTGACACAGTACGTGCTATGTTTGGCTAATTCCTGTGGTGTGCTCGTATTCCCGTCGAGGTTCCATTACGGTCGAGCTCACGGCACCAGGCGTCGTTGCGACGGTTCGACGCCACAAAAGTGAACAATTTTCTGATATCAATCTGACACGAAATTATTACGTATGATATACCATTTATATTTCCATTTGTCAAGCTTTATATTTGCTGCCACGTATTAATGAAAAAACATACTTTGGTAGTCGTTAAATTTACGCTATTTTCGTAGGATCGATTCGATATTTGATTTAATAATTGTATTAAACTCTGTGAAAAGAATAATAGATCGTATACATTTTTAAAGCATTAAGGTGGTTAAGCTTCAATATTTCACCAATACGAACTTTTAGCTTTCAAAAAGGAGAAGGTTATCAATTCAACTGTATTTTTTTATGTATGTTAATTCATAACTCCGCTCCTGGTGAACCGATTTTGATAATACTTTTTTTCTAGTGCTTTCCGATTGGTCCCTTTTTTTAGTCAAGGTCCGACCGGTAGTTTTTGAGTTATTCTTAATAATGCTTAATATGAAAAAGTTAAAATTTAATTTCTTGGCTTACGTAGGCTACTATAGGACTTACATTAAAATAACGTATGAAATAATTGTACCTCTTTAAATAAGCTAAATAAAAGGCCGCGATGACATATATCTATCTTCTATGGTTGTCTCACAATAACCACTTTAATTAAAATGCATAAAATAAACATTAATTAAAACGCATACGCAATTTACTACGCTATTATTAGCGTTCGGTATGAATCCACTTAAATGTGTTAATAATTAAGAGAATTTAACGTAGATTATAATCGCTCTGTAAACTATATTATTCTGATCAATAGTTTAGAAGATATCAAAAGTTTCAACTACAAAGTAAGTAAAAACTACGCGCAAGTGATTTCAAAAGCCGCGTAGTAGACGGCCGGGCTTAGCGGTGTGTTTATTACTATGTACTTTGGTTGATTATCTTTCTTTGATTGAAAGTTGGTAGTTATCATGTACTCCCATATAAATTTGATCAAGATCTAAGCAGTTGTTCTTAGTAAAGCTTATTAAATTGACTTTACACTGACGGTGTTCAGAACTTTTTTAATGTAAGCCCGCATTTTCGAAATCCTGTTTTTGCGTTCTTTACTAGTCTGTTTTGAAATGGCCCTGGAAGTAGATATCCTAATTTTAGATAGGCGTTTCGTCCTGTCTTCGTTTGTCTAATTGAAACGACGCTATCTCATATGAGCAGCATGTTTACTAGGTCAACCCATATCCTGTCAAATAAAATATATTTAAAAAACAAACTTTAGATTCACTAAAAATGAAGAAATAAACAAAAGTTTATTTATGTCTTAAACCATAATTAATAGGTATTATACAAAACCCAATGGCGAAGACTGTAGAGCTCGGGACCCATCAGCACTGGTTCAATAAATAAAATGGTACATCGAAATAAACATTATATTTTAAATTAAAATTCTATGAAAAATGCACAACTAAACTTTTTAAACTTGTTTCAGATGTCAAGTGGAACGTCAAAGTCTCAAGGTAGGTACGTACAGATATTGTGAACTGTCTAATAAGTGGTATTATCAGGATGGTCCAATACAATACGTCGCCGGTCTATAATTACGCTGTAAGCGTTTAGCATTATTAATTCAGCGAGCCGGTGTTTCTGCACCTAGCAATGGCAGACAGTAATGACACCCTCACTGAATATAGATGTAATTTAGTTATTTTTGTTCGGCACTGGACTCTAATGTAAGTGTTTGATTTACGCCGATTAAATTTTATTTACGGTATTAATTTGTGTATAACATTTTTGTGATATTTGATTAATTTATAATGTAACTCATATTTTTACATTTTCTATATTTATTTTAAACTATGTCTCTTAGTAGCAAATTCAATAATATAATTTTTTCCTATCAGTTGTATTGTTAACAGTGTAACATGTCTTCCATAAATTGTCGAGTGGATAAAGTTATTTTCCTGATTGGCCAGACTTGGTCCCTCGAGGCTACCGCTTTCTTATGTCGATCGCTGCGACGTCCAAAGTTTCATATTTCGATTTCGCGTTTCTCCTTTTCTTTCAAAAATTCTTCGTTAGACGTTCACTGCCTTGGGGCACATTCATGGCTACGGGTAAACAGTGTTACGTGAAATTTCAATGGTTGGAAACGTTTTATTTTTAAATGTAACATAATTTACGGTTTATGGCGCAGTTAAGTATGATTTATTAGAATCTCATTCTTTACACATTAATTCTCGCTTTAATGTATATTCGAATTTCGTTTATAAAAAAATCACATTTTGTTTATTCTTCGCAATTTTAACTGCGGTGTCAAGCTTTTATTTATAGTCGTGGTTCTGAGTTTGGTAAGGACATTTTGTTAGGTATGCGTAATTACCATAACATCAGCTTTTGCTTTACAGAGTGGAACAGACTTAGCAACCTTTTCCTCTTTCCGCACCTGTTTTTGACCACAAATTTGACTGCTACTAATATTCAGTAAAGAAACTTAATAAAAAAAATACATTTTACCCTTGTTACTTCTCTTCTAAGAGATTATAAGATATAAATAATATTAAGATACTAGCAATCCGATATATAAATAGCCAAATATAAAAATAGCCTAGGTTGCATGGTGGTAGAGCTTTGTATTGGTGAAACAATTTTTTGAATTTCAAGGTGTTTTTAAGTTTACCGGAAGAAACGCAGAAATAAAGTATTAGTGAGCACTATTATATAAAATCGGATAAGCACTTTGTGTAACAGAAAATTATCCACTCAAGTATTCAACATGTAGACGTCTCAAGACCTTTAAACGACATTCGAAATTCTCTTTAATTACAGAGAATATTATAACGCACCAATACTAATTTTCTATCACTTGCTCCCGAAGGCCTTTGTAATCGTCTCGGTTATTAAGGTTCAAAGGAAAGCGAGCGCTCAGACCTTCGCTCGAAACTGTACGTGCGAATCAATGGCGTGGAAAAGTCTTTATCGATTTTAAACTACCCTCATGTTGCAGTTTGTTAAACCCATATTGTTATTGGCTGTAAGAGAATGTTTTATTTTGTTTGACATACGAAGTGGAGACTTCAATTGGTGAATAAAATATAGATTTAGAACTTAGGAGTTAGATAATTTGTATTTAGTATTATAACCACCTCTTTATAGAAATATTATTTTTGTTTCTTCGTAACGTACCCTTCAACAGACTTACAAGTAAAATTTAATGTTTCATAGAAAAGAAAGGAATTGTCTTTTTGCATATGTGTAACTTCTACGTACTTCTGCTTACTATATACACGCGTCAAATTTCGGTTTCGATTTTTGAGAAAGACCACTCGACTTTTCTACTGTAAAACTAGAGAAAAACGATGTAGATGCTATTTTTGAGATCAAGCAATATAGAATTAAAAAAAGGGTTATGGAGTGACCCATTCGCATTCGATAGAATCGAATGGGATAGATAAGTAGTACAAAATAAATCTTAACTTCATTTTGACTTCTGTTAAATGAACATATTATATGAACTTGTTTGTTATTGGTTTGCACTAGTAGAAATCGTTTGAAATCTCTAAATAGGACCACTTGTCTCTGATTTAGACTGCTCTTTTAAATAATCGACTCTCAGGTCTCCCTTCAGCGACACACATAAATTGTTATTTACACATATTAAATTAATTATGAAATTTGCTACCAAAACTGATAAAATAAGGACAACCATTTAAAATAATACAAATGTGCAAATAATATTTCCTATCTTGTAGATTTTAATTCATAAAATTTTAATATCGAAAATTGCTTTCGAAATTCGAGAGATAAAATTTTAAACTATTTTAATAACCGTATCGAAAATGAAAATCTGATGAATGACACTAATTACGAACGTCGGACTTCGATTTATAATGTATTTTAAAATATATTTACGCCAGAGGACGTAAGTGAAACAGATTGTTATGATGATTAATGTTTGTTTATGATACAGACATTCGGCACGCTCATACTCGGCGTATTCATTAAATCTTAATATATTAATAAAAATCACGAGCCTTTTGTTCGTACAAGCTGCTAATCCTTGAAACAGCACAAGACAGTACAATAAAATTTTTAAAAGTAAATTGGTGCTTGAAACATAATATAGTTCTGGACACATTATTTTCCTATTTACTTAAAATTCTCCGTTTCTTAAATCCTAATACTTACAAACTTTGCAATATTTATGATGAAAACAACACCCTTTAGCAACACGCGTCGGCAACACGCGTGAGCAACATGGTTATTTGAATTTGGAACAGTTTCGACTAACTTTTTGAATTTTGTTGTAAGATACAAGGGTTTAATTATGTTTATAATTTTGTCGCGGGAAGGCATTTGAGTTTTCCTATAGATCTTCGATTTCCTGAGTTGACTGCTTTGAGTTTTAACTTCTGTTGGCAGTCCTTATGACTGCCTGCAGAAGTTAAAACTCTTTCCTTATTTATTATTCATTTGACAATTAGTCATTACCTCGGATCACAGTTCAGATGTTAACAATTAATACAGATATTGGTTTTTCTTTGTAAAACAGTTTTATGAACGTGTTGTCATCAAAATCTATTAGAAGGTTAATCGAAACGTCGCAACAGAATTAATATTTAATTACACCCTCCGACTGACGTGATTGCATTTCCTGCAACTGACTTCAAAGTTTATTATTTCACCAATTTCAAACGATATTAAATTCTTGCAAGTGAAACTGGGGCGTGCCTTGTTTCGACTATTAAGGTTGCGTACTCTGAATCAAATTTTAGACGCGACATAAGTGGCGAAGACTTGACACAGAAAATTCAATGCAAGAACTTTAATCGATTTACAAAAATATAATTTCATTTCAAAATTATTCGAATTCAAACACTATTCTTGCATATCTATTGATATATAACATAATTATCTATATATTAAATTACGGGCGAGGCCCTAACTGAAAAACAGCCCTTCTTTTTAAGCTAAGCTAAGACAAGCTAAGCTTTCTAAGCTATATGCTGAGTTAGGGACCTATTCGTCGCCGCTACAGCCTCAAAAATATCATGTTTTATTTACCCTATGAAGAATATATATATATATATATATATATATATATATATGTATTTAATGTATTGGAGTGTAGTGGCAACAATAAATTGTTTTCTTTCTTCTCTTGAAGTTCATAATTTGTTGCAACGCATTGCAGTTTTTAGATTAGTATCTCTTTTTCTGCAACAATAATACCTTAAATATTATTCACACACGGCCATTTGATCTCAATCTAAGCAGTGCTTGTACTATGGAAACCAGATAAATGATATACAACATATAACCACTTTTCTTTTGTTCACACACACTTTAATAGATTTATAGTTTACAATTGATATCCCTCAGATAAGAACTGTTGTTACCAAAATTTTCGGGAGGTATAATTAAAGATTTATCTTCGTATTTTTGCTTCATAAAGCTTGCGTGTTTTGTAATGCATAAGCAGTAGGAAATTTAAAATATATTATTTTTATAGAGTAATTCTAATTTAAGCTGTTGAAACTTTATTAAAAGCAAGTGCAAATTTAGTAAGAAACAATAGGAAATAGGAAGCATTTAGCCATTTACACTTTCCCTGCTCCCGGTGCGCTATTATGACCATTAGCAGTTCATTTTCAGATTTAAGTTTCGCCTTTAGAGCCTCTAAAGGCAATTAAAGGAAAGAGGATTAAAGTGAGAACAACAATTTAGTTGATTGTAGTAAAGATAATTGCTGAATTGCGACTCTATTGAAGCCTGTACAAATGTTATAGTTTTCTGTTGAGTCGTCTGCAGTATTTAACTCGATTGTCAAGCTAAGAAGTATCAACGTTTTATTTTCTTGTTATTTCCTAAGCTTTTCTAATTGAATTACAATAAAGACAAGACTTGTTCTTGCAAGACTTTGTATAGTTTTCAAAAATATAATTGTGCTATTTATGACGTCTCAAAACAATTATAGAATGACTAGTGACCCGCCCCGGCTTCACCACTAATTATGTTGATCCGATCGCTACCAAACAGGAATGTGCCAATGTGAACAATCCCATGTTACTTCTAGTACATCCAAGAATATGTGTACAAAGTTGTATGATGATCGGTTGAGTAGTTTTCGCGTGAAATCGTAACAAACAAACTTACATTCACATTTATAATATTAGTAGGGATTAGTGTCATGTATTTATAGTACGAACGAGTTGAAAGACGAAACATCATCGATGTTATCATGATACATAAACAAGACTTTATGCGTTAAGTTTTTCAATGACAAACTTTTTAACGGTGGTAGAGCCCACAACAAAAACATCTCTTGCACAAATGGACCGGCTCGACAGGTGCAATACCACGACCTCACAGAAGTCATGCTTTAAGTAACAGTATTCTGAGTTTGTACCGATGAGTAAAGTGCCGGAGACCTAATACGAGTAGAATCTGATCTGTATTCCTTCTTACTTACTTTACTACTGCTTTGTTTTTTTCTTTCTTTCTTTTAGTGTAATATAGTTTTAAGTAATTTAATTTTAATTTAGAAAATATGAACGCTGTTAAAACAAATAATTTTAACCATAATTGTTCTCAGTGAGACAACCATTAGGAAACATTAGAACTTATTATTATAATTTACGTACCCCTATCTATATTTTTTTATCTTTTGTTTCTGTATGTGTCCTTAAATAAATAAGTAATAAATAAATAGATAATCCTCTGCCCATCGATTCAAATAAGGAATGGTAGGAAAGAGGAAGAGAATTGAACAGGGGAGGTATAAATAGGAAAAGGAAAATATTAATACTTTTTCCGCTCCTGCGAAGGCACACATTAAAGGTAGGCAACGCATCTGTAACTCATTAGCTAATTTCAGATGCCTATGGGTATAGACCACTTCAATGACAGATTGTGAACTTCGTTAGTTTATAATTTCACTAGTGATATTATAAACTGGCGGCTAATTGTCACTTGAACGAATCATTGACAATTTGATCTGTCATTTCTCCACTGTTTATAAGCTTGCATCATAACGTTTAATTTTAAGCTAGAATTGACGATTATTACGGGTTAGATTTGTTCGGTGGTTCATGGTAGTAATGCATAAAAATAATACTTTAAAAAGATTTTTATCAGATAAAAATTGGTTTGTTACCTTTGACAGGATATTTCAAATGGTAAATGGTTAGTACAGTTCACAATTTGCCGTCAATTAGAGTACTAATATGGCTAGAGAGATTATAAGCTAACGATGTATACAATCTCACGGTAACATAAGCCGCAGTATATATACATGTTTATCAAATGAATTAACATGTACCTAAGAAGTAACACATTATAGTAATGATGGATAAGGCTTTTTAATATACCGCAAACGAACTAAAGTAGTTATTTATCAACTGCCGACTCGTAAACTTATCGATTTCTCAAATACAACCTCTTCAATAACTCGTGGATGTAAACTTCGACAGATGTCAGAGTTTGGTAAACTTGCGTGTCCCGACGTCAAGTACACAGCTTCGAAATTATTATGAAATTCGTTGAGGAATTCTTCGCACGACGCGATCTCACGTTCATCGATTGATTCGAGCACTTACATCAATAACTTATTAGTTGATTCAAATATTTTACCTGAGCGGCACACCAACAGCAGTACTTTCCAAAGATTAAATTGTGACGTTCTCTTGTGATTTCTTGTAACTTGATTTGACTGTACTTTCTAAGTTCCTTAAAGTACAATAAAATGCAGTCAACCACCATAAAGGTGACAATAGGAGTAGTTTTATATAACATATGTAAGATGACCATCAGAAATAGTGACGAACACATTTGATGGTAGATAGTATTGAGACGTCACTATTCAAAACTAAATTTAACTAAATACTTCAACGAATATTTTGGAATCCAGAGCTTACATCAAATGATAGGAATATATTATATGAACACGAACGACAGCAAAAAAATCGTATGATTTCACTGTTTTCAAAGTGAAAAATTATTATGCTTCGATTTATTACGATTTATGATAACATACATAAAATTCAAAATTCAATTTATTGTATGATTTACGAAGATGATATCACAGAAGTGGAACTAACTACTGGGAAAGACTCAATAAGGGTAGGACACCAGGACGAATTATTTGTAGTGATGCAGACGCAACAGTCGTACAACAAACGCTATTCTGCTGCAGGCCGAGTGCAATCGCCCACGTAACAACGATTCTACATTGCATCGCTACAAAAGTCGCCTTGGGCGAACGCCCGTAAAGACCTAGACACAAAACTCTAAGATTTAAATCATTTCCACCATCACTCAATATCACACTCTTTCACCTAATAAAATTTAAAAACTAATGTATTACATATGTTTTGTGTGTGTACGCTAAATAGATTACGAAATGCTATGACTTACTATTTTATTATTAAACGAAAAAAACTACACACGACAAAAACATTTGTCACACAGGTAGGTACGGAATAAAATTACTAAATTCGTCGGAAACGTACCTGTAAAAAATTAGAATATCCTCATGTGTGCTGTACGTAATATTAGAATATTAAAATAATTACAGACACGATTGTGGAAGAGATATTAAGGGGTATGGATCCGGGTATTATTCACCAGTGCACGCAGTTTCTATTAAATGTTTCAGACAATTAAACGGACAGTCTCTTACACAAAAATAAATATATAATTAACTCTTCATAAGCGCATTGTCTTCATAAATTCATAAATTTTGAACTCTTTTCACGCTTAATTTGATTACCAAGTGGATCACACCGACATACATAGTCGTTATCAATTATTTTAATCTTCGTGATTGGTCAACTTAGGGTTATTAGCATAAGTTTCAATTGGGTTGTTAAAATAATTACAGAAATATCTCAGCTCCTCACACATCTGTCTATCTACTGGCCCACCAAATACCACAAATTCATTTGTGGTATTTGCGGGTCAAAAATCTAAGGAGTACAAAAATTCCCTATTTCATAATAAATAGATTTGTTATCACGAGAGCCTTTGGAAATGGTTACTTTACGTAGGTTGAGATTTGATGAGAGCCCCGCGTTAATTAATACCGTCCATTAGCATCACTTGCTCCGTCTCAGAGCTCTATCGCTGTAAATGCAATTAGTTTGCGCCGAGACACCGCGCCACACCGCGCCAACCCGCGCAACACCGCCCGCCTTCAACCTAAATATAATTCGCGCCCTAATAAGATTACTTCGCTGAGTGTTCCTATGAAAATAATGCTCTATTCACTCTTGCGACGGCGACATGTTACACGAGAAAATATTGGGAATGTTTATACCATCTTTTACTCAAATATTAATATAAAAACGATTGTCATGTTTTTTTTTTATTAGGGAAGTATAATCCTTATAAAAACTTTAAAAGGTGTTTATTGGCTCTCCCTATAAATATCTCGCCCTCTTATAAAATTATGAACAACTGTGTATCAACTGTATCACTTGAGTCCTGAGGCACTTTTTACTAAGAACTAAAAAATCATTGAAGCGACAGAATCTCTCTAAAAAATGTTAAAACGGTTCGCTAGAACGTAGAGTAAAGTAGAGAAAAAAATGTGCTCACACGCGTAATCTAGAGGGCCAGAGATTACGGATATCCATTTGGCGCGATCTTGGCACACCTCTCCCGCTTCTACATGCATACATCTACGCATACATGTATTCCTGGGTTACGGGTACTCCTCTCATCCAATATAAATTCTCCTTGCTCACCCTTACCAACACTGCCACTCACTTATGTATGCAATATAAATTTGTTTCGTTACTCTCTCTTCATTCATCCTTTCAATATCCCCGAACCGCCGATCTTTATCAATTCAACACATCTACTTTTAAGCACGCTTTCCCTTATAATGCTATTTTTATTCAACGTCACGCCTAGCATACTTCTTAGTTTCGTATCTCTGTGGCATTAATCGTACTAAGATGCTTTTCCTGCCTAATCCAGCTCTCACTTCCATATATTAATGTTTTTAATTTTATTTCCCTCATTCACTAGTCGTTGCAAATATTTTATGTGTCTACCATTTCTACGTGTGGTTAAATTATTTAATGCCAGAAAAACATCGATCTAATGTTTTGTCTACGTTGCTTTACCGTAGACTAACTCTCAGCTAACAATGTAAGTCGACGTTGCATCATGTGATTTCGAGAGTCAAAATAGCATTTGTATTTCAGCCCGCTGTTACCCAACAGCCGACTAGGGCTTGTTTTCGGCTCCGACGCAAATGATTAGAGCGACTCTAACCCTCGTCGGTTCTTTTGCGCCCAACTCCGCTCCGTAAACTCTCAATGGATTCATTAAGACTGTAACGAGATCTTCCACAGAGAATTACGAATGCCTTGTTTCGTTAAATGCGATTTATTTTGTTTAATAAAATATTTCTTGGTAATTTCTCACTAATATCCGCACTAATTGATAACATTAAAACAGGATCGAATAATTGTTCGTTATAGGTCTGAAAGCCACATTGTTGCTTATACTAGCTTAAAGTAACAAAAATAAGTAACCTCTCACGTCGTATGCAGATGTGGTAATAGCTATCGATTTTAAATTGAGCATAGTGTCAGGGATATAGAAGAAGAAAGAGTACGGTTCGTAATGAATATTGTATAAAGCGGGTAGATTATTATTAAATCAGTACTTCACTGTTGTTTGATGCCCCACCTCACGAACATTAAAATAACGTTACACATAGACATTTTATTAGACGTTCAAGTAGAAGTAGGAGTTAAAACGGGACAGCGAGTGAGCCTATAAGGAACTCTTGTAATTGCTCGGAAGCCATATTTTTGTTATTAACTGGTTTTTTTAGTCGGCACCGTGCTTTTCGGTTACAACGATCCATTACATTTTATTTTTAGATTAAAGCGACTTTAGACAATAATCTCTATAACATAGTCGAACTAATAAAATCCGTAAAAAGAGCATTAGTAATCCCTGCTCGAAAATCCGATTTTTTTATTTCTTAGAAGTATATATTATTAAGAAGTAATAATAATCTGAGACACGTTTATATCGCCATTAAATGCCAATCGATTGGAAGTGTCGAGCGAACGGCGTTCAAATCACGGATTCAAGAAAAGGTATTTTTCAAACCTGACTGCAGGCACGCGATAAGGGCGCCGCCGAAAATTCAACCGAATTTCAATCAAATTTATGACTTACAATAATGATTATAGGTGCTTTATCAGTGCGTCTCATAAAATTTGCAATTTCAATGAAAAGGTGCGCTCTACCGTTATTAATTCTTCGACAATCGTACGGCGGCGATAGCGATTGCCAGAATTAATCTGTCGCTAAAAATGTTAATGTATAAAGGGGAACTTCACAAATTTGTGACCAAACGTAGACTACTTCTACTTGTCGCCTGTTTTTGTGAGCTCGTGATATTTCACCGGTCGTGCCGGCACATTCGTGCTACAGATGTTGTTGTTGCGGGCTCTACTACTGTAAATGCATTAATAATATGGATTAGTAGTAGTCATTAGACTTGTGCTTGTTCAAAGTTAAACTTCAGTTCTTTTTCATTGTAACTAAAAGTTTAAATCATAAGAATATCAATTGCTCTAAAACAAGCCATCAAAGACTTTAAAGAAAACCATTTCATAAATAGATTGCCGACGTATACGTTGAAAATATAGAAATCGTTTTCAAATATAATTTCTTATAACACTTTGGTAAAGTCGTCGTCTAAAATCTTTGTTCTAATGCCACCCCCAGCGCGGCTGGACCGCTCGCAGCGATTGAAATTTAAAATATTGTACCCTTTGCCATTATGCGAGCTTATTCACCCTTGAAATATCCCTGGGGGGCATCAGGTACAACGATTGGGGAAATATTTTACACTTGTTACTAAGGATGTCGTTTTAAGGTCTGCTACTAACACGGTTTGCTTCTATCCAACACCCTACCATCTTACGAAGTTATTAGAGCTTAAAATCGATTAACATTTATTGTTATACCTGTGAAATATTTATGAAACGCGCTTAATTAGTGTGTCGAGGATGAAAAATTGTTATTGAAACGCAGTTGATTGAGCTGGCGTGTCGTAACCATGTCATTTTGGACGCGACGCTAATGAAAACCCGATTAATCACCAGGCGAGCTCTCGTCAACGCTTTTAGTGAAATGGTATGCGGTGCTTGATTATGCATAATATTATAACGTGCGCATTATTTTCTTAAATGTTGATCGTTAATGCATATACACATATCGACAGAAGACTAACTCGACGAACATAATTATAGCGAACTAGTTGATTTAATAGACTATAAAAATTTAACAGTTTTCCGGACCAAAAATTAAAGTAAACCACTAAAATGGTTAAACTGATTGTAAGAGACAAGCGGAATTGCTAAGCTTGCATTACAATAGCGGAGCTGTTAGAGTAATGTTTCAGGTCCTGTCTCAATTTCTAGACCTCGAAGATTATGTAGATGTTCCCAGTCTGTTAGATAGTGTCAAAACCATCATTCATTCATGTTATTTAGTACCTGATAAACTTGGTGCTAATTGCGTCAATATTCTACTATGTGTACGGTTAGTTTTAAAAGACATTATAGTTTATTTTCTCGTGTGTTTTCGTTTTAGCCGTCGGTCATCCAATGCTAGGAAGCAGGCCTCTTCCATTCATTCCTGAATCATCCAATGGACAAACGTAACTTTAATCAGATCATCGGTCTATCTCGCTGGACCGATGATCTGATTAAGGATCCTACTCTGCGTCGACCTGTCGCCGCCATTCTATGACCTTTCGGCCCCATCCGTTCTGCGAGCAATTTGTCTGCCATATTGCCACTGAGGTTGCAGATCACATAATTTCTGATCACGCTCAAATACTCCAAGCATTGCCCTTTCCATTGAATCCAACGAAACCGAAGCTGAATGAGAATAATTATAATAAAACGACTAAAATGTACGCCATTTCAGGTTAATTTATTTGTCAAATATTAGCAATTCAGTGCTTAATAATAAATCGGAGGAAATGCAAATCGCTAAAATTTGTTACACAATTCCGTAGTCGGATTCAATTAAATCCACAGACGGCGACCGGTGGCGGCGGCACAATCGAAACTTTGTAAAGCGTAAATTCGTTACAAAAATAATTAAGCAAATAACCTCAGTCATTAGTTCGCGACGAATCCACAACAAGGGCGCACCTAGAGTTCAGACAGCGCACTCCGCGCATTACGGCCTGTTACGTCCGGACCACTGAGCGGAAGGCCGGCGTTTACTTGATAAAATAAATTTGAACAAAACAAACGCATTCGTTGCGGCAATATGAATCCACCTCTCTGAAGTTGTGCCAAGCGGCATGGAAGCGG
The DNA here is from genome assembly GCA_029849275.1 of Papilio elwesi. NCBI lineage: Eukaryota > Metazoa > Arthropoda > Insecta > Lepidoptera > Papilionidae > Papilio > Papilio elwesi. Next base: position 6,378,361 of record CM056700.1, on the reverse strand, counting down.
AAAAACGGTAGGCTGCCACGAACTAATACGTGAATGCTGCGCATATTTGTCGATATGAGCAATTGTCGCTAATACGCATGGCTGATTGTGTTATTCAATTAAAATTAGAGGTTCGGAACTTTTAGCATGAAACCACAATATTTCTAGCTTCGAATGTAGACATTTTGCAACGCTGAAAAGATTTGAAATTAATTTAACTGCGATAGAGCAACGAAACGGAAGCAGCTGTTTCTTGGAGTTGTAAGTATCGCAACCTTAGTCACAGCAGAATGCAAGAAAGTATAAGAAATAGTTAGTACCATTGCGTATCGTCTGATATATGGCTGGTTTGAAGAGCCAATTGCTCATGGGCCTCTCTTCTCCAACTACCCATTTCTCCTTCATACGTACCTGCCAGCCACGACCCACCGTATCTTTTAACATCAAATGAGCCTCATGTATCTCGCCTCTCGTTTAAGCAACTCGAACACCACTAGTTTCATATAGAATGATTTTAAGTTAGTCATTAAATCAACCTGATCTGATACTTTTTTGTTATATATATATATATATATATATATATATATATTTACAAACTTGTAACCATGGAACGATTTAAAGATATATGATAGCACTTCTAGAAGCCTTTGATGGTGTACCGTCCAGCGTACAGTATTACGTAAATCCATTGCACAATCAGAGAATTAAAATTACTAACTAAGTTTAAGCCGAATTGAAGTGTCAAGCGTAACGAGAGACTCGCTCGCTCCGCAATGGGGTGGCCATTCGTTAGTCTAACTCTTTTGGTAAAACGAGCCCGGGATAAGCCGGCTGCAATGTTAACATTCTTTTCAATAATGACACGAGGGGAGATGTGAGTGCCCTACGTCTTGTTTATTGGATTTTTTGTTGCAATCTACATATGAATAGAAACTACAATCTGTCGGACGTTGGGTTGCATCGAGTCGATGTTTGCATCATGGATTGTTTGTGAAACTTTATAATACAATATTTACCTATTTAACAATATATGTTATTGAACAAATTTGATGAACAAGTTCGTAATTTTCTTACATTTTGTTGACACAGATGTGTGGAGCTTATTATATCTCTCGACATCTCACTCTCACACAATCTTACAATCTTACAATCTTAATCTTAATCTTATAGTTCCACGTTTTCTCAAGTTAAACATTTGTACAGTCTAAGTGGTGCCACCCTGACTCCTATTTCTTCCGCCAAGGAGTACAGAAATGCAGACAAATATTTTTACAAATAAACTAATGGTCTAGCGAGACCTAACCATTTTGAATGTCAACGCCGTTTAGAAGCATCTATTGATTCTATTTTTCTACTCTATTCTATATTTGTTCTAGATTTACAACTCTACAAATATATGTATTGGAAGGAGTATTTGTGGGTAGACCGTTCAGGAGATATGTGGAGTCTATCAGATGAAGACGACAAGCTACCAATCTTTATGGCAACCAAATGATAACCCTACCTCCTGAAGTGTCCGACTCTTAGCAGAGGATGACGTTAAAAATACTAAAGACTTAACCATTGTCGACTCTAAAGATTTAAGATTCAAAGAACGACTTCTATATTTTTAGTTCAAAGCAACAACAAGGGTGTTGGTCGCTTTAATAAGTCCCGCACATGATAAATCGGATCAATTGCTCGCGAAGTATAATCATCCCGTTCCGTTATACAAACATTTCCATATCTCTTTCTCTTTCTGCACCAGTTTAGGGTTGTAGGTTTAACATGTTTGTGGGGTACAACACTAAATGAAAATGTTGTTCATGTCGCGGGCATCATTAGCAACGGCTTTTCTGACAGAAAGAAGGACTCTTTATCATTATAAAACGTATGCTGTAGGGTTCAAGGTACCGAAGTGGAAGAGTTTGAGTAACTACGACGTTGAACATAATCCTATTAGAAAACGGACGCTAAGTATGTATTTGTCCTTCCGCAATCTATATTTACCTACACATGTTCATAAGTATAATATGATAGTGACCACAGGTAAGATTACCAGCTCTTACCATATGGTTTTTACATCTACCATGGTTCTCTTACGAGATATGTGTGTGCCCCTGTTATTTTTGCTCGGCTGACATGGTTGCTAGCGTGATGTAAATTTGTCTATAGCCTTCCATAATAATTAAGGTCAAATGCAAAAAACATATTTAAGATCCCATTGGTAGTTCTTAAGATTCGCCCATTCAAACAAACAAACTCTTGAGATTTAGGTTCTACGAAAACGTACAGTAGTACTTTATTTTTGTAATTTGTAGTAATTGTTTGATTGTACAATTTGGGGAGCGTGGACTTTATTTTTACACTTATTAAGATAGACGTTCCTGTCGTGTTGGTGGACCCAATTAATATGGCGCATATGCGCGTAACTAATTTAAAGAATTTAATTATTCTTTGATGGTGGAGTTCGCTTTATTTGTTTAGCCGGGCTTATGGCGGTGAAATGAAAGTCGATCGTAATTTTACTTTAAGTTTTTTTCTATATTAGAGCTTTGACCCGTGGCGGCAGTATTCGTGCAACGAAACGGTGGCAAAAATCAAAAGAGTCTTATGTATATTGTTAGCCTATGAAAAATAAAGCCGGCATTTAAAAGTTTATGTTGTTTATGTTATATTTCATACTAGCTGTTGCCCGCGACTTCGTCCGCGTAGAATCAAATAAAATATATTAATCACTTCGCAGAATAAAACTTTATAATCATACTTTTTACATAAGTTGTTTTTACCGTAGAAAATTAAACATAAAACATCTATATCAAAATTGTTTATCTGTATAAAGCTACATTTCACCCGGCGTTGTTGCTATTCAATTTTAAAGTAAAAAAATTAGTTAAGTAATAACGCACGTGTTCAAGGCAATTAACAATAACAAAAAATACGACTGATTACGACCTCGTAAGCTGCGGCACCGAAAAAATGAGTATTAAGAATTTCCAACTATACTGACGATTTCACTTCGATTCCAACGATATTTATACAGTTATTATATTTATTATAGCTGTGCCCCACCTTTTCACCCGCCCTGAAATTTTACTTGAATGAAATAAATATACTTATTACATACTTAAATACCACCCTAACCTCATCATCGACGTGACCGCAACAAAGCCTAACAATCACATATGATTGTTTAAACTGTGACCATAATCCGTACTATATAGGTTCCGGCTACAGTTTTTACGGCCGGCCGCCTACCTAACGCCAATCTTCCAACATACATGTAAATACTATGATTACCAGGGAGCGTCGTGCGTCTCCGAAAGAAGTGTGTGTGCTATGAATACCTCAAATGCACTGTGTGTCTAGCTGAAGCTTGCAAGATCTCCGACACTTTCCTGTTTTGAACATTATGTAAACTTTCAATCATCATCATTTTAAAGATAATACTATATAGTTATACAGTATTTTAAAGACCATAATATACAATAAAAAAATAATTGTTTTGAGTTTTATTGCATTTATAAAGGCCCCCAATAATAGTTATTCTCGAATATCTTCCATGTACAGACAGCGATTACATTTTTATTACATGTATAGATTTTCTTTCAAAACTTTATGTACAAAAATGATAAAATATTTATAAAAGTCTACACTTTTTATTAAGCCAATAGTATTGGAAAAAATGTTATTGATTTATAAGCGCCCTCTAATTTCCAACGTTTGACCATGTCAAAGTAACGGAGAATGGACTATCGTACTAATTCGCATTTTTTCCGCTAAAAATATCAAAATTTGATTTTAATGTGTTGTTATGTGTTATTTAATATTTAAAGTAATACTAAATTTAGTTACTTTTATTATATTTTGGATTTTTAATTGTATATTGCCGCATTTCGTTTCTTAATTGTACACAGCTACCGTAACGCCATCTAGTTTTGACCAATAAACTAATACATTGAATAAACTAATTTTCTTTACTATGGGATAGGACCCCGTGATAAACTTTCAATCATCATTATTTAAAAGATCGTAATATAATAACATATGTAACTAAATGTTCAACTTATTCAACTGAACTGCTATTTTATATTTTGTCTAATTTGCTAATTGACTAAGCCGTTTCTGAGATTAGCGGTAACAAACGCATAGACAAACAAACAAAAAATCTAATAATCTTTTGTTAAGTTGAGTTGAGTTGAGTTTTCTCAAATATCTTCCATGTACAGACAGCGACCAATTACATTTTTATTATATGTATGTATAGATATAGATAATAACAGAATTAGAAGGAATGAAACTTAAAAACTTCCTCTAATGCTGTTGGTCTTAAACGTATGAGTTTCGTATTAAAAATACCTAAGTTCAACACACATCTACGGTAGTAAAAGGGCAGACTAATCCAATTTATTTACACAACACAAAACTACAATCTGATCGTCATAGAATTGAACACCCACGGCCTTTAGAAATCATTTAAAAAGGTCTGGGCCCCAATACGGTTTCGAAGTTACACAGATGAAATGACCGGTCGACGTAGATAGAGTGAAGTCATCAATATCGCTGAGTTTAGTGCAGACGAAATGCCACTGGGGGCAAGAAAAACCGCATTAGTAGTAGATTAATACACTGTATTGAACCGGCAGTTACTTATTGGAAGTCTGTGGATTCACGCACATCCTGTTCAATTCAGATTGTTTCATTTGTGCATTTGAAGCGGCAATAGCTTAATGGGGTACGGACTGCCAATCTTAAGGTCGCGACTATTGCCGTGAATGGTTCACTACCTCAAGTTGGAAGGGCTAAAATAAATATTAATAAGTTAATACAAAAATCTACTATTATTTTTAAAAAAATATATTAGTTTCGTTTTGGACTGCTATCTAGAGATGTTGTTATTTCGTAGTGGTAGTTTGATTGGTGCTTCCTGTAATTTAGTATAAGTATTGAGTTCCCTTGGATCCCATTGTAATTTGTAAGCTTAAAGATATTTTGTGATAACATGTTATTTGATGTTGTTATTGCTCCATACGGGATAAACATATCATTATATGACTACGTTCTCAATAGAAAAATTAATATGATGCGTTTAATTTATCAATTGATATTATTTTTAATGCAAGTCCATGTTTAGTAATACCAACAAAAGCTTAATAAATAAGAGCTATTAGTAAAGGTTTATCGCCGGTTACTAGATAGCGACAAATAGGAGCCAGTAGTTCCCTTTACAAATGTCTCTGAACCGAACAACACGTATTACAGCGACACAATTTACCACCGACCTTTCCTTACTCAACTATCGAACTTAATCTACAAATTGCTCCTTAGTTTTATATTGACAATATTTTCTGAGGTTTATTTGCTAACCTTACTACTTGAAGATAGGAAGATTTTTAAATTAAATTTGTGCTCTTAATTTATATCGTAAATTCGTAAAAAAACTAGAGTGCCTTAATAAATCCCGCCAAGAAACGTGTGTACGTTTGTCCAAAATTATTTGGTTTTATATTCATTAAATGTTGTCGAATAAAAGATATGAAGAGAAGTACTCTTATGCCGCCACCTTTAATCTTGGAAAACTCATGAAATAATTCATCTTGCAAAAATTTAAATCCAACTATTTGTCGTTAAATATGAGTGTTATAGAAAGGTCGTTTTTACACTTGAGAAGACATAATTTCTCTCCGACCCTCAAACAATTATGTACCTCATTAAGCCGCAGTCGGTGAAAATATTCGGAGAAATTAGGCGCCTTGTTTAGGTAAGAGTACAAGGGTGGGATGGATAATTAATCACAACTGTCACTCCAGGGCCATTTTTCTGTGACAGAAAACTTTTTGAAACTTTCACTACACTGTTACATGAAATGTATGCTTATATTGTAAATAAACTTTATGTATTTAAACCCACCGCATAAAATAAAACTTGTCTGTACTCTCAACTTTTATGGCGAAAGTTTGGCTTGTTAGTAAAAATCTAATTAATGGAATGTTGTCTATAAAAAATCTACAGCTATAATGGAATTAAAAATATATATGAACAGCTTTGCGGATGAAAGGAGGTTACATGCGGCCGAGATGCGAATGTTTAGAAGGATGTGTGGTGTTATGAGGATTAAAAAAATAAGAATGAGTATATTAGAGGAAGTCTAAAAGAGCAAGAGGTTAGCGGGGTATGAGAATGTATGCAGAGAGATCAAGAACATACAGCGAAGAAAGTAATGATAAAGAACGTGGATAGTTACAATCGTATAGGAAGGCCGAAGAATGCATGGATGGGTTTTGTGAAAGATGATAATGTAAGAAGGATTTGCAGGAGAAGAACATACTGTGCCGACTCCAGATAAATGGGAAAAGGGCAGGAAGATGATGGTAATTAGTTGACACATTACATATCTCGTCTCGCAATACATTTCCACATACGAGTGCGTTTTACAAAGTACAATTTCTATAAATATCTAGTAAGTTTGATTTATGTTTAAGTCATAAAAATACATGTGTGCTGTCTCTCTTCACATTTTAGACTACACCTTTTTGTTTCTAGTGACAACGTTCTTTTTTCTTTTGTCGCATCTTTCAAAGACTCTTAATTTCACTACAGTTGGCTGTGTAAATTTGCATTGCATTTTACAGCCAAGTGGAGTAGGGTGTAGGTTGCGGTGTTGTTGCACGGTTAATTAAAATATCAATGTTTGTTGTTGTTATAAGGTTTGTGACGTTTCTTTACGTCGTCGTTTGGGTCGTAAGGGGGAGCCATTGATCAGTCCCCTGCCGCTCTCATCCATCAGTGCATTGTGTGAGAGGCCTATATCTACTCTGCAACAACCTATACGTGACCGTCACTCTAAGACCTTTCAACCGCATATTGTGGCCGCCCATCCGTTCTGCAAGCAATTTATCCGGCCCATCACCAATTAAGGTTTGCAATTCTTCGGGCAATGTCGGATACCTTAGTTCTACTGCGGATCACATCATATATAATTCGATCACGCAGAGAGACTCCGAGCATTTTTCTCTCCATTGCCCTTTAAGCGAACTTCAGCCGTCTTATGGAGCTCGCAGTGAGACATCAATGTCTATCACCGTAGATTACTATTGTCCAAAAATTCTCATCATAAAAACATCCTAATATGCAATATTTGTGACACACAAAATAATAAAGCTAAAGCCACCAACCGCATCTTAAATAGTTAAACAGACTTTTCTGACTTACAAGTGTCACAGCCCAGTCATCGTACCCCAATAAAGCTAAGAGTGTCTCAGACGGCCAAGAAATTCAAGACCTACTTGTAAATATTTTAAACAGTAACAGTTGTTTGGGAAAAGTTCTACGAAGCCTTTGAATTAGTAATTAAGCAGGAGGTGGGGGGAGGGAGTTCACGCCGAACAATTTCACATAAAGCATCCGCCTGTCAACTTTAATGAAAGTGTCTACTTGAATGTCGGATTGAATTTTCAAATAGACAAGTTCGTTTTTGTAAACATTGTTCTTAAACATAGATCACAAACGTACTATTATGGTAGACGGTATGGGAATATAATATGTGTTAAAGATTGTTTAATATAACAAATAATGGGCTCACTCTGTCAGTCAATAGCGTCGTGGTAGAAACGTTATAACAGTGATAGATACTAAAATGAATGTATCAAATCTAATATAAAAGAAGAAACTGACTGACTCACTAATATATCACCGCACAGCAAACTGGGCCTTGGGCAGTGAGGCTTTACACAGATTTCTTCACAGAGAAAAAGCTGAAATAAAATATTTTTACTTAATTCATTCCGTATTCCCTAAAGATCGGAATGAAAGTTTGTATGGAGAAATTACCCATGCGATACCGGGCCCGATTGCATGTATATTATTAAATAAAAGCGATATCTTGTTAATATGAGTATACATATAACATCGATGCAATGAGAGTATTGTACTAAATGTAGAAAGATTTATGATTATTCGAGAATTTCTTATAATTATTGCGATAAACACATTTAAGATTCAAGAGGGACGCTTACCATTCTTGATTTTTAAATTAATTAAATTCGTTATTATCATAGTAAATTATTACATTGAAGTAAAATGAAACAAGATGCATTCCCCTTCAAGGCGTCATCTAAGGACAAATTTAATAACATCGTAAAATGTTTTATTAATTAATAAAATTAACTTTGAACGTATCGGACTTCGTACTTAGCGACTGCTTAAAAATTTAGCACCAGCTCTCCCGGCTGAAGTTTGTTGGCGCCCCTACGAGCCTTCACTCTTAATTATTACTTTGGGAAAATTAAGAGTGTCGTTTAGGCCGAAGTGCCCACCCGAAGGTTGCGCCTCTGTTCCATTTATCTAAATGTATTTTATCTCGCTAAGGGTGCCAGCGACCTCCGACTTATGGAGTCGCCATGTGATATAAATGGGAGGAATCAGTGGGAAGTGAACGCAAGATATGTTTCTGATTTCATACAACGTCTTCTAGCCAGCGACTATTATGAGACTAATGTTACTCTTTTTTATGATTGATATACATGACGTTAGCTTCTTTAGCTTAGTTAGTTTACATTTCATCTTCACAAAATATTAAAATAACCTTTGCCATACGTAATGGTGTGATCTAACAAATACGTCTGACATCCGAACAAAACCCCTCTTAGTTTTTTTGAATAACGGAAGCAATGAAAAACTAAGAATATAATATTTTAGTTATAGATTCCAGTCTGTGCGTAAGGTTTTCTGTCTTATAAATAAATTAATACCTTCAATAGAAGAATTTGTATGCTCTGTGTATGAATCACAGCTACGTCACCGTTCTTTTAATAATGTACACTTATATTCTATTTTTTTAATATTTTAACAGCATCTCAACTCTTTTCGTTGTTCCATATGAAGCTTCAAAGTAATGACGTATACTAGGCACTACCGCGTGTTAAGTACATTACCTATTGTAAGTGTGCTTTGAGGTGTCTACGCTGTCGCAGATCCTTGTGACGCTTTTACTCTAATTATGAGCCTTTCTCTAACAGGTTCTCTTACATCTATTTAACTTAAAGGGAGCGTGCACAAGATGTCTATGTACAAAAAGTAAATTTAACACGGAGAAGCCACAAGAATAGTCGTATCAAAATTGGGGAAGTTACCGCCGGAAATTATTTTGGCAATACGATAAATTACAGATTAAACTACTTATTGTTACATTGTATATGTGTTACGAGTACATGCTCTCACATGGTGTATGATAGTTTAATAAATATGTAAGAAAAATTAAACTGCGGCATTATCTGAAAGGAACTACCTTTAATCGTTTCCTTGAAAACATCGAGACAAAAGATTTTTTTTCAAATGGCACAAGCTACCCATATTTCTCTAAGCAAATATGACTTGACATTAAGTATCGATGATTTTTTTTATGTGACAAGGTGGCAAACAAGCAAGCGGATCACCTGATGTAAGGTGAGCGCTATCCATAGACATCTGCAACAAGCAAATGTGTTGCAGATACGTTGCCTACCTTTAATGGATAGAGGAGTAGACAGCAAAAGGATATTTCCTTTTCCCCGTCAATCCCCTCCCCGTCTAATCCTCCTCCCTTTCCCATCCTATCCCCTTTATGAGGAACGGATGAGAAGGGGAAGAGGATTAAAATTAGGCCTCCGGCACCTCACTTATCAGACGAAACATAGAGTACTTCTACTTCACGCCGGTTTTCTGTGCGGTCGTGGTATTTCACCGGTCGAGCCGGCCAATTCGTGCAACAGATGTTGTTGTTGCGGACTCTACCACTATTAGACCATTTAACATTAGGCGACTCGGTGCTCGTTTGCCCCTTTCTTATAAAAAAATATATCACATAAACACTAAAATTTAATTTACGAATTCTCAGATGTACACTTTAAGATTAAAACATGGGTCACAGAAATGTTGCCTAATGGGGAGAAATGTAGACGAGGCTTACTGCATGTCCCCCTTTCTTAGTCTCACGGGACCTATTAGCCTAAATTAGATAACATTTAAGGCATTTGAAAATATATTTGGGTATGAATCCCCTTTTAACAAATAAATCTAACACTTAACCTTTAAAGAAAAGAAAAGAATTGAATCAAGGCGTGATACTATTTAGTGAATTTTAAAAACATACCTCATATTATCTGAATAATGAATAGTTATTCATTATTCAGATAATGGCTGCAATATTTTTGGATGAAAATATATTTTAGCTGTGCTTATGTTAATGATGATGGGTAAATAATGAAGATTAAATTATATTTAAATTACTTGAAGTAAACAATGACAAGAGTACGTTATTTTGACATTTTAGTACATTTAGCATAATAAGCAAACAGATGCTTTCGAAAAACGACAGTGGGTTATTCAAAAGAACGATGTAGTTCTAGTATACAAACATAACATAGATTTTGTAGAACTGAAAATGAAGAAGAGAGTTTTGACGCCTTTGTACTCTCTCCGTTTGATCTGTATGTAATTATAATTTACGAGAGTGAAACACGTTGAAGGAAACGTGGCGTGAACGTAATGAAGTCAACTCGTGTATGCATTGCCGGTCTTAAAATAAATGTTTATAATTTTACGCTCATGAGAAATCTGTGTTCACGTTTATGATCACCTTTATCCTATAATATAATGTCCAAAATATAATGTTGACACCTCTTGATTTTAATTATTGACACCAAAATATTGAACGACTTTATTTCTTATTTAGGATAGACAGTAACAAAATATTTTATACTAATTTTCATTCATACATTAGTAGGAACTCCGACTAGTCAACAAAGTGATGACATGAAGGTGTTACTTATTATGTAATAAATAAGTAATATTACCGTGATCAAAATAATTGTTAACCATTTTGTAAAAGATTTCATTTGCAGTGCGTGAATCTGTGGTCAGGAGTCATTATCGTTGCCGTAATGCATAGCAAATTTTAAATCAGATGACAGCCGGATTAATGTTTAGCTCGGCCCATAAAATGGTTTATTCATTTTTCGGTCATGTAAAACAATACAACGCAATGAATCTGCGTAACTAGATTTAACCATGCTAGAATTCATTACGTTTTTAATAAAGGACAAAAGGTGTTATTTAGTATTGTTATTTAATTATTTTTTTAAAAAAATATTAGTTGATTATTAAAATGATTTACTAATATTGCTTTTAGGCATTCCAAATTAGCTTTTTTAAAAGCTTGTGACATGATATGGTTCATGACAATAGTCGAATGGCGGATCGAACAGACGACCTCATGATCGGCAGTACTGTACCCTTAACCATTTATACGCTATCGACGAAATATGATGAAATATGATGGTATAGTAAATTTAACATAATTTAGATAACACTAATGCGGATTCATACATTTTCATTGTTCTGTTAAACAATTTTGATTTAAGACTACTAACTGGGAGTAGGTTAAATTAGGGAGACAAATGACAACAATTGGGTATCCTTTGACTGGTGACAACGATGAAGATATAACATAGGACAAGCAGAGATAGCTTCCGCTAATTGACCTTCACAGGTAGATAGGTCTGAGATGTAATGAAGTGTGGGTATTTACATACATCATCAACAAAGCTTATCACATCCTCAATGACAAACATTATCAATTGTCAGTAATAATTGTGTGATTATAAAAAAAAACGTCACATACGTTTGTGTAATTTAAATTTCCGAATCTTCGTCTTCGTCTTCTGGTGTTTTATTTTTCATATTCACTATTGTATTCACGTTACATGGTTTTTTAACAAATTTTGTTGCACACTCACGCTACACTTGCAGGCGTCTGAATATTTTCAGTCGTCTTTACAAAACAACTTACAAAGGGCTTACGTTTTTCGTGGAACTTTATCAAAACAAAAGCGCCATCTCTATTTACGTTTGCAACTTAATATCTTATTTAAAATGTTCATGCGAGCTTTTTTTATTTAGCGTGGGTTCGTACGGTACGGGAGCTGTCACTCGCCCGCCCGAGTACTTCAACTTAAACATATCTCTCCGCTCTCACCGGCGGCGTATAAATATTTATGAAAACACTGTCCGAATTAAATCCCGTCTCAACGTTACGACGTCGTATTGTTCTTCACTTTGAAAAATGTTTTAGGTAAGTCTTGTTAAGTTTAATGCGAAATGAAACGAAATTATTTATGTGATTGTACATACGTGGCGACGTTTGAATAAATTTTGCTTGATCGCAATCGCAGTTTGCTTAGTCTATAGGCTATAGAGATTGGATACAATGGATATAGAGATATATGTACATACATGTGACTGAAATGTTTTGTGACTTAGATATTTGTTTTGATTATGGGTATAAAAACATTTCGTTGCTGTCCCTAAACGATAGATTCCAGAGTGCCAGAGATTAAATTTTCTACAAGATGTAACTTGCTGTCTACTAAATGTCTTACTTTGTAAAAGTTATTATTTTGCATTTCGATTTTTCGAAATCAAGAAAAATGCTGACAGTATACTAACAATCGACTTATTTAGTCCTTTTCTATTCTTAACGTGGTATATATTATCGAACTAATAAATTATAGTAACATGTACAATGTACACGCGATGTTTTTACCTACTCGAAACATGTCTCAGTTTAAAAAGCAAGAATCAATATCATCCCTAAAATACAATCTTCAAAATCCATTTATGGAGTATCGCATAATGCAGTCCACATATGCCCTTATTTATTCCTATTCGAACTGAGACACAGAAAAAGATCAAATGGCCTTTGTCCTTTTCCTCTTTACTTATTCAAACAAAATTACATATGCCTGCTACGGAATCGCCATTGCCCGAAATTTTACGCGTAGGAGATAGTGTCATGAATATAAATCTATCGTAAAGGGCACCGCGGAGAGGCTAGCAGAGTTTACGGCATATCTCACTTTGCATTCTTTGTTCGGTGGACCCTTTATGGTCGCTTTATAGACTGAGGTCCTTTTACATAAAGCCTCAGTGCTTAGGGAACTCGCCGACGACTCCCGGCTGGCGGGCTGTCACCGTTCAAACTATTAAGCTGATGTGCTCGTCCCTTCGTGTTTTTAAACTTCTATAAGTATTGCCGCGTTTCCGTCCTTTTATGTCGTATGAAAAAACCAATATAGGAACTACACAGACTTACATATATTAGTTATCCAAGTAAATATATTTTTATTTATACACCATGTGAATATAATGCTTAAAGAATATTGCAGCATACAAATGTTTTCTATTTAGAATATAAATAATTACTTAAAATTTTGAAGCAGTAGTTTGACAATGGTTTAAAAGACAATAATATCTGTCTGATCCATTGTTATTACCAAATATTTTTTTCAAAGATGAGACCCCATTTAGAATAAAAGGAAGCATTTTTGTAGTAAATTCGAATTGAAATTAGAATCACTAATTATATAAAAGAATGAGTTCATAATTATCTTAGCTTAAAAAAGAAACACAAATAGATGAAGCAAGTAAAATACTATTTAAATGGTAAAGTAAATGCTTAGCGCCTGCAGGGATCCCTGTTAACTATTAATCGCATTTTCTTTGCTGAAGATAACGAAACTCATTTAAGATATCTCGCAAACGCCTTTCAGGCGTTTTGGGGTGCAGCCGGAGAGTTGGACAGAGCCGGCAATGGAATAGACTCGTTTAAATTATATTAATTACTTTTGTTTTTGTTATTGTGTTGTTAATATGAATGTTGTTTCAGTGTTATGGTGCGAGACACACTTTAGTAAATTAAGCATTTACGCCACAAATAAATTTCTGCACCAAGCTAAAATATGACAGAAACACGCAATTCCAGATTGGCGGTGGAATTAATTTTATTTTGAATCAATTTAATAACAACAACTCAATAACGTAATTTTCATTATTTGGTATTATTTTATTACACGCTTGCACTTTGTTTAGTTAAAAAAATTAATTTAATAATGAAATAAATAAGTTTCCGCACTTTATCAAGAATGACTTAGTAATCAAATGGTTAGTATACTTAAAAAAATTGTTCACATGAAATTTGAACAACACTACGTAGCAATATGGTTTGTATCGATAATGTAGGGTAATAATATATATTTGTAATAATTTAGTAATTAAATTTAAAAAAATACCAATTCAATATAAAAAGTTACAAGCTACGTCTTCTGGAGTTCGTTGTGCTTTAATATCTCCGTATTTCGTCTTAAGCGACCAAAGGTTTCTCTTTATATCTAATAAAATTTTCTTCAAAGTATTCTTAATTGAAAATTCAAATTTATGCATAAGCTCTGATTGTGTTCTGGAGGGAAACAGTCTAAGGCAGGGCCGTTTACGAGCTTCAAGCCTTGCCCGGCCAGAGTGCCTCGAATTGTATAAAATTAGTTCGGAGATGAGAGGAGCATCGTTTTTAATTTAAATTAACGGCAGACATACGAGATACATTCAATTTAACTTACAGCCTATTAGCTCTACTTTACAAAGGTTACATGAAATGACAAAATAGTACAGTATTCCTAAAGAATGATTTTATATTAAATGAGGTAACAGCATTTATGTCTATTCGTAAAAGTGTATATGATTTGCTAAGATTGACCATACATCATTATCGCTGAACTATTTTTTGTATAAGATTGTTATATGAGAATTATTTTAAAAAATCGCATTATTTGTGTAGGATGCTGTCTTTATAATAATGATCAAAATTTAACACGTTTTTGTACTACTGATAATAAGGTGAACGCAATGGGGTGTGAGCGAAACAAATCGTTGCCAAATGATAATTTAGCTGAATTTCGTGTAAAATATCTGTTTCAATTGGGGTGTCGCAATCGGAAGGGCAATCTCGCGATGCGCCCTCTTCCGCGCATAAATAATAGCAGGACATTTATTTCATAACGACGGAAGTTTGATAAGACGGTGCGAATAGCGTGTTGATTAAGCTACTCCGCGAATATCGAATTCGTTTTTAACTCAAAATAACCGTCACCCGTACAGATAGACGGATGTCATAAAATTCTATTCTACGATGTATTCTCTCTTGTTTGTTTTAAGTCATCGACTTTTAAATGTTATTTGGTCACTGTTTTTTTGTAACAAATCATGTAAATGTCGTATTAACTCCAAAATTTCACTATTTCCGTTGCCTGACAAGATCTTCCATTTTAGGTTTTAACAGCATTATTCATTTAGAACTCAACTTTAACACCTTTTGAATCTATCACTCAAATGTGATTAAACTATGAGTGTGTTAAATTTTTCAGCTATAATGTAATTTTGTACCTTAACTTAGTGAAGGGTACTTACAGTTTATATATTAGTGTGAAGTAATTTATCTACAGTACAATTAAAAACATTTGTCTTGATCGGGTTAGTAAGGGAAATTTAACCTAGATTATTTAAAAGGTAGCTCCGTGTGCCATAATAATTGTATCCGCAGAGGTCGAAAGACTTGCGAAATTTTGTCGAGAGGTAATGAATGGCGCTAATGTGGTAGCACTTCATACACTGACAATCATACGACAGTCCTCCTCTACCCGTTATCTCTTAGTAAAGGAAAAAAGTTACAGGCTTGCAATTTAAAACCAATTTATTTTAAAAAAATCGACCTTAATAAATTAAATATTAACCAAAAATGTAAAAGGAAGGGCACATATAATGTACATTAATGTAAATTGGCAACTTTGCGGCGTAATCCGTTTAACCTCTTGAGTCGTTAATTTTTCGGACATGTCTGTAGCAGTTAGTTATAAAAGCTAAAATAATTTCATAAAAGCATTATATCTTTCCCGGGTCACGTAAGAGAACGCTTCGGGGAAAATTACATTTTGTTTGGCCACGTTCAGCTCGGCGACAGGGGACAACTGAGTTAACGAGTGTTCAGGATTCTTAGTAATTCTTTCATATCTCGCCGATCTTGCTGATGGGCGAGTTTGTGGAATCTCTCCTTATATCGGTAAACAGGTTATTGCGTGGACATTTTTATTTTAGTTATCAAATAAAATATTTTGCCCTCTATCGAGCAATGTGACCTTCTTTGTTCAACTCGAGCGTAAAATTTCATTGTATTATGAAAGTCTTCTTTGTTTAGTAAAGGTTATGAACATATACCTCATAGTAATTACATACATATGTTACTATTAGATATAAAAGTATTTAATACAAGAGAGGTGCTTTATTTGTTTACTTGCTGACCTGTGCGAACATTTGGATCGTAGGTATCTTTAAGTCACGTACCAAGTATTTAGTTTAATTTGTACTGCAGCTATGTGAAGTCAATTTACTGTATGAAATTTGGAGATAAGATCCATGCTGACAACTCCTGCATGTCATTTGAATATCTGTATTTTCGATTACAATGATTCTAGTTAATGAAGTATTACTTAAACTTTTAACGGTATATGTACCTATATGTCAACATACAACATTTTAATTAAATATTCATATTAACATCTTGAGATGTTATTTCTCAAAAGATATATACATCGTCAAAAATGTACGCTGTTAATGATAATTATTTAATTCTCTTGTTGTTTCAGCAATCAGTAGATTTAAACTTAACATATTCAATTAATGTAATTATGTGATTTGTTCTACAAAACTAGAGGCTATGTAACTTGTGTTTGAGAAATAAGATTGATTAAAAATTCTAATAAAATGTTAGCTAGACCTCATAAATATTAAACAATAATTAAACCTTTAAATGCATTGCCATATAAAATTGTTATAGTGTGTCGTTTGTGTAATAGAGTAGACGTACTTTAACTCATTTCGGCCGTTATCCGAAATGCAAGGGTCTACCGGCTGCGTCCATTATTTTAACATTAGCAAAGTTACGGACGTCCGCACTTCTCAACTTTCCCACGTGAGGATTTAAGCTAATAAAATGCCACATCAAATCTGGCGAATGTTAATTTTAACCCTTCCTAACAACGAACGGGACGACTTTGACACGGGTCAAAAATGTTATGACAGATAAATTAAAAAATATTTGCTTATAAACATTTATAACGTATAATACTTGAAAATTATAATAACATATGTTTGCATGTAATAGGTTACATCTGAAACTACCTAACCAATTTTGATATGAGGTATCGTAGTTGTGTTTAAAGTTTTTGAAAAGATGCACAAAAATTAAAGTACATCATTTAATGTCGTCTTGTTTGCTCCAATCCGAACAATGCAATCGACAGCTCTACGCCTTACGTCCTAAGCACACAAACATAAATAAGGCTAACGAGGTTAGTTAGAGCCTCTTATAGTATACGCAGCTTTACGTGACCGCAAACCAGACGCGAACAATGCTATAACAGATTATGTAATCCACATTCGCGCTGTCGTTTGGGTACCTACAAATTGTATGAAGAACTTTTATTGCATAATAGCGAATGTTCTAGATTTTTCTTACGTATTATGGTGGCATAGCCATAGGCATATACCATGAAATAAAAATAATCATGTATAGGTATTTCATGGGTTTACAATGCTAAATTTCTCCATGAAGAATATTTTTAACTTTACCACTTCCCATTTAGTGATACTTGGATTCGCCAAACATTCCTACTACTAACTATAGTAAGGAATTCGAAGGAATGTTTTATTCTGTAAATTTGTGATCTAATAATCTCAGTTTTGAATTTCTCTTAATAATTCGCCTCCTTCCATTTTACTTGTTTACTTCTCTCCTCTTGTCTTCATAATTGCTGGAAATTGTTCTCACGAAGTGGTAGTGATGGTCACTACACCGCCTTTTCATGTTATTTCCTCACATGATACGGAGATGTATTCCAACGCAATGCATAACTTTAAAATATGAAGTTAAAAAGCTATTTACCAATTTAACATTATGAAAAGGTGGCAGTCACGCCTCAATCTTCTTAACACAATTTTTCTTGAGAGGGGAAGCAATATTCTGTAACGCCTCCTTTTAATTTTCTGTCATAAATAATAATTTGGTCAATTTTCCCTATACAATTTCGGTTGCGTGTACAAAGTTTTTATTAGAATTTTATTGTTATTTAGGCGTGTTTGTTTCTTGTTTTAGATTAGATCGGCAGTTTTAAAGCGGCCGCGCGCTAATGTGACTTTCTGTTTTTCTTTTATTATTTACCGACGAAATAAAATGGAACTTTTCACCTTCGCTACAAACTCGAACATAAAACAAAAGCAAGTGCATAGTCGTGCCATCACAATAAAATGGCGGATTCAGTCCATCAAGCGTGGCGTAATGACGAAATCCCACCTGGCCGGGTCCGTCTAATGGCATACAAAACTAGCCACCGACGAAACTTTCCGAGAGGGAAATTCCCGGCCGCGGAAGGGGCGGCCGAAACTATGAGCGTTAAGAAACTTTTATTAGCGACCCTGCCGTTTAACCGCAAGTCAAGAGGTGATCCGGGTGGCCGGCCAGCGAACAACGCACATGAGGCCGTGCTTTTTTATTTATCCTCCACGTTTCCACCTAATTTTAACCTGCCACAGAGGCTGTCGAGGTGGGCTGAACTTTGTCGGTTCTCATAAATTTATTTAACGGCCCAAAGGCAATAAGAGGCGGAGTGTAAAAAGAAAAATACGATACCGACGTGCCTAGCCGTTATTGCAATTAAACAGAGGAAGTAAATCTTTCAATACGAGCGGCAAGCGTTCGCCTCCCGTTTCCTGCCTTAATTTATCGCTTTGTTTTAGTCAACGGCGCATCCCATTGACTGATTGCAATGTGTTTGATTAAAAAACAACTCCAGCCCGTTCCCCGCTCGCTAGATCCTAACTAGCAACCACGTCGAAAGCCTATTTAAAAGCCTAGTAACACTACCACATAAAGACCACATAACTGAAAAATATATTTTTATGACTTTTAATTAGTTTGACCTTACTCTGTTAGTTAGATTTATTCCTTTACGTGACAGCAGTATACATAGTCATAGGCACAAACTTATGTAACGTAATTAAAAAAGGGAAAAAATGCTGACGTAACAAATGGAACAAAAAGAGGCTTTTGCATATGATGGTATGGTTAAAATGTATGTTCAAAATTAAAAACTCAATAGAATCCATAAATACCTAGAAATGAGAAAGAAACTATACTTTTCATAGTCTGATACATAAAGCTTAATCGTTTTAGAAATGCACTTAATCTCTAGTACAGGTTTATGTATTTCCTCCTTACTAATTTCTTTATTTCCCTTTGATGCAGCCGGTAAGTGAAACATTTATTTCGACTGCAGCTTCCAAAGTGTTATATAACATGTAGAACACATCATTCAGATAAAATATTGCCTTCAGAATTTTTTAAAAAGAAACATTTGCCTTGAGCCTTAAGCTTATTTTTGCACCCGATTTAGCTTCAGAGCAAATTTTCCTTTGAATTGCTATTTTCGTAAAATATCACCTACACTAGAACAGTTTTTATTTCACACGGCTTTAACATTATATATCAATACTATGGTAATGATGTTACTCAGCGTTTTATGTACTTACTACTGACTATTATTCTCACATATTATATTTCGACCCAGTTGTCTTCCGCAACTAAGAAGTAACGTTCAAATTCTTAGTAGGTACTATGTTTTTATTGAAAAGCGACATTTTCTAGTAAATCTACGGGCTTAAAGAAAGTTACCATCTTTAACCTGAAAGCACCTCATCATTCTCCTGTCCTGTTCCCACTTTAAGTGGGGTTGGCTGTCAACCATCATCTCAGTAGTAACTCCTTACTTACTGAAGTAATCTTCCATGGCATCCATCCATCTTTTCGTATGTTTATCCCTACCAACATTAAAAAAATCCACAAAAAGTGTGAGGCAGCTGCTTCATAGGTCTTCGACACTAATTATTAATGTTATTAATTGTTCTTAAAGATTAATCTTGTCAGTATAATATTAAAAACGAATATAGCATCACTATGCTTTATGACAGTAGAACTATCTACTCTGATAAACAAGCAAACTTTAAAATAAATTTCGCTGTAGTATCACTGGCGTCGAGCAGTTTTCGTGAAGTTGTTGTGCCATTTAGAAAGATTTGAGCGAGTAAATCGCGCAATTTGTGCGGTAACAGGAAAATGAAGGGACGAGTGTAAAATTCAAATTGCTTAATGGTTCGCGAGCAGGCATTTCATTTTCCGTTCCAATTGATGCGTAATTTACTATTGCGTAGGTAAATGACGTGAAGTGTTTGGTAAGTATTGCCCTAATTGGTACCTGTAACTCCGAGAATTATTTAATAACCGTAAACGATAACCCGTTTTTTGTAATGAATCTACGTTTGAGCATCCTGTCTATTTTTGAATGTATAACTAAAGTTATTTTGATAGTTTTATGAAGTAATCAATGACATTCTTCTTTAAAGATGCTAGCGGCCATTAAGTCTTAATAGTTACATTACCAGGTATATAAAATATTAACATAATATTTTACAGTTAATTTATTTTTACACTATTTTAAGCACCAGGTAATGTCTATATTATCTTGCTATATATTTATAATTACACGTATAGTCTTCGTACACTATGGTTGCTGATCAACCAGGGTAATTTAACAATAATTTTGTTACAAAGTATTAAGGTAAAAACAAGTTAATGGGCTAATATAAGTTTGTCGTTTAATTCTATAGCAAAAATATAAAGTTCAGTTTTAATAGCGGTAATAGTAGAAAACTATTTCAATTAGGCAAGTGTCCGGCGCGACAAAAGTACGGACAGAACAAAAGCATTCAAATATTCATAGTGGTATCGATTGGGAGTACGTGAGGCAAGCTCGTCATGGATACACCCCAATGAAAGATGCTATCGGACACCGCGCCCATATTATTACGTTCCGCGATGAAACACAAACGCATATCTATAAAACACAAGTTATTTTTTTTACCCACACCAATGCAATGTATAGCGTACCGCGGCCGTACAATTACAGATTTAATCTCTAATAATAATCATCGCCTGTTGTTTTCCGAACGCAGTAATTTCTACATTCTATACACGTAAATATAATGCCGGGTTAATTCATTGTTTTAACAATCTTTTGAATCGGTTGATCTTTGAAGAGCTTTTATTAATTTCATTATAAGCTCATGTATTCATTGTATGCAACAAATATGGAATCAACAATGATGTTAGACATGCAAATCTTAAGGAAGGAATATTTTCAATAACAAAGAAGTTTGGATTCCTCTATATGAAATGCCCGAGGCACGCCTCTTATGAAATATAGTACTAGTAATTTCATAACCATTCAGCAACATGTTTCGTAAATACGAGTGTATGAATTTTGGCGGCACTAGCCATTAAATTGACTTTGATTACGTTAAAGGGCTATATTTCAAGGCTTTGATCACTTTGCAGTGATCAAATCAGTGAAGACGCTTATCATAAAAATAATATTAAATTTAATTAAATATCGCATAACTATTTGCTTATTGTAAATATAATTTAATTACACGCTTCGGGATTTGATACACCACAGATATTATTTATAAAAAAAGTGTGTGCAACGGTCGACTTGAGCTCGACTAGGTTAGATTTTGTTAACTACATTCAAGTGTAGCACAGACAATATTGTGATAGTAATGTAAGTTGTGTATTATGTGTCGATTTCATTGTAACGGTAATTGGGCTTAGGAGAAAAATTTAAATATTTTATATTTTTGTTGTGAGTTTTATGCCCGTAATTTTACAGACTGAAGGACCATAAAGAAAAATTGTCTACTTTATAACTAACACTTCGTATAAAACTTTTAATAAACCGGTTCTTAGCGCCGTAATCTCGGAAAGCTATAACATTTTTATATTTCTCATCCTGACTGAAATTAAGCTTCTATCTCATTAGTAAGTTTTAATAACTTACACCTAGAATGGAAATATAAGGGTTGAAGTTTCAGTTTATCAAAGTACATTGTATTTTTAGGGTAATCAGAACGTCAGAATACAACTATTAAAAGAGGCGTTTTCATTATTTGTTTTTAATATACATTATCTATGTCACATGTTGGCTACTTGTTATCCCGAAAAAATATTTTAAGTATGGATGTTTGTTATTCTTTCACGTAAAAACGGCGGATCTGGACAAAATTTGACACAGACACGGATTACAGTCTGGAATAGCATAGACGCTAAGCCGGAAAAGTGAACGGTTACCGTGTGATATTTTTTGTCTAAGTATATTAAATACGGTGTGTCCCATGGATTCCGAAGTGGCGAATCATACGAGTTTAGGTCGAACTAATGGCGTTTATTTTCAACGATGAAATCTCCCCTTAGTGAGTGTGGGGTGGCATGTCGGTAGGCGCAGGCCTCAGAAGAGATAGACGGATTATGCGAAAGGTGACATGATTAAGAATGGAGTGACGATTGATATTGAATTGACGGATATATAGATCGAATTGGAAGATGAGAACCGGTTGTAACGACCGCATATGTATAAAGCGAAAACATAGCAGTTATAGGAACAATGCCAATTTTAAAAATTGTTGTTCGTCTGTCTGTTCTGCCTAAGACTAATTTAAATTGCACAAAACAACCAAGATTCAAAAAAGTCAGGTAAAAAATGTATTAATTCCATAAGAAGTTTTATTTAAATTACTGAAGCTGGTTGACACATGGCCCTGTTCGCCATTATTCATTTCATTTTCCATTAATCAAATGATAACACAACACAATCTTAAATCATGTATCTCACAGTAATGTATTGGCTATATCCAATTGGTTTAACTCAATTACGTCGGGTCGAACTATTACACGTAGATTTATAGTTTAGCCGCGCATTGTATCCTTTATCGCGTGATTACCTGATTATCCTTGTCGAATATAATTAATATGCATATAATATTGGCTTATCGTATTATTATATTACACCCATATCGTACCATCATAAGCTTAGGCTGTTTGATAAACAATTACGATAATAATTCAGGTAAAATTTCCGTACCTGCTTAATATTTCGATGTAAGATTAGTTATTATTAACACATTTACATAAATAAAATAAAAATGCACTCACGCCCGTAGCCCTGAGGGGTAGGCAGAGATTATGAATTTCCATTTGGCGCGAACCTGGCACACTTTTTTCGCTTCTACATTCATACATCTACGCATATACACTCGTCTGTTATGGGGGCTCCTTATATCGCCCTTTTTTAGTAGGCCACTAATATGATCGATATAAGTTCTCCTAGAGCGTCCACGCCGCCACTCACTTTTGCTACATATTTTTTTTCGTTATTCCCTCTTCATTCTTTCATTCATCCTTTCAATAATTTAACACAATTATATTGTTCGTATAATTCTATTCTATAATAATTCGTTTCTTTTCATCTATCTAGTTTTATGTATTTCCTGTCCTTTGCTAGTCCGGGTTGGACATAACGGCGTGAAACAAGATATTTTATACACTGAGCACGATTCTAAGATGAAAAGATCTGTTTTTTCGCTTATCATTAGTCGCAAATATATATTTTTCAATGTTTCTCCTTAGTCGCTATTTTATTATTTAGTACTGCATACTGTTGAGACAACCGACACAAGCTGATGGCGATGATGATATGATTTACCTTGTCACATTAAATCCTCAAAAAAGTTAAATATGCACGATGTGTTGTAATTGGACGGTTAATGCACAAAAAAACGTTTGTATGTTTATACAATCCCATATTTATAAAAGTAATGCGGATTATCGCATTAAATTCACACAAATGAGGCATTGTTTTGCCGAGCGCTGCCAATCCGTGCAGATACGCAGGTGTCTGCTGTTTATCCGACTGATTTAATAACTGGGCTCATCGCGCATCGAATCTGCACGGGCTTGTGTGCTGAACATCAATGCCCCGCAACGCATTAGCGGAATAGACGGACGGTAAATAGTGAAGGGTCGTATTCAGGCTCAAATAGTCCTCCACCAGCGAACGTTTACATTCGAAAGCAATAAATAACACTTTAGAAACGGTATTTAATATCTCCGACTAATATTAATCTAAAAGTCTATTAAGTTTATTGAAATATTTTAGGGAAATGTGAAATAAGTACACTCGAATTATTTATCAATATTGCACATGCTTATTACTAGTTAAGCCTAATTCTGATCCTCTTCACCTTCCCATCCTTTTCAAATAAAGAAAGGGTGGGAAGGGAAAGAGGATTTGATGTGTGACGGGATAGATAGGAAAAGGAAATATCCTTTTTTTCTGTTTATATATATTCCTACATTATATATTCCTACATCCATTAAAAGTGATTAATGCATCTGCAACTAATTAGCTTGTTGTAGATGTCTATGGGTACTTAATATCAATTGAACCGCTTGCTCGTTTGTCATCTACCTCTATAAAATATTAATACATAGGTAAATTCAACGTATTGTTACAGTTATGTCTTAAAATACAAAGATATTGTAGGTACTCCTTACATATTCTTCACGTGTTAAGAAAAAGTATTTTACGTTAAGGAAGGTGAGAAGATGAACATGTGTGAAAATATTTTCCTAACCGTAAAGACGAAAATTAGAATGAAGTACTTCGCGGGTGTAAGCATAAAATGTTTGCTTCCATTGTTCACGAATGTAACAGAATGACATAAAACTCCCGAAATATACGTGTCATTTCCTTTCCTATCTAGAGTTCCACCCTGTTTTCGCGACTCGGTACATCAAAACTGATAAGGGAAGGGTGAATGCACGAGTGCGTCCAGGTACTTAGGGGTAAGCAGGGTGCGGGAGCAGGCGCGGCGGGTATCAGAGAGTGGGGGTGATGAAACCTCCGCACTGTTCAGGAATACCAACGTGATTAATGGATTCCGGGTGCTACGATAATGATAATGACCCCTGTCTGGCTGCATCATCGGAATCAACGCGGAGCAAGCCACGCGGGGTCCACTTTTGCATAGTTCGTTTGTTAACGCCTTAACGAGGGATGCGTTTTGTCGTAGTTATCGGCTTGTAATTAATGAGTTTAATCAGGACATCTAGGTTCAGACTAAGGGTCTTAGACTGTTTCCGATTAGGGTTTATTTTTAATAAACTATCATGTTGATATATTTATCCATTTATATTGTACTAATGAAATTAAATAAATAAACATTCAAATGTCTTTACGTATCTAAAATATATCAACACATCACGCTATACACTCACGTAAATTTACATGGCTTGTATTCGGACTGACAATATATTGTTTTGATCAACGCTCAAATTGAAATCAATCTTCTACATACAAATAAATAAATACAAAGGAATAGTAATACATTTTAACAAAAATAAAGCACTGCGAGTTTAGTGACTGGTGACCTTACGACCTGAAGTTTGAGCGTTTTAATTCAAGCAAGGTTCAAAGAATAAAATAATAGTCGTCGTATTTCTCGTTTTAGACGTTCCCAGCAGGCTTTCCTTTAAGATTGGTTCCCTGCAACAGAATGTATATAAATATAGTATATTAAGTTTTTTAAAATAAAATCTGGTGAAATTTATTAGCTACATCTCATTAATCATCTATAGTAATAGACGCGAAGAACGAACAATAATTGCTGTCATTGTCTTTCTGAAATAAAATCTAAAATATGTATTTACATTTTGCATTATATGCATAAAAGAGTTGTGTATTTATGCCTGCTACGTATAGAATTTTTTGTATCATAAAGAAGCCCTTTCATAATAAGGAATAATAACCACGGCGTTATCACTTCTGCGAGTGTACTCCATTATCGAAGTTTCGTCTGAGCGCATTCCCCTTTGGCGAACAAAACCAATCCTAATGCAGGAAATCTTCACGCTCATTGCTTCAATGCACATGTAGCCATAAATCTAACAATTCAATGATTCTGTAAGCTCTTCGTTGTTACAGCCAAAAACTTTGACAATTCTATGTCCGATTACACACAAACTGCGCCCATAAGGTTTTTCTCTGAGATAGCACTAACATAATTTGCAATTATAATGTTCAATGGTGATTTATGTACCAAATGATATTCTTCTTACTGTAAGGCTACTACGGCGTAGCAACGCGCTACGCAGCTGTGGCGTATGCCAAATTTTGACAACGATAATGCTATGTACATCTAAAATATGTTTCGCTGTGTGTGCTATTTATCATTTTCATATTTTTTTTAATTACTTTATGTCGTTAGATAATAAGAACTATATAAAATAATTTAACCGATCCACCAGTCTGATATGCTGCTTGGTTAATAACATTTTCAGAATCTTTGTGATGTGTGGCAACTTGTATACAATGTATCTGGGTGAGGTAACGTGGAAACTTTATTTCTTATTTTGTCAGTGCAGTAGAGTTTGAAAGTTACGATGTACTACATGACAGTATAACTGCAGACCACTGCAAGCAGACAAAACACAGTATTTTGATGTAAAACAACATTTCAACAGTGGTAGAGCCTGCAACAACATCTGTCGCACAAAAGGGCCGGGTTGACTGGTGAAATACCACAATGAATACAGGCGTGAAGTAGAAGTAGTTCGTTTGATAATTGAGGTGTCGGAGGCCTCATCCAGTTCTTTTTCCCTTTCTACTATTTTACTAAGATGAAAGGATGGGAGGAAAGAAGAGGGGAAAACGATTGGACGGAGGAAGGGTTGGATAGGAAAAGGAAATATACTTAATACCTTTTTTCTTTTATGGAGGAGGACCAATGACCATTAAAAGTAGGTAAGCGCATCGTCAAGTAACAATCACTCGTTAACTTGTTTTCGATGCCTATGGATAGCGCTCACTTAATATCGGATGACCGCTTATTTAATTGCCACCTTCTGCTATAAAAAAAATATAAATACTTAGTCTCTAGCAGTGTAAATTATGTAAATTTCAAGAAATATATCAGAGATTAAAAGATATCCTGAATATTTGCAATATTATTAATTATACAAAACTTATTTAATTAAATTACATTACATAATTCTGCTTTTCCTTCTTACTTCTTATATTTTTATAAATTATATTACTATAAGCTTTCTTCCTTTTTGTAACAAAATATGTGTAAAAATTTGGAAGTATTATTCTTAATACTGCTCAAATTATACATTCGTTCCTAAGAAGTTGCACTTAATAGATCAATAATATTGCTACGTAATACTTTGAATACTTATTTTATAAAAAAAAGGAATAGCCTACATAGGAAACAAAGGTATTTTGCTCAATAAGTAGCCAATGGTCCGATTAACATAACGGCTATCGAGCTTTCAGAAATTCTAGAACGTTCCCGAGGGAAATAGCAAAGGAAAAGGCGAGCAACGATAGACGGCTAGCGAGGGACTATTTTCGGTACAAACATTGCGGTATCATTACATCGAATGAAACTAAATATCAGAAATAAAAGATTCTATTTCTAGGTAACAAAATTTATTAAGCTTCCCCAGTCTCCTAAGAGACGTAACGTTCCTGTTTAATTAAGAATACGTGAATTAATCGGAGAAAAATTACATTGTAATTTTATCTTTACGAAATGAAAGATGTTTTGATAACAATTATGTTTAGAGTTTTTAAGTTGAATAAACAAAAATAATCTTGAAGTCAGCTAATAAAATGCGCTAACGCCAACAAGTCATACTACTTTATTGTAGTTCAAATCAAGTTACGAGTATTTAAAGTAGAAGTAAAAAAGTTTACTCTCTCAAAAATGCGAGCACCACAGACTAATAAACATACTCTATACATAGTATGAAATTTGCCTTGTAAATTAATTGATAACTCCACTAATGATATGTGTAGTTTCTGTCCATCTCTCCCCTATGCACACGAGTTTAAAGGGTTCTAATTAAATAGGGCTCCGTTAGTGACGCAACGTTGATATTTATGCCCTGTGGGTTTCTATTAAAATAACATGTTTTATATGTATATGTATGTATAGTAATTCCTTTGATTCTATAAAAGAGTACATAGTGAACGTGTTGTAAACCTAGTTTTGTTTAATAACTCTATCATTATCATTAGTTTTATCAATTTTAGAGGACTTCATTGAAGTAAAACTTCTTACGCATTGGTTCTGAAATTTCGAGGACTCGTCACGTTTCGTTACACGAATGGGAAGAAGGATATGACGCAAAATGACGCAAAACCAAAACGAAGCAGACCGGCGTAACCTAACTTTCAAAAGAGGGTTTTTTGCATGTTTTTATTGTTTACCAAACTTTTATTTCGGTTTTTATGAATAAGACGAAACCTTAGTTGGTTAAATGGAATGTTAGTGGAAACTTAGATCGATTGATAAGGCGAGAATTTGTCTTATCCTTGAGAAAAACAATATATAAAATTATTTATTGCCCCTGTAAAGAAAAATCAACCTAGCTTGTCATTCATAATAAACATATCACAGTGGAAATACAAAAAAAAATATTTAGACATTAAAATTATTTCATTAAAACAAATACCGGAACAATCATCGGCACTAAATATGTCTCCAACCCTATCGCTTAAATATCCAAACACGATTAACAGTAAAATGAATGTGGAATTGATAAATCGGTTCGCAGCCGCTCTAACTGCTAAATGGCGTGTGACTAATGACGACATACATTCGCCGCACAATGAAACCTATACCTTGCACCTATACCCTCTGTTTTATTGCACCTATTCATTACTCTGTGTACACTTGAAAGAATGATCTTATACCAGTGGTACACTAGCAAGGGACACAAGCTATGCAATTGATAAGTACGTCTACAGGTCTACGTCTAGTAGAAGTACATACTACCTCTACCACAAAGCAGTAATAAATAATTATTACTGCTTTAAGGGTTCTGTAGGTCCTATAATGATGTGGTTACATTTTCAATGTTCAGTCGGGGCCGTTTGCGGTATTCCTCTTACAGAAAAAATGCATTGTTTCTTGTAACAAGGCATACTCCGTCCCTTCTTACAACTAACCAATTCGGTAGTAACAGTGCAAATAACGGGATTGTAGTATAAAGCAATCAATCGTGTACTGCTCAGCATTCCTGCCTGTTTTTATTACCACTGTATTCCGTTACTACTTCTAAATACTCTATTGTTACAATTGTGATCAACCATTTTTTCGTACAAACACACTTAAAACTGCATCCTATTGGTTATTGTTTCCCAGTCGTCGTCTCAAGCGTACGAAACTTTCAAGCGGTTGTCGCTTTTAAAGTGGAATACCTTCAACAGCCCCGATAGTACATACATACATGACAATAAAAATAACTATAATGCTTTTACTTACAGGTAATATTCTGTGAGGTAGTAACCGTGGCAGGTTCCTCATGGACGCTGTTATAAGTTTATGGATGTCGCAATACCTTTGTACTCTCTCTTTACAAGTTTACTCTAGTAATCTATGTACTATCAATGCTTACTTAGTTATTTTTTTCATAAACAACTTCATTTAAAAGTCGAACAAACTTTTAAAGATTTTAGTCACAAACCGTTCTTTCAGTTTCAATAAACTTATCTATACATCACAAAGTAACAAGTCCACGGTTTTCCATCTTAAATCGACTTAAGTTAACTTTAAGTACGTATTAACTGTGAATTATTTGACGTATCTGAATTTCAATCTCACTTAAGCGACCTGCATAAGGTTTTTTCATGTAATAAGAAAGGGACCGCGCATGACGATCAACAATAAATCCTAAATTAAGAGTTTGTTTTCGGTTAGTATATTATCGATAATGGCCAAGTTTTCGTATTAGATACCTCCTGGTGGACGCTTATGGCTCGTTTGCATGCGACTGTCTGCACGACTCGATATTTAACCCTCAGTTTAATGCGATGACGACGGAATAACAAAACGGTAACAGGTGTTGAACGAGACGCTCGGACATGCTAAATACACATTTATGTTCAGACAGTGTCACAATTTAATTTCGATTACGTTTTGTATGGTAGCACGGTAATGCGGTAATAGCGTTGTTACGCTGACTAAGAATAAACCATGTCCTAATTTCATGGATAACAATATTTAGGGCTAACGAACTAATTGTCACAGAGTCAAATCAAAGCTGATAAATTCCCATGTCTTTTTAGATTTTTATGCACAACACAAGAAAAATCAACCGACTATCAAACACATCGCAGCACATCACGTGGATAGTTTTTTTAAAAACATTTTTCAATATTATTATATTGATTTTTAATCAAGCACGCAATGTACTCGTACGATTCACAATTGTAGTGCCTGAAACTTTGAAATAAAAAAAGCAAATTAGTTTAAAATTCTGCTTAAGCAAGTAGACTAGACACTTAAACAAACTACATATCCAACTTTAACCATCTAACTTAGTGCGTCGTTTGTCTAAATACAACTTAGTGTTAAGCTAATTAACTATTCTAGGCGTGGGAGTATTTTTGCCAGCTTGTAACAAAAGCATAATGACTTACGTACCATCGTACATTATAATACAACAAGCATATTTTTATGCGGCTAAACTATTTTTTTCATTTATTTAAGTAAAAAATATAAGTACATAAATATAATGTGTTCTTTTTTACTCTTCTTATTTTCTTAAGATTCTGGGTATTTGTGTTAAATTGAAATTTAAAAATAATTTGAAATTTTAATCGAATTAGATTTCTTACAATTTCAATAAATCATCCTCAACACCTTGATGGTTTGCTTTCCTTCCTCGCACAATGGCGTTGTGGAATGATCTGTCACCAGCGGTACAGCCAATACGACTTAGGGTCCTTAAGAAGAGAACCTTTCTTAAAGGGCGGGAACGCAACTTTAGTTCCTCTGGTGTTGTTGATGTTCATGGGTGCTGGTGATCACTTAATATTTGGTGACCTGCAAGTCGTGTCCTACGTGATAAAAAATTGCTAATTGCTCTTATCGAAATTTTGTAATGAACACATAGTAAACTTTGTTGAAGATGAACAAACATTTTACAGAAGTTCGTTAGATAAACAGCCGGTATTGAAAAGCTAGATCGATTGATAGGTCTCTAAGCCTCTGGACAAGCAATTGAACTATTTTTTTTATTTAAAAATAATAGCACAAGCACAATAGTTCACTCGTGACTTATTATTGAACATTGAGATCAATTGCTAAATTTGTTCGATCCCCCAGTCTATTAGCTTGGAGATCTATTTTAGAGTTGCAGACCAAATATAAGCGGACGTGTGTATGTATAATAAATGTGTGCATTAATAACAAACTTTTCGTGTGTGGATTATCAAATGTAGTCGATACATTGTAATGCGAGCGCCACAAATTATATTTACAATACAATTCGGTTATTAGATGTTTCCGATTTAATTAATTCGAGGCTGTGAGTATATTTGATCTTGGTTTGGTTGTTTGTAAAGCTCTTAATTAATGATAGCGATGTGCTAGATTAAATAAGCACAAATTTCGAAATGTATTGCAGTAAAATTATACTTATTAATTGGGTGAAATAGATTTTAAGTGCGGTAGAGAACAGCAACAGTTAGCTATTACACATTATTATGTTATTATTATTATTATTACATAAAAATGGACACAAACAATATCAAGTGAGCAGTGCTCCTGCCTTATACTGTAAATGGGTGTATGCATTTCGAGTACAGATAAAATAATACGTAATAACTTTTTCCCGGTTAACCAGAAACTTATGCCCGGTGCAGAATAAATATTTGATACTACGTAAGTAAATTGATAACAAATCTATAGTTTATTCCTGAGGAAGGTTGGCTTTATCCAAGTGGTCGGCCGTAAAAACTGTTGCCGAAACCTATAGTTTGGACAATTATCCTGTGGCCGACCCCACGTGGGAGGGAAAAGGACACATAGCTTGATAAATACATCATTAGTCAATTATTACATAATACAAATAATATAAGAATAACAAAAAAAAGAAAGAAATATCTAATCAGTTTCCCGAACAACAAATCAAAATGATAGCGAACAAACACACTTTTAATAAACCTAACAAAAGCTGGCGAGTAGGTGCTCGTTATGTTGGCGATCAAATAAAGAAAAGAGCAAACCCCTTAAGTAAATCAACGAATGTACAGCAAACATCGCGAGCAGTGAATCGATTGCGCGGACGCGGGGCTGCCCTTATCTCGGCGGCGCGCACGTGTGAACCCCGTTCAATTTTAATTTCATGCTCAAACAATGACGCTATCGAGCCGGCTATTATTTTGTATCGCTGAGGGTCGAGTTCATCTAAATCCGCCTGATAAGCCCCCGGGCTCTTTGTCGCTCTCTATCGTGATAGCTAATTCGAGAGCGCTCTGCATAGGTTCGAGACCTTTTCCACGTTTAACGCCACTTTAAATTTGTCATTAGAATATCGGGCCGTTTATAGAATGGCGCCGTGTTATCGGGTTTGCTTGTTCCGTTTATCTATTCAAGACTTTCACATATTTAATTAAATGCCTTCATTTCGCGGTGCCGGTGAAGTGGCTTTGATATTTCTATATTAGTTTCTCATTCCGTGTAAGAATGTAAAGAAGCGAGAGGTGTGCTAGGATTACTCCAAATGGAAATCCGTAAATATTAAGTGGATAGCTAGTAGTAAATAATCAATTTTATACAACTAAAGAATTGCGTTTGATTTTGCTAGTTTGCTCAATTATTTTCAATTTATTTAGTTTGACGGTAATCACCTGATAAGTATATAAGTACACAAACATATACACACATCGTATTACTCGTATATGGTTTAATTAACAAAGTGGTTACCACGGACTGATTGATAGACAGATTTGACATTAGGGTTGCCAAATGATATGATAATATATTGAGTATGTTTTTAAATCAATCAGAATTAGTACATTTATTTAAAGATAATAATAGAATATAACTAAAAATAGATATAATTATAACATGTAATTAATTTTAATCGACTGGAGCAAAGTTTATTTATATAAGTACGTTAAGGCGTAGGTGTGAGCGTAGGCGTTCTTGTACACAATGACGCAGACGAAAACCATTTCTTTTCATCGTTATAAAGCAATAGCAAATTATTATGTACCATATAATGGGGTAAAATAAAACCAAAACAGGTAACAAACGGGAAAATAATAAAATAAAACACTGACGTAAATGAAGCTGCTGAAAATTGACTGATGAAAATTACACTTTTTACTAGACTGACAGAAATTGTGTAGAATTACTTGGTTTTTACATATATTTGTATTTATTTAACCTTGATTTGCTGTTTTTTTATACTTCATTTGTTTTTCTTGTTTTTTTTTTAATTTTTACTATTATTGTGAAATATTGTATGAATCCGTTTGGAACTTTATCATCAGCTAACATTGTCTGTAAATTATCTTTGGTCATAAATATTTTTCAAGCTTTTAGTATGGACGATAACCCTAATGTCAGTTTGAATCATAGAACGTGCCTCCCCAGGCGGCGATGATTTACCAAATTTCAAACTGTGAATCGCATCATCGGCCATCGCAGAGCCCCCTGTGTCTGTGTTTATCAAAACACTTAACGATTTAATATGTTCGCTGAACTCTGTCCTCCCCTTCTCGTGCTTTATGCGATAGATTGCAAATGTTCGTACTTGTTGTTACTACCCCAATGATTTTCATCTCTTCATATACAATTAGAACACTAAACTCTCAGTCGTTTCTAAACGTATTAGGTAATTCGGTAGAACTGGCGGTTAAATTATACTAAGCAATCCATATTTTCAAATATGGAAAAAACTAACTTTTGAAATGCATATAATGAAGTAATTTTTCTTGTTTATAATTGGTAAACTCTGAAAATACTGAACCGATTTACTGAAGTCTTTACAAAATAATATCGGAACATTGTTTTCAAACAAGGGAGTTCCGATAAGAACGATAAAAATCGATAAAGATTATTTTATTTTAAAGACATCTTTTCGAATAAGACATTGTGCAAAGAGTTTCATTAATATCAAAACCTTTTTTATACCCTGTTTCACAGCGTGATGTGGTTTCTGTAAACAAAGGTTTTTAGGTTAGAATTCGTGAATTCCTTACGCCTCGTATTACCTTATAACATTAGCTACCTATATTAGACAAGTTCAGTTCTCGTTCTCTCGATTTCCTTTCTATTCATTTCCGATTAAAGTAATTAAGGTATAATGGCCGCCATGTATGGAAAATGACGTTTGTTTACAACAATCATAACTTGCAATGATATAAGGTATACGTAAATGTTTTTTGGGTACAAGCTCTTGCAAAGTTCCATCACAATTTGATTAACAGTGTAGGAACATATTGAGAACAAATAAACATAAAAACATTGTTTTTTACTTTCAGATTCAGGTATCTGTAATTTTTTATTCACACATCCCGTAGTCTTTTTTAAAACCTTTTAATTAACAATTGAAAATAAATAGTCTCGTGTATTTTATTGTGTCATAAATTCCGAGTACCACGGAATAAATTGTTAATTACAATTTTAATTAACGGTTTACCACAGAGCAGGATCCCAGCGTAGGTTTATGCTACAACATGGGAACCACAATTATTATTATGCTATATACTATAAGTGTTATTTCACATTACATTAATTACGATAAGTTAGTTACGTAATTACTTCATAGTCCAGCAATGCGCCGCTGCATTCAATTGCATAGCAAACGTAAATCCCATTCGGCTAATCAATGTAAAATATTATTTAGTATTTTTTTTAATTTTGTGTGTTTTAATTGTCTTAAATAAATATTAATAATATATGATGAAATATATAAATAAGTAATTTAATTAATTTTTAAGCATTATTTTTTTATGTAACAAGGTGGCAAACGAGTAATCGGATCACCTGATGATAAGTGAGCGCTACCCGTAGCCATCTACAACAAGCAAATGTGTTGCAGATGCGTTGCCTATCTTTATAGGACGGTATAGATAAGAAAAATAATATTTCCTTTTCTCCGCTAACCCCTCCCCGTCCAATCCTCTTCCCGTTCCCAACCTATCTTTATGAAGAAAGGGTAGTAAGGGGGAAGAGGACTGAAATTAGGCCTTTTTTATTAATTCATTGGCTAAAATTTGTAGATCCAAAACTCCGCTTGCTTTAATATTTTATTGTACTTTTTTTTACCGAAGATATTAAGCAATAATATTTAAATCTATGCTACCTACAATGGGAGAAATTACACAAATTATATAAATAAGTCAAATAGACGAACTACCTAACCCCAGATTCGATGTCTTGCACGAACGTTGGCCTCTCGTTGAGAAATTTAAAAAACTTTCTTGTACCCGACGACAGAGTCACCTACCGGCCCAAATCATGAATCCAACCCACACCGAGACCTACTCAAAGACGCACTAAAATGTTCCATTAAAATGGGTCCAGCCTTTTCGAAGGAGGTCAAGCACACAACATGTATAGATATAGACTAAGTAAGACTTGGACCAAGACTTTGCATGATTTAATTAATTAATTTTAACGTGTTGATAGACACCTGATGGTCACATGGATTTTGGGGAAGGAGTTTGGAGTTGTTGTTTTCACTTCTTACCTCAATCCTAAAAAATAAAATAAAAATTATTAGACATTTTTTTTTTATTTGAACTGTACCAAAAGCGAAGAGACATTTGCTATTACTTAAATAAATAGATTTATTAAAAAAACCTCCATGAAAAAATGCAGTCTCTCAACTAAACTACATATGGTGAAACGTCGGTTACAACAACATTTGAAAATTGGATTTTTTGTAGCGTTGAGTGAGCTGCACATTGAAACCATGTTTGATTTTAATTAACCGTCTCCAAGCTTTACAAGGGAGATGGATTGCAAACAATATGTAAGTCCCTATATTTTATACTAAAAATAGTTCTACAATATTCAGATAATTAGAATTTGATTTCTTTTCGATGTAATTAAGGAAATTAAGGTTTAATTTTAATACAATACAATGACGTGCCGGGCACAGTCCAATTATCAATAAGAACACACTCAGAACCCGCACTCACGGAATATATCCTTGTTTTTTTTCACCAATATCAAACTCGTTAACTTGTTTAAATTTAGACGTGGGCCGGGGAGACCAAACATTAATCGCCAAAAATTCAGTCCCTGCCATCCTTATCCAGTGGACTCCCGCAAATTTGACTAGATCGTCGGTCTATCCCTTGTTCCCATGTTTTGTATAATAACAGTTAACATAGGGACCAACGGTGAGTATCAACAATAATTGAATATCATTAAATTTTCTAATTAAATGGTGAAAATGAATTGGAAGACTCGCTAGAAGAACACTGTAGTTTATATTCCATGCGAAGCTTTCTCGTAAACTCAATTTAAAATTTCTTTTCGGCGAGTAAATAAACAATGGTAAGAGACGCAAACATGAGACCTATACTTTTTTCTCTCTCGCTAATTGACATTGTTCATAACCTCATTCTTAATCAGTCTACTTTATTTGCATCGTCAGGGTTGATTAATTTTACAATTAACTAAATCAAAATACGTGCGTGAGGCAGATCCTGCTTCTGCTATTTAACAGAACAAATGGGTCGACGCATTTGCCCATTCGCTGTTGACTCGCTATTGAAAATTATATTTTTTCTTTTGGATTTTTTTTCAATTTTCTTTTGTCTTAAACAATTCCATTATCGAAGCGTATCTAGGTCGATGTCCAGGTAAACATCCAAGATTAGTTAAAATTAGTTTAATAAAATACAATGAAAGTAACCTATTTAATTTATCGAACATGAAAAATATTTAAGTAAAAGCTTTCTGGTGAAATTCTTTTTATTTTATTTTCTCGTGGGTTATCCATAAGAAAGTAATGGGTTTTCCATGCACGAACACGGTAATTTCACTTTTTCGCCTGCATAATACATGGGAATCACCGCTAAATTGTAACACCCTTACAAAATGGACGATTCTCTGTAATTGTTATTTGATTTGTTTTTTGGGCCTCATGAATGATGTCGGTATCGTAAGGGAGTCCCACTTGTGTCAGCCTACAGAAGGTCCGCATATATGCAATGCTTATCTTGTCGCGCTCGTTGGCTTAGCGTTTCTTATACACGAACGAACTTATTGCATTCTGCACCTAGTCACTTAAATTCCATTTTCGGTCGCTCTTGAACGTTATTCGTACATGCTAATCCGAGTATTTTTATTATCCGTTACTCGTCAGTCATCGGTACGGTTTACACGTCAAGAGCTAAACGAGCAATTTGTTTGCTTCAACGGCCTATTACGAGTATTGGACGGGGAGGGAGTTAATAGTGAAAAGGAAATATCCTTTTTACTGCCTATTCCTTCCTCTATGCATTGAAGGTAAGCAACGCATCTGCAACACATTTGCTTGTTGCGGATGTATATGGGTAGCGCTCACTTGCTCAACATGCGTGAGCAACATGCTTATTTGAATTTAGAACAGTTTCGACGAACTTTTTTATTTACTTTTTCTATATTCAATTTGCACATACGCGTTTGGCACAATAATAGTTCAAAAAATTAACAATTGTAGTTAATTTTTTGAACTATTATTGTGCCTTCCCACCCACTGTTTTGAGCTTTCACTTTTTTTCTTCTTTCCTTATGACTGGCTGTTTCTTTAAAACAGAAGAGATGGACTTAAAAGATACAACTTTACTTTGAACACTAACTAGAATATTTTGTTTTACGCTTGTACAGTATGTATAAAGGCAAGCCTTAAGATCATGTTAAGAAACTTCATCATAATAAAGTTGTTCGTCCTCATTCAATGTGTAATTTGTGTAGTTTCGTGTACATTAGGGTCAAAACAGGTAGCCACATCCAAACAAGTCGTAATAGGAGAACTTGTAATAAGAAAACTTCTAACAGACCGTTTGGAAGTACGATCTGCGGAATGATATCATGTTAATGAACTGGCCCATGGAGGGCGAGGCGATCATCAGCAGTCTAATGAAGGAATAATCTATGACTATGTATCTAAATTAATCAAAATATTAAGTTTCAAACTGTATGAAGTAGAAGTATGAATTTAATTTCAAGGTTGTGAAATAATTTAGAATTGCTTACTCTTAACTTCTTTAAGATCTCATCGATATTTATTTCACAAAATACACGCCATGAGTCTTGGGCTTGTTTCCGAGCCCGAGCTTTTAATCGAATGATGTAAATGTATACGCACTGTAAATGCTTAAAGTTGCATTGATTCCTTCCATAGCGAACGGTTCCGCAGGATAATGGAAAATTTTTGTTTACATTATCCCAATTAAGTCTGCGTTTTGTTTACCGATGCTGTAGAGAGCTGCACTTTCATAATGCTGTTTATTTTCTTTACAACATAATTATACTGCTATGTTAACCGTTTATTATAAGAAGCATAGGCAAATGGCTTCCATTATATTTTAAAAAAAAACAAGCACAGATAATTTTTTAATGACGGCGAGTTATTTATATTTTGGTTGAAGGTTACCCGATAATGTCTTTGTTAATTGATTTGATAGCTTGATTATTTTAATAAGCCTATTTGTTACTCTATCCAAATACCTTACAACATGATCTATGGTAGTCGATTGAACCGTTTATCTTGATTTTAATGGGGTTTGAATAACAGCGTACGTAAGACATACTATCGCTCGTTAAAAATGACTATTTTATATGTTGCCTTTCTGTAATACGTCATTAATGAGCATTAACGATCATACCACTCATTTTTGTACCGTATACTTTCTTCGTCTCTCCTTCTTTGTATCAAATTTTCTTTGTATAAGAAGTATCTATTTGTAAGTCATTGTCACAGTAACAAAATAAAGCTATAAAAGTGATAAGTCGTTGCCTTAGCAAATCATATTTTGCGCGTGAATTTAATTTCACAGTCTATGCACAAGGTGATATTTCTTGACAGATTTTTAGGAGAAAAAAGGGATTGTTTGGTAAACAATAGTTGATAAAAACGCAGTGTGAAAATACAATACTGTACCATTCTTGCGGGTAGTTTTAATACATCTTACATTGAAGTCATGTTTTTTTTTTATTTATAATGCAAATAAAATTTAGATTATATTGATGTACACGTCACATCACCTGTAACCCAAACATACAAAACGTGTGTCAAATGTAAAACGACTACGAAAACTGTGATACATTTAACTGTGATAAATCATTTTAGCTCAGTATTAAGAGTACTTTAAAGAATATTGAAATGTATTTAAATACAAAGGGTTGAATGCAAAACATTGATCCGGATCAGAGGCGTATGGTGTATGACGAGTCGGCGGCGGAGGGGGGAGGTACGTTAATTGAAATCAAACAGAGATTAGCCCCCGATTGCGGGTGGATTACAACGCCTCCGAAGGAACGTAGCTTGTTCAAGAATAGATTACTCGCTCATATCATAACATTTTAAATTGTGTTTTTATAATCACGTATAAAGTTTCGATTGCTTTCTATTAAAGTATTATTTTTTTGTGTTTTAGTGTTCAATTTGGTGATGTTAATATTTATCAATTATTAAATAATAATTTAAACGCTCAAAAATTACTAAATTGCGATATCCGAAAATCCCGAATAATTACTTATTGGATCGGGATATGGATGGGACCAATATGGAATCAAAAATTATCGATGTCAGCTTATAAATGATGTACTGAGGTAACATACTTATAAAAATTACAAGCGAATTGAGAATCACCAGAACCGGAACTGTGATTTTATCCCTTTTATAGCGAATAAATTAGTGTTCGATTTCTCTTGACACTAAGAGCACGAATGCATCGAAGGTCTGCACGCACGAGTTTAGCATTAGCCTATTCGCTCTTCTCATCAAGGTTTTAGAACCGGAGAGAAATACTCGAGTCAACGAATCACAATAAACCACATAAATAATTTGATCGCTATTACAAACATATGCACCCGTTTGGGAGTATGATAGAGACTCCATAACTCCTAGATAGTTAGTATCTCTCGTTCAGTGTTAACAGTTAATTAAGCTAGTTCCACCAAGATTTGCAATTTGAACTTATATTTTAGACTATATAATATTAATATACATATAATAAAGCTGTAACTGATGTTTTAATATTTGAGAAAGACCATTGTAAACGCAATAAAGCCCAAAACAATGAATATTAGAATTTTTGTCTGTTTGTTTGTATGTTCTCCCTGGTTATGGTAACAGCTATATTTGGTAACGCAGCAGGGAGATGATGATGAGGTTATGGTAGTATTATGTAGGTAATATCATTTCGTTTAAGTAAAATTGAAACCGCGGGGCA
This sequence comes from Papilio elwesi, assembly GCA_029849275.1. Lineage (NCBI taxonomy): Eukaryota > Metazoa > Arthropoda > Insecta > Lepidoptera > Papilionidae > Papilio > Papilio elwesi. The sequence goes on along the minus strand of CM056700.1, from coordinate 6,338,336 downwards.
CAGCTATTAATACATATGGGTATGTGTAATATGTAAAATGTGTTTATCGAGAAATATTTGTTCACACAACACTAATGTGCTAGGTCATGACATTACCCGTCCTTTGGGTACAAGCTAAGGACGTAAACACAAATCACATTTGCGATAAATTGTAAAATATTTTTAGACGATATGTAATCTTAAGAGTGACATCGTAAAACATTGTCTAGTCTCAACGAGATTACACAATAATATGTGGAGCGTGAAAAATGTTCTAAGTTTATCACTCCTCTATGTACTACTCTATTTTTAACAATCTATTACGTATAAAAAAGATTATTTTGTAATATTTTGATTTATAAGATAGATGTAGATATATAAAAATAATATTAAATGGAAATCTCAAGCCAGCCTTCTCTAATATTACTGTTACTTAAGTTGATTAAATGCAATTTTAAAACTAACCCTCTCGACATAGCAACTTTCTACTAGTAAGTAACAAACTCAAGAAGAAAATTTTATATTACCTCTCGGTGCTAATCGTACTAGTATCATAAATGCGAAATTTTCTAAGTATGGATGTTTGTTATTCTTTCACGCAAAAACGGCTGAACGGATCTGGATTAAATTTGGCACAGCGATAGATTACTTATTATCTGGAATAGCATATAGGCTTTTTATCTCGGAAAATGTACAGTTACCGTGGGACATGTTTTGGTTTTTCGTCTTTGTATATAAAGGTATTCCCTGTGGATTCCGAAACGGCTACCAGGGCGAAGCCGGGTGGATCACTAATTAGTAATTAAAATAATTCTTTTTATCTGCGAGACTAAGTCAACAGAGACGCAGAGCTCACGAGTTAGTTAGTCAACAAACGGAAAGCTCTCCTCGTTGTTATCTCTTTTTATTAGCCCCCAGTCTGAATTTATTATGAGGGCCTCCGCTCAAATAAGTAAATTTGCCTTTATGTAGGGAAACACTTAAAAAGTCTGGTGAACTGCTTGAAACCGAACAATGGGCCCTCACTATGCAGGTCACGTTCCGTCGCCTTAAAAATACGACGCTTAAATCCATAAAGTACTCCCAAGAATTACTATTCCTCCTTAGTGCTTCCTTTGAACGACACAATATCGTAATATTAGATTTGTTTTCGACTATATTTCGATTTGGGAATTTTCCTACACGTTATTAAATGTTTGTTTCATAAGTTGATTACAGGTATAAAATATGAACTATGAACCTAAACTAACACGCAAATAATGTTACATACAAACCAATTTTACTATGGCTGAGTATTGTTTAAACTAAATTTAAATGAAAACATTACTTATGACTGCACAACTTTTTCAATCAGAAAATTTAAATTGAGTTCTAATATCGTTATGTTAGGTATTTTAAATACACATAGATGTCATCTAGTATGGCCTTCTTCATTCGTTCTTAATATCTGGAAGCCTTTAGTATTTAAGTGCTTGTGAGTTTTTTTTAGTTTTCGACCGACACCTTTCAAGTACTTTATTCACTTCACATTTCACAAGTAAGTCCTCATAGATAGCAGTAAAGTATAATTAATTTTAAGTTGTATGATTCAAGTTTACGAGTTTAAAAACCATAGCTTGTCGTAACAAAAGCTTAAAATCCGTAGAGAGCGATGCTTCGCTTCGTCAATTCAATGTAGTTTGAGACATGCATTGTTACAATACATTTTCATACTTTTTATAACTAATTAAGTAAAATGATTACACCAAATTAATATAATCTATATAATATGTATATCAGATTTCTGTTTTGATGCAGATGATGCATTATTTAATTGTAATAAACGCGTAGACAAAATATAGTATATTAGAAAATAAAATCGCTGACGATTGCTTCTTAAGCTAATAAAGTATACGGAATAGTGTACTGTGTTATTATACATGTATATATATCTTACTAGTGACCCGCCTGGGTTTCGCTACTAACAACTACAACTAATTATGTTGATCCGATCGCTGCTAAACACAGGAATGTGCCAATCTGGACAATCCCTGTAAATCCCATCGAAATCGGTGTAGCCGTTTCGGAGTCCATAGGTCTATAGGGAACACACATACTTCGCTTTTTATATCCTATTTTTTTCATGAAATGCTAATTCTAGTAAGTCCAAGAATATGTGTGCAAAGTTTCATGATGATCGGTTGAGTAGTTTTCGCGTGAAAGCGTAACAAACAAACTTACTAACTTACATTCACATATGTAATATTAGTAGGGATATGTTACTATGGTAAAAAAAAATTGATGGGATAGCGGAATAAAGCATTGCATTGCATTGCAAGCAGACGATCCAATGGATACTTGTTCTTGTAATGTATGTAATAAAATTGTGTGTAGAAAATACGTTAGAAACGGACATTATATATTTTTTAAAATATTTACAATGATACAGTTATAGCATTGCATTGTGTATATTACCAGTGATTACACAGGCAGTTACAGAAACGTACGTGGGTGAAATATAAGGGATTCTATCATATAAACCTACAGTCTACTGGCACAAATGTGTTCAAAACATCTTAGTTGCCGATCATTTGTTTTATATGTAGCTTGACTAGAAGGAAATCATTGTGCCGTCTGTCTGTTTCATATCACAAAATAGCACTAAAAAAATATTAATCTGATTTGGCTTCAATGATTGGTTAATAAAAATCTCGGAAAAAAGTCATATTTTGATATATGTTTCGACTATGACATAATTTATCATCAAGTGAAAGTTCAATTGGTCTCGCCTCTAATTATTTTGTATCTCATCAATTAAATATATTTATGTGTACTTTGTTTACTTTGTTTTTACATTATAGGACGAACAAGTATTCACTTATCTAGTCACAGTATGACTCGATACTAAGCTCTGGAGAGATCCCTGTTCATTATTGGAATGCTGTGTATTTTGGAATGTTTCAATTTCTGCAGCGAAGCAAAGGGTGGTTACGTATTCAGGATCGTAGCACTAAGGCATTCTGGTATGCAGCCGGTATTCATTTAGTAAATCGATAGCGAATGTGCTCAACAAAAATAAAATTTGACGTAAAATACCTAATTACAACATGATTACAAAAAGTGTTATATGCCAATTATATACCCGTATTGTTCTTATTCCTTTTCGGAGTCTAACAATCTAGGAGCTAACTACAAAAACGATATTGCGATAGAAGACACTACTAGGTAGTTATTTAATGATTCTTATTGATTACGTTTTCACATTTAATCTTATATTTAAGACGTAAACAAGTGAAGCCCGCGAATTTAAATTAATTTTCTCTATCTGCCGTTCAGGGTACGATTGTAAGTAGTGTAAAAGGATTGGTGGACTTTAATCTTTCTCGACTACAAAGGTGTATATGAATTGTTTTTATATATCTAATATACTGTATTAAGTATAAAATGACTGAATAAGTAATAAATTGTGAGCCACAACGTTGTTAAGCTTGCTACCGTTTTAGTGTTAGAATTTTCTCATAACAGCGGTCGCATTACGTGCCGTCATGCTCTACGCGGCGCTATATATCACATCCGTAGCTGCGAATACGTCTAGTATTTAACGGATAAACTCTCAGCACTGGTTAGATACTTCATATAGCTCTCTTGTATTGTATTATTAAACCAAAACTGTACTGTTTTAAATATCCTGTATATAATGAATAACCTAAACCCCGCCTGACGTAAAGTGGCGATGTGGTCGTACCAGTCTAACGTCCTGTACCGACGATTTACGATTAATAGTGGATTTCAAGAGTCCATTAGTTCATCTAACAATATAATCGATAACAAAATATGTGATGACGCCCGTGACCCAGAGGGGTAGACAGAAATCATGGATTTCTATTTAGCGCGACCCTGGCACACCTGTTTTGCTTCTTCCACACCCATACATCTACGCATAGATCTTCGTCGCTTACGGGTAAGCTTTATATCGCCATTTTTACTAAAAAAAAATGATCTTACCATCAAAATTGCACATATTCCCAACTTAAAGAACATAATCTCAAGTTTTTTTTATTACTAACACGTGAACACACCATATGGGCCACTTTATCCTTACAGTTACAGTCCTTTTTACTAGCACCGATTTCATTACGTGGTTGTTACAAATAAGTCAATTCTCCTTCATGAAGGGTGAAACTTAGAGTCTGGTGAACTACTTGGATTGGAAGAATGTTTTAGGATGCCGGTCACGTGCCGTCGTCGCCTTAAAAATTCTTCGCTTAAAAAGGCACTTGTATAAATGACTTTTTCTTCTTAGTACTCTTGTTGATTGATTTGGTGTAAGACGGTTAATATTTACGATGTGCACATTTAACAAAGTAAAACAGATTACAATAATTTATTATTGACACGGACAGTGAGATGTTAGGACGGATTGTTTTACAGGACAGCTGTTATATTCAAATAATGATATACGCTCACGCCCGTCACCCAGAGGTATAGACAGTGATCAAGGATTTCCATTTGGTGCGATCCTGCCACACCTCTGTCGCTTCTTACATTCATACATCTACGCATACATGTTCGTCGGTTATAATTTATTTATAATTAATGAATTAATTAATTTATTATTATTAATTAATTAAGGTTTAATTTTTAAATATTAAATTATTAATTAATAATTAACATATTTACGAGTACCTGGAGAAGAATCCATACTGAACACGAATGATAGCGTAGTAAATGGTGTATGCGTTTTAATTAATGTTTCTTATGACAACAAAATGGTTATTGAGAGACAAATCAAATCTTTGGTAAACATTTTAACGTAAGTCTTATAGAACTATAGCCCACGTAAGCCAATAAAGCAAATTTGTTTTATTATAACCGGCTTTTTGGTCCGCATTATTAAGAATAACTTAAAAACTACTTGTCAGTTTCTGCTTAAAACAAATGGGACCAAAGCACGTCGTCCGTCCGTTATTAGCTGTCGAATAATCAAAATCGGTAAATCAGGAGCGGAGCTACGAATTAACAAGCATAAAAAACTCCCTCCACGCGGACGAAACGCTTCTCTTGACAGATAGATCTTCATACCTTCTAACCTAATCTAGCCAAAACTAATATACTTCATCTCAAAAAATAAAAAGCACGCTTTATTATTTATTTATTACTCGTATATTTCAATTAATTCTTACAGTTAATAAACTAAGTAATTTGCTGTGATTAAAATAATATTATCTAAATTGATAAATACTTCAGTTAAACTACCTACTATAAATAATACGGCTCCATTTTGGAAATTTCAAATAGATCTATTAATCATCTGTGTTATTCAATACATTGACACAAAGGCCGTAGCGCGCGTAGGGCGGCCATTATCAGAATACCGTAGATTTTATGATGTTTCAATTTCTATAGGCGGGGCAAGGGCGAGGGGATAGTTGGAATAGCGGCACTAAGGCATTAAGATATGCACACCGGCAACGTTATGTACCAAATACCAATATATCGTTTTTATAGTCCCTCTACATACATACCAACGTAGCTATTTTTAACACACTGAATTTTCATGTAACAACAGCTAACATTTTGTTCAAATTTAGGCAAAATATAATTTTGTAACTCGAATTGTCAAATTACACAAATGAAGATATTTTTTTTCTTTACAGTATGTCTTTATTATTAGCATTTAATATTAATATCATACCTAATATTTAAATCATGATAGATTGTTGGAATGTAGTTGCTAATCCCTTTTAAATTAAAGTGTGAAAGCATGTCGAAACCGCACAGACTCCGAAATGGAAAGCCTGTCTCCCTCATGAGAGTATGGCTGCGGGCGATTTTGTTTTTTACCTGGTCCGGATACATGCATATGGGGTCTGGAATTAGGGTGTAATTTATTGTGCAATAACATTTTGTCGACTTAAATAGATTTATTTTAGGTTTAAGTTGTGTACTTTGTTTTTCATACACACATAATTACTAGAATATTAATTATTATATTAACGATTCATTGTTTCTGTTAGAATATAGCCTAGCTATGGACCGAGTTTTGCTCTTTGTTCTAATAGTAAGACGCGTATTTTCGGAAAACATTTTTAGAAATCGAATAAAGTGTAAAGTAAGTTTTTCAATGAATTTATCCATTCATGCACATCCATTGACGGCAATTGCGAAGAGATGCCGGCCGAAAAGTTAATTTTGTTATTTTATGGAAATTCGCGTCTTTTTATAATATAGATAAATTTACATCTAAAAACCGTACCTAAACACAAAATACCACCAAATATTTAAAGCTATTTTATCGGAGACTGCTCGCTTTCTATTATAAGAAGAAATCTCTATCTAAAAATACTCTAGTCAACAAGTAAGTGAGAGTTTTTTTTTATAGTAGAAGGAGGCAGACGAGCAATCTTACGGTTTTTTTTAAGGAAAGAGTCGGCAGTGGATAGAGACAGCGAAGAGATTGATATCCATCAAACGAGACGTGCAAGTATAAATACTACACTCCTTCACTCCGGTATTCTAGGTCGAGGTACCTATACTTCCCCAGTCGGCCCTACCACTGTTGACGGTTAAAATTTTAAAATCAGCAAAAACTAGTTATAGGTAGACTTTGCTCATTTTAGACAAACTTATAGGTATTGTTTATTTCTTATTAATATCCCACTTGTAAATGTATAAATAAAATAGTTAATGACGAAATATTAAAATACTTGATGGACATTTCAGCAAACTTCTACTCATGGTATTTAATTGTACAGGTTTTCATAGTTGTAGAAATTCCTCGAATAGCGATCATATAAAGCGTCGTCGCCGATCGCCTCGTTTCCATATTTCATACTTGGATGAAGAACGTCGGGTATTTTATAGACATAGGTATACCTACTGTGTTTGTTTTATCTGCGTGTTTTATTTTGCATAATATTAATTTACCTAACTAACTAGCTTTGTACTTTGTCTGCTTCGAATAGCTACGTCGATTCGTTTCTATTTAAGCAAGCTAGCTAAAATAAAAATTTTGGTATCAATAACTTCGGAAGTATCTTATTTCCTTGTAAATTTATAAGCCTTGTTTCATCTCCATCCAATTTTTTTTTATGGAACAAGGTGGCAAACATGCAAGCGGATCACCTGATTTTAAGTGACCACTACCCATAGACAAGTCCGCAAAAAGCAAATGTGTTGCAGATGCATTGCAATTTCATATTAGTAGCGACAAGCTAAGATGTACAATTTTTTAAATTATAAACTTCAGCAGTTTTCTTACAAAGGTTTTTTTTCTACTCCTTAGGGGTTAAATTTATAAAAATTAATACTTAGTGTTCGCCCACATTATAAAAGCAAGTCAAATTATAAGTTCCCTTAATCAATATTTTTGTAGGTAGGCAGTTTCTTGAGCTTCGACTTAACATAACTTTGTTTATTACTTCAGAACAACATAACTAACGCCTTGCCATCTAACATTCTCGACAATCTAAATTCTATCTTCACTCATAACAATACACGTAGAAACTTGCTCGTACACACGACATGCAAGCACTAAGCCAGCGTTTAATTCAATTGTGACACGGTACTACAATTAGTATTCACGCACGCTGGCTCCCGTTGTAAAGTCATTCCATAAAAAAAAGCTGCGAAAAAAGTATGGCTCTGTTGTTCAGAGGTGCGAACCGAGTCTCGTATTACCAATAGACAAAACGATCCAGCAGCGTAAACTGCCCTGTTTTTTGTAATAGAAATTCATGGTGAGCGTCAAGCAATTCTCAATCATAATCCTTCGAAATATAGTTGATTTTTTAAAGGGCTCGTGCTCGAGAAAAGACCGTCTCCATTCAACACAAATTATACTTTACTCTCGAAGACTTGGAATAGACAAAAGTCACCCTGTTCCCATCGCGCCCGCATTTGACTATAAACTTTATTTTCAAAGGGAAAGACGACAGTTTAAGTCTCCGCGTTTTAGCCTCCATCGGGAAATGTCATCGCTACAGGACCAAGCATAAGTGAACGCGTCAAAGTGTAAAATGAGGGGTTTTGCGCCGTGTCAGTGAAAGTCATTAGGACTGGAATGGATGAAAATTGCGTGCATATTTACTTCTCTAAGTTAATATGAACGACGTGCTAAACCGAAATGTCCCGAGGTTTTTTCCCGTTGAATATTTTGAATAATGCCTTATTGTTTTGAGCATCAAAAGATTGTTTAGAAAAAGCTTAAAAATGAGACGATTATTATTAAAATTTTATTTGATCGTTAACGGCATCTTGTCCATGTCATGAAATCATACAAATGTGTAGAGGTTTGAAATGGGGAATAACATTGATATTGTTAACAGATTAGTGCTGTAGAAAAAGTAAACCGTAAGCCAGGATTATCTGTGTCGTGGATTCCCTTATGTGTCATTGAAAATTGTCGCCTTCTAGTAAAAAGATACTCGTAAAACATGTATTGCATACCGTTCATTTCTATGTACATTCCGGTTCATTAAAAATTAGCTACATTTATCAAAGGCGCCACTTATTTGAAAATTGTTTGATTTTCGTAGCAAATTATTTTATTACCAATTATTCGCAAAAAATACGTATTTTACGCTCATATTAGTTCACAACTGTATTGTTACAACAACTACATACATTATTATTAAATGTGTGTAACATTTAATAATAATGTATGTAGTTGTTGGGGATTAATCTCTTGGATTTTTATATAAAAGACGGGGCTGTTACGAACGCACGGTCATTATAATTAGCACAGTTATAACAACGCTTGTTTAAGCTACCTTATAACTAAAATTACCTTGTGAATACTGAATAATGTTTGGATTTAATTGATTGAATACATTTACTACCCGCGAAAATGGGTATTCCATATTTGTACTAAACAGAATTCTCATGAAATGTTATGATGTATTTAATTTAAAACAATGACCATTTAATTCCGGATAATTATAATATTTTCAGAATTTTAAATAGTACCCCATAATGCTAAAGCCATTCGACACTTTAACCTTTAACCTGGTGAAAAGAACAATAGTGTAAACGAAACTGCAAAAGAATACAAACTATGAGTAAAACTGTAAAAATGAAAACATAATTATACTACCTTGTACTTTTACTAAGAGACAATAAATCCAAATATAAACTATTTAATATCAAACCCAATACTTATTCATTCGGATAGCCGCCATGAAAAGCAATTTAATATTTATTTTCATAACGTCACGCAGCGGCAGCGGCAGCGGCGAGGTATTCAAAGCGTTCATTCCACAATCTGCGGATTCAGTCCAGCAGATTATCAACCGTAAAAGATATCGAATATCTTTGTTTGCTCACTACATATTATCGAAACACTGGACTATTTCAATTTTAAAACGTAATTTTGCATACACTCCTGTTTAAGTTTAAAATACGTCGATAGTAAATTTATTTAGGCGTTTTTATGTGAAAAAATTAAACCTCATCATCACCATAAGTCAACGGACTGCCGTCGCAGCCAAAATCCTTTTATAAGCCAACAATTATTGATCTCTTGCCGTCCTTTTCGAGCGAACCCCTCTTAACCTTGACTGAATAAAAACATGCATTCAATAAATATATTTGCAAATAACAGTAAAAACTCACTAGGCGATACCTTTGTAGTTATCGATTAACGGCAAAAAAATTAATAACATACCCGGTTACTATAATAATTTAATTATAGCCAGTAATGTATATTGCTACGTCTGGTATTAAAACCTGCACCCTCACCACTCCATGCCGGTTTTGTCACCACTTTACAAAATCGGCATGAAGAGACAATGAATCCCCCGTTTTTTAATTAATATTAACCTTTTATTTTCAATTTATAGCCGAGTTTGTAATTCCATCATACCAATTTAACTGAAAGAGTACTCCTGTTGCGGTCCATTACTTTAGAGAGTATTTATTGGTGGATAAAACGGTGGTAATTTCATTCGAAACGAGTTGAAGCGCTGTTCGGTGTAATTTTTTTTTTATATCATATTTTTTTTTAATTTACTTGTATAACTTATTTTTTTATATACATTTTCTTTATTTCAAATTCTGTTTTCGCTTTATATATTGTTTAAAAAACGTTTTTACATAATGCAAATGACGTTTGTACTTAGTCAATAAATCCATTTTGTTTATTTATCTGTTACAAATTTGCCATACACTGTGAATAGACCAGACGACCACGAATCAAAAGGAGCTTATGTCCATTAAATTAATAAGGGATTGGAATCTTAATAAACGCCAATACACAAAGTCACGATTCAAATATTAAACATTAATTTTGTAAACGAAAACATTTAATTTTGATCTCTTAATACAAACTTGTTGCCCTTACCATGTGTAGGTGAAATCACTTTGATGCCGGTATCAGACTCGTCGCGGTTCTTTGTACAAAAGGGTTACGTCCATAGCATTTGCCATTGTCGGCGCTCGCAGTATATTGCCACCTTTGTTTTCTTTGCAGCGCATAATGTTGCTCGTAGCATTTCGACTTCATTACGCGTCTTTCTCGCCTCTTTTTACTTATAACGATTTTTAATTTACATGTTAATACAATTTTAAATTTATCCAACGATAGACACTTGAACAAATTAGTATTAAGGACAATTTTCTTTATTTTATATAAAGACACAGGCGCCGAGATCTTCTTTAAAAAACAGCAAACTTCCAAAGCACTTGATGATTCGTAATAAAACTAAAATTATCGTGATCCAACATGTGCACCGTGCAACTGACGTTGACCGAAAGACCCTGCACGATTTTGTTTTGTGACTGACTTGTTACTGCTGTCTGGAAGAGGCATCTACAGATATATAGGGTTTAAGGCTAAGAAGGCGCCTGGCCTAAATCTAAACCTCTTTGAGATCATTTTATTTTATGGGCTCCTTGGAGCAGGCTGCCTCGGCTCGGGCCATTACTTTAATTATATTACCAGATTGAACCTTGGGCGACGTCATGCGCCAGCGTATACATTTTGTACAGGTCGAAAGAATTGAGGCATGTTCGGCGGCCGGAATTCTGGTAGTCAACAACAGTTGTATGAATGGGCTGCCTCGACCGATAAAATATCCAGACCTCTCAGAAGACCGGCATGCAGTGGAGGTATTTAAAGCTTTCGACTTTCAGGTGATGAGTGGGGTGCTGGAGGCTCAATCCCTACTTTTTCGGTATTAGACACAGCTCCCATACTTGATTTTGTATTATTTTTTTAGTCTAAAACAAAATAATTTGAAAGTGAACATACCCAGTTCCTAATATATTTTCATAATACATAAATTCTAAACGAATGGGACCTATTAAACTGAGAAAGTGCAGACAAATAAGCAAACAATCCCAGCGGCCTAATGTAACGAAACGCAAGCCCCGAAATTTAACAACCAACACAATTGTCTCCTTAGTTAAGTCGTGACAATACAACGCCTTAGACAATATTCTGTTCATAAAATGCAATATAGGCTCCCAGAACGGCGCCATTAAAATAAGACATCGCCGAGTTGAAGGCATTGTCCTTTCTTATTCCAAGCCGCCTATAATTTTGATAATAGGCTAGAAAATATTCCATTGTCTTAAACAGACTATCTGGCTGTAAGGAGTCGTTCGATTATATCAAAGAACGTTCTTCTCTGCAGGCTATCTTACAGAATCTCTCACTTTTATAACGCTAATAAGTTGACAATAGATCCAATGGGACTTCCGAGTATTGTTGCTTCATTATTATCTTTTACTTTAAAAGTATATTTTATACAAATTCTGAGATGAAGATTTATTTATTTACACCAACTTTCATTAAGAGATATTTCCATGTTAAAGGATTTGCCTATGAAATTTATCAACATTCTATTAGGTCTCCCCATCTTCATTTTTAAATAGTCAAACAAAGGCCTTTATTCTTCGAATAATTTAGTACAAAGTTTTTCACATTTATATTATTATTAAAGACAAAAAAACGCATAAATATGCTAATATCTATGCATCCTAATAAATATCAGTTACTTCCGAGTTCTCAAATATTATTTTGTATTCATAGAGTATAAAAAATACTAATGTAATTTACTTTTTACGAAAATAGTATTCGTACAAAGTAAATTGCTATTAAACTTACGCTAGACATAATTAAATCCTATATGCCACATATATTATTATCGTACAGTAATGAATCTTACCCGTGCAACGCCCGGCTGGAACAGCTAGTGAGATATGATATTATAAAATTAACATCAAATTAAAAAGCAAGTAGTTCATATAATGTAATTTCCACAAGGGAAACTCGGAAAACAGGGCTTTTAGAAACTATAATTTGCACGTCGTAACTACAGTAGCCGCTCTGCAGGTGAGAGCGCAGCGTTCACTTTAACTATTGTTAATGACCCGTCGAGGGTATAATTGCATTTTTTCACACCCCACTAACAGCAATTTCACTAATTTGGTAGGTTACCGACGAGGAAGTGGTTAGTTTTTGTACAGAATAAGGGAACGGTTTGGGGAAATAATTTTGCCTTTTTTTGGACAACATGTTACCTAACACTGAGATTGTGAGCTTCTTTAATTTTTCAGAATAATATTTGAATTAGCAATTTTCTAAAAATATAAAGAAGGGTAGACTTCTGGTCACTCCAAGCCTTTGTGTAAAATTAAACGTCCCTGTCACGTTTCCACGAAATAGCTATTTAGCGTCACCTAGGGGACCTGTGCGGGGCTTGCGTTTCAAGTCGTTCCTACGGAGACGAGGAACACTGTCCTCCAAATATTTTGCCAGTCACCAGAAACACAAATTCTTCATAACGTCTTTCTACGTTAAGGCTGACAATGCATCTGCAGCTCATGTAGTCGATGCCGGTATTTGTAACTAGGCGATCATCAAGCGAATTATAGTATCTTAAGTGTAACGGTACGGTATCGAGACCCTAAAGGACATGAAAATCGTAGTTGTCATGTAACTAAAAGGATTGGTTATAATTTTACCAAGCTACGTTGCTTATTTAAATTAATTAAAAGTGAAAGAGTCTAAACCACCAAACCAGTTTAATCTAATGTCTTGTTCATACACAAGAAATCTGTTATTCGCGTTAGTTAATTAACAGTGCAAAGTCGATGAACTGTAAAAAGGATTCTAAATTATCTCAACTAAGACAAAACAGCTGTACAAAGTAATTAGTCTCACAAAGTCAACTGAAAGATCCTTGTAGGACCTCTATCAGTTAAAGGTGACATTTCGTAATCTGTAACTTTGTAATAATACATTTCTAAGGTATTTTGGTACAAACGTCTTGTGAAATTTAAGTATAGGTACATATTTGCTAAGGAGCTTATAGAGACTGAATCATTTACATTTGAATTCAGTTTTATACGCAGGTAAATCTACATAGAAAATATATTGAATATATTTAGTTTGAAATAGTTTTTTCATCGAGATATTAGGTTTCTCGTGTATTTTTATTCCCACAGTTTTACTTTACATGATGTCTTTTTATCAAGTATTTTTCAATTTAAATATTCATTGACGTATTTAACTTTTGCTTTTTACATTTTCTTTGTGTGCATAATAAATTATAATGAAAAAAAATGTATAAATACTAGTAAATTTTTCAGCAACTTTTTTTGTTTTATTAGTTTTGCGTTATGCGTAAAAGTACGAGGACTTAACTTGCTGTTAAGTCCTCGTACTTTAAGGATACGTACATTTCTATGCTTTGCTAAAAGTCCTACACTCTATTCCCTTTCTCTCCCTACTTGCTATTTACCTGCATGTACTTTGCTGGAAAGGTTTCACTACACACTACACAAATTCACGACAGAAAGAAACGAATGCCCGAATGTAATCCAATAATAAATCTGTTTTAAAGTACCTAACCAACTTCGCAATTATAAAAATGGTCACAAAATATATGTTTTACAGAGAGCTTGTGCATAAGAAATTGAAATCCACAAATGTGACACAGAAATAAAGGATATTTATTATGCTGTAAAATTTAAAATGTAGTAAATCTGTATTTAACTTCAAAAAGGGCTTCATTGACCATTCACCATTAGGAAAGCTGTAAGAAGCAATTATCTCTAAAACTTCAATTAACTTTAGAGTATGTAAAATTAAACGAAAAATACATCTTACAAAACTCAGTAATATTAAATTACTGAGTTTTTAAGATGTCAAGAACTTTGTGAAAGTTTTAATACATTTCATTAATTTTTTTCTTCAAAGAGACGGCAAACGTCTCATTATTGGGCTTGGGATTTAAAGACGGCTGCGGTTTAGCCCCGGCGACAACACAACACCTCGCCTCGGGTCTGAAACACACGTTTTTGTGTAGTTTCACACGTAAATTATGTATTTTATTTATAATTTCTCTTGTTTACATTTAAGTCGGGAGTTTTGGATATAGATAGAATTGTTATCATAGGGTTCTTAATTTCAAAACAAAGTTTGAAGTTAGCACAATATATGAAACTAGAAATATATAGAACCATTACCCCTTTAACTACATTCTTTGTTAAATCAAGTAAGACATGAATGTATATATGCATAAAAATGTTGATTATTAACACGAATGCACATAGTATCGTAGTCGCCTCGTTCCGTACTGATGTAAAAATATGCAAATGATGTATTTATTTGTTTTGTCTGGGGGTCTGGACCCTATATCGATTGTAAGCAGTACTTTGTGAGGGTTATTCATTCGCACGGCAAAGGTGCGAAGCCTGTGCCGTACAAGGAGGCGTTGTAATTACGTCGACAGGCGTGGCCGCCGGTCGGTTCTACACCAGATGAAAAGCTACTGAGATACCAAGAGCGGGTTTCAAATTACTTCGCTTTGCAATATTCAGTCCAATTACTTATGCAAATCATCAAAACTACTCTGAAATTAAGCCTATTCAATTTAACAATGTATTAAACATAGCTACTTATGTCGTCTTCACCAGCTCGCTCGGCTGTTGCCTTTGACTGTAAAACAATATTTTTTTTAGTTCTTTAACATAAATCAGGAGCATTTCTGTTAAAGAACTAAGTTATTTATTTTAATTACTAATTTTTTTACTAAACAAATAAAGATATATTTAATTTATCTGTATTTCTTTATAGTATTTATTACTTCTGTAGGTTACCTAAGTTATTAAGCCTGAACACTTCCGAACAATCTAGAAATTTACACAATAAATTAACACTAGGTCTTGCCGATTGACATCGAGCGCTTCGCCTGTTACTATTCCCCCTTCTTTTCTGTTTACTGTGTAACGTGTGACTATTAAACTGTGTACATGTTGTACTTGGTTGCGTGATTTGCTCTCCTGCCGCACCATACCAACGCAGTCGTGTGGATACGCACCACGACAACACATTCCCACGCGCCATAACACACTCCATTGTTTAATCTACCACTGCTAGTTATCGCCCAGTGGTCGAAATTCATATACCATATTTTATTTTATTTCTTTTAACTTATACATGAATATTTTACATTTTATTATATGTCTATCATAATAATAGTAAAATCTAAATTAAATATCTTCGCTTAGGAAAAAATTTCCTCAAACACAAACTATGTCAAATCTTACGCCAAATATTCAGAATTTATGTGTTCAAGGTTTTTTATGTTTGGGGGTTAACATTTGAAAGCGCAGCAATGAATTACGAGTACATTATAAATTATTTATTCGTTCATCCTTCATGGAAACTTAATTGTGTCAAATAGCCACACTTGCTCGCAATATTCTTAAAAAAAGTTGTGAATGTTTTCTCTGTAATATATTTTATTGTACGATTTAAAAAAGTGTTGTTGTAAAATAGTGTAGTGTTAAATTTAAGTAATTGAACTCGAGTCCGTAGGTATAGGGGAGTACGACAATAAATGAAAAACTGAAACGCCAAATCAAGTCGGCGGACAAACGGGGTTCCAATGAACTCTGCTTTTTCCTTGTTTTAAGTAGGGACCCTCTTCAATGGGGTTGTCGAGTGATTTCTAACAATTATCGTCTGCAGGAGGAGATTGTCGCTAAGTTAAGATCGGAATAAATAAAAGCAATAAAAAAGTAAATTATGAGACTTCAATGCTCGCTTTAATTAGATAGGAAGAGATTAACTTAAAGTAATGGTCGAATATTTCCTATTAAATTATGCTATATATATATATATATATATATATATATATATATATATACTTTTGATATTTCGTATACATATTCTCACAGTAATTATACATTTAATCTCTCTGTCTATCTACTTAGTCACTGCCGGACGTAGGCCTACCCCATTAATCGCCACAATGATCGTTCCACTGCCGCCCTCATCCAGTAGACTCTCGGATCTTTGACCAGATCATCAGCCTTTGAGTGACCTCTAGGCATCTAATGGAGTCACAGTGAGAGGCCACGCCTTATGGCACAGATAAGTCGTCACTGGCAACATACACCGTACGAAGACTTTCGTCTTGACACAGTGCGGTAAATGTTGGGACGAAAAGACTTCTCGAAACTTCCCGAACGCTGCCAATCCGAGTTGGATTTGGCGATTGAGATCCTTCTCGAAGTTGGACAATTTGTCCCAGATAGACATACTTGTGAACAACTTCGAGAATATGGCCTCCTATGGTTATTGGAGTGGGTAGAACATAGAAGTTCGACATAATATTCATCTTCTCTACGTTCATTTTAAGACACACTCGTCCGGGGATCAGTTGAGGAGGTCATCGAGCATTATACCGAAATTCCGCATGGTCTGAGTCATGACTACTATGTCATCTGCAAAACGAGGATCGGTGATGTACTCGCCGTTAATGTTGTCGCTACGTTGGGACTAATGGTTGCCCTCCCGGAAGAAGACCAAGACCAGACTCAAGGGTTATCATTTCCTCCCCCTCTCGTCACACTTCAGAGAACCCTATACTATCCCAAGGTAATTTGCTAATTCTTCTTCAAGATTAGCGATCCTCTCGTCCGTCGGCAGTGTGCGCATGTTCAGTGTTGCCAGGGCCAGTTGATATTGATAGTAACAAAAGAATCGCCATGCTCCGCCAGCGGGTTGCCGACAGTGTGTTCCACACTGTTCTAAAACAGGTCTCGCTTAGTACAGTGTTCCAGGGGTCTACTGCCCTTCTTCCGTGGTTATTGGACGCAGTTTAGCGACTTGTACCCCGACCATTGTTATTATAACTATGCACATTGATATTTAATGTTAATAGTTATGCGATTATTATAATATATAGTTACGCATCCTAATTCTAACATGCCTTACTATAGAAGAATTAAATTTAGAATTATTCTATAGAAGAAAAAATACCAACCATATAATGATGTTATTAGAGTGATAAATTGTTAATTTACTTTATACGTTATACATAATTTCTTTTTCGTCTTCTTAATATTTTTCATAAATCAAATAAATTGTAGGATTCGTAGCAGTATGAAAATCATAGCTTATGATTACGTATGCATATAGGAGTTTAAGGCAGTGCGGGATGAGGGGAGACGCGGGTAATTGCACACCTGCCGAAGTACGTCGCCGCGCTTTGCTTTACCGCACTTGCTAATGATGCGTCGCAATTACTAGAACCCAATGACATATTACAAAAAAAACTATCTGTTATTCCCTAACATAGTGTATGTACGCATTTTATTCAATTTCGATCGAAAACCTATTACTATGCAAAAATAAGACATTTGTGGTTTTTTGATGCGTTTAATTGATGTTAAATAATTCCGATGGTGGAGCGGTGCTCTAACGTAATATTTGAAGAGTTGCTAATCTGTTGCTGGTTTATCTAGAAAAAACAAGGATAAATCATAATTCATTAAAACAATAAAGCAAAAAAATAAATACAGACAAACTACAGATTTATATAGTAGTACTATATATAAGATATGGATACTATGATTTGTATATGCTACACAGAAAAAGCGTTACCGTCATAAAATAAATGCTTACCTTGATCGACATATTACTTTTTTCTTTTTCAGTAATCGAAAAGAATAAATAAAACGTTGGTTTTTTTTTATTCGAGTAATCTTTCTAAACTCATAATTTCGAAGCAGAGCGAGAGGCTTTGCGTGTAACTTTCTTACTTAATATTCATAAATTCGAAGATCTGAGATATCAGACGAGCCCAATTTAGAGATTGAAGGGTAGCCTTTAAATATTTGGTTAGGTCTCGTCAATAAAATATTAATATTTGATATTTACAGAGGTTTTCTATATAAAAATAATTTAAATTTGAAGTTAATTTGTCTCGGCAAATAATTACTGTGTTATTGAAAAAAATTCTTTTCAAAAATTTATTTAAGGTTTTCTGTTTCAGAAATACGTTAACGAGGTAGACTGTGCGAAGACTAATAATGGATGAATTAACGCCCTTTCAACGCGCAATGTCCCTGTTTTGGATTCTTTGTGGGCTGTCAGCCATCGACGCTCTGAAAATAGTCATCGAACCGCTGCCTAAAGGTAAAGTAAAACAACATTTAACTTTAAATTCGCCTCAAAAATAATTTTGCGTCGACACTGTGATTTTTTATCCGTCATCTGCGCTGTTTTTAAAACTACACCGAAAAATAATTAAAAAAGAATCATGGAAGTCACAAAAGAGCTACTTTTGTCGCTGTCGCTCACAGAAGAGGTGAACTGAATTGGGCGTCCTTACTTAATTTTTTTCAATACCAATCTCGTCGGGAAAACGTCCCCAAAGTTTCTCCCTCAGATGTGGCAGGACTTCGTTTTATTTCGTTTAATTTCCTATCTCTCTCGGCGTGACATTTATTGCAGACTCGCACCCGTGCCAGGCCAGCTTTTGTTCACGGCCACTAATAGCAATTTGGAATTAATTTTTGTTCGCGGCCTCACTGTCTGTTTTCGGACTATAGCTACGGGGCTTTATTGTATTCGCATTCAACTACAGTCCGCAGCTGCAAGTTACGCGGATTTCTAAGGAGTTTTTATCTGCTTTCGGTTTTCCTTTCTTTTGAAAGTGAGAGCTTCTATTAATATTAATTAAAAGTTTGAATAACTGAATAGATTGTTCCCCGTTGTGCGGCTTCTCAGAGAAGTCAGGGTATTAATAAAAGGGAACGTTTTCTCAACAAATCCTCAGATATTGCTACGATTTTCCTTTTTCAATTACCTTTTTCTTTAAAGAAACGAATAATTTCCACATAAATTAATTCTCATTCAAATTACGTATCTTTCAAATTAGAAACATTGTATTTACATCGAGGGACGTAAAAAATCAAATACACTAACAATTACAAAGGATTGCAATGTGAGTCACGGACTTAAAACAGATGCAATTAAGAGCTCACCGTCGGCATACAAAACAAGGGGACACATTTTTCTTTTAAAACATGCTTGCAAATAAAATGCGTCTCATTTTCTTAGGGATTGAATTATTTACTCACTGGAACTGTACTACTTACGAATTATAACGAGAAAATTTACTTTTTTATTTATTCAACCTAAGTCTACATTGTGACCTAATGCTAAATACGTTTGTGATGTTGTAAATGTAATGGCGATGTCGAACAGTCATTAAGCTGATTATATTTTGTGCATTGTAATTTCGTTGCGGCCAGATCAAATAAATAAGATCTCATAGCAAAATATTTCATCACCATTATATCATTAAAATACCGTATTATTATTGTACTACAGAACACTTCATATCGTTCCGTGTATCGTCCTAAAAGCAGATAGTATTATATATTACCCGAAAATCGTTGAAATAAGCAAATACGTAAGACATAACAAGATGTTAAGCAATATTCACTAACATACATTTTGCGAGTTCAGCATTGTACAGAAAAGGTGGAAGGCCCAATTATAGTGCACAATATCGTGTGATATCTATCTATAACTGTAACGGGTTAACTGTGGACCTAAACAACAATTGCTGTATTCCAGACATGCTATTGTGATCAAAGCCACAATACAATATCCATCAAATACGAAACCCGGCCGCAAGAGCTGCGTTCACAGACAGCGCTAATTCATGCGGACTTTATCTCAAGAATTGAACGCTAGTTTCAACAATGCCGTTGCCGTTGAATATTCAGTATTCGTTCGGACAAATTTATATATCTTTTTTTCGTGTTCTTTAAAATGAAATCCAAAAATAATTTAAGGTATATATAGTTCGTCTTACAATTCAACGTAAAGGTTGTTTCATTTATCCAAACAATTTTAATTGTAATTGAAAGGAAAATTGATTACAATTAAAATTATTAATACCCAACGTTTTAAATTAATTAGTTTCGTATTTCGTTTATTTATTTATTTAAATTTACCTTTGTTATTTTACATAACTAACTATTACAGTTATTTTCTCTGTAGGATCAATATTCACTATCGTCTTAGTAAATATTACAATCAAAGATGATAGATTTCTATTGAAGTTCTTAGTTCCAGCTATTCTTGCTCTCGGGCAATAGTTTATAGATATATATATTTTATTTATTAATTAAAGATAACACACCAGTTTCAAGCGGTCCACCGACCATACGGAACTGTTTTCACGATGATATCTACGTTTTTTACGAAAAAACCGTTTAAAATATGAAAAACGAATAATGACAATGTCAAAAGACGTAATAGCTATGGCTAGGAATGCGCGCGCAGCTGTCGAACGATAAGTCCGCAACTAACGCCACCAAAAGTGTGTATTTAAACGTTTCATAATCCTAAAATTTCTCATAAAATTACCGATTTTGACATTTTTTTCCTATGGCTTTTCCCATTTTCTTTATTTTAAAATATTTTCTTGATTGAAAGCATTAATACGAAAAAATAATTATCCAAGTCAGTCCAGCCGTAAGCATAACATGACGGACAGCAATTGATTTATGTTATTATCAGGCTACTTAATACAGTTTTTTCGTCATATATAACATGCCTACTTTCGGTGTGGTAGATAGACAGACAAACTATATATATATATATATATGTGTGTGTAAATATATATCTAATATCAATATATATATACATATAGCTGACAGAAGAGATCCGAAACAAACAATCGAATCTTCATACCGATTTGTATCGTTTTCAAAAACTTTTGCCTAGCAATAATTATTAAAAGCAACACTTAAACGGTCACTGCAACTAGTGTTAACAACCTTTAACTATAATTTCGACATTTCTAATACAACAAAGTAATAAATAGTTTGTCGTTAACTGGGCAACTTGATCCACCCGTCTACATGTCTGGTGCCTGTAGGTAGATCTATGACTGCCAATTAAAAGTATAGATGGTAACATGTCGACAATAAATGGTTCACGCTCATACGGCGAATGCCTGGTAACGGCATTTATACTCTCGACATCCGCAAACCTACAGGGTGTTAACAGTTGTCAAGTGAACGCTTAGATTATCTTTTTTTTTTCGCCGAAGCTTTAAGTAGGGAAAGATTAGCATGAAGACTATTTATCTCTGTCTGCCGTTATGCAAACCATATAGGGTAGAGTATACATAATAGCTACTATATGAGTATTGACGACGCCAAAAGAAATTATTACACATGATAATCCGTGAATACAGCCAGCTAAGAACAGCGTAAAATCTAGAAGAATGTCAAATAATTCGTTGACTTTTAAGTTGATACAAAAGGTGATTAGTGCGGAAAGGAATGAATGAAGTTACGTTATGCCCATGTTTGCATTATTAAAAAATATGAGGAGAAAATAAAAGAACATAATTAATAAATATGCACTCACGCCCGTAACTCTGAGGAGTAGGCAGAGACCATGGATTTCCTCCAGGCACACCTCTCTCGCTTCTTCTATATTCATACATCTATGCATAAATGCTCGTCGGTTATGGGTGCTGTGCTGCTGGTGCTATCTGATCGATATAAGTTTTCCCTGGGCGTGCCCTACCAACACTGCCACTCACTTTTTGAACATAAATTTGTTTCGTTATTCACTCTTCATTCAACCTTTCAACATGCCCGAACCACCGAAGCATACCTTTCTCAATTCTAGTCACAACGTCCACTTTTATTTAAGCCACACTTTTCCTTATAATGCTAATTTTAACCCTATCATTCGATGTCAAGCCTAACATAGTTCTTAAGGATCGCATCTCAATGGCATTAACTCTACTAACATGCTTTTCCTGCCAAGCCCAGCTCTCACTTCCACACAATAAAGTAGGGACTAGTACAGCATTGTGTATTGCCAGACGAGCCTTCATAGACACCTTCTTGTCTCCTTACTACTGTATCTATAGCACCATACATTTTAAAAGAACATATTTGTTAAAATATTAGACATAATACAATTGATTTGAACTTTAAGCCTGACTAATAAAATGTATTACTTTTATTATATCTAACAAAAGGAAAACTCAATGCCCTTCAGTGAAATTTCAGGGACTTAATCGTCTCAGTTACGTGAAGCTCGACTGGATTTCGTAACCGACCCTAATTACATTACGCGTAACATATGTATTTAATATTCAAGCTCAGATCTAACTCTTTACATCGGAGGTATGAAACGTGAAATCTAAAATTTAACGGATATTCTCAAGACCAAGAACTTTTACGACGAAACCTGATTTTAACACTTTAATTGCGTCTGTACCGTGCTGGTAATTTCATGCCTCGACTTGGCGTTTTGGTTACATTGTTTCAAATTGATATTGGCTCTTCGCATAAAAGATACAGCCACTTGACTTCTGCTCTCCCGAAAACTAATTTTGCCGCAGACATCGAAATTACAAAGTACTCGTCTAGAATACTTTACTTGTGCACCATTTTCGTTGTACGTTTTTTTCTTGCTATTTGTTTTAAGAGCCAATGATAACTAGGGTCTTGGTCCGGGTTTAAAATACCCGTCTGTTTAGAAACACTCTGTTTTTGTTTAGCTAAGGGGCTGCACGGGTGGGGAACGATTTGTGACACCGAAACAAATGACGCGCACTCCGAGCCCGATTGACGGAAAAAACGTTACCTATATGCTAGTTGCTATACTTTTATTGTACATCTTTTTTTATTTTTATATTTTTTGTATTTCATACTTTAAATTTTATCCGCTATTTTTATTCTAGTGTTTTATAAGTTAAATAAATAAAATAATATTCAGCCTTTTTTAGTACGTTTCCCCACTGCAAGGACACAGACCGAACGCATGTTCGAATTTGGTTTTTTTTTTTTTTATATTACAAAGTGGCAAACGAGCAAGCGGCCCCTGGAAATAAGTACCGCTACCCATAGGCATCCGCAACAAGCTAATGAGTTGCAGATGCGTTGCCTATCTTCATGGACGAAGGAGGGGACAAACAGAAAAAAGGATAATTCCATTCCCTGTCCATCCCCTCCTCATCCGTCAAATCCTCTTCCTCTTCCCATCCTTTCCTTATTAGAAAAGGGTAGGAGGGGGAAGAGGACTACAATTAGGCCTCCGGCACGTCACTCATCAGACGAAACGCAGAATACTTCTACTTCACGCCTGTCTTCTGTGACGTCGTGGTTGGTGTTTGGCATTTTGGTTTAAGACATGTCGGATTCCTCACGATGTTTTCCTACACCGTTTTGTGCTTATTGCTTGTGAACCCATGACCTACAGAACGTAAGTCGGTGCCTCTACCACTGGGCCACCACCACAAAAACATCAACACAGCTAACAACAATCACACATTTTTACAGTGCGACATCTACTGTTACACGAAATATATCAACTTCAACGTTTAATGTCGAACAACCAACATTAACAGAATTATCACTGAAGCAACACTTAGAATAAATCAAGATATAGAGTTATAAGTGTTCTTTAGAATGATTATTTCAAGCCTTCGAACAAAATACGCCTCTGCTAACCTTCGTATATAAATCACGAAATAGAAATCCAATCTCATAAAGGTAAACAACTTCGTCACACTCCGTTGAACGTTGGATTTAATACAACTGAAGGTTTTTGCGCCTTTTTTCACTTTTGTGATTCTCTGTGTTGAATGAATACAATCTTTTTATCTCGTTGTCTCCTATTCTTTGTTTTCGATCGACACTCCGATGCGTGCCGAGTCAATACTTTTTGTATTACTTCGTTTTCAAAGTCAAACTATTGAAGCTCAATATTATAGATTTTCATTCAAAGACGTATGCTTTGCAACGGGTGCTTGTGAAATATATAGTTGGAATTTATTAAAACATAAAAACTTACTTCATTCCTTCACGTTAACGTATATTTGAATAAATTTATTTTATTCTTGTTAGTGCTGTGTTAGTTTGATAGTGCTAAAAATAGCTTCATTGTAAAATACTAACATTTTTTCTTGCATAGCCCGTTTAAACATCGAGGGAAAGGAAAGGAAATTTGAAGTAAGCGTCATCAATTTACAAAGAGTCTATTTATATTATCTCTTCAATTTACTCAGTTTGAAGACTGAAACATTTTCAGTAGAGCCGTTACAAATAAAATGAACACGTTGTTAAATCGCAAATCCCTCGGGATCTTGAAAAAAATGAACGCTTACAGCGAGGCGCGTCAAAAATTTATAAGTCACATTGTTCATTAAATTCGATAGACAATTTATCCGATGTAATATTTAATGTACTTGTCTGTATTGGAAATTATTTTCACGAAATTGTATTTTTCAAAAATATTTTTTTGTTTATTTTTTAGAAAAATTGACTTCAGTTTTCCGTGTCGATACAACGTATAATTTGAATATACGATGTTATACGAGTCTTGTTCTAGACGCATATATTGAATGTCGTACGTTTTTACGTTTACGTTACAGTTATTTAAATTTAAATTTTAAATGAGGTACTACTTTTACCTATATAAGATATTAATTCGCGAGTATCAGAAAACCTGAATTTACGTGAAATGATATATACACAAGAATCTACAGTAAGTGTTTTAGCGAATTCAATATTTTTTTCTGATCCTTGTAATACGATATCTCTGAGGAGAATCCTATGAAACATACTTTAAAAGAATTTGTTTGTGTCGTAAGTTAGTACATAACATTTCTTAAATAGAACATTTTGCAAATGGAAGCAACTTTTACATTTTTTGTTAATAATATATCAGTAAAATAATACAACAATAAATATTAACAGTCCCATATTTATTATATTATTATTATTATTTATATAATCATTTAGTTTGAATAACTCCACCTATATCTGAACCTTCCAAAATCTCTTACAGACTTTGTACGCTTCCAACGGTTTGAATACTGTGGAAGTGATCAGTCACCCTCTTAGATTTTTCACCTCTGACAACCCCCTTATTATTATACGTTACTTAGTGTCTTATATATAAAATCTCAATTACAAGATTAGTAATAGTGTCAATTATTGAATTTGAAAAATGTACCTTGATCACCGTAACATAATTGTAATTATACACCCTCTGCGTCAGTGGTTAAGCAGAAATAACAAGACGCATATATTAATACTACCTTTACTTACTTCAGTAGTGTATTAAATTGGTAGTCTTCCCACGTCTGGGCTGCCACAAGGGACAACTGCATAACTCTTAACTAATTCCGAACGGCAACCTTTGACCTTTCAATATTAGCCGAAGTCGCCAGCGTGGAAAAGAAGCCGATTACCGCTGTTTGTGCACAAAATAAAGTTTTCTTCTCATCGGTTCCAACATAAAGCAGGGCAGAGATTAAATTCAGACCGTGTTTGCTGTGCGACTCGCTCGCCCCATGTAAACCGCCCTAAGTAAGGACACAAAAATATCATTTGACATAGCGTAATAGACGCTGAAGAGAGAGGTTGCTTTACGACTTCTTATTTTGCGTCTTGTAATGAGTTTTGTAACGAGAAGGGTCGTCGAATTTGTTGCTGCTTTGATGTTTGGCGCGCTATTAGAGCGCCTGCTAATGTTGATGTTGTGGAAAATTTGCACGTAATTTTTTTAGAGAAACATTATTCACATGAAATTGTATGTTCAGAATTGTCAACAAAGTGGTATTAGTAATGATAACAATATTTCAATATCTGTATTTTTCTAAGCTTTCATCACCAACTTCGAACAACCATAGAAACCGAAGAGTTGGGGGAAAGTTCCTAAACTTTTACCGTGGTCTTCCACTGAAGAAAAATCGTGTCGCGATATAAGCTTTTTCTCTGAAAAAACTGAGGTGACAGTAGGTTTTAAGTGAATGTTTAGGACCCATGGTTAGAGTAGTATAAGCGTACTTCCTCTACTAAGTACCTGAATCTTAACAGTAACTATTTAGGAATATATGTCGCAAATAAAAATATCTAGAAGAAAGTGTTTTTTACATTAATTAAAAGTATTTCTTTTAATGACAAAAACACTGATCAATTTTCGAAAAGAAATTAAAAATCACCTACAACACAATACGTTAATAAAAGTTCCACGAAATAAAAGTAATAATACATTAACTCTTCGCTCTGTTGAAATTAAATTAGTTATCATAAATTATATTTAGTAAAGCGTGGAATAGTTTTCAAAGCCTTCCATTAAAGTGTTCGCAAACGTTGACCTTTGATCTCGGTCGGTCAAGTGTAAATTTTGCTTTGATTGTTAATTAGTCCTTCTGAGTGTTGACCGAAGCACGTTCACATTTATGGGTTGATTGTTTACGGATTAGATAAATTTAAAATGACAATTTCGACTTGTAAATTGCTTTTTCTTAATTTAATTCTTCGTTGGTGTTTTAACAGTACTTTTGCGATCAGTTAAAGGTGTACAAATTCCATACATAGTTTATTTGAAATTTTAAGCGAATTAAGATATCCATATCATTCTTTTTCTTTTTTTACATACACATTTTTTTTCTTTCGTTATTTCAAACTATAATCAACCAACTATCTCATTGATATAAATTGAACTGATTTGGAAACCAGGTGTACGATCAACCAGTGTTTTTGACGCGACTACAGTAACACATGGTTTCTATATATAAGGATACATAAAGTATGCAAACTTACAACTGAATTTATTTTCGATTTTTTTTTGTCCCAACTAAAATACTCTCAGTAAATTTTGCCCTACCAAATATTTATGTGGCATTGTCACTTTGAATTTGTTCCCAGAGCTGAATCCTTGATACCCTCCTGTGTCATTGACAATACATTTCTAGGTTTACGAGTGAAATCGGAACTGAAAGACGTTTCCTTCTTGTTTACATTTTATTGTTGAACCTTTAC
Organism: Papilio elwesi; assembly: GCA_029849275.1. NCBI lineage: Eukaryota > Metazoa > Arthropoda > Insecta > Lepidoptera > Papilionidae > Papilio > Papilio elwesi. The sequence continues at coordinate 6,311,264 of CM056700.1, read as the reverse complement.
ACACGAAATAAAAAATCAAAGATACGACAATAGCACACGGTGTTGTCAGGAAGGCCTCCCGTGAGAAACATAAGTAGGAACGAATGTATAGTACAAGTAGTAGTACTTCAGCCTTTCTTCTGCTGAGTGAGTGAAGCCCAATTCCAATCCTCTTTCCCTTCCCACTATTTCTATTCAGAAAGCGATGGGAAGGGGAGGAGGATTGGACGTGGGAGCGAAGGGACAGATAGGGCAGGGAAATATCATTATTATTATGCATTGACTCGTCGTTCGAAATCTTTAACATGCTTACCATCTCTACTAAACGTACACCCCAAATACACGAACTCTTCTTTACTGTTAACATTTATTTCAATTATTGTCTTACCTTGTTCTCTTTCCAACACCATTACTTTCGTCTTATCTACAACATTCATCTTCATGCCTTCACCTTCTAATGAGTAATTCACTACATACAGCATAAGTTGCAAGTCCTCCGCAGATGACGCAAACACGACATGGATATCGTCATGTGTATATGTTTTCTATATATACATATACACATTCATGTAATAAAATAACATCGGCAGCAATATCTCCCCTAAAGAGCAGCAAAGATATTATGCTTTTATGAGAGGGTATTGGAGCGTCTAATCTGTAATTCGGAAGAATTCCGACAACTGTCATTTCCGGAACACTGAACCTTTTTGTGGAAATTTTAAATTGTAATGCACTTTATTTATATAAATCGTCGTACATGAGCACTCTTCTTCTATAATTTTATTCTCGGTAATCATGGGATAAATTCGTGGTTAAAATTACATTTTTTAAGGTAGAATGTGGAAAACGAGCAAGGGGATCACCTAATAAACCCAGAAGATCGTGCGTGCGCGCGGGCGCTCAGCGTACGGACGTGTGTATAGTTATTGAATTACCTACATAATTAAAAATCTTTTATTCAAAATATCGAAAATGGTGCCGCGCAGGAAGTGTAAATTGTTTGTACCAATTAATAAAGATGACGTTCTGAAGTGTAAAGGTATTTGTGAAGGTTTTTATCACAAAAAGTGCATAAAACACTATAAACAATTTTTACAAACTGAAATGTGTGAACAATGTCAAACAGGTGCGAAGAGTCCCAACGTTCCCGCCCCGCTTGAATCTGGATCCAGCGAAAACATCCGTTGAGAGCTTATTACTTGAAGTTAACAATAAGTTGGAAAATATATATAAAGTAAACGAAAGATTAAATGAAGCGGTGGAAGCGATTGACTTTTATGCCGAGCAATATCAGAAAATGGTAGAATTCAAACAGAGTGCGGGAAAAAAGTTTGTTTATTTAGAACAAAAGAATACCTTTTTGGAAAAGCGAAATAAAGCTTTAGAGGAAAGGATTGAAGATATGCAGCAACGAGGAACGGAGAAAAATATTGAGATAATTGGCTTAGAAAAACAAAACAATGAAGATATTATAGAAGTTGTGAAAAAAAATTCTGATAAATTAAAATTAAATAACAAGGAAATCGAAAGCGCTAAGAGGGTAGGCAAGATAAAAACTAACGGCAATCCGCAAACGGTAATCGTCACGCTGCGCACGAAAACAGCGCGTGGTCAGTGGTTATCTACCCGCAAAACTAAAATCACTAATTCAGTCTTGTATAATAATAACAATGAAAATCTGATTTACATTAACGAGGATCTCACTATATTTAGTGTAGTAGTGTAAACGGCAGTTACTCTGCGAGACGAAACTTCATCTGAAATCTAAATGTAAATACATATGGGTTCAAAATGGTAACATACTGGTGAGAAAAAATGATTCAGAAAAAACTATTTACAAAATACGCAACGAGAGCGATATAGACCAAGTTGCGGGTAAGATAGAATAGGCACCGAGACCACGTGATATTTGCAGCTAAGTACCCACTAACAAAATTCGATTCACATTGTAATATAACCAGCGATATTAACTTCTCGAGCTACAGCAGTGCGCGGCTGTAGCACGCGGACACACAATCTGTAAGTTTTAATTTCAATATTATACATCTTAATATTCGTTCGCTGAAAAAACATTTCAATGAATTACTAGTTATACTAACCCAATTAAAGTATAGAATGCAAATAATAGTGCTTTCGGAAATTAACGTCAAGAAACACGAATTATGTCTGTATAATATCAAAGGCTACGATATGCACGCCTACACGAGGGAGTCGTCAAGAGGAGGAGGGCTGTTAATGTATATCAAGGAAAATATTAACATATCAGCAGAAGCATTGGAAACCACTGCGGCGGAAGTTATTTACGCAAAAATAAAATTCAACACCAAAATTATTCATATTGTATGTTTGTATAAGCCACCGAATAAAAACAAAAATAAATTTATTGAAGAACTGGAGTTAATACTGAAGGAACGCGTTACAGACAAAGACAATGCTATTATATTAGGGGATACAAACATTGATTTAATACACAATAAGGCAAACGCCAACTACATAAACATGATATGCGAGCGCGGCTTCAGACTCGCGCTGCCGACGACACAAGCGACCCGCGAGGCGGTGGCGGACGGCCGGCGCGAGCGCTCCTGCATCAACCATATTTGGGTAAGAACGAGACTGGACGACTGGTGTCGTCAACCTTGGATAAATAACAAATTGTGTGACATGATAGCAAGAAGAGACCTTCTATTTAGATCGTGGAAAGCTTCCCCTACTAACATGAATAAGCGACTGGAATATACAAGATATAGAAATAGGTTAAATAAACTCATTAACAAAGCGAGAAATAAATACAGACAAACTCAAATTGAAAGTGGTAATGGTAACAGAAGTAAAATATGGGCTCATACAAATACATGGCTTGGGAAAAATAAAGGAAATATAGATAGCACAATAAAAAAGTACTTAGGGCAAAAGGATAATTTACTCAATATATGTACAAACTTTGCAAAAACTTTTACAAAAGATATTCAGGACATAAAGCATATATGTAACAAAAAATTCTTAAAAAGATGCGATTATGCCGAGGGCAGTGATTTGTCTTTTAGATTTAAACCAATTAATGAATTTATGGTTAGTAAAATCATCGACAAATTAAATCAAAATAAAGCGCCGGGGGCAAACAAGATTAGGGTACAGGATATAAAATATATTAAAAATGATATAAGTCCTGTTTTAGCTCACTGTATTAATACTTGCTTAAAAACAGGTTATTATCCTAATTTATTAAAAAAATCAATAATTCGTCCTATTTACAAAAGTGCATCGCACTCTGATTACGCTCACTACCGCCCCATCGCGATGCTCTCAATTGTCAATAAGATCGTTGAAAAAGTAGTGGTGGGGCAGATTAGTTCGTTCTTAGAGCATAACAACATATTGTCAAAATGTCAATACGGTTTCCGGCCAAATCGGGATACGAACGCTGAGCTTACAAGGTTTGCGGGCACAATTAACGAACATCTTAATGGTGGAAAACAGGTTGTAGCATTGTTCATTGATTATAAAAAAGCCTTTGGAACTTTGGATCATACAATATTACTACAAGCCATGAGTGAGTGCGGCATCAGGGGCCCCACAAATAACTTTTTCAGTAATTATCTTAAACATAGAACACTACAGGTTATGGTCGATGGTGTCAAGGGCGATGAGGCTAGGCTCAGCTTAGGTGTCCCGACCGGCTCAGTGTTTGACCCGACTGGGTTTAATATATATGTTAAAAGTGTCGTAACGTTATTACATACTCCCGTCTGTACATGTACGCTGACGACATGTGCCTAGTATATGGCGATAAAAATACCTCGCAGATACAAAGAAGCATACAAGCTGATTTCGACAGCGTAACCAAGTGGGCACGACAACAGTATCGATAGTAATATAGAGAAAGCTAAGTGTATGCGCGTGTACTCTCCGTACAATAAGAGTGCAAAAAAAACTAACAACTCTGAAATTGCTATAATAGGTCACTCTTATGAATGTCTTCACAATTTGTCAAAGTCTGTTTGTAAATGTACGCAACTAGAATATGTCCAAAATTACAAATATCTCGGCCTAACTATAGATGAACAATTTAATTGGAAATGTCAGGTAGATGAGGTGGGCAGAAAACTATCAATACTTTTAGGAAAATTCTATTACTTAAGGGACATTGTAGAAAGAAAAACTTTATTTATGATTTATTATGCATTGGTAGACTGTTATTAATTATGGTATTGGTGTTTATGGTAGGACCTTTAAGTCATATTTACTTAACATTAAAAATGTACAGATTAAAATAATAAAAAAATTAGTAAGCAGAAATATATTAAAAACGCGTCAAAAAGATTATAATGAATTATTTAAAAATTGTAACATTTTACCGATAGAAAATAAAGTTAAATTAAAGATAATATTGGAAAATTATTTTAGTGAGGAATATAAATTGATAGCAAACAATAGATACAATACTAAACGGGTTAGAGAGGGGAAATATGTGTCAGTAACGGCTAACAACTACTATGGGGAAAGATGTACTAATTATTTGGTTCCAAAATTATATAATGATATTGAATGGTTAAGAACTGACGCTAGTATAAACTCAAAAAACTTAATCAAAAAGAAATTAAAACAATATTTTTTGGAATGTTGATTTGCATGAAATGTATAATTTATCTGACACAATTGTATTCACTATTTATAGACTTAAAACTAACTGTAAGAGAAGTAATAGGAAATGTGTGTATTAGGATTAGAATAGCTTATGATAGAATAGTATTTTAGTATTAGATGTAAGTAGGATCAGTAAATAAATGTATATAATGAGTGTTCTGTCGCCAATAAACTGCACTGCAGTTTGGCGACGAATTGATTTTTGTAACCATGTATCTTTAAGAATAAATAAATAAATAAATAAATAAAATAATGTTGTCTGAGCGCTACCCATAGATATCCGCAACAAGCAAATGTGTGGCAGATGCGTTGCCTACCTTGATGGACAGAGGAGGGAATAGAAAGGAAAAAATACATCTTCTTTTCCACACCAGACCCTCCCCGTCAAATCTTCTTCCCGTTCCCATCCTATCCGTATGAGAAAAGGGTGGGAAGGGGAAGATGACTGAAATCAGGCCTCCGGCACCTCAGTCATCATACGAAACGCAGAGTACTTCTACTTAACGCCTGTTTTCTGTGAGGTCGTGGTATTTCACCGGTCGAGCCTGCCCATTTGTACAACAGATGTTGTTGTTGTGGGCTCAGCCACTGTTGTACGAGTACTATTTAACTTACAGCAATCTACAATGGCATAAGCCTTTTACCGTATGCATAATATAGACAAAGCAAAACGCTCCTTCCGAATGCGCGAGCCGACTATTACAAAGGATGTAAGACAACAAAGCACCCTACAGTCTTTGACGCGCTTCGGTAAGACGTTGGAGGAATTAAATCAAGAAATATTTCAAAAGTGTTTCGCAGACAGGTCCGCTTCCACTTTTGCCAAATATGGTAAAATTGGGTATGTGAAGCATAACAGAAAAGCCTCGATGGCTTTATCAAAAGCTTTTTCGATGGCGAGTAAGTTAGCAACGATTTCTATATGTCTTAAGACTTGATCTTGCGTCACAGACATGCTAATATTAAAAGTATATTTTATTGTACTAGGTGGCGCTATAAAATTGGGTATGTGAAGCATAACAGAAAAGCATCGATGGCTTTATCAAAAGCTTTTTCGATGGCGAGTAAGTTAGCAACGATTTCTATATGTCTTAAGACTTGATCTTGCGTCACAGACATGCTAATATTAAAAGTATATTTTATTGTACTAGATGGCGCTAGTAGTCTTGTAAATCTGAAGTATCATAAGTTGTTAGCTTCTACATTTTAACACTTCTATTAATCTGAGTATCCAAAGAACTGCTTTTCTTAAAATTTTAAGTCTTCATTTCTGTCGGCTCTATTCAATGACTGTTGACTGTTATTTATAAGACTTTGCTTCCAACTTATTATGTACAATGTATATGTGTGTATGAAACACTTTGGGAATAATTAGCTCTGTTTGATTTACTCACACTTACATAACCACTTATTGTGCATTGTACTTTAAAGTATATGTGTTTATCAGTAATAAGATATATTGTTCCTTCTATAAAAGGAAGAGGTCGATTCCTATATTAAACGTATAGCAATCAGATTAGGTAGAAACACGTCTAAGCAGTGGTCAAGCGAGACTGGCCGCGTCAGTACGCACGACGCTATCCCACGTCTCCCGGGGACTGCGACCCTAATTGGACGTGGCCAGCCTCCGGAATCGGCAGACGATTATTTAATCTTTAATGCGATACCACCAATTTACTTTCTTACAATAAGGGCGTAGCTTTGTACTAAGTTCAGCTTTACCTATTATATTTTACATTATAAAACTCTTAGGTCGAGATAAATAGACGTTACTAAGCCATGCATTAGCCAAAGCAAGTGCTTACATTTTAAACATGACATTCGAATAAAAAATGGCATTTACTTTCAAATACAGATAAATAAAAAATTAAGTGTCTGTATGTAATATCAAAATAAAATTTCCGTACTAATTTCAATATTTAATGTTCAATTAATTCGCAGACAGTAGTTATGTTTTTTGGTTTACATTGGAATTTCGCTACTGAAAGCTTTGATGCTTAAAAGAAAATCAAGCTATTCTTAAAGCACAAAAAAGCCAAAAAGTTAAAAATTCGGAGCGGTAGGCAAAGATCACATCAATTCATCAAATTTCACATGACGCTATTTTTAATCCTACCGCTTAGAGTCACAGTCTAGTATACGTTTTAAGTAACAAATATCTACGACATTAAATGTCGTTGCTCGTCAAATACAAACAAGAAGCAAATTTTATTCGGAAAGGATCATGTTCCTCTAGCATATAACAAAGTTATAGGTCAAAAGAATACTATAACAAGTCAGAGAACTCTTCTTAATAGTGACAAATATTAAAGTCTATATCTATATAATATCTAAAAATATATTCCAATCCTTAGAGGTAACACCAACAAATGGGCAATTCTTTTTTTCTAGAGTATAACGATTGTTTACAGGAATAATTCATCGTCATGTAAACTCCGTGAGGGCGTAGTAATTAAAATTATTTTTCTTTTAACGTTGTGGAACATAATTATATGCTAACGCTTATGTTACACAACCCTTATTTGACCTACATATCAAGAGGTCGATTTATCTTAAACGAAGATGATAGCCCTATCGAATATCGGCCCTGCATTCTCTCTGGAGGAAAATATTCTGTAGTTATTTACGAAACGGAAAAATTTATCTATTCCTCCACGCTTTAAGGAAATATCGTTATCCATAATTAATTAAATATATACATATGTATATATGTATATTCGCTTCTCATTTTCCACGATGGAAATTTTCGTAAGAGTATAATAACTTCCAATTATTAACATGTGCAAACAAGTTGTTATTTTTAAATTAAAGAAACATTACCATGCAACCGCTTTAACAATATTAGTAAGGCAACAAAACAAATATTATAAAATAAATATTATAATTAATAAACTTCTTCTTCAACGGGCCTTTTCCCATTTTATTTGGGGCCGGCTGTCCTCTCCTCCAATAATAGCGGTCCTGGGCCATGTCTGGGTCCAAATTTAAATTTACAAGATAGTACAAAATAGCATTGCTAAATCAATCAGGTTCCATTTTCACAATACAAACACACCGCCGCCAACAATGAATAATCAATGCGTCTAACAAACAATTGTCCCGGAACATTCAACTCGAAGTGAATTGTGGCATTGGATTAACTACTCGGTGCGAACCGGCGAAACTTCCACGAGAGCCGACGACGAGATCATTTCGCTCTAATATTCAATTTAACTTTGACACTTCTCTCAGCCGACAAAACCACAGGCGGATTTTTATATTAGAATTATAAGTGACAAGTTTCTTTGAACGGAAACTTTGTTTGGAAAGAGATTTTTCGATATTTTTGACAATTCTAACGCCATTTGGACGTTGAAACTCGGAAATAGCACAAATGTAGATCAACTGTTCAACTCAATCTCCTGACTTCTTTTTTAATATCATAAATACGAGTAGTAGTAGTCCTTAAGCATCCGATCATCGTGAAATGCTGCACGCGGTTTACCAGGGGTGCAGAAAATCACTTGGGGTCCTTACCTTTTAGCCGAAAATAAAACTGTTCCGAGGTACATAAAACCTTCATTAAAAATATCAGTTTTTATGATAATGTTCACATTTTGACCAAAACAACCTATTGGTTCAACTTGCCAAAAGTTATTATACTTGATCTTGAGTGGAAAATGAGAAACGAGGGCATGCTAAGCGGCGATCAATAGCTAGGTATTTTAATGAATGTATTATTAAACATCTCGTTAAGACGAAAGGCAATTAGATAAACAAGAGTATTATGAAAAACAGTAACGTGGTCATTTACAGTGGCATAGCTAATATAAATGTCGAGTCAGATAGAGGTAAACGTAGCAGGCATGAACACAACACAACAACCACAATACAGGAGTATTACTTAGTTCAGCGACATTTTATCATGTTAACCTTTTGTAAAAGTAACATCCTAGATGCCATTCGAAATAAGATATCCTGCTTAGAAGTGGGAACAAACAACCTTTGGTCCATGGTGGCGTAAATAAAATTATTCCAGCGATACAATTTCAACTTGGCTGTAGTAACAATGCATGTTACGAACTGTTTCAAGATCAATCATGAACTTATATAGCAACCGTTTAGAATATGCTTTACAACTCGTGCGTAACAACTCCTAAAGTGTAACGAGAGTTTACAGTTCCCTTTGGAAGTAAAGACGTTGAATAATCGATTTACGTGCGCCCGCTGTAAACTAGAAGGTCCGATTCGATGTTTGCACTAATATAATTGCATTTGTACTTATTTTCTTACTAACTGAATTTACTTTAAGTTTCTTTCGTTGAAAACCAAACTATTCATTTTTTATTCACTTATTTAGTATTAAACTAGTAACAAGATGTTGTCCGCGGCTTCGTGTCCATTCAGTCTTATTTTCCTTGCTGGATATTTCAGGATAAAAAAGGAAAAAAAAACAAACTCCCATTCATATTAATAATATTATTAAAGATATTAAGGACTTTACTATAGTATTACTGTCCACTTTGTGTGAGAAAGTTACTTTAATAATACATCCTTTGAATCTACTACTACAAGTTCCGTTTCATAGTGCGTTGTGACATTCTCGTCTAAGATAATCCGTGAACACTGTCAGTTTATTGCTATTGTATTGCATGGAAATAGGGAAATTAAGACTTATTTTATTACAACAAATCCTAAGCACCACCAATTTTACTAATTACCAACTGATTATCTCAATGCGGATTGAATAAACTCATGTATTTGCAAACACAAAGAACAGCCTGCATTTTGTTGTCAATGTGCTGACAGTTAGAATTGGGACTTTGTAATCTCGGTTACATAAACGAAAATAGACTACAATCTCCTTGGTCTTAACTTACTTTCATCTCTTTCTCACTTACTTTCATACGTTGTACTTTCATCGGAAATGTTGTAATTTTATGGAAATCGTGAGAAAAGTGAAGTGAAATTGTATGATATGCATAGCTAACGTTATATGGTAATATGAGAAACAGTTGTTTTTCGAAAATATTTCAGAATTTACGAATTTTAACGTAAAAACCTTTGTTTACGAAAATCAGATCTTGCTGTGAAACACGGTATGCAGCGTATATGTAGATGCGGTTGTCAAATACGCTCATTATGAAAAATGCAACGTACTTTTTCAAAACATTTTGCAAAAAAAATGACGTCACAATTATGCTATAGAATAGCGCCATATTCATTACACTGTTTGAGCTTACTAAGTAGCACTTCGCAATTTTAAACAGAAAAAAAGCAACAGCCTTAGTATAAAAAGCTCCAGCTTTTCCTTTACTTCCTTTATCCTTTGACCAAGCGGTAGTGGCTCTGACAGGTAATTTTATACATTATAATAATATGTACTCTACTCTATAAGCATTTTAAAACAAATGTGTAACAATATTAATTTCACAACCGCATTTCACATACAATTGTAGGTTCTGGTATTATCCGTTGCTATTCGTGTTCATCTTAGAAAAAACTATTTAAGGTGACAATTATTATTTAAATTCATACAATTGACGCGAACAACTCAGGATTATATTATGTATTATTGATAAAAATATATAACTTTAATAACATTAAAAAATCCTAAACGTACAGCATCCGAGGGAGTGCCGCGTAATGACTCTAATCTAGAAACTTTTCTCTTAAAGGATGTCGTAAAAATAAGTAACGTTATTTTTCTTTCTCATCTAATACTTTGAATAATATTGAGGCCAGAATTCCACTAAATTATGTTACTGAATGTTTTTAACAAAGGAGTACCCGTAACTGACGTGGAAGAAGAGTGAGAGGTGTGCCAGCATCTCGCCAAATGGATATCCATAATATCTTACCGGCGTGAGCGTTAATTAACTAATTCAATCTGTCTAAATCATAATAATATAAAAACATCTTGCCAATGACCACTTCGACTACTGGTTACCTAGCTGATTTCTAGGTCCAAATTTTTTGCGGAGGTAAATATTTGTGTGTATGAGAACGAACTTGTGTCTGCTTATGGACCAGGTTTTTTGCAGACATATGGTCGTAGGGACGTCATCTACCTAAGTTATAAGTGAAAATTTCCAATGAAATGAGATGAGTGAAGGATTACAATTAAGTTGTTCAAAAGGGTCTCTAGAATAGCAGCGCCCACTTGCTCACTGCCGTGAAGTATATATGGGGCGCCTGCATTTCATCTGATGTCTAAATTAAGTGACATGCATCATTATCTTGAATCAAGTCAAATAATTCATGTACCGATATATTTGGTGATCTGAAATACGCACTCAAACAATCAACCAAAATATCAAGCAAGTTCACTGAATGCTAACTTTTAATTTAAAATCATTTTATAAGCTTTCAATTATTAACAGTGGTAGAGCCCGCAACAACAACATCCGTTGTGGAATGGGACATCTCGACCGGTGAAATAAAAAAAATCATTATGCTTTACGTCTTTGTGATTTGCAAACGTTAATCTTCAAGACAGAAAGAGATTTATTATTCAAAAGTACTTACAGTTGATACCACATGGTGACAGGAATAAAGTTTATGAGTGTTCGAGTCGCTCATGTGACACGGAGTCGAGAGACAACGTACATTTAAAAGCCGGGATTGATAAATAATTCATCTATGAAGTTCTTAAGCCGGGCATATCGAGCGATATCCGACATGAGAGAGAGAGTTTTGGTTTCGTGATTTCATTGCTATTAGGGCGGTCGAGTCGTTCCACGTTTATTGTCCAAGATACGAGTGGATTTGTGGAAGCAATTTCCTTTATACATTTTGTTTTGTCCTTTTCCCTGCAGTTTGATGGTCCGCTCTTCGTGAGTTGTGGCCCGAGTTCGATTTAACGTAACTCCCTCAATCAGTACGATACGCATCTCGACCGTGACCTGCGAATAAAAACGAACAGATCTAATTATACAATCCGATCGCGTATTCTACAGCGAGCGCGAACTAATTTAGCGACAGTTTCTTTTGATCTTCTAATTTTATCAATTTTTATACGTTCCTTTTAAAATTAACTCTTACTGTACTAAGGAGACAGAGTGAGTGTAACAATCACACAATTGAAGTCTAGCCATCTAATAGTATAAAATAAGTCCGACCTTATTTAGAACATCTAAGAGTCTAGATATTATAACCCCTGGTTATTAAGAGCTTATTGATTGATAACCAGACTAGATAAGATATTTTTTAAATTTTATGGGTCTGATCGGGGATTTGGTGATCAGCTCAGCCCCTGTCTCCTATTAAATTTGATTGGACCAATATTTCATACTTACTGTTGCCCGCGGCTTTGCACGCATTCGGTTCTCATTTTTTACACTGGAAAATGTCTTAACATGATTCCGCGTATAATAACTTCAAATTATAGGTAACATATCTCAAAAAGTTGTTATTGTCAAAACGTAAATAATTACTTATTACCATGGCAACAGCTATTGTCAATGAAGGTCTTGTGTACCTCGGGAACAGTTTTATTTTTGGGATAAAATGTTTTTAAAAATTCCATTACTTTTTCTGTACCCCTAACAATGTGTGGGCAAACTTTCATGATGATTGGTTCAGTCGTTAAAGATTTAAAGTGTGACAAACAAACAAACTCACATTCGCATTTATGATATCAGTTAGGATTTTTATTAATTTCTAATCTTACATGTGGTATTTTTAAAAACCTACTGCATTATCGCATCAAACTTACACATGTTTGTGGAAAATATAAAAGTGCTTGACAATCCTAATAAATACGACATAGTCGTTCTACGCATCTTGGCAAACTTAGGTCTATCGTCTCAAACTTCTCCTTTATTCGCTAACTTTTTGTCAGTCTTGTCGTCTTCACCCTCGTATTTGTTGGTATGTCGTTGTACCGACCGAATACATTTACCTTGGATGGCATTGAATTTATTCGGGCGCTGTTTGGGTAAACACTTCGCTTTATATGCGTTTACCTTAGTGGACTTTCCCATTTAGATTTTCTGCAAGGGATTGGATACTTGAACTTCAGGTGGAAATAACATTTCTTAAATTAAAGCATTGATTTGTGTCTATTTTTCTTCACCGCACTTAAGCTGTAGCTTAAAAGCGAAATTTTATTTTTATCTCTAGCATCACAATAATACGAATTAAACCAATAAATAACTTTGTGTCCTCTGTATTTTACAAAAATAAAAGATATTTTAAGTCGCTGACCAATATGTTAAGTGGATTCTGGTTCCTAAAGTAATGCTAGCGCTTAAAGTGGTCATAAACCTGAAGAAGCATTAATGAATAGTAATATACATTTATTAATATTAATAGACGTTAAGCAAAATATATCTGATTCTTTTTAAATGACAAATATTTTTGGATCCAGATGGTTCCTTTGGATTTGGATTGGTATATAGCATATCCAAAGGCAAGCCTCTACTATTTCTATCTTATAAATTATATGTCGTTTGTATGAGTCTATATGCTTATAGATGGGTACCTTAATACAAAAGAAAAGTTTATAAAATATAAATGCAGCTGACCGCACAATGAAATCGTAACGTATCCAAACAACGATACGGATGTATCAGTTAAAATGAAGTGAGCACCGATACGATGGCATTTAAGGAATCAATCAAAGGCCACCGTTCCACCGTTCGCACAATCGGCGTGCGTGGGCCGGACGAGCTAATCAAACTAATGGCCGCCGGAGGGCCGCTAGAGGGCGCCGTCCCGCAACGCCGCAACAAATCACAACAATAACACTCACAAGCCTGATTGATTACTGGCCGCCGACTCGATATACTTTGATACACCGGTATCATGATCATACATATTTTATTTCAGGGTGAAAGCGCGAAAGCTATACTATAAAAATGAACCTGGGATCATTTTACCACATTTTTTAAATTCTTTCTACTTTTTCTATTTCTAGGAAAACTTCTATAAATAGTGATATGAAATTTATAAAAGAAACTAATATTTTTCTACGATATTTTGGTTGAAAGTCTCACAAGCAGTAATTATATAATATATTACAGTTATATTTAATTTGCTAACGCAGTTGTACGTATAGTGCGGCGTGTGATGCGATTCGATCATTTTTAGCTCCGTACTGGCTGTCAGGCTGACGTCGAGTTAGCGTCAGTCGGTAGCTCGGCTGGCACTGGCGTGCCGCTTGCCGATTGGACATTTATTAAGTAGGAAATACGAATGCCTCAACGCAGCTGCGAACTTCAACTTGCCTAACATACCCCGACCACTATTCGTTAGAGTAATTTAAAAGTCCTACCTACGTAAACACAACGTGTTTCCAACAACTGAAAATCCGATTCCCGTCACAAGCGATTAGGATCGTGGACGCAGCAAGCGACCGCAACAATACTAACGTGTCTTAGTTTTGCTCTGTCGACTCAGTGATTTTTATTGAAATCTCCATAACTGTAACGCGTGCTTACAACTAACAGGCCACGGCTGGGCTTTCGCAGGTATAACAAAAGCATTTACTGTTTTGTTGGCTTGACGTAAAAGCGAATCAATAGTTGAGTCGACCCAGTTTTATTCTGCCATTATGCATCGCGCTGCCGTTTAGGTATTCATGGTATTTTTGACTACACAGCACTGAATGTCGCCCGAGCCTCAGCGGTCGCCGCTTTCGCATAAAAATTCATAGAGACACGTGAATAATGCTCGACGGCGCTTTCTCGAATGTTCGGCATCCATACTATGTTCCGGTCATAACTTATAGGTGCTCATAATTTAGACTGTACTCTCGTGTCCATGCAAATAACATTCGGGTATATACTCTCCTTCCTTTCCTCTCCTATATTCCTCTTCCTATATATATATATATATATATGTTTACACAAATTATAATTCAAAGTAGCGACTAGATTATATTGACCATTTGCCACGGGTATTAATCTTAATAATCCTTTTCCTTAATCGTAGGATTAAAGAAATCGATTCCGAGAACATTGGGTACTTTAAGACATGCCAATCTATGTCTCTATAAGATATCCACATATGTACATATAACATATATCCTGTTTCAATGTCCTTAAACTCCTTTACTGTAAATAGAGTACACGTAGAAGGATTTCATCCGTAGTCGACAGATTATGTCCGATACAAAAGCGACGCCAAAGGCTAGGACATAATGTTCCCATCACATTTCTCGGCCCATTTTATAGACAGGCAGTATTACGTCATCTGTCTGCACATCTTACTGCGCGGCCACGACAAAATAAACGGGGAACAGCTGCTTATTGTATCGCTGACAGCAAAGCCCTGGTACGCCATTGTTGGGCACGAACTAAGGAATATAATAGCGACTTATTTGATCCTGAGAGACCACAATGCATCGTCATTATTTCACGCTTATAGGACCATAGGGCCTCTTTTCACTCTATTTCCATCGCTTATGGACTGCAAAAAATAATTAGAACTCTATTCTTCAAATATTATATTTTAGGCATTCTACATATTTATACCTGTGTGTTCTTCAGTATAGAAATTGACTGACTGATTTTTACAAATAAAATATACTTATAGTATATCCCTACTAATATTATAAATGTGAATGTAAGTTTGTTTGTTACGCTTTCACGCGAAAACTACTCATCCGATCATCATGAAACTTTGTACACATATTCTTGGAGGTATTAGAAGTAACATAGGATACTTTTTCTGAAATAGAAACAGTATATAAAAAGCGAAGTATGTATGTTCCCTAGACTCTACGACTAGATGTAGACTCTGAAACGGCTGCACCGATTTCGATGAAATTTACAGGGATTGTCCAGATTGGCTCATTCCTGTGTTTGATAGCGATCGGATCAACATAATTAGTGGTACCCGGGCGAAGCAGGGGCGGGTCATTAGTAACATAATAAATGCCAACCTAATGCTAATCAGGCGAAGCTGGGGCGGTCACTGGTATTGTAATGAGGTAAACTTTCACAGTAACATACTTTAACACTGTATTGGGTGGATAATTGTTTTGCCTGTTTGAAATTAAATTTTCAATATCAGAATTCTTAAGTTAACATTAAGTAGTATAATTTATCAAACATGGACTTTACCTACATATGTCCGTACAAAATATTTCTCAAAAGGATAAAGAAACATCTTCCCTAACTATAATTGAACATGAAATCGTATAAAGCTATTCGGTTACTGACATAATATCTTCTGACATTAATTGTGTTTAACTGATATTTTTCTCTGGATCTATCGCAACAAGAATAAAGATTTCTCAGACCCGAAAAGCTAATGAAGTGTACCGCGAACACTTTACCCGTGTCAAGCTGTCAGAACCACGTCATATTTCGTATATTTTTTTTAAATGTTCACCGCGTACCACGTCGATTTCAGTATGATTTTGATAACGGTCAAAGCGTCTAAAAATATCCTAAATATATGACACCGCTTTTAAGAGAGTCGGTGTTTACTTTATCCAACTTTAAAAACAAACACATGTCATATGTGATATATATTCATCAATGGAATTGTCTTTGATCACGATGGTAAAATAAGATATAGTGCTATTTGGGTTTCGGTCAGGCAGGCGGCCGTAAAAATTGTAGCAAAAACCTATACAGTACGGACTACGATTATACCAGTAACAGAGGTAGAAATACAATGACCTCACAGAAGACAGGCATCAAAAAGAGTATTCTTCGTTACGTGTCATAAGTGAGGTGCCGGAGGCCTAATTCTGGTCCTTTTCCCTTTCCCATCCTTTGATAATAAGGAAAGGATGGGAAGGGAAAGAGGACTTGACAGTGGGGTAACCATTTTCTATCTATCCCCTCCCCTGTCCGTTGGTAGGCAAGGTAGGCAACTTTTGTTGCAGATGCTAGCGATCACTTGATATCGGGTGCACCGCGTGCTCGTTTGCTTCTGTTCACACTGCCGAAAACATACACATTAAACATGTTGATATATTTCTCTTTATCTCTGAAAAAGCTGAGATAAAAATATGTTTTATGGAAATGTTTTCGGCTATGTTGACTAAATTTAGCTATTCCTAAATTACCTTTCAAATGTATTTCTCTTTCTCTTACTGAGCTTGAATCTTTCTTATACTTAAACATTACTTTTCCCATCTCCTTGCTTCTAGCGGACGTGTATAGGCATACGGTAGGCAGACTTTTATATTAGACATACCGAGCGTTTGAACACAAAGATTTGAAACCTTGTTCAGCGCGCGTTGGTTTGGAACATGTTGCCAGCATCAGTGTTTCCCTAAAATTATGACGTGGTACACATTCAAGAGAAGAGTTAATAAACTGTTGCTCAACTAGTGTGTACCATCTTCCGCGTCACCACTTAACATCAGGTGGGATTGTGATCAAGCGCTACTATATTAGCTATTAAAAAACATATCTTATACCTAGGTCACATGATTACAAAGACACATCTGTTACATCGATCCAGTTAAGCTACAGTTATTGTTGCGAACGAATAACTTGATGTACGGCTGGCAATCCTCTTCAGTGCGGTTCTCGCGAAATTTCCTGCCACGTACAGCCGCTTCGTGGAATGGTCTGTCCTCGGTGGTATTTCCAAGCCAGTACGACTTAGGGTCCTTCAAGAAGCGAGCCTATCTTTTTCTTAAAGGCCGACAACGGATCTGCAGTTCCTCTGGTGTTGCGGGTGACCATGGGCGTCGTTGATTACCTTGGCGTTCCCGCCGCTCGTTTGCCCCCTTATCTTGTAAAAAATAACTTCTTTTATTTTCTATACCTGACCTTCCCATTAATGTAATTGTGTCTTGATTTTCATTTATAAAATTAGTTTTTTACGTATACAAACGCTGTAATCCATTAGCTGTAACTTTTAATATTAAATGAAGGAATCGCTTTCTTAAGCCCGTGTTTCGCAACGGTGAATATAAAAGCAAATACTTCAAAAAAGCGTTCACCTAACATGTCACATCGTATAAAGAGCGAAACATAACATAAAAGGGAAGGTGTAAACATAATACTAATTTGTGTGCTGTACGTCGAAACAAATTGTATATTTTGATACGGTGTCGTGGCGTAAGAACATTAGACCTCCAGCGCCGTTGGCCCGGTCTCCGGTTTCGCAGAAGTGTTTTAAGCGACGCTCTCTGATATCCACACAGCCTTTTGAAGCGGTTTTTTACTTGTCCTTTTTTTAAAAAAAAGACATCGCATTTCTTCGAAGTGTCATGTTGTAGGTCGAGTTATAAGGTCGTGTTCTTATAAAGTTTAATTTTTAATTGATATTTTGATCTTCATTTCTGATACTTACGTGTATATTTTTAACAAAAAGAATTGGAAAACTACTAATACTTCATTTATACTTTACGATGTAGATTTATTTCTAATTTGTTGACATTATGCCACTAATCGGATCGATATAAGTTCTCCTGGGATGTACAGAAGTGGGTAGCAGTGTTAGTAACACTGCCACTCGCTTCTGTATCATAAATTTGTCTTGTTACTTACTCTATCTGCTTTCATTCACTCAACATCCCCGAACCGCCGAAGCATAACTTTCTCAATTCTAATCAAGACATATATATCCCTTACAACGTTATTTTTATCATATTCTATTTCCAGCCTAATATACTTCTTACCAATCGCAGGACGCATCTCAACGGCATAACTCTACCAACATTTTTTTTAGAATAAGATGGCAACAGGTAAGTTTAATTTTTATATTGTTGGCAATCTGTACTCGAAACAGATACTAATATTAAAAGAAATGTTTTTGGTAACTGGTGAATACCAAAATGACTTAACTGAATTTAATAATTATTTTACCTGAATAAACTTTAACCATACCAACAAAAAACGGCATATGTTTTATTATTAACGTTCAGTATTGAAATGTACACGGACCCGAAATTAAATAAAGTACCCAACTTTTACTTCAGGAGTAGTAAAATTTATTTCAATCTCATAGTTATTATTTTATATTTTGATAAGTAAGCCAATTAATTTATTTAATTCATTATTTGTAATACAAATAACTTTAAGATTACACGGGCATAAAAAATTTAAATAAATGACGGTGATGCGATGGACCGGTCACACTGAGTCCGCTATGCCACTGCGTGCACCTGACAACAAAGCGAGCTATTGTACGAGTTACATTGACCCAGAATACCAGTGAATGAAGACTTTGCGGTCTCTTTATTAAAAATGCAATAAAAATCATATCGCATACAACTCAACTTTGTCAACCTCAATCTAAAATTATGGGAAAAAAGAAATGGTGTCCTCATAAAGACGATAAGAAAGCGTTGTAGGCAGACAGGTGACGAACGCATTCTGTGGAAGGCATTGAGAAAAGCTTACATGGCATATGGATGGTAGGAAGATCTTACTCTAACATCTTAAGAATCTCTCGGTAAACGGTTAGATAAAGGGTTAGATGGAAAATCAATAATTTTAGAGAGTGCCCGCATTTTGAGGCGGTTTCTCTCACTTTAACTCTATTCACTAGTTATTTGAGTCAAGGACTCTACAACTGGTAGGGCACAATATTTATAACACAGTATATTTGAATTTATCTGTTTTTTGCATATTTTTAAAGTATATTGTTTGCCAAAAAGTGAAAATCTAAAGGGAGTCTATCTCAATAGGCTTGTAATAATAAACTCCCAATCGTTTATGTAGATCTACACGCGTGTGGTGCAGCACATAACTATGAATTTTGGTCACGTTGAAACATTTGCCACAACATTAATTGGGAAAGGTGAAAGATTGGGTTGAGTATATAATTTTTTTTATAATATAATAATAATAATATATTAGGACATATTCACACACGGCCATCTGATCCCAAACTAAGCAGAGCTTGTGCTGTGGCAACCAGATAACTGATATACTACATATACTACTTTTCTTTTGTAAATACATACTTAAATAGATTATTACACCAGACACATCAGACAGACACAGGACAAACAGACATGTTCATGTTCACACAAATGTCTGTCCTGGGTGAGAATCGAACCCACGACTTGCGGCGTGAAAAGCAAGTAACTTACAAAACGCCAACCAGCCCGTCAAAAAAAAGTAATATATTTATTGTTTTAAATAAAAATGTTTTCTTTTCATTCTTCTTCATTAAAAAATATTTTGTTAGCTCTCTTAAAATTTCACTTTTTCATTAGACACGCATTATAATTATCTAATTATCAATATGTGTACATATATCCATAAACAAACAAGTCAAGTGAGTCAAGTTACACCTTAAAGTACTGAATGCAGTTTCAATAATCTTATTTATAATTTAGTTCCGTTATCAAACCGTTCGCTTCCTCGATGGTAAAGCCACAGTGCAATATTGGGAACAAAAACACTTCAAACGAATTTATGCTTTCATAGTAGATACCAAAAAAACTTGGACGATAATAAAAGGAGACATCTTCATATCACGGAGCAAAAAGTAGCCGCGTAACATAGCGTACAAAAAAACGAGCGTCCAAATTTTGCACGATACGTAGACCCTGCACCACTACCTGCTACTTTGTGATATCTTGAATTAGGGTTGACAATATCCGTTGTCGCATATCTGTTTCTTCATATCTTAATCCTTACTGTGTCCTACTCTACACGGCAAGACGAGGCACAAACCCAATGACATTATTAATTCACCGTACTGTCCGTCACCGTCATGAAAAATAATCTAATCCAATTAAAATTTTATATCGACCACACATATTAATTTAATCTACTATAATTTAAAAATGCCAATTAAAAAAACAATTGATTCACGTATGTTTTAATTATGTATTGGTAAGAAAGTACGAGTAATTAGCGACAGCCCTAAAAGCTTCATCTGCCACTTGAACGATCGAAAGGTACGACGGCGCGCCGGTATCAGGAAGGAATGTATAGTGGGTGACTTGAACACTTCCTGTCCCTTTCCACCATAACCGGTGTCCCTTATGCTGAATTTGTTTGCTGTCTCATTCGTACACGCCAACATTTTCAATACTTACCTGCGCAATGATATACATCTGTTCGTTGCTTCCGTCCTGCTCGCGCTAGCTGCCTCAAATGGATTGTTGATATTGCCATCTCTTGCCAGCGTCTCGTGACAGGGGGTAGACGGTGTTGGAACGCGCTTGTGTTGGTGTTCGTTTATTTAGTGAACTTGGAAGCTCGCGCGCGTGTTGTGCATAGGGTGTCGATACAACTGTGTGCGTGAGTTGTAGAGGCGCGACATAGCTTTGCCGTCTCCATGACTTAAAAGTTTTGTATGAAATGAAACAAGCGGTTTAGTTCTGCGCCGGCCGGCACGGTAGATGGTTGTGTGTGTTGCCCTCCCGCCGAACTTCTTCGTAACTACGAGCATAAACTTGTTTTATAAATGCAATAATTTTTAACTGCATTGAATTTTTGTGTGGGATTATTTATTGACAAAAGAAATATAGTGACTACTTAATTGATTGTAAACGTGCTATGTTTATTTTTTTGTGAAACTGCAACGTGTATGGTTCAACGGACTACGGAGGTTGGTCGTCATACCATTCTTATGTTCTACAGTGTATCCAACCAAAACCTCCGACATTATGTATATTATTTGCTTCTTATCGACAATGCATCTAATAAAAAAAACTTTTGAAATTACATTTCCAGTCAGATTAATAAAGCGTGACATTTGTCTTAGTGTCAAGATTTTTGAGTCAAACAAGTATTTGTCTTGTAATTTTATAAATAAAATACACCTTTCTAACGGTACAAAATATTATATTTTAAACGAAAATTCGCAGTATTTTACAGACAATGAGTGTCATCATTGTCTCCCGATCTCAATTTCGAGCAGAACGTTGGGTTGAACAACCGTTATGTATAAATAGATACAGATTGTACAGAAACGTCGACTAATGTAGGCTCCCTCATATAAATCATTAGGCACCGCCGAAACATTTCTTATCTGTGACAGCTCATTCTCAGAGTTAACGTTCCGTTTAAATTGTAACTGGTATATTCATTCGTGGATATCACCTGCACACATATAATAGACAATTTAACAAAGTGGAAATATACTTATGAGTATAACCAGAATCAAATATTTAATTGGTAAACAACAATAGTTGATTTGTTTGTTATGATAATTCATGATATACTAACTGTTATCTAACAAAACAAAATGAAGTTAAGTAAGATTCATAGTATCTCTAGGCTCTGGATTCAAATTTAAATATCTTCTACGGGAATTGTCTATTAAAATAATAAATTGGGGTATGAACATAATGTGTCGTAACATCAATGTTACCACAAAGAAGACAATATAAAATGTAATGTAACTAATATATGATATTTTAATTTTAATCAAATTAAAATTCCTTCTTCATAACCTTTATAAAAAGTAACTGCCTACTCCTTAAAAATCATCAAAATATACTTTAAAGTGTTTCCGTTAGCCTTGAGCCGGACACGGACTATAAATTAGTCTGGTAATTTCACTAAACAGGTACCGAATAGTTGCGTTACAAAGTTTCATAGGTATATTATCGTTAGCAAAAAAAATGACTTTATTTTAGCGTTTATATTAAATTTATTATTTCAAAAATAATTACAACCAATCTTATATTTTGTATTATCTTACACAAAACATTAATTAATGTCTTTATTCCTAGATTAAAAATAGCACTCTATGTAACCTTTTTAGTTGAGATAAGAAAAGGCTTTTAAAACTGAGCACTCGATAATAGTCACCGCTTAGCAAATTTAAAACTGTTAATTAAAATATGTATTTACAGCGCATATTATGTATGCCTAACCGGATCTTAAATCAGCAATTGAAAAGTACACCGTTGGGCCATTTTGACCGGTCCCGAGTCTTTTGAAGAGAACAGCTTCCTGTTAATTTCATCAGGTAATACCACCTGACAGACATCCTGTACTCCTATGAATACTTTATTATCATATGCACCACAAGCTTAGACAATCGTTCACTTGTTTTTGAATAGAGCAAAGATCATGACAGGCACACGCACAGAAGGATTACATTTCAGTGCCTAAAAAAGTAAGGCTATAACTTTTTTAACCTAACATAATTTTTGTTGTTAGTGTATAAAATACTGATAAATTAATAATGCAGCTAATATTTAAGAAGTAAATATTATGGTTATAAAAAATAAATAGCAGCCATTTCATTACAGTAAGGACAGCGACAGCTTAAGCCGTGTAAAGCTACTTTTCTTCAGAGCTGATTAAAGTTACGTAACAGGCGGTAAACTCGACGTCCTTAGAGGTCAAGCCAAAGATATTTTGTCGTACAAGATTTGTGCATTCATTTATTTTATATTGATTCATTGGTATTTCATATTCAATGATAAGTCGTTAATTTAAAAAAAATACTTAATCCTTAAGAATCAACTTCAAAATGCTTTGAACTTTCGATATAAAACTCTCATTTAAGACTCCTAAATGTAGTAGAGTAAATTTGGGGTTAATAATGCAAAATAATTCTTAACGTGCCGAAATCTCAAATTTCAATATAATGAAATAAGTCTCTAACAAAAGAGAATTTATTTTCAAAAATAATATCAGATCAAGTACAAAGATTTATACTCTATGGTGTGGTGTGTATGACTTAGCTGTTTCTTTCAGTAAAATAAATCATTGTTAAGTCATGTATATGGTCATTACAGGTACAAAAAAGCTACATTTGTTTCTTTTTTGTTGATAAAACGTTATAAATTACGTAAATAGATTTAATTTGTATTTTCAATTATTGTAAAGACGATTTCTACAGCATTATGAAAAACACTACATCAATTTAGCATTATGTTTGTATATCTTAATTCGAGTGTTTGTTACATAGAATTTATGTATAAATCTCGATTAAAGTCGAACCGTCCGCAACCGGTGTTCATTCATTCAGGCGAGGTTTCTAACAAATGTAACAGAAAACGTAACGTAATGAAAAATTAGCAAAACGTAAGCTTTAAAAAACTAACTGCCATTATCAGTTGATATAAAATATTTGTTGCTTTCATGTTTTAAAACATAATGTTAGTTTACTAATTAACTTTCTTTAACTTAATAGAGCAGGGCTCTAAATATTAATAACATGAAGTCCATAAAAACTCCGCGCCATAAACTGGTAAAGTGTACCCTACAGCCATCAAAGTGGCCGTAGCGCCCTTTCAATCCGGACAGAGAACTGCTCCCATCGCCACGTTGTGGTACCGCCTTGTCCAAAACAATTGATATCTCTATTTGTATAAATAATACGGCAGCCAGACATTTACGTGCATTTCGTACGTGCGTTGAATACAGTGGCTTCCCTTCCCGGACAGCGGCTGAACTGCAAACATTTATTGTAACGGTTTTATAGAATAGCTTTGGGTAAGTCATTTTAACTAATTGAAAGTATGAAGTATACTCATAGAGAGTTCGGTTCGCCATAATATGTTTTTTTACGAAGTCGCGTTTTAAATTGAATTTATTTTAAAATTGACTTCCATCAAATTATGTTTGAGTCACTCTTATGGTCGCAGTTTGTACTTAATATGTTAGGTTGGTTGTGAAGGTTACTGGTGAAAAATCAGTTACATTAAGTCGTCTTAGATAATATGCCGTGACACGTTATCTATACTAATATTATAAAGTGAAAACAATTATTTGTAATGGGTAAACGTTGAAAGTACTGAAACGATTTCAATAAGACCATATCATTATCCAGAAGTAACAAAAACTATTTTTATTTATATTTATTTATTCAATTGGTTATTTTATTTAGTTATTAATAAAAATAGTAAAAAAACAGCAATTTATTAAAAGAATATGAACGAGGTCCGTCATAGACGGCAGTAGATTGTTCTTCATCTGACGATCGGTTGATGCTCTGCTTGCAATTTAAATAAGTTAATTAAATACGTCCATGTACAATAGTCTCTTAGCACTCTGTATTCTTTACAACTTTCAAAGCAATTGTAAGATCACATAACTTTCAATTAGTTTTATTGGTCATTTGATTTGTTTTTTATCAGATGCGGTGAAATTCATTGCAAAAACATAAAGCAGTAATTGCTCGCGCCCATTCTTGTCTCTGAGCCGACATCGTTTAATGAATTGCTAACAAATCGTAAGCCTCTGGTATACCTTTGTCGTCTCATCTTCCACGTAGTTTAATCATTTGTTATTTGTAGATGTTTCTAGATAGTTATAGGACGACTCCCTTTGAATCTGAGGAACGTTGCTCGAGGTCGTGGTCGACGAACCAATATCACCTTTAGTAGCATTGATTTCGTACTCAAGAAACTAATTAGTGTTGAGGTCTATGTAATCTAACTGCGTAAATAACTAATCGTTTACTAGACCTGAAGCGATTTTCTTACACATTGATTTTTTCTACTTAATTTTAAAGTTAATTAAATTAGACGACATCCTACTTTTATTATTATTTTTATTAATACAAACAACGTAGCGTTTTATAAATAACTGGAATAAGCGCTGATGACATGAGAGTAACCGCTGGTGACTGCCTGCTAATACGGTGTCAGAACGGCGCAAATGTATGATTTCGCACCCTAAAAGATTATTTTCAATTTCGTCTTATTTTTCCTGTAACACATCTAGATATGCATCTATGTCTTATATTGTGCTGGTACATTTCTTATTTTCCACGATAAAAAATGTTGTAAGATGATTCTGTATTAATAACTTCGAGTTATAGATAACATGTGTCAAAAAGTTGTTATTGTCAAACATGTAACATTACCATGGCAATCAGTATTTGTAAAATAAGGTTTTATGTATTTTCTTATCTCTCGAGAACAGTCTTATTTTTGTGATGAAATAGGGTAGCCCATGCCATTTTCTGTACAGGGGTACACACAATGTCTGTGGAAAATTTCGACGTTCCAAAACTTCATGATGATGGGAGTTAAAGCGTAAAAATGATTAATTCGCATTAATAATATTAGTCATTACTATCATTATCGCGTGGCACTTCAAAATTAACTAATTCTATTTTAAGAGACAGTGGCCGTATTATTTATAACTTAGCCCATCAGAACCATTATCATCGAGGGGGAAGGTCCGAAAATACCTTTCCAATTGTAAATTTGATATAGTTTGGAATTGTAACTTCCGCTATTGTTTTGTATCAAAATTTAATAGAGATATTATTTCTATTTGGTTCCCGCCGCTACTATCGGCCAAACAATATTTATTCAGTTCCCTGCCAAGGAGCTCACAATACGCTGCCGTAACAGTATGCCATTAATAATTCAAAGTAAATTTTCATCGACCGCGGCCTGTCTCTTTTGGGCAGGCAATTTAATTCCAAGTGGATTAGAAATTTTGTATGTAAAAGGTAATAATTTGCCTCACAACTGCCTAACAAATAACAATTTGCTAAAAAATTAATTAAATATACATTAAGCTTTCACCTTATTTACATAGAAAAACCAAACTTAAACAATAATCGGTAAAATGTTTAAGCTACATTTTGCAAAATACCGATAACCGCTATGATTTTAGTTCAATTTTAAATATGTAATTGACTTTATGCAAAGAAAACCTACAATAGTGTGATAACAAGAGTAAATAAAAATTCACATACGCTTGTCTTTCACAAAGACAATGTTATAAAATATGAAATTTAACTCTTTTTTCAACATAGAAACCCGACAGATACGTCGCATACTGGAATCTAAAAAGAAATATGTTGGACCAAACATTAAACGACATTGCAGAAGTCTTTGTTTTGCTAACTGTAAAACAAACAAAAAATGTATAATATATTTCATTTGCAGAGTTATTCATAATGTGTAAAATCTTACAAGGTAACCAAAGAAAACAAATGGTATCTTTATACGTATTGGTACACTATGTGAACTCCAAATGTTATCTAAAAATATTTAAATTTACAATAAGCGTTCCCTCCTTCAAATACAAACTCTAACTCCAATACAGTAGTCAAGAATCTCAACCGGCTGAACCCCAAAACGGTTCGGACCGAAGAGGAATTATTTGTAGCTTAAGAAAAATTACACAATTGATTTACTTCGACCAAATCAATTAAATTTTCACCAATCGAACTTAAGATCTTTGGAGCAAAAATAACTAGATAAAATATTCCGCAAAATATGACTACAATACATAAGACAGTTGTGTATGAAGTCAAATTGTACAAATTTTCCATAGAACTTCAAAACAAATAAAAAAGAAAGATGTCTGAATAATATTTGCGTATCCACATTTGTAAAGATGACACAACAAAAATAACTATTCATATTTTCCCCTCCTACTCGATTAGTAGCAATCCCCAAAACTCGAGGCAGACGCTCTCATAGCGTTTACATCGCGCGTCGTTATACCGGGCGCATGTTCGGGTATAATTTGCTTACCGTAGATGTGACGGCAGATATTTTTATGTGGTTTAATGGCGTGACATGGATACGCGGCGCGGAGGAAACATCGAGTATTGTGTTACCGAGCTGAGCGGTCTTTATCGACGCGAAATTTCATTATACTTACCCCCCATTCCGCCCACCATTCAATCGAAACACCTTCGTACAATTGGAAGGGCTGCATCAATGGGTTGTCGGATGAAATTTCTTAACATTCTCCGTTCATAATGAGCGAAGCCTGTCGTACAATGGGCAGCGTTAACGGTGTAATCGTGAAACGAAACGAGATCGACAGATATGAAAGGAGATTAAAAGGCGCTTAATGAAGTCGTACGAAGTAATGTTGCACGAATACTTAAGATTTAGCGAAAATAATTTTAAACTTTTTACGTTAAAATTTCGCTAAAGCAGCGAGGGAAATACGAAACTTTATAGCCAATTACATAGCCAGTGAAATTCTCGAGAAGAAAGAATTTTAAATGTTTGCTCTACTTGCAAACAATTTACGCCTAAACAAAATTACCAACTGTCAATTTTGTTTCTAACATAATTTTTTTCGTAATATATTTTTCTCAATGCTGTAGTCCGGCAGTTAGAGGGATAGATATTCAATGTCGATTCTGAAATCAATTACCAGGCTAAGATTATATTTGTAGTAATTTTAAAATCATTGTTTTCGTTGCAACTAATGGCGTTGGGCTCAGACGTTACCTAAGTAGTTAGTAAGAGTTTCTAAATCAAATAAGCTCGATAATAACTGAACGGTTATATTGTTATTTAAAACAACTATATTTTTTGTATAACAAGCGTCATGTTCTATAGAACTGAGGTATGTTCATTACAAACAAAAACTAGTTATTTGGCGGTGAATCAGTAATGAAGTCATCATTACAGAACCGGTTCACATAACCGACGAGTCGCCCGGGAGAGATTCAAGTTACCGTACAATTTTCTCGGAAATATGCCACGATGTAGCGATGTAAGAATCCGTCAGTGACGAATGAAGCTATCAATACCAGCATTACTGAAACATAAGTAACTTTATATAAATAACACATATTTATTATTGACGAAATTATGTTATTTAAATGCAATGCGTTTTTATTTACAAAGTTAATACAATTACTACTAATAACATAAATTATTTAATTAGGAATAGGCCTGCATGCAGTATCAGCAAATTAAACAGTTTCAACTCGGAATGTTACGAATAGGAATTCTTCTTAGTTCCCATTACGTAGGTTACGTTTTCTTTCTTAAAGGCCGGCAACGCATCCGCAGTTCCCCTGGTGTTGCGTATGTTCATGGGCGGCGGTGGTCACTTAATTTTTAGGCGACCCGTTGCTCGTTTGCCCCTTATGGTATAAAAAAAGGATGGTTAAAAGGCGCAGTTAGACTAATTTCTAAAATCTTATTACGATTACGGTCTATTTATAATGTTTCAAAGTATAACATTCCATTTTGATCTAAATCTAAAATAATCCTTAACGATCATTATTTATGTTTAAAAAGAAATACTTAAAGGTGTCAAAATAGGCCTAGGAGATTTAAATAATATACAAAGAAATGTGTGTACCCTTACGAAGATCCTTTAAGTAACATTGGAAAGGGGAGATTTAAAGTATTTATTTACTCGGAAGGATTTGCCGTCAATTGAACAAAAATCACCCGAGCGATAAAACCGAGGTCATTAATCATTCGAAATAAATTTTGAAACCCTCGTGTTACATGCATTGAATAGAACTCCACACAACAGACGCGGAGGTAACAACTTTCATTAATAAAACAGACAATTATTGTCTACTTTATAAACACAAAATAAACTCGCTGGAGTCTACTCGCAGGTGCGACTGCGTAAGTTCTTATTGGTCAGTTTTACTGTTATTATTATATTAAAACGTCATATTTATACTATGAAACAAAAGGCATAATTTGGAGATGAATTGAATGTCATTCAGTATTATTATTTTCCATGAATTACTAAAACTAGTTGTAAGATATATTAGTATGTCTTATAAAGATAACTGGACCTCTCCATCCACTTTCTTAGTCCCTTTTTTGAGGCTTATCTATTTAATTCATCTGCGGAGTCTTTCACGGCGCGATCCCTGACCGCATTCAGGCGTCGGAAGATATCGGTCACATGACGGCCGCACGACCCAAAGATTGGAGTTAAATTTACCAGAAGACGTTTATTTATTCGCTGATACCCACGATAATAATCTCTTAGGGTAACTGGATAACGATGACTGATTATTTAGTTTAACGCTGTAATGGATTATATATTATGAATTGGAAACTCGGTTCTCTGTTTATTAAACAGTAAATTATTTTACAGAGAATAAAATCTGTTAGCATTGAATAAATAATGATTTTGACGGTATTCTATTTAGGTACACAGCTATATATTCCAGATTTTCGAATAGTCTTTTAACATTATTATTATTACAGTCTGGAATATCATATAGGCTACTTTTATCTCGGAAAAATGTGCGGTTCCCGTGGGATGATTTTTTTTGTCTATGTATATATTCCGAAATGGCTACCACCACCTACTAAAATATGAATATCTTATATCCATATAATTATAAAATAACGTTCTTTCTTAGACTGTAAAAAATGTATTTTTTGTAATAAAAAAACCATCTTCGCTGCCTGATAGATACCAACATATGTACGATAATCAATCAAATTCCAAAACTGTAACATGCCACAAGGCCTGTTGCATCGCCACGTGGTGCCATCAGAGGTGTGCAATGCGTCGTTACCGACTCGTGTAATGGTCTTCGCAACCATTAACCGACCCCATAACCGTCCAACTTTTTTAATGTAAACTCCACAACTGCTGTCATTTTATTACGCTGTATGTTGATGTTTTATAACTTCACCATTATATCCCTTATTGGTTTTATTGTGTTTGTAATAATACCGTTTGCTATTATACTGCGTGCCGTGATAAATTGTATTTGATAAATTTAATAACTTGTGTGTTACATTTATAAAATGTTTTTGAATAGCTTACTTTCGTATCTTGACAAATATATTATTGTTTTTTATTACAATAGTTGATTTAAGACGTATTTCATGACAAACAATTAAATTTAATAATTATCCGAATTCATTTTAAAATAGGACTTATTTTTATGCGGCTGTAAAACTACTAAAAGTTTTAAGTTACTTAGGTGAATAACCTTAAATATCTATAGCACTTTTTCGTCTTTTCTTTCTGGACTTATTTCAATAATATTTCTCACGTCGGAGTTTTTGGGTTGGAAGTTTTGATCGTCATGATAGTTGTACTTAAATTGACGTAAAATAATTTCTTTACAGATAATTGAAAGATGTCTTGGAGCGATTAGACCATAACAGTGTTTGAAAGTTATTCTTTGTGATATATTTAATTAAAACGATACAATAATGTGCGAATCGCGGACTTTGAGTTTTTCTGCTATTGTGATTCGGTGGTTCATTTTGGCGCTGCTCGGTTTGGAATGGCGGGTCCATTCTCAAGTACTGCAGCAGACCGCCGAAGTTGACAGTTCCTACAATTTCTATTACGAGCAGCCCTGTTGCAGCGGACCTGTATCCAAAAGCAAATACCACGTCAGACATAAACGAGGTAAGATTATCAGTAGTTGTGATTTTTTAAGTACTTATTAATAAGATAAGACCAAACATTACAATTTATATTATATTATTATAAATTTATATAACCAGGCAGTTTTTAAATGATAGTTGCATACTTTGATATGTACGGGCTCATGTGCCAGATTAATAAATAACATACTAAAGTAAATTAATGTACATGAATAACTTTACAGATAGTTATTGTTGTAATTCTGCTCTACACCCGTGACTTTGTATAGGTTATAGCTTTTATATAAGCTAACAACTTATATTGTAAGACGTAATTAATCGATATGAAAGTTTAGTTTCCATGCAGTGTAAGAATATTTCGTTAAAGGTATTTATCAACGCAATACAATTATAATTATTAATCATAGTTCCCACACAATCCCTAGATATCTTGCGATATCTATAGGCGATGTTCCGTAAAGATGCGTTTCCAAGTCATGATTCATAATTCATGATAATACGGGATACGTCAAACGCACACATGCACATTTAAATGTGTTTGTAAGGCTGCTTGCGTCAGTGAATATACACACGTGTATCATCTAAACACTATCACTAACACATACGCACGACTTATTCAAGGGTAACACGTGAAATGGGTATAGTAAATTTTGCAAGAGTAAAAGAGATAGAAAGATCCCATTGTTTCATTGCCCTCGCTGCAATGAAGAGTGAACATAATACAGTTGAAGTTAATGTTGCTTCTATAAAAAAATTGCGATGTGTCCTGGCAACACAGCTTGTTGTTAATATTTCTGAGATTTTTTTTGTATTATTATATTTGTTTATAATCGTCTCAACACAAAGTAAATCACAAGATAAAAAGAACCGAATAATTCATGTATGATCAAAAAAAAATATTTAAAAAAACCTTCATTTCTTTATTTTCTTTAATACAAACTCAACCCGGCCATGTATTTCTAACTAACTCACGTAACTCATTAATTAATGCACATGTAAATAAAAGTATTCCGAAAAAAAAAGCACCTCATAACGCAATGCAAAGCGTCAGGAATTTCCTATTACAGTAGTGAGAAATTTATAATAGTAAAATAAGAGAATATCGTGTGGGTGTGGTGTACAACCTATTTTATTCAGTATCTCTTTTTCTTCGATTCTTTTTTTTTTCGAAAACATAGAACTAATGGAATCAGGAAACGAGTTTAGTGTTTGTATTTTTTCACATAATTCGTAAATGTACAAATCTGTTTGTTCCTTTTCTTGTTAAAGTAGTTTTTCGTATAAATTTTGACCGGTTATTTGATTACAGTGGAGCAGTGGTGGCTCAGCGGTTTAGACCCCGACTTACGTACTGTAGGTCGCGGGTTCGAACCCAGGCAGGCGCTTTACTTTGTGTAAATTTATTTCATCACCACTGCTCCAAAAACGGTGAAGGAAAACATCCTGAGGAAACCGGCATGTTCTTAGAACCATCAAATTCGAAGACATGTGACATCCACCAACCCGCACTGGGCCAGCGTGGTGGATTACGGCTCATTCCCTCTCTCGGAGAGGAGGCCTGTGTCCCTGCAGTGAGAAACATTCTAGAAAAGGCCGATTTATTATTATTATTTGATTACAAGCGTTATGCAACAATTTTAGCTTTCGCGTTAGTGGACGTTTCGGTCATCTAGCCACAATATTAATGCGCAGTTTACCGCTTCCATTAAACATTGCGGCTGTAAACAGTTCGCTGAGAGCTTAATGAATGCGGAAACTTGAATCGTTAAACCTCGTCACACTTAATGAAAATCCACTGAGCACGAAACACATGCGTTACCTGAATTGGTCAAGAGCCTATGTAAAATCGCTTATGACAGTATTTATAAAAATAACTTTTTTAAGTAGTAGATGTGTTATTGGGACACTAACACAAAGTTCAAAGTAATAAAATGGTCCTAATGCTAGAGGTAATGAGAAATCAAGTGACTAAACAAAACTATCATTACGATCTTACAATAAATTAAGGAGGTGTGCTCAGTGCCTCTAGGAACCGATTTAAGCTATTTTGTATCGGGGTTCGGAGTCTGAACTAGTAGTACTATCTATAAAAATAATCAGTTAAGATTTTAAGATAAACAGGAAATGTTTATATCTGACAATAAATCTATGAATATGAATTCTTCTCTTATTCCTTAAAATTCTTCTCTTATTCTCTAAACTTAATAGGTTATCACATCAATCAATTGTTAACAATTTCCACGATAAGGCGATATCAAGAACTACTTATATTTCTAATATTGAGTTCGTCGCAAATGATTTTATATCAACACAGCTATTTACTAAAACGACTCTTACATATTTACTTCCAAAATTCACATAACGAAATAATTCTCGCTTGGTGTTTTTTAATTCTATAATGTACGTCCCTCTTATCATCAAATGTAAAGGAATCAGATTGACAGTTCAAAATCAAGGGAGCACGGTTCAACTCGAACGTGATGAAAAGTGTCAATCACGGTGGTTTCCGAATGGCGAAACCGATTATCGGGCATATTAAGTCTGTTATTGTTATCGGCGGCGGCTCCGGCAAACGGACCGTGAAGTAGATTAGGGACATCATAATATGCCATATTTTTGCCGTCAGCTGCACGCATCGCATGCACGCCTTCTCAAACGCTCAAGTTTTTTGCAGAATTTAATAACTTAAACTCTACTTTCTAGTCACGGTATTAAATTTTTCATTTCTAACCTCGTAACAATTCATTTATACTTTCAAATAATCCTACAACTTGAGGTAATTGTAGAAGTTTAAGTATTAAGGTTAGGTTTGGTTAAAGGGCTGAATAACTTTAAGAGAATTGTTTGCGAAAGTTAACAAGAGATCTGCCTAGCGTCGGGGTCCAATTTGACATTAGTGGAAGCAATATTATCCGTAGTCGTCTTTAGAGTACGTGCATTAAAAACCCGTTGAATAGCTTTAAATGAAAGGGTGTCTATAGTCTTTATTACTACATGTCCGGCATTATTATTCCGGTTATGAATGAGACTCATGAGAAACCTGTTTGTAATAAGAGTATATTGAGATGAAAACGTATTTTTGTGAGTGACCTATTAAAATAAAATTAAACTAAATCGTCGAACACGTTTCATTAATATTTCATTCTTAAAAAAGTTATAAAATATATTTAAATTACAAGTTAACTGACTGAAAAACAGAAAAATTAATACTATTTTGATGTATTACAAATTTTCTCAATTCGGTAGGCTTTAGTATGTGATCGAAGTCAAATATTTGATTTAACATGAAAAGTAAATATTTACAGTCACTTCAAATTCAAAATCCCGAGCGGCCTAGAAGTGCGTCTGAATCTGAGGCAAATATCCGTACTAGTGGTAAACAAACAAAAAAGTATATCCGACGATTTGAAAGGAGGCGCTGACTCAGCCGGCCAAGTGAAAAGGATAAAATGAAACGCACAATAAGCGATGGAGGCAGCCGGCAACGTCCGGCGCAGTCGAAACTTGTACGCGATCCACTTTGACCAGTGACCATGTGTCATTCGAACCCAATTCTAGTGTTTGTTCCGATGCTTGCTTTTTACTGCCACACAATGTTTTTTAAATATAGTTGATGGTGTTTATAGATAATTATCTACATAACGTAATTTATGATTTTTTGTTTAATTATGAAGATAAAACTCAAGTTAAAATCTTTTAAAATGGAATTATTGTTTTTTCATGTTCATTAACAGTGTCCATTACAGTCCATCTTATAACTAGCCAGATTGGTGTTTTTTGTACCTTTCGAAAATTAGTTAACCTCTTCGCAATAAGCACCTCTGTCGCAATTTAAATATTTAAATATATAATCTAGATAGACAAATAAGATATGATCGCCAAATCATCAGTAATATTCAATTTGGTCCATTATGTCATTACGTTTATAAACAAAGCATTATTGTTGCAAATTAAGAAAATGTCTAGTAAATAGCGAAACGTTGTCTTCTTTCTGGAAAATTTTATGATATATGATCCACATTTATGAAACTGTGTAATACCATTATCAAATAACTTCTTTGAGGGAGGGATGTGTGGGCCATAGAAATAAGAAGTTTGACATCAAAATAATTTTAATAGCCGAGAGGGCTATACCGTTATCAAAGAGCAAGTCACGTCTCGTATATTGTTTCTTTGCGGTCGACAAATTCAAACACCATGTAATATAAGTCTAATCGAAGAAGCACGTCTTCCTTGTCCCGATGGGAGATGACATTACTTATTTTATCCTCCGGTGTACCGCAAAACATTTTGTTTGAAATTTGGTCACGTAGTGGTGAGGCAAAGGGTGTCCCATATCGTATCTCCGGACCATTGCGATCCTCCATTGTGTTCTCCCGAGACAAAGGGTTAAGGACACGAAGGCAGCTAACCTTCGTCAAATGCTTTTTGGTAGCGAACGTTCAGGTATTTGCGGCTGATCGGTTCGTTTAACTCAGTAGCATTTGAATGAATCTCATTATCGTTTACCATTTCTTTCAATTGAATGCGAAGCTACCAACTGCACTCTGCTATCTTATTAGCTAAGCTCCAGGAATAAGTAAACATACAAATTAACATGCTAACAAAACGAAAACGGGATAACCACTTAAAATTGGGTTCAAAAGTTTGCATTGGATTTACAGCAGTCTCAAAGGTTAAATGTGAGCAAGCCAACGCAACGGACTGTTCAACAAATAATGCTTTTGCTTATTCTTTCGCCTTTGAAATCCACTGCTGCAAAATTTAGTTTTTCAAATGTTGCTTTTGCTCTCGTAAAATGGTAGAGCCAATCTGAGAGTTGAATTATTTTTCGGTTTTTGTAAATTGCACAATTGATGAATATATTTTTTGCAATCAGTATTATTTGTTTTATTTACTTTTAAACAATTAACAAAGGCGGATTCAACTAATGGAAAGATAGGGCTAGTAATTTTATGTTCTCAATCCGGCGGTGCGGTGTAACGGACTAAGCAATGGTTTCCACGGTAATCAGCGGGAGACCTTTAACTTAACTACCCTTAAAGAGATTCAGGTTAGCCCAGATCAATGTCATTCCAAAGAAAACATTGGAACTTTGTAGCATAAATCAGTAAATAAACTAACTTTTGACTTGTGGTATGTTATCTTTTGGTGGAAAGACACTCTTCGTGGTCTGTTAATATAATCGCAATGCCCATTTTCCCCGCCAAGCAGAAATTCGTAAATGTTACTGACTAACGGGTTAAATAAGTCATAGTAAAAGAAAATGCAACGCAACTGCAAGAACTGTTTTAATATTTTCTGTATACCATCGTATTTTCATACATTGATAAGAAATATATGAAGACGAAAATAACAGTGACCGATTGAATCTTCGGTTTCGGCAAGTTTCGGCGTTCGAAAATCTATACTGATAAATAAAATTGAAGTGTCTGTATGTAATATCAAAATAGCATTGCCGTACTCAATAAACATTATGTATATACTGTACTTATAACGAAAATGCAATTTTAAAATTTTTTGTCTGTCTGTCTGTTTATTCCGGGTAATCTCCGAAACGACTGAACCGATCCGGATTAGACTTTTACTGGAAGATAGCTAACATTGTAGGCGTCAGCAACATGCTTATTGAACGCGCGGAACGTCGCGGGAAACAGCTAGTTATAAAACATAAACAAAAACAGGCGATCCGTTTTTGGTCGAAGATGTGTTAACAACTTTGTTAATATGTTTATCCTATAGTAGTAATATCAAATGAAATTATTTTAATATCTTATGTGTTTTATTTCATATCTTTTATGTTATGTTTTTTATTTCATTTTACGTGTCTTAACTTTGTATAAGTATATAAAATAAACCGAATTTCAATACACAATAGATTTTGAACATGTCTGAAAAAGTTTCAATTTCTGTTTCGGCCAAAACTAAAACATATACCGAAGATTTGACCTCGGTTTCGGCTGAAAATCCTGTTTCGGTCGGATACTAATAAATAACAACCACCAAATAGGAAACATTTTACGTTATTCTCCATCTGACCTCCCTTACGGCGATATTTAACTATAAAGAAGGTATTTAAAAAAAAATTACCGAAAATATGGTTCGATAAAAATGTAATTATCAAAAACTATTTCTTTGAAAAGCATACTAACAGTTTCCGAAACTTTCATTTACACCAAAAATAAAAATGTAAACCAATTAACTGATATGCGTGTATTTAACATTTTTGGCTCCGTGAAATATTTTTGAATGAACGTTTCAAGGGAAGTATTTTGATGTGAACTCGGCGCTAGTGTTCGCCAGCTCATGGGGAAACAATTCGTGCATTGTGACCGGCCAGCATTCCATTAAAATAAACTATGACCTATAAAAATTATGTGTGAATTTATTCGGACCTGCAGCGCGAAATGTAAAACGTTTTATGCGAATTATGCAGTCGAAGTCAGTACGAGTTAAATTTACATTTAAACAACGTTGTTACAAAGTTTATTTATAAATTTGTTAGAATTTTATTATCCATTTCCTTCTATGGTGCTCTCTGTTACGATATAACATTTACACTATTCTACAACCAGCTATGAACAATTTCTTAAAATAAACAGTTATGAAAATATTGTTTGCTAATAACTTTCAGTAGGTGACTAATATTCAGATTTATACATAACTACGTTAATTCACATATTATATACAATAGCTGTCCCGCGGTTCCACCCGCCCTGCAATTTTAATTAAACGAAATTATATACCTACTTAATACTACCGTAACCTCATCTTCATCTCCCTGCTCTTTTCCCGCGCATCTGGGGTCGACACAGTATGACCGTAGCCAGTAGTCCATACTGTATAGGTTCTAGCTACAGTTTTTACGGCCGGCGGCCTGCCTTACGCCAACCCTCCTCGGGAACAATTAGCTACTAACCTAGCCTAACAAAACATATTACATAAGAATAAATACATAACTTATAAAATCGTCTATATACGTGTAAATACTGCTTTACCAAATATAGTTAAAACTACTGTTACTATTACCAGGGAACGTCGCACGTGTGCTATGGATATCTCAAGGCACAGTGTGTCTAGCTGATGCTTGCAAAATATCTGTGAAACTATCCTGTTTTAAACTGTCTATAAACTATCAACCATCGTCCTTTTAAAGATCATAATATAACTAATAACATATATACATAGATAAAAGTTCAACCTATTCAACCCAACAGCTATTTTATATCATTTTTATCGAACTAACTGTTCGACATGGTTCTTTCAATTGATACTATTTATAAACAGATTGAGATAAAACAAACCCTAAACGTTTAGTAAAGCTTAAGCGGTTAAGCCATTTCTGAGATTAGCGGTAAAAACCCACAGACAAATAGACATACAGACAGACAAAAAATCATCGTTTTGGGTTTAATTGCGTTTATATAAGCCCCCATAATAGTGTATGTATATATATTCATTCATCATCATTACATACCTTCTATTCTATTCATCATTACATATCTTTGATAGATTTAAGAGTGGTAGAGCCCGCAACAACAACATCTGTTGCACGAATGGACCGGCTTGACCGGTGAAATACCACAACCTCACAGAAGACAGGTGTGAAGTAAAAGTATTTTATACTTCTGCGTTTTGTCAGATGAGTGAGGTGCCGGAGGCAAAAATGTTTCCCCTCTCCTTCCCATCATTTACTAATACAGGCGATATTGGGTAGGAAAAGAAAATATACCTTTTCCTGTTCAATCCCTCCTCTGTCCATTAAGTAGGCAATGTATCTGGAACTCATTAGCTTGTTGCGGATGATGTTCAATTAATTCGTTCGTAAAGCGTTCGTTCGTTGATATTAAATCAGGTGACGTGCTTGCTCGATTGCCATCTTCTTTCATAAAAAAAATCTTTGACTAAGCGAGTAAAAAAAGATATCTTAATTGAAATAAAACGACCTAAATATTCATATAAAAAGTGTAATTACGCAATTTAAATATACACTACAATAATTGATTCAAAATTTGATTCATTATACAAAGCCAACAATGACACAGCGCTCGCGGCGGAATTGTGCCGATAAACTCAACTTACGTGACATGCTGTTGTGAATTAATTAATTATATTATTTTAATTTTGCTCTGATAAACGTAAATGAGTTATTGGATCGCAATTCGTCAATTGCTTCATTGATACAGGTAACGTGACTGGAGTAAAGAGTCAGTTTATTTTTTTTCATCATTCCGTTATTGTTACATATTTATCACTGTGTAGTGAAGCTTAATGAAACAGTATTTTATTATGCTTCCACCAGTATATTATTTATTTTACACCGGTATAGTCCGCAACAACAGCATACTGTTATAAATTGGCCTCTAAAAAGCTGGGTGTACTCAGTAGAGCGAAGCAGTATTTCCAGCCGGGCCACCGCCTTCAGCTATACAAGGCGCAAGTTCGGCCCCACATGGAATACTGCTCGCACCTCTGGGCGGGAACACCCCAATACCAGCTTCTTCCATTTGACCGCATACAACGGAGAGCGACTCGAATCGTCAACGACCGAGCTCTTACCGATCGGCTTGATACTCTGGCCTTGCGGAGGGACGTCAGCTCCCTCTGCATTTTTTACCGTATGTACCACGGGGAGTGTTCCGAAGAACTGTTTGGAACGATTCCTGCCGCTGAGTTTCGTCATCGTACGACACGACAGACCGCCAGGTACCATCCACACCATCTGGATGGCTGGCATTCCTCAACAGTGCGGTTCTCTCGACATTTCCTGCCACGCACAGCCGCGATGTGGAATGGTCTGTCCTCGGCGGTATTTCCAAACCAGTACGACTTGGGGTCCTTCAAGAAGCGAGCCTATCTTTTTCTAAAAGGCCGGCAACGCATCTGCAGTTCCTCTGGTGTTGCGGGTGTCCATGGGCGTCGTTGATCACCTGGGTGTTCCCGCCGCTCGTTTGCCCCCTTCTCTTATAAAAAAAAATCACATACGAGTATCCATCCATCCATCCATATTATTATAAATGTGAATGCAAGTTTGTTTGTTACGCTTTCACGCGAAAGCTACTCAACCGGTCATCATGAAACTTTGTACACATATTCTTGGAGGTATAAGAAGTAACATAGGATACATTTTATGAAAAAAATAGTATATAAAAAGCGAAGCTTGTATGTTCCCTATAGAGACTCCGAAACGGCTGGATCGATTTCGATGAAATTTACAGGGATTGTCCAGATTGCCACATTGCTGTGTTTGGTAGCGATCGGATCAACATAATTAGTGGTACCCGGGCGAAGCCAGGGCGGGTCACTAGTAAGGAAATATATAAAATCAGTCTAGATAGACTGATTTTATATCCTAAAATATATCCTAAAAATTCTAATTCTCGGCGCACCTTTTCCGCTTCTTTTACGTACATGCCAAATATCGTCTACTCGTCAGTTATTGGTGTTCTGGCCTACTTTCTTTTTCTTTTATTTTTACTTGGAACTTTGCATTTATTTATTAAATAAACATAATACCTGTCACTAAATGACGAGGTGAACATTATTTACAAAAATATAATGAGTCATTACTAAAAAGTAATCAACGAGTGTCCAAGGTCTAATATTGATAAGTGGCATCGTTTTAACTGCGCTTAAGAAATTTCAAAAACATACCCAACTTAGTATGTCTCTTATGCATTACTAATTGCCAAAGCAAACCGTCTGTCATAAATCTCTTTCTAAACCTAGTCAAATATAAGTTACAGAGGCTTTTTACTCTCAAACACACACAAAACAACGAAAATCAAAATTAGAAATGAAAGCATAGTTTCCAGAAATTAACATAAACGTTAAAAGCTTCAGACATTCAAATTACCAAACAGGAAAACAAAGTTTTACGCAATCGTTTGCCTTAAACGCACGTGAGCTTTTCTCTGCTTTTATATACCTCTTTGACTCATTTACTTGCCAACGTACTTTATATACAGCTTTGAGATTAACGAACAAAACCATTGAAAGTATAAACGTGGGCGGAGTATGTTCCATTTAATTTTTCATTAACTTAACATAACATCTTTGCAAATAATTATAGATTTATATACAAAATAATGAACTGTATACATACATCCTTCACACTTACTTCCTACGGACCTGAAAACCAGTCTTCAAATATTATAATAATAAATATCGAAAAGGACATTATAACTATTCGCTTGGATTCCAAAACATCAATACATTACATTTATTTTTACATTTTCTCTAATTTTCACTTATTGAAAAATAGTTGTGTTAAATTCTCAGACGAATTTTTTAAGGTTCTAATTGTAACGATTTCTAGTTTAACTAGTTTTAATTATGGACCGTTTTTTATCTTTAA
Source organism: Papilio elwesi (assembly GCA_029849275.1). Classification (NCBI taxonomy): domain Eukaryota; kingdom Metazoa; phylum Arthropoda; class Insecta; order Lepidoptera; family Papilionidae; genus Papilio; species Papilio elwesi. Next base: position 6,270,363 of record CM056700.1, on the reverse strand, counting down.
TTTAAAATTTAAACTTCTAGCGCGTAAAACAGAATAATTTAAAAAGCTAAATTCATTATGAGAACACCGTTCAACATAGTACAGCGTTTATGGCTTATATCATCTCCTTTACAGACCTCGTAACTTTACACCGGAAGATATCTATGCAGAAACGTTGTATATTAGCCACAGAATATTAAAGAGGGTAAGACAGAGCATAGAAAGGCATTACCACGTTGTAAAGAATTTAGTATCACTCGTCCCATTTCGTGTGCTTAAGTTGCTATATTTATATGCGCAGTTTATTTCCAAATTTAAGCGTCTCTTTACGATCTCCAAATGAACGCGGTAAAGCTGAATCGAGTTTGAGAGACAGTGTGTGTTGACAGAGTGCGGTAGTAAAAGGAACGTAAAATTTCGTTTGACTCTTTACTACTAGTTCAAACAGCAACGGCACTACATTTTTGAAATACATTGTAGCTTATGCATATGATATACATATAGTATATATGATAACATTGGTAGAGCTCGCAATAACAACATCTGCTGCACGAGTGGCCTGCTCGACCAGTAAAATACCACGACCTCACAGAAGACAGGCGTGAAGGTTCTGCTTTTCAGGTAACGAGTCAAGTGCCGGAGGCTTGATGCAATTTTTTTTGCCCCTTCCTATTTTTTATAATATGGAATGGAAAGGATGGGAAGGGGAAGAGGCTTTGACGGGAGAGAGGATGGATAGAGAATGAAATATCCTTTTTTGTATATCCCTCCTCGGCGCATCGAAAACTCATTGGCTTGATTCAGATGACTAGCGTCATTAATATAGGGTCAACCGATTCCGCGTTTGCTCCATTTTACATAAAAATTAACATGTGAACATGAATCACGAACTGTTCGTAACCAACGTTCCCTTGGTGAATTTATATCGTTCGATAATAATCAATAAAACGGGAAGTCATTCCTTATTTGTAGAGTATAATCGCTACGTTTTAAAAATATGCAACTAACGTTTATTATGTTAAGTGTTTTCTATCTGCAATTTCGGAAATAATTCTAAAGTCTGTTGCAATTATTTGTTGTTGATGTATTGGTTCCCTTTTCCTCTCTTATCATTTACATAATGCTCATTTCTGTTCACTATTTAATATATAAGTAGCCTTTTTTTAGTATGTTTCCACACAGGCCTCCTCTCCGAGAGAGTAAAGGAGCCGTAATCCATCACGCTGGCCTAGTGCGGGGTGGTGGATGTTGCAAGCGTTCGAATTTTGTGGTTCTAAGACGTGCCGGTGTCTTCATGATGTTTTTGGAGCTGTGGTGATTAAATAAATTACATAAAGTAAAGCGCCTACTTGGGTTCTAACTCGGGAACTACACAGTACGTAAGTCGGGGCGTAAACCACTGGGCCACCATTGCTGAGGCACTATTCGGTAATATGATTTTGATATTAAAGCAGCAGAAGTTAAGAAAAAAAATATTTTAAAGTATTGTGCTCTATCCATAATAAAATATATTTTCGAAAATCTTAAAAATGCTTAGGCTTAAATAGTCTTGGTTAAAAGGCGAACAGGGACTAACAAAAAAATCGTTGTTACGTGTTAGCCTCAAGATGATCCAAACTTTATAAGACTGGTAATGTATCTTTACCAGCCATCACTCAAGCCTGTAAAAGGTTTTTATTAAATAGCATTGGCATCGAACATTGCCTTCAAATTTCGTTTCTGCATAGTAGAATAAGTTTAATTAGTTACCAACATCTACACGCCTGACATTAATTAAGCTTTGTACTCGATATTTGAAGTAGCTATTGGGCCTTGCTTATTATTTAAATCTAAATTATTGTTTTGCTGAGCTCTAATTGAAATTAGTTTCAAACTATTTTCAATTCAAGAGGTATTTCGAGCTGTCACTGATTTTAGTTGATTATACCCGTATAATATATTCATCGCAAAGCAACACTGCTATTAATTGTGGTTGTTTTAGAGGATTAGTTTTGTTATTGTAAAACTTACAAAAGTAAGTTTAATTTAGAAGAAATACACAAAAGTAAATTTATTGTAAAATAATATTTATATTATTATTTTTTTACTTTAACGCCATCTTATTTATAAAAACCTCTATGTTATCTTTTCAACTTCTTTTTTAAGACGTTTAGGTGCTGCGCGATTGCGTACAGCGTCAAATGCAATGTAACTTCTGAAACATGGATGCTTAAGCATAACAAAATCATTTTCTAATATTTGTTTTAAGTGACGATCATTAGAGCGCTTATAAACGTCCGGTTTTTTTTCGCCGGACGTCGGGCCGTAATTTTTGCCTGATTTGCAATGGTGTATGGTTTACAATAGTAGATACACCAGATACCGGTCCAGCGACCAATTTAAACTGAATGCACCGCCGCCGATTATTGACGTCGTCCTGTGAAAAAACGGACGTCTACAAGAGGTTCTACTATTGAAGGCCGCAACAATCAAACGTGTTGCAGATGCGTGTTAGACAACATTCGACATTTTATTCGTTTCAGTGTTGAAAAGATAAATAATTATATTATACAATGATTTAATACTACATTAAATAATTAATGTTAAAGATTTTGAACGACGAGTGAGTGCGGGAAATAGAATGAATGGGGTTATAGGTACAGTAGTGAGGAGTCAGAATGTGTCTATGAAGGCTCGTCTGGCAATACACAATGCTGTACTAGTCACCACTTTAATGTAAGGAAGTGAGAGCTGGGTTTGGCAGGAAAAGCATGCTAGTAGAGTTAATGCCGTTGAGATGCGATCCTTAAGAAGTATGTTAGGCCTGACTTTGAATGATAGGGTTAAAAATAGCGTTATAAGGGAAAAGTGTGGCTTAAAAGTGGACGTTGTGACTAGAATTGAGAAAGGTATGCTTCGGTGGTTCGGGCATGTTGAAAGGATGAATGAAGAGAGAATAACAAAACAAATTTTGTTTATGCAAAAGTGAGTGGCAGTGTTGGTAGGGGACGCCCTAGGAGAACTTATATCATTGCACAGCCCGGCGTAGGGGTGCGCAAATGCATTTCCTGACTATAAAAAAAAGGAGAACTCATATCGATCAGATTAATGACTTACTAAAAAGGGCGATATAAGAAGCACCCATAACCGACGAGCATGCATGCGTAGATGTATGAATGTGGAAGAAGCGAGAGAAGTGTGCCAGGATCGCGCCAAATGGAAATCCATGATCTCTGCTTACCCCTCTGGGTTACGGGCGTGAGCGCATATTATTTATTTATATTTAATACTACATTACTATTACTTGCCAAAATCAAAACTTATGAAATTCACTAATTAATATCCCAATAAACGAAAAGGTAAGGTATCTTAAAAAAATCAACCCCAAAAAGAAGGAGTGGGCTTCAATCAATAAGTACATTCGGTCGTTTCGAATGCAGTCCGCGCTCGTCAAAGGTAATCTGATCCGCGCTCAAGCGGCGTTCTTTTGTTTTCGCACTTATACGCCTTTAGTTTGTTTTGTTCTGTAACCCAATATTTCTCGCATCTCGCGCCACTATTGACACTTCATGTCAAAACACGAAAGCTATTAAATGGGACACACGTCAACTGACTGATTTATTAAATGTGGTTGTAAAGAAAATTACACAAACTATCATCTAGCTTCATCTAACATCATAAGCTACAAATGCGCTTACATGAATACTCAATACAACGTTAGCAAAAAGTACAACTAACAAAAGACAAATTTACAATAAACCATCTCCAATCATTTACAAAATTATGTTATTTTTTTCATTTAACGTCCGTGAAGCTGTTAACATTTAATTATAATTATTAAAACATTTAAGTATAGTATACGTACATTAAAGTAGTTTATTTGACGGTAAATACCGTACACTTTATCGATGAAAACATTCCATATGCGGAAACTAGAAATGCTACTACTGCGCTACACGGTGAAAATACTTTTAGAAAGTTTTTATGAAGGAAATTGACAGATAAAAATCTCGTGTAAACTCGTGCTGGAATTTGGTTTCGCTTCACGTCTTGCATTTTTAGTTCTTTTAGAATTTAAACTATATTATTGCATTGCATATTTAATCGCTTAAATCGTCCATTAAAAGTAGACAACGCGTCAAAACTCATATGCTCTTAGTGGACGCCTATGATGCCTATGGGTAGCGATCACTTACAAGTGAACCCGCTTGCTCGTTTGCCAACTTATCTAATACAAAAACATGCAATGAAGTTCTACATTTGTACAAATACAGAAACTTACTACATCCATCACGCAGTTAGTACGTCATTTATTTTATATCACAACATAGTTTTATTTTAATGTTTTTTTTTGTCCCTGGGCATTTGAAGATGTCATATTGTATAAAATTACTATTTATATAAAACGCTGTGTACATATGTTTAGGTTTGTTGTTATCTATACTTGTAACAATTATACGTAAACCGTATTATTTACCTCATTAATATTATAATGACCATTTTCACCATCTACATTTGACAATGACCATAACTTAGTAGCTTACGCAACAGCCATGATATTCTCGATTTAATTCCCAATCAAGGAAAAAATTATGTAATTGGCTAATAATCTGTCGTGATCGAAAACAAATGGAGTCGATAATGAATTTGCCGTTAACTGCAGGTAATTGTTTTTTTACGATTCTAGATTGATTATATATATATTTTTTTTAATTTGACAAAAAAAATAGCCCATTTCCACATTCCATATATGCGTTTTAAAGTGGAAGTTAAGACACGCGACTAATTAGCAAGGCACTTTCATCGTTGCGCCATGCGATACAATATAGTGGGCACTAAATTATTAAATTCAATGAGCGTAGTCCATGAATAATTTTAAGCGTACATTTACGAGCGTACGTATTCGTTGATATAAATCGTCTGTTATCAACCATAAAACAAACCGCGGGATTACCGATTTAAATTCGTCGATAGCGGAGCAGTTAAAGGGACCTTTATAAATTAACGGCGCCAATTTCCCTAATGACATTGTAAAAGGAAACTTTACGATGGTCGTATTCACGATTTTAACGATATGCTACACACAACCTGCACAACCCACAATAATTTCGTTGCTTTACAGTTGATAAGTTACGTAATTTGTTTTGACTCAATTTCCATCTAACAATATTTAGAAAAGCATATATTTAGCTTTTAAAATTACCGCGATGTGTGTGAGTGTGCGTTCATCGCAGAAAAAACAAAAATGTTGTTATTATTCTTAACAAAACCTGGAGACTACGCTTACAAATAACTATTAAAAATTATTTAGTATAAAAATTTCGACGAAATAGCTCAAGGTACATCGTTAGTTATATTTATATATTCGTTAGATGTATAGATTATTTCATATTATAGAATAAATACTGCTTCAAACAGAGAAATAGGTGAACTGCAACTCAAAAAAACATATTTTGCACGTTTGAAGATTCAAGTAAAATTTCAAAATACATTTCAAGTTTAGAAGTGTGAGTAGTACAAAATCGTTCAATCAGTTTACGACACCAAAATAATAAACACAAGGAATTCGTCGATCTGAAAATTAATTATAGACTGCCTGTGCCAGGTGTTCGCCTCGAGCCATTCAAAAACCGTCGGAGTTCTTGTCATGTTCACTGTTGTACTCAAGTGTTACAAACGTCAGACGGTGCGAACCAACCTTAGGCAGGTTGCCTTGTTTTTTATGTTCTATTGAAGTTAACATCATTATCGTATAAGGCTTTGCTTTGCTAAGGAAATTGTTTAGATGTATGCAGACATAATTGATTATTGGTTGAAGCGAAAGAATGCCTTTATGTACTGAAATAAAAATCCTCATTATAAATATATCGTACCTAAAATTAATGCATAGTGTAAGGCTAAAAGCTGAACACAACGGCAAAAAGTTTTATTATTTGTCCTTAACCTTTTGTCCTTTGAAAACAAGAAAAATAAATAAAGAACACTTCGTCGAAACTTCCCAATTTCAAATAAGCGTGTTGTTGACGCATGTTGTGCTTATTATTCACGCGAACCTATAAAGATTTTCCCCTACTAAATAATGTCTAACGTGGCTAAAGAAGTTTTCGTATCAAAAATAACGAAAGTGTGTTTAATTTAATTTAATTAGTAAGTCAGATATCAAGAATATGATTTATATTATATTTTATTAACGGTTGAATTTAATATTAGATTTGCAATTTAATATTTGCCCCATTATAAATTTAATTTCGACCCGAGAGTCGTAACTCTATGGAGTAATGATGGAAATGAATCCCGTTCCTTCATCAAATTAGAACAGTCCCCCAAACAAATAGGTAACGACTACACCCGCCGTTGTGCCCAAATTATATTACTTTATTGTTATACTTTTTTTACTTTGTTCCCCCAAACTAACGTAATTGGCTTGGGATCACGCTACAATAACTATAAACTGCGCTATTGGATTGGTTTTGTGAGCTTTATTGCTCATTGTATACATACAATATGTTTCCTAAGCCATCTATAAACGACCCAATGCTTAAAAAATAATTTATAAAGCAAAAACTATCCGCTGAATGCAATTTCATAACAGTATCTAAAGTAACGTACGTAGTCACAACGGTCACAGAGAACTTTGTGTGACGATCTGTAGTCAACTGATGCGGCAATGAGTTGGCCATATAATTGAGAAGATCGCTACCCGTAGGGTAATTAAGATCTTCGTAGGGTAACTTTTATAAGTTAAAGTACCCGATCTCCATGACGTGGCTTGGCGCTCAAGAAAACGGCAAAAGGAACTTGACAATCTTCTCGAAACACTACAAAACTATCTTGGTTTCTCATGTCGTATCAGTAAACCATGTTATGTCTATTTTATACTGAATTATATAATATATCGGTCACATAAAATTTTCGAAATCCATATTTAACTGCATAATCCATACACAATAAGTAGGGCTTGATGTATTAATTTACCTAATACCGCAATCTTATCACGTTGTGTAGTTTATACGAAACAAAGCCGCCTAATTAAGTCAATAAACAGGTTATTATCACTGATAGGCATATTAATATACTATACGCGGAGTTGATAGTGATATAATAAAGAGGTCATTGTTACCGAGATCATAGTAGGGATTAATGGACGACAGATCGTGACGCCGAATCGTTCATCGAGTGGCCGATCGAGCGCCCTCGATATCACATGGCGATGCTCGCACGTCCAACTCTAGTGGCCACTACTATCTGCTCGTGAAATCAGACCGGTGTCCGAAACAACCGTCTAGCCTGAATCCTATATCAGCGGATTGGTTAATTGAAAAGCTTCAACGTGCAAAAGCGTAACTCGTTTTCATAACGTTTTTTTTTTCTTTCTTTTCGATCGTCGATATCGATTAAAATGTTGACATACATTACTGTAGTAAGAAACAGATAGTTTTAAATCATAATTATTTAGATACACATTTGTGTATACGTGTATTTTTTATCTAAAGTTACACGTTATTCACAAAAAATGTCTCAATACTCTGAATTATATGCTCTTATCTTACATAGTTAATGAAAATGTTATCGGATATAACGTTTATGTAACGATGACTCTAATTCAACATCTATACTATCCATTTTTTTTGTAATAAAATGGTATGAATTGACCAGACGTACATCTTTATTTTGTGGAAGAGGAGGGTATAAACAGGAAAAGGATCCTTTTCCCCATTTATTCTCTCTCCGTCCAATCCTCTTCCCCAGCCAATCCTATCCTTAGTGTAAAAGGAAAGGACTGAAATTAGGTCTCCGGCACTCGACTCATCAGAAGAAACGCAGAAGCATACTTCTACTTCACGCCTGTCGTCTGTGTGAGGTCGTGGTATTACACTGGCCGAGCCAGCTAATTCGTGCAACTGATGTTGTTGCTGCGGACTCTACCACTGGTAAAATCAGATTGTAAGGTAATACCTTACTTTGGTAAGGATAGTATAAAGTATTGTAAAAGACAAATCCACATGCAGAGTCATTTAACAAAGATATTTCGTCCATCATATCATTATTCATCTGAATTATTCCATTATTCGATTTCGTAGTGATTTCGTATCGTATTTACCATAGTTTAGCGATTTCAGTGCATTTGTCGAAAACACGGCAGCTTACACTAAAGCGTTCATTCAGTGCCTATCGCCAGCCGTCAATTGTTTAGATTATCGCATGACATCGAGTTAGCATCGTGGAATTAGCACGACTGCGTTTGACAACGAGCTCTTCGTTTATCACACTCAAATCCTGTAGACCGTAATGAAGCGATCAGTATTCACGGCCTATTGTCATCATATATTATAAATTTCTTTCTTTCTTTCTTTCATAATAGATTAAATTTACAACATCGTACAAACAGATACAGCATTAAGATATTGGGCTATCACAAACAAGCTAAAAGTATTAAGTCTGTGCAATGGTATATGCCATGTAATAGAGAACTCTTTCCCGTCCGACGTCTATTTACTTAGAATACAATAACGGAAAATGTTATCGTTTTTTTAAAAATAAAAATACAAGAGTCTATCAGTTCTACTTATCCCGTTTAATCCACTTTTATTAACGATTTTCGTTTTATCCTCGGACTCGGATATTTAAATGTAAATACAATTTTCCCGGCTCGACCATTTCAAAGGAAAGAAAGGAAGAAAAAAGTGGAAAGTATAACCACTGCAGTCAATTACGAGGCTTAAAAATATCGTTGGCATTATTCTGCGGTATTTAAAAAAAGAAGGGTTCTCAATCCTTAAAATCGCTAGAAACAACTTAAATTTCATTCGGCTTAAGACCGCAAAATCTTTGTTTTTACAAGAGGATTGCCACTCCGCCCTGAATATTTTAGGTATTTTGTTAATTTCCAAATTCTCCTTTTTAACTCGTCTCAGAGTCGGAGGGAAGTCGGCATTCACCGCTAACAGTTTCATGATTAATGACTGAAAACTCTTTGATGGCTTTTTAATTAGAGCTAAAATAGGGGTGTTATACTGTACCCCGGCGGTTGCGGGCAGGTCGTTGCGACCAATGTTATATTTCATTGAGGGGGAGCTACAAATTTGCAAGGCTAATATATTGCGGAATATAGGCGATGCTAGGCATTATTGCCACAAAATTTAATCGTTCTAGTTGGTATAGATTATATTCATCCAGTGCTTCTTTGACTTTATTTCATTAAAGTTCAGCTATGGCTGATCAAAATATTTGTCATTCTTCTCATCTTCGTGCACCGCTTTCCATAAGTACGTAAAAGTGTTTACGTATCCCCCCTACACAGGAATCGAATTTCTAACTTTGCATTACAAATTTATTTCCTTCTCTCAACTTGCCTTTCAGATTATTCCCATTCTTGAGTGAAAACAGCTATTAATATTCAATATCAACAGCCTATTTGAATGATTGTTCCTGCGGCCGCCATATAGATCAAGGTCCGGAGGCGTGGCGGCTCTTTACAATTTACAAAGATATAAATGTTTAATTTTCTCCTAACATTTTAATCTTTTGCTTTGAATTAAAATTATTCATTTTAAAGTCAGCTTTTGATAATTAAGCTATTAATGATTGAACAAGAAAAATATCTCACGGGATTGTACATTTTTCTGGGACAAAAAGTATGTGCTATACCAGACTATAATCTATCACTGTGCCAAAGTAAAAGTTTAGTAAAGTAACAACCTACAGACAAACTCTCGTATTTATAATATTAAGTATAAATAATAAGGCGAATACGCTGGAAACTGCATATAATAAACATTAAAACATCCGAAAAATAAATAGAACTTATAGTGCTATTTATTTTCCGATGTTTTAATAATTAATACGATTGAGTTGTGAGTTTTTTACTAAAGAATTTATGAAAGTCACGGATTTCTCATTGCGCTTACGAAAATATTTCCATTACCGACGTTGGCACATCGAAAACAATGACTTGACGAAAAGTTTATCCTAAGCAGCCACTTGGAACGTTTAGGACAAACAAAACATTTTTATGCCGGTCGGATAGCGTTGACGAATTTCGGATACTTTTAAAGTGGTAGCGATCGTCTAGCGAAGTCATTGTGTCTTATTTGCATAAGAATACACCCCTAGTGAAACTTTAACCTCGACTTTCACTAATTTTCAACAATTTCAACGTTAATTTATGCATTTAAAATATCGCAGAATAGTGTAAAAAGTTGTGTTTTCCCGACGGGGCTCAGATGTGCCGTCGGGCCATTGTAATATATGCACGTTATTAGGAAACAAAGTTTTAAATTCTACGTAATCCTCTTAAAATTTGATTTATTTCCAATTTAATTTGTAAGCTTCTTTAGTCGTTTTATTCAATACGCTATTCGCAGCGGTGATTTATTGTGTCCAAATTGTTTTACTTTCCTTTCGTTTGCAAACGTAATCGAATTGTATTCTAGTCTACTTTTATATATTCAGATTTAATAATAGTTATATAGTTTATAAGTTATATTTGATGGTTATCCTTACTGTATATTATACCACTAGATACCATTTACTTAATATCATAGTATATTTATATTAATAATGAAGTTATTTGATCATTATATATAAAAACCTGCTCTTTAATACTCACATATAAATAATAGTTTAGGAACATCGTCTTTCAAAGCAGTCTAAATGTTCTTCTTTTTATACTTATAATTTTCATTCGTTTAGATATGAGATTAAATGGACTGGAATGGAATTACCTTCCCGAAGCGCATTCATTTAACGTCGAATGTGACTGAAGTTAAGCACAATAATGGTAAATAATCATATAAAGACAGAGATCCCAGGTATTAATAGAGAAAGAAAATTTATAGGAAACCTGCGTCAACATGACTTAGAAACCTGACGCAAGTCGGACAGAGGTTTGACTTCATCCACATTGTATGGCAGGCTATTTACAATTACTAGGCCAGGGGTCAAGAAGTTTTTAATAAAATCGACGTCCATAAAAATAAAAAAGGTGATTTTAAATATTTGAAAATAGGGCTAGTATAAACGGAAAATAATATATGGTGGTCCAAGTTTTGACCTTCGGTTGCCGACCCCCGTACTTAAGACGATCTTAACTCATTCCATATATAAAGTAATATTTACAAATGGAGCTAAAAGTTCTTAGAAACAATTTAATAAAACTGTGTCACTTTCTACCAAACAGATTCAATAAGAATCATATCTAAACGTCAATACTTATACATTAAGAAGAAATTAAACAACCCAAATAACTTGGAATATACCTTGTACATTTCAATAACTTTCAGATTTGGTTAGTTATACGTCTGTAGAGTTTTGTTGTGTACCTATTTCTTTTACCTTTCCCTTACTTGACATTCCTTCTTCTTGAATGAGCCGAACGGAAAATATATTTTTCGGTCTGTTAATAGTGAGGCCTTTGATGATCAATAACTTGTTTTCGATACAGAATACAGTTTTCATACAATCATTTCTGTTTCAACAAATCAAAGTGATATCTTTCTGTTATCATTTATTTAATATAAATTATATACAAAGTATAAAGGCTTATTACAACAACTTTATTGCCCTAGCTACAAGTTGAAAAGTCGCAATAAACTCTACCGACCGAAAGGTTTCTAAGACATCCCCTGACACATTTGTTTTTTCATATTTAACTATCTGTCTAAAGATATTTTTATTAAGTTGTTATTATTTTTATCCAGCTATCTATATCTATATTGCTTACCCGATTGAATTAAAATAAAAGTGACATTATAAATTCGTGCAAACATAAAATACAAATTTAACGGGACATTTCGAAATTTCTGTGTATACTTTGCTCATACAAATAGTAAAATAAGCTGTGTTTATTCTGAACAATTAAACTCACATTATCTCATAAAATATGAACAGGGCAAGTCACGCGTTCGCCGGCTCGGTATTGCCAAGCGATTTGCCTAAGCTGCTAGCAAAATGTTTTCCTTTCGAAACTAACACAAAACAATTTCTCACAGAGTCAGCGCTGTCCATTCGGCGTCCGTGCAAGTTTAACTCCAAACAACAGTCGAGCGGGGCAACAAAGAAAGTTGTCGGACTGCGGTGGGATCGTGTGTAGACCGACTTAAGGTTCCCGCCATTTGTCCTGTATATTATGTGTAAATACAAAATATATTTAGTACTTGTAAAATAATTATGTCTCTAAATGTTATTTCCTTCACGTTTCTTTAAATTAAATTAAGTAGAAATTACATATTTTGACCAGTCAATAATCGTGACAAAGATGGGAATAGATTGTCTCTAATGTAATCTAATCTCTAATAAATCTTGGATAAACAAAATAGTTAACTAATAGGTCCATTATTAAAAAAGTGATAGTATTGATTGCGATCCACACCCAGAAGCTTAATAATACGTACATAGTATTTCCATTTTGCTCACACCATTACACTACTTCTATATACTTTTATATGTACTTCTAAATTGCTTACCAATTTTAATACTATTATAAAATATTTTACTACAAAAATATAATAGTAAAGTCCTAAAATATATATTCGATTTGGTACATTATACGCGGTGTCCCACGTGAAGGATAATTCAATATATCACTCAATTAGTGAAGCGAGATATCAAGTTAATATTAATTGAAGTCGACTCAAGGTCTGATAGAAAAATAAATATTCCTACGAGAAGTCGGGACGTGACTAAAAACTTAATTCGGAAAAATGCTACAAGAGTTTTCACTCGGCTCCGAAAGTATATGTGTGGGGGTTGGTGATTTATTTGCGGGTATGAGGCGTGAAGCAAATGAACTGGCCGTGTTGGAAGATATACGGCGGGCCCGCGCCGTAACTAGGGGGGTGTGAAGTGGGTGTCTTAGATCACGGCGACCGAGGCGCGACGCTTAACTTGGATCATTACAGGATCTGTTGCTTCACGGATTTGTTAAAATACTTATCCAACTCAATGCGATTGTAGGCCCAACTTATGAACTAATCACAATTAAGTCTTTTTAAAATACCAACAAAATATTAAAGGTAATATTTTGTTGGTATTTTACCCACTCCTGCTACAATTTTCTTTGGAAGTATAGCAAATCAATTCTTCACACAATTTGTAAAACAAGTTTACTTTACAGTCCTTTATTTACTGTGAACATAGATTGAGCGTAATCACATTCATGTTTACACATATGTGTGGGTGCACCTCACTGTCCACATTTTTTATATTTGACAACAAATTAATCAACAAATCAAAATTAAACCATTTTGCAATTGTTTTTTATACTCCAATTGTATCAAGTTTAATGAAAAACTATGCGTTATAAATGCTAAGCATAAAAATTAAATACATAAGCTGTGTAAAACCTTTACTAGTTCGAATAAGTCACAGTCGATTCCTGGCTTTCGCCAAAGTGTCATCACCGCCCGGCGATTAGTCAGACTCCTAAGTGCTGCTGTCCTCTTGTTTTTCCGACTGCGATCCTCGGAAACTGTAATTTATGCGACTTAACACTTCTACTCCCAATTCGAAATTCGAAATCGCCGAGTATCCCAAGGCAAAACCGAAGGTTTATTTATGGAGCGCGGAGCTAAGTTTTAAACTAAAAGTTGTGGGTGCAACGGATTGTAGACTTTTTGCTATAACTTGTTACCTACCCGCCCAGTGGAATACAAGTTCTATATGTTTGTGTGTGTTTGTTTTTATCTTTATGTTCTCACGAAACACACGATTACTTTTAAATTTTGCTATTGCTCATATGGATATTTTAATAGTAAATATTTTGTAATAATTATAGATACCGTGTCAAAAAGTAATTGCTATTTCTGTCTATCCAAATAAAAAGATACGACAACTTAATTCTTCTTTCACTATATGACATATTTCGACGGGTAGATGTCACGCAAGTAGAAATGTTTGTCTGCAAGCTTATACGAAATATAAAGTGGATTAGGGCAGGCGTCAAAGATGGCTTCTTAAAGAAACGTCTCTAATCAATGAGTAGGTTGCGAGCTAGTTTGCAGAAGCCCTTCTTCTGTGTTGTTTGGCCTGTGTATTGACAAGCAATATATTTTCGCTAAAAGAGAGGCAAACAATCAGGCGAGCGCGGCGAGCGCGGCTGGCGCAGCGGGCGCCGTGATTGCGCGAGGAAGCTTCTACACGTGTTTGTTTATCCTTTGCCTTTGATTAGCTACTTTAGTTTTCTGTATTAAAAGAAGAACTTAAAATAACTCTCATATCGTACTGTTTGTGTACCGCAAAGTGGATTTCTTTAAATCAAATTTGTTGTAGCTACCGCTTACCTGTAATTTGATTTGATCTACAAGCAACATGTTCTTTGAAATAGTAATGCAATCAATTTCGTTGTAGTGATGCAATCAATTTTAAAATTGTGAGGCCTAAATCAATCAAACTAGGGTATTCTCGTGGATATTCAATTACTAAATTTAAAATTCACGTGAAATAAATGTATATTGATAATAATTTACTTAACTACATTAAATTTATCATCACTTTAAAATATTGTTTTTTTAAGATTCTTAGGATAAAGATAGGTGACAGTTTCGACCTTGTGTGAGGAACACGGTTTATATTGGAATAAAACTATACGCGTTTATACAAGCATACAACTGCAAGATCTCAAGACACTGTGCGCTCATTCTGCGTAGATCGGACCAGAAGTAATAATTGAAAATAAGACGGTACTTCGCCAACAACTTTAACATTGGGTCGTCAGAAACCTTTTTTGCCATAATTACTCTATAAACTTCAATTATTTATACAACTCTTATAATATCTTATAAAAATATGTAGTTATAATAAAAATCATTATTATATATTTCTAAGTATATATACAACGAGTTATGGTTTTTGTTGGTCTTATGGACAAGCTTCTTTCAATCCCCATATTATTCTCAATCAAGGGCTGAGTGTAAAGGGCTGGCTTGAAAGGCCGGGGGAGACATTCGGATTTCGACTCACTCCTCTTGACATTTGTCTACGAATAATTCTTAGATTTATGCCTTTATTTAACTTACTGTTCTTATGTTTTCATGGTCGAAAAAAGTTACAAGATAAGTTAAATAATAAAATGGACTTGATCGAGATGACTTATTGAAATAGTCCTTATTAAATACTAAATCGACCAAAATTCAAAATACAACCCGCTAGATAGACTTATATAATACTACTTAAAAAAGGTATTCATATTTTAACAGATTCGAAACTAAAAACAAAAGATCACTTTTTAAATCTGCACTGTAATTACAGTGATTTTAGGACGTCTGTCAACAGTATTAGGATAAAAACAACAGTTTACGTTTCCAATCTAGTCCCTTAGAGGAATCTTGACCTAGAGTTGTTTTTCTAGCGTCCCCTTGTTATTGTACCCGCTGCTCGTTTCATTTTGTTACACGATGTCCCGATTGTTAAGCTGTAATTACAACCGATTTATTTACATAAACCTTATTGCGTCTATAACCCTTATTATTCAGGCCAGTGTCAATATTAAGAACATAATATTTGAAGGTACAACGAAATCAATTCAAGCAAGTTCCATTATAGCTTTTACACACAACACAGAAAGCACAAATGCAGTGAGTTATTTTATATATTTTTTTTTAATTACAACAAACTAACCCCCTGTACAAATTTTCTCTAACTTAGCCACAGTAAGAACGGGCAGGCTGAAAATCAGCGCTGCTTCCAGTATTTGTATGAAATTACATACAAACCTAAGTTTTCACCCTGCTACAACCAACCCCCATGTTTGAACCTGTCATCGTTCACAGCACTCCTGTCTTTCAATCATAGTCAGAAAAACAACCCCAAACACAGTTATTACACTTATAATTAGTTTTTTTACTAGCAAAATATTCAGTAATAATAATTTATATGGCAAAACAACGTTTGCCTTGTCAGCTAGCAACTACATTTTATTTAAACATTACTTTTCTGTTATAGGTATAATACTACAGAGTGGTCTCACTTCACAGATGTTAATCGATTGCACAATTTTAATCCAGTGTGTGTCTAAGAGGGCTCTATCGGCACTTAGATGGCAACATCAATTTTCTTTGTTTGGCCATTTTACTATTTCTGTTACATGATAAAGTAATTACTTACATATTATGAAAACTTTGAATAGGCTATCGGCCTATTTATTATTTTCATACATATATTTTGCATGTAACACAAGTGTAACATAAAACAGTATCGCCCATCGTGTGAGTCTTTTGAGCTGAGGTTCCTCCCACCTCTCAAAGGCAACAATTAAAACGATAAGTGCAGGGGGAGTGAAGGGTGTAACTACTGAGTGGAAGCAAATGACAGATTTCGCGCCGGTACCGCTTTGCGAGCCGCGAGTTCTTACACGGAGAATGCCAAAGGTGGGTAAATTATGTGACGCCACGTCCCAACTGGAATGTAATTGGAATATAATGGCAATACCAAACGTTTTCTTTTTAATTCCCGCCCCGAGAAAGAAATACCGTGGAGTCGCTGGTAACATTTTTGCGCATAAATGTTTTCTACATTTTAGGTTATAATTTATATTATATGCTGGTTTACATTAGTACATGAATAATTTTAGATGTTATAGGATGGTTTGTTCGGAACTAAATTGTAACATGAAGTATTATCAAAAAAGGGTGTATGTAAATTGCAAAAAGAAACTTTTAACATGGTACGTTTATTCGTTGGCCCAGCTGTCACTCCGGTCGGATTTCATATCGCGGACCGTCAAACAACAAAAGTTCCTCGTATGTACCGCCATATTGTTAAAACAATGAGTGCAATATATGTAAAGCGAAGGGGTGTCGCCGCCACGATAGTTCTCATGACGGCCCACCGATGCGGAAGGAAGCCGCACTCCAGTTTTTTATTTCAAAATGGCTGCCTGTCAGAAGTCAGATTGACGCAAGGAACGAGAAAATCAAGATGGCGACCCTTCGCTAAAAGGGGTTAGTTAAGTTGTATTGTTGAATTATTTCCTTCGATAAGCGACCAATACTTTGCTAAGGTTACAGTACCTTTAAGTGCGTAAAAATTAACGCTTTTCTTGGCCTCCCATAAAATTAATTATTATAATATCCAATATTATTTATATCCAGCAGTAAAATCGATTTCATATAGATCTGCAGACGCAGAATAGAATTCCGTATTGCTGCATTATTTTATCAACGTTATAAACGACCACTGAGCAATGGGTTTTTTGTCTCAGATAAACTACGGTGACAGTTATTAAAAAGGTATCGTAATAGAATAAACGATTTCTACGTCGCTGAAATATAATGTTACTCACCGTTATGCCACGGTTTTGTTAGCAGAATTAGGGGGCAGAGGTCTTTACTGCACCATACTTTTTTTAAGTAAAAAAATTTCCTTTGATATAAATATTTCATTTCTAACGTATTATATAATACATAAATACATTTATGTTTTAAATTCTCTAGCATCTGAAAAAGGCTCAGGGTTGTCCCAAACAGTGTTTCAAAGCGGGCTTTTTGAGTGAAAGTGAAGCAGCTCTCAAGGCGACTCGAAGGGCAATATGAAACAGGCCGAGGTAGCGCTCTCCAAAGGGCCCGGCCGTCTCGGATGTCGCTGTGAGAGACCATTCGCGGGCCACGGCCACACCCCCCACTCGACACGCACATAAGCCAACAAGCGGTTCGCTTTATTTATTATGTACAGCCATTAAAGCCACAACCATTATGGCGGCAAATTTTTCAAATTTTTAATTTCCCACTTTAACCACGATGGTGACACTTATCTGGAGCCCCGAGTTGACCGACTCGCGACCGATATCATGACTCGTTTTGATCGACCCAAACATCGATACATTTAAAATATTTCTGAAATGTGAGTTTAGATATTTTTTTAAATAAACTAGTGCTACACCATAATCCCTTGTATTAAAGGACATTGTCATGTGAACGCTGACTCTGGTAACTTGTTCCCATTTTAGCTAAAACTCTTTTTGAATTCCTGAACAAAATAGTAAAAGTTAATACTTCTGTGGGGTATATGTAGCTTCTTGGATCTAGTAATTAAGAAACCCAATATTCATGTTAGTTTTAATATTTCAACCTAATGCATGTTTTATCGTAAATAGCTACAGTCTAGTCAATCCGATATCATACAATTGTATTACTTCCATATCGTTATTAATTATGTATTGTTGCAAATATATTTTTTGGATTCAAATAAACTTGAATAATGGCTTCTCTTTTAGAATTATCTTAATAAATTCTGCTAATTTATATATTTAATATTAAATTAACACTGGTACTGAATTTGATTAATTAAGTTATATCACCACAAAGGCGAGTCGAATCGCTGGTTATATTTATCTTTCGTATCTACCGACTACGGCTTCATTCCGTCTACACCCGAAAACATAACCGAAACTTTTTATACGGCTTCTAAGGCATTTCGGGCAAAATGGCGTCCATTTTTTAATTTAACTGCCCCTTTCTTCGCACTAATCACATTACAGGTTAAGCAACTTCAGCATTAAAGTGACGATGTTACACAGCCATTCTTGAGCATACATGGCGCAGAGACCCGAAAGTTTTCGGGCTTAACTGACCGCAGTTTCGTCCACTTACGTTCTTCAACAGGGAAACTATGCCGATGACATTTAACGTGTAAGGCATAGGAGTCGTTATATGGTAAAGTTCGCGTCGCAACTATCCGGTCGTGTGTCCGACTGTAGCCCTGCGGCTCTGGCGTATTTCGATCGGTGATTCTCTGAAATTTATTTCATTAAATTTAATTCTAAACTGTGAGGGCGGCCGGCTGGGAATTCGGTCAGAAGCAAACGAGTTAAAGTTCGCGAGTACCTCGCCAAATTAATCTTAAGGGAGTTCCGATGTTATCCTCCTCGACGGCCGTCGAATACGCCAAGTCCGTCCGACGTTATAAATTAACAAACCCTCGCAAGTAATTAAGCATTAGGTGTGTTTCATATTGAATTTAACGTACAAAAATTCAATTAACCCAAATTGTGTTAGAATAATTTTTCAACGCGGCTTATTCCTATTTACATATCTCGTAAATCTAAATCAGCGTAGGCCTGTCTTGTCATCAAGCCCGGATCCACTTCCTCGTGATAAAAATAAATAAACAGCGTAGCTTCAAAGAATGGTTGTTTGCATTATTTTATACCTTCTCAAAAGCCCTACAAAAATTTCGCGAACTCGATTTTTTCATTTGAAAATCCACATCATTTTCACCGTAAATTAATTTGTCCGCACATTTAATGTTGTTTTTTATATATCTTCCCTAATATTTTACCTTTTTCCCTTAAGATGCGTATGTTATTAATCATCACATTATTTTTATACACTAAAACGGTAGCGGCTATTGCTATTTTCTTTCGTTGTAACGTAGTCGAGCCTTATTAACTATGGATACACGTTACAGGTGAGCTGCAGTATGTCCTATGGAGTTGTTGAAACTTCATAATGAACGCAGTTAAATATCTATTAAAATTCGTCAAATGAGTCGCTTCGCCATTTGCATATTTTGCAGCGCGGTCGAGTTTCGGCCGGGCGAATGCTGTCGGTTAATTTTGTTCAACTCCCTCGACTGCGCCTCGCCAGGCTTTCTCCAGTCCGCGTTCTAGAATTAAACGTTGATTAATTTCGTGCAGTTTTCAGGCCCCGGCGTGTGATTTAAAACATATATACAGGTGTGTTCATTTTGCAGGCACTTCGTAACTGGAAACTAGTTAACGCTTTCGGTTGTGCTTGAACTATAGATTGGCGTTTTATTTAAGTAATTAAATTAATCTACTGGTTTTGAGACACATTTTAAAATTTTATAATAATGATTGTAACTTGTTCTCATTTTTTTTCGTTTATGGAATAAGGCGGGAAACGAGCAAGTGGATCACCTGACGTTATGTGAGCGCTATCCATAGACATCCGTAACAAGCAAATATGTTGTAGATGTGTTGCCTACCATTATTGGACATATGTGGGCATAGACAAGAAAAACGATATTTCTTTTTCTCCGTTAACTCCCTTTCTGTCCAATCTTTTTCTCGTTCCCATCCTATCCTTATGAGGAAAGGGTGGGAAGGGGTAGAGGACTGAAATTTGGTCTCCGGCACTTCAATCATCGGACGAAATGCAGAGTACTTCTACTTCACGCCTGTCTTCTGTAAGGTCGTGGTATTTCACCGGTCGAGATGGCCCATTCGTGCAGACAACAGATGTTGTTACTGGCTCTACCACTGTAAATAAAGTATTTTATTTTGTCAACTAAGATAACGATGGACTTACATTTCAAGATATAGTGTTAAAGCGGTTAATTAAATTACTCAAGTAATGGAAATTGCTTTTAGATTATGCTTTAGTTGATAATTTGAATACTCTTTTCATTTTCCTAACCTTAAATAGCACGCAACGTACTATAGGTAGATTTATCGCAGTGGTATCAAGTCCCTCAATAGACTTCAAGGTAAATCCAATGATGTTAGCTAAGAGCTTTCAAAGACAAAATGCTACTGAACAAATTTGGTAGTAAAAAGCTGTCTCTGTGGCCAGAACAAGCTATACTAAAAATTCTGCAATCAGATCAAATTGTCCACCTACAGCTTCAATATTACGATTGAAATTTGCTTTTTTAAATTATAGAATAGTGTGAGTCATCATGTTGGAAACGAACAATCCATTAAGTCGGTAAGATAAAACAATGCACCGTCGTTCACCAGGCATCAAGCATCGGGCACACATTGCGCGAAGCTCGAGGGACCGCTCAGCCGTCAATCACTTACCCACCAGTCCACATAGATCTCATAAAATATTTACAAACCTATTTCTGAGTGGCCGCAAATACATTATGCTGGCCTTTTATGAATGCTCGCCCTATCGTGTTGCATAGGGCGGACTTAATATGGCACTTGTAACTGGTAATCATTGCTTATTTATGCCTCGACGTCTAGACACGAGTTTACTTCTAGTTTTCCAGTATTTGCTGTCACGAATGTATAAATTTATAATCCGGTGGTGCACGTACGGCTTAGACATCGATTTTAAGGTAGAAAATACCTTTTACCATGTTTTACATGTACCATGCGAGCATAAGTTTACTGACGATCCGAGCTGGATAGGAATCTGTACTCGCATGTGACTAGTGGAGAATTGAACTGACTGGCAACATCTTGTACCTTGCGTTTGTCTAATGCACACAAATGTTCAATGAATAATCAACGTTTTGAATCAAAAATCAAATAAAGGCGGTAATATGTTTTATCATAGATCATTGTCAAAAAGTAATTAGAGACTGAGGATGCTTAAAATTTAAATTAGTTAAATAACATTAAAAGAAATTGGGAAAGGGATAAGATATAAATGACTTGCAAAAAGAGTGCGACGGAATAGTCATGATAAATATCAGATTTTCGCGTATTTATTTTGAAAAACAAAACCAAGCCTACTCCACCGTGCTTCCTTGAGGCGCTACATTCAGTTTCACTTTAAGCTCATTGAAATCTTTATTTCTCGTAAAGATATTTTCAATCCTAATCTCAAAGAACTTTGCGCAAATGTCGCCCTATCAGCTCTGCTCAGAGTAAATAACGAGTTGAAAAATGACAGTAATAACTATCGGGATAATGAGTGGGGCGGAAATGCCCCGAGGGATACATGGGGTGCCTGAGTAGACCAAATGTCGCGCTGAACGGCACAGAGCTCTGTACGGCGGCTGCGCTGCACCCACAAGGTAAACACGGCGACGATTTGAACGAACCATTCTCGAACATACTATACATTCCTTTTTTACTATTTCGCAATTTTTCAATTTACTGACTGCGCTTGAAAATAAACTGGTACCCGCATGCTTAGAGCTCTATGTACTGTGCTGGCTATGACCTTATACAATACCATGTAAAGTTTTCTCGTTTGTTCACAATCTATATGATTCATATATTATAATTAATGTCCAAATTAAAAAAAAATAACAGTTCAAGGCACCGTGTAACATTTTATACTAGAAATCTGTACCTGATCAAACAAAATACATGGGTGAAGGATGGATTTCCTTAATGGTTTCATAACAATAGTCTTTTCTCATAAAGTGACCTCGTAACTTTGATACTAGATGAATGATCTAACATCTAAAAAAATGTCTTCTCAGTGATCTAACCTATTACGATTTACTTCTTTAATGTAATAACGTACGAATACAGTTAAGAAAATTCTAAAAGGAAACATTAAATAAATTATACGATGCGCACGATACGGCGGCTATAATGGCGGGACTTTTCTTATCACCGCGTCTCATTTCCACGCAATTTTGTTTCACATGGCAATGAAAATTCTGTCCTTTTTAAAACTCAAACTCGCCAGAAGATGTAGCGAGAGGATTTATCACAAGTCGTATTCATTGCATTAGCGGCATCTCTGATTGTCGCAGAAGAGTGTGGGGCGCGTAATGTCTTATAACCGTGTCCCGTAATGACTTCTATTAAATGTGTTGAGCTTAACAGTGATTACAAAAGTTGAATACGTTATGATTGAGCACAAGGTTTCAAAGACCATAATAAAACATGCCATAATGTTCTTTGAATTAAAATTTTAGACTGTAGCGCAAGCACGTTGCTTGAATGGGCCGACTTGACCTACAAACACGGCGATCTCACAGAAAACCGACCGGAAATCGAAGTTTACTCCTGTGTTTCGCTAAATCTAGTTTCGGTAAATAAGGTGACCAGGAGCTTTTTATCCCAGCTTGACCTGTATGCATACAATTTATCTATCAATGAATCTTTCCACGATATGACAAATTTCAAGTTATTTAAAAAATTTGAATATTTTCGCACCTAAACGATTCTTACCCAATTTCGCTTTCTTTTGAAATGTAATTTTACCTATATTTTTATTGTTCTTATAAAACTAAAAACTACCCGCAGTTTTCTACATCAAAGATTCAAATGCTTATATTAAATATTTGGAACAGGAAATATAACAGCGTCTTATTGAATTGCCACGCAATCGATTACAGATTGCTTCTGCTCCACACCCTTTCAAAGCGTAAAATGAAACATTTTTCGTAAAATTCATTTGCACCTCACGATAGACTATACAAGTTTGCCGAGACACGAAAAACCCAATTAAAATTTGTTTGCGAACGGCTGAGTAAACGGAGCAAAAATTGCTACAACGCAAATAAGGACTAGGTAAGCTTCTTCTCAATTTAGGTTCATAATAAGATATTCATAAAGATGTTCCAGCGAAACGACCAAAGAAATATCAAGCGGGCGAACGCCGCGAATATAATGTTAAATTACAAGAAAGGCGGAGATACAATGAAACCCCTCGACGTCATATCCACTAACACTGGATTTCTTTACGCTGTACACAACGAATAGATACAACGATTTTTTTCAAAGTAATTTAAATTACATTATCTTACTTTGAATAAATTTATTTTATTACATTACTTACAAACGTACGACTGCGTAAAACATTGTCCGAATGACAGCAGGGCAATGGTTTTCATGCGAATGTACCTATGTTTAGTTTGTTCCATATCGAGATTCAAATTTTGTAAACAAACAAACGTCACTTACAATTACAATTCTAACTTTCAACGTTTTTTATACTTAACGTCACGGATTTTTAATTTAACTATTGCTTGTTATTTATTCATTTGTTTTTACTTGTTTTTTAACTTTCTTCTTTTAACATCTGTGATATTATATGCTACCAGGACCAGTAACCGACAACAACACATTATATCAAATTAAGTAAAAATAAATCTGCGATTCTAAATTCTATCACAAAATTAATGTCGTGACCTTATAGAAAAATGCATTTCCAATCGAAAATTAATCTATATCACATTCGGAAGGAGGAATATAGCCCCCCGGCGGTTCGAAGACATGAAAATGTACTCATTTGTCAGGGTCTTCCCCTCTCTCGCTAACTGTCAGAGGAGGCCTATCAAATATCATTCGAAATTAATCTAGGTAACTTGCGACGTTTTCACTTTAAGCTCGCATTGTTACAACTTTTGTTACAGATTGCAGTCCATTATAAAAGATTAACACATAAATCTCCATCCAGCAGAATACTGAGCAGACGATTGTTCTTTAACAAAGATAAAAATTAAGAGGAAATGCATAAGAAGAAGAAGCGCACTCAATGGCTTGGTAAAACTGCGTCACTCTTGGCTAAATACTATCCTGTTTACAGAAAAAAATCAAGTTTTATGCAATTGTGTGGAGAGCACGTAACATTTCTCATGCTCACGTCTATAAACTTAATTGGTATAGACAGGAATATATAATGCTATCCTTTTTTATCAGAGCATAAATGAGCTCTAAACGGTGGTGAGTCTTTCCTCAATGCAAAAGAGCGCCGACAACTGATACTTTGACGAAAGAATCCAAAAAAGTTAATTGATTGGGACCACCAAGCTAGTTAAAATGATTGAAACTGTGGTAGACCATGTAATGAACCATCACTTGGTCTTCTTCTTGGTCGGCATAGCGTGACCGTAGGCCAAATCTCCGTACTTACTTCGGGCATGCACATATAAAATATGAGCAGATTATCGAAGTAATTTAATAATACTAACCAAGTTTAAACTTGGTTGGAAATGGTTTATGACAATAGTCGAGTGGCGGATTCGAACCCTCGACCATTTTGTGCATTTCGTACCCTTAACTATTGGGCTATTGGCGCTTCTTGAACGCTTGAACCACCATCTCTTAACCTAGGGTTTCTTATGATAATAATAAAAATGGGGATACTACTATAAATGTAATATTGACTGGCTTCAAATTCGTAGTGTAATCTTAGTAATATGTCTGTTAAGACCAACGCCGAAGTGAACTGTGGCCTCAGGGCTTTGAAACGTCTCCACCTTTAGAACGCCACTTAGGCGGCTTACCACGTCTACCCGGATCATTTTATCCGCTGCCCCCATCCATGTATTAATATAATCGCGGGGAAGCTTTATTTTACTCTCCCCAGACCCCCCGGTACATCAGATGTATGGCAGTTATAAGTCACGCGAATTAATCCCTATCACTTGACAATAAAATGAAAGTAACATCTCAAGAAGTTAATAGAAATTTATTATACTCTCTAGGGAGAGCGCCAGATTTGAGATACATATATTCCAATCTTTTCTGTCATTCTATCATTATTTTTGAACTAATTGAAGAGCATTTAGCATCTTTTTTTTGTCTAAGATATGAATGTTAAAAATTGTTCGCGGCGAAGACAATCAAAGTTAAATTTAAGAATTGACCAAACCACATACTTGCTTACCAGCTTCTCTAAATATTGAAGGTATGCTATAAAAATGCTGACTGACTGAGAGACTAACCCTAAAGAAGGGCAGGTTACAGAGGTACAACTTATATAAATATAAACGTCTAAAGAAAATTATAAAATGCGAGCGGCGAGACTCCGCTCCGACGTGCCAAATCTCACCAAGTACCGGTTCAATCAAATAATTTTCCGCTTTTTCGCCTCCTTATTGGCCGTTGCATCGCGGACCACATTTCAAACAAATTGAAAATCAATTTAACAAAGGGCCTTTCGAAAAAGGCAGGCGGCGTTGAGAAGAAACAGAGCCGTTAGTAACCGAGAGGGTAGAAATAGGAAAATACATCACCTTAAAGCGAGCGGGGAAGATTCATATCAGACAGGAAATTCGACTCGCGTCCCGTCTCGCCGGAGTGAATTTTTTTTCCAAGGAAACGAAGCTACCTCCTTACGCTTTCACATACGGACTTCTGATTCATGAGTTTTATCTTTCATGAAATATGTGCGTAAGAATTTATTGAATGTTACCGACTCGTTCGCGCGAACGACGCCGGTAACGAGCCAAAGTATTGTGTGAGAATGAACTTAATCGCGCTATATTAAATGCCTTGAGAAATGTAAGCAGCCATATTTTAACATTAAATATATCTAAAAAGGTACTCTTATCTCGCAAGGGGAATCGTGTGAATAATACAGTCGAGTGTAACTTAATTTTCTACATAAAAATTGGCATTCTTTTGTACCATGCGTTGATTCACGCACCCCATCGCAGCGATACCTACAGCGATTATTATTGCGTTCGAAAACCCATCAAAAGTTACAATTGAAAAGTTAAAGTATTCCGGGCGGGACGTTAAGCCTCCCTCGGTATCTACAAATGAAATTGGTGTAGGAATATTTTTTTCGTATATAAATTCCCTTTTATAGAGCTACAAAAATTAACCACAAATGAGTTTTTTGAACAATGCAAAATATTTCTAAACAAATGTTTTACTGAAATAAACAAAATTTTAAGTAGAAGTTATCTTTGAATCAGTGTTTTTTTTCGTAATTTTTCGGTATTAACTTCACTTTAGGAATGCATACTAATGTAGGCCGATATTTATAGTAAACGAAATTCTCGAGAGTTTATACGTAAATTAAGGGATTTAAAATAAGCTAGATATGTGCCAGGACCAAATGCAACCTAATGTCTACCTACTTACTTGGAAATTGAATTAATCATTTTAATAAAGGGTATGGTTTAGCGATCAGTACTCTAAGAAGGGGGTGAACTTAAGTAAATACGAGAATATATTTAGCTTGATACTAATGAAACACGTAACCAAATAAACCTATAAAGAAAGTATGTGGAATCTTTTTTTCCGCCGGTGTATTTTAGAAATCGGTGAGATCCCCTGCAACGTCCCTAAATTCTTTTGTCGAGTATTTTTTTAAGCAAATTACCCTCCTGTAAGCGCACCTTAAAACACGGAAGCACCACCCTGAATAATTAATACAATGGAAGGTTAAATTCGTCCAAGTGTCAACTTTCCCCTAACTTTAAAAAAGAACGGCACCATCAAAAGTGCGGTCAACGCCGGCGTCTAGACCTTTTATCTCCAAGGGTTGTTCTTTATTGAATTTCTTCTATTTTATTGGAGTTGACAATGATTTAGGGAAAGTTTTAGGGACACGGAGTCGATACATTTTTTAATGTACGAAGAGTGCTGTTTGATCTCGCTTTACCAAATTTATTCCTTCCAAGTCAATAATGTTCAACGTAATGCCTTGCGAAAGCCGACAAACAAACAAGATTGAGTGAACAGGAAAATCGTGTTAATCGATTGAAGAAAATAGTACTCCCAAACATGTCAAAACACAATTTCTTTTTACGCGTGCAAATAATTAAATAAATAACGAAATTCTTTTAAATAAATAAAAAAGGCAAGTTGAAATAACTGTTATTATATTTCACGGAGAAAAATTCACTCCCTACTTTCTACTACATCCTGACATTGTACTAAGTACTGATAAGAGTGACAGCTTATTTTGTCTTGCGAACATTGTACACTTTCATTCAATAATGCTTACAGTGTGATATCTAGAGCGTTCATAACAAAGTACTCATAATGAATAGCAGGCCACGTGACCAATACCTGATACTAAACTAAAAATGTTCGATTAGTCTTGTATACTGTTTTTTATATGTACAAGCTATGCCCTTTAAATCCCGACAATAATTTCCCTTGGGAGTTCACTGTGACCTTTGACAGGGGTTATTGTGGACGGCGGGGGTGACTGGGAACAAGAACTTACCTAGGGCACATCTCAGGGGTCACTTCTACCCTTTCATTGTTCCTTAATGTTTATGGTCAACGAAAGGGCACAACAAAAGGTCAAAACTTAAGACAAAGCTCCAGGGTGAAATTAAATTCGAAACTTCTAATGTGACTTGTCCTAGAAGCTAAATTTTAAGCGTTCAATTTCGATGTATAAATAATGTCCAAAATTAACAATATTTTCACCATGTTACATTAGAAAAGATGTTCTTAATTAATCTTTTCGCACTTAAATTTATTGTAACTGCTATGTTTATTAAACTTATTTACTTTATCCAGCTTATGCTTTGTTTTTTAACGTGCAGCACTGGAACTTATCCAAACGACGTCGAGCTCAAACAATTAGTATCAGATAAAGAAGTCTTAATACGCTTTCATATTTTAATCAAAAGGAATAATCTTAAACAAAGGTGAGGCGACTCCCAACGGATCCGACGTGAGTCTTTGTAGCGGGCGGTGAGCACGAAGCCAATATTTCCTCGCATGTATGAAATGCAAATACAATTTAAAAGTTTGCATATTTCCTCAGTGCGACTAAGAACTCGCGCCTACAGTGCATACCTACAGGCTATATACTACACAGACTAGAGTTACTTAGCATACTGCACACACGCCCATTTTGCTTGGAAAATATATTTTCATTTCGTTGTCCCATATTGTGTCTTAGTTTTAATTTATCGTACTTTAGTTTGCAATAATTAGTAATTATAAATGGAGGATAAAAGGAGCCGTGTCCTTAAAAAGTGCAAAATTGATCTTTTTATAAGAAAAAGTCTTTATACAAGATACGTCAAAGCTGTTGGTCACATTGACCTCAACAAACTTGGGAAAAACTAGATAAGTTCTATCACGGTCCACTCGAATCGGTTTACAAGTAACGTAACCTTAATCCATACATTTTATTAATTACAGTTATATTTTAAAGACATTAGAATTCCGAAAAATTAATTGGAAAGGGTTCCTACACAAAACATTCTTGGCAAGACAGGTTCACAACCGCAACCTTATGGTTTTCTCAAAAGGATACTCGCGTCAGGTTAATTAATACCCTTAGTCGCTTCTTACTGCACCCGCGGGACTAGACCACGCGGCTAAAATTAATTAGCGAATTATATTTCCACATCCGGCTTTTAAGATAGTTAGAGAACTGTTGTAGCTTTATACATCTAATTATTTTTGCATAAAACAAGAAATGTCTGACCTGGGAACAGGAAATTTTATATTCTGATTCCTTGTATAATATAGGCGACTTAGGATTTTAAATAATTCTTATACCAAAGGAAGTGGAAATAACAAACTGTTATATGGAAAATATTTAAAAAGCAGTGAAATAAAGTTTGAATTGTTTATGTATAGCATAGTAATGACTACGTAATAAAAATCAATTAAATTTATTATTTGTATTGGCTGTAATCGTGGCCTACAGCCAGTGCGTGCATATAAGTTCCCACGTTGAAACATAAGCAAACCTCAAACCGCAAGTCTTCGTTTGACTGGTGTGGTTTTCCATAAAATTATGTGTTGCATGTTCAAGCGCCACTTTACCATGTGCCGTTTGGCAAAGGCACGTGAGGAAACCTCCATTCCCGAAAATAAACGTTAAGAAGCTAAGTTAGCTCTGCAATCCCCACTAGAGTCACGTGGAGGAATCCACTCTCTTTAGAGAAAGATAATCCGTGACACAATCAAATTAAATAAAGTGAATATTTTCTTCCATTTTATTTTGTTTCAACAAATAAATAAAATACATTAAAACTTTATCAGAGGGATAGTTATTGTATTTAACATACATATATGTACATATTACTTTTTACTAAATATTTGTTAGTCTTTAAATTTACATAAAACTATAATTAATTTTAAGTAATTTTCAATGTAATGACTTTTTAAGTTTTTATATAGTAATTTACTACTTTGTAAACCAAATGTATTGAACTTAAAAAAACAGCTTCAATCAGCAATAACAAATTAATAAAGTAGAAGAAGCAACGGACATCTGACTGACGTGAAACTTTAAAACCTCAAAACACTGCCATAGTACTCATATCTTAAGATAAAAGTAATTCAATGCTTTATTAAATCTGCTCGATTAGCTTTCTAATATCCCAAACAGCAGAAATGAATGGAAAGCATTGTCCGACAATAGCAGCAACTTCAACTCGCCCTAGATATTATCACGTAAAATGTCTATTCAAGGCGCAATATTAATATTCGCACAGCGTCAAAGAATAAGCTCAGCCCGATGTAAAACAAACTTCTTTAGAATGAAGCATAAAATAAGGATTCATAATTCAAATGGAAAAAACTTTCTCGGGCTCGGTAATTTTTCCCATCTTACGGCGAGTTTCGCCCGAGGGGTCGCGAGCCTTGGCTCGAAGAAATCTAAGAGAGGGCGTACATTTTTAGCCTTTCGCCGTGTCCTCCTCTTCACTTTATATCGTCTTTTGATTACTCTCTCAACAAGTTATGCATATTGTAAGAGTCTTTGGTGTCGTCGGTTAGAAGAATTTTCGGCGTCTCTTTTACGCGGTGCCTTTTCGGCGTTGATATCTCATTTTTCGTACCCTTTTATCTGCGAAATTTCTTTATTACGAACATGTTATATGTCGACCATGTTTGTTTTGGACACTTCTTGAATTAAAGGTGACAGGTGAATTTTTGTAATAATACAGACCACAAGGATTGAATGAAAATATTATACAAAATCTATCCACTTCACTATTAAATTGTATACCGAGCCATTATGTAAAATCTGCCAGAAACATTTAATGTCAACTTGGTTGCCAATACTCTTAAAAATGAAGACTTAAAGAGCTATGAGAACACTAGTACAGCCTGGACCCAACTGAGCTTCGATTCGTGCTAAACATACCGATGGCCGATTTGTGATCCTCGCATAAATTACTTATTACTTATGGATTTATATATTTGATATATCGCGTTCAAGGAACATAAACGACCATGTCAAAATATTGAGCACGAAACGAAGGTCAGCTATGGACTTGGACCTCATAATTTTTTAACAGTAAAAACATTATTAAATTTATCATTCTAGGTCTTCTGGAACAACCTTATATTTTTGATCTAAAACCATGAAAGCTGGATAATGAATACTCGATTTTTTTGATAAGCATATCCAGGCCAATTTTTCCTGTAAATTTTTGCTTTCGACTATCATCCAGACCGGAGCAATTATGGTTCGATAATACTAAGATGCCAAGATGCCCCCAAAATTGAAATTAAAATACGCTAAATATAAAGAGAAAAGATTTGTTTGATTGTAAGAGATAAGGTCTGAAACTACTAAACTTATAAAAAATCTTACAAAGCTTCGATAACCAGAAGTAACAAGTAACAAGCATACTTCTTGCAATTAACATGCAATATTGAAATACAACGGACCTCGCCGGGCACTAATAGCCTATCTGTTAATATAATACAGCTATATAATATTATATAATAATTAAATTTGAACCTTACCTCAAAATACCTCAAGAACTCAAGATACCGTAAATGAATTAGCATTGGGCAGACATCTCAGACCTACCGCAATTTAAATTAGAAATAAATCGTGTTAAAATTAGTAATATTCAATACTAACATATTTCTAAATCTGCTATCGGGACTACAACGCGTTAATTCCTTTTATGTTCAGAGAACCACCCTAATTGTTATCAGGCATAGCGACCCTCGGCCTTTCTAATGCTACTAATGTATTTTGGGACATTCTGCAGCTTGCCCTTGGCCATTTTTCTGTTTGTGTTGGTACAATGCAATTTCCCTTCGTCCCCAGTCCTAGTAACTGCATTATCTGGAAATATGTTCTCAATTCGCATCGTCTGGACACCGCCTCTCTGTAGTGATAATGCGGGACGAATTCAATAAACATTTATATGATTTACTATTATTACAAATAGGTATATATATAAAATACTTTTAGAACTTTAAATATTAAACACTTAAAAATATAATAATATACGCAGTATCTTAACGTAATATTTCACAAAACTAATGTCCTAATTCACGGAATCGTCATGAGCTCGGGCAGTGCCTCCGCGCACAACTCGAGCACGACACGTAATCATCAGGAATGAACCATACAATGCCATAGACAGACTTACCCTGCCTCGTTCTATCTAAAGTGAACAGTTCAAATATGGCTAACTGATGAAACTATTACACTACTACTACACCACAACGAAAATTAATTCCTAACAACATTATATCCGTACATCGAGAAGTAACTATTATAACAATTAATTCTTTAATTTATTTATTTTAAAATAATTTTATTTAATACAATAATTAGTGCATATAAATAGCCTTATTGAATGCCAAAGCCACTCTAGATGAATAAAACTTACAAAACATTTAATATCCATAAACAATTTGCTTCCTTATTTTCAATCAATAAAAAGACAAAACACAAGG
Organism: Papilio elwesi; assembly: GCA_029849275.1. Lineage (NCBI taxonomy): Eukaryota > Metazoa > Arthropoda > Insecta > Lepidoptera > Papilionidae > Papilio > Papilio elwesi. The sequence continues at coordinate 6,238,391 of CM056700.1, read as the reverse complement.
GTATTAAATTCCTAGAATTATCCTCTAAAGTACGTTGTTAGAAGAATATTCAGGAATGAAAAAATTACCAAAATTCTCGTTATTTGTACAGGGAACGATAAAAGAAATACACCCGTAAATAAGACATCCTATTAAATATAATGACGATTTTTTGGGATTTACGTTTGTCTTATTCCTTATTTTAAGTGAACGAATAAAACATAGAAGAGTAACGTCAAACAAAATTCTCTTCAATAAAGAGCTCATGCCGTTTGTTTTCTTTTAACAGCTAGTTTGTTCTCTATTACTCGTACTATCGCTAAGTAATGACTGACTCTGTTGAAATTAACAAAATTATCAATGCTAAATAAAAATAAAAAATTGTCGGTACGAAGATTACATGCGAACTGTTAAAGAAACTTAACATTTGATAAGGTTTTAGATTCAGTAAAAGCGCAGTTTTAAATTACTTCGAAACAAATCAAAAGCTAGTAAATAAAGCAAACAATACACTCGACTCAGCGGCAATCGTAAAACAGTACCCCATAAACGTAGCAAGGCGGTAAATTAGATTTTATTTTATTTCTTAAACAATTTGCGGCCCGGCGCAGACAAAGGGCTCATAGGTTCGATACCGTGGTCAGCGATTCAAAGGTTTATGCGGGTCCGTTTATTACTTACCTACACACGAGCGCTGCGCTAAATCCACTCCTTATTAATGTCGATAATAAAATTATTGCTTCGACCTTACCTTCGTTTAATTCGAAAGAAATGCTAGAGTCGTTCGTGACTGTTCGTTCATTCATTTATTTGCTTGTAATTATAAGGAGACGAAAACTTTTAAGTCATACATGTGCCAATAATTTCTTATCACAAAATCTAATACAGCATTGTGTTTAGTACACGCCATCTTCATACAGCAGATTATAGCGCTTATTTTGCTTATTATTTTAGCCAAAATTTAGCAGCACAGTTGATAAACGAAGACTAACATAATAACGACGTTAAGTGAGCGTTTTGAATCATTATGACCACAGATTCTTCTCAGATTAGTTGTAGTAAACTCGGTAGGTAAAAATAATGGCTAATGTACATAATAGTAAACTCACTCAACCACGTCAACTCTCCTTACAACTGTCGACAGCTATGTCCACAGACGCTGATACTCAACCACGTAATTAGGGATACATTTCTAGTTATATAATTTATAAAATTATTAAAACTATCGTGAGACGTTAATAATATGAGTGAGTCAAGCCGTGAGTAAAAGTACTTAAAAAGTTTATGTATGATTTATAATCAATAAATCTATGTGTTAATAAATTGTATTGACTGTTATATCTTCTTCATATTACTTGTTTTTTTAAAAAATAGGTAATATTCATACCAGGTCATCCTGGTAGTAACTAAATAAAAGATAGACGAAAAAAATAGGAGCATTGGGACCTCTTTGTTTTTGACAGGTTCTTTATCGACATCAAAATAAAACGTTATAATTGATATCGATAACGTTTTGTTGGTATGCGATTATCACTAATAGGGCGAAGCGGTGGTAAGTTCGCACTGACCACTGCTCGGACCCCAATCGCCGGGCCATTGTCCACCCATGTTCTTGTTCACATTAAAACGCAGTTAACCGTTCTTTATTGTTTTATCCGCTCGCTCCGTACCAATAAATGTCCGCGGCTCCTGGGAAACGTTGTGCTACGATGTCGATTTTGTTAGACCTCGTAATTAAAGTCCCCTTTATAATCCTAAATTTGCAGCATTTGCTTCGTTCACGGCGCTGGGGAACATATTATAATATTGGTATGGATCCAACAGAAAATACGACGCCTTTGTAATTGCTTTGGATGAGCCAATTGGTAACGTAAACTTGATATTTATTTTAAAATATAACTATTTAATGCATCTCAACAGACATCCTAACGTTGGGTTTTTAGAAAAAAGAAAATTAAAAAAAAAAGTAAAATATGGGACCTTTATTTATTTTTATTAGTTTTATAACAAAATGAGATCTAATTAAATTAAAGCTTTCCACTACATTTATTGCTCTCAAACAAAACAAATGGTTTCTATTACACAATTCAAATATTCATTGAAGAGACAAGATGTGTTGGTTAGTAACTAAAGTGGAACTAATAATACCGCAGAGCCATTAGATAGTCCCTGATATATTAGCAGCAGTCTTATAAAACATTCAGAGACCAAAACGGGGAAAACACGAAATCAGATTGTCTCAAAATCACACGAGTGACGGATTATCGCGGGCCCGCGCATCTATAATTCAGCGAGAGCCGGGTAACGCCTGCGGGATACTTTCTCAAAGTGCACGCTTCTAAACTCCGAGCGATGGATCTACGAATATTCCTACTTCCCTACAAATGCCCAAACGCGATAAACTAAACTTCTAAGATATTTATTATAGGAATGTAATCAAAATAACAAATACACTCCTATCACCAAGAAGAAGGCAAGGATTGCTGATTTTCATTTAGCACGGTCAGAGCACTCCACTCTCGCTTCCATCATCGATAACTATGTATCATGCTCATCGGCTACGGGGTTTCTCAAGCTTGTCATGATATTTGAAATGATTGACTGACATGATTTCCAATCTGGTCAATATAATTTTATATAGTCAAAGACGTCGTCTCCCGACACTACTAATCACTTTTGCAACATAAAAGTGCCTTGTCAAAATTTAGTTTTTCATTATTTTAACATGCGCGAAGCGAAGCATACCTTTATGAACTTTACTCTCTTGAATTATTAATTTTATATTTTTAATAATGTACCCTAGCTTGTCTGTTAGGGACATGCCGCAAATAACTGTATTGGATAATGACGAAAAAAATATTTATGTAATAGCTACTACGCTGTGAAAAATTTACGACAAAATTTTCGTGTACCCATTACGACAGGAGGTGAGCGATCATTTTCTTTTAAAGGTATAATGAAAAATTTGTTGATAATTTAAAATTCATTCTGAAATCCTATTCGTTTATTTTACCTTCGATACGATTTATCTTAGATTAGAGGCCATACTAATCTTCTAATTGTTTTCCATTACATTTCCATAAAACATGAAACTGAATCACAAATACATGCATAAATCGACGGAAAGCCTAAGTAAATTGGTAAAGCTTCGTTATCGATTTCTCTTATTATGTTACCACAAGATACTCCAAATTGAATCATGGCTTGAACTAATCTTAAAGTTGCCGTGTTTCGAATATACAATACACATATCCGTTTACGTTATTCAGTTGGAAATCATAGCGAAGGTTGAAGGTAATTGGTAAATTGGGCTATACATAGAGAACGTGGTTATAGCGGCTCACGGAATCGGCACCACGTTCACACTCTAGTAATTATAGACGGCAAAGTTTTCCACCTCCGAATAAAGGTTTCAACCATTAGCAACGGAAGGGCGGGCGTCGGGAAGAACCGAGTCTGCAATGCTCGTTCGATTCCTCTACTAACTTTGCGAATTAGACTTAAGCGCGTATCTCAGCTTTTATGTGGATAGGATACGAGTTACAGATCTGTAGATCATATTTAGTGCCCCCGTGAGGTTAACCTCGTAAAATATTATCGTTTAATGAAACTACTTACTCGCTAGAAACTTATTTTATTGTTCGAATAGAAACAATCTTCTTAGATAATGAAAAATGTTAGCTTCATTAAACATAATTTGCTTTTGCAAGAGGTAGGTGGGGTGCGATGGTGGAATGAGGATAGGAAGTCCTAATTTTCGGAAAACTAAAATGACAAGAATAGTTATAGTTGACATTACTCGATAGTATGACAGGGAATCAGAATATCATCTCACCCTCGTTCATTATTTCTATCTCTCGTGTATGTTTCTTTGTCTTTGTTTAACGAGAGTTAATGTTTATTTATTAATCTATGATATAGTGCAATGAGGATATTGTGTACGCGTAAGGTACAAACATAACGCGAGGGAAACGAGTTTGTATCAGTCTGTAAAATCAGCAGCCTTATCGCTGCTTAGTACTATTATACTATCAGTCAACCGTTTTAAAATAAAGTTTTTTTGTCTCATTGTTTACTTAGTGTAAATATGTTAATATAGCTAATAATACGCCGTCTGTTCCAAAACACTGACTGTCCAAAGCCGAGCAGACATCCCCTACGCGACCGAAGCAAACTTTTCCTAATTAATTTTAAGATTTTAATCATGGTACAGGCGTATCAAAATTATTATGGACCGTTTAATTTCCTTGCCCCCACGGCCTGCGGCATCTTATTGCTATAATGCGTATAGCAAAATTTTAATCAAGGGAGTGTGGAAATTATTAAATTATGCAAGCTGTCGTATGCACTCGATGATTATAAATCTCTATGTTCAGTACCTACCGGCAGTAATATACAATAGAACAATAACTCGGAGCTAGGAGCGTTTAATGTCTTATAGGTAATGCTTTCAACTACGGGATGGCTCACGGTACGCTCTCCACTAACATGAACATTAATTACAAAGTCATCGTTGTTATATGTACGAACCTCGCAGGATATAAGTTGATGTTCGTATAAAGTTGCATTCAGTGAAAAATAAGTATTTTTATTAATTAATTAATTTTAAAACTAATTATTAAAAAAACAATACTTTATAATAACGCCAACTGTCTAAATGTGATTATAACATCGCTTTCATTGACAGAAATATTTTAAATTATCAAGACCGTATAGATTTAACGAAGAAATTATTATTTAAGTATATTTTATATTTTGTATTCCATAGGCAAGGTTGAATATCTAAACAAAAGTTTTATCTTAGTCTGGCATAAATACAACTAAATTAAGCTGAAATTCTTCGAGAACGGATTGCGTCGAATCGGGCCTCAGTCGGGTCGAGATCAAATAATTTTGTGGAAATGAACCCGGAGCATATTTAATTAACCCCAACCTCCCTCTAAACTGCACAAGAATGCCCCGGTTAAACAACATTAGCATTCGTCAGGAATTAATTCACGCCGAATGAAAAATATTTATTTACTCGTTTCCGAGTTTAAATTCTATTGTACCCCTCACGTGTGACGGTTTGCTAGCGAATGAGAAAGTAATTAATTTTTATTGGATTTTCTTTTCGCCAGAGAACTTTTAATTATCGCGGCATGTGCGTACCGGCGTGTTTTATAAAGCGCCTCCCCGAGTTTCCCTCACACGCAAATTGTTTGTTGTGGTCGTATCATTGCTCATATTCGCTCACCACCTTGTAAATTTGCCGATTCCTAGCGCATTGCTTATTATCGAGTATTCACTGCCTTTTCATAGATCACACAAGCTAATTCCCTGCCATTGATGGTCCAATAGCACATTACCTTCACTTTTTAAACCAATTGAATTCTAGACTTGAATGCAACAATAACATCGCGATTGAGCTCGTTGCTAACAAGGGTCTACTGCGCATTGACGCATTTACGTCGTTCCGGTCGTAAGCACATCAAACATTAACTATTACCGACATCCTAAAGCTCACTAAATAAATAAATCGAGCAAATGAAAAACACCCACGTCCCGCTTAGATCGAACGGTGAGAATTGGAAGGAGGAATAATAAATATGCATAGCGCGTCTATGCCACATCCTCTGTGATTAGTCGTAGGGGGCGCAGCGCGGGGGCGCCGGTGATACGGATAGGTGAGTGATAGCAAGGGGGCAAAGGAACTAAGGAGGCCCCCAGCTAATAACGGTACGTGTCTCTCTCCATTGTATCGGCGAAATTTCTTGGATATTGGCAATATAGGGTGTTCACGTGTGCGCGCACTTTTGTTTCTATCATTGCGCGTCTCGCACACGACTGCCTTTAATAATATTGTCTTTGCCAAAGCTATATTATTCGTAATTCCGAGATATAGTCACGTCACGCGCCTTTATGTAATCATACCAACAGTATAGGATATGCCTACAAATTATTACGCTAGCATAATTAAGTTTGTATACCATTTCATAATCTCTATCATAACTAAAAATTATACATGTATGTGTAAATAGCACACGCAAACAATGGAGCTTATAGCAGTTTAAAAGTATAGATTTACAACTCTTCGTTTCTCAACGTGTGAATATTTAAATGACCTATACGAGGTAACAGAAATAAATAGTTTTGCCGATATAGTAATGAGATGTTCCTATAAATAAGTCAGTGGAATAGGGAATTAGGCAATAAGAGAATGGCTCCCAAGACAGAAATGAACTCCCCGCTCATACATATGTACATACATATAAACTAAGTATTACTTGTTGAGGATATCGATATACTTTATAAGTGAAACAAAAACATTGATAATTTAAGTAATCGTGAATTACAAATAGGAAACATACTTTTACCAACGTAACTACGAGTATAATGACAGTCTAACATGAACTAGCTTTCGCCTTCGGTTGTGCACGCATTCGTTTCTTACCTTCCCTTTTAAAAAATGTAACTTGGAATTATAGGTAAATATCAAAAAAAATATTATTATTACCGTGGCGACCAATAAAAGCTTTTTATGTAAAAAAATACAAAAACTTGAAAAATTCGTATCCCTGGTGTTTTTTTTAGGATAAAAGGTAACGCGTCACCTATGTCATTTTCTGTATCCGGAACAGTAAGATTGCAAATTTTCATGATGGTTGGTTGAGTACTTCATGCGTAAAAGCGTCACAAACAAACAAAAAAGCATTCATTCGTATTTATAATGTAAGTTAAGATTTAACTTCACAGAACCTACTTTTAACAAATCGAATTCAACAAATCTTGTTGGCTTACACGTAGGTCAAAAACCTTTATCAATATGCAATGTAATTTTCATCATAGGAAAGTGTTATATTTATGACAATATTAATGATTGCGAGATTTAAAAAACATTACTTGTACGAATCCAGTTACCAGAATCTTTCTCTTCTTATTATTTATTATACCTACATATATGTATCTCATAAGTGTTTATACATATAATATGAAATAGAAAGCCCACATAAAATTTAACAGTGTTGTTACAAGTAATAACAATGGTAACTTTTTGCGATATCACAAACATGGGGTTGCCAGGTAACGGCCTAGTCACGGTCGTCATAAAATCCCTTTTACAATTATTGCCAGTCTATGATAAGGCATGCGATATTATTTGAACAATAAAGCTGACCTACGCCCTTTATCTGACATGATATGTGTAAGACGTTATACATATATGGTAATCCCAATATAATAGCGCACGTAAGTTTGTTTGTTACGCTTTACGCCTTGACAACTCAACAAATCATCACAACATTTTGTAACATCATGATTAAAAAATCAACACGAGCGAAACTGCAGTTAAAACCAATAATGAATAAACGGGAGTATATTCGTTGTATAACACACAATAAGTTTCCCGCAAGCCGCAGTATCGAGATTAAGGCCTGTGATTCACCTCTAGTGGTTGTATTTATTGTTATTACTCGCCGATTGCGCGCGAGGCGTCGCCGTAATCGAATTAGGAAGCCGACACAGTCCTAAACAAATTTCAATTTCCAATTATGAGGCAGTAGGAGTGGCAGTCCGGTCCTCCCCCAGGACCCTGTGACTTATTGCGAGGTAACGGGCGAGCGGGCAACGGGAGGATGGTGACTCCATAACATATTCAAAATAATGGTTCGTTGCACAGACAACGGCGTGATTGAATTCATCCTCCGGGGACCAAGCTATCAGTTTTGATTTATCGATCGTACTTATCAAATAAGTAAGCGTAAGTTATTTCTTTATTTTTTCACACCACGAATAATTACCAGTTATACCAATGTATTACGTATTATCCTTCGATGCATAGGTAATAAGGAAGCATGCATAGGTAATACGTAATTCTTGTCAAGTAGTAGTTACACATTACAAAGTAAAATGTAATTTTCCGCGTTAATGTGTAATGAAAAAGTAGTTTTTGTCCCACATCATCTTAAGTGGCAATCCATTGTAAGGAAGTTTAGTATCAGCCTATTGTCTCTCCTTGAAAACATCCAAATCATAATCACTGACCAACAAACACTTTGCTACACATGCACATTCGACGATTGTTCAGATCGCTTTGCTCGAACCCGCGGGGTATATTATCAGCATAGGTGTATTTAGCAGCTGTGCTAGGTCGCAGATCAGAACTAGCTACGGCCGCTACGATTTTCTCAAAGCACAATTGTAATACGTTACATACATTAACTTTCGTAAATGCCACGTCACTATCTTTATTGATTTCATGGCAATAGAAAAATTGGTTCCGACCTTAGATTCCCCATAATACTTCTTCCGAATCAATGAACATAAATTGCAATAGGATTCCACTCAGTGAATGCTCCCAAATATTTCTTTCAAACCACCCGTGTCACTCTTTGGAAAGAAAAGGTGCAAAGATTTACCTGAAACCCTTATATGTAAGGATATGTCGGTATTAAAATATTTATTTTTCAATAAACCCACGAGGGGAAGACCTTTGCAATCATTGGTTGCTGATTTCCTACTTTTGGTCGAACGGTCATAATCCTCTTCAAATTTAATGCAAGCCATTAAAGCTATTGATACTATAGAATTAAGGTTGAAATAATAATGCGTTAATGTCATAATTTACTGTAAAACTCAGTATAATGATTTCTTTTCGTAGTACTTTATTGAGAAGTAGAAAATCGGCACGGTTACTCGATCGGAAGACGGGATCGCTTGATTGAAGTTTACTCAATTCGCTACGTTTGCTTAACATTTCATGGAAATTATTTCGGAACGCGAGGTGCCGCGTAATTTTATTTATACGAAGAGAAACTCATCTAACATGACTTGTTCAAGTTTAACACGTACATATTAACAGCATATTTTTGTGACGTTAACTTTAAGTTATATCTTGTTCAAACCAAAGGTACGAATGTTTTGTCTTTTATTCATACAAATAGCCAGACCTTAAACAAATCTCACGTCCTGCCATAATGAACAGCCGTAGCCGGTTCGTCAATAAGAACCGAGCACAATACGAAACCTGTTCCGGCAATAAAGTATACAATAACAATACCGCGGCGATGCCTCAGCGGACGCAAGACAAACAGGTTTCAATATCGGGAATATCGACAGCCGACGGAGCCATCGCCAGCAAGATAAGGGGCGGCGGGCACGTGCCGCGCGAGCCTTGTCGCCGATTACCTCGCGCGATTTATATTAACCTTCCTCCGACACTCCGTGCCTCACTTTTAGCTGTTATTTGCTTCCCACGATCTATCATATCATATTATCCTCATCATATTTACACTACTTTTGAATTTAATAACGACACGTAACTAATGTAAGTTACTTGTAACATAAATACAACAGCAAGAATGAAATAGCATTGAAGTAAATAAGAAGTCTTGGTAGTTTTGCACGATACTTTCGATCTACTTGTATTAATTATTTCACTACTAGCTGTGACCCGAAAAAAAGCGGTTGGAATATTTTGTAAGATGATTTAGCTTATGAAAACTTAGAACCATAGGTAGCTTGTGACAAAAAGTTGTTATTGTGAAACATTACAACGACAACCGATATTATAACAGAAGGTGTTATGTACGTAATTTTATTTTGATACCGTTACATTCCGATGTAATCTATAAACTACCAATAATTTATGTTTAGTTCTCAAAGGCTTTAGATTTGATCGCAACCTTATCAATAATGTAAGACTTTGCTTAATGATTTCATAACGATTCAATGAATCTGAACGGAACCATTCGCAGTTCACTCAAACGAACGGCGCGCGAACGTAAGATAAAGTTTCCAAATTTCTACGACCCACCAGATTGTGAGAGATCGAGAGACATTAAAAGTTATTAGGCGATAAAGTTAGTAACGTAAGTAGCGCCTTCGCAGGGAATTATTTATTATCGGCCCTCTTACAAATCACTTTTATCTCTTTTCGTCTCATTTTTATTTAACTCGGCTGTACCCTCTAATTATTAGATACTAATGATCCGGCCCTGCTTCGTCGGGGAAGCCGTTCCGGAAACTATGGGGAACATACATGCATATCATTTTATTTATGTAAATACATATGGACCTGTAAAAAACTATAAATACATACGTGTCTCACGGCAACCGTACATTTTTTCAAGATAAAAATAGCCTATGTGCAATTGCAAAGTATAATCTCTGTGTCAAATCTAATTCAGATCTTTTCAGTCGTTTTAGCGTAAAAAACTAACAAACATACAAACCTCTGCATTTTATCATATAATATAATAGTATAGATGCTATTTTTTGATATTACATGAAGTTCATACAAGGTACTGTGACTTGCAGTATAAATGAAGGTATAAGTACCTTTTATTGTATTTTATTATATTTCTCCCTTTAGACAGTAAAATGTAAACATTATTATGTTTCGGTTTATAAGGTAGTGATTTAATTGCGTTAAAGAGACATGATTCAATTTTGATCCAGAAGCATTTTGTGATCATGAATCAGCTGCTTGGGAAAGTTTTCCGTTACATTTTATCAATATTTTTTAATACTTCTCTTTACTTCTTCAATGTTTAATTTTATTGTGAACTCAGCTTGAGTTCGGCTCCTTTAATCGGCTATGGGCACTTCAAAGTTATCAAATATATCAAATTTAAATTGCAGTATTAACACGAACAGAATGTAATTGCATTGCAAGAGTGTTGCGTTAAACAACATTAAAATGCCTTTAATGTAAATATGTGCTCGCGCTCATCGGATTTCGCAGCCGCGTTCCCGTCGAGTGCAATCAAAATAAATATCTCATTTGACTTTATAATGTGAAAAGCTTTTTTTTTCAATTCACTATTAAAACACCACTTCTTTTTCCGCTAATTTGTAACAACACAAAGTTAATACGTATTTTTATTTACCATTATTCATAAAACAACTTTGATAAGTGCAGGCATACCATTAAGGGCATAAACAGCTAATATAAAGGAGCACCTCCTTAAACTATTGAGGTAATTATAAGAAGATGTTATATGTTATTTGAAAACAAAAATAATTCGTTATCAGTTTACGTACGATGGACCATTAGCGAAGGAAATTCACCGGGGATTGTAAACCAAACAATACGAACGTTAGAAACGTAATACCATTCGGTATTAAGACGCACGATGTTGCATTATAGGGAAATAAGACAATGTGAGAGTCGCGATACGTCTCCTCGATTAAAGGGGGAAAAATTCGACACACAAAATGTTTATAGACAGAAAGCGAGGGGTAAGGAAAGGGGTAGCTGGCGTAATAAAATTTTATACACCTTAATATTTTGTCGAACGATGAGTTGAGGCGTATGTGAAATTATATTAGCGCGATACAGAAATTTACCGCCTCATTGCACTGAGGCTTCGTGTTTATGCTCGTTGGGAAAATTAAAAATTAACTCAGTGGCTATGGCTTTACAATAATTATTTCACTTTCTTGAATTCCCGTGTACAAGCCTACTTACTGTAATAATTATGAACTAATTACTTCGGTTAGAAGGATTAGACGGGAAGAGGAAGGGAAAGGCTTAGGAAATTATTTATGCTACAAATAGATGAGAAAATGGACAATGTATTTTATGCAAATAAATCAAGGGGAAGGTGTAGGAAAAAGTGAAACGCCAACATCAAAAAAGCAATGGAAATGAGGATGTTAGTAATCATTTAAATAAATAAGTCATGGTGCAACAATTGTGTTAAGGAAGGTCACCGTTCAAATTCGCTGAAAAATTACTAGTTACTATGCTCGTCATTTTTCAGCTACGTAAAATACGCTCAGTTGTTCTTGTTTAAGGAACCATTAACAAAGAGTATGTCGGTAGAGGAAAATGTAAATTGCTCAGTGAAGTGAACCACTCGAACTAAATACTTAAAAGCTTCGAGAAAATTAATCCCGACGCAGCGACGACGTGTTGCGTAAATAACGAGTCCTCCGCATCTGAAGCGTCTCTAAACGACACTCCGCTTCCTTGCGAGATAATTTTATGTAAACAAAATTCACATTAGCACGCTTCTTTATTGAGAGTGGTCCGTGTCTTGACATATTTTATAACGGACTTATTGTTTTTACTTTGTTATTATTTAAATTCAATATTACATTATAATTTTAATACAATACAAAGGAATGAAAGATCTGTATTATTTTGATTTTATCGTTATTTCCTTTCCGCCAACAGGAAGCTGCTGAAAATAGGGTTCAGCTATTATTCCAGTTGATTTCAAATATTTTCTTATATTTATATTACGTGTTATATTGTACTTCTGTAGATAAATAACAATGGATGCTTAACCTGGATCGTTGATTCGTTGTCCCGGAATTAGATACGTGAGATATTTTTAAAATCGAGTTTTTGTTAGAATAGCGATATCACATGTTAAACCCATCGTGTCGCTGCTCAAATGGTCTAAAATCCACGTGGATTAAAAATTCTATTAAAATCGCTCACGAAATTTGTGATTACAAATAAAAATGATGTTTCACTACGTATATTTTTCTTAAAATTGCAACAAAAACAGAAAACATTACTTATAATTAGAAATTACTATTACCACTACAGTGGAAATGTACGAGCTAATTATACCTCTACACATTTGCGCCTATAGGCCCCGTCATTTTATATAAACATGAAAATCGGGTTGTAAAGAAAACTCTCCAAAGAAAAATTACCTTTTAGAATAACGATTCTTACTCACACCGCAGCCCGATTTCCAAACTAATGCCATGGGAACCTACCAAAACCTTCATTTCAAATCTAAAGTTTCAAGAGAGCATTTGGTAAAAATACGGTGTCGCGAAAGTTTTCTTTATTAGTTTCCCCCTTTAATCCGGCCAGGCGTGTCCAAATGTCTTTATGGCGAATTTTCAATCTGAGTCTGGGTAGAAAGCCAATAAGAAATCAAGTATTTGTTCCTTGATTTTCCTTAGCATTTCGAGGGGAGTCCCGTTTCTTTACGACATATTTTACGATTGGAGGTGCATTCGGAATTAGCTTGTGCTACCGGGGAAAGCCTTTTCGTGTCTACGTAGATGAATGGTAAAAGGATTACAATGACTAACAGATATTCCGCCAGCCGAGAAAATCGAACTTTTTATTATATAAGCCATAAAATAAACATTAGGATTTTATACCCCTTCGTTTGTAGCACTAAAATTGGATCGAAGGATTTAACGCTTGACTCGAAACCGTAATATAACTTTTAAAGACAATGAAGTGGATAATAGAACTGGATTTTACGTCTAAATATAAACTAATAAAAGAGAAGTAAAGTCTTCGATCACGTCTTTAAGGGATACAAATTCTCATGGTAACAGTTAACTTTGTACTTAGATTTTGTATATTGCAGATAAGATAATGTTATTGGCTAATGTTACCGAGTTTTTGTCTTCATTTCGTGAGGAATTCACACAATAAATAGTAGCCTATACTGACTTGCTTCCATGTTCATAACTAATAAGCATTTATCTGGTTTCATTTCTAAAGCTCTGGGTTCGCCTTTCAGTGAATTTGTAATAAACGCTTTAGTTAACTTACAAGACTCACAGTCATACGAAAAACATTGAATTCTATAGATGCTGCTATGATAGAAACATATTTTCTTTTTTAAGAAAATATTAATTCAATTGATTCAATTCCTAAAATCTAGTTATTTAAATTTCTTAAGGATATTTTCCACCTTCGCTGATTACTTAAATTTGCATGTAGTAATTTTATTAGTGACGTTCAATTTTGAAATTAAACGTAATTTATTGAATGACGAAACAACAAAAAGAATCGAAAAAACTTTATGATTATGTACCCCACATATTTACTTACCACTTTTATAACTAGAATGCTGGGTATTTCAACTCATAATGTATCGTAAGCATGAAATGTAAATTATTAGAGCCGCAACACAAAGTTGGTACGAAGACGTGTTATGACATGCGTATCGCGGAACGTGTACTGAATGTATAAACTTAACTTCATAAGCATTTAATGGCGGAATTCAAGTAATCTGTCAGTCTTCCGTCGACCTGTTTAGTGACACAGCCGTAGTGTTAAATAAATGTACCGCGTGACACTTGTCTCGCTCTCTAATTAATTATGAGGCATTCTCTGGGAAGGTGTAGGCATCTATTTGTTTTAATGACACCAATTACTTTATACGTTGAAAGCTGAAACCTGTACCTATTATTTATTACTGTTCGTACAAAACAAAAATTTATAATATTGTAGAATATTAATACACTTCTATCAATATTTTATTTATCTTGAAAGAATCAACAAATCGTGAATTTTGTGCGGCATAACGATTAGAAATAACTGGAAACATGTCTTCAGAGCCCGGACATCGCTGGAAGAACGCGTTAATACTTTATTACCGACCGCGTGAGATTACTTGACTTCGTTTTACGACACTCTTTTAATCGCTCTTGAGTTCCATCGACCCCGATCTGTATGTCTGGTACGATTAAAATCGAAAGATAAAAAATGTAATTATGTATTTATATGAAAAAAATACGACAAATGTGATTAAATTGTTGTAGACAGGAGGTAACATGATCCGCAATTAATATGATTAATTTAATAATTGTAATGATTATTATACTTACGCTGATGTATTTATAAATAAACTAGCTACTCACCCTGGCCTCGCACGGGTAGTTTTTCTCAAACTTCCTTTTTTAGACCTTTGGGAGATGAATTAGGAGATGAATCGGAGACTGGCCGAATGGAGAGTGAATTGACGAGTAAAACGTTCGAGCTGTCATTCACTCTGACACAACCCCAAGCTCTAGCGTAACAGTGAACCTGGTAGCGGTCATTACATTACGAAGAGTGGCGGCAATCGAGTTGCATCGTGGATACGCGCTACGTGTTTGGTGGAGTGTCGTTACATGAAGCCGGTCTACTTACTGTACTATCGATCCAAGATTATATTTTCGTATATTATTATATTATTATTCTCCTTACCCTAATGTCCAACGCCCGAGCTATTGAAGATGGAGTTAAATGTCAACGCACCTGTGCGTATGTTCCTAAATATATTAGTATTAGTTAAGATAGGCATACCGTAACACTAAGGCTTCTTACATTACCCGTACACGTGTCACGATTAATTCACCTCTCGCGTGGTCTGCGCCGCCAAGTGACGGCGTGTGCAAAGGGATCGTGACTTAAATCTCTCATCATAACCCACCTGATACAATTCCGCTTCGTCTTGTTACATCAGGTAACCTAGCTGTTACTTGTTTCGATATTAAATTAATACTGGTGAAGCAATTGCGAGTTCTCACTTTTTAATAATTGTTATTTTGTTGATTTTCTCTTTTTTTATTCGGTTTACATTTAACACCAACACCATGCTACGTACACATACGTATTCACGCACAAAAGTTGATGGAAGGAATACGCGTAACCGACGAACACGTATATGTAGATGCACAGATGTAGAAGAAGCAATAGAGGTGTGCCAGGATCACGCCAAATGGAAATCCATGGTCTTTTTATAAGGGTTACGGGCATTCGCGTATTTTTATTTGTAACGATACGATAAAAAGTGTTTAATAGCGCGATGCAAGAAGGTTGCGGATGAGTGGACAGCCTTTCTTTAGGAGAGAGAAAAGTAGATAAAGAAGAGATGATAAGGGGATAGTAAAAAATAGAATTACTTGTATAAATTGGACACGGTCATTTAGAAAATAAAAACTATTTTAAAAAATGCGATTGATATTTGTCATCTATCCCAGATGCGTTAAATATATATATATATATACTAGAGACTACTCGTTATCTGCCGAAGTAAAAGTCGCAAAGCTCACAACAACATCTGTTGCACAAATGGGCCGGCGCTACCGGTGAAATACACGACCTCACAGAAAACAGGCGTAAAGTAGAAGAACTCTGCGTTTCGTCGGAGGAGTGAGGTGCCGGAGGCCTAATTTGATTCCTCTTCTCATTCCCACCCTTTTCCTTATAAGGATAGGATGTGACCGGGAAGGGGATTGGACGGGGAAGAGGTTAATGGGGAATAGGAAATATCCATTTTCCTATCTACGCCCTTCTCTGTCCTTCAAAGGTAGGCAACGCATCTGCAACACATTTGCCTGTTGCGTATGTCTATGGGTAGCGCTCACTTAACATCAGGTGATCACCCAATTCTATAAAAAAACAATGATGAAGGATAATATGTTAAGCGTCTTCTAGTATACTGTTACAGTCAATTTAGTAACATTGTTCGGAAGTTCATGTCATCCACAATATTTGTTTAGCTTTTACCATACACATCAAAACAACGAATTGACAAAGAAGGCAAAATACTATCGAATATCGTATGTTATACAAGGCATAAGCTTTCCAATTATTTCGTTCATGTCGGTGCATTGAACTCCTTTATTTGTAGTAAGTATTCCAGCTAATATTTAATTTAGACTTGTTATTGTGGAGACATGCGGCATAGCGGCACGGCAGGCGAACACCCGCGGGGCGTGTTCCGAATTAATCCAATCCACGAAATAGGTATTACAGAAAGCTAATGGGGCAAAGTTTCCATGTAAGCCAATTGTGTGCCGTTAATCTAATCGGTGCCGTGTACAACGATATTTTGATATCGGGCCGACGGTAGCAATTGCCAAATGAAAAATACGCGGATTTCCTGACTGCCTTGTAATCGCCTTGTAATCCATCAAACGTAACGATGCTGAGCGATTTGCTTAAGAAACGCCTTCAGCTATTACTTATTGTCATGTTACATGCTTGATGTATTAACGGGAACCCGTGTGCGCCTGCTTTTGATTTTTGAAATGAAAACATTTTAGCCGCGCAAGTCGATATTTGGTAGAGGAAAATCTATAGGGTCGCGACAACAACATGCGTCAGTAACATGCTTATTTGAATTTGGAACAGTTTAACGACGACATTTTTTTCATTTATTTTCTTGTATTCAAAATTGAATTTCATTGTTAAGATACAAACAAGGGTTAATTTATGTTTATTATTTATTTATTTTCGAATTATTATCGCGCCTTTCCACGGCAGTCCTTATTTATAGCTGAGGTGTTTTCTAATTATTAAGTCTCCTTTTTCAGTTATGAGCTCATTATCTTTACAACTTATAACATTTGGAAGCTTAGAAAAAAGCGATTGGCGATTGTTATTTAAAACAAATATAAGTTACGTCACAAAGTTACTGTCTGCTCATGTTTAGCTTTGCCATCTCTACCTAGCTCTCATTCAAGTAAACTTTTTTACTTATTTTGATAATTACTCCCCCAAGAAATACGAAATCCAAATTATTATTACACTTAGTTCCTAACTTGTCAGAATAACATCCATACCACACAAGTTGTTTGTTCAATCTATCCTTGACCAAAATAATTTCAACTGATAAAATCTTTTAAACGCCAGCGAGCTTATTATAACTTTGTTCCTTGTAGCTCCAGCTGTGAGACTACACGTCACCTCCCCCCTATCCGCCTGCCCCGCAGCCCTCCCCCACCTGACCGATGTGACCGTGGGCTCATGCGATAAAACAATTACCCCAATCAAGTCCAGTTTGCCATACATAAATTCACAAACAGAAAGGGCAAATAATTCATTACGCATTTGACGCAAAAATAAAAAAACTCGAGCGTATTTCTGGAGTATATCGCGGTAAATCACGTTAACAAGGAAAAGAATTAACACGTTCCGATATGAACAATAAAATTTAACATAATCCAACAATACGAAACGCATATAGAGCACGCTAAAGATATCATAACTGTATAATCTAAGTACACGGTATTAATTACGCTGATTACATAGTCAAGAAAAAAATAAACAAATTAAAACAATAGGTCACAGTATTATCAGATCAATTGCCGAGTTGTCGTGTTACCGCGCGAAGGATTGCGTGTCGGGTTAGGCTCACTAGAATCTTGATATGACTTGGCCCTCACTAATTATAGCCTTACCTGCAACCTCAAACAAAATCCTAGGCAGCGTTTTCTCTTGTGTGAAAATATGAGCTAAATTTGCCGTTTACGTAAAACAGCTTTACTACTAACGACTCTAGATTAGACCTAGCGGGGCCAGGGACCTCTAATCTACTTGTACTGGCGCCATACATCTACATAATACGTCGGATTAAATTAACAAGCGTTAGTTGACGTACAATAAATATATTTCATTTTTAACTAAACGGTAGGCGAATACTTAAGTGGACCACTTATCTCTCCCAAATTATGTTGTTTTAGTACAGTTTTATAAAGTAACAAACGATAAAATACAGTCCAACACATTTGAATAAAAGATAGAATGCTATGTTATAAACTCGTAAGTTCTAGTAAGAATGAGCTACCGGTTTTTATATTGTCGATAATTCTACTATTACAGTTTCATATAAAATTTTAATAAATTAAGTTTTGTTAAAATAAATCTCCTTCAATTATGTAATTCCAATGGTGCTGCCGTAATTATTTTTTTAAAGTTAAACCTTATATATTATATATCTTATATCATAATGACAGCACTAAAAATATTTCCATTATGATAAGTGTTCAGGACAAATATACCTTTCTATATGTAATTAGCGGGTAATGGGTGTATTTAATTGAATTCAACAGTGGTAGAGCCCGCAACAACAACATCTGTTGCACGAATGGGCCGGCTCGATCGGTGAAATACCACGAACTCACAGAAAACAGGCGTGAAGTAGAAGTACTCTGCGTTCCTTCTGATGAGCTCACCTCAGTGCCGGAGGCCTAATTTTGATCCTCTTCCCCTTCCCACCCTTTCCTCATCAGGATAGGAACGGGAAAAGGATTTGACAGGAGGGAGTTGACGGGGAAGAGGAAATATCCTTTTTCCTGTCTATGCCCTCCTCTGTCCATTACAAGTAGGTAACGCATCTGCAAAACATTTGCTTGTTGCGGATGTCTATGGGTAGCGCCGTTTGCCACCTAATTCCATAAAAAAAATACAAGTACTTAGGGGATTAGTCCTCACCATAAAATCAAAAGTTGAAATAGGCCCTTTACAGAGTAGTAAGATTATTTTTATCCACACAAGATTGAGCGATGCAAAAAATGCATCGCCGCTGAATATTTGATTCGGGGAGACATCACAACAGACGACAGCGCGGCGACCGCGGCGCCTTAAATATGTAGCCATCTTAGCGAATACCTCATCCCGGGAAAATATTCAAGCTATTTCATACATTTGATGTAAAACTAAATTATCTTCTCAATACATAGATTAAACAATATATGTTAGTACCGTTAATATACCTTAGTGTACATTTTATTCGACCAACAATATAGATTTATCCTCAAACCTCAATATTTGTAGATGGCACTATACTTGTATAAGGTTTTGGAACCTACACGACGCACTCCTTACGCTGGTGTTAGAATGTCACGAATGTTAATTAATACGGAAATTCGTCGCGTTCCGACAGATGACTCGACGCGAAACCCCTTCTCTTTCCTATACCAACTCCTTGGGTTCTCTTTTTCCTATTCCCCCTCAGCATCATTCAGCTAGTTTTTGCGTAGGTCTCTATGGATAGCGATAATGATGTAACATTATAGTTACGTATGCCCGTTTTTCTCTTTATTCAATAAAAAATAAACTTTATAAAAATAATTTGTAAATGGAACTTTCAGTCATGTAAATTTACTAAATATTTTAGAAACAAAAAGATGCCTCGCAATCTAGTACTATAAAGGCAAGAGAAAGTTTGTGTTTTAAAAGCAAATGATAATACATAAAATTAAGTCTGTCTGGCTGTAGTTTGATCGTGTGCTTAGAGTTCAAGAACATCTTGTATCGGCTTAACGCGATTTCTATTTAAATTCTGTTTCAACTGCACCATCAAATTCAAAAAATTAATACGAATTTCTTTAAAGAATACAAATGAAACTAACATTGTGTTAATATTTTCTTTATAAAGTGGCAGTGTTGGCAGGGGACGTCCAAGGAGAACTTATATCGATCAGATTAGTGACATACTAAAGAAGGGCGATATAAAGAGTACCCGTAACCGACGAACTTGTGTGTTGATGTATGGATGTAGAAGAAGCGAGAGAGGTGTGCCAGGATCGCGCCAAATGGAAATCCATGATCTCTTTCTACCCCTCTGGGTCACGGGCGTGAGCGTACATTTATTTTTTTTAATTTTCTTTATGTATTAATGTCATAATCAATTATAAAATACGATATGTAACTCACTATGAAATACTCTGCATCTTCTAATAATATCTTATTAGTAAAAGGCAGTACAATATTTGAAAGTAATTTAAAGTAAAAATATATTACGCTAGAAATATACCATTACCTACCTACTTATTTTCTTTTACAACGACCACGGATTTTTATAGAAAAAGATGTCAATCGAGCAAGCTGCTGACATATTAAATGACCGCTGCCCAAGGGCATCTGCCACAAGCTTATGAAGTGTAGATTGTAGTTACCAACCATTAATGGACAGAGCAGGGGAAAAGCAGGAAAATACTTTTTCTTGTCCATCCCCTCTTCCCGTCTAATTATCTTCCTTAGAGGACTAGAATGAGGCCTCCGGAATCGCACTGAGTAACGCTGAGTAATTCCTGTGTGGTGGTGGTGGTGGTCGTGGTATTTTACTAAGCTAGCCGTCCTAATCGTGCAACAGATGTTGTTCGCGGTGATAATTTTTTGCATTATTCTGTCATGTATTTATAACTTAAAATACTACGGTACAATAACGAACTGGTGATCTGTAAAACAGTATTTTTTATTTTAAATAACTTAGATTTTGATGTTATATTATAAGCAAGAAACAGATTTAAAATATAAGCAAATGTTAGTCATTCAAATGTAAAGGGTAAAACGTTTTAAAAATAAAAGTTTTAACTCCGCGCAAATCTATTTCAGTTTGAGCGGCTGGCAGCTCGTAGCGAGCCTTGCATAGAGTAACGGACAGTGACGTCTGACTTCGTGAAAAATGCATCCTATATAGACGTGAGACGCCATGCAAATAGGGAACACATTGAAAAGTCTTTCGCGCGAACTCCGTCCCGCGCTATGTGATGCAAGACGTTTGCGTTTTGAAAGTTCGTGAAGTATACACAAACATCATAAAGGAGCCTATTCACTAGAGTGCAGAAAAGTTCACAAACACACAAAAGAAATGAGATTACGGATTATATTTTCTTGAAGTTTTTGTGTGTTACGCCGTATAGAAGTATGGTTTTCTTATACTTTCAACAACTTGAAAACTTACGGTGAAAAGAGAAAGACGTTTATCTTTTAAGTACAATATATTTATGTCGGATTTGTTTATTTTGGAATCGAGATAACTGATATTATATATGTTCCTAGCTCCGACTCAAACTAAACAGCCGGTTTAACTCACTTAACAAGTTTTATGGCAGGAAATGATCATAGTCTAAATCTAATCCTTGATCCTGATTTTGATCAGTAGATTGGTTAGTTAGTTAAAGTTTACACGTGTAAAATAAAAGAAGTATCCACAAGTGCGTCACGTTCCGTAATGTTAGTCCAATATGTTTTGCAGTCGGTTGTTTCGACAACGCTAGTCCCCTAAGTTAGTGGTTATAAAACTAGCCGTCGGTTTTGTGCGTGACTCAATCCCAAAAGTTGCCCTTCCTGGCTGCAGACACCCGAAACGTTAAATGGGACACGCGATGCTATACGTGAACCTTTAATAAATCAGAAGAAATTAAGAGCATACTCTATTTGTTCCATAGCAATTATGTATAAATATATAATTATAGATTAATATATAATTGCTTAATATATAAGTGAGATAGTAAAGAAAACATAATATGTAGTAATGTGACAAATTATAAAGTGGCGTGCGAAATCATAACCCGGGTCGGCTCTGAATTACCATTGAAAATCTGTCGCTCGCGCCTGAGCCACCAGCAGTGCCATCAACTGTGCGCTAGTATTTCGAATTGACCAATCAGAATGAACTTTTTTTTCAATATTAAATTTCACAAATTTGAAGCACGCGATGACTACCAATCAGCAAGACCTGGTATTAATGTATTGTATAAATTTCTACATTGTTCTGGAGTGTTCAGGTTTATTAACTTAGGTCGTCTACATATTAAATGTTTGAATATTAGGAGAAGGGGAAGATATAGTTCGTCGGCTTATTAGTGACTCTACATAAAGAAACACAGGTTCTGCGTCGATATAACGTACCACATGTAAAAATTCCACGATAAACCGACTCGTTCGAAGTATACAAAATTTTTATTGTATGCATCACAGTTACAAACCAAAGGGACAATCTAAGCTCAAGGAGCCTCGATCATGTAATATTTAACAGGTGGGAAGGTGCGATAATAGTTCCAAAATAAATAATCGACAAAAATAAATCCTTGTATGTTAATAATAAAATTCAAAATTAAATAAAAGAAAATGAAAAAAAGTTTGTCGAAACTGTTCCAAATTCAAACAAGCTTGTCGATGACGCTTGTTGCTACGCGAGTTGAGCATGTTGTACACGCGAACCTATCACATTTTTTTCTTACCAAATATCGCTAAATGCGGCCAAAGAAGTTTTCATCTTAAAATATATCATGTGTCAAACATATTTGAAAATAAAATGGCAGCATTTCACAAACACCTTACCAACAGCGTCTCGATGTTAAGCTCAGTGCGACCATAGAAAACTCTTTGATATCTATTCTTAAATCATTGCTCGCGAGGCTGGATCGTATCTAAGAACAGGCGACCCCTTTTCAACGGCCCTTTGATCTGTGTCATGCTTACGAAAAATCTCTTTCATCCCATGTCAATATGTACAATTTATTAGTGAAAATATTTCATGATCGACTTACGTTTAATCCTGATTGACTCGCCGATACAGAGATACCCTTGTTGATATCAAACAATGTATCCCCTTTTTTGTACAAGAATAAAATAAATAAACGCGTTAGAATCAGATAGTGACTTTTCCATAAAAGTTACCTCGGATCCAATGTTAAGGGTGAAGCGGACTATTGTTTGCTTTGCCGAAAATGAATACTGCAATTAGTTTTAAATTTGTACTCTTCGTAACGTAGATTCCTTCAAGAAAGTATTAGATATCGAGGACTGTTTGATATCGACATTAAATAAATTCCAATCAGTCATAAAAATATAAGAACAGAGAATTTATTTTTCTTTTCTTTGTTTCAGATCATGTTCGAGAATTTACTTGCGGACCTCTTTACTACAGAACTTTCTTCATGGACTCAAAGCGCGATGCACTTTATGTTGGCGCTATGTAAGTATCTGCTATAAGATCATAAGTATTCAGCAACAAAGGCAAAACAAATCTTACTATTAAACATCGTGTTTATAACTAACTAGTGACCCGCCCCGGCTACGCCCGGGTAGGTAGCACTAATTATATAAATCGATCATCAGAGGGCAAGCATCACTGGACCGCAACCGCTGTGCCAATCTGAACATTTCCTAAAAATTTCATCAAAATCGGTGTTTTCGATGTTTATAGGGAACATACACATCATATTTTGCCTTTTATGTGTAAATGAGCTATTCCTTAAATAAAAAAATCAAATTACTTGAACACATATCTACATATTAATTAGTAATAGAATCTTAAAATCACTTATCCAATTTGGATTAAACTTTACCTTTTGCAACACACAAATTTACTTTCACCGCTATCCGTTGAATTCTTATTAAAAGAAATAAATTTATATTAGTGTGTATGAGTCAGGCACCGCCGTATCCAACAATAAGGCGACCGCCACATTTCCAGCAATAAAACGATCAAGCATAAACATTTCATTACAATATCCACGCGACATTGTTACACGCCCGTACTGTACGTCATAAACTAAACTTCTGAGTGAATTGGTCTATCTTTTTATAGTTCATTACCGTCGCAAATATTCCGGTTTTACGATTGATAATTTGACGAACCATCTTTCATTCCAGGGACCGACTGTTTCGTCTTAACATGAACAACATAAGTGCATCACACTGCGATGTGAGTATATTTTATATATATTATCACAAGTTATCATTGTTAGGAATTTATTAAAAATCGCAACGGTTGTAAAATATAGTTTAAAAAAAAGATCTTTACAACGTGCTACTCTCTTATTTACTAACGGCCCAACCATCACGACTTGGTAAATAATGTATTCGATGGAAAAGTTCAACAGCTCATAATATCTATTAATTTTGAGTCATTTTCAAATATATTTCTTTGTCTTTTTCAATGTACATTATTCTTTTACAGAGAGATTCTA
Source organism: Papilio elwesi (assembly GCA_029849275.1). Taxonomy (NCBI): domain Eukaryota; kingdom Metazoa; phylum Arthropoda; class Insecta; order Lepidoptera; family Papilionidae; genus Papilio; species Papilio elwesi. The sequence goes on along the minus strand of CM056700.1, from coordinate 6,214,190 downwards.
TTAATTTGGAGCCCAGCAACGTCGCTCAATGCGTGTCCAAAGGCAAATCAGAGGTGAGTTAAATTTTATTAAATTTCGATTCTCAGAAATTAAATAATTTAGACTGTTTAATGTTCAAAGTAAATATTAATTACAGATGATCAATTTCATTTATAACGTAGACCTTTAATCTTAAGCTACCTAAAGCTCATAATTATTTTTATGTTAACCTTGAAGATAATTTAAATTTAATGAATAATTAATTTTTGAATTATTTTGTTATGCATATAGTACCAGAATAAGACATAAAACAGTGACAGCTTGATATTTCATTTTTTAAATTCAACCTGTTAACATATTAAAGTGCAGCTCAGAAACAATATTGATATTTTACTTTTAACTAAGTTATAATGATAACTCAAATGAAGCCGTATTAAACTCTTTGATCGTAATGCCCCAACATAAAACATATATTGATTAATAACAAAAGCAATATCGCTTAATTACGCCATTAAAACGCCATATAGCGCTGTCATACGGAGCAATAAATCAAACGCAACACGGCTACAGCGTCCAAGACTTACCGCCCGCGCAGAATTGCATGCAACTAGCACTATTTCCATCAAGGGTTAATCCCATTTTTAACAGTGAGCGGCGGGCGGCGGGCGACGGGCGGCGAAGCATATTTCATAGCGGGAAGCTCTAAGCCGAGCTCCACTCGCTATATTAAGGCCGTTAATTTTGATTTACAATCCCGCCGTAAAAGCAATATTTGTTTTATTTCCCGGTTACACTCCGTCTCGTGAGATCGGTACGACGATTATTGCATTGCCTTCTATTCCGCGTTCGGCTAATTCGATATTAGTTGCCGACCATCCGATTCTATCCTTGAGTGCTTTCTTTTATTTATTGCGGATTCCATTTCTTTCTGTGACAAAACGACGTTTCCTTATCTTTTGTATTTTGAGATCAAAAATATAATTCGTTCTTTTTACACAAATTAACAATGGGTAGGCTAGAGGGTTAAATATCAAAAAGTCAATTTGAATGGACTTGTATCAATTAATTAACGATTTTGAAGTTTTAATGCATGAAGTTAATAAAAAACAATTAAGTAAACATTTGGCTTGTTTTTAAAATAAATAAGAGTGTTAAAAACTAAAACACACTCTAAATTTCATTACATATAGTATCCTATATTACTTAAATTAGCCTAGATGGCGACACACTCAATCTTAAAAAAATCGCAAACCCTGAAGATGTTTCTAAAGACAAAATAAACTATTTAAATTTGTGCATTTTACTTGGTCTTTGATGAGTGTACAACGTGTCAAATTGATCCGGAGCATTAAGGGGACTCAAACTACGATCAAAGATTCCATTGCATACAAAGAACCACGTTTGTTTGTCTAGATGCTGCTAAAAGAGTATTAGAAAAATTACAAACTTTTTTACACTTAGTAACATTTTAAATCGCAATAAAAGTAACTGTAATACGAATTTTACACATCATTTATTTGAAAAAAAAATGGTACGTGCCTTAATAGCGATTCCTTAAGCCTCCTGAGTCCGTCAGCGGATGTCTGAATAATGATTATGGCAACTCTAAGTTGCTAAATTATATAGCTTTTCGTAAAAAGTAAGAAATGCTTGCCTGTCAATTTCCCAAAGCCACCGGTATAACAGTAAACGCATTACATTCTTCTGTCGTTTGAAGTATCGTCGCATATAATAAGAAACACATAAACCTTCCAACTCGAAATGGAATATCTCGTGCAAAGTGTACGTAACCTCTTTGAGTAAGTAGTAAAACCTCTTTGATAGTCAACGAGGTGGCCACATAAAAGGCAAAAGTTATACTCAAGCAAATTCACGATTTAACCACAACAACTAAACATCGTGCAAACATAAACCACGCATTAAAGGTCATACTTGCGTTACAGCGAGTCGAAGAAAACTAGAGCACACGCTACCCGCTGGAACTCGTCCGATGAGAAAAAATGATAATTTGTTTTAGTAGTATCAGAGAGGGTAATAAAAAAGATATATATCCGACTCTATCACCTCGATTGTAGAAAGAACGGCCACTCGTGAAAGCTATAATCAAAGTTTTCTCACTGTTGGCGGGTTTTCCTTTCTCTAAACACGATGTCGTTACACGAAAAAGGCTGGAAAACGCCGTCGGCGAAATTCCGAAAGGCCGCCACGGACTCAGCTTTCGCCTTGTTGTTTTAAGCTCACTGCCTCTTTGTGACGCTATTAAGGAATAAAAATGTGTAGGTAAATCACGGAACTTACGATTTTAACAACCAGTAAAATAGTCGACTCGATCTCGAATTTTGCCACAAAAGCGAACTGTTTTATCGCATATTTATACTGAAACTGAAACTCTTTGTGACAAATGTGTTTTCCGTAAAAGGGATTACTTTATCACTTTGATTTATCAAACGTATAATTAAAATGTAAAACGTTAGAAATAAATTGGAATGTTAAGAAAGCGATGTAAATTAACGCTCTTAAATGCGTAATAAGTGCCATTAAGGTAGAATACATCCGTAAGACAGTCACAGTGTAGGACAAAAGTGTCGCGGTGGAAAAGAAGGCGAGAAAAGAAAATCCGATCGTAAATCTACTTACGTAAAGTGGCGAATAATTAACGAAATGGACCAATCGAAAGCATTAGTTCCGAGTGAAGTTATGCGAGCGCTCTCGGCTAAGTGCCGTTAAAAGAAACTTAGACGTGAGCTTGATTGTTCTTCTGCTTAATTCTGATTGTTTCTGAGCGAAACAGTTCACGTCTGTGCGATCGCTGAACGTTCCGAGTATATTAATCCGATAATTACTTTAGAACAATCTATCGCAAAGTTACCGCTGCGAGGTCGAATCAAAGAAACTGCTCCCGTAAGTTTTTACAAAGAAATAAAGAACCTTTTTCTTGTAATTATACTTACCCTGTTTAGAGTTAAAAGAAATAATTTGCGAAACTATGTTACTTACAAATTGATAGGCTGAGCCAACATTTTGTTTATGTATAATAGAAACCATTTATATAAACAAAAAAACCTTTTTAAAATTTTAAATAAATATCAGTAAAGTTAAAATAAATCCATAAATAATACAAAACAAAATTGCACAACAAAATCTAAACCAATAATATTAAAAACGATTTATAAAAAACAACTTGCCTCACTCATTGAATCAATTCAACAAACCTGTTTCGATTTAACAACATATACCACAAAGCGATTTCCTTTCCCCTTGTATATTTTGTCCATTTGAAAATCTGACAGAGTATCAGCACAATGGTCGTCCGCCGGCTCTCGTCGTGACGGAGAGAAAATTAGTTTCAATGTACCGGCCGACCGCAGCCGCCGAGCGCCAATCTGTAAACACGGTATATATTTCGCCCGGGACTTTGAAAATATCGCTTACAATGCCGTTTCATACCTTCTATTTCATATCTCATAATGCTGTTATAGCTGCAGTCTCATAATTTACGAACAGTCAATTATATAAAAATGTAGCAGAAATGTCATTATCGATGTCGGGCGAAATGTGAATACTTGAGAACGAAAACCTAATTAGGATGTTAGTTTTTTTTATTTGTATTTCTTTAGTTCACGTCATGTGTTTACCCTTACGTTGTAACAAAAACTAGCTGTCCCCTTTTCTTTTATTTAATTACGCTATCCTTTTACACCATTCGAAATATCATTGCGTACAATAATATATTTAACATCGATAACTATTTGTCATAACATCAAGGACTATGTTAAACATGAGCTAACATTTTAAATATATAAATATATAACACAATAAACATATACCGACTTAATCAATCAATATGCGTTAATTCAATTTTCTCCTCGCGGATTGGCTGTGCGAATTATAGATTTAGTATTATTTATTACAACGTTACTCTAAAACCGAATTTCCAGCATTGAAGGTGTGTTAAATATTTCATCTGCGTAAGTGCCGGTTTGTTTTTTTGTTCAGTTCTTTTTCTTTAACTTTAATGTGATATAATGTAATCTGTCAATATCACTCACTTTGCGCCGTCGATGATTGATTGGTGTTTAATTCGATTTCCAAACATGCTAGAAAAATGTGAAAGAAAATTACCCACACTTAAATAGGTAAGATTAATTTAGCCAGCAATAATTAACAAATAACATGTATCAACAACTATTCTTGGAAAATCGTCTTACTTCGTGCCGAGCGCTTTGTTCTCTCGCGCGAGACATTCGGCGCACAGACTAAAAACGGTTCAAGTATGCACAGACTAAACAATCAAAAAAACTTTGTTAAAATTAATGAAGTTGGTTAAATTATAAAAGGAATTTATAAAATTAATTATACATTACAATACCCCGCTCGCCACTCAAGGATTTTTCTCGTTTTATGAAGAAAAATCCGAAAAAGTATTGAATAAAATGTGTCATTTAATTAATTTGAAATCTTTGATATGCATGCCCAATGTCAAAAATTGTTGGCGCAAAACGTAAAATAAACGCGATAAAAACGGTAAAATTACCTCCATATAAATTCCAATGTGTAGTATTCGCATAAATATAAGAAATCATTACAAGCCAAAATCTCAAAAACAATCAATAAGATAATTTTCACAGTGGAAGCCTGCAACATCTGTCGCACGAATGGGCCGACTCGACCGGTGAAATACCACGACCTCACAGAAGACAGGCGTGAAGTAGAAGTACTCTGCGGTTCGTCTGATACGTAAGGTGCCTGAGGAGTAATTCTCGTCCTCTTCCTTTTCCGTCCTTTGATATTAAGGAAAGGATGGATAATCAAATTTAGGTAACGCTTATCCAACTCATTAGCTTTTTGCAGATGCCTATGGGTAGCGAGCATTTAATGTCGAGGAAACGTATATTCGTTTGCCACGTTCTACTATAGAGCCAGACGGTCCAAATAACGACCTCAAGCAATATGAAAGTACTAACCACTTCATCGAACTATCGAACTTTTAATTGCACAATTAAGTTCACACGTGCTTAAAGTTGCCTTCGAAAACCAATCCAGATATATTATCTTTTATAAAAGACGCAACCCTAATGAACTGAAATAAAGTTGGAGCCTTTCATTTTGGCGAAGCTTTATTCACTAACGGACAACGCTTATTCCTGTCGTATGGAATATTAATGTCCCGTTCAATATTTATGTTGGACGCAAATTTGCATAATCACAGGCTGTGGACACGCACACACACACCATGTTCTCTCTCTCTCTCTCTTTCCCTCTTCAACATATTACTTATTGTGCCAATACAATTTGAGCGGGCGAGCAGTTGCACATTCGATTTCTTCATTACCTGTTCGTTTAATTCACAATACGTATTAAGTGTGCATTAACATCTTATACTTCGCACGCAAGGCTTCCTACAAATATGTTAATAAGAATTGTTTTTTCAGCACTTCGACTGTCGCAACCACGTCCGAGTGATCCAGCCCATGGGCGATGGGTCGCGGCTCTACGTATGCGGCACTAACGCCCACAGCCCAAAGGACTGGGTTTTATATGTAAGTATACTATTATATACCGATTATACTATTAATTACTAGTTACCCGCCCCGGCTTCGCCCGGGTACCACTAATTATGTTGATCCGATCGTTACCGAACACAGGAATGTGCCAATCTGGACAATCCCTATAAATTTCATCGAAATCGGTCCAGTCGTTTCGGACTCTATAGGGAACATACATACTTCACATTTTATATACTATTTTTTTCATAAAAAGTATCCTATGTTACTTCTAATACCTCCAAGAATACGTGTACAAAGTTTCATGATAATCGGTTGAGTAGTTTTCGCTTGAAAGCGTAACAAACTAACATTCACATTTATAATATTAAGTAGGGATTAATGTACAAATATAGAAATGTTTGATGCTGCACACACTTACCGAACACTCAAGTCAGCATAATAGTACATAATATACATGACATGTGAACTATTGTTTGTTGAAGATATAACTGTACGGTGTTAAACTACCGTAATTTAACTAATTTCCATTTATTTATTGTACAAACTTTTCTATTACAGAATATAAATAGCTTATTTTCACTTGAACTGACACTAACATTACATTTGGCAAGGAGCCAGCGATGCAACAGATCCCAACTTGTTACTACACACATCTGTTTCAATAAATAAATTTCTATGGTTCTTTGATTATCGTTTCTTTTATAAACTAAATTTTAGCATCCATCCAATCGGCGTGCGGATGCATTACCGCGGACGAAGTACGCCTTCCGTCGCCAGCCGCGACAAATTTCACGGCTTCTGAATTCAAATGACGTCGTAAGACGAGACCAGATTTCTCCTCATCGCAAAAGAAATTTCTAACCGAACGACTCCGTTAAGGCTCTCATCTCATATCCAGTGACAATTTTATACTAAACGTATTCCGCCACAGTAAATATTTCAAATTTTAAAATTTCAATATTCATTTTTCCATATAGTCGTAGTCGCCTGACCGCCACAGACACAGTGGAGTGTGCTCTGGCGGCGATAAGTAGAGTTATTTTCATGTTTTTTTTTAAGTCATAAAACCACTTCAACAATAGGTATCGAAAGCAGACCGCAATAAATTTGCCGCGCCCTGTTCACCTCTCGCCGGCCCTGCACTGCACTCGACTTTCATATAATTTTATGATGTATCGCGGCGTTTTGACCCTTCACACGTTTTTATCGTGTTTTAGATAGCGGTTAAGACTTTTTCACTATAATAATAAATTATTAAACTCACTAACCCCATTTGGTAGACGGAAATAGTGTGGGCTACGGGCGTGAGCGTATTTCTATTTATTTATTTTTACCGAGCTTTTTAATTGTAAAAGTCTAATATTTAAAAAAAAGATATACAAGCTAAGACAATATTAGTCTTAACTTAAATAAATATACGCGCATGCCCGTAACCCAGAAGGGTAGGCAGAGATTATGTATTTCTGGCACAGCCCTCTCGCTTCTTCTACATCCATACACCTACACACAAGCTCGGCGGTTACGGGTACTCCTTATATCGCCCGTCTTTGGTATGTCACTAATCTGATCGATTTAAGTTCTCCTTGGACGTCCTCAACGCCAACGCTTCCTACTACTTGAAATTAATACCTGCAATGTGACACCTAAGTCCAGTCCACCCTAAGACCGTTTGGGAGTCTGTAGGGAACATACATACGTACACACATCGACTTTTATATTATACTAATGATCCGCCCTGGCTTCACAAGGGTACAACAAATTATGTTAATCCAATCACGACCAAACTTCACAGGAGCACCCGTTGTGATTACCGAACCTTTTCTGAAAATTTCATCGAAATGAGTCCTGCCGTTACGGAGCCTGTATATACATATACTCATCACCTTTTTACATATAGCTAGACAGATAGAAAATAGATGTGTACTGTATGTAATTTCGACTTCTACTGGGAGGTGTCCAGAATAATACACCATAATAAAAACTTGTATTTAGATGTGCTTTACAAAAGAAACCAACATATTATTCTAATAAATCACTTGTTAAAGTCGTACCTACGGACGGGGTTTCAATTTCAAAGTATATTACGTTTGCGGCGAAAGGGCCATTCAATAGTGTTGATACTGGCCGGCCAGTATTTTATACAGAGCAGCCTGTTAAAACAGAGATAGTGGAAGATTTTATACGACGGAAAGGGTTCACCGTTATTGTTACTTAAATTACTCTATACTTTTTTATTTATTAAATTCTTTGTAACGTATACAATCATTATCATTTTTTTAAATGTATTCTTTAAGTTTTATGTTTTGGGCTATTTTCATTTCAGAAATAATTCTTTGTCTATATCACCTATAGTTTAACTTGTAGAAAATGTCTTGCATAATATTCGCGTTAAGCAATTCCATAACACAATATAATTAATCTATAATATCTTGGTGATTTCGACGTACTTACTATTAATTCAGGTGAGCCGTTTGCTCCCGTTATCCTTGCAAATAACAATAATTGCCAGAAGTAGACGTTTCAAGTTCAAATCGACTATCACTTTAAAAAAAATGACAAATGCTGTTATCTACACCAAGGTATAGTAACAGTATAAAAAGATTAGACGAAAAAATTACAAAGTTTAAAGTAAAGTTAAAGCTATCCCTATTTTGCACGTAATACATTTCACTCCAAACGAAACATCAAAAATAGTTTTTACTGACACATAAAATTCAAAACCCTTAAATATAATCTGTGGTTTGAGTAATGCGTTCACTCCCTCCTGAGGGCACGTCAGTTTCAAAAATTGAGTGAAATCACTTGTACGGAATCGATAGGGCGAATAGCACTGACTGTGGACGCAGCGAACTGATATAAAATCGATCCCACAATTCATATTTGTTGCAACCGCCAATTTATAACTGCGACACAAATAGGGCGCAGCTATTGGACGAACATTGAAGACAAACGACTGTGGCGATTGGGTCCTATAACTTGACTTGTATTGTTTCTCCTTATCGCATATGTGGATGCAACGATTTTTGTAGAATAACATATTCGAAAACATAACCGTATAATATCATCTGCATAATAAATAACGCTCCTAACTAATAGGAGACTTCAGTAAACGAGAATCGTATTAAGACAAATGAAGAGGATGGGATAAAAGTGAGAGAGAGTAAGATGAGGTAAAACTTTTCGTGGGGTTTTAAATATAAGATCATACCAGGCACTAATGAAGCTCGAAAACAATCACTAACCTTGAATACACGAAAATTTTGAACACTTATATAACTGTTACGTAAAAAAATAAAGCACATTTTGTATTCCGCAATCGCGGCTACTTTATCAATGAAATTTATTATAACGCTTTATAAATACCACGTTTGTAAAAGTATATTTAGTTCTCAATACAACAGTGTATTAGAAGGCTGTTCAAATCAGTTGCATTCGTTATAAAAAAAACAACCCTACAATTCGAGCTATTGCAAAAAATCTAAATCAATATTAAATAAATATAGCCAATCAAAAATATTTGATTAAATGTTCAAAACAAACAGGAGAGAAGCATCAGCCGTTTGTTACCGATTACGAGGCACAATAACAATAGAACGATTTGTACGGCAAGCAGATTTAAAACACATAGCATTTATCTTGTTCGAATAAAACGCGATAAGCCCGTTTATTGATTGTTCCCATTTAAATTGAATACGTTCAGTCCGTGCCTCGTCACACGAATCAAATGAACTGAAACAATACAAAATATGCACTGGCTGTGGCTTGTGATAGTTATTAATCTACAAATACATGCGTCTCTTCTTTTCTTCTTTCTTCTTTCTCAGTTTTATTTTCGTGTGAATTCTTTGCTATAGATTGTTAAAGTCTATTACACTAAGCTACAGGCTATAGGCAAATATAACGTAATATTGCATAGCTCTTAGCACGCTGTATGCTTTAAGTGGTTGTACCTCGTTAAAATATCATAAAATTAATTTGCGAAATGGATATAATGATATACGTGGACGTACTTAGTCCAATATACAATTTTCTTTCATTTTTTTAAATTATTTATTACTGAGTTAAGCACCGACGTGAAATACACTTAATTGAAGTAAATATTTTAATGTGAACGTATGTTACGAGTCTTGCGGTGTGAAAGCGACCTTATAGGCCGGAGTTCGTAGGGTGTCTTACAAGAATGTTGACGTCATTATCGTAATTATGGAACCTCGGCGGCAAACGGCGCAGTTGAGTGCACTCTGCAAAATCACTTTATAAGCCATGCAGTGCCGCATTCAGCCGCCACGCCGAAGCTATATAACCATTTTTGTTTGAGATTTTATGCCCCTCGTTAAACTTAATAGAAACTATATCTTACGTACTAAGAATTAAGCACTTGTAATTTACTCATATTTTTTCAAATAAAATATTCGCTTTTTTCTAAAAAAAATCTCTCATTTTAATTTAATTTTATAAAATATACTAAAACTTAAACGGTGCACTTCCCGCAAGCGAACTTAGCGCAACTTAAACCAGTCTTAAGGTGAACGAAGTATTTCCTTAATACTTAATTAAAATACACGAGTATAGGTGGTGACCATAAGTCTAACTCTAAGTGTTCCCCAGGTATTATGTGCTTCGTCTTATTTCCACGTTACTTTATACAAACTTAAATGAATGAAACTGTTTCAACTTAGAGCATTTCTTATGGAATATCAAATGCAAAACATAAGATCAAATAAATTTATTTAATTATCTGATATTATGTTTAAATCAATCAAATTATTTCGTCAAACTTTAGTCTAACTACCAAATACTACTAACGTTTTTTTGCAGATCAGGGAAAATATATGTTTTACCACAATTTTTTTCGCTAATGGTTTGTGCTTGGTCTTGTGGATTAATTTTTTAAAGATGGCAGTCGAACAAGAGCTTCACCTGATGTTTAGTAATCGCTACCCACAGGTATCCGCAACAAGAAACCTCTTGGCAGTTGTCTACCATTATTTTGCACACGGGAGTGATAGATGTGTGTCTGTTGAATGTTTTGTTACTGTATGAGTTCAGTTATAATGAAGATAGCCATTGCTATCTCTACTCTATTAAAAGCATGCTTTCCTAAGGTTTTTACATCAGTAGACCATGATATTGTCAATACACATGTACTACATAGTGACAGCAGTAGTGGCGGGTCGCAGTGTTTATGGCCGCCTAAAACGAGCTAATATTTCACGCGGCACCGCTGCCGGTACACAGGTGCTTTATCTACCCCATTCAGAATTAGGAGCCAATATTGTCTACGCTTTGTTGTGCTAGCAACATTCGTTCCTCAATTGTGCCGCGTTTGTTACCTGGCTATGACAAAAGATTTTACAATGTGTTAATATTTAGGTTTTTACGTCCGAGTTTGATTTGCGAATAGCCGAATTTAATTTTAAAAAGAAGTCAAAAGTGCACATTGTAGCTGTGCATATTTTTAATAAGGTGCATCAGCTTCTATACAAATAAGTAAAATTGCAGTGACTGCTTGTAATATGAAAATAAAATTTCCGTACAGACTACACATGGCGAATATACGGTACTTATAACAAAATTACAATTTTAAAAATTTTCGTCTGTTCCGGGTTAATCCCCGAAACAGCAAGAAATAGCATAAGCTAATGTAATTTTTGTAAAGTAATCAAGTTTCGACGCAAAAAGTTAAAAACCTTTGAAATTGTTAAAAGTCGTGTCATGCATAGAAATTACCGCTCACTACCTGTAGTCTCAGAAGGGTTGCTTTAAGCAGTAAGATAATAAAAACTCTTTCCTTGCGCAGCTATTTTTTCTACTGTTCCGTACATCCGTTTTGAATGTTGTCAACGGGTTCTCACAATTTAAGTAATAATTAGAAAGCAATGTTTTATATCACTTGATTTTTTATAGTACAATTAGTTCGTATAAGTAAATTAAGTTAATAATTAAATTTTAGATTTACATGGGAATTACCAACTGAAACAAGGGGGGACGCAAGGGAGTCGTGTATAAAAGAAAACTTTTCTAATAACATTAGAAAGCAAAAAAAAGAACTGTAAGTGCTAGAGAAAATCGTCTTAAATATAGAAGAAGAAATAAAGCAGATTTGGTTGGTTTAACTCAAGCCCCATGCATTAATAAAATCACTATAGAGCAACAGCATCCATAATTAAATTTGTTCATATGCCGACGTCAATAAAATACCAATTGTCAGTAAATATTTGTGTTTACAAAAAGCCCCCCGCGTTATTTTTGTGTTGCTAATTGCCTGGAACATGTACGTAATTTACTCTTGGATTGCATTGTCTAGGAAATTATAATCTCAGTTCTTAATTGCTACCAATTTATAGACTTTTTACCGATGCTTTATTAATTTATTAGCCAAATTAGAAATAAAAATATTCTCATTGCAAAAAATGTTTTAGAACCATATTTATGAATTACTAGAAGGTGTGGGGGAGGTCATAGCGCGGGTGATCATTGAGGGGGAAGGGGCTAATAAAATGCCAGTCCATTCGTGCAACAGATGTTGTTGTTGCGGGCTCACCACTGTTAATTAATATTGTGAATTTGGTTGTTTATATTTTTTCACTTAGTGCAACGAAAAAAACCCTCTATAAGGATTAAAAACTCTTTGACCCTTGAAGCATTGTTAAGAGTTTACAATATGTATAATAATAAAAAAAAACAAAAGACCAATTTAGTAACATTGACACAATATAATCGTTGGTTCCACTAGTCCACCACCACTACATCTATCTAGCTTATTTCAAGATATTACTGTAAATTTAGATGAGCTGACTGCTCAGTCATTTCCTGATAGTGACATCGCTGTCAAACTTCTCCTACGGCGCAATCTCGCAAATACGAAAATCCTTTGTGCGTTCAAAACTTAAGCCCGCTCGATACTCAAATAGTATCGCGGCAATAATATAACTTTAATGTAATTACGACGTCGCAATCACACACTGAACACGTGCTTTTGATAGCTCTGAATACCAAATAGCATTGAATTATTTTAAATCGTGACTTACAAATATTTGGTTTGTTTAGTTGTGATCACTCCGATAAATTTTGGTTTGATCTGCGAAAATACAATAAAAAAATACAATGTTCGTATCTTCGAAAAGATTGTTCGTAAAATTAACTACCTTTCCCATTATTTCATCAGACGAAAAATTCTAGGCAACAATGTTACTTATGTTATGTTAATATACAATATAATTATTGATTTCAATGCTTTTCAAATTAATGAAAATAAAAAAAGTACTTTTGGTCGCTGTGAAGACAAATCAATTGCAATCACATACATGTAAAATATTTCCGTTAATATTTATAGTACATCTGTACTGACTTCTCGTTTCATATTCTGTCACAATCTTCCAGTAAAATGGAATTTCAAGACGTACATTACAGTGAATGTCTCACAAGTTTCGCTCTAGTCGAAAATGTATTCACAATGTATTGGGAAGCCATTGCCGTGTGTCATGCGGTACGTACCCGCTCCTATCTTCAGGTGCCGACTATCGCTTCGACACTGTTTTATTTTATGTTACCGCTGTTGAAGTTTAAAAAGTCCCGTTTACATGTGCATTTTAAATTTCATGATGGGAATTTGCGGGCGCAGTTCTCCGCCGTTTGCATCCATTTCGGCTCTGCTTATATTTTGCTTTCAAGTAGGGCTATTACGAAATTCTTTATCGTTTCACTGGGTAACGTCGACATTACTGTTCAAGTTGCTTTAACGAAATATTCACTTTTATTCCAATAAGTATTCATCTCTAAAATCATCTGTCTACTACAATTGAATTTTATTTTTTTTTAAATTTAAATTAAATTTTATTTTTACTTTACAGATTTACTTCTTTTGGAATTGATTAACTTGCACTACTAATAATACCTTAACTAAAACTATTACCAAGATCAAACTCAAGTCTGTACAATTCTATGTTAGTCATCAGTGCGTATATAGAAATATTGATTAATATGTTGTTCGTAAGACTTTTAGGACAGAAAATAATATCAAGTTTTCCTTACGATATCATCAGAAATATATACATTTAAGTACGTACTCCACGCTAAATGTTCCCGTTACGAAATTCTACTTAATTTTCTTTCAATTGATAGCAATTTTAATTTTAATTTAAAGAATTAATAAATAACATTATTTGATAAATATCACTATAGTAAAATCTTAAAAATAAAACCCTGCCAACCAGCGAGTTTTCAATAACAACTCGAACTTTTACATCCATTTTTGAAACTTTCGCACAATAATCCAAAACATATTTAATGCAAAAAGAAGAAAAAATAACAAATTGAAATTCGAAACGAACAAAGACTTAAATCCCGGACTGGAAGTTTCATTCAATACTCAATGATTACTCCGTCACTGGTCCGATTCGGTCCGACTCTGGAAAGCTTCACTGGTGCTAATTTCATAAACAAACAATACAAAGTGCCTAATGAAGGGTCCGTCGAGCAAACTTTCTTATTCTAGCAGGGAAAGGCCGGGAGCTCTTCCGTCCGATCCATTTGCTTGTTTATCCTGGACTTAGGAGGCTCGCGACGCTGCGAGGAAATAATGCTGCGCAGGAAGTGGGAATAAACTGCGCTTCGCAAAACTCCCTGTTTAACAATACTTTCAACGCGAGCAACATAAACTTTTTGTTATGTGTTTCTCGTGTGGAAAAATGTTTTGAATATCCTGCTGCTTTCTTCTTCGACGATGTTTTAATTTGGGATTATTCAGATGCAAAAATAAGTTATGTTGTTTTAAATTTTATAAAAGTATTTTTAGATATTAAATAAAATTAATTTCTTCAGTTTTATCATGTAAGAACTATTAATAAATACATTATCAGGCTTTTTTAATTATAATGTACTTATGTATATGCTAAATTAATTAATATGCTTCACGCTTACACCCAGAGGGATAGGATTTTATGTCTTATGTTCGGTTACCGAAAATAATTATTGATGACTTCTTGACGGACATAAAATATTCTCTTCTCAATTATTTTATCTTAGTACAGATAGAAGTAATTATAGATTTTAGTGAACACACTTCATTATCTCTTTCTTTTTAAAATGTTGACCAAACAAAAACAGCAGTGACATACATCCTTAAGTGTAACACAATATCTTAAACTTTTTGAAACAAAATTTAAACAAATTATAGAAGCAAGATAAACGATACAAAGACAAGCCTCATGTGAATTTTAAAGAAAGAATCAAGAAAGGTCTCCTTACACGCGCCCTAGGCGGTCGGCGCGGTCCTCGTGCCTAATTTAATCCTCGGCTTATTGAAATAAAAACGACATAGGTTTTCGACAGGTGCCGCGGGCAGGGACAACCGGGGGGCCGTGCAGGGCGCGGGCGCGGCGGGAGGGTCACAGGTGGCGCCGATGGTCGCAGCGTCGTTAAAATTTACATAAAGTCTCAATCCACGACGACGGGCTCCCGCTGCCCGCCCCACGTTTATGCTACATTTAGTAATTTTATGATAATTTCGAAAACCTTACCGCCACCCATCGCATTATACTAATAGACCGCCTCTCCGTAGCGTCCGCACCGCGGTGAAAATACTCCACGCCTCCAAAATAATAAGTCCCGCTCTATAAATCGCACGAAACGTGTAACGGACATGTTTTTTTTAGTCAAAAATTAATAGCAGATGTGTTGTCGAGTACAGGGCACGTCGGAGTGGCTAGTTCTGAAACTGAGGCGTATAAATCCACTCGTTAGGTGATGTTTTTTTAGATGTGTTTTAATAGCGTAAAAAATTGAAGTGCTGAGCGTAAAAAAAATAATATTTAACTTTTAACGACGGCACTCTGTAAAGTGGAGGGGCGGGGGGCCAATAGAAATGGGGGGCCGATCCAATTCCATGCAAATGGATACCTGGGCAGTCGTTAAAAGAAACGTTTATACTTAACAACGGACGCGTAATGTAGCGAATGAGAAGGTATAACAATAAATGTTGTATTGTTGCAGTCGAACTTAACACACCTGCCGCGACATGAGTACGTGCCTGGGATCGGCATGGGCATCGCCAAGTGCCCATATGACCCGGCGGACAACTCCACCGCGCTTTGGGTTGAGCGGGGCAATCCGGGCTCGCTGCCGGCGCTATACTCCGGCACCAACGCCGAGTTCACCAAGGCAGACACCGTCATCTTCAGAACTGATCTCCACAACTTGACAACTGGACGACGAGAGTTCTCCTACAAGAGAACTCTGAAATATGATTCCAAATGGCTGGACAGTAAGTAGTAATAGTAATTATGTGTTTTGTGTTTCTACAGTGAGCTATATTCCACTTTTTTTATATACTTTTTACACGACTTCAGGTCTCATTATTGTCCACGAGTAGTTAGTAAAAAATAAGATATCTCTTATAGCCTATTAATCTCTAAAAGAGGAAGAAAACTTTAAAGTAAAATTTACCTTACAGACATACAAAAAGGAAAAGATAAAATAGTAGTAATTAGTAATAACGAAAAAATTGAATAAAATACCAATTCATATCATATTTATTATAGACATAATTTGAAAATCGTAACATCGTAGAATAAGATTTGAGTGAGTGGAGATGTTGTTGCTCATAGTTTGTTGCGTGCGGGATTTAAAAGTTTCATTCGTAGGAAGGTTTCCTTTTGTTTATTATGTAAGGACATATCTTATTATATATTTTTATTTAACAACCTTAAATTAATTATTGCTATATTAATAAGAAAGATGTTGTTAAAATATCGATATAAGTTAATATAAAAGAGCAAAATTTAGAAAAAAAAACTTTTGTCAAAAAAAGGTCGATCTATAATTTCAAATATATATCGAAAACTCTTAATATATCCAGTCGAGAGCTGTGAATCGCTCGCTAATTGTTCAGCAAGGATGCTTGATGAATTCACAAATCAATGCAATCATTGAAAATTGGAACGTCACTAATCAGCAATCAACGACCGCGACCAAGCCGTGCTCCGCTAATCATTACGACTATTGTTACAAGTATCGGCACCAACACGATTTACAGTTTGGAGTTCGCCCGTTTGGGACTAAACAGGGAAATCAAACTGAGCTCGGTCTAACGACCTGGAATATGTCACCGAATCAAATCTTCAATCATTGATTTTCGGATGCTCGAAAAATTGTAAAAATTTCAGTAAAGTAGATGAATATAATGCTTTCACGCCTTTTAAATATGCAGGCAGCGGAAGATACTATTATGACGTCATAATGTCTAAAGCATAACGAGCAGCGGGTCACTAATTGTTAAGTAATCACCGACGCCCATGAACATCCACTATCCCATCTCCATGTATCAAATGGGAATCGAAAATTTAAATATTTGCAAAGACATCACACAATACTATAGTAATTTAACATCTACGGTATATAGATACGGATTTAAAATTTTTACGTTACTTTTTATTATTATTTAATAAACAAACCGTTTAGTATCCGGATTTTTAACGTATTTGAATAGTACCGTTACATTATTCAATGCTAAAACATAAATGTTAAATTTAAATTATTATTTAATTCAGGTTTACGCGTTACAGTCGGCGTTAATCCGAACGAGTTATTATAATATGTAATTGTTGAGCATTTTATTTCCGAATCGCCGTGGGTGAAGCTTAACGATGGCATCATTTTATTGTTGTTTTTTAAATGAAAATATCAATTTTAAACTACATTACATTAAAATGTTGGTTCGAATCATTAATTTTGATTAAGAATTGGGAATTTTTAGGAAAGAATAAATGATAACGATAATTACTCTTTTTGAATAAATAAACAAATTTGTCTCTTATCCAATTCATGCGGGAAATTTTTCAAAATAAGCGTCGGCTCAGTCAATGAACATTCGGGCGTGGAATATATTAATCAACATATAAACCCGATTTATCAGCCCTATTAATTATGATGGAGCTAAATAATTTATGGCTCAAATAATTTAAAGGCCTGATGCCTTGTTAATATTAAAACTGGTCGACACTTACGCTCGGTCTTATTAAAGCTGCATCGATTGGAAAGAGAATAGTTTGAGTACATGAATAAAGATATTGCTTGTGCCCGTGCGCCGGTAATCCTAGACACGTGACGAGTTCATTATGCGGCCGACAAATAAGCAAGTATTAATGCGAGCTATAAATACCCTCTATAGAGTGACGTACACGGCTTCATCTAATATTTAATGGGTATACCAGCAATTTGATATTGTGCTATCAACGTGGGAACGTTAACTGCTCAACATACAATAAGTTTGATTCTGATAATGTTACATTAATTTTAGTCTTGTTATATCACGATGTTAAGTTATATTGTGTGGACAAAAGGTGCGTCGATTTTTTTTATTGATATTATATTTCTTTTATAATTTTGATACTTTATTAGGTATTTAAATACTATAAGTATATAACAGCTTACTGACAACGGAACTCTAAAGGAAATATTTGAATTTGTATTTTTGCTTTTCTTGAAAAATATAAATGCATAATTTTCTTTTTAGAACCGAACTTCGTTGGGTCATTCGACGTCGGCGAGTACGTGCTGTTCTTCTTCCGGGAGACGGCGGTGGAGTACATCAACTGCGGCAAGGCGGTGTACTCGCGCGTCGCCCGCGTCTGCAAGCGTGACACCGGCGGCAAGAACATACTCAACCAGAACTGGGCCACGTACCTAAAGGCGAGGCTGAACTGTAGCATCCCTGGAGAGTTCCCGTTCTACTTCAATGAGATACGTAAGTACTGTTTGATACATGGATCCATGGAGTAAGAAATGGGTATTAACGATATTATACCTACTTATAAGGAGTGTGTTACCTAAAATATTTACTCTTTCTTTACATTCTTATCAATCTACTCTATGTGAACATGTACATGTAGTTCGCCTGCAATAGATGTGAAACCTCCAATAATGTGAACTTCAAGATAAGGAAACTAATATGACCTTATACCTAAATTGTTAAAGTACGTAATAATAACTTGCTAGCTTTAATTCGCAATTCAAGTGAAATTATAGTTTTGACATTTTATAGTAGGTTGCATTTTCAATAATAAATTTTAAATTTAAACACCTCATGCAATTTAGTATTCCGCCTAATCCGAAACACGATCTGTCGATCTCAGGCAAACACAATAGATTGTAGTAAGATTTCAGTGAATAAAGTATAGCCAATTTGTTTCGCTATTCGGGTGTCGAGTCATCCAGCATAGTCAGCCAGCTTTCGTTTAATATTAACGTGCGAGGCGACACGCGAAAGTTTTTGCGCCCTCCGACTGCATTCTCTACATTACTCATGAGTATAGTATAGCATATCTGACGCTCTATAGTATAGACATATCTGACGCTCGACGTTTGGTATGTGCGCGGAACTTGCATACTTCGCTGTCATTACACTACAATTTAATGACCGTCGATTATGAAGCTTGTATGATTTTATTATTATATATTATTATATTCTCTTGTGTATTTATATTTATGCGACTTCCTAATGTATAAAATTCTTGGAGTTAAGATTATATTTAATATTAATATTATATATAAAATAAAAATATTAAAATATTTTTTTAAATTTTCTATTGCATTAATATATTTCAAATGTTTGCAAAATTTTGTTATTTAAACTTTTTGCTAATAAGATGCCTAATTTTTTTCTATGTAAAAGCTAAAGTCTTGTGGCTGGCAATAGGCGATTTTGAAATAGGTAAATAATTTAATTCCGTGTTTACATTATCGCAATATAAACCCATATGAATATCGCCATGTCGTTTATTAAGCCAGCAAGCCGCGACAATGCTCAGCAAGCGTTTAAATTGACAATTATAATTGCTGAAACTAGTTGAATTGTGGCGGCAACTTTCGGTGACATCGAGATATAAAGTTTGTGTCACACAATTACGACAATTTGAGTCAACTCTCATAACTTTGGACGTCCAAGAACAAATTAGACTTCGTGACGGTACTTGATAATTTTCCGGCTCAGTTTTTGAGTCGTTTAATATGCAAATTGTATTTAACTTGTTACCTCCGTAGAATTGCAAAAATTTTAAGTCTTCATTATTATAAACATTTTCGCGGACATTATCAAAACTAATGCTACAATTTCGTTAATTTGTCTTTCCCCAGGAGAAAAGTAATTTATAAATTATCTTTTTTTCCATCAAATAACGAAACGACTTTGTTTCATGAATAATTAAATTATACATTAATATTCGCATGGAATTTATTTTCCTAAGAAATTTTAATTATCGACACATAAAATTCAATATATATTATCACAAATTCGTGGTGAAACGAAAATCGCTGAGAGATACAAGTAGAAATAATTTGAATTGTACATTAATTTGTTATACACCAGTATGTTTTGAAATATGATCGAAGTATTAAAATAAACCAAACCTAACTTATACAGGTTACGTGTAGTATATAAAAGCTTCCAAGAATATCTGGAAAAGAACTGTCCCACTTTAAGAGCTTCTATTTCTTAAAGTAGAACAGTTCTATTTTATTCCTTTTCGATTTTTATATTTTATGCTTAAATAAATAAATACATATACGCTATACATATACATATAACCCAGAAGGGTAGGCAGAGATTATGGATTTCCATTGGGCGCAATCCTGGCACACCTCTCTCGCTTCTACATCCATACATCTATGCATACAAGAACGTCGGTTATGTTACTAATCTGATCGATATAAGTTCTCCTTGGACGTCCTACCGACGCTGCAACTTACTTTTGAAACATGAATTTGTTTCGTTACTCTCATCATTCATCCTTTCAACATGCCCGAACCACCGAAGCATACCTTTCTCAATTCTAGTCACAACATTCACTTTCAAGACACACTTTTCCCTCATAACGCTATTTTAACCCTATTATTCAAGGTCACGCCTAACATACTTCTTAAGAATCACATCTCAACGGCATTAACTCTACTAGCATGCCAAATCCAGTTCTCACTTCCATACATTAAAGTGGTGACAGGTACAGCATTGTGTATTGTCAGATGAGCCTTCATAGGACACTGTCATATATGTTTTCGGGTCTTAGTAACCCGACCTAGTGATTTCTTATTGTATATTCGATTGCATTTATGCTGTACGGTACCTTCAAGAGAAGAACAAGATAATGTAAAATTGAAATAAATACTTATATATTTCTATCAAGCAGAAGTTTATTCATAATAAAAACTGTACGGTTACCGTGAACTACACATATATTCTTTTTTTGTCAAACAGAGAGTATATACAAAGTTCCCGGAGACGACACCCGCTTCTATGGAGTATTTACCACTGCGTCCACTGGTTTGATGGGTTCCGCGATATGCACCTTTACGATTGGCGACATTCAGAAGGCTTTCGAGGGGAAGTTCAAGGAACAGGCGACTTCCAGCTCCGCGTGGTTGCCCGTCATCAGTAGCAGAGTGCCAGAACCGAGGCCGGGAACCTGCGTGAACGATACGTCTTCACTGCCCGATACTGTACTTAATTTTATCAGGTCAGTTTGAAAGCCCTTGTTTGATTTTCTAAAAGCGTTGGCTTCAGGCAGGCGATCCGCTGTAAAACTGTAGCCAAAACCTGTATGAAGACTTCGGTCATACTTTAAAATTTCCAGTTTAATCTCACTCCAGTACAATGTTAAAAAATACATCCATATTGTACAGTATCTCTGGATTCTACGAAACATCCGCAAATTTAATCACTTAAGTCATATCAAAATGCTATATGATAATCATTCGTTCGTCATGCTACATTGTTACGAGTGGGTAGAGCGTAAACCGTCCGACAATTGTCGTTTAAACATCACTCCCGGCCTCCAGCGACTCCAGGGCGCCGCGCTTATTGTAATCCACAGGCACTTTTATCTGGCGACACGTCCTGTTAATTATCCAACGCTCTCGCCCCTAGAGTGTTGAATTATTTTTTTCTACCCCCACTTTTTCACGATCCTCGTGTGAAAATGTTTGAGATTATAGATAGTACTTCACCTGCAACACGCTGTGTGAAAATAGTTACAGGATTTTTTTTTCATGTGCAAGTAATAGAGTTTTAATTAAACGGAGGACGAGCGTTGTGTTTCATATCAATATGAACGTTTTTATAGAGCTACGAAGCGTAACGGGTCGTAGAGTATTCGTAGCTACTTCATTTTTCGTAGTATGTTTAAGAAATTGTTATGCCTTTTTAAACAAAAGACATCGACTTAACTTCGAAGTCATTTTACGTAATATTTGATTCGGCTCATATATACAGCTCTTATATGAGTTTACAACTAATTTACAACAAGTCAATAATTTGTCGTAGCCGTCTTTTGTTTTTATCTGAAGCAATTCGTTGTTTGTTTGTGTCAGATCACATCCACTAATGGACAGCGCGGTATCGCATGAGAACGAGAAGCCGATATACTACAAGAGGGACCTGTTCTTCACGAGGCTGGTGGTGGACCGAGTCAGGGTCGACATGCTGGGACATCAGCTCGAGTACACCGTGTACTACGCAGGCACAAGTAAGTGTTTGTACAAAGATTCTCCATATTTTAAAAATATCGCAATTGACGAAACGAAAGAGATATGTTAATCCTAATATAAGATCTTCAGTATTTAAAAGAAGCTGACTGAATTCTCTGTGGGGGCGCGACCAAGGACACCGTAGTTCTTGCTCTGTTTTTTTAACAAGTAGCCTTTTAATACGATTCTTTTATATCCGATTGTTGTATTTTTTAGGTAAACGTCATCATTAGGAAGTGCAACTCTATCATACCGATATTGATTTCAAAAGAAGTAACTAATCTATTATACATTTGACTGATTTGCCAAAAAACTTTGGCAGTTTTTAATAGGTTTTTTTAACACATAAAGTGGAACATAAAACAAAGATAGATTTATGTTTAAGTGGCTTTATATATATACATATATATGTATATATATTAGTATATGTTATTCTCTATAGAACAGCCTCTCCCCCTTAATCCCATGGGCATCGTGAAAGCTGACGGTAATGTATGCGATGAGCTTGCAACCTGCCACTGTTTATCACTATTTATGCAGATATAGTACATCTATAAGCTTTTGTGAGATGCATTAGTGTTTTGTGGTAGGTATTGTATATGTGATTACATATTTCCATCCATTTTAAAATAACTCCGTAATCCAAGACGCTCCCTCCCAGCAATGCGACCTGCTTTAATAATTTTCATTTGATAAATATGAGAATTATCCACAATTTAAATTTTAAAAAAGGAAACGCAATTCTATGGGTTAGCTACACTAAAAGCGAAGTTAGAAATGTCCCTCAAAATGTGATGAAACTTTGCTCGAAAACGAATCTGACGATTCCGTAGTAAAAACAAACTCCAAAAACACGATCACGAGAATTCGACTTGGGACGCTGTGAAATTTCATAAAAGCGAATTAAAAACGCCAATGCATTTGAAGCTTTAAAAGTGGCGTGTGAAAATGGCACAATGGCCATAACTCGTGAGGCGGTGACGGGAGTGTGGACAGGCCCTCTGGATGCCAATGCAGTGTTACCCATCGGAGGGCTAGGGATTATGCACATTTGAATGCGAAACATCGGATTTAGAGCTTAAAACACGAAAAACCTATTACGCCGTTCGTTGTTTGTAGCCAAATAGCGTACAAAACACTTAGAATTTTTAACGCTTTTTGTCAACTCACAATTTATTAACTTTTAAAAGCTTGCACTCGAGCTTTTAAGCCGCACGCTGTATTTCTAGCAGACGGATGCTATTTTCCAGTTTTAATGGGCCAACAAAATACTTCTCATGGTTTTTCTATATAGTGCTTTTGTATCTTCTCAGTTAAGCTTAATTTCAAATAGAAATTTAAGTATTTAAATAAAGACGAAGAGTACTTTATGTTCAATAATGAAATAAATATTTAGTGCATTGAAAACATAACTCAATACAGTTTATTGAAATACAGATAAAAAGTAAATCCTAAAGGTACGTACAATACACCGTATAAAATGTTTTTAGAATTGATCACACTTAAATATAAGTTTATATTTGTGTGGATACAAACTAAGCAAGCCATAGAGGGCCATAGTTATGTTATGACCATTTTGATAGATTACAAAATATTGCATGATGCATTAAAGCAACGAAACGTAGGCACGCCAAAAATATATTTGATGGATAAATACACGAGTATGGATGTACCAGTACTCTTATCGCCTTTACTCCTATTATATTAAGGTTGAATTTGGAATACAGTTCTCGGTATATATATCCAATGGTAATGTCCAAAGATAATTACCATAACTGCTTTCCGGACGATTAAGCAGCCGCAATTTAATCGCTTACAAACCAAACTAATAGATGTCCTTAAGAGTTGCCGCCGAGAATAGATTACGTCGAAATCATGTTCATAAAGTCATATGCACATAGTAAAAATAATCGTGATGGCTTAGAGTTCGCACGATGGCCGCAGCGCCCGGCAGCGCGTGAGCCGTGAGTACGAATGCAGTCGCAGGACGTCACATTACCTTCGCCGCATACATACGCTCCGCAGCACCGCTCTAAATAACATATCCCAGTGCTAATTTTCGCCCATGTTGTTCCAATTTTCACCAATTTCTCTCGGAAATCGCTCCCAACCCAGCACCCCGTAAGAACCCGTACGGAATGGATTAAACTCACGTAGATATCTAACGAAGGGGGAGTTCGTTTACTGAACAACTTTTACGAAATGCGAGCTACGGCTCGAGTTGGCGTTTGAAATGCTCGTGCGGAATATTAAATTGTTTAAGCGTTACCTTTGACGTTCCCTCATGTGCTTTAGCCACGTACCGTGATAATTACTCTAAGTTAATCTGCATAATGTAACTTTAGCTCCGTTTTCAATAGCGGTGTAAAGTCTTTCGACTGGCATTATCACATTGTTAGTACGAGAATGTTTCGTTACGGAACTTCAACGAGCAATTAAATGTTTAAAATCTAATTTTAGCGACAACTACGTACTGTAAGCGTTCACACATACCGAGGTCACACAGACCGCACCAAAGTGTGCAAAGAGGAGCAAACCGTATAAATCTGTATTCTGAAAAATTCGTTGCACTCTTAGTTCACTATTATTTACACTTTTTTTGACGTGAAATAAGTTGCACAAAATTTCGCCATCAAAAAGCGCTCCAGGCGTTTCGTGAAAAAGGACAGTTTACGCTTTCAATAAAGAGTTCTCCTGTAATGTAGCGTCGGCCGCGATATTGCTTCCCCGCTCGGGTCTTTCAGAATGCTTACTGTGTTATAATATGCATTAAACGGCACCGGTCCCGGCGGCGGCCTGTAGCGGCGCTCGAGGTGGCGGCAGACAATGAGAAACGAGCGTATGATGTACCCGCAATGCGGGCCCTGTCTTCCTACATTCCATTTGTTTTATCACGCCTAAATCACTGTTGCCAAACAACTTCTGTGCGCTCCGCCGAGGTTGATAAAAGTTTGACAGTGCTCATGTACACACTCGCTCGCCCCGTTTGTCAATGGCAGGGAACCGAGGTATCAAAGACGTTAAGAGTATTTAGAAGTTAACGAAGTTAATTAAATTCCGCGAGTTAGACGTCAACGCCGAGACTCTTTAGTATCAAGGGCGTCTTTGTTAACAAACACAATATTAATGTTAACGTATCTCTCAAACACAGTTTCCATGTAACAAGAGACTTGAAACTTAATTACATCGCGTCTGTTATAAAACAATCTAGGGTAGGGTAATGTATACCCTCATAAGAGATTGTTTATTTTATATTTTTTTTAAAAACTCATTTAATTTATTTTATAGACGTTATACGGTCACATTTATGGTTATTTTCTCTTGCTGGGGATTGTGCCAAGATCCTTAACTATTAACTTTTTTCTCTTATTTTACCAAACTTAACAGGATCACCCGCTAGGCCAATCTGAACGTTTCGAAAGTTCATCAAAATCGGTCCACCCGTTTCGGTGTCTGTGGGAAACATACACAAAAATATACATATACATGCATACATTGCCTTTTATTCAATTTTAATATATTATATTAAATCAACGGGCGATGAAAATCTTTTAGCTCACATTTTTAATAACATTTTATCACTGAATATTATTATTATTTCACTTCTTATTAATTTCCCTTCTGTCTAGAAAGATAGGATATTAAATTATCATTTGCTTGGATAGAGAATAAAACAAGAAAGACATATGGTAAATTAAATCGTAGGCTGTAGCGGACGGGCTTTGACGCCAAATGCTCTGAGAGCTTCTATTAAAAATGATTTAAAATTCACAGTCAGCTTAATGGTGGAGTCGCCGTTCGCTGCTATCATATTAGGTGACCTCATCGCATCAAACCGAAGTCATGCATGCTCTTTGACGAATGGAATTCAATTATACTCGTCGAAATATTACTCTAGTACGATATGTTTAGTTTATTAGATTTATTTACTCTTTCAAACAACATAACTAATCGTATCATAAAATTCTCACATTATTATTATTAAATTATCATTATTAAGTACATAATTCTTTGTATTTGTGTTTCATTACGAAGCAGGATTAAAAATATAAAATATGACCCTATAAGGTTGAGAGAAAACAACTAGTTGTCTTATCCCACGTTGGCAGACCGTTTGGTGTCTTTCTAAACACTTTTTTTTTATTTTTTTAAAGATATTGTACAAAATTTCTTCAATCACATTCACTTGAGATATAAAATGACTTACGTACGATAGGATGCAGGTTTGAACCCAGGCAGACGCTTTACTTTATGTAATTTATTTCATCACCACTGCTCCAAAAACGGTGAAGGAAAACATCGTGAGGAAACCGACATGTCTTAGAACCATCAAATTCGAAGACATGTGACATCCACCAACCCGCACTGGGCCAGCGTGGTGGATTACGGCTCATTCCCTCCCCCGGAGGTGGGGTGTATCCCTGCAGTGAGAAACATTCTAGAAAAGGCCGATTTATATTGATATTATTATTATAAAATCAATTTATTTAGATTATTTTAGTTTCGTTTTTAATTTTGCTTACAATACAGGTGGTCAGCCATGTAAATTGACAAGTCTACCGCTTCAAAATCGACAACACAATGTTTTCCACTCTTGTTTCGCGAAAGCCAGCCTGCCAGAGAGCGTGCC
Organism: Papilio elwesi; assembly: GCA_029849275.1. Taxonomy (NCBI): domain Eukaryota; kingdom Metazoa; phylum Arthropoda; class Insecta; order Lepidoptera; family Papilionidae; genus Papilio; species Papilio elwesi. Next base: position 6,187,556 of record CM056700.1, on the reverse strand, counting down.
TTTTACTTTTACTGTGTAATAACTTTAATACGTTGACTCAGATACGGTTTTGAGTAGAGCACAGCTGAAACTAAGCCGTATACAATAAACTACGTGGAAAATTCAGTTCGTTGCACCGAGTACCGATAAATATTGTTTACTTGCCTCTCGTGGTCAAAGATATATTATGATGCCTACGGTACAGTACAGGCAATCTGTGAGAGTTACTGATTGGGACTTTAAAGCATGGCAGCTTGTAAACTAAAGTTGCTGAAGCCAGGGCAACTAAACCGCCATCACGTATCATTTTGTTAGACCGCATTTCATGTTTATGGCTAAACTTGGACTTCATGCACTTAAGCAAATGGGTTTCCGATACTTATAAGAGTATTCGCAGCGGATCGCTAAGTTTATGCATGCTAAGTTATTTCGAGGATTATTATTCACTCCCCTATACCGGACGTTCGTGTTTTAGGTTAGTTGGAGAATACATAAATCTGTAGTATGTAGGAAGATGTTGTTAGTGCTTTTGTTAAATGATTATTTCGGCATCAAGAATAAAGGTGTTTAGAGTAGAGTTAAAACGGTTTCCTATATTTGCTTGAATATTAAACATTGAAATCAAAATAAAATAAACGCTGCAACAGCGTTCTTCTGTATAAAAATAAAATTTACAAGTATTTTAAATTCGATTACCATGCGTGAATAGATTTGCGCTTTCTAAAATAACTTGTTACAACTTTTCACCCAGTCTCACCGGTCTTCGTACATGTTAAACGATGTGATGTCTGATTAAAACAAGTTAACTAAACACCTCACAATCGTAATATTCGTCGAATGACAATATAACTAGTAGTATAATTCAAGTCGAGTAAAATACGTTCTCAAAATGTGTATGTATCGAACTATATATATATATATATATAATATAGATAGATAGGATAGAACTTGAACAACGCGGTTATTATTCTTGTTCTGTTTCATTCTGTGACAGATTGACTGACAGCCATTGCTGAGCAACAAAGCAATTAGCAATCGCTCTAATTAGCATTCAAATCGCATCCGACGAGAGTAAACATTGATTTTTTTTTCACCCCAAAAGTGAAGGGCGGCCGAGTGCCTGAGCGGGCTAGGGAATACTAATGTGTTCACTTTCGAACGCTTATCGCGCGCGCTAACAGAACCAACGTTTTTTGCATAAAACATCTCATCAAAGGATTGCTAAGGTGCCACAGTATATTGAATATCAAAAGGTGCACGGTCGAGAAAGTTTCAGGGGAGGCGGAAGCAGTCGCGGCATCCCTAATGTTGGCCACCGTCAATTCCTCCTTTAAAATACACCTATGGAACGTGTCCGGAATAAGTATCGCAAAGTATTCTATAGAATTTTTGATGCGGATTCAATTTGTATAGAATTTATTTTTAAAATATTATATCGTTGGTATATTTAAAGTTCATCGAGGGTGCGTAGATCCGTTTATCCAATGTTTTATTTTTATTATTTAATACGAGCGCGGCGTCACAAGAAATCGTGCAAATAAAAGGGAATATTTTTTAGATTGTTACTATTTAAGATATGTTATCACGTAAACTCATTTACAATATACAGTTTTGAGTTTAAATCACTCAAAATTGTTATAAAATGATTACATAACTAATGAATTTATCTCCGAACGTTTTCCGTACCTTATGGCACTTTATCCCTTATATTTTTATGCCACTCTTCCCCCACGAATATATTAATGTTGAAGTAGAGTTTGTCATAAAGTTTTATCGCAAATATAAGGAATGACCATATTTTTTAATACAATTTCTACTACAATTTATAGAAAAAAGTCCAATTATATCATAACAATATTTCAAAACCTTTTCACGCAACTTTTCTTCCACAACACAATCTTTGGTTTTTAATGTGAAAACTTAAAGAAGTTTTCACTAAAAAGAACCGCGTTAGAAGATATTTGTTAGGGGACAATTCGGTATTCAGTTTTTTTTTATGTTTATTGGTGGCAAACGAGCAAGCGGATCACCTGATGTTAAGTGAACGCTGCCCATAGACATCCGCAACAGCCAAATGTGTTGCAGATGCGTTGCCTACCTTTAATCGACAGAGGAGGGCATAGACAGGAAAAAGGATATCTCCTTTTCCCCATAAACCCCCTCCCCGTGCAATCCTCTTCCTCTTCCCATCCCATCCTTATGTGGAAAGGGTGGAAAGGGGAATAGGACTGAAATTAGGCCTCCGGCACCTCACTCGTCAGACGAAACGTAGAGTACTTCTACTTTACGCCTGTTTTCTGTGAGGTCGTGGTATTCCACCGGTCGAGCCGGCCAATTCGTGCAACAGATGTTGTTGTTGCGGGCTCTACCACTGTTAAATGGTTCAGTATGGCGGTTCAAGTGAACAACAGGCAACACGCTTTAGCAACAGTTTCTGCAAACATCTTTTCATTTCCTTTTCTTGTATTAAATTTAATTGTTAAGACACAAGGGTTTATATTTATTGATCATTTATTTTTGACTTGTGTTGGCAGTGTTCTTTCTGCCTGAGTTTTTTTTAATACATTACCAACCTAGAGATGAGCTAGAACCAAATATGTGCAACAAAAAGTATTTGGATCTACGGTGTAACATGGGTAGTCCTTGGTAATAAATAACGTAAACTTTACAATCATAAGATCAGAATTTACACCCTATTATTCATATTGATTAGAAACAAATTGTACTGTATAGACCGGATAACCGGGCCCGGATCGCTCCTATGAAAGTCGCATAAAATTTCTAACGACGAATCTCATAAAATTGGGACGAGTGCTCGTAGGCAAACGTTAAAAAGCCACGCTCTTGGATTTACGGCACTCATAAAATACATATTGCGATTCGTGATAAAAGTCCCAATCGAATTTGTTCATGCTGTCAAAATTTATCTCTTCTAATTTAGGTATTTAACGAGATATTTCATTGCAAAGGGAAGATTTCCTTCGTTTCTTTGCGCGTTTCCTAATTTTGTATGAATCGTAAAAAAATCTAGTGTCAAGCCAAATTTATTTCCTATGGTTATTCTCATGAAAATAACGGAACCTTTTGTAAAATAGATAACGTCAAATAGCTACCATAACTCGGCAAAAAAGTACAAAACGCCGTCAAAGCAGGTTTACTGAAATTAGCTTCTTCTTAAATAATAAAATAAAAAACAGACTATTAGTATAAATAAAGAGAGCTAAACACTTTCGGGTTTCGTTAACCGATTAGATCGGCAACTGACGAATCTATACGTTCAGCGGGGACTTCTTTATGAAAAGCAATAAAGTTGTCAGAGGTACTTTGTGTTTGGGAATTTATACATTCTGGAGAAATAAAACTTATATTGTCTGGGATCGCAAAAGTTTTCACTTAGGCATGTCGATGCAAACTCTTTCTTTATTGGTTTGTGAGATTATTATTCTTTTCGGTCTAGTGTTCAGAAGAAATACGAGTATTTAGTAAGCGCTTGTATTTTGTAAATATAACTAATGTGGCGATTCGACTGGTCAACGACCTAGCTCTTACTAATCGGCTTGATCTTCTGGCATTGGGGCGAGACGCCGCATCTCTTTGCATTTTTTAAAGCATGTACCATGGGGAGTGTTCCGAAGAAATGTTTGGAACAATCCCTGTCGCTGAGTTTCATCATCGATAAACACGACAAAGCTCCAACTATCTATGACTGGAATTACACTACCGTGCGGTTTTCGCCTAATTTCCTGCATCGCACAGCCCACAGAGCCACACAGCTATGGAATTATCGGTATAAAAATATTAGCTTTGAGATTGCTTATCACTATATTAACGAATAAGACATTTTATAAATGGCTGCAGTATACCCAGTGGATAATCTGTCTCCAAAGACTAGATGATTTGGGCTCCCTTTGACATTTCCGTGGCAGGATTTCTCGTTTGACGTTTTCCCGGTGAATTTCCTTATGTGATTCGTAACTGTTCAGGACGCTCCTCAGGGATTCGACGCGACCTATCAAACCTAGCGTGGAATTGTTTAATTATTTTGTCAGTCTTGTGTGTGATAGGAATTAATGATCAGGACTTTTGATATACCATATACATATTATTATTGTAACTGATTATATATTTTAATGTATAAACTATACTAATGATTTTATAATTTTATAAATGCGCAAGTTTGTATATATGGATATTTGGTACTATTTCAGGCGAACGGATCTGGTTGAAATTTGGCACAGAGATAGATTGTATTCTGGAACAGCACATAGGCAATTTTTATCCCGAAAAACTGTACGGTTTCCATGTGGTTATGTTCTATAACATATCTAGTATATAAAAGGCGATGTTCTATAGATTCTGTAAAGTCAGTTATATATTTACTAAATATAAAATATGTAATATTATATTATACGATTAATTATTTATTTACGACCTTGGTGATTGCAGAAAATTTAAAAAAATTGATTGATGGTCAAAGCCGCGTAAAGACGACGGCAACATTATTGGATCGCTGAAAGATATAACTACACTACTATTCTTCATTTTTTACAACAAAGATAGTTTTTTTTAAAATATAATTAAAATTGTTTAACATATGTATACTTGCAAAGGGTGCAGTGTAATAAAATAGTAAATCCGTTTATAGATCGTGCTCAAATCGATAGCAAAACATGTACTTGTACAAGCGAGGGCTCTCAAAGAAGGCTAAATATTGGTCCACATCACAGAGCACTTAACACATTCACTCGCTCCGAGAGTCTTCAGTTTACACACGATTACGGATGTAAATCTAAGTTTGCTTAGGAGTTTTGACGAAAAGTGTAAAGGAAAAGTGTAGTACGTTTGCCAAGTTTTTACGATTGAGTTTATTTGAAGACTTAAATGGATGTTTCGGTTTTAGCAGTAAAAGAATTTTATGATCGGCTTTAGTAAGAGAATTTAAAAAGAGGGTTGAAAATACATTCACTTTATTATTCACTATTACTACCGCAGCGAAGTATTAAAACATACGAGTAAAATTTTGTAATTTTTATTAAAAAATGATAAAGCATTTTTTATATTTCATTAAGCCCTTTACGAGCTGAACGTGTATCCAATCAACATTACGATGAGCCACTAAATTTGACGCTGTAAAGTACTCGAAACGTCGGGAACAAAAACCAAAAATAAACGCGACATAATCTAGTACCTGTATCAACATTTGCTACATAAAGTTCGACTTTTGCGTATTATTCCATTTGCCTTTACCATTAAATAGATACAGCACTCGTATATCTAGCGATAGTTCTGTAAGTAGAGACATTGTAATTTGTTTGTCAACATTATACCTTAACGCTTAAATCATGTTACGGGGACTTAGTAAAGAGATTTCCTTCGGGAACATCTGCCTCTCCCTCTTTTGGTTAGTGGCAAATATCTTGAATGTTAAGCCTAAACGCTTTCCCTTGTACACGCTATTATCGCATCAGGTGTGAATTTCAAAAATATCTTCTATTCCAAAACGGAGAGGAAATTGTCCCATCTGGAAACACTTGTTTACTTATTTGATACATTTATTGTAAAATTAATAAGCGACATTATCCAAAGGAGCTATATTTCTTACCTAACTAAACTTTTATTTCTATTAACACAAATGGAATAAACGGCAGTAATTACTGGCAATGGTTTTAATAGCACATGAAATATTTGAACTGATTACTGGATTTAAATTACCGCACTAGGCCTAATCGAATAAACCCAATGAACGAAGACGAGTGAACAATTCGAGCAAAAGCAATTCCAGCATTCCATGTCAAAGGGCTGAGTAGTAATAACATGTTAGTATAGAGGCGTAGTTAATGGGCGGAGTGTGTTACTTCATACGATATTCAGCGAACATAATTACTTGCGCTTGTTTGCGTCAATCAGAACCTTTGCCGCGATCGGTGAAACTTATAGGATGTGACGTCTCTCGCCTTTCTGTGCTTACCAGAAGTACACTACACGCCTCGTACTTAAATTAACATCACTTAGCTTCATTTGTAACTGGCTGTCTTTGCTATACGAGTGTATGGTATTTGATTTAATATGTCCATAGAACTGTACAGTTGAATTAGCTAATGCATATGAGTGAGATATCCTATCAAGAACGAAGATTATATAGCAAGGTGGAAAACGTCGTACCATCAATCTCATGTCACGCACACGCAGTCACTGTATCTATAGAAGCATGCACACCAATCTTCACGCGCCAAGTTGAGTTGATATATATGTAAAACAACACAAAGCATGAGGGCACAGCTGTCATTCAGTTGCGGCCGATCAGAGCGCGCGACCACCGTCACACGTACGTTTATATTATTGTACGTAACCCGGTTAGGTAATTTCGCTACATGCCTCTAATCCAATTAGCTATTAAGATTCGTGTCCTGAATATTAATTTAATCGTGAATCGGCCTTTGTAAGTAAACTGCAGAGGGTCGGACTGTGACTTGACACACAATGGAGGCTTTCCCGCTGTAAATGGTGTGGCTACGTGCCCAATACGGTTTCAGTTTGCGAAGATTCCGTGAAAAATCTTTTCTTTCCTTCGTTTTTCTTTTATTTCCTTTCGGTACAAGTTTCCGAAAACACAGGTCGCCTTCTTTATGAGTTGGCGAAGTTTATTTTAGTATTCGAGGACCTGTTTAGATTGCAAAGCAATCCGGGAAATAAATTGTTTTTTTCTCTACCTTCATTTATTTATGAGTTCTTTTAGCTTAAATAAAAGGCCAATTTTATTTAAGTATCAGTGCATGTTATTTCACATGCTCAGATTTATACGAATACTATGACCAGTTGCTTCTTAGTATATTTGGAAAAAAGTACTAAACTTAAAACGCAAAAGAATAATTTGAATAGCTGACATACTAACCACGGAGTTTAACTCGAACTCGAACCCTTAAAAATTTTAGGACCGACGCGTTTTCACCATGATAGACTGTTATCGTTCTCCGTACCAATTCAATTCAGATTCGTAATGTTAGAGTTCGAGTGATGTAAAGATAAAACTTGCGTTGTTGCGATCAATATCTCAATCTGTGAGCTGACTTCCCGCCGATGACGACTCAAATTAATTGACGCTGTCTCTTTGATGCGCCCTTACAATTTATCACTTTGTTAGACAAGCTATTTATAAATGTACACCATTTTGATTTCTTGAATTATTACATCACTTTAACTAATTGCGACGTTTTAAAATGATGGGAATGGGACACGAATTTTTAAAGACATTTTATTAGTTATTCAGAGAGTATAACCAAGTATGAAATTTACCTCACCTGCTAATAGCCTTTTGATATGCTTGCTATCGTGACTTTTGCGAGTAAATAATCCATTCGATACTGTGTCAGTGTCTCCGTCTCAATGTTCTTTACAATGACCCGGTCACTGATAAACCGAGCTATATAAACGAAATAAGAAAGGCGAAGTGTAAGAAATACAATCCCCAAGTCCCCCATGCTACACTCATCTCGACCATAGTTCCTAGTTCCTTAGATTCCTACATCCTAAAATAATTAGATTGTAGTCACGACTACGAAAATATAGACAGATCATTATCGGACCTAAATAAATACTTACTTCTTACATACATGTTTATATAGGTATATACTTATATACCTATATAAACATGTATGTAAGAAGTATCTACTTAGATTGCGTTGTACATACATATATATATATATATATATATATATAAGAAATGGTACACAACTAATGCGCAATAAACGCGGTTGGGCCTCGTACACCTCACTAATTGATCCCCGAACGTAACGAACCATTTTAATTTCTTCTTGCGGTGAGACGTTGCCCTTTGGGGTCACATTTATCACGGGAATACCCGCACCTATAAATGTATTGTTAGGCATTTCCCTATATACCCCTGTTAATGACACGCCATATTACTATTGCACATTTACGCACGTTTTTATCTTAACTATAATTCCATTGTACTCGTAATAAAGATTCGTTTATACAGGATATACAAACCACCATTACAAAACAATATTATCCAAAATGTGTCGGAATTAATAAAGCTTTTTTTTAATTATCAATTTGAAATATTACCTGGATGACTGAAAACCTTTTTAAGCCTACACGTAAACAATAAAAAAACAAAGTATTATTGTAACCTGAACAAAAGTTTTAAAATGCATAAGTCAACAAACGCACATGTTTAATTCATAAGTTTAATATTATTTGTTGCAGATGAGGGTAAAATTCACAAGATCGTGCAGTGGACTCGCAACGGAGACAACCAGTCTGCGCTGTTGGACATCTTTGACGTAACGCCCGGGGAACCGATTCAGGTACGCCTTCTATCAAAACATTTCATGAGAAATTTATCTCCTCAAGATGTTTGGATAGATGTAAGGGGATACATTGATATTTTGACAAATTAATCAGTAAATAAACAAGTCCTTCAATACACAAAGAAGATTACAATTTACGAAAATATTCTGTTATAAAATTTAAAATATCGAAACGTCGAGGATATTTATTAATTGCCAGATTCGTCTAGACTCTGGATCGTCTACAAAGCAAAGAATGCCTTGATTCATTTAAATTTACGAACTATCATAGTTGAAAACATCAATTCAATAATCATTTCGAAAACCTCAAGCTCCAACAAGTAAACCCTTACACAAAATGTAAGCACTGCAAATTTTAATTAAATTCTTTATTTGTGTATTCAAATGTTTCGTGAGGTTTCTTTATATGTTGTTTAATTTAAGAGATATAACTTTAATATTAGATGTATAGGCTTACGAACTGATGTTTGGAAGTTCGACGACCAGTCTGATTGCTTGAGTTTAGTTTAGAAACCACTCGAAAAATTTTGTACTCAGAATTTTATTCATTGGCGGCTTATTAAACTCGATACGAAGGGTTAGTTAGGGATTGCTATCTTAATTAGGTTATAAAAAGTAAGAGTTATTATGTATTCGTATTAAAACTTTTTCAATGTTCTTGAGGGCAAAGCTGAAACATTTGAAGTCGCAGATATGCCATTCCAGACATTCATGTCATTGAGACGTTTTCACTATAGCTAAGTTCATGTGTTTACATTTTTATTTTTTCCCACTTCCCCATTTTCTGTGTGAATGTTGCTGTCATTGTCTCTGGAACACTTTTGACCGGATTTTGTATGAGTATAACATATCTATAGTATAAATATCATTGGTGACGTACAAAACTGCATGGGTCTGGAGTATTAGAATTTTTAATACGAAGAAATGTGTAATGTTTAAAATTAATTAGAATTAGCGACTTTTGCAATAATTTGAGAATCTAAGAGGGACAGAGAGAAAGAGATTTTTTTTTGAACACAAAAAATATTATTTGAGCTCAATATCTATTCAGTTCAGTAATTTATATTTCACATAAACAAAGATACATACAGTGTAAGTACAATGACATGAATATATTCAAAAATGAAAGCGCCTACAGAGACACGTGTAGATTGTATAGGTTTCCTTCATAAATAGCGGTTCATAATGAATACATCACAAGTTATTAACTAGACACATGAAAGAGCCACTTGAAAGCTCTTAAACTACTTTAACTTGAGATGCTTTTAATGGTACAATATCTGTATTAAACATAATATGTATACGTTCACTCACTAAAAGTGACTTATTTAATGGCTTAGTGATTTAATAAACTATATATTCATACTTAATAGATAGCAATATGATATCGAAAGTATGAGAAATCCTCGCGGTTTAAAATATTTATTTAAAAGGATCTAAGGACGAGCTACAAGAGAAATACCCTAAAATCATCATATCCTGACCTGATGACCTGAACAATGAGTATGCTATCTTGAATGTCTTACTGAGAGTTACAGAGTGACTTAGCTCAAGGCCTAGGGGACTCTGTTTAAGATATTGCTGCGTTCGTTATATTACATTACTAGAACAGTTTAGGAGCGAACCGAGTTTAGGAGCTAACCGAGATTTTAGGTCACTTATTCTGACTATAAATACAATAACCTGTTGCAAGGATTCCTGAGAATCTGCGCTTGAATTATATGTACATTTCTGTTTTGTATTTGTGATATTAGACCTCAAAAAGCAGGTCGCTTGTGGACTAGAAAACGAGGGATACACGAAAATGGAAATCTTTAGAGGAGGCCTATATCCCAGGGCAAGCTGTAGATTAAAGTTATATACTAAAAGTCGCCGGTACAATATTTTAGCTAGCAAATAATATTACTAACAACAGGTTTCATAATATATAAACGTAGAAATATTGTAAAAATCAATAAATTGCTGAAGATTATTTACAATATTTATAAAGCCTTTAGGCTTTATCATTATCTATACTGATAAATAAAATTGAAGTGTCTGTATGTAATATCAAAATAACATTTAATTACACATTTATACGGTATTTATAACGATAATACAATTTTTAAAATTTTTGTCTGCCTGTTGGTCTGGTTATTCCGGGTAATCTCCGAAACGACTGAACCGATTCGGATGGGACTTTAACTGGAAGATAGCTAAAATTGTCGGGATTCAAATAGGCTATTTTTATTTAAGGAAAATATTTAGGGTTCTGCACAAAAAGTAAAAGACCCTCGAAATTGTGAAAAAAAATACGCGCCGCCGTATCTAAAGCACCTCTCCCGCCCGCGCAATGTCTCAAAGGTTTTATATAGTAAAATAATATAAACATTTTACTAATTGTGTAAAATTCTTATATCAAGGTTCGCGAGATGACATGCGCAACATGCGTTAGCGACAGCGTCAGCAACATGCTTATTGAACTAAAAACATATTTAACTGCGTTAGACGATTTTAGGTAGAGTTGGTGGTAATCTGTAAATAAAATTAAATTGTTTGTTATAATGTCAAAATATAATTTTGATACTGATGTTGTATGTTTTATTGTACAAAATACAATTATATACTTTTATCCTGCGTAGTGATTAATATGTTTTAATTTAATTCCTCGCGGATGAAGTCGAGGGAAACAGCTAGTATTATAATAATAATATACGCTCACGCCCGTAACCCAGAGGGATAGGCAGAGATGGCACGGATTTCCATTTGGAGCGATCCTGGCACACCTCTCTCCCTTCTTCTAGCGTCCCACTTTTGCAACATAAATTTATTTCGCTCTTTTCTCTTCATTCATAATTTATATTAAATCAGACGTTATATTCGTTGGTATAGGCGATGGCGCTGTCCCGCGTGCACGGTTCGCTGTACGCGGCGTCAGACCGACGCGTGCTGCAGCTACGCCTGGCGCTGTGCGCGCGCCGCTACGATGCGTGCGTGCGCTGCGCGCGGGACCCTTACTGCGGCTGGGACCGCGACGCCGCCGTTTGCCGCGAGTATGTGCCTGGGTGAGTATACTAAGAAAATAACACAACACACTCATACAACAGACTCTTTTATACAGTGTATAGAGGGAACATCATTGAGTATTTAAGACCAGTTCCCCAAAACTGGCTGTGTAGATCGGGAACACCCTTCAATAAGTATAGTTGCAAGATATAAATCTTTCAGACCAAACTTACAAAAAGAACCACACCACCAAAAGTAATCGCGTTTTTAATTAGGAGTAGCTGCAAATACCCTTTGCTGGTTTTTCTTTAATTACTAAAAATAAATCGTTTGGCCGTGTAGACGAATAAAGATTAAGAAGACGCTAATTCAAAAGCTATTTTAAAAACTCTTATAAGTTTAAACAGAAAACATTGTCCCAAGACATAAGCTCGTAACTTTTTACTTAGCGTTCCATCAAACACGCTTTCCTAAGCACTAAGTGATCAAACTCAGTTTTCTTAGAAGATCTCGGTTTATGTTTGTTCACCCAGTAGGCTACGATTCAACTTTAAAAAGACAATTTCTTGATTGAATGAAAAGTTTTAAATAGAATTGAATATATCAAGGCCTACTACTTAAAAGCTATTGACTTGTGTACTTGCCCAATCTTATTGTACTTAGATATGACGATTTTATATCACTTTATTAAAACAGGTAAAAACCGGATTATAATTGGTCGCGATATAATGGTTTTTTAACTTTAAATTTAACGTCCGAATTCAATTTCTAAAAGGCTGAATTTGATGTTCAAAAGTCCAAATTTGAAGTTATATGAAATACATATATCTTCAAGGTTTAATAGCACACAAATAAAGATAGTGCTAGAATTGAATTGATCTAGAATATCCCTGTTATAGTTTACTTGAAGAGTCGAGCAATAAGAACAATGATTCCGTAACTATCTTGTATTATTATTTATATCTTTCTTTTAATTTATCTTTATTATATAATGATATATTAAGTGCTGCAAATAGTAAATACATTTTGTTTTCCAATCCACGTCTATACCTAGATTGATACAAGACGTTGCAAACGAAACCGCGGACATCTGTGACTCGTCGATATCTCGGAAGAGCGTCTCCGCCACCTGGGGCCAGAGTTTGCACCTGGGCAGCTTCGTCAAGATGCCAGAAGTGCTACAGCCACGCGCTATCACTTGGTATCACTATTCCAAGGAAAAGGGAAGGCATCCTATTACTTTCAAGTAAGTAATTCAAGTTGCTACACATTGCTTTCTTTAAATTTATAAGTATGTATGTATGCCCTCAGGGAACGATCATTGAATATCGAATATTATTTGATTTAATAGAAAATTTATTGTGCTATTAGTTTAGTTCGATGTTTCGTAAAATAAAATAAAATGACATACTGCTTCCGCGGATTTCGTCACAGCTTCACACATGTCAATTAATGTGCATATTTTGCGATGTGCGCATAGAAAATATAACTCACGTACCCTAGCTGAACTAAAGCAAACCTTTTAGGACTGAATACGGCACAAGCACTTAAATTAACTGCTATTTAACAGAAAAAAAGAGTGCTGAAACTTGTTCTTTAGTATGTTTTATTTCGTAAAACGAATCTTTCGCGTAGCATAATGAATAGCTTAAAAAAACTTCAGACTTGACGCGCTCACCGAAAGCGATTTGAATATCAACACGAAATTTTTCGTGTGTACTTTCGAATCTACATTACGCCTAAATAATTTCTACACGTATATCATAAAACAACCCGCCCATAATGAAGCTCAAAGTTTCGCCCTCACCTGTTCGATGGAAACTTTTTAAAGCGTTAAATTTCCTCCAAAACGGTGAACGAGCTCATATTATTACCGGCGACGAAACGAAACATCGAACAGAAAACAAATGCGGCTCTCAAAAAGGGAATTTCGAAAAACGTTTAAGGCGAAAGAACACACATGCAACGAAGTTAATTAGATTGTTTCGAATCTACTGTTATCGCACTTCCTTGTGTATAATTAAAATGCAAGGGGCAACGCGGAATCAAGGCTTTGTTTGTCGAGTTTCATACTCCTGTTCTCTGAGTTACTGTTTAAAGGGGTGAAATTAGTTGATACTGCAAATGTTTCCTTTTGAAAATGCACGGTTTTTTTATTAATTACAGTATAAAGAATCGTTTTACCACGCAAACTTTATATGTAGATGGCTAGTCTTTTTGAAAAATTCTAACTAACAGAGATGTAGCATTAAATGTCTTAAACTGAGTGATGCGGATACTAGGAGATTTCTTTGTAAAAAAAAACAAAAGGTAATGTTGCGTTATTAATTACAGCAAACCAGAGAAATACATAGAGACGTCAGAACACGGCTTGCTTATCATATCTGTGAACGAGGGAGACGCGGGCAGGTACGACTGCTGGCTCGGAGGGTCGCTGCTCTGTTCCTACAACATCACTGTCGACACTCATCGGTAAGAGAAAATAATTATTACAAACTACCAAACATACTAATTTAATCATTACTTTTTATTTTCTTATCGGGTATAACAATATTTAATGCGCGCATTATTTTCGACTCTATTGCTTTTTCTACTTTTAAACATTTTTAAATGTGCATATTTATTTCCAGATGTTCACCGCCTGAAAAGAGCAACGAATATCAAAAGATATATTCGAATTGGTGCCACGAATTCGAAAAATACAAAACCGCTATGAAAACGTGGGAACGAAAACAGGAGGTAATTATGCCACAATAAATATTCTTGTAATCTTAGACGACATGTGAATAAGAAAGATACGATCACAGGTCAGACTTAATTGCTTGCTAAACAATTTTGATCATAGTGGACCATAGAACACTTAGGAAGTACCGTCTGTGGCAGTTCTTACGCTTGTATTAAAAGTAATAGTATGTTTGTAAATGTCAACATATTTTTCAACATTAATAATAACTTTTTTCCAGCAGTGCGCTCGGCAAAATGACTCGAATCAGAACACGCATCCAAACGAAATCGTGTGATAGCTCCTGAACATCGCCTATCTCATGTTCCAGTCGGTTAATTACTATGCAGGAGCTATCCCAGTTCCCTATCTGTCAGCCGGCCTCAAACACTTCAATATATTCTCGTAAGGACATCCGTCAACAAATATCCGCTCCAAGATAAAGTGATTTAGCGACTCCATAGATTTTACCCGAGCTCAATAGTGCTAAATGACTCTTCCTAGCTTTTACAGACGTTAAAAAAAGTGATTTTAATAGACTTATCTGATTGTGCACCGCACTGACCTCATGAGAAGGTGATTTGACGTTCGAAAATTTAATGGACACTGAAAAAATGTAAGATTAATAATAAGCATTGTGCGTCGCTTTGTTGCATGCCGAATAGACTTTTATAGTGGTCAGTTTCTCAAGCTTCGTTCTTTGAATAAGGTAGAGATTTTTTAGAAAACTGGCGAATTACCAGCGTAGTAGTTAGTAATTGTATAAATTCAGTTAAATGTTAATATGCTAAAAAATCTAAGTACTTGTGACAGGTGCCGACAAAGAAACAGAGCCCTGTTTCTAATTTTAAACAATAGAAATGATGAACATTTCGTAAGTTATGTAGAGTGGGGTGGGGTAACCGTGAACTTCCCACATTTCTTCGTAGGTCTACATAACCTTTAGTGATCACCCATTTAGAGAGCTTATTTGTTATAATATTATTTATTCATTTATGATTGCAATATTGTGGTAGAGGAGTGTGTTTGTTCCTGTACTATTTTTAATGATTAAAGATATTGTAAATTATTCAATATCAGATCGTTAGTGAAAAAAGATCAGAGTACGATACCTGTGTGTACTAATGAGAGAATAAGATACGAAGTGCGTTGCGCGGCCCTAGCGGCGTCGCTCCGTGGCCCGCCATTCCAAATCTCCGAGGGTTGTGGGAGGGAATGCCTCATTATTTTTCCCCTATATGTGTAAATAGTTACCCTTATTTCGTTCTACTATACCTATTAAAGTAAGTACGTATAGGATGCACGTCCTTAATTATAATGATTATAATTTAAGCCTGTGATATAAACAAATTTGGTTAGAAAAGTTATTTTTAAGATGTCGATGTGAAAGAATAAAACTAAAAAAAACGCTAAATTAAATAATTGTTGAATACAGTTGAGACCGCGGCGAGTCTCGTATCGTCTCGGTCGCTGTGGTCCAAACAATAAAATTGATTTACTTTCATTTTTTACATAACTTTTCTGTAACTTCACATGTATGTATTATTTTCATATCATATTAACGGAAACGGCTTCACTTTTGCTTTGTAAGGTGTAAAAAGAGTACTTTTTAATCTATTTTAATAATTTACTTAAAACTTTGTCGATATATATAATTAGTTTTATATTTTAAACAGTTTATATAACGATCTCAGAGAGAATCCAATACCTAAGTCTATCAGAGGAAACATATTCATACATACATATCCCTAAAGCAACAAATTGTCGAAATATCATATTTATTTTAACACTGGAAACGATATTTAAACAAAACCTATTATTGAATTTATCACTACATCACTATAGCTTATTGTATAATCGATTTAGCAGCAATAATTATTGACTCTCAACAAAGCTTGCTCAGTCGAGTACAAATGTATGTAAGGACAGCGTATACTATTCGTAGATGTTTTTGAAGTTTTCTCGCAATAAAAGTAAAATAAAAAATTGTGTATGAATTTCGTATAACTTTTAGATGTGGTCTGTCCTCACAAACATTGATACTCTGTTAAACTTTATTGTAATGTAATAAAAAATATAATATTATTAGTGTACTAGTAGACAGTGTTCTAGGAAATATTTCTGCATATTTTTGTACAAAGATTTGATCTTAATGTCCTAGGTTTTAAGTAAGTACCGATAACCTGTCATCATCCTCACTAGTACCTATTCGAAAATTTGCTCGATTCCATATCATAAATTATTGTACAATTTAAGAGCTTGTATTTATATCTATATTAACATTTACACACTTTTTTATATTCAATTCATAATAAATTAACAAATTGCATTTCGAACATTCATTATTACATGAATATTTTTTCTAGAGATTTATTGAAAAATAGTAAATTCTAATTAATTGTAATTTTAAAATTATTTAAACTTTCGTGAGACATTTTTAATAAGCTAATTAAATCATGGCTTAACTCACTACTTGACTACTACTGTCGGCTGTCAGTGCGAGACCGACCGCGAGCACGAACTATGGGCCAGGTCCCACGCACCTTGAGGAGTGTGCCCCCGACGTGCTCGTAAGTTAGCCGTTATTTAATTAGTTGAACTGTATTTTTTTCATTCAAAGTTTAGTTTGCATAGTTATGGTATTACTAAATTGCTTACCGTTAAATTTAATTTGTATTTTAATATTTTTTATAACAATATAAATATGCATTCGTTGCGAAATCCGTCACAAATTAGAATTCAGTATATGTGAAATGCAATCAGCATGGCATTGAATCAGATCCTCGTATCTTAAACAATTTATCAATAAACTATTAAACTACTCAGAAAAACCGTTCATAGGAAAAGTCCTCAATTTATAATATAGGTGCTTCAGAGATAATTTCTTAAATTTGCTTAACAATTTTATATTACAAAAATCAGATTTCATATCACGATGTACATACATACATGGAAACCGAAATAGATATAAAACGTTGGTAAGGAATATCTGAGCTTTGTCGTTGATTATACTAAATTATGTAACCTAAGATTCGGTACTTAAGTATTGTAGTATATTATCTAAACTAACGATTTCCCGTCTCCAGGGACAATCTTGCGCAATAATTATAGCTAATTTACTTATCGTCTGTACTAATCGAATAGCTCTGTAAATTCCATATGTTACTATACTATGTAAGTTAAAAATTCAAACGTAGTGTTAAGGTTTTATATAATAAATCTATGAAATGTATCTTGCAAAATGCTGAAGTTTTCTTTATTATCCTTTTTATAACAGAAAGAAGCCACTAAGAAAGCGGCTCTCCTAATATTTCACTGCTCATCAATCATAATATTTGTAGAAGATTGTAGATTGTAGAAGAGTTATAATATAACTGTGTTGTCTTTTACAATTTTTTTGCCTAACGAGAGTAATGGCTACGTTTTAGGAAAGGGGAGGGACAAGTAGGCGATATAGCCTTTTCGTATCTTCTTTTTCCTAAACTCCACTTTTACTTTTAAGATTGTTCGGAATCGTTGCCAACTTAGATATTTTACGGAAGGCATACAGGTGGCGTAATTGCTTTAAATTGGTTAACTCAATTATTATTTTTATTCTCACAAAACGGGCATCATAGTTGTAAGTCAACGGAATACCGTAAGCTACGTACGCGCAACGAAATACGTAATTATATGAACTTGTGCCGCGGGCTGGCGATCCCGTATTGTTCGAAATAAAGATTTTACTTACTAAAACCCCTCGGTGGCCTTTCTAGAGAACAACGGTAGAGGGTTCAAGTAACACACCGGAAGCCCACTGTAAGCTTCTACGCTGACGCGGAAACTTCTCTCATACCTGCGCAAAAGGGAATAAAGCCTACAGCACCTCACTTATCAGAATATTAAGTACCTATAAATATCTCTAAGTGACGCCAGTACTACGAGATTTCGTGATACGCCACCCAATTTTCTGACCGATTCATGGAACTGCTGTTGGTTTATAACTCATTCTGATCGCAGTTTTAGGACGTTACCTGGTTCAAACCTAGCTTGAATGATAGAAAGGTCATCCGTAGAAATATTGCGATGCGATACTTATATGACCGAGGTGAAATGTCTATGTACATATATACAGAACTAATGTTACGAAGACAATATGTTATTAATTATATTTATTAATATGTACATTTATATATTTTGACAGTTCAATTGTTCATGTTAGATATCAGAACCACAATAACATACACGATGGTCGCTGTAACCACTCTGTAATTGAAACTTTTCCATTTTAATGTACACAGTAGTATCAAATAACTCCGAAAATATACTTCTCACGAGTCTTATAACAACGTTATAATAAAAAATGACACAAAAAGCTCCTAAAAGAGATGTTTAAAATAGTGTCAATCTATCAAGTCGCATACCGAGTTGACATTTTCGTCATAACAGAGCTGGGGTGCGCTGCCCCGGTTAGGGGACTCCGCCCGACGTCCAAGGGACTATAAAAAGTGAGGGCGCGTAATTATATAGTGCCACTAAACTAATTTCACGATACATTGCCGACGAAATCTGTACTTGGCACCGCCTCGCCTGTCGGCAAAATGTGATTTTTCCTTCGCAACGGCACGCCTGATTACTATTGTTTGGTGTTTTCGTATGAATTGCTAATATCACACTACACGTTGATACACAAATTGCTTTTTGTGCTGAAATTGCGTCCTGTTGAAGTATATTTTATACATATATTTATTACAATTTACACATGTTTTATTTTATAAAATATCTTGTCTGATTGAATAGTCTTATGTGGGATGTATGTATATATATGTAGAAGAATAATCTAAAAAATCCCCGAGACGATTAAGAAGCGAAAGGCTTGCATTATACGGCTAATCTCTATCAGGATTTTGATAGAACTTTTACCGGTTAATACCTAATGTTATAAGAAAAAAACAAAAGAATCAAAGTTTAACAGAATCAAGTAAATAACCCGTGGAATTGTGAATAAAATTATGCGTCGCTGTAGTTGATATCGCACATGGTTGTAGCAACTAAATAAAAATAGAGTTTTTATTAGCTTTTAAAGTGGACAAAGTCGCGGGAACAGCTAGTAGTGTCATGAGTATAGTATACAGACCAAACCTTAGTTTCAATCGTTCCTGAAACCTTTAAATATTTGTAGTGATATATATTTTATCGTGTTGCCATCGCGTCGGCAATATTTCAGATTAGAGATGATAGTGTTGTACTTTCAGATAATATGATACTGATCGATAAATTCATCGTTATCTCGACATATCCTCAATCCAGACCTAAAAATCGCATGGCACGGCCTATTGTATGACATTCAACGAAAACACAATCATACGTTGTATGTTTACTCTTGCATGAGATTTGTGTGGTCATTGGATGCTATGAAATAAAAACTTCTATAATAATTGGTCACAATATCAAGTAATCCCTACTTCTCTGCTAATAATATAATGCGAAAATAACTCTGTCTGTCTTTTACACTTTCACGCATAAACTACTAAACCGCTTTAAATGAAATTTGGTACAGAGACAGTTTAGAGCCCGAAAAAAGACATAGTATACTTTAATATGAAAAAGGCTTGAAATAAATATGACATTTGAAGTTAAAAGTTTTACCTAAAAAATTGTATGGTGGTTTCGTCATCTTGGAAGATATCAATTTAAATTTGATTTTTAAGCTTTTAATTAGATATGACATTACATTCACAGTTAAAAAGGTTAAATGAAAAACGGGATGAAAGCTTATATTATATTATTATCTTAGGATTATGTGAGTGTTTCATAAATTTTGGATGTGAGAGAGAGAGAGAGAGTTAAGGTAGGTAGTGTGTTACGGAGTCATTACAATATGCGAAACTGAAATGAGCGCAAGTAAGAAACTTGCCAAGCGCCGCGGCGTACACAATGAGCGCTGCGCTGGCGCGCCTGAAGGATTGCTCATTTTAACGTATTATACGTATGAATTTTATTGAAAAAATATTTAAAATGCTTCCCAATGTTCCACGCGAATGAAATCGCGAGCACAGCTAGTGCCCGTATAGAAAAAAACGTCCAGATAGAAACCAAAATATATTGTATATGTAATCTCTTTATTAACAAATAGATTGATGCATAGTAATTAACAAATTATGATCGTATTGCTAGCACCCACTAGCGCTTGACGAGTTCCAAGTTGTTCGTCTCTCGCAAGACTCAGATTAGCCGAAAACTTTGCAGATTTGTCAAATGCTTTGCACTAAACTGTGCAACTAACTAGAACGTGTTATGCTTAACAATGCTCATCTCGGAACAAAACGCAACATTAATATATGTAACTATATGGACTATACGTTCGAGGAATCGCAAGCAGATGCAGTTTGGCTACACGTGCAAAACATAAGACGATTACAAGGCAATTATAATAATGTCGTATTTATAAAAATTAAAGAGAATGCTAGTATAGACAATCTGACGTTTCAACACTTATTTCTGACCAGTTTCTGACGCTATGTTATGCTATATAATAGTAGGTAATTTCTAGGTTATGATGATAATAAACGCTGCATTAAATAGATATAATACCTTTATTAAATTATCTTTAATAAAACATCGCGTGCAGTCCTTAATCAATACGTAGAGTTCGTAGTAGTATGTACGACGGGGTCAAATTATTCTGTAATGGTCTCTATAATGGCCACCTTTATAGAATAAGTTAGTTATCTATTTGCTATTTGAGTGTTAAAGGGTAAGGTAAAAAGTGAATAAATCAGTCCTTTTTTGTTATTTTCACCTTTGATTGACGTAACAGTGGGATTATAAACTGAGTAAAAAATATTAACCTTATTTATGAATGGATTGAAACAGCCATGTTAGAAAAACTTTAAATGTTCAAAACATAATATCGTTATTTTTTTATAAATTAATAAAGGGGAATAAATGGGAACGCCGCATCAAATGGCGGGTGTTCAGAATGCGTCGGCGGGGCGTGTAATGTCTCATTTCACGGCGGCGTAGAACGACGCCAGCGGACTTCGTCTCTATTAAATAATTGCCCACGCCAAAACATCGTGGACAGAGTAACGTATTAGTTTTTTTTTTCGTGAATAGAACTTAGTAGTGATGGACTAAACATTCAACACCTGCATGTAAAAGTGACAAATTGAACAGTACAATAACATAAAGCAACACCTACCTTTATTCGATGCCACACCGCCTCTTGAAATATAGTACCTCACGTAACATCGAAAGCAATAAGCTGCAATGATACTCGCAAGACCTACGTTTGCTTCGCCTGGACATTTTTATCGGGCTGAGCGCAAAACATGACTCCAACAATGAGAACATTGTGTGAATCTTATGTAAATAGGTATAAAAAATCATTTTCGATGATATAAAATAAAAAATAAACTACCTGAAATAAAACTATCTGCTCAAATGAGATCTTTTTAGGTTTAAATATTAAAAAGCTGAGGGAAAAAGGTTAAAGGGATTATTATTACGTCATGTGTGCTTAGTTCCCATCACTAGAAAGTAAACGGGAGTCGGCGGGAGTGCAGCAGTGAGGTCAGCCGAATAATCCTTTATTACATACATCGGGGATGGGATGCGGTGTCCCACTCTCGTAAGCGCATTACCGGAATTAACAATTAGTCATGCCCACGTCTGCCAACGAAGTTTGCACAAATTTACATAACAATAAAACCCTTCGTACTCTAGACTGCTAGGCTGATTTTTAATATTAATTGGATCACGATCGCGCACCGTGCATAATTCGTACGAACCGAACGTAGCGATACGTTGCGGTCAGACTGAGGTCACGAAATGCGTGAACATTTTATTTTTATTACACCAGAAATGTTTTAAATCGTATTTTAATGCTCCAATGGTTTTGCGTTATTTAGTCATACCCGAAAATTATATTTTTTTTATAGAAGAAGGTAGCAAACGAACAAGCGGTTTATCCGATATTAAGTGGCCGCTACCTATAGGATAAGGCAGACGTTTAGACAGATGCTGCGTTTGGCTCATAATGAAACCGCTCGTTTATATGTCATGTACATTGCTCACTTCGACTTGTGTGACATGCCAGGAAGAACTATAATATAATAAAATTCTGAAACAGTGAGGCCTGGCGTCACGATTGGGAACATTTACACTTTAAAATCACAATCGGTGAAGCGATAACTTGGTAACAATATAGAAGCCCCGCATCCGCAATGGACGCCGATAAAAGCGCGAAACGAAATCGCGATCCGAACGAACAAGAACAATGGCATAGCTTAAATTGTAGCATTGTGGAAGCGCGGGCGACTCGTCCGGGAAGAATAGAGTCATTTGCCGCTAACAGAATTAACAGCCGTGACCCTCCAGCCATCAGTTTTTGTTTGTTAATCTACAGGAAAGGGCGTAACTCATTTTGTCATCTCGTAATTTAATTTTACTTGAACCCCCGCTACAAGTTCGGTCGTGTCTCCGCTGCGGGCCGCGCCGGACACCGACATACTAATTAATTTACGTAATTTATTATCTGTACATTCGTAGATAGACGAGTAATAACTGGACTACATTTAATATCACCTAAAAACATACAGCGCCCGCGCTTTCGGCAGTATTTAGGTATAAAAACGTATTACGAAGCGCCATAAATTCGAAACTTTCCGTATCCCAGCAATATAATCCCGTCCAGACCCAAACGTTATTCGAGAACTTTAATTTCCTTCTACAATAAAAAGCCCGAGAGCCGTCCCTTTCATAGGTAACTGTAGGTATACATTCAGAAACGCTTAAAATGCAATTTTACACGACCAATTTTATTTATGGCCGCCAAAAATGTGAAATGCAAACGTTTTATTATGGGGGCTCAGCAAAAATAGGAAGAACAAACAATGCCTCTGTTATCCCAAGACAGGGGATGTCGGAACATATTTGTCCGTTTTCCTCGCTTTGTTGGGGCGCCCCGGTTCACGTCTTTGAATCAGAAAGAAGCAGGTAAACGCCTAAAGACGACACTTTGTTCCTGTTTTATCGCATTTTTAAATATCGAAAAAATATTGTATATTATTATAAATGTTAAGACAACATTGAATTTAAAATTTCAATTACATTTATGAGTACAAAAACAGACTCGCATTTGAAGACCCTTTGCAATGAATTGAAGATTCGTATAACTGATAAATTTGATTACTCCGCTTACAAAGAGATTTCATTTTGATAAATCAACGGTTATTATTAGAGAAGTTATTGTATTTCATTCGCTATGAATTTCGTCAACGCTTTCAATTCAATTGGGTACTAAATTAGATTAAGACAATAAACAACACAGCTACAAGCTTAAACAAATGAACATATACATATATAGAAAGATAAACCACCTATATTTTGATGTCTTATCCGTGCCTATCCCATGTAAATAGGGGACGTTCATCTCTTGGGAGAGCGAGATGTGAAGCTAAGTGTTGAAAAATGTAAAATATTTAAGTTGCAAAATTGTATAATAAGAATGGCGGAGATTACACCTTGTGTTCATTTATTTTGAACGCGGCGGCAGGAGATGGGACATTTTTATTGGTCTGGGCTTTAGATTAGTTTTGTTCTGTGAATTTGATGCATAGACAATGAGCTCGATTGTTCAACTCCCCGCGTATACTTAGTGTACAATCGTAATATAAATTTGAAATGACACGACGCACAACTGATTCCCTAAAGACTAGAGCTATGCGAATTGCACCTGTTTACATTTATTTGTGGATTTCTGTTGTATTTTAAACTTTACTTAGTTCAATAACTGGATATGTATCTTTTGATCAGTAATGGCTGGAATACAAAACGTAGGTAGGTTTTTAAAATGACATTTTCTTTGGCGGGTTAGACAATATGTGATAGGGGAAATTCTTACAGGTTCGCGTGAACAATATGCTCAACATGCGTCAGCAACATGCTTATTGGAATTTGGAACTTTTTCGATAAACTTTTTTTTATTTATTTGTCTTTCATTCAGTTTTGAATGTTGTTGTTAAGATACACAAGCGTTTATTTTTGTTGTAATAAACAATATTTATTTTGAACTGCTGACGCGTCTGTTTTGAATTTTCACTTCTTTCAACAGTGCTTATGACTGCCTTTTTTTTATTTTGGCGATGTTGGTATAAAATATATCATGACAGCCGAATATGTGTTCTTTCAAAAAAATCTAACGATTTTTTAGACGTAATTTAGACCACAAAAAATAACATACGTGCAAGACATATGGCTACCGGTTCAGACTCTCAACAAAAGACCGTAACTGACGGACATGTGTGCGTTACTATGTGCATTTGGTTTGCAAATTAAGAAGGGAGGGCGAGGACTACGCAAAATTGAAATTCGAAAATTTCTCTTAAATATGTTAAGTATGGAAAGTACTTACTTTGTGGTTGTACAAAGTTTTCCTTTTGTACAATAGGACAATGAACGTTAATGTACAAAGTTTAGTGATATCGATCTCCCAAGAGCAATCGGAACGAACGATACAACTTTGATATGAGTGATGCCGCCAATTGGGAATTTGAAATTGTGTGAACAAATCTGACTTATAGCAACATGAGTGACATTCTGTGTCGAATCCGAATACAAAAGTAAAAATATGAACATGTGCAAAAAATATCCGGCGTGTGCATTTGGGAATTTCGCGTGGCGGCAAATTTAATGCGAGGGGAGTCTAATATTAAACCTCGGGGACACATCACTTTTAATATTTGGCCGCTGTCCTGGAGGGATTCTAAATTATTTACCAAATGAAAAGGTAATGGTCGAGGAAGAGTGCGAATGAAGGTATGCAAATTTTATGTAAGCATGTATTGTTAGCTATAAAACGCGTTAAAATGTGTTTGCCGTACTTTGGTTGGCTTTAATGAAGAATGTGCGCTCGGCGAAACGCCGCCACAGCAATATTCATATCAGCCAAAGTGAATTTCGTCGTACCGCGAATATTAGAAATGATGACTCGAAAATGTACAACATACTTGTACCTTTATTTGCTATATTTTCAACGCTAATTAGCCTAGGTAAAAAGCTAAAACACTGTTATCCGCCCAAAATGAACCAAATGAACAGAGAAATTTTACCAACATGTACATCAAAACATACCAACGAAAAAGTAAAAAAGATTTGAAACGTGAAGGCTAATCCAATTAGCCCATCTCGTAACAAGGTAAGAGCTAAAGACATTTGAAATGATTCAAACTCATTTTTAGTAATAAGCCCATTTCATGAGAACGATTTTTTTTCATGTAAAACTTTGGCAGTAACGCAAGCAAGATTCTCAGTGAATATTTGTGTACTAAGTACCATCTAACATCTAATTTCTTTCGTATTAAAATAGAGATTAGATAATTTAATACAGATTTCATTCTTAACGATAATATGGAGGGAGCTAACCAATTTAGTGTTTCGATTAAATTACAACTCTGCATTGGGCAGCAACTGAAATGCGCATTCTGAATGGCGCGTACCGATGGGATTTGCTGCGAAAAATCAGTATTAATTCGTACACGTGTCTGCGTTTAGGGGTGAAAGGGGTGAGCGGAGTCACGGGTCGTAAACAGTCACGCATCGCAGCGCCGCGGCTAATGACGGGTCGGCAGCGGCAGCGACGTTCCACGGCGATACATCACAGCAACCGCTACTACCTACAGCACCCGCTGCACGCATTAGTTATCGGCTTGAATTCTAATTGATAGCCCACCATTTGTTTTAATACTTCTTTTTATATTAATGCTATTAAATAGACCAAAGAATTCGTTTTAGACTACACTAGACATAGAAACAATAAAAAAATAACGGTAACACCTAATGTAACTACTCCTTATCGAACAAATATAGTACGTCGCCTCGAAAATATTTAAAATGTATTTTTTCTCAAGCAAGCAGTTCGCCTGATGCTACGGTACCATCGCCAATAATTAATAATTATTAACTCGGTTGCAGATACTCATTATTTCTAGTAATTATATTGGTAGGGTTAAATACGAAAGAGTAAGGGTTAGATTAGAAAAGGAAAGCATAATGGTATTGGAAGTTGGACCTTTGAATTGTTTGGATTACACTATTGATCGTTCCTGTTTTGCGTTTGACATTCTGAATCTTATTATCACATCTATAAACTGATCAGAAATTACATGAGTATTATATTTTCTCTTCATCTGTACATCTACTCCACTGTAGACAAACATTTCAAAAATGCCATACTCTCGCCCACCATCTCCTTGATATAATATTTAACTTCAAATATCCATATAACTTGTCTACGTGTAACACAAAAATACGCAATTTCTTAACATTATCGTGTTTCCAAGACAGACGGTGGGGTATAGTCACATGGATTATTCAAATAACGGCTTTCTCTTCCGACTCACGTCAAATCATAAAGCGGATCTTCATAAATAAACAATGCAGTCATAAGGTACCTTACAACGCCAATCTCACGTTCACGATACAAAGTAGTAACATCTCTGTATTGTATCCCATCTTACATTATACGCGGTTTTTTTCTCGCACAGACAAGCTCAAATATTCTGACATGAGAAGACAGCTTCATCTTCGTACAATGTTTATTGTCCGCTATTATTGAACGAAACTGTAGTTACGGAGCGGTACCTAAGTACAATCCTTTTCTAATTTATTAGAAATAATAAACAATTAAATAACAATATTATTAACATCCATATCAACCATTATGTTAACTATTACGCTACCTATTAGCTGTAAGTAAGAAATATTCATTTATAGACAAATTTTGGATATTTACTGTGCTCATAACTTCATCAAAAACTAACACCTACCATTAACCGCCCAAAATATGAAGCATAACTAAATCTCAACATAGTAACAGTATTCGCTAGCTTCGTACCAACACGTCTAACACTATATACAACACTAGAATTGTGCCTAACGTTCCAAGCATAGCCGTGGCTAAATTATTGTCAAGATGCCAGTAGACGCCCTGTTACCTTCTGTATAACTTGCGGTTTGTGGGGACGTCATTCAAATACAAGCTTCGCATATCTAGCGCGAAATCTTGCTCTTTACAATTACTATATGATAACTTGATCGAAATAAACTTAAGTAATACACTTGTTATTATCTGCAGACAGAAAAATATATTATTCATACAAACTTTCATCCCCTACTTTTAGACCTTTAGAGGATTTCCAAAATCCCGAAATATGTGTACTTGTACTAAAAAGTGTTTGTCAATTTTCTACTCTAGCAATTTGGGCTGTTGCTATATTATAATATGATATTTCACACAAATGAATCTGACACTATTCTTGAATATGCATCACAAATGTTTCGCCCATGCTTGTACATTTCAACCCACATAAATCAACAAAACATCCTTGTAAATCTAGATTTCTTCAATCCTGTTATTCGGCAATATATCATGTTACTTTCTATATTATACTAGTGATCTGCCCCGGCTTCGTTCAGGTAGCAATAATTATGTTGATCCGATCGCCACCATAATTCACAGGAACACCCGCCGGGCTAATCTGGATATTTCCTGAATAGCTCATCGGTCATCGGTCTAGCTATTTCGTCCCTAGGGAACACACATATATGTATAAACATCGCCTTTTATATATGTAGATTATTAATTGGCCGAAGTGCCAGAGTACCACAAAGGTCGATGAAACCTTGAGACAAACTTAATATTACTAACAGAAAATCAAGATTTAATAGAATCAGATATCGTCTTCTTAGTCTTAGTAACCACGAGGGCTAAACAGTACATTAAATTCGGATGCGTCTTTTTTTATTTTTCCAAATATATTGAAGCATAGCTCGTTGTAATATTGCGATTAGGAGAACCTAGTACTTCGTTAAAACATAACATTTGTTAGTTACATTTTGCTTGCATTAATCATAACATATTT
Organism: Papilio elwesi; assembly: GCA_029849275.1. NCBI lineage: Eukaryota > Metazoa > Arthropoda > Insecta > Lepidoptera > Papilionidae > Papilio > Papilio elwesi. Next base: position 6,159,636 of record CM056700.1, on the reverse strand, counting down.
GATCCGGTCACGGCTATATCTTATATAATTCACAATGAACAATAACAAGGATTTATGTCTGTAGCTGGTCATAGTGTACACATAATGTAATTAATTCACAGACTGAACACATAACAGGGATTGTTTTGCACTAATTACGTTTGTATCATTTGCGTAAAGCGCGTTTGCTGTGACAAACATTGCAAACCTTAATAAACTTAATCATTTAATACGTGTATTACGCAGTTTTAACTACATAATTATTTTTTTATAGTAAATTATTGTTATATTTCTATACTATAATTGGCACATTTATTGAATAGTTCATCTCAGAAACGGCTTAACCAATTTGGGTGCGGTTTTCACTAATGTATTGTGGTAAGCTTCACTTACCATTTAGTGTTTTATCTCAATCGGTTTATAAATAAAAAAGTTATATCAATTTAAAGAATCATGTCAAACATTTGTTCGATACAAATGATATAAATTAGCTGTTCAGTTGAATAGGTTGAACTTTTAGTTATAAATGTTATTAGTTATATTACGATCTTTAAAATGATGATGATTGAAAGTTTATCACGGGGTCCTATCCCATAGTAAAGAAAATTAGTTTATTCTTTGTATTAGTTTATCAAGACTAGATGGCGTTACGAGTAGCTGTGTACAAATTAAGAAACGAAATGCAGCAATATACAATTAGAAAATCAAAAAATCATAAAAGTAACTAAATTTAGTATTACTTTTAATATCAAATAACACATAACAACACATTAAAATCAAAATTTGATATTTTTAGCGGAAAAACTTCGAACCAGTACGATAATCAATTACTCCGTTACTTTGAAATGTTCAAACGTTGGAATGTCCAACTGTCCAAGGTGGCGCTTATAAATCAATAACAATTTTTTCAAAACTGTTGGCCTAATAAAAAGTGTAGACTTTTATAAATAAGAATTTTTAATTATGTAAGGACTTTGTAACACAATAAAATATCGAACCGCATAACTCCAGGCGAAAGTTCTGGGTTCAATTTGAGTATCATTACTACCCAGGACTACCGGGGCTAAGCCCTTAGCGATGGTTTTATATTCTTAAAAAAAATAGGGAATTTAAAATGAAAAAGTGTCTACACCTGGCAAAGGTGCTGAGAATGCGCTGCATGCGTGTCACGCACGCAACAACCAACACAACAGCTAACCAAGCGTTACGCGAGCTGTTCACGAGTTCAGCGAGCACTATAAAGTGCATGCGTGCTCGCGAGCCTTTTGTTATGTGGTATATTCGCGACGCGTCTCAGTCCTGGACACGTCCAAAGAATAGCAGATAGTTATTGCCGCCGTGTGACTCCACCATTGTTTGTAGTCAGCGTAGTTTTCAACACATATAAATAATTTTGTTCGTTTCTAAATATCACGTCATTAGTTCTTGCCAAGATTTTATTTCCTAAATTATCGGTACACAATAGCACACCGTTCCTATTTCCCCTACTGATTACACAGATAATTGAAATGTTAGCATTATGTAAAGTGGTGACACTTACAACGCAAATAGTTCAATAAAGCGAGAGTCGAACTGGCAGAAAACGTAGCATCATGTCCATTGTCACATAAATAACATGTCTGCACCGCGGTGTCGGCCGGCATCGGGCCGGGGGCACGGACAAGCGTTCGTTTACGGCTGCGGTGGCTGAATGATGTCGGCTGTCGCCGCAACACCGCCCCGCCGTCTGTGCTCTGCCTCACGCAAGCTATACAAGCTGTCTTAATCAATGACAATCTGGTGATTCGGAAGACATTACCCTGCCATAACACTTAATATTCCAAATTGTGTACATCAGCAATATTTATTAAGAAAATAATTGTTACTACATTCTTTGTCGCTACAAGTAAATAAAGTAAATATGAATTGGCGAAATAAGGACTGTGAAAAGAGATAATTTGATTATTAACTAATACTAACACATTTAACAAACATTTATAAAAATAATAACTAAAATTACCTTAACCGATGATATTGTAATACAATATATTATATGCCAGTAGTGGTCGTAAGGCAAAGACAGAATAAGCGTCCTGGTTAGGACGCTTTTTCTATAGCTAACGTCATGTGCTTAAATTTACGCTGGAGTGACAAACACTATCACCTTTTTCTTATTATTTTAATTACGCTATCCTTTTTACGGTTAGGTCCAGTTTTAGACGGGTAATTTTGGGAACTGCCCTTCCGTGTTTGTCACAGTGGTGAATAGATTAAAATAAATATGTGAAGAAATCCATTACTTTGTTATTTTATCGCGCCGAACGGAAATCCATTATCTCTGCCTCTGGGTTACGGTCGTGAGTGCATATTTATTTATTTAAATAACTTTACAACACTTAAGTGGCTTTTTCAATGTTCTTAATAAAACCACAGAATGATCGTTATCGTTAAGTTAGTGTAGTAGAGTTACAAAGAAGAAAGATTTGTATTTTTGTAACGAATAAAGTATTATATTAAGAAAGCGCTACTATCGGCGAGTAACATAGCATTTTTTTATTCGTCTATCCCACGCGAAGCTGGGGCGAGGTATGTTATAAAATTACGGTTCATAGTTTTGCCAAAGTATTAGGTACATAGACTGTTGCTACCAAAAACATAAGACTGTTTGTTTTCTAAATGTAAGACTGCTTACGCAGTTTATGTTTAAGGAGCACTTAGAGTTTTATTACGTTCACCAAATGTAAGGCGCGGTGTACAACAGAGGTGTGTGGATCTTTTAAGTTCCTGAGTGCACGTAATACAAGCGCACGCTTAGCTTTCTTACAAATTTAATGAATATTCTTTGTACGGTTGCAGTAAAACAATCCTTTCTTTCTTCTTAGACATACTGTGCAACCGCTACGAAAAATACTTTGTTTTCGTACTCTATATTTATCTCAACCTTTTGACCGATTGAGCAGTGGTGACTCAGTGGCTTAGGTTCCGATTTTCTGTGGGTCGCGGGTTCAAACTCAGGCAGGCGCTTTACTTTGTGTAATTTATTTCATCTCCACTGCTCTAAAAACGGTAAAGGAAAACATCGTGTTGAAACCGGCATGTACCGGTGTGTCCTAGTACCACTAAATTCGAAGACGATGACATCCGCCAACCCGCACCGGGCCAGCGTGGTAGATTACAGCTCTTCCGTCACTCGGAGAGGAGGCCTGGATCCCCTCCCCCCCCCCCCCGCAGTGGGGAACATTCTAAAAAAGGCCGGTTTATATATTATCATTATTATTTTGAACGATGGGAGATAAAGATTCTAGAAGACCGGCGTAGTACACAACGACGCAGTTTAGTAGATCTCGTTAGACGCAGTAGAGTCCATGAGGACGACAAGGGACTGATGATTTTGAGATACCTACTTCCAGAAATGGGCATCTTTTCTTAAAACATATAGCGTCTGATTCTTTGTGTCCACGCTGAATGAGCGATTAAATGTCGCCGTGACAGTCTGACAGGCTAAGATTGGAATATCAGCAAACTTGTACCTTTTTTATCATATTTTGAAACCTTTACTAAAACTTGCTAGAAGAATATCGTTTATATTCTTTGTATATTAAAAATAATCAAGCCCTGTTCATTCCAAAAAGCAAAAATTGACTTGTAGTAAAATAAAAAGTCACGGGAATTTAATAAAATATAGACTTGTATTGAATTTTATTCAGAGTTAAGCGGAGGCGGACTCCAGCGCCACGGATTAAAGGCTGTGAAGTGCATAGCTGGTGTCGAGCACGCGACCGATTAACAAAAAGAGTTTTGTATAATTTTAAAAAGATTTTGGAAATAATTCTACTGAAACAAACAATGATTAATTTAAAAGCCAATAAACACGGCTGACGTATCAGATCTTTACTTATAATGAATAATTCTGCGTGGTATGTACACGATTTGCTTGAAACCACTTCGCCTGTCAATTTGTATGTTCACTTTATCACATAAGCTTGTGAACATATGTCTACAATATTATACTAGCTACCTAATTAAATACAAAAGTGATTAAAGTAAAATCTTACAACGTAATAATGACTAGTAAAAATACTTAATTATACATGGCTAGGTAATACACTGTACAACATACAAGATATGCTAGGCGATATTAATATATCACCTATTGTTGTTCACTCTGTATCACTTATTGTTGTACCGTAATCGCTACAACAATTTTATTTTCTATACCTGATAAATTTAAAGTGTCTGTATGTAATATCAAAATAAAATTTCCATTCTCAATGCACATGATGTATATACGGTACTTATAACAAAAATAGAATTTTTAAAATGTTTGTCTGTCTGTTTGTTCCGGGTAATCTCCAAAACGACCTAACTGGTTTGGATGGGACTTGCACTGGAAGATAGATAATATTGTCAGGATTCAAATAGGCTAATTTAATTCAAGCAAAAATAATTAGGGTATCGCGCAAAAAGTGAAAAACGCTCGAAATTGTAAAAAAAATTAGACGCAGCCGTATCTAAAGCACCTCGCGCCCTCGCAATTGAAGTGTAAACTTCTTTAGCCACGTTAAACGATATATGGTAGGGGTAAATATTATAGGTTCGCGAGATCGACATACGCAACATGCGTCAGCGCCTTTACCAATTTTTTTTTACTTTTAAATTGAATAGCAACAACACCGGGTGAAATGTAGCTCTATACAGATAAACAAAATTTAATTGTTTGTTATACATATATATCAAAATGTACTTTTGATACAGATGTCTGATGTTTAATTTTGTAAAAACAATTCATGTAAAAAAATACGATCATAAAGTTTTATTCCGAGAAGTGGTTAATATGATTTATTTGATTCCACGCGGACGAAGTCGCGGGCAATAGCTAGTACAAAATGTAATAGTAATAAATGTGAGAAGCAGTTGTAGTCAAACAGTGACATGACATTTTACAATTATTTTACATATATGACTTTAAAAAAAACAATTAATTTATACAAGCTTGCTCGGATTTCAACCCTCGAAGCTAAACGTTCTTCAAATAAGCTAGTCTACTTCGTATTATAACGTTAAATGAATTTGACACTACAATAACCTGTGATCTACCAACGAAAGGCTTAGTAGAATACAGCGAATGTCTACAAATAGAAGCAAAAAAATTATCATTTTCGTTTAATTTTCATTTTTAAAATGAAGTGTAGTTGGCCGCGGCGGAGCATTAATGCCCCGGATTAAATAATGTTAGACCGCCTTTGTTGCCGGGGCTACACGAGCCGGTCGGGCGCTATGCACTTTTTGCAGGCAGTAAAACATGCCACCGCATGATATACTACCTTACAATGATTATGTTGTTGTTATACAAATAAAACAAAAGGATTTGCTTAGTGTTTGTGTTCCTATGTATTTCAATTACTTTTTAGTGCGATACTTATTATTTACTTTTTCATAATTGTAACTATAAAAGGTTACACGAGAAACTTACAGTACGTTTACACTGCCGAAAACATTAACATAAAACATATTTTGATCTCAGTTTCCTCAGAAAGAGCGAGATAATAACATGTTTTTGTGAATGTTTTCGGCAGTGTGAACACGGTGTTAAATATGAATCGCTTCTACTAATCATACAAGGTAAGATCCAGGGAAATCAAAGTGTAAGCGTGTATCTTGACAAAATTCTACCATCTACCATATACAATTTGAGTCTTGACTTAAATTTGTGTATTTTTATATTTCTCGATGTTCTTTCAAGCAATTTGCCAGCCCTTCTTATATCACAAGAGACAATCCGTTCTCAACAAAGGGGCAGTTAATGGATGATGATAAATAGTTCTGTCAGTCATTGCCTGAGGGTTGAGGGTTGGATAAATACATGATTAAGGACAGTTTGTCAGTTCGTTAAGAGGGATTTGAGATCTATTAATTAATATATAGTTTGTCCGAGTCTTGATGATACCTTTCCTAACTTGTCTTGTCTTGTCTGTTCCTTAACTAAATATTTTTCTACTAAATAAAGTACATAAAATGAATATACACTTACGCCATTAACCCAGAGGGGTAGGCAGAGATTATGGATTACGATTATGATGATATATGGATCCAGATGGCGCAACCATGGCACACCTACGCGTTCAAGCTCGTCGGATACGGATACTCCTTATATCGTCCTTCTTTAGTATGTTACTAATCTGATCGATACAAGTTCTCCTTGGACGACCCTGCCACTCACTTTTACAGCATGAATTTGTTTCGTTACTCTCCCTTCATTCATCCTTTCAACATGCCCGAACCACGTGCGCACCTTTCTCAGTTCTAGTCACAAAATCCACTTTTAAGCCACACTTTTTCATTATATCGCTATTTGTAATCCTACTGTTCAACGTCACGTCACTAACATACTTTTTAAGGATCGCAACTCAACGCCATTAATTCTATGTTTTTCCTGAAACCCAGCTCTCACTTCCATACTAAAATTACACTCACACACTTTTATTATCTTCATTCGTATTTAATGTAACGGAATTTTTAGACATCAAACACTTCAAATTGTGTTTTAATGTGTTAAATTTGCACTTATTGAAGTACAATACAGTAATTTCACAATTTTGTCCTCATTATGTTATCCTAATGTCTACGTTTATTTTATTATGCATTCAATATTTATATTTGGCCTAATGAGAAAATGTAGTAAACGGACAACAGTTAATTAATATTTACAGGAGTTCATAATGGAACGGAAATATATACATAAATACCCGTGAAAAACATAGCTTTGTTATTAAAAAATACGAGTGCTGTACTTCCTGTCCAGACATACAAACCAACCCTATAAAGATAAAATCCAACATACATAAAATAAAGTGAACTAAATTTATCTGGAATTTCCCGCTAGATCAATTGGGACCATAGTGATAGTTGCTGAGTCCATTCCTATTCTCGACATGTATTTTCGGTCGCTATGCAATTCGTACTTCTTTCTCTTTCCCAACTCAAACACCCTGGTTGACGTTCCGTCTAAAACACGTATTTATAACCCGCGCAATTGACTTTTATACAAGTTGTCTTAATATTTCAGTGTCTAACACAGATCTCGTCCCCTACCTAATCAATTTGGGTTTCCGAACCATAAAACAACTGAACAAGCAGTTAAACCGACCTTAACCGCAATTAAATTTATTTCCCAGCAGAGAGATTGGCTAATAATACTGTATATTTGTTCTTGTCACCATTGTACATAATTAAAGTAATATACTACTAGTGTTCACAAACACATCATAAACTCACAACCAATCAGTTTACGCCCGTTGATATGATAAAAAGCGATAATGCATAAGCCCCGTGCTTACGCTGATATTATATGGTATTGAAGGAATAAATGTAAGAACTGTTATCAATTTCAACTAATGATTACAATTTTTTTTCTTGTGTGATGAAATGAATAAGCAAAATGTTTTCTATTTCCTAAATTGTTTGGAGTCGAATAAAAACAGGGACTCTAAATAAATATGCATTCTATTTTGTTGCCTTTTTCTAATTGAGATTATACGTTAGAACTTTATAAAAATATAAGCTTCGGTGATAATAATCTTATTTTATTACAGCACTTTTAATTTTGTGCTAGCAAATAAACTAGTCCTAGCCTGTATCTTGGATGCTAGCGAGCAGAGATAATATAGTAATGATAGCTAATACAATAACAAAGCTCTTTAGGAAATGAATGTTTTTGGTGTCTTTATAATTTTAATGTTTCAGCCAAACTGTGAAGAGAAGATAACTAAGATGCATTGATATTATTATTTATTTTGTTGCTTAAAAGAATTTAATTAAATTGTAGCGCAAAGAAAGTTTTCTATGTAATGTAAGGGCACACCCTATCTTTTCTTCGTGATGAAGGAATGAAATATTCTAAATTATTGCTTGTTTTTTATGCTGGCTCAAGACAGAATCAAGGACAAATAACTGTACTGTAAATAACTGTTCATTTAATACATCGCATTGTGCATACAGTTGCTGTGTACGGAATTTGAATGGTTTGAAGATATATATTTAAAGATAATAACCTTAAGTAATGTTCTTTCTGCTCTTTCGATTTCCAACATATGAGTTTTTTCAGCTCCTCGCCATGTCATAGTAAGCCAGTAAAATAAGTAAGATTGGGCGAAGGGGTAGTAGATTGTCTTTTAATAAAGAAAATTACTATTTTGCATCAGCGACATAAAACGACAGTTTTAAAAACGTATATTAATTTACGCATCCCTCCTGTTATCATTTCATATTATTTAATATATAGTGGTATGTTTCTGAGCGAACATTCGACAGGTGTCCATAAATGTTTCATAGTTCGACCCCTTCAATAACACGGTCTCGGGAGACACATTTACCTCATCTATCAGAGGGTTAAATATTGAATTATTACATTAATTTACTTAAGAGATCACTCACCGCTACTAGTTAAATACATAAATGTAACGAGGAGTTAATATACACAATTGTCTATGTATATTCATAACGGACACACATCAACATCCATCTTTATGCTTGGCAATCCATTACCGTACGGATTTCAAGCAAGTTAGTGTTCATCTTTCTCCAAGAACTACAAGTAGGTACTAGGTCCTAGGTGTTGCAGATGTCGGATACCTACTTAACATAATGCGACTCGGTAATCGATTACCTCCAAAGCTTTAAAAAACACCATTCGAGGTTAAGATTTAAAAAACATTTTTTGTCTGAAAATTGTTGTGTGAAAATTTATGATTAAAATATTCTAAAGCATAAATATATAATATAAAAATGTATAGAAAAATGATAAAATTATGTTGGTAGTAAAGCGATTGCGTCGCTGCGGGGCGCTAAAGCCGCTGGATCAAGGCTCGTTAGTGTGTTGTGCTCGGCGCCATTAGAAATTGCGCGCTAAATTGTAAATTGTTTTCAATTTCATTCACGATGCTTTAAAACATAATATTAATTATTTCTCAGTGTAATATATAGCAATATATTCATTTTTTAAATAAAGAGTAACCGAAATTAATTGTCTTGATTGTTTACCAAATAATGCGCTTTTGCATTAATTATGACATTGCGAACTATTAAAACTGGGAGACATATAAGTGTGTCTTTTAAACGTTAAAGAGGCGTTAGTAATAAAACAAGGAAGTTTCCTTCTACAAAACATCTCGTATCCGGATAATGGAGTTTATCCATTACATGAGGTCGAGAACTGAGCTGAACTATTATTAGCATTATTACGACGGCACTCTACTGATGCAATCTGTAAAAGCATTTTAAGCATTTCTATGCTGGTAGAATATATTGAGAGTAGTTGTGCGTCAAATGAATATACAAAGCTTGCAGTTAATTGCCTTCATCGTCATTATCTTTTCTTTAGTCACAAAAAGACGCCTGCTCTATTTCTTTTCTTTACCTTTTATGGTATTTTTTTAGTATATAAAGATTTCTCTGACAAAAATGACAAAACAAAAACTTGGTAATCATGATGCGTCGGAATCGGTAGTGACAGCGGAATAACCTGTCCGCAATCTGACGAGTCAATTATCCCAAATGGCGTCAATCAGGTGCCAGACGCGCGGATTGATGGAGTTATGCGTAATCTATGGTAAAGCCGGCTCATGCCCGCTGTCTGCCGTCTGCTGTAACACCGACCTGTACCGAGCATTCAAACCAATCGATTCGCTATTTATAGGACTAAGCTAAATTATCTTGACTTTTTTTATTATTGTTTCTAATATAATTTTATATATATGTATACGTTTATAATTAAAGGTTTTCATATGTGATAATAGATGTCGCGTTATAGAAAATAATTTTTGGCGATCAAGAAACATAATATTGTTTGTAAAATTCTAAATGCAACTGCAAAAAGGTGGATTGTTTTGTAAATTAGCATGTACCAGTTGCCAAGGCCATTCTCCAATGTTAATTTGCCACTAGAAGAGTGTTCATACGATATCACCGAGGGGACACCTGATTCATCGCTGTTAAGACAATTTATTTGCCCCCAGCAGGAAGACGAAGAACAACAACCATAAGTAGAATGAGAAGAAGAAGATTTAAATGATTTCGAATAATTTTCCCAATTTTTTTTCAAATTCACACCGCTTTCATTATTGCAATAGTATCATTATTTAGTATTAAATTAAACAGGAATCCAATATATAGTGGAATAGGCCTACAGGGAAAACCACGTTAAAATATATGTGCTGGGACACATAGTAGAAGTTCAACGGATAAAGAAAAAAATGGTTATTGTGAGACAACGATAGATGATATGCCACCGCGGACTTGCTAACATATTTAAAGAGGTACAATTCTTTCATACATCATTTGTATATAAATCCAATAGTTTAGCCTACGTAAGCCAAGAAAGCAAAATTGTGCTTTTCTTTGTTACGTATTTTTGGTTGCTCAATTTTCAGTTGCACGTTTAATCTTTTGATAACTTCTGAACTATTGGTCAGAATGATAGTTTAAAAGGCAATTATAGTCTACATCAAATTCTCTTGATACTCATCAGACGAAACACAGAGTACTTCTACTTCACGCCTGGTTTCTGCGAAGTTGTGATATTTCACCGGTCGAGCCGACCCATTCGTGCAACAAATGTTGCGGGCTTTACCAGTGAATATTAAAACATGTTTACATCATTCATTAGTATTTTTGTTGCCAATTGTTGTTCTTACGGGCTCTACCACTGTTATCTGTATCATCCTGGTTAGGAAGCGGTGTTTTGCGCGAGGACTTGTTGTTTGTCAAGTCTTATATAAAGGCGGGGACCGTTTAAAACATGATCACAAACTACAGACAGACCAACGCTATAAGAAGTCTGCAGTTTGTGATACACAGGTTAGCGTGCCGTCGTAGACGCGGTGCGCTGGCGCTTGTCGTTCAAAAATTGCTTGAAAAGATGACCGCCCCACTACCATCATAACAACGTTCCGCTAGAGCATTCATTCACTCAATTGCTGAACCTAACCATAGAAAATAGCGGCCAGCTCCGTCACTTGCACTTCATAGACGAAAACAACAAAAATGTAATTTAAGACTAGACCAAAATAAAGAACGGTACCTTCATTCAGTCGGTTATCGTTCTTATCGAAATTAGGGTCCCGTGACTAGATTTGTTGCTGCATAGTGACGAGCGATTTCGTAAAGAACCTTTACAATTTTGAGTTTGACAAGGAGTCATTAGTGTTTATAAATGTTAAATGGATGAAATTTTCACTTCCGCCATTTCTTTTGACGTGTACATTCTACAATAACTTACTCATCTTCATTTTTGTCTTTTCATCTAATTTAATCTTCTCAACAGTGTGTTTCCTCTTAATGAGGTGGTGTCAGGAGAGAAGGAGACACTCATCCCACCCCTTCTTCCCCCTACTCCACCTCAAAATTCAGCTCCCGAGATGTAAGCATTTTTTTTGTAAGCCTTGTATTTTTTATATTCTCTTAAAAACTGTATATCGATCCAATTGGAGTGGTGTCGAGGGAGAGAGAAAAACCCGTTCCGTCCTCCCCTTATAACGCTTTATTAATTCTAATTAACACCATGTGCAAATGCACCGCAGATTACTCAAAGATCTCTTTGGATCAACGGTAGAATTGCTTTTCTTTATTTCTCTATTTTCTTATAGGCTAACAACTAACTCAACCAACGTCTGCTATTTTCCCAGCATATCTTTTTAGATTTTAACAGTAACAAAGCCCGCAACAACATCTGTTGCACTCGCTCGACCTGTGATGTACCACGACCTCACAGAAGACAGGCGTGATGTAGAAGTATTCTACATTTTGTCTGATGAGTGAGGTGCTGGAGGTTCTCTAATAAGGATAGGATGGGAAGGAGATGATTGGATGGGGACAGAATAGATATGAAAAATAAATATCATTTTTCCCGTCCATCATATCCTCTATCTATTTAAGGTAGGCAAAGTATCTGCGACTCACTCGCTTGCTGTGGATGCCTATGGGTATACTTAACATCAGGTGACTTGCTTGTTCGTTTGCCGGCTTTTTGCATAAGAATATATATCAATTATAACAATGTCCATCGACAACTGCACGTGTTCGAAAGTAAAATCTGGATACTGGGCTACTATTTTCCAATTAATCGAAACATTAATCCCCATGGGCAAACTATCCAGAAGGCCATTACATGTCAGCGTGCGATGAAGCTGTGCATCCGGACTTGTCCCTATCGCCTCCAGCATCTGACGTCGTGTCATCTGCCCCATGTTTACACTGCAAGATAAGCATGACCAATCTTATACCGCCCTTGTACAGGAAATGATTTCTTACTAGAACATAGAATGCAGTGGAGTAGTCATTTTAACAGGGAAGCCTCATAAAACAGATATTTTTTTAGATTTTTTTATATTGTAAAATGTGGCAAACGAGCAAGTGGTTCACTCGAAGTCAAGTGATCGCTACCCATAGACATCTGCAACTAACTAATGAGTTGCAGATGCTTTGCCCACCTTTAATGGACAGAGGATGACAACAAACAGAAAATGATTATTTCCAATTCCTATACATCCCCTCCACCGTCAAGTTTTCTTCCCCTTCCCATCCTTTTCTTATAAGAAAAAGGTGAGAAGGGGGAGAGAACCAGAATTGGGTCTCCGACGCCTTACTCATCAGACGAAACGCAGAATACTCTACTTCAGGCCTGTCTTCCATGAGGTCGTGGTATTTCACCGGTGGCGCCGGCCCATTCGTGCAACAGATGTTGTTGTTGCGGGCTTACTATTTTTGTTGCCAATTAAATTAATAATACACGCTGCTAGTAATTACTATACTTGGTAAAAATAATTTTCGTCTATATAATTATATCTTCCTAACGGGCTGTAAAGGCTGAATGTAACCTTTCGCTAATCTTATTATTCCTCCTGTGATTTATTTTGTGTTAATGTTAAATCTGACATTAATTTTAGTCATTAAATGTTCTTCCATCTTTTTACTTTTATTTACGAACCACAAAATTTTACTTATTATTATTCTGGAACTGACTCTGCATTGTTTGCTCGTGTAATGTTTACTACTCATTTACTTATAAGTTCCATAGACGTCATCAATAATTCCTAAGAACTATAACGTCAACTCCATACATTTTCTGTTCCATCGCTTTAAGCATCCCAGTGACCACTGCTGACATTATTCATTGAAAACTATTCCGCACTAAGCGATGTTTCGGGTAGTCTCCGGCCATGCGAGGCCGCATTGTTTGTGCGGGGATCTTCGCTCCAGAATTACAACGCATTCAGACGGAATCCTGTGGTTTTGCATCAAACTTTATATCACAGTTATAAGACTTATATTTTCAAATTTGCGGGAAATAAATGTATTGTTGGCGCGCTTGGCTATTGTGTTGTAAATCAGTGGAAATTTCCGCTAACAAAGTGTAGATTTTATGTCCCGCTAGAGATCGCTCTTCCTTTAAGTGTCAAATTAACAAAACGTTTTGTATTGTGTGTAAAATTGTAATTAAATTTATATTGAGGTTAATTATCAGTTAATTTTTGCCGCCGAATGCTCTCTACAGACATTAATATAAGGAAAATAAACTGAAACCGAACAAACAAAACAAATAGTTAAGCTTTTACCACTGTCGTTAAGACTTAAGGAAACAACAGCGAGAGCTTTCGACTCCAAGCTTTTACATTATAGCAAGGTATTTGTATCAACGTTTCACGTAAAGTTCTCTTTGTTGTGTTAGAGGCGTGATCAACCGAGAGTACAATTTCGTCATAAATCATAATTTTAAAATATTTTATCTTTAAATATAACTTGAAACGTTTTAAAATTTATTTTGTTGTCTCATTTTTAGCACTTCTAAAAATTAAATTAAATCAAGTGTAGCAAACTATGTGATTCAATAAATTTAGAAGACTTACCATTCATTCTATACACCCCTCCCTAAATGTGCTTGACAGACGTTTCGCCATGGACTGTCATGTGTTTGTTAAAGTGGTTTTTTAACGCACTGCAATGACGTTGCGCCCCGCTGTACAAAATACTGAAGTTTCGTCTTAATCTCTATTTAGATCTCAAAATAATTCTTAATAAATAAAAGTAAATACAGACCTCTATACTGTACAAAATCTGATAAATACAATAAAGCTTATGTTTATTTGTTGCATAGTTGTGACTAGCGTCCCGATATTCTTAGATTATACTTATATAATACGAGCCGCCTGTTACTGACATTTAATAAACCTGAGCGCCGGCGCGGGTTCCCCTCTCTGCTGCAGCATTACACTACATTATTATAATAACTAAAGTTATTTATATGACATGTAAATTATATTAAAGCCTCTGGTATTAATTGACAAAAGCTGTAACGCAAGTTATAGACGACATGCAATATAAGGTGCTCCGATTATGATAAGTACTTCTTTTTAATATAAGGCAATCAAACACTCGACTCATCTGGTATAACGCGTGTGAGCGAGTCAAGAATCAGAACAAAATTAACTAAACCACATCAATTAAACGAAACTTCAGCCGGATACGATTTAGCCAGTAATATCGATCTCAAGGCCGAGTAGTTGAATAGAATTGATAATCACTATGGAAGAGTTATACTCAAATCAATCTATTTAGGTGGTACAAATTTCGCCGAGTCATTTAGTTAAGTACATATAAATGCCTACCTTTCACGCCCATCTTCTGGAAGCTAGTCATGGCTGGTCGAATAGGTCCACACCACAGCTTAAGCTCCTGACAGCGATAGCTGTTAAAATTCAATCTTTGTAAATGCTTTAAATGGTCATAGTACATAAATTAATGATGATGATGAACGATCGATCAATTTAAAAGTACGTTTCAACCTAAATGGTGCCTTTAATCTTAATATGAAATGAGTGGTTTATAGTTTTCTCAGTGTAGTTCGGAACGTACGAACGAAGGCCGACTGCGCATTAGTTCGCGATTAAGCGAACCTGCCACTGCAATTATCGCGCTAATTAAATCAACGCTATGTTATGACTAATTTATCCGATAGAAAGGCTAGCTCTTGGCAAAGTCGACGGTCTTAAAATGTTTTCATTAATTTAATTTAGGATTAACGCATCTGCAGCATATTTGCTTGTTGCGGATGTCTGGTAGGGAGGGGTCACTTAAAATCAGGCGATCTGCTTGCTCGTTTGCCACCTTCTACTATAAAAAAGGAATTTAGAAAACTGGTCCCTATTATTGTCTTTTCTACAAAATGCTTAGAATTACTTATGAAACACAGATCAGGCTTTAAACATGCCAAAATAAGTTGACAGCCTTGACATTAACTATCACTCGAATATTTGATTTCAAGTCAATTTGTAATAATTTATATCTTTAAATTTCTTTTGACAAAAAACCATATGATAATTTCGTACCTAAAGAACACAAAGACAGGCACAAATTTATTTTGAAATAACTTATTTATTATGCAATTGTGAAAGCTCTAGCTTTGCGCTCACGCTGGCGAAGAGCAGAGTGAAGAAAACTTTGTATTTCTGTCTATCGAATTTATCATAAGGAAACGATTCTCTTGTCTTATCTCGCCAAATCACATAAGTACAAGAATCTCTACTTCGTGCTTGCTACGTATAGATCTTGGTAAATTATACTATCTGTTCAAACATCAATACTTCGAGGATCGTATCATATGTGATCAACAACTTTATTCGCGAGGCAGCATTTTAGTACCTGTATGCATACTAGCAATGAGGTATGTATGGCGGGTTACGTGCCCATTCTAATTGGTGGCTCTGTTCTTCCGCGTGCAGCCGTGGCGCGGTCTGATTGCTAGCTACCGCCTAACGAGTGTCGAGTGACGAATGACTATAAGTATTTTGTTTACGCGCGGTTGCTGCGTCACGAGGAAAAAATTCTATAGACCATTACACTCCTCATATTTCAATGTAAACAATCTAAAGTATATTTACATTGAAAATATAGAATTACGATTAGTAGGTTTACAATAGTGTGGGTGTGTATGTAAATGTGGGTAATTATGTAACTTTTTTTTTCTCAGTAAAACATCAATATCACGAATTTAAAAAACCAAAAACATTTTGTATCCAAAATCACTTAAATAGATATTATAAAAACATGTACAAGCTTACGTTTAACTTTAATCCGATTACTCGGCATCAACTAGCTTATGTACGTACGTGAAGGTGAACTAACATTAATCGAATTTCGATGTTCGTCGGGCGAACGATCAAGTGTACGTTAGTTCACATTACGACGCTCTTGAGTTTCACTCGATACTTGCAACTCGATTGCTCGGTAACTCGGTATCGGTATCGAGACCGGCAGTGACTCGAGATTGAAGCTTGTCAAGGACGTGCATGTGTATCGCTTATACGACGCTCGATCGGGTGAAGGATGACGCTAACACTTCATTCTCAACCGATGCAGCTTGACAACGATTAGATGATTCAATGGACGGATTTTTTTTTCCATTGTTTGTTGCTAAAATTTTGTTTGTCGCTATTCATTAATATCTAACGTTGGTGCTTAAATGATCGATTACGGATAGAGTTATCAATTTAAATGTTTTTTAAATTCTTGTATTGTTATATACAAAAGTATAGTCGATACATACCAAATACGACTAGTTATCTATAGATGTATTACTGATATTTGTTCTGAGTTATCAGTTATTATTATATCGCTTAGATTTTATATAGAGTCATCAATAGTTTATGTATGAAAATTAAATGTAAAATTTTGTAAATCGATAAACTTCATTGTGTGATATTAAAGTTGACATTTGTGGAGGTCTTGGTTTATTATTTTGTGACAGCAAGATATGCTTATTTTGGCTCATCCAGTGTACTATAACAAGTATTTAAAGTAATATAAGTAAATTAAAAGTGAACTTAATAAATAAATTATATTGAAAAATAAAACTAACTCACCCTTTTCTGTCACGGTTTTACGCATTTTCGTTCACGACATTTCTTCACACCATAGTCTCCTTTTGACAGTTCATCTCCGTATTTTTTTTTAATTTTAACGGCACCGGGTTCTTACATTTTTAAGCCTGTCATTTGCTATTTATTTCAGTTTTAGTTATTCATCTCCATATCGACCACAGTGTTGCCACTTTATTACCCGACTGACCCAGAATTAAAATTTTTCGAGTGCAGGTTGGTAGGTATACCCGTATGTACCGATTTTGAAAAATGAAATGTCATAGCTTATAAACGGGGATGTGACGACCGATGTCAATCATATACTCAGTCGGGTTTTTTCTCTTTTTTAAATCAACTTCTACGTGTCAAACTCCCAAAAAATAACACAGTGGTGTTTTTATATATATTTATATGTATATAATAAAAATTTATATGAAAACCTCAAATATACTGCCGATAGTGTAAGAATAAGTAATTGTATGAGGACTGGAGCGGTTAGAAACTCATTAACGTCTCCACCGAAATAACCTGGGGTACTTATCTTTTATCTCGAATATAAGACTGTTCCCGAGGTCCGTAAGACCTTCATTAACAATATCATTTGTCATGACATGGTTTCATCTTTTGACAATAAGTCAGTAGTAGTAGTACTAGAACAAAATAAATTTGTAAGTGTTTTAACGAACAGTTTATTCTGTATTGATCGCCAATACAAAATTCACAGTTTTCCATTTTTATAATTAATTTTTAAAAGCTTTTAATGTGTCGAAAAGGATGTCCATTAACGGGGTTAAAGTCTTTTGGCGCGGTCATTATTCGGCCCTCTGCAACACCTTTCGCCCATACAACCCTGTCGTATCGGATGTTCGTTAAAAAACTTCACTTTTTTTTAATTAAAATGATTATTTTACGTTTTAACAGTATTTACCTGAGTTAAGTTAAGCTGTTGCAGCAGCTGTGTGCAGTTAAGTTATGCAGCATTTATCGTGAGATAAATAATTGATTAATTATGGAAGTTTTTATTTTAACCACTCACATGGTTTTTAACCATTCGCCAATAAAAACTACACCCTAATTTACGTTTAACATTTGTCAAATTGATTCGAATAAAAAAATATCTCACTTCACCGTTGATAAATTTGCATTTTTTTCGACCACTTTTTCGTTTCTGATTTCGATCGCTCTATTTCGAAAATCGACATCTGGTCGATTCCATCAATTTGGTTAGTGGTAACTGTAAGATTACTTCCTGATATCACCCATCAGGCCTTAGATTTCTAGGTAAGAAAGGCTGACATCTACTGTACTTATTTAATGAGTGTTAATGGTCGGAATTTGTATAACTTAAACAGTATACAAAGACATGCTGAAGTTTGTCCTCTACAAAAACTTTTTATAATCGCCTCACCGAAAGTATGAGTGGTGTTTAAAACAAAACAGTGTTCCGGAACACACGGAACTTCCTTACTTCAACACCGAAAAAATAATCAAGTTTTAACTGACTCACAGTTGTCGTTTGTATCTAGTAAGATTGAACGTCTACAGTGTAATTGTTAAACACTGAGTGAGCCACAAAACTTCCTTTATTTGGGG
Source organism: Papilio elwesi (assembly GCA_029849275.1). Classification (NCBI taxonomy): domain Eukaryota; kingdom Metazoa; phylum Arthropoda; class Insecta; order Lepidoptera; family Papilionidae; genus Papilio; species Papilio elwesi. Next base: position 6,141,175 of record CM056700.1, on the reverse strand, counting down.
AGTACCTTTTGTATGCGGCACTAACTCGAGATCAAATTACTCCCTTAGGTCCGCAGGTGTGTCCGAGGACAATATTTAAACGCTAACGACGTTCACTTTCCTACCCTTTCACTTTAAGCGAATTTTTTAAGCCGTTAGTGAGTTGAAAAGCACGCCCATTAGGGAGTTTATTTTCTTTTATCTCATCCATTACTCGGCCTGTCTGCGACATCTTTCGCCGGTACGAATCTGTCACGTCGCCTGGACATTTTGTGATGAGGCGTTGTGTAAGCATCTGGTAATTGCAGCCTTTACTTGAACTTTCTATGATGCTCTTTGAGAAAAAACTTTCTTAATTGTACTAACATGAACTTAAAGAGTTACTGCTAAATAATTGTAACTGAAGAATGTTAAACCCACAATTACACAAGTATAATACAAAGTTTTTAGGTGTGCGGAACTTAATAGTTTTTATTTATATTTTAATTTAGTTCTTTTTAAGTTAGCAGACTAGTTGAGAAGAAGACGATGGCTATGGAATCTGCTATTTAAGTTTAATAAGCTATGTTATGGAGCCCACTTTGGGATTAACTCGTTATAATTATCTGGAGAAATTATTTTTACCATGCCTCAAAACACCCAACCAAACTGACAGCCCAAAACCAGAAACAGAGATACACTTAAACTTATCTATCTTTAAAACAATAAGTTCTCCTTATACAGTAATTTGGAATTTTAAACTTTTGTTATTCTATCTAAATATTAACAATACTTTACATAAAGTTAATGTATTATGTATTCTGTTTCCATTCAAATTTATTCCAAATCTAAAAACAGGGACATATATTCAAAATGTATTTATTCTAAACGGGCGCATGTGGTTGCTCAGTAAGGCTTGTCCTAACCGGTCAGTGAAATTATCTACGATAACCCAGTTTTCAGAGGAAACTGTTTAATTCAGTTAGCGTACGGTACAGGAAGCCTGAAGTAAGTAACGGGACGAGTGGAAGCACTCATGTCAGATACTTGAAGGGCTTACTTAGTTACGGATCGTTGTTTGCATTAGAAACTAAAACGGTATTGTGATGACGCCTTATTTGTTAACACGTTATTTTGTTAATGTTTTCGTGGAAAATCGGGTATAAATACTCCTTGGCATTTTGTTGTAGCCACATTTTTTTCTCTGATTGCAAGCGACTGGATAAATCGCAAGCAACACAATTAACGCAGTTTATAGAATTCATTGTCTTTAGAAATTATCGTTGAATTCATATAATATTGTTTTCCGTCATAGAATTGAATAAAATTTTATACTGAATATATAATGTTGGGAAAACAAGTCCCCTTTGTTTATGTATCCAATTGGTGAAATCTCACATATTAACGCAATGGGATAATTAAAGTTGTTTTAACTCTCTCATTCTTTGTCACAGTCAAAGCTTAATCTCGATGCATATACAACAAAACTATCAATTGTGCTTCATAGGGTACAATAATACACAGAAAGTGTGTATGTATATTTAAATTCTGTATATCAAGTCGGCAGTTTACAGCTAACGTTGTTGCTTTAGGCTTTTAAATGCATACTTTACCTGTGATTAAAATTTCACACTGTCGGTCCCGAGGCTCATCCCTAAACAATATTTTAACATTAACGACGTTTACTCTCCTACTGTTTCACTTTAGACGAGTTCTTAAACCCTTTAATGAGTTAAAAGGCGTGGCCATTAGGGTACAAGCGTTTTAGCTTTCTATAATCCAGTTCATTACTCAACCTTTCTACAGGAGATACACTTTTATACTTAAGTGACTTATCAGACGTTATTCAATGTTTCGTTTTTCTGTAATATAAAAAGTAACCATTAGTGGATGCAGGTCAGGATTTTACTAAATTTATGACGCAACTAATATTGATACGTAGCCTTTAAGTTATTATACTTTGCTTACAGCTATCAGGGCAGGAAATCCGCAAAGAAAGCTATGAGCTTAACATGCAGCTTTTTGTGTTCCAAATACTATAGAGAGTGGGCATTGAAAAAATATTAGGGAATGGCAATCCTTATAGAGAAAACGTTCAACTATTTCTTAAGCAGGTAAACCAACGTTTCACTTGACGTGGCCGTCGCCGCCACTGGCATCATCAAACAAAACATCAGTGTTCCGCAGCGTGATACTTCTCCCGTGGAATGGCTCTACAATTTTCTACTCGCAGTTTTAGGATCGAGTATATCGTGTAAGTAGATAGAAATATCCTATGAGTAAATCGAAGTTGTTTATATCGGCGCGGTGGCATTGTAAACTCAATTTAATGATCTAATCTTACTTATGTAATTTTAGTTTTTATGTTTAGTTTAAGTTTATAATTCTAATAATTGAATAATCAAACGCCTGTTATTCATGATGCTACACCGGCGGCATCGGCACAGTCTCGCTCGAACCGCCGGTGCGTTTGGACCTATCCAGTCGGTTTTACACTGGTGGTTGAATATAAGAAGATTCTTGATTGAGAACTTTGTTTTATCTGAAGACATGTAATCACGAAAAATTGCTGATATCACACTTTTGAAAATACCTAAGAAGCCTCCCCTCCACCTTATAAGTCTGAGGAAATTGGTTCTTACAAGTGCTTTTTTTAAATAAAAGTTCTAGTCTGGTATTCGCGCACATATCCCCGAAACAAATGCACTGACTGCAGATGATCCAAAACAGATTCTTGCGCAGGGCCACCGGGTCACCGTGGTTCATGCGCAACGTCGAGTGGACGTGGACTTAGAGCTGCCTACCATAGCCCAACCCAGTAAGTTGGCGTCGCGTCGTTATTTTGATTCCGCTGCCGGTCACCCCAATCCGTTAGTCGTAGGTGCCGCCACCTACAAACCCATCGCGCTTGGTACGTTCCGTCGCGACTATAGACGGCCTAGGCTCGTACTCAACTATCGAGACGATGCAATAACCATCGCACAGGCTAGGATAAAACAACTTCGCAGCTAAATCACACGCCATCTTACTCTAGATACGGCCACATAGCTGGTAGGGTTTTCTCCCCTATTTATGATAGAAGCATTGCTGGAGTTTCTTCCGCCACTTCTTCTCCCATCGCAAACGCTCTCCGAAGTGGTAGTAATGTTAGCTCTAGTACTTCATGTAATCCGATAATAGCTACCGATCGAGCCTAGGCTCGGTCCTCTCGGGCGCCCTCGAATCAGAATGCTTAACGCGTAATGAGTGACAGCCCAAGCCGAGGTTCCCTCTCGGGGGCCCTTGATCAGAGTCACTCTATGGAGCGCCCGCCGAAGCTCCCTCTACTTAGGGAGCCCTCGAGCTAAGTTACTCTTAAAGAGGCTAAGCGCCCTGCCGCCTCGAGCCCTGTGTAGCTGTAAATGCCTCCTCAAGGCAAACAGTGACCTTTCAGTCATAATGTATAAAATAAAAGTTATTAAAACTAAATTTAAAAAAACATTGTACTAAATACAAACAAAATGGATTTCAAAAATTCTATTTATAAATGTCATTTTTTAAATAAGTTTATTGATCAACCGTAAGAAGTAAGTCCTAATTTTATTTTAAGTAAAGTTAAATAAGAAAGTACTTAAAATGTAGATTTCCTTGTTTTCGATTAATTAAGGTAAAAGCTCATTCAGATAAAATAATGGTAAAATTTGACCAGTGAAACATTTATTCACGACAACGAAGTGAAAGCTGAAGCGGCTTTTAACTTAAGTGAAATCAAATAATTTGAAAAAATAAAATATTCCTTTTCTGACAATTAATAAGGGAATTCTTTTTTTTTGTTAATTTTACAAAATGGCAGAGTAAAATTTGTAGGTATCATACCTTTTACTGGCTGAATTTAAAACATCAATCATTGCTATTTAAATAAGTTTTTATATTTTTTAAATCTTATTAGCGCATATTAAAAAAACAGTTTTGTATAAATAGTAAATGGAGACAAGAGCGGATCATACATGTGTGACAACTAGTCACCAACAGTCGCAATAAGTACTTTTTAAGGTTATAGGTAGGTTTAAATATATAGTTATACGATTAAGCAATAAGATTTAGAAGTATACCTTGATGCGAGATACGATTTAAAATTCCGCAATGTTTTGGAAAAACATATTATCTTTACATTAGCTATCCTATACAATTTAACTGCACTTCATCTCATGTCGTCAACAAAATTACAACATTTTCGATGAAAGTATAAGATGTGTAATGGCCGCTAAGTATGGTTAATGATGTTTGTTTACAACGACTAACAATATCTTGCTATAAAACAAGGTGTATATCGAAATGAAATCGTGTCCTATAACAGATTAGCACTAAGGGCTGTAAAAACATTTGCGGCCTGCGATCCCTCAAAATCGGTATAAGACTACCGATTGCCATGTGCCTTGTGACTGATTGACTGCGGGAATAATTGCGTCGGTAATGTGCGCCCGAACTGATACACTGGTAGTAACGCGCCCTGCATCATGATGTGCTCCATTCATTTGGCCAAATAAACGAGAACCACTGTATTTATACAGTACACGCAATTTTAAATATTAGCTTTTTTGTCTTAGCCTCCGACTTCGTCTCCTTTTTAACCTTTATACTAATAAGACTTTCTTTTTCCATACCAGTAATTCACCTTTTAAATCAAGCTTTCCAAAAATTCTAACCCGCTTGTTTATAGCATGTACATTTTCTAATAGTAGTCAACGTATTAAAAAGAAAATGTTTACGTAAGTTACGTAATAGTACAAATTTTATCAAAAAATACTTAACACCTACAAAGTTTGTGTAAGGTTCAAAGATAAGTAGAATCGTTGGTTGTCTGTGTAAGACGTCAGAATTACCTTCTATGTTAACATTTGTTGTCTTCTAAATTCGGCTAAAAGTGGGTGTTTATAGTAGAGTTCCATCATCGTCTACTGCAGTAAGGTATGAGACGTAGAGTTTAACAGGAATGCTAATAAATGTAATGCGTTATATAATTAAGCGTAGCCAATAATTGAAATAAATGAAGTAGAAAATCGGTATGAAAGAGCAGCCTCACACTGGTCGACTGTTTAAAAAATCATCGCAGCACGACAATGCACTCCTCTGTGCATTCTTGATTATACGCTCGTCGCGTCCGTGTAATTGCATATCTACTGCAGATAGCGACGTTTTATCTACATCGCTAACAGTATTATATAAGTAAAAATTAATTACTTTCTTTACCGATATGGTTTGTTTATAATAAAAATTTGACTTTAATATCTACCTATAGACTTAACAGACAGTACTTATATACCTTCCTTTAGCAGCAATAGACAATAAATTATTATCTTTGGTAAAAAATATCAAAAATTTAAAAGTTCTCCTAGAGCTACATCTAGAATATTGAAAGAAGCAGTTGAAAGAAGAAGTGCCTCTACACAGAACTCATTCTTCAAACCCATAAATATCATTCGAATAAATACAACACTATTTTCGTAGTCAAAGTGTTTTTGAAACAATATTTTGGACCAAAAATATGGTTAAATTAACCCTCTATCCACAGTATACGAATATTCAATCTCTAGTCAGTTTCATAATTTTCAGACACTGGCCACAACAAACTAACATTTTCTGAAATGTCGTTATTCATATTCAATAACCTTGCGGCGGCTAACGAACGTACTCCGCAGGCCGCAGACTAGGCACTGAATGCTGTTGCCGGAGCCAATCAAATCTTATTGTTTGTTCCACATAGCAACATCGGAGCGGATGGAAATTTGATGGTACACTTACCCGTTCTACATCAGTCACCGTACCGCCGCCTACTACGTATCTAACTCTTATACACAGATACGAGTATATCATAAAGAATACAAACTCCAAAACTATAACCATAAATCAAGGAACACCTACAGCGCCATTTTATACTTTTTTAATAAGTGTAGTGGTGTTAATACTGTGTGCAGTGCACAAAATGTGTGTAGGTAATGCTATTGTCTCGAAAACCTTTATTTACTAAATATAATCCACCAAGAAAATTTTCACAACTGTCTCAATATGAGTATTAAATTATAAGCCTTGGCTAGAAGAATAGAGTACACATTGGAAAAAAATGCAAATCCAATATAGCCGCCAACAAAATTTCTTTTTTTTTCTTTTACCATGACTTTTAGTACCTAATCAATGCTTATTATATATATATATATATATATATATAAAATAAAAATTTTATTTTATATGTTTTCATGGCTATGTTATGTAGTTTGACGAATTCATCGTATAAAGAATATATCGTGCATATTCAATACATAATATAAAAAATGCATTCATTTAGCCTCATCTAATAATCAATGTATTTTATAATCGTTCGTAAGCAGTAAACTCCAGCCGTGCGTCGGAGCTGACTCAAACACACACAGCTTTGCAACAAGCAAGCAGTGTACCTGATGTAACGGAACTATCGCTACCGATAGGTATCCGTGACATGTTGAGATGCCTTGCCCACCTTTATTTATGACTGAGAAGGGGTTAGATTTTTTTATACTACAAGTTGCTAAACGAACATGAACAAGAACCACCCTAATTAAATATTCGATTAAACCGAGTTATAAAAAAACACACAAAGTACCCAAAAGATCCTAAGATTCCGTTACAAGGATACCAAGTCTTCGTGTTTTGCACATTCTATCGGCAGACATCTCAGGTGGTTTACTTAATTTTGTCTGCTTTTCTTTATACCTGCTCTGAATTAATAGAAACAGTAAATCAGGTAAGAGATTAGATAAATATAAGCCGATATGATTTCGTAATTTGACAGTTTAACGATCAAAAAATGCAACAGAAGATAAAAAAGTGATTTATGGGTATAAGTACGAAATCGGCTTACACTGTAACAACTACCTATGATGACTCGAAAAAAAAGAGGAATTTAGTATTATCTGTGTTTAAAATTATATGGTCAAAAGATATTTAAGTCCTTGCCATAAGGAAGTGGGTCGATAGTCCTGTATGAGAAGTATGGCCTAAATTTATTCTGTCAAGTCTCTATTTGGGTAAAGATTTACCATATAGTTACATATTCCAGGAAGAGCAAGAACGATGCTGTCATATGTATGCACATAATATAACTAAATACGAAAAACGCAGAAAACTTACTAAAAAAATATTCTTTTTTTAAAAATAGACTTACGCCGTACCACAATAACGAAACAATTGAATGATGATTACTTAAAATCAATACAACCGAATGTTTCGTACTTCATTGAAAATTTACACTAACACTTAGAAAGTGGCATTCAAAATTTCAATTTCTCACTGTAACTATAAGAATTCGTATACGTAAGAAAGGACTTTGTTATTGGCCATGTCAAGTTTGGTCGGAATCAGATTTGATGAATGGATAGGCTCGGATGTCGTCATTTACGAGGTTCACAATATACATATATATATATATATATATATATATATATATATATATATATATATATATATATATATATATATATATATATATATATTATATATTACAAATTAAAAAAAATCAAAACTATGTCAATATACCTGAGTATGTTGCACACCACTATTTTTATATATACGTTAAACTCCTAGCTTGGTGTGATCTGACCTGTTCTAAATGCACTAATCGTGCCGTCGCTAATTCAATGACGAGTAAAAGGTATATCAATCATTGTACCAAGGCATTGTTTATTTCTTCAAAACACTTCGGCATAGCAATACACCGGGATTTATATAAGCTTGTAGTAAAATAAACCTTACTAAGCTTGAAGTTAATTATTTTCTTTTAATAATATTGAAACGCATCTTAATATGCAATTATTATAATAACTTTTGGAGTCGTTGAAGTTTCTTCCGTCGGGATTGAATGAAAAAGACAACTGGTGTAGAGGCACTTGATTAAAAAACCTTTTTCCTTCTTGAGCAAAAAACATCATTTAGTTAAAATGATGTTTTTTGCAGAAATGTGGTATTAAAATCTGCTTAATATTATAAGGATTGATATTTTATCAACAGCAATGCATTTTCATATCTTTAAGTCGATGATTGACGACAGTGACGTTACGTAAGTACTTTAATAAAAAAAATAGTTTAAAATTTATACGATAAACAATAAATGTTCGTTGTTATTACGATTCAAGATTACCTTTCATGAAGTAATAATGATTCTCTTAATAAGCTGACATCGAGACATTCCAACTGCATCGTCTGTCAAAATGCAGCCAGCCAAGCCAGGTAATGTCATCAAAGTGTATCTCGGCTTGGCTGCAAGAGCTGATAAAGTATTATATTAATGTATCTTAATAATACGTGACATTTTTACATCGGGATAAACAATGGCCAGCGCATCACCGTAAACTGATCACCGCCGCCCATGAACATCCACAACACCAGAGGAATTACCTCGCAGCTTGCCTTTAAAGGAGGGAAAACATTATTTTCTTGAAAAACCCTAATTCTTATTGTTTGGGAAATATTGCTGGGAGCAGATCATTCCCACAAGGATTTGCGTGGCAGGCGTGTTACCTTAAGTGATAGTTATACATGTCCCGTATTCAACACCCTTGGAGCGGGCGTTTTCTTTAATTAGGTAATATGTTTATTATTTTTTCACTATCTGTCATTACTAACGGATTTAAATTACGGATGGAAAAACCTAAATATAATGTAGAATATAATAATTAAATACACTATATCTTATTAATGTACATTATCAAACTAATTCTATACGTGATCTTGATTGATGCATATTCATTGCGATTTTTATTTCACATTGTCGACGATTTGTTTCCATGCGGCTAACGTTGTACATATATTTTATTTCAGAAGCAAACTATCAAGTAACTTACTTTTTGTTAAATGAATGATTAAAACCATAAGTAGGTGTTGCCGGCTGCTGTGTGTTGTGCATGTGCAGAATGAGAGAAAAAGGGGAAAGTAAGGAAGAGGAGATGGAAAAAGAATGGGCCTCGTATTTTTATATTACTTTACTTCTATTCGTAAAAAGTTTCTAGTTCTCGTGAATGATCTCTAGATATAAATGTTCCCGCTCTCATTTCTGGTTTGCCGGAAATGCACGAGTAAGGCTCTGAAACGTAAAGTTGCGGAGCTGAGCTCAGACAGCATGGGTCTGTATAAGCACTTGTCAAAGGAAGGGAATACAGTTTTCGCTCTTGTCAACCGTCGTGACAATACCTCAAGAGGCAGTGCAAAAAACGATTGATATTTGTAGAAACCAGTCTGTTTACAGTTAAGACAATTTTAGTAAGTGATGTAATAATAATATTAAATTTGTTGGAGTAATTTTATTAGAGTTGTAGTTGTTCTGTCGATGTTTTAAAAATGCTATTATTTACTACAAAATATTTTTATTATAACTTTTAACTGCAATTTAATTCGATACGCTTTAACTAAGTAAGCAATAAATGCACGCATTAGCCGATGGGTAGGAAGTGAAAGGGTTTAGTAAAGGTATGCGGTATGTCATAAGAGTTAAGCATGACTAGGCAGGTCAGTCAGGTCAGAAAGGGGACTAAGTTTTCGGTTCTGTCAACCTTGACAAGACAACCTCTTGAGACCCGAGCCTTGGGTTATGATAGTAGGAAGACATAAGTGACAAGTTGTAAGTGACAATTGTGATTTAAAAGTTATTGAAATTCAGGTAGATAAGTTTTGATGATAAGGCCTTTCTAAAAGGTAAGTTAAATAAGGTTATTGTGATCGTCTTAACTTATTAAGGCTTCATCTAACATTACAAATGTTAAACACGTCATCAAACATTTGTGTAATACGTCACAAACCGTAACCGTCGATCGTGTAATATTATTTGAAATTAATGATATAATAATATTAGGTGAAATCTAATATGGACTGATTTATTTGTATCTTGTTCTTATGAGAAGAAGTTTAAGTAAAATCCATTAAGACGGTCGCCCTTTTTAAGGAACCGTGTACATAGGAAGATATTATTCCTATTCCTTTTTGAAGTCAGCTAAAATGATCGAAAACCGACATGCAAGACTGGCAGCATCACCTGTAGGAAAAGCCGGGTTCGAAAAGTGGTTGAAAATTGAAATAAAACGCAATTATATTAAGAAAATAAGTATTTTTATGAATTGTCGATTTTGGTCTATTTTATTGTTAAGTATCGCTTCTTATGTTTATTTATATATTCTGGTTGATGAAGCTCAAGAAGGAGGTGACTCTGGCGTACGCGGACGGCAGGTTCCTCTCGCAGCCAAGAGCAGAGCCAAACGACGTAACCCCGATCTGGAAATAAATCACAATGTTTTAGATAAGTCAGTATATTTTCTGTAATCATTATACTGAACAAGTGAAATCCATACACACCAAATATATTTTAAAACAGCTGCTATAAATTTTAATACAGCTACTATCGCAGAAGTTGATATACTATGTAGTTAATTAATATAATAAGAATATAACGGAACAAATTTACGTAGCCGAAAGTGAGTGGAAGTGTTGGTAGGGGACGCCCTATAAGAACTTATATCGATCAGATTAGTGGCTTACTAAAAAAGGGTGACATAAAGAAGACCCATAACAACCATCTCTTAATGTTTTAGCCAAGAATTGCTTTATCAACAGAGTAAATAAATGTAAGGTTTTATTAATGATTGGGAAGAAACTCTTACCAAGAGCGGCCTGTTATTACTTATGACAGTCAAGGGGCCGCCAGAATCGCCTCCACATACGCCGCCGTTGGCCCCACTGGTGCAAATGTTGGAAGACTGGAGGATCACCGGGAATGCCAAGGAGCAGACTGCGTTCGTGATCACGTTTAGGTTGACGAAGCTCAGGAATTGGCTAGTGGTGATTTGACCATCTGAAATTTCGGTAGAATTTCTTTTTTTACTTTAAAAACGAAAGTGGAGAATTCAAAGGATATATGATTGGATAGGCGTCCCACAAGATGGGATGGGATGATTTGGTCAAGGTTGCGGGAGTTTATCCAATTATTCATTTATTAAATTTATCATACAACATTTAAACTTACTTTGACGAGTAAGTCCGAATCCTGATGCAGTAGCGGTTCTTCCGTTGAAGTTTTCGTTTATCTGGGAGCCACTTGGCAGAGCAATTGTTGCGATGTTGGCTGTACAAAATTAAATGTCTATTAATAAACATCTATTATATTTAAAAAAGAGACGTATTTAAATTTGTCGAATACCGAAAAAGAACATAGGAAAAAAGCGTTCACGCCATTAAATAAGATGCGTAGAGGGATTTTCGACTTGGCTCCCATGCCTCTTCTTTCTTTGAGAAATACGCGCATACATGCTTCTTCATTACGAATGCTATATTCTTTCTGCTTACTGTCACACCTCCCTCAAGTCGCCAGTACTCATTCGGACTTTTGATTCAGGATTTTTTTGATGTAATTTCTTCTTAAAATAAAAATTTTAAACTCACCAGATGTAGACACTGAGGAAGGTAAACGGATGACAGCAATATCATTACGAGCAGTGCTTGGGTTCCAGTTGCCATGCATAACGACGTTGGTTGATTCCACCCTGGTGCCACCACTAAAGAGCGTTATACTTCCCACGACGACGGTGAACCTCCAAGCCTGGTTGCGACCGTCGTACCAGCAGTGAGCTGCAGTCAATACTCTCGAAGTGGTGACCAAAGAACCACCACAAACTCCGCGGTTGCTGGTGCCAGCGATTTCAGCGATGAGACCAGCCTGTAAAAAAACGATACTTTTTTAATTCTTAAGCATTCCTTTTGTTAATGTATTACCTTTTTTGTATAAAATATTAATAGATTATTGAAATTTACTAATATATATTCCTTTTAACCGTTCTTACTAATGGTTTGTTATATTTACGCGATGATATTTACATTGATATAAAAATAATTTTACGGCTTTTATCGCGTTTGAAAGTGTCAGGTGCAACATGCAGGAGCTTACAAGCTTAATTGTGTGGGCGGACTCTCTTAAATAGGACAAACAAGGGTTCTCTATGTTCATCCACTTTGTATCTAAAGAAAAAGAACATGTAGCTGATATACACCTACGATCCAGAAAGTCTGCAGTCTGTCACGTTGGCTTCCGCCTTTATATTTAACAGAGGTAAAGACTGGAACAGCAACATCTATCACACGAATGTGCCGGCTCGACCGGTGAAATGCCGCGCACAGAAAACAGGCAATAAGTACTCTGTATTTCGCTTGATGAGTGAGGTACCAGAGGCCTAATTTCAGTCCTATTCCTCTTCCCACCCTTTCTTCTTAAGGATAGGATGGGAACGGGAAGAGGATTGGAGGAAGAGAGCGGTTTAAGGGGAAAAGAAAATAACCACTTTCCTGTCCATTAAAGGTAGTCAACGCATCTACATAGTATCATCATCATCTATATAGTCAATACAATTGCTTGTTACGGATGTCTATGGGTAGCACTCACTTAAGATCAGGTGTACGCTTGCTCGTTTGCCACCTTCTTACATTAAAAAAAAAGATTTGATGAACCACAAATACTCGCTAAAGAATACCGATTTTTACCTAGGATGATAGGCGAGGCCACTGAAATTTAAAATAAAAAAAAACATCTTAATATCAATAGAGAAGACAACTGCTAACTGACAACTGGTAATACAACTAAGCAAGACCTCAAGATACCGTGAGCTCATTCTGAATTTATCCAAGCAGAAATAACAACTAAAAATAAGGTGCTTCATCGTGCACTTTGACATTGGGACGTCAGATATCTCAGTCCGCGCACTGGTTATGAGCGCTGTAAAATTACTCGAAACATCAATAACAAAATCGTTAAAATAAACGCGACCAAATCCCTAAAATTAGTCTTATCTCAAAATTCCAAATCTTAAGCTTGTGCTAGGAAAAACAAAACCTACCGAACCTAACCCAAGTTCCTACTATTAGCAGATAACTTCGAAAATTTTACAGGACCCCCAGAGACCTTTTTAATCATTACAAAGATTAATAGAACATGGATTTATTCTATTGTTTTTAACTACATGTACGTATATCGGTACTTTAATGCATGGCATACTTTTTATACAAGTGAAAAAAGATAGTCGGTTTGCTGCTGTTTGACATTAGCAAATCAACATATTACTAATAATATCTAAAAAAAGCTCCGAAACATTTCTTTGACTTTATTATTAACTAGCTGTGCCCCGCGGTTTCACTCGCCCTGAAATTTTACTTAAACGAAATTTACCTACTTAATACAACCGTAACCTCATCATCATCTCCCTGCCCTTTTTCCTCGTATGTAGGGTTCGCACGGAATGGCCGTAACACAGTTTAACAATCATATATAATTGTCTAAACCTGCCTGTATAACGCCAATCCTCCTCGGGAATAATAAACTACTAATCTAATCTAACAAAACATATTACAAAATAATACATACATGATTTCTAAAATCGTCTACATACGGGTAAATACTGCGTTACCAAATATATAGCTGTTAACATTACCAGGAAGAACAACAGACAAAAATTGTAATAATCATTGTTCTAGATTTTATTGTGTTTATAAAGGCCCTCAATAGTAGTTTTTTTCAAATATCTTCCTTATACAGACAGTGATCAGTTACATTTTCATTATACATATATATATATATATATATATATATATATATATATATATATATATATATATATATACTACTATACTACTGATCGGCGTCTGTATTATCTCAAATAAGAGATACAATCAAAATTCAATTCTTCAATTACCCTCGTTGTAAAATTAAAATACATTTAGGAAGTAAATTAAATAAAAGATCAACTCACTTGTCATTAGTACATCTAAGAGATAGGATAAAAAAATCAAACCTGAAACGGGACTTGTCCCAATTTAGCTGCAGATCCGCCAATAATTCTGGGCTCGTTGTTTTCCTGTTCAGCTTTGTAGATTGCCTTCGCAAGAGGGATGCCATAGTTCTGCATGTAGCCATAAGCGGTGTTGTAATCTGGAACCTCTGGCTCGATATACCTCGCGTTAGCGAAGGCAAAAGCTGCTACAAGAGCTAGAAGCAACTTCATTGTGAAATGTTTAAAAATGTACTCCGATTGTAGAAAATACAAAAATTCTTTTATATGCATCTTCAAGTAATTAAATTATGATAAACGTATTCAATTTTAAATAAGCCATGATAAAAATGATTACAATAATGATAATAATGTAATAATGAGATATAATAAAATATTAACAATCAGCCATAAATTATCGAGGTCAATTGGCTCGATCTCACGGAAGCCCAACTCGACAAACTTGAGAGATTTCAAAATTTCTGCTTCAGATTCAAAATGTATGTGTATCTTGCACTGTAATGTATATGTATATATATATATATATATATATATATACACATATACATTACTAAATATTAGTGATATTTATTAATATTTTATGTGTTTTATGAATATTTCAACTAGTTTATTTTTAACGGAATGAATCGTCTCAACCGGTGAACCGGTCTTCGCAGAAAACAAGAGAACAGAGACCTAATTCTACTCCTCTTCCCCTTCCCACTAATCTAATAAGGAAAGGAAGGGAAGAGGAGGAGGACTTGACGGGAGAGTCAAAACCTCCTACAGGAAAGATCATTTTTCTGTTTGTCCCATCCTCTAGCTATTAAAGTAGGCAACCTATCTGCAACTCATTAACTTGTTGCTTGCTAGTTTGCCACCTTTTTACTATAAAAAAAAACTATAATTACTCGACACATCCTCATCTTCTTTACTTCTTTAGTATGTCTTTTGTTGTCTGGAACAGATTGCCTCAGCAATAAGACCGCCAACTGCTCCACCATGTGTTCACTAGTGTATGTCTTTCTTCCCTATTCCCTACTGTTTGCCTTCTTGTTCTATTCTATTATTACATCGTGGCGTACAATAAAGTATAAATAAATACATAATTACATTTACAAGTACTGGTAGTTGCAGTTTAGGTTGGTCTGAAACAAGATGCATCGACGATCTGGCCAGGGTTGCATCCGGGTTGCGGGATCCATTCAAATATCGATTTGTGACAATTTATGAAGGAGACAGCGATGGAGGTCTATTTGCTGATAACGAAAATACTAAGATAGGATTTGCTTAACACTCGTTCTTAGCGGAATTTTACATTGACATAGAAATATATATACTAAACTTCAAGTCAGTAAGTCTTACAGTTCTTGAGTTATCATGTATCATAGGTGGTATCATTATGAGTGTCAGTGATTAGTAAATACATTAGGTTCTATACATACATTTATTTCCATTTAAAAATAATCTATTATATATACCGGATTACATTACTTCGCAATCTTAAAAGTGCTAATAATATCATGGAATCTACTAAACAAACTACTAAACATTGTAGGAAAGTTATCTTATTAAGTAACGGTGATATTATAGATTTACGACTTAATGACTCTGATTATAATGAAATTATATCACAACCAATCCACGGCATAGCCGAAAACAATTGCTAAACGGCATAAATATGCAACAAAACTATTCCAAATATTTTGTATGACACGTAAATAAAAAAGGACTCCGAAGTAAGTAGGAATCACAAATCAGATTACTACCGCTGCGCTTACGCACACATGCTCGTCGGTTGCGGGTACACTTAATAACGTCCTTCTTCAGCACCAATCTGCTCGATTTATGTTGATTATGATGAGAGAGAGAGCTTATGGTACTTAAAGTAACACTTAAGATACGGCGAGAGTAATGTATACCCTCATCTGTTAGTTGATCAGGACCGAGACTATATGTACATTGATAAATCATAAATGGCTTGTCGAGCTAAATCTGGGGCCGACACTGTCAAATTATAAAAAGTTGAACCTTTGCGTAACTCGCCGTCGGCGAATCTAGTGGTCCGGTTTATGCTTATATACAACAGAATTCGAGGAACATAAGACGAAACTTATCTTGAAAACAGAAGAAAATTAATACTCTGTTTACAAATAGCCTTTATAAATTAATTGATTGATGCTCATAATTTTTTTTTTCTTTTACATGACACCTGTCTTCTATGAGTACGTGGTATTTCACAGATCGAGCCAGTCCAGTGGTGCATCAGGTGTTGCTCTGCCACTCTTTCTTCATTCATTGTTCTGCATAATGGCCTAACGTTGATAAGCCATATTGCATGACAATACAAACGGTGCAAATTATACGAAACTAGTCTTTACGCGCTACTTTGTTTAAATAGTAGTTATTCGATTAACAAATTTATGTTGCAAAAGTGAGTGGCAGTGTTGGTAGGGGACGCCGTAGGAATACTTATATCGATCAGATTAATGACTGACTAAAAAAGGGCGATATAAAGAGCACCCATAACCGACGAGCGTGCATGCGCAGATGTATGAATGAGGAAAAAGCGAGAGAGGTGTGCCAGAATCGCGCAAAATGGAAATCCATGATCTCTGCCTAACACTCTGGGTTACGGGCGTGAACGCATATTCGATTAACATCTTATTTCAATGTTTCACTTAACACCACGCCTTTATCAATTTAGCACATAGACAGTAGATGTAAAGATAAAAAATCAAGTCATCCCATATTGTGCCGTTTGCGAGATGAATTTTTGGACTGACAAAAAAAAGTACGTAATTAGATGGATTTTTATTAAAAATAATTAAATCGATAGATCAGAATACATTATTTACAAATTTGATCTAATAAATTCCAGGAATGAGGTGACTCTGGCGTAAGCCGACGGATATCCGATGTCACAGCCGAATCTAATACCGAACGAAACCACTCCAATCTGCAAAAATACAATACTCATATTTAAAAACTATATGTTCATGACTTTGACATGTTGAACTTCAATTGGCTTAACGCTTTAAGCTTGGTCTTAAGTTAAAGGGATGAATGTTTTTACGGAGAAATATTTAAATTCCAACGTAAGTTGACCTTAGATCTATATGATCAATGGTATTAAATAGGGTTCAGCTTAGCCTCGACAATCATCAGTAAAATTACAAATACTGCACGGCGGGTTTTCAGCGGTTTTCGGCGGTTTCCTAAGAGTTGTTGTAGGGGTACAAAAAATTATATAGGCTACCTAAATAACAACTTTTTTAAGAGTGGTAGAGCCCGCAACAACAACATCTGATGCAGGAATGGCCGGTTCGACCGGTGAAATACCACGACCTCACAGAAAACAGGCATGAAGTATAAGTAAGTCTGCGTTTCGTCTGATGAGTGCGGTGCCGGATTCCTAATTCCTCTTACCCTTCCCACCCTTTCCTCGTATGGGTAGGATGGGAACGGAAAAAGGATTGGACGGGGCGGGGGTTAACGGGGAAAAGGAAATATATATAATATACATCGCTTTTTTATTCTTAACTTCTAATACTAGTTACTTTAAAATGTGTACATACCAAAACTTGTCTACCATTGTGTGTGGTAACCAGCGGGCCACCGGAATCGCCACCACACACCCCGACGCCTCCAATCCCACTGGTGCACACGTTGGAATCTTGAATGACGGAAGGGAAAGCAATGTTGCAAACAGAGTTCGAGATCACGTTCAAATTCACGTGGCTCAGGAACTGATTGGTGGTAATGTTAGCATCTGAAAATTAATTAAGAGTTCTTAGAATTTAACTAAAGAAGTAAAGCTTAGAATAAAGCTTAATTAATATCCTAACGATGAATCATCAGCTATTGACATATTTGACAAATAAGCTATGCGTAAATCTGAATTAGAAAAATCAAGTATAAATAAAAAAATATAGTAGATAATAGAGTTAATAACGACAATGTATTTGTGTATTGAAAAAGTATACTTGTGTCAAATTAATACTAGCAATTTCATCAGGTTTGGTAGCAATAAACCCAGAAAGCACTAATGTTCGCACACTGCTTGTCACCATATAAGAAGTAAATGTCACCCTACTTGGGAAGTTCCCAGTGCCAATTTCAACAATTAGGAAAATCTAATTTTAAAGTAATGGCAAAACTAAATGTATTTCCAGTTCGTTTGACATATAGAAATTACCTGTGCTAGTAGCACCGAAGCCCGATGCGATAGCCCTGTACCCAGAGAAGCTCTCACTGGTTTCTACATCAGTTGGCAGTGCGACGGGTGCAATTGTGGCTGCAAAATACTCATATTAGATATATCCATATATAATAATTATAATAATTATTATAGTAGCATCCAAGAATCGCCACAAAGCCGATAACATAAATCACAGCTTCTTACAGCTTGTTTATTCTCCTTTCTCGATATTGTTTCATGAATCTTTTTTATTTTAAGTTGATATTTACAATGGATGTAAAAGAGTGACCGGGCATACGATTTTATAAAACAAAGATTTCGCCGCTACACGAAAAGTTTAAAGTATCCACTGCAGATGGCTTTGGATATCTGCATGGGAATATTGGAAACGAAAGTAAAATTCTTTGTTCACTTATATCAGGTACATTAGATAGTGACGAAGTTAGATTGTATCGAATCCCTCCTTTATGCAAAAAAGGCTACCAAAACATCTTCAACTACAACAGGTATTTGAAGATATACAATTGGATAGCAATGACTTCAACAACACGTGTACCGCTTGCTCGATTACCCTTTCATCCAAAGAAAATGAACCTACCCGATGTTGATAGTTGTGAAGGTAGATAGATAACAGCGATATCGTTTCTGACCAATAACGGGAACCAGTTGGGGTGCATCACCACGACACTGGTCTGTTCTCTGTTCCCGCCAGAGAAAAGCAGAACCGATCCAAGCACCACGGTCACCCGCCAGGCCTGATTTCTGCCGTCGAACCAGCAGTGAGCGGCCGTCAATACTCTGTCTGAAGATATGAGTGTACCACCGCACACACCGCGGCCGGTGATACCAATGATATCAGCGATTAGGCCAGCCTGTAACAAACAAACACGATTAATAACTTCTAATTGGTTTCGACAGTAGCCTGCTGTAGTTGTGGTCAGAATTAATTCGAGTTCCTATTCAACATTTTACACATCTAACATGCAAAATTCTGATCAATAAAAATCAATTTAAATATATTATAAAGATAAGTAAACAACCACGGAACGAAGCATGGATAAATTGTATTTTTAGATATATGTACAACTGTTATTTGCTGCTAAGGCCACTAAACCTTTCTAAAACCGAGAGAAAGGCTAATCTTTTTTTTTAAACAACAATAAAATTTATCTCTAGGTCTGATCTCCACAGGTAATATAATAACCAACTTTTTTATAAACTATAAAATCTCTGAACCTGATAGGGATATTGTCCAAGAGCAGCAGGAACTCCTCCAGTGATTCGTCCCCTCAAATATGCTTCCTCTGCCTTTTCAATCCTCTCTGCTTCTGGTACACCGACATCTTGCAAGTATCCATAAGCCGAGTGATTATCGGGTACTAATGAGCTGACAGATTTGGCATTGGCCGCAGCAGCGAGCACCGCGAAAATCACTAACAACCTCATGGTTATGGGCGAAACTTATTAGATCACTTGTATTTATATGGGTAAACTGTAAACGTCTAGATAAAGTTTAAATCAGATTAAAATAAAATATAACAATAAAATAACTGATAAATTACGGTGATTACAAAATCACTTTCAGTAGGTATTTAGGATAGCTTACGTAAATATAAATTAATACATACACACAATACTGTACGTTATTATACGTTGATTAAATATATGATGTTAGTTTAATATTAATGGCGATGATTTAAAGACTGTTTTCAAATATCAGTTGTTTACGAATTCTTTTGCTTATCTTACATTGATTAGATGTACTCTGTGATATGCTCAGACGTGTTACAAGTAACGTTTGCCAACAAAATTTGATAAAACGTGTGAAACTTTCAATAGAATCGATACAAACGGATTAGCAAAGCTATAAAAACTTACTCGACGAAACGGTTTGAATAGTGTATATAAAGTATTCATGGATATGTAGCATATCTCATCTCATATTTTTTACAGAAATAGTCGAACGAAATAACCGATTACCTCTTGTTGAATGACGGCTGTTAGACATACCCATAACTAGTACAATCTCTGATATGATGTGATGATTATTACGTTCTTTGCCTTTATAGACGAGGAGAGACGGAAAGTCATGGCGAAGGTTATACAATGTTCAGTCAGTCGTGTTCGCCAGTCACTAATGTTGGCTTTATGATACTTCAGTGAACGGATGAAATGCATATTTCTACTAGAGTCCGGTATTCTATGAGACCGTACATCCCCAGTCAAGCCGGCTTATTCGTGAAATAGCAGTTGCAAACACTTACTAGTACTTCCAGCTATAACTTTCTAATTATTACTGTAGCTTGCTTTAATGGATGGATGTAGGCAATTAAGTAAAGAGACATCTATGAGCTTATCGCAAAAATCGTATAGAAAATAATATTTGCCTTTGACTTTTACGCACTTTTAACGTAATGCGTTAGATAGCGCTACATTGATATTCAGTTTTATTTGAGACATATTTATTTTTTTACCTTAATTATATATAAAAATAAATTCATAGGTGATAGTTTATTCAGAACTTCCTATTGATTTTATTTATCATTCATCTCTCCTATTTTAAATTGTTAGTATATAATAATACAATGTGTCGCCATCACTGTTATATCTTAAATCTTTAGAGCGCTTCCAGAAATCTGTTTTTTTTTCCAACGACGGAACGAACCGTCGATAATAGGCGCAGGCGTAAATCCAACAAAAAGCAAAAAACACGGTCCGGTCTACAAGCGCTCTTACAACAAATTTTAGATATTTCGTTTTTATATAAATATATACCTTTAACATCGAAGCTGAGACAGAATTCAGGGATATCTTTATTAAGTTACCAATTAACTTCTTACACAAAATTTTTAAAAAAATGTCTTAATCAAAATGACTTTTTTAGTCTTCTTGCGTCAAAATGCGTTAAAAGAAACGAGCATGACGGCGTAAAACAGTTGACAGAAACATTACATACATATTTCTATATATTATTACTCTATGCTTATGCTTTGTATTGTATGGTGTATTAAATAGCCTGTATATAATATTATAATCCGATCTGATTGATTGCGGTTTAAAGACTAATCAGTGACTTGGTGGTTTTTTTTGTAAAATGGAAGAAATCGGGATTATTTTGCCAGAAAAGGTAATTCTAGTATTTTTTAACACACTTTACCATTTGCAAGTCGACAATAACTAGGTAACTAACTAACTTGTTAACGATTTTAGGATGAACAAGTCACTGACACAAAAGGGGCTTTCGCTGGACCTCAAACTTTTGATGAATTGGAATCTGAAGATCTATATACAAAATATAAGGTAATTTTTCACCTCAGTTTAATTGAAAGGACACTGAATTTGTCTCTTGTACACAATCAAGAAAGAAAACTTGTGATGATTATTAACCATTTTCATTTCTCTATGAAATAACTCAATGATTTTACAATTAGAAATATGCAAAATATTTACAGAAGTTGCAGCGGATGTTAGAGTTTTTGGAAGTTCAAGAAGAGTACATCAAAGATGAACAAAGAAATCTCAAGAAAGAGTACCTTCATGCTCAGGAAGAAGTGAAACGAATCCAATCAGTTCCATTAGTCATTGGACAGTTTCTTGAAGCTGTTGATCAAAATACTGGGATAGGTATAATTTCACTACTAGTATTTTATAAAACAAATACAGAATTTTGTTTTAGCTTTATGCCTCTGAAATGTTAAAGTTGCATTTTTTATTAAAATAAAAAAGTGTAGCACTGAATAAAATGTAGTATAGAAATGGTAAGATTATATTACAGTGGATCACTATAATTCTGGTGCTATTGCTGAAAAATGTTATATCCACAAGTAAAAAGCAATAACTCTCTCTTCCCAGCTATATTTTCTGTATGGTGCAGCATTACTTTTCTCCTCCACTTTGCTCTGTCCTCAACATTGTCATCTATAACTTGAAAGTCACACAAATGTTTTTTAGTAGTAACACTACTAAGATCTACATCTGGGTATATGACAGGAAAGAAAAAGCTGTAGTGTTGAATTAACGACATAGTTGAGTGACCTCCTTTTTACATGACCATACCATCACAGTGTCCTCCTCCTTCCTGCATCTGGTCAGTGATATATTGATACATAGAAAGAAGTAATTGATTTATAAATTTTACTGTTCCTCCTTACATACCATTTACAAGTACAACTGCTGGCCATCTGTGACATTAACAAAAAATAAGAATGTTTAATGATTCCACGAATGAACCATTATGTTATTTGTTGACTCTGTAGTCACATAGAGGGATTTCCAGGAACCTGTTTCAACTGGTTCAAATCAATTTCTAATCCTGCAATTTATTTTTCTTCCTTTTAAATTTATATAAATTTGTAGACTTCTGCACTTTGTGATCATGTTTTAAAGGGCCTTAAGATTTGATGAACCGCAAGTCCTCACCAAAAAACACCACTTCCTACCCAGGATGATATGTGAGGCTATTGAAATTAAAAAACATCCTAATTTCAATAGGGAAGATGGCTAGGTACTACCTCCAGATTTGGATCCTGTGATCAATAAAATTAAATCTCAAATCAAGTATACAACAACCTTAAGATACAGTGTGTTCATTCTGCATAGATCAGAGCAGAAGTAATAAATTGAAAATAAGTAGGTATTTCACCAGAAACTTTTGACATAGGGATGTCTGACACCTCAGTGACCAAGAGCACTGTAAAGTGTCTAAAACATTGGGAATCAAAAACGTAAAATAAACATGATAATAATAGTAATAGTTTTATTCCAATGTGTATTCGTGTAAATATAAAAAATAATTATTAGAAAGTATACTTTAAATACATGGCACTATAGGCATTCATTGCTATAACCGAAAAGTTGTTAAAACCATGTGTAACCACCAAGATAATAATAGTAATATTTTTATTCCAATGTGTATTCGTGTAAATATAAAAAATAATTATTAGAAAGTATACTTTAAATACATGGCACTATAGGCAATCATTGCTATAACCGAAAAGTTGTTAAAACCATGTGTGACCACCAAGATAAACTTGATGTTGTATTGTTACAGTTGGTAGTACTACTGGCTCTAATTACTATGTTCGCATCTTGTCCACAATTGATCGCGAACTGCTGAAACCATCAGCATCTGTGGCACTACACAAGCACTCAAATGCTTTAGTCGATGTTTTGCCACCAGAGGCTGACAGCTCCATTTCCATGCTACAAGCAGGTAACAAGTAGAATCACATTATTATATTGATTCACGAATTTAGTTGATTGATAAGTATTATCATTTTTTTATTAATTCTTGGGCTCTACATAGACATCCTTTTCTGCTCTAACTATTTTATGATTTAGTTTCTTTTGTAATATTAAAATATATAAACAATAATTTTATTTTCAGATGAGAAACCTGATGTACAATACTCTGACATCGGTGGTATGGATACACAGAAGCAAGAGATAAGAGAAGCAGTGGAATTGCCTCTGACTCACGTTGAATTATACAGGCAGATTGGTATTGAGCCACCAAGGGGTGTGCTGATGTATGGACCCCCTGGCTGTGGCAAGACTATGTTGGCAAAGGCTGTCGCCCATCACACTACAGGTTGAACTTTATTACATCATTTTGTCTTTTCTCAAACATTAATATGAATGATTTATCCGACACCAGCTTGCGAAACATTTGTAGGATTGCCATCCAATTACCGAAAGTTCTAAAAGGGCTAGTTTCGGGCTAAACCAGGGGTTGGCAACATGCGCACGGCAGTCAACCAAATATTGCTTAATAAGAATACCCAACCTGTTGTCAAGAAGGCAATCATTGAGTCTCCTATTACTTGGCCTTTTTTGTTTGTTACATTTAGTAGTAGTTGCTATGTGTGTGTATTATGCACAGGGACTAACTAGTATGTAGGCATAATTACAACATGCACATTGAATAACCATCAAATGCTCAATACTTTTGGGCTTTTTAAAATTACATCCTAAGAAGCTTATTTAATTATTTACAGCTGCATTTATTCGTGTTGTTGGTTCGGAGTTCGTGCAGAAGTATCTGGGCGAGGGACCGCGCATGGTGCGTGACGTGTTCCGTCTCGCCAAAGAAAACAGTCCCGCCATCATATTTATTGATGAAATCGATGCTATCGCAACAAAACGGTAAGTTACAAGTTCATAAATAACAAGTTATTACAATTAAATTAGCCAGTAAATAGTCTGATTACTAGTTAGTACTACTAAGCAAAGGTGCTGCCACACGGGTGTTGCGATGACGGAGCGGTACCGGTATGTAGTTTTAGAATATAAATCAAAACGACTTGAGACGACGGAACACGCTAGAAACGTGGACGCGACGTGAGAGACGAAGCGGGAAGGGGTCCTACTCATTGCGGCGCTGCAACGACAACCCAACGTATCTGAGTTTTTTTTTATACAATCAATCTACAACTATTTTGTCTAATAGTGACTAGCGTCGATTTGTCGCCGCAGAGCTGGGCGTTGCGCTACGTCACTACATAGAGCGCGCCGAGTTTATAGCGGTGCGACGACGTAACGTCAACGCAACGCCCGTGTGAGATCTCCCTTGATTAAGTTATTTTACTTACATCAATTAAACTAGTGACATTAAAGTGAATTGTGATAGTAAGAGAACCCTTTGCATGGGTTTTGACGAATCAGAATCCGTTCTCTGCCTATGTTGAGCTACGCAAAGTCTTAAAAGTTGCAGTGTATTTTTTTTTATTTATTATGAAATAGAAGAAAGACACTGCAACAACCATTTTTTTTTCAATTAAAAAATCCTAAACAAAACTCAATGGTATATGAATTGACTAGTAAACTTCTAAGCTTATACATATTTCGATTCATAGATTCGATGCGCAAACAGGAGCGGACAGGGAAGTGCAGAGAATCCTACTGGAGCTCCTCAACCAGATGGACGGTTTTGATCAGACTACAAATGTTAAAGTAAGTATATTTAGTATGGCATTTAGTAGTTTCATCTTTTTTTGACAACTATAAGCAAAATATACTATACACATACTTTGTGACCTTTTTTTAAAAACATGTTACCTCCTCGGTGATTACCGATTATTAATTATTTAGTGAATATATATGCGAAGACCTCTATTTTCTCGTAGTAATTCATAAATATGGATTTAAATCATTTTTTGCGAACAGAAAAAAATGTCTTTAATATTAGTAGACGGTACAGACAGCGCGAATGGACCGGTTCTACCAGTGAAGTACCAAATACCACGACCTCGCAGAACGTGACGTGTATTAGAAGTATTTCTGCATTTTGCCTGATGATTGAGGTGCCAAAAGCCTTATAAATATATCTCGAAAAAACCGCGAAATTTCCTTAGACGACGTAGTCAATCCTCCCTCCCTCCTCCTGTGACCAAGCGTGCTATTTTAACACCCTCCCCCGCTTCACGTAGTATATTCCCTAAGCAAGAATAAAAAACTAGGTTCTTATACTTAGTGGATAGAGATAGCAAATGCATTTAGCTTGTTCGTGTATCTGATTTCAGCAAGTTAAGTTTATGATCTTTGCAGGTAATAATGGCGACGAATCGCGCAGACACTTTGGACCCCGCGCTCCTGCGACCCGGCCGTCTTGACAGGAAGATCGAGTTTCCTCTGCCTGACAGGTCTTATATTATATTTTAAAAAAACTTAAATTCATGATAAATTAATTTCTGATGCTATTTTATTTTATTAATAGATTTATAATCATTGATAAAATTGATCCATAAAGCCCCGGTTTCTATAAATTTGAAACCATTGTAATACTAATGCTGTAAACAGTATTAAGGCTGATAAAAGTTTGTATAACTAAAAGATTCCAATAGCATAAAAGAAACCAAAAGGAAAGGATGAAGTAGAATATATACTGACTGCTGGTGCATTTCCAGGCGTCAGAAACGTTTGATATTCTCGACGATCACGGCGAAGATGAACTTGTCGGAGGAGGTGGACCTGGAGGAGTTTGTGGCGCGCCCGGACCGCGTGTCGGGCGCCGACATTAACGCCATCTGCCAGGAGGCCGGCATGCACGCCGTCAGGGAGAACAGGTACACTATACAGATTTGTGCAACAAACAATTACATACACATATTATTCATTATTTTATTTTTTATAATAGGTACTGTAAGTCAAGATGCTGAATGTGTTAGAATTTGGATATTACCTGAGAATGAAACAGGCCAGCTTAAAGAGCCAGTAACCTAGCCTAGCCTAGCCAGTATACATACACTCTACATAGAGTTAGATCAGCCATTAAAATTAACATATTACTTCGGCCATGAATCTACATTAAAATTAATCTTCATCAATGTTACTTATAATTTTTCAGATACATCGTGCTACCGAAAGATTTCGAGAAGGGATACAAAAACAACATCAAGAAGGACGAGAGTGAATACGAATTTTACAAATAATTATATCGATAATTGTTCAATTATAATTATTTTTTAATTTTAACTGGAAATAAAGTTTCATTGATAGATCAAAGTTATTATTCAATTTACAACAGTTTGTGCTTCACAAAAAGTTTCAAACCAACATCTCAATTTATAAAAGTACATAGGTCTAGAGTTGACTGATCAAGGTTAAGGCTACTGCGTGTTCCGGACACACGGTCTGAACGCGGCTGGCCGTAACTGGCGACGAAATGTGCTGGTAGAACTAGAAACCGGCGTGCTTTGGGTTGTCAGAACATGACTCCTTTCAAACATTTATTTTTTGTTTCTCACAAAGTTGTTCCTTTATCGTGTGTAAACAGTTCGAAAAGAATCGACGGACCGTAAGAGCGCTTCCTAGACTTCTAGGCGACGATGCTGTCGCTGTTAATTGGTCACCGAAAACATTCATCATTTTTTTTATTCTCGATGTTTCGATACTGAAGTAGGCCACTTTAAATTATCAAATAGGTCACTGGCAATGGCGAAAAACTGCAATTTTGTACTATCCGTATAAGTGCGTTTGCGTAATAACACCAGTCCAATAAATCTGCGATGCTATGATCAACCAGACGGTCGGCCGACTACCCGCATCGACAATCTTTGTTTGCATTAGCATATTTTTGGCTGGCAAATCGGACGGCTGACCATGTACCAGGTAACTCCATAGTGCGTGGATACTTTTAAAAACAGACATTTACACGATAGAGATTTTAATCTTTAAGCATAATTTCGCCATCACATCTCTGAAAATTAAATAGCGTGGGGAGTGTGGGGTAGCATTGTCTATTATTTAGTAAAGTGTGTCAATAGATTTGAGGATATAAAATGAAAAACCTAAAATATTTCAAAATCTATATTTCATAACAGTTTCTTATTAACAATGTGATTTCATATTACAATATATTTGGCATATAACCTTATGAAAACTGATACAAATAAATTACATTGATAATGACACAATGGAACATTCAGTTGTGGAGTTGTTTGTGAGATACTAGCTTTGATCTACGCTTTAAACAATACATTACATAAGTACCAACACGCTTGTAACAATTAAGGCACTAAATATTACATTTTTTATCTACACAACATAATACAGCTGCCTTAAGTCACTGGGGATCATTATTTTCTACAGCGGTGTACAGTCAGCATCCGGGATCTAAACATTTTTTTATGGAAGAAGGTGGCAAACTAGCGATCAACAAGCAAATGTGTCGCAGATGGCATTGCCTACCTTTAATGGACAGAGGCGATAGACAAACACCGATATTTATCCTTCTCCCCGTTAAATGATTGGATGGGGAAGAAAATTGAGCCTCTGACACTCCACTCATCAGACGAAACACAGAAGTATGCTTATGTGAAATATGGCTGGCCTGGCTACTATGAGGTTCACTGGTGGTAGAACCGACCCATTCGTACAACAGATGTTATATTGGGCACTACCACTGTTAAACCTTTCGAATTGCAAAGATAAGCTCTCAACAATGTATATAACAATTGTTGATACCCTGAGTGGGCCTCTGCCTCTATAAGAAGTAATTTAGTTTAAGATTTTAAAATGATACCTTTCTAGCTCTGACTGTACATGCATACATTAATAAATTACGAATAATAGTAATATTTTAAATTCTTTGCATCTACATGCAAAGAATCAACCACTTCATTTGGTACCTCTTAAGTTTTACCATATATTAGGCGAATATAAAACCACCCGTTGGTAAATAGTAGATAATGCATACATAAGTTTCCTAAAAACTAGCAAACCTATATTACGTCAACATGTCTGAAAAACAGAACAAAATTTGAATTGATTAATTACTACACGAAAAAAAGTTTCAAAAATATTTGTGACTAAATAAAAAAGTGTAAAGTCGATTTTTCTTTTAAATAATAAGTTATGTTTAAATTAAATAAACAAATTAATTTTTGGAATGTGAAACAAGGCAGATGATATTAAAAGCTATATACAATATTAAAAACGCTTAAAATCTTTATTCTAAGTATATTAACATCATAAGAAGAATATATATTTGAGGAATGCAATAGGGCATTCCAATTAAGTAAACCATCCAAATTTGATAATACTGATTTAATAATGTTAGGCACTTTATCCTGGCACTAATAGTTTTTAAAATCGGTAAAAATTTGAACCATTATAAACCAGACAGAGCTCAGAGAAAATACATCATAGTCTTCAACTTTGCTGTCCTACAAACACATAACCCATTGTGATGAGTTGTGGTGGTTATCTATGCCAAGTAAAAGCTAAAGCTATCAGCAGCTATTGAAATTATTTCGCAGTATATATATATGTACTTCGAGATACATAAGTAATAATAAGATCACTGTAGCATTGTCTACAGTGATATGTTTATAGTTATCCCCATTGATTTTTTGGTCCTTTTATTTTTACCTTTCTAAAAATACTCTTTAAATATTATCATATAATTGACAAAAGAAGATTACAAAAATTATGTAATTTATGATATCTTTAGCTAAAAACTATGAAATATTTCGTTCTATGGAAACACTTTATTTTTTTATAATTATCTGAAATTATAAGAGATAGAATTTGAAAAATACATTTTTCAATATGTTAATGTAAATTTTAAATAGTTAAGTTTAAGTAACCAAATATGACAGAACACAAAGAATACTATGGACTTTGGAGACATAAGCATATTAAACCTGACCCATAACAAATTAATTATTTGTCTGTATTAGTAGCATATTATTATTATTACAAGTAGCATCTAATTCACGTATTTACAGACAATGTTCACATTTTCACAGCTGCCGTGGTTAAGGCAATAAATATATTTTTTAAATATTTTAAGATATCAAATAATTCTTTATTTACTCATTTAATCAACATTTTAAGTACATACATACATAAATAACTTGTACTATACCATGTTAAGAGACGAAATCTGGACGGGGTGTAAATGTTTGAACCAAATGTTATCTATCACTTAATATCATACTTGTCTTATTCTAAGGTAATAAAGGCATAAGTTACAGATTTATGCCTACAACAAGATAATAACATATTTATGGCAATAAAAACACACAATATCTTTAATAACAATAAAAATACAAGATATTAGATATGTATAAAATAGTGATTGATAATAGAGGAATGTACCAAAAATTGTATGAATGTATATTAATTGTATGGAATAATTGGAAAGTTCTAAGTATGTATGAGAAGTTGAAATTCTTGAGTTCTCTGCATTAAATTAACTCTTCGACAAAATTGAAAACATCTTTCATTTAACAATAACAATAACTAGTATCCCGACACAGATACAGTATAATCTATTATAGGTTAATTTACTCAAACAATGAATTATCCATAAATATAAGCATCTAAAACTTATTCTTGTAGTCAGTAACAATGTAAATCTGTGAATTTTGACATTCTGTTTATATAGAACAAAACTATTATAAAATTGTCAATTTCACAAAAAGTATTAGCTTCCTACGTAAAATTATCAATTTTAAATAAATAACATTTTGTGTCTGTAATCACAACAATACATTTTTAACTGTGATAAATCCTAAATCATAGATTTTTAAAACTTTTTAAAGCCCTTTTTAAAATTGGAACGCAAATGAAACCATGTCAGTCCTCAAAATCTAATAACAATATTAATCGCTGGTGACAAAAACGAAATGGACATTGTATGAATAGTTAAGGTCAATGGTAGGAATATTATTTTAATATAATATATCAAATAATAGCCAGCTAAATATCTACAAGAACTGCTAGTTGGTTATGATTTATTTTTTATGGAGGAGGGAGACCGACTAGGCAGCAGTAAACGATTATGTTAAATTATGTCTAGCCAAAGACATCCACAACAATTGATGAGTTGTAGATGTTTTGCCAGCCTTCATACAAGGTACTGAAACATAGATAGGGAAAAAGTGGGGGAGTAGGGATATGAAAAGGAAAGGGGCTCGCACAGAAAATTGCTTCCGGAAAAACAGGCCACCTCTATAATACGACCAAGTTATCGTTGTAGTGAAGAAAATTAAAAAATTAAACAGCCGCCATATTAAAATGTCAAACATTTGTCAATGTCTCCTGGCTTGTCAGTTATAACATATTAAATTACGCATTTTAATGCTTTATTAAAAATGAGTTCTATTAATAAGCACTTGTATTGAGGATTAAACAATTATATTCTTGATTCTTGTTTTTGCACAGATTGCTAATTACCGAGAGTAAAATTTATAACTTGTATTTCAGATGTAAATAAAGGCTCAACCTCAGCCCCTAGAATTCAAAAGAAATTTTATGTTTTTTATTGTTTATAATCAAATGTTATTTTTGTGTAGTTACAATAGATTACTTTTTGAATTTGAAATTACAATACAGTTTGAACTTTCTCAATATTATGAATAATTAATTTAATTGGCAACACCAAATAGATGATGACGATGCCATTCAGTTTACAGATAAGTTGGTCTGACAACACTCCATGGTCATATTCTGTGTTGTTGTTGTACTTTGCAGAATCAGTCATTCATGTAACAGCTGGCACTAGCTCTACCACTAGTTACCAAGACTTACTGAGTTACTGCTGTGCGGTTGCTGGCTGGTGATGTGGTGGCATGAGGGGCACGAGGAGTGCGGGAGGGCCGGCGCGGCGGAGGAAGGGATGGTGCAGAAGTCTAGATGCCGACTGCCTCTGTGCCGGGTCCCTGACTAATGCGCACTCCACAAATTGCAGAAGATCAGGAGGACACCTCGCTGCTCCCCTAGGCCTTGGTGGTGGCATGTCTCGGATGCGACGCATAGCCTGTGAAACATTAGGTGGTAGTAATTAGACTAATGAAGTACTGAAATCACATACCAGGAAACTATAAACAACAGACAAAAAACTTGTTTTTGTATTTATTTTCTACTCTACTTAATACTAAATTGTCAAGGGATTAGGTATAAAATTGGATTTGCTCACCTGTAATGGAGGCTCATTAAAGAATGGTGGCTCCCCATCAACCATCTCAATAAGCATTATCCCCAGCGACCAAACATCAACTTCTGGACCATAAGGGAGTCTCGAAATAACTTCAGGGGACATCCAATATGGTGTTCCAACTAATGACTTTCGCTTTGGCAACTCCTAAAAGTTGATGTTCTTTCCTTAATATACAAATTTACACTAAAACACGGCCTATTTCCTATTACGCATTACTATTACTACCCTATTACACGGTGAGGTTTAGTTTTACCAATAAACGCAAAATTTTTCATAATTTACAAGCTTTGGTTTTCGGGTTCCATTCCACAACACACAAAGGCGCTCACCCAACATAACATATTTTAAGATCATCCAAGAGATCATCCCATTATCCAAGAGAAACCTTTTAAAAGAACAGAAGATTAAAGTACACAAAGAAGTCAAACTCACCTGAGAAACTTGAGCACAAAATCCAAAATCAGATAATTTGACTCGACCATCAGCTGTCAATAGTATAGAATCAGATTTAATGTCTCTATGTATAACACCTTGGCCGTGCAGAAACGCTAAAGCCTGAAATAAAATATAAATATATAGCATACACATTATCAATATAACATTTAGCTGAATATCAATTAAATCAACAATATGTATTAATAGAACTTTGAAATGTATAATGGTCATAAAAGTGTTCAGGGTACTTGTTTGTGAACTTTTATTGTTTAGTACATCATACATATTAAACCGCTCAGCAACATTTATGTCAATATGATATTGTATTCTCTCTTACTATCAACACCTACGAACAGAAATATGTATATATGTATATACATAGAAGAAGAAACTGACTGAGTGATATATTAACGCACAGCCCAAACTACTGGGCCAACTTGAAAATTGCACAGATTTCTGTTATTACAGCGCATTATAGGCATTTTTATAGGCAAGCGCTAATAAAAGATTTTTATAAATTCATCCACCAAAGGTCTAAAATAGGGGATGAAAGTTTGTAAAGAGAACTAATTTGAATGCAATGTAAGTTGACCTATTATCTATATCATCATATTAAGTAGGGCTCAGCTCAGTAAGGCTGGACAGTGTCAGTTAAATTAAATGGCACGGCGAGTGAAAACGCAGGGCCCAGCTTATATAGTATATGTAAATACATTTGCGGCAATATGTAGGTCAAGTTATTGACCTCAAAATCGATTTTCCTTGAATACAATGTGTATATTACCTTATTAATATTATCTTAACCTCTGACCATCCCATTTGAGTTTTACTGTCGTAACAATAAAATTGTCATCTGACATTTTTTTAATAAACATGATACTTTTTCAACTACATTGATAACATATGACCTACATTCTCCCAGAGCACGAACAAATGGCTTTACCTTGAGGCACTGTTTACAGACTGTGGCAATCTGCTCGGGATCCATTCGGGAGCGGGTCACTATGTCGGTGAGTGAGCCGCCAGCCATGTACTCCATAACTACCCATAGCTCGTCACCCACTAAGTAGGACGCGTGCATTTCCACTATGTTAGCATGTGGATAATCCCTCATTATAACCTGTTAAATTATGAATGATATTAAAACTTAGACCTATTTATTATTTACAACTACAAAATTTGTATTTAAGCTAAAAAATATATGCAATTAAAATTTCGTGAATGAATCAGCTCGGCACAGTATGTGTCCAAAGGCTGTTGTCACGGAATACTGGTGTAAAGAAGAATTCTTCTCATTCTTCACTTTCCTACACAAGGGCTTGAACCACATGTAAAGTAGACAGGGATAAACATTGCACATCAATCTAAGAGATCCGTTAGATCCGTAGAATCCGTTAATTTCGGCTTTGTAGTGTTTGTTGGATTGACAATAGCATATTGTCTCCTTTCAAAGATAAATTGTCTTCGCTTACTGTAAATCTTTTGATTATTGAGTTATTTAGTTAGATAATGATAAACAACAATCACTTGCACACACATACACACAACTTATTATTATTATATTCTGTGAAATAACCCTAACTTAATGAAAAATAGCAAAGTTAGCCAATTGTATGTTGGTGATATCTCACCTCTCACTAACATAGTTACTACATAATTATTTCTACCTATTGACTATAGACATAAGCATTGTAAAAGAAAACAAGTGTTAATGTTATTGTGTTGTCTTTTTAAAAATTTATTTCCTCATCTGTTCTGCAGTAAACTTGGTGAACAGGAGAGAGAGATTGCTATGTCTGTCTTCCACAATTAATTTTAAGAACACATAAGATGATAATTTTATTTACCACTTCATTAAAAAGAAGTTCCCTCCGTTGTTGCTTTCTCAGATTCATCATCTTGACGGCGACGCGCCGTCGTGTCCGTGTGTCAGTCGCGGAGCACACGAAACCAGTGCTGCCCTCGCCAATTTTGTTAAAACCAACTAATGTAGCCTTCGGGTCACCTTCACTAACTACTAACCGAAGAGCTGCCCTGAACTAAAAATTTTACTAAATTAATTAAGTAAGCCAGTATGTCGTGCACTAACCTAATAAATAACGAATGACACACTTGTAGTCCAAGTCCACATAGATAACAAAAAAGTCTTACTATGAGTTGTTTCAGTATTTTATAATTTTGCTTAAAACATTTACCTGTTCATGGGTTAAACGCAACTCATGTTTAGATGCAGCCAGTGGCAAGTGTGAAGGTGCGCCCGGTGGCATAACATGTTGGTGCCGTGTCATGGAATATGTGTCAGCTAAAATAAATACAAAATATGTTACACAGAAAATTAATATGTATAATAAAAATGGAACATCTCCATTTTAATTTCAGTTATTTATTAATTTTTTATTTATTTATTGAGACTATAATATGCTAAAACTGACCAGAAACTATAAAATATATAAAATGTAATCCTTACTAATTTCAATAATGTAAGAGCGCATAGGAATTAAATTAAACAACAAAGAGATTCACAATAATATATGGTAATTAAAAAGAAAGTATTTGAACTAAATGTTCAAACAAATTCTAATATATCACTTACCCATATTAACATTATTTCCATTAAGGCCTTGCATTGTAAGTGGTGTAGGCTGAGCTTGAGGCGGGTGATTATGTTGATAGGGTACATTAGCATTCTGAATGTTTTGGTATGTGATAGTTGACTGCTGATTTTCATTCGGTTCAGTAACTGGCCTCACTGTTGGCTCTTGCCCTGCCTGAGACCATTCCACAGGCGATTCAGGTATTGATTTCTTCAAGGCAAAATTACTTTGCTCACGTCTTAAGCTAGGATATTGCTGAGGTGCAGGAGGCACTGGTGGTGACTCCTCTGGCACAGCAGGGGGGACATTCGCTTGATTCCGTAAATCTCTTCGTATACGCGGTGGACTTGAACTTCTGAGAGAGTTTGACCTTGCCACATTTGATGTTTTTGGTAAAGCTACACCATTTTGTATTGGCTGAGTATTAATCACTATAGGATTTGTTGATGGAGGACGGACCATAGACGCAACAGAAGCAGATCTATGCTCGCCTCTCACTATAGTTTTCAAGTCTAAAATTTCAGTTGGTGTAATCTCAGATGGGTCAACTAATGGAAGAGGTCTATTTGTTGATTTAAAAATCTGAAATAGAGAAAAGTGTTCAAATGGAACTGCAATATATAAAAAAATATTTAGTAGATGTAGGTATCATTAATTGTGCTGGCCACTTTAAAATTAAATAAAAATCTGTCTTTAAAATTAAATAAAAATCTGTAACTATGAAATATGCTAGCCATCTGATGAGATTTGTTTAACAATATAATTTAAATTGAAAAATAAAACAAATGAAAAATAATATTTTTTACATTATTTGAGTTGTTGATATTATGCTATTTTTGGTAAGGGCATTTTATTTAAAAAAATACATTCAACAGTCTATTACAATTATAGACATAAAATCCAAATAACTAATTGAATTGCAGCAATCTTTTTGCCACCTGACAAACTTCTAAATATAATCATAATACAGATTAAAAAAATAAAACAAAATTAGAGGATGAAATTGTTGTCTCTTATTGCTCATTTTATTGAACTTCTGTGTCAATGAGTAATATATTGTGCTACATAATAAATCTCATATTATAAAATGGACTGACGGGAGCAATTACCTGATTATTACCAACTAGAGATGCCCACTGCAGTGGAAGTCCCACATATTTTCCCTCTCTTTTGTCAAAGCCTGTGTGCACTCTATGCTCAAAATTACTTGGAGGAGAAATAAGAGGCTTCTTCTTTTTCTTTGAAAACATGTTGGTTAAAAATTTTCACCTGCAACTATTACCTTGCATTATTTTTGTTTAGATGGCAATTATTATTATTGTTTTAAATTTAGAACAGTTACACATCACATCAGATAGTTATAGACATCAACAACGACACATTAAAATACACACATACAATAAATACTAAAATAGCAAATCACAACATCTGACTTTGAAAAGAAAGCTTGAAATCGCAAACAGTTTTCACTTAGGACCAGGTTTGATTTCTATATTGCGCACGCTATATAGTACCATGGAGTGTTATAAACTATGAACATCTGCAATTCACAATCAGAACAATATTTTTTATAACTTTGTAGAATCCAACTATCAGTTCAAAACTTCCTTGGGTTTCTCAGTAGCCATGCCTGATCCACAAATTTAATAAACGTAACGATTACGTACGTTAGTGTTCTTTTGCTGAAAGAATTTGATTTCACTTTTAACCAATTCGGTCAGTAAACTAAGCCTTTAGTCGAAAATAATACAAATTTATAAGCTGAAAAGATATAATCTTTGAATTCATCGCGAAAATATGCATTTATCGCATATAATTATTATTTATCCCATAGACTACTACATAATACATATACTATCCGGAGATACTGATTTGTCCATTTCAAAGCTTCAAAGTGTTGTGTTGAATGTGTTGTGGTGTTGTTTGGTTGTTGGCGTTGAATGAACGACATTATATAGTACTAGCTGTTGCCTGCGACTTCGTCCGCGTGGAATCAAATTCAAAGTTTAGGCAGTTAAATTAGATTTCGTTTGTTTGAATTATTATTTATCTATTATTGTTGAGTTTTTTTTGTTGTGTCCTATTTTGACCATTATACATTATTGGTAGTTATTAAATTGGTATTTTTTATGAATACTAAGTAAACAAAATAACACGTATGGCGTTTAATTTTAAATTTTATGTTATTTTACTCAAGTACCGAAACTTTAACGTGTTTCACAGTCATGTTTTAGTTGTTTTAATCTTTGTATAAACCTCAACCTAAACCTTTCCTCATTTTGTCTGTGCCTTTCATTTGAGCATCACCTCAAATGAGATGGTACTTTGTCCCACTTCATTTGGTAAAATGAGTACGTCATACAAACTCATCATTTTGGTCTGTCCTACCATTCTAGCACATAACATACGGTTGGCTTGGTATAGCAGCTGGCCTTATTGGTACATGTATCAAGAGTTTGGTATATCTCTATCTCTAACACATTTGACTAATAATGTATGTATAGATAGAGATATGCTGCAACTTTAACAAAAGCTCCCTGGATTATCTATGTTGTTGGAAAAAAAATGGGATAAAAAAGGAATGAAATGTGTGTTGGCTTTTACGATAATTGCCTAAAATAAAAATCGGTAATAATTATAAGTTACCTTTAAGAAACTGGCACGGGAGTAAGAGCATGTGGTTTTATAATTACAAAAATATAATATATAAATATAATAATTATCAAATTACAAAAATAAATGCTTTCAAGAGAAATTCAAACAACTTAATTTACTACCAAATGTTTTATGGTAGGGCTTGGCGTGGCTGTAGGTTTGACAGTCAACAATTTGAGTGATGCGCCCAAGATGCGCCCAACGCAACAAATGCCTTATGCTAAATGCTAATGCTCTATAATGCCGTTGCCAATGTCAATTTATAGTTGATATTTTATATGCTCTTTAATATTTGTTGGTTTTAATCTTTTAATGTTGTAAATTGCTTATAATATGAAAGAGAAACGTGATAAAGAAAAGAAACACAAGAAAGATAAACTAAAACACAAAAAATCTAGGAAGAAAACTGTAAGTAAATAATGTGTATTCTATTCCTTACCTCAAACTAAGTAGGTAGTATTTACATGTTGGTGTATTAATATTATTCTTTTAGTATTCAGAGTCTTCAAGAAGTTCTTCACAATCGCGGTCAGATGAATGGGTTGAAAAAGATACAATTGAGAAATCAACGTCTAAAAATCGTGATGAATGGATGTCGATGACAGGTATGTTAAAAACTTACGTAAAGGATGATGTAAAAATTTTGCGAGAAGATAAAAAACATATCGATTCATATAACCCTTCAACAAGCTCGAGAGAACTAAATCCTTATTGGAAAGATGGTGGTTTTGGTCTACCTCAGCTACATGAAAGTTTTCATAAGTCAAGACAGTTTATCAAACCTTCAGACGACGATGATTTTTATACTAAACCATTAAGCAATCAGGATAAGAAAGTGACAAGAACTAAGCATGAACATAGGGATGACAGAAATGTTAGCGATTTAAAGAAATCTTACAATTGGCGAAAAGATGAAACCAGTGAAATAAGGAAAGAAAAACAGGACTACAACAGTAAACATGATATTGATACAAAAACACAAGAAAGTATAAAAGTACCTCAGAGGGAGGCAGCAGATTCTTTATATCTCAGTGATGAAAAAATGAATAAATTGGCCGCTAAAATTGTTAAAGCAGAAATTATGGGTGATACCAAGTTAGTAAATGAGTTGAAAATGAAGCTAGAAGTAGCCAGAGAGTATAGAAAACAGAACCCTGGTGTTGGTAAAGATGTTGACCAGGGTATAATGTTAATAACTACCACTCCTTCAGGAAATAGTAGACCATTGTCAAAAACAGATTCATTACATGGAGGTGATGCAAGGAGCAAGTCTGGTAAAAGAAAAGCAGAAACACACAGCTCTAACCAGAGAGTCAAGTACTTTGAAAATGATGATAAATACATTTTATCACAAATGGTAAGTATAAAAATTATTACATATATATATTTATTACTTCTATTCTTTAACTCTGTAGTAAATTTTAAATTTCTGTTTATGATATTCCTGCATGTTTGTAATTATAGGCCTTTAACTCTTTAATATATTAATTTAGGCTATAAATTATTATATTATTCCTACATCCTACTCACAATGTCACACAATATTGCATTATTGCATTATTAACATTTCTTTTTAAAACTTTGCATATTAAAATTTTGAAACTTCCTAAAGTATACACATTTGAGCTGCATACCCTATTGTATAATATCATTGCAGTTTGAACAAGAAAAGTATGGCACTAATTATGACCAAGATGCAGAATTAGCAGCAATAGCGGCAAAACACAGAAATCCAAATGATGACCTAGAAGACATTTTTGTAGATGAAATATCTAAGAAAAGAAATGTAGCTAAGGATAGCGAAAAGGAAAAGCAAAGGGCAATCAATCAAAGCATGAAATTGGAGCGCTCATTAGAGGGATGTGAATACTGCACTGACTCTAAAAA
The DNA here is from genome assembly GCA_029849275.1 of Papilio elwesi. Taxonomy (NCBI): domain Eukaryota; kingdom Metazoa; phylum Arthropoda; class Insecta; order Lepidoptera; family Papilionidae; genus Papilio; species Papilio elwesi. Next base: position 6,102,193 of record CM056700.1, on the reverse strand, counting down.
TATGTTAAAACATCTGATAGTGAGCTATGGAAATAAAGTCTATGTTGCCCTACCGGCTAAGAAATCACTTGTCAGAGGCCAATGTATTATAACAACTTTGCAGCACAACACATGTGTTACTTCCTTGGATGAAGATATTTGGGAAGAAATATTGGTTAGTAATAATATGAGTAAAATAACTACAATTTTGTCAAATTTACTCCCTCAATTATTTTATTATTTACTTCAATTTATATATACCTATATATTGGAATTGAAGTAAATAAATTTTAATTTTTATTATTTAATTAATGCATAATTTTTTTGTATATGATAAGGTGCGAAACGAGCAAACGGATCACCTGATGTTAAGTGAGCGCTGCCCATAGACATCCGCAACAGGCAAATGTATTTCAGATGTGTTGCCTACCTTTAATGGACAAAGGAGGGCACAGACAGGAAAAAGGACATTTCCCTTTCCCTGCTAACCCCCTCCTCGTCCAGTCCTCTTCACTTTCCCGTCCTATCCTTATGAGGAAAGGGTGGGAAGGGGAAGAGGACTGAAATTAGGCCTCCGGCACCTCACTCTTCAGACGAAACGCAGAGTACTTCTACTTCACGCCTGTTTTCTGTGAGGTCGTAGTATTTCACCGGTCGAGCTGGCCAATTCGGCAACAGATATTGTTGTTGCGGGCTCTACCACTGTTCTTTTTAATGTTTAAAAAATTAATGCATAATTATTTATACTTTACATCGTAACATTATGATGATTAATAAATAAGTACACCTGTCCAAATTTTAAAATAAAGATTATTGTGATAAAAATTAAGTGTGCCATGTTTACAAAAAAATTATCCATAGTATTCTAAAATGTTTACCGATTTACTTGTCTCTTTTAGAATTACCGGAAATTGATCACACAATTTTTTAATTCTCAAAACAGAGATGTAGTGTTTTACGAGACAGCAACAAGGCTCCACAGATACCCTCACATGGTGATCAACTGTGTACCCCTGCCGAGAGATGTCGGAGATATGGCTTCAATTTACTTTAAAAAGGCATTACTTGAATGTGAAGCAGAATGGTCTATGAATAAAAAAGTGGTAGACTTAAAGGGTAAAAATATCAGAAAGGGGATCCCAAAAGGCTTACCTTACTTTTGGATAGATTTCGGTATGGACCCAGGTTTTGCACATGTTATTGAAGATCAACAGTTATTTCCAAAGACATTTGCAGAGGTGAGTTTTCTATTATGACATTAACAATGTCAAATTTTGTGTTGTTTTTCAAATTAAAACTTATTTTAATAATTAGAACATTAATTTTTGAATAGATTTGTAGTATAACTGTCAGACGTGCATAATTTTTTGTTAAGTAGAAGGTGCCAAATGAGCAGTTCACCTTATAACGAGTGACTCTTAGACATCTGCAATAATGTGTTTCCAACCTTTAAAGATTACACACAAGTCGAAACCAATTTGCCTTCCCATCCTATCCTTATTGGGAGAGGTCAAGAAGGGAAAGAGGACTGAAATTGGCCCTCCGACATGTCACTCATCAGATGTAATGCAGAATACTTCTACATCACACCTGTCATCTGTGAGGTTATGGTATCCTTCAAATGGGCCCTTTCATGCAACAGAAATCTCCAATTTATGCACTACAATCTGGTCAGGATTAGATTTCGTGCTGGATTATGCAACAAAAAGTTGTTTATATTTTAATGCCAAAAAATGGCGAAAGCTATTCAAATAAATTACAATTAAATCAAGAAATGTTTGGCAAAGGATTGTGTTATACTAGCTACATCAGTTTAATTTATTATCATCTGATATCTCATATATGTTAATGGGAGAAAACTGAAAAAAAAGTTTGCTAATATACAAAATTTCAAAGGAATTCATTTTTAAATATATTCGTTTTTTTACAGGAAATCATTTGTGGCATATTAGACTTAAATCATAATCTATGGAAAAATCCACTGAGAGAATATGGCGATATACAAAGACAAAAAGTTTTAGAATTTGTTAAGGAATGGAAGCCTTTTGAGACATCAATGAAGAATAAAATATAATTTTAAAGTAACTTTTATTGTTAACATCATAAGTCCTATCTATTTACATTTATTGCATATGGTTTATGATATGTATCCACCAGTTTACAGCCCATTTATTCATCTATGTCTCTTGACCCAGGGGCATCTTGCAGATATTTTATCTAAGTTTACTTTAAAAGTTTGTCATGGAACAATTCTAAAATTTAGGTGGAGAGGAGCACACTTTAGCTTCCCCCCATCGGGATCCGCCAATGGTTTTCAAACTATAACTGATGTTGGAAAACGAAAGAAGAGAAAAGGAATCATTATATTGACATCAAAAACACATATGTGAAGAAATGTTATTCACATCATAAGCCTTCTTCTTCTCTCTTCATTTCTTCAATTAACCTCTGTCTTTCTGCAGCCTGTCGCATCTTTGTCAAAACAATGGACTCATAGTCCCTATCTGTTACCAATGAAGGAGCCCCTTGGTCTCTTTTTGTTATCAATACTGGCTTTTCATTAAGCCACTTTAATGTCAGAGGATTTTCTGCTAAACCTGAAATCAAATTAAGATGTTAGAAAATTTAAAGTTTATTAATACTTGAGTTGTTTGTTTTAATTGCATTTTTAAAGACAAGGCAACAAGTAATCACAAACATAAACATCCATATAGCTCATTATTCCTGCTTCATTATTCTGAAAAATATATAAATTGTATGAATTACCTTTCTCTAGTTCTACTGCCATTTCTGAGGCTTCTTTAGTTGTAAATTCTACCAAAGCACTACCCTTTTTCTTAAAGGAAATAATCAAAGCTGAAATGTTTCCATATTTCTTCAGAATTTTTTTTAAGGTGGATTCATTATAACCACCATTATTTGGATCATTTTTATCTGCTTTCCATTTTATCTTTATTCTATTCAAGGTAGGATCCCAATGAGGTTCATTAAAACCTGCCTTAGTTTTTCGAATTTCTTCCTTAATTCTCTGTTGCTCTTCTTGGAGAAGACGGCTGCCTTCTTTTTGTAGCCTCAAAATTTCTGCAGCAAGTTTTTGTTCATCAGTAAGATTTGATTCTTTTCCCGAAGCGGCTTCACGCTCCCTTCTTTCAAGGTCTTCCTTCAGTTTCTGACGCTTACTATCTAACTGTTTATGACGTAGTTTAGCGGCAGCTTTAGCTTTAAGAACTTTATCATACGCAGCTCTAGCCGCCGAGTCTGTCAATATTTCGAGAGCTCTTGACAATTCATGAAATGTTTCGGCTGCTTTTGGGTCATCGGGATTTTTGTCCGGGTGACATTGCAGAGCCTTTTTACGATATGCTTTTTTTATCTGAAATGTTATGATATGTTATCCAATATGAATAAAATAGAAGCAAAGTAAATATTTACAATACACCACCATACCTCTGACTCTGTAGCAGAAATCTGGATGTCTAAAATAGCATACAAGTCCACATCTTCAATATTTTTCTTAGCCATTTTTTAATATTACTGACTTAAAACTACGAAAATTTAATTTTGCATTATTGTTACAATTAATTTTAGGCAGGGAACACAATAAATACGCTTATAATGCAAAACAAAATTTGGGAAAACAATAAACACAATATAATAATTATCAAAAAGTATAAGTATAATTCTATAGTTTGACTTTGACATATAATACTTTATTTGATTATGCAAATTCAAAAAAAACGACAGAGTAAATAAGGTGAAGAGGTTCACAGTCACACCTCATTCAAAGATGCCAAGAGCAAGCACTTGATTTATTAAAATCCTAATATTATAAATGTGATTATGAGTTTATTTGTTTGTTTTTTATTCTTTTATGGGTCAAACGATCATAGAAAATGTTACTTATGTCAAAACACGTAACATTTTCTATATTTAACAACTTTTTGACTGAAGTAATTATACGCGGTATAAGTTATTATCATATTACAAAAAATTCCAACAGAGAAAAAAAAGTTGCAGGCAACAGCTACTATTTATATACTCTATGCAATATAGCGTGGGGGATTTAGTGGGGGCAAAAAGCATATAAAATAGCTTGCTTTTAGCTTGCACATCTTATATATCCTCTTTGATGTTAATTATTGTCGCATGTTAATAGCTACTATTCTTTTCTGCTTAAATGCGAGAACGTCGAAGTAAGCTTCTTAAAATGATTTCATAAGATTGATTCAAGATAAATCGGTTAATATTATAATTTATAGTTGGTGCCGTTCAATAAATTGAATTTTATGTGGAACAATTTATTATGATGGGGATTATGAAGTAAAAAAAATATGCTAACCTATATTGTATTAAGCATAAATTTAATAAAAATAATAAATTATCTCGTGCGTTTTATTATGTTCCTTTCTTTTAGGCACCGAGGGTTATTAACCTGTATATTATCTATACGAATATAGATAGTTGTGGGACTTCCACAACTATTTACATTAGTGTAGATAACATGCATGAATCTGAAATGAGATTATCCTATACAATATCCATAGCTATACGTATGTATTTATAAAAAGCTTAGGAACTAGACTAACAGGTACAACATTACATTAGCAGGCATTACAATCGCGAGAGTTGTCTTTTATATCCTCTTTGGGGTTGGCCCTCTATATCTAAACCCTATTATAAGTATTTCTAATTCTCTCTTGGCTTAAAAGTCTCGATACCAGGCCATAAAATCTTCAAAAAAAAAAGTATTTCTCTATGGTTTTTGTAGTTGTAGTACACATTTCAATTTGATAAGCAGACGTCTTAATAAAAATAGAAATAACCTAAAAGTACTTAATAAGTATTTTAATTAAATAGATTTAATATATTGTATTGTAAACAAAAACTATTTATAACATCATCCACATAACAGTCATGTTGCCTCGATATTTAAGTATGTTGATCTTTAGATCAACCCTTTAGGGTAAGCTGCATATAAGCATATATTCTTCTACAGTTATTGATTTTCTTTTTATTTTAGGGCATTCAATTAAAATAAACTGTGGCTTATATCTGCGGAGTAATTCAACAGTGGTTCAAACAATACCACAAAAAGACCCAGACCTTACCCAGGGTATGTGATTTTCTCTTAGTACTGTAACTCAAAAACATTATTGTTTGAATTCTTTACCTTAGATTATGATCAATAATTAAAGAAATATTCGCTCACGCCCGCTAAAGCAGAGCGGTAGGCATAGATTATAATGATTTTGTTAATAAATTGTACAAGACAGTTAATTCATTATTTAATCTCACCTAACTCATAGTAGACCGAAATTATAAAACATTGATAAATAAGCACTTATGTCATACCTAGAGGTAAGGTGAGACTACAAAGTTGCATTTGGTGCTTTTCCTTCATATACATCCATACTGATTGGTTATATGTACTCCTTATATAGCCTCTCTTTAGCATGTCACTAATCTGATCAACATAAGTTTTTCTAAGATGTCTCCTATAACATTACAACTGCAATATACATATAGCACTCTCTTCATTCATTTTTTCAACATGCTAACACCCATAAAAAATACCCTTCACAATTCTAGTAACAACATCCTTTTTCAAGCATTCTATCATTAAGAGTCTAATACATTACTTATGAATGATAGGGTTAAAAATAGCGTTATAAGGAAAAAGTGTGGCTTAAAAGTGGATGTTGTGACTAGAATTGAGAAACATATGCTTCGGTGGTTCGGGTATGTTGAAAGGATGAATGAAGAGAGAATAACAAAACAAATTTATGTTTCAAAAGCGAGTGGCAGTGTTGGTAAGGCGTCCCCTAGGAGAACTTATATCAATCAGATTAATGACTTACTAAAAAAGGGCGATATAAGGAGCACCCATAACTGACGAGCATGCATGCGTAGATGTATGAATGTGGAAGAAGAGAGGTATGCCACGATTGCACCAAATGGAAATCCATGATCTCTGCCTACCCTTTTGGGTTACAGGCGTGAGTGCATTTTTATTTATTTATTTACATTTCTGAACATCATATATCAATAGGTTTTTTTACAAATAAAATATGTATAAGATAAATTAATTATTGTATCTTATTTTTTTCAATATTCCAGAAAGTGTGCCAAAAAGGAACAATCCATTAGAACACCCAGATTATTTTCATGTACATAATTTATTCACTGTAAAAGATTTATTTGATGCAAGAGTGCACTTTGGGCACAAAGAAGGATCTTTAAATGAGTTTATGACACCATACTTATATGGGTCAAGGCTGGGACATCTCATTTTTGACCTGGATATCACAGCAGATCATTTACGTAAAGCATTGAATTTTACAGCCCATATAGCATACAGAGGTGGCATCATTTGTTTTTTTAACAGAAATGCTTTAAATGCACATTTGGTAGAAAAAACTGCTCAGGAATGTGGTGAATATGCTCATACACGATTCTGGCGTGGCGGTATTTTCACTAATGCTAACCATCAATTTGGTGCTATAACGAGGTTGCCAGATTTGTGTATATTCTTAAACACACAAAATAATATACTCAATCAACACACAGCTGTTAGAGATAGTGCAAAAATGTTAATACCCACAGTTGGTATTGTAGACAGCAACTGCAATCCCAACTTACTTACATATCCCATCCCTGGAAATGATGATACTCCTTGTGCTATTGAATTATACTGCAAGTTATTCAAAGCTGCAATTCTAAGAGGTAAAGAGGAAAGGATGAAATTATTGCAAGAAAGTGAATAAATTAAAGTATGTTTAATAAACTTCTGTAATTTTTTTTAGAAATATAGTTGCTTGTAAAATAACAATAGACATAATTTATAACAATAATCATTTTTATTTAACATGGTCCCATAATAAAATCCTTATTTCTAATACATGTTTTGTACATATAAATTCTAATTGGAGATATTATGTAAAATTGTAACTATATAAAATCAATTTAATTATAGTTTATAAAAATTGATTAATATAGTTTGATCACAACAATATCAATAAAATTTATAATGTAATTTTCATAGCCAAGTAATTGAAAGTATTTAAATCTAAATACATAACAGAAGTTTAACCAAGTAGAACTTTACGCATCATGTGAGTATTAGTATTGTTGTCAACCTCACGGCTCTCCCAGCTTCCAGTAATACATTTTGAGCTGCACAAGTATTGGAGTAGAGGTATGCGATATTTGCCACAGAAGTCAACGAATTTAATGTGCTCCACACGGTTATCAAAGAAGACACCTGTAAAAAAGGTTGGCAACTTTATAAAATATTATTTAATGTTATTACGATTTATTTTATTTAACACCCATGTATGCTATAGACCAATCGGTATATACAGATTTTGTAGGCCAGCTTTTTCCACCATCCCTCACTTGTTTCATGTGGTTGTATTCTTTCTTGTAACCATATTGTTTAAATGACATCATTTTTCTTCAAAAGATACACCACTAAACTACTTTTATCATGGTGTCATTGCAAGTGTTTTTGTGGTCCCAAATAACTAATTTGCCATTTGTTTTAAGTAATCTTAGACAACCTAAATATCAGACACCTTCGAATTAGATAAAGTTGTGACAGCCATAAAGTCTTTCTTTATGGAAAAAGTTAGTAAGCAAGTGTTTCACTTCATGTTAAGTGACCGCTACCCACAGATATCTGCAACAAGCAATGAGTTGCAGATGCAAACAATGCCTGTATTCTGGGTGGCCATGTTATTTTGAGCGAGCAGACCCAATCTTGTAACAGATGTTGTTGTGAGCTCTACCACTTTTAGAGGCTGACAGCAATCAGGTGAATTTTAATAAGAGGAAATACAACATATTTGTATATAATTTAATATTAGCTCTCGAAATTATGTCTTTATCTTGCTAGCCATGAAGTCCGTAGCTCGAACTACCGTCACTATCGGTTCCGTCACGCGCAATGGCAGTGTGCTACACTACGTCAGCGCTACAGGAGTTACTTTATTTTCATTTCATCAAAATGAAGGTTACCTCGTTTTATACTTTACATAATAAGGTTACTACTGCTTCCTCTTCAGTAAGATGGTATGTTTCAAGTTCAGTGTGTTGTAATCGTTGAATGCAAGGTTTATAAAAACTTGGTTCAAAATACTGAACAGCTAGCCCATTTATAAGAAATTATTAGTGTTCTGCATACTACCGACTTTTATGTATTTTTAATAGGATAACTGGCAAACGCAAGGTAGCCGAAAGTTAAGTGATGATAGACGCCGTTTAGAACTGCAGATGTTGGCTTTGAAGGAAAGTCCTCTTTTCTTAAAGCGGATTTTGTCTTTTTCTTTGGAATTACCGCTGGAGACAGATTATTTGACAAGACGATGGCATGAAGCAGGATATTTCACGTAAACTACACAGCTTTTTGTGGATCGCCAACCATCAAAACGGTGTGGATGGAATTCGGAGCTTAGTGTTGAGGAGTTATAGTAAAACACAGGGGCAGAAATTATACCAAATACATCTACGATTCCGTAGAAGTATTTGGTACAATTCTTTTCGGTACAACTCTACACGGAATATACGATTAGTCAAAAAACGTAAACGTAAAAACGTAAATAGATAAAGTAAGTAGAACAGTCTCAACAAAATTATTATTTTAACCAATTTCACTGTATCATTTATTTTAAATATACTTTCGTATTTAAATTAGAATTAATGTTTTAAAGGTAATGTTTTCATGTATCATTGTAGTTTAAAGTAGAATTAGATTTTGTGATATTAAATATAATTTTCATGACGCCTTTCAAGAGACTTTAATTTATGAAAAAGTTGGTAATTATTATCAATCTAACATGAACTGAAATACAATTGGTGTAAATGCATCGACCAATGGGCGCCAAAGGATAATCTGGCTATACCTTGATTAAGGGCGAGGACAGGTGCTGCTCAATATTGCCAACATGCCTAATATTGCCATGTTCTCGTCGCATCTAGCGTTAGGCTTAGCTCAGCTTTGGGTGGCTGAGAACCTTACTTGATCATTAGATTGCAAATCGATCGATAAGCTTCTGAACTATCGTACTAGATATATATATATATACTGGCTGTGCCCCGCGGTTTCACCCGCCGTGCAATTTTACTTAAACTTTCAACTGAACAGCTATTTTATTGCATTTTATCGGACAAATGTTTAACAAGGTTCTTTAAATTGATTTAACTTTTTTATTCATCAACCGATTGAGATAAAACAAACACGAAATGTTAAGTGAAGTTTACCACAACACATTAGTGAACCAAAGGCCCAAATCGGTTAAGCCGTTTCTGAGATTAGCGGTAATCATTGTTTGGATTTTATTGCGTTTATGAAGGCCCCCAATAATAGTTTTTCTCAAATATCTTCCATATATAAGTATATATATGTATTAAAATTGTAAAGGATAATGAAATATATATAATAAAATTGGCGTCTCGGTTTTTTTACCATTTACTACCAAAGGTTATCTCGTATACTTTAAGTGTGTACGTTATCATTACATATTATGTTTAAATTAGGTGTATTTTTTGCAATGAACTATTTCATATCAGTTCTACGAATTGAAAAGACGCTACTTTGCTGTCTATCCGAATTAGAATCGAATCTAATCCCAACTTTCTTGTAAGAAATTTGAGCTTCACAGTATCTGTGTTTTTATGTAAGTAACTCTCACTTGTTCTTTCAAAAACTTTTAGTGAAACAAAAATAGTTGCGTCTATAAAACACGTTTATTTCTTTTGTTTCTTTCCGCTATCGTAGAAAATATGGCTGTACTATGACGATATATCCCTATATCAAATTAAAGCTATCATGCCTTTACAATGTTACCCAGGTAAGAAAATCAAAGATAAGGTTAGTTATTTGTATTGTATATTGTATATACTATCTATGTTGTTTTATAAAATATCCTTGTAATGTTTTACTCTTTATTTTTTCTTTCTTCAATGCGTGGTCGACTGATAGTAGTAGTCGGTCGTTTGTACTCGTGAAGTGCAATACTTTTAAATAGATAAATAAAATAAGTAAATGTTGTTTTTTAGCATAGTATAGTAACCCTAATAAATTGCAGGCCAAAACTAAGCGCAAGGGCTAGGACTTTAGCCAATGGAGACCGAATGAAAACCTTGAGATGTAGGAAATTTGTCAGAAAGTTAGTTTTTAGCTTACCCCAGTTAGAAGTGCACAATATCAGAAGAATTAAAGTGAATCTAAACGCAACGTAAAAGACATTCATGTACACATGTTAACTTACCTCTGCACTTTGGATTAACGCAACGCTCCGCTGCTTTTAAATATTTGATCAATGTGAGAGGAACTTCTCCCACTCTTATCGGGATCTCATAAAGTTTGATGTTTCGACCTGCGAGCTCCAATAATGACGGCGGCTGCAACGTCATGTCTTTAACGAACCTCACTACCAGAGGGTTATCGCGAAGACTCAACTGTAATATCAAATTATTGTAAATAAAACCTCATTTAACATTACAAGTATATAAAAAGAAAATACAATGTACAAACGTAAACAACAATGTTTGTTATTATAATAACAAATATTTTTTTCCTTAATTATTTATTATGTAATGATTATACACTAAATCGGCCTGGCTTTGGTCCAGTAGATAGACGACTTAAAAAATAAAATATAATCGAAATTCTCGCTGAAAGAAGTTTTCTAGTTTTGAAAGAATTTGTAATCTGCTGAATCATTTTTGGGTTTATCCGGAACAAAGAAACGATCAAATCTTTATGCCATTTGTATAGATATAGGTAGGGTAATCAAAACCAACCAACCAACTCTTGCAATACCTATCACAAAAAGGAAATTCAATACGATGTCGTGTTCAAAAATACACAGTAGGTATGTATATAGAGCGGTAACTGTAAGGTTTACACTAATCTTTTCTTTAAAGTCATCTTGTACGTCTAGCTGTGGAGTTCCAGAAGGCTGTGGAATAGACTGCGTTTAGCTGGGAGATCTATCTATTTTAACAGTGGTAGAGCCCGCAGCAATATCATCAACAGATGTGTAACAACACGAATGGGCCGTCTCGACCGGTGAAATACCACGATCTCACAGAAAACAGGCGTTAAGCAGAAGTACTCTGCTGTGCGTTTCGTCTGATGAGTGAGGAGCAGGAGCTCACAGCTCTTTCCTGCAGCTCTTTCCCTTCCCAGTTTGACAGTGTGCTTGAGAAGCACTAAGTGAACATCTTTCCCTCAATGATACAGAATTCGGCTTTAGAGCGGGCCTATCCACAGAGACTGCGATCCTTTTGCGTCAAACACATTGTAGGACAGAAAGACACTAGTGTCCGCGTGTTTCCTCGATCTTTCCAAGGCTTTCGATCTGGTATGCTATAAGGTTTTGTGGAAGAAGCTGTACGAGGATACCACGCTAACTAGTGAGCTAATTAAACTGTTTCAATATTGGTACACTCATCAGAACAACGTGGTGCGATGAGATGAGAGATGAGAAGTTAACCCGAACAAAGCGATCCTTACGGGCTGGAGTGCGGGGTGAGACAAGGAGGACTGCTGTACCCTAAACTCATTAGCTTGCACTGGTCGCGTGCTCGGTTGACAAGAATTTTATAAACAACATAAATTACGCGGATGATATGATGCTGCTGGCCCCTTCGATCAGTGCCCTTAGGAAATTACTGTATGTACTCGTATTTGAGTTTTATGCGGCCTTAAGTACTATGCGGCAAAAAGTGTAATATTGATCTTTCAGGCTGGTAACAGATGGTACCCGGATATTTCGCCGGTTACCCTTGATGGATCTCCGCTTAAAATAGTGTATAAGTGAAAGTATTTGGGCCACTGGCTCAGAGGATCACAAGTAGATGACAATGATATCGATAGGGAGCGTAGGTTGCTAGCGGTAAGGAGTAACAAGCTGATCAGTATATTTGCGGCGTGCTCTAGAAATGTAAGAATAACATTATTTCGAGCTTACAGCCAATCATAATCTTTCTCATAAATGCTTAATCATTCTCAGCGAGCGTACAGCGCCATACGCGTGCAGTACAACAATGCGTTTAGGGGACTATTGGGGGTATTGCGCTATTGCAGCGCCTCAGGGATGTTTGCGGAGGCGCGTGTCGATGGCTTCACCGCCATCAGACGCAAGCGCTTAGCGTCTTTCTCTCTAGCGATGTAATGTCTGATATAAATAAATTAAATAAATAAAAATATAACTTAATGCTGAACTTTTATCTTGCCTTAAACGTCCTTGTTGTCACTTGTTAAATTTAATTTTGCTCAAACGTGAATTAGTGGATAATGTTTTAATTGACAATAAGTTCTTATTGCAACTATCACATATCATTTATTGTCATCGAGAGCAGCGCACATTGTTCGTGGTCTGGTTAAGGAATATCAACGCTAATAGCAAGAAGCAAGAATTCGGTTATCAGAAGTCAAGTTACATGTTGAACTTATTATTCTTGGTATTATGATTTCTCCACTTTTTTATATGCGAGAGGGCAACAGACGGGTCATTAGTCATTGGCTGTCTGATTCACCAATAAATATGTTTTTAAATGAATAAACCAGCGCTTAGCAAGAATCCTAATTGATGTTTAGCCGTGGTGTGGTCGAAAGAGTCATAGTACTACTTTTTCTGCAACATTATCTAAGGGTCATTATCCACAGCTATTCTATAAGAGTTTCAGGTATTTTTGTCAGCCCATTTACGTGATCCCCAATCTCCGTAGAAGGCGGCCAACGAGAAGATTTTAAGGGGTGAAGGCCTATGTAAACCTGTCTTTGCACCGAAAAGGCAAACAACATTTTTCTAGAAATACGCCACTTTTTGACAAAAATTTAAATGTAACATTTCTTCAATTCAAAAAGTAGGTAATGTAAGTAAAACTTAATATATATAGCTTATTATATACTCGTAGTTTACCATATTTTTATCTTACCTCGGTCAAACATTTTAACTTGATTATTTGTGGCGGCAGAGTTTTAAGTTTATTCTTATGTATTAATAGAGAACGTAGCTGTTTCAGGTTGGCAATGCTGGCCGGCAGCTGTTCTATAAAGTTGTCGCTCAAGACCAGTGCCTGGAGAGACGTCAGCGCGCCCACTGACTCCGGCACTTCGACGATTTGATTGCCTCCAATTGAAAGTATTTGCAGGCTGTGGAACAGATTGAATCAACTGTAATGGACACATCTGAGGTATGTTTATAAAGCTAAATATATACAGAATAACATGGGTACTGTTCTCAAACGTCAAGTAAGAGAAAATTAATAAAATAACTGACTTCTAGATTCTATTTCTACTACTCGCACCAGCCAAGCACACGGTACGCCCATCCCATAAAACCTATGTAAGTTTCTTACGCCAATCTATGTCTGTCAATAGAGCTATTTATTACTAACTGTTATGTATAATATATACTACTATTGCTATCCATACTAATATTATAAATGTGAATGTAAGTTTGTTTGTTACGCTTTCACGCGAAAACTACTCAACCGATCATCATGAAACTTTGTACACATATTCTTGGAGGTACTAGAAGTAACATAGGATACTTTTTATGAAAAAAAATAGTGTAATAATGTATAATGATGTATGTATGTTATATACTCCGAAACGGCTGGACCGATTTCGAAGAACAGGGATTGTCCAGATTGGCGCATTCCTGTTTTTGGTAGCGATCGGATGAACATAATAAGTGGCACCCGGGCGAAGCCGGGGCGGGTCACTAGTATATTTATATTCAGCTAAAACAGCGCGGTGTTATAAAATTTTTCTTTGCTTTCTTGCATTGTTTTTAAAATGTGAATTAATCTTTGGCATGTTAAATTTACGTTTTCTTTTCATACAATTTTTGAATCCATTGAAAAGCGGGTCAAATGCACGCTATCCGATTCGCAAATCGAATCGGGACATAACGAAATTGGATCGAGCTTAAAAACACATCCCTAAAGCACGTCATAATTTGATGCATAAGTTGATATAATAAATGTTACATATAAAATTTCACAATATGGTACGCATTTGATAGCCTCGTTATTAAACTAGGAACGATATATTAAACAAAGAGCTCGCTTTATAAAATGATGTTTAACAAACGCCTATATTATCTAAAGGTCATACGTGACCCTATTGTTTTATTGTATGGAACCAGTAAACATAACTAGTTCATTTTGTTAAATACAATCCGAAATATTGATCTTTACGAGAGATACGTCATCTCTCGTCACTACCGTCTAATATCAATATTGCGTCTCGATTTTAATCAACATTTGCGACTCAAACAAAAGCTTAATTAATCGTTTTTGATAACATTCGGTATTAAGAGGAGATTAGTCTATGAGTCTTACACGACGTTCCTATAAGACGGGTTTTTCATCACTGTTGGAAAACGAATGAAAGAGTTTAAAATGGCGGACCTCCAAGACCGAATGACGACATGATCTGTAGCTTTACACGGACTAAAGAGCTGGGATTAGTTTATAAATTTGTGATTTAACTATAAAATTTAAAGTACAGCGGTGTCCGCAATAACAACATCTTTTCCACGAATGGGCCGGCTCGACCGGTGAAATACCACGACGTCACAAAAGACAGGCGTGAAGTAGAAGTATTCTGCGTTTCGTCTGATGAGTGACGTGCCGGACGCCTAATTGTAGTCCTCTTCCCCCTCCTACCCTCTTCTAATAAGGAAAGGATGGGAAGAGGAAGAGGATTTGACGGATGAGGAGGGGATGGACAGGGAATGGAATTATCCTTTTTTCTGTTTGTCCCCTCCTTCGTCCATGAAGGTAGGCAACGCATCTGCAACTCATTAGCTTGTTGCGGATGCCTATGGGTAGCGGTACTTATTTCCAGGGGCCGCTTGCTCGTTTGCCACTTTGTAATATAAAAAAAACAAACTGAAAAATGGCTAAAGAAATAAGAAAACGGAGTTTCGTCCGATAATAAAAAATGTTAATGCCTCTCGCACACAGAATACAGGCGCCAAAAGTTCGGAATATTTCTATTTCTTCGTCTGATGAGTGAGATGTGTGTGTGTGTGACGAGAAAAGGGATGGAAAACCAAGGCTGAGGCTGCTGGTCTCATTGGTTTTCTATCCCTTTTCTCCTATCCTATCCCTTATTAACTCCCCCAAAAAAAGGCTGACAACGCATCCGTGCCTCTTAATAGTTACGGATGTCGATGGCTAGCAGTGACCACATAAGATCCACACTCATTGCTCAAAAGTAGTGTTCGATGGCATTCTCACGATGACAATTTTTGCTAATCATCAGAGGACGTCTGGAATATGGGATCAAGACATACTTATAACCATTCAATAATATATTAGACTTATCTTTATTTATAATTTAAGATATGATAAGAGAGAAGACGGTATCAATGTTCAAAAAGAAGCAAGATACGATCTTTTGTTGAATAATTTTGAATCGATTACGAACATTTTATTTTTAACAAAACTCCTAATTAGTTACATTTAGAAATAAAATTTCAACCAATTGTTTTAGTAGACATGGGCATATATGGACGTACATGAATCAAGAACATACTATTCAAGATTTGTGAGTACCTACACGACTGCATCCTAAAACGTGTCACGTATCTACAAGCTGGTAGCTATACATAGCTAGATACGCGTATTTCAATTTGAGTCATTACATAATGTTCGTATACAACGTCACTCAACTTTGGTATTTATTTTAATGTCATTTGTTATCACTAATCACTAATATCTTCATTCATTTTGAATTTTGTCACTAACAGCCAATTACTTAAAACCTACAATAATTATTTCTTGTGAGTAATAATCTATTGTTTCATATATCAAAATAAAATTATTCTCTTGTCATATTAAGTGAACTTAATTAAGGTAAACTTGTAAAAATATAGATTTCTTCAGAATACAGAAAAAGTAGGCTATTAATAAGTTTTTCTTAAAAACGGTCTATAAAACTGCGTAAATAAAATCCTACGTTAAAGTAGATAGTAGGTACAATTTACTTTATTGATACCTAATAGAAGCTATATTATTTAGACTGGAAGAGAAAAAATACGCAATATTAGGCCCGTCGATTGCACCCTTTTAGTTGTGACCAATTAGGTAAAATAAAGCAGTACTTATATCTACATAACACCAAAGAGAAGACAATATTAGTTTAGGCCCACGGAGGATATCGTAAAATATTGTCCTGTGAACTGTGAACATACAGTTCAGTTATATAATCCTCTTTGATGTCATTTCAGAAAGGGTTTTATAGTTAAAAAAAATACCTACCTGTTTAATTTCCATATATCCTTTGGTACGTTGACTATTTTGTTACCACCTAAATATAGATACTTAAGTGAATTTAAATCTAATACTTGTTCTGGAAAAAAATGTAGTTGATTTCCACTTAAGTTAAGTTCTCTCAATGTGTTTCCCGTCGAAAAAAAACTTTTGGGCAGCGACTCATTAGTGAGTTGGTTGTGCTTGGCTATTAGTGATGTCAGTGGGCAGTTTTTGAGCAAATCTGGGAGTATCTCCAATCTGTTATTACTGACATCGAGAATCTTCAAGTTGCAGAACCTGTTTATGGACTCGGGCAGTGCTTTTATTCGATTGCTATAAAGAAGAATGATCTCGTAATTTTCCGCACAATCTTTCTCATCGATAATACATTGCAATTCAGCCGATATAGTTATTGAGTCAAGCATTCTGCTCGATAGATCAAGAGTTTTCTGCTCCCTGCTGTCACTGTCGCAACTGTCCGATGTGTAGCACTCCATTGCGATAGTAGAACTTTGTCGCGGGCCCCACTGCGCTGTTCATCAAGCGTAATGATGAGTTCGATTTACATTATTGGGTAATGAAACGGCCGCGGAAAAGCCTCCCGCCTCTGTCGCGACGCGCGCGCAACTGTCCCTGCCCTGCCCTCTCACTCCGCCCCGCACCACTGCCGCCACTGACTGATGTCTGATGACGACACAATAATGTTTTATGTAGGTATCTACTGCGTACACGACTGATAAAGATAATTGGAGACTAGTCATATCGTTGTTAGAATACAAGACACGTACATATTTTTATTATGTTTTATCTATTAATATAAATTGTAAAAGAATCATATATTCATATCAATAAATTGAAAGTAGATACGTACCTTTTTTGGTATTCTACCTGTCGCATTTGTGGAAAGTAACCCGTGTGTATTTTAGAAGGTATATAAGAAGGAACATTTTTCCTAATACAAAAGAAGGTACCTCCTTCTTAACCTTCTAACCTCCTTACAGCAGACGGAGTACGGAGGTCATCTAGGATTGAAAATAATATTTTAATACATATAATACAAGTGGTCACATGTAAAAACTGTGGTGGATCGTCGTCGCTCACGTTCCAGCTGATATCATCCACTGCAGGACGTAGCGTAGGCCTCCCTAATTGATATTAAGACATTTACAAAGTCTTGGTCAGTAATTTTCCATGTAACTTCCAGTAATCTTCAGTAATTGGATCAATTTAGATTTCTGCATGTAAAAAATGTAATGCTCACGAATGTAGAAAAAGGTGATAATAAACAATGTCCGTTGAGTCGAACGTCAAATCACGTCGGTCCTGGTTGCAAATTCAGTATTAAATGTATATTTATGTATATGTATACAGTAATAATATCATATTCCGAGTCCAAATCATGCCCCAGTTACAAAGGTAAAGTGCATTTACCATATCATTTGATATTCATAAACCGAAAAGCTAAAAAATTATCAACTTCTACAAAGCTAATGATTTGAAACATGCTTTGCAATTGCTTCAACAGATGGTGCTATTTTGTATGTTATGAACATAATACTCTTGTTGTCAAGTTTATATTTCTTTTAAATCTTATTTCTTTTTTAATCTTATCTTTATATATCTTAAGCATGTATAGACAAATAAAAAATAGGGGATATATCTTTTAAATTTATTCTTAAATGACTTGAAACCAATTTAAATATATTTTTAAACTAAATTGTATCTTCCTCATTTTATTATTATCCATACCATAATTATTTTTATTCGATTCTATTTTTTTTGTAAATCATACTTTTTAATTATTTATGCATTAATGCGTACATCGGATTTCTGGTACGTCACTGATCGAAGTATCGAGGTATACTGCCGAGTATCATCCGAAGCCGAACGGAGCCGAATTTATCCGATTAGCCGAGCGAGCGAGTCTATGAAGTCCGAAGAAACTAAAAATTTGTCGTTCACTATATTGATGTAAATTTGAAAAATTAACAATATGATATTGTAAAATCATACTAGGACCATCTTATTTTGTTTTAAACTTTCTATTAGTGATACTATTTTGACTATTATATTTCTAATATAGTAATTCGTTCGGCGAAGTGAGAGAGTTCAGTGCGAGTGCTAGCAAGGGTGGTAACGAGAAATGTGAAGTAGTATCTATGAAGTTCAGGATTCGGCCGTTTATTTTATACCTATAATAATGAGCGGGCGCCCTAGGACCACGTCTTTCGCCGAGGGCGGCAAATCCGTTCGAAAGACATTCGAAAATCAACCACCGAAACCACCTCTCGGAGGAGTAAAAATTTGCAGTAAGTACCACCTAACCATTCTTTTGTCGGCCATCGTGATTTCTTACACTATGACGTATTCTCATTCTGACATTGTAGTACGACTACAATTTGGCAAATTGGGATGAATTCGAAGAATACTGCGTGCTTTTACAAATTAAATCGATATTGACAGAATTGTCTATATCCCTTCGTTATAAAATGGCTACATGCCGTGCCTTATATTTGCCACATAAGCCTTGGCTTGGTGACAGTAATCACGTCAAAATACGATTTTCCAACAAAATGCGTAGTATTTTAAACTATTTTTTTTTAATATATCACGTCTTACCTTTGCTCTAGAATTTGGGAATGAGGTAGCATATCTTTCTATACATAAGATCCATTTAATCATGGTCGTCGTGATTTGACTATTTGAGGTTACTCTAAAATGACGTAATTAATAACAGGATCTATAGTTAGAACTAACTATATAGCCCAAAATTGCAAAAAACCATTTTATATACTACTTTTTTAACCTCAAATGTTAATATTACAGAATTGAACATGATTTTACATCATTGGCATATGTGGAAAACAATGGATGACATACAATTTATATAATTATCCAAATGTCTTACTTACATTTATTTTATGTTATCTACCACTACCTGTAGTGGTTAAAATTGATTTCTTAATAGTAAAAAATATAGATTGTTACCCTTGTATTTCATAAAATTTAATTTTACATTTTATTTTAATTACGTGCACACTCAGTTTTAATTTTTGTAATTATAGAAAATGACCTTTTTACATTATAATCAATACAAAACTCTCCTTTCTTATCCATTTTTGAGAAAAAAAATGTCATACATTTGCATAGTAAATAATCCCGTGCTGATCCTAGGCGTTATATTTTAAAATAGTATATAATTATAGTAAATAATCAATATTTTGACATTTTTGTTAAAAATCACATAATCAATTATATATTTATTTTTTAATGTTCTTAGGCACAGTGTGTTTCCTTTTAATGTGATTCAAGCACACCACTCTTGCTTCTGTGTTTTCACATACATACTAGTCAGTTATGGGCACTCCTTATATCATCTTTCTTTATTATGTCACTAATCTGATAGATATAAATTCTTATGGGACCACCCCTACCAACAATGCCACCCCATAAATTGTATTTGTCTTATCATCTTATCTTAATTCATCCTTCCAAACAACCAAAACATACCTTTCAAAATTTTGTCACAACATCCTTTTTTAAGCTACGCTAAAATAATATATATGTTATAAAACTAGCAAACCAATTATCAAGATTTTGTATCTGTTTGAACTGTTTTGAATCCTTGGATTGTTTAATATCATTACTTGATTGAACCTGTGTCCATCAGGCTGAAACAGATGTTACCTAGAAAAGTATGAATAGAATACAAATTTAAATTTTGTATCTTTGCTCATACCTTTTTTGCTTCATACAAGTCTGAACATATATGTTATATATATTCTTCAAGCAAATGTGTGCCCATATGGACTTCAAAATGTTATTCATACATATAGAAGAAATAAATTAAAATAATAAGTAATAATAAATAATAAGTCATAAGTAGTTGTCACAATATTTAATAATCTGCCTTTAGAGGAAGATACATGATAAAAGTGAGGCTTGAGAGCAAGTGATTAAAATTATAACAGTGAAAGTAGATATATATGTATATATTCCTATTTATTATAGAAATGTTTAAGAGTCTATACTCTTAAAGATCTCTTAGAGTACTTTTTTGTCTTCCCAGGTAGATTCAAGTATAATGTAAACTATAGCAACATGTTCTAGGTCATAACTTGGATTATGATCCAGACTTAAAGGGCTGCTCCAAAAATAGAATGCAATTGTATTTATATTATTCAAAATGCCCCCCTCCCATTTTAACTACATGCCCTTAATCATTGCGGCCAATTATTGATGGCAGCAAGTCGAGACCAGAGTGAACCAGATGCTTCACCAGTTTAACATATACCTTAGCCTATTGTTTATTGTAACTTTCTTCAATGGTAAAATGTTTTCATTTATTTTGCCGCAAACAAAGCGTGATCTTTCCAGACAATTTTTTTTAAATGCTTGTTCAAAGCATCTCCTGTATTTTTACAATAGGCTCATAGTCCCATGTCTTCATTTAACACTCTTTTTACTGTGGTCCTGCTTATCCCCATCTGAAGACCTAAGATTTTTTGTTTATGAAAAAGATTTCGTTGGATTCGCGCCTTCACTGCTTGAATGATTGCTGGTGTTCTAACTACTGTGCAAAGTTGGCTGTTTCCCTTACGATCTTCAAAGCTTGAATCTTCAGTGTATCATTTGATAGTGCGACAAACAAACTGTAAACTGTGTTATTTTCAAATTTTGCAAAATATTGAAAATCTCTTTTGGCGCGTAACTAGAGCGATTCAACGCGATAACCGCGACTCTATCATCTTTCTTCAACTACTCCATATTTGGTAATGAATGAAACTGTCTTTAATAATTTATATAAATAAATTAATTTTGCATTAATAGATCGACATTTTTTATTGACTGCACCCTGGCATTCATTAAAATGCCATGTAAAAACTAAAAGTGCTTAGACAATATACTATATACTACTACTATAATATATACAATTGATGAAGCTAATTTAATATTATTAACATCTTTCAAATATACTCCCGGTCCCATCTATCGGCCCACCTAGTGTTTTAAGTTTTGACAGTCCCTAACTAAAAATAAATGTTAGGTGGATCGCGGTCTTCCTTGATGACGAACAAAGTCGCCAGTTTCTAAGTACCTGTAATAAACTCTTCGGACGGTAGTACGGCTTAAATTCAGTTGTGCACTCACATTTCTTTGGCCATGCCCGGTCTACAGAAGTGCTGCAGCTTGGGCGGCAATTTCAGACCGAGTATCCATATTTTTGGTCAAAACTGGCTCAAAGTTACCAAACCAAAATAAATAATCAGAAACATCAATGAAAAAAATCCAACTTTCGCGAATTACATAGTTTTCTCCTCCCTTGGTACGTTGAAAACAAGGAACAGACTCAAATTTTCTTTTTTTTGTCATAATTCTGAACTTGAAATTTTGAAAACAGTATGAAAAAGATGCCCAGTAAAATCAGCTTCAAAACTGCATTAAAACTTATTGCTCTTCCTAACATTTATTTTTAGCTAGGGACCGTCAAAACTTAAAACACTAGGTGGGCCAATAGAGAAGAGTGAATAGGCTGCTTCTAAACTAGTGCTTACCATCTTTGGACAACATCACCACTTAACATTAGGTGGGATTGTTGTCAAGCGCTAGTTTATACGTTATTTAAAAAAAATGTGTCCGGGAGCGTATGTCAAAGCATTGTGCAAAAATTTTCATCAAAATCGAAAAATCTTTAATTTATACACAAACCTTTGTGGGCCATCTTTGGAACACCTACAATAGTTTTGTCACAATGTGATCAATGGCTTAGGAATGTATACAGGACAAATAAATAAATATACAAATATTGATTTCTATTTACATACAATGTATTTTCTTACATAAACAATTTAGTTATTTCAGATTAGTTACATACATACAACAGCATAGTTAAAGTAGCTTAACAACATATGAAGCATGTTACAGGTATCATTTTTTAAAAACATTAAAATTTACCTTGAACATTGTTATTGGGTCAGCTTATTTCGAAATATGAAGATAATTATGCTTAGCTTAGTACCATATTTAAAAAAAAGGTTTATCCTAAAAAAATGATCTATTGATGTTGCATAAAGTTGTTTATTCAGTTTTGTCTATAAGTAATATAATTAAGTCATTGGAAAAATCATCATGTTGATTCACTTATAAAGGTGTTGATTCACTTATAAAGGTGATGATTCAATTACTTGGAATATTTTGTAGCCTCATATTTATGCACTGATGAAAACAAAATGTTTATTATTATGTATATAATCTACACATACTACTACTAATTAATAGTAATAACTAGATTATCAATTTGCAATTTGGGTGCATGAAATGATGATGCCGATAATCTATGGGGGCAAATGAAAATATAAAATAAAAAAACTATCAATCAAGCTGTGGACACCAGCCCTCCTGGCTCCCGATTCAGAGGCCTAAGCATTAAACGAGTAACAGCCCAAGCCAAGAACGACTTTCAGTGGCCTTTGAGTCTAATTCCTTAAGAAGTATGTTAGGCATGACATTGAATGATAGGATTAAAAATAACATTATAAGGGAAGAGTGTGGTTTAAAAGTGGATGTTGTGACTAGAATTGAGAAAGGTAATCTTCGGTGGTTCGGCATGTTGTAAGGATGAATGAAGAGAGAGTAATGAAACAAATTTATGTTGCGAAAGAGAGTGACAGTGTTGGCAGTGGACACCTCAAGGAGAACTTATGTCAACCAGATTAGACATACTAAAGAAGCAGGGTGATATAAGGACTACCCGTAACCGACGAGCATGTATGCGTAGATGTAGGGATGTAAAAGAAGCGAGAGAGGCCAGGATCGCGTCAAATGGAAATCCGTTATTTCTGCCTACCCCTCTGGGTTACGGGCGTGAATGCGTATTTATTTTCAAGTTGACATAACTTAGTGGATAAAATACATTATAACGCAAAATCGTACCATGAGTTGTGGAGAATGACCCACAAATAACTAAGATGCATTATCATTTTTACATCTGCTGGAATGGATTTTTAGTAGAGACAAAATAAATTACTAAATAAAATGAGAGTCATTAACAACCCATCTTTGCTTTACTTATATTGCTAGTTTATAAATATTTAATGGGTGTCCATTTCGTCAACGTTTTGTGTAAAATAGCATTAGTATATATTAATTTGCGCATACGAGAAAATTGCACGTGTTAAAGTTTAAGTTAGCAAGTAAAAAAATTCTTTGAGCGTGTCCTTTGACTACTTCATCTGGGATGAGAACTTTGCATTTTTGATAACATTGCAGCATAACTCCGCTCTGTGGATTACAAACGAGATAGAGCCCGCAACAACATCTGTTGCACGAATTGGCCAGCTCGACCGGTGAAATACCACGCCCTGACAGAACACAGGCGTGAAGTGGAAGTATCCTCCGTTTCTTCTAATGAGTAAGGTGCCGGAGACCTTATTTCAGTTCTCTTCATCTTCCCACCCTTTCCTCATAAGGATAGTATGTGAAAGGGTAGAGGATCGGACGGGAAGGGTCCACTCTATATATAATATGACATATAACAAAAAATACCATATGCACTATAAAAAGATAAAATATTCCTTTATAATCTAGTAAGAGAAATAAAAGGACCAAGAAATCATCCCCATCTATTGAGGGAATTAACGAGGCTAAGGATTATATCTATACTCAGTCACTATTGAATTGATCTGTATTACGATGGATGCTTATGGTAACTAAAGGCAATCAAATTACTTACTGCGCAGCGCAATAACAAATTTAACCCTATCGTAATCGTATCTTCTCACTACTTATATCTAGTTGGTGTTTCAGAAACGTCAACCAGTCGGGCATTTGTTTTTGTCTCGTTACTGTCATTCCGAAGGCCGGCATCGTCAGTTGTTATCGGACAAGTTATCAGTGAGTGACGGCGATCTCCCTATCTCGCGGTCGCGGCAAGTGCGCCACCCTGCCACTCGAGACATAACCGCGCGCACTCTCGGTTTCCTCGCCTTTCGCTCGGTAGCGGTCACACTCCGTGTAGCATGGTGCAAGTTGTTTGCACCGATCGGTTCTTTAACCCACATCCTTACTATTGCGTTTGAGTTTCAAGTCAATTGTTCAATGTTCCAATGTTTAACTTACGATTTTTATAGAATTCCATTGATGATAGTGTTTATAGTGTGTCGTGTTGAACGACAATGTTTATGTGGTTAGTGCGGTGCGAAAGTGGTTGTTATAACAGTACGGGAGTTTAAGGAACGATGCTGCGTCGCCGAGGTACCTACACTGTAAACGCCGATGCGGGTATTCGACACCGCGATAGACCAATAGAACCAGTTTCTTTGCTTACGAAAAAAATCGGTACGCCTTATTTATTGCTCTTGTTATTATCATAACCTGTTAAAACAACTGAATTTTAATTGCTACGTTGCATACATGTTTTTTTTGGGAAAGTATTTGTTATAAGTATTTTGTTCCATACTAAAAATAACTTAAATCAAATTTTGTAAGAAGACGTTTCCTAAATTGCTTTGCTTTCTAAATTATACATTGGTGCAAAGCGATAATGTAGAAAGTAAGATATTAAGAAAAATCCTAGTGCCAGTTCGGAGAGAGAATGGAATATGGCGAATTATAAGAAATTAGGGGACTGGCGGCCGAGCCGAACATAATTACATAGATAAAAGCACAGAGACTCCGCTGGCTTGGCCACCTGGAAAGAATGGATTACGAACGGAACGTGAAGCGTGCATCCTTTAAACGACCGAGCGGCCGAGGCCTAAGTCGGCCATTCCCGGTATTGCTGAACAGATGAGGACAGCAGGTTAAGGCCTACTTTTTGGTCACTGTACCACTCTGCTTAGTTCAATGAACTCTGATTTATTATATATATATATATATATATATATATATATATATATATATATATATCCCCGTAGGTCCCGTTCTCCTTGTCCATACCCATTTATATTAGTATCTATCTATTAATATTGTTGTATTATTTAATTTATGCTTTTAAAATACTAGTGACCTCACACCCCACTAATTATGTTGATCTGATCGCTACCAAACACAGGAATGTGCCAATCTGGACAATACCTGTAAATTTCATCGAAGTCGGTCCAGCCGTTTCGGAGTCTATAGGTCTATAGGGAACATACATATTTTGCTTTTTAAAAACCTTTTTTTTTGATAAAAAGTGTCCTATGTTACTTCTAGAACCTCCAAGAATATGTATACAAAGTTTCATGATGATCGGTTGAGTAGTTTTCGCGTGAAAGCCAAACAAATTTTCATTCACATTTATAATATTAGTAAGGATTAGTAGGGATACATTTATTAGCTAACTAGATCCAGTAACTACGGCTTAGGTTGGTTAACATTTATATTGCATTAACATATGTTACTCAACTGCAATACGTCATATCACGTGCTTTTCTTCAAGTATTAAGATGAAGAAACAATATCAGTTTATCGACTTTTTATCTGACTTCGACGTGCAGTATGTATGTATGCGTTGTTGACTAATCAAGAATTGCAAAAGATTTTCCTTTTATTTTCTGTTTGAGTTAATCTAGACAAGCCACGGTTAAACCCATTAACGGTACACCTAGTAACGCTAATGGGGCAGCTCAACCGGGAAAAGACCACGCCCACGTATCTTCCGTCGGTAAAACAGTACCTAGTCTTTTTGTGTTTTTATTAAGCATAAAGTTTCATACCTTAGCGGTCTGCATTATTTTTAAAATTTCGCTACGTAAGATTGCGACTAGCTTATGTTTTACATTAGTTACGATGAAAGGTTGTGCCGATGTGCTAGTCATTGTCGACAATCAGACGATGGCAGTGACTCCGTCTACCAATACCTTTTTGTACGTAGTGAAAACAAACAAACAACAAATGAAATAAGCGTTACGGCGCTTGTACGCAGTAAGACGACGAATCGTAACATATAAACGACAAGATTGTTTTCGGGCAGTCGTGCATAGGGTGCGCTACAATCTTGTTTCAGCAAAATCGTTCTCCACGTTAAATTTAATTTTAGTTTGTGAAGAAAAGAATGTTACTAAGAGGCAAAACATTATAATTGCATATTATATCTATAAAAGTATAAAAAAGGTAACAAAATATGAGAGATTTTATTAGGCTCATTAAATTATATACCAAGAAATGAGGTTTATGGGGTCCATTGCCCTTTATCACGTAATGCCACATGAGGAAAGATTTGTGAACTATTTTTATAATAAAATCTCCCAAGTTTGTCAAACTGTTGAGTACTGTACTATAGGAAATAGAAGTACGACGTGAAAGTACTAAAATGCGAGAAATTATTTCTAAAAAACTAAATAAACAACTTCGCCTACCTCGCACCTGCCACCGCACCGTAGCAACGTTTCGCGTCGTGCCCGTCATAGTCAAGATTTTTTTCTTGATTAGCGCCGCCGGTCGTATGTAGTAATGACACGTATTCTTGCATAGACCCGGCGTCCTGTCGTTACTAAATACATTTAGAGATAGATACGCTATGAAATTTGTACGTATTTGTGAAGAAAACTTGTCGATACAGGTATGAAATAAATAGACGACGACGTAAGTTTATGGTTATACTGTAAGATAATAAGCGAAGTATGATATAATCCGATAAAATGCTCGGAGGAAATTCGACAGGACCGTGGCGAAGATAAAAGTCATAAGTATTTTTACGCCGCCACTAAATAGGATTAGCTTGGAGCAATTATATATTTATTGTTCTTGATAGGAAGGATATCTTAATCGGTGAGTTGAACCATTGAAGATTTGTATAAAACATCCAATTCGAACATTCCAACCGTCTCTCTGCTAGTCGTTCGGGACGCTCGCTTGGCTGGATTAAACAAACAGGAGGACGCTGTCAAGGAAATGTGAATATTCTCAGAAACCTTCTATATAAAGGGTCGTCAAAGGCTATTGAAATTACTCCGTTAACGGCACTCATGAGTGGGCTATATTAATCTACTAGCTGTGCTCCGTTTCACCCGCCCTGCAATTTTACTTATTCGAAATGATATTACCTACTTAAATCCTAACCTAACAAAACATATTACAAAAGTTTCATAATTTCAAAATTCACCTACAAACGTGTAAATACTGCGTGACCAAATATAGCTGTTACCATTACCAGGTAGAG
Source organism: Papilio elwesi (assembly GCA_029849275.1). Lineage (NCBI taxonomy): Eukaryota > Metazoa > Arthropoda > Insecta > Lepidoptera > Papilionidae > Papilio > Papilio elwesi. Next base: position 6,074,793 of record CM056700.1, on the reverse strand, counting down.
CCGTGCGTCTCCGAAATACGTGCATGTGCTATGAATATTTAAATGCACAGTGTGCCTAGCTTAAACTTGAACCTGAACTCTCAATCATCATCATTTTAAAGATCATATCTGTACATATAATAAAACTGTAACTGATCGCTGTCGTTGTTATTGATTTTTAAGCGCCATCTAATTTCCAACGTTTGACAATTTCAAAGTAACGGAGAATTCATTATCGTACTGGTTCGCTTTGTTTCCGCTAAAATATCAAATTTTGATTTTAAAGTAATACTAAATTTAATTATTTTTATTATCGTTTGGTTTTCTGATTGTATATTGCTGATTGTTTCGCGGGTATGTATGTATGTTCGTTCTATTATGATCTCCTGTGGCTATAGTAAAGCTAGAGGTAAACGGATTGATAGATTTTAAAGAGTGAGGTGTCAGATTCGCATTATTGATATTACGACACATTTATACGAGCAAATGAATTGCAGATGCGTTGCCTACCTTAAATGGACAGAGGAGGGAAAATGGATATTTATTTTTTCCGTTTATCCCGTCCCCGTCCAATCCTCTTCTTCCCATTCTATCCTTTTTAGGAAAGGATGGAAAAAGGAACAGGACTGAAATTAGTCCTCCGGCACCTCACTCATCGAAATATTAAGTGATTCATAAGAAAGACAACAAGCACCCTTAACCATTAGGCCAATAGCCTAATGGTTAAGGGTACGGACTGTCGGTCATGTCGTGAGTTCGAATCCGCCATTCGACTATTGTCGTGAACCATATCCTAGCACAAGGTTTTTTCAGCTTAGTTCGAATGGTTAAAAGAAATATTATTAAATTAAAACAAAAATCTACTAATATTTTAATGTAAAAAAAAGTAAGTTGCGACACAAGTTGGACGCTAACATTGGAACTTGTAAATGTTATGCTAAACAATGACAACCCCGTGGTACCTAGAAATTGAATTACCAAAATCCTGGCCATATTGTGTATGCAACCTTCTAATATGATATCGATATGTTACCGTAAAATTGTAAACATTGTTAATTTATAATCTTGCTAGGGATATTATTAACTAATGATGTAAATGATTGTACGGTGACATATATAAGAGATTATTTATGTCTTCGATTTAATTTTAAAAGTAAATACGATTAAATCTCATACATAAGAATAATAATTAAATGTGCAATAGTCATGAGTATAGTATACAGACCAAACCTTAGTTTCAATAGTTCCTGAAACCTTTAAATATTTGTAGTGATATATATTTTATCGTGTTGCCATCGCGTCGGTAATATTTCAGATTAGAGATGATAGTGTTGTACTTTCAGATAATATGATACTGATCGATAAATTCATCGTTATCTCGACATATCCTCAATCCAGACCTAAAAATCACATGGCACGGCCTATTGTATGACATTCAACGAAAACAATCATACGTTGTATGTTTACTCTTGCATGAGATTTGTGTGGTCATTGGATGCTATGAAATAAAAACTTCCCCCTCCTATAATATTTGATCAAAATAACAAGTAAGAGTAAGTGTATTTTATGTATGTCATTAATAGTGGCAACGCTTCTGCAACTCATTTGGGTATTTGGGTAGCGGTCACTTAATATCAGGTTGACCGCTTGATGCTTTATTCCATATACATATGTAACTAAGTGATGATAGGCTAGGCTACCTAGCATTCTACCGGGTTCCTTCTTATCCCACCATTACTGAGAGTTGTGTTGCTACGAATATAGGAAATCGGTTGTAGTAGTTGCCTTCTTACGAAGCAGATGTTCTCCGAGTATATAAGATGAAGGTGTAACAAAATACAATGACCTTGACCGTATGACTCTTTAATGTGTTCAACGCATTACGATATTACTTATCGGTTCACGTTAGGTTCGTGGACGTAAGCAAGCGCCGCTCGGCCTGTGGAAGTCTTACAACTTTCTATCTTATGTAACACTCCCATCACCTTGAACGCTAAAAATTTCCAATAATTATAGTTAGTAGTGATGCTGGATTATAGTTTTAAATAAGCCGATTTATAAGCAATAGTTAAGATAAAAACGACAATAAACCCAACTGACTACCTCTAGACACGACACCCTTGACACTCTGGCGAAGAATAAGAATCGAATGACACCTCACTCTTCAAATTCAGTCAAGCCGGCTTAGGCTGCAGGTCACAATGGACATACATACACAATTTCCTTCAATTTTCCTCGAAAAAAAAAACCCTCTTGTCAGTCGACTAAAAAGTATGTTAGTTTTCCATTATTTTTGAAAGATGCAAATAACGTTGGTAAGAAAGTTACATTGCTAGACCTGAAGCAAGAAATAAAAAATCATATTGCTACTTTATAACGCAGCCGTAAGAAATTTGCACTTCGTAAGTAGCCTGTACGCATTAGGCTCTTACAAAAGTGCGATTTACTTTTTTGAATTTTTACGTCCACATCGGGCAAAGCCTACTGTGGCGCAGGCAGTGATACAATTCAGTATGGAAATTCCAATAACTGTATTTGTTGTTCATAAAGGATGTGATAGCATGTTTACTTAATACATTCTATTTTAGTATATGACGGTTTTCACGACCACAGCCTAGGCCCGAAAGTTACTGATAAGGTTTGGGCAGCATGTCTTTAGACAGTTTTGTATAATGCAATGTCAATGGTTCCGGATAAACGCAAAAATTCCTTTCACCAAAAGAACCTTTTCACGTTTTCTACTAGCGAGTAACCTAGGCTAATTTTTCTCTTCTTCTCTACCTGAACGAAACGGAGGCGGTTGGCCAGGCTTTACATAAAATAGAAAGCAGTGGTAAAAGTATTTGTGGTCATAACAACTTATTTTTTGATACAACCAAAAGTGCAAGCGAAGGAATATCATAATATCTCAATTTTTTTAACTGGGCGAGGTTACTATGCATCGGAGATTCGAAAACTTAGGCTGGTTGAATAAATAATAATGGCATGAGGAAATAAAATGTAGGTGTTGAAGGTCAGGTAGATACCTGCCATTAGAAGTCGTGGAGACGAAAGTTTCGCCAATCAATCTTGTGATCTATTGTGCATGTGCTATTTATATATATCTGGTGCAATTTGCGATCAGAATGGATACCTGAACATTCAGCGTGAAGCGTCAAAGCTCGCCAGTGACGAAATTAGGTCTTTATTATTATTTCAAAGTAGCCGTAAAGTGTAATAGCTACATTCAATCTGTTTTGCCTATTCTCCTACATTTTGACGCAGATGACGTGCGTGGAATAATGCCGGATAAGTTCAATCCTATGAAGAACTACCATTCTAAATCACACCTCGTTGAATATTTATTAAATAATCAAAAGTAGAATTTCAAAATATTTCTCTGGAAAATGTTATATTTTTATATGCATACATGCATTACATATACAGGAGCAGTGGTGGCTCAGCGGTTTAGGCCCCGACTTACGTACTGTAGGATGCGGGTTCGAACCCAGGCAGGCGCTTTACTTTGTTTATTTTATTATCACCACTGCTCCATATCCATCTTAATATTTTATAGTGGCTTTAAATCTGTGAGTACTTACGTTACCGCGTTAAAACTCGTGCTTCGCTGTGGAATATCTTATTGCTACAACTGATAACTGTCACTCCTGTATATACATTGTATTAAATAAATTAAGTGAAAATTCGGAGTGCTTAATAAGCAAATCATACGTTTGAATAATTGTCTTGATTGAAGCCCTACCTACTATTAACTTATTTGTCTTAAGAATTGCACGGTCTTGGTACGCTTTTGCTTTTTCCTTTTTATATATATATATTATAAAGTGGCAAACGAGCAAGCGGCACCTGGAAATAAGTAATGCATGCCCGTCCCGCTAATAAGTAATTTTATCTTTTCTTAATCACTCGCTTAAATTATACCGAAACATTTAGGAAACATGTTTAATTAATATTTTTATAACGTTTAACGAGTTCAATAGTAAAATATTTACTAGTTAATTTAATATAGTAGCGTTTGTTATTATTTAGCGTTATCCCCACGGCCAGTTGCTATGTGGTAGCAATGATGTATTCTTACAATAGTAGAGTAATATGTATGTTTTTAAGACACTGCGTTTAAAGCTGGGATCCATGATACATCTGTAAACTGGAAGAGACTTATTTTATTAATCGGCACTTCAACAAGACACCTTGAAACATTACTACTGAAAAACCAAAGATGTATTGATACCTTCAGCCGACATACAGATATGAATATGATGACTAGTTAACTTTCTAATGGTGACAGAATAATTAACTAATATAATATATTATAATTAATAAATTCGTCGTTTCAGAGCTTGTTCACAACGAACCAATATTTTTTTTGCTGTTTATAGTATTAATATAGGCATTGCAATCTTTCTGATTAATTCGTTGCGTTTTAATGCTATTTAGTGACACAATGTAATAATAATATCTCAAGTGTGAAAAGTGCTTTATTTTAAAGAAACTGCGCACTCAATCGCGTTTTGTGACGTAGATATGTGTTGCCATTGTCGCATGGGACCGGTAACATTACGCTCGGGTAGTGTTGCGATATATCCTTGGTAGGGACTCAAAGGCGAGACCGCGCGCGCCGGTGCGTTGCGGCATGAGCGGCCGGTATCGCTTTACACAATGCAGCCAGATGTGCCAGCCGTGAACTGAATTGGGAAGGCAGGAGGCTTCTTTTCTTCTTATTAAGCGTTCTATTGTAGTGCGTTTTAATATTATATTCATTGAGAAGTTATTAGACTTCTGAAATTAAAATAAATATTAAGGAAGCTTTACATAGGTATCATTTAAATAAGCAATTGATATTCGGCCTAACAAGTTTATTAGGCACCAATCTTGCTAGGAGAAGTTTAATGGCGTATATTGACAATATGGTGAAAAAATAATGTTTAATAGCTAGGTTCTTATATGGTTCCAGTGTGTGACGTATGAGGGTACTACATTTGATGAATGATTAGCTTCTATACTTAATAAGTTACACTAGAAAAGTTATAAACACCTAGTACTAGAGCTAGACCAAACTATAAACACCATTATCTATATATCCACGTCCACGTCCAAATATCTGTCGTACAAGTAGCTGTTGGTAATAACGAGAATTAGAATAATAGTGAATTCGGTGGTGGAAAAGTTGAGGAGCAACAGGTTAGCATGGTATATGTTATGAGGGACGAAGAATGTGGAGGTATGTGTCAGTGGGCATCATCAAGATGATCGCGACGAATAAAATGACGGATGATAGATCGATAGTCGAAAACTTGTTAACTTTTATGTATAATGTGCGAAAAGGGCAGGGAGATGATTAAATTCGGTGGTTTCATGAGTTACCAACGATACATCTCATGTAACAAACTTCTTTTTAATGAATTGGTTTTAAATTTGGCACTCATCCTCAGCGTTAACGTACCCCGTCCCGTGTAACTGGATACACCAATTTGGATGAGGATGTTCCATGATATAAGCGGAAGTTCCGTTGTCTCCGTCAAACTGATTTGTATCATATGTATATCATTCAATATCAGTGACAATCAAATTTATAATGACGGAGGCAGACAGTTTTAACAATCAGTATGGCAATCTCGAAGCGAAAGATTATCGAATCGATTGGCACGTGCGGGTGGGAGTAGCTCGGCTGGACTCTGAACTAAAAGCTGCCTGAAATTCTAAATCCGTAGCTGTTTAATTAAGGAGCAATTTCGTACAGAAAAGTTTAGGTATTAACAAAGAGGTCTGCTAGTTTTAATTTCAAGGAGTTGTTTAGTAGTTTAAGGATCTATCGTATCAATGGTAAATAAATTTTACCTAAATCATTTGTGGTGGGGTCTCGATTTTAACCCTCCTTTTTATATGATTAAATTGGCATTCAAGCCTGTCGCCGTGGTCTCCACACAAATTGTAATAGCGAATGTTGTGTTTTGTTAAATAAATATTCGTAATAATACTGGCTATTAATAAAGCTTTTTCATTGGCGCGAGACTAATGGAGGTTAATTTTTATACGGAAGCCATAGATGTGTTCTTTATTTCATTATCATCGGCTTAGAAATAATCTCCTGCTGAAATTACCAAATGGCTTCTCGCAAGTACCGTAGGCCGTAGTTATTTTGAGACGATATTATCACCGTCTATAGGAAATTAGTACGTTAATAGAATTCCGTTTAGTTCACTTTTGAGGTGATGTAGCTTTTAGTTAGGATTACTTTTATTTAACGTCGCCAATATTATGCAGTAATTTTTCATGAGAAAAATCTCGACCGTAAAAGTTCGACTTCGAACCGTCTTAACTCACTATACACTAAAACCAGTTTTGACCAAATTAACAGGTAGTGACCCCATCGCTGTTGTAGAGGTCCTCCAAACCTTACTTCTTTGTACATAAAGCTTAAAAAATATAATTCTTTATCGGCATGAGAAATATTAATCCAATAATCCAATTGGGGTTGACGAAGATTGTGTTCGCTATCGGAGTTAAATCAATTTTATCCTAGATGTAACTGTCATGTAACGATAACATACGCAAAATGTTTTTACAATGGGACTGTACGAGTTCATTGCTAGATACACCTTGCATCATATTTTACCGCATCAAGAATTTACAACCATTCTTACCATGTCATCGTCCACCAAGCAAGAGCTGTCCACACTTCATGTTTTCTATTACGAACTTTACAGATGTGTCGGGCCTTGCTTCAGGTTTCTGAGTTATGCCGAAAACTTTAATTCTTTCGTGTTCCTAATTCGAGATTTTAAGAGTAAGAACTAAGAAACTAACGAAGTAACTAAGGGTGACGTCGATCGTAATTTTTTAATTCCAAGTTGGTAAAAGCTCAACGCAGGCATGAATCTTCACGTCACAATTGAGCAAGCAAGTAGCTCTTGTACATAACAATCAAAATCGTAACCTCTTTAGTATAGGTTGATTGGGTATCGAACCTTGAACGTCCGATTGCAAGTCAGACGATGGGCGATTGAGGAGCTGTGTTTTGTACTTGAATAAAAGGAAAGGAATGTTATTAAGTAAGTAAGTTGTCTACAAATTTCGTCCTGATATTTTTGTGCCACATCAATGTCATGAGGTATCGATTGAGCAAGTTTTCCTTCGACTGAATTAGGATTGTTAATTTACTAAAATAACGGTTCACTTTCAGAAATTACTAATTTTCCTTTGACATACCAAATTTGATGATATCAATTCATTTTCAAGCAATATATTACTAAATTATCGAACTACGTAATGTTTTTGAAACATTAAAGTTTCACTATATTATATCCTAGTTAAATAATACGTCATAAGATTGTGTACAGATTTAAAATTGTTTATTATGCAGAAACGATACAATGTTTTTTATTTGGTCACTATAGAGTACACTGATTTTTATATAAACATACAAATGTTTCGTGGTGAATATATTATAATTAGAATGAATTTCATTGACCAAGCTTACACGCGGGCAAAATTCAAAACTCACGAGTGTTCCGTCGTCGTTTATCATGTTTTTAAGTTCGTTTTTATCGGTTACTGTCCGTATCTTTATACCTTGTACATAGAATACAATAATATGTATATATTATGTAACTAGTGTGCCCGTGAAATAGAAACTGTGAGTATTATTCTTAGTTCCTCTATTTTTAAGTAAGGTCCACGTAAACGGCAACACACACACATAGCTTGCCTCAAGGAATATTAGATTAAAAGAAACATCGTAATTTTCTGTATGCTATACTGAGATGGATTCTCCGAACTTAATTATTTTTACCTGACTGACAGGAGGGTAATGTATTTCGCGGTATGAATTTCAGTATGTTGTTATTATATGTACGTACGTCTAATCCATTGACCTCCCTTAGCCTACATGGCCTTACCAATTTTGAAGTGTTCGTTTGATTCGTATTTTTCTCTGGAGTTTCATAGGGAGAGAGTTCATTCATCATCCACAATAAGTCGGTCTTATTGTTTTTTTTTAAATTAACTCTTGCGTGTGCAAAGTTGGAGTTTTTTATAGGTATGTAAAATGTTAAAATCTTTACAAATTGAATCTAATAGCTCGTTTAATGTAGGAATGGAGTAAAACCAAATATTTTTAAAACTAAACAAATGCTTTTGTATCTATTACCAAACAGACAAAAGAACTGGCCGATACCCGTACCAACAGTGACCAGAATGTCAGTTATGTTAACGCATAACATCCTTTTAGTTCGGCGGTGGCGGCGTCCGTGTCGTTGTCATTTAGTTTATTGGTATTTACTAAATATTTATATTATTAATAATATTTTATTATGCAACTTTCTTATATTGTTTATAAATTACATATGACACGAAATTATGTGTGAACATGTGTCGTGAAACATGCGACTCAGATTTTTTCTCTTTCGAAAATCGTTGTCACTGATATTGTTTCATAGTCGAGGTTAATTAATGTTACTACTGTGTACTAACTACTACTGTGTTAGTACACCAACTAAACAAAACCTTTCTCCTGATTCTGCTGTTTAACAGAATACACCACTAAACGCACTTGCCTATTCATATGTTGCTTTGTGAATAAATCCGGCACTGATTGAATTTTTTCTTTAAATCTTTTCTTCACTCGGGCAGTGAAGTCAAATCTATCAATTGGAATACTTTCGAGCCACTGATGATTACAGAGTGTAAGAATAGTCTTAGCGACTATGTTCTCTAACATACAACACATTTAACGCGTACTCGTACAACGTAAGTGATAGCCAAAGTTGTCAAAAAGTTGTTTCCATCACTATCGACAATAATAGCACCACATAAATAAATGTATTGCGTTCAGATTGGATTTTCGTTTGATACGAACGTAAAATGAAAAAATAAACGTAAGTACTTCTAGAAACTAAGTGGTTCTAGCGGTGGAACCGATTGCGGTAATTACGTATTTCCCCCAATCTTGATTTTTATATATAGACTACACTAATACTAATTTACATGAAATATTAATTATTTTCTATTTATTTTCTTACTTATACGCAAATACATAATTATATTCCTCCAGCTCACCACGAAAGAAATAACTATAAAGTCAGTTATTTACGGTTAGTGGGCAGTTCACACTGCATTAGTTTGTTATTTCTCAGTTGTTTACAAAGTATTTTAACGTCTAGAATTTCAGAAAAAAAGTTATATATAGATGACGTCACTCTATAGTAGTAGTGAATTATCATCGGTTCTATAAAAAGGTAGACACGAGCGCCAGCGACGTGACACCGAGCGGGTAGTGCGACGAGCGCTAAGACAACATTACCACGACCCAGACTGTTAGATGGGAGCCTCTACCTTACTCGCATTATGCAACCGTACGCCGTACAAACATCGACGTTTCTCATGACCTGATGTTGTTGTCTCGCGCTGATAGCTTCCACGAGGCGACAACGTCATCGTTGTGTCTCAGTGTTACTTTATAATTGAATTGTCTTCTCATTGTTCGCCATGAGAAATGAAGATAAGCATCGAGCCATTCTCGTAACACTCGATGAGTCATAAGTAAAACTATATATGAAGCCATCTGACTTAAAACAAGACTGCTAAGATGTTAAGTTGATAGTACAAGTTACATGTAGTAGTCATTTAAGTATACTAAACATACATTTTTAAGTATTTTGTTTAATTCCAGTTGCGTAAATTAAATTGGTTGAATATTTGTTATTTATGACATAAATTATTGAATAGAAAGGTAGAAACGACAGTATGCTAGACCCAACTAGTTTGCGAAGTTTGAATTAGCGCATCTACGGCGTGAGTGGCGCGGCGTGTCGTGATGGGGCGGGGCGGGCTAGCGGCGGCCGGCAGTCGACTCCGTGCCGCGCTCGCGTGCGATCCTCTGCCAAGCTGGAGTGTCCCGTAGGCCCGGTATGCCTGGCCAACCTGGCGGTCTCCGAAGGCCCAACCGCGATGGCTCTCCGTCGGCCGGTCGGAGAGGTCGGCGCGCGATCCGAACCCTCGCTTCTGCGCCTCCTCGACGCTGACAAAAACGGCCAACTGAGCCGGGCCCGCGATCGCCTCTCCTCCTTTTGTAAGAAACTTCGACGTACCATCAGTGAGTTGATCTTTGTAAACGTGCCCCGCACCGCTGCATCAGAACGCGCGCAAGTGTCAGGCTACAACCATCGTCCGATCATCTATCCCTTAATTAATTGTTTCATGCATTATACATGTCCACTTCAATGTTCTAATGATGCTTTTGTGTTTACCGCGACTCGCAGGCGACGTGGACGCACCTAAAAAGGCCGAGCTTGCTTCAGAAAAGAAGACGGCTACCTCTCATCGTAAGTGCTACATGTAGCGCACAAATTTAGCTCCAAGTTTGTAGTGTTAGTTTTTTTTTATTAATCCTTACAGCAGAAGGTACTTCAGCAAAACGTTACAATATTTCATCTCATTGTTGCCAACTATTGAGATGTTTAATCGAGGTGGAAGATTGTGGCGTTGACTGTAATGTTTTTTTTTTAGTTTTGTGTTTTCATTCGACTCATGTTTTAATATAGTGCTTAACGTCTGTATGAAAAAAAACTATTTGCTTAATGTAGTGATCGAGTGGCATAAAAAGAATAGTAAACATTATTACACACACCTATTATATACTCATTATAATTATTTTAAACGACAAAAAAGTTCCACACCAATACCACATTAGTTACAGTTTAGTTAAAATTGTTTGGAAAATATTTACCTTATTTACTTAACGAGCTAAAAAATAGGACGACTAATCTGTTTTTATTCTGTCAAACTACTAACGATTCCCCAGAATTGTATAAATATTAGATTCAATGATGGTAGTCTATATAATATTAATAGTATTTGTATACCTTACATCGTATGTGTTCTAAGTTAACCAGCATACCTTCGTCCCCAGTGTTATAAATTAGGATATACATAAATGAACTAGCGAACAACGCCGAGTACCTTATCATTTGTCTTTACACGGAGCATGCATTATCAATGTATTTTTTTAATAAATGTTTCTTTCAGAAGATGACATTACTTAATGGTGTTATTTGGCATGTTGATGTTGTATAGTCGTAATCAGTTTAGCCGTATGTATTTCAGATTTTATAATTTATGTGTATTTGCTTGTGATTTGTATAAAATTAAACGGCGATAGTGATATGATAATGTATATTAATAAAATATTAAAATAGGGACAATGTTAGGAATACCAGTGGACTGATTAGCCATTATGTAAGCTGAACCAGTCCATTATCCTAAAAGTGAAAGTAGTGGAACCGAGAAAAGCGTATCAGACCCATGGTAAATTTAAATTCCGCGACTTATATCCATCGTTTTCAGAGTTGTTAGCTAGATTTCGTACCCAAACGCAATGGTACGAAATATAGTTAACAATAACACGACAATATTAACTCTTCTCTACACTTTAGTCAGTGGTTAATTTTAGATGTGGTTGATTTATTTTTTTAATACAAATCTCATAGTCTAAAGGTGAGTGTCGAATCGTAAAATTTACTGTACACGAAATATGAATTCATGAAACTTATGTATCGTAATAGTAAAAGACCTGTCTCTCACGTAGTACACTGATCTGTACTGTGTACTGATCCTAATAAATTATTTCAATGTTCTTTGGTATACGGAGTGCGAGGACAAGATTGTTTTTATCTAAGTAGATTATTATACTATATTAATAAATTTTGCATAATTATTAGTAGTAAATAGTTGACCATTGAGCGGAGTACAGCGTATATGTATGAAAGCTGAAATTCGTTAGAACTTATTGCGTGGGCTTGTCCAATGTAATAGAAACACTACATGTGTCAATCCATAGACAGTAAGTCAACTACGTGCCACCGCACCCACGGTCTTATTGACCTGAGCGTACTCCACCCTTGTTTATCATCATGTTTTTCTAATCACTTCATTCCCTTTATTGTAATATTCCCTAACGATCTAATACACTGTTTAAATAAATATTCGCATTTGCTTCTGCTCCCTGATGAATACTCACTGTTAACATTATCTATCTAATAGTTTTGTGAATCTAAAAAAACATTGATTGCGCGTAAGTGGTTCTTGTTTTTTAATATTTTTGCAGGGTTTTATTTTAGTCACTTGTTGAATGGTAACTGTCGACTACTAATCTACCTTTTTTTTAATTCACGATAACAATATCATTTATTTATTTATTTAAGGAGACATACAGAAATAAAAGATTAACATTAACTTGGCTGATTAGACGGTCCAGGACTCATCGCATATCGTGTTCATCTGAACGATCTGTTGTGAATATTGAGTACAATTTATACTGTAATTAGCTCTCATTACTTCATTAGGCTTTCGGTGGTGAAGCTTGTTATTGTTGCGATTGGTATGTCATATCACCTAAGGTTGGTGTGTTCATCTCTCGCGGAATTGTGTTTTAAACAAAGTTAATAACAATGGGTGTCATGCTATGTAAGTCTTTTAACATATTTCCCTAACATATTTTTGATATTAAATACATTTTAAACTTTTTAGTTTTCTGTAAAAAAAAGTATTCCTAGCGACTCATAACAATTCTACAGGTTCTGGTAATTATATTTTATAATAACTATATCTATTTGGCTTCAGTTAAATATTTCATATTCATTTTAAAAATAGCTCTTTTGTTGCCGTAAGTTTAACGGGTAGGCTATAGAAACATCTCTCGCATCTGAAGTGGGCGAGTCTGTAGAAAGGTAATAAAATCAATCTGAAAGAGTGAGAAACCCATATTGCAATCTATTTATAAAGCATCTATAGAAGATATTTTTACAGTTTTAAAGCAACTAGATGTCATGTCTGTGAGTTATTGGCGCAAAAATCTCCTTTATATCAAACTAAAAATTTCCATAATTTGTCCTTAGTGTGAGTGAGTGAGAGAGCCGAAACCTGTTTTATTGTTTTTTCTTTCGTCGGCTCAGCTAATCCAAGTATTAGAGAACAGGCGCAAACATTACTTTTTTTCAACATTGTTTTCAAAACTTCCATTACACTTAATCTAGAGGATAAAAAATTAGACACAAGTTCATGTACCACACACACACAGTTGATATTCAGAAAGTTCCCGTTCATTATATATGATATTTGTACAGCAGGTAGAAAGCCACGCGGAAGTTAGCGACGACCACACTTGTCCGTTATTCTGAAATGTCACCAATCTAAAGCGACCGACCGCACGGGGCATTCTATACAATGTAGCATTTCTAATAATAGTTATTTGCAACTCATAAAAGAATGAAAGTTCTAAGTTATCTCAAGTTGTATTATGTTTCTAAATAAAACAACAACCTTTTTTATCCATTGTTAATTATTATTATTAACCAACAACATTGTTCAATAAACTCGTTAGAGTTCAAAATATGGCAAGCAAAATCAAGAAAGTACCTTAACGGTGACCACGCTTTGTCGATCGGGCCGTTGTAGCCAGAAGGATGTTTGTTGAATAACTTCGACACGTCAACGTCGTCGACGATGTTATTGAGCTAGAAATAAACAATTGCTTACGATGTTTGTAAGAATATTGAGTAGCAAAAACTTAACATTTTATTTTACAGAAAAAGATTTGTCAGATTTAATATTCCTTAGGATGCAGCTAAATTTCTTAATGCCGAACAGAATTATGTTGTATTTATGGTTGCTTTATGAATTCCTTGCCTTTGTTATGATTCATAGTGTCAGTTGTAGTCTTTGTCTTGTGACGGATCATTTTTTTGGCACGCACATGAAAAGAGTGAGTTGTTACACTCATTTAATAAAGGCTACAAGCAGTGGAAAAATAATATAAATACTTCTATCAAATATGGATATTAAAACGAAATGTATGTTGTGTACGGATTCATACAAACATCTTACTGTACGTCAATAATTTTTTAAATACCACATTTTTCCAAAGTTTCTGTGGTTTTTCTTGCCTGTTCCATTATTTTTCCTTCTGTATAATAACTGAAGTCGAAGTGTATATATTAGAGGAAGAAGAATAAACGGGTAATAGAATTGTCAAGGGTTCAATTGATTTATTCAACAGTTACCTAAGATTTTTGTGACCAATTTTGCTATCAACATCGGTCCGCGTAAAGTAGGTTCAATAAACTTGTAAATAGTCGCTCCAATTTTGATCTTTTTATGATCCCAACTTGATACGCTTGCAATTGTTTTCGTAATTTGTTTTATAGAAGCTTGCAAACCAGCCAACGATTCACCCGACACCAAGTGGTCTGCAACAAGCTGACGAGTTGCAGATGCGTTGCCTACCTTTAACGGACAGAAGAAGGGATAAACAGAAAAAGGATATTCATTTTCTTATCTATCCCCGCTACCCGTCAAAGCCTCTTCCCGTTCAATTCCTTTCCTTATTAGAAAAGGATAAGAAGGAGAAGAGCGTCACTCATAAGACGAAACGTGGAATACTTCTACTTCATTTCGTGCTATTTTACTGGTCGAGCCGGCCCATTCGTGCAACCGATGTTGTTGGGGGCACTACTCCTCACGGTTTTTCGCTTGTTGACAATTTCTATGCGTGTACAAGGCTGTTGTATTCGTTGATAATTCACGACCATTTCAGTTGCGTGCGTTTCATACTATTCCCGTTTATACGGCCTTCAATATATTTTACCCTGTAAATTAAAGCTACTGAAGAAATATTATAGCTTTTATCTTTAAACTTATCTTTAGTATTTTATTGTGGTGTAAAATTAACTTTGATAAATAATCATATATATCAGATTAAAACTTAAAATATATCTGATGACAGAATTTAAGTTACATTTATGAATAAAATTAATGTAATTGTTTTTTTTACAATTATATTAAAGTATGTAAAGTGAAAGAAAATTTTGAAGCTGAATAAGATAAATAATCTTATATGACTTTATAGTAAATAATGTTGTATGTCACGTGTTGCTCGGACGAGTACCGTTTATAAGCGTCCTTTATTCGCCGTCTCGGTCGATTATTTGGAAGCTCAAGTTAAACCTTTTATGCCTATGTAATTCATAACCGACTTAGTTTAATTTCTTCCTTTTTCCTTATTAATATAAAGTTAAAGAAAAGCTTTTTCCTTTCTGATAGATAAGTGAACTTCCTTGTGCCAGATAAAGACAGTAATAATCGACCGGTGAAATACCACGACCTCACAGAAAACAGGCGTGAAGTAGAAGTACTTTGCGTTTCGTCTGAAGAGTGAGGTGCCGGAGGCCTCATTTCAGTCCTCTTCCCCTTCCTTGCCTTTTCTAATAAGGATAGGATGGGGAAACGAAAGAGGATTAGACGGGGAGAGGGTTAACGGGGAAATGTAAATATCCTTTTTCGTGTTTATTCCAGCCATCCTCTGTCTATTAACCGTAGGCAACGCATCTGCAACAGATTTGCCTTTTGCACATGTCTATGGAAAACGTTCACTTAACATCAGGGGATCCGTGTACTCGTTTGCCACCTTCACAGATCATCTTGAAAAATCATCAGAAGAACACCTTGTATTTACTCACTTGAGTGTTTTCTCTACAATAACAGTTAGAAGAGACCACCATCTGTGATTATCTGACATACATTTGAAAATTCTTAGGTCATTTAAACAGTACGATGTTAAATTAACTCGGTATTCGCGTAGCTCTAAATAAACTAGTGCTTTAAATAGCTAGGAATAGCGGCAACACTGAAATGTATTTACACAATTGAGGCGGTCTGATGAAACTAACAAAAGAGGCTTTATTGAATTGAAGTACAATATCATTGTTGGTTTTAGTGTCTGTTATATATTTTTCAGTATAATTTGAATATTTATATGAAAACGTATAGGAGCCCAAGCGGGGATTTCTGTACATCCTCGAGCGCGCCAGATTTACATATCGGGTACCCTACACCGCAAATCAGTCATCCGTGTAGGGCTGCGCGCTTAGGGCAGCCCATTAAATTTTAAACAAAAATCGATCGTCGGACATATTCGAGCGCGCAGATTAAGATATGGTTGTTTACATGCTAATAAGTGTGCATTACAATAATCGGATGATTTTAGTCTGTGCTACATAAGGTAACATGTTGTCTGTTTTAGTCCAAAATTCGGTTGGGCAGTTCTCAACGCTATAAGTTCATACCACCTTACTTCCATAGAATAAATATCTTCCTTCTGATTCCTTGATATAGTCCTAATTTATTTTGAACAATGGAATTTCACCATTCGATATTTATATCTACCCTTTTGAGGCTGTTCTTTAAATTTGGCTGTCCAAATTAACGAAACACATCATATGACGATGGCTAGTGTAAAATATAGATGAAAAAGGTCAAAAATATGTATAAATGAAACCATGGGTGACAAACCGTTGAAGGCAATGTCAACACGATATAAATTGGCGCTATGACCTTTGCAAATGGTATGATATACTAGATAAATTGGAAAACGGAATGGAAGGCCTTTTGTATGATAATATAGTCTGAGAAAAAAAAACCATTTGTATAATCACGTTCCTTGGCGCAATACGTTTCACGTAGCAGGACAATTTGATCAGTGTTTTACGGTTCAGTGCGCAACATCATTATTGTTTATTATTAACTCTGTTTCTGAAGTGGCGCGGTCGGCCGTGAGAGCACGACTACGGTGTCCGATCAATCTGCACACGCCATATGCCCGCCCTTCCGGGAAAGTCTCAACGAGCTGCCAGTTCCCGGTAATTGTTATTTCCCGCTCCCGAATATCATACTTTGTCCGACTTTCGTCTAATTATATGGTCAAACATAATGGAAAATGAGAGGAACATAAAAATACAACTTTTGAAATGAATTAGCTGGTTTTTAGGATAAAGAAATCGATTATATTATAGATTTGTAAAATAAAATTGATAATTAATTATTGGATCTACATGATTAAATTTTCGAGATAAATTTTTCAATATTCTCGAGTTTTGCCTACCATTACTTGTGATGTTGGCCGAATAGATAGTATTATGGCAAAATGAAAACAAATTCTGCCATATTTATTTGTTTCCCATAGACGAGGTTAAGGTTACATTAATTTTCACGTATGTGTGACGTCGCAAGTAAATAGTAAAGTAATGTTGTATAGCTCTTGTTCGAGATTGTATCTAGAAAGCAAATATCAGTATGAATATAAGAAAATTATTACTGTAATGTCTGGAATATAAAGTGTTGTTCTGATTTTTTTCTAATTAATCCAGGTTTATAAAGTGTGATAGTGATACATGCGGGAAGCCATTCATTCTCAAACACGCTACCTTGCGCCGGCCATGACAATAGCTCGACATTTCAAAACAACGCCGAGAGTCACAGGGTCTTCCAATATCAATGTGGCGTTTATTATGTCAATGTTAAGCAGACATATACGGAAAATTGCAATGTTTAAGTTAGGAAAATGTTATATTGCATGTTAGTAATGACTGCCTGTATCCAATACATTGTGTAGACATAGAGATTACAGATTTATTGATAATTAAAACAAATAAGCAAGTTACAATTGACAATACCTACAACACACCCCAACGAAGTGCAAGTAATACACATTTCATCAAACGACTAATGCAATATGTAAAAACAAAGAAAAATCGATTGAAATCGCGCTTATAAAAAAATTAAAAATAATTTGTTTAATCAACAATTTCCTCATACAAAATAACGCAAGGGGCGTTGCGATAATTTTATTAAAGATTAATATTTTAAGCCTCAAAGTTCATGCAATGTTTTTCTTTAATCGATAGTTATTACGTTTTGTATAATTACCAGGAGTAGTCGGTTATTATCCAGGATGTCTATCTATCAATAGCGCTGTACAGTAATATATCGTTAATCAGACTAGTAAGACTTAAGGGATTTTCACCTCATGTTGTCATGTTAGGCAAAACTGGCATTTAAAAGATGTGTCTGAACGGCATAATATATTTTACGGCATGTTTTTACAGGACAGAATAGAAATCGGTAGCCTCTGCGTGACATTACTTACAAGTCTAAGTGGTTTTGTCTAGTAGACATTTCTAGTATCACCTCGAACAGGCAAAACTCATTAGCCAAATAGCACTGAACTATACTTACGGTGCCATTACATTTAATCGATGCCACTATTTTAAGTTTTAACGCCATTTGCTAAATATGTTTTAGGTAATTAAAACTCTTATTTTAAAGTAGTGACGTTAGATAAAGTTTTAATTGCCGTATTAATATGATGCTTAAGATGAGAAAGTTAATTATCCGTCGCTTCAAATAAAGAAAAGTACAGTTTTGAACTAAGTTATGTTTTAAAACAATATTTTTAAGTATAAACTTTTAAGTACAAACAAATATTACCATAGTGACTTTTCTAACTAGTTTGGCAACGTATTCTTCAGTTTACAGTCACACAAATTGAAGAGTTTAGATAAACATTTAAAGTATTTAAGTATCAATCCAAGAGATGAATTCCGAGCGAGATAATTTACCTAATGGGGTTATGTACAATAGCCATGAAAAGCCAGCTCAGACTATGGCTTCTCTATCTCCCAACAGTCGATAAATCTTTATGAATTAAAATGACTGACGTAACTTGCCGCGGATTGCCTTTGTTATAATTAGCATATGCAGTCGATATAATAAACGTTTATTATACCCTTTCTTTAATGAAGTGTTCCGATGATGACATGTATTGTTTATCCGTGTTCCAGGCAAGGACGGGTCGAAGGTGACGACCGTGGTAGCGACGCCGGGGCAGGGCCCCGACCGGCCGCTAGAGGTCAGCTACTCCGACATGAAGCTGATCGGCAATGGCAGCTTCGGCGTCGTCTACCAGGCCAAGCTGTGCGACAGCGGCGAGCTCATCGCGATCAAGAAGGTGCTCCAAGATAAAAGGTTTAAGGTATGAATCTGAACTGAACTAAATGAAACATATAATGCAAGCCAAATCAATGTTAATGTTGTATAAAAAATGAGCATTTTTTTAATAAGACAGTTTGATCCACTTTTCATCATCAGTTATTAATCTCTTCAAAAACCGCAATCGAATCGAACCAAATCGCAAATCAGTATACAATTAATTAGAGTTTTTTCGGTGAGCTCCTGTGACACCCAAATACCTTTTTTATTAATAAATTTTAAAATCATGTTTATTAAAATGTCTTCGCTAGTCTCACTTCCGACACTGATTTTGAAAGAAAAACAAATAAAAATATCTGGACACAACATTTTACTATTTTTTTCTTTTTTTGAAATATACTTAACCTTGTTATATGCGCTCACGCCCGTAAACCAGAGGGATAGGCAGAGATCATGGATTTCCATTTGGCGCGATCCTGGCACACCTCTCTCGCTTCTAAAGGATACTTCTTAAGGATCGCATCTCAACGGCATTAACTCTACTAGCATCCTTTTGCTGCCAAACCCAGCTCTCACTTCCATACATTAAAGTGGGGACTAGTACAGCATTGTGAATTGCCAGACGAGCCTTCATAGACACATTCTGACTCCTCACTACTGTACCTATAGCCCCATTCATTTTTTTTCCCGCATTCACTCGACGTTCAAAATCTTTAACTTTACCATCTCTACTAAACATACTCCCCAAATACACGAACTCTTTCACCTGTTCCACTTCTTTACCGTTAACATTTATTTCAATTACTGTTTTACTTTGTTCCCTTTCAAACACCATAACTTGCGCCTTATCTACATTCATCTTCATGTCTTTACCTTTCAATCATCAATCAAATAATTCATCAATGAATCATTCATTACATTCAGCATAATTAACCTCTATATGTCATCAAAACCAGCCAGATATAAATAGTACAGCAAAAGAGATTTTATTGCAAGGTTATACATACTGTAATGCGAAAAGATTTTTTCCCTGACCCGATTTGTGAATGTTTTCGGCAGTGTCAACTCACGGTAAGAGTCCTCTTACTGCGTATTTATAATTTTGTTTTGGTACCACAAGTTTATACTTCATCATCATCTCCCCGCCCTTTTCCCGCTTTATGTCGGGGGCGGCATAACTAAACTGAACCAAAATTTTATATTTGTATCTTCTTTATTTATCTTTCTAGTTTATTTTGTTTTCTTGTTACAGAACCGAGAGCTTCAAATCATGCGACGACTGGAGCATTGTAATATTGTCAAACTGAAATACTTCTTTTACTCCAGTGGAGAAAAGGTATATTACTATTCTATATTCGCATTTATGTAAAGGCCAATTTTTCAGTCGTCAAAGTACTTTTGTCTGTACTTTAATCTACAAAAAGTCGACTATATTTGTTTACTTTATGATACTTTACATGGTTTAATCACACACACAGCGTGAACGCCGTAAGCCAATAAAGTTATTAAGCTACCGAAACGACCGCTACACTCTTGTGACAAAAGGTCATAGGCACAAAATGGTGCTTGTAGTGTGCTGTCGAAGACTAGTATTGAAAAAACTTTAAATTATTTAAAAATGTTCTTTGAGAATTGTAAAATTGGCCCTTAATCTTGTATTTTATCACATTCAAAAGTCTCCATATTGCCGTATAACGGCTAAGATTGGTTAAATGTGTTGTTTTATTTGGGATAAGGTGGCAGTGGCCGCAGCGGTTAGCCCACTACTAAATGCGATGCAGT
Source organism: Papilio elwesi (assembly GCA_029849275.1). Classification (NCBI taxonomy): domain Eukaryota; kingdom Metazoa; phylum Arthropoda; class Insecta; order Lepidoptera; family Papilionidae; genus Papilio; species Papilio elwesi. The sequence goes on along the minus strand of CM056700.1, from coordinate 6,054,213 downwards.
CTTTTGAAGCAGTATGTTACAGAAATCAGATGTTACGCTAGTGTGCTAACGCACATATAGATCTATGAACTCTTAGACTAGGCTTACCGATTTATATATTTAATCAATCCTATCACAATGGGAGATATAATTAATTTATATAAATTATCGGTCGGTGGCCTGGCATTGTGCAGAGTGTTTGTTTTATTCCTCGATCATTGGCCAGGGGCTTTCACTTGCGGTAAATAATTGAATACACCATCATCGGAACACGTCAGTTGTCGCGACCGACTGTTTGCTTGCTTTTGTTTTGTTTAATGTGACAATTTGCTAAGATCATCAATTCGTTACTAATAGCACATTGTATTTTCAGAATTGTGTTCATGTTCAACCTTTAAAAAAAGTATTTTAAAAGTTAATTGCAGGCTTTTGTGATTAGATAATTGTTTAAGAATTTCTTTTTGTGTATAAAATGTATTTTTTTATTACCCTACCAAGTCAAAATATGCAAAAGGCCTCAAGGCGGAGGTCTTGCGTTCAAAAGCTATTGGAGACAAAATTTGTGTGATTTTTTTTAAAAATTAGGCATGTTTATTTTCATATCTGGTCGATCACTGGTGAATGATGATAGGATCAACCCCTGTCTCACATTTCGCTATATGTGTCTACCCCAGTTGGTTTCGAAAACGTGAGAGCTTGTTTTTTTATCGATCTTAATTACATAACTACTTTTTTATTGCATTGATTGATCGCTTTTCTATTTGTAAATATGATATTATTGTCTCTCATCTGTAGCCGTAGCCAAATTGTACAGAAATGTTTACTTTCAATATTTACTTTTTTAAACCTTCCCCAAATATCCCGTCGTCTTATAGTTCAAGGTAAGACAATATTTGTCGCCGAACTTCTGGAGCCAAGATCCTTTGGACGTTTGCCAAATTAGTTTGTCGGATAGAACCTATTTACTAAGTTTACAACCACGCTGTTTTATGTGGCCCGTCAATTTATATTCATATTGACATAGCTGTCGTTAAAATAGCCGTTATTTATGCAGTTAACTGGATTAGTTCGCGTATCGTTATTACGTTACGTATTTAAGCCATTTTTCTATTGTGACGTGTTGACGGCCTTGACGTTGCGTAATTTAATAGTCCGACTTTGTTTGATATATGGAAGGCATTCATAAAATATAAAATAGTTCAGTATCGTAGTATAGATAAAAATCATTTCTTTGTAATTATTTTTTTCTAATTAATATATAATTTTCAATATAAGAGCTTACAAAAGATGGTAAAATCGGACTGAAAAATTTCATTTTCTGTACCAATTAATTTAAAGTGGTACCAGGATTAAAAAAGGGCAAATGCATAAAGTTTTAACGTGAACATCTAATGTGGCGGGTCCGATTCAAACATACCGCGGCGATGCTTCGCTGGCTAGTATGAAATATCTAAAACGGTATGGTTACGCGTCGCCATGTAATGTTGCATCAATTTTTAAATTAAATTAATGTAAATATTCCCTTAAAAACATTTTATCTAAATATTTCATTTTTGATTATGCCATATTTATTTTCATGAACTATCCGAATGATTCCGATACTTCACATATGTAAAGTAGATTCAAAAGTCTATGTCTATTAATTCGATTTTTTATTTAAAATTGATCTGATATTACTTTGTAACTACTTTAATACAACCAAGTCGTAGTATACTATATTGTTTTCTATAGCTCTAATTAATGGCTGAAGGTTATACTTCACCGAATTATATTTTAATTTCAACATTTTGTAGAAAGTAAATAAGGCCGGGCCTTTTGGTAAAGAGACTTAAAGATCTTTTTGTATCCACAGTATGCGTACTTATATATGTAGCTTTTTTACTCTTTAAAAAATCATGCGAAATTTAGTGGTATCAAATAAAGTTTCCAGTGTATGTTCTGTCTTGCATGTCGTGTTTATACGTACAAAAATAAATCTTGTCTGAAAATACGGAAACTTGTATTACTACTGCTAATGATAATATTTTACAATCTTCCATTGTTAGGAGGCTACAGCTCACAGATTGGCGATGAATATTCATGAGTATATATAGGCGATTTTAAAATATTTTTGTCCGTACGTTCATGTACAAGTTCACCCCTTTAAGTGTTATAACAAAACAGTTAGAAGGAAGTTATTAACTGATGTTACTTTTCACTTACAGAAGGACGAAGTGTACCTGAATCTGGTGCTGGAGTATATACCTGAGACGGTGTACAAAGTTGCACGTCACTACTCCAAAGATGAACAAACAATACCCATTAGTTTTATAAAGGTATGTATGTCTGTACATCGCAGCCAGAGCGTAGCACAAATTCTATGGTTCGGATAGTTACAGAGAACGGCTTCACTGATTACAACACGATTCTTTGATGTTAAACGACTGACTAAGACGTCGGTAATGTTAATGCGGTTGAAAGTAACTAAATTATCTAATTAAAATGAAACTTTAACTGCAATAGGACATGTCCTAAATGAAAAAGCGAACCAATCGAACAGTTATGTTTCTTGGTCCCGTAGACTTATGCAACTAGAAGAGATGTATGTAGGTTATCATATTAATTGAATATTTTATTCCGGTAATAATTTTGTTTGTTGCACAGCTGTACATGTACCAGTTGTTCCGGAGCCTCGCGTACATCCACTCGCTAGGGATATGCCACCGGGACATCAAGCCGCAGAACCTGCTACTGGACCCCAAGACGGGCGTGCTGAAGCTGTGCGACTTCGGCTCGGCCAAGCACCTCGTGCATGGCGAGCCCAACGTGTCCTACATCTGCTCGCGGTACTACCGCGCGCCCGAACTCATCTTCGGCGCCATTGCCTACACAACCAAGATTGGTCAGTATATACAACAGTAAAATAGATACAGGTATAATTTAGTCACCCTTCATTTTAACAGTGTTTGAGCCACAAACTTGTTGCACAAATAGGCCGACTGGACAGGTCGAATACCAAAACCTCGCAGAAGACAGACATGAAGTAGAAACATTCTGCGTTTCGTCTGATGAGTAAGGTGCCGGAGGTCTAATTTTGCTTCTCTCCCCTTTCCTAATGTTTTGTAAAAAGGGAAGGATGGGGAAGGGATGGATAGGAAAAGAAAATATCCTTTTTTCTGTTCATCCCTTCCACTGTCCAACTTCACGTCTTGTTGAGACAAATACCTCATAAATATTTTTGAGCTTTTACAATCATCTTTTTTACTTTAGAGTCACCATCATCATCAGGCAAAAAACGTCTCCCTAATGACCGCAATGAAGAGGCCATTTACCGGATGATGATGATGTCATCTGCTGGGGCTTTGATCAAAATTCTTTTTTTGGCCCAACCGACAATCCGTTTAACGATTCTATGGGTTATATCGTACATTGAATATTTCATTTCTTATTTGGTCGCGCCGAAGAAATTGTCCTACCTATTATCCTTTGAGCGAACTTTGCCTACTTTATAGAACTGGTGATCCACGTCTGGCTACCCACCGATTAATACTCTGTAATTTTTATACTATGTCTAAGTTACTAAAAGACTACACGGACAACCTCAGAATGTTTTATTTTGTGATTTGTAACATAGACACAACACCATTCTTGCTTGAGGGCACTGGTCAGAGCTGGAGCGATACTACTTTGTTCAAACTGGTGTAGTATAACTATATATCAGTATATAAGTTTTCTTTGACAGACGTATGGAGCGCGGGGTGCGTGGTGGCGGAATTGCTTTTGGGGCAGCCGATATTCCCGGGCGACTCTGGGGTCGATCAGCTGGTTGAAATTATCAAGGTCAGTGTCGTGTGTTTGTGCAATTGGTGAACCTAAATTAATAAATAGAAATTATTGTCCGTTGTTGACGGCTATTTCAACATAAGAGGGTTGAACCCAATACAACCAAGTTGTTTTTATTCTTAATAATTTTTCATGAGACCCAACGTTTCATACTAGACTTGATCACTGTCTCATCATGTGTATCTTAAAATGTTACAGTACACGTTTTATTTTATAATTTTTTTTATTGTTTCAGGTCCTAGGTACACCGACACGGGAGCAAATCCGCGAGATGAATCCGAATTATACAGAATTCAAATTTCCACAAATCAAGAGTCATCCTTGGGCAAAGGTCAGTTGACAATAAAAATAATTTAAATGTGTAAAACTTCAATACTATTTAAGCGTAATTTATATGACACCTACAATGTGACAAAGATGTAACATTTAGTTAATAAATATCTGGTCTAAAGAGGGCGAATTAATTTCACTTTTACAAATTAGGTGAAAAGGTTAAAAAACAATTACATATAATAACCTTGTTATTTCATCATATTTTATATCAATACTTCATACCCTATGCATTATGGGGTCATAACGAGTTGTATTAGTATTCGTGATAGTTCACCCTACATTGCAGTACATGCTGGAGCGTATGACGATGCCCAAGTCGGCCACTGACCATCAGCGCATTCGAGTAAGGCACCGCTGTACACTAACCTAAATGCCTCCATTTCACGATGTATAAACCTCTGCACACATTCTAAGCCATTAAATTCATCGCAGGCATTAATACTTCAAATTCATTCAAAATAACAAAAGTTACTAATGTGACATATGCAAATTTATTCTGTGCTTATTTTGAAATAAAAATGAAGGCATTTAGTATTTATTCACATTTCGATGTATTATATTGTGCTTAAATTTATAAGTTATTTTTGTCTTCCCGATTCACTTACATTGAATTAGACAGATTTATAATCGGCCGAGTAGACTTGAAACTCAAATCACGGTCCAAATGTTCCTTACTAAATGTTTCATAATAAAGTATCCATTTTTGTATAACTAAAAAGGTATTGGACTCTCCCGACTTCCTACCTACCTTAGTGATCTAAAAATTCTAGATCAATTTTTCAATTTAAAATGTTAATAGAAAATTGTTTGCACATTTGTTATGCATAATCAACTAAATAACTGAAGTTGTAAAGGACGATCAAACTAAACTGGGAATATTTGAAATGTGAATAAAGTATAAAGTACAAAGTACTTATCAGCATAGCCGTAGCATGAGTTTGCGAGCCACAATCTTAGTTGACCGGGGGTTGTCTCTGTATCTTAGTAAACGTACCAGTCCTTAGGCCGCGGAAATAGCGGACTGCGAACCTTAAGGTGGCATATTCTAATCAGACGTTCGACTACTGCAGTGAACCTTCTAGCACAGGCTCAGTTGAGATTATTTTAAAAGAATGTTCGTATTTTTTTACAAAAAAAAGGAATATAATGTAGAATGTACAGTTATAAGATCATATGGCTGAATGTTCAAAGGAGCTAACCTCAGACTGGTCAACTTAGATTGAAATTGACAATTTATTCACACTCTTACTGCCCAATTTATTTTTTGTTGTTGGTGTTCAGTGTGTTCGACTTGCGTGAAGTTCATATTTTTTCCATTTAATTCATACACAACTATTTATATTCTATACTGAGTGATGGTGGATAATAGGAACAAAATTCACGTTTCAACAAATGCGCTTCAACATTTTGATGCATGTACCTAACTGATAATATTAGAAAATATTGACCATTATCATTAAATAGTACACAAGAAAGCCTTGTATTGTAAATATGTATGTATGTATATGCAAATAATAATACATTAGATAATAATTACACAAAAACATTCTGGAGAATTATTTATTCGGTATTTTTTATAATTAAAATAGAAATATTTCTGAACCTCAGTGATTTTTCTTGATGATTGGTGAAGTCCACTAATAATATATAACTTTACACTTTCGTTTTTACGTCACATTAAATGGGCGCAAAACGAAAAAAATCAGGAGTCGCAGCCATGACTAGCACGATTAAGCGTTAGTAGGTCGAGATTTCCACAACATGATCGACGATCTATTCTGTTGCGGGAGTCCATTACATGAGGGTGGCAGACCTTTGACGTGTGTGTGTCTGATGTTCAATAGTAGGGGAAGATGATGTGTCGATAATAAGTAAAACACCCTGGTATTTCATACTTCTGCGTTGATGTCTGTTCACTGAGGTACCTCACCTAAAAGCGTAATCCCTTTCACATTCCTCCCTTTTTTCCTTTTCTACATATTTCTTCTGTTCTACATAAAGACAGATTCCCATTTGTTTGTTGCGGCTGTCAATGTGTAGGAGTGGTCATTCATACATCACGTGAACCGCACCGCTCGTTTGCCTCCTTTTTCCACAAGAAACCTTTGTGAAATAATAGATAAAATGTGTTGACTGTCAGGTGTTCCGTGCGTGCACGCCTCCGGACGCGATTTCGCTTGTGTCGCGGCTGCTGGAATACACACCGGGCGCGCGGCTGTCACCACTGCAGGCGTGCGCGCACAGCTTCTTCGACGAGTTGCGCGAGCCGGCCGCGCGCCTGCCCAACGGCCGCGCCCTCCCGCCGCTCTTCAACTTCACGGAATACGAGCTCGCCATCCAGCCCTCGCTCAACGAGTTCCTCAAGCCGCGCGCGCCCGCCGCCGCGCCCGACGCGGCCTGTAGCTCCGGCGCCGCTGAGCACGCACATGACGCGCAGGGTATGTATCTTATACACCCAAACACACTCAAAACAATGCGAAACGTACGTACACATGCACACACACATCAAACCTAACGTACACACCGTGCACAACCTAAATAGTCAGTGAATTAAATGTATATACTTGGAACGTACATAAAGGATTTATAGGAACTGAATTGAACTTAAGGTTTCCTCTCAAAGCCATATAAACAAATCTGCTACCTATCTAGCCTGGTGTAGTGGATAAACGATGATCACTTAACATACGCCATAAATCAATGTTTTAAAAACGAATAGACGTTCGTGTTTAGATGTACATTTTTTTTTATTTTTGTTTAATCCTAATTCACAGCGGATAATGCCGCGGCGTGCGGTCCCAGTGGCGGTTCCCCGGGCGCGTCGTAGACGGCGACGGAGCCCACGCTTACGCCCGCGCCCGCGCCCTTGACATCGACCTGTCGCCCACGCCTGACCTCATCGCCTTGCCCACGCGCTGCTCCGACGCCCGACAGACTATCGCCACTCTACGTGCATTTAGGGCGACCGCTACTTATACCTCAGTTGGTTAGTACAAATGGATTGTACACGCGTCCGTGGCGGACGTCCACTTGTCGGAACAATCGGACCTAAGATGGGTAATTCATATGCTATTTAGTGATAGTATTTTTTTTTCGTGTTGGCCATCGGGTAAATTTATATGCATAATAGGTGTTTTCGGCGAGTAATCGTGTGATACCGTAGTGTTTATGTCGAAAAGCTTGAGCTGTCGCAGTCGGTGAGAAGGGTAAAATCCGCAGTAGACTCTGAACCGTCTCCATGTGATTACTTTGTACTTTTGTAAGCTCAAATTTTTTTATGTAAATACCTTGTAACTGCGTTTTTAAATTAATGATTATTTGGTGAACGTCAGATTAATTATCTGGATAAATGGTATTGTTTTATATTTTACATTGTATTTGCATATTTTTGTGTCGTTTTAGTACATTTTATTGTAACCCATGATGTACTCGGCGAGAAACGAAAATCTTTACCACATGGACGTAGAGCGAGATCGTCCTAATATTTTTACAATAAAGTCTCGGGAAGGATTCCCGCATGATCCTTTGGACCTTCAATTTGCTTGGGCCGTGGTCAGTAGGGAAATATTTGAGTAGTGCTTTAGAATATTTATATTTGGAATGTATCACTTACCGGTGAATTTTTATGAAGGTAGTTTGCTTACAAAGATTGGATATAGCAAATGGAACATTTTCTTGCACTCACAAATGCGTACTAGTAAATTTTTATAACTAGCATAAACTGATCTCTCAAGATAATTTATAATTTTAATTGATAGATTCAAGATTCAAGGGATATACATTTTAGATTACCTACATGATAAATATATTCGTTCGTTTGGGCAACTTCTAAATTAGAAACAAATGATAATTTTGTAATGCGGTGTATCTTACCTAAGGGCCGGCTAAATGTTTATGTAATGAATAGCACTGTCTGTCGATGTCCTATTGTAATGTCATAGTTTTTCGATAATATTGTATTCTATATTATAAACAATTTCTGCTATGTAAAATTTGTCATTGAAATCACATTATTAGTAGTCGTTTATGTAAATGGAGTGTTGGAGTAATTAAATTCATTGTCATAGTTTTAAGCTTTCATTCAATTTAATTTTCGCACTACGAGTTGGATGCAGTTACAAATTAGTGGAGGTTATTAAAGAAAGCCTTTACGCGTAGAATAATTAAATATATAATTGATGGTTTAGTAGTACGTAGCCTGATCGCGTGACATGTCGGTGTAACTATCGCTCCGGTTCTGACGAGCTGCACTCGTGCGTGAGGCGGCCAGTTGACATCTCTCTTCGAGCCCCCTTTGGATTGCGATGCATTCACAATTACACTTATAGTAGCGTCAGATATAAAAGGTGGATAAAGCAACACAACATTTCATTGGTTGATAGTAGAACGATTTATATAAAGTTCGTTGAAAGATTAAAAGTTTCGAAATATATTAGCGAGCGGTTGTTACGCAGCGTTAGCTAATGTCTTGCTATCTATATCGTACATTATTGTTTACTGGAAAAAAGTTGAAAATTTCGTTTGACGTATTCGGATATTACATCTGTAATCATTATTGGTGTTTGTCTATGGCTCACCTAAACTATTTTACGGTGAACTTTATCTTTGTTATTTTATTTTATTCATATAAATATTATTGGTGTGTGTGTTTAGTGGCATGTCTATTGTAAAAATTACAGCTAAGACTATCCGTTTATATATTGTTTTATTTGCAATTTTTAATGTAAAAATCTTGAAAGTATACAATATTGACTACTGTATTTAAAGATTCGTCAGTTTAATATTCTCACTTCGTGTATTGATAACATTATATATAGAAGAAGCATGTTATGTTTTCGACTGCCTTTGACGCTTACATCTATTTGATGGTACTGTTATGCTACAGTAATAGAGTTGGATTAAATGAAGCACAGGCTTCGTTTTCAACATCCCCAAGTCGACTTTGACACGCTTGACTGAATGGCACGCATCCATTGGGACGTCCCATGTACATTTGGCGCGGCCAAGTATATAATACACATTGTATTACTATAGATATGTACTAATTACGTATAAATTCGTAGTATTTTAAGATATATAACGCGCTCGGCGCACGATTTGAAATCACACATAGCGGAGCTTAGTTGTCCCTAAGGCTACTGATTTGCTGACACCTTTATAGTTCGTGTAAATATATTATAATTACCTTTATAATATGACTCTGAGTATCGTAACGGGTCGGCAGTCGCGGCCACCTTACCGGCCGCCCGGACTCCGGATTCCGGTCTCTCCGGACCCGCCGCGGACCGAGTAAGGACTAAGATAGTGTTTAGATACGCATATTTTATTAAGTCTTATTCTAATATGAATTTTGTAATCGACGTTGCTTCTAAAACCCTCTGTGTAAAAAGTTAAGACATACTAGTGACCTGAATGTTTGAAGCTGTGTTATCGGAACGTCTCTATCCCACTGAATTCTCACTTTCACGATTCGCGTGCACGTTTACTTCGAGAGAATTGTCCGTCGAGCATTACCATTGCGACTCGTACAGAACATACACACTTTGAAATGGGGTTGACTTTATAAATTATTTAAAGTGGAAAAGAGTTTTCTTATTACTAGTACTGTAATATTAAAATTAATAGCGAGTGAAAATTGTATTTTGTTTTTAATTTGTTTTATTGAATTTGAATACATAGTAACATAACACCCATATCGTTGTTAGTTATGAATGAAAATAACATAATTATTAAAGTAAATATTAAATGAATAGTAAACATGGTTTTTTATTTTGCACCTCACAAAAACCAGCTCTCGTCAATTAAGTAAATAACATGTTTTAAATCAATTAAAAAAATATTATCTATTGTTAATAATATTATATATTATTGATCTATATATAATATTTATAATAATAGGCAACATGAGTAAATATTTAACTTAATATAACTTTCTTTTCCTAACTGGACTGTATCACTGAAAGTTTTATTGACCATTTCGAATTAAAATAATGTAGGGGATGGTCCGCAATAATGTGATCTAAATTTTCCTATACTTTACTCTTCAACTTTTTAACTATTGATGTTAATAAAATATTGGTACAGTTATTTAGCAACAACGGTAATAATGCAATTTCATCAGCTGTCTTCAATTGTATGATTTATGTATATTTATCTGTTTTTTATCGTAATTAAACAAAAATTGATTTAACCTGAGTGTGGTTGTCGTTTTATTTTTTAATTGTTTATCTTCTGTCTGTAATGATTTGCTGTAAACAGTGATACAACTCATTATTATACTCCTATTAGAATTTGTGCGTACTCTGTGGTAAAGCTTGTTAAGTGAGATCAAAACTGTTATTGCAATTTATGGTTAATAATTGCATCAAATCTTCAAAAATTGCGACATGCCCATGCATATATATGAAATCCTATCTTCGCTTCTATTTTAAATAAAAGTCTCCAGATACAAAAGAATTTTACGAAGTGAAGTGGCTCTGGCTTCACTTTTGACACGCCGATTATCGCCGGTATCTGGAGGTATAGGTAGGAGGAGGTCAATATCTCTGGCCCTTTACAGGTATATTGGTTTCGATAAGCGTCTTCTCATTTTTGTTATTATACACAGGTCATGCGCTATGCACCGCGATGTAACGAACTGTAAACGTCGGGTAAAATCACTTCAACCAAACGTTCCCGTTGTAGTGATGGCCAAGATTGGAACAACGCGATAATACTCCTGATGATAATACAATAGTTGTCTCGATCGACATAGTCCTAATGTATGTGAACAATACTACAGTCGTAGCGCATAACCATGTTCTGCGCATCGATCAATAAAGGATTACATTGATCTTTGGTGATTGTAGGATTACATGAAATGCGAAATTTCTAGGGTTCGTAACTAACTATAAAACTCATGAATGACTTTTCAAACAATACGACTGTACCTTTTTTTAGAAAAAAGGTCCAGTCGTTTGTTAAGTCCCTTATTATACAAAATAAACGCTTAGTCTGGTTTTAGTATATATTTTTCCATCTCTGAATATTTCTTAAGCATACAATATTATGAATGAAAAACCAATCGCAACGTACCTTAGTTATTTTAGACGACTAGAAGTTTATTGCGCTATGTTCATTAATTAGTCTTTCAATGAACGTAGCGTGATAAACTTCACTTATTGTGAAATACGATTTTATTTTATTCTACTTTTTTGTATAATATTTTAGGTTAAATACACAAACGACTCATTCTTATGCTGGATCAGAGCCAAATCGAAGCGTTAAATTCTTCACAATTTAAAGCGAAGTTGCATTTATTTTTCGGCGGTATCCATAACATAATATTGACTGCTCAGTCAGTCCGACTGACGGACGACCGACGTTTTACATCGTTTAGTAGGCGCTTGTGTCGTGTGAACGCTGAACACAGATTACAGATATGTAGCAAGCTAGCTGTAGACGCTGAACGCGCGTGCATCATCGGCCGTTAGTCAAGCGAAGACGCACGTATTGCGCAGATTGCGCATTGCATCAACGTTGTAATGTGCAGGGTGATTGTGCTATGTAAGGTTTTAGATAAGATTAGAGAAACGAATCGGCCCTAATACAGATTTAGACTTGAAAAGAGATTGTATACTCCTTAATTTCTAATGATATTGTAATAAAAAAGTAGTATAAATATTTATTAATATAAATTAAATATTGTTAATTTTTAAATCAACGTACTCCTAATTCGGAAACCCTTATCCTGTTGCAAGAATAATTAAATTATATGGGTTTTAGCTTGCCACACTAATCTCCAGAGCCCAGTCAGAGCCTTTTAAATTAAATGAAAAAAAACATTGACTTAATGTCAAAATCTATCTGTGATATGTCACTTTTTAAATGTCAAAAAACTAACAACATAACAATAACAGTTATCAAAATCGAAAAACAATAAATACTAATGTAAAAATTTTATACAATTTATTTTCCAACGTTAAATAATATTGAGGTGATGACAATAGTTGCACAATTACATTAAATGTATTCATAAGAAGAAAGTGCTAGTGAGAAAGCAAAAGCTTATCGCAACTTTGATTTAATAGTATCTCTTTACTTTCTTTGAAGTTCTTTAATACAGTGACTAATCATGCATGAGGCTTATGAAGCGTCACATTTGCTAAACGCAACAGTTCAGATTGAGGCTATTGCAGCTTATGGTAAGTTTTATATAATTTTCAATTTTTCCACCTACCAATAAATATGTACCATCATACCAATATTGGGTATTGAATAATGCAACAAGCAGCTAATCTTTGTATTTTTAGATGATAATTTGTTGTTGGGGACAAGGCAAGGTCACTTATTAATGTACTCGCTGTCAGCAATTAATGGAAATCTAAAATTTGAGTTGCAACTTCTTCGTTACTGCAAGAATTTTAGTAAGAAGCCTATTCAGCAAATAGAAGTTGTACCTGGTATGTACAGAATATTTATATCATTAGGTATTATGTTGTGTTATGCATTACACAAAGTAATTAAATGGTTATTAAATGATAATATTAAATGTATTGATTAAAAATTAGATCATTGATAGCATTAAAACTGTCACTACCATTTTTTGCTCTTACCATTTTGCAGAGTTTTCAAATTCAGGAAGGCAAGCTTATGACAATAAACCTCAATGTGTTTTACTCTACTTATCTATAACAAAAAAATATTATAGGTAGTACATTATTGCTCCACTCAGGTAGACAGACAAATTAAAAACATATGCAGCAAAGCTAGTATTACAAACATAAAAAATCAGTACTTTTTTCTTTTTTTCTTTTTTGATAGATGTTTAATGGTATGTATATATTTACAGAGGACAACCTGCTTTTGTGTCTCACAGATAATCTCTTGTCAACATATGATATAAATGGAGTAAACTTTCCATTTATAAAATCCATTCCTCAAACTAAAGGTGCATCACTCTTTGCCTTAGACAAAAAGGTAATTTTTTACAAACTTTGTCCTTTCTGTTCACTGTAAAAATAATTTACTGACTTACACCACCTAAACTGCTAAGCAGCCATCACAGCCTGCAGTGGTGCAAGTGTGAAGGCAACCTTATTTATCCGTCACTCTTTAATAAAGATATTTGTACTTATAACTGCTCCATGTGTGGAAAAGTGAAAAGTGGAACAACTTTTATAATATTTAGCATGTATATTTTTTTTCAGTCTGCAACATCTATGACGGGTGAATCAAATTCAGTTGTTCATCTATGTGTTGCAGTCAGAAGAAAACTTCAGGTTTATTATGGCAAAAATGGTGAATTTAAACAACATATATTTGAATTTAGTGTACCCGATGTGCCTAAAGTTATGGCATGGGGTCAGGAATATTTATGCGTTGGATTCAAGTCTGAATACACTCTGTTTGATGTAAGTAGAATTGCAAGGATATTTTATTGTATTTATAGATATAAATATTTTTACCTTGTCAAACCAAACAATAAGTTATTTAAAAATAACATAATATATAGCTTATAGTAATCATTTTAGGAGCTATGCTACATGGGAGTTGTGATTTAGATGACAAAAACAAATGCGGTAAAGCAACACAACCTTTGCCTTTGCCTCGGTCTTTGCCGAAGCAGTGTGCGAGTCAGTCTTTGATTGACAATAGAGTGGAAGTTTGATGCTGTCAAAATATTGAGCTGCACTGTAGTTTCATTACGTTGTACGGCGTACCGTGTAGCACCGCTCGTCTGCTTCATCTCTCTGGCCTCATGGGCGGGTTGCTCATGGGTACTCCTTGTATCGCACTCTTTAGTATGTTTCTAATAAGGAGTAAAAATTAAAAGCAATATTTAAAATCAGTTAAATTAAATATTCGCGAAATTGTTATTTTCAGCTGTCTTCTGGCAAACCTAAAGAATTATTCCCCACAAGCAGTTCCCGATCATTGGAGCCAACAATAGCCAAATATTCTGACACTTCTTTTCTACTGGGCAGAGACAGCACTTCAGTGCTTGTTGAAGAAGCTAAAGATATTGAAATTAAGAAGACTATTAAATGGGCTGAACCACCACTAGGTGTAGGTAATAATAATTTTAATTATTGTTACATTTATCAGTAATAAAACAATTAGTCATGGCAGTACAGTGCCACTGTCAAATTCTGCTCCCACCAGCTTAAATTTAGAACATGCGGCTTGCACTGAGAGCTTTCCACCAAATATTTAAAATTGTTTGATGAACTATATAACTAAGACATGGAAAAAGGTTTGGATTAGGTTCAGCATTTGAGATGTTAAACCAAAAGACCACTGGTATCACCAGTGTCTCAAACAAGGTTGTTTTGTTGGACTACTTGTACCTTTACGAGTATATAGCGAGTGAATAAGCCGTTTCGGCTGACATACTGGAGTAGTTTTAAAAGACTGTCTAGTGACATTATTCTTCTCTTATTTGCAGTTTGGGAAACACCTTATATTTTAGGTTTGCTGACCGACCGTGTAATTGTGCAGACTGTGGAACCTCCAATGTTTATCCAAACCTTACCTGACTTAAATAAAGCAAGATTAATGTATAGGTAAGGTTGTTTAAATGTTTCATTATTTATACTATATTGCGGTGCCTATGGCGTCTGGACAATGAGCAGACTACCGTAGTCGCATTGTTAATAAAAACTATGGTATATGAAATGCATTTGTAATGTAATGTAATGTCTTTAATCAGATCGACATAACCTAATTTCGATAAACACAATATTCTAAAATAAATATAAAAATTATTCTAGTAATATCTATCATGTTTTTCTCGTTTCTTATATAACAGGATAATGATAGACTCTGTCCATTGCTGGGGAATTATTTCAGTGTCTATGATATTGTTGAACATATCTGTGTATGCAATGCATTCGCTATAGATTAAATTGAAGAATAGTAATAGTATGTTATTAGAGGGTGGGCTCCTTCCAAGGCTCAAAGGGCAATGCAGAGTCCCACAAGCTGGACCTACGACCTGGTCAAGCTTGCGGGAGTCCACTGGATGGAGGCACCGATTTTTGAGGCCGCTACCAACGGGGCAGGCCATAGGTCTCCACTAGAGAATGACTATTGGCTGAATAGTGAGAGAGAGACAATAAATTCCAGGTGTAAGCGTGGCTTAATTTTCGTGGCGTCAGTGGGTCAGGTATGGTCCCTCGCCGCCGTCGACGTCACGAAGCAGAGACAGCAGCTGCTCAAGGATAAGCATTTTCAGATCGCTATTGACGTAACGGTAAGAGTTTTGTAATATTTATTTGGACACAACATAATTATTATAATATTCACAACCTGAGTTTGTTCATTTTGACGTTACCCAAAATCACAAATACAATAAGTAATATTCCCTAACATTTAATTGTAGAACAAGATATTCCATCAATGTTCCAAATATTTGACTTATGATAAATTATAACACATTACAAACTAAATACAAATTATTGAGTTGTTACAGGACCTTGAGTGTACAAAGTTTCAATTTAATTCGATCCCTGACGCTGCTTACTATTTAGCATCTTTACAATTAAAAATATTTACATTATCATTTAAGCTACAGGTTACAATAGATGCCTACTTCGTTCACTGATGGCAAATGATATTATTATAACAGTATAGGTATTCGCAAATACAGATCCAGATCAAATAATAAATACCCTTAAATTATCTATTAACGCTTCAAAGTAAAAGGAATTATTATTAAATAATGTTTATTAACATGTACATTTTAAAATATCGGAAAAAGCGGTTAAGCTACTAGGTACATACATTATATTTCGTCATTCTCATACATTTATTACAGTATCCGAATTATTATTTTCCTTAAGGAATATTATTTGACATAAATGCCATACAGTTAATCTCGAAATTTTCAATTCGTGAAGTGTTTGTCATACAAATGTATCTGGTTAAATATTAAAATCCATGTTATTTTAGTTTATGTACTTTGATTAATTAAGAGTTTTTTTCAAGTTTACTTTGTTACAATCTGGGTGCTAATTCTTGTAGTGTGGTGTAAATTAATTATCATATTATTTATTACTAAGAAAGTGCACACTTATGATTAAAATCAGTATTATAAAACAAAGTCCACTCGCTTCGTCCGTCTGTCTGAATGTGATAAACTCCAAGACTATTAAACGGTTTTTTATACATATTAGGTCTATAATTCACTAGTTTTGGTTATTTCTAATATTAAAGAGTCGTCATAGGTTAGTTCGTAGTATTTAATTAAAAAACATTTTTAATTAATTGCCCCTGATAGCAACATGTGAAAATTGTGTTAATTAGTTTATTAAGTTTTTAGTCATTATTACATTTAGTTTAAAAGCGTGTTCAGTTTTATAGTATATTTTTAAAATGTTGTCTATTAAACTCAAAAAGAGAAAAGGTTAGTTTTTATAGCTAGAGCTTGCATATGCACAGAATATAGTTAATGAGTATACATTGTTATAGGTACTCAAATGTATTATTTATACAACCGTTGCTTTTTCTAGTAAGGAATTATATAAATATAGATTGTGATGTGTGTGTGATAGGAAAAGTGATTTATAAATACTTTTTTTAACTATGGCTTTTCGCGTGAAGCATATCAAAGAAACAATATCAGGGCTATTGGATGGTGTAAGTTTTTTTTTTAAGTAGAAGATGGAAAACGAGCATGCAGTCCACTTCATGTTAAGTAACCGCTACCCACAGGCATCTGCAACATGTTAATGAGTTGCAGAGGCGTTCTGTAACTTTAATGGACATTTATTTATAAGGAACATTTTTTTCTCAAACAAAATCCTTTTTCTATCCATCCCATACCCTTCAAATCCTCTTCCGCTTGTCATCCTTTCCTTATTTAAAGAGGATTGAAGGGGAAGAAGACGAGAAGAAGACTTCCGGCACCTCATTCATCAGACTAAAAACAGAAGACTTCTACTTCACGCCTGTCTTCTGTGAGGCCGTCGTATTTCACCGGTCGAGCCGGCCCATTCTTGCAACAGATGTTGTTGTTACGGACTCTACCGTTGTTAAACTATTAATTTTATTATATTTTAAGACTGAGCTTATTTAATTCCATTTTCTCTCAGTGGGTCATAGAATGTTAAGTCTATATAAGCCTATATCGCAGTAGTAAAAAGCCGGAGCCCTTCCTTAATCGATTTTTCTCTTTTCCAAAATGTTTCTATTTAAAGGGTGCTAATGTAAATGACCAACACGACGTACCATCTGGACGTACGTCTGGAGGTGATCAGGGTTAACGTAATTTTGCTTAGATTGTTTTCATTTTAATATTTTGTCATAGGGAGTTGTATAGCTTAACTAGGATAAAATCAATTTGGTATTTTGATGCACGTCCTAATGTATGTTGATTCAAATTGGAAGATCAGAAAAAACTGAGATCTTTTGTTTTTTTAATTCTATCCTTGCAAAAATATTAATGAGTGTTAAGGGTTCACCGTAACCATTGGTGGTAACATACGTGGTCCTCTTCACAGCTCCATTCAGACGCTACTCCGGAAGAGAAGAAGCAGACAATCCATTCAATTCAGATGCTAAGCGCTCTCGAGTTATTCGATGAAAAGAAGTACGCGCAGTCTATGAAAGTCTTCATTCAACTCAACACCGATCCAGCTGATGTCATCAAACTCTTCCCTGAATTAGATAACAAGCCTGGCGCTGAAGACGAAAAGAAGTTGAAAGGCAAAGATTTGGAGAACGCTTTGAACGCATTGATAAATTATCTAGTCGAAGTAAGGTTAAAGTTTGCCGAAGCGGTTGAAAAGGGCAATACCGAAGCTGGTGACAAGGGAACCGTAGCCCGTGGGAGTAAAGATGATATAACCAGCCACAGAAATGTAACGCAGCAGTTGGAATTAATCGATACAACTCTCCTAAAATGTTATTTACAGGTAACGTCATTGCCAATATTATCACATACAGTACAGATGCTATTTATTGGAAGTTAAAATATTCAAATCAACAATAAGTACAAATACAATATTAGCAGTACATATTATGTAGAAAAGGGTATCAAAAATAAATGTGTAAATTTGAAACTCCTTTACACAACAAAGCTATATTTCAATGAGTTCAAATGATTTTTAAATGATTATTATTCTTTCTTAGTAACTTCTCAAAATATATAAATAATAATACAATATTTTTTATCGGTTAATATATTAAAAATTAGTTACCTTAAGGGCCTTAGTCGTCTCATATCGAATAAATGGATGGACAACATTCTAAACAACGTCGACATTTCGAAGTCGAAGGCACCTGGCACCAGCATCATACATGATGTATTTACGTGTAAGAAGCTTTAAAACAGTGATGGAACCTGTAAAATAGAACTATATGAACCAGAATTATCCCTATGGATTTTTTATATTAATTTAAATTTTCAGACTAATGACGCTTTTGTCGCTCCTCTTCTACGCTTGAATAACTGTCGACTAGAGGAGGCTGAAAAGACGCTATTGCAGCACGGAAAGCATTGCGAGTTAATTATATTGTACCAGACGAAGGGACAACATACTAAAGCACTTCAACTGCTGAGAGAGCAGGCGAAGCAAGCTGATTCCAGCCTTAAGGGCTATCATAGAACGAAGAATTATCTGCAAAATCTCGGTATTTTTTTATATTTAATTATTCATTTACATGACGTCACAGGTATCGCTTGAAAGATGAGTTAGAGAAGGATCTGCTTCACCCTCAAATTCAAAACTGTCGTAGGCCAAGGCCCACTTTGGGTCACCGCTTCACTCTAGTCACGATAGTTTTTTATTTACATGTTTTAGCTGTCAATGTTTAGTGACAACCGCTACCCAGCAGCATTCAGCAACCGGAGGTGTCACATGTGAAGGAAAGATTAATCGAGTAGATAAAGGCTTTCCCTTAGTAGAGATCACAGAATAGGGACGGGTCTTGCAAAACTTTTGTCATCAGATGAAACACAGTTATATAAATTCCTCTATTACGTTCGAGTAATTAACAGTGGTAGAGCCCGCAATAACAACATCTTTTGCACGAATGGGCCGACTCGACCGGTGAAATACCACGACGTCACAGAAGCCAGGCGTGAAGTAGAAGTATTCTGCGTTTCGTCTGATGAGTGACGTCCCGGAGGCCTAATTGTAGTCCTCTTCCCCCTCCTACCCTTTTCTAATAAGGAAAGGATGGGAAGAGGAAGAGGATTTGACGGATGAGGATGGACAGGGAATGGAATTATCCTTTTTTCTGTTTGTCCCCTCCTTCGTCCATGAAGTTAGGCAACGCATCTGCAACTCATTAGCTTGTTGCGGATGCCTATGGGTAGCGGTACTTATTTCCAGGGGCCGCTTGCTCGTTTGCCACTTTGTAATATAAAAAAAATCAAAATCAGACTTGACGCGCTGGAGTATTTCTAATGATCGATTTTTTTACAAATCTTGCGATTGGTCACCCCAAACGCAGGTTTCTACATAGAGGCCTTATATAACAGTGTAGGTACGTAACAGGGTACATGGTATCACTAATGTTAATCTGCCGCGCTCGATTAAATCTCAAACGCCCCTATAGGGTTCCCCTACTATAAGCAAGGAAGATTCTACAGCACATCGGCAGAAATCGACGGCGGACGCACTGATGTCTGAAGTGTAAACTTAAAATTGAAACATTTCAGGTTCTGAACACATAAATTTGATATTCAAGTTCTCCGATTGGATACTAGAAGAGCGTCCCGAAGAGGGCTTGAAAATATTCACCGAGGACATAGTTGAAGTTGAAAACCTATCTAGACCGAAGGTTCTGGATTTCCTCCTGCGCGAGCATAAGCCGCTCGTTATACCATACCTAGAGCACGTCATTCATACATGGAATGATACGAATTCCTTGTTCCATGATGCTATAATCAGTATGTACAGAGAGAAAATATTGGAACACACAAATAAAAGTGGTGGAGGTGTTACCGATGAAGAAGTTAAGCACACCAAGTCCAAACTTCTCGCGTTTCTAGAAAAATCTACGCATTACACGCCCGAACGGGTCATATTACACTTTCCTTTCGATTCTTTGTTCGAAGAGCGAGCTGTCATCTTAGGAAAATTGGGAAGGCATGAACAAGCGCTCGCAATTTACGTACAGATCTTGGGTAAGAACTACCACTTATTTGTCATACGGTTTTTTTTCTTTTTTTTATTAGGGACTTTTGTCTTAGAAGACATGTCAGTCCCATCGTTCCCCATACACCACAACTCATGCATTAACATTATACAATTATAAAATTGAAATCAGCCCGAGAACGGTGGCATACGGCTGTTTTTCAAGGGTTAGTTAGTACATAATGGTAGGTATTTATTTATAACGATATAAATACATTTTAAAAATAAATAATAAATCAGCCTTTTCTAGAATGTTTCCCACTGCAGGGACTCAGGCCTCCTCTCCGAGAGAGGGAATGAGCCGTAATACACCACGCTGGCTCAGTGCGGGTTGGTGGATGTCATATGTATTTTTTTTTCGGTAGGAAACCGAAACCAAAAACGGGGAAAACATCGTGAGAAGCACGATGTTTTCCTTCCCCGTTTTTAGAGCTGTAGTGATGAAAAAAGTTACACAAAGTAAAGAACTGGCCTGGGTTCGAACCCGGAACCCTCAGTACGTAAGTCGGGTCCTAAACCGCTGAGCCACCACTGCTCCTTTTTCCATTATTTGGCGTTGGATCTCTTCACTTTCCTACGCCTAGACAATCTGTCTGGTTGTTGGGTCAGGTGATTGGGCTTTCCGGAGGTCTCTTTTTATTTTTGTCAATCAAGTTGAAGGGGTACCATCTTCCTTAGAGTGAATTAAGCCGTAATTTAATTAGCTTATTTAGAAAAAAGTCTCACGAAAGTTTTAATAACCACACATGGGCACACCTCCCTTACCAGTCTTATTTAATTTTATTTTATCTGCTTAATAATACATTTTCTACATACACATACATAACACGTACATAAAATTATTAATATATCTATTAACACACTTTTCTCTTTATTTGCTTCCACTTTATGAATTCGTTTTACAACTCACTTTACGAACCATTTGAAAGCTGTTTTCTAATGATACTATACACAATTTTTTTAACAAAAACAAAACCGATTTCAAAAAAACAATTCAAATAGAAATAGTGCACTAAAAGTATAATATTTTTCGCGAGTAAACATAAGAATCAATTCTCTATCATGTTTATTCTTGCAGTCGGCGTCAGCTAAGTTTGTTAACTTATTTTATTTGTCAGGATATGGGTTGACGTACTATATGTGCTGTTCATACGAGACAGGGTCGTTTCACTGAGACAAACGAAGACAGGACGGAACACCTATCTAAAATTCCGACTTCAAGGGCCATTTCAAAACAGACTAGTGAAGAACGCAAAATCAGGCTTTCGAAAATACGGGCTTACATCAAAAAATGTACTGAACAGAGTAAATTAAAAAAAAAACGTAATCACGGTCTTGATACAGGATCGTTTATCTAATCTCAGTTTAAATATGTATTGGCTTAATACAACGTCGTTTTAAAGTAAAACTAGAACACCTTCAATGCAAACTCAATTTAATAAGCTTTACTAAGAACAACTGCTTAGATCTTGATCAAATTTATATGGGAATACATGATAACTACCAACTTTCAATCAAACAAAGATAATCAACCAAAGTACATAGTAATAAACACACCGCTAAGCCCGGCCGTCTACTGCGCGGCTTTTGAAATCACTTGCGCGTAGTTTTTACTTACTTTGTAGTTTAAACTTTTGATATCTTCTAAACTATTGGTCAGAATGATATAGTTCAGAGGGCAATTATAATCTACATTAAATTCTCTTAATGATTAACACATTTAAACGGATAAGGATTCATACCGAACACGAATAATAGCGTAGTAAGTTGCGTATGCGTTTTAATTGTTGTTGTAAAAGTGGTACTTGTGAGACAACCATAGAAGATTGATGTATGTTATCGCGGACTTTTATTTAGCTTACTAAAAGAGCTGCAATTATTTCATACATCATTTTAATTTAAGTCCTATAGTTTTCCCTTCGTAAGCTAAGAAAGTAAAACTCAACTATTTCATATTATGCATTATTAAGAATAACTCAAAAACTACCGGTTACCGATCTTGATAAAAAAAATGAGACCAATTCACAAGCAAAGCTCCCGAACAAAAAAATCATCGAAATTGGGTCACCAGGAGCGGAGTTCTAAGGTAACATACATAAAACTTCTACTCCTCGACCTACATACATTACATTATCAACAAGAAACACTTACAGACGAATTGATAACTTCCTCCTTTTTGATGGCGGTTGAAAATGACGCATATCGCTTGTACTACGATTGGGGATCCGGGAATAGAAAACTGAAAACCTAGGGTCGGATAATCGAGTTTCCGCTGTACAGACAGGACGCCCAGAATAGCTGACAACTAAAAGGTTATCTATATACTTTATAAGAGCAAGATAGAATATTCGTAAACAAACAAATGTCATACCATGCATGGCGGCTATTACACTGTTTACACATCGGTAATGTTGTAATTTTGTGGAAATCGTGAGATGAAGTAAAGTGATATTGTAACGTATGGATAGCTTACGATATCAGGTTTACCTCGCATTAGCGTGAAATTTTTGTTGTTCGTAAATATTATGGTATCTACGAATTTTAAAGTAAGAACCTTCGTTTACAAAAAATCCATCTTTCAGTGAAACAAGGTTTAAATATTGTAACTTTATGATACACATATATTTTTTCAGGTGACGTTGAGAGAGCGATCCAGTATTGTGAGCAAGTGAGCGCGAACTCCAGCAGCAAGGGTCCCGACGTCTATGTCATACTGATGAGGATACTGATGAACCCTGAACAGGCTGGGGCGCTAACAGGGCCGCTGTCCAACGTAGCGAGACATCCCAACTCCACCGTCGCCGATCTAGAGACGGCTCTCAGTATATTGGAGAAACACGCTGATAAAATATCACCATGGAAGGTGAGTTCTAGCATTTAAAGCATAAATGCTTGATTTCTCATTATTATTATGATTATATACGAGAATATATAATAATATAAATATAATTATATGCAATTACATTTTATTATAATAATATATATAATAATTAGAGTAGAGTAATTTCAAAGGCATTATTATTGTATATAAATTGTATTTTTTCACGTTATAGGCGTTATCTGTCCTGCCAAACTCAGTCCCGTTGGTTCGCTTGAAACATTTCTTGGAGAGTGCACTCGAGAGGCAGCTGACGGAGAAACGGAAGATGCAGGTTCTTAAAGGACTATTGTACGCTGAACATCTACAGGTAATGCGTTAGATTGTTTGTAGGATGTGTTATAACTATTATTTGTATCAATCGAACGGAAATCTAAATGCCATATTTATTGTTCCAATAATTCTTGTTTACTGTGATAAGTGTTTTGATCATTAAGTAATACACCAACGAATTATATTGCCTGTAATATTCTTTTTGTGCTTAGTAATTTCACTTACCAAATAAGTTCTTAAAACGGATGTTACACTAGTAATTTACATTTATTAAACTTATGTCTGTCCGTCTGTCTTATTATATATTACACTATTAACTTATATTTTGTGCGTCCATTGGCTTTCGAACTCCATTATATCAAATGCGTTATTTTTTTAATGTAACAACGTGGTAAAGGAGCAAGCGGATCACCTGAAGTGAGCGCTGCCCATAGACATCCGCAAGACGCAAATGTGTTGCAGAGGCGTTGCCAACCTTCAAACAGCAGTGACGTTTAAATGATCTATTTGCATTTTTCAGGTGAAAGAAGTGAAGCATTATCACGAATCGAAGAGCATTGTTATATATGATTACAATGTTTGTCCGGTGTGCAAGAAGCGCTTCGGCAATCAAAGCGCGTTCGTTCGTTATCCTAACGGTGACATTGTGCACTTTTCCTGCAGCCGAGACAGGCAATAAGCCAAATTATTACTTTCCAGTACTCGGTCGTATTTAACTCCTACATCTATAGTTATATGTTAACAGTATTCTCTTGGTGTAGCTCGTGTATCGTATATATGCTTTTTGTGTATTATATTCTATGGTACTTATTTTATTGAATTAAATATATTCATTGAATTTAAGTAAAATAGTGTGTAAAATGTTGTTTTATTTTACAATATCTGCCTTATTCAATTACGATATTTAGGTTTACATGTGCGCGTTATTTCTATACGATAATTATATATTATTATTATTAATAGTCTCAAAGATTCTTAGACACTGTTATTTAAAGTTTATTCTTCATCGTATTGTAGACATGTCATGGTGTATGCCTGCTGAACGGCGAGCCGCTGCCGCGGGACTACGAAGCTCATTGCCCCACTGATGCCACTCTGACAACTGATTTTCGAAGAGCTTGTAATTTTTCTTTTGTCTAGGCTTTACAACTGAATTGCTAAAATTCAAATTGAAAATAAATAGAAACTATTTAAAAGAAGACAAGACAGCTTTAAGCTTCAAAAGGATATTATAACAATGAAACATTGTCATTTTTTATAAAACCTACAAGACATTATTGCGACGACTCGTTCGAAAGGAATGTCATAGGACTTGGAACTTTTGGATATTGCTATTTTAAATTGCATGAATTAATACTATAAAATATTATTTTATATTATTAATATATTCTTCCCATAAACCCAGGTGTTGTCCGCTAAACATGCCACACGCCCCGGTTTCGCACGGGTAGCTTTTCCATACAAACTTTCATCCCCCTACTCAAGGCTATATAGCCAACTGTCAAACGACTGACAGTTATGCCAAAGGCGCCTTAGGCCTTAACCTTAGTTTCATTAGAAAAGTTAATGTGGTCGACGAGATTTAAGGTGTCATTTTCAGTATCCCTGAGAATGTGTGCGAAATTTCATGAAGATTGGTTTGGTTGTTAAGAATTATAAAGCGTAACAAAGAAACAAACAAACTGGCATTTGCATTAATGTATAAAAATTATATTCGGGGTAAATGACATTTAACAGTGGTATAGCCCGCAACAACAACATCTGCTGCACGAATTGACCGGCTCGACCGGTGAAATACCACGACCTCACAGAAAACAGGCGTGAAGTAGAAGTACTCTACGTTTCGTCTGATGAGTGCGGTGCCGGATTCCTAATTCCTCTTACCCTTCCCACCCTTTCCTCGTACGGGTAGGATGGGAACGGAAAAAGGATTGGACGGGGAGGGGGTTAACGGGGGAAAGGAAATATCCTTTTTCCTGCCCTCCTTTGTCCTTTAAAGGTAGGCAAGGCATCTGCAACGCATTTGTCTGTTGCGGATGTTCATGGGCGGCGCTCACTTGACATCAGGTGATCCGCTTGCTCGTTTGCCACCTTCTCACATAAAAAAATGACCTAACAAAGACCTAATTGTACTCATTTATTTAGCTTACGACATTTACAGCTCATATATAAAACTAAAAACAAAATGGTTTAAACTATAAATAAAAGTTACTTTACATAAAGCCAAGATGTTTGTTTTGTACACGAATTTATTGATTTTTATTTGTTACGACAATTTTTTAAATTATATTTGATAGAATCGTTTCATACAAAAATCCTTCCACAGCTGAATTCATACAGGCTTCTGCTCTTTTGAGGTAATTATTTGTAATACTTTGAATATTACACCTATCAAATTTATCTCTCGCGTCAACTCCGCCAGAGATAATTGATTTTATAATGACAGGCGTCAATCTTCATTATAAAGTCGCTTCCATCAAGACGTCATAAGTACGACGTTAATATTTATTACAAATTTGACCTTTACGCCGCTAACTAAATGGGATTCTAACACTGATCATATCCACAAATTATTCTTGGGATTTCGTAAAAGGCGACTAATTCAAGAATTTTATTTTTCTGCTATTTAAATACTTTGTAACTATAAATCTTTTACCTATTAAACTACGGCTACATACACTCGTTAAGCACGCGCGTTAATTATTGACTTACTTGAACAGAAGGTTTAATTTGGACGGATGGAATAGTCAGATACAGCAATGGTTAATAGACTATATTGTAAATATGGCCTTATATGCAGCTATCACCAAACAGAGAGTACAATGATATTGTATATTTAAATACATACGTTAATTATTGTCGGGGTTACATCGCTTGAACTTTAACCTGATCAAAATCACAAGTAAATTGACTAGTGCATATAAATAAAATAAATAATTTACTGTTTTTTTTCACTTGCCAGACAAAACGTGGGTAGTAATGAAATCGTAGAACTTCCAATCGAGCTGGTCTATATCGACTGCCTCGTATTTTACTTGAAGAAATCGCAGATTGACTTGGCTAAAACGACTATGGACAAACTATCGTTCGAAGTGCCGATACTTGCCGGCTATAAAATTTTTGGACTCTGATGTGATTGATGTCAGTAGTGTCAAGTATAGTCAAAGTCAGTGCTCCTATGTTGAACATCGGATTTTCAAATGCCATATTTTTTAATTTGTTAGTATTTTGATAAAAAATCTTACAATGTAAATGTTCTGTCTCATTGCTATCCACACAATACGTTTTAACGACCATTAAGTTGCAAGGCTAAAATACTTTATTTAATGCATAAAATATATGTTTCTTTTAAATTTATTCCTCTAATTTTAATGCTGTAAGTATTGCAATATAATTATTCGTTTGTTACTTTGTACATGTCCGTTAATTTGTAAGTGTGAGCGCGCGGTGCTCTGACGCGCGGTGACGCAACCGCACCACAACGTATGCCCGGAGCAGCGACGCTCTGCCGCCGCCTCTGTGGCCCAATGGATAAGGCATCGGCCTCCTAAGCCGAGGATTGTGGGTTCGAGTCCCACCAGAGGTAACGTTTGTGCTTTCTTTTTATTATGTTTCCAATGTATAACAGTAAATATTGTATTTAACAAGGCAATTATTAGAATAAGCATTAAAAGTACTAAACTTTATTATGATAATATATGGCGTATTTAAAAATATTTAGTTTTTTTACTTTATTAGTTAAAGTCAACTAAAACTTGATAACCTAAAAAGAATATATTTTATAATATCGGATAACGGTCGTATTCTAAAGTATGTATGTATGTACATACTACGTGTCGTTATTTTATTTACATCTTCATTTTTCATTAGCAGATCGCGTTGAAACATGGTTTTGTGCTTCAGTCTACCCTAGTCTCTTTGTCCTCTGTGTATCAGCAGAGGATAGCAGCATGGACAATGGACTGGTACTACCTAACAGATTATCGGCGTGAAGAAGAAATATTTTGCACTAATTCTGTGTTAGGTCTGTTGAGTAAGATGTGCGAAGGGCCAATCTTCTGCTTCCCATACCTTTCTTATTTTTTGTTTACGTGCTCTTTCCTCTGGGAGCGAACAGCTATTCTGTTTGTTGCGGATGTTAATGGGTAGCACTAGTCACTTAACAGAAAGAAGAAAGAAGATCCGTCATATCTATTAATCTTTCGTAGACAAAAAATTACATGTATTCTGCTTTAGGAATTCTTATACCGTACCAATACTTTTCCTCTTACCTTCTTTCTGTCACTTGAGTCACAAAAAATAGAGTTCTTTTCAGGCCAACTGACCTGAAGAGACGAAACATAAAATGAATAGTTAGTTTCTCTTCAGTTTTTCTTTTTACTTACAGTTTTCAGTTTTGTTTTATTTAAGTTTATCAGTAGTTCTGAGATCTGAACCAGGCTTCCTGGACGTCGTGACGCTCGCGCGAGCTGACAATGGCACGTTTAACTTTACCAACACCTGATACAGATAAAGTAATTCGCTGCACTGTATTGGAGTCGGCGCGAATCGAAGCCGCGTTTATAAAAGTCCCCGTATCGCAGGGGAAAGCTGTTAGATATGATAAGGATATGATTTTATTGATAATGGCCGGTGAGGCATCGATCAGTCGATACCGTTGCGGTCCCCAGGCGACTGCTCGCTAGCACAGACCAAATATACCCAACGCCTTATCGGTGGTGATTCCGCACAAAACATATCAGTTCTCAAATGGCAATCAGTTATCGATTATAGTTGAGGATATTTGTTTTTATTAGTGAGGTTTATTTTACCGGACGGTTAGTGTATGATGAAAATGATGAACGAGAACGACATGGGCTACGGGGATTATTACAACTACGACAACAGTTGGTCCGTCGCGCCCCCGGACTATAGCGCCGGCGCCGACCCCAGCTGCCAGTACCGGCAGCCTCTCGAAGAGGACTATAGATACGGCACTTATGCGTGAGTATTGAAAGCAAATCACACTTGAAACTGTCTGTGTATATGTATAGTTATTTTAAATACCATGATCTAATCTATTATGGAAAGGTATTTTTAAGCGAGAGAAAAGAAAGAAAAAGCAAAAGTAACTAATTTCGGCGTAAAATGATTGGTGAAAAATCTGTGTCTGCTTATCGTGCACCATTGTTTTTCACACACACTCACTGCCATTTTCCACACCGCGGTTTTGTATTGGTTTAAAAATACATCCCCATAAAAATAGGTAGGTGGGTAAGAAATATCTACTGACAATTGAATACATAATTTTTGAAGTGAAAACTTCATTAGCTGCGTTAGACGATATTTGGTAGGGGAAGATCTTTTAGGTTCACGTGCATAACATGCTCATCATGCGTCGGCAACATGCTTATTTGAATTGAGAATAGTTTCGAACCAACTTTTTTCTTTTATTTTCTTGTATTCTGAATTTTGAATTACTATTTTTATAAGACACAAGGGGTTTTTGGTGATTATTTGTTTATTTTTGAATCGAAGACGCTGCTGTTGCAGCGTCTTCGTCGCTGTCGTTTATACCGTAAATATAATAGAAAATATTGGGTAATAGAAGGTATTATTACACGTAAGCTGGATAATCGATTTGTTTAGTCCGCTGTTTCCGATGATACTGCACCACATTTATCTTTAAGTCGCGAAACCGTATTTTATTGCACAATAATTACAACGTTGCATTTTATGCTAATAACGTCGAATGTTATTGTACTGCGAATAATGCCGATTTGTGATTTCTTTACGAAACGCATTAAGTTTTAAATTTATGCGTTTTGCAAAATAGAAAGCGTCAACATTCAATTGTCTTAAACGGCACTGTATTGCAAGTTTTTTTCAAAGAACACGGACATTACCTAAATGCAATGGTTGTTTGTTTAAACGCATATATGTATGTGCAACTGTTCCCCCTCTAAAAACGAGCCCAAATAGTGTCAATAGTGTCAATCACCAATGTGAAGTTATCGGTACATGTTGAAAGGAAACAAAATATTTTGAATAAAAACTGATACAATTTCCTTAATAAGTCTTTACAAATTATAAAGCTTATAAGTTAGTTTTACGGTATACTAATTGGCCAGTGCTTAAAAAAGAAATAGCCTGTACTATAAGTACCGGCAAGGTTCTTACATCCTCATATGTATTTTCCCATTAAAAGTCTGCAGGGTTATATGCTTGTGTGATCTATTTTTTTAATTATATTAAGATTCCTACTAAAAAGACAAATTTAGCCTGGAACAGATTTTACGATATATGATTAAAAAGTGTATTTTGTTTCTAATGGATCTTTGATGTCTGTCCATTTTTTACAATTACATATTTTTATATACAAATTCCGACTACAGTAAGCATATTGACAGACTCTTCTCTTAGTATCTGTCAGACGGTTTCAATGGCAGAACTTAATTTCAGAATCTTTCAAATATTTTGAAGTTCACAAAACATTTCATGCATTTAACGAAATTTGGATCGTAACGTAATAAAAGACTGTTGTATCAGTGATAGCGTGCCGCGACCGACGGCGTCCTCAGTAAAAACGTCTAGCCACCGACTTAGCCTGAGTGCATCGGAATTGACTGTAACATGTTGGAGCTCTTTTACGAGCAAACCATTTATTTTTACTGCAATGTTTTTATTGGGGCACAAAAGTTTTAAGCAAAAATTATTACAATTTCTAGAACGTTAAGCAAGGTTGGGGATCAATATAAATACATAGCCATTCCCTCGACGTTCACCAAATGTCGCTGATAGTGGCAAGCGGTTGTACGTTGCCAATTATCTACTAGTAGAGTTTTCTATATTCGACTATAATGACATTCAAAAGGAGCGATGGACTATCGTACGTACGCATAGCGTACCACGCGGGAATGCGTTGGCACACACCACTTATATATGTATATGCCGGGCATGTACATTACAACAACCATTTTATGTGGTAACAGTTGACTTCCCCAAGCTTCTAGCATTTTCAATCGAAGCGGTCAAAACCAAACCTCCTAATAAGGACATAAAATACTCCCTGGAGCAACGGTTCTTAAGCTTTTTATCAAATTACATTGCTAAAAAATATAAATAATCTCTATAAATAAAAGGCAATTTCGGTGTGTATGTATGTTCAATATAGAGTTCGAAACGGCTAAACCGATTTCGATGAAACTTTCAGGAAATGTTCAGATTGGTCTAGCGGGTGATCGTAAAAGTTTAGTCGCGATCGGAGCTACACAATAAGTGCAACCCAGGCGAAGGCGAACCAGGGTGGATCACTTGTTAAAATATTCTGTGTAAGACAGAGATAAAATATTTGCATAACCGTGAGATTGAGTTGCACTTGAACCATACGAGGGGCGTAGCGTCGGTCGGGTGGCTACAGTCGCGTGTCCCACACCTATAGTCCCGTCGTCTGTGGGTCGCAATGAGTACCATCGAGCTCGTAATCCGTCAGCTGCGCCTTCCCATGGCTTCGTGGAGCCCTTAATTGGTTTGGAAACCCTCTTCGC
This sequence comes from Papilio elwesi, assembly GCA_029849275.1. Taxonomy (NCBI): domain Eukaryota; kingdom Metazoa; phylum Arthropoda; class Insecta; order Lepidoptera; family Papilionidae; genus Papilio; species Papilio elwesi. Next base: position 6,023,278 of record CM056700.1, on the reverse strand, counting down.
GGATTCGCGTGCCACCGACCATTTAAGGTGAATGCGCCTAACCAGATTGCCGTAACGAAATATACCGTGAAAACCCATTGAGTTTATTCTCTATGCCCGATGAAAAATAAGAACTTTTGTCGATCTAAGAAGTTTGTGTGACGTAACTTTTGTTTTAGTAAGGCGTTGACTGACGGAGGTAGTTAGTTATTCTGTCTGTAACGACCGATGAGTATTGAAGGAACGTACTGTAACGTACCAAGTACGTAACATCCATGTCGACTGTGACATTATAGCGTACTTTAAAGACCAGACCGGCTTTCATTACCGTGCGCATTATGCAAAAAGTTGTCTATTTGGTTGACGTTGAAGCCAAACCCAAAGCGATGGGTAAGTTTGTCCATGGGGTATTTTTTTCTCGCGGGGACCGGCGCTTGGTACGAAGCGCGCGGACTACACAATATTGTGTATTCAAGTTTTATGTAAATTACTTTTCTATCGTGCCTAAAATCATCCCTCTATTATTTTATCATTAGCTATTGCTAATACGAAACGACTGTTTTATGGTTCGCTCCTAATGATAGGCTTTATAAATAGTTTGCTTATTTCATTATAATATTAAGTGATTTTATATATAAGTAACTTTTGTTAACTTGACTTGGTTTAATTAAAAAAATATGGTCAACGTTTCTACACTGGAAATAAGCTCACATAAGTATAAATGCAACCGGACACAAGCTTCTTTCATCTTTGCTTCAAAAAATAGAAGTTTAGAGGCCAGTTCATAGCTTAGACTTCAAGGACTTTTTTTTTACTAAATATATTTCACTACTTTCAAATTTCAAAATATGTTTTTATATGGTTAAGAAAGTAATGTAAGAAAGGTGTGCCGTGTTACAAATGGATAAGATATTTCGTTATCAAGAATTATTCTTATTTAAATAAATAAGAAGCTTAGGAAAGAAATTATATAAAAAAACTACCTTTGGTTCGTTCGACAGTTGGATTTCAAGTCAAGGCGATCAAACGGATCAGCTCGGCGGAAATATGATAGCCATTGCTAACATCACTTGCTAAATCATTTACTCATCCTATTTCTATTGCATATATGTCAGGTAAATAGAGCTCATTAGGAATAGAATTGTCTTTACTAACTCTGTATTTGATGACGGGAAACTAGGTAGTATATAGGTTCTGGAAAGTATCTTACGAAAACCCCTTTCGGTCCATTTTCAATATAAATGTCTTTTAAAGTAGATCAAACCGTAAGTCTATGTGAATAGTAGACAGATATTGATGATCGCTAACGAACGCATCCCGACGAAGGCAATAAATCTAGCGTGCTGGGGCGCTGGGAGCCGGGAGGTCGCGCAGTGAGTGTAGTGAGCCGTGCCGCGGAGGGCGCGCGCACCTGCCCCCGACCCTCACAAATCTGGCCCTCGCACCTTACCTCCATATAGTACAGGCAAAATTAGCAGATGTTGAATACATTTACTAATTTGTAATTTTTTTATGAATCCTACCTTTTTTCACAATTAAAATGGACCTATATATTTATATGCATGTTATATATCGCTGGACACGACCCCTTTCTCGACATTGGGTATCACGATACAAGCGTCACCATCACTTGATGGTCATAAATAATGTGTTTAGGATTTTGAAATTCGTTACGAGTACAAAAATTACGTTGGGTCTTACTGGGAGAACAGTGATTTCAAAACCGGAATGCTTTCTGTCAAGACGAGCTTCTCGCACGCGATGCGCATGCAGTCATCCTTTGTGAGCTTGTTTGGTCAAATATATTAAACGTTCTTGTTCATATTTGAATATAAAATTTACAAGAAAAAACGAAGTTGAAGATTCGAGATGATTATTCGTGAATGTTTAGATATACTATGCATTAAACGTGCGAGCGGAGCGATGGTTTCAAACAGATATTTTAAAAACTCATTCTCAATAAGTCAATTAAACGATTCACGTAGGACCGCTGCTGCACGCCACTTAGGGGATGGTTCCCGATATAAATAATTGCCCTTTGTTATTGTTGCCCTTTGATGCAGCCACAGCGCTTTACAAGCCGTTTTCTTTACCCCAAAATGTAATGTGCTGTATCTTTTATACTTTTAGATCGCGGTATGAATCATTGAACCAGAATTAATATTATTTTGGCCTGCATATTTTAGATGAAAAACCGATGCCAATGTGTTTAACATTTAATATAGAATATTTTTTAGAAAGTTTTGGTATAATAAATGAAAAGTAAAGTAATAATAAACCTTCACGCTTTTTAGTTTAAAAACAAAGTTGCCGCTGTGAGGCATTTAAAATAATTTAATAAGGCAAGTAATAATAAAAGTGTAAGTGCGTCGCTTTGTTTGTTTGTCTATTTTTATAAATATTAAAATGGAATTTTAACGTCGCCACATTAATATGCATACAATGTCGTGCTCCTAACCTAAATTAATCCTAAAAAGTAAATTTAATGGGTACCTATAACAAGAAATAACCTTCAAGAAGGATGCATTAATTATTAAACGCTGTCTAAAAAGATCAAATTCGTGGTGAAATTAGAATGCCTCTGGCTTAGTATATTCGTAATGTTGTACTCTTTTCATTTCCTTTTTATTTTCTTTTAGATATAAGTTATAAAATTCTTAAGAAAGCTAAAGTGGCAGTAGAAAGTACAAAATCAGAAATATTAAAAAAAAAATTATTATGAAACCTTCATAGATTTTTTTTAAACGGCTTATGAAGTTGACTGTTATTAAAATATCCATCTGTTAAGTGTTCGATTGCTGGACGAAGTGGCTTTTGTCTAACCTTAATTACTTCAGCCAGATGTGCGCATTGTACTTAGCCAGTTGCACACCTGCAACTTGTAAAACTAATCCGATTATTACTTTACCAATAGTCACTTAAGTATTTTCTTCTTGAGATCATTATTTTTGAACTAGCTGTTGCCCGCGACTTCATCGCGTTGAAATATTGATACATATGTGTGAGCTAACAACCTCATTAAAATGTGATCAATAAAGGCGACGTCTATAAAAGGCTTTTGCCTGTAATTCTGGAGGCATAAAAATTGACGGATGTGCTAATTCAGGACCATTATTTATCTGTGTTCCAAATTGCATCCTGATCCACACGTCCGTTCTGGCAAGATTCGGTTAGACATGCATAATAAATACAATTAATAATATATAATTCTATAAATTCTAAAGTAATCTTGTTACGATTTTACGACTGAAACATTAATCTAAAAATTTATGAATTTTGATATATTACACTTTGAGAGAGACACATGTAAGAATTTCTTGCATAACTGAAATGGGTGAGAAGGGCGTGAGTCAGATGATTGTGCAAAATCCTATCAAATCTCAAGTTAGAAATAAGAATATGTCCTTGGTGACAAAAATTATTATTAATTATTTCGTGTTTTCAAAGAAAAAAGATTCGATTTCGATGTTTGTCCAGTTTGCAATTATATACAATATCCGTTTGTAAAAGTGAATTGGTGCGAGTTGTTGATTGATTGCTTCCTGTAAGCAGGTTATATTGGATGAACTGTCGACAGTTCTAAAGAGCCTCGTCATGATAGAACTTTATTACAATGTAAAATATAACAAGCACCTACTTATCGTCGTAATTTTATTACATTTACGAAGATGCATTTAAATTGACGAGTTGTATGATTTTGTAAGAATATAATAAAAACAAGAGTAACCTTCCGTAAGATCCCTTTGATTACAGGGACACGTTATTTAGACTTGAGAATCTATAGTAAATTTGTTGTTGAGCATTCTCTAAGTAGAAACAAATGTTTTGGTCGAGTTACAATAGAAACAATGAGTAGCGCACACGTGCAAGTCATAAACTGATAGTCTTTTCTACCTGTTCGCGGAATATTACCCTCATTAACATTGTCCGTCCCTCGACAGCGTCCTAAGTACTTCCACATGTGCCAAAACTCCTTGTTGACTTTAAGGCGCTTGTATTTGTTATTGTTTCTTACCTGCCGTTTATATTAGCTTTATATCTGTATCAAGTGCTAGGTGCATAGGCAACTAATAATGAATTCTCTTAATAAAACGCATTAAATTTTATAAAGTATTTTTATATTATAAATAATATTAATTTATTAATTAAAAGTGGATTAAATTTTTTAAAGTAAAATCAAAACCGAACAACTTTAACTAAGGGCAGCAATCTAATACCTTAATGATTTTATGCAAAATAATGTTTTCTTTTTATAAGTTTTTTTCCACTAGCGCCTATTTGTAAATATTTGATGCTTTTTCTAGTAAGTAATACATCGATATGTTATCATAGGTTTATACAAAGGTATTGCAAAGAAGTACGCGACAAATACGAGCTTACACGGACTTATTAAAAACACTCTAAATGAAAATCGTTATCCGGGGCATTTGGAGCGGCGTCCATAACGAACCCGGCTTGCAACAATGGGCTTAACGCGCGCACTCATTACAAAAAGCGGCATAACAAACGCGCTGCGTCGAAAGCTCCTCTATTCAGAGTGTATACTCCAGTTTTTTTGTGTCGGGAGTGAGTGCGGATTGGCGGGGCCAGGTCCCGCCCAGTCGGCGGGGGCCCGGGATTGGCGGAGGTCAGTGGAGCACCCTCGTGCCTGAGTAGGCTGTCGAGGCGAGGGCGGGCGGGGTGTTGTTCACCCCGAGGGCCACTCGAGGGTTGTTTAGTGCGGACGCGACGTCGCGAGACGTAGCACGTGTCCCCGCGAGTGTTAGTAGCCGTCAAGATAATTCCGAAGGCGAGCTCTCCCGCACGGGAGATGAGGAGTGCGGAGGGCGAAGGCGAGGGCCGGGCGCCGCTGCTGCCGCCGGCATCGCTGCTATGGAGCCCGCTGCTGCTGCCGCCCTGGGGCCCGGCCTTTCTGCCGGCACTCTACCCGGCGGCCTTCCGTTCCGCTTTCCCCGGGTGAGCTAAGTTATAAGTGAACAAGTGATGTACCATTTAGAATCCATATGTTTTGTGTTAGATTGGAGATTAATTTAATTAGCTGTATCATTGAAAGCATAGGAGCGGTATGATTTTTCTGTACTAGTGTTAAAATGTTAATCTGCGACATTCTGGCTGACTTACTATGTTTTCTTTTTTAATTATTAAATTGAGTTGGGATATTTCAAGACGATTTTAGTTTAGTTTGCGGTAATTACTTCAAAATCATGTATTTATATAATTTGTTAGGGTATATTCATTCTATTAAGTCATTCATTCAAATTACCTATGCTGCCCAATAGACAATCAAGTGCTAAGAGACATAGAAAGGCCAACAGAAAAGATTATGAATGATATTTATCATGAGAGTCATGTAGCTCTCTAGATATTTTTTTTAAAAGTATCTTATATAAGTTTATGTTTCAAAAGAGAGTGTTGGTAGGGGACGCCCTTGGAGAATTTATATCGATCTGATTAGTGGCTTACTACAAAAGAGTGATATAAGGAGCTCCCATAACCAACGAGCATGTATGCGTAGATGTATGAATGTAGGAAAAGCGAGAGAGGTGTGCCAGGATCGCGTCAAATGGTTATCCATGATCTCTGCCTACCCCTCTGGGTTACGGGCGTGAACGAAAATAAAATAAATATTATTTTATTTATTATCTTGATTAAAAATTAACTTATTAATTTGAATCGGTTCAATAATTGGCTTTAAGGCTAACATTAGTAAAGTCAATAATAATTGTTAGTGTTAGACTATTTTTCGTCAGGTGAATCAAATAAAGCATTAAGAAAATGCATTTTCCTAAGCACTCGAGGGCGATGTTTGGGTTTTTATAAACACAACACTCAACGAACATTGAGTGTGTTTATGTTACTTCACGATAAAGGCGCCTTCTCACGCGCGCTGCTAAATTTTCTGAATTTTAAATCTTTAGCGAAACTGCTGTAATATTATTGAACCTGAATATCTTATGTCTCATTAAACTGAAATTAAAGCGCTGGCATACAATAAGCTTTTTTTATGATTAGCTCTGAAGAAGCTTCCTTCCTGATCTATCCTAGTGATTTCGCGCAAACATTCCGAAAAGGTTTGTGTTCTTATTTCAGAGGGATTAATCTATGCCGTAGTAATAATACAAAGATAAACTATTTTATTGTTTTTTGTTCAGGATAAACTCAAAAACTACTTAAATTCTTTCGCCAACAAAATCTAGGATTAATATGATTCGTTTTTCTATCTACACGAGCGAAACCGGGACAGGTTGCTTGTTTAAAATAAGAACGTAAAGCGTCATTAATAGATAACCCTGTTAAGAAACTTATTTATATTAGAAAGATTGGTACATAGGTACAGAAATTAATGCTACATTTGTGTAAAAGAGTGTACAACTCATACGTCGGTGTAGCGCAACCATCGCGGTAAAGGAATATAAACAATCACGTTGGCTGTTGATATTGTAGAGTTATTTATGAAATATTGTTTGTTTTCGTATCGAAGTGGTCGGCTACAGACGGGTACACTTACAGAAGATGTTTTTCCATTTTTTTTCCATCGGTCGTTAGCGTAATTAGATAGAAATACAATTTACTATATATTGTACAAATACCATTATTTTCAAGGTTACATTACATTCTCTGTTTTTACATTATACAATTTGTAATAACAATAAAATTACTGTTATGTAATAAATTACAGTAACAGTCTGAATAAAAGGTTTTCAGATATTTGAGGTAGCATCTCTTTATTAAAAAAATATTGAAAAGTATATTAATCTATACATATAATAATTGCTTAATTCATATTTTTAGACTTAAAATAATGTTTATACTTCCAGTCTACATCGGAACTCTTATGTTAGATTACCTAATTAATTAAAAGTTTCACGTGCTTATAAACTAACGCCCGGTTTCTGAAATACAGATCAACAGCATTATTTACCAGATCAATGTGCGATTACATGTCATTGGGTTGCTAGAATCAACATTTTTATCTTATAGAAACAGTAAGTTGAATAAATCTTGACAACCCTTGCAGATCCGGGCGTTAGCCAGATACAGGCAGATAGTAATCATAATTTATTTTATAGACCCCAGATGTCATTCTGTCGCCTTAGGTAACCTTTATTGGTTTAGGGCTTTCGAAATTCGCATATTGATCGGTTTAGTCTACTGATTGAAGAAGAGAATGAATATTGTAAATAGGACTAAAAGTCAATAGGTCAATGTTACAAAGTACAAATTACCCTGGCTTTGGTTAGGTCTCTGGTGTCCAGATTTGAAAGCAAACTGTTTCGTTTCTCAAGTTGACCGCTTGCTCACTGATCTACCACTACCATCTTAAAAATCTAAATAACCTAAATAATGATGCGACAGTTCCCTTAGAACTTTTAGTGAGAGCCTGTTAATCGTCCGGTTTACAACCTGCCGGCTTCGCGTCGCCGCCTTTTCATATCGTCACGTACGGTACCTCGCGGGACGTTTCACGCTTAGGTGTAATAACATTCTCATTTTTAATAGACAGCCCGACTTAAGAGTGTGCTTTGTACGTATCCAACCGCGCCATTATATCAGTCACGTATTCTCGAGAGGTCCTCTCCTAAGAATCGAATGAATGATGGAATTTTGTGTTTCCTTTAAATTATACACCCCTTGAGACGGACTTGTACATGTTGTTAACATTTATGTTGGTGATGTTGACTTCTTTGGTAACATACGCTTGTGTAAATAATACATCAACATTTCTGTTCATTTTATATTTCTGTATACCATATACCACCAGTATATTGTCACTAGTCCATTTTTTAATTAATTATGTTTATATTTATTAATATAAAGTAATAAAAAAAATTAAACAAGAAATAAAATCTTAAGTATAATTTTATTTGTATATATGTCTGCTTGTAAAGATATATAACTGACAAATGAATATATTGACTTGAAGTACCACCATTGATGACGCATGTGATAGACGAGCTAGGTTTGAATTTAATTTACAATTCTTTGTCTTTTTCTACACGCTAAGACCATAGTCCATACTGTAATAGGTTTTGACTATAGTTTTTTAAACTACAATTCAAGATTTTTTAGTATCGTTTGTTTTCTTGCTCTCATACGATATACGAAGTATCCTCTAAGCTTCTGATTGTACTAAAAAATTACATGCATAAAGGGACCGAATAATCTCGAATTTTTAGAGTGCGGGAAGAAGCACACGTATTGGGGGAAAGGTAGATAGTTCACTATCAAGTTCATATTCTTGTCATCTCGACCTTTTACTCTAGACTCGTATGTCTCGCTATTATAAACCAGTATATATTATATAGCAGTATGGCAGTTAATTAATTCAGTTAATTCTACTCTCTACCTCCTATTTTAATAGTTAATTTTTAATGTACTGTACACAAATTTGTAGGTTAATTTAGTTAAAAACAGCTCTGGCCTGGGAACCTACACCGGGAGAAGAAAACATTAAAAAAACTTTTAAAATAAAACAAATCAATGAATAAACAATTTAAGTACATTAGTTTCATCGCATATGGTTTTTCTCATAGTATTTTTCTCGTTTGATCATGATCTTGGTAGCCGGCACTGCGTTGAAATCTTTTGTTTAAGTTACATTTTAAGGTTACAATAAATTTTTACGTAACAAGATAATTCAAGAAATTTAAAGAATTGTATCGTGAAAAGAATATTTTAAAGCGTAATAGTATATTAAAGTAATTTATAAACGGAATTCTCTCAATTCGGATCGGGTTTTAAAATCCATAGCGAATAAAAATTTCTATTTGACAGGCTATTAGATAGCATGAAGATGCCCGGCCAGCGACCAGGGTTCCAAATTTCTGACATCCTGGGTCTGAATGAAGCAAAGGGTCTGGACAGTGCCCCGGCGCATGGCGCCCTGAGCTGCGGCGCGCTCGACTTGCCGCCCTACGCGCCGCCCCAACATCATTACTCTCATGACCTACTGAGACACCATCAACCTTGGCTTTCCTTGGATCAACACGAACCTAGCGGTAAGTACTGTAATTTATTTCAGTTTTGGTGTACTTTGTTGAGGGTTTTTGTAACTTTAGCATATCAGAAGCATACATTAGTTTTATAATATAGTGTAAATAAAACTATTTTAATTATTGCGGTTAGAAAGTTACTATTGGATAGCGTTGGTTATAAATTGTTTGCACTTTCTTGTTTTTCTATCATTATAATTGGTTATATAAATACTTCTCTCAGTTTTAAAGTAAATAATGTGACTTAGGTACAAAGAGATGCACCTATTTACTATACTCGTATACTGTATTCCCTACTGCCGGCCTTTACGGAGTGTCTAAAGAGTGCATGGAAACAATAAAAAATTACGAACATTAAGAATTGTATGATACAAAATTTTCCCGTCAAATAATGTGTTATGTATTGCTCCATTCTTTATCTTGGGCGCAGATATTCGGTACAGGTTTATCTTAACCAACAATTGATACTGTTATCACGCCGCACCATAAAGACGAGTTTGGTTAAGCTTGTCCGTATGGAATGTCACTTTTATCCGATTTTGATGATAACACATGTTGCCTACTGATCTTATTATCTTAGTCATCATTTATAACGTTAATGTTACTTCATCTGGTGGAAAATAACATATTTCTTGTATGTATTTCGTTTTCTACTTACAGTCAAAATTTAAAATGACTACAAGGAATATAGAGCTTGTTTTAAGATAATCAGTGTAACGTCACGATTACGCGTTAATTTCAGTTTAATAAATCGGTTATCTCTACCTATCCATCATGGATACAGGCGTGAGCGTTTATTATTATTTGAAAAAAGGTGATAGCTGGAATACGTGAAAGTGGTACTGCTATTCTGAAACCATTTACAAAATACCTCCTTTTAACGATAGCAACAGAAAGAAGAGTGATTCTATGCCCTGAAAGTAAACATAAGCACCACACAGACAAATAAAGTACTCCTGTTCCACAGCCCATGTTACTCTCTCGTGAATATGTAAAATTGATTACTCTCAGCACTATAAGCGAAATTACACTAACATTTGCGGTGACCCACTCGAAACTAATAGCGGTTCGGTAGTCGTGTTCGAGAGGCCGAGATTATTTTTTGAAATGCTCCTCCAGTCGAGTGCCTTCACCTGCTAATCTGTAGTTGTCATTAATTATTTTTATCGCTTTTATCAAACATTTCGGCACTCATTGCGCCCGTGCTTTCGATTGCTTGTTAACTTGTTAACACCTCTTCCCGCCCGCCTCATCTTTGTGATAACGACTCAAAAAAATCTGTGATTATTTTACGCCATACTTTTTATAAAAAAAAACTATTCCTACTTATTACAAGTTTTGTTACCCTTCAGACTAATTTTTAGGAGCGATTATTTGTTCTGAGTTTGTTTAAAGTTGTTTCTTATTTTAAAAATGACTTACTACCGCTGTTATATTTCTCAATTCTTAAGTTTTTGCTTATATTAAATTCTTAATAAAAAATAATCACTACAGTTAGTGCAGGATAGCTGTCAATATAATGTAAATAAGGCAGCCGTGAGGGAGATCCCTTCTCAGAACAATTAGTCCGTTAAGTTAATAAACTTGTCTAAAATATAAAAATCGTGACGTCATTACTTTACATGACGTATTCTCACGAAGTGCCCTAATTACAGCACACGCACAATTGACTAAATAAATTGTCTTTAAACGCCGTAAACTGTGTCCGGGGTTGTAGACGGTGAATTGTTCACGCCCTCGCGGCTACCAGAGCTCGGCGATTGTTTGTCTGTGGGGTGCGACGCGAAACAAATTTGTCACCAATAGACTGGGCTCATGCCCTCGGTTAGCGAGGCAGCTGTCGCCTATCAATTACACTCTGTTTGCGGCTGTTAGGGATGCAATTCGTTCATTATACGATGACAGTTATAGATTTTATTGTGCCCTATGTATGTACATCGATGTATCGAATCGCCATTGGGATTTATTGTTGAATGTCTTACGATTGGGCATTACCGAGATTTCTGCATTAATATATAATCTAACATAATCCATTAAGTATTAATTATACATGATTATTGTCATTTTAAAAGAGCTGTGATTTTCTACATATACAAACTTGGATAAATGACATTTACCTAAATGTAAATGTCATGAAAAGTATTAAAAACGCGTGAGACGATATAACACAAGTGATGCAAAGCCTAGCCTTGCACTTTCTGATTGTAAGCAATCAGCGGTGAATGATAGATAACTTGAGTAATGGCTAATTTCAATTTGTGAGCACCATCAAAACCGCTAAGTTCGCGTGCGTTGTTGCGCTGTCAGTTGTTAGGACAACCACATTAATGAACGTCTTCGGAGCAGCGAGGCAAATAAGTAAACACCCAATTGTAAAATTTGTATTTTACAATTGGGTGTTAAAGTAGATATTTTAAATGTATGTATAAACAACACTATTGTTATGTACTATGGATCTGTCTGTGTGTCTATGAATATCCTGTCCCTTTAAAATACATCTAACGCGGTAATATTCAAACTATAAATATTGAAATACAAAATCTTGTTTACTAGCTGTTTGAAACATAAATCGTCTTTAATTTTTATAACTGTTCATGGCACAAGTAATTGCGACGAAGGCATCCTTTTAGATGGCAGAAGAATTGTACAGAAGATAAAGTAGAAAAAGATTTTGAAAAAGCAGCGAAACTAGTAGCGTCAATATGGAAGAGTGTCTAAACTGTGACACCACCACCACTTTAAGTATTTTGTCGCGCATCTTCTACGCAAACGTGTAAAATATACAGAAAATAGCTATTATTTTTTTCTATTATTAAATAATTAAGTATAATTATCAATAAATGTGTAAAATTTTGCGATAATATACAAAATAGTTACAGTTTACTTACTTGATGTCTTTCTGGATGCGTTTATTGATGTAAACGGTACAATAGACTAACACAACGAGCCTCCAGCTGCTGGGGGCTGGGTGTGGCGGTGTCGCTCGCACCCCCAACCCCTTTGCAACCCTGCACCACGCCCAACCTCGCGTCTAACCCCGCGCCCAACCCCCTCCAACCCGCATTATCACGGCCGTGTGAAATCATTGAATCCGCGAGGGGTGAGACTGGGGGACAATACTATATTTGCTGTGATTTTTTCACGTCCCATTATTTGTTCGTTTGTATCCTGATGTAGTTGCAGTTAAATAGAGCGCATCCCAGAGAGCCCACCAGATTAAGTGGAGATTAAGGAACGAGTGTTTTGTATTACAACCGTTTTAGCATGTAGTGGCCAATGATTGTTTTGATAGAATCGCAATGTACTTCTTATTTAAGCAATTTGTGTCTTTGGACTAACATTGTAATGCAATTTATGTTTTTTTTAATTATTAGGATTATCTAGGACATCCCAGGAAAGTATTATAATACTTCTACTCAATTTTTGTAACACAAATTTCATCCCGGTCTATCGGCGGAACCATTTTTCTCTATTTTACACAAAACATGTACTATACTTTTGATAATAATTTATTTATTTCATTCTTTCATAAGACGAAAACCTTTTATATATAATTTGTCTAACCCGCTGTCTCTTTTGTTCGTAGGTGGAATTGGCCAACAAGCGAGTCCGGACAGCACTTCTCGTGCATCTGAACTGTCCTACGTCGGGGCGTCAGCGTCATCGCCGACTATCACCGATCCGCGACACGACCATGACCAGGATCAGGACCACGACGACATCGACCACGAGGAAGACCACGACCACGACCAGCCAAACAATACCAGCGACCCCGGCCTCGCGCACAAGAAACGTAAGCGACGGGTACTCTTCTCAAAAGCGCAGACGTACGAGCTGGAGAGACGGTTCCGACAACAGAGGTACCTGTCTGCCCCTGAGCGGGAACACTTGGCGAGTCTGATACGACTCACGCCGACGCAAGTGAAGATCTGGTTCCAGAACCACAGGTATAAGACGAAAAGGGCGGTGCAGGAGAAGGGCGCGCACGATTTGAATGTTGGTAGCTTAAATTCACCGCGTCGTGTGGCGGTGCCCGTGCTCGTGAAGGATGGTCGGCCCTGTATAGGTAAACCGGATGGTCTTCCTCCGCTGGGCATGTCATTGCCGCCTTACCAACCAATCCACCACCAACCGCCCGTCGGCCACGGCCCCCAACCGAGCGGCTGCTGGTGGTGAAGATGCGGCGATTCAGTGTTTTCCTAGTCGTTATGGAGTATTGTCGCTTTGAAATGGGTAATTTAGCGTTATTCCTTTTTGCTTAAGTAGTCTTTTTAACAGATTTTTATTATTTCGACACGTTGTGTTTCTAGTTAGGAGACGGAGACATCTCGATTAGTTTTGGCACTGGTTTGTAAAACAATAGAAATAAATTAATTCATTTTTAAAGTATAATCAAAACATTTTTGAAAAACTTGGTAATTCAAAGCACAATTCAAATACGATTATAGAAAAAACACATCAAATCAGAAAAGCCAAAATGAGTTGATTTTCTCAATTCCTGTATTACTTATTGAGTTAATATAATTGGAAAATATAAGACCCAGCAACACCCGTCTCCGTCCGTCGTGAAGTTAGATCAATTGTCTGGAGTGTTAAGACATGTTTTAACTAGTTCGGCAACATTATATTACCCAGTTACCAGATACATCGTGAGTTACCTCGAATAACACGGAAAATCAAAGTATTTGTATTTATTTATTTAATTTGAGTCGTTCAAGGTGTAAAGAGTTCCTATTTAATTTTACGGCATTGGGTTAACACCGTAAAGTTTTCATATGACAAACCTTTTTGACAATCTTTGAATTTCTAGACAGTCTTGTTTTGATAAATTATTGCTTATAGTGTCGTTCATTAGTTACCATTAAATTATATTTAAATAAAGAACTCTGTGAATATTAAAAACAGTCAACATTTTGATATGACTGATGTAGTACAGTCAGTCAGTTCAAGACATATGCATAAAAGAAGGCATTGATGCTTTTCTAGCCAGAATTTTTTTGAAAAAATTGAGAAATTCACTCCCACGTACGCAAAAGATGCGCATACAATTATTGCCAGTTTATTTCTATAAAAACAAATAATTAAAGTATGTATAATAGTAACACTTAGTAATATATTCGCGAATAAAACTTTTAAAGTCATCTAATTAATGTAATTAGTGTTGATAATTTAATTTGCTTTGCAAAGCATCTTTATCTCTCGATTTACACGCAAACATATCCGTTATTTTGATACCCATATTGAACCAAATATAAAATTAAACATTTGTAACATTTATTAAGTCACACTTAGGTTTGATAAATAGTCCATTATCAAACTTTAGTATCCTGAGCGATTGGATGCTGACTGTACATTGCAATCGGGCAAAATATAATATTTAGATTGTTTTAAAACTTTATTAAATGCAAACATGTACTACATACGATACATTCCATTACATAACTAGTATTGTAAATTAATGTAAAAAGCTTACAATAGTTATTAGTTAATATTGTCTAATATTATGAGAAATTGACCAGATTTTATCAGAATGCAATATTTAGATATAAGGCTCAGTATTATAGTCGAATATACCAACTTAGTCAATAATTATTTATGTATATTCCGAAGTGAAATTTATATAAAATTACGTATTTTGTAGCTAAACCTGTATTAGAGATTGTATATTGTGTAAATATTGGTATAATTTACCGAAATATAGAATTTCAATATTTAATAAATGTGGTGCGAATTATTGAAATCGTCATTAATCTTAACATCTACGTAGATTTACTTACTTTCTTTAAGTGAAAGGCAGCATTGATTTTGTATAAACCGATTTGAAATAAATTATTATGTGAATATTAAAATGATTGGCAGAATTTTATTTCCCGACAGAGTTTTCTACATTACCTTGACATGACAGAAGCTATTGCAGAATACCAAAATAAACCTGCTAACTTTTAGACACTAGCCATTCTAGATTTAAAAGTCGTTGATGGTAAGAAGGCTAACTTAAGTCTAAGCCCGTTGTTTGTCGCCATCAACCAAGTATCAAAATTCAATGTTGCTTTTATAACCGCAAAACGAAGGCACTTTAAGAATGGGAGGTTGCAGTAAGCCACATTTCAGAACAAAACACTGATGGTGTTTTATAATTTATAAAAAAATACATATTAAACAAAAAGTTGACAAATAAACAAATAACGATAAACCAGATGGCACATTTAAAAAAAAAGTATTCTGCTTTTCGTCAGATGAGTGAGATGCCGGAGGCCTAAATTCACTCCTCATCCCTTTCCATCCATTTCTAATAAGGAGAGAATAAGAAGGGGAGGAGGATTTGACGGGGGAAGAGATAAATATCATGTTTCTGTTCGTCCATTAAATGTAGGCAAACGCATCTGCATCTCATTAGCTTGTTGCAGATACCTGTGGACAGCGGTCACTTCATATCGGGATAAACGCTCTCTCGTTTGTCACCTTCTTCTAACGTCTAAATTCTATTTTGTCAGGGCTGCTTGCTTGTACAGTGCATACAAAATAGACATTGTGAAATAATCTTAAAGCTAATTGATAACACTATTTGTTGTCATTCTCTTAATATTTCCAGTGTACGTAGGTTTTTTTCTTTCCTTAATAATACAAAGTAAAAGTAAAATATATATAATAATACCCTTAGGTATGCATATCTATCTGAAGCTTTTGTAAAGTTACCAAAGTTAGCAAATCTAACCATCCCGGTCGATTATAATGAAAAAGGCTTTTATAGAAATTATAAATTTCAATTTATTTCAAGCGCTCTATGAGTTCGTTTATATTGCAATAACTTATGTATATGTGACGTAGGTATTTTGTGAAACTGTAACCTGTCACAATATTTAATATTTGACGCCAGTGCTGGGTATATTTATTTACAAGAATCCGCGATAACCGATAAAGCTTTCCTTGAGATAACGCCTCGTTTGCCCGCAATTAGATCTCCGCCTCGCTCCTTTTACATTTACTATTTTTAAGTAAGTAATCGCTTCTAATCCGGTTTTTATCTACCATGTTATATTCTGGATTTGATGTAATCGAGATTTGATTTAATCTGGATTAAAATATAATCGATTTATTCGTTGTAATCAGTTTGATTTATTAGGCAAGAGGAGCAATAGAAAATCAGCATATTTTTTATTTTCATTAACAAAATACGAACATGTTGCTTCTCAAAAGCTGTACGGTTCATAAAAAAATATTTTTGGAATTGAAAGCTCTAATAGCCTAATGATGACAGGTAGAGAAAGCGCAACTTGAGCTCGTGGGGTCGAATCCACTATTCGACTGTTGTTGTGATGATCCTAGCACAAAATTAAGTATAAGATTAACTTCAGTTGAAAAAGTTAAAGGAAAATTTAGTTGATTGTTCACAATATACTAAGACCTTATGATTTCTCACATATTTTTGGAATAAAAATAATTTTACGGAAACAGTACTCCCTTGACATGTTCTAACCCCGCTGCCAGGTATTTGCTGTCACAGATCCCTCGTGCTCTCTGAAACGAAGATTTTCCTACGGTAGCTAGCTGATGGATGGTGGTGTGGTTTAAATATCTATCGGTATGAGTCTGTTTTCTAAACACAGTATGTGATAAGGTGCTAAAAGGATTCCGGATCAGGAGCAGGAGCGTACAAGCTTGATTGTGAGTGTGGATTTTCTTATATAGGACAAACAAAGAACCCATCAAAACCCGGCTGAACGAACACATAACTGATTTAAAACACCAACACCCCGAGAAGTCTGCAGATTGTGATCGTGTTTTAAACGGCCCCCGTCATTATATAAAATTTGATAAACCACAAGTCCTCGCAAAAGAACACCGCTTTCTACCCAGGACGATACGCAAAGCTATTTAAACTAAAAACATCCTTATTTCAATAGGGAAGATGGCTGGGCTCTACTACCGGCTTGGGATCCAATGATTAATAAAATAAAGTTTCAAAACAAGCATACAACTGCAAGACCTCAATATACAGTGAGCTAAATTTGTATAGATCGGTGCATACATAATTAATTAAGAATAAGTGGGTATTTCGCCATCAACTTTTGACACTGGGACGTCTGACACATTAGTACCCCGGGAACATGAACGCTGTAGCTCGAAACGTCGGAAATAAAAAAAAAATATGATCCGAATTGTTATTAAGGGTAGCCCTGTCGTCATCATAATCGCTGGCACAAATTTTTGCCGGCACACATTGAAAAACAATTGAAAGACGTATGTATTAGGAAAATCGACGACATATTACCAGACACAACACTTCAAAAATATATGATATAGATTGTGTTAATGTAGCTTTCTAATAAATAAAATAAATATGCGCTCACGCCCGTAACCCAGAGGGGTATGCAGAAATCCTGTCATACCCGGGTGCTTTGCCCAATTTCATTATTTTCATCGCGATTACAATCTCATTCACAGTTATCTCACTTTCCAACTCTTGTTCTATTGGTAAAGGAATTATTAAAATTGATTCAGTATTAAAGGAGTTAACACTACTACAATACGAACAAGGGAGTGTATCATTTAGTAATGCCCGTGGACCCTAGTTCCGCGGTTGTTTTCGCTTGAGGTATAGTCGAATGTCGTCAGAGTTGGCCGCCGTGCGCTGCGCTCTGTTTGCCAGTTAAATATTTGCCGGACCCGGGGCTTATCTAATCGTGTTGCCTACCGATAGCTTGCGACCCGATTACTCCGTATTTGTTGGTCGGAGCGACATTTTTCTTTACACCTGTTCTACTTTCATAGAAATACTACCTAGAATCACTCATACTACGTGTCTAGAATTTGTTAGTGTGAATCCTATGTACTACTTTATTGTAAAAGATTGAGAGTTTCTTGTTAATAATCTACTTTAATTATGTAATTTTGAATACAAAAATATTAATAGGCACATGGTCTTTTTGGCATGTTTTTATTACTATATATAGATATTTATCGTTATTACTTTAGATTTGTTTGTATTCTAAATTAGGTACAATAAAATTAACACACAAATATATTATTGTATCTACTTAGAAGAAGGGTATTTTAACACTTCAAAAATCTATTAATTAGGTACTACAGGCATCTCCGTTGATACTCACCTACATTTTAAGGTGAACAGAATATACCTATCAACGGCATAATTTAACGCCTCACTAATACTGCAAACAATAACAAATTATCTTAATCCCCTATACGTAAATAGTAGAGAAGAAAGAAAATAGACTGTATCCTAGTTTATTTAATGCTAGCGATCTGCCTAAACTTCACTCCGGTAGGTTACAGACGATATAGACACACACTAGCATAATAATAATATAATATAATGTAACGCTAGTATAATGCAACTTAAATATTAAATGTATGAAAAATCAATTTCACTAAAATTTCCATTCTTCGTAATTACAAAGTTTTTTTATTCAACCGTACAACTTCGGAGTGTTGCATCTCTAGAGGACTACCAATATTTATATGAATCGCTTTGCTCCTCACGTATGTCCATAGAAGCATTGGTATCTGTAAGTTGTAGCAAAAAACATGCGCATTCACAAATAGCTAACGCCTTCTCGCATTGATTGAAAACACATTCAACAAAGCAATGTCACCGTTTATTAAATAAATAATAAACCGAACACAAAGCGCGAAGTCGTTGGTAGCGCGACAATGGCCAAACAAACTGTGAATTAATCTCGATGAATTCTCAAAACGCCTTCGATTCTGTTCATGTAAAGGGCCGACAGAAAGGAGCGACTGTCGAAGCGAACGGTTAAGCCGATTAGCTCGATACAAATACAGCTTTTCGGCTGCTGACACATGTGTGAACGTAGCCTCGGCATCTCTATACGATCCTTGATCGGTACAATCCATTCAAGTGTACCAATACCAACCAATCAGACGTATAGCTACCGTGTACTATGTAAACAAAAAAATATTGTTGTGTTTATCTATATACATGTTTATCTATATATAGTATACGAAAACAACTCGAAACCAAACTGATGTCTGCACTGCACACATATGACTACTTAACTATAACAATCAGTCAAGGCTCGGGCTTCAAGAGGCATTGTCACGACCGCTGACAGGAGTAAAAAACTAAGTCTCCTATTTGTCGTCGTCTTCTATGTCCATACATGCCATATCCATACATGTATACGTGCTTCGGTACGGTTACGGGTACTCCTTATATCGCCTTTAGTTAGTATGACGCTATACTTTCTTCTTAATAGTATTTGTTATAGAGGAAATAATACACTTACTAATAATATTGACAAGTACGTTTTTTATTTGATTTGTTTGATAGCAAACAAAGTTAGATTGCTATAAGCTTTCTCGGAAATCTAGCATTGTCACAAGGCTAATACCAAACGATGTGTGTTAGTATTTAGTGCGCTTTGGTGTAATGTGTTGGGGTGTGGCATTGTCCGGGGCCGCGGGGCGCTCGACAATATTGTCGACGTAAGTAATATCGTTATGATGGACGAGCGACGGTCGCCGGACAGCGCTCAGTCGACTCGAAACGCGATAACGGCCGCTGATGGTTTTTCTTCTGCCTTGTTCATCTTGTCCTTCAAATTTGTTATATGTTCCTTGTATTTAACCACTTGAAATCCTGCCTATTCAGTATTAGTATACTATTTATGTTATCTAGGTAGCTGTTTAAAATGTGAAGTGAATACTTTTTTACTTTTCTATCATACTTGTAAGGTTCCAACGAATGAAACTTCGTTTCATTTCATTGATTAGAATTTTATCCAAAAATAAAGATAGATTTGAATGCTATGTCCTTTATCGTTCTTATTTCCGAAAACCGATCCGGAAAGTGTTAAGCTATTGGCGTTATTTTACAATGGTTAATTCATAAAGGGTGCCTTTGAATCGTAATAATAGTAAAAAATTGCATATGAAATTAATTAGCTGCATTAGTAAATCTCTTAAGCATGTATACACGTCGAAATGAAATCCTAAAAGTAAATCAAAGTCATCAAATATTGTGGAGGGATCTGAAGAACGTTGTAAGAGCTCAGCCGGCACGCGCGCGGCCCATTCCGCGGCTAACCCGCGCCCGCACCCGATTTATTGCTCTGCTAATAAACACGTCATGGAATATACATAAGGCTGGCCGTACACGCTCATACATATGGACATTGAAGCATATACTTACTAATGAGTTTGAGTGACTTATTTAAACGTATAATGTATATAGAATTATACGTGTAACGTGCAGTAAACGAGTACAGATGATTTTAGATATTATGTTTGGGCTTGATAATTATGACAGTATATTTCAGTCAACTATTGGATATATGGTCCGCCAGTTACGGCCCTTCCCTTCTCGTTATATAACAAAATAAGAAGAACTTGCGCCTTTTCTACAATTGCATCAGACTTAAATAGACGTTCATGGCGTCTTTCATGAATTTCTAAATCATAAGACTTTTGTAGCTTTCTAAATGTGTACTATAGGCGGTAATTAAGCGGTGTGGTTAGCTTTTTAAATTTTTTGGAGGATAAATTTGGCCACAATTTATCTCACTTTAAGTGACCCAAGCGGTAGTCGGCCGTTGACAGACAAGAATCAAGATTTACCTTTTTATGCCAAGATGGGTTATTTATTCGCCATTCACACAGTTTCGACAGCTATTGCGAGGCCGCGGCTACAGTTGTTGCACGAATGGATCGGCTTGACATAACAAACAGTCAACAGAAGTCTTGAAGTATAGGTATTTAGTGTGATTGTGATTGACTTGTGATTAGGTAGGACATATGTCTTTGTCAGATAGATATTGTATACACTTCCCTTCGTCCGTGTGTTGTTTTACTCAGCTGCTGCCCCTACGGGATGGCTGGCAACGCAGTCGTTACGCTGAACGGCAATGGTGATCATATGACAACTGGTCGGTCACTTCACTTGTTTGTCCCGGCTATTATAAAGAATATTTTCTAAAGATGTGATTTTATTAAAAACTAAATGTAACGTTCTAAGGTAAAGAGTCAATTCATTTTTTTAGCGAAAACACGGTTTTTTTTTGTTGTTTGCAGAAAAATGTTTTAGTTTTTCTACGTAGGTGTACGAATATTTGGTATCGGGACGACCATTTCTCATACGGCAGCCGCTACGCACGGCATAAAGGTTTACGACAGCCCGTCATATTTATGGCGCTGGGTATTGTGATATATTTTTTTGTTGTTCGCATTAGGTTTTATCTGACTTTCCGCTAAATCAAGTAGCTACTGGCCGGTGTCAGGAAGCACCCTCGTATATCATCGCGGCGGATGCGAGCAGTTTGGGGTTACGTGCGGAGCCCGGGGCGCAGGGCGAACCGCGCCCGCTTACCAACCATTTGTCTTATCGATTCAGTTAGCTACTTATTTTCGTATTAGCACCAGATTATCAGATTTAGGTTACGATTTGATTCCTTATGTTGTTAAATTATATCTTTATTCTAATTAGGAAATATTTTATATACGTATAGATGTAGAGGTAGCGAGACAGAAGTATCCAGTACTATCTTGATATTCCTCTCTTACTACGTCTGGAAAATGGACATCCGTAACGTCCTAACTATTTGAGACGAGGAAGTCAATGGTTTTTACCTTCAGCTATTTTAACATCTAGTACAGTACTCTGCATATTTATTTGAATTATAATAAGCTACCGTAACACAGCGAGAATATTTTAGAGTATATTACTATATCGGCTTAGTATCTAGAAAACTAAAATGTAGTTCGGATTCAGTATCTAAGCGACGGCACGAATGGGGAATCCATCCCAGGACGCTTGGCCTTTGGACTTAGTACTGGCAGACTAATCGCTAGGCTATGAGGTTGTCGTAAGTTAATTTGATATCCCATAAAATAATATAATAATAATAATAATATCCTAGGACATATTCACACACGGCGATCTGATCCCAAACTAAGCAGAGCTTGTGCTATGGCAACCAGATAACTCATATACTACATATACTACTTTTCTTTTGTAAATACATACTTAAATAGATAATTACACCCAGACTCAGGACAAACAGACATGTTCCTGCACACAAATGTTTGTCCTGGGTGGGAATCGAACCCACGACCTGCGGCGTGAAAAGCAAGTATCTTACAAACCACGCCAACCGGCCCGTCATAAAATGAGTGTACTTTCAATACAAAGGAACAGCGAAAAATCGATCGATAGAACTTGTCAACGATCTCCCGCAGTGCACTAGACAAGAAGTCATCATTTAACTTCTGCTAAAATATCGATATACATCAAACTGTTCTACATACTGGATCTTTGAGTCACAATGTTATACGTATGAAATCAGTCTATGGCATATAAAGACGAGGGGCTAACAGTGGTCCGAACTATTCGTATTAAGACGTCACACGCCCTTTTTTTCGGTAAAAAAGGGAAAATGAAGACCGCCGAGCGGAAATATTACCGAGTAACGGCATTTCCGCACAATAAATCGCAGTCCAATCAAAGGAAACCGTGCGCTGTGCCCTCGTATATCTTTATTAATGCTACACTTTATTTTATTGATACTTTTTATCGGATGTATTTATTGTTGTCTAATCTTTTACTTTCGCAGTGTCAAATATAGATTGAATGTTTTATCTTAACTATAAAAAGAAACGTTAAGGAGGCTTGTAAGGGTACAATTGTTAATGAAATAAAATGTATGTTCACTAAGCAAATTTTAGTGCCCGTTTGAAGTACTCACGTCATAATTGGACCGAAAAACTGACGCTAGCAACTTGCTACATTACCATGAAGTAATGAGCTTCGAAGTCCGTTAAGTGCTAACAAATGTTTTATCTGAAGACAATACGGTCGATGAAAATACTCCTACGTAATGCATTAATTATCGTAGAAGGAAGTCATATGAGCAAGTTAATAAAGCAGTCAGGTAGCGTTTTGATGGCAGTAATGGTATTTATATAGAGGTTGTGTGTTTACCTGAGCGTCGCCGTTATCTACAGGGGGAGGCTAAATCAGAAAATCGATACGGCCACGCAGCGTGCGCTTATTACGACGCGCTTCACTGTCCAATTTAAAAGTTTTCAGTTTCACACCGGATCCAAATAATAAATCTTTCTGTTTATTTCTTCTTATTTGTTTTCTTTACGAAAATTGTTATATACTCATTTTTTGTAAGCTCATCAAACAAGATAAAATAAAAAGGGAGTTTATTAAGCTTGGCTACATGTCACGTCGTTCTTAGATACATTGTGGCTTGTGTTATTTTTTTATTAAAATAACATGTTATTAATGCATACATGACTTGATGCTGAAATTTGGTATTTCAGAGTGTTCGCGACAATGAGCAATACGCTCTGTCGGAGCTAAGTTCAACTATTGGTGTACTTTATGGTGTGGTTTGACGTAAATGTTACAAGTAGTATACGCTAAATTTTGTTTTCCTAATAATGTAGATACATACGTTTGCAAACGAAATTTAGATTAAAAATAAATCACCATACCTATAAAGTTTTACTCTCATTTTAAAAGAGATAATAGTTATTTTTTGCAAAATAATACCAAGACTTACACAAAGACCACCGCGCTCCAATTAATCACTACTCCATTTTATGGGTAAGAATGGAGATATCAATATCTTTAGTTAACGTACTCATTTCTCCGTAGCACTGAGACAGGAAGTGGCGAATACGAACGTCAATATGGACGCACTTCCGAACCGCTCAGCAATAATTGCGTCCCGCTGATTGTTGTGAATGAGCTGTCAGTCGACAGATTAATGAGGCACAGATTAACAATAAAATGACCACCAACAAACCTTTTTACTTGCTAAAATGACCCTTGGCCGCAGATGTATGTATTGACAGCTGGAATTGAGACATTACCACAAACCTTATTAGATTTCGGTCACTTTTTTATCTTTTCATTTTGTTAAACGTAGGACTGTACTGTACTAATGATATATATGTTTTGTACCTATGGATTTTATGTCACAATCAAAATAATTATATGTTGTATGTATGTATTTCTTTAACCCAGGAATCTAAAGGTAAAACAATGTACAGGGTCTCGCAAGGAACTAACAAAATCCGTACGTCATGCGTATAATATTGTTGTTTAACCCAAAGGGTAAAACGTGACCCTATTACTAAGACTCTACTGTCCATCCGTCTGTCTCATGAACCGTGATAATTAGACAGATGATGTAATTCTGTTGCTGTTAAAACAACAAATACTAAAACAGAAGAAAATAATATTTGAGTGGGGCTCCCATACAACAGACATGATTTTTTTGCCGTTTTTATAGATAGTGGCACGGAACCCTTCGTGCCCGATTCCGACTCGCACTTGGCCGGTTTTTATATGAATTCATTAGTTGTAACAATCTCAATTTTAGATTTTAGAGTGTTTCATTCAATTTTATAATACTTATATTCCACGTCTAACATTTAGTCAACGAGTTGGCCATTGAAAAAGTATATTTTATCTCATGTTCCTCGCGCGGCGTTGGCGAGTGGCGAGTGGCGACCACCGCATCGACGGTGAATCAGCGTTATTCCTAATGGTCATTTGGTTTGTTGGCATATGATTAATTACCCTTATCGACGCTCCCCGGCAGCCGGCTGATGCCTCAATGATGAGAGCTGCTTATACACGATCATTGGACTATAATTCTATGGATACGGCGGATATACCTATTACCTTTGAAAATAACAAACACCAGATTAAAATCTGCCGCGGACTTAAAAACTGGTAAGTCATTTCCTTAAATGTCCTTTATTACCTAAATATAGACCTAACATTACATACCTATAGTAAATAGTAATAGTAGATCTTACAATAACAAAAAATCCTTGTGACATTACAAAAAGTATATTTTTTTCACTTCGTGATAAATATAAAAAAGCTTAATTGTTGGTAAACCGATAATTAGGCTGATACATTCAGAATTCTTTCAATCCCAAAAAATAAGAAAAAAAAACTAGATAAAGTAAAAAGATGTGATCCATGATAATCAGTCTAAATTTTCCCTAACATCCTATACTACATTACATGTAACACCAGTTTTGGCTGATTAGATAATTTAATGCTCTTTTTAAAGTTATAATTTTTTAGTTGTTGTTACCACGAATTGACAAATAAATTCTGATGTTGATTCTTGCAGAAGATTCTAGATTGTGTTGAAATTATATAAGTTTTTTAATGTTTTTTGTTACCATTAGCAAGTACAAAGACTCATTTGGAAATCTACTTAGCATTTCGATATTTTATCTCGCCTTAATGATTCCCTTTGATACACTTGCTACCAAATTGAATTCCTATTTTTTATGTTGTTAAGAATCTTAGAAAGCTGTTCATTGTTACATAGATTGTGCTATATATTAAGGAGGCCTATTCAAAGGAGTGATTGATTCGTGGAAGAAATAATGTTGATTTAATAGAAAAAGTTTTAAAGCATCTAACATTGGTTCTTTAAAATATTTTGTAGTCTTGTAATGTGTAGTGCAGTGCACAAAGATGATATTATATTTTTTGGAACGAGTCAAATATTCGTTGTAATATGAATTTTACGTGTTAACTGTTCTTTGAAATGTAATATTTAATCTCGGAATTCGTCAGCACCTATTGGGTAGGATTGCAGCATAACGAGCAGCGGGAAACCATAGCCTTCATTCTTCACGTCATCGAGTATTAGAAATTATATTTGACGAATAACGTCGCATGCTGTGGAAAGGACATGTCCACCGGTGGACTGATGATGATTATGAGAAAGATTAGAGACAATCACAAGGTGAGGGCAAAGTTATAGTAAAAAAGGCTGTAATGCTATCTTACGTATATTTCAACTATTTACTAATGTTCACTTTGGATGGTAGCAGCGTATGTGGTTAATTTCTCGACTAATTTTGTCATCAAACTGTTTTCAATTTAACAATATTCTTTAAGTTATCATGAATCATTCTTATTTTTATAATGTAAACTATTAGCTGAATTCAAAAAGGTCTTTAGTGTAACAAAAAAACGTAAATAATCGTAAAAGTAGTTTGTCGAAGTGACCATGATAGATTAGAGGACGAGCCGAAATTAGATAGCTGCGGGGGTTCCTGCGCGCTGACAATGCCACACGTCGGACTTTCAAATAACAAAAAGTTTCCTTAACACGGCCTCTGTTCTCTATTTGCGAGGGTTACATTTATGTTTCCTATCAAAATGTCCACAAGCTGCCACGCATAGGTTTCCTTAGACCACTGAATATATTATATATACCTATAGTTAGGTAAAAATTGTTATCAGGCGACTTAGTTGTCTACGTACTTCTGAACCTCTGAAATTGTTTAAACTTATTATCTCTTTGAATATTATTAACACACGAACAGTAAGTAAAACAGATTGACCTAGCACGGCGGGACAGAAAATATTAGTTAAATGGCATTAAACTATTTTTTTTGAGTTTCATGTGGTAAATGGAAATCATTCCTTAGATAAAACTTGTACGGAGGGAGGGAGGTAGGGAGGAGGTAAAATCTGCTTGAAAATTCATGCAAAGGCTATCCTCCCTGCATGGTATAGTACATCCTAGGATCCAATCAAAATAGTGTTTGTATCATAACACGGATGTTCACATTTGTAAGGACCTCTCTTGATTTATGACTTTATTAAATTGTACGATCCAAGGTCTGCGTTCCTGTATTATAATTTTAGTAAATATAAGGATCCTATTATCGTGTGTTACTGTCATAAAAAACAAACGAATCAATTCATTTACTATCAATGCTTCAAATTATCATAATCCTTTATCCGTATTCTTCTTTAATTCTTTGAAATTCGGAAGTCGGAGTGGCTTTTACACAACGCCGTAGGTAATTCTTATAATTGGTTCTTTTATGCGCCTCGCCACCGGAAAGGGCCCCACGTTAAGGCCTCCCGCCCTAAATGGATTTGTACTACAAAGTCGATACAGGGATTTCTCTAAATGTCTGGCTCTTAACGTATAGACGGAGTGTCGCCCGTTTCAGTAAGAAGTTTGGTTATAATGTGAAAAATCGCTTAAAGAAATAATAATGTCGAAGCATTGAACGCGATGACTCGGCAGGGAAACATGCGATTTATTAGGTATTAAATTCTTCTGTTTGTAATCACTGTGAATGCAGATTTTGTTAAATACTCACTAGTATATTTGTTTTGTCAGCGCCTGTTCACCCGGAATCTGTTTTCACCCCGGCAAACAAATTTTGAAAAGTTACATACATATATTTTATATAAGATACTGATAGAAAACCGACGCAGAAATTTATATACTTAGCTTAGTTATGTATTTAAAAGGTGTTTGATTAATCGTGCGTAGATATTATATTTAGATAAGAATTACTGATTGTATCTTTACTGTGAAGTACTTTTACAATATTTAAAGATAATAAACAATACTGATAGCAATGATTTAACGTCTATCTATTTGTATTGTTTGATAACATTTATCGGAATTATTGATACCTAATAGATGATTAAATCGATTAAAACCTATCTATTTCGCTACCAATAAAGCACAATAATAACCTGGCTCAGATCTAAAACCCAAACCAATATATAATATTGCAATATATATACAAAGAACATATTTAGTTCGAAAATAATCAGATACGATTAAAATGATTATTATTTTAATTGACGTAGAACAATATAGTAACCTATAGCATATAAATTACGGAGATATAACGGTATAAGAGAGAAGATCGGGTGAGCTATGAGTTCATAAAACTCATGTCAATCTTAACCGCAACTAAAATAACAATCCTTGTGTATGGTTCAATTGAAATTAAACGTCTATAATACATGTTAGGGCGCACCAACAATATGTACGTAATCCAAAATGACATTCTATTTGGTTAAATATAGCAATAATAAAAGCCGCAGTTTGGATTCAAACGTATTCTCCGGAGGCGTCCATTCATATAATTTGTTGTTCGTATAAACCGCTACGGGGCGGTGTACGATTTTGCGGAATTTACAGAATCTATAAGTATTTTCACGGTGTCATGCTTGTTTAAATTTTACGTTTTATGCAATGGCGTTCGGTGTGAAATTGATTTGAATCCGTTTCATTCGATAGACGGAAGTGTAGTTTAGATTTGGCCCATTCATGTTCCGAGGCCATTCATAAAATTTTTACAACTCACAATACTACGATGGACTACAACTGCGCAGGTAAGCTCAAGCACTTTCTTTTGTTGTTTGTTTTAATGCATTTTGAGTCAATTGATTGTAATGTTTCTTTGTACTGTTATTTATGTAGAAATATTTTTAAATTTGTGATGTCATCAGTAGATATCAGATACTAATATCAAGATTTCACTCCCTTTACGAAATACTAGCACGAAGACTGCCATCTATATTAACATATTGAAGAGAAAAGATTTGATTGTTTGTTTGTTCCAGATAAACTTAAAAATTACTGAACTGATTTTAGAAATTCTTTCACCAAAAGAGATTCATTTTTCGGCGAGTAACCTAGACTATATTGTTTTCCTTTATTTCTACCTATCTGTCTACACAAGCTAAATAATATCACTAAAAAAATGTAACATGTGCTGTATGTACTATTTATTTAACGTAGGACCTACGTTACCTAATTTTAGATGTTATCTCTTTGTAAATGATATAACATATAGTATTATATTGGACCAACCATCCGCGGTTTCACCCGCCGCGCCGTTTACTTCATTCAAACTTTCATCCTCTACTTTGGACCTTCAGAGAATGAATTTTCATAGATATAACAATGAGTGGAATCATTAAATGCTGGTGGTGCATGGTGCTGAAATAAATCCTTAAAGAAATAATTTCAATTGTAACAGAACTAGGACACGATTAAAGGATTAAGGAAGACAGATTTATGTTGCTAAAATGAGTGGCAGTGTTGGCACGGAACGGCCAGGCAGTATAAGGAGTAGCCGTAATCGACGAGCATGTATGCGTAGATGTATGGGTGCAGAAGGGAGAGAGGTGTGCCAGAATCGCGCCAAATGGAAATCAGTAATCTCTGTCTAGCGCATATTTTGTGTTATTGAAAACAATACTCCTAATATTGTTAACAAAAGATAACTTCTCTCAACGTAATCAACGAACATCTATTTATAAAGACAAGTGCCATATAACTTCCCGCAAAAAAATCGTCAGGTAGTCCGGATGCGAAAGATGCTGGGGCTACGTTCCCACGCGTGGACCGGACAGTTATTATTGTTTATGAAGTGACAATTTTAACGCTCATTGTCTCTTTACGGTTGTTAAAGTTTAACAGATAAGGACAAAGCGCCATATGTCCCGAAAGGATGCTTGTTTAAAATAATACTGCCTTAAGTTTTAAAATACGATTGTGATAAGTATATTGGTTGTTATAAACAGTAATGAAAAATTATTTTTCTTCGTGCTATCTATATACGACTCCTACACGTATGTATATACCCCCGGTGCCTTTCTCGAGTGTCCAGTGGACTGCTGCAAGCCAATAATGCGCCAGGGAAGGACGTGGCGGTAAAAGATTACGAATGATATTGCGGAACCCAGAGCTCGCCTTGTAGTCGACGTAAAGTATCTGTGATTGACACAAATATTTTAGTTTTAAATCAGATTATAAGTGTCTAAAATAAGTTACTAATAAAAATATTTTTCAGTGGCAGGAATCAAATAACTACTACTCGTAGCCAACTTCGACTTTATGTTAGACCATCGCAATACATTGCGTATAAGGTATTGTTCGGGATAAAAAATTCTACATAAGAGAAAACTTAATTTAAACCCGAGTCTAACATTTTTATTTGAGTAAAAAGCAAATAAATGGTAGTGTCAGTGCAATCCTCTTTTAAGGCATACTTCATTCATACAGCGAGGGCTAACTTCCAGCGACATCCGTTCGGAAATGTCCGGTTGGTGAATGCATCTATAATCTTGCAACATTGGCCTGTTTACACAGATCCTCACCACAATGCCACGCGATGAATGAAGTGTGGCGACCACCCAATGAGGCCAGTAAAGTAGCCACACTTCAAATTCTATAGGGGAAAGAAAGTACGGGACCTTACTATTACTCGATATTATGTACTATATTATTTTAACGTCTTATGTAAGTAAATAATTATCTATTTAGGTATGGAAGAGTTACAGCTTTAATTTTACAAGAGTAGCACTAATATAGTAATTATACAGCCAATAAGTCCGCAGATGCAGCGTAACAAATTAAAAAACGTGAAAAAAACAACACACTAACAGGTAAAAGCGTAGGCATATTAAAAAGACTTACGCACATAAGGGTTAGAACAACATATAAAAAAATAATTATTCTTTAACAAAACTACATTACTCAAAGAACTCCAGGCTCAGACAACATCTTGCTGAAGTTAGTTAAAAATGGATCGAGATCGTGCTGCTGATAAGGTTATTGAAATGAACGCTCGCACGCACCATATCCGTGTGTAATGTTAATGTTTAAAATATAAGCTTTTACAGTGTGATTACACTTAATGTGTCTGGTATATGTAATACGCGACACGGCTTCATTTCGGTGAAGCACGCCAACTTTATTCTTGTTCCACAATCATCATCAGATTTCAAACAATGCAAATCGTTGAATTGTTTGAAATCTGATGACGATTGTACCGATGGTACACACTGTATGAAAATTCGAAGACATTGAGATTGTATGTTGATTGTTTCTCTACACGGCGAGGGTACTTTTTATAATATGTACACTTATCAACTATTTATTAGCTTATACCCTTGAGACTATATATGTAAGCCATTTAAAACAGGAGATTACAAATAAAAGAGTAACATCAACATAATTAGAAGTATGCCGTGGGTCGCGGGCGACGCCGCGTGAGCCAACATTTCTTCGACCTTCTCTCCGCCTCGCGCGCCGCTCTCATTATTTGACGGTCAATTTATTTTTAATACGCTGGCTTAGATACAATCGACGTAAAAAGTTGATACTTCAATGCTACGATCCATTTTCAATGTAGAATTTAGCGCATCTACATTTATTTACTTATTTCCTTTGTATTTAGTTCTACCCTTTTCTCAAAATGATCATGCGATAACACTGATCCTTGATTGAAATCTCCCATCTTGGCTATCCCAAAACCAAAGATTTTGAAACATTGCTAAGTGGTCCTTATTCCCTAGTTTAATTAGGACATCTACTCTTTAACATTTAATTAAAGTTTTCTTAGTAGACTTCTAAAATGCAAAACATAATTAGAGTACAGTACTTTCGTTGCTCTGTGCCACAAATACTTGGATGCGTCCATTTATCAAGGCACCTTTTGATTCGCGCCCACCTCGGTATTGTGGACAGGCGTTATTCTGTAAACTGCCTCTCATTATGAAACCACACTTTGTATGAAAATATGTGCTCGAGTATAAAGGTAAACATTGATTTTTTCAATCGGCCAGAGAGAATGCGTGTTTGGGTCGGCACTGCGCGCTGGACAAAAGGCACAATGAGCCGCGCCGCATGAATGGCGACCGCACACTCGCACTCACTGTACACTTAAATACGCTAAGAAAATACTATAATTTTTTGTTACATTGAAATTTGTTTTCTAATTTGAGATACAACTATTGGCAGAATTTATAAGTATTAAGGTAGAAGAAGCCATCAAACTCAATTCAATCAATTTAAAAAAATGAAAAATTATTTTATACCCATTGTTACTTCTTATCAGTGTTAAGGACATCATTAGTACATACTAATATGAACGATGAGATTTGGCCTAGAAAGTATCAGAAGGCATGGAGTACACCAGAGTATATGTAGAGGTTTTATTGTGCATCTCATGATGGAGGTGCGACAGCCCCCATTCCTACCCCATATACTTCTTTTCTTTTGTCCTCTTCCATGTCTATTCGAACGTATAATTTGAAAGCGCGTCTTTTAGTTAGAACTTTGTTTTCGGGCTTGTAGAGCCTATGTCCGCTTGTAACAATAAGAAACGACAACCGAA
Source organism: Papilio elwesi (assembly GCA_029849275.1). Taxonomy (NCBI): domain Eukaryota; kingdom Metazoa; phylum Arthropoda; class Insecta; order Lepidoptera; family Papilionidae; genus Papilio; species Papilio elwesi. The sequence goes on along the minus strand of CM056700.1, from coordinate 5,991,332 downwards.
ATATCCAATTAATTGAGAAAATATGTAATTTTACAGATACGTCTTTAAACTTATTAGTGAAAACAGTATATAACGTACAGAGAAGGCTTCCGTCTTATTCAGCTTCTGACGAATAAAACTTTGTTGAATTTAAAACTCGGAGTAGCTTTACCATTTTAGTTAAATGATAAGATAATTTTTATATTTTAATTTAAAACTTCCTCTCCGATCTACATGTTGGACGAGTGAAATTCTAAGCCCGCACTGGCAGGGCTTTGAGAAACAAAAGCCTGTCGTCTCCATTACCCAACAACTCATGAACGTACAGTACAAGCAAAAGTTTGAAATGCTTCTATATTCTGTCTGTAGTGTGTTAAATCGGCTTACTTTATTGAATAAGTTGATATTATCGTGGCACATACAAACTTCTATCCGCACTCGAGTGCATTAAATTTCACAAACGTTTAAAAATACGCAGAATGGCACAAATGTGATAGCTTATAACCAACCATAGACTGAAACCAAACAGATTAGGAAATTTATAATACATTTGTGACTTTTTAATTGTGCAATCCTACAAGACGTTGCCTCAGCTCGGCATCATATCGGCGTCTTGCGGTAAATTATATAAATACGTAAATAAATGAACATTTATTGTTCTGCGTAAGGGTATATTTTTTAGCCGACAGACGCTCACTGCCGGACGGGAGTCTGACGTACGGATGAATCGTCACAGAGATAGGTTCCTTGCCGTTGAGAATATCAATTTATAAGTATAATTTTAATTTTTCTTGTATATTTTCAGTGTTTTCTGTTATTCGAGCTTGTACTGCGTCTGGTCCTATAAAGCCCTGAAATCCGTCTCGAGTAAATTGAAATCGGAAAGAGATGGCTTGATCTCGCGCTATCGGAATCCTTGCCAGGTGTAATAAGGACGGAAACGATGGGAGTGAGAGCTCAATAACGAGCCAGCCAAGGGTTAGCTGTTTCTCTCACAGTCGCTACTCCGCGAGGCAATATGCGAAGATTTATGTACCTCCCGCCATTTACTATGTATTGCGCTACTTTCTTTCATTGTACTTCTTTATATGTACGTATATAATTTCACTGAATTAATTTATGAAAAATTCATCATGACACTCATAGAAGATAAGATAAGAAAGGCTGCCTCGTCTTTAAATTTGTTGAAGGATTTGAGAAATCCCCTGGGATGTTTGCCTCTAGATATGAAGGCTATGTAAAACATGATTGTAAGGCACAAAATATTATGATTATAGTGAAGGATGTAAAGGAGCATATCCTACAAGTAAATTATGGATAAGCAAATACTTTGTTTATTTGCAGGCGATAATAGTTTTGTCTCAAATCGCATCGGCTACGAGTTCTCCCCTGTAGCCAGTAATCGCAGCGACCCACCCACTTAATCTCCAAGTATCGCTAACAAATTTAATATTTACTCTAACTGACTTATCTTTATAAATTGTCGACATTATTAAAACCACCATTACAATTTGATTGTCGTGTCGCAGCCACCCCGACATTATTGTCGTATGGTCCATGTTACAAGATATTGCGATAACTTCTTGGTCGTTACATGTAATAACTGCTTACTAAGTAGTAAGCAGTTATTACATATAACGTAAGTACGAATAAACAGAATGCATGTAAAATGCGGGATGACCAATATCTCCTTCATGGAGTGAAATTTTTTATCATAGGAAGGTTTCTTAATGTAAGAAAATTATAATAAAGTAAGTTAAGTTAAGTTAATCAAAGTTTCTATTTGTATCCGGCAACGAAACAGCCAATCGATATTACAGTAAAAAAATTAAAGAGGATTAGCGAAATTGGCACTTTTTTATACAAAATTTAACTTTGAGAACGAGAACGGTTAAGTGTTCAAAATATTATCATATTAAAATGCTATATTCTTATGGAAACTATAAATTCATATTACATAACATTAAAAAACTCATACTTCGCTTAATAAATTATAAGATCATCATCATCATCAGCCTGTATCAATACACTGCTGGACATAGGCATAGGCCTCCCACAGTATTGCCTTATTGCCGTTCTCGCGGGGTCATCGGTACATCAGGGAGGAGAAAGACCATGGTGGTTCATCAAGATTTTCCTTGCCTCTTCCCATCAGATGTCGCTAGCTCAACAGATGTGATCGGCCAATTGCCACTTCAACCAACTGACGACTGTGTCCTCTAGTGCTCCGTCCGAACAAAATTAAACATCAAAATATCAAGTTAAACAGATAGCTAAGGGCTTGAAATCTGACAAGCGATTAGGATCGAAAATATGACGCCACTAATACGCTACCACTATATTATCGTTATTTGTTTTGAGGGTTTTTTTTATTTTGAATTCTTAATAAATACGTTATGTTATTTCATAAGGTAAACTTCTGTTATACAGAGACAAGTGAACGCCTATGAATTGAGCCAACATTTAGGAGCATGTGCACCCTCGTGCTAGCGCACCCATGCACGGATTTACTGCTAATCCTAACCTATGTCTATGACTCTTTGCTGGTGTATATTGAAATGCGACTTGACTTTATTAAAATGTTCACGGATTTGTTTATATATAATTCACTGTATTAGAATACAAAATATTTTCAAATTAACTCTGTAAATAAATACAAATAACCTCTTTTTATTGCGACACAGGAAGAGTAAAAAATAACTTATCTTCAAAATTGAATTTGAATTTCTGTTACTGTTTCTAAAAAAAGGAATACAGAAGAAACAAAAATTATAAATATTAACATCAATGCACTAAACCTAACGAAGATACTTGCCATTCGCTGGAGTAATCTATTACATTTTACCAATCCTGGATAGAGCAAGGGTTTAGCTGAAACAAATCTGGCCACTTACCAAAATATTTTACTTTATTTCAATATGGAGATAATTCAAATGGAGACAAAAAAGAAAAAGAAAAGAATACGATAAAACCTTCTATTGCTTGATACATTTTTTTCAATTCTTTTAAAGGTATTGTTAATAAAGGGTAAAGGTATATAATGCAATACAATAGACGATGTTTCATCGACGTATGTAAACTAACAGCTGTGTTTTAAGACAAATTAAATTAAAAGTGAACGGGATGGTGGAATTGCCGGGGGATGGCGACAATAACTGTCTAATTAAGCGAATAAAGGGCGTCACCACAAAGCCGCGGTGATGGATCCCTCTAATATCGCCTGATGTTACTGATACCGCCGTCGCGGAGATTCACCTAGTTAAAAATTTAAATTACTCCTTGCTTTGCAATATATTCTTTATGATAGTTTTGTTACAATAATGAATGAAATGATACAACAACAAGTAGTGTGTACATGATAACAATGAATTGACAGACAACAATTAGATGCTGTTACTTTAATATTATCGGTCTAATTTAATCAAGTAAAACAGTTTCACTTTCCCAAATAGCATTAACAAAATCAAAAAGCACATGTTTTGTAGACGCATTGAAAATCAGATGTCCGATCAAAATAGGCCGGGCGCATTAAGTAAGATGTAACAGCAGGGGTCGGAGGGTGAGCCGGAGGGTCCCGCAGGATATTGCCTAATCATTCCCGCCTTCACACCCTACTAACTGCCAGTTGTTTTAGTATTCATCGCGTTTATTTAGCGCCCCGCACGGAGATTGATTCCCCATTGTTAAGCCTCACTTAAAGATATTTTATCCGCTTACTTCTCGCTAAAAAGATTTAGTGTTTTTATTTTGGCTTGTAACAAGCTTTCGTAGTTTAAGAAGAAAAGTTTGTAACACAAATTATATTTCTGTGTCTGTGAAATATTATTTTGCGTTTGAGTAACGGCTAGGAATAAAGTCAGAAATGTCTTGATAAGAATTAGACTATAAGTAGAAGGTAATCCAATTCACAGTCAAACACAATTTTTGTAATATCTACATAAGATTTAATAAACAAGTCTATATTTCTAAAGCCCATAACTGTCATGATTTCTTTCGTGACATAACCCACATAATATCACTTGTTTGTTTCGCTTAAAGAAATATTATTTTTGTCTTCCGGGGTCGGGTACCGCCCTGAGTCTCAGACGTAGAGGGGTATGCGTAGTAATGATCCTTATAAATTTATTTTCATAATTGGATTGCGAGGTTAACTATGCGTACAACAATCCCAAAATCAGAAAAGTTATTACAATGAATTGTGAAAGTTCCGTAGCGTTTTCGCGCTATTAATTCTGACAAAGTACTGGCTGTCGAAAGGGTTGCTGAGGACGGTCGGTTAAAATATTGTGACGTTTTTGTTAGTATAGTAGAAACTCTTTTATTATTTCCCTTACGGTTATTACTGAAATACTCTGTTTATACTTGCCTTACTAAGTTTGATATTTTGCTCGTAGACAAAGTAAATGTTTTTAGATGTGGTTAATAAAGGCCGGAACATTGCGCAAGGACATTAGCGAGCGCAAATCGGAAGGAACCAAAGAGCAACGGTCCCCCGATCATACATCATTCGCTCAATGAGACTACAACAATCAGACAACAGGCCATTGAGCGTTCTTCCCTTTGTGTGACGTAATTTCATCAAAAATATCGGACACTACAATGGAAGAACACGCCGACAAAAGTCGACAGAGCGGATGTTATTCGAATCGCGTCGCCGACACGAGATTTTTTTACGCAATGCTTGCACAAAGAATGCTGTCTTTCGATTGTAGCAAAGGGATGTTTCCACCCACAATTCAGCAGCGAGCCTCATCGTTCATTACCGACGATCGGAAATGACTTCACGGATGGATCGGAACTTTTGAGCCACTTGTCCTTTCGATTGTTGTGAAGCGATTCGTAGTTCGCATTGCGTGGCGTGTACACAGGTGTGATCGAGCTTTTGACTTCGGACCTCATTCGCTCTCTGAGTAATGTTAGCATCATTATAAATGGGACTGGCTATTGTAAGAAACGTGTTTTTGGATCTTCAATACAATGGAAACTCAGTACAAGCAATGCTTACTGTATTATTATTAAAGTAATAACTTTAAACTGTTATATCTTACATTCGACGGATAAAAGCAAAGTAAGTGGAAGCCTTATGATTAAAAAAGAACGACGTATAAGGAGTATCCCTAACCGACGAGCATGTTTTCGTAAATGTATGAATATAGAAGAAGCTAGAGAAGTGTACCAGAATCGCGACAAATGGGTTTTCCATTGATCCGTGATATCTGCCTACGCCTCCGGATTACCGGCGTGAGCGCATATTTATTTATTTATAATGAATTTAATTTATTTTCTAACAAAATGAGGTATTATCTATGTCTATCAAGACATCGATATCTGTACACTTTATTTGAAAAAAAATTGTAACAAAGCAATCGCAAAGTTTTATTCAATCATTTAAGGTACCACAAATGTTTGTGCGAATCGAACCGCCACTATTAATGGTACTAGCAATTAATCAAACTGGCAACACCATTAAGAAAGTGCGCCGGTGTTGACATAGGCGGCGTCGGCGCCATTACTGGAGTTTTACTGTTATCGCATATCGTAACGTCCGCCATCGACCATCGCACACCGTGTAATTAGTCTGCAATGGTAAACTGACTGATTACTGTAGTGCTTAACACGACCCTCCCTACATCCCAACAATTTCACATCCAATGCGGGTGAACTTGAAAGCTATGAGCTATCTTGTTTAAGAAAACCAGCAATGTATTGCGAAATTTATAATTCTATCCTATCTAATAAAATGTTACACTTAATTGTCATGGAGGGTTACGATACAAAAGGACAGTCGCAGCAACAATGCGATGGGTACAGTGCGATACAATCGATTTTTCGGCGTGGTATTTGAGTCAATGTAAAACTAGGGGAGTCTTTTCTTGAATCATATGTAATATTTTTAGTTATACAAAAATGAAATAAATGACAACACTTCTCTAATAAAAACAAAAAAGCATTCGAATTATTTTTTTGAGAAATTTCTTGTATCTTGAGTATCTTGCTTACGAGTAAATTTAATTACGCGCCTTTGGTGCACTTAATTTTGTCTGTCGTGCTGTTTCTGACAGTAAATAGGTAATCCAAATATTATGAAAGGCAAAGATAATAGACATAATTTAATTCTTTTAATAGAGTATTATCTTTATACTTTATCATGACATATTTACTTCAACATTCGCTTTATTGGGGCGTATGATCATCACTGTTAGTTCATTGTTGTCCTATGTCAATTGGATGCGACCGCGGTGAGGAGTTAGACCGGATCCTCGCCAACACCGGCTTACGTAGTAGCAACGGACCTCCCAGGTTTTGGAGCAGTGGTGGCTCAGCGGTTTAGGCCCCGACTTACGTACTGTAGGATGCGGGTTCGAACCCAGGCAGGCACTTTACTTTGTTTAATTTATTTCATCACCACTGCTCTAAAACGGTGAAGGAAAACATCGTGAGGAAACCGGCATGTTCTTAGAACCACCAAATTCGAAGACATGTGACATCCACCAACCCGCACTGGGCCAGCGTGGTGGATTACGGCTCATTCCCTCTCTCGGAGAGGAGGCCCTTGTCCCTGCAGTGGGAAACATTCTAGAAAAGGCTGACTTACTACTACTTACTAATAGAGTATTACCGAAAATTATCAAAAGAAAAAATAAATTACAAAAGGAAATAAAAGACTGACGTAACTAAAAAGTATAGTTGCCAAAATAATTCGAATATGAAGTGAATTTATTCTATTAATTATTAATGTCAAACCCATATAATATTTTTGATAATAATATTTAAAGGCAAAATTATATGTTAGACTTCGTAGTTTTGACCCATGATCGTTATGGTGTTTTAAGAAATCAAAAACCAACCCTCCGCAGACTCCTGAGACGCTCTTAAATAACTAGAACCATTACCAATATTGTTATTGTTATTCGCAATTTATTCGTTTTGATAAATCATTTAAAGTAAATGAATTATAATTTTAAAAATTCTAGCAGATTAAAACATAACGTATTTGGGATTGTACTAATCTAAAACGTCTAACGCCATCTATCTATCATAGCCGGAATTCATTTCTATATAATTGTAAGGATAATTAGTAAGAGCTAACATATTTATAATTTGTCAATAAAATTACTTACTAACCCCGAGTAGTAAGAGTGCATTTTGAACAATCTACATACACACACGTACACGGTACACGTCCGTCGCGTTTTACAAAACATCCATTTCCATTATATTGGCGATAACGGATACAGGGAAAGGAATATTCTGTTCCCTGCATCCGCTCTGTAAATATCTCGTCACCTATAAGTCAACGTAAAATCTTAAGCATCGTTCGTTTATAATATCACTAATGATATTATTACCTGTCGTATTTTTTAAGTATCTAAGCCAATAAAAAAAGCAGAGATGGTAGGTGTATTAAAGATATAGAACGAAGAATGAATGGGGTAAATAAAATGAATGGGACTATAGCCAGTGTAATGAGAAGCCAGAATGTGTCTATAAAGGCACGCCTGGCAATACATAATGCGATATTAGTACCCACTTTAATGTATGGCAGTGAGAGTTGGGTATGGCAGGACAAGCACTCGAGTAAAATTAATGCAGTTGAAATGCGGTCTCTGAGAAGTATGCTAGGCGTGACACTAAATGATAGGATGAGAAATAGCATTGTAAGGGAGAAGTGTGGCTTAAAAGAGGATGTTGTAACTAAAATTGAGAAAGGTATGCTTTGGTGGTACGGGCATGTTGAGAGGATGAACGAAAGAAGATTGGCCAGAGAAAGTTATGTTGCGAAAGGTATGCTTTGGTGGTTCGGGCATGTTGAGAGGATGAACGAAAGACGATTGGCCAGAGAAATTTATATTGCGAAAGTGAGTGGCAGTGTATGCCACGGCCGGCCTAGGCGTACCTATATCAACCAGATTAGTGGCATACTAAAGAAAGGTGGTATTAAGAGTGTTGTGGGTTTATAAGGTAATTTCTGGCTTTACTGAACCGATTTTGAAAATTCTTTCAATAGTATAAATTTATAATATCTATCACCTATATAACTACATATAACTTCGTTTCACGATGTAAATTAAATAATAAAATAAATTTCGACTAACTAAAAATGAAATTATATGTTGACGACATGTAAATGGTTAGTTCAGTTCAAAGTTTTTCGTCAATTTATAATCTTGATTAAAGATTATAAATCTACCAACGATGTTTACAATTTTGCGGTGAAATATATACACTTTCACTACAGAATCCCTCAGTGCCTCAATTCGAATCATTATTTATCTTTGTCTAATAACTTTCAACTTTGCTACGTTTTATGATATATCTATTATTATATAACCTTTGGCTTTGGCTACTGAAACCTCTTATAAGCGACATGCATACATACAAAAAATGGACAGCAAATAATATTATGTAAATTGCACCCGCGTTATGAATAACGATAATATTCTCTAGACCGTTTAAATACACAAATAATATTGAAAAATCAGAAGGTTAAAAGAAAAATAAATAAAGCCACGAGTTACAATAGAATCGCGGCATTAATCTTACGAATAATTTCTTGCATACACAAAGCATCAATTACGCTGTCACATCAGTGCAAAGCGGCAAGTGCGAGGCGTTTAATTGTCCGTAAGTGACGCTAACTAGGCCGCCTCGCTCCGACGGAGGTAAAGCCGGGAACTAATAGAATAACGGGCGATGTTAATTTCAAGGTAATTGAAAGGGAAAACAACGCCCGATACAATCTCTACTACGATAAGATTGGTTTATTAAACTAGGTCTTTAAAAAAAATAAGATTTGTTTATTAAGGGAGAAATACTATCTGGTTCTAGTTGAGTACAAAAGTATTGAATGTCGTCAGATGTTTGGTGGGAAACTTAAACCTTATTTAGTGTATGATTTTTCTTATGTCGTATGTAAAATTGACAGTACTTAATTAGTACTTAGTACTAGTCTTTAAAATTACTTTGTTGTTTATTAGTTAAGTAACAACACCACACAATTTTAATAAAAAAAAAACTTTAAACTTGTTCTGTAATGATCTCTCGTTGTATAAAAAACAATACAATATGAAAAGGTTACTCTTAACAATTGTTATCGTTTTATAGCATTACGAACAAATAACTCGAGCCTTTTACAATACGATAATTTGTCATCCGGGTTGACTTCAGACCGGCACCTGGCTTCCACGCGCCCCTAAAACTGTTTGAGCGAAACCATCTTCGGCTGGATTCGCAACGCCCCTACTTTTGTCAATATGATTGTTTAATTTATATTATGTGATCTTCGAATTTTATTTAAGTAGTTCTCTAAACATGTGCAGATGTGGGGAGCAGGGCGCAGGGCGCAGGGCGGGACGGATCCAGCAGCTGCTACACTTGCGGGTTATATGGAAAATATACATGTACATTTTTTATAGAAAAACGTCTTACATAAGAACGGCAGTGCTACAATTTTTTGACAATATATTAGAAATGCTGATGCTAATTAGTAACAGTTTCAATACAATAATACGAGCGGGTTTCTCCCTATTACCTGATGAAATTCTTGTTTTTCTTATACTTATGTGACGGTTTATCCGAGGCCTATGTCCAGTAGCGTTGACAGACAGAAAAAATCGTATGTAATGTAAAAAAATATGAAATATAAATTACGATGGATTATGCTGGCAAAACGCTTATTCATAAAATTTGTTTTTAAAAACCAGCCAAAAAATAATATTCAATACGGCAACTCGGTCGTGCAATGGCGCCGACATTCGCGGTCGGCGAATCGACTTCCTGCGCACCGCTTCCCGCCGAAATGGATCACTTCCGACACGTATTTGTCATCTCCAAATCACAGCACGCCGGATTGTCGTCACACAGACTTGTTTTACTAATGCTTGTGTTGCAGTCGAAGTCTTGGTTTCAACAAAATAAATTAATTACAACGCAGTGAAGAAATTTAAAGGTAAATTAATATATTGTATTATGTTATTACCGATATCAATTTTGGCAATTTCAAAGAGGAAAGGCCTCGACTGTTCAAAATGGCTTCATTTCAGAGCGTATAACGTAATTATTAGACGGTATGTAAATTTAGTAATGTGTGGATTAAAATATTACTTGCAATACTGTGCTTATTTGTCACCTGAGTTCTAACATCTCTGATAAAATTAAAATGATTGATGAATCAAAATTATAAGTAAGATAAATGGCGTTGATAAGGATAATGACGCCTGTTGATATTGTCGCATCGGGTCGTGGTGTCAACGGTAATTGTGAGAACTGGTGCATAATTAGCGCGACGAGTCAACGGGGCGTGGGTTGACACCCTCGCCCTGTCGCTTTTTACTATACCCGTGGGATATTCTAATTGCATTCGGTACCAGTGTTTACATTAATTAACTTTTAATTGTTATTGCAGACCTGTACATTTATAACATTTGATTGTTTTACTCCCGTTATGCTAGTATGTATGTTATTCTTTATTTCGTCTTGTGTTATGTCTAAGGATGCAGCAAGAGCTCCAAATAATTGAATTTCTCAATAATTTCATTTCATTAAAAATATAGATTTTTTCCTATTAAGCCTCGACTACTTCATCATTCTAAAGCGGAGGCCAAGAATACAGTCTGTATATTGCCCAACCTACTTTTAGATTTAACTATAAATCTTATTTGAATCTCTCATTTTTCAATACAATGTTTAATTAGTTTATATAGTTTCCTGGACACACAAGGTACGTCGCTGGTCATTATTTATAAATCTTTTAAGAATTATATTCTTTTTCGGTGTACTTATCGAACTTTTAACACCTTAGAAAATGATCAGTAAAATTGCACGAAACAATGTGAGTGCATCAATTTATTTCAATTTACACGAATGTATTGTTTCGCTGGCGGAGGGCGGCGTTCCCGCGCTTCCGGACATCGCTTCCGACACGCGCGCGACGCGTGCCGCCATCTTTGAATTACACCCTGCAACAATTGCCGTTTGTTGCCAATAAGGAAAACAAACTTCACTTTGGTAGAAATCACAAGTGATTTTAAATCATAATCAGATACAATAAAATTTATTATTGCTTATTTATATTCTCAAATATAGAATGCTTTACTTTGTTAGGATGCGTGTGATTGTTTTATGTTACGCTAATGTTGTTTAATAATTATCTTGCGCGGTGTGGTGAAAGCATAATCGTGCTTGAGTCATTTCCAGGTGTCTATAATTTTGAGTAAAATAATGTCGGTTTAGGGTTCATAAAGCACTTTAGAATAATGTGGCTATTATTTTAGAAAGAAATCCCGCTATTCATTTTATTCGTAACCTTCAATTATTATAGTATGAAATACCGAGTCTTTGAAATAAATTAAAAATACATCGAGTTTTGTCCAAGTCCTACGTGCACTTCATCCCTACTTTCCTACTAATATTATAAATGTGAATGTAAGTTTGTTTGTTACGCTTTAAAGCGAAAACTACTCAACCGGTCATCATGAAACTTTGTACATATTCTTGGAGGTATTAGAAGTAACATAGGATACTTTTTAATGAAAAAAAAAAATAGTACACAATAAGCGAGGTATGTTCCCTATAGACCTATAGACTCCGAAATGTCAGGCCCGATTTCGATGAAATTGAGAGGAATGGTCCACATTATCACATTCCTGTGTTTGGTAGCGATCAGATCAACGTCATTAGTGGTACCCGGGCGAAGCCGGGGTGGATCACTAGTTATTTATACAAATAATATAACACTATAAAGAAAAAGCTTTCTTAAATAAGAAATTCTGAGAATGTCACATTACTATGATGTTACCGTGGTTGCTGTCATATGAAGCATATAACAAAACTGTTGTCCTATTTACTGCTTAAATAAATTTTAGAACTTATGGACTGCAATTATAGCAACCATTACCGTAACGTGTCGAGCAAACAGTGATGTGAGAAGCAAGCGTGGCTCAGAGGCCGCGATGCTTCGCAAACATTTGTACTGACACACCCTGTGTGTGCTCATGATTGAACTCTGTTTGTTCACTAACACGATGTTGACGTAACCATGAGTTGAATAAAACTGAGTAATTGACGTAGTACAGATAAGCATCGATTTTGAATTGGAGATCTGGGCATAGAAATTCGTCAATAGTGACATGGAAAACCTTGTCAAATGCTTTATTATTCGTAGGAAAAATACGCGCATATGCGATATTTACGCATTTAATTCACTGTTGCCCATCTCAGTGAATTTCGAAAAAAGTTCACTCAAAGAATTCGCTTCAGAAAACTACAGCGCATCTTTTTATTTACGTTTCTGAGAGTGCCTGAGCTATGTAAGCTGTCAGCAATGAAATGGGGAGCTGGGATATGCAATCTGCAATCTGAATAACTCAGTAAAAGCATTGCGAGAACTGATTTCATATTTGTTTTTCTATATCTACTACTATGAAATGCAATAAATAATTGATTGCAATGAGTAAACGTAGTTAATATTTATTGGATGTTATATTTTGAACTCAAAACATAAATCTGACAAAATATAGGTAGGTAGGTACAAAACATAACTAAATTAAGTAATATTTGTTATGATTATTGCTTCATTGAAAATATTCGCTTTAGATGATAATTTTGCTTTTGTATACAAAAGCCAAAACGAGCCATGAAAAAGTGTAAGAATGCTTACCCGTGTAGATTAAAATCATACGACTTACGACTATTTATGGTAAATCGTTATTATACAACCCAGCAGTAAATATTTTGTTGCCCGTGAATGCTACTAGATGGCGATAGCTGTGAGACTGAACAAGTTTATCAATTTTATAAAGATTTATTACTGAAGTAATGTTATTATTATAAAACCAAAAAATATAAATAGTACACATTATTTCGTGATAATATTAATTCCAAGATAACTTTTTATTGTATTATTTATAAATATACTAAATAGCATTATAAATAATACAAAATGTATGTTCATAGATGTCGTACAAACAAAGTATGTTGTACAAACAAACAAGTAAAAACTAAGCCAACTTCATTACACTGGTGGTATATAAAAAACCCATTTTTAAATATCACCAGTTTTATTTGTTTGTATAGTATATAAATTTTATATTTATTTCTTTATTTCTTAGTGTCATTGCCAAAGACATCGTCGAAAATAAAGCGAATCATAAAAACACTTCTTAACCAAAAGCACAACAATAAACGGATTTTCTTATATGTTTACCTAGTGCGTGGTAAAGTTTTTCCTTTCGGACATTAAGGATTTATTAGATTATTACCATCTTAAAATATATCATTATATATTAACAGTGGTAGAGCCCGCAACAACAACATCTGTTGCCGAATGGGCCGGGTCAATCGGTGAAATACCACGACCTCACAGAAAACAGGCGTGAAGTAGAAGGATTCTGCGTTTCGTCTGATGAGTGAGGTGCCGGAGGCCTAATTTCAGTCCTATTCCCCTTCCCACCCTTTCCTCATAAGGATAGGACGGGAAAGTGAAGAGGATTGGACGAGGAGGAGGTTAGCGGGGAAATGAAATTATCCTTTTTCCTGTCTGTGCCCTCCTTTGTCCATTAAAGGTAGGCAACGCATCAGCAACATATCTGCCTGTTGTGGATGTCTATGGGCTGCGCTCACTTAACATCAGGTGATCCGTTTGCTCGTTTGCCTCCTTATTACATAAAAAAAAATATCTGAAGGTTATGTGAGCTGCTAATACAATAAAACAGCTAATGTTATTATTTTAGCGGATAATAAAAAAAAACAAATATCTACTCATTCAAAGGAGTACCTATAGGGTATCGCAATTCTAATGTAATTTAGTAGAAATAGTATTTCAAGTACTAAAGTACTTGTAATACTAAAATATTGGTAGAAGTTCCTATGCATTCTTTTATGATTGTGTGCACTCAATTTATTATACAGAAAAAATAGATTGATTTGATTTCAAATGAGAATGTTAAGTTGAAGTCTATTGTATTTAAAAGTCCACAAACATACTGTATGTCAGTATCTTTAAAAATCTTGAAAATCATTAACGCCTAAAAATACAGGCGCATTGCGGGCTCTTTACTCTTTTCTTCGATAACATGCTCTTTTCTAATAAATATTGATAAGTACTATAGTCTTATTCTTTTCTAGGGAATATATAATACAAAGCATAACTTTACTTATTTTCTCAGAAATGCGCATACTTTTGTTTTTTCCATTTTAGTTGCAGAATAAACAGGTCGTAATGTTACAGCTTCTAAACTGCCGTCATTTGTCACACAAATTGTTGAAAGTACGTAAACTTGAACATGCAAATAAGTTATAAGAGTAATAAATCGTCTACATTTTATCTCCGTACACTTCTATTCACTGATACGAAAATAGAATAACAACTATTCTGTTTATTGAACATCTTGTTGAAGAGGAAGTGCTCTGAGAATTACTGAGCGAACGCTTTGAGCGGAGAGCGCTGTTCTGCCGAAGTTTTGTGTAACAATGTGTAATTTCGCCATTTCTATGCGCAGAATTCGAGCCCGGAAGTCACGGAGCAGCTCTAGCGAGGGACTCGCGTAACTTCGCTATTGTGGCGCCATCTACAACTGTCGGCGCACTGACGCACTTCCGGGAGCTTCAGAAAGTCTCCAACTGTCAGTTCGGGTCCGGACGCCTTGGAGTTTCCTTGAGGGTCGTTTTATTCATACGACTCTCGTAGAGATTTATTTGCTTAAAGATGAATTTCTTTACTTTAATTATTTTATTTAAAAAGTGTTTTTTGAATGAAATTGACAACAAGATATATTTTTTTAAATTTTGATTACTGATGTTGGATAATGTCATGTATTTGTGTTACACTAAAATTGAATAAGAATTTCTTGCTTTCTTTGCTTTTAGTTTAACGGACACACAGAAAGAGCAAATACAAAAAAAGACTCTGTTGCAGTTTTCTATTAGACGCCCATTACTACATGAGAGGCTGCGAATGGTGTTATTGTACAAACTCTAAGAATTATTTTTAAAACTGGCAACCCACCTAGCTTCGTTCGGGTATACGAGTAGATAGGCAATATAGCCTAAGTTACTCCCTGATAGAAAAACTTTCTACTAGTGATAGAATTTTTCAAATTGGTTCAGTAATTTTTTATTTTAACCGGAACAAAAAAAAACAATGAAATCTTTTCTCTTTATAATATTAGTATTAGGTGCATTATAAAAGCTTACATTTTTCGTTTCAGAAATTAATTCTCGCATTCGTATAAATGAAAAGCTAAAGACTGCAGTTTTATGAACCGAAAGAAATATATAAAAATGTCATAAAAATAATAATCAATAGATGTATTAAGAATGTACTTTGTATTTAATACCAGTAACCGATTATAAAGGAAATTTCCGGAGCTACGGAGCTGCATTTTGGCACCACATTACAGCAGACCGTTGTGCAGATTTAAAAGACATGAATTATAATAGACGTAAACAGCGGACAAACATATATAAGCACTTTATTACATAGTTGTACAAATTATGTTTGTGTTGGAGATCAATAACTATAGCCAAGCGTCTGCGTCTGCGCATAATTCTCAACGGTTGAACGTGGGCGGACACTATTCGTAGCAAGGTCATGCGATATAGTGTTACAGACTCAAACGACTGATATGACCTGAGCCTCAAGTTTTCTCGAAGCATTTCTTGTGAGGTCCAATTCAGTTGAAGCGAGGGCGGCGAGGGAGGTCTTTATGAGCTGGTGATAACGATCGATCACTGCCACCGCTGTGTATGGTCTACCTACGCATAAAGGCTTACGTCATCCGCGGCTTGGGCAACGGACATTCGTGATGTCAGTGTAATAATGCATACTCGGTACCTATATCCGGTTGTATCTTAGCTACTCTCAAAACAGATCGTTTGCATAAGAAGTTAGATATTCTTGCACGTGACGTCGACAATTGTTGACATCAATTTTTTTCAGCGGATGTTTTGACACCCCTGACCTATGTGTGGTGTGACGCGCGAGGATGTTTTTTTCAGTGACATTTTAAAAGCACAAAGCGCTTTTATTTGTATTACGCTTCTTTGCGAATTTTGATGTGATATTTATTATGAAAGGACGTTCTTTTTTAACAAACTTGAGTTTATTTACGTTTTCTTATTTCATCATTTGCTAGTTTTTATTCCTACTTTTTGTTTAGATGTAATAAATTGTTAAATGTATACTAACAATGGACATTGTTTGCCCTTTTCAGCCCTTTCTCTCCAAAAATGTCCCCTAACCCTAGGTCTTGCCCCCTAATTATAAAAATTCACAGAATTTTTAAAACTACAACCTAAGGAGGGTTAAAAACCCCACGAAATAGGGTCTTTGACCCCCTCCAAATCGCAATCCTGGATCTACCACTGATACTACTCATGACCAGTAACAAAATAAAGGAACCATCATCCCTGGAACAGCAGGATCGATGCCACTGTACTAAATTTAGTGAGACCAGCAAACTACTGATTCAATCTATTCGTGTAAAAATATTTGAAGTGCAATAAATATACCGTATGACATTGATGTCTTCGTACATAAATCAATATTTACTGTTGTGCATCGATGGGATCAGACGACTGACAGTTGCCGTTTGACTACCTATTAAGCTAACGTACGTACGTAAATGTTCCACGTGCCAGATCGTCACAGCTATTTGTACGCCGCGCTAAATGTGGTTACTGTCGTTCTAACAACTAACAGAAACAAAAGATCGTGGTAGTTATTATTACTAAGAGACAAGATCTTTTTAGATCTAGATTGTTTGTTTTTTTTCGGATTAACTCAAAAATTACAGACCGATTTTAAAACTCTTTTAGCAATAAAAAGTTCTTATATCAGCGAGAAACGTTGGCTACATTTGTTTGATGTGTAACGACTTACATTAACTTAACGTTATCAACATATGAGCATGTGTTATGAGTAAGAAAAAGATAAAGGGATTTGCATTTAATTAATTTACACTTATATGTCGATTGAAATAAAAAAATGTTAAATCTTATCTTATCCTTATTTCTTATTTAGTCGACCTATTTCAGTTCCACCTCCTCTTTCATATGCAACTAATCTTCTCGACAAGAGATGTCACTTGCGGTTGACAGCGGTGGTTCCTTCACATAACATCGATAGGTATAATATATGTGTTTATTTGTCTCCAGCAATTATTTGCGTTTAGCATTTTGATTATAATGTTGTCCCAGAAGGGTTTTTTACTATTTACATTATTTTTAAGCCTTATAGATCATATTAATGTACACATGCCTTTATTTCTTTGATACGCAGTTGATTTATATCGAAAACATGCGAAATGCGCGGTTATTTTTACATCAATGACGGTTGTACGGAGGCGATCAATCGAGAAACGAGACACTTGACTCGTGAAGTCCCACATTCATATCGTAATGCACCTAAACTTAGCATATCCGAGTATATGCGAGTTCCAATGAATTTATATTTGAAAGTGATGCTCGTATGACGTACATAATACAAAATACCACCTACAACGTAAATAATATTCCGACGATCGGCAATTTTTTGCAAGCGTCTTCTGAGCCGTGTAGAATACTTCAATAGATATTCAAAAATGGTAAATGTATATTAAGTGCTTAAGCATTACAATAATATACTATGCCGAGTTATAGACTGCGAATCCAATTAATTATATACAATGTTTTTGTTTATATATTACTAGCTGACCCGGCAAACTTTGTTCCACCTTATTTCTTTTGGCGCGTTAGTTTTTATTTTGCGATAACTCCTAAAACATTCATTTAAATTATACGATGTAATTTAAGTTGATAAGGATTAATACTGTATCCGTCTAAATAACTTTCCAATTACCACATTGTCCGTGACCATTTTTTTAGAAGATTGAATGGGTGCTGTGTTGGGTGGCATGCTAGCGGACTATTTTGTAGTTCTTTTTAAGATATACAATTGTACATTCGTAGTAAATTCTTCGATCTATCTCGCAAGGCTTAGCCAGCGTCAGCAATGTAAGCGCACAAAAATATGTTTTTGCAACAAATCTTTGAAATTATCTGCTTTCCTCTATTATAATATGCATGTATTATACATATTAACATCTTTCTTATTCCTCTTGAATCATTCTGTGTATTGATCAAAATCCGCATTTAAATCCGTTGCGTAGTTTGAAAGATCTAAGCGTACAGACAGCGGCAGCGTCTTTATATTTCTATAATGTTTTTTTAACACCAACATAGTATTATGTTAATTAGAAGTACACGAACAATCATTTTAACATCAAAACATATCAATAACTAGTAAATCCGAATCTATCGATAAGTACTATTTATATGCTAAATTGACACATTATACTTTTTTTAATTCTCAATGTTAATGGCCCCTGGCTCCCGGTCCGTTGTCTCAAAATAAAACAGTTCACGATATATCCACGCAGTAGCTTTGGACTTTTCGATGTTATTTTTACTGTATTTTTAATACTCTTTGATCAAAAAGCTCTAAAAAAATATATAATCTCATTGATAAAATTCAAATGCAATTTCGTCTTTCGTCTCAGAACTATGTAATTATTGTGTATTCATCATTGCTCTATATTCATTATTTAATCATTTTAATTTGACGTATAATTTTTAATTACCTAAATTATATTTATTATCTTTATATGTGTTACTTATGTCAAAATATTTTACTCTTAATTTAGGAGTCTTACTGAATAGGTGATCAAAGCATATTCCTAAATATAATTTAAGACATCTCGTCCACCTCCACAAACAACGCCGCCAGTTTATCAATAAATTTGTAACAATATTACGGAAATTTCTGTTGTGAACATAATTTACCGTATCATAAATAGTTTAAGATGGTATGTGTAGAATTAGCTACTCCTATACTTGATTATAGAAATAGTCTTGGTCTCTGTTGCGACTTGAATTTTCAATATTTCATGAATAATGTGTGCGATGCGTTCACTATTTCACGAGAATGTATTTTCCACCGTCTTGAACACGACATAAGATTGACATTTCTGTGCTTTACTGTGAGTCGAGTAAAAGGTGCGTAGACTTTGTATAATTCGCGAAAACAAGTCCATATTGCGAACTTTTGATAAATTCTTTAGATTTTGTATGGAGTTAGAACTTGCCCATTGAGACTTTAAGAAAACTTCTGGTTGTATAATTAATTTGATAAATGTATATTACTAGCGAACTAGCGAACCCGACACAAACGTTGTGTTGCATGGTAATTGGAGGTTTCAGCTATCATTTTTTCATTATTCGTTACGGTTTTGGTAAAAAAAAACAGCCTGGAACCTGATGGCAGCGCCACCTACCGGGTTCAATTGTGAATCTAAACAATCCTGGGACCAACTCAAATATGGAGGAGTTCAGTCACATACACAGGCACAGAAGATTAAAGATGGTAAAAAAACACTTTACCATTGGCACTTCTGATTGCAAAATATCTTTTTGCACTCAACTGAAACGTGAAAGAAACTAAACGAAGATAAGCTTTTCATAACACGGTCAGGTCAAACTACTTGTAATAAGCAGTCCTAATTATAAAAGCTCGTAAAATACATTTTAAATCGTTTTACGATCATGCAGCAACACTTTGACAAACATGTTGTTTATTAGTCTCTACCGCACTCACAATATTAGTGTAGATATTAAGATTTTATTAGATTTAAATTTACATCGACGTCTTTAGTATACAGTTTTCACACCTACTTCATCGCATAGTATAATATTTAGAGCAGTAGATCAGTGCTCGAAATTTTTAATTTTTCTGTAATTATTTTCTAAGTGTAACCTTTTATCAAACAAAATTTGACATACGATTTAAACATATTGAAACGTAAATTTAAATAGATAAATAAAATTGAAGTGTCTGTATGTAATATCAAAATAACATTGCCATACTCAAAACACATGATATAAATACGGTACTTATAACAAAAATACAATTTTTAAAATTTTGTCTGTCTGTTTATTCTGGGTAATCTCCGAAACGACTGAACCGATGGGACTTTTATTGGAAGATATATAATATTGTAAGGATACAAATAGGCTAATTTAATTAAAAAATAATTAGGCTTCCACGCAAAACCCTCAAAATTGTGTAAGAAATTACGCGTCACCGTATCGAAAGCACCGCCCGCTACCTGCAATGTCACAAAGGTATGCTGCCATAAGCAGTAAAATAATATAACAAATTAATTCTGCCGCTAACGAAGTTCGCCGGGTCAGCTAGTATATTATCAAATAAACAACGACTTTCTTAGCAGCTGTCAACAATATTAATAGTTATATAATTGAGATAGAACTGAATTTATATTTTACGTTCTAGCATAATTAATAGCCTTGCCAGGCCATTAACATCCTAATATATTTGCTATTATAATCTAAACAAACAATAATTTGCCACAATATTTGTATATTTTCATCGTAAACAGAGTTATCAAATGCGTCTTACATATATATAAATATCAGTAAATACGACGTACATATATATAAATATCAGTAAATACGACGTACATTGGTATTTCCATGAGCGGATTTACGATTTCTTCAGTTAAATTTCGAAAGCTCAGAGTTTCCTGTAAATAAATTGCTCGCGTAATAAACATAGCCTAATACATCGTTTGTAAATATACCTCTAAGATTTGTTTGACATATTGTCCTTAAATATGTTACGTAAATAAAGAACTAATAAATAAAAAAAAAACTGAAATTTTCATCCATTTGTAGGTAACAATAAGAGTTAGACTTGTGTTTATATAAGTAATATTTTTTTCACAGTGATTAGCCGGGCGGGATTTTGATTTTATGGTGTAGTTGAGCTCAGCGGCGTAACCGTGGGCTTTCCGATCTGTCTGAAAAAAATTCAGGAGAGAATTATCACAAGAACGAATACGCGATACTAACCATGCGATTATTTGGCATAATGGTGAAAAAATCATTTACTTCTGTCACTCAATTTACTAGTGATCCGCCCGGCTTCGCCCGGGTACCACTAATTATGTTGATCCGATTGCTACCAAACGCAGGAATGCGCCAATCTGGACAATTCCTGAGAATTTCATCGAAATCGCTATAGCCGTTTCGGATTCTATAGGTATATATAATATACTTCGCTTTTTATATAGTATTTTTTCATAAAAACCCTATGTTACTTCTTATACCTCCAAGAATATGTGTACAAAAATTCATGATGATCAGTTGAGTAGTTTTCGCATGAAAGCGTAACACAAACTTACATCACATTTATAAGATTAGTAGGGATGAACAATGTTTGACATTGATCATACTTAAATTAAAATTAAATTTAGACCTCCGGTTCTGAACGAAAAACTCATATAGATTTATACTTAAATTATCAAATTTGTTAAATTTTATTTTAACTCCTTTACATTAAGATGCGATGGTGGGATGATAGCACCACTCTATATTTTTAATAACTACATAAATCATGTTAAAAGTACATATAGCTACGATGCCCTGCCCTACCCACGGACTCTTATAAACATCTACAATACTAAAAGAGGTGCTGCAAGAGAGACACAAAGTCATAGTTATTGTCGTCAAAAGGAGTTAAATAAATAAATACTATCTACAATATTGCGAGGAGAGGTGTGCCAGGATCGCGCCAAATAGAAATCGATAATCTCTGCCTACCCTTCTGGGTTGCGAGCGTGTGCGTATATTTATTTATTTATTAAATATTGCGTAACGTGTTTTATGTTGGCATTAATATCAACTTTTTGCTTAATGGCGCGGAACAAATTGTGACAATAATTGGCATTTAGATGTTTGGCGACGAATGAGCACGCCGCAACTAAATCACCGGGAGCTAATAAGACATTTACTATCAATGAATTTCAACAGCTATGTATCTCTATTTATGTCCAGTCGTGGAACGAAAACTCTTAAGTTTCTAAATTTATTTTTTTATCAAGTCGTAGAAGCTTTGTACCTTTTAAAACTAAAGAACTAAATAAATTCTGGTCTTCTTCGCTTTCCCCTCATTCTCTTATTCGAAAAGAGTGGGAACGGGAAGAGGATTTGCGGGATGGGAGGGGAAAGCTTGCCAACATCTTCTATAAAAAAAACCTTTTTAATGGCTTAAGCATCACGATATTTGAATCAAATATTATGTTCGATTCCATTGCCAGTATGCACTCAAATGTCGACTTAAAGTCGAAATTTGAGTGTCGAATCGATTAACAACTTTTTACCCACTTTGTGGGCCCACTTTCCACCACCTTCCAACTTCAAGGGATATTTGTATTCCCTTTGGCTTAAACCCTATAATTGTTGTCAATCAAGTCGAGGTGCTGTCTCTCGGGCGCTTTTGAATCGGAATGTTCTTGAGAACCCAGGTGACTCCGTGGAGCATCTGGCAAAGTGACCAATTTAATAGGTTGAACACAAGGATCTGTTTTGACCAGTCCTCGATGACAACATAAATACAGGCACCTATTAAGTGTATGAATCTTATTGGCCCTATTAACCTGTAGTCATCGATGTTTCCATTTTAAAATATTGTGACAACTATACTTCTGCAGACAGACACAATATTCAATATCTCTTTTCAGCGAGGATCGAATGAGTTTGACGTCAAGACATTGCACGAGTTCAGGGTACTGAGACGGCAAAGTTCCTCGTCTAAATCAAAATAAGATAATTTAATTTCAGTAAAATGTCTTGTGAGTCCAGCAGCGTCTACCTGTCAATGTTCACACACACGCCCACTAGAGTACGTCAAGTGTTAGTGTATTGGCGTTCGGCCAGTACGCCGTGTTAAGACGCGGCTATTGCGGCTGATCCATCACGCAACAAGCTTACCAATGGACTAGCATATGATAAAGCTGTGACAATATTTTTTGTTAAAGAAATAATACATGAGCTCGTAATTCTTTAAGCTTTAATTAAACTTTAAAAAAAATGTGTTCTTTATAAATATTAAATATTGTTCTTTTTCTTACTAGTTTGTTTAATTATCGTTTTTTTTGCTTCAGTTGTAATTATAATCTTATTTTGTTCAATCTAAAATTTGTTTTAAAAATTAGCAACGCAAATGATGTATAATGTAACCTTTAAGAGTATAAAACATAGGAGATAGTAAACTTGTTAATAATGTGACAGTGATTATACTGCTGGTGTGTTTATAATAAATAAATAAATAAAAAAACTCAGGGGTAGCCAGAGATTACGTTTGGATTTCTGTTTAGATCATAGAAGAAGCGAGAAGGATGTGCTATAGTCTTGGCACATTCCCGCGTCTCTTATATTCATATTACATATACATCATATTACATTCATACGTACATTTTGTTATAGAAAAAGGCAAACAAGCAAGCAGTTCACCTGATGTTAAGTGCTACCCATAGACAGAAGAAAGTATGTTTTTCCTCCTCCATCCTCTTCTCTAGATATTCTTAATACATGTTCAGCAGTTAAGCGTATATGTATTAAAAATACCACTTGTTCAGTAGACATTGTATGAAACATAATTACAATATTAGAATAAAAATTTAACTCTTCATCATTGTTGCAGATGTTACCGCTCGCTTATTCTGTCTTAAAAACTTAAGAAGAATCAATGATAGAACAATCTCTTCGGTCGAAAAATATTAGCGTATTTAAGAGAAAAATATTGAAAATGAAATCTGCTTATATTTGAAACGCAGATGTTGTTTCCTTGTATAGGATATACTAAAAACATTTAATCGATTTCAGTAATTCTTTTAGAAGTAGGAAAGTACATTAGCCAAAATTTAAGGAAAGTACATTAGCCCTTAGAAAAAAGGCTTTTTTTTTATAAACGTAATAACATCGATAGCCTCACTCACTTTATTATCCGACTAAATAGAAGGACGGTAATGTTTTCGCGGGTATGTATTTCCGTTCCATTGTGATCTCCTGTTGTCTAAACAACTGGACGGAGTTTGAAGAGTGAGGTGTTATCGTAGGTTTTTATTATTAAACAATTTTAAGAGCCATTTTAAATTGGAGATTAGAGATTTTTGTAACCTACGCTTGTTAAAAATAAAACAGTCAAAGTGTTTTGTTATTTACGCATCACACTAACCGTGGGTTAACACTGCAGAAAACATTCACACAAAAAATATTGTCATTTCAGCTTTCAGAGAGAAACCTTTTATCGCGACAAGCTTATATACCAGTGGAAACCCTGAAAAATATTTAATACTAGCCGGCAAACTTCGCTCCGCCCTATAATTAATAGATGGTTCACTATTTTGCCGATAATGGCTTACACATAAAAGATAGATATATGCTGTCACGGGATTTTTCGTAGGACTATTTAAGGTTAACATTTCCATAATACATTATATACGTATAACTCTAACGGTTTTTGCAGCGCGCAGCAGAATAGCTCGTGATTTTATTATAAGTATTGTATAAGTATTGTATATGTTATTCGTTTCACATTCAGATGTATAAGCTATAATATTGTAAAGTAGTTTTTGCGTGAAAGAATAACAAACATCTACACATCACATACTTACAAACTTTGGCATTTATAATATTAGTAAGTTTTTTCTGGGTTTCCACTGGTTTATAAAAAATGAGAAAATATTTAAATAAGGTTGTTTTTTTAATAATTACCAGTGCAACATGTTGTATAGTGTAGTGTCGCCAGTGTTCTTTTTTTAATTTACCTGCTCTCCAGATTGAATCGTGTGACATACCATTTTTCAGTTTTATTTCTTTTAAATTATCATCGTTTATTGCAAAACATCATAACACACTCATATTTATTTATTTAAATAAATCTATAACGTCCTGAGAAAATCCGAAGTGGTATCATTACGCATAACCTAAAAAGAAAAATCGGTCAAGTGCGTGGCGGTCGGCCGATACGAGCTCAGAAATTCGGTCCCAGTGTAGAGGCGTCCGTGCATACCGAGTGCAAGTGTTATTCGCATATTATAAACCATATAACAAGTTAATAATACTGACAACGAAAAATACACACGCTGTAAGTATATTTATTAATATTTCTTAATTTTAAAACGAGTTGATTACTTTTTTGTTTACGGGTTTTTCTTTTTAATAATTCTACTTTATTGTATTTATTCACATGCTAGTTTATTACAGACTGATTAACAATACAGTACTACATTATTTATTGGAAGTTATGATTAAAAAATATTAATAAAACTTATATCTGACCACAGACAATATATGAAATATATTATAGTTTGCATTATATGCATTTTCGATGGTAAAACTATGATTTATCATTTCTTAGTTGAATATATGATGGTATAGAATTGAATTGTAATTAATTATTACTCAATACACTGGATGTTATCGTAATAATAAATTAAATTAGATAACATGTTATATTGATGATCCAGCTTATGTTTTGTTTTGTTGTTTCTGTGCATATAAGAAAGATGTTATTTTGTGTGATGTGATTAGTTATTTTAATTAAAAAAACTTAAACTTCACAATGAGTAACAATTTTAATTTTTTAACGTAACATTACGTTTTCTATTACAATAGCGAGAGACACGATTATATATAGCTATTGTATATGCTCATTTTGTAACTATGCACGATAGTAATAACTAATATAGTCTATGTTATTTCTGAATAATCTTCTGCTTCGATTACTGAAGGGCGTGCTTGGCTTGTGTAAAGGCAGTCAGGATATCGATTCCCAATATAAATTGTACTTGGTCGGACCAGCGGGTAGGTGATCGACCCCGTGGTCTTTTGTTCTCGACCCTTTCCTATTACAACCGGACCACCAACTGGAAAGTTGTACCCATAGCTCAATATATAGTCAATCTTCTTCTGTAAGAAAATGACATCAAATGACAAAAAGATTTTTGGTCAGCTTGATACAACTTTGGCCTTGCGAGGAAATGTCGCGTCCTTTTCATTTTCTTAATTTTGGCATGTTATCTGTTCTGAAACACTTTTAGAAACCATTTCTGTGGTTATGTTTCTGGTCAAGTGAATTGATCTGTATATGAGGAATTATTTCTCCAAGAAACATAGTCATTTTTCGGGTCTGAGATTACTGCTATCAAAGCCTACTTACCGGAGGTGTCGTCACCTGTATTTAAATTTTATTATCTCTATCTGTATAAAGTAGTAATAAGTAATTACATGTAATTCTTATAGGTTTGAGTGTGAAAAAATAATTAAATTATCAACACGAAAATGTAGTCGTTAAGTGAAATCGAGAGCCGTGAAACTATTTCTGTACTTGCTGATTACGCGCCAGATATTTATAAAACCAGACATTTTACAAGGAATTCTTGCGCCCGTCAATTTGACGCCCAAATCATTAATGTTGCGTATATTGGACGTTTCCTTAATTATACAATAATTATATACATTAAAGGCGAGACATGATAAACCCAAAATTAAGAAATATTGGTAAATGTATACCGAGTATTTTTACTTTAGTTTATGTAAACTCTGGGCAATGTAAAGGAGTGCCCACTCACTTTTGCAAGATAAATTTTCCATGACTTCCTTCGTTCCATCTTTCAATATAAGACTTTTTCACAATAACATAACAATTCTCAAGTCTAGTCACAGTGCTCACTTTTAATTTTATCCTTTATCGAAATAATATTACAGGAAGTTCTAAGTCTCTCAAGAAACAACACGACAGCTTAGATTTCATAAGTGAAAAAAACGGGCAATGGATTGTTTCGCTATATCTAATTTTTTTATACAATATACTAGTGACCCGCCACGGCTTCGCCCGGGTACCACTAATTTTGTTGAACCGATCGCTACCAATAACAGGAATGTGCCAATCGGGACAATCCCTTCAAATTTCATCGAAACCGGTCCAGCCGTTTTGGAGTCTATAAGGAACATACATCGCTTTTTATATACAATTTTTTTTCATAAAAAGTATCCTATGTCACTTCTAATACCTCCAAGAATATGTGTACAAAGTTTCATGATGATCGGATGAGTAGTTCTCGCGTGAAAGCGTAACAAACAAACTTACATTCACATTTATAATATTAGTAGTGAAGTAGTGATTTACTAATGTCAGAATTTTTGACTGATAAATTATATTATACCTTAATACCTAAATTTGAAAATCAATCAGTCGTGAAATGTCCTATAATATTAATGCATTTTTATAATTTTACTAGTATTTTATTTAAATTGTTAAAATACTAATGAGAACCTCAATTAATTTGGAAGACGAAAACCTACTTAAAGAAGGAGTAAGAGCGCATGGGACAGCTTCTGCTTAGATAACTAATAAATATTTTATTATGATACCGATTAAACGAACATGCCACAAACATTACTCCGAATTAATTAATGTATGCTTTTTATTTGTTAGGACGTATATGCAATGTACAAGATAATTTGCATGTCAATAATATAAGTATTAAAAAACCCCCATTAAGCAACGCTGGATTTTATAACAGCTATTTAAGAACCGATTTTTGAGCTCTCTTACCCGTCCCAATAGAGACCTCTTGTGCTACGACAAGCTACGGCGTAGCTAAAATTTGTCTTGTCAGATGCACAAGCTATCACTTTGAAAAGAAACTAGCACTTTTGGCGCATGAATGATCAAGTTTAATTACTAATAAATAAGATGTTTTTGGTTTAATGTTAATAATAAACCTTAACGGATGCTAGTCGGAGTTCTACCAAACTGGCGATATAGCTCCAAATAGTAAACAAAGAACGTTGATTGAACATACAGCTACTATGATGGATTATTAAAAAATAGTGAGAAGTTGAAAAGTTACTCTTAAACTATAATTTTCCTTATTATAAAAAATTGTTCCAAACTTAAAAGTATGATAAATATTATTTAATTTTAATAAAACTTTTTTCTAGCAAAGCGAGCAGGCCACTTGTTAAAAAAGAGGTGTTATACAAAATATATTTTTATGTTAATGCATATATTTGGAAACTAGATGTTAGCGCTACATTAATTCGTGAATTGTGCCCAGTACATGAGAATATCAAGTTTATTATATAAGCTTAGCGAAACGCGGACAGAAATTATTGTTTTTACTTTTTTATTTCGTTGGCCTGCAATGTCAAACTTTTAAGCCTATTACATTTATAATACATTCATTTAAATGTGTTCAGCGAAGTTAAAATAAAGCGCTATGAATTTTACTGGAAAACATATTTTAGGTACACAAGTTGTTTCACGGTTGAATAATCAACGTTTGAGTCATCATTTTGTGCCCACATCCAGATTCAGGTGTGCTGGAACTATTTCAGTTGCAAACTACTGCTTGATAAATGTGTGTGGGTGTTTTTAATCACCCACGCCCACGTAAAAACTATTTTATATCTATCAGTAAGTTAAACACATCTATAAATGAAAATAACAAGCACCATGACTGTACATTTAAAATTTATTGATATAAAAACTGACGAGTATGTACGCTTAGATGTATATGACTGTAGAATAAGCGAGAGAGGTGTACCAGAAAAATGAAAATCCGTAATCTGCCTATAGCTCGGGATTACGAACGTGAGTGATTATTTATTTCACAGCAAAAAACTAAGTATAGTCCGCAATAATATTAATTTAGTTATGGTATTCGAAAACTACATTAGATTAGTAAAGAAAATGTTTCTTGGGCGGGCGTACTCGGGCGAGGCAAGGGCGGGGGCGGGCGTGCGACAGGGAAGTGTGTTCGGCGCTCCGCAGTGCGCGTCCGCCCTGGTCCGACACTCGACGTCGGCTCGTCAACGACTACACACCACTAACATAACGACCATTATTTTAAACGGTAAGACCCCCGTGAGCCGCCATTGTTCCCCGCGAGTGCTAAGCCCCCTTTGCGCGAGTGTTACTGTTTTCTATTGCGCAACAATATCTCCATCTCGCTTACTTCAGGATCTTCTTGAGTTCAACAGCTCATATTTTCGCGAGTGATTAGTCGCTAAGCATCTTAACAGGGTAATTCATTTTCCGGTATGTAAAAAGATTCACTAACTTATTCTTTCAAAGAAACGTAAAGTTTTGTAAAACTTTAATCATAACATCATGTAAAAATGTTAATTTTCATATTTCAGAAATCTTTCATGGTTTTAATTATGTACTTTTCCATTCATTAAATAAAAGTCTTTCTTATGAGAAAAAAACGTGAAAGTGTTAACGTAAACTGTAAATTATTATTTTTTTTAAAAACTTTAAGTTCAATGCGTATACCGTTAAAATTTATTATAACACTTAGTTTTAATACCTCCTGACACCCCGTGAAAATTTAGACATATTATGGTATACGAAACTGTAACTAAGGGTTTTGCCTTAATTTATCGATAGGTTTCAAATATCGATAAATATTTTATCGAAAGACGCCACCTGCCGGCATCATACCCTAGAAAGTGGAATGCTGTGAATCCGATACGACCCCGTGCGCTTCTATTTTAGGCGCACTCATCGCGCGCCAAATTTGCAATCCCGCCAAATCGACGCGCCATATATATTTTTGTAACTGCTTCTCAATCGCGTACATTTCAAAAGTTAATTAACTTTCGCCCTATATGTCAACACTTTGGATAGTATTATACATAGTGTATTTGTGAATAACGAAGACTATGAATCATAAAAGTGATTAAAATATTTTGACTTTGGCCTTCAAACTGGAACGTAATCTTAGACAGGTTGTACCGACTGATATGTTGATAAACATTAAATAACTTAATTTATTTTGTCGAAATTTTTAGTTCTGTGGCTTTTGTTACGACAAAAATGCTTTAGCCAACCTAATCATTACTATTATTTGATTGAATTTATTAGTTAGCAAAAGCATAATTAAGCACAAGTATGGTGTGTAAATGGGACGATTCGTAGCCGACGCCAATTCTATTTTAATGTTTTCTCAATTAAAAAGGAGCCAATAAAATATAATGGTTACTATAATCACAAATGATTAAAATATTTTATATTTCAAAAAACATGATAATGAAAGTTTTGGCATAACTTTTGTCTAATTGTTTATTGATAATTTGGTCGTAATACTTATTTGTTGTACTGTATATGTTTATTGTTCTTTACCAGAATAAAATCACTGAATAGTTCATTAAGCTGCTTCTGTTACAAATGGTTCATATAAAAATAAAGTATCATGTTGTACAAGCGTCTCTTGTACTATTTTGATGACGTAACAATGTGTATAATCTATCCATATCTGCACAGAATATAGAGTGTCGTGCCTTTTCAATGAGAATAGGAAAGAAAAGACATTACAGAATAGACGTAAATTTCCGATTAGTACAGCTTGTTTCTAACTCACCTCTTGGTATCTTGCAAGCTTGCACTGCGTATCCGCTTACATAATAATATGTTGTAGCGGTACGCTGACTTATCCGTTAAAATCTGCGGCAAGGTCGTGCCGAACTCGAAAATAGACGAGTGATCTAGCATTCGTAAAAACGGTCGTTTGCTAGTTTCTCTTCGGCATTATTCGTGTTGGCGAGAGGCCAAGACAGCCGCCATTCGACGCGGCGGCCAGCCATCCCGACGTCTATTTGCGGCCCTGATACTAACTGCAGACGTCATTGCTCTATTTAAGAAAAACGAGCGGGGTATTGTGCTCAATTATGTCACCTGGACGAAGATTTAAAGATAAACCAATGACGTCAAGGCCAACGTTCGTTTATCGATAACTACCAACCCTATCGTCCGATACAAGTATTCTGTACCGATTGCATTTCTTTTACAGAACACGAGCACGACATAAGCCGTCAATATGTTTAAAAGTCATTTAGAAATGATCGGCAGAAATGAAACGCCGTCGAAGAAAGCCAGATTTTGGCAATCTTTTGTGCGGTCTCTAAAAGGTAAGTTAGATACCAATATTCTTGTTTTCAGGACTAGATTGTAAGAAAGTACAACAAACACTCGAATACATTCTACTATTATATCGTCTCTTTTGTATCTAAATCCGGTACCGATAGTCTACTAATTAAGCTTTTGATACTTTCACTTAACATGAAAGATTCAAGTTAATGCAACAGCATTAACTTGAATCTTTCATACAACAGCTAGGCTACTCTACAACCTCTACTAATTAGGCAAATAAACAAAAGTGTCTAATGAAAAAAAATAATTCACAGGATCAGAAGACATCAGAGCCGAGGAGAGATACAGGCCGTCCCGCCGCAGCGTTTTCCCTGAGCTCCTCTCCACCTACCCTTACTCCAAATCCATCTACGACGACCCTATCGCCGCTGCGGAGAGGATCACCGTGCCCGGCTACCGCTACCTGCCGGTGCACCGCGAGGTCTACGGATACTCGCCGCGTCCCATCTACGCCCACAACTACCCAAGCTCACTCGATCGGTACAGGCCAGGTCAGTACACTTCAAGGCAAGAGAATAACTACTCAGCACACTAACGCAGTTATCAATTGGATTGAAAATTTATTCAATATTACATCGAAGTCATAATTTTTAAATGAGTTAACAAAAGCATAATTCTTAATACGTATATGACACTTGTGAATCATCAACAGAATTCAAATTTACATAAAGTTTGTCTCACTTTAAGATAGAACTTTTGTAAAAAGCCAAACGTCACTTACGTACCATACATGGCGTCCTGTACACTTTTTATACTTTCATTGAAAATGTTGTTATTCTGCCTTGAATGCTCTTATAAGTAGTACGGTAACGTAAGAAAAAGTTAATTTTACAAAATATTTTGGAATTAACGAATTTGAACAAAAAAAAGTAGGGTGCAACTTTTGTTTACAATACCCCATCTTGGTGTTGTTTTATTTCATTTACGCTTTGACAATTATGACATTGCTGCACTGGTTGTGCGATGTTTTCTTTTGTATGTAATTATATATAGAATGAATTCATAGGAATCTGTTGGTGATTGAGAAAATACCGAACATGCACAATAAATTTATTTAAATCTGTAACTTTATAAAGCCTCCATAATACATATAAGCGAGGAACTATTTTAGATATTGAAGTTATACTAAATTTGCGTATTCCTTCATTAAAATAGTCTCTTGTTGCTCTTTTTACAGAATACATAGATGTCATAAAAATATTGTAAATATTTATAGATATAGAATAAGATACCTTTTAATAACAAACGTCAGGCCATTTGTAAAGTCAAAATAATATGAGAGGCCATACTTCAAACACTTAGTTACATCTAAGGCTTAAATAGATAAATATTGGCATTTTAATTTAATTGTTTCAGCTTCAAAAGTGTCCGGGGCAGTTTAAAATGTGACACAACTCGCTTTAGAATACGCCTTTTGACATCACTGAAGATGATTTTTTCATCTTTAGATAACATATAAATTTTATGCTGCGCATTTTTAAGGCAACAATCTTAAAATGCGCAAAATATTGTAAAGAACTCTATGTTTATGACAAAGTCGCTATATTGTATTGCATTTTTAATTAATAAAGCTTACGCAAATAGAACTGCCGTGAAACCTGTCAAAGGCTCGGAGATTGATTTAAAAAGAAAACGATGAATCGACAAACATAACATTTCGATTCACAGACCCACAAACATTAATTTAATAAAGTTTTATAGGAGCAGACAAAATATGTTGCATCAAATATTACTCGTTAAAACATATGTTGCGTATTGTCCATTATGTACTCTCGGGCCCGTTGGCGGTATTCCACCATAAACAACCGATTTAACATTTCGTACGCTTTGAAACAATAACCAATAGGATGCAGCTTTTAAATATGTTCGAAAAAATGGTTGGTCAATGTTGTAACAATAAAGTAT
Organism: Papilio elwesi; assembly: GCA_029849275.1. Lineage (NCBI taxonomy): Eukaryota > Metazoa > Arthropoda > Insecta > Lepidoptera > Papilionidae > Papilio > Papilio elwesi. The sequence goes on along the minus strand of CM056700.1, from coordinate 5,958,613 downwards.
AATAGAGAGAAATAATGATTTCGTATTAGTAGCAGGTTATTTGAAGGAAGGGGCGCAGTTTGCCTCGTAGGAACCAGGCAATTCTGTAAGTAGGATACCGCGAACGGCCCTAACTGTACGGTCTCAGAAACTTCATGTTATAAATGTATCATTGCCATATCGATGCCGTCATTATAACACTTTGTGTCTACACTCTATTATAAAATTACTTCTTTGTCTGTTGCCATTAAAATTTTCGATGTGTAGAAAACATTTAGCCAATATTTTGATAAAAATCAACGTTTTTCTTAGCCGAACGTGCTGGTCATATTTTTTATTGACCAAAAATTGGTTTCGACAAAAGTGTACATACAAAGTTTCTACACTGATTTTGTATATATATTGTAGTCATTATCGATGTTGTATTTGGTTGTTTAATGTTCTGTTTTACAAATGTATGCTTTCATTCATTATTATACCGCATGCACTCAATGGAAATCACCTCTTACACTTAATATCATCTACACTTGTAAAAACCATGTAATGTTACATTGACTTCAACGGTTGATCTTCCAGCGCTTGTCAGGTGGTCACATTTTTCTTTTCAATTCATAAAACACCCTTATAACATCTTACGGTTAAATAATATTTAACGAGACGTCCCCGGAATGTGATAGAGGTGAGTTCTATATAATCTTATCTATATGTATGTGTGTATATCGACCATTAGTTGTAACCAAAGCTTTTTGCCTTGCAATTTCTAACAACTAATAACGACTTTGCAATTTATATTTTATTGAAACCCGATTGGAATGTTTTAAAATATTTCTTATCTTATTCTTTTGCCATTTAATCGAAATAGTCTTTCTTTTATTGGCATATTTTCAAGTTACATATTATATCTATCTTTTCCTAAAGTCCTTTTCAACGGACGAGTTCTCAAATAGTGTAAAGCTTCTTCCTAAAGAAGTAGACTTTTTTTAATGTTTGACCTGTATGAACTTTAAATTAAAACAGACTTGTTACGGTTAACAGTATACCACGTGCCGAGGCGTATCCGACGAGGCGTCGACCCCTTCGACGCTCACAAGGCGTGGCAAGACCATCTGGATAGACTGGCCGCCATCGACCGGCTGTACCCCTCCCGCTATGGCCTCTACCTCAAGGACCGGGCGTACCCCATCACCGACCTCTCCGCTCCCATCATCGACCGCCTCTCGCCCAAGAGCCTAAAAGGCATCGAATATGAACCCGACTCTAAGCCTCACTGGGGAACAGGTAAATTCTATTAAACTATATGCACGATCATCATAGTTTAAGTTAGACTAAGTCCCGCGCTTGGTTCTTTATAATTGACAAAGAAAAACTATAGTCAACCTTCGTGTCTATGGTTGATATTTTCTTGAAATTAAAGAACGAATTGCGGCGTTCGGCTAGTCCATGTTGTACGCCGAGTACTTTATGTTACCCATTATGTAACAAAATGTGTAACGAACGTGTTTATCTAATTGGAGCATATCGAACGTGGCAGATCACATGGATTCAGGATATTGTACAAACGAGGATCTAATTCACTGATTGTTTCATTGCTATTTGAATCTAGCTGTAGTGAATTGGCTTCCTCTTAAATCATTTGATTATTCTGTCAAAATATAAATCAATTCAAAGGAAAGCATACTATTTATCAATATAAAAATTGAATATATTATGTCGTATGTTTATTTCATTAAAATGGTTGCTTATGCTGTTGTAATATGTATTGAATGGAAATAAAAATTGTTTTTTCTTATAATTTGGTCGATTTTAAGAATTCAATATTTTTTTTACTTTTGTTTAAGTTAAGAATTAGTTTAAAAGTTATTGTTATATTTGTTATATACCTTTTAATACGAATTTGCTATTCCCAAATTTATTATAAATAGTACAAACTAAAAATTGCATTAACTAACACGATCCATATTTTTTATATTAAAATATAAAAGACCGACACGTGTTTTGATTTAGTAGTGTAGTACCTCTCATCATTACTTTAAGAGTTGCAAGTTTATTATTTAATAATTCATTTTATGATGCATTCACCAGAACTTTCACAGCATTTATCACAAGAATTATACCATCTCATGTTCAGGATATGCATGACCTGCATTGTACATATGCAAGACCACATCGACATTGAATGTTAGACTCGTACGTCCTTCACCATGAACACTACACTCTGCTGTAACGTAAGGTTGAGATTGTCTTTAAGTTCCGTGTGCTATCGCGCCCCGCCCTGTGTAGTCCTCATGTATGAGAGCATAGTATTGATTGTAAGACTTGCCGTGAAGGAGCGTGGCCGGCGAGGATATCGGACGCGTTCAAAAAGGATCCGTTTTTCGCTGAAGCCGAAAAGTGGGCAGACTTTGATCGCGGACTCCGAGGGAAGTCCCCGACACCTGTGAAGCCAAGGATAAGCCCGCCTCGCGATTGGGAGGTCGCTTTCGATGCCGATGGTAAGGGCAACAGACCCCGATGCACCCTGTATTTCGTCTCGATCCTCTTCGTAAATAATTTTATCCTTCTATGATATACTCGGTAATTTCACAAACTCGTTTGGATATATTCGCACAATCTATCCGACCGGAGTCCAATTTGGAAAGTGTTTACCGAAATTGCGTTCGAATTAATACTAAAAGCCTAGTAGTTGTTAGTGCAAGTTCGTGTTAGATTACTATCTTCTAGTAGTGGCAACTTTTACTGAATAAAAAATTAAGACATTTTTATTCACAAAGAAATTTACTTTTCCTGAGTGTTATGTGTTCTCTGTACAAACACACTGTCTCATACCTGCATGTATAACTCATTAATAATTTAAACATAGTAAATATATGTACACATACAAATTTATGAAGCACAAATAAAAAAAAATCAGAATAAACCACTGCATGAAAATCACAAAGTGTAAAACATTACATGTTTTAAATAGATATTTATGTATGTATCGATGTGTTAATCAACCACACACCATTTTTTAGTACCTTTTATACAAAAATGGTGAAACGTGACTCAAATAAAAGTTTGGATGACGCTTTGTACCTTTTTATTCTTATATATTTGATAGGTATATTACGTTACTGTGCTAATAATTCATACGGTAACAAAATTATTGGGCAAAAAGATTTTGTGCTATTCTCAACCCACACGACTTCATCAACTGTCTACTTCTAAGGACTTTAATACCTTCGTACCATCAGTGCTGTCATGTCGGGAATCCAAATGTCTAATATTTCAGTTGAACTCGATAAAGTTTGTAAAATTGCGTTTGTTTAAAGAAATTATTGAGTAACGTTTCAACGTATCACGTGTGAGAGTGTTTTTTTCTGCATAGAATGCTTTACGGTTAACGCATAGCGGACGATGACGAAGTACAGCGAGATCCGAGTCTGTTGGTCCGGCACTAATTGTTGTGGCGTGTAGGTGCTCCGTTGTACAACGCCGGCGGCCTGCGGCGCCCCTGGGCCGACATTTTCAACCCGAGCCCCTCGCTGCCGATCTCGGCGATAACTCGGGACCCCTTTTGGTACGACTGGCCGTTGCTGAAGCCGCTCGCCAGATGGGACCGCAGCCCATCGTACATCCGCGACTCCTACTTGTCGCCCGTCAAACGCACCTTCCTCTGGGACAAACATCCGATCAGGCCCTTAGGTTAGTGGGTCGCTGTAAATACGCTGTCACACAGCTTTTGTTGTTCCAGCTGTACAAATTGGCCTGCAAATTTTATTATCAATGAACATTAAATTTAACTATCGACAGCTATACAACATCTAACAGTTTATTTGCGAGGAGTTTAATAATTTCCTAATTTCATATCTTTGATCACGACAGATCTAATGGTGGCAGACGCATTCACAGTCGGTGATATAAGCGAGACTATGCCCTTCATCCGTAGTCTATAAAATAAGAACATCTGTTATCTACTCGGCAGTAGGTATATGCGTCGGATAAAGTAGAGTATTTTTGTTCGAACATATTTTTCCCAGCTACCAGATTGCGTTAGACATGGAATGTTCCCGGTGAAAATAGTTTGTTCTCCAAGGGCAGATGTTAATAATGGTTACTTATTTCCAAAACTTAACTATATTCTATTTCATAACCGTACCATTCATAACGATTTTTCATTTTTATCATTTCAAAACTCATCCTCGAATCTTTAATCTTTTCTTAAAACCATTTTTCGATTCAAACCACTTCCATTGTTTGTATTTGTAGATCAAATATCCGTTGGTTTGTTGATGCCATAGATTTTATATTTAAAAAAGAGTTGAAGGGATTCTTAGAATTTTTGTTATTTCATAATCGTGTTTAGTGACTGAGTCAAAAATGTTAAATCTACGTATTTTTTATAAAACGTTCGAGTCTTTGTATCCTATATTTTTCTCAATAATCTTTTCTTTTTGTATGATACATTGCTTCGAAAGTCAAGGTAACAAGGTAATATTAGGTCTATGGCTGATCCCGTGCACTCAGAGTGAACACAAAAGATTGAATGCTTTATCTACGTGTTAGTATTTATCAACATCTATGTTTACGTACTACGTATAGATGCATATTAAATGCAGGTCTTGCTCTTCCTCACCCTTTTCTAACATAGATAACTTTGTTTTATATTCCATTTTGAAGACATGTTTCTATGTTTCAGGTATTTCTATATTTGACTGAAATACTGAGTCTATAGGATCTGTATATATAAATTGTATGTAGCTCTGGTAATTTTTTAATTAATCTAAAATATTTTGCCTTGCCAAAAAATTGTAAATATAACATATCAATTTAAATAAAACATTTCCTATATAACTCAAATTTAAACTTCTTGGCTATTTTTCAAAGTAATGCAATTTTTGTTTTCAGCCGCTGCTTTCTAAAGGACCCGTCATCGCACACCGCGTATCTTACTTTACGTATTATTTATACCTTCAACATATAATGCTCTATCTTTGACTATGTAAAAAATAACACCACAAATATGCTTCGACGAGTTTATTGGATATGCATATAGCCGGGATCCGCTTCGGTGAATATTGCAAAGACTGTGTGACATAGTCACTGCCAGAAACAACTTTGTTATAAAATAAATTGTTTTATTATTTCTAAACATTTTTATGTATACAACAAATAAATATAATAAAAAAATATTAAAACCGCAAAAGGCATCTGTTTTATTCATTAAACTATCTGTGCCCCGCGGTTTCAGCCCCTCTACAATTTTACTTAAACGAAATGATATTACCTACTTAATACCATCTGAACAATGCGGCGTTGAGACTTTAGTACAGTTTAACACTCTCATGTGATTGTTTACAATTTGACCGTAGTCCATGATAAATAGGTTCTCGCTAATTTTTTTACGGCCGGTCGCCTGCCCAACGCCAACCCTACTGGGGAAAAATAAGCTACTAATCTAAGCTAATAAATCATATTACATAAAAATATATACATAATTTCTAAAATCTTCTATATATGTGTGTAAATACTGCGTTACCATTACCAGGGAGCGTCGTGCGTCTCCGAAATACGTGCGTGTGCTAATATCTCAATGCAGTGTGTAGCTGATGCTTGCAAATTACATTGAAAGTTACAAAATCTCCGAAACTGTCCTGTTTTGTACTTTATGTAAACTTTCAATCGTCACCATTTTAAAGATCATAATATTAACTAAAACTGATATATATTCAACTGAACAGCTGTTTTATAGCATTTTTGTCGAACAAAAATGTTGGACATGGTTCCTTATATTGATATAACTTTTTTATTTATGTTGAATGATTTTGATTTGTTGTATGATTGAGATAAAACAACCAACTAAATGTTAAGTGAATCTTACCACAATACATTATTGAAAACCGCACCCAAATCAGTTTTAAGCCGTTTTTCATGAGCGCGCTTCAACGCATAGGACAAACAGACAAAAATTATAATAACTATTGTTTTTATTGCATATATAATTGCAATTGCAATTAACTAAACTTTTCGTTAACGACTTATCAAGATATTTTGTAATCCTCTTACACTTTCATCTCAGCCAAGCCGGCCTTTCTATGTTCACCATGGGTAACAGGTTGCGACTGTTAAGCCCCGCTGCCATGACAAGGCCTGAATGTCTGTATTTACAAAGAATACTTAACGGAAATACGCGGGAGAGAAAATCACTTCCAATTCAATATAAAACTAAATAAAATATAAAACTGCTCTGTTGTTAAGCGGTTTTCACTTTAGACATAGCAGTATTGGATGCCATGTATGTATCTACATTATTTACATAACAAACAATTTGTAAATAAAATAAACTTACCTGTTTTCATTAATGTGGGGATCACGGTCTCCAAGAAGCAGATAGTGGAACATTGGTGTTTCAATGACGCACATTACAACACCCACCCTTCCCCTCCAAATAACAGGGATATTAATGTTAACCAAACATGTTAACATTTCGCGACTGGAATGTGGATGTGATGCATCCAAGAAAGACTAACAATGAACTTAAGCGCACTCTAATACTGTATTGGCAGGCTGCGTTTAGATTCCTCTAGGTGGTTAGGTCCACCAGTTCACAGGTACCCGCGACCAGGCCGGAACTAAAACAGCAGAGGGGAAAAATTGACTTATGTCATGACAGCTGATGATTCTAAATTTAAACCCATTCGTTCCTGCGTATTTTTACAATAAAAAGTTAAAGGATGTTGTCGGTAATCATGTATTTCATTTTCGAATTGAACTTCCTATTCTGACCGAACGTATCCCATTGATATTTTACCCATGCTATTTTTCGTAATGAAAACTTCTTCAGGTATATCAGACAATGTTTCGGTGTGTGTGAAAATTGTTGAGTTTGTATCACCGAACTGCTTTTATTGAAATACGTCTCTTATAAATTTCTATTTCTGATCTGAAACATCGATTGGCGCGCCCTGGCGCCAGTAAAATCGACGGCAAACGACGGGACTCTAAATGGCGTTGTATGTGCGCGCCCATCGCTCAGACTAATTTCTATTTATAAATTCTGTATTGATTACTTAATATAATTAAAATATATTGGTTACAATTATGGAACTCTATTCTATTTCAGTATTTTACTCCATATTGTTTATTTATTAGAGATTCTAATATTTACACTGTAATGTTTCTCAACTTTTTTACATTTATTATTTACGCCCGATCAGAGCAAGAAGTTTTTATAATTTATACTTCATATTCATTAAATTTAAATAGTGCTCTTTGACCGATCAGATTTTAATCTTGACTGATCTTGATATAATGTTGCTACAATTAGAAACTCTATGAACTTATGTATCTGTACAAAAAGTAAATTATAATACACCAACGATAAACGAATGACAGAATTGTTATATAATTTTTGGTAGAAAATATTTCTTTACAATTTAATTGTCTTAGGAAATTGCACCGATGGAAGGTAAAATAAGGAGTATTTTCAGTATTAGTAAAATTGTTCTCTCATTCTCATTCATCCATGACCGTATGATTGAAAATCACGGACATTGATAAAATGCTTTCTTTAACAATTTTTTTTTGCAATCAGTATAAATAAAATCAAAAGTGCATAAAGACTTATGGCTTGAAATGAGGTTGCATTTTATGTAATGAAAATAAAATGATGCATAGTATGAGGCTACGTTCCACTAAGCATTCACGGCAGTCAAGCTCAGACCAGACTCATGACTACGATTTTTACCATTCCACTCGTTACCAAGCGTTACAATTTAAAGCTTAAGTGGAATTGATTATATAGCGTATCGAGAAATAAAGAGCTTAAAGAAGTTAGGATGTAGGTTGTAAATCTGAACAATGATCTTTAATAATTAATAGGTAAAATGATTTAAATAAAAAATATAATGTTATGTTTAATTTAAGTGGAATACTTAATAAATTTACGTTTAAAAATAATAAAAAAATCTAATACCGTTCCCGCCGCTCGTTTGCCCTATTCTCATAAAAACGGTGATAGTAGGATATTTAGTAATTTTCATCAAATAATGCTCTATAAGTACTTTTTGTTAATTTAAGTTTTAAAAATCACGTGAAATACGTCAACGCCCAAAAAGACCCACATATTGAATCATTGTGAGCTTGGCGCGAGCAAAAATATTGACGTAATTTGTGACGCTTTCGCCGACAAAACGATCTGAGCATAGTCGTTAAGTTGATCAGCTAAAGGAACATTTTAGGCATTGTGAACGCAAAGTGGAACGCAGCCTAAGCCTATATTGATGACATAAAGTGACGTTAAGTTTTAAAATTGTTTACACATTTGACCAAAAACATACTTTTTGTAATTGTTTCTATTTGAAGTTTATTTTTGTGTACTGAGAAATGGGTGAACAAGTAGAAGATCAAGTAAATGAATCTAATATGAATCATTCAGAAGTTACGTTTGATAACTTCACAATTCTTAAAGAATTTAGCAATATTGCAAACTTGGTGAGGTACGAAAATAATTCAATTGATAATTTAATGTTCTACATATATACCTATGATTTGTACTAATCGTTATTGTTTAAGGGACGAAGACTTTCTTCAAACAGTACCAAAAGCTAAACTAAAAAGAGTAAAATGGGTTCCTATGTTCAACTATTTAAAGCAAGGAATACTTGATGAAATGATCCAGGAGCTTAGTTCCATGTGGCAGTTTGAAAATATGAGGAAGAAGTTACAAATTTTAGAGCAACAAAAGGAGAAGTTCGCAGTATTAAATCCAGACAGAGAAGCATGGTATGTTTGTTTTGTGAATGTTCAAAATGTACCATTAATTTAAATTTACTACAAAGATTATCTATGATAGATAGTTATATATTGCATAAAGCAACAAGTCCCATGTATTGGTGAGAGACAAAAATAAACCATCCATTTCATCATTTATCAATAATTATTAATGACTTGTCATTACATACATGAGGGCACCGTTTGGCTTTGGAAAAGTTACCCCCATGAAAAACTACAGCATCCACCATCACCGTTGGGAACCTATGTTCTACACAAATCAATACACTGGCATGGGTAACTGCTCTTTCTTATGCCGGACCGTGGGTGTCCGTCGAGCCAAAGAAAGGCGACGTACATTGGGTGCTGGACCATCATCCTCTGGTGCAATGTACACACATTGCAAACCATACACCACCACATATGGAAAAAAAAACATGGACGACTTCAAGCAGTTTACCTTTACATTTTCTTTTTTGAATGTATATTTACCATTTATATATATATATTTAAAGATTCTACTGCTTGTGTTAGGATTAACGGAGCCTACTCAGACTGGTTTAGCATCAATTAAGGTGTAAGATAGGGCTGGGTACCATCCCCATGGCTGTTCAATCTCTATAGATGATTGTTTGAAAGGTTTGATAGACATAGATTGTAGAATAAGAATGGGTGAGTAGTAGTAGTTGTAAAACGTCTTATAGGCCAATGACCAGGTTGTGTTTGTGTCATTGACAGAGGACTTACAACATATGCTGAATGTAGTGAATGGTTCATTAGTATGTTCGATAGTATGAAGATGAATATAGATAAGACGAAAGTAATGGTGTTTGAAAGAGAACAGAGTAAGACAGTAATTTATCTTGATGGTAAAGAAGTGGAACATGTGGAAGCGTGTGGTTGTGTTTTTGTGGTGTATGTTTAGTAGAGATGGTAGGCATGTTAAAGATTTTGAAAGACAAGTGAATGCAGGAAATAAAATGAATGGAGTTATAGGTACAATAGTAAAGACTCAGAATATGTCTATGAGGGCTCGTCTGGCTATACACAATCCCCACTTTAATGTACAGACGTAAGAGCTGGGTTTGCCAGGAAAAGCATGCTAGCATGAGTTTATTTATTTATTTTCATTTATCAGTGTGTATAATAGTATGCTGTTAAAGTTACAATTATAACAGTGAAGAATTGAGTATAAGGGTGAGCATTCACTTGCATTAGTCCAATATAGAGTAAGTACAAATGACAAGGTGACATCATGGGTTAGCATGTTCATGGCACATCTCATGATTTCCTACAAAAGTGTATATGCATGCTTGTTGTTTTAGATAATAAAGTAATTACAACCCTTGGGTAGTTCTAAATGAATGTCATAAAACTTTTAGAGAGCTATATGGCAGTTTCAATTTTGCACAAGTGGGTTGGTTAAACTGGGGAATCATAACCTCATACAAGATCTGTATAGAAGTTTAAACAAAACTTATCTCCTAACATAAGGTGTAAAATGGTTGCTTTTTTGCCTTCTATAGCAAGCAAATCATTAGTTAACACATTCAAATGCTAAACATCTGAATGTGTTTAAGGTTTGTAAGAGATGGGATTTTTACCACGATTAGACTTTTTGAGCTCCCGATATTTCGGCACAGTGGACGAGTGCCTGGAATCCACTGATACAGCAATATAATAAAATGGAAAACAGCCGACTTCTAGTACGCGCACGAGTGTGTTTTGTCGAAAACAAAAAATAAAATCTAGTGCGGACTTACCTGCAGTGAGAAATCGAACAATAGTAGTGGTCGCAGAGATAGAAAGAAGGTAGATCGATATGGTTACCTTTAACATTTTTCGCACTACCGCATAACTCGTCAGCCCGTGAACATGACGCATGCAACTGTGCCGAAATATCGGGAGCTCAAAAAGTCTAATCGTGGTAAGAATCCTATCTCTTACAAACCTTATACTAGTAATAACCACGAAAGTTTAAAGTTATATATCTGAATGTGTTATTTTCTGGCATTACCCATTTAGATGAAATACATATAAAATATACAAAATAAAATTAATTTTTGATTGATTTCAATAGGTTTACGAATACTACATCTCCCAGATACTTCCATTACTTTCAATAAATGCTAGGAATGTGTTATTCAACAAAAACAAATAGCACCAAAGTTCAACAAGTAATCATACCCAGATAGTATACTATTTATTTTTTGTTTTAGGAGGCCAAAACATAATAATCTTGTCAATCAATTAAAGGCTGCAGAGATGGTTAACTTAAAACAACAAAAAACATGGCTAGAATCCTTAGCCAAAGAATATGAGGTGAGAATAAACAGGTTAAAGAGAATTATAATAGCCAAAAGAGGATATTTAAAAGCCATGGAAATGGATGTATGCAAATATCAGAATAAAAGTGATGAGCTTGTTGCAAAATGCAGGGAGAAGGTCGAAAACCACAGGAGTCTTGTAGACTTAATAATTCCAGTAAGAAGCAACATAGATGATGGCAGTTGGTCTACCGAAGAATTTTTGAAGGATCTGTAAATAAATGACATCCACAAGTATTGAGTAAAATTTATATTTCAGAAAATTGTACACACCTGAGAACATTACAACAGAAAATTTATATCTAAGTATATTAAAGTCAATATAACCTTTGAAACTATTCTTTTACAAGTGTAGATGAAAATAGAGAATAATTAACTTTAAGGCAATGATGATAATAACGTGAATTCACATAAATCTAATTTGTCAGCACAAGTTTCTAGTTAATAGCTTAGAAGTAGACGAAACGAGAATAAAGTTCAATTTATGCATTTTAAAAAGCAAAATGGAAAAAAGCAAACAGTGTTATTTAGAAAAATGAGAACAATTCCCTAGATTTCTCAATTAATAAAGTTAAAATTTGTATGCAAAAACAAGAAGAAATATATCCATAAATGCAAACCTAAATGAAAAAAAAACGAAAATAAACTTCTTACTTGAATTAGCAATATTTATTAAATATTATTTGAAATTTAAATATAGCTAAAAATTAAAATTGTACAATGCAAATCCTGCATATAATTTAAATATAATCATAATAAGATAGCAATTGCACTATTGTTGCGAGGACTACACTGCTTCTACCACCATTTACATCCATTGCATCATTTTGAGACTTACTACATATCGAAGGTATAGCCTCAGTGGGGCTGCTTGCCAATCTGCCAAAATTTATCCAATCATTACTTATTTCATATTAAAATTAATACTGAGTGCAAATTAACAATAATTTCACTGGGAGCACACACGCCAGTCGAATGTTTTCTAGTGAGTTGCAACGAAGTCCTAACTGACAGTCTAGCAAACTTAAGTTGTTTAACAAAGGTCAATATAATTTCTTAGGCCAGCTCCGCAACAGGTTCGTTTTTTAATTAAATAAAATCATTATTTAAACAAAGTATATCATATGACTAAATTTTATAAAGAAAAGGAATAAATTTATTTTATAGTGTAATTTTTAATTGAACCAATAATCACCACTTATACTGAGACCTCTATGTATACACTTTACAGTCGTAGGCACATAGTTACATATGATAGACAAAGCAAAGTGCTTTTCATCCACTACAACTTAAAAAATAGATAATATATTCCAATGTGACGCTTCGTGTCCAATGCCCGCATCTTTCAGAACTACCCTAAGCTCAACATCAACACAACAATTTGTCTACAATATGTTAGATTACGTCAAATTAATGGCTCGTATCCAATGGAAGCTATGTAATGGTCAGGGATCGAAAAAGCTGTAGTCTGAAATCATCGCCGAATAAAAGATCACCTCGCGACATTAATAAACTCTCTGTTAACTAAATACATAAATTAATATCACTCACGTTCATAATAAAAATTAAATATAAGAAGGCACAAGCAAATTGATAAATAATTTTTCAACACTGATATTTTATTCGGCTCTGTTCTTGACTACATTTAACATAGTAATAAAATACTTGATATAATTAATTATATTTGTAGCATTCCTCTCACTGTGCAGCACACTGGATCCCAAATGCCAGTTATTTCTTCTTGGGGGGTGACCTCTGAGGCGTGGCTGGTCTTCCGCTGTTAATGCCATTATACTGATATTTTGCTTTCTTCTCAGATGGTTTCAATATCTATGTAACACACACAAATAATAACCACCCAGTAATCACAGTAACAGTTAAAAAAATCCTAATGCTAGATAGATACTAAATGCTTTTTAAAATCATAATTACAAAAACAAGTTCATGTAGATTCAATGGTTAAATTAAATAAATAACTTCAATGGTAATAAAATGTAATTAATAAATTTAATTTACTCATATATTTTACTGAATTAGAGTTGATTAAATGAAACATTTTAGATAAGACTGTTAATAATGTTTGTTGACTGCCATCAAAACAACTCCTGAAGTTATTTTTTTATTATTCAATGATCCACATAATTATTGCCTTGCCTTTTAATTGCAGTTGAAAAAATTCTAGATACTCGTATTGTCTTGGGGGAATGTACCTTTAGATGAATATATTTATAAAATACCTCTCGAGAATAAAAATACATCATAACTACTTCTGAAATAAGTTTGTGAATAGGTGACATACACATATGCATTTTGAATGTTTCCTGCAAAAGTAATCCTTATAACTAAATTATCACCTGGAAAGAGCACATTAGTGTCTCATCGACGGACATCATGCCACCGGCGTTATCGAACTCCCCGCAGTAGTTGGGCGCGGAGAATAGAGTCACGAGCTGTCGCTTCGCAAAAAATTCGTAACCATCCTCAACCACCTTTGAAAAAACCTCAACTTATATAGCTTTTACATACACAACAGCTTTTGGTTATTTTTTACTATCAATTCTATAGAAATTAACCTAAATATAACTCTAGATTAATACACATAGTGGAGTATCGGCAACTGGCGAACCGAAACGAAGGTTGAAACTCGGACCGCCAAATATGGCGAATTATACATACCTACACATTAATTTAAATAATACTTATAAGTATAGCCAGTCCTTTTTTTATAACTTTAAAGCCTCTAATATCATTTTTGGAACTCAATAAAAAAAATAGATGTCTTTTAACTGAAACTAGACCTCACTTAAAACTACTAGACGGTTCTTAAACTTCTGGAAGAAGAAGGAATTTATACCAATAAAGCAATATTGTTCAAATGTGCAATGACTATTCGCGAATCTTTAAAGAAGAGTTTAGAAGAAGGATAGGAAACGCAAATGAATAACAAAGTAGTGTGTACTTTAAAATTGTGTATCAAATTTACAGAGAAGCAATATATACCTTGTAAAATCACTAAGACAATTGTAATTGTTTAATAATGCTTATTATCCTTAATCAATAATGTTATAGTGAATTGCTTTACAAAAGTTTCTATAGCGTATTTATTTTCGAAAAGATTATTAAATAGATTATATATACACTCACGCTCCTAAATCAGTGGTGTAGGCAGAGATTACGGATTTCTATTTGCCATGGTCCTGGTACACCTCTCTCGCCTCTTCCACATTCATACATCTACGCATACATACTCGTCGGTTATGGGTTCTCTTAATACTACCTTTAGTATATCACTAATCTGGTTTATAAAGGTGCGCCTAGGCCGGCCGTGGCATACACTGCCACTCACTTTCGCAACATAAATTTCTCTGGCCAATCTTCTTTCGTTCATCCTCTCAACATGCCCGAACCACCAAAGCATACCTTTCTCAATTTTAGTTACAAGCACACTTCTCTCTTACAATGCTATTTCTCATCCTATCATTCAGTGTCACACCTAGCATACTTCTCAGAGACCGCATTTCAACTGCATTAATTTTACTTGAGTGATTGTCCTGCCATACTCATTTCTCACTCCCATACATTAATGTGGGTACTGATATGGCATTATGTATTGCCAGGCGTGCCTTTATACACATTCTGGCTTCTCATTACACTGCCTATAGCCCCATTCATTTTATTTACCGCATTCATTCTTCGTTCTATATCTTTAATGCACCTACCATCTCTAATGAACATGCATCCCAAATATACAAACTCATCCACCTGTTCCACTGTTTTACCGTTTATGTCTATTTAAATGACTGTCTAACTTTCTTCTCTTTCAAAAACCATCACTTTTGTCTTGTCTACATTTATTTTCATACCTTTGCCTTCCAATGATCCATTCATGACATTTACCATTACTTGTAAGTCTTCTGCCGATGATGTAAATACTATTTGGCTGTCGGCGTACAAAAGACATTTTACCAGCAACTCGCCCATTCTTAGTCCATAATCATCGTCTTTCAAAGATTTTAGACAGTCGTCCATAAACAGATTGAACTGCCACTGAGATACTACACAGCTCTGTTTTACTGTCTCTGTCTTACTTATTATTAAATAGATTATGGCTGAAAAGGTTTAATGTTATAATTGAGATGATAATGGGATCACAGTGCACATACCTGATGAGCTCTACAAATTAAGTCCAAATCATGTCTGTTAAGAAACTTGCTAACGACATCGGGACCAAATGTAAATGAGACACCACGGTCATTTTCGCCCCAGCCTTGCACATCCTTGTCAGGATCAGACCACAGCAGATCGCACAGCAATCCTGTAACGAAATATTGTAAAATATCCGAAACTTTGATGTATTCTATGTTGGATGATGTCCAGGTCTCAATTGAGTTAAAACTATACCTATGAGTTGAATAAGCAATGCCTGTTACATAATATTAGTATTCAGATTGCGGCTCCTTCCCTCTCTCGCAGAGGAGGCCTGTGTCCCTGCAGTGGGAAACATTCTAGAAAAGGCCGATTTATTATTATTATTATATATATTTAACCTTCCCATATTTTCTTCTATAGACAATGGAATTGTTTCGAAATAAAAAATCGCACTCACAATATCTGACTCAGTATGACTCATCATTATCCAAGCACTAATTTTTTTTTATTGTTCAAATATTAACACTACTCAAATTCTTTGTACAAAATGATATCAGCACTTTCAACATTTTGAAATAACACTGTTCATAGTCAAACTATTTTCATTCAGGTATCAACATTTCACTCACTCATAGGCACTTATATTGAATCCCTAGTAAATCATATAATTCAATAATAATATTCAACACATTCATATTATATCCAGATAACAGTTGTGCCCAGACATTATTCCATTAAAACTTCAACAGTGGACTTGTATGGGGAAAGTCCACTGTTGAAAGGCTAGAACTTTTTACCAAAATCCACAGTATTTGTCTTATGCCTATTAGTAACCCCAACTTATAACAGTACAGAAAGCAGCAGCAGGATGTATTTGTCATCTATTTAAACAACACAATATCACATGCAGGAAGACAGGCGTTATTCTATAGAACAAGGTCAAGGATAGAGCTCATAAATGTATGGCACACACACATTTATGAGCACTATCCTCAGTTTGACAGTGGTAAAGCCCGCAACAACATCTGTAGCACGAATGGGCCCAGCTTGACCTGTGAAATACGACGACCTCACAGAAGACAGGCATGAAGTAGAGTTTTCTGCGTTTTGTCTGATGAGTGAGGTGCCGGAGACCTAATTCTAGTTCTCTCCCTCTTCGCACCATTTTCTTACAAGGAAAGGATAGGAAGCGGAAGAAAACTTCATGGTGGAGGGGATGTATAGGAATTGGATACAACCATTTTCTGTTTGTTCCCTCCTCTGCCCATTAAAGGTGGGCAATGCATCCACAACTCATTAGTTACTTACAGATGTCTATGGGTAGCGATCACTTTACATTGGGTGCTCGTTTGCCACCTAGTACTATAAAAAAATAAATATCTTTGCAGTGATTTATAACTGTGTTAAAAAAATATTGTTTGTTTGTAAATCAACAATTAAGAAGTTTTAACCTGTATCAGGGACATCTGTAGGCCTCATTATCCGTCTGATCTGCTCCATGCCCTGCAGGTCGGGCGACAGGCCGCCATGACAGCAGAATATCTTCTCATCAATGATGGCAGCTATGGGCAGGCAGTTAAAGCAGTCGGTGAACGTCTTCCACAGCTTTATATTGTAACGGCGCTTGCACTCGTCATAGAAACCTGTCGATAAACTCAATCATATTGTACTTTTCTAGTACCTAGAACTTAAGAATTTCGTTTTATGACAATTGGATCAAGTCAAATGGCCTCCTGATTTAGTAATTTTAAGCAAATTCTACAAAATATATTTTAAGCTATGTAAAGTAACAAATTACGTTAGCTACCTATTTTGTGACTTCTTATCAGTTTATAAATTAGTACATGAACATGTAATTGATAACTTTTACTGAAATTGCATTTTAATTGTCTACGGTATTACCTACTAAATTACTGTTTATCACATCTGGGCATAACATTTATAGCAAGTATTTATATTAGAGTTGACAAGTTTCAAATACTCCAATATATATATGCAAGTGATATAAATTAACAAAATCTAAATATGTCTCCATCAGACAATATGTGACTCTGGAATGTGTCTAAAACATTGAAAATGATGATGATGATGTCCTTAGAATGGAACTTTATGCATAAAATTACTTATGAAACTTTTCGAAAGTATTAACTATGAATGCTATAAAAAGGTTACAATTCATGGTCTGGTGGTATATGAGGTGTTATTACTATATTACTAAACAATACTACATTGTAATACAAATAAAAACATGACTTTAGATAGTTTGACTTTAATTTTGATATCAATCCCACTTGCAATCTTTGTATACAATATATACAAATTTTTTTTACACTGCCTCTGATGAGAATCAAATTCAGGGATGGTAGCCCAGGTCACAAGGTGGGTTACGTAGATATGTTAAAAACATACTTACCATAAATACGGTTTATACTTGCACATTCATGATTGCCTCGCAGAAGAAAGAAGTTTTCAGGATACTTTATTTTGTATGCAAGCAGGAGGCATATGGTCTCAAGAGATTGCTTCCCGCGATCAACATAGTCGCCTAAAAATAAATAATTGGCTTCGGGTGGAAATCCCCCATATTCAAATAGACGCAGCAAATCTGTGTACTGTCCGTGAATATCACCTGCAATTATAGTGAAATATCATGAAAATTTCATGTCATATACAACTACAACTCCATAGCGGAATGATCCGCAGTGCCTGTAGTGCTGTGGACGTTTATTGGCGTCGATGATCACTTAACATTAGGCGACATTGAAGTCCTGTATTTCAATGTGCTAGATAATATTGTCATAATCATTAGAGTGCTAACAAGTTTTTGTGGAACTTGAAGGTACAAATAAGTCATGCAGTTCCACCCACATAAATAAATAAGGAGCTGGTAAGTTCTTAATTAAGCATTCATACAGAAACAAAAATACTGGTGTTTGAGTTAATATTCAGAAACTTTTAAAACTGAAAAACTTTAAATGAGTGGTTGATATTTTACAATTTTAAATAAACTCAATAGAATACACATTTTTATGTAGAATAAATTATCTTTATTTAAAGTATCGAAGCCATTAATAAAATTCATCAATAAATGTATGTATCTATGTTGTAAACATCATTAGTTTACATTTTCGCTACAAATATTATAAACTGTCCTAAAATTGTATACTGATTCGACCATTCATATTTTAATGTTATTTCTCTCCAGACATATTATAATTCATAGGTGTCAAATTGTAAACAGATATCTTGCATACATAACTGTATTTAGGACAGAAGGACAGAGCTAACATTGTTTAACTAGTGAAGAAGGTTCACCTGATATTAAATGACCCTAGCCATAGGCCAATGAGTTGCAGGCATGTTGCCTTTACAAGATAGAAAAAAGGATATTTCCTATCCATCCCTCTCCCACCAAATCTTTTGCTCCTCCCATCTTTTTCTTTTTAGAATAGGTTGGGAAGGGTAAGAGGACTTTAATAGGTTGTGATATTTCACAGGACAAGCGAGCCCATTATAAATACTAGTGATATTATTAACCAATCATGTTTACAATTTTAGAATAACTTAGACATAGAAAATTGAAAATTTTTAGAATCACCTATAACATTTACCTTTAGGATGTTTTAATGTATGTATGTAAATTTCAAGTTATAGATTTCCAATGTGAGGAACACTTGAATAACCACATGATTTAGTATTCATTTGTCGCATATAATGTATTGACATATTTGATTTTTAAAAATACATCCTAAATATATTATGCTGAAATGGTTGTATGATATCACTCAAAATCTAGAGCAGCCACTGAGATATTACTACCTAACAATCTTAGGAAGTCACACCATCTGTGCTGCCTAGGTGAGTACTACACAGCTTTCCAAAATCAACTTAGAGCTTATTCAATTTGTACTACTATTGTTGCCCTGATATCCTTTAAGTCAATACACCTTAAAGTGGAAGACTAGAATGGGGAGTAAAGGAAGGCATGAACCACTGCTTATTGGATTGCATTGTTGTTTGGTTCATATAAAATTAATAAAGTAAATTACCACAAATTTTCAGTGGAGCCTCCAGTTCCAGTAATATTGGTTGCTGCAGGAATATTTCCCGTGACTTGGTACAGAGGCCACGCACCTCTGACTCTGACATCTGCACAGTTTTCCCTGGCCTGCATCCTCGAACTGCGGCAATATTGTTTTTAATTAATATAAGTAAGTGTTATAACTATCATAGATTAGTACAGCTCTTAGTATTTTTTAGCATTATTGAATTTAACAATGAATAATAAGCCAGAAGGCAGCTGGGAAGTATGAAACAATTCATCACACAAAGAAAATAGTAAACAATAGAAGGAACACACATCTTCTTGGTTCTATAATTAATTAATACTTGTATTTAAAGCAATGACACAAGGTGAAGTACTATTGAAAATGAAATAATTGCATAATATGTTGCCATAGGGACACATTTCAAAGGAAATAAACATCTATATATAAAAGAATTAGTAATTATTTTGACAAATGATGCAACATTTTTACATGCATGCCTGAAAAAACTGTAAATTGTGTGATTTAAACATGCCAAAATAAAATTTTAAATGAACTAATCTTCATCAATCTATCAATATGGCAGGTATTTATTTAAATAATGTCTTAATAAAGCTTTTGTGTTTCCTCATCATTAAATATTTTTTGTTAATTGTAGTACACATGAACTAGATTTAAACAATGCAAACTTGGTCTTTTTAAACAGTTGACCTTAATAATATAATTTATTTGAAAATATACAATGATAAAATATTCATAGCTTGTAAATGGTCAATTGGCCATTATCTTATTAATTTCACTCATATCAATAAAAATATTTGTTCATCAATGTAAATTTGACAAAACTTAAGTGCTTTAAGATTAATATTTAACATTTTTATAACAAATAACAAGGTTGAAATGTTTATGGAGCAAATTATTAGGAGTGTGGGGCATTAAAAACTTATGCGATTCTAGCTGAATACTTTGAAAAATATTTAGGGTATAACCATACATTCTCCCGAAAAGATGTCTTTCAATTTGCCTTTTCGCCTTGCTGTTTCCTGTTGTAGTGTGTATACTGTCGTACCCCATAAAAAGCAGCATGACAAAGTGAAATTAAGAATCAAAGTAAGGTATAATGCGAACAAAGCGTAACAATAAGCCCATGAAATCGTTAGGTACCATCAAACCTGGCGTTAAACTATATTGTTTCTTCGCATTACAGATATCTGATAATTTTAGTGTTTGATTTATTTAAAATATCTAAATTAACGTTTATAATATGTATAATTATTAAAAGTTGTTTCAGATAAGAATTTTTAGATAATCGATTTATTTATGAGTTTGACGTTTCTATTCCTATGCACTGAATGATAATTACGCAACTAGAAAACAAGAATCATTACAAAAATTATTGTTATAATAAGTTTAAAAGTGACAAAAATGTTTGAGAAATAAAAAACTAGTAAATATTGAAAAAAATACCTTCTAAAAGCCTGTGAATAAGACTGTCAACATTGAGTTCGTCAGCCATATTTACTACACCACGATTAATTTACGTCAAACAAAAAGTCAAACCGCACACCATCACGCAAATAATGTAATTGCCACAGATAGAACTTCAATGAAGACCAAAGATAATTTTTGAAACTAAGGTCTAGGATTGCGTGTTATCTGGATTTGCCATGCAAATACTTACCGCGAATGAACGAGATAGCAATATACAAACTGCTAGAAATGAAAAAGACGTCGGATAATTTATTTGACCTTGCAGAGTTTTTTTGGTTGGTCACAATTTATTTGTTATTTTTTAAGTTTTAGTGTGTTGTTTAATATTTGTAATTTATTTGTTAAATAATCTTGATTAATATTTATTTCTGTGCTCGAGATTATTATTATAATATTAAAAACATAGTGATTAATATGCCTAATGGCAGCAAGAGTCGTAGTGAGCGGAAATGTGAAAATAACCTTTCATTCGTAGGTACGAGTTCCAGTTAAATTAATCCTTGATTCGTAAAAAAACGTATACGAAATAACGTAACATTAAATGATTTATGTTGTCACAAGCCTTTACAACAATAGAAATAATGGTTAAATTGACTATCACGTAATTACAAGTATTTATCAACTAAATTAGATAGAAACCATCAATTGCCATTCACTAAGCTCGCAGCAGCCAATTTGAATTTAATTTATTTTGTTACATTTTCACACATCGATTATCCCATACGAGTGTACTCTCATCCCAAATCTATATAATTCTTGGCTTAAGCTTAAGCTTATAGTTGGGTTTTCACCAAAACAACTTCAAACTAAATTATTTTTAAAATAATTTTTGAATTAACATTTACAAAACACTAAGAGAAAAGAAAAACAGCTTGTCCTCAAAATATTTTGCTTACAGTGTTTACATGAGTCATGAATTTGTTTTCATTTTGATTTCTTTTTAACTTTATAAATATTAATTTATGAAGTAGATAGTATAAGAACGTTGTTATTTAAAAAATGGAAACCACAGTTTGCAATAAAGTCTTTATTATCATTATTACTAAAAGTCGTCGAAAAACAATAGGTGTTGCTTTTTTTTAATTGTGCATGTCTGGTGACGACCCCATAGACAATGGTAAGAGCAAAATTTACTTGGTTAACATAGACAAGATGTGTTTTGTTTTAAAATTCTATTTTGAAATGGCAAAATGTCGCTGATTTTGGTTGTCAAGCTATTTTCTCATCGCAAGGTGCCGTTCTGGCGCATACTTTGTATGAAACGCCGTAGATTGTCTAGAGCGTTGTATTTTATTTTAGACACTACTTGACATTAATTCAAAAAACTTCATGGCTGCTCACTACCAAATGGTTTACAATTACATTTTCTTTTTGTAAACAAGAGCAGAAAAACAAGAAAATATTTCAACGTTACTGTGAAAATAAGGTAATTTAAAAGAACAGGTATTGTTATTTTGATTACGACCCTACGAGAAGTTTCCCTAAATGTCTGACAAGGTTGAAGGTACAGAGGAAAAGATGGATAGTGAACAAAGTTATAGTAGTGAAACTAGCAGTAGTTCTTCCGACACTTCAAGTGGAAGTTCAGAATGTGACGAGGAGCTAATGGAGCCGGTTAGTATCCTAGGCCATAGTTTGGAGTTGCCACAAGAACTTTGTGAAGATTATAGTGTTTTTAAAGAATTTTTTTCAATGAAAACTTGGGATGGTCTGGAAGATAAACATAAAGAACAGCTTACGAAGTTGCTTCCTCAATTCAAAAACAATAAGGATGAAGAGAATGAAAAGACATTGAAAATGTTGTTTAATCATGAACCCTTTCATTTCACATCACCTCTTAGCAACTTTTATAATAATTTAAGACAAGGTCACTTCATACCAGATATTGCCAGAATAAGAAAATTTCTTAAGAAGGCTAGAGCAAAACAACAAAAGCACAAGGTATTCTATTTCTTATTAAATTTATATTGTCGAATTATTGTGATAACAATTTTTTTAAAGTTTATTGTAAATCATTACTTTGTAATCCCTATTTTTTTTCCAGAATAAGTCGTACTATGCTAACCTATTGCCAGAATTGTTAATCTCTCGAGAACGCTTATTAGCTGCTGGTAAAGGGGCACCTCCAGGTCC
Source organism: Papilio elwesi (assembly GCA_029849275.1). Classification (NCBI taxonomy): domain Eukaryota; kingdom Metazoa; phylum Arthropoda; class Insecta; order Lepidoptera; family Papilionidae; genus Papilio; species Papilio elwesi. The sequence goes on along the minus strand of CM056700.1, from coordinate 5,935,737 downwards.
TATACCAAGATTACCGCTATTAGCCCCCAAACCATCTACTAAACATAAATATGAACCCATGTCTATGAGAGTGAAACAAAGATACTTTGAAGAGTTAGCTGCCATTTGGAGTGAGGTTGGTGGTGAGGAATCAGAGGATCAGAATTATCCTGAAGGTGCACCTGATCAGTTAATAAAAAAGAAGAAGCAGTCATTAACTGGACAGGTAAGGTTTTTGTACTGTATATATAATATATTGTCCTGACATATAGTTGCTTAATAAAGTAATACATATTTGTTTAAAATGATTTTATTTGATATTATTATGTTATTAATTACTATTTAAAACATATTTTTTATAATATACTTCTAAATCTATCAAAATAACAGACATTGTAAAATATAACCTAGAGAAAGTTAGAGGAACTTTCTCACAATGCGAGCAGACTCTAAAATTACCACTTTTTGTATCAAACCTAAGGGTTTGATACAAAAAGTGGTAATTCTGGATTAAGATCCAACTGTCTAGCGAGAGCTTCTTAATATTATTATTATTACACCTGTGCATACATTCTTGTCACCTTGGGAACTTCTTAGATACCTTTATTATGTACCTAATTGGTTAATATATGGCTACCCATTTTAAAACTTTTCTTTTTACTTATTCAATATTGTATAGTAAAGTGGAATATACTTATGAATTCTAGAAATTATGCATAATGCTCCTAACCTCTTTTAAGTTGTTTTAGAGTAGAGTGTGCCAAATGAGCAATTGAATCACAAGATTTTACATTGTGGCACAAGCCTTTCTAGTAGAAAAGAGAGTAGGTGAGGATAAAGAAAAAGTGAAAAGAAAAGGAAGAAAATGGTGCCTTTCGAAACTGGTTTGTAATGATAAAAATGTATTATGTACATATTTATTCTACCTACGGTTAACTTATAATAAAGAATAGCTATGCCATGCCATTTCACCCCTGGTACACAACACTCACCGTAAAAGTCCTTCTTGCGTTTATTTTACTTTCCGCTCAGCTCCTAAGGATTGCAGCGTGATGTTAAATATCCGATAACCATTCTTAATAATTGGGCAAATGGCAAAAAAATCAAATCCGATTGGTAGTTTTTGGGATTAAACATTCAAGTGTTCAGGTTTATAATGTTAGTATAGATACGTAATTTTTTTGCGTATTTATGTGTAGATCAGCTGCACTAGAACCAATCTGTTTTACCTCTTGTAGTTTTTGGGATCTAAGATAAGCCTGAGCTTCTTTCAGTCAAGATGGCATGCTACACTTTACACTGACGTAAAGTATATAAAGTAGCATTAGCCATCTCATCTTGACTACCCCAATAGCATTAAGAAGATATCAGCGACAATGTAATAAATACCATGTGATTGTATAGAATGATGATTAGAGTATAAAAGACATAAGTTCTATGATAAAGTGTCAGTCATAGAACTACATGCAAGTTAGAGGTGAAAACTTGGTAACTTCACAAATTTTTGCACTTTATTGGTTTCTTGATTACAGTGTAATCAATTTTGTTCATATTTTTTGTTCATTTAATATATTTATGTTTGGAACCTGATAGTCAAAAGTGCTATATAGTGTATCTGAGGGTGGTGGTGATGTGAGTAATTTAAGCTCAGCAGTATTTCCCCATTCCAAAAGTTCCCAAGTTTTCACTTCAATAAAAATCAACTCTGGTTTAGGAACAGAATTTATAAGAATGCATGCAATTATTTTCAGCATGTTGACAACAATGTATCAGGAACACTAGGTGGAAGTGATCCTGACCATCTGACATCACTGCAATGCCTGAAGAATGTTCTGTCAACTCACCGCGCAAGAAGACAGTACAGAGAAGTAACAATATTAGTATTTTTATAACATAATTGTTGTTTGTTGCTAAAAATAATAAATGCAATTGTTTAATTGTAGAGTCATCCGGAACTCAATACTGCTGGTATAACACTTGATGATATTAAACAAAGAGTTGCTATGATGAATGGATCTAAGAAACTAATGTTTGGTGGTGCTAAAACAGAAGGTCCTTTACAAAAGTTACGTAGAGGTTCTAAAAAGGACATGACTCAAAAAGCTTCAAAAGTTGATTTGAAATCAGTGATTAAAAAGTCTAAAGAAGACCAAGACAGTGTTGATAATAAGCCACTATTGCCAAATATTAAGATAAAATGTGAAGCTGAAGAGTCTGACTCTGAGAGTTCATCATTCCTGGATCCCATGTCAAGTCCCAAGTACTCTAAGAAGTTGTTGGATCATTCAGAAATCAAACAAGAAACTCTTGACACTAAATATCCAAACTACACTAAGTTAGTATTGTATGTAACATTATTACTAGCAGATACATCCCTATATGCATAATAAAATTCCCCTTTTTGTCATTTGTCTAGTACAAACTACAGTGATTCCAAAATGGAAACTACTATAAAACAAGAACCAAATGACTATGCTGGTTCAATGCAAAGCTCAAAAGTGTTACAACCGGTGCCTATTAAATTGGAAGATTTAGATGGAATTGGTGAGTATATAAATAAATATGCGCTGACGCCCGTAACCCAGACGGGTAGGCAGTGATCATGGATTTCCATTTGATGCAATCTTGGTACACCTATCTCGCTTCTACACTCATACATCTATGCATGCATATGTACATGCTCGTTGGTTATGGGTGCTCCTTATATTGTCCTTTTTTGAGTACATGCATTGTTTCATTCTAGTAAATTAAACAAGTTATGAACTAAGTATAAAGTTACTTAGCTAATTTAGTATCATTCATACAAAGGCACCAATAGTATATAAAACATTAAATTATAACAGCTTACCAGCATCAGTGTTTTCGTCCAATTATGATGTGAGTGTCTTTAATAGAGTAGTGAATAGCCTGTTACTAAACTAGTGTCTATCCACCTACCATCTTTCATTCATCATTCTTAGTAGTTAGAAGGCTAATGGTCAAGCACTGGCTTAATCATTATAATAAAAAAAAACAATCCACCATCTATGAACCATATCCTAGCTTTCATAAATGCCTTACTTATAACGGGGAAAAGAAATATTTGTAAATTATTTCAATAAGCTACTAATATTTTTAAATTAAAGTAATATTCTTAAGTAAATTAGGTTCTGTAGGCGAGGTCGCCACACCTGCTAGTATTAGATAAATAACTCACATTGTTGTGGCAGCGGTCAATTCTATTGTCATGTGCGGAACTCAAATTTTGATTTTTATACATAAGTGTAGGAGTTATGGGTTTAGTCTTTTACCAAGACTCCATCGGGCTGTGAATTTAATTATTACATAAAGTAAATTATTTCAGATATGATGGCACTACCCATAGAACTGGCTGATGAATCGGGCGAAGTTCTTCCTGTAGACACATCAACAGAAACGACTGAGGACACTCTAGACGCTGACGAACTGACAGAGACGACGCACGCTAACTTCCTGGCGTTAGTGCGAGCTCTGTTCCCGGCTAAGTCGGCGCATAGAGCTTCAAAGCAACAGCTGCACGCGAGGTGCGCGGCGGTCATGAGGTCCCCTATCGCCCCACTCAATACCTGGTATAATTGTAAGTTTTATAAAAATATTTATGTATAAATTTTAAGTTGTATAAAATATTTATGTATAAAATATGAGTTGTATATAATATTTATGTATAAATTATAAGTTGTATAAAACATTTATTTATAAATTGCACTTTAAAACAAACTTAAAAACAATTTCAATTGGTTTCTACAAAAAGGTTTTGTTTTGGAGCTGCTTATGTTAACTACAACCTCACCTCTCATGAGTATCTTAGTAAAGGTGATTTTAATGATTGCTAATAAGAAAAAGGGTCCTTTTTATAATGAATAATTAAATGTTGCACGAATGGGTCGGCTCTAATGGTGACATACCACAACCAGACAGAAGACAGGCGCGAAGTAGAAGTCACCTGTTTCTATAATTTGATGGGAAAGGGGATGGATCTGATAAGGAAATATCCTGTTTATCTCTTGATCTATCCATTAAAGGGAGGCAACCTATTTGCAACTCATTAGTTGGTGGCAGATGACTATGGGTAGAGGTCACTTAATATCAGGTGAAATGCTTGCTTGCTTGGCACCTTGTTCCATAAAAACACAATTCCAACTGTTGTAAGTGATAATGTAGTAGAATGATGGTGCACACTAGTTTAGCAACAGCCTATTCGTCGTAATTAGTTTTAAAATGCAATACATTCAAGATATGTATGTACTATTATAACTGGTTGTCAATTGTATTGCATTGTGCTCAGTGGCCACTGTATAAATATATACTTAAATATCTTCTCCAATGCTTCTTTATCAAGCTTACATTCAAAGTAATAAATATTTTAATTAAATTATTACTCTACTATTTTACTATTAAAAAATATTACTCTCAGGAGAATGAACTTTTCGCTCACAATATAGTAAACAGAACTTAATTTGTTTCCAATTTGACGGTAGTGCGAGGCTAAAGTTGTTCACATGCTTATAACTGTGTGATTTTATTAGAGCCGAGCGTTTAGAATTTGCCTAGCCCAATTATAAAGTGTCTGCTCTGACAATCGGTCGGCGACATTTATATACTATCAATGGTTGTTTTTGATTAATTTAATTTTAATTGAGGACTTCATACTTTAAGTATCTGACGACTGGTGTGGTGAACTTAATTCTGCACTGGACTTTCTCGCTGGCCAACGAGGACCTCATCCTGATGATTTCGTACCGTACTTACAATTCATACCAGAGTCACAGGTAAGATTCATCAATTTTTAGCAATAATAATAACTTATTTATTAATAGTTTGAATGACAGACAACAATACTTAATTACAAGACATAAACAATGCCTTTTTTGGCACCCAATGGCACAAATGGGAAATAAAACCAAAAGTAATCTAAAACGTCAACATACTATAATATATTTATAAATCTATTAACTCAATTGTAAACATGTATCTGTTATATGAATACTGCTCTATTTGTTAGACATACCAATGGATAGGCGCCGGTCGGGACTGCGACGCGATCTTGGGCCGCCTGTGCGAGCGCTGGCTGCGGGCAGTTTCACCACACCATTCTGCCGACGCACCTCCACCTAGGTAAGCAAGTAACAAACTCTAAAATATTATATTTTTCTTTGTCTGTTTATTCAATACAATAAGAAACATCTAAACCGGCTACACGCCACAGATGGTGCGCTGGTCAGTGGGCGTCAAATTACTAGAAACTAGATAAAAGGAATGAATATGTTAGAGGTAGTCTTAAAATCGCTCCAATTTTCGGAAAACTCACGGAAAAACGTCTACGTTGTTTGTCATGTTCAGTTACGTGCCAACGACGTCGAAGAGATCCGATAGCCTTATTGGCTGAGGCTGGCCCGAATATTTATCCCGAAATTGTGTCCTCTGGAGAGATAGTACAGGGAGTAGCTCTCCCAAATAATTGGGAAAAGGCTTAGGAACAAGAAGTTTATTCAATACCGCTAGTTTTGAATAAACTTGGATACTGTTATACCTTTTTTCCCTATCTTAGATTATCATTAAAGAGAGAGGTAAAAGCTCGTAACCTCTCGTAAAGGGTTAGCAGAAATTACATTTTTTTATTTGCGTTGCTTTGGCTCGTTGGTGACTTTTCGAACATGTCATATTGATCATCTGCTTTTCTGAAATGGGACTTCTTTCTGGATCTTCCTTTTTAAAGGTACTAAGAATGGTGTATAGAAGATCTTATCTTCTTTGTAAAAATTTATTTTTCGGCATTCTCATATACATATTCGTTCATGATTATCCCTTTGAAACAAATGCAACTTGGAATTTTTGTGGTATGGTAAGAAAATATGGTATTATATAAATTATTCAATATTATGAATCTCTTGGAGGTAGCTAAAATCGATGTTTTCCTCAACAACCTAACTGTAACGAAAGTAGCAGTTATTTTGCCGTAGCACGTACTTTAGTAAATACTTTTTCTAGATTTTCTACAGCTTATTTTTCAAAGAATTATCTACAAGCTATAAGAGTTACTATAGCACTTTATGATGTTAGTATATTTTAACAATTTTCATTTTATTTGAATTGATCATGTGACTTTCAGCAATTTAACCAATTAATACAATCAAAGTCTTTCCAGATACCCAACATCTTGGACAGTAAGAACACCGACTCCAGCGGAAATAGCAGACTTCCGAGCACAAGAGAGAAAGAGATTTGCCTCCGCTACGAAACCCTTTACTTATGTCCAACATGGGTATGTCCACTGTAATTATTTTGTTTCTTGAACTATTTTTATGAAAATTATTTTATATTTATGAAGCGGGTTAAACAATCCACCTCATATCGAACAAGCACCATGGCGCGAAAACATGGCAACCATGTTACCCAAATGCAAATTGAGCTCTGTTACGCTCTGTTGATTGAGCTCTGGTACCCAAATGCAGGTTTTGGCGCTTCCCAAATCAGCGCGCTTACTCCGTTATAACATCTCGCCTCAAGACTCATACCTAGTTTGCTTGAGACAGTGAATGCAAATAAAGCATGGAAGCAGTCTTACCGCTCAAAAATACTATAATGATAAGTGTAAGTATATAAAGGTTATTCAAATCTTTGATTGCTGCTCTGCCATAACTCATTAACTTTGACAACTCTTGTAGCTCATCAGATTGACGTATAATCAATTCACGCGCCAATAATGGCATGTTATTACTATGTGTTGCTTAGCCAATTAGCTACTAGTGTTGACAACAGAGCCAGTCATTACTCCGCGATGCTGATAGACAAACTAGTTGTACAAAAGAACAAGTGTCGTGATTCGTCTATCGAAGAGAATTTTGTATGACGTTACTCTTCTATGTTTTATTTGCGTACTCTGGCTTGAGGTTTTATTCGCTTCTGTATATGTAAGCTTTCTATTCTTATTAGGTAAGGACAAGGAAAGAAATAAAACGATGGGAAAGGAATTGATCATACACCAGATAGACACATTACTATTATAAAACTGTTACAGCCATAATAATAATAATAATAAATCGGCCTTTTCTAGAATGTTTCCCACTGCAGGGACACAGGCCTCCTCTGCGAGAAAGGGAATGAGCCATAACAATTAGTTTATTCTACGGCTTCAAAAGTAGTGACTATGGATCACCAATTTTTTAAACATTTTCTGATATAAGAGCAGCATATTAATTGATCAGCTGGATAGGAAATGTACGACTGCGTTTCTCCCCCACGATTATCGTTCATAGGCCCAGTCCAGTTCCATTTTTATTTATTTATATTCTCACTTTTATTTATTTCCCTGCGATGTTTCTAGGTATAGGTCAGTCGTGGGTCCGATAACGCGTAGCGTTGGTGGGGGTGCGACGGGCGCGCTGGTGTGCGCTCAGCGGCCGCGGGGCGCCACGTTCGGCGCGCTGCTGCGGGACGCACTTGCCCGCCTGCCCAACGGACAGGGAACGCGCACCGACCTCGTCATGCTGCTCAAGTATGTCCACCACAACATTTCATGTAAAATTTGTTGCTAAGACTCACAATCTCCATTTATTGTCAAAAGATTGAGATTTCTAGCCAAAGTTCTTAATTAAGTTATGATTTGTGCTGCGTATTACAGCCAAAGGGGCCTTTCGTTCCAAAATACCCTTAAGTGCTCATTAAAGTACGTATGCTACTCTCTATGTTTATAACAATTAACTCCACCTGTATTCGGTTAATTCTAAAACTGTCTATAAATTTACATCTATCTACTACATCTTAACAAATATGACTGGCCTGTATCGTGAAAGTTGCGCAAAATATTGTTTGTGCCCAAGGAGGGTAAATATGTCATCTATTAGTTCTACAAACATTAAATAAACTAAGACTAATGACTGACAACTTGAATATTTTTTATATGATAGCGGTAAGAGCTTGGTATTTTGTCTTACATTACAATGCATTTATCATTCAGAATGTCTCAATGGATCGCTCCGTGCACCGAGCAAGCGCTGTCGAGCGCGGTGTCGGCCGCACTGGAGAAGCTGCTAGCTGTGAAGCGGGACCCCGTCGTCAAGTACGATCAGAGGACTGCTGTGTGGACATATCTACACAGGAACAGGTAATGTTTGTTTTTTGTAACTTATGTGTGATTTTTTAGCATATTTATATCGTTATACTCGTATTTAAAACCTTTCTGTACACAGGAGTGAAGAAGATTGGGCAAAAAGCAGTGGCCCGCGCGGTCGCGGCGTTAAAACAATACCAATCGCACCTCCTGCCAGCTCTCCGCATGCTGACGTGAGTTTACTATACAATGGCCATGTTTTAAAAGAAAACGAACAGTAAATTTATCCGATATATTGTAATAAGAAACAGTTTCATTTTGGTAGCTAAACATATGACTCATGATCGGTCAAGTTCATATCTTGAGTACGATTCGCGGCCATGTTTTCGTTCTCACAGTCTACTCAAGACTGACAAAAAAACTCCCAAAAAATGATACATCCATCTTGTATAGTAAATCCTTTAATTTTGCTGTCAAATCTATTCAATAATGAATTAATAATATTTTCAAGATTATTCAAACTGTTTTAGATGGAAATGGAAGTCGCCAGTGTGGAGGAAGTAGTGGAAAATGCATCCGACAGCGACGTAGACGTGGACGACAGCGGCCCCTCCTCCGCCCCGCATCTTTCCTCCGCACAGCTACTGATGCAAGCTACACAAGCCACGCAAGTCAAACTGCAACACAAACACAAAGGCAAACTAGTCGCCACCCCATCACCCAAGACAAAGAACGTACAGGCGAAGCAAACTCCCCAAACTATCAAAACGATATCACAAGTCAAACAAACAGCACCGCTCTCCGGGAAACAAAACTCACAGACAAACTTGCAGATGAAGGTCAATCAAACACCGAAATCGAAACCAAATGTTGGTCAAATCAAACAAGCGGCTAAGCAAGTGATTTCAGTTCCCAAGTCAGTGCCCTTATCGAAGCAATCGCCAAAACAAACGCAAGCGAAAGCGACGGTTGAAGCGATGAAGGCGATCGGTCAAACGAAAGCGAATGAGACGGGTGCAAAATCGTATACCTCGGTAGTTGTGACGCCAAAAGCACAGCTAGTCAAGCCCAAAGCCGCTCAGAAGATTGAATCATCGCCGAGCTCGGTGAGTTTTCTTTTCTAAAGAATGATATAATGGTAGATTTAGCTGTTGCATATGAAATACGTCGATTCGACCACTAATACATTCTCGACATAAAAAAGAGTCGGTAGACTTTCTCTCCCTCTCTCTCTCATTTATTCTTTTATTTCTTTCAAGACTATTTTTGGTGGATGTCACTACTGGCAATGACTTACCATCACTATATTTATTTGATGATTTAACTATTTGTGTAAAGACTACCTAAATTTATTTAACCACATGTACTTAACTATCCCTTGCGTTCAAGTCCCCGGGATCTGTTCATACCTGTAATTAATCATTATGTTTCAGATGGCTTCAGGTTTGCCTAACCAGCAGACAACGGTGGTGTCAGTAGTTCAACCTGCGTCGGTTGCGTCCATACAACAAACTCAAGCTAAGGTATCAATTTTCATTGTGACATGTTTATGTGGGTATATAGTTAGTTAAATATTTCGTTGTTGTTTTAATTGCATCTTAATGGTCTCCAGGTAGCGCAAGTGACACGCTCACTGCTGATACGGCCCTCTTCTGGACAGACCACGTCAACGGTTACCGCTCTGACAATCAACACTCCCTCCACACAGGTATGTCATAATAAAACAATACACTAGAATAAAATAACTGTGTGCACTTTTAATGTCATAATCTTAATAAGTATATCTTTATATTGAAGACTGCTCTAACGATTCAATTGAAATTTTGTATTTAGATACGGCTTTTATTAATAATATATAGGCGGCTTTCCTCTTTTTCCTCTAAACCCGTGAATTTGTAAAACGAAAACTAATTCGGTAGACCGCCATCTCTTCGCTATCGCCAGAAATGGATGATACATTTTCCACCATGTCACTCCCCATCTTAACAACACTAATTTACACAACATGGATAGATGTAGAGGTCACCACTCCGCTACAATGTTATCATATTATACGTAACCTAGACACCATAAAAAAATTGAACACACAATAGAAATTTTAGCATTTAAGCGCCCAAAAACAATCGTCTTCTTGTCAATCTTAGTGTCGATGGCATAATGAGAGATAATCGTCGGAAGATAGTCAGGTGGTGAAATGTGGGGAGACTTTGGGTAGATATATGGCCATGCTTACCGCCCGCTATTCGTGTCTCTTATGTTTATGTATCTCATTGTATCTGTTCCTTTTTATTTATACGGAATAATATGTTTGTACACAACCAATAGGACAGCGTTGAAAAACAGTGTTTTGGACCCCACAATGCTGAGCGCTGTCCTTGTCATTTGTTGGTTATTTAATTTTTAATTGGTAATGTGTTAGGTACACATTACAATTTTTAAAAAAATTACAATTTTCCATTCAAACAAAAAAACTTTTTCTTTCTTTCAATACAATATAATATACATATTCTTTTTTTTCTAATGCTCAACAGACAACCCCTGCTGCTGCGGCAAGGAGAGGTGTAGTTAGAGTGCTGAGTCCAGCCACTCCATCATCAGGGAAATCTCTTATCTCGCCCCAAGCCCTAATGCCACAAAGTAAGTTATTCATATATTATTCTTAATTAAAAAAATATTTTCTTTACTTCATTATATTTTTTACCAAATGCTATGAATAGGCCTGTGTCCTTTCCTATGAACTAATCTATCATTGTATCAAAAGTCATAAAGAAGTTTAGTGGTTTTGACTTGAGAGCCTTTATATTGATAAGTAACATGATAAACATTTACAGGCACAGCAACAACAAAGAAACGGACAATGGTAACAAGCACGACATCTGTGGCGACATTGGCGCAGGTATTTGTGATCACTTATATAGTTTGTGCTGTCTGGCCTGGCCTGGCTGGCAATTGAAACACGACTGTCACATTGCACATTGGATGCATGGCCACTGAAATATCACTTTCCTTCCATCTTTTGATTCCCATCCTATTCATTTAAATATAAATGTGTTTCAGACGTCAGCGAGTGTAACAACAGTTGTAAGCAGTGTCCCGACTGTGGTGACGTCGTCCGTATCAACACGGACGGTACAACTGGCGGGAGGCAGGACCGTGCAGCTGGCGACCAACCAAACGGTCCACCTGTCGAGCGGGCAAGCGGTGCAGCTAACGCCGGGCCATACGCTGCAGCTGTCCTCTCTACAACTGCCCACACACAGCGTACGACTGCCGAGCGGTCAAACTGTACAACTTGCGGCCCCACATACAGTCAGAGCTGTCTCCACAACGCAAGTCAAAAATCCAAGCCCGAGACCACAAACCTCTTCCCCAACTATTAAATCAAGTCCTCAGACGAGCCAAACCCTCCAAATACCAGTGTCGTCGGTCCAACTTGCCGGACAGACCGTCCAAATAGCTGGACAAACAGTCCAGCTAGCCAGTCAAAGTGTTCAATTAACGGGACATACGGTAAAACTACCGAGTGGACAAAGTGTTCAAGTGGCAAGCCAAAGTGTACTCCCATCGCAAAGTATGCAAGCTGTTCAGTTAGCGAGTGGTAATGTTCAAACGGTACAATTGAGTGGTCAAAGTGTGCAATTATCTGGTCAAAATACTCAAATTTCTAGTGGTCAAAGTGTATTAGCGTCACCGACTGTGCAGATTGGTGGTCAAACTGTGCAGATTGGTGGTCAAACTGTACAGTTGAGCGGTCAAACAGTTCAGTTACCGAGCGGTCAGACATTTCAGTTGCCCAGTGGCCAGACTGTGCAGTTATCGAGTGGTCAAACAATACAGTTGGCTAGTGGTCAGACTTTACAATTGGCTAATCAAACACCAAAGTCAATAGCTCAGGGCATAAGAACTCAATCAATAGGTGATAAAACCACACAGCCTATTGTTGCGAAGTTATTAACTAATGCACAGGTAATTAATAGTCATAGTTTTTACCAATTCATTAGTTTATATACTATTATATTAAGCAAGCCCTACCGCCCAATGCTAACAATCTTTCACACCATCAAAAAGTTAACAAAATCATCTTACAATGTCCATTTAGTGGTTGTCATTGTTGATTTAGTTTTCTTTTAATTAATTGTGTAATAATGTTTCATCAGTGATCAAACAATTTAGTGTAAAATCATGTCTTTTATGATATTAAGAACATCGATTTTTATCAACGTTCCATAAAAAATGTATTACAAGGCCATTGTCAACATGTTGAATAGAATCATAAAAGAAATCATGCAAATCCTCATGCAGGGTCAAATGATATCACTGGAAGGAGTAATGGGAGGGGCGCGTGCGTTGCAAGTAGCGAGCGTGGCTAACGTGAGCGGCGTGGGCAACGTGGGAAGTGTGAGTGGCGTAGGCAACGTGGGAAGTGTGGGCAGCGTACGTGGGCGCGGCGGCGTGCGCGTGCTGTCGCCGTCTACGAGACTAGGTAGACCTCTGCTGCTCACCTCTGCGAAGCCCCTACACAATATTATACTCCAGGTAGAAATTCCTTAACATTTTTTGGTTATATCGTTGTTGCTAAACAATTACTTTCGAAGTATTAAAAAAGTTAATTGTAGCTCAGCCTTCCTTATTTGAGAACATTTTCGCTTACATATATACTCGCAGCTATTTACAATTTAAATTTTTAGCGACCACAATTATTCATCATACAATGTGGTGACATAGTAGACTATCTAAATTTCTAAAACTGCACAAAGCAGATATTGATTTGACAAATAATGTGTATGAAATTTGGTGTCATACATAGTTGAAAAAAGTTTTATATATGGCTGGTCATGAGAATACTACATATAATAGTTAAGTAAGATGCTAAAGTTACATCATACATACCGTGTCTTGAGGGATAGGCCCGACATCATGGGACATTTATACATGATGTATTTTTTGGGTAAAACATCACTACTTTGATAATGTATAATGTTTAAATACGTATGACTACATATTTACCATGAACATTTGAACATACTTTTTTAGCAAAGCGACGGCAGCGCCATTCGGATGACTTCTAGTGGTAGCGCTACAACGTCACAGACTATAGTACTAAGTAATATTGGTAAGTATGTTATGATAATCTATATTTATACTTGTAGTACTTGTGTAGGTGACCTGGCAAACTTCGTTTTTCTCCTCCTTAGAATTAAAGTATGTTGTATTGTATCTTATTAGTTGTATTCATTTTGTATTAAATGCTGGATGAGTTATACCTGGGTCGATAATTTTAGTGAAAGCATATTGAGTGAGCACAGTGGGTGGTGGGGGCAAGGGGCACGGCGTGGGGGTGGTCCTCAAGCTGATCGACACGTGTTAGTCCCGCGCTTGATTTTATTTTTGCTATTATTAGTTTTTTTATTAACTTGTGCTGAATGTAGTGAGTGATTCGTTAGAAGGTAATGGTGAAGATGAATGTAGATAAGGCGCAAGTTATGGTGTTTAAAAGAGAACAAAGTAAGACAGTAATTGAAATAAGTGTTAACGGTAAAGAAGTGGAACAGGTGGAAGAATTCGTGTATTTGGGGTGTATGTTTAGTAGAGATGGTAGGCATGTTACAGATTTTGAATGACGAGTGTATGCAGGAAATAAAATTAATGGGGCTATAGGTACAGTAGCGAGGAGTCAGAGTGTATCTATGAAGGCTCGTCTGGCAATACATAATGCTGTACTGGTCCCAACTTTAATGTATGGAAGGGAAAGCTGGGTTTGGCAGGAAAAGCATGCTAGTAGAGTTAATTCCGTTGAGATGTGATCCTTAAGAAGTATGTTAGGCGTGATTTAAAATAGCAGTATAAGAGAAAAGTGTGGCTTATAAGTGGATGTTGTGACTAGAATTGAGAAAGGTATGCTTCGGTGGTTCGGGCATGTTGAAAGGATGAATGAAGAGAGAATAACGAAACAAATCTAGTAGTAGTAGTATTAGCGAAAGTGTGTGGCAGTGTTGGTAGGGGAAGCCCTAGGAGAACTTATATCGATCATATTAGTGGTTTACTAAAAAAGGGCGATATAAGGAGCACCCATAACCGACGAGCGACTATAATATGTATGTATTACTCTGTCTAATGATTATATTTTTTTTATTGGGTTTTGTTTTAAGTGGTTTGGTTACTTAATATTATCAAAGTAATTCTATGCTATAATTTAAAAAGAAAAAAGTTATTTAGTACCACTGGCGTACAATGAATAGTGTGTTGTAATTACCTTTTAGTCTTCTCTTAAAGGAATTTTAGTTCTTTGATAAAATAAAGCTTTCAACCACAATGTTACTTTACTTTACTACTACTTAAAACTACATCATTATTTGAGCTCAGCAAAAGTTTTCTATATTGTGTAGTAATTGTTATAAGTTTTTTGACTAATTGTGATGTGTGAAATGCTATTGATGAGGATAAACACTGTACTGTGTTCTATAAGGTTGCCCATGTTGACCATCACCAATTATTTCAAGAGATGTCATGTAGGGCCACTGACGCAATTTCTTAATATTGAGAGAAGAAAATTTACTTTTTTTATAGTAGAAGAATGCAAACGAGCAAGTGGTTCATCCGATAATTAGTGATCGCTACCCATAGGCATCTGCATCAAGTTAGTGACTTATAGATGCATGGCCTACCTTTAATGGACATGGGACGGATAAACAGAAAAATAACATTGTTTTTCTTATCCGTCCCCTCCCCCGTTAAATCCTCTTTCCTTTTCCATCCTTATCTTATTAGAACGGTAAGCAAAAAAATGTGAAGAGGAAAAGGTCAAAGATTAGACCTCCGACGGCACCTTATTCATCAGTCGAAACACATAATTGCTTCTACTTCAAGTCTTCTGTGAAGTGGTATTTCACCGGTCGAGCCGGCTCATTCGTGTGACCGATGTTGTCTGTTCCAATGATATGGTTTATATTTTGGTATGTAATTAACATAATAAAAATAATAAATTACAGGAGGTCAATCGGTAACAACGTCCACGTCTTCGCCGCCAGTTCTGAAATTACAACAGGTAAGGTTAATCTCTTTTAAAGCTTTGCCGTTATAGTTTAGGCTATGCGTAACAAAATGTAGGTTCGAACTCTATTAAAAATAAATCTTTAATATACATTTACCTAGATATAAAAATCTTGTCCCTGTGTGAAGTGATTCGTTAAAATCTTATGAAAAAAAATGTATTATTAATTTCCCTCCGAATATTGTCTTGGCTTCTCATTATACTCTTTTCATTATATTCTATACATTTATTAAATCTCATATTCATACAATTTATTAAGAAGTAATCGCAAAACTTAAACGTAATAATTGAAATGGAAGAAAATACGTTCATCAATTTAAATATATTCTGACAATACAAAATAGTTGCTGATTCAAATGTAATTACATTATAGGTGAATCCCATACACCAGGTTAGACTACCGCAGGGAATAAAAATACAACAGGTGATTTAATAAACATTGCATGCATTAAGAATCCTAAAGATGTACCGTAGTTAATTTTAAAACGCATGGGTTTTACTTTACGAGCATGTCGCACGATTAATAGTGAAAATAGTTTGCATGCGGTCATAAGAAACTAGTATTACATTGCAAACTTAAAATACCAATTAAGAGTTATTTGAGCCTTTCTACAGCGTCGAATCGAAATTGAACTTGTAATAAGCGAATGTCAGAGTTTTTCTCTCTCTTTAAGTTACTTTCGCTACCAAATGAGTTCGCAGACGTTTTCAATATGCTCGTTATTCATTCCAATTATTTAGTAAGAAAAAACTCATTTATGGCCACAAAAAAGCGAAACTACTAGTAGTAGTAGTACTATAACGGTAAATAAAATATGGTAAAAGTTATCCCAGCTCAGCTTATGCAGAGATGACCCAAGTGGTGGTGGTTATTTCTGTGAGTACATCTCACAGAAATAACACTCAGGTGGAAGGGTAATTAAATCTAATAAATTATAAGTTACAGTTATAAGCTCCAAGGTAAGTTTAATAACAGTTAAAAAAATAACCTACAAAATAAGAAAATAGTGTAAATTAAGTATAATAATAAGCTTATTTGCGTAACAAACTGTTTTTTTACTGATTAACAACTTTTGAGTACAAACAGATGATAATGGAATTTAAAAGTGGATCACGTTGTTGCCTCATTTGTGACTCGAAGAGATTTTTTGTACATTTTACATTGCTGTTAAGTTATTCTTAAGCAGGTTCAAGCATATGACGATATTATAATTAAGTTAATCAGTGTACGTGACATCAAAGTAAACAATTAACATCGTTCAAATGAAACAGAAATAAAAACAATAAAACCAAATACTGACTGGTTCCTTTACCTATAATGCCTTTCAATAAAGGTACGGAAACCATGCGTATAGATATTTATTTCTTTTTATTATTAATGTAAACTCACACGAAATAATTAAAACAAAATTAAGTTAGTGTATATGAAATAAACAAGTTACGTCACTTCTTTCGTCACAATGGAAGTTTTAGTTAAGGTAAGATGAATACACTTTTAAGGTTTTTACTTCTGATCATAATTATAATTTTGTAATAGTGTCGTCACGAAAGGACCGTTTTGACAGCTATTAGTGCGACTTAATTTAGGATGTGAACCTACAAATCGGAATCAGATTAATTAGTTATCAAGAATAATGCATTTGAAAATGTTGTGACTGTTGGAAGACGTGGCAAACCGTCTCTCTCCTCTCTTACACACCCACCCTTCTCTCTCCTCTCTTACACACCCACCCTTCTGTCGCGCAGAAATTCTGGCAACTCTTGCGATATTTGTGAAAGTTAATGGGTGACGGAGGACACATAACATCAGATGAGACGCTCGCACATGTCCTCGTTCTATTCTTTTTTACTACCATTTTTAATTACTATTTTATTATCTTAGCTGTCAGAAAGGGACTCATTTTTGATCTAAGCTTGTAATTAGTGAAATTAATATTGCACTGTTACGTTTTCGTTGTGTTAAGTGGGTGTTTTTGCCATTGTAGGCTGTACCGACGGCGGCGGTGCCGACATCTAGCGGTGTACGCAGTGTACTGATGGACGGTCAACAGTTGAAGCTGGTGGGTGGTCGCCATGTCCTAGCCAGGTTACTAAGACCCGCCAACCCACCTCAGTAACAGCGTTTTTGGTCCTTATATATGTTGAAGCTTGTGGGGTCAAAATATGAATTATTGTCAATATTAAGTTACGCTATGAGTCGTGTGATCTTGATTGTTTATAAATGTTACGGTACAAATGCCGTTGTTCAAATATCACATAATTGTTAGACGTAACGCTCCAACTTAAGAGTGATTGAAAACGAAAAGACACCTATTAAATAGAACACATCAAAAATACTAGAAGCTCCCTCAGAACATAAGGGTAATAGTTACCAATACAAAAAACGTAATATCGATTTCGTCTTTAATTAAGTTTTACTCGTAGTTGTTTACATGGGATTGTTAATATATTTGTAATAACTGTACTCAGGTAGAAAAATCAGAATACATAGCGTGATGACAGGTGTAGATAAAATACGTCCAACGGCTTTTTGTGTCTCTAAAGTTCCACAAATCGCTGCAAAAGACGGCAGACATCTTATTTTTCTTTCTATTTTAGTTTCAATGTGCGTGTTCATTCCTCTCCCTCGTATTAAAGTTTGCACTCACGGAGATAGATGGCTTCAGAAACTAAGATCCGTGGCTTATGTCAGAATATGTCATAGTTAAAAGATTTCTGAACTTCAGAACCAATAAATGATTTAGATTTTTCGTATATCTATTGTTTTGAGAGAATTTATTTTTTGTTAATAAAATAAAATTTATGATTTGTTTTCATTTATTTAAAATTGGTTTTGGTCAGCATTATGTAAGATAAAGACTAATTTATAAGTTATAAATAAAAGTTACATTTGACAATGATTATTAGTAGATTAATTTGTAAAATTAATATGTTGTTGTTGTTGTTTTGAAAAAAAAACCTTTCCATTTTTCTCAAACTCACAGTCCTGAGATATTTATTATTTAATATATCATCCTTGTTAATTAACCACTTAAAAGTTAAACATGCATACCAAAGAAGCGTTACAGTAAACAAGGGTTAACCCGCATGCACATTTCATCACCGAATTGGCGTATGGCACGGGACTATCTTGATCCTAAAACAATCTAAGTGAATTTGTCATTTAAATGTAAATTTCACAATACAAAGCTAACGAATGGCGCTATAGAATACTATATTGTCAAGTTTAGCGCAATCTCAAACAAAACAATTCGCAGCTTCTCATATTACGTTTACTATGCGTCTACAATAACATGCATGGTCTCCACCTTCGTATGCGCCCTTGTTTCTACAGCAAGTGACGTAAAATATTTCGTTCACTGTACAAGAACGTGGGTGTGATGTTTTTGACTCAAGAATGATGAGTTATTTAAAACCATAAGAGTATCTTTATATTTGACGTTTAGTAAAATAATGTCATGTATGTTATGTTAATCAACGTCAAATTTATTCAATCGCCGCCATCTTGGTTCTAGTTATTTGACGCACATTATAATATTACATAAGAAACTAGATAAAAATTAAGAAAATCTACAATTCAATAAGTCTTTATATATTTTAGTGAATGTCATGAAATATACAATAAGTAACAGAAAGAAAAACCAGTGCCTATTTGTAATTTGTCAGGACTAATGGGATGTTATAAATGTGATTGACAGTTTGTCTTTTACTCCTTGCTGTGTCATATTGTTTAGTTGTTTGTTAAAGCGCTAGCGCTAGCGCAGTGGGTTACGTAGGCCTTTCGAAAATTGAGTTGTGCCATGTTTGTATGTGGAAATATCCCTTTGTTCTGTTTAACTCCTCATTTAAGGTAGGCAACTTTTCTTGTGGTTTATCGGTAACGGTCAATTAATATTAGGTTGCTCGTTTGCCACCTTCTATAAAGAAATAAAATTAAATAAGAGTTATAGTGATAAAAATTAAGATATCAAGCAGTTATAAACATAGGAGTTATGGTTTTTTTACAATTTAATAATATGTATTAAACGTTTTTAAATTCTGAAATGAATTTGTTTGTTATTTTTAATTTTTACTATCGGCTTTTAGACGTCATGCGAATGAGCGTAGACCACTGCGCCGGGTAGCTATTGGTAACTTTAATTAACCTATCACAAATCCTTATATAAGTCAATTAGGCTTGTAGTATATTTTTTGCATAATACATTTTGTCTATTTGAAATTGGCTTCGAGATTTTTCGACTCCGGTATACCTATGACTCTACGTTTCGGATTACGTCGAAAAAAAAATACCGGTGAAAAACGAATATTGTCTATCTATTATCTAGTTATAAGATTATTACGTGAGACAATATTGACTAAATAATTATATAAAAATGGCTAGAACCTGTCGAAGATCCTTCACCAGGGTAAGATTAGTTTGCGGTCGAGGTTGGCTTCACACTAGCGCACGCTACGTAATCAGTGTAATTTTCACAATGGTAGGGTCTGTAACCATGTAGGACCCATTCAACCGGCCGACTCAACCGGTGAAATTACACGACGTCAGACGTGGAGTAGAAGTAATTTGCGATTCCTCTGAAGAGTGAGGTGCCGGAAACCTAATTCTAGTTCTTTTGCCTTTCATATCCTTTTTCTAATAAGAAAAGGATGGGAATGAGAAGAGGATTTGACGGGGGAGGGGATGGATAGGAAAAAACCTTTTCTCTGTTTATCCCCTCCTCTGTACATGAAAGATGGGCAACGCATCTGCACCTCATTAGTTTGTTACAGATGCCTATGGGTAATCGTCACTTTATATTAGGTCAACTGGTTGCTCGTTTGCCACCTACTTCTATAAAAAATGTCGCCATTTCCGCTGCTAATGAATGGTCAAGCAAACCGTAATCTGTTATAAACACACACGCTTTCATATTCATACGTCACCGAGAGTTAATCGATCGATTGTCAGGAGAGCAATCGAACCCAAAGGGTAAATAAAAAAAAACATCGGTGGGAAAAACATAATTTATTTCTTTGCTCATATATACATGGTGGGATTCCAGCATAAAAAATAATCACTCTGCCTTAACATGAAACTATCGACACAAAAGCTAAACCCGTACCTAACTCCTATCGATATATAACGTACAATATGTTATATCTTCGTACACTTTCGGTGCCAGTATGATACATAAGTACAATTTTTTTCAAGTATAAGTAATACTGAGTGCTGAGGCAAGCAAGACTTTAATTTGATGGGGAATTATTAATAAGTTGGTAACCAAGTACGGGAAGATAAATTTATCCTAGACATATGGTGGTGAGGTCGGCTTTCCGGGATGCAATTATGATCTCAAAATATTATTTGACGACGGGACCTATCATCCTCATAAATTTGCCCATAGCAAAACTTCCAATGGATCGATCATTTATATGAATACAGGAAAAATGTTTTCCGGTATCTTAAAGATTTATCACATTTTTATTGATGCTTCTCCCACAATTTTTCTCACACTCGATTTGTATTACATAGCACTCCTTGTTATAAACATAACTTAGTCAACCGACTTTAGTACAATGCAACATATCAGTCTTATTTCTATTTTATGGAAAGAATAAATACAGATGAAGCAATCGACTGCATCTCTTTACATTGAAAATTTAAGGAACATTATGCGATAAACATTCGAGAAAAACTTCAAATGCAAACCTATTGTCAATGTAGGAAACTAGTAAATCGCTTGCGGTAAAAGTGAAGCAATCGCGTAATTGCTACGAAGCCCCTTTTGTTTGGAGGGGTTTTGTTTTCCCGCGCTTTTATACGACGCCATTTATGAATGCGTCGCAGCCGTATGAAACGTGCACGTGTAGATATACATGAATAATTATAAACACACGAATAGAATGCGACATAAAAACGTAGTGTAACATCAAGATCGACATTAAATTGGAACTTAGCCTACCGTAACACTACACATATAATATGTACGTCTGTAGAATTACATATATACCACAGGGTTTTAATTAATACTGTCGAGTCGTATAACCGAGATTTTCAGAGATATGATATATACAGCACGTCGGCTATTAAGTCTAATCGGGTATTTATATACTGAGAATAAATTCAGACATAGATTTATATACCTCCAGATACCGCGTTCCATACAAATTCAACATTCAAAAGTGAAGCTCAAGTTTTGGCGCCAATGTTTACCAGTATATACATACAAATGTTACTCAAAATTAAATAAATTTTCAAATAATATTTTAACGCCTTTTTTAATCTATCGTCTTTTTAATACTTTTGTAATTTCGTTGATAACACTTATAGCATGTTAAGGAGGCGCGTGGTTATTGTTAATATCTTATATTTAGTGGTGTATAAAATATTCAGGATACATCATAAAATAATTAATTACTTGTAAATTTGATGTTCGTTTATTGTTATTTTACTTTGAAGTGTTACACGATTTCATAGCACAAAAAGTCATTTTTTTAAATTACAAACACCGATTTTTTTAACCGGCTTCAAAAAGGAGAAGGTTATCAATTCGACTGTATGTTTTTTATGTATTAAACCTCAGAACTCCGCTCCTGGTAAACCGATTTTGATAATTATGGAAGAAATGGGCAAGCGAATCACCCGATATTAAGTGAGCGCTACCCATAGACATCCGCATCAAGTAAATGTATTGCAGATTGCGTTGCCTACCTTTAATAGACTGAGGAGGGCATAGACAGGAAAAAGGATATTTCCTTTTCCGCGGCAAACCCCTCCCCGTCAAATCCTATCCGTATGAGGAAAGGGTGGGAAGGGGAAGAGCACTGAAATTAGGCCTCCGGTACGCAGAAAACGCAGAGTATATCTACTTGACGCCTGTTTTCTGTGAGGTCGTGGTATTTCACAGGTTGAGCCGGCACATTCGTGAAACAGATGGTGCGGGCTCTACCACTGTCGCTGATATGATGCTGACGATGACTGAGCTGGATATTACGAAATCGCCAATCGGTGACTAAAGGTGGTTTTGAGTTTGTGTCCCGCATGCTCTATCTGGAGGTATGTAATATCTATGAAGTCAGCTATATTATAAAATTTCTAGCAAGCTCATGATCATGCTATTGTATTTCGTCTAGTTGAAAATATCTTGGATATGGAACGAAAGATACTTTATTTTACTACAGCTACCGAGAAATGTCAGCCAAACGTCATTTAATAATGATGAAAGTACATTATATTTTGTAACAAAAATAATTTTAGCAACTTTGGCATTTGACACATTAATCCATATCTAAATTACATTCCAATATCTAATGCGATTACAAAATATAGTTACATACACAATATATCGTATCTCTGAATATGCAAACCATTTTGTGGACCTCTGCGACGCAGGCCCTTCAAACCGTATATTTACGAACAATAGGCACTGAAACCTGTTCGATATATAGAAGACTATACTCGGATATGGCTGTCTCTTGTGATTTCAGCACTACGGGACTAGCTGATAAATTATACGGTGCTCTGATGCCTAATGTACAACTGAGGGAACAATACCTTCTAGAAGTTAATCTATACATATTTATTGGGAGCGTAGTATTTTTCAATTGTACATAAGGCATACTTTTACTTGTACTTCTGAATAAGCTACATGGGCAAGCAGTGTGGCTTGGAGAGTTTACTCCTCGGCGTCTTCTGGATTTTCAGCTTGCAGCAAGTTAGTATTATCGTCAGCTTGAAGATCGGCGGTTAACTTCTGAAACAAATTTGTAGTCTTAAAAACTCCATAAATTCCAACTTGTCAAAGAAGCAACTATAAAGATTTTTTTTGACCTATGTTCATGAACAAGAAACTTGTGTTAGTCATGAAAAGTAAAGTAAAAAGTTTTTACTTTACTTTCATCAGCTAGACTATACACAAATCTGCTTCAGAATGGAGCATTTAAACGAGTTTGTTCGTGTATTCGGGTATTCGGGAATGTTGTTTTAGATAACATTTGGCACCGGCATAACGTTATGATTAAGACCCTACTGAGAAGCGGTATCGATAAAATTTAACCGGTAGGCAGCTTTGCCCTAATTTAAACTACGTGTTTTATTAGATGTACCAAAATAGTTCATAGCTTTGTCGAATCTTTGCCGCATGACAGAACCTTGTTTATAAAATTATATGCTCCAGGTAAAGGTGTTGAAATAATTGTTTTCGTTTATGCAAACAGGAATCTCATACTTCCGATCACTGTATAATGAGCATAAATTTTTGTTAAAATGTTAGAAAAAAGAAAACAAATTGTTCTATTAATTAACAAAAAGAAATTTGAAGAAGTTACCAACGCAACTCTCAATATCGGTATATATATACATGAGTATTGAACGACTAAGAGAGAGTAGAGATGATAAAGCATCTTACCCCAATCTGCGCGGACGCGGCGGTCGACCTCTTGCGCCGGCGAACCGCCAGCGCCAGCAGCAGTACGAGGACAATAGACGAAAACGCCGCCACCAGCAACGGCAGCAACAGGTTGTCGGCCAGAGAATAACCCTGTCACATATAACAAATATATGACATACTAAAGAAGGGGGATACAAGGTGTATGCGTAATTAATGAGTATGTATGCGTAGATGTATGTATTAATGTAGAAGAAGCGAAAGTGGTGTGCCAGGGACTTTACCTCTCCGACCGACCTCTCAGTTAAAGGACTACTTAGAGGTAGGCAGAGATTGACATTTTATACAAATCTGACACAACTTCGTACGCCAACATGTTCGCAATAATTAAAATTAAGAGTACTCTAATAAGAATTGCAAGAGAACTACGAATTAGTCTTAGAAAATTCGAATAATTTAAATTGTATTTATTATCTGTGAAACGACAAGATTAACAGGGTATTCATACGATGGTAAGTGTCACGCTTCGAGTCTCATTTTTAGGTGTAACTCTTGCCTTTAAACTAGCTGACTAGGCTTTAGCAAATTCTTTTAAAGATTTAGATTGATCTGGTCGGTTGTGAGGTCAATCTTAGCATACCGGTGGTGAGTCCATCTTAGCGTACCTAATATTAAAAAAAAACCCAGATTAATCTTAAATTATTAGAATAAATGAGAATTTAACAAAAATATTACAACTATTAAATCTGTAACTTCCACCCTTTTTAAGACAGATTAATTTATAAAGTAATTAGCTACATAAAGTTTGTTTTCGCGAGTAATTATGTTTTTGTAGATGGAAGAATCAAATTATCATTAAACTAACAAAATAAACAGGTATTTTAAATGAAGATGTACATTTAATGCTGTTATTTTTATTTAACACTAGATTTACCAGACCAGTCATTTAGACTGGTCGTGCAATTTCAATTCAACATTCCTACTATATTACACATTTTTATTCAGAAATGATGTTATGACTTTTGTAGCTATAATTAGAGAATACGTTTTACAAACTTAATGTTATTTTATATACATTAGTAACAAATATAATTTTTGTTATTGACATTTATACCAGTACCAGTCAAAATGACAGGTTGTGTTTATATGAAAAAATGTATGATAAATTTATTGAAAACAGTTAAAATTGCTTCAAACCGGGAGCTTACATTACCGTGGATGAGCAACTTTTTCCAACAAAGGCCAGATGCAGATTTACTCAATATATGACAAACTCCAAAAATTTGGCATAAAATTTTGATTGTCGTCTGATGTAGAGACGAAATATAAAGTAAATGACTTTCCGTATTTAGGAAAAGACGAGACACAAAATGCATCAACCCCCCTAAGCGAATTTGTCGTGATGTAACTTCTTGAACCATGTACCATGAAGGGTAAAACTGTACCAACTGATAATTTTTTTACAAGTATTCCTTTAGCGTTAAAATTAAAATTTAAAAATACTGCGTTGCTTGGAACAATACGCGGAAAAAAGGGAGCTACCAAACAATTGCAAACTGAAAAAAGACAATATTTCACGTTTCTCAACGTTGTTGTACCAATCCAATGTATGCACACTTACTATTTACAAGAGCAAACCAAATAAAAAAGTACGTATACTAAGTACAAAATATAAACACATCAAAATTGATGAAGCTGCAAAGAAATTACCTAAAACCGTTTTATAATAATACTAAATTTGGCGTCGATGTTACTGATCAAATGGCACGAAAATATACGGTGAAATCAGGTCCCAGAAGGTGGCCTCTTCAAGTAGTTTTCAATATTTTAGGTTTAGCCGCAACAAATAGCTGGATATTGTACAAAAACACAACAGGAGAAAATATCTCACGAAAAGACTTTCTGTTTCAATTAGCAGAAGAACTTGCTTCAGAATATCAGACTTCAAGGCAAAAACCACACGAAGTCAATATACCAACCACAAATGCCACAGTTCCTGTACGAAATTGGTGTCAAATAGGATATTGCACAACAACAAAACTACAAATATTTGCAATAAATGCAAAAAAGTCTATGCGGAAAGTGTACACGCAGCAAAATCTACACATGTAGAAATTGTGAGCAACACACTGTACACAATTACGTGTTTTGTTATTTGGAAATGTCTATAAATCCATCTATCTATTATAATTAATATTGCTCAACTTTATTTTTTTCATTCTTAAGAGTAAATATAGTCTGGAAACCACAATAAGCCTGTTTCTTATGCACCAGTCATTTTGACTGGTTTGGTAGAAATAGGTATATTTAAATAGCTGGTATATTTAGTGTTAAGAGCAGCAGGACGTGAATTTCTCTGAAAGAGTTATTATTTAAGTAATTAAGTATACAGACTTTGTAAACGTTTCGTCGAATTCAACTAAAAATTAATGAGTTGTTTAAACAATTAAATGTTTTTCTCTATTATTGTAAAAACCTAGTCGGCTACGAATAAAAATACTGCTGCATGTAGTAAAAATACTGCATTCATTACTCGTATTTATGAGGCATGTAAAGCAACATTATACGCCATTTAGAAATACCTGCATTCCGCGGAGTTTTGTTTTACCGTATTTAATGTTGGCCTGTACATGCTAAGCCAAAGTCACATTAAGGCTAGCTAGTTGTCTAAAGACAAAAATGCTACATAATAAGTAAGTCTAAAAATAAGATGTATAAAGATTTAATTTCAATGCGAGTAATTATTTCGAATAGAAATAATTAAGAGATCTCAAAATATTTATTTTCTTGACAGGTTATTTAACGGTGTAAAAAAAATGTTGATCGGTAATATATGACATAACATTAATAAGGGAATTTCATGTTTGAAACGACTAAAATGAAACAGGATTTAATATACTCGATTTCATCTTAACAGAGAGTTGGTGCCGCTTCTTAAAGCTCAGTACAGACTTGTTATAGAATGATAATATGATTGGTGCAAAAATTATAGCAAATTAATAATTTTTGGGTACAAACAACCAATTAAAAATCTTAAAGATATAAATTAGAAGTAGAAATATGTTATATAAGTTGTAACGACCTGATACAAGCGTGCAATGCGGCGAAAATATACAAGTAATCGATCTTACCGTCCATTGGAAGTAAGATGACGGGTCCACGAAAGGCCACCGCGCTCCGTACCAGCCACTTGTCGCCTTAGAAACTATCACTTCATCAGAGTCGCTGACCGGCGCGGCCGACGCGCCATTCAATGTAGGTAGCGAGAACACGTCGTCGATTTCCAAAGACTGCTCGTCTTCAATTATCGGTATAGCGGCCGTCGTTGTCTCTGTAGGTAATGGAGACGTCGTGGTGGTTGTCGCCCTCGTAGTGATAAGCACATCGTCGAACACTTTCGTATTACTTGTAAATGATGTATCCGAAGGAGCAAACGATTGGGAGTAATACTTAAATATGTTCCGAACGGTCATTGGCTCCGGGGTGACTGTAGGTCTTATTATAATGTCTTTCTCCCATGGCTTCACAGACATATAGTTATCTAACAAGCGGACGCTGCCAGATGGAGTGCCGATCAGCGGTATTTCCTCAATATTTTCTGTTGGAGCCGGCCGCAACGTCGTCGCAGGAGTCAATCCTTTCCAAGACCTCAGGGCAGGCATCGTCCACGGTGGGGTCGTCGCTCTATCACGGTTGACTGTTGTTAGCACAGTAATAGATGTCACAGACGGTTGTGTTGTAGAATCTAGTTTGGTGTTTACCGTTGTTAAAAATTCGGGCAAATATTTGAGTTCTTTTTTCCTCGATTTTGCTATATCTCGGCCGGTAGGAGCCAGGGGTGCGGTTGTGCCGATATCGTGGTGATCTAGCAAATTTCTTCGAGCGTACAGAGCTGCGTTCATGATGTAGAGTGGAATAGACGCTAGAGCGAGCGCGCCAACAATTCCGAACACTACCAATAAAACATATTTCAACGTTGACCTCCTCCGGTTGCGGCGGACGTGGATAGAGGGGCTGTAATCCCGTCCTTTGCCCTTGAGGCCGCTGTTGCTCAATACTTCCTCCGTCTGCGGAAGGATAGTGTACTGCAGGCTGTTCTCGCCATGTCTCACAGTCTTGTACATGATAATGTGATGTTTAGAAAAGAAACACTACGAGATGCTACGTTTTAGTGTTTGGTTTAATCACATGCTCGGTTTGAGAGGCAGTGCGTCGCAAACGTGTTCAGTTTTCGCGATACATTGAAGTTGGGCCGGGTCAGTGCGTGCCGGCGGGTGCTCGCGCTTTGTGCAACGCGGACTTGAGCCGGCTCCGTGGGGTCCGTGCCGCGCATGCGCGACAACATTGAGCGGCTGCGCGCTCCCCTTCTGTCTTACGTCGCGTCTTCTTCCAGCTAATTCCAGCTTTGAGGTTATAAGGAAGCCGGCTAAATCAAATTTTCTTTGACAATACATTGCAATAACAATGACACACACGGTGGTGCTAATGCTTGTAACAACCTGAATAACATTTATCTTCTCCCTTTGTAACATACATAATCATTGATAAAGAGGGCCGATGGCCATAAATTTGATTCGATCTTATTTAACCTCCATAACTTTAACTAATTTTCTTCAGTTAATAACCAGAACTAGGTCATTCTTAGGTCTAAGAAAGACACGTACTTGAAATGAATCTAAGTGTATTATTTTAACTGACTAAACTGCCTTATAAAGCAAGACGCATTAACATTTTGTCGTATGGCGCCTATTTTTCCGTCATACCCAACGTGACGGAATCCCTGCTAGGCTAATCTCTCATAATTTTTTAAAAACTTGCGAAGAAAATAAAAAAGTCTTAGGTAAATCATTGTATTTGATTATGTTTAATAAATCGGCATGAATTCGTCGTTGGACTAAAGTTTTTGGTTCTAAATCTGCACATTATGCTATTAAAGGGAGCGTCTGATGCTCTCATTAATTACATCCGCGAGGGGAAACTGCGTTGTCTCTGAATCGGTGAACGCTTCCTCTGCAGATATTTTAATTCCGAATTTCTTAATTTATATATTATTATGTATTAAAAATCTTTTAACTTAGTGTAAAACCGTAAAGTTTTACAAGTCAAGCTGATAAAAGACTGTCTAGATGGAGGTAGTGCTAGTCACTAACATACATGTTACGTTTATAATTAGACGGCAATAGAAGACGATTTCGTCACGATCTTGATGAATATTAAATGAAAAATCTTAAAGGTAACAACAGTAAAGTGACAAATAATCTTAATTCAGACCAGAATAATGAATACAGAACATTCTCAAGTCACGTGTTGGTCAATACATGAAGAAGAGCAGAACTGACAGTCTATTGTAGCGAAAACGAACGAAACGAAAAAAGAGGGTATTTTTCATTTTTTTTGAACCACAATCTTATCTTATTATCTTCGAATTCAATCATAGCGCTTACAGTTGTATTTAATTGTGTTTAATTTAATTTAACTAATTTGAAAATAGCAACGTGATAGATTTTTTACATTCTCGTGTAATTTATGTATAAATTAGCCGAAAGCCGTAAGTGTCTATTGTTGAAAGACGCTTACCCCCCGATGGTGTGTTTGAGGTAGACAAGTTTACGAAAAGACGATACGTTAGTGCAGAGATTGAGAATGCTTTTTTGTACATCAGCCTAGATGATGCAAGTCAAGTTTAACGTAATCGTAACGTAACGTGCTGCAAACTTTCACGTAAAACATATTGACATCCCAGATTTTCAAGATTAAATTATAGGGATAACAACGTGGTTTACGTAAATGTTTTCGTCAGTACACGGTGTAACAAAAGCATTCCTAGATTTTGCAAATTTCATCACTTCTATTTCTTTTTTTTTGCTGTTCCAATAAACGTGTAATTATTATATAATTTGTCTGTGTTCTTGATGCGAATTAATCAAGCTTTAAGAAATTCCTAGTAGCACTATCATTGAGACTGCGACATTTGATTTGTCCACATTTTTCAACAGTCAAGCTAGCTTTATTTTATGGTTTCTATACATCATATCATTTTTATATATATATATATATATATATATATATATATATATATATATATATATTACTAGCTAGTAAAATAATATTTTTCTTAAATTTAACTTGGAAATATATATATATAACTCTCGGGAAAAAAGTTTCACCTTTTTTTAATTATTATTTGAACTATCAACAATTTATATATCCATTGATTATAAATATTAGGTTAGATTGCAAAACATAACGGATATTTCGTCCGCTTTCTTGACAGGAACTTTATTTGTGATATTCTTAAGTTATTTATTAAAAACAATTACAGTTTATGCTGTCGTAAATTTCTTAAATATGGATGTTAATATATTTTCTCAGTTTTATATTTCAGTGATATCGGCTTAATGCAATAAGCTCATTTCACTAATAGAGTCCCATTTGATATTTATGAATGCTCTTAACACCCAACATTTATTTTACAAATAACAAAATGAAATAAAAATAAGCTATTATTGGTATATTTGATATATTATGCATTTTAATAACTACTTTTACCGTCTGTAACTTAACTCATTGTAGGATAGCAATAATTCTTAAAACTCCGCTGAAAAAAATAAATGAAAAAACGTTGCATTGTAGCGTATTTTTATTTATTTCTTAACTTGGATTGTATTGAACAGATTCAAGTTTCCACACATCATCATCCTACATTACTCCTATTTTCAATATTCTTTTTAAACTTTTTCTTTTACAATATTTTATGCGTCTGGATTCTGATGATAAATTTAATAAGATACTTGACGATTAAAGATTTAAGAGTAAGACTCAGTCACGTTTTTAAGCCAAATTGCATTGAAAGTTAAGTTAATTGTTCGATTGGGATTTGAATTCAAAGATCAAGTTCCATCCCATAGTTTGAGAAGCATTACCAAGGCCTTCAAATTACATAACCCGTGAAACATATTAAAGAAGACAGGTTCGCCGCGGGGCAATTCTAATCATTGTTACAAGAATAAAAAAATCGACAAGCGAGCATATTAACGAGTTTTAGACGTCCGGTCAAACTGCGAGAACACCATACGAATACTAATTCACTCGACCTTGGACGGAATCACGTTTCCTTTCGAAATGGGTCCGTGA
This sequence comes from Papilio elwesi, assembly GCA_029849275.1. Taxonomy (NCBI): domain Eukaryota; kingdom Metazoa; phylum Arthropoda; class Insecta; order Lepidoptera; family Papilionidae; genus Papilio; species Papilio elwesi. Next base: position 5,905,139 of record CM056700.1, on the reverse strand, counting down.
ATGCGATATTTTTAGAATAAAAGTAAAAAACATGGAGACGGAGCAAAATAAAAGGGCTGGGCGAACGAATCGTCCCAGTTTTTGTTGGTCGACAACCATCTTTTTCTGCTTTTGACGGAGCGTCTTCGTTTTAAACTAAAATCATCTTTTGTCCGTCGTAGTGGCGTGGACGCTTAAATAGATTCTATTTACGATTTGGACGGATCTCTAAACGCCTTAGCGAGCTAATAATAAAACGTGGAAGGTGCCATTACCGCCGTGAATGTGAAATCAATCTTGTAACGACGAAGATTGTAAATCAAATAACAAAAAATAATAATTATGTACGATACTATTTATGATTTTTGCATACTTGCATTTCATTTATTTTGTTTGTCCTATTGTATATAGCTTTTTGTTATTTTGAAGCAATCTTTTTGGTAGTCATATTAAGGAAAGAAGATTATCATATTTATTGGTAGTCCTAGATACGAATGTGGAGGGATGAGGGATGTCAGTAGGGGTAAGCCTAAGTAAAGATGGGTGGATTGTGTGAAGAGTGGTATGAGACAACTGAAATAATAGATCGATGCAGAACACTACAATTGTTATCTTGAGCTGCTTTAAAATAAATTGAAAATATGTCTTTAGTACTTTTTAATTTGTTGTTCCTTGAAATTTTTTAATTATGGATCTTTACTATAGTATTGAGAAGCTTTTACAATTTTAGACTTGGAACTGTTGCAGATGTCGGAAAGAAATTTGCAATAGTGTGTACCCACCATTGCAAAAACAGAAACAGACTCGGTTGCTACATCCTAAGAGTCTCCTATTCGTCATATAATGTAATAACTTTGCCGAGAAGCAGGTGTGTTGGGAAGTAACCAGTATTATTGATGGGCAATCGACATGGGCAATATCAATAATGAGAAAAGTGTTAAATATGATGAGTATATTTCTCAATGTTATAACGTATTTCGCGGTGCGTCAGCGGCAGGGGTCTCCTCGTAGTACAATGACATCGACAGAAGCTTCTATTTTCGTTTAGTCCTGGAAGTCGGCCAACGCTGCGGGCATCGCGTAAATAAACGCACACGACAAACGCGCGCCCTACCGGACTGTTCTGGAAGCGTAATGGGCCGACGCGGAGAGAGCAGTGCTATGGTCAGTTCTGCTGAATTTTATATAACAATCAACAGTTTGATATTTAAAACGTCAGACATTACGTCTGATACGATATTGGATATAAAATTAAGTATACATTGTATCAAGTATTGTGTGAGGATCATATATTCAACCTCGTTGGACCATACCATATCATCCCATGGAAACCAATAGCGTTGACGAATTTTTCACTTTTGCGTTCGATATTTTAATCAATTTACTTGTTAAAACTTTGTCGTAACAATAACAAAAACAAACATACACAGATTTATTGCAAATAGATGCACCCGGACTGAAGTTATGCGCAGACATATACAATCGGTTTCTTTAAGATTTTATGGCCTGGTAACGAGACTTTTAAGCCAAAATATATTCAGTAATTCATTTCACATATATTAGATAATTCTGTGAGATCACAAAGGAATTAATCTAATAAATGGCAATTTTTTTAATCTGTCAGAGTAATACAGTCGTATGGGCTTATTATTATTTTTACAACGCCGACCAACACGCGGAAATAAACGTAACGGATGATTCACTGCGTTTTTGTTGATAACAAACTAGTCAGCATTCACGTTGACTAATCTGTAGTAGTTTTTCGCTGGATTACTCATTTGTCTGCTTCGAGTTTTATCTACAACTAGCTGTTGTCCGCGGCTATGCACGCATTCATTACTTAGTTACGCGTAAACTAACTTGGAATGATGAGTAAATGTCAAAAAATTGTTATTGGTTGCCATGGTAATATATGTCATGTAATGCAACAAAATGTCAATAACCTATACCCTATATTACGTTTCATTTTCCTATCCCTTGGTAAGTTTTTTTTTCGAGATAAAAGTTTAACAGTGGTAGAGCTCACAACATCAGCATCTGTTGCACGAATGGGCCGGCTCTACCGGTGAAATATCACGACCTCACAGAAAATAGACGTTAAGTAGAAGTACTCTGCGTTTCGTCTGATGAGTGAGGCGCCGGAGGCCTAATTTCAGTCCTTTTCCCCTTCCCACCCTTTCCTCATACGGATAGGATGAGAACGGGTTGGCGGCGAAAAGAAGATATACTTTTTCCACTCTATGCCCTCTTCAGTCCATTAAAGGTAGGCAAGGCATCTGCAACACATTTGCTTGTTGCGGATGTCTATGGGTAGCGCTCACTTAAAATCAGGTGATCCGCTTGCTTGTGTGCCACCTCTTATATTAAAAAAAGCTATGCAATATCATTTTCTGCATACCTGATAATATTTTTGCAAAATTTCATGATGATCGCTTGACTCAGTAAGGAGTTAAAGCGTAACAAACAAATACACAAAAAAACTCATATGTACATTTTTAATATTAGTTAGGATTAGTAGATAGATAGCCTTATGCTGGTATTTCGTCGGTATAGGCCTCGGTATATGTTTATATGTATATTTTAGAGTATTTGTTACATTTTATGACCTTTTGGGACAAGCAGAACCACGCGTATTTTTAAGATACCGCAAACTATGCCATAATTTTGATTTTGGTTGTAACATCTTCAGATATTTTTCCTTTTATTTAGAATTCTTTTATAGTTTGATGTTGCGCATTTCTTTGGAATACAAAAATAATGAGGTATTTTGTTCCAAACGAACAATATTTCGAGTGATCGTGTTACTGTTGGCGTGTATAATATAAAATAAGAAGTTATTTCCATCAACCGTGCACTATTTCGAAATCGGTGGAGTTATTTTCGAATGAAAATAAATTATGTGCTTGTGTGGCGCACTCAAAATAACGTCGGAGCGCTATCGTATCGAATTGAAATCGATAATGCGATTTATAATTGTATTTACTGTTCCCACCCAATCCTTGACTGGCCTAATTCTAATAAACTACCCGGTCTGATGGTATACGCATGTATGCCAAGGATTTAAGCAAGTTGGCACCGTCTGTCTTGTTCTCCGCACGTTATGATGTGACAATTCAAACATGCATGACGAGAGTGTACGGCTTTAACGAACTTTCAAGCATATAGCCACTCCTTATCTGGTATAACTGCAGTCAAGAACAGGTTTTATTTAGTAATAATACAACGATAAATGACATCAATATTAAAATATTTGTATGTACTGAAAATGTGCTTAACTACAATCCTTTTAATATCTAATGTGATATGGTAATGCGGTACATCTACAACAACAGCTGTATGTCTTAACGAACGATGGTAGAATGGAGATGGGGAAATAAATTATATAATTCCTTTGCCCAACCCAGAATATCGAGAGACTAGGAGATTTTGTTTCTGAAGATGTTTAATTGAAGTCTTTGATCAAAATCCTGGCTATATGCCCCTATAGTGGAATTAAAATGTGATGAATGGAATATACTTTCAATTTATATTTCTCGGGAAAGTTATTTCGGATAATTGGCAAAAATATTGAAAAATTGAAAATAACCTTGTCTGTTTACACCGCATCCTGTCATTGACGTTTTACGACTTAGCCTAAACAAACATTTCGGAGGGACACGTGTTGCGTGTTAAAATAGCCGACGCACCGTTCGGACGGACGGACGAACCTTGCTTCTATTGTTATGAAAGTCCTATTTACTGCCAATTGCCAGTGAAATATTATTCTTTCGTTCAATAACAAAGCTTCTCGGGACTATAACTCACTACCTGCTGCGTTGTAAATGACTCGAAAGTTCGTTTTTTTGTTATGATTTTTTACAACGACCATTCCCAAACCGTACCCGATTCTTGACGCACCCTCGGGGATAGATAAGACCTTTTGCCTTATCTTATTCTCTGCGAGTCGAAATAGTGATATTATAACTAGTTTTTATCATGCGTAACTCTTTTGAAATTCCGTATCGTTGCTGATGACTGCGGGATTATTGTTTTAATGTTCTGAGTGTTCATTCTAAGATGGATACGACGTATGTACGTATACATGTATGGTAATTTTAAGCTTATATATAACTATTCAAACTATGAAATTTCCCTTTTATAGAGCATTGTCAGTGGTGATTGTTGTCGGGCCGCGAGGGCGCGGGATCGACGGCCGCTCGTGACCGTGGCTGGCCCAATGCCACCTATCTGCCAAACGCTGGGATTTGACTGGTCTGGCCACTTGCCAACTCATCGCCGAGCAATGGCTTCCGCGTGGTTAGCGATTTGTTACCGAATTATTCACTATTGTTCGTTTTATCCTGGCGGTAGTTCTTTCTTCTTTCTTGAAGATGGGACGCGCACTTGCTCCTCTGGCTTGTGACCGTACGAGATCAAATAAAATAACAAGTCTCTTTGGGACTATCGTACTTCAAGGCAAAGGCCTTACTAAGAAATTATGATATTTAGCTGATCATGGTGGTCCATTATTTAAGCATCATAAGTACCTGCTATAATTGTACAGGTTAAGCGCTATATAATAATGAAAAAAATATGTGTTCTTTTACACTTTGACGATTTTTTTTAAAAAAGAACCTTAGCATTGAGCTACATCGATACTAAAAGTTTTAAATTAAAAATACAATCAACAACATGCTAAAGAAAAATCTTAGTTAGAAGAAGTAAGAAATTCGTTTAGCATAGAGGTTACGGCCCAATATAAGTAAGTCTTCGACCAATGTGAATTGAGACGCGACCCCTCACTGTGGGCCATTGACGGCCAAAGTCCCTCAAAGGGCAGTGGAGAGGGCCGGCCACGTTGCTCGCAGAACGGATGGCCGAAATAGGTCCGGATCGGACCGAAAAGTTCAGTAATGGTGGCTACGTACAGGTTAACGCAACGAAAATACTTCCATCTTGTGGGAGGACCACAAGATGGACCAATGCTCTGGTGAGTTCGGTCCACTGGAGGAGGGCGGCAGGGCTCTTTGTGACGATCAATGTCAACTCATTTGCTGACAGTTTGTCAATGGAGGGAGACGTAAACTAGGCAAATAAAGGGAAATTTACGTAACATTCCTGCAGTGTTTGTGATACTTTATGACAATGTAAAGTTATACATCCTGGTTTATAACGTACATTAATATATGCACATTATAACTGCCGCCTTTGACGGGCTTAGTCATCAGTTTACATTACAAAGACAGCGACACAAGGTATCCATTCCACGGACGAGTACATCAAAACAGAGTATGTTGCTCGTGAACCAATACATCACCTGCATCGCATTAATAGTCGAGTAATTGAAAGTTACGGTCGCGAATGTTGCCATTGGCATAGGTCCAGGGCGTTGACCTATCTCCTACGTCGCTACATCTACGCAATATACGAATATATTACTTTATGTATAATAGCTTGACGTGCTGATTCAAAGCTTATGTAGGAGACAACAAGCTGCATAATCGCTTATACTAATTTATAAAAGACATTAGTAATGTTGAATAGTGATACGGCTTTAGGAAACTCTCGTATGAAGATAATTAAGGTTTCCTCAAACAAGAAATAAATGAATTTACTCCAATACGTCTTATCTGTCCTTCTATTTGTGAGTAAAATACAAGTATAATTGGGCTGATTTATAGTTATGTTCGAGTGCAATGCCTTAGCCAATCTATTCTTAACCGCACTTGGTGCGTAGTTTTTAGCACCTGTCTTTTTAAACTGGAAAGAGCGGTAAGCGTTCCAGGTTCCAGGAAAACTTTATAAGCGTTTACCAACTTTATGCGACAGAAAAGTACTGTAAAGAGGTATATTTAAAATAAATTTGTAATGATACTGGTGGAGAGAAAATAATTTGTTTCTTAACTTATTGTTACGATGCAAAATATATAGTTAAGTAAAAAAGTTGCCCAGTAACGACGTACATAATATGTTAATCTTGAAATTTCATCAAGGGTTAGCAAATGCGTTAGACAAAGTATGGGTTTTTAACATATATGGCTACCATGTCCATGTATGCAATAAACTAAAGAACTTGAAAAACAATAATTTGTTTTTTATAACTCAAAAAAAATAAATGTTAAAACAGTTATGATTTTTGAAGTCGAAAACTTTCCCAAGCGTTTATGCGAAATACAAAACCTCCTGTACTCTTTCTTATCTGTACGTATGTGTATACTTTTCTTAAGCCTACGCGGCGGATAGAAGGCTTAATCTGGGAGAGACTCGCTTAAGGCGTCTCGGTTTGAGACAATTGTCTTCAGAAACAAAGGGTTTTTCTCAGGGACGTTCTCGGCTGGTTACTATTCTTCTATTCATGAATATAAATTTTAGTCGAGAAAATCTGAAGTCTAGACAAAGGTTTTTTAAAATTAATACATTTTTACTATTATTATATATTATGCTAATTATTGTTATAAAAGTTTATTTTGCTTATTATATACTAACAGAAATGGTTACCCCGAGAAATACTTTCATGTATGAATATTCTAAAAATAGAAAAAAAAACTATAGTTTACTGTAATGGCACGTTTTTTACAAAAAAATTGGGACAATTACTTCTTGCGATCATATGACATTTCATTCTGGGCAAGCATACAAAGGGTGAAATTCTTTTGTATAAATCAGAACCCATATTATACCTAATCAGATTATATATTACTAAATTGTATACATACAATATAATTAAATGTTTATTTAGGTACTTTTGATTTAGGGACAATAATATAACTTCTAACAATTGCTGTATTTCCTTTTTCCACCTCGTTCTAGACAGAAAATTTCATTTTTATAGGTATCCACATTTTTTTTGTAAAATATTAGTAGATTGTAAATAATTTACTTACATTTATTTTAAGCATTCCACTAAGATTAGGTTGTATTCACGGCGGAATTGAGCCCACGACCTCATGTGCGCTTCAATTGTGTCACATTGTTAAACGTTAAATTAAGATTTAATGAATGGAGGGATATAAAGAAATCATTACAGTCTCATAAATTTTAAACTAGGACATCGACGCATACTTCAGTATCATGTACAGACGTGTGGGCATAGCCGTGGGCAATAGCAGTTGTAACAAATTGCAGCTAGTCATTTCCTTTATGTATCTCGACTTAATAACAGTCACGTAGGAACATTTTCCGTCGGATATATTCGCTATCAGCAAGTTGTATTGCATAATATAATAATATTTTTTATGATAATATAAATAAGGAACAGCTTTCGCAACATATGTAGAATTTGTGGAAAATGCGGGGCAAAAAAAATCATCACGTGTGATATGCTAGTGTGATGCATACATAATGCACGATGGCTTTATTATAGGGCAACAGAATCTTAACCCTGTTTGTTAAAGTCAAAATTTGTTTAATTTACTGGTGTTACCTATAGCTATTTTTTCCATGAACTAAACCATCTATTCGGTAGGTAACTTATATATATATATATATATATATATAAGTTGTCTGTTATCGACACCGACTATGTCATCTCTCATACGAAAGTTTGAGACCTTTGAAAGCGAACGTTGGGCAACTACGTCGTAAAGCGCAGGCCGTTTTGGGCGGCTGCCAGAAGATGAATCAAAATATTCTACCTTGGACATGACTTTGTCCGCGTTATGACTTCTCAAAGTCGTAATTTAAAATTATACTCTCGACACTTACGAAAGTTTTAGGAGAAATTTCCTAGAAGGCTCTCCTATTTCATCAGTCTTATTTGTCAAATAGTATTTCTAAGAAAAAGACGTGATTACACACGGGTAGCGTTTATGTATGTTACAAATAGAAGAACAGAGAGCCCGTGTAAACAATTCACCACTTAAGCTTGCTCCAGACTGAATCTATAAGAAATATTGCAACAAATTTTCCGCGGGCTTACAATTACTAAAGGAAACAAAGGTAATTTCACACCTGTATTCACAGGCGTTTAAAATAATACACATGAAAAGTGATTCCTTCAATAGTAGAGCGTTCAAAACTTTTCATCAGATCTTTGCATACCTCTTTCAGTTCTCTTACCTCACACACGTGATACTGTAAAAACGGTTTCATACTTTTCAGTTACAAACCCTCTTTTTAGAAATGCCCATCGAATAATATTCTTGTTCATTTTTTGTCTACGTGATACAAGGTTCAGTTTATGTTATTCAGGCTCCGTACAAAAGAGTTGAGACAAATATTTTAATATTATTTATATTTTTCTGAAATTCCCTCTGTTATAATAATCCATGTATTTAAAACTCATCTACCCGATCTGGGTTTGAGATATGATACATGAGATATGTAAACTTATCATGTGAAACGTCTGTAAAGGTCTTTAAGTTCAAAACGTTAACTTATATTTATATTTACTCGCAGATAGTGTTCTTTACAAGCGCTGTGTTGCTCGCATGTATCAGATTCGAGTAAATACTCGAAACAATAAATAAAATCTAAATATGTGAGCTTATTCGCTCTCGGTAATTACGAGCTCGTTGTCTTACTATTATTATTGAACGCGTCGCGTATTATACATGGTGAGATAAAGCTGTGTCCCATATGTGCTCCTGCGCAGTTCCCACGCCTCCGCGCCCCTCGCCTCACCCGATACACGCACCATGTGGCATCGACCAGTCTCAAATGATCCATTCATCTTTCCTATCTATGTAATTCTCCAATAGTTGACTTGTGAAGTACAAGAGCCGAGGGTTCCGTCTCAGCTGGTACATCTTTACCTCCCGGGTCTTCGTCTTGCATGTTCGCGCCTAGGGTTTCAGTGCGATGACTAATTGATTGATGCGTAATTGATTACTTAAATATTAAAAGTCACTAACGAAGGGATGCAGTTGTTTAATATATCGACGTTGCTGGAGATTGATGGATTAAAATGATATATACTATTTTTATTACAATGAATTTCAGTATGCATGGCGTGGCATATACAAGTGTGGGCTTTCGCAAGGCAGGCCTCGGACTTGGCAGCGACTACCGACCTGTTAACGTGAGGCTGTATAAATGTAAGAATAATAAAAGTGTGTGTGCATATACCACCTTTTATTAACCTACACAACCCACCACCTAGTATATTTATATGGACAAGAGCAAACCAAATTAGTTGCTTCCAGTATTTGCCCGTGACTTTTACTTTGTTATTTGTCCAGCAGACTGTGCGTGTCCCTCCTGGATTCTTTCTTCTTGCCGGACCAGTCCATCTCGTCACTCCTTTTGCATTAATCTTTTGTCAGCGGTGCACACCATATGTTCCCGTCACTTCAAATTTAGTCGTTGCACGTGTTTTACTGTCTACTATTTTTATGGTACATGCACATAGTTTAAATTGTGACTTGCGGCATGATGTATTGTTGACGGATTACACATTACAGACGCGTCACTCCGCGGTGATAACGCGTAGATAAAACGTTGTTGATATTCCGAGCATCGACCCGCATCGAAGGTGATGTTATGGTTTTCATATGTCATATTCACTAAATATTTGGTGTGTTACAGAGTTTAGAGAGATGTCTTTGCCGGAACAAACAAAATGACTAAAAGGAATATGTTGGAGATGGACTGTGGTGTGCTTATATATATATATATATACTCTAATCCACTTTAAATTAAATCTTATTACTGTACTATTGACTAAACCTTTTTAGAGCTTTATATTTAGCAGTGAACTTTAAGATGACTTATAAGAAAAGCTAGAAGTGGTCCTGCAGATTATCCAAACCGATAATCACGTGACCTGTAAGATTGTTTGGTACTTCTTACAAAATATATCGGCAATAAAAAAATCAGTGCACTGTCCGTGAGTTATTAAAATTTCCGTGATAGGATAGTTATGCAGGTGTCGTTCGTAAGCAAAACAATGTACCCACCCTGTCGGTGCAGGCAACAACTTGTACGGTTTCGTACGGATTTACGTCCCCCGCACCTGCTCATGTTTGCAAAATGACTCGTTATATTTTTTTCAAGTCTGCTATATAAGCGCGTCAAGGTTTTTAATAAAGAGGGGTAGTTGTTAAAAGTTTGCTATTCGGAGGAAGTTCGCTTAACCGATATTTTTTATCATACCGTTCTAACATTTTATACATTGCTAAGGTTAAAATATTATTTCTAAATCAACTATAATTGGACCCTCTGCTGAAAGAAGGAATGATCACCAACGATGATTTTTAATAAACGGATATTTGAAGAAGCGGTGATGAGTCTGTATGCGAACTAAGTAACGGTTCGATGCGCGGAGAGCTTTTAAGCTCAGCGAAAAACGACCCCACTCGCTACCTCTGTATATTTCACTTGGCCGAAAAGTTATATATTTTATGTTTTAACGACCGTGAATATTTTATTCCTACTTGTTTATAGTAGTGTAATACTTACCAGAAGAGAAGAATCCCTTTTACAGACGTCAACAATGTGTTTCAAATCTTTTTACACACATTTTAATCGTAATAATGTAATTAAGGAAGCATTAAATGTTATGAGCACTAACAACTTATCCCCCAGAACATTCTTCTCGGAAGCTTAAGATCGACTGTGAAAAACTTGAACACTGCGTGCAGGTAGGCCCATAAACAGTTACGATTTATAAGTTTAACTTATGGTTGAAAACCCTACGGTTGAACCATCATCAAACATTACTAACGTACAGGTTAAGTATGCTTTGAGAAAAATTTCATCTAATAGAAATAGCTCTTTGGTAACTTTTTAAGTCAAGTTTTTATGTCAATATAAAATTAAATTGATGTTTTCCTAACCAGAAGCCATAAAGAGGTTGAGCACCACCCGAATCATACTTGCAAAGGTTCTCTTTCTCGTGCACACCAACACGGTACCCGAGACCTATGATGTGATAGCGGAGTGCTTGTTCAGAGCTTATATTAGAACAAGGGCCAAACAAAGGTAATGCATTTCTATCGAATCTTATGTTATTGTACACTCGTTGTATTTATCAATAAAACTTCGGATTCTAAATCCCGATTATCATCAGATAGTCCATAAGATAAATTTTAAAATATCAGTATGAAACTAGAGACAAAAAATCAAATTTTTGTATATCATAAGATTTCTGTGTGCGTGTTTGGGCGCGATACTCTGCACCCGCTTAAAGGATAGTGACACATGACCTCACCCAACCTGCACTTGTAAGTTGACTTATAATACAAAAGGGATGGGATCTGAGGTAAATTAAGATGTCGATATTTCTTTCTTCTAATGTTCTATATAACAAGATGTCTAGAAGAAACCGTAACTGATTACATAATATTAATAGTAATAATACGATATAATTATAGTTCATTCAATTCAAAAATTTGAAAACCACAACAAGTAAGAGTGTTCCGACAAGTGATCAGTTAATAAGTTAATGTTTATATCAAATAAGTAATTAATTATCGAAGAGAAAGAAAGAAGAAGTCGACGAAATATTTTTTTTGTATAAAATAATTAAATTTGCAATATTTTTTGTGCTAAAACACTCTTGGTAGCGGCGGCAATTTTTTACGAAATCATTCGAATTAATCTGACATTTAGGAGCTCACAGTTACATGTTTGCTCGATCGTGCTAAATGGATTAAAATGTGTTAATTTTTAATATCACCTGACAGTTAAATGCACTTTTATAAAACCGCAAACTTAATTAACATTGCGGTTTTAAAAGTGCATTTAACTGTCGCGTTACATTAACAAATAATAACATAAACAAATTATTAAATCTTTAAGTGTATGTCGTGTATTCCAAGTATCGGCACTTCTCGTGGTAAGTTGGATGAAAGATTAAATGAGTCAAGTTTAATAAGAAAAGTGGCTCATTTATTTCTAGATTTTGTGCAGAAGAGAGATAGAGAGAGAGAGAGAGAGAAAGAAATATGCTCAAATAACATAAACGACAGTCGGTCAGTCAAGAGCTGCAAGTTCGTTACTGTTTTTTTAATGTGAGAAAGAAATACGCATATTAGTTCTTCCAAGGGCAACACTCCCGCAAATATCCGCGACAAGTCAGCTGCACACTCGGGGAAGACTAGCCTTCTATCTTCTGAAAGGCGCGTTGGAATACCAAGCGCGGTGTCATGCATTGTAAAAATTCACTCACATGATCTTTCCCAAACGTTCCAATAGAAGTATAACTAAAAAAATGTTTTGTTAGAGTGAGCATTTTTGCATATTTTTTCTTAACTAACATTTTTAACTCCTTAAAGTATAAGCAATATTTAGAGTAAGTTTAAATAACATACATATAATATGAAAATCATTGATTTTAACGATATTGTACTACGAGGCCCATCACTATACTTTTTTGTTTCAAATGAGTAGGGTCGGCGGAACGAGCAAAAAAAGGTAACTTTAGTGACAAGGAAAAAATTTCGAGTCCCCTTGAAACTGATTTGAAGTATTTTTGTCTTATTTAATTTCTCGCCCTTTTGAGGACTTTCTAATGGCCCATAAACATCCTCGGCTGACTCCAATAATTAACCACTTGACTTATTTTTTTTTCTTAAAAATAATGTCATATGGCTTTTAGGATTTTAGCGAAATGAAATAAATAAATCACAATTATTTTTTGTAATAAGTGTACTTGTAGAACTAGAAACATGAATCTAATGGAAATATGAATGCAAACTTTACGATTTTTTAGCATAAGAAAAGACTTTATAATTGTGACTAGGCTATATTCCATATTCCAGACCATGTTTAATACAATATGGCGTTTTCAGTGGTCTGAACGTAGAAAGGAAGAGAGTGACAAGAGATATTAATGACATTTCCAATAAACATCATGTCAGGTTACGTCACCTTAGTTATACTCAAAAAAAGTAAAAAAAAATTACAAAAATATTAAGTACTTTCAAAAAAGTCAGTTACAAGTAAAATCGCTGTTTAAATAACTCGATCACGTAGGTATTAAATTTACAAGCGGATCTCTGATATTCGTACGTGTTTTGGCTGAGGCACAAAGCACCTGAGAGCTCTGCTTATAATGCGCTTTGGTAACAACATACTAGGAAGCTCCGCTAATGTATGGGTGAAATGGGGTGTATCCCTTGCATGGCGCAATATTCTATAGGGCAAAGGACTCTCAGTAAAATCAAGGGTTGTATAATAACCGAAAATATTATTGAAGTCGTTATTTGTTTATATACCAGTTGACCCGGCAAACTTGTTCTGGCTTAATGTATGCCGTGTTATCTTATTAGCTGTATTAATTGCTGATGGGTTACAACCGTCTCGATCCCTTGAGGTAGGACCTCGAAAGGAACCTTCATAGAAGCACATTGAGAATATTGGCAAAAACGAGGGTCGGATAAATAGCTTTCCAATTACCGCATTATGCGTAACCAATTCTTTAGAAGTCGAATTGGTATAGTAAGTTATGCTTAAAAGATTGATACATTCCAACGCGGACTTTTTGTAGATCTTCTTAAGATACACAATTCCGTGGGACACTATTAACATAAAAGAAATACAATACTTACATTTTAGACACATTATTTATTATTATACATTTATATAAAATAGCTTTACTGATGTTCGCGTACATCGGTAATGGTACAAACAAGTTTCAGAACTGTCTGAGCTCCTTCTTCTACTTGAGCGGGATGACTTCGCGGTTGAAGTTAAAAATGTAGGCTTATTAAAAAGACTTGTGAGTGAGTGTCTTTGACACATAAGGATAAATATAATAGATAAAGTTTAACTCAACTACATTATTTAAATAACTTCAGGCTCAGAAACCTCCTTGCTGAAGACATACTAGTTAAAAATAACCCAGATTATGCTGCTCACAAAGCTTATGGAAATGAAGGCATGTACCATAAAGGTGTTCTGCCTGTAGTTAGTTGAGGCAACCGGTACGCTTATAAGAAGATTGTATTGTACCTTAAAATTCGATAATTAATTATATACATACATAATTAAAAATGTTTTCGAAAAACATCTTTTTTTAAATTACCTTGTATGTATATCCATATTACACAATTTCAATTTACGATTCCCACAAAATTGCAACATATCCGATGAAAGTATAAAAAGTGTAATGGCCGCGATTTATGGTGAGTGACGTTTGTTTGTTTACAAAAAATATATCTTGCTATGAAACGAGGTATAGGTACATTAAAATAGTTTTTAGTAACTCATGGTTATACATAGTACTTAAATATATTATACTTATAAGAATAGACTAACTCCGACGCGTACCCCAGAGGGGTAAGCAGCTATTCATATTATGTTAATAATATTATCATGTAATCTAAGTGGTTATGGAGTGCACGTCAGTTAAGTTGTGACTCAATGGTCTTCGATTAAACAAAACGCCAAATGTCTGCAAGCGAGGTCGTCACGTACTTACTATATCTTCATAAGATAAACGTCCATTTAAAGTAATTCATGACTGACTGTTGAGTATATATTACAGATTATATCTTGCATCAAATATATAAAGGCGTATTAGTATAAAAGAATTAATAGTAAGAATGCTTTTTGAAATAAAAAAAAACTCAAAAACGTTTTTAACACGATAGGACGCAATTGACAAGACAGACGGTTGTAAAAACTGTAGCCAAAACCAGTGCGGGCTGCGGTCATACTGCGCCGACCTACATAACGTAGGAGATGGACAGGGAAATGTTGAGGAATAGACAAGAATAAGCGTTTCTATTTGCTTGTACGTTTCAAGTGTAATAAGAAGTGTGCCTATACTGCCTTACACCGATAATCATCCAAGTCAAGACATTACCATGTCACACACATAAATCGAACACAGGAACTGTGGCCTTTACTAAATACTTCGCAGCTTAACGGTAAGGTATAACTAATACATTGCTTTCGTTATTTTATCAATGTTTAAGTTAGAATGGCAGAAACTTATGACCCGAGTTCACTGGGGCGGACATGGTTGTTTATATAACAATAAAAATAATATCTTAAATAAAATGTTTATCGCAAGAAATAGGTTTGTTGCGTTCTATATGATACATCGAATTGTCAATGATTTGTTCAGTGTATAATTTGCTCATAATTTATCTAGTCTTACTAAACTAACTACCAGTACTTAATAAATAATATTCTAATACAGTACATAACAAAAGTATACCCTCAAATGTTATTTAGTCAGAACCTAGATTATAATTTACATAATATGCACATTGATAAATCCCAAGTGGGTTGCCGAGGTAAACAACAGGCCCTAATCAAGTATAAATTTATTTTTATTATGCCTTTATAATCAATTCAATTAGTATGGTGTAACGTATGGTACGTTGCGTTATATATCTAATCGTTTAATTCTGTTCAAAGCATTGAAGCATGCTTTTCTATATTTAAATCGAAACTAACCCTCTCGACAATCACACCATGACAATCGATATTCTTTCGGAACTACGAGTATTACTTCTTTTCATAAAACATAGTCAATTGGCTGCCTTTTTTGTAGAATGCCGATGAATACGCCCCGTGGTAGAGCCCTGACTTAAATACTTACGTAGGTCACAGGTTTGAACCCAGGCAGGCGCTTTACTTTGTATAATTTATTTTATCACCACTGCTCCAAAAACGGTGAAGGAAAACATCGTAAGGAAACCGACATGTCTAAGAACCACCAATTTCGAACACAAGCGACATCCATCGGAGAGGAGGCCTGTGTCCCTGCAGTGCAGACGAACGTACTAAAAAAAGACTGATTATTATTATTATACTTAGGAGGTATAGAATAAATAATTACTCTGTATTACATTTCTTGGAAGGGGCCACTGACTGTGCGTCTAATATATCGAAATAACAGCTTATTTACTGAAATAAATAATTGTATTTTTGCTATAAAATACAGTCTTGAAGATCATATTTACTGTATTTGGTGTTATTACTTCAATTTAATAAGTATGTAGTTCTATTCTATAATAATATTAAACAAAACCGCGTACAAACATAAAAGCAAACATTTTAAGGTTATGTTAGCAGCTATGTAATATCAGCAGTAGTCACGTTGCGATTTTATCAATTCCCGTTTGTTATATGAGTTGTAAAGATACAAAAAACATATTTGTCGTCTACCGGAATATACGAAGTATTCCTTTGTTTTATTTCGAGGAAGCGTCATAGGTCGAGCGCATGTAAAGCGGCCGCTCACAACTTTTTGTCACAACGAAGCTCTTTGAAAACAAATGTGTCTCTCCATTGTTTTCAAATATTTGTTGGCATTGTGAAGCTGTTATTCGTGTAAACGTTATTTTAAATATATTTACTATACGTACGTTGGATTTTTCACTTTTTTAGTTAGTGTAAGGAAATGTATTTATCGATATTATTTAACAAAAAATATTTCTTGTGAAAGTTTTAAGCTCAAGCTTGGTCATCAATCTTACACACTTTTACAAGAAATCATTGTACCTAAGAGATGGGCCATGTATACATGTGAAGGGCGATACCTATCACCAATCAGCGCTGAAAAGAAATATATATGGTTTCCTTTAGGGAATTATAGTACAAGTTCTCTTCTTCTTCTCTACCTAGCAATAACAACAGATAACATATCAATGAAAGAGATTGAAACACGAGTAGGTCATGCATGGAAGAAGTACTGGTCATATAAACAAATATTTAAAGACAGCAATATTAGTGCGCCGGCTAAAGGAAAACACTTAAACACTTCTATACTCCCCATCTTGACATATGGATGCCAAACATGGGCACTAACAAAAGCTCTGGAAACAAAACTACGAACATGTCAGCACAGCATGGAACGTAGGATGCTCGGAAAAAAGAAAATAGACAAAATTAAGCACACTGTCATCAGGAAGGCAACAAAAACAGAGGATGTAGTGTCGAAAATAAGAAGTCTCAAATGGAAATGGAGCAAATCAACAACATTATGGTATCCAAGAGAAGGGAAAAGAAGGAAAGGAAAACAACGAAAGAGATGGCTTGATGATGTAGTGAAAGTGGCTGGTAAAACTTGGACCAGGTTGGCTCGAAACAGAGAAATTTGGAAAAGATTGGAGGAGGCCTTTGTCAAAGGACACACAGAAGCAGATGAAGAATACTAGTTAAAAAGAAACATTGTATATATTGTTTCTGAAACGGCTGTAAAATAAAATAAAATAAAAGTACAAGGTCTCTTGGCTCCGAATAAAAGAAACACCTGGAGTAAAACCCTTGGTACTCTAAACTCGCGATCTACAGAGTCGTCATATGTTGTGGCGCGGAGGCACACAACCATCTTGCATATTTTCAAATCAATTGTAAAGCAGAAGCGACACGAGAGCACAAACTTACTTCGTCGACGTATCATTACAGGTCGATGTATCATAATTTACCTAAAAATAATATACAGACGAGAGGAGGACTGGCTCCTTACACACCTGTGACACAAAAATGCTGCATTATTATTTTATATATTACGTATTAATAATATCGGTAACGATGAAAAAATTAAAAATCCAGTTTAAGCCTGAGGAACGTGTTGAAAATAGTATATGATTTTTTAAGCTTAATGTAATGTATTTTATTTATTGTTCAGTGTCACTCCTGAACCACACCCTATAGAGCAACGAAGCCTTATTTATTTCCTTGAACATTTACACGTGAATTATTGTTTTATGTTGTTTATTAACTGCACTTGCAATGTTAATTTTATATCTGTTAATTGAGTTTATGTTGTAGCAACGACAACATCGAGTGCTTCCTTGTTCGTTATAAATATTAATAATCGATGTGAGATACGTCTGTCTCACGACGCGAATATCGCATCATGCATACAAATGGTGCGTGGCGTGACGTAGGTCTTCCAGGACGTGCACAATGCACTTTCATAGTTCGCCAGACGTATTGAGTTCGCCGCAATAGTGATGTGCCATTTTTTATTTTAAACAAATACATGTAAAAAATGTTAGTATGGAAAGTTGATACCTAGTTCTCTTTAAAAAAATATGTTTTAATAGTGTTACTTGAAAAGTCCACAAATGAAATTTATTTTCATAAAATATAATATAAGGGTTGTGTAAAACGAATATAAAATCTTTGTATTTTTTTAATTATTCATAATTTGGCAGTCAATAAGAAGTAAATTCTGAACAGAAAATATAGCTTCTTACAACAAAATTTTAGATTCACTAAAATAAATCCGAATAGAATGTTGGTGGAAACACACTTGAGTATTGCATGTGGCTTTTGAGAAAATGTTGGATAATGCTCCTAACCATTTATGGAATGCCAGTAAGAGCGAGATCCGTGCTATTCTATTGAAGTGAATCAAACCAGTTGGGAATATAGATTACATCGTATGTAACCATAATCATGTGATATAATTTGACTACAAAGTAAGTGGAAGAAAGAAAGAACATTATAAAACACGAGTGATCCGCCCCACCTTCGTTTGGGGTAATTATGTTGATCCAATCACTAGGAAAATTCACAGGATCACCCTCTAGGGTAATCTGACAATTTCCAGAATATATACATCGAAATCGGTCCACTCGTTTCGGAGTCTATATAGAACATACAAACATAAATTGCAGCGCCATCTGCTGGGTTTATTTGTGAATCTAAACCATCCTCGAATCCACTTGAACATATACACAAAAATTCATTCAAATCGGTTCAGCCATTTAGGAGGAGGTCACTGTCAACACACGTACAGAAGAATTATATATATAAAGATTGGTATTATCTAGAAATCATAACAGATTGTAAAACTAACGCCTCCCAGCGCAGTCATATATTTCTATCTGAATCTGGAGAAAACTAGTTGAATAAAGGCTTAACTCACACGTAGTCTGGTGTATGTACCGACTAGTTTCGAGCCTGCCGGGAGCCTTTACACAGCGCGAGTGGGACTGTGGTTAGTTCGCGGTCGCGGCCCGTCCCGCACTGCGAGGGCTCGAAACTAGTCGGACTACACGTGAGGTAAGATGTTCTTTAATTAGGTTATTAAAATGTCCTACGAATGTTTAAATAATTTGGCATCCCAAATGATCGACTTCATTTTAACATTATCGATATTATCGACATGACTGATATTAGCATATGTCGCGTCCCTGTCGTAACCGGCCGCAAGTTACGAGGCAGGTCACGCACTTCCCTAAACGCGTCCCATCACATTGTCCCGGCTCTCAGGCGCGGAATAGGCTCCTTTGTACTTTCTGTCCGTCTGTCTGCTTCGGATGGTCTGCCTTGCCGAAATTGGTATGCGCTCTGTATGATCACCTCTTATGTTTCGAACGTGTAAGATAAATGTCTTTCGACATAGTGCTCCTTTTTTAAGTATTATTATTATATATACATTTAAGTATTACGTATTTTGTTTGTTATATTTAATCTACGAATCATAGTTGATCAGATTTGAATGTATATTGATTACGATAATTAAAATTCTTATAAATTGTTGGATGGTAAAGCGGTTCTCCTTTCGATCCGACCACCGGCATCTTAAAAGTCCGTAATAACAAGAAAAATTGGAAGGATTGTTGCCAGCAGGTGAAGATAAAGCGAAAACATCTAAGGAGAAAAGTACTTTAGAAGTAATTAAAAGTATTTCCACTATAGTGGGCAGTTATGTCAATCCACTTAATTAATGTGACTCACCCCTTAATTTAACAAGACAACAGTAAGAGTACTCGCAATCAATCGCGCATGTTTAACTAAATGTTCAAATGCAGAAAATAACGAGGCTGGTCATTCTCTTAATTTTGTTAAGATAAGCACGTGTTATTGTCGAAATAATTAATAAAAAATGCGCTCACGCCTGTAACCCAGTCGAGTACGCAGAGATCATGGATTTCCATGTGGCGCGATCCTGGCACCACTCTCACTCACGTCGTCTTCATCCATACATCTAGGAATACATGGTCGTCGGTCGGATCAATTAATATTTTATATTTTAATACCTAAAGAATGTTTTCTGCAAATATAATTTCCTATAGTAAAATATGTTAATTGTTTTAAGTTGCTTGTATAAATTATAAATTGAAAGTAGCCACCGAATGCGCACAAAGGTGGCGAAAAAGTATTGGAACAGTATGAATTGCTTGTCGTGTTGTGTATTGTGGACAATGTAATGTTGACGGGAGAAACAGTAATTTTGGACCAAAATACTTAATATTTAATGAACTAAACTAATCGTCTTTACCTTTACGCATGACGTCTCTAGGGACATAAATTTGTTTCATAAACGTTCACGGTTGTGCGACGCGTAAACTTTATGTGAAGGAGGCTTTATTTTATCTGTGGTATTTAAGACAATATTTACGAGTGCTAAATGGCAACTGTACTTTATTACGTATGTTTGAAACAAAGAAACAAAGGACTTTGTTTAATAAATTGTGCAAGCTACTTTGAACGTGTTTATGACAAGAAACATAAAATTCTTTCACATCTTTTATCACAATCTTTATAATCGAACGACCTTTTCTCTTGGATCTATTAAATTCCTGTTGTGATTGGGACGTAACTTATACTCGTGTAATAACCATTAATTTAGAAAAGGAATTCAGAAAAAAAGTTAATAGGGATAAACTCGATGATATAACCTTTCTGAGAACAACTACGTGAGTACAATTTAATTTAATTAAGTTTATAGATTATTAATCTACCTCGCTACCAAGATGTTTTATCGCAGATGCATATCACCGAGAAGCGGTTTACCTTTGTTAAGAGACGCTGTCACCGTAAAACAGCAGAAACAATAAGAGTTCCAGTTAAGTGTCACCAGATTGTATGAAAGAGCATGGAGCATTAGAAGACGAGGCGATGGAAATAAGATTGGATCACATGGAGACAAGACACACTTATTGGGTGAAATCAAGAAGTATCCTACACTTGCAGGAATTATTCTTGGAAAGACAACATTACATGGGATTGTAAGCAATAAAACTCCCATGATGTCATTCATGAGCCGATGGTAACAACTTTGGGATCTCGTACCGTGGTTAGGTTTTTGATAAAGGAAGTCACCTCACCTATCACCTAATTGCAATGACTGTGGTGTGGTTGAGGATTTACAACACGTAATACTGGAGCGGAGTGTGTCTGTAACGAACGTTTAAGGGATTATTTTTTTTGTAAGAGTTCGTGTGAAATCGGCCAAATAAACACTACTTTATATTATAATATAAAAGTACACGAACATTATGTCGTAGGATGTACTGTACAATAATAAAAAACAGCGGGCTCACATCGCCTTCCTCATCCGGATTTTTTATCGATTACAAAGACAGAGGTCACAGAGCTGTTCCGGAAGAACGTAATAAACGATTGACTTAATTTAATTGTCCGGACAACAAATGCGGACATGACATCGTAGTGAACTTAATACACTTATAATACGGTAGTTCCTTGCTGACAAGCTTTTATTTATTTTAAATATAAATAAATAAAATGTTTGAAAAATGTTGATATAAACATTTTCCTGATAATGATACAAAATAATTAGTGAAATAGGTGCCGCTGTTTTGGAGGCACGCGCGGACAATCTATATTCACCAATTGATTTTTATTTTATAGTTAGATAATATATTTAAACAATTGTAATAAGAGATTTATATTTTGTGAACTTGCAACTTAAAGTTTCGAAACTCGTAAAAACTTAAGAAGCGGCCAAGTTTCATTTCGAAGTTTAAGTGCTTTTGACCGTAGCGGGCTTTTATTGTGAGGAAACTTCAACTTCCATTCACATTTATGAAATATATTGATTTTAAAGTATTTTTAAAAATATTTTATACCAATATCTTAAAATGCATATCATCGTTTGTAGACTGAAAAGCTTGTAATAAATATAAAAATATTTATGTAAAGGCTTTTTTCCAAAATGACAAAAATGAATTGACCTTTGCATTGTTGTATTTTGTATCGTTATGGCAATTGCGGTGCGAACGGGCAGATAAAACGACCATTTGCTACATCCTTATTCCAAGGACACCCGATTCGTCGACGGCGAATCAGCATCGAAATGCTAATTCGTGTGCTACGGTGAATACCTTATTCGAAGTAAAAAAACTACCATGTCATACATAAATATGAATATATGTCGCTGCGAAGGAAATCGCCAAGGAGACTGTAAATAGGACGTCCGAAAAGGTACCGTCAATATTTACTCAATCAATGAATTGTTACATAAAACCTTTTGGCAGTTGCATACTAATAAAATGAATACAGATAATATAAACATTCAAATTATTATAATGTTACTGGCCGAATAGTTTTCTTGAATGAATTAAAAAGTAACATCTCAAGACGCATTTACTCTAAAATGGTAGTGTTGCGGCCGTGTGTGTTCGAGGCGAGAGAAAATGTAGTGTTATTGGCAACGAAACTTTTTTTTTTTTTTATATATTACAAAGTGGCAAACGAGCAAGCGGCCCCTGGAAATAAGTACTGCTACCCATAGGCATCCGCAACAAGCTAATGAGTTGCAGATGCGTTGCCTACCTTCATGGACGAAGGAGGGGACAAACAGAAAAAAGGATAATTCCATTCCCTGTCCATCCCCTCCTCATCCGTCAAATCCTCTTCCTCTTCCCATCCTTTCCTTATTAGAAAAGGGTAGGAGGGGGAAGAGGACTACAATTAGGCCTCCGGCACGTCACTCATCAGACGAAACGCAGAATACTTCTACTTCACGCCTGTCTTCTGTGACGTCGTGGTATTTCACCGGTCGAGCCGGCCCATTCGTGCAAAAGATGTTGTTATTGTATAATATAAAGTTCTTGACCTCTTTGATCCGGGTTTATCTCACTCAAAAATAAAAGTAGCCATGAACTTGTCGAAGTACTTGCGCGAGTACATTACTACAACTACGCAATGAAACTCGTTGTCGCCCGTCGACCTTCGATGGTTCACGAACAAGGTTTCTTTTATATTCGTCGCATATACTATAGTGTACCAGTGTTTAATTATCTTTGATCTATACATATGATAAGAGCATGGCAAAGGACATGGCTGCGGTAGCCTTTTCTCATTATTATTTTACCTAAAACAAAACAAATATCACAATGCCAATCACAAAGGGATAGGCATGGCAACCTAAATTTTAATTGCAACTAGAATATGTACATATAAATGTTCATGATATTGCTAATAGATTTAATCATTATAAAAATCATAGTAATATCAACCCTGTACGTACAACGTGTCAAAAGGTCTTTTGTCGGGATATTTAGCTTTATAACATTTTTATATACTACTCATGTAAGATTGATACGATTTGCAGCCTCTCAGTTGTTACATGTTGACGACGGTGATCACTTAACATCAGGCGTCTCCTGTTCGTTTTGGTCCTTTCAGAACAAAAATAATATTATTTCTAAAATTGAGCGAGGAGCCAGGACAACGTTATTATCTGAACCAACCTTTATAGTGCCTATGTGATCTCATTATTTTAATTTTGACCAACAATTATTTGTTAAAGAAATTGCGATGGTGCGAGCTGTCCGAAATCTATTCTCACTTTCTTCGGGGCGGCGACGGATTGTACAATCTGTCTTAGTGGTAGTGACTAATAAACTACAAACTGTAGGCCTGTTTTTTTTTAATTAACCCTTGTAATATTATAACATACATTAAAATAAACGAAAAAAGGACAAACTTGGAGGGACTTAACAATCCACGTAATAAAATATCGTATCTTTCAGACACATGGACAGCAGTCATCGTTTGGCATGGACATATTACTATCCACTGAAAGAACGCCTCAACTAGCTCTTTTACTCTTATACTATTTCTGTGAAATAAAGTAACAACACAAATACGTATATCTAATGTTGAAATGAAAATATTTTTAGGTTTATTCGATTCTTTTGAGCTATGTTTGGCGGATGTTAAAAAATACACGAAGCAAGTGGACAAAAATAAAGGACTTGAAGAAATGCGTCGAGGAAAAAGACGCGATGTTTTTTTCTAAATAAGCTTAAAATAATTATCTCTGGTGATCGATATATAATAGCAATATTTATATTTTTTTTACATATAACTAGATGCAAACGATTAATAAACAAAACCGGACTCGTGCGTTCCAGTCCGTTTCGATGGGAACACTTGCCACTTCTCACTGATCTTAGTCACATAGGTAGTAAGAATGGAAAGGTGGTTTCTATTCAGAAATAAAGACATTACGAGTATGCTATAGCGACATAATAAGACAGTACATTTTTTTCGTAAATAAATAAATGTCTAAAATAATGGATTTCGTAAAAACCACGAACGTCACTTCTAGTAGGATTTTAAAATTGAAATTTGTGTTTAAGTAGTGAGTTAATGTTTGTTATTTTTTTTTTCAATATCACTTTGTATTGGTTTTATTATGTTATTGTATGCTAATCTATGTTTACGCATAAAAATATTTTAAGTGAGGAAATTACGTGCATGATACACGATTGTTAAAAAAAACTAGCGCCTCTGTCTGTAGCCAGCGTATTTAAAAAACAGATGACGGGTTGTTAAAAGTATAGTTT
Organism: Papilio elwesi; assembly: GCA_029849275.1. Lineage (NCBI taxonomy): Eukaryota > Metazoa > Arthropoda > Insecta > Lepidoptera > Papilionidae > Papilio > Papilio elwesi. The sequence goes on along the minus strand of CM056700.1, from coordinate 5,880,729 downwards.
ATTTTTCAATTGTAAAGTTAAATTATAAAAATGATAAAACAAAAAGTCTAGTTTTCAACTTCAATATGACTTCGCTAGTGGTATTAAATTCTTTTTAAATATCGGGGTCGGATTTAAATCTTAATTCGTTCCCTTAACTTATTGTATTAGGACGTGTGAAAGCCACAAAAAGCTATCTCTGGCTGTCGGAGCGGGTATGCGGGAGGCACGCACGCATTTCAACCCTTCTACACTTGGCTGAACTTATCAAAGCTCGCCGACACGCCGCGCCGCGACCAGTTTTTAGCCTGTCTTTAATTTAAATAATACCGACTAAGATTGCCCATAAAAACAGGGACATAGCTAGACACGATCTCTTGAATTTTATACGCAAACTCTGCCAGCACTTTTACAGTTTTTGTTTCAAGTAAAGAAACGATAATAAAGACAAATAGGGCTTAAAGGAGACGACATTTTGACTGAGATTGACATTATTAAGAAAAATAATTCCTACTGCATACAGTTTCAAGAGATCCTAGACCTAAGAGGAACTTATATCGAACTGATTGGTGATTAAAGGTAATAATAGTATAGTAACCGTTAGCGACAAAAAATTTTAGTTATTGGACTGCTGGCGTGAGTACTTGATGATGATATTTGTTTTTTCGCCCGATTGAGAGAAGTATGGATTTATGTTTGTCCGTTCCATTGTGACCTCCTGTAGCCTCAACGGCATAACCGATTTTAAAGTTTGAGCGACACCTCGATTTGTAATCTTCCCCTACCGCCAGCTTGTTAATGTATCTGGCAATCGATCCTCGACCAATTTAACCTTTAAGCACATAAATATTTAAATTGCGGTGTCACATTAATACGTCATTTTATTAAGCACAGACATGCATTTTTCATACTGCAAGGGGAGTTTTCTATACCTGAGTTAAATTTGTTTTGTATCTTAAATATTAAAATTTTGTGATTTAGATTCTAGTATTCCGGCCGTGTCGTATCGCACACATCCGCGGCACTATCAGATCGTCTGGTTGCGCAGACGTGCCAAACTCTGCCAACTAACAGAGCCCTGCTGTTAGATGCTCACTTTACAACCTTATTGGTGCCGTCATTCCACGAAATACTAATATAATGAACGCATTTAGTTAACTTTTTGTTTGGTTTCGTTTTTGTCCTACATTAATTTAAATTCTAATTGTAAATTAGTGTGGTTTTGTATCGTATGGGTCTTATTAAAATATAATTATTTTACGTCAAACTCTATAATATGTTCTGTTCTGTCATTGAAGTCAAGAAGTATTTTACTATTGGTAAAGTCACCAGTAAATGTTTTACTTAGAGTAGCATTATTTTTCATCCATCCCCATGTTCATGCACAAACTGTTTTTTTTTGTTTTTAAAACAACAGTCAAAAGACTGTTTGCCTGGCGGCAGGGCGCAGAGGGCGCCACTCATTGCGCATTAAGCATTCCGATACGAGGGTGCCTGAGAGGCCGGGCCTCGGGTCGATCGGTAGCTATTATCGGATTACCACAAACTGGTGAAAGCTACAACAGCTAATAGAATAGAAGACAGGGCGTAAGCAAAGGATAGGAATAAGTACAGGATGGATATGGTTTCCTCGCTCGTACGTAATGCTTACCACCGACTGATTATGAACTTCGTCGTCTGACTAGGCATCGAAAGAATCAATCGCAATTTGAGGTGTGATTTCTGGATAGTTTATAAACAGAAGCCAAATTGCGCACTGATATTTTGCTTGCGTTATTAAGTTTAAGATAGAATGGAAGATAATTACACGTTAGGTTCGTTACATTGGTCATTATAGTTATGAAATATATCTTAAATGATGTTTATTAGAGATAAATAAGCTTATTACGTTCGATATGATACGTGTAATTGTGAATGATGCCTAGTCCTATTATAAAATGACGAAGTTCACAATCGACCGGTGACATGTATACTATTAAATAATTGTCATACTTCCCGGGTCGGGCCGGGTCATTATTATCTACATATTTAGATTTACTACTTCTGATATCTTTCCCCAGTAAAATTATTGTGTGTGCATTATAAATATCTAGTTATTTTATGATGTGGACAGAAATAAATTGTTTACTTGTTATTTATATTGATTAACCTAGGTAATAAGGTTTACTGCGCAGCAAAAACTTTGTTTATATTGCAAAAACACGTATCACGATTTTGATCGCGTGACGAATAATTCAATATCGCTAGTATTTAAACATATTTTGAAACGTTCAGGCCAACGAACTCTACGTTCAGCGTTTTAATTCGTGTCCGCGGTACACGATTCAGCAAAAACATAACTATTTGAGTTCGACAAATTTAATCAGCATTTTATTGACATCATTTTCTTTTTCTGTACAATAATCAGTGAATTTGTAGAATAAGGCTATGTTCACTTCAAATGTACTTTATAATATGTAATTTAATATCAGCCGTAACTGTGAGCAGGCTAACTGTGAGCTGGCCACTGCGAGCCTGAGCCTCAGTGGGAACGAGAAATCACATTGTATTTTTGGACAGCGATACGCCTTGCGTGCTGGCGTAGGGTCAGTTCGGTGTGAACAAAAGTTGGATATGAATAGAAAAAACATAAACTGAGTTGTTCACAGTTGGCGGCTGCCAATAAGTTTGGTCTTTATTCATTCTTCAAGAAGCGATAATAAAACTGCTAATGTTGTGCGTGATTTTTTGCATCGGCGATCATTAAATATCAGGAGGGATGCAACTCGTTTGAGCGTTATAAAATAAGATTTTTGTTTTGAGTAAAAATGGTACAACTTCTTCTGGTATGTTTATGGACATGCGCACAGATGGACGGGGAAGAATAATAATTCTAATCACATTCTTCAAAAACGGTGAAGCTGTTAAGGTAGCCTTAGAGGTCACGATGGAACGGACATACATACGGACACACAAAATCTATACTACAATACTCTATTACGATGATAGACAGACTTACGATTCTTTATACATATACCTAGCATTTTTTGTGTGTCGAAATCGAAGACAGACTTCATTGAAAGTCGGACACCCGGCCAGTGGGCTATCTAATTACATAATAAAGTAGTCATGAAAGAGTTTTTACAAGCTTTTTTCCGTAATCAATCTATAAGAGGTTCGCTGCGGGGTATCGGCGCAGGATTTCATAGTCCACTAAACATTCTGTCGGCAGACGAGCTCCTAACTGTGACATGAATATATCAGACCGGAGTAAGACTGACGTTTTTACTTACATTTCATCCGTATGCAATAACAGATATAAATATTGGTATTTAAAAATACACTACCAACATGTATCTATTCGTTTTTTTTACTTGTTCCAAACCGGTATCCCCACAGTAATGGCGCGGGTACAAATCGAGGTTCTTGGTTTATCAAGTTAAAAGTCTTTGAGATAAAATACCAGGAGAAGTAATAAGCCGGAAATTAAAAAAAACTTAACCCTGCATTAATTTAACTAAGTTGAGTTAAAAAAAAGTGTTAAACACTACATATTTGTACTGTAGACCTTATGTCATTTTACATATTTTCATTTATTTTTTTAAATATTTTTTCTTTGTCATAATTTTGTGCTATGAGTGGGATGCTGACGAATTCACGTTGGTGGCTATTGAGGGTTGTATTTAACAAGAATCGGTTTACATTTAATTTCCTTATTGACATTATACAGAAAGTCAATTATTATATGTACATACATACTAGCTACAAATACAATTATTATCAACAAATTATCGAAAAAACCTCCACATGTTAGATCCATCATAGTTAGATTTCATATATATATATGTACAAATATATATATATGAAATCTCTATAAGTAGTTTACAACAACACCCTACAAATATATTCAATTAACTAACTAAGAATAGAATAACATCATCATTGCATATGTTATGTGTATACATAGATGTGGCCGCAGTCACGGTCGCTGGATAGCTTTAAATATTTGGCTATATCAAAGGTTGCATCACCGTAACGACATCCACGCAGTGGAACAGTCAGTCAATCTTTAGAACATGTTACGTTGAGCCGACGGTGATTCTGATGTTTGTCGACATTAAGCGACATGGATATTATAACATCGTTAATTAAACTTAAAAGGCAATTTCTGAAATGGCTGACAACGTAACTTTGAACACTAATCCCAGTAATTCAAATGAACATTTTCGAAATTTAAATACCTATTGCTCGCGTGGTCCTTGGTTTCACTTTTGTAGTTGTTGGCCCGATGTTGCGATTTGGTGGATAAAGCTGTATAGATTATCAAAGTATTTCAATTATGTCCACTTTTTATAAAGGTTTTATAAGCTATATAAAACGGAAAAAGGCCTGTAGGTGAGTTAATGAAGAAGGCGCCAGTAGTCAAATAATTAAATATGGTAATAAACTATTTGAAATTTTCTTTTATATCAGAAGTCCTTAATGACTACCTTTTTAATCTGTTATTGTTTTCTAGATTGTCATCGGAGCTTTTTTGGTCGGTTATGACAGGTGGTCAGTCCATTGTCATTTTTGCGGTCAAGATCATTTTAATTTTAGTTAATTAATATAATACGATTGGAACGCGCAGTCAATTAATTATGTTCTGGCCTAGTATTACTATAAGGTTTATTTTCATATGAATAGAAGCTCTTGAGCTTCTACTTTCAATTACAGAGGCGTTCTAAAATCTTGATTCAATGATAGCAAATAAGTCATTTTAAAAGTCGTTGCAATAATACATAAAGTCAGTAAGATATCGACGTTGTCCCCCCTTGTATCTATAATGAGGCAAACCAACGGCAAGATCATTAGTGCCTAAAAAGAAAAAAAGTAAAACATAATTAACATAATATTTTAAAAGAAGCAGCCGATTGAAATTTCGTATTCACGTATATTGTGTGCTTATAATTATCGGTCATGGAACTAAGTGTGTGGCCGGTTCAATGAAGTGAACGCATTGCGCGGAAAAGAGGCAGCCGAATTATTGAAGCCGGAACGCCGGCGACCTCGTGCGGACGTCCCAGGAAGCTGGGCGCTTCCGATCGGAAGTCACTCTTGGAGACGGAAGCTGTTACTTCCTATCGACCTCAGCGATCGACTGGTAGACATACATTTCACACAAGTATGTGTGGATAGGAAGGGAGGAGGGTAATTAATCAAAAAGTTAACATACTAATGACATCTGTATTTGATATATCAGACTCTTAGACCAGAAATACCTTGGCGCCGTGTCTGGTTTGAATGTCTAATTGTTTCTGGTATCGATACCGTTTAAAAGTTTCCTGTAAGTGATTGGACGACGTACTACTTAAGAATACAAAATAAGTGTCATTAAAGTTTCAAAAGATAAGCTTGACGTTTTAAACGTCTTTGGGGGTAGGCAGAAAAATTAATTACTATTCGTTTGTCGCCAAAATTGAATGAGGCTGTGTATATATATATATATATATATATATATATATATATATATATATATATATATATATATATATTATTTATAAATAATATTGAAGTTTAAAGTCGCAAAAACACAAACTTATCGCCACAAACTGGCTGGGGATTAAGTTATAAGTCATAAAAAATATAAAGCAAAAACCAATGTTAGGATTTGAAAATAATATGTTTTCCCGTTTGTATAGCAGTAGATTTTATTTTCCTACGATTTTTTAATTGTGAGGAAGCAGATTAATATTAAAATTATTTTTCTACGGCACGGTTATGCTTGGCCCAGTATATTGTTACCCTTTATAAACGTCGGATGAGTCCAATGATATGCAATAAGCATCCCTTCCAAACACAATGTTCACGCTTCGCAGACGCATCGGCTTCGATTATGTACTATCTTCGAATACCGCAGCATTACAGACGCCTGAATTGCCGCGAACATAAAATTTGCATACGAGATTGTTCGTAATGCACTTTCGTATGCAATATATGCGAAATATTCATTAGAATGAAGCTATCAACGCTGCGAACGAATAAAGGCCTTAATATATTGTAATATTGCTTGACTTTTCGTGGAAAAATACTGTCTTAAGATGCAAATAGTTTTGTAACCATCTCGCTTAGAGCTTTAATGAAGTAGCAATTACTATTTCATAGTTTTAATTAACGCGTAGTCTATATCTGTTTTTGTATGAAGCGAAAATCACCTGTGCTCGCGCAGTGTTCAGTGGTAAGCAAGGTAAGCGAAAGCGTTGTGGTTAAGCGATGATATGATAGTGTGAGGTGTCGTGGTAGAAGGCGAAGCCGGCGTTGCGTGGGCCTGCAGAACGAGTGCGACCGGTCCCCAGGTGCCCGCGCGCAATTTACAGGACCGTACTCGGCGGCAATTTATTAAATTTTGTTTTAATTATAAAAAATACGGCAACTAAATACGGTAATAAATTACACTAGATATAAATGTATTTCCACGTGAAATGTTGTTTTTTAAGCTTTGAAATTTAAGATATAAATATTAAAATAGAAAAACATTCAATGTGTTTTTCTTCGTTATCCTACAACTTCTTACAATGATTACCTTTTTTAATTTATGTAAATAAATTAATGCTTATTATAATTTAATAGGCTTATACATTGATCTATACCTGCCTTTTGCCGTTTTGATTAGGTCTCAAGCGTGACAGACTGTTAACACAAATACGTGTTATGCGTTGCCTATATTGCCAAACACATATTTAAATAAGCGTTTTTTAATTCTTATTAATGAAAAGTAAATGATATGTACATGTTAAAATAAAACAAGAAGCAGTCAGATTAGATGCGAGGTATGATAGAGTACAATTGTTTTCACGGTATGTTACTAGGTTGTAAACGACCGTTAAAAGTAGGATTCACTAATTACATACAACAAGGCATTTTACAACATAACTGTTTAATTCTTAAGGGAAAAACTTATCGGTACGAGCTATCATCGTTAATTTAGTTGACCTACAGTAGTACAGTTGATTATCACTGTCGTATTAAGTCTCAAAACTTTATAATAAGTTGTTTTAAACTGCGATTAGCTTTATCTTTGCTTAAAAATGCTTTTAAATAAGTTTTTCTTCAAAACTGTAATATACAAAATATTAATTTATTGATAAATATCGAATATTAGGTATATTCGATATTTATCAATAAATTTACATGACTTATCTTTCCGGTGTCTTACGAAATACCTCCCGGTAAAGCTAAAGTCTCCGGTAATAAGGAACAAATAAATTAACTGTATAAATAAAGCGTAGAGTGCGACCCAGGGCAACAATATAAGCGGCTTCGCTAAGCAGGAAAGTCAATACGGTTGTTTGCGTAAACATAGGTCAGCTGGTCGGGCTTGCATTCACGCGAGTGCAGCTAAAGCGTAAGATCTAGCATCCGCGTGTGATCTACGATACCTAAATCACTTAATAATGCACGAAGTGTTTAATGGAGCGTAACAACGCTTATATAACAGCGAGTGAAACATTAGGTAACATAGGAAATGGGTAATTATAAATTGTAGGATTATAAAGGGTTATTAAAGCTTAATTGCTGGCAGTTATTTGAGAGGAATGTTTTTTTCTAATTTATTTTCGTAGTAAGAAAAGACAATAAATGTTTGAGCAGATAGTAACTTGATGTAAACTGACCCACATCACCTATCAACATCCGCCACTATCAGTATGGTTACAGATACCAGGCAGGAAAGAGGGATTGGGTAAAAGAAGGGAAGACAAGAGTCTAGCAATTCACTCAGCCAAGCAAACTTAAAGTATGAAATCGTTTATTTTACGCCGGTATTCTTATGCATATTGTCATGTCATATTCCTTCCCCAGCCGATTCCAAGTGCCAATTTAGGCAACAGCTCCTACTAGCTCTACCATTTTTAAAGAAGTCAGTTGATCGAAGCGCATTAGAATAAAACTACTTACAGATTTTTTACATTATTAGCTTATATTTCTTAGTCTTTCTTATAAACATTTAAGTAATATTGGGTACATACTTAAGACACAATAGCTGAGCACGGCTCTACTCCTGGCGATTTCGGAAAGATACGTAGACGGCGCGTATCCATTATTCTTCGTCATTCTAAAAGCTAACCGATGTGTGAATTATCTTTTAAAACATATCATTACACAGTTATCTATATTATTGATAACGATTGACACAATTTTTATGTAATCCTCTTTGTTGTTGAGCTCCATAGCGATACGATTTAATATATACATAGATTAGTCGTAAACTATTTTTCAATCCTTTTAGTATTAATGCTTAAATAAACACAAGTTGTCTATCGTATTATACATATACGCTGTTAGTTTATGGTATGTACTTACGTCAGTGTCTTTAATTTTTTTTATAGATTAGTGACAAAGAAAGACGATCTAATGATAACCCGTAACTAACGACGTGTAGATTTTTGGATGTAGAAGCAAGTAAGGTATGCCAGGTCCGCGCTAAATGTAAATCCGTAATCTCTGTCCACCCCTCTGGGCTACGGGCGTGCTTGCATTATTAAATTTATTTAAATTAAAAAATTTCATCAGTGAATAAGATATGAAGGTAACATTTATAAACGAAATAACTTTCTGCTAGGTAATTAATATCTACTCTGTCTTGATCACAGCAACTGGCGAGCGTCTCTGTCTTAAACTTTTAAATAAATTACGATACGTCTTAAATACACATACATTTCCAATACAATTGGGCAGCAATTACAATATGTACTAATAAAGATAAATTAATTTTCCTCATAAAGCATTAATCATTGTGTTTCGAACATCTCGCATATTGCACAAATTCCTTTTATTCAGTTAAAATTTTAATAGGTACGTAAACGAAATGGGAATGGTTATTAAATTAATGGAACTAAATTCCTAACTAACTAAATAACTAACAAATTTCTTCAAGTAATTCGTTTCCTCCGAAGTTAAAAAAGGTGTGTTCATGTGATGAATGAAGAGGCATTTGCTAAGCTTGCGCTTTGTCATCTCCATGTATAAGTTGAGCTTCTAGGCAAGTTCATATGTATTCATATAAATAAATCGGCCTATTTTAGAATGTTCCCCACTGCAGGGACACAGGCCTCCTAGAGAGGAGCCCATTCCCTCTCTCAGAGGAGAGAGGGAATGGGCCGTAATCCACCACTCAGTGGGTGGATGTCACATTTCTTCGAATTTTGGGATTCTAAGACATCCCGGTTTCCTCACGATATTTTCCTTCACCGTTTTTTGAGCAGTGGTGATGAAATAAATTAGACAAAGGAAAGGGCCTACCTGATGATGATATGATGCATTTATAACTACATTTAAGTAAACAAATAAGTTAAAGTAGTAACAGAATTCAAAGATTAATTAAAATTTAAATAAATCTTTAAATTCTTTGGAAATAAACAGAAATAAAAGTCCCATGCACCTAATAAAACTAAAACTTATTTATTTTATTTTAAATTACTTCGAAAAGGACGGCGTGTTCATAAGCATCGTTTTTGATTTATCGTCTATAAATTATTAATGTTAGAGGTTTCTTTAAGACTTTGAATTATCTAGCCTAGTAACAGATAACGTGTTATGCTACGTGTATAGCCGACATAGATACACCATTTGTTGCAGGTGAATAGATTCGTGTCTTATCGGTGTTAAGTGTTTAAAATTACATTAAAGTTTACACCATTACACTATTTGGTTAATTGTAATTTGCAACATCGACAACAAAATGTAATACCGCTTGTCTATGCATGTCACCGAACGAATGTGAACTTCGTCGGCTTGTGAGATTACATGTAATTTTTAGGTCGTAATTCATAAATATTGTTATATATTATTCAGTTGGCAGCAACTGAGACCATAATACCCTAAACTATGCAATCCAAGAACAATGACCCACAGGTTCTAAGCAACTAAGAACAACAAAAAAGGCGGTTGTTTACGACCTTAGAAATTTCGGCATCACAGAAATAGCAGTGAGGACTCGAAAGAGTCTCAATTGGAACGGTTTTTCTATGTCAATCCTCATGCCTTTACAGTTATGCTTCAGTGACTAGCTGTCCTCTTTTTTCTTATTATTTTAATTAGAATATCCTTTTTACACCATTCGCTATGTGTGAATGTGGTTGTCTGTCACTACTTCGGAACACTTTTGACCGGTATTATATTTGTATGAGTGTAACAATATCTACACTATAAAATATCATATTCGACTGTCATTTAGTTTTACCTTTGTTGTTATTAGATTTGCAATTCATAGTCCATATATCTGCCCACTTAAAGCCGTAAGTGCGGCTTTATATATTTGTTTATGTAATACTCAAACTAAATAATTTATTTTGGTTAAAATACCCATTCGTTCGATGAACATAAAAGACAATTTATTTCCAAATGAAGAACCAGGCGGTGCCAATGCAAGGAAATAGTGCTAATCTGCATAATGGGTATATTTCCCCCATACACTGTTCGCCTTTATGTTGTTACACAATCAATGCTTGTCATCAATTTTACAACGTAAGTGACACTCGAGACGGTCGCGCAATGTATGTGTTAGTAGGCGATGAATTGCGTTAGATAAAATGAGAATTTCGACTTCTGAGCACGTACCCGGCCATATGTCACCAAGAGCTACGGCCATAGTTTTGTAAGGTTATGCGACGTGTCTCGAGCAGAGTTACACGACTGACGTAATATGTTACCTGTAGAAAGGAGGGCAAAGTCAAGGTCTGATGGATTTCACTTGTCAAGTAGGACGTTACCCATTCCTTTAAGAATCTACATATGTGATAGTTTTCTTTTGAAATGATAAGACAATATACGGCAGCCATATTTATTATTCTAGATTGAAATGAGAAATAGAAATAGGAAAACCCGGTTGAATAAGAAGAATTTGGTTCTTCTTCAACCAAATTTTTCCCGTTTCTCCTTGTCTCGCTAATCAGGAGATTCGTTTTTGGCTGTATTGTTTATTTATTCTTCTAGATCTAAATTAGAACACAAAATAAAATCGAAAATCATAGATTGCTTATTCCACAAAGGGTTATATTAATCCGACTCATTATGACGTCAAGACTTAATACGAACCTAAAAAAGGTGGAGGAAAAGTAATACAGCGATAGAGAACACAATAAGCATTATTAAACCCGTGTAATGACGCCTCGAATGTGATAATAAAAACGCAGCTGCCCACTAAATCAATATTGAGCGAATAAAACAGAAAAAACACAAGGAACAAGGTACGCACACAGCATACTTGTGCGATGACGTCTAAATAAGGCGATAGAGAATGTGTGCTCACTTACAAAAAGTGTTCAGTACAATAATACGGGTACTGAGAATTTCTTGATTTAGAACATGTTGTTACGACATAACAAGGTTCTGAACTTTTTGTGTAACGACGAACGAGGGTAACGAAGGTTTTTAATGTGTACAACTAAGCCATCAATATGGCATACATACATACCAAATAACCATATATTTTTGTATGTAGAAATAAAAATATTATTAATAGAATATAATTATATGCAGTTAAGATCAGGGGTCGCCAAGTAGCTTAAGTGGGGTCAGGTTACTGTTGATTTTTTATCGAGGTCCCGAAAAACAGACATAAATCAGATTCTATGGAGCTTTCAAACATAGGAAAATAGTTAAATTAAAATATTTTATTATGGTATAAGTAACCTAGCTTATTTCAGCAGTGTGTATGGGTCAACTCTTATAATATTATATTATTATTTATTTATTATTAAATAAGATTTCAAACGAGCGAACGTCGCTAAGATATCACCGTGGCTCATGTACATCAGCTACAACAGAGGTACTTTAGTTGCTTTCCCGGCCTATAAGGCAGGAATACGCTCTGTTCTTAAATAAAAATTTGGTTTGGAAATACCACTGGGACAGATAATTCCACGACGCTGTTGTGCCAGATAGAAAGCTGCGTGAAAACTGAACAGTTTTCGAATGCCAACGACGATGATGGTGCGGGTGGAATGTGGAAAATACCTGAAAAGTAATAAGGATCTCTAAACACGACCACCACCAGCTATACCAGTTTCCGTCTCTAGGCTCGCTCCGTCCGTAGTTAGAACCAATGTCAACAAACTGTATCAACAATAAAATTAATTATCGCATTTTATTTCTGTCGAGATGCAACTTCTTGTCATTCGATTGACGTTTTGTGTTGATGCAATTGGGATGCGCATTTTGATACTTTGCGAGTGTTCTCAGTACCTTCGCGATATGTTTAATACATCGGCCGCGGCCCTCGCGATAGTATCGACGACACGTCATCGTGTTTTATGGACGCCATTTTAGTTGATTATAACCTAAATTATTCAAGCAATTTGTAAGCTTAACACGAGATGATTTAGTTCATAAAACCGGATCGTGTGTGTAGTCGTTGAGGTTAACATACATTCAAGAGAACGGGTCCTGATTTATCCTAACACTACACCAGCTCAGTGACAGAGTCATCAGTTACAGCATCTATTATATATAAGGCCAGACTAATCGTGGACCACAAACTTATAGAACAATTCGTATCCGGGCTGCGGTCTATCTGTTGCCGACCCGTTCCCTACAGTACCCTCGTTAAAAACATCAACTGATACGGATTTTAAGCTATTTGTTGTTAAATAAGGTTGCACCTTTATCTTGACCACACTAAAAAAATCCATCCTCCTTGATTCCCCTACTTCCCCTTTTTCTACTTGTCCACATTTCCCAACACAAGGGCTGGCAGACCATTTATAACTCTTCTTATGCGGGAGTTGCACTTCTATTGGCGGGTGATACACTTAGAGGCGCATGTTCGTTTGTTAATGTGGCTTATAAAAGTATAATGTAACATAATATCAGCAGTCACTACCGTAAGCCTAGAGAGGGCTGGCTACCTAACTAGGTTACCCCTCTCTCGCTTATGGGATTCCATTAGAGATCATTCGGACACTTTCTAGCTCCTTCCATTCCGCGCTTATAGATTAATGGAGTCATCAATTACCAGGTACACTCTTAACATAAAAAAATTGTATTAGACAGTTTTATACGAGTATTATCTTCACTGTATTAAATAAATATGTGTAGGGGTTTTCTTCTAAAATATAACAACGCCCCTGCCTTATGTTTTTCCTTTCTTCGACGTATGTTTGCAAGGATTTTCTTGTATTCATTATAGGTAAGACTTGGAATTTACGTACTCTCGTAGTGACGTATTTTCCAATAAAAGACTATCGTCATATGAAAAGAAGACTACTTGTCTTTTTCCGTATATAGTATCATCATAATGATAAAGATCATCTCATCATTGACTCCTTGACCAGACATCGGAGATCCAACGCACCCGCCATGTACGTGGCGGTCATTGCAGAGTCTTTTAACTCATAGAATCATCCATTCTACCAATGTGGCCGGCGTATTGGCACTTAAGGTTTTTTTAATTGATTCGGTAATCTTTTTTTTGTGACTGTATGTCACTGTTTGCCTTAAGGAGGCATTTACAGCTTTACCAGGCTCGAGGCGGCAGGGCGCAGTAGGCGCCTAACCTAAAACACTTTAAGAGTAACTTACCTCGCGGGCTCTCTCCGTAGAGGGAGCCTCGGCTCGGGCCATTACTTTATTATTATAACCGGATTGGGAGGCCGCCGAGCTCTGAGGTCGTTTCGACGGACGCTCCATAGTGACTGGGCTCAAGGCTCCCCGAGAGAGAACCTAGGCTTGGGCTGTCATTCATTACGCCGATTCGAGGGAGGACCGAGCCTCGCTTGATCGGTAGCTATTATCTGATTACATGTATTTCAAGTAACAATCAGTACAACTAACATCACTACCACTTCGGAAAGCGTCAGTGCTGGGAGACGAAGTGGCGGAAGAAACTCCAGCAACGCTTCTATGATTAATAGGAGAGAAAAGAGGACCGTCCTCGCCGACGAGAACGGTGTGTGATTAGGCTGCGAAGTTTTTATTTTATATGAGAAGGGGTCAAACGAGCGGCGGGAACACCCAGGTGATCAACGACGCCCATGGACATCCGCAACACCAGAGAAACTGCAGTTGCGTTGCTGGCCTTTAAGAAAAAGACAGGCTCGCTTCTTGAAGGACCCTTAGTCGTACTGGTTTGGAAATAACGCCGAGGACAGACCATTCCATAGCGCAGCTGTGCGTGGCAGGAAATGTCGAGAGAATTGTTGTCGACATTTGTCGAGAGAATTGTTGAGAAATACCAGCCATCTAGATGGCGTGGATGGTACCTGGCGGTCTGTCGTGTCGTCCGATGACGAAACTCGGCTACAAGAATCGTTCCAAACAGTTCTTCGGAACACTCCCCGTGGTATATACAGTAAAAAATGCAGAGGGAGCTGACGTCCCTCCGCAAGGCCTGATTATCAAGCCTATCGGTAAGAGCTCGGTCGTTGACGATTCGAGTCGCTCTCCGTTGTATGCGGTCAAATAGAAGAAGCTGGTATTGGGGTGCTCCCGCCCAGAGATGCGAGCAATATTCCATGTGGGGCCGAACTTGCGCCTAGTATAGCTGAAGGCGGTGGCCCGGCTCGAAATTCTGCTTTGCTCTACTGAGTACAACTAGCTTTTTAGAGACCAACTTGGTCTTGTCCTCCAAGTGACCGCGAAATTGAACGTCGCTCGATATGTCAACGCCGAGAATACCGATGCTGGCTGTGGCAAACAGAGTTGTTTTAGCTTGTGCGATGGTTATTGCATCGTCTCGATAGTCGAGGACGTGCTTAGGTCGTCTTTAGTCGTGACGGAACGTACCGAGCGCGATGGGTTTGTAGTTGCGGCATCTACAATTAACGAATTGGGGTGACTGGCGGCGGAGTCGAAATAACGGCGCGACGCCAACTTGGTGTTGAGATATGGTGGGCAGCTCTAAGTCCACGTGTAAATCGATATTTCGCACCACCACGGCGATCCTGTGGCCCTGCGCAAGAATCTGTTTTGGATGAGCTGAAGTCGGTGTATTAGTTCCGGGGATATATGCGCGAAAAAACGGAATAGAGTCTGTAATCTGAATTTATGTAACACATATTACTTACTTTAGTACATTGTGTGAAGGAGGTAACTAAAGGCTAACCGTAGCACGTAGTTCTATTCTCCCTAGTTCTCTCTCTCTTGTTCTTTCTCTATGTTTTAAAGTACGTCACTGTATCTGTATTCACTGTTTCGGATCATCAGGAGTTTCAGAGATCAGTAGTCACTTACCATTAAAATAGTTCTTCCTTTTCATTCATCTCAACGTAAAGGTACATAATATATCCTTCATTTAAACTCATGTAAGAGTCAAGAAGATCAACAAGGCCATCATCACGCCTTTATAACGACTGTAGTTATCAGTGTTTTATACCACTTTTTGTTATTGTTCTTTGAGCAATTTTTTCGTATACACAACCAATAATGATTCAATACCTCTTCGAGTATGATTATTTTTTGTTCGTCGACTGGGCGAGGCAGACTCGCGGGCGTTACGAACGCCAAACCAGTTTTGTAAAGAGCCAAGTCGAGTGTTACCACTTGCATGAACCTATATATGTGTAGACAGATATATGTATATCTAGCTAGAGGTGGGTATCGACTCTACATTTAATTTTTAGTTTATATTGACACATTTCTGTATTATATATAAAAATACAAGCCCCAAACTTATTTATATTTATAAAGAAGAATAAAGATATGGAAACGAAGTGTATAATGCCAACAAGGCGGAAATAATAGACTTTCATTATATGATTAGTTATGGGCGATTAGATGTGTCAATATAATAATTTAATTGTAGATGATTGTAGTTGCTTAGAAGTCATGAAGAAGTTCAAAAAACAAATAACGATGTCTCTCTACATGTTCGAACATTATTAAATTAATTATTTTCGTTCATCGACCTATCATCTGTTAAATTATTGTAAGTATTAATGATGCTAATTGTGTGCGTGTCATTATTATTTCAATACTTCAGCTGAATTATTTCGTGGTCTTGTAAGAAAGAAACTGTAAGAAGTACGCGTTAATGAACTCCTTCGATTAATTATTTTGCCGATTCAACAAAAACACGAGTCCACTTTATGGCGAGTAAAACGTATCTAAAAGAGGAGCTCTTAAATTAACTCCGTAATCTTGAGTTCTCATTAAAAAAACAATTTTATGTGGCCTGTTAGCATGGGAGTTCAGATAAATATTTTAATCATTTAAGTAATTTTGTCCTTAAATGTACTCAATTAAAATATTTTTCAAATGTGATTCTTGCTTACCGAACCTTAACATTTTTGTACATTATTATTATAGAGGCTGCACATTTTTACTTAAATCGTTACTGTAGGGTCACGAATGGGTTTGAAACCAAATCAACCCTAGAAATACCTTTTTTTAATGTTTGTTTCTATATTTTAAGTTTCAATTTACGATTATAGGCTATATAACCTGTGTTCGATTCGAGACCTAATAAATTCTGTTACAATTGGATAGCGAATGCTACCTATGTCATAACTCGCATTTACAGCTACACCGGGCTCGAGGCGGCAGGGTGCAAAGTGCGCCTAGCCACTCACCGAAAGTGGTGGCTGCGGTCTGGTGGCGTCGACATCAGGAGAAGGCCTGACGTGAAAATGCAGGAAAGGTGTCATCGGCAAATAGGGCTAACTCTACAACGCGTACGCGCGGTATATCACTGGTGTAGAGGTAAAGAGGACTGGTCCTAGCATCGACCCTTGAGGCACCCCAGCACGAACGGGGTGTGCTTGAGAGCACACTTCCTCAACTCTGCTACCAATCCGGTAACTTATACAAAGTCTAAGTTTCCGGGAGGCTTAACTTTAGTGCTCGCGGTGAACTGGTGAAGGTAAACCGTCTCAATATTCTTAGTAGTAAATAATATTCTCAGTCACAAAATTCTTTGTTTGCCTCGTTTGGCTGAAAAAAAGGAAGAGATATTATATTTGTACACAATGATATAAGTAAATCAGGCATAGTATGTATAAAGGTATTTCTGCCAGACAAGTCATCATAATAGTCGCTACGTGCAGATCCCCACGCATAGATCGTGATTCTTCTAGCTATCAATTAAGTGGAAGTTATTTGAAAAAGGTGTGTTAGTCATTATTACGTAGCTAAACACGAGTGGAATTTTCCCCTCAACGTCATCATCACCTCTCCTACGTAGCACGCTGACATTTAAAGTTGAACGCTCTTATCAAGAATTATTTAAAATAAGTCAACAAAATATGCTTACGAAATATCTTATTTCTTTAATGTTTTGTTCAAACCCAACAACAACAGGATGCAACCGTTCGATTGCGAACTTCGTCACTTTATAAACAAACTGAACACATTTTTAGTCACTTAATTATCAACTGACCGAATCATTGACAGTTTTACGTATCATTTCAACGCAATATATGTATCTAGTATATTTTATTAATAAAAATATTTTTATTTATAACTATCATATCCAACGTAACGTATCTAACCTATAAATAATTATCTTTGATTCAAACTTGAAATTTAACACCATAGCGCGGGCTAAACGTTAGTTCACAATTTATCGAACTGACTTCGAAAGTTTATATGCTGTAGAGAAATGACACGTCATATTGTGAATGATTCTTTCAGTTCCCAAATTGCTGACAGTTTTTAATATGCCCAGTTAGATAATAAACTGACTAAGTTCACAATCGGTCAGTGGCACATACAAATCAACAAGAAACATCACAGTTTATAAATTTAAATGTATTTTTTTATTAAAGAACGAAACAAATGAGTAAATTTCATCTGAATTTCACTAATTATCGCGACGCATAAACACGTGTAATGACCAGAGACGTTATTAGTCTTTTTAAATAAAGATCTAAGTTACGTACGCCTCTACATAATCTAACACTCTGGTAGGGAGTCTGGTAGGGAGAGGTAGGGAGAGGAGCTGAGGTCTGGATAACACTTGCTAGACCAAAGGCAAAAGTATACCAATGGTCCATCCAGTGACTAACGCATTCACGCAGTACTTTGTAGCTAGATTATCATTAACTTAATATTACTCCTAATTTGTGCGAAATTTATAATGTACTAGCTGTTGCCCGCAGTCCGCCTCGCAGGAAATGCTTGTGATTGGATCCCGCGCATAATAACTGACCATAACAACTTTTGGACAACACAATAAATTGTTATAGTGAAAAAGCACATTACCATTGCAACCGACATTGTAAATTATAATAATTAATAAACGAAAAAGACAAAACACATGTCTTTTTTCGTTTATTGGTATACATAAAACATATGCGGATACAACGTTGCGTAAAGATTTCTACATGATGGTAAAAAACTTGAGATTTGCGATTGTGAAGAAACGAATATCAAATATATATATATATATATAAGCTAGGCACCTCATTTTTACATATTATTGACTGGTCCTATTCTATGAATACATTTAAATTGAACCCGGGGACCACGCCAGGCTTGCATGTTTGCCAGTCATTACTGTATGTATTTCTGCGTGCGATAAATGTATTACATCGATTTTCAATGAGGTATGTATTTTTGTTACGTAAAGCATTACGATCGGATTGCATGACCGCACATAGTTCAATAAAAAATGATGGATACCTACATGTTTTTTAAATAATAACAACATGATCCTAACACAATCGTGTTACAATCGCAGTTGCCAAGGTGCGTCCCGCAGGAAGAAGTTGTAAGTTTAGTCTTAAAGTTGCGTTCTGGTGGCCCGCTCCGTCCATAAGGTGCGAGAAAAATTAGTCTTAATGTTTTATTATCTTGTGGTATTTTAGCAAAGTGCAATACAAGGAAATAAGATTATTTTATGCGCTGCTTCAGCAAAGAATTCTTATAAACATATTACAAATGTTAATCGATGCGTAAACCTTACCGGACTTCGCTCTTGGAGCGTTTAGCTTTACGGATAACGAGCGCAATGTACTTATCTTTGCGATCATTTTGTGGAAGATGTTTAAACATAATCGTCATACATTTGTGGCCGCGAGCCGGTTTGGCGACAAATTTAGTTAGTTTACGTCTTGCAAACATGAAGGTATGGCATATTGATGTAGATCGCGTGTAAAGAACTGACTGACAAAAATAAATAAATAGTATAGTATAATGGATATCCGTAAATATATAAGTGAGTGCAACTTTTATCAACCGCCAAATGCTCATATCATTACCAATTTACATATTTACTCGGGTTACGATACGCCCAAAGATTTTATTCTTTTGTCTGATCGATGATGAAGAGATTGGTGTGTTGGCCGGTAGATAAGCCCCACCGAAGCATTTGTTAGCGTTTCGCACATTAACCACATCATTCTTCTCATCGTTATCTTTTTTCAATAAAATCGTTTAACTTAAAAAAAACAGTGCTTATTTCTCATACCATTTAGTTACATATGTCGTAGTGTACAATATTCTACGAGTCAATCAAATCAAATCTTTCATTTGACAGGGAATCCCCTATCCCTCCCCTAAACAGCAATCAATAAAAAAAACAGTGACGACCATATCGGATTTTATATTTTTTTTATCGAAGTAGGTGCCAAACTAGTTAAATCCGCTACCCATAGGCATCTACAACAAGTTATCGAGTTGCAGATGCGTTGCCTACCTTTATTAAACAAAAATAAACTGTGGTATGATAAACAAAAAAAGAATATTTCCCTTTCGCATCCATCCCTTCCCCCGTCAAATCCTCTTCCTCTTCTCTCTTCTTATTGTAAAATGATAAAAAGGGGACAACAGTGTAACAGTGGTAGAGCCCGCAACAACAACATCTGTTGCACGAATTGGCCGGCTCGACCGGTGAAATACCACGACCTCACAGAAAACAGGCGTGAAGTAGTAATACTTTGCGTTTCGTCTGATGAGTGAGGTGCCGGAGGCCTAATTTCAGTCCTCTTCCCCTTCCCACCCTTTCCTCATAAGGATAGGATGGGAAAGAGAAGAGGAAGGATTGGACGAGGAGGGGGATAACAGGGAAAAAGATATATAATTTTTCTTGTCCTCCTCTGCCCATTAAAGGTAGGCAACGCATCTGCGACATATTTGACTGTTGTGGATGTCTATGGGCAGCGCTCACTAAACATCAGGTGTTCCGCTTGCTCGTTTGCCACCTTCCCACATAAAAAAAGGGGAAAGGACTAAGATTAGGGCTCTGGCTCACTCATCAGACGAAACACAGAAATACTTTTGCTTCACGCCTATCTTTTGCGAGGTCGTGGTATTTCACCGGTCTAGCTTGCCTATTCGTGCAACAGATGTTGTTGTTGTGGGCTCTACCGCTGTTAATATACTACTAGTCAAGTCCTTTGATTTAATATCCATATTGTGGGAGTTCTGAAAAATGGAGGCGTTGGTCATCGTAGGTTTACTTAATTATACTGAATATATTACAATATATTGTGTCATCAGAACAAAACTTGTGTAACAAACTTTTTTCTATTACAATATTTGATCCAAACAAACAAATAAACACCCAGGGCAAGCTACATAGGACCATTTAAAAACGATAAAAGACATCTGAAAATGTATGCATGAACCAACGCAACAAGAACCTACCCTTTGGTATTAATGCTCAACTCATGTATGTCGCGTTGGATGGATAGGGGCTGGACGGGAACAAGACTTTTAAAGAAATATTTATTACTACAATGTATAATTATTTCTTTCAAATAAAAAAAATTGTGAATAGTCTAGACTTCTTTCCTTTGGCAGAATAAAACACATTAATTTCATTTGTTACGTAATAATTTGACTTCGTGAGTAAAACTCAAACATAAACAATATGGTCTGTAATAAAAAAAAGTTCGGAAAAAACAAAACATAACTAAGCTCATTGCACAGTGTTCATACACACATTCATAGCTGGCGCTCAAGAGCTATGCGTATTTAAACGTCCTTGTATCAAGTCCCGGATATTGAATTGTTTATGACTACAAGATGCTCTTTTTGCTTACATTGCAAAAAATAAGGAAGCATTCGTAATAAAATGCTGGAGTATCGAGCTTCGTGTGTCAAGTACGTTAGTTGTATTTTAGTTTATAGCTTACAGCTTTCAATGTCTGCGGGTTGTCGCTCCCTACGCGGAGTGTCAAGGTTGTAAACAAACGATTATATTGAGTCGCTCCTGTATAATTACCCGGTTGAATATGCAATGTATTGGAGCCATCTTTGCTAAGCGAATGTTTACAATGATATATTACACGAACATACAAACGTATATAAAACACATGCAATCCAATCTTCCGTTCGCATCTAACCATTTACCGTCCTCAGAAGGCCGTCCTTTCGTCTAGAGTTTTATACGATATATTCTTCTTGGGTTTATGCTTACTTCTTTCTGTAACACTGTAAAAAACAGAAAACATTTGACGATTCATGTCTTCTTCCAGGAGTATACGTATCTTAGCGGATAGTGATAGTGATGCAATAGAAAACATATAAAGCTAAATATAATGCTTTATAAGTAATACAAAAAGACAGCAATCTAACCAGCAAAGATATACCCAAGTAAATTTATCGACTATGACTTTTAAAATTGTTATTCTGAGTACGTGTCGCCATTTGTCTAATACATGGGCCGCGATCGATAACGAAAAAAGTACATTACAATGCATTGACTGAATTTATTATTAAACTTTATGACCATGCCACTAATTTTGCTGGACAGGAAAATATTTTAGTAAAGCATAGCGTTGGCATCAATACAAAGGGTAAAATGGCACAATTCCATAGCACAAGCAGAATTTCACTAACTATGCCCATTCCCATCCTACGTTCGGTAGACATAGCGACGGAGATAAAATCTCTATTTACTCTTTTATAGACACCGATACATTTATAAAAAAATAAAAATAAGGTAGCAGTAGACTATAACAGAGTTATATCAAGCTATAAGATATAGCTTGAGAACGTATAAACATGTCATTAAACAAACTATGTATAATTATAACTTATGCGTAGTAAAACATACAATCTTTTGACTCCATAGCAGTTAAAACATAATAAAAGCATACAAAACAATGTACTACGCAGTAACCAGTTATTGTACTTCACATATTGATATTAAACTCAACCGATGAGTAAAGCAAATGAGTCCAACGCACAATTACAGATAAAAGCATGGCATGCGTATACCGCGTCGCTTGTTTACTAATTTAAAACAAATGAGAATGTTTTTTCCCCTCCAATATTTTAATCAAGTGCCATTTAAAGCGCAAGGAGTCTTACCGGTTGAGTCACCTGTCACACAGTATCAACCGGTTAAAAAGGCGAGCGATCGTGGAATGCTTAGCGCTCACTACCTCGACTAAGGGCAGTTCAATAGTATTCGCTTCCTGCAAGTCATTATGATCCAAGACTACGTATTATGATTGGCATACACCCAAACCGCTTCAACGGACTTCTCATTTGCTCGTGTTGCGAGTTTGCGAGAGGCACTTCTGTGTTGCTTATATATTAAAATCGAGTATCCGAACATTGTTTCTCTTGCGTTTTACAAACTAATAGTATCAGTTTATGTGGCCGACAATGGAACTCGAGTCTAACATTCTGACCATATGTAAATATAATTGATGAAGACCTACTTTGCTACAAGCTGTATTTTTCCTTCTAAAGGTAAAAGACTCCTCGCTTATTAAAATGTCTTTGCCGTACCGACCATGAGTTGCAATATTTTACGTCGTCATCTCCGAAACCACATACATATTTTTTGTAGACAAAATATTTACACAATATGAGTTAGGATTCTGATTAGTTCTTAAACAATTTGATTTTAACAAACGATGAAGGTGTTTTGATATTTGATAAGATTGATTTATTTGAGATTATAGTTTCATAAGCGTATAGTTAACTTGACGAAGTGTACAATAGTATAGTTGATAGTTTACCTGCCTGGCAAATAGGCTGGGTATCTCGATGTAATAATTAGTTACGAAGAATGCGGCCGATCTTTTGCCGGTTGCAAAGTATAATGTTTTGTGGGTATTTCGTTAATGTCAACAATAATGACTACACAAATAATGTTAAAACTCATTTGATACTTTCTAGGTGGATTGAAATTTCCCTTCTTATTTATCTTACGATTTTATTATATTTGTTAAAAATTTACTTGTATTCAATATCAGCTTATCATTGTGTAAAATTATTATAGTTAAAATATAAGCCTTTGTTAGTCAATCAGTACCTTAAACGCAAAAACGAGTCTTCCAAAAAAACGCCCCAGTGGAACTCTCCATGGCGTTTCAAGGCAATATTGCCCTATTCACCAAGCTTCAAGGCAATATTACGTTGTATTGTATCGTTGGTTAGTGAAAAGCTGTCATAGCTCGACCCGTTAATCAACAATGAGTGTTTTTTTATTCTTATGTATAAAAGTTACATTACTGAAGTATGGAGAATAGCTCACCTATGGTTTGATGGTTTTTGGGCTCTTTATAACATGGCGCAGATTAAGGACATACCCCGGGTATGTTCTTTATTGCGTCCAGTGGTAGATTCAGGAGCAGAATTAGTTGTTGCCGCGAATTAGCTGACTCGACCACACCGTACCACAGCCTTAGTAGTGTGGAGTGGACACAACATGGCCCGTTGTCGATACGATACAGGAGATAAGAGAAATAAAAGGGAGAATATCATCGTAAAAAACGTTTGGGTGCTTATATTTTTTCGTCTCTTCTGATGAGTGAAGTGTCGAAGGCTTCATTCTGTTGCTAGTCCTTTCCTCATTCATTGTATTGATCTACTCTCCTCTTTTTACAAACATCAGCGGATCTGTTAGCTCATCTTACATCTTTGAAAAACTACTATCAGTTATTGTTGTTTTGCAAGAATCGCCTAGTTTCAGACTATGGGCAGTGTCTTTATTATCTATTCATATCAAAAGTTTTACCGATCACTGTCTATACATGAAAGATACTTGAGAAAAACTATTATTGGGGGCCCCCATAAACGCAATAAAGCCCCAAGCAATGGTAATTAGAATTTTTGTCTGTATGTTTGTATGTCTGTTTGTTTGTGAGTTTGTGCGCGCTAATCTCTGAAACGGCTTGACCAATTTTGGGTGCGGTTTCCACTAATGTATTGTGGTAAGCTTCACTGGACACTTGAATAGCTTTATATTTTAGTTATATATGTTATTAGTTATATTATGATCTTCAGTAGTATAAAGTCGGTAATATCGTTTAAGTAAAATTGTAGGGCGGGTGCAACAGCGGGGCAAAGCGAGTGAAATATGAGTATTATTACGTAAATAAGTGTTATTTTAAATAAGTTTTGAGGTTATTTGTCAATTAACGGCAGGTGTATCTGCAGGTGAAGTTGCTTGCCACCCTTACGAAACATAAAAAATGCTAAATACATTAAAAAATATGTCGAAAGTTGTGAAATTTGTCCGCTTAGTGGGTTAATACGATGCCGTGTCTCGTAGGGGGGGTTTCGCAATTGATGTATATTTGAATACATTTGATCGCCGTGTTCTTGACTCGTCGCCATCAATATTATAATTTCGTGTTTTAAGCGGCCATTGAGCGGTTGAATAACTATTTATTGGGGTCGTATTTTGTTTTAAACATAGTTACTCATGGTCCAAACTATAAGGACATTCACAAGACTATGATGGTTAATTGTCCAAGCCCACATTTCATCAGCGTACTTCGACCAACGTGATAATTAGTGAGAATACGACGGGCTGTAAATCGATGTGTCGTGGCCATATCGTAGAGGTGATCATTTCATGATGTGGCCCGCCATGTCTTGAAATGGCCATCTAAAACAAATTTAGTTAGTTTACGTCTTGCAAACATGAAGGTATGGCATATTGATGTAGATCGCGTGTAAAGAACTGACTGACAAAAATAAATAAATAGTATAGTATAATGGATATCCGTAAATATATAAGTGAGTGCAACTTTTATCAACCGCCAAATGCTCATATCATTACCAATTTACATATTTACTCGGGTTACGATACGCCCAAAGATTTTATTCTTTTGTCTGATCGATGATGAAGAGATTGGTGTGTTGGCCGGTAGATAAGCCCCACCGAAGCATTTGTTAGCGTTTCGCACATTAACCACATCATTCTTCTCATCGTTATCTTTTTTCAATAAAATCGTTTAACTTAAAAAAAACAGTGCTTATTTCTCATACCATTTAGTTACATATGTCGTAGTGTACAATATTCTACGAGTCAATCAAATCAAATCTTTCATTTGACAGGGAATCCCCTATCCCTCCCCTAAACAGCAATCAATAAAAAAAACAGTGACGACCATATCGGATTTTATATTTTTTTTATCGAAGTAGGTGCCAAACTAGTTAAATCCGCTACCCATAGGCATCTACAACAAGTTATCGAGTTGCAGATGCGTTGCCTACCTTTATTAAACAAAAATAAACTGTGGTATGATAAACAAAAAAAGAATATTTCCCTTTCGCATCCATCCCTTCCCCCGTCAAATCCTCTTCCTCTTCTCTCTTCTTATTGTAAAATGATAAAAAGGGGACAACAGTGTAACAGTGGTAGAGCCCGCAACAACAACATCTGTTGCACGAATTGGCCGGCTCGACCGGTGAAATACCACGACCTCACAGAAAACAGGCGTGAAGTAGTAATACTTTGCGTTTCGTCTGATGAGTGAGGTGCCGGAGGCCTAATTTCAGTCCTCTTCCCCTTCCCACCCTTTCCTCATAAGGATAGGATGGGAAAGAGAAGAGGAAGGATTGGACGAGGAGGGGGATAACAGGGAAAAAGATATATAATTTTTCTTGTCCTCCTCTGCCCATTAAAGGTAGGCAACGCATCTGCGACATATTTGACTGTTGTGGATGTCTATGGGCAGCGCTCACTAAACATCAGGTGTTCCGCTTGCTCGTTTGCCACCTTCCCACATAAAAAAAGGGGAAAGGACTAAGATTAGGGCTCTGGCTCACTCATCAGACGAAACACAGAAATACTTTTGCTTCACGCCTATCTTTTGCGAGGTCGTGGTATTTCACCGGTCTAGCTTGCCTATTCGTGCAACAGATGTTGTTGTTGTGGGCTCTACCGCTGTTAATATACTACTAGTCAAGTCCTTTGATTTAATATCCATATTGTGGGAGTTCTGAAAAATGGAGGCGTTGGTCATCGTAGGTTTACTTAATTATACTGAATATATTACAATATATTGTGTCATCAGAACAAAACTTGTGTAACAAACTTTTTTCTATTACAATATTTGATCCAAACAAACAAATAAACACCCAGGGCAAGCTACATAGGACCATTTAAAAACGATAAAAGACATCTGAAAATGTATGCATGAACCAACGCAACAAGAACCTACCCTTTGGTATTAATGCTCAACTCATGTATGTCGCGTTGGATGGATAGGGGCTGGACGGGAACAAGACTTTTAAAGAAATATTTATTACTACAATGTATAATTATTTCTTTCAAATAAAAAAAATTGTGAATAGTCTAGACTTCTTTCCTTTGGCAGAATAAAACACATTAATTTCATTTGTTACGTAATAATTTGACTTCGTGAGTAAAACTCAAACATAAACAATATGGTCTGTAATAAAAAAAAGTTCGGAAAAAACAAAACATAACTAAGCTCATTGCACAGTGTTCATACACACATTCATAGCTGGCGCTCAAGAGCTATGCGTATTTAAACGTCCTTGTATCAAGTCCCGGATATTGAATTGTTTATGACTACAAGATGCTCTTTTTGCTTACATTGCAAAAAATAAGGAAGCATTCGTAATAAAATGCTGGAGTATCGAGCTTCGTGTGTCAAGTACGTTAGTTGTATTTTAGTTTATAGCTTACAGCTTTCAATGTCTGCGGGTTGTCGCTCCCTACGCGGAGTGTCAAGGTTGTAAACAAACGATTATATTGAGTCGCTCCTGTATAATTACCCGGTTGAATATGCAATGTATTGGAGCCATCTTTGCTAAGCGAATGTTTACAATGATATATTACACGAACATACAAACGTATATAAAACACATGCAATCCAATCTTCCGTTCGCATCTAACCATTTACCGTCCTCAGAAGGCCGTCCTTTCGTCTAGAGTTTTATACGATATATTCTTCTTGGGTTTATGCTTACTTCTTTCTGTAACACTGTAAAAAACAGAAAACATTTGACGATTCATGTCTTCTTCCAGGAGTATACGTATCTTAGCGGATAGTGATAGTGATGCAATAGAAAACATATAAAGCTAAATATAATGCTTTATAAGTAATACAAAAAGACAGCAATCTAACCAGCAAAGATATACCCAAGTAAATTTATCGACTATGACTTTTAAAATTGTTATTCTGAGTACGTGTCGCCATTTGTCTAATACATGGGCCGCGATCGATAACGAAAAAAGTACATTACAATGCATTGACTGAATTTATTATTAAACTTTATGACCATGCCACTAATTTTGCTGGACAGGAAAATATTTTAGTAAAGCATAGCGTTGGCATCAATACAAAGGGTAAAATGGCACAATTCCATAGCACAAGCAGAATTTCACTAACTATGCCCATTCCCATCCTACGTTCGGTAGACATAGCGACGGAGATAAAATCTCTATTTACTCTTTTATAGACACCGATACATTTATAAAAAAATAAAAATAAGGTAGCAGTAGACTATAACAGAGTTATATCAAGCTATAAGATATAGCTTGAGAACGTATAAACATGTCATTAAACAAACTATGTATAATTATAACTTATGCGTAGTAAAACATACAATCTTTTGACTCCATAGCAGTTAAAACATAATAAAAGCATACAAAACAATGTACTACGCAGTAACCAGTTATTGTACTTCACATATTGATATTAAACTCAACCGATGAGTAAAGCAAATGAGTCCAACGCACAATTACAGATAAAAGCATGGCATGCGTATACCGCGTCGCTTGTTTACTAATTTAAAACAAATGAGAATGTTTTTTCCCCTCCAATATTTTAATCAAGTGCCATTTAAAGCGCAAGGAGTCTTACCGGTTGAGTCACCTGTCACACAGTATCAACCGGTTAAAAAGGCGAGCGATCGTGGAATGCTTAGCGCTCACTACCTCGACTAAGGGCAGTTCAATAGTATTCGCTTCCTGCAAGTCATTATGATCCAAGACTACGTATTATGATTGGCATACACCCAAACCGCTTCAACGGACTTCTCATTTGCTCGTGTTGCGAGTTTGCGAGAGGCACTTCTGTGTTGCTTATATATTAAAATCGAGTATCCGAACATTGTTTCTCTTGCGTTTTACAAACTAATAGTATCAGTTTATGTGGCCGACAATGGAACTCGAGTCTAACATTCTGACCATATGTAAATATAATTGATGAAGACCTACTTTGCTACAAGCTGTATTTTTCCTTCTAAAGGTAAAAGACTCCTCGCTTATTAAAATGTCTTTGCCGTACCGACCATGAGTTGCAATATTTTACGTCGTCATCTCCGAAACCACATACATATTTTTTGTAGACAAAATATTTACACAATATGAGTTAGGATTCTGATTAGTTCTTAAACAATTTGATTTTAACAAACGATGAAGGTGTTTTGATATTTGATAAGATTGATTTATTTGAGATTATAGTTTCATAAGCGTATAGTTAACTTGACGAAGTGTACAATAGTATAGTTGATAGTTTACCTGCCTGGCAAATAGGCTGGGTATCTCGATGTAATAATTAGTTACGAAGAATGCGGCCGATCTTTTGCCGGTTGCAAAGTATAATGTTTTGTGGGTATTTCGTTAATGTCAACAATAATGACTACACAAATAATGTTAAAACTCATTTGATACTTTCTAGGTGGATTGAAATTTCCCTTCTTATTTATCTTACGATTTTATTATATTTGTTAAAAATTTACTTGTATTCAATATCAGCTTATCATTGTGTAAAATTATTATAGTTAAAATATAAGCCTTTGTTAGTCAATCAGTACCTTAAACGCAAAAACGAGTCTTCCAAAAAAACGCCCCAGTGGAACTCTCCATGGCGTTTCAAGGCAATATTGCCCTATTCACCAAGCTTCAAGGCAATATTACGTTGTATTGTATCGTTGGTTAGTGAAAAGCTGTCATAGCTCGACCCGTTAATCAACAATGAGTGTTTTTTTATTCTTATGTATAAAAGTTACATTACTGAAGTATGGAGAATAGCTCACCTATGGTTTGATGGTTTTTGGGCTCTTTATAACATGGCGCAGATTAAGGACATACCCCGGGTATGTTCTTTATTGCGTCCAGTGGTAGATTCAGGAGCAGAATTAGTTGTTGCCGCGAATTAGCTGACTCGACCACACCGTACCACAGCCTTAGTAGTGTGGAGTGGACACAACATGGCCCGTTGTCGATACGATACAGGAGATAAGAGAAATAAAAGGGAGAATATCATCGTAAAAAACGTTTGGGTGCTTATATTTTTTCGTCTCTTCTGATGAGTGAAGTGTCGAAGGCTTCATTCTGTTGCTAGTCCTTTCCTCATTCATTGTATTGATCTACTCTCCTCTTTTTACAAACATCAGCGGATCTGTTAGCTCATCTTACATCTTTGAAAAACTACTATCAGTTATTGTTGTTTTGCAAGAATCGCCTAGTTTCAGACTATGGGCAGTGTCTTTATTATCTATTCATATCAAAAGTTTTACCGATCACTGTCTATACATGAAAGATACTTGAGAAAAACTATTATTGGGGGCCCCCATAAACGCAATAAAGCCCCAAGCAATGGTAATTAGAATTTTTGTCTGTATGTTTGTATGTCTGTTTGTTTGTGAGTTTGTGCGCGCTAATCTCTGAAACGGCTTGACCAATTTTGGGTGCGGTTTCCACTAATGTATTGTGGTAAGCTTCACTGGACACTTGAATAGCTTTATATTTTAGTTATATATGTTATTAGTTATATTATGATCTTCAGTAGTATAAAGTCGGTAATATCGTTTAAGTAAAATTGTAGGGCGGGTGCAACAGCGGGGCAAAGCGAGTGAAATATGAGTATTATTACGTAAATAAGTGTTATTTTAAATAAGTTTTGAGGTTATTTGTCAATTAACGGCAGGTGTATCTGCAGGTGAAGTTGCTTGCCACCCTTACGAAACATAAAAAATGCTAAATACATTAAAAAATATGTCGAAAGTTGTGAAATTTGTCCGCTTAGTGGGTTAATACGATGCCGTGTCTCGTAGGGGGGGTTTCGCAATTGATGTATATTTGAATACATTTGATCGCCGTGTTCTTGACTCGTCGCCATCAATATTATAATTTCGTGTTTTAAGCGGCCATTGAGCGGTTGAATAACTATTTATTGGGGTCGTATTTTGTTTTAAACATAGTTACTCATGGTCCAAACTATAAGGACATTCACAAGACTATGATGGTTAATTGTCCAAGCCCACATTTCATCAGCGTACTTCGACCAACGTGATAATTAGTGAGAATACGACGGGCTGTAAATCGATGTGTCGTGGCCATATCGTAGAGGTGATCATTTCATGATGTGGCCCGCCATGTCTTGAAATGGCCATCTAAAACTGACTATATCGTTCAAACATAAACGTTTGACGATGTGTAAACCAACGTTTAACCATATCATTAACGTTGGGTTTCCATGGCATCATAAATAAAAAATATATAGTACAACAAAAATTCTAAAGTGATAAGGAGGAACTCTACGTATAATAATTTCATTGGTTTCGGTTTCTTTCAAAACTGACTGTTCCTGTAAAATGAAATTTCGTTAACATAATACCCTAATTTTGAAAGCTTAGGCTAGGCTAGGCTTTTAGCGTGTAGTCTGTTTTCAACCAAACACGCAAGAAGCTCCTTTCGGTTACTCCTGGCTAACTTAATTTGAACGTGTCGGTTTTGGTTAGCCAAAACAGTAAAGAAAGTTAGTTAAAGTCTTTCAATAACAAAAAATTGTTCATTTTGATGTATCATAACGTTTATACAGATACTTAATTTCAACTAAAACACTGAAATTAGTGGACTATCCGTTAATTTCCGTTGCGTGGTCACCCTGCTTTCTTTTATTTATCATGTTTTTAATTCGTTTAATCTTGGTTAAATTGGTATCGTAACATTAACGTAACATTTCTTTTTATTCTAATTTTTTTCTTTAATTGGCACATTGTTATTAGGTTTTTATCAGAATAATTGTCCGCCGTCATTATCACAAAAACAAAACAATATCAGCGCCTCTAGCGGTGGACAATGTAACTATTTTATGATCACTAATGTTTGACCGCATTATGAAGTAGCCGTGCGTTTAGCTGCTCATATGAATCAGTTTGACGATATCGTCAAACGCTGATTCATCATTGATCCGGCCAGAATACATCATAAAGTGGCCAGCGCGGCCAATAGGCCATTTCATGAAATACGACCATTTCCAGCCACATCCGGAAATAATCAATTTTACGATATGGCCACGACATAAATACAAAATGTAAAAAATATATATTTGATGATGATAGATCCATGGGGTGAGTATAATACTTGTAAATATAGAGGTCTCGTTATCATATCAAATCGAATTAATGTCCTGTGACTTATCACGCTGCTTACCAGACCATGCTGTTCTTAAAGTTTATTTTGTTTTTGCTCTGAACATTGAATCATAAAATTCACAAAAACTGGGCATTAACATTTTAGACACGCTGTTGCGTTAAGTCGCACGTCGTATCCGTATGTAAAATTAGATGTTCCAAAAATTGGTATATTACATTTTTTTTAGGTTAAACCAGTCGATCGCGTAGCCTTTGTAGTCGTTTTTAATACAAAAGCGCAACATTTCGATTATTCCAATATTACAACGCAAGGGATCTCAAACAAAGACCACACAATCTGGGACCAAATCCAAAGTTATTTCGGTTTGCGCGTTCCACACAAACATCCGGCACCCTCCTTGTTTTATGAATCGCTGAATACGTTTAAAGTGTTAAAATCTTTTGTTTGAACGACATTGAGTTTATAATCGTTAACATAATTTATTTACGCGGCTGCGCGGCAGTAGCGTCGCAACCGACTTTGGTCAATGCCGTTTTGAATAATTCCGATTAATTGGCGCACATTTAAATTTAGAGCAACAAGCGCGAATCAAGACAAAGACATTAAATTATACGTTAAACTTTCGAGATTGTAAAAGTTACAGAGTTATAGAATTAAAAAAAAACATACGAGTGGAAATGTATAATTTGTTAATTTTCGGTATGTCACGACGGCGACACTGTGAATGATAAGTAAGGCACACAAGGAGAGTGCTTATCGTATCCTGACTTTTGACTTATTATAACTTTTCAGAAAGTTGTGTACAATGTGGTTATTAAGACAGCAAATTGACACGAAGCGTAAACTGCCAAAAAACGACGTCAAAATGGTCTCTTCTTCTGGCTAGTAAGGAAATGCCAACTAAATCAGTTATTTTTTGAAAGACCAATGCTTTCTTAATAACTTTGTACGTGCACCTTAAAGGAATTTAAAGCGCTAAAACTGTAGTGAGTGACGGCGTATTCCTTAATATTATTTCAAAATGAACACCATTTTTTATTAATGGATTAAATCACATACGATTAAAGAACGCATGGCACTATATTATCAGTCCCTAGGCGTAATAGCTATATAGGTAATATTTTACTTTCCAATACATACAACTCACACATCCACATTTTATAGGCGTGTACTTTACACGGATGTCGTTTCAAATTAAGTGCTGGGCACCGTTTTAAATATGAAATCGAGATATTAAATGCGAAGCGTCGTTGCGTAGTAACTGTCTTTTGGAGAAAGCCCAGTAAGATGAGTACCATCGCAGTGGCTATTTCCTTCGACAAGCAGTTGGGGGAGTATAAAATACTCAATGAAAATATTCTAAGAATCAAAATTAGAGTTATTGATATATGTAATACTTTAATAAAAATGAGTCGATGCAAGGACGTACATTGGATAAAGAGAATTTTATAGCCACAATCGAATGAGGACAAAGAGATTAAACTGATTATTTTAAGTCCATTATTAAAAACGACAGCATGCTAAGCGTTTAACCGGCCAGACGACTTTACTGCTACTGTTGAATTTCTTAATAAATGTTCATTGCAACTTATCTATGCACAATTAACTTTGGTATAAAGGTAATGGATAAGTAGTTTGTTTCTAGACTAGTACTGTGTAATGTATCACTCGACGCCCATTTCGAGCCTTGAAAGTTGAATTGCAATGCGCTGTAGATAAATTGTAAACTGCTCGAGCCCCTTGCTGTGTTTATGTTAATTTATTTTATTGAACGATTAACATAGTACATTCAGTGACGATATTATCAATTGTTCCTATTGTACACGTGCTACATTTGTGCTATTGTTTTTCCTGTTTTTTTTTAATTAATGTTTTGTATTTTGAAACTACCAATTTTGCCGACGTTGCCCGAAGAATTTCAAGACTTAAGTTGCAATGGGCCGAACACACTTCTTGCTGAACGGGTGGCCGATGGGGGCAAAAGGTAGTTGAATGGAGTCCACGCACAAGTCATCGAAGCGTAGGGAGGCCTCCCAGAAGATGGACCGGCGATCTGGTCAAAGTTGCGGGAATCTACTGGATGAGGGCGTTAGCGAGGCTCTAGCTGTGAATGACGATCGGGTGCAACGAAGAAGAAATATTACGTAGCAATAGCGACATCATACGGCGTCTTCAACACCACGACAAGTTCGTGATCAATTGTCTTTTGTGAATAAAGAAATATGATTATTTGCGATTACTAGTTGGCGGCGTAAAAAGTATCTAATAGTTTTTTTAAAACAGAATCGGACATTTATCCCCATGCGTCAAACGATAAGGAACATACGTGTAGTTCCAAAAGCCTCTGTAAAGCAAGACGCATTGCTAGTAGATCGTTGTTGTAACAGATGGCCGATGTATCCAAAAGGTTTTAAGATGGTCGGTCGCTCGCTTCGACCAGGACACACACCAGAGCACAGCGTGTATGGGCTCTACGGGATGGACCGACAATCTGGCCTAGTTGCACAAGTCAATAAGATGAGGCACCAAACTTTTTGGAGATGGTTGGGTAGGCCTATCGTTAGGTTGGGTATCGCCATCTAAAGCCCAGTTACAGACGCTGTCGTCGAGTTGTTAATATCATGTCATATTCGATTATCGGTAGTAAATAAATATCCGCAAAGAATCAATCTTCAATATTTTCCTTGAAATGTAGGTATATAAGATAAATTTCCTGCAACTAGCAAAGATCTGCTTATTACCCTTTCAATAAGGAAATATATAAATACACACACTCATTTTTAATGTGCATTGTGTACAATGTAAGACGCAATTAATGTCTTGTTATTAGTTAACTTGTGTACCGTATACGACGACTTGCAATCTTGGTAGTTGCCAGCCGGCTTGAAGTGACAATAGATTTAAGACCATTGTCGTTTAAATGCGAGAATGTAGCCGCTATTGTAATTGATAGAGTTGGCTTGGAAATTTAAGCCAATTTACAAGTTGTTGATAATTGTGTCATTGTGATATTGTTGTAGTTTTGCAGATTATATAAACTACGTACGGATTTGGATGGCTATATGCAGTAAATAATTAGTAAGGAAATTAGACAGTGTCTGAATGGGTGGCTGTTGTCATTCAAATCTGGAGAGTTTGAAATCCTTGGCGTCACGTAGATACGTATAGTAGATAGCTAGAAACGCATATATGACAGCTGTGAAGTTCAATCCGAGCGAGCTCTTAATAAGGTGATCGGTAGAATGGGTGATTGTTTGATAAAGTATAATATTGCACATAGAGAGTACTGTAAGAAGAGTTATAAGTGTAAGCTAGTGACCGCTCGATGTGTGACGTGACGTGGCGCAAGCGGGTGCCTAATTCTGGTGAGAGGCGGTTGCTTAAGCACGCCTCGCGCCGGTTGCCAACGAGGAAGTGATGGTGCGTTGCGTACGGCAACTGACCTTCGGCGAATGCTGCTCGCTTACTGAGTGTCGCCTTCTCCACGACGATCCCATTCTGGTCACTGCCTTCAGTATATATAGCTTAAATAAATATTTACATTGAACTCTTTGAAATGGGACCACGTATTTTCGCGAAATGCGTTGTGTTTTTACGTGTGGTATGCCGTAACTTAGTTAAAATGATTTGCTCAAGATTTTCCAATGGCATAAGTTTGAGCAAGGTTGAAGCAATAAGCTATTACAGATTACAGAACCACTAACAAAATGTTTGTTTAGCAACGATGACAGAAATACGAATTATTTTTGACCTTTTGGTCTACAATAGATTAATTTTCTACTATTATCCTTGAAATACAAGTCGGGGATTAGGTAACACCCATTGTGTTTTAAGGCGTCGTGATAAGTTAGTCATAGACTTAAGATTTTCATAGAGTTTGGTATAAGAATATTGACAATTATCAAGAAGAAAACAAATGACATCAACTAATAAACGTTAAAGCCGAATCTAATTTGGTCACACAAAGACTAACTTCTTGTTAGCAAGGTGATTTTCTCTCTCAATCGCAGGTTCCACTTTCAGGCTTTTCCTAATATATTCGTTGTGTACCTTATCCGTTCATGTTAGCCCACACAAATAAACATTCGCATTTCTGCCGCACGCACTCTCTTTTCATTCATCCCTTTAACCGATTTTGATTTAAGACTCTTCTGCAGTGGAATATTGCATGAATCGCAGACATTGCAAGATTTTCCTGTCACAACAAGCAACATTCTGATAGAACTATGCTTCGGGACGTATTGCTGTCCCATTAACAGTGGTACCTTTAATGCATTAAAACAATGCAACAAGCAAATGTGCTGCAGACACGTTTGCTTGTTGCGGATGTCTATGGGTAGCGCTCACTTAACATCAGGTGATCCGCTTACTCGTTTGCCATCTTCTTCTACGTGTTGCAGCTTCGGCGAACTTCTTTCGAAGAATACTGATTTGAGATGGAGATAAAAGTTGAGGTCTTTCGTCTCTCATCATCTCTATTAAAAAGAAATTCACGTCCGAGAAAGACTTATGATACTCAGGCTTTTGTTATTATAAAAACCTGACACCGAGCGAAGTGCTATAAAATTTTACACATAATATTTAAGAATAAATATGCTATTTCAAATTGATGTTAGGAAAACAAATAGCACATTGGTATCTTAAAAAAATATATTTATGTTAGTGAATATAACTTTGACGTGTGTTAATTTGAAGTATAACGCCGCCTATTATATTATATCTCTTCTTTCCTAATGCAACTATCAATAGTTGTACTCCAAATAATTCAAGTCTAAAGGAAGCAATAATTTTTAGTATCAAACGAACGGATACAATGACACCAATGAACGAATTATGCACAGAACCCTCAGCTTCCGAAAATATTTACTAAATAGTTTTTACTATATACAAATCAGGAAATTATTGTTTCCTATTTATTATAACTGATATATTACAGTTTGAAGCACCTATAATCGTACTGGGGTAGGGGCGACAGAGCGCAGAAGACGTTTGGCCTAACCTATAAGCTTCTTTAAGAGTAACTAAGCCAAGAACTAACGGGCTTGGCTTTTATCGTTCTAATTTTAGGGTGTCTGGGAGAACTGAGCCACGGGTTAACCGATAGCTGTTATATTCAAAATTTACCATGCATATTTCCAAGTTAGGTAAACCTACGGATGCAAATCAATGTAAATATGTCTTTAATGTATCTCGGTGGGTGCTTAACTTTTTTATATGCCTTAATTCAAATGAATCCACATTAAAGCTTTACATGATTATAATAACAGAGTGATTCGGGCCGCCGCCGGTGGGTTCATACTTTCGCAACGCTCACAATGATTACTACGAAATTAATGTAACACGGCTGTTGCCGATTTGAAATTTAGAACAGAGCTACGATTGCGTCGCCGGTGAATAATACACAAACCGCCATTTGTAAGCGTCCAATGATTTTCATATTCAGACAGCGTTACCATGTACGATACGATACGGCACAGGTTAGTTCGTTCTTGATAAATTTTATTTTATTTTACATTTGTTGTTTTAAAATTCCATCCGCCACCGAAAGGTGAAGGCTAATGGAATTATTATATGTATTTAGAATTCATTATATATGTATATTCATTTTTTTAGATTATCAATACCTGTCGTCTGAACGTAGAATTAATATTGGCAATTCAGTTCAAACTCGTCATGATAAGTTAAAATGAACAGTGAATCCTGTTCTGCTTTTTAATCTCAAATTCTAGTTATAATTATTATCATGGCACCGGTAAAATTTCTATCAAAATTGTGTAAGCAAAAATAATAACCCCATATCTACGGGACTAATTCAATTCATTTGGCGTATAAAATATAAAGGAAATGTAATTCTTTTGTAATAAAATTCTAAAAAAAGGAGACACGACCTTAAATGGTAAGTGTGAACGTTGGTATCGCTAGACAAACTGCTCTTGAGTTGCAAGTCTTGAAGAAAGACGTACGCTTTTATCTGAAAAGAAACTTGGGCACTTATTATTTGAAATTGATTTCCAGTAACTAGCGTATGCGGCTCCTTGATATCAGATCAGAAATCAGACACAGAACTAACATCAAAAAAATGTAACTATGGTGTTCTATGCCACTAAATTAAGAAATGCCTTCCCTGGAGAGGTTTAGTGATATAGCGGCGTAGACGTCTGACACTTTCGGAGTATCGAACGCGAAAGCTTGGCCGTTGCGCTGCCATCGTGTAACGCAGGTCGAATATCGTGAAGTTTCACTCTCTGCAAGTTGTCGGATTATCCGTGCCTAATCCGATAAACAGAATAATACAAATAATATACGGTCCACTTTCCTTCCTTGGTTAGTTAAGCTACCATGGAATACAACAAGTATGTGAACACATTAGTTGCCTCCATCTTATTTCTTCAACTTATGAAATGTTGAATTTCTTCTATCGACATCTTCCTCGCACTCTAAATTGTCAATTTTCAGATCAACTCACAAAGAATCGTTAAAATACAACGAAAAAAAAATGTCAAGTATAACTTTACTGTCTTCTATTCCATTTATTTAAGTACATAATATTTGAATATCGATCGACTGCAGTCCTTGTTCTACCGCTAGCCCATAACTATCCGCAGAATGTGTCCTTGTCCGCCTGAATATGGGATAAATGCAGCACGCCAAGCTATCGCATTACAAACTTAATCTGTGTCGAGGACACACCGAAAATTGATTTGTGTTGATGTATTAAACAATTTTGACCTCGTTATGGAATATAAATGTTATTTCCTAGTGAAGTTAAAAAAGTTAATCTTTATATCCGCTATTCTTTGTGTATTTGTAGCGTGCTAAAAAGTGTAGTAAGGAAATAAAGATGACAATAAGTTCCTACGACTTTTGATGCAATTAATACTTAATAATCGCCACACGATAACCTATAGTGACAAAATTTGGAGATTAGAAAAACTTTATATTTCTACCCTTCAAAATTTCCAAATAGTATCTGTTACATTTCCGTCCTAAGTTTTCGTACTGGATACACAAATTCTCGATTAAAACATATAACTTGAATGAATTCATTTCGTTTATTTCAGAAAAACCGGTTACCGGTATCAGGTAGAGATAAGTACATTTGTAAGCTTCGTAACAAGGAAATATAAACTGTATATACTATTTTTGTTTAAAAAATGAAAGTTGATGAACAAGATTTATAAAAAAACAATGTAAAACATAAAGACAATAAGCGATATCAAAGTCACGTGATAGCAAACAAAACTTCCTTTAAATATTAATGTTTGTATTTCACTGGGATTTTTTATTATTTCTTATTCTTGCAAGAAAGATAAGAACACGTTTAGACCAGAACCGATTCAAAGTTTACCAGT
Source organism: Papilio elwesi (assembly GCA_029849275.1). NCBI lineage: Eukaryota > Metazoa > Arthropoda > Insecta > Lepidoptera > Papilionidae > Papilio > Papilio elwesi. The sequence goes on along the minus strand of CM056700.1, from coordinate 5,841,900 downwards.
TCTACACAATTTGTACGTTTTTTATAAATGAAATATGATTATACATCAAATTACAAACGTACCTTTTATTCCAACCTTTTTTTTTGTTTTCGAGGGGGAAATCTTAACCAAGATACCCTGCTTCTGGGGGAAAGACAGGGTTATGTGAGGTTTTTACTCACTAAAACCCCCCCGGTGGCCATACTCGAGTGCGATAGATGGGGGCTCCGGGATCTCCGGTGGAACGCACCGGTGCCCCTTGCACTGAGCTTGCGCGCGACCCTGGGGAGCAGGCGCTCCACTTGCATTTAGCAGTGCAACGGCAACACAGGGCCACGCCGTAATGCCGTCTTCCCGGGATCGCCTTGCAGGGCGATCAGGGCCCCCACCCTAACCACCCACGACCCCGAGGGTCCCTTCTTTTATTACTGCAACCAGAAGAGACGATGGAAGCCCTATTATTGCCGGGGCTACCGAGCGGCTGACGCGTCCTCTGATGACGCGCTGGCGTCTTCGCCTCCGAGTGGGATCAGCCCTTTCCCGCTCCCGCTCAGCGATCTCTTTCTGGGTCATGACAACCTCACAGAAGGAGATCAGTGCCGCCCATTCTTGCTTCCCTGCCAGAGCAGCACTTATTACTACTGGCAGGGTGAGGTCCTGCCCGATCCTCTGGACCAGGATCTGCCACTCAGACTCCCATGCAGGGCACTCGGCGAGTGTGTGCTGCGCAGAGTTCTGGCCCCGCCACAGTGGTGGCATTGCGACGTTGGTTCGCGTCCGATCCGATTCAGGCACTCACCGAAGCATACATGACCAGTGAGCACCTGCGTTAGTCGAAAGGTGACGTGTGCGTCACTTTGCGAATGCATCCAGGCCTCGAAGCTAGGCAGGAGGGCACTGACCACACGCTGACGGGTGTTACGCGGCTCTTGCAGCCGCTCGCGCCAGATATTCAGCGCACGTCTGTGCTCCTGTCTACGCACCTCTCCGGCATCCAGGTCCTCGGCTTCACCTTTATGTAGACGAGTATAAACCCGCTCGTCTAATTCGGCTAAAATGTCTAGAGGGGGATACCGAGCCAGAGTTGTTGCCGCTTCAAAGGATATAGTGTGATATCCACGCACAATCCTGATGGCCATCTTACGCTGCAGGCTATTTAGTTTTCTGCAGCGCCGAGCGCCCGTAAGCCAGTGTGACCATACAGGCGCGCCGTAGAGGGCCATCGATCGCACAACTCCCTAATAGAGGTGGCGAACTCCTTCCCTAGGGCCCCCGAGATTAGGCAGTAGTCTGTGCATACTCCTTCTATACTCGTGCTACCTTCTCGATCCGGGGGACTAAGCGTCCGAAGTGCTCTTCGAAGCCCCAGCGACTGTCCAGGGTGAGACTCAGGTAATTCATCGTCGATCCCACCCGAACTTGCGCGTAACCTACGCGAACCGTTGTACTGGGTGGTTCCCTTCCTCTGCGCAGCTTATGGAACCATAGCGCCTCGGTCTTATGAGGCGCTATCCGCAGACCCAGCTCGTGAATTTTATCAACGACGCATGCCACCCCAAGCTCACCTTTTATTCCAACCTACCTATACCAGGTTTCCCATAACACAACTATAGCTACCATTTCAACATTCACATTTCAAAGCTAATGCCTATGCCAGATGGTTGGTTCACGACAACAAGTAGCAGATTCAAATTTACAAGATCATGTTTCGTAGCTCGTTCCCTATATAGTAGGTTACGAAGATTGAAAAGGCTTTTTATCAAAATCTATAAGAAATCATTAACTGCACATATACAGTACGTTTCATTCCGAAAGCAATACTTTGCCTAATGATTCCTAAGATACAGAACATAGACCGCTGCCCATCTTTATTGCATTGGAAAAAGATAAAATTCTATTTCGATATCGCATCGTACTAAGTAGGTACTATGCAACAAGGATAATAGCGTACTAAAGGAAAAGGTTGCGATAGAGTTTTTCCATGTTCACAGTGGTAGAGCCACAACATCTGTTGCAAGAATGGCATGGAAATACTACGAGAAGACAGGTGTGAAGTATTTCTGCGATTTGGCTGATGAGTGAGGTACCGGAGGTCTTATTCTGGTCCTCTTCAATTTGCCGGAGGGGGGATGGATGAAAGGAATCCCTTTTCTATTTATCCATTCCTCTGTCCATTAAAGGTAACGCATCCGTTACTCATGAGCTCGTTGCAGATGTCTATGAGGAGCGATCACATATTATTCGATGAACCGCTTGCGCGTTTGCCACCTCCATCTATAAAAAAAACTAGCTGTTCCCGCGACTTCAACCATTTGCAATATCATCTACGGCGTCGCATGATTTTATTCACAGTTATTTACTTGATTCTCTTGAACCTCGGTTATTTTGTGCAAATCAAATTATTCTTAGTTTTTTATGGCAACACATACCAGTAAAAGTTCTATCAAAATCCAAAGAGAGATCAGTCAGAACTGATATATAAACAACAATTTTGAAAATTGTTTTTTATCCCTATACACATCTTATTTGGACAATACAGATACTTTAATTTAAATAATCAGTAGTACATAAGTACACCAGATGCTCGCTGAAATCGCAGTTTAGTGTAGAACCTGACAACTAAATTCTTACTTCTTGCCCAGAACGAACGAAATACGTTAGCATAAGTAGTAAAGAGCGCCTACTTTAAGTCGGGGATTAAAAAAATATTCTTCATCATATGTTTTTGTTGGATGAAAATAAAAATCTTGACCTGCATCAAATTTTTTAATTTTGTTTTTATTTTCAATTGAATGTCGTTACGTAAGGTACCGATCTATTGATACTTATAGACTTATACATTTGTGAAAAACAAAATCAAATACATCCCACATTTTTCTGCGATAGAAAGCCTATGTTCTATTCTAGACTATAATCTATCTCTGTGCCAAATTTCATCCAGATCCGCCGACCCGTTTCGGCGTGAAAGAGTAACAAACATCCATCCAAACTTTCGCAATTATAATATAAGTAAGATGTGCTGCTGACATCGGGATGACTTTCATAACCTTATATATAAATCATAGCAGAGAGATTGTTACATATCATATATGTTATGCACCATGACTCATTTACTTTGCAATAATATGTCGTAGCAATCGATGTCTCCTATTGTGAAATTGCTTGCATCACTTTTTGTATCGAAACCAGTATTAAATTATTTCAAGCTGCTCAGAGTTATAACTTAAAATGCAAATTTATAACGAAGCTGTCTCGGTGATTGTTAAATTTACCTTAACCCCATTTAGGTTCTCTCCTTCGTGCTTATATTATGAGCTTTGGATTACGGCATCGAATAGTTAAATATTTCCTTATAACTTTGATAATAAATTTTGCCATGAGTATTATATCTTTATTGTACTTAAAAATAACCATTATATATATATATATATATATATATATATATATATATATATATATATATATATATATACCAAATCTATCTAAACAAATGTACAGTAGGGGCTGGAATAACCGTACTAATTGTTTCGTTCCGGTTTCGTTAGAATTTTCAGAAAATGTCCAGGTTGGCCCAACGGGGGATCCTGTGCAGTTTGCTCCCTTTCGAATCAACATAATTAGTGCAGCCCATGTGAAGGGGCAGGTCAAGTATTTTATAAAATTGACAAAATGAATTCACATGGAACAGAGATTATAGTTTAATTTGTTATTGCACCCAAATATTTACTCCTCATTGCTGCAACATCGCAATTTAATGAAAATGTATTAAACTCACGGTATCATTGTTTTATAAAACCATTTAAAATCTCTGAATGGCCGCAGCAATTAACAGAACACGAGAATGTCCCTTATCATTTTCTGCATTTCCGCAACGCGAATTCTTATAACTGCTTTACGAATAACTGAGTTTCCGCTGTAATTAGTAAACCTACAATTATTTCTAAAGAATTACTTGTTCATTGGTCGTGTAAACGAAAAACAAGGGCATTGTCGAGGAGTTAGGGAAAAGGCGTTCTTATTCCAATTTAGCTAAGCTTAGCCTTTAAATATCGGTGTAACTGAATCAAAACGCCTTGAACTGATATTTACATTATATAGATATTCCAGAAACGTATAAAGTTTGAAGTAGATAGGCGTTAAGTAAATTGAGTTACGTTACCAAAATAAACTTCATTACGAATATTATCAGCGTCAGCCGAGACTCGCTATTTGCTTAGTGAATTGATAAACATGCGGGCGCGAGTAATCGATATGCCCAGCAGTATCCGTCCGCCCGACCAAACTTTGATATTGTAATTCTACGAAATGAATATTAAAGTTCTAGCCTTTACTTCTCCAATTGGATTTAATAACCCTTTATTGTTTGTCAAGCTTTTTATGTTTGAGGTGATAACAACAAAAAAGTGGATAAACATGAGAAGTCCAGAAAGAAAAGAAAAATAACATTATTAACATTAACAGCATATTTGTCAGCATAGTTGTGTACCGCTCCCTAATGGGCGCTGGAGCTTTTCGTGGATCCCAAGGTAGCCATGACAGTCAATTCAGTACAATTAAGTAATAATCATGACCCTCTGCCACTACCACGAGGAATACGATTAGAGGGCGAGAGAAAGAATTGATTTTTTAATTATTTTTTCATTATTAATAGATAATAGTCAGACATATACAATTGGTATAATTAACTTGTGTGTTAATGTATAAGTATTGGATACGTTTGGTCGAGACGCACTAGGTACGTATATGAATCCAGCATTCGCTTTATAGAGCTTCAAGGTAAACACGCTAAGCGTTCCTTCGAAATTTCAAGGTTAACGGCGTTCATCAGCAAAAAGTTAAAAAACTAATTGAAAATATTTTAAGAGAATAAAGTAAAAAATGAATCGAATTTAACTTAATAAATTTAACTCTAACCTATAATTAAATTAAAAATATAGTTAAATTTAACGATAAAAAAATGTCATAAATTATGATAATGAATGACAGTTTCGAATGTAGTTGAGCAACATGTGATTAAAGTGGTCTTGATGCGTCGCCTATCGCGTTTGCCATTTAACCTCGAACGTCTTTGTTACAGATGGCATTTTAAGTTGTTGCTCCTGATTATTGCTGTTAGTACATTATAGTTGAAGATAAGTTATTGTAACCTATTTATAAGTATATTTAACGATACTTTATGATCATTATCGAGGTCTTTTTAATCTGTGTATAATCTAAACGTGTTATAATATCCAGCCTATATTACTGCTGTTTTGTGAATTTTAGCCACTTTAGTCGTAGAAGAGTACATAGTTTCACTATCCACCTATGTTGGATGCGATCTATTTTGTTTGGTACGGCTTGGAGCTAGTAAGCTATGCCAGCTTAAATGGTAAAAAAATACAAAAACATATTGCATTTATTGGCAATTAAACAATAAATTTAAAATACTGCATAGATGTTACTTTCTGATATGAATACAAAAGTCTTATCTATTTATTTAGCTATTTCTATTACAACTTAATATAAACATATTGATGGCATTGAAATAAATTATTATATACCCAAGGATAAAATTACACGACAGCTTATTTTCTCAGCTACAAGATGGATGAAATATTCCAGCCTTAAAATTAGTACCCGGATGCGGAAGAAGCGACTGAATAGTTCCAAGACTGTGCAAAATAGCGATCTCTGGCCCCTGCCTACCCCTGGGTCACGGACACGACTGATTAAATTTAATTATTTGTATATATAAAGATAAGTAGTTGTTTGTACATTTCGTTTGTATCAACATTATTTTGTTTTTTAAATCATTTCTAGATACTTCTAATTAACGGTTGCTTTCATTTTTCTTCATACTTTAACGACACTTAAAACAAAATGAACGTAAATTGTACTTGGTAAAATACAAAACTATGAAATCGGCCGTACGACATTTCAAATGGCCATCGCTGACCCGAGGTGACTAAGCGCAAACAAGAACTGGTACACAACTAAAGATGATGCTTAAGACATTTAAGAACACGATAGCAATATCTGTGGGACCGCTAGTAGAAAAGAGACGGAGTTCGCACCGTTCCCTCCTAATGTAAGTGGGAAGTGAGGACTGCGCGGTTGTAATGAAAGTAAAAGTGAACGCGTTGTGTAGGACTTTATATTATTGTAAGCCTCGGTCTTCTATGTTGATAGCAACGAACATTGATATAATAATCTCGGCAATTTATTTGATTTTATCGTTACATAGTTTGTCTGCATTCAATTATTAGAAGTGGAATCAGTTTGTTTGTTTTATACTGGTTTAGACACTAAGGGCCCACCACCACAAATCTGCGCTGTGGAATATTACACAAAGTTATTGTTAGCAACTTTTCAGTTCTGACGTGAAAAAATTACTCATGTAATGAAACATTTATTTGTATTGAATAAACTAGCGCGTAACCACGATCTCACATGATGTTAAGTGGCGATGTGGTCGAAAGATAGTGTGCATTAATTTACAGTAATAGCCTATTCAGTCTTTTTTTGAACATACTCACGTCGTAGTTCGACGGAAGCATGGACGCTGGCAATATGTTCCAATCCTTTAGTTTTAATTCCTTTATCCAGTACGCAGGATGAACGAAGATTCGAATCGCTTCGTAAGAACAGAATCTACTTTTATAATCCCTAGGGGCTAGCCACTTTGCGTCGTGCTCAAGACTGATTTAATAAAGGGTCTAATCACCGATCAACCCAGGCACTACTCGCCACCGAATCTAATGCCGCGAGTTGGTATTTGTCTGCGCCTGCACAGATTTTACAGCAGTACTCCATCCTCGGTCGGATCTGTGGTTTATATAAAGTCAAAAGCTGTCCCGGCGTGAAGTATCGCCGTAACTTTGAATGGACTTCAAGTCCACAAAAATCATTTCTTCGTGCTCGCCTACGTAATAACAGAAATCTATGCTTTTGCATTTTTGTTTTACAAGTCTCTAGATCTATTAGTTTGGGCTGTACGTTAATACATATATTTGTCAGTCAGTTTTTTTATAAATTTATTATAAAATAATCACATTTCTTACGGTGTAATTAAGAATTTTCATAAAAAAATACATTGCGAATGCTCGAATTTTTCTCGAAGCTGATACAGTTTTTTACTTACTTGGCAGTTAAGCTTGTTGGTGCTTTAAAAATGTATGTTTTAATCGACCAGCACGTCACCTACTCCATTTATAGTCTTTGTTGTATTTAAATACATCTAGTATAATTGTTTTGTTAAATGTTAATGAAATCCATTATTAAATGGGGGCCCGAGTTGTCGACATTGGTGCGTGTACGTTTTATTGGCATTAAGTGTACGAAGAAACGAATGGTATTTAAACTGTCCCGTCTTAAATTAATGGCGCTCGGAGACCAAATATGTCTACAGTTGTTTGTTATAAAGAACAGACATTGTTATGCGACCTAAATCTGTTGCGCACATGATGTTTTTTGTATCTATTAGGATATAATGTTCACTCTGTCATTTTTAAATTAACGTGAATGTCATAGCTTTTTGCGAAGATTTGTCGATAATGTTTATGTAGATAAACAAATAAAGTTTTTTGCTTTGCTAAATCACAGGAGGAAAGTTTTTTCAATTCATAATTATGGCTTATTGCGTTGGGAAAGAAGTTCTGTTTTGAATTCGAGCCTCTGGAGATTGGGTTTTTTTTAATGTGGTATACTATAAATAGCCGGGACGTTGGCAAGAAGTCATAAATTATTGTGGCGATTAGAATATTTAATAGAAATTATTTAAGGTATGAACATTTTATTCTTAAAAATAGACAGAACTTTACGTTAGTCCTGTTAGAATAATTACTCTTAATAGAGGATTTCCATTTCTCTTTGATATCACCGAAGAAATTATATCGATCAAATTAGTGACATGACATACTAAAAAAAGCGATATGAGAAGTACCCGTAGCCGACGAGCAGGTATGCGTACATGTATAAATGTAGAAAAAGCTAGAGAGGTGTATATCAGGATATCGTAAAATGGAAACCTCTGCCTACTCCTTTTGGGTTAGCATTTATTCTCAACAATAGGTTGAAGTTATGGATATATGCAACGAAATAATATTACTTAATATATAATACTACATATTCTAATGTTAGCTATGATAACAAGTCAGCTTAGTGACGCTAGCAGACCTCATTATTATGTTTTATATCTAAGCGATCTGTCGTCACGAGACTATATAGGTCACAGGGTATACGTGCGGTGCGACGGAAGAACCAGTTCGCGTAAATACTTAGCCACAGAGGTTCCTTCATATACAACAAACATAAGTTTGTCGTTTCGGCGCAGTCAAGCCGGCGTCGAGCGGACTCTTATCGAATCATAGCCCCGACCTTTTCCCCTGTCGAGATATACCATGTACACGCGATTATAGTCCGTATTGCAGTTAAATTATATGCAAGTAGATTCTGTATTGCCTTTTACGCAGTTGTATACCCTTATATTGTGTATGATAAGGTCTGCACGGAACGTGGATGTGAGAATTAGTGGGACATGATAATTTTGATATAATTCCAGGACGACTACAATATTAGGATGAATTGCTCGTAATAAGAGTATTAAGAGAAACTACTATATCTTATAATGATTTAAAAAGACATATTGTATATCTCGCTATTAATGGCATATTGTGCGAGTTATATATAATTATCCAATGTATCAATATCCTCAAGAAAGCTTTTGTCCTTACTTTGAAATTAGAAAGGTTCACTAATTTTTTTTCTATGTCCCGATCTTGTTAAGCTATTATTAAAAAAATTAAATAAGGGTGAAAAGAGTAAGTATTTATGTCACAGTAAAATTGTACACATCGTTACATAATAATATCACTAATGATATTATAAACTGTCGTACAATCGTGAACCGAATGAACCATTTGCAATTTAACCTTTTATATTCGACTGTTTATAATATATTTATGTCAAATCTTTAAACTAATATTTTGCGTTGCTTTATTACGACACAGTACAAATAGTAACGAATTACGGTGGTAATTATAGGTTAGTTTTTTTGGGTTGGACATGAGAGTTAAATATAGAAATACGCGCAACATCTTAAAAAAGTTTATCTAGAAGAAAAAGGGTTGTTAGGTTTGACGCTGTACGTCAAATTGTAAATGATTATATAGCATCACTGGTGAAATTATAAACTACAAACTAAATAACTAATACTTTTATTATTACTGGCGCATAACTCAAATATAACTCCAAAAACTAGATAGTTTACCGCATCCATTTGTTAATCACCAGTTAGTGGCTCCAAATAAATGTAATGTATGACGAACTTATCGCCTCTCCACATAAATACACAACACACAGCTGTGGATACTTTGTCATCGCGACCATTAGTGTAAAACTACCTCTATAATGATTTCTGGATTTCTGAACCCTTCATTGCAGGAGTAACAAACTTCCTGAGATTATTAAAAAGTGGCGACCCGCTCCGGTCTTGTACTGGTAGCAGATTTAATATGATTTATTATAAATAGATAAATAAATACTAGTCAATCCTATAGAAACTGACGAGCTTTGTTTAAACAGAAGATCTCAAAGAAACCTATAATCCTAGTATAATTTAACATGTAAAGTACGTCAATGCGATACAAGCACCTCGTGGCAAACTCGGACTCGCACCCTTTCATTATGCGAGAGGGTCCGTGGTCCGCAGCGGTACGTATATAGGCTGAAGCAACAAAAAGTAAAAAGCTAACGTTGTTTACGCTAGGAAACGCGTCCGTAAATGCACTGGGAGATTATTTTCGCTCAGAGGGACGGCTTAAATACAGTACGAGTGTTCCGAGAACGCGCCTCGGTGGTCGCTCGCACTCCCTACTCGCCGTCGCTTTTTGTTTTTGAACGTGACTCTCAGTTTAGGTGCACGCAAATTAACTAAATTTGGAACACTTCTGTTGCTGATTGTACGCCGTATGAATAACAAAAAAGCGCTTTTGGGAGCTGCTATTGTTAGCACTACTTGTTTGTGGGTGATAAGTCGTTTGTCTTTTATAGTAATTAAAAATACACTTTAACTAATGAGTTAGAAATTGCTTCCGCTAGGAATTTGGTTTCGGCCCCACCAAATGGAGACAAGGAGACATTAGGCAGCTTAATAAATGATGTCTTTAAGGGTCTGAATTAGAAAAAAAACACGAATGTTGTAAATACAACCGATGATATTTGAAAACTCGAACATCAAATCAAAAATAATACAGCCAGTCGCTAGATTGACAAGAGTCACTCAATAATTTATTAGCCCGTTCATATGCCGTTCGCACCAAGATTCGAGTTATTGTAAACTTTCACACCTTATTCCTTTTTGGTCCTTCAAGCCGGATAATTTTAGCGACCTAATCTAAGAATTAATTGCAATAACCTAATACGACTTCGTCAGCTTTCTAGTGATTTATATTCAAGTTTGATTGTATTCAAGTCCACCTACGACTATAACTCTGTACTGGTGACTAATAGTGTAGTGTTCAAATATAACTCTTAGAATGTTTCCTAGAAGTGCAGCATAAAGAAATACAGTTTATTTACACAGTCCGGAGGATGAAGCTACTTATTATTTTATGCCTTCATATGACATGACATATGCTTATTGTCATATAATCAATCCACACAAATAAGGAATATATTACTGTAACATAAAATTTAGATTTCGAGAATTATCGTGAGGCAAATAGAGCCAACACTTGTTGTGCCGAGCCCACGTACACTGGGAACACAAGGCTAGGGGATGATGATGACGAGTAATACATTATTAGTATCTATCTCTTACGATTTATCCGTACAAAAGTTAAAGAAAAATCTTAATACCATTGCTTTATGGTAAAATCCTCAATAATGACAGATTAAATGTTCATGCTCCCTTTATTAAAAGTGTAATGTATAAATAGACAAATTAACGGATGGCTTACCTTATTGCTGCCCCTCCGCATACACAGCCCGCTTGCAGGGGAAACATAACTAAATTGGCGCACCACTATAACTTTTATGCGGGTAGTTCATTTTCATGGAGTGTAGAGTGTCCACGAAGAACATCAAAACATTGAGAATATCACTTTTGACACAGTCTAGCTGAGGATATATGCAATATATTACATGGTAAACATGTAATGCAATTTAAAACTTAATAGCAGAATTAATTAAAAGTGTTAGAAGAAGTAGGACCAGTTTCAGATGTTCAGTTCAGAGGAGTCTCTTTCTTTAGGACCATATTTTCATGATTACAGTATGTTATTAAGCAGTTTTCTCATAACAACCGTTTCTCATATTAATAGACCCACACAACGGTCTTAATAAATAGCAACATTTCCATATGTATCTAGAAAATGAGGAATTTGAGATATTTTTAGTTCAGCCATAGAGAGTAGAGTAAACGGTGAATCGTATCGTCTTTTCTCTTCTTCTTTTGTTGATCTTATTCCTAAAACTCATTTTCTTATTCTTTAAGATATTAACACATTAGATTTCTTCTATTTAAAACAACTCAAAACCAGTGCTTTATCACGGCATTGTTTAATTCTACATAATACGTTTTTTTTAATATGTTAGGTTTAAATATACATATAAAAAAAGTCCGAGAACTTCACGAAGAACCATTGCTACTAAAGCCCTGCCTCCCCGCACCGACTTCAACATGTTTTGCCCGGTGACGGTTGGCTCCCTCGCTCACAATTACCATTTCGATCCGAAGATAAGCGACGAGCGCGCTTAATATTCTAAAACAATTGCTCGCTTTTAATTGCTCCACATAATTGTTGTTTTATTAACTTGACCAGACACTGCAGTTTTTAGAGAGAGTCTCTAGTCTATCTCTTCATTTGGCTTCACTGTTAGGTTATTAAATTATATGCACACTGAAAATAGGGCAAGGAAGACGTCCTGACATCGGTGCCTAATGTTTTTATTGCAACATGTTGTCAACCTAGGTTTTTACGACAAAATGCTAGGTAGCAGTCAAGACCGCAATCCTAATACGATAATATGAATCCAAAAAACTACCAAAATAGTATTAGAGACAGAAGTAGCAGCTTGCACGAGCGGGGAAAGACCACGACGTCAGCGAACCCAGGTGAGAAGAAAACTTTATAATTCTGTGTTACCTGCGTTAAGTGTGGTGCCTTAGCTCTCCTCACTCATCACACGAAACATTTATCTGTTCCTCTGTTTCCTCATCAGGGGAAGGCCCCCTCTTTCTCTCTTGTTGCGAAGTTTAATGTGTACCTGGTAGTGTAGCGATAGCGTAATAGTAACATCGGATGATCCAGTTGTTCGTACCCTTCATTCTATTAAATTAAAGAAATGTCAAGCAAGAAGAATTCTTTACATCCTCTTGAAAAGGAAGAGGAGAAGGAGTTTAAAATGATGGCATCGTCTAACCTTTCTAGTCGTCTGTCAAAATTCAGTAGTTACCTGCATAACATAGGTCTACCCCCAAACAGTTCACTCCGCAATATCGGAACTTCCATAGAACCTGGTAGCGTTTATACATACGCGGGCACGTCAACTTGCCCGAATAGGCTACTCTCTCCTCATAAGAATAACGGGATTCTAGTCTGCGAAAGTTAACCCTGGCAACAGGAACTTAAATCATATTATAAGGGCATAAATAACTATCGCAACTGTTAAAGTTTTTAAAATGGTGTCATAAAAGATCGTTAACAAAAATTATCATATGCTCGTACTTGTAAACTATTAGGGGTGAAACGCCCTCTAATATTGTAATCTGTATGGGGTAAAATATGCGGGCTTCCCTCGCACGAGTGCTCAACGGATTTTTAATCAACCCCTATTCAAGCGTTTTCTGTTATAACCTCTAATGTAAGGGAATAAAGTATTTTTTTGTACTGTTTTGGTAGAAGTCAAAATTCAAAAGTTTCAACAATCTGCCATTAGTGGTGAAATCAAAACAGGAAGATTGATATCCTGGGAACGGAACGTGAGATTTTAAATTACATTATTATATTTTTGTGATCATAATAATTGTTTCTATCGCTCCTAATTTTACAGCTAGACCTTGTGCTGCCTTAAGTGCACATTCGTAAATTAACGTATATTTATCATAATTATTAAATGCGATAGTATTTATTTACGAAAATATTTTATAATTATTAACTACTATAAAAAAGTGTGGACACAAAAACATTTTAATAAGTACAGAAGTCATCTGAATTGCTAATTACGCCTAAAGTTCTAATTAGAATTGTAAAACAAAACCTAAACTAAATTTCTTTTACTAATATTATTTTGAAATTACTATTAAATATATCGAAGAAAGTCTTCTCTACAATCAATTTGACGGACGTTATCGAGGGATGGGCTCATTAAGTCAACGGTTGTGCTGCTTTAACGGCCGTCAGTTAGCTATCCGCCCCTTCGCAAAGGTTAACTTTTTATATGTATGCCTTATCGTAGCTTGTAAACGTACAGTCGATTGCAAACCACGCTATGAACTACATACCATCACTATACAGAGGAGACCCCTTTGAATTTTAGGTTCTTTTAGTTTTACACGTGAACGGTTGCTTTCCAATTGTTGTAGCTTCTCAAGTTTTTGGATGGTATGCTTATGCCCCAGACCGATTCAGGCCTTTGCCAGTTTACAACCTCAGACATATTATTAACTGTCAGCAAATTGAGAACTGAAATAAACTGTATTTCATGAAAATTATAAATTTTTACATAGGTAATGAATGAAAACTTAAATAATCAGTGTCAATTTTATTTTTTATAGCAGAAGGTGGCAAAGGTGTTAGCGTTTTACCAGATATTGAGTGACCGCTACCATACCCGTAATCAAAAGCTAAAGAATTATAAATGCGATTGTCTGCCTTTAATGGACATAGGATAAACAAAAGAAGGTATTTTCTTAACCCATTCATCCTCTCCCCGTTAAATCCTCTTTCCTTTCCTATTTATATTTTCTGTGAGGTCGTGGTATTTCACCGGTCGAGCCGGCACATTCGTGCAACAGATGTTGCGTGGCTTGTCACTATTAAAGTTTAGTTGTTTAACAAAATACATGTTGAAGAAACTGCATGGATATATATGTATAGTACGCTTAACAACATAGTCTACTAGTATTTTTATTCTAAATCAGCACGAATTAATATTGGTATATGAAGTCACAAACAGAATCCGGTTTCGAAATATCAACCAGTATATTCTTCAAAAAGATAACTAACTATGTAAATCTCGTGGTTTTAAGACTTGATATTTCGCAACTACCCTTCCATACGCACCCCTAGAGTTTAATGCTGTATCGTTAAATAATATTCATAGATTCATCACGCTATTTAACTTAGTGTTTCGAGTGTCAGTTGAAGCTTTTTATTGTGTGAATTCGCTTCGTATGTGGGACACGCGCTCAACACGCGACCCGCATTTCGCGTTGCTAGGGTTGGTTTTTTTTGTTACGAAAATAATCGCAAACCGACCGGTATCGAATGTATTCGACCAGCAGTAAAAAGACACGACGGATCGAAACTTATAGTTTGCGGTCTCAAAGTTCCGTCGCCTATTAAAGGAACAATGCAGAAAGTTTATTGTGCGTCGCATACGTCGAAAGATTGCGGTCGCCTATGACATCTGCTGGTATTTTGAAAAATAAGACAAGAAATCAAATGGCAAAATAATACTGATTTATTAGACAGTTCTTAGATCAGACAGTTATTAAAACTAAAAAAAATCGATTTTAAACCTACTAATAAATTTTATTGAAATTTTAAATTCACTCCAATAGTTCATAAATGGCATTTTTCTGTGCGTATTTTTATCGATTAAGTAACTTGTTACAATATTTTGAAGCATGACACAGAAAATTATTTATTAATTGGAAAAAAGAAACATACATGTTACGACTGGTTTTATTATCCACATGTAAATAATGTGCGTTTCTAATGTTACCAGGTGCAAGTTGAACCCGATTCAAATCTAAGACGGTATTGGTATCGGTCAAGCTCGAGAGAGAGCGGAGCGACACGCACGGACAAAATTCCACAGAAAACGTAACGCAATCAGAACTCCATTCAAAGTTTATTTTGAATACGTTAATCTAATCTGATAATGTCGATATTAAGAAATCTATATCTATATATGTAATCACATTAAAGTATAATTAGGATAATCAATCTAGTGGCGTAGTCGATAGGGCTGATGAAAATACAACTGGTGAACGTTATGTCGTTATGGAGTTCACTTTTTGACTTATTAACAGGTTGGTAGTGTATGTCGTTGATAACAAAAGGTTTTTTATCGTGCGACGACCCTGGATTACACCGTCCGCTGTTGATCTATGCCTCCGTGAAACATAAAAAATGAGCTCGTATACATGAATGTATGATTCCATGGTATGGAAATATCGATTTATATTCATAAGCTATTTACCACAACGATGCCTTGATTCGTTGTTATTGTTGTCCAAGAACTGTTAAATATTAATCCATCCAATAAACATATTCTTTACATTCAACGGGATCGCTCGCTTTTTCTACGTCGCTACGATGGCAACTTATACGTTGCGATGTCAAATCAGTTGAATTTAAATCGATCACTCGATGTTTATTTGGTCTACCAGTCCAGGATTCACAATAGCCGATCGTGAATTGGAACGAACTTAAATGTTCAATTCACTTTCTCTCGCCTCTTTAGTGTGAGGGTGTGTTACCACCCCGGTCGAGTCGCTCCAATCGCCCGGATATTACGCAGCTATTGCTGAATAAATGTAACTTTGGTTTGTAATAATATTAAATCTGTATTAATACCAATAAATCTGTATTTCTGTAATCAATTTGAATTGCTAATCTCAAATAATTAATCTTATAAAATTGTTTACACGGCGCACAGCATAAGTTCTTTGTATCGCAAAGGATTATTATATAGACGTAATTATTTCGACAACAAAGATCAAGGTCACGATACTAATATAAAGTTTTTTGCGTACGTTCGTGACTGTCTTAAAGTTTAACAAAAAAGTGCGTGAAATAACTTAAATGGACGCCAAGCAGGCGGGTCCTAAGGTGCGACTAACGACGCAACGAATTTCTTTAAAATATCATTTATCGCATTTGGCGTGAACAAGCTTTACCTAAAAATGTAAGCATAGTAGAAAAATTTACATGTACCGTAACCTATCAATATTCTTCTGTGCATGTGTGTAACTGAACTAATCTAAAACCCCTCATGAAATTTTGTGTGTGTGTTTGAATGGGTGCCGGGATGGTCCAAATTCACAAATGTACGTGGGAGGTGGCGCTGTCAAAGAGCTCTATGAGATTTGAAGTGAAGACTTCTTTAGCCGCACTACACGATATTTCGCTAAAATATTATAGCTTCGCGTGAAAAACTCGCTCAATCTGCGTTAGCGACTTGCGGCAGCATTATGCTTATCTGAATTTGGAACACTCTCGAGGAACTGAACGAACGAGGAACGGAACACTGTCGGTATGAATTACGGAAAAACGTTAACTGAAGTATGGTTCAATGAGGCAAGCGAGCAATCGGCTTACCCCTTGTTAAGTACACTACGAATTAATATCGGCGATAATCCGAAAAGTTGAGAATATGCTGCAAGCTTTCGTGTTGGAGATAAAAAGAGGACGGAGCGTATGATTGCTCAGTCAGCAGAGAAATATCTATTTCGCGGTAGATTTCTTGGTCTTGTCTTGTTTATGTTGAATAAAAAATGCCTTAAAATAAAGTACTATGTAATCTTAAGACGTTCTATCTCAAATTTACCCAGTACTTTTTTAAATCGTAAAGTAATCGTTGCTTTAAATAAATTCAATATTTTGTTTAGAAGATCGTCCAGCGCTTTAAACTACACAACTATGTATTAAGTTTTCGTCAGTTTGACTATCTAAACAGCATTAACTAAAATAGTATGTATAAAATGTACACAAATTACATCGTTCTGTCAATACGCGTGATGTTTAATGTATTATGTAGTTTGAATAAATCCCTAATTTGTGAGGTACCAACAAAGGCCTAGCCTAGTTTATATTCTACAATAGTTGCTAACGAGCTTATATGTAGGCATTCCACTACCGTCATCTTGATACGGAAAGAATTAACTTAGTGAGCGAGCAACGAGCCAAGGTCAGTAGCTACATGCGGATATACCGAACTTAAAATTCATTCGCTTGTTGCCGACCCGCGGGGCGTACCTTGCTGTTCTAGACACGGTCAATGGCTTTGTATACTATTTAAGGTACATTTTTACTTACGATATTTATCAAAATCCGCTTTTTTATGAAGCGGTCGAACTAGCAAACCTCTCACTAGGTGTCAAGTTGTGAGGACTAAGTAAATATATATCTTTAAAATACCACCCATTTCGTAATTATATTCACATGTATATTATATGTAAATTGTTTATCGAAGAATTCGAACTTTTCTCGCTATATGTGTCCCTCTTCCAATTGGGACACCCCGGCGATGTCCATACTGCCACAGATATACTGCCATAGATATACATACAATCGTGAGATCTTATTGCACGCCTCATAGCGCGAAGCGCTCTAATGCATCATAATAATTTTGCAAACTTAAATTGCGTTTATTTTAAAGCTATTTTGTTTTCACGGGAATGCAAATATTTTATTATCATGAGAAATGTTCTCATTATCAAATACACAAAGTGAATTTAAAAAGCAGTCCATGCTATTATATCCTTATATAACATTATTTATATTTTTTCGGGGACGATCGCATGTCTGTCTATGTGTGTGTAACGATTACGCCCAAAAACTTAATGTATGCCAATTCTTTTTTGTTGTTAACACAGGATTACTTGCTTTTTAATATGAATGCTTGAATGTATGTCAATCAGTTATACTCAATAAATGTTATGAGGCGCGCACTTTTGGATTTGACAAAATACTTTTTTTTACTTTAAATGACCTATATCTGACAGGTCCGTATTTTTATCCCATTTAAGCATGCCGTAATACAACGTAAAATTTTATTAAATTTTGTTGATTGACTTTTAATTTTCCTTTTGTACCCAATCGACAGTATATCGAATGTTTTTCACATCGACGAGGCGTTTTTAACCGATAAATCATTTAAGTAACAACATCGCTATTAACGTATGTTATTACATAAATGTTTGTAAGAAAAAGTGAACATTTACATCAATTGTTACGGGCGCAGGCCGCACGGAACGAGTCGCGACCAAAAGTCAAATGCAAAACGCTCGGATCATTACAGCGAATGTCTATTTGGATGTGTGTGTAAGTATGTAAGTAAGGCAGTGGCGTGGTTATTATCTAACAGTGAAAGTGTGAGTGTGTGCGCGGTGACGTAACCTAACTTGCGCGGGCGCAGCGGCGCGGTACACTCTCACTTACTTAGGGATGTCACTACCAGTATTAGAGTAACTAATTATAAAATATAAATAAAACTTCAGTTTTCACTAATGATAAATCTAATGATGCTTCTTTAAATAATAATATTAAAACATTATTCAAAAAAATATCGTAAAATAAATTAAACCATAACATTATCATAATTTTTTTTCTTAACTATACAGGCGTTATAGCACTGATTATCCGTTTTATATCATTTAACTCATGATTATAAAATTTTAAATGCGACTGGGGTAAGCCTGTCACTTTAACAATTGACTATATTGTCAGTGATAATTACAAGAAACGGAATTCAACAGAACTATAATATGAACATTGTAGGATCACGAACTCCGGTCCTTTATTAGTCGTGTTTTAAAATTTATTGATGGTACAATTATTAATATATACATAACGTTTTTAATACGTATTGTGAGCAACATAACGTAATAAATAACAATTTATTTTCTTCCTCTTTGAGCGATCAAAATGTCGATCCAATCAAGTGTCCGTGATCTTTATTAAGCGGTCATTCAGCGTCTGACAGCCCTAGTGTTGGGTTATGCTTATTTTCAAGTTAACTACTAGGAAGTTTCAGGTGTACTAGATACTTATTCCGTACTGCTTTATTTACCTAATAAGGAAGTTAACTACATGGAAGATAAAGATTCTGATATCTTATATAACAATTTGTTACTATGTACATAGATACAATAGTATTTGTGAATGTAATTTGTGTACAGCTACCAGAGCTCAGGGGACGTTGCGAGGTATGATTGGATGATGGATGGTTCGATTCTTTGTTTCTATCAGAAGTTTTCAACTTTCGATTTTTGCTGGATATAAAGAAGTAACCTATATCTATGTGACTGATATATATCATGCTCGGATTTAAAACCTTCTCCACATTTGGGGCTTGGCAATTAATATTATTATTATAATATTTCGGACTCGGACAGGATAAAATAGACATAATCAGTAGATAATTTAAAGTTTTTTTTCTACATC
The DNA here is from genome assembly GCA_029849275.1 of Papilio elwesi. Classification (NCBI taxonomy): domain Eukaryota; kingdom Metazoa; phylum Arthropoda; class Insecta; order Lepidoptera; family Papilionidae; genus Papilio; species Papilio elwesi. The sequence continues at coordinate 5,822,542 of CM056700.1, read as the reverse complement.
CACACAATCATTTTAATGATCATAAAGTTATTACGTTAAGCTTGATAAATAAGCAAAATGGCATTAAAAATAAACATTTATATTATTAGTATACATTAGAATAAAAACTTCATCTTATTTAAATAAAATTATCATAAACAAACTTTATTCGTTTCATAAACGACTGTAATATAGAATCGTAAAACAATAAAACACAGATATTCATTCCGTAGCCGAACTTAGCTTGTTTAGCTGGTTCGTCGCGAGTCTCGCGTTCGATTCCTCGAGCTTCGGGCATTTTTATTAAAAGACAATATACAGCTTGACCACATAGATGGTGGATGGTTACATGTAGGTAGGTAGGGTAGTGAGAATGTAATAAATTTGGGATGGCCACAAAGCTAGTACTGGCTCCTGAAAACCGTTTTCCATTTTGTTCTCGTCATCATTACGGTACATATACTCAGGGAGTTCTCTTTTTTATGTAAGAACTAGCTAGTTCTTACATATAGCTAGCTAGCTAAGAATATACAAGTTTTCTGGTTCTTGCAGATTATTATCGTATAAAAAATATAGATCATTGGGCAATAAACATTTTTATTGCTGTATCTGTTAGAAAAATAGAAGGGCTTTAAGGTGCGCTGTGGCCGGGGTGTTGAGCGATGACTGCGCACATCTCCTGCGCAGTGGAGTGGAGCTGGCGACAGCTCGCGCCACGCTCCGCTGACCAAAGTCATTTTACGCACTTTTTGCTCAAAGGACAACGGACCCTTAATTGCTAATTCACTTTGAATTGTAATACAAAAAATTTTAGAGGCGTTCTTGACGTTAATAGTTTTCTTTTATATAAATAAACTTTAGTAAAAAATAGAAACCTAATTGAAAGTGATTTTGGTAAAGTGTACATGTTTATTGTAATATGCGTTTTATAACGATTGCAATGATATCGTTGATTCTAAAACACATTTAACGAAAGTATACTTTAATTTTCGTTTACTTTTAGGTAAATTTTCCGTATACTAGTAAAATCTGTTATGCAGTCGGTTCGGGTATTAATCAGCGGAATCTGTCACTTTCAAATGCATTCGCCATGAGATCTGTGTCACCTTACGTCACCAGCGCCGCGCCGCACCGGGCCGCGCCGGGTCGCCGAGAGAACGTCTAGAATTGAAACGTCATCTTGACCTTTTAACTTATTGCAGATCTTACAGAAGAATTGCAGATGATTTACCAATGTTTGATGAAGGACGGTGGTTTTAGCAAGCAGGTGGACCAAGTTTAGACAGTAATCTACCTCTCACAATACTATAAATTGATTTCGTGTTGTTATTCTACAAGATAGCACCTTGGTAGAATAGCTTGCCTACTGAAGCAACATCAACAGGCGCGAAATAGAAGTTCTCTGCGTTTCATCTTATGAGGCCTATTTTGAGTCCCTTCCCTTTCCTACCCTTTCCTCATAAGGATAGGATGGGCACCTGAAAAGGATTGGACAGCGAGGCGGTTAACGGGTAAAAGAAAATATCCTTTTTCCTGTCTATCCTCTGTCCAATAAAGGTAGTCAACATATTTTCTTGTTGTGGATGTCTATCCATAGATGTGTTCATTTAACATCAGGTGATCTGCTTGCTCGTTTGCGACCTTATCCATAAAAAAAATAAAGCAATACTTAACAAGTACCTAACTTCCTTGACTAATGTTATTTAATTTCCTTCATACTCAGTATTTGAACTGGCAAAGCATCCTAGAATAGTCGCCACGTAAAAATCGTATATATTTACTTACACTAGTACAAGTTTGTGTCGTCTATCACCCGTGACCGTTTTGTTGAGTAGATATATATTGGGTCCAAAGAACAATTTTAAAAAAGGCTAACAATTTACATGCAAATTCGTAAAACTGACCACAAAAGCATATTCCTGTGCTACGAGTACACTTATTTAACTTGCAAATACGAAGGCTCATTCACAACTCTGCAAACTAATTTGATTTTAAACAGCTTTGGTTTAAAGCTTCAGTTCCTTAGGCAGCCATTTTCGAGTATTCCAGCAAATTGCTACTTACCATTTCGCACGTTCAACTATCTTATGTAATGGTACGGATGGAAAATAAAATCGTCTATTGTTTATGTGCGGCCATTGTATAATTTGAAACCGAAAATATTTTCCAAAATCTTGTGTTTGTACCATACAAATTAAAATTGTTTAAAAAAACGCGATCTGACTGAAATTTTCTATACAAAACAAATGTTTTTCCATTGTTATGTACTAGGTCCTGCAGTGTTGGTTTAGCGCTATTCCTCCCCAGACATAATATTACTATTGGCGGTTGGCGTGGCTTGTAAGACACTTGCTTTTCACGCCGCAGGTCGTGGGTTCGATTCCCACCCAGGACAGACATTTGTGTGCATAACCATGTCTATCTATTTAAGTATGTATTTACAAATGGAAAGTAGTATATGTAGTATATCAGTTATCTGGTTGCCACAGCACAAGCTCTGCTTAGTGTGGTATCAGATGGCCGCGTAAAAAAAGTTGTTTATTAATTTGGTATAATATTAGCCCGATGCCCTATACATTAGACTCGTCCCCCTAGTCATATGTAATAAGGAAAAGTTGAGCTTGCTTTATCCGCAATGAAGGCACACACAATTGCCGTGAGTCGCTTCAAGAAAAGGATTGTACGGCCGTGCTCTGCTTGGCCAGATCTAAATCACCCATTTTTTTACCAAACAACATTTTATCAAATATTTTACTGATGCTGAATCACATAAAATAGGTGGGTGCGTATAGCAGGATAGAAAATCTTTTCATATGTACCTCTAGCAATCCGGTCCAACTCGCTCGGGTAGTTGAATTTTAAAAAATCTCTTAGGGAAAGAATTTCTTAAATCAGTTCAAAAAAAATCAAAATATATTTATAAAAAATATGGAATGTAATACGATATGCAAAACCAGCCTCCTATTACAACAGTTAACCTTGTCACAATTGAATCTATAATCATATATCCAACGCTCGGATCCATCCACCTAATATGCATGTATAATGAACAACGATGATAACATCCAAAAGTCCAAATAAGTTATGCAAGATGTTGTTAATAGTGTTATTGCGTCAGAGTTGTTTTGGTGGGTCGTGGTAAGTGTGCCGGTGGCATTACGGTCAGCGGTTGGCCCACTGCGTCAGTGACATAATCGAGCTTCCGCCAGTTCCTTCAGTGAAAGGTGCGCTTTATGTCATAGCCTACATTCAGCGGCGCCGTGGTTTTACAATGATCGAGTTTGTTTTATCGTGTATTTGCCTATCAGTGTTTGCTGTGCTCAAATATCCACTGATCAATGGCGTTATAAACAAACTAACAATATTTACATTCATACATAAATAAGGGCTTAAAGAAAAGAATCCTCACCACAACTCTGAACAAATGTCCAATTTTTTTTACGTCCCAAATGTGGTCTGCTATACACCGTATTATGAAAAACATTTTTATCGAGTTGGGATCGAAGCCAGAATGCATAGGTAAAAGCTAGCTGCTTTACGCGTTAGACTAATTGGCGGTTTTCCACAGAGCGGGCTTCACAAATTACAGGTTTTTTAGTTCGGTGCTTAAAATTGCTATACGGCTCGTAAAATAAACGAGTTCTATAAATCAATTTGTTGTAAAATTTTCAAAGAGGAAAATATGTAAGTAAATTAAAGATCATCTTAAATTGTTCACACTGTCCTTACTTGTATAGTGACGTGCGGGATAATTTATCAATGTCCAATTTTCCATAATACTTCATAGCAAAACAAGTTATTACGTTGTACGTTTTAAAAATAAATTAATCATATATTGAAGGCTTAGACAAACGTAGTTAAATATCTGCTTCAATACGTAAGCGTCTAGGGGGAGAGAGGGTTAAATTCGACAGCAAAGAGCAAGCTAGGCTACATAATATCAATCTGAAGCGGGAAGTTTAATATCCATAGGGTTGTCAACTTTAACAGAAATAATCTTGATTTTTAACATATTTTATATTCTAGAAATATAATTCGCAATATTGAATAGAAGATTCGCTGATGACTTAGTCCTGATAACTGATAATGCCATTACGCTCCAAAATATGCTACAACAATTGGCGGACTCAAGCAGGTCAGTTGGCCTTACTTTGAATAAAACAAAAACAAAAGCAATGACAAACAGAGATGAAATAGTCAACAAAATAGATAACGAAAACATAGAATATGTAAGCAACTATATATACTTAGGGCAATTAATATCATTCAAAGACCAAACAGACTTAGAAATAAGTAGAAGAGTGGTTTGCGCTTGGAAAAGGTACTGGTGCCTTAAAGAGATATTTAAAAGTAGTCTCTTTCCTATGACAGCCAAGAGAAAGATGTTTAACTCATAAATCTTGCCATGTCTCACTTATGAGTGCCAAACTTGGGCGTTGACTCAGAAACACCTCATACACTAAGAACATGTCAAAGAGGATTCGAAAGAAGTATGCTGGGCGTTACGCTAAGAGACCGTTAAAGAGCAGAAGATATTAGAGCAACAACAAAGGTGGAAGACATACTAAAGAAAATAAGGCAGCTAAAATGGCGATGGACCGGACACATGACGAGGGATAGCAGGTTAAAATGAACAAAAATCATAACGGAATTGCAACCACGTGACGGAAAAAGAAAAAGAGGCAGACAAATTAAAAGATGGACAGATGATATTAAGAATATTGGAGGTACAATCTGGTTAAGAAAGGCTTAACATAGTAACGAATGGAAGCAGCTGGAAGAGGCCTGTGTCACAGGACACGCTGATAACTTAGAGCGAATATGTACAAATAACATAAATGTTTACCAATTTAATTCGTCAGCAATAAAGGCTTAATAATAATAATAATATTCTAGATAATATGATAAAACTCAACATGTTGCATTATAATTTTAAGATACAGATTTTTATAATGCTATTTGACATAAGGGCACAGCTTTGAGCAGCGCGTGTAAATTCTATGGAATATTTAAAACGATAAGAAAGCAAAGAGGAGCAAGTCAAATTGATTTTAAGTGATCAGCACTGCCTTTAAACAACAACGACACTCGAGTAGCCGGACGTTGTTTTATTAAGAATGCAGTACGCCCATTTCTTGGAGGTACCAAGTTCTAACCACCAACATAGTGTTAATGGAAGCTAGGCTAGACATGCTTTAGCTCTCCTTACTGTTTGGTCTGTGATAGGTATGTCTTCATATTTTGTAAACCACTTGTGTATTAATGCAGGTTAATTAAGGCAACAATCTACAATTTGAATCACAGTCCATCTTATGAAAACTTAAATCCACTGCAAAATTCTGATAACGAAGCGGCTTAAAAATAATTATAGGAAAAAGAGCAATGGTATAAGTAGCAGCCCTGTAGTTTGAGTTAGGCGACAAAGTTGTAAGCGACAAATAGCGAGATAGTGGATCAGGTGAACTGCACGTAACGAGAGCCGGCAAGCGGCGAAGTATCCGCACGGAAGCGGCGCGCTGCCGGACCGTGACGCCGGCCATTTGACAGTTGTACATACAAAACTCTTGGTCATTGCTGTTATGAAAGGTAAGGCGGAAGACAAACGACCAGTTACACCAACAAGGAAAACTTGGTTTGCTGTCCACCCCAATGCTTAAAACTATAAGAAAAAGACAAGATCTTGAGGTTATGTCGCTCTCCGAAGGAAAAGATCCCTCGAAATTAGATAGTATTTTATTAATCTCGAAAGCATACAATCGACAAAATGGAGGAGATATCAATAAAGTATATTTTTTTAACTTTTTGAACTATTTCCTTTAAAATAAAATAAAGATTGACCGCGCTCGAGGATTCAGGTGGCGGTTTTGTACACCAAGATCGAGATCCCTGCACTCCTTTCCATCGCGCTCAAATCATCCGATTACTGAAATGCACACTTATTAGCTTGCAACCCTCTCTTATTAATCTGGCGCGCTCGAGTATGTCCGATGAACGATTATTTTATGAATTTACTGGGCTTTCCTAAGCGCGCGGCTCTATATGGATGGCTGATTTGTGGTGTAGGGTACTGAACAGGGTCCGGTCAAATACCAGCCACCTCAAAGAAGACAGGCATGAAGTAGCAGTATACAAATATGGGTTTTGATATCCACTAATAAATAATAATCATCGGTCCATTTAGCATAGCGCTGGTGGAAACGGCACCTCAATCTTCAGACCGAACGCAGAAATACTTCTACTTCACGCCTGTCTTCTTTAAGGTGGTAGGCATTGACATATGTTACACTGTATATCTAAATTAGGATACCCAGAAATTTCTTAAAATAATTTACAATTATCAGTTCAAGGAAATAAATCACCACGCAAACCTAGCCCAACAAAATTGCACGTAAAATTGAAATAGACAAATAAATGAATGTCACTTAACGCATTGTACTAGGTAAATGTTGCAACAATAAATAACTGGTCCCCTGGCACTTTTACTGGCAACACCGGACACTTATTGGAGCATACCGATTTGTTACTGTTTTTGTAGTGCTGGCTTGAGTTATTGTTTCGCAAGTATCGTTTCAGAATTGAATTTATGTATGTCTGTTCACGTGTTTTAGCCTTGTTGCGCTTATTAAATACGTACTGCTAACAAATATTGTCGAAATCATGACAGCCAGAGCTTAGTGTGTAACGGTTGTAGCTATCACCATCTTATAATGATTAATCAGGCGATACTTATAGCCCACCATTAGAACAAGGCTTGAAGTATTCTAAATAAGCTTAATAATAAGAAATATTTTGCACCAATATTCAGATGGTAGATTCGAACCCACGACCTTAAGTTTCATGGTCCGTATCCTAAGCCATTATTTTAATGGTGTTTCATATGTTCCCGCTCAGTATTCAAATTTTAGGTCAAAATTTTCGGATGGGTCTATGATATGAACGTATAAATTGTTGCAACAAAGTCCCATAATAAATCGTCATAGAGTAGCGTCAAAATTACGAAAAAAAGATAATAACCGGCGTCATCAACCTCGATCTATGTCTATAGTATTTCGGATGAAATTTAATGAGTAACATTTGTTAGAGGCAGGACGGGGCGTAATTTCGCACTTCCGCATACGTAACAAAAAGCTGTAAGCGCGAGTTTCGTCATAATTCAACTGGTTATTTTTTTTGAGCTCAATAGACGCGACGTAACACTGGCGCCGTAATGTCAGCCGCCTGCTTTTACATCTTGACGCCCATAACTTGATATTTAGTACGGCTTTTCCAGCACCCAACGTCAGATACACATGTCTTCTAATAACAGACAAACCTCTTTTATGTATTATACACCCTCGTCCAGTATACTCCAATAACCTAGTTTTATTATTGCTGACAATTAATTAATTAATAATTAAATTTTTCTGGTTTTAATTTTGCAATTATTCTGGTTCTGACATGTCTTTAAAAAAAGAGCCTCAACAACATACCGAGTCGCAAGATGAGACAAAACGCCATCGAGAATTGTAATCAGTGTCCTAAGGTGTGTAACTCGACTAGTTGGGAGGGATAATGTTAAGCCCTAAAAAGCCGAACCTCGACTTAAGCTATAGCTCTAAACTAAGCTGAGAAGTTTGTAATTTTAAAATATAGTAATGTGTTCTATTCAGTCATGTAATTGTTCACCCTTGTCAATCTAAAAATTCAACATAAATATTTGAATTCTTCTTTCGATGAGATGGAATTCCAGGTCTAGTGTATTTAATATAAAAAATACACATTTATATTGCACATGTCGATGTTTGTTCAAACATGGGCCACTTACCACTCTGTCATAAACTCACCACAATAAGCGCTAGCGACAATTCAAGCGATCACGACATGCAGCTGTGGCCAGTACCCAAGGCCATTCTCCACGTGACTGTGTAGTGGGCACACCAGTCATGGCGCCTCCAATCCCGGCCCGGGGTCAATTGACGTCTAATTGCGGAGTCCCCGTCCATTGCGACGCAAAGTCGATGCCCTACTATAGTATTTTTAGTCTATGCCTAAAATAAAGTGCTATGATAAATTGTTTTCAACTAATGCTAAAAATAAAAATGCTAAAAACTACGTTTGAGATGCGTTTAGTGTGTTTAGATTTATGGATAAGCTTATTCTTAAAACGCTATGTTTGTAACATACTAAATAATATTACATATGGCATAACTCTAGGAATAGGCCTACCTGAATATGAATGCTAACATTAAGGTCGGCGACAAGGAACTCTTGATAGCAACCCTCGCCACAAGCTGTTACTCTATGTGCCTAAGTATTTTAACTTTTATAGCTGGTCTTTGACGACATGTGACCAACATACTTGACCGTAAATTCAACTTTTAATAATTTGAAAGTGGTAATGTTTCATGAAAACGCTACACTTGCCTGTGCCCAATGATATTTTATATTATAATAAGAAAAAAGAGGACAGCTAGAGTCATTTTAGCAAAAACGCATGACGTAGGCTAAAGATGGGACGTTTTCAAGTCTTCACTTTTCGACCACTAATGGCTCATCTGCTACTTTTTGGTATCATTGCCCGTGCCCGACTAACGAATCGCTTGGCCAATTTTTACTATAAATTATTATTAAAATCAGTGTATTAAGTCTCTAAATTGTATCTAGGTATAGTAGAATTGCCCGAGACTCAATTCACAATGGGGTGTCGAGTGTCGGCCGTTATCTGCATGGACGCGGCGCGGGGTCAGCGCGATAGCTGCTATCGACAACCGGCCTTCGCGCTACACAATTCCTACCAATTATTCGCAATATTGTATAGACTCGCCAAATTTGTCTGTACGTATGGAATTCCAAATTCAAGTTAAATGTATTGGTCCATACACTTACAATGAACAACTTTGACACCTGAAGATGACGAAATAAATCTTGAAAAGTGATAAGATAAAAAATGCTTAAATGTTTGCGCAAGGTTTAGTAATGGTTAGTGTGATCAGTCGCATAGCGGAATCTTCAGGAAATCTGACATAGATCCCAGAACTTCGGATCAAATCCCAACCAGACTGCATGAACGAATTATTTTCAACGATTTTATCACATATCAATCTCGACTAATGCGTTTCTCTAAAGACACCTCTCTTAACACGTGTTACATGGAATATACTCATCTGCCATCAATCTGTTCCTTTTAAAATAATTTTTTAAAAGAAATAAATTTATTACATAAATCATATCCTTAGATTAAGTCATGAAAACATACCCATATGTAATACATATAACATATGTCAATACATATAAATTATAATTACATTGAAAATATAATCAAGACAAACATAAATAAAGCATTATATAAATAGCAACATATTGTTTTAAACAAAAATAAGCAATTAAATAATATGAGCATGAAATAAACATCGTTATGTATGTATTAATGTTGTCCCATTATCCCTCTATGCCATTAGTTTCTACAGCAAACCAGTTTTGTGATTATAAAGCACAATATTTAAAGATGTCCTTTGGTGCTAAGTTCATTACTGCATTCTATATTATTTTATAAAGACACCATTTATGTTAAAAATGTGTATAGAAATGTGGAAGCATAGGGTCCCATCAATACACCGAACGACATGAGTTCAGTCTCTCAATCTGGCTATAATAAAATACAAAGTTAAGTACAAATTTTAACAGTGGCTTGCAACAACAACATCTGTTGCACGAACGGGTCTTACAGAAGACAGGCGTGAAGTAGAAGTGTGCTTCTGCGTTTCGTCTGATCAGTGAGGTGCCGTAGGCCCAATTTCAGTCCTCTTTCCTTTAACATCATTTCCCAGGATGGGAAGGGGAATACGATTCGACGGGATCCTTATTAGTAAGGGTAGCAAAAGGACACATGCTTTTTCCTGTCTATCTCCGAACAAAACGTAACAGAAAAATGAAAAACAATTAAAAACATGTTAAAATAACATTGAGGCGCATAAGTAAGTGAGTAATACCGCATTTTCTTTTGTGTCCAACTGTGTTTGCTTTGCGGGTACTCTTTACTAAATCGCACTCAAACAACGAAAAATTTGCAATTACGAAATTGCTGTATTTTTCTGTAAAACAATATTTATTTCAGGGAATAAGCACGTTATGAGCAAGTTACAATTAAAACCAAAACTGATTATGCGCCGACGGAAGTATAAAGTATAAAAACTGCTTTATCGCATACCACAACCTAGTTTGGGTTGATAAACGTAATTAATGAATGGTGCGGCCGATACGCTCGCGGTAGTATCCCATGTTTTTAATCTGCCCCACGAAAGCGAAAACATACCGACATTTTAGACTGGTTTCTACTTTATAGTAAGAATTCGCGCAAACTTACTGGAATTCAACACAAAGCAATAATTAATATGAAAAATAAAGTTTGTTTTGAAATTACTCGTATTTTCCGGCCGTTGCAAAAAGACGAAAGAAGTTGTTATTTTAGGTACCTAGTATTAACTACTGAATTGCGTGCGATTATGTAAGAACAAAATCAAAAGAAGTTTTTGGTGCGTTATCTCTGTGTACCACTTCGGTCAAAAAATAATACTTGCGCACATCAGACCTGAATCCGATGACGTCACAAAATTTTATAAAGGTCATTAAATAATAATAACTTGATAAACCTACTTTAAGAAAGAAAAATGTTAGCTGTAAGTAACTTAATCATTACACCTTAAATAATATTTTTAATTACAGAATAAAAATATACATGTTAAAAGGTGTTGTTATATTTACGCAAATTGTCGATGACATAAGAACATTTAATTATCAAGGTATGACATTCATGAAGTAGGATATTTGTAGAAGTTTTTGGACGAATACGCAATCGCTACCAGCCGGCAGCCGGCAACCGGCAACCGGCCGCGCGTATGATGTGTTGTTTTTTACGAACCAGTTGACATATAAATGAACTTCGGCTAAACGTGCCCCGTGCTAACGAACCACGATCTTGTTAATTTTAGACATGTTTTCTTTCGCGGTAAATGAAATTAAACCTGTAAAATGATTATTTATTACCTGCTTCAAAACATAAAAGTCAAATCCTTTAAATTAAATTCATTTATAACGAGTTTTAAAGTTAGTTTGCCAAACAATCTCTCTCTTATATTATGATGGTTCAGTAGAGATAATTTAAAGTAAAAACTTCTTTATTAAAAGAAGAAGAAGAACGCATTAGCGTTAGACGATATTTGGTGTTAACAACATGCGCAACGGGCAACATGTGTCAGCAACGTGGAAATTTGAATTTGAACCAGTTTCAAAGTTTTTTTCTTATATTTAGTTTTAAATTTTATTGTTAAGATACTTGGCTTGGCTTACAATGGCTTATTATTATTTATTTATCGACTTTTCACGGGCTTTCCCACCTTTTTTGAATTTTTAGTTCTATCGGCAGTCCATTCCATCTTGACGCATTATGGGCTCATCTTATAAAAAGCCTACCCACACCGGGTCTTTCTGTACAGCAAACAGCAACCAGAAAATATCGCCTCCGTCAAAATCAATCAGGCCATCATTGATATAAATGGAAAATAAACTATTGTGTTTCATCCTATTCGGAGTACACGAAAATAACAATAGCTCGCTTCATTTCGTTAGAATTATTATTAAACATAATAAAAATTTATAATCAAGCCACAAAACAGCCCGACTAAATTCGAAACCGAAAATCATAAACAAAAATGGCTATTCATTGTTTCCGCTCGAGGATTCGATTTATGTGACGTCTAAAACAACCAAACCTATTCCAGGTTATAAGGAACATAACTTGGCAAAACGCTTTGTTCTCATCCGAACGCGGCCCCAAGGTTTTTTTTGTTCTGACCCTTTTGTTTTTAAATTATGTAACTTGGCATTCCGGATGACTTGACAAAAACTGGTTTGGCGATGATGTATCGTTATATAACTGATGAGATGAGATACGGGCTACGATAACTTAGTATAACAATATAATATTAGTAAACAGAAATTATTATTGATTTCAATTACATCTGGATACTAAAATTGAGAAAGGTATGCTCTGGTGGTTCGGGATGTTGAAAGAATGAATAAAGAGAGAGCAAGACTGTGTTGCTAGACTGAGCGGCAGTGTTGGCAGGGGACAACCCAGGTGAACTCATATCGATCGATAGATTAATGAAATACTAAAGAGTACCCGTAACCGACGAGCATGTATGTATACGTATAGATGTAGAAAAAGCAAAAGGGGTGTGCCAGGAGCGCGCTAAATAGAAATGCGTTATCTCTACCTACACCTCGGGGTTAAGGGCGTGATCGCATACTTATTAATTTATATAATATATTTAAATGGAAGCTTTATAATATAAAAGTATACACTCAAGAAAATCTTGCTACCGTAAAAGTTTTCTACATTATTCACCAGGCACAATTAGTGTTAGACGACTTGTCTAGGCATAATGTGCCGTCCTAAAATGCTACATTATATTCTTTCTTTGCAAAGTCATGGTCTAAGAATACAGCTGACAATAGAGTAGTGCGATAACATAGTTTAGTCTAGCATTATTATTATAATAACGGGGCCAGACGGCCGACAAGGCGCAATCTCGCTCGTATCATTTCGAAATACAGGCTTCATATCCTAACACACTTGTAACAAATAGTTTTCCATTGACGTTTTCGCATCCGAAGAAATAACTTAGACTCAATAGACTCTCCTGAATTACTGTCTAATGTAACTTTAAAAGTTCCCCGTTCGTTTTTATGTTTAGGACTGACAATTATATCAATTCGCTTGGCACGGATATAGATCCTTTAAGCACCTTACCAAATGCAGCGAAGAACATATTAAGAAAAAAATACTTTAATAACATGGCCTAAACCTTATACTATTTATGATTGTAAACATTTGCATTGCTTAAATGTGGAAACTTTTAATTGGCTGTATTTAATTTATTATTATGCTGTATAATTATAAGTAATAGTTGTAAGTTTTCCTAATAAAATAAAATAAAATATTTGAAGCTTTGAAAACTTAAGAGTTTTATTTAGGTATACTATTATTGTGTTGTAAATGTTAAAATGTAATTTAACATTGGTACGATTGTTTCTTGTCAGGACGAATTAAACGAAAATGGAATAAAGCGATGCCTCGCCGTAGAGAGTACTTTGATTCACCACAACAGGATAACAAAGAGCATGCGTTCGCCGTTCGTTTTTTCCTCAGTCGCTTCGTGTGGCGGAATGGCGAGAGTTTTATGGCGCACGTTTATGGGCCAGCGCTAGGGTCACCATTGGATACCGAGAACGCCAATGTTGATAAACATCCGGAGTCCGTCCGCTGCACAGAACGTCACGATTACACACATGACGATTTATTTTTTATTTATTACGCCACACAAAAAACGCTTATGCATATATCTTTTACCGAGAAATCGATTTGCGTTGAGATAATAACCTTGTAACTGGGAACCGAACTTAAAATCTAATACTGGCCTGTTGAAGTCTCAGTATTTGTCGGCTTGTATAAAAGAAGGATGCAAACAAGTCATCGACAAACGATGGCAGCTTAACATTGGGTGAAACGCTTTCGGTGAACGGTGAAACAACTTGAAGAGAGAGATAGGTACGTTACAAGGTTTATCGGAGGAAATAGGAACGATGCGCACAGACAAGAAGAGAAGAAAAAAGATTCATTATTGTCCCATTGCTCTAAGTTAAATGCAAAAGTAGGTCGTCGTTTCAGCCTTTATTCGTCCACTACTGCACATAGGCCTCCGCATTCATCTCCAAGTAGATGGTCTCGCAACTTTGACCTTATCATCGGTCCATCGGCTACCTACACTGCGTTGACCTGTACGCGGACTACTCTAGGACCTTTCGGCCTCATCGGCCATAGATACCTACTAGTAATTATTTATTCTATAGACCAGAATACTGCTTCGTAATTTAGCCGTTGAGCCATTCATATTACTTGTGGAAGTATTAAATAATTTCCTATTGTTCTCGTACGTATATCTACTAAATGAAACAAAGCATTGCAGATTAGTGTAACTATTTATGAACCTATAAAATAATATTAGCTTAACTCGTTGTCCTGGTAATGACGAGGACGTGGCAACATGAGCTAGCATCCTCGATCGTAAAGCGGACGGACTTCGGACGCGGCTGTGGTCGCGTGATCCGACCGCTCGTAGAATAACAATGTTCATTATTCAAATTGCCTGTTATGATCCGCCGTCCCAACGCCCTAAGCCCTTCTCACGAAATGAGAGTGAGATGTGAAGTTTAGAAAAAAATCGAATAATACTTTTTTTAATAAGTTAATTAATCCAGCTACTTGTTTAAGAATGTGCCGAAGATGGCTGGCGGCCGGTCGTAAAGACTGTAGCTAAAAAGCTAATACAGCATGGACTAAACTCATACTTTTCCAATCCCACATAACATGGAAAAAGGGCAGGGAGACAATGAATTCTTCATGTCAATGTCATGGCCAATTATTTAGGTTTAGTTATTATCTATTTGGAATGACCCGACATAACGCTTTGAATATATAAACACCATTTTACAATGTAATATAATAAAATGAACTGTATTTCAGAGGACTACATTGAGAATACAATTCACAACAAAGCACACACCCGCGTCCAAGTTCAGCACTGCGTCTGCGATTGCGGGACTAGGAGTTGGATCATAATTATAATACCAAGCAATCATGGGCCACGTCAGTTAGCCGTTAGTTCCGTTCTTAGCGTATAAAAACTTCGAGCAGACATGTTTATGTCATTCAATGAACAATATAATTGGAAGCTTTTTAATTATGATGTATTCGATTACAATTAAAACGTTAGAGTATTGATTAGCAAGAATTTATGTGTTAATTAAAACCATTGAAGTTTGTTTGTTAGTGCAATACGCCGGAACTCACTTTTTATCTTGAATTTAATTATATGTTGTGGGTATAATCATAACGCTAGTGGAGTTTCGTATTTGATAACATCTTAGCAAATTCTCACGACTTCCTAGTTCTAGTCTCGTCCTATTCATTTTGCAACTTTTGATATTTAACAATTACGTCACAAGTGTACGTAGGCAGTTGGCTGTCAGCTCTAAGAAGAAGGTGGGGTATTATTGTAAATGGCATGTATGAGGCAACGGCGACGCCGAGTCGCTAGGGCTGAACCGGTCCGGCAGACTTCCTCGTGTCGCGAGCGCTCCGCGTTATTGGAACTATTAGCCGACCTGGCACCGCCTCTGACTCCGTACACTGACAGAGTATTCTGTTTCAATGCCTGTTTATGGATACGAAACAATCTATACTTTTAAAACTTAAAATTTACAGTGATGTGAACTTGTTTGCGTTATCAGCTCGCCATATCCACACAAATACAGCTTTTAACTTGATTAAATTGACACAGCCTAAACTACTGAGCCCACAGACTTGAAATTTTGCACAGAAATTTCTGTTATTACGTAGGCGAGCAATAAAAAGGGAAGGGATTTTTCTAAATTCATCTCTTAACGGGCTAAAGTACGGGATGAAAGTTTGTATAAGATGAAAGTATTATCAACCATATGGAATATGATTCAGTGTAACTTGGACAATAATCTATTAAATGATTTTCATACTCTCACACATATGCATATAAATTATCTCCTTGATTTCTATACTTTTCCTAGGCATGCAAATCCTCGGGTTAGCATGAAACATAACCTTAAGTAGTAGTAGTACATTTGTATATACATATAATATTTGCATTTAAATCCGAAAAAACCTATACAAAAAAGATTATCTGGAATAAAACATACAAACAGTACTTTACCTCAGCAGCCAACACTGGACTTATAAAAAGAATACATACTGCATTACAACACAATAGATGCAGGTTCAAATTTTAAAAGTTATTATAAAGAACAATATGATCTCTCAACTGATAAAAAATGAAAGTAAATACGTATAATAAACAGTCAAAACGTCTTACAGAGGCTTGCAAGTGTGTCGCATCATAATCCGTCCTCGTGTCGTAACAAACCGAAAATAAAACCGTGTAACAATGAACACCGCGAAATATGCAATTCTTTTAAAAGGCATTTGAGTAATTATTAGAAACTTGTTTGCAAGACTTCTTTGCATATTTGGTTCTATTACGTCGATTACTATTAGTAACGGCTGTCTAACAAAGCTAAATAATTTTTACACAACAAAAGACATCACATCGTTACTCTTATGGGATTACATATCATATTAATATTTCCTCGGATATAAATATAAACACCTAGAATCCGATTTAGGATATTTATGAATTTGATGTCAAACTATGAAAAGTATTGTTATATTTTGACCTGGGTATTAAATAGCTGTTGCCCGCGGCTCCGCACGGGTTTCTATCTCGTTTTCCACGGTGCAAAATTTTAGTAAGATTATGTCATGTATAATAACTTCGATTCACAGGTAACGTGTTTCAAAAATTGGAATAGAACTGATTTAACCGATTTTTGTCACGTAAATTTTGCTTTAGTTTAGTTTTTATGGTTCCCGACGTTTCGAGTACTTTACAGCGCTCATGGTCACGGGGGACTGAGGTGTCAAACGTACCAACGTCAAAAGTTGGTGGCGAAGTACCCACTTATTTTTAATCAATTATTTTTGCTCCGATGTCTGCAATATGAGCTCAGTATCTTGAGGCCTTGCATTTGTATGCTTGGTTTGAGATTTAATTTTATTAATCACGCGCTCACAAGTAGATGGTGGTGTAGTGTAGTGGCAGGTAAGTGATATTGCACTTGACAGATGATAAAAAATAACTTATCTTCCTAGGTGGCTTAAAGAATGTTTTTATTGAAGCCCGTAAAGTACTTGAAACGGCAGGAACCAAAAATTTGTCCAAAATACGTAAAATTAGTTTTATTCCAATGTGTAGCATTCTTGTAAATATAAAAAATCATTATGTTTCAAATGCACGGATGGTCAAGGCGTTAATGGCCATGGTCCATGCAACTGTGCCGAAATATCGGAAACTAAAAAGGCTGATCGTGGTAAGAATCCCGTCTCTTAAACGTTATCAGTAAAAACTACTAAAGTTTAAAGTTATATTCTGCACAATGTTGTGGGTCCGATTGTATTGTCCAGATTACGTTCAGTTGAGTAGGCCGGGCATACGAAAAACACAACGATAGTGTCGCAAGAAACTTGAAGAAGTGATGAGTAAATCTTGAAAATTACCTTTTTGCACGTTCGTCGTTCTTAATAGTAACAATATGATAGATTATAATAAATCAGCCTTTTCTAGAATCTTTACCTCTGCAGGGACACAGGCCTCCTCTCCGAGAGAATGGGGAATGAGCCGTAATCCAGCACCCTGGCCCAGTGCGGGTTGGAGGATGTAACATGTCTTTCGCATTTGGTGGTTCTAAGAACATGCTGGTTTCCTCACGATGTTTTCCTGAGCCACCACTGCTCCGGTGTGTCCGTGTCGTTCTTAGTGTCATTTTATTTTCCATAATGCTCATACATATCATGTTGCTCTACAAACAGCGTACGTACACGTTTCTATTCCATTCTATTATTGCAATGAACAAATCCACTGTAATAATGTATCAAATCTCTAGTTGCTATCTATTTGTATATTGTTGCCGCATTTTGGAATACGTTATCAATGAATGAAATATATTACCTTCTATATGAGAGATAAGTGAGCGCTGTCTATAGACATCCGCAACAAGCAAATGGTGCAGATGCAGCGCCTATCATTATTGGACAGAGGACATAGACAGGAAAAAAAATATTTATTTTGTCCCGTTAACCCCCTCCGCGACCAATCCTTTTTCCGTTCCCATCCTATCCTTATGAGGAAAAGATGGGAAGGGGAGGATTGAAATTAGGCCACTCATCAGGCAAAACGCAGAGTACTCCTACTTCACGCCTGTTTACTATACTATATATGTATAGTGTATATACTATAATACTCATTCATTACCAATGCCAATGTCCGTTGTTTGCTTTGGACGAGTGTCCATAGTTAGCTATGGTATATAGCGCATAGTAAGCTATATTTGGCCAAGTCATCCCTACGTAGTTAATATGATATAATTTATTTATGACAGTAATATTCACAGAATAATTATATGTTATAAGCTTTAAGACTTTTTGTACATAGTATATTACAATCAAAAATCGCATTTAAAAGGATGACAGTGTCTCTCGATTAAAATTTGCGCTGTTCACTGAAAATGGTGCCATGGTAAAGTTACATATTGAGACACTTACAACTTTTTGACACATCTTAAAGAAATTTCCAGCGATGAATATAGAAAAATAATCCTGCGAAGGCACGCGCAACAGCTAGTTTTTTCATATATAAAATAATTAAGTAGGTACTCCGCGATCTTCAAATTTAAAGGTCGCGCCATCCAAAAACTTGGCTAACAAGATTCTAAATGTTTTTACGAGTATAAGAAGAATATATATAACAATAAATAACAAAAGATTAACGTTCTTATTTTGAGAGATAGAGGCTGTTATCATATGATATATAAACGAAACCGTAATATTAAGTTACGTTCTCTTGAACTTGATAACCTAAAAAAAGGCCGCCCATGATAACTTGATAAGTAACGAAACGTGATGATTTTAATGTAACGTCGACATGTAATATTTAATCTAAAATAATTTTATTATAAGAAGTGCAAGCAAGTGCTTGGATAATGGGGTATCGATATGTGATATAAAGTTAAGAAAAATTGTATTCAAATCGTTTTAACATATTTGATTTAACCGTAGGCAATAAAAATCAAAATTATATTTTATTAACGTATATAACAAATGCAATATTGATTTATTTAATCTGTGACGAAGCGATTGATCACAGAATGTAATTGTACTGCACGTAGGCGTGGGTTTGCACTAGCGCTTTCTCTATCTTTCACTCTGAAAAAACTGAGATGACAATATGTTTTATGTGAATGTTTTTCTGTGTCTAAGCCCACGGTAAGGATGTTGCGTTTTGTGTGAGGATAGGATAGGAGGCTGGATACTGACCTCAACCTTTACATATACAAACTTTTAAAGATTAATATACGAGAGGATAGCTAATACCCTACTAAAACCGCTTTATAATTAATTCAAAGACTAATTTTGGGTAGTGACGTCAATTTATCTATCGGGATGACCTGTTTGATCCCTTGTTCTGATCTATAATAACATCTTGATTTGTACCACGGCTTTATTTGTGTTTGCTTTCCACTTAAGTGGTACACTTATCTATACCATTGTATACCTCACAAGTGTATCGATTCAAGACATCATGAACTAGCTAAATTGATAAGTCTAAGAATATCTGAGATGACTGATACACAACGTGTACATAGCGTAAGAAGTTAAGTTATTCACTCGTGAATCATACTTGCCGCCGCCACGAGTCTATGCAACTGAAAAATGATTTAGTTGATTAACTTTGCGCCTGTGTTGCCCTAACCCTGCCAGTACCGACGTTGATGGTATTTTTATATTATTTTTCAATTTTTCAGACAAGTAGATAGTCATCAATAGCAATATCCAAATATGTACATAAGTAGTCTAATATTCTGTTTTAGAAGCATTCATCTAGCTAGCCATACTTCAAGTATCGCAGAAGATCGTATACCGTCGCACGCGGCGATTTTAGTAGATACAATCTCACTAAACGTGTCTTCCTCCGGAGGATATTTACTCAAAAGTAATCTAACATACCGTGGGAAGTTTTGTCATTAAATTACCAAATATACACTCATTGCTTACTTCTTCCTTTTAAGACAATCTCGTGCTGTATTCGCTGCTGTCCGGGAGGATGGGGACAATTAACGGTTAGACTGGACGACGCGACTTCAATTCATTTATTGTTTACTCCAGTCGTCAGGACAAGAACAGTGCGAGCAATGTATATTTATTACGGTGATTTTATCAAAGCCATGTTTTTTATGAAAGAAGTTAGCAAACGAGTAAACGTTTTACCCGTCATCAAGTGACCGCTACCCAAAGGTACGCTTATGACTTGCAGGTGCGTTGCGTACATATACACATAAACAGACAATAGGACATTTCCTTGTCCTCTCCATTCCCTTCCGCGAAAAATCCTTTTTCTTATTAGAAAAGGGAAGTAGTAAAATTAGGCTTCTCATTAATGGGACGAAACGTAGAATACTTTTTTTAATGCCTGTCTTCTGTGAGGTCGTGGTAATTCACCGGTCGAGCCAGCCCATTCGTGCAACAAATGTCGTTGCGGGCTCTACTACTGTTGCCAATACTCATTCATTACCAATACCAATGTCCATTGTTTGCTTTGGACGGGTTTCCATAGTAAGCTATATAGTTATTGCTTTTGGCCAAGTCATACCTGCGTAGTTAATATGGTTTTTTTTATTTATATTTATAACATTTTACGACAGTTTAATTTGTAAAATGTGACCGTTTGAATTTAAAACTGGATTAAATACGGAAAGGGACTTGTATATCGTGTCGTTTTGTCAATATTATGCAAATGATACGCTACGCACACACTTAATACATACAGTTCATTGCTATTTGCCTGTCCTTTAAGATAAATCATTGTAATTTTGTATAAAAATAATCTACTAACGACCACAAAGATAACTTCAGGAAAACAAATATTTTAGTTACACAAACGACCCAGTTTTATATTATCTTACAAGTTTTAAGTAATGAAGAGGAAATAATACCAGCGGAGATAAGAGAGGTTAATGAATAAAATTATATTTATTATCTCTGCGGCGTATGTTCGAAACAAAACTGTTCAAAACATGCGAAAATATTATAATTAACAAAAACAAACAGAGAATAAAATAACGTTCTTATAATAGATATCTCCATCGTTGAAGCCAGCACAGAAATGCATAGTTGTAATACGATCACGAATTTTTATATTATAAAATATATACATACATGTCAACAACCACTTAAAGCTTAATGAAACTGCAACAATAACTAACAGTTGTGAAAAATACTGAAAATCATATTTAGCTGTATTCTATGTTCAATAAAAAAGAATATACCAAAGGTCTAAGATATAATTCGCTTTAGATAATTGGTAGTTCTGTAATGTAACAGAGATGATTGAATGAGCCACTACGCACTGACTAGATAGTGTACTCCAGATAAATATCCTTTTGAAGAGTGAGGTGTCATTAGATTACTATTCCTTAATACAGCTAAAAAAAGCTGTATATTTTGTCTATATTTCTCTATATTCAGAGATGTTGACGAGGTGTTTCCACGCGGCTCTGTCCTCGGTTCGCCACAAGGCAGTCCCAATCTTGAGTCCCAGTATGGGCTGTACCTGGTCTGACAAGCTGGTAGGTGATCAATCTCGTGATCTTTTCTCCCGTTCCTTTAAGAAATCCCGCTCGCTCGAACATCATGATATAGTATTAAACTTATTTACGGAAATACCTTTTTTTTCTTTTAGACACTGACATTGATTTAACATGACAAGAGAGTTAGTTGAAAAAAATTTTTGACAAACCTTTCAGAGACCGAGCGTAGACACAAAAGGCATTGTTAAATAAATCACAAGGGAAATCACCAGATTTCATGCGGTTATGTTATATGGATTATAAAGCAATCTTTCCGCAGTTTTGTTACGCAAATTCCTTGATTAGCTTATATAATGGTTAAACCACAATACCTAATACCTTATGTTGTCCTATATTTGTTTTGTGCAAAAAAACTTTTGGAAATTATTTTTTTCAAACCAAATTCTGCTCTTTGAAAATCAAATTCGAATTTGTACATCAAATCCAGTATTTATAAATTTGTTACCCCAGCAAATAAGTTGTCGTAAAAAGTGCATGAAAATGGGGTGGCAATCACGTTTTAAATTCCAATTCCAAAGACATTTTTACGTAAAACCTTACTACAAAATTCCATTGTCATCGCTTCGAAGGGCAGTGATGATGTTGGCAGCTCTGATGGTCCCGGACATGTTTCCTTGAAAACTGATACTTCTTTTACTTAAAATATAGCTTATTTTGATGTCGTAAAAGTGGTGAGTTGACCGAGTTGAGAGAGACCACCACCCACTAAAAACTCTCTAGGGTTAAAAAAATTAAAGTGGTTCTTCTCTCTATTCACGATTTGTGGTCAAATCGATTTGCTAGAAAACTAGAAATCATTTCCAAATTATTTCTAGTTTAGGTAAATAGAAGCTTTTGACGAAATTTTACCTCCGCTTGTAGATCATCGCCACTCACACATTCCCTGTCTAGAATAAGCTTTCGAGAAAAATTGAAGATAACAAAAATATGCTGCCATAGCTGCGCTTAGAGATTCTACGATATTTCAGTTTTCATTTAAAGCTGATATGACATTTTTTGTCAATTTTTAACATTCACCTATTGAATTAGAAGTACTTAAATTAAAACAAATAAGTCTATTAAGCATACTTTTTCTATTCTAAGAGAAAAAGGTTATTGTGTAATTACCCCGCGCAGAAGCGACAATTAGCTCGCTATCGCACCTCTGTTCTGTCCTTATTCAGACACGTTAACCACATTAGAAAGTAAAAGAACCGCTTGCACCGGCTGCTGTTTCCAGCCGTCGCTTCCTGATATGCCTTATTCGAGAGCTGCACTTGGCCTTTGTTTAAGTTGTTAATGTTAATCCGTTCACGTGTGCTCGCCGAACAACCCGGCAGTCACAGAGGTCGAGCGTCTCGAGGTGATCCACGCTTGCCCTTTTCAAATTACCGTCCGTCTTAAAAGGGAGTGTAAATAGGAGTAACATTATTTAAGGCGAAACATGGATAGTTTTGATGAATAAATGGAATAGAGTAATAAAAGATATTAGACAATATGTGAGGCCTCCTCCTTAAATTGTCAAAGACCGGCCCATGGTGCCTTCATCCATTGGACTCCCGCAACCTTGAGCAGTCGTAGGTCCATCTTGCAAGGTGCCTTCAGTTTGACTACAAGATGTGGATCTGTGCTCGTGCTTTTAAGCAGCTAACATTTAAGATGCATTAACATGACTGTTTTCTTTTATTGTAGAAGACTACGGCTAGTTGCCGTCAATCAATCAAGTAATGTAATGTCATAAGTAACCGTATTTTTTCTGAAAGGAAGGATGAGGAAGTGAATAAGGAAAAAGTGAGGAGTAAAGGATGAGATGGGACCTCGCACATTTGGCACCTAATTGAGTTAGGTGTAAAGCAGAAAGATGAATCAAATGATTTCCTTGTCTATCAACTGGGGTTGACAGTTTATTTTATTAATTTTTAATAATATTGTAATCAGTGTTTAATATTGATAAATTTTATCTAAAATATTCGGTGTTAGTTTCACACCAAATGCAGAAAATTTTAAGCTAAAAGCAAATACTTCTTTGAGACAGACTGTCAAAAGATAACGTAATAATAACTTGTCATTTCAACACTGGTTTTTGCACTGTCTACATAAAATTACATTATCAAAATTGTTTCCGACTAGACAAATTCAAAGACTTATTTTTTTTAGTCAATATATGTAAAGATAAGAAATATACCCTACGAAAAGGCGCCTTCTAACCGTAGGTTTCCACTGAGAAGAGTTTTATGTGAATGTTTTCCGCAGTGGAAACCCACGGTTAGAATTTAATTAAGTTGTTGTAAATGTTTCAGATCACTTACATTAAGTTGCCTCGTTCTTCCTCGTACTCTCTTCTTAAACTTCCTTCTCCTTCTTTTCAGCCGATAGTCGTCCACTGCTGGACGTAGGCCTCGCCTTGTATTATACTAATCTAATCCTGAGGTATTATAGCGTTCAATTTTGTGAAATTATAAGCTCTTTCTAAGAGACTTCAAGAACACTCCAAGGATAGTCGTGCGGAGGACGCGTTCTCCTTATATTGTACGACCTAATGCTGTAACAAACTTGCAGCGTCTAAGCTAATTGTTTATCTATTATCAATCACATAACAATAAAGTGCCGCTTCTTGATTGCACACCACACGCAACATTGTAAAGTAACAGAACAGTCCTGGCGAAATCCATTCGTATGGTAATCATAATCATGGCGATACACGCAGACAATGCTGGTATATTCTCGACGATAAAACTTATATTACATAGATAAGTTTCTGAATGTTTTTACATGGAATTGTACGCGACAGTACACTCGTAGGCATGTTTTCTTTCACTTCGCCGCATGCCCTTTGAACAGCTTATGCAGTTGTAGGCTTCGCTTATAATTACTTCGGCTGTCTAATTTCGATATAACAAATTGTTTGCTGAATGTAAGGTTTACCGTATAAGGTAGCCGTATATATCCAATTGTAGTTCCAAGACCTTGAGTAAACAATTCTATTAATTTACTATATCTTTTTTCTTTCCCATTCTTCTTGCTTGACCTGACGCTCTTAACTCATAAGGGTAAACAGAAATTACGAATTTCCATTAGGCACTATCCTGGCACACTTCTCTTGCTTCATTAATTCATGTCTTCGTCTAGTTTCATGCATCTACGTATTATTATGCCACTAATCTCGTCGGTGTAAGTTTCTTTAGTCGTTTTATTACTGACACAAAGCAAGAGATTGAATCAGGTACTCTATGTACAATTCTGAAAAGGTTTTGACCTACTGACCTTTTCATTACTTTTCAGTAACTTTTTATATAACACTCAAGATTTAAATATTTAATTTATTCAGCCATTCCCTGCATGCGTTGCAATGCCACCCTACTAATGAACCCTAGTCATATAGATCAGAGGTCAACTTACATTTAAATGAAATTATTTCTCTATATGGTCTTGGATCCACTACTTTAGACTTTGGGGGATTAATTTAGAAAAGTCCTTTTCTAGTGCTCGCCTTCGTAACAACAAAAATTAAGTCCCCAGGCGACGTTATTTGGGCTGTTATAATATGAATCAGACAGCTTTTTCTCTAAAAGATTAGTCTTTATATTATTCAAAATAATGGCAATACTTCCCCGTTCCGTTTCTCTGCTTAAGTTTTGGCATTTCGCCTGTAATTCAAAAAATATCCGTTGATAAATCACTTTTCATCTCAGAACACCCTACAAAATTTCATTATAACCTGATCAATGGTGTAAGAACGCATAGTGGACAAATAACATTGTTTTTTATTTATATTTATGACAATACAAGTATACAGATATAAATCAATACATCAATTTTCAAGAAAAGTTGCGATTTATTTTAAATTTAAATAATATGTATATACTTTTTTAATTTGATAAAAATACCACCAATAATTAAATTAATTAATTATAAAATCAACTAATCTTTAATGCGATAATCATCTTTAATTAAATCGTCATTATTGGTCTTTTTCGTAATATAGGAAGAAACAACTTGTTATGTCTTGTTAAAATCTATTAAATATTTCAATTGCCATTAAATTAGCATTGTTTTTGGATATATTTAAAAATTTACATACACATTGAAGTAATATAGTTAAGCAAATTGTTGTGCTGTCATTTCTAATAATATAATACAATAAATTACAATAGTTTTTTAGCTTCTGTGTGTGGCGATAGCATATTATCCATTTTTGTGAACAAAATCATCATCGTTTTTCCTAAATAATTGCCAAAATATTAGGATAAATTAATTTTCTGTCGCATTCGATGCCACGTCATATTGTTCAAAACGGACAGAGATCACCGATATACATCTTAGGTACCACCCTAAAAATTTAATAAATGCCACCAAACAACGCTTACCGCAACCAAACAGTTAGTCCTCTTCCCCCGCCCATCGTTTCCTACAAAGGATAGCATAGGAAGGAGAAGGTAATAAACATTGTCCTGTCTATCGCCTTCCCTGGCTATTAAACTCATTTGCTCGTTGCGGATGCCTATCGGTAGCGGTTACTTAACAACAGTTGAGCCGCTTCCTCGATTGTTACCTTTTCCATAAAAATAGGTATTACTTATATCTTTACTTTTTTAGCACCTGGAAACTGAATCTAGCCCGTTGTTCTAAGTGTGCGGCAAACCTGCAAAGCTACGCGACGCGAAAATATTAAGCAGTCGTACGTTTATTGCCTACTTTGCCGCCTTAATCTGTCACACATTACGAGTATGTATCGGTCGCTGTATGTATTTCGCTTAGTATGGCGTCAGGTTGCGTCTTGTTTTTCGCTCACCTACAACAACGGGCAAGCCTATAAAAACTTAACCACCATAGCCTTACTACAACAAATCTATGGTTGTCATTAACTGTAGTCTATGTGTTTTACCTATATCATTTCTGAGAACCATTGATACACGCAGGTTAGCATTAGATGGTCTACTTCGGCTCAGGTTCTACGGACTTAAAGAACGAAAATATTCGGCTATTGGCCGTTATAATATTTGTTCATCACATTCCTTCATAAAAAAGTAATAAATATAAAACTTGTACTAGCCTAAGTTTTTCCATCGCAACCACAAATTATAAGAAGTTGCTATAAACTTGCATATCATTTTCCTGTTTTTAAACACGTTAAATAAATGTAGATCCTAATTTAGATAACTTTATATTAAATGTGGTCCTTAAAATGGTCAGTAAATAAGGGCAATCAAGATTCATACTGTTCGTCTGATCGTATTGATATGGGTGTGAAATATTATATATATTTATCACACATAAAAAATGTAATTTCGACAAATAATGACCTCTGATGAAAAATACCTTGTAACTAGCTATGGGCCATTATTACTAGCTACTATACCTATGTTTATTACCTTCATTGAGTAGCGATGGTAGACAAGTTAAAGATTTTGAACGACGAGTGCGGGCAATAAAATGAATGGGGCTATAGGTACAGCAGTGACGAGTCAGAATGTGTCTATGGAGGCTCGTCTGCACGACGGAAATCCATAATCTCTGCCGACCCCTCTGGGCGCATATTTATTTATACCTACTCGTATATACTACCATTTGCTTGATCGAGTTTATAGTTCGATTATAATGTTGGTTATCATTACTGACGTTCACGTTTACACGATTTTCACCAGCTACAATCCACCACATTACCACCAACGCTATCACCACCACCAACCTTACCTAATATTGTTTAGCATGGTTAAAGTTTACACTTCAAATAGTAAAAATTTTATATTATTTTACTACTAAAGGCAACCTTTGTGACATTACAGGTAGCGGGCAGCGCTGTCGATACGGCGGTGCGAAATTTTTTCACAATTTCGAGGGTTTTTTAGTACGGAACCCTAAATATTTTGCTTAAACTCAATTAGCCTATTTGAATCGCTACAATATTACCTATCTTACAGTAAAAGTCCTATCCAAATCGGTTTAGTCGTTTCGGAGATTACCCGGAATAAACAGACAGACATCAAAAATTTTAAAAATTTTATTTTTGTTGTAAGTACCACTTATACATCATGTATATTGAGTATGGATATTTTATTTTGATATTACCTACAGACACTTCAATTTTATTTATCTGTATAGATTAGTCTATATCCCATCGCTTATTTTTATTCTCTAGATTTACTTTTGCATTGTTATGAATATACAGACCACGTGTTAGCTAGAAGGGTTTCGCATTTGTGTAAACGAACCACATGCTTTCGGAATATTTACATTATTGGAGAACCAGCGATACATATTCGATAATTACAAAGGCGCAGGTGTCGACCGCTGTTTGAGCAAGTGCTACAAATGCACCTGGACCCGCTAAAATTTATTTACAATAAACTCAAGGAAATATTTGGCATGAAGGTAAAAGTGCCAAAAACATTTAGCGACGAAAGGTGTTATACGTTCGATATAGTAACTTATTTTTTTTAATACTATTAATATCAATAGATTATCAAAATAATTCACTGGTTTTTATTTTAACCAATTCAACCAAGCTTAAGCTTGATCTAAGTTTGGGACATGGTTTTGAATTTGTATTTATTTATTAATCATAAATACATTGTATTCGAATATAAAAAATAAAAACGAGAAAGGTCGAATGGCGGATTCCAACCCGCGATCTCATGTACCGAACATGAATTTTTTGTATCTGAAGTTTCTATCCTAGAATAATTTTGCGTATTATAAATCCATAGTCGTTCATTTTGGCCAGGAACTTTGACTTTTTTTATATACAATAAAGTGGCAAACGAGCAAACGGCACCTGAAAATAAGTACCGCTACCCATAGGCATCCGCAACAAGCCTACCTTTATAGACAAAGGAAAAAGGATATTTCCATTCCCAGTCCATCCCCTCCTCATCCGTCAAATCCTCTTCCCCTTCCCATACTTTCCTTATTAGAAAAGTGTAGGAAGGGAAGAGGACTAATTAGGGCTCCGGCACGTCACTCATTAGACGAAACGCAGAATACTTCTACTTCACGCCTGTCTTCTGTGACGTTGTGGTATTTCATCGGTCGAGCCGGCCAATTCGTGCAAGAGATGTTTTTGTTGTGGGCTCTACCACCGTTAAACTGTTACATAAAACACACTCTTACGTCCTGACGTACGTATCCCCTGGGATAGGAATTGTTAAAGATGTTTTTCCACATTCGCTGCTTTCCACCAGATGAAGTAGTAGAGCCCGCATTAACATCTGTTGCCACGAATAGGCCATGCATGCTTAAAGTTCGTGCATTTGTTTGACTGTGTATGTACATGTACGGGCTATGTGTTTGTGCGACCTTTTTATAATATTTTAAAACAATAAAATATTCAACTAGTTACGTAAGTAGAGGTATCATATTATACAATTTGAGAACTTTATACAGTGACGGAA
The DNA here is from genome assembly GCA_029849275.1 of Papilio elwesi. Classification (NCBI taxonomy): domain Eukaryota; kingdom Metazoa; phylum Arthropoda; class Insecta; order Lepidoptera; family Papilionidae; genus Papilio; species Papilio elwesi. Next base: position 5,793,863 of record CM056700.1, on the reverse strand, counting down.
ATGCAATAATAGCTAACGTATACCGAATACGATATTAATTCATAGAAACATATTTAACATTAGTAAGACATTTAGCTAAACACGACACGGCTTAAACGTTGCAACAAAAAATTTCTAGCAAACGTTTGTTGCAGCATTCTGTTTACAATAAATTCTTAATATAATACGTATGTAGATGATCATCCTAAGCTCTGTTTCAGCTGTCCTTGTTAAGAACACGCGCTACTTTCTTCGGCGGAAGAGAACCAGATTTGGCCTCCGGTACGTCGCTCATCAGACGAAACGCAGAATACTAACCTGTTTTTCATGTGTGGTTCTCCTCTGAGTTGTAAGCAGAAAGACACAAAGTTTTATATTACTAATGAAAAAATATCCTAGAAAACACACAGTCACACTTGTTGCAAGGGTTCACAGTCAGTCGTTCTCGTTGGAAATTGATATCAGCATAAAGTAAGGATACGATGTGATCTCGATTACGAAATGTTGGTATATTTATATTTCTCTGTCGTAATTATAATTAAAGAATTATACTCAACACAAAGTAATTTCTAATAATAATTACACTTCTAGCCATTCATTAAAATATTATTGTAAAATAGAACAATCCTTTGATTTCCTTGAAAAGCTACAAAATATTTCGTAAGTGTTAACAAACTGAAATTGTTACTTTTTCATAAATTACTTAAGTATACTTAAGCGCAACAAAATAAACGAAACATGTCGAAAATGCACACGAAACGCAGAGATAACGTGGTAACATAGTTCGTGATTTAGTTGCGTCGGGGCGTGCGTTGCGACGTTATGCTGCTGCACTTGTTACATAAGTATTTAGACCAGTAAAAATTAGTTATCGTATAACATACTGAGTTATATATTTTGTAATATGTTCGTGGTAACCGACGTCCGCGCCCGCATCAACTCGGCCGTGTTTCAACGCAACACTCGTACATCGCGCACCAAATTACTACCCGCTTCGTTTGCCATTTTATGCAATTTTCTTATATTTTTCACTACATACATAAATGAGGGTCTAAATGCAATCTGCATACTATTTTCTCTCTCGTTACTACAGTTCCGCATGTATTTCCGCATAATTTACGTATCAATCACGTAGAAAAGCTTTTAGTGCAGGTTAATAGTTATTAGGCTTCTGTTGTTGAACTCGATACCCAACTGAGGCAATTTATATTTGTGGTGCTTACCAAAAACGAGAAATATTTGTTTTTCCTGGACGATACACGGTGTGTACCAAAAGGTTTGCATTGACAGAAGCGGAATTAATGTCAATCGCAGAATTTAGACCACTAGGCCATTCAGGAAATAACACGCAAAACAACAATAACTTTATCGGTTGTATTAATATCCTTAGAATTGTCTAGGTCGTGCACGATACAATACATTTATGGATATTCTGTTTGTATAGTATTGTTTGCGACCCACAAATCAATGCTATGTAAATACATATTATATTTTTTATTTCGAATACTTTTTTTAACTAAACAAACTTTTGGTTACTTTCGATAAGACAAACTAACCCATTCATTTGTATTTTTATGCCTTACAATCTGTTTAACTTCTGAATATCCTCTCCTCCACCTCTGAGGATAATGTAGTAATCTAAAGGTGAATTTCACCTCATCAGACTCCAGCCAGCATTTGACGTAATTAATAAATCGTCTTTTTTTAGAATGTCCCCCCCCCCCCACTGCAGGGACCGGCCTGCTCTCCGAGAGAGTGAATGTGCCGTAATCCACCGCGCCCAGTGCGGTTTGGTGAATGTCACATGCCTTCGAATTTAGTGATACTACGACATGCCGGTTTCCTTACGATGTTTTCATTCACCGTTTTTGGAGCAGTGGTGATGAAATAAATTACATAAATTAAAGCGCCTGCCTGGGTCGAACCCGTGACCTACACTACATAAGTCGGGGCCTAAACAACTGAGCCACCGCTGCTCTATATTTATTATTGTAGATTAATCTCAGTACCCTCTAGCCTTTTATATCCTTAGAATGGAAGTTGTACAATAGTGAGAAAAGGTAATATGTAATAAATAATGGAAACTGTTTTACAAAAAATTAATACATTTAATGTATGCTAGATTTTTGTACTACTCGTTAAAGTTCATAATTCGCAAAAAGATAATTGAAGTGCCATCATCTTCCACTTCGATAAACACAGCGCTTGGCACATTAGGTGGTGACGTGTTGAAACATGGTACGCACTAGTTTAGTAATAGCCTATTTACTCTTCTCTCGAAGGTACCCACGTTATATTTTTCAAAAAATAATTCACTGATGACATACGCTTCTTAGTACTGAGATTTTTATTTTCTTAACAGGCCATGCGCATTTAGCAGCTTGCCGGAAGCCAGGCAACAATATGTATGAAAAAATATTTTGCATTCGCACTACGATGTGGTTGACAGCTCTGGTCGCTCGTAGCGTTGCGGCCCCAGCCCCACTGCGGCTGACCGCACGGTTGCTGATCGTTCACGCACTAGATCGTGCTAGTTAGCGGCTGCTCTGTTAATAATTATGGTAAAAAGTTTATCGAGGAAAAACCGCGCGAAAACATATTATATCCAGTAAAATTTGCAAAAACTCCATTGTTATGTCAAAATGGACTTTTGTCACTAGTAATTAATTTGTTTACACTTAGTAGAGTACGCTTTTATGACATAAAATAGACACAGTCGATAACAGGAAAGGTGACTTTGTTCACTGATATACGACCTACGGTAAGACAGTACTATTCAATTGATAATGTTTGCTAGCAATCGTATTTGTTTAGCTTCATTCAATGTTAGGTGGGTGATCTAAACAGTTTAGGAGATTTATATAATGGTGGTGTATCTCTTAAGTTTGAATGAAGTTTCGGTTCAGAATAAGGGATCATGGATTTCCATTTGCCACGATCCTGGCACACCTCTCTCGCTTCATCTACATCCATACATCTACGCATAGATGTTCCTCCATATTTATCACCTCACCATAAACCAGTCGGGGTGTGTTATTATACTTAGGCGTATGTACGACACTTGGATGGACGTAATGAACTATGAACCTCGGATGAGAGAAGTTTAGAACAATAGATACATGCTTACGAGTTCAAATATGAATTAAAAACACCGTCGAACTCTTTCAGACTTAAAATTAATATATCCCAGTTTTAATAATTATATAAGTTCTACTTTTCTTGTAAGTAAAGTTTCTTATTTTATTCCGAGACCTAATGCGAGACTAACAAAATATAATTTAAGTAGGACAAGACTTTCTGGAACTAACGTCGGATTATCTGTGTCGATTAATTAAGCTTCACACAATCACAACAAAATATGTAAACTATACAGTATTGATATTTTTATACATACAAATTCATCCCTGAAAAATAAAATTAAAAAATGATTATTACAATAAAGTCACCGTATCAATTTACATACATGAATTACTTGTTACGTTGTTATTAACTATGTTATTTCGCTATTCTGTTAAAATCTTTTTATTGCTTGCTTCTTTTTTGCGTTGTTGTTGTGAAAAAGTGCTGAGTTAGCCTGTAATTACGTCATGTGTTGTGTAAGTTTATGTATGTATACGTCGGTCTTGCACATAATATGCTGGTTTCTATTGAATACGTAAATAAAATACATCCTTCAGATCTGATCCGTTAAACTGTATAAGAGATTCACACCTCTCGGATTTTTTTGGAGTAGTAGGCGAAACTGAAATTCCGATGCAATATATAAATATCTACGTCTATTTAAAAGTAAGCAAAAACTGATTTTATTTTACGCTGTATGTCATAAAAATTACTAAAACAATATTTATTATAAACATTTGCTTACGAAATAAGTATATTTTTAGTACTGATAATTCGGTAGGTTTTACGTTATTGTTTAATTCTAAGAAAGCGCAGATTCCTTATGGGGCACTTCATTGTTTCTCGTTCTTGATGACTAACAATAAAGTACCATTATCGCAGACTTCTTGGAATTAGGACTAAGCCAGTTCTTAAAATAGTTTTTCGTTTGACTTCATTTAAGACGTACAACCTATTTACTTCATTTTAAGAAGTACAGATTTTGAAACCATATCATTGACCTGAGTTCTTGGAAAATACATTTAAAATATATTTTATAACATATCGTCTTTAAGCGCTTTGAACTTAGATTAAATTCTTTGGTTGAAAACTTTTTACGGAATGATGTCTTATATTTGCGCGAATACTACACATTAAAATTTAATTTTACCGCGTTTATTAAAATTTTATGTTAATTTCAAGTTTTCGCTGGCTATTTTTGTGCTAAAAACGGCATATTAGTAGTAATAAGACTTGGGTAAGTATTTGTAAAGATGATAGCTGTAAGATTTATAACAGAAACAAACAGGAATATGAAAGATTTCAATAGAAAGAAAGGGACCTTTGTTTTAAGTTAAATCAGGCAGGTAAAATGCTAATTTGTACGTTAAGGCATTCTTATTATGGTGGTGGTATTGAGATTGTGATGTGTGATACACACACGAAAACGTGAGCACAAACATAATACGCGCTTTTGTTTGCGAACACGAGGGCAATATTGACGACAACGTCATCGTAATTTAACACAATCTGTCACATTGAGTAGTGCACTAAGAGTACACATTAACATGCAATACATTACAACTACTTTGTAAAGTAAAACAGCTATAATTGCTTATTAAATTTTATTTTAAGCTAACCACTAGCACCCCGCTCAAACATCGCTCGGGTATGTACATTTGCCACACAGATGGAAGAATAGTTTTCTAGTTCTATTGAACAAAGGCTTCTTTTAATCCGGAAAATGTACAGTTCCCATGGAATATATTTGTTTTTGTTTCCACAAATGTAATAAATATTATATTAAACAAGGCAAAGGTCAATATAACATATAAACTTTTTTAGAATAAAAATATAATAAACTAAAATAATAAACTTTTGTCACTTTAATATCGTAAACACAGTGAGCGTTCGCTATTCAGGATATATTTTAGGGAATTAATTTGCGAATGTACTCAAATTTCTTACACTGACAATAATTACAAATGTTATTTAGTTATCTATGATTGACTAATTAAAGAAACATAATCTTAATAATTGTTAATAGCAGTTAAATTGAGAATTAATTTCAATATGGAAGTTGTTATTGCTCCTGTACTAAAAGCAGATTTAAAATGGAAAGTCAAATTAATTGACTAGTCGACTAACCAACTCAATGTTTCGGGTAACAAAGCCAAACTGCCTGAATCAATCTAGGTCCCATTCTGTCGCCAACGCCAATTATCGGATGTTTGTATCGAATGATATGCTATAATTAAACTTTGAATTGTAACATGTTAATACCGCTTAATACATAAATGTACACATATGAGTGCTGCACACGTGTAACATTATAAACATTTTCTGTGGTACTTATACAGGAAAATTACGAAACGTGTATTTTAAAATGGTCTAGTTTGAGCAATTTTTCGCATACCAATCATAATATGCTGATATGTTAATAATAAAGTTCGTCTGTAGCCACGGACAATAACAAAGCGTGTTTGCATACAATGTATTGGGTTTCCGAGCGCCATAACTTTAGGAGTAAGCACTACGTGAGCGTCACTCGACACTGACCCATTATATAAAACAGTCATGTATAGTCATTGTTCGCCGCCCCGGTGATTCCGTATTAATATTTAATTTTATGTGTATCTGCCATGGATTTTTTTTATGTATTTTATATTCAGAAAATGGCCTACGAAGTACAGTACGGATGTTATTATAGTTATCTTTTATACAGCTGTTTTTTGTTATTTAAATTATTGAACGAATGAATAATTTGAATAATAGGAATGACGTGTTCTTACGCTATTTCATGTCGTTGATATTTTTGTAAAATTAGTTAAAATTGTTCTAAATTTAAAACTGAGAAGATATTTGAATCATCGACTGCATTCGATTTTTAAATTTCTTTTTTTTGTAAAAGGACTCCAACCTCGGAGTTCTTAATACTAATAGTATGACATTGATGTGACAATTTTTTCCTTAATTTAGCCCAGGCCATCGCCATACATATAAACTTTTTTTAATGAAATATTTTTTTGGCCAGTTACTTGGTATTTGTGCAAAGTAATCGTACACGCAACTAATATGCCATCATTATTTTTAATCAGCATAAGCTTTAGAAAAAGAAATCGACAGGAGTCCAGTTCGTTAACAAGGACCAACGGTAAATTATGAGGGTAATTATCACATTTGAAATTGTACTCAGTGTCGAGTAATAATAAGTAATAATTTGTTTACCGTGTTAATAATATTAAAACAAATGATTTTGGAAAATTAACAGAATTCAGTCAACATAAATTAAACTAATAAACTGATGTAAAAAGAGGAAGCTGGTTTCAAATTAAATCAAAACATCCCATTCGCATCCCAGTCAGAGAATACTTATCGTTTTATTTATTCCTGATTATGTAACAATATAACAAACAAATGACAAGCTAAAATCGGTACTATTACTATATAGATTTTTATATTTAGTTTTAGTTATTTTAGTTTCTCCTTTTGTTTAAATGATCGACTTCGAAGGAATTTGATAAAGGAATAAAAGTATAAGGTAGTTACCAAAATTTAATTAAAAACAACAATGAATCGCAAAGTCGAGTGGATAACGTTTTAATATTTCAACAATGCCAGCTGACCCTAAAGCGCGTTACATATTTCAACTCACATTACAGAATATTTCCCATGAGAGTGTAGTACTACCGCTGTTAACTTAGCATATTGTATAGAAAAATTTTGCTATTAGCTGCCCGCCCCGGCTTCGCACGGGTAGTTCGTCCATACAAACTTTCATCCCCTATTGGGTGAATTTAGTAATATCCTCTTCTAGTGCTCGCCTACGTTAAATAGAAATAGCTGTTTGAAATTTCAAATTCCAGTAGTGAAATAGCTGGGCTGGGCGTTAACATATCCTTCACCCAGGTTACTTATTGCAACGTCCAGCCAAGGGTGCTTGAGTTTTGTCTAAAAACCTTTAGGCCAAGTGGCTCTTCCATCTCGAGCCCGATGTCATTGTAGGTTCCTCAAGCCGACCTAAAAAAAAATAACGCGTAGTTGATATCACACAAGAGGTAAGTATAGGTTTCCGTGCAATGAATGGAATAAGAATCCAATATATCGTTACGATTACCGATTTAATAATCTTATGTTGGTCCGAGAATTTTTTAAAAACAAAGGCGATGTTAAGAGTACTCCGTAACTGACGAGAGAGAAGAATTATTTACAGTTGTTAAGTTTCAGTCATACAACATAAAACTGTACCGTGCGATTACCACTGTGGTAAAGTGTTGGAGTATACTTCGTACCATCGATTCCCGTAAGGTTGGTGCTACATAGCGTATAACACTAAACCGACAAACGGGTTTGCAACGAATGCCATAATAAAAAGTTGCTCAAGGGACGCGGCGGACAATCTAGAAACGACTTATTGACGAGAGGCGCGTAAGCGTATTGAAAGAGTATCATAAACACTTCTTTATATCATATTAAAATTTAACGATACCGTTTAGTGTCAAAATTGACTGGTAGGATGGGGCATTTTATAATACCTTTTGTTTTTTTAAGAATTGTCCTCATTACTAAATTCTAAAACTGGCTGTTCTCTCTTAGAAAACATTTACAACTGTAGAGGATCTATAATACATAGTAAGATATATTATATATTATACAAAGTATATTCTTAGTATTTTTGTGTTGTATTTTGTAATTCAAAGAAACGTACCAACTTAATCGCGTGTCAGTTTACTTGACTATTTTTCAAAAAAACCCTACCCTACCACACACCCATACCACCCATACCCATAATCTGTCTGTTTGCAAGAAGGGGTTTTGGTACTAATGTCTTCTAAATGGAACACAAGTTGTAATTAAAATCTATTTACAATGTAATAATGCGTTATATTATACATATTAGTGTATAATAATGAATATTTTCTTTTCGACTATTATTAGCTTTTCGTCGTATAATCGCCCTTCTAGTAAAGATGACAGCAATCTTAAAACGGACGCTGGCAGCGGTTACCTCGATTGGTCGAGCTCTAAAATTACAACTTTTTGCGTGTGTTCACCGATCTGCCAACTTATTTTTTAGCACTTCCTCGCCGAATTTTATATCGTTGACGGGTATGCACTAGACTTAAGAGCAAATTCTTCAACTACCTATATAGGCATCATTATGTCTTCCAGTAAAGCGGCATGGTATTGTTATGAGATGACTGTACATTGATACATTCAACTATAATTCAATGGCAGCATTATACTAAATGGCGTCTATTCTTAGTAATATTGAATGTAAAACCAAGATAAATTTTGAATTAAAATGTTGCATAGGCATTCTATATGATATATAATATAAGCGAAATCACTCAACTTACAAAGTATTTTTATTAACTACTTATATGTAGGTAGTATTAATACTTATACTATATTTACCCTGCTAATTTTCAGACGCTTAATGAATCAGTATGATGTATAATCCATCCCAATTAATGTTTATGAGTATTTATTACGTAGTCTAAAAAGCATCCCGTAATAAACGTAATATAAAAAGCAAGAACGGGCCGCGATGGGAGAGTTTTGTCACTTTTGTTTTGGCGGAGCAACAACAAACCGTCGACAACAGCCGATGGAAGCCGAGAGCGGCCGAGCGGAAAACGAATCTCGCTCCAAAACGTGATCGCGCTGTTTGATTTGAAAACAAAATCCACCCGCCTGCCGCGGACTCACAAGTTACGGGCGAACCGAATTGCAGGCTCAGTGCGCGAGCGAGCGTGATACGGAATGAACGTGTGGTGCGTTTTGCGCGGACGTTGACACTGCGATTTATTTTTTTAATCTTGCGATTTATACAGCCAGAATAAAGACATTTTGGTGTATGAAGTCGGGAACTAAAAAGTATTTACTGTCCAAAGTTTATTTGATACAGTTCGCGCAGAGTTTTGACCGATATTTGTGTATTTCCGTATAGACGCGAAAAATAAAAGTGAACAAGACTTTTCGAAACAAAGGACTGTTTTGTACATTTTCGCAACTAATGCGAAATTGTGTTCAAAAAAAATCTGTTCTGGCTTAATCGTGGAGGGCACAGGAAAAAAAAATCACCGCCCTCGGCCAACTAGTTCGGACTCAATCTGTGGTCACCGAACGAAAAACAAAAACGCAACGAATTCTCGTATTGTTACAACATACAACAAACTCTCTATTCAGAGATTCTTTTAAATTCTTGTAAAAACATTGTGGACTAACAATTAACTTAAACAAATTGCAGTGAGTTTCTTGAACGTATCGTGATTTAGTGGATCAGTTTGTCAACTACGCAAAACAAGCTCTAAAATTCTGGATCAAAATTAGTGTCGAGTTTGTTTTACATAATGTCTACTGCCATAATGCATCAGTCTGCTCTGTACGATTTTGGGGATCTGTTCTTGAAGGTAAGGCTTATTATCCTTTTTTCGTTGCAGATAATTAATTATACTGATAGTTATTTTGTATAGTATAAAGTGAATGCGTTTACAAATAGACCACGTTTTTAACCAATCCATCTTTTTAAATGTCATGAAACTTTTACAATAAACTTTATAACCCGTATTAAATGTACGAAACTGAATTCTTAAATGAATTCAAAAACAAACAGAAATTTTGTAGGTATACTGCCTTCGTGATATTAAACTAAATTCAAAGTGTGTAAAATATGAATCTTATTTTGCAACGTCACTTCGTCCTCTTTGTTTTTATCAATAATTGCTAATTTCGATCAAATTGAAACCACTGTGAAAATTGAAATTCATAAATTGTATTAACGTTAGTACAATTTATATTATTGGATTATATTTGAATAACCGTTTCCTTTGTAATTTCATAATACCCAATGATGGCGTAAATTTATAACGTGCAATGACAATAAAATAGTGCTCCAAATTAATCCCATAACATACAATGCCATTTTTATTATTTTCAAAATGACATTATTCTATTACAAATTGTATGCGCATAGCATATTATTTTAGCACAGATAATGAACAAATATCGGACGTATTATTTTTATTTCGTTTATCTATTGATAGTTTAGTTTTACTATAGCTATTTAACTTTATATTTTATTAAGAGTTGTGTTTTAGGTATACTGAACTTAAGTAATTTTTCAAAAATAAAATTACACGGCTGGAAGTAAAATTGTCTGGCATACTTTCTTGTACTTGTTTTGTTTTTGTTTTCAATAGTCATCTTTTCGGCGAAATGGCTGAGTAAAGTTTTGTTTAAAAAGTGTCCAAATAATGAATGTACTACTTTTTGATAGAACTATTAATTATATATTAGCTCTAATTCCCTTCACTAATATGTGTATCGTTACTAAACATCTGTAATCGTAAAGTTAGCAATATAGTCCGTAACTAGCCAACTGCATACATTTAGCGCCAAACAAGGTAAGTTGAATTTCCTTTTACCTTTTACTGCCTAAGTCGATGGTTCCTGACTCCATAATAAAATTATACGGAAAATAAGTAAAACCAGTTGCGAGTGTTGCATGCGGGTGTAGTGGCGGGACCAGTCCGTTCATTAAGTGTTGTGGAATCATGAATACGATCTGGCTAGGCGCACAGCCAGTTTCCTTGGAAAAGTAAAAGTAAGTTGACACTTTAATATCGTGCACACAAGAAAACGTACAAACTGTTATTACGATTTGTTCACTTAAAATTTTCAAATTTACTACGTTTAATCTATTGCAGAATTTATAACCATCAATATTCGGCACAGAAATAGAAAAAAATGTATTTGCCTGTCTATTAATAGAATAAATTGCTTTATTTGAAATAAAAAATGTTATACATATTTAATCCCATATAGGTAGAATCAGGGGTTTACATACAACACAATGTTTAACATAATAAACAAATAAATACATATCGCATACATTTACAATAAACAAATACATTTCTTAAATGATTTAAACAAGAATAAGATATGATCTTTCAGGTATAAAATAAAAAATACTACAAAGGATTTAAATTTTGACATAATTTTGTTTTGGGTTAAGAGAATAATATAAATCGAGATTTCTCTCAATACCTGATTTACTGCTATTATAACTATAATTCTAGGCCTGTTATTTCATTATATTGGTATGTGACTTGTTTTCATTCGTAGTAAATAGTTCACCCTTGAAAACGAAACGTGATATATAAAATAAGGTTTTTATATAGGCGACCGTCAGTGATATTATTGCTTGACAAATCCTTTTCAAATCTCAGCAGGGGTGAAGAACAGGCTCGGTTAAGTGGTGTGACTGGTATGGCTCATATTATTCCACCTCTTGCAGTACAAAAGTGAACTTGAACGGTCGCCATAAGTCACACAATCGTATGTCTAAACGTTTCGAAACTCGTGTGTTGTGGTGGGGCAAAACCGGTTCTATTAGCTAATTCACATAGTTATAAATCGTTCGCTCGTCTTTAACGCTACCTGCTGAGGGTTTTTGTGGTGTTTTACATTGCATATGAGCCACTTGTTGCTCAGCGCCATTTTATACTCGGTTATGTATGGTGCAGGGGATAGTGGGGTTCTTTGTTTATAAAGGAGACTAATATAATATGAAGCGTATAAATAAAACTACATATTTCGCATAGAATCTCCTTGATATGTGGTATGGTAAATCCTCCTTAATTATAATTGTAAGTTAACAGATGTTTACAACTTTATTCTTTTGCATATTTTCAAATAGGGTACTTGAATTCATGTTGTGTATATTCCTCGGTATTTTTTATTTTTTACATTTCATTATATTGGAAATTACTGTAAGGTCTAATGCAAACATTTCTGGAGATTATTATTTCTGATATGCTTAAATGTAGTAGTACGATAACTTATTGGTAAAATCTATTGTGCCTAGTTAATATAATTTAAACAGGTTACGAGCGTTACCACTGTACTATAGACATTAACATAAATAAATTCGCTAAACTCAGGTGATCTGTGATAACGATTCCACAATAAATCGCATTGAATTCTGGCAGTGGGAATTTCGAAAGGTGCTCCAGTGCCGCCCTCATGCCTTTTACATTAAAAAAAATCACATAACCGTTGAGGCCGTAACTACACCTACAACCGTCTACCTGCCTATACACTACAAACAACCGCTCCGGGTATTATATTGATTTTTTTTGTACCTGCACTGAGACCTTGCTCTATAGAGCTTTGTATCCCAAACTTATCATTGTTCAAAAATTGGGTACCTTCACAGATTAAACAGGCTTCTATAGACAACGAATTGCAGGTAGTGTGCACAAGTTTTACGAATTGGACATACGTTTTAATAGGTGTCGTATTTAAAAAGATATTAAGAAAATGTCTAAAAAAAACTCCAGTTGTTAAATGAACTTCACTTATAAACAATATTTTTTTAATATACACTACTTTAGAATTAGTTTAATGACAATAAATCGAAAATAAAAGAAAATTCGAACTACCTTATTTTTTTTTGAAAAGGTGGCAAACGAGCTAGCGAATCACCTGATAAAGTGAACACCGCCCGTAGACATACGCAACAGGCAAATGTGTTATAGATGCGTTGCCTACCTTTAATGGACAGAGGATAATGGATAGACAGGAAAAAGTATATTTCCTTTTCCCTGGTAACCCCCTCCCCGTCTAATCTAAAACTAGGCCTCCGGCACCTCATTCTTCAGACGAAACGCGGAGTACTTCTACTTCACGCCTGTTTGTATTAATTATTTTAACTCTCATAAATATTAACGCCTAGGAATAATATAGTCGGTCAGTAAAGTATGAGGTAAGAGCTTGCGTCAATCGGCGCACGAAACTGCAAGCACCACCTACCGTCGATCATAGTTTTTTTTAATTATTTACGCGCTGTAAATTGCTTATCGTCTTGCAAAATTACGAGAGGAAAGGAATTCAAAGATGAAAAGAAAACAACACAATACGTTACAAGGTGCTATTTTGTAGACGTTACAATAATTAACTATGGAGATATTAATATATAACCGACGTTCGATCAATGAGGAAAAAGGAAACTCGTATAGAGCAATCTCAATTGTACGTGATATAAAATGTTAAATCAAAATACAGAAGTATTTTATGTATAATCTCCATGGCGAGTATGTCCCGTTTATTTCATTAGTTTTAATTAATTATAAAATGTATAGGCCACCCATCCTAGATGACACAATTTGGATCTAATAACCGTGGTGAAAAGGGGAATGTCTTGTTCTTACACAATAGTCAACAATCATAGCCCACTCAATAGGTCATTGATACTCTGCCGTCTTCATTTGTAGTGTAAGGCGTTTTTAAGGTATTTTCCGTATGTTACAAACACCCGCGGGTTAGTGACGGAGGTCACGCGAAGTGATTAGCTCTCCACGTGTTTAGATAAAGGCATTGTAATTGCCGTCCCCTGCGAATGTCATACGCGTCACCTGTAAACTTCTGTTAAAAAACTTAACGAGCTTATTGATGTAATTAATGAAATATTGGGGCTATCGAGGATATCCGGAGATTCTTCGTACATGTCGTTGTGCCAGAGACGATTTATACGGGCTATTTTTTCCCCTTATGTGAGGTCGCCATAGCACGACCGACGACCGCCCATACTGTAATAGGTTTTGGCTACAGTTGCTTACGGCTGGCCGCCTGCCTGACTCCAACCCTCCTCGCACATACAATATGTATATACGAATAATTAGTAGATTATCGAATATTTCTTAACCATTTCAACTAAGCTAAAACTTTTGCTAGGACATGGTGCACGATAATATTCGCAGTCCGCACCCTAGGCTATTGGCGATCATTTTGGTTGCTACCTATCATATAAATGTTATAAAAAATATTCGTTTTTGTATTAAATAATGCTTCAATGTATGCTCAAAGGTATGGACGCAAACAAAATTTCCAATAATTTTCGCAATTAAAACTCGAAAGGTTTCTCAAACGGCCGGTTCTGGCCTCTAAGCCACCTCCGCCGTTTCCCAACGGTCAGGCGTTGCGGAAACCTTCGAGTGCAGCGCGAACAATAAGTTTCGATCGTGGGAGCCATTGTACACAATCAGGTATTTTAGATTATTTTCTATATCGCCGCGTGGCGAGTTACCACGCCGAGCTCGCTTCAAGTGTCACTTTGCCGCGACAATTTGACACGATTAGTCTCAAATACCAACAAACAGTATTCGATGCCTCGCAGTGACCGTGGAATATATTTGATTATCGCGCTATTTGCATTTACATTAATTTTTAAAACGTTCGAGCACCTCGGTGGAAAAACGCGTCCGTAAGTGCCGATTGCAACCGGTTCGTCTCATTTGATCGGCGGCAATCGGCATCGTATGTATGCAAGGAACGTGTTTGAAGATTCTACTTATCAATAAACTCGTCGCGTGTACAAGCTTGTAAGATATTCCCAGACTAAATGAATATAACGACTAACCTAAAATCCAACCCCACACGTTTGTACGGCTCGGTTTGTCGTGAATCGAGCGTAGGCCAGGTCCACCGGTCATTATTCTATTTCGAGAACTGTTCCTTTCTCCGGCCATCGCAGCCCGGACGTGAGTCACGGCCCTTTGTCCCCCCCTTCCCCCCGCCCCCAGCTGCATGACCTCGCTGAGGACGGATTCCCGCGAGATGGACGCTCAAACACTCCTCAAGGTGCTGAAGCTTTCCAAATTATGTTTAAATTTTTAATATCCAGCTCGCCTTGAAGCGTTCTTACACAACGCGACAACTTCCATTATACATCTTTACTCATATAGTCACAAGATTCTAATTTGTGGCATAGATGGCGTGGCCCTGTCGCAAACATTGCGCCAATCACCTCGACGCCTACGTTCATTTCAGTGAACTTTAAAGAAAAATAACTTGAATTAGCATTATTAATGTTTTAAGTAAACAATTCTGCCATTGATCTAAACTGCCACAATTGCTAGTTACGTACTCAAGTTACAAAATTATAAATTAAATTATAATAATATTTGAGATCTCTTATATTTACGTTAATACTACACATTGCAATAAAACTAATTTCACGGATATAATCGCGTTTATCTATATAAAACTCTAAAAGACTAAAGATAAAAACGTGCTTTTTAGTTAATTTACAAATTAATAATTAAGAGATATTATAAGAGATAAGTGCCACTTAATTTTAAAATACGTATTATACAATGTATGTATAATACGAATACAATACACGATTGAGACGATACGAGTCGCCGTGGATTTGTGAAGCACTGCTAATTGTTTTGGCAAAGCAAATGTGAGGGTTCATTGCCGGCCGCGCGGCATTGTAGACCCGCAGGGTACACCCACGGCCGCGCTGTACCGCTAAAGGCGCGGGCTGATCTTATAATTCACCCCACTATATGTTAAGCATTTACAATTATTATACGTCCTAAGCCTTTCTTACTCTAAATTGTTTTTTATATAGCATAATTGGTGTTTGTATATTAACACCACATAATACAGTTAAAGATTTGGTTCGATTCATCGCGATGGGCCGACACATATCGAACCCTATAGTTTCGTGAAATCCATATAACATTTGCCATATCTGTCTGCCACAATATTATTACAAGACAAACTTAACTTACATAATTAAATAAAACACTTATGAACATATTAATTTAACTTAAGAATAAACAATTAAATACTTAACTAATGATAAATCCTTAGCAATAATGTAATGATGATATAAATATGTCATACAAATATTTACGAATCATTAAATAATATCATTAGAAATAACGTTTTATATCTACTTTTGTCAGTATACAAAGAGTATATGCTCCAGAGTAGATATTTCAGTCTCCTGTTTACTTCGTACACAAATAATAGGCGATTGAAGTGAGTAAGCAAATAGTTAGTAATAGAAGAAGTACTTATGCGGGTGATAATGCGTATCTGAGACCTTATTGGAGTGTAGTGCATAAACAAAGGGGTACTGTACATACATATTGTATCTTATCTCCTCGCCCGATAAACCCTGCAACGTAATAACGTTCAAAAACAATGTGATTAATACTAATCATTTTAGAAAGCCACTATAGTGAGTTCTTGTTCTGAATAAAAATATTGAGCAATATATGTAAATATCGGCGTGAATATTGATAAAAATACTTCCAATGTGATAAACTGTACATATTATTTTATCATCTTTATGTTTTAATATTGTTAAAACAATCGTCAATTGTGTCGTAAGCGTTACAGTGGCAAAATATATTAATGATATGAGCAATATAATTATTACCCGATATCGTCAGTGTCTTGAGTCCTAAGCCGATATGGACTTTGTCCGATAGCGTCAAAAGGTTGACACCATGACGAGGAGTCAGAGGTTGACATTAAAGTTGATGAACACCGTTTTTACCACAGCGTTTCCAACTCTCTAGTTTAGAGACAACAATAATATTTAGTTGGGAAATGCCATCAGTATTTTAAATAAAAGTCTTGAATTTGAAAGTTTTAATAGCAAGAAAGTAGTGTAATATTAATACATGTCACCCCTACTTACCATAGGCCTATGTCATACAGAAGAAATGGAACTTTTATTAGTGAAATATCCTGGAACAAACAATTTACTTTTATTAGTTTTTTTAAAGGTAAACTAGGGTGTAACGAGAACCGAATTACCTGTCAATCTATAGCGATGGTAATGTAGTTTTAGAGACATTACAAGTACAGGAAAAAATAATAGCAGAAACCCTCGATTAATCGTACTATTTTTACACCGTATTACTACTTTAGACGTTTTGAAATGCGTATGGAATACTCTTGCTTGAAGCTGCTATTACACATTTGATCGTTTTGAAAATAAACTGGTCCGTAAGATGTTGTAATGCTGCAACGCAAATTGTAATGCAGCCGTGAGTTATAACCGCGTCTGATTGGTTCCTTCCTTCCGGAGCTCCCGGAGCCCTCTGACGTAGCACTCTAGGATGGCCACCGTCTTTCTCCCGCGATGTCTTAGACAGCGCCCTCGCACCCCTCGATTTAAAAAATACGTCCGTGTTCGATGCTCGAATGCAGTTTTGGCACACATTTGCAACGGCGTTACGTCACACCGCTGAGGTATCGGGCACGCGGCGTAACACTTTTACCATAAGCAACTCGCAATACGATACTCCCCTCTCTAGCCACTCCTCGATCCGGCTTTACATAATTGCCCGTAAACTTAAAATCTTACGCAACAACTTCGAGACGATTTGATATTCACACCAAACCCGAAACACGGTCACAGTTTCTTGCTTGCTCTAATTTCATAGTTTTCGTGTAGTGTACATACAAACATTCATATTATCTTGATATTCATCTCATTCATCTGTTAGTTTTTTTTGTTAAGTTATTGCGTTACACAAATGTTGTCTGATTTACTAATTAGTGCGCTATCGTACATTCGTTTGCTACTTTAATATATATTGGCATCTTTTGTACAGCAATATAACCATGGTGTATGCCTTAGTTTGAGTCATCGCAAATTTTGTAAAGTCTTTAATCTTCTGCTCAAACGTATTAATACTCATCACCTATTACGTTGATATCCCCCAACAACGATTTGGATGCGGACTTTATAAAAAGTGCAAGTCGATGTAAAGGTGCGGTTGCGTTACAAGCGGAGCGGGCGATAGGGCGGATGGTAATACAATTACACGGCGGCAGGGCAAGGCGGGCAGAGAGGCATTCTCTCGCTCGGAACGATCTTAAACTTTCTTTTCTTGTTTCGTAATGATACGGCCGACCGGAGAGGAGCCAGGCGCCGTGCAACACCGGTCACATTTCACAATCGATAGGTCTACAGCGATTCACGATTAGTCCTTTATTGGTGCAATCGATTCCAACACTGGTCTCCGCTCTGTTCAAAAATCGAGATATGAATTTCATGTCTTATACAGTGCTTAAAAACTGTTGCATTCTAAAATGTAGATTTATCTCAAGTGCGCAAGATGTCTTGCCGCTTACTTCACGGCTGAACCATTCTATTTCTAAAGCATGCATAATATTTTGATAACACGATTTGTTACAAATCTTGCATAACGTTCCATACGATTAAAAAGCATTCGCTATTAAACTATATTTACTCGACATTTATTTATTCAAAAACCCCTAATTACCATCATGTATTCTCTTTCAGTTTTTTTTCTCCTACCTATATTTGCTGGACATTTCATGAAATTAATTTATATTTTCGATAGTTATGTGAATTTCACAGCTATGTAGCTCGTCGACGAAGTTAAGTATTAAGGTGGAATGGGAGAGGGGAAGGGGTAGGTGGGTAACATCGGCCCACGTCGAGCACGATCCGCATGATTGCGTTTTGCATAACTGTTGCACAAAGCCCAGTCTGTTACATCGCGATTATAATCCGCGCATGCGCTATACCTTACGCTCGTGATGCAGGAAGCGAACTTTCGAACTCTTTCACTTTTAATGCATCATATTGTAATGCTTTGCTAAGTTCCCAAGTGCATTGCTATGCACTGTGCATGGCTCTTGCTTACTACACTGCGGTTAAGCCGTTTATGGACTTTACATATAAAATCTATTTCGCTCTACTGTATATTGAGTGTGAAGATTTCTTCTAGACACTGCTACATATTAACTAATTTAAAAAGAAAATTATAGGTTTAGTTTAATGAGAAAGGAGCAAAAGTTTCTAATGTGCAGTGGTAAAAACACGAATGCATACGACACGTTATCTTTCGGTTATCAAACGAAGAGACGACGAGTACGTTCACCTGATGAGACGTGATTTTCCGCCATTACTGTCATAACATTAACATCCTCAATATTTGAATATAAAAAACGTGGTACCCGGTAAGTTTTCGAATCACGTTTGCACTTCACTATCAGACAAACAACACGTGCCGAATAATTCCATAAAGCTCAGCACCGCCTTAAAATAATGATTTTCAGTCAATGGACCTATCTATCTATCTATCTCATTCAGAAAAGAGCCATGCGATGGCTCCAATCTAGACTGCCTGAAGGGATACCTATTTCATCCATCGCCGTCTATTGACCCTATAATGGTGATTATGGCGTATTATGTGCAGTTGTTATAGAAATAGGGTTACCAGAGCTAAGTTTGTTACATTACCATTGTTATTGTTGTCCCTGTTTTAATTTTGTACATTGCCGCGTACAATCGAGGCGGCGCGATGTGTCACTCGACCCCGTGTGTACATTGTATTTTAATTTACGAGGAACCTGTAATTATGCGAGTCCCGATGCCCTTACCGCGCTATTTGTTTAGTCATTGAAACGTCCCAGTTTTAATATTCATTGCTTATTTAATGTGTTATAACGATTTGGTAATCTTACACTGCTATTGTTGCCGATTGTACTTATATACTGAAGTTTTTTAACTTTTGCTTTGAAATTTAACCATGACAGGAAGAATGAATGTTTATATCAACGCTTGAAATTTGTGGGAGTCTTGAGAATGACTGACTGCTCATACTGGCGGTTCAAGAACAAATAAAAACAAGTGCCGATAGTCAAGTCTAAGAATAATAATGTTAAGTTCATATATAACATGATTAATGCTTAGTTTAATCCTCCACTAGGCTTAAACGAATCTATTATTCGTTACTCAAAAATGAATTCTTAATACTTAATATTGATTCGGCTATTTATTTCTTTACAATTTTTTTTAGAATTTTCTATTCTAACAAAACTGATATTTAATCTATGATTTTTTTATCAAATTAGCAATTCCTCCAGGTTTTCCTGGATTTTGTTGTCATAATTATATAAACATAAACAATTATTAACTGTTAAGTTCGGCCAAGAGGGGAAAGTAATTGCGCTATGTCTAAAAATTGAACCAGATTTTAACAGTGGTAGAGCCCGCAACAACAACATCTGTTGCACGAAATGGCCGGCTCGACCGGTGGAATACCACGACCTCACAGAAAACAGGCGTGAAGTAGAAGTACTCTGCGTCTCGTTTGATGAGTGAGGTGCCGGAGGCCTATTTTCAGTCCTCTTCCCCTTTCCACCCTTTCCACATAAGGATAGGATGGGAAAAGGAAGAGGATTGCACGGGGAGGGGGTTTATGGGGAAAAGGATATATCCTTTTTCCTGTCTATGCCCTCCATTAAAGGTAGGCAACGCATCTGCAGCACATTTGCCTGTTGCGGATGTCTATGGGCAGCGTTTACTTAACATCAGGTGATCTGCTTGCTCGTTTGCCACCAACTCACATAAAAAAAATTGAACCAAGTAGCAACCAGAATATCAAAAAAGCAATGCAATGCGGCAGTTAGACGAGCGGTCAGTTTATGAGGATGGGTGTCAAGGATCGGTGGTCCTACTTACGCACTAAGTCACGTGTACTTAATAACCCGCTAATGTGTCGCAAGCCTAAGCGAGCCGTGAGACGGAATCGTGTTATGAAAATGCTTTCACAATTACGGACTAGTAGATATTGAATCATGTCTGGGATATATGTCTGAGAAGTGAATGAAAATCTACTATGTTGATGTTGTACACCCCCATATGCTTTCAGGATTTGATATAACGACCTATTCAATTCTCGATATGTTTTTCGCGTAGTTGATACTTCAACGTTCAGACACTCAAGGAATTATTTTTTAAACATGACGTGTGCTGGAGACGTAACTCCACAATATTTTTATGACTATTGTAACGCCGAGATGAACTTGCGGAATCATAACTCCGTCGGTACGTAGCTATAATTATTTGGGAGACATTACTAACTTGCCGCCATGCTAACAGTAGTCGTACTTTAACACGGCTAGGGCAATGAGCCGATTTGCAAATACCCTCAGTAGATGATTGAATGAAATTAAATTTTGTGATACACAAAAGAATATCGAACCCAAATTCACTTTAAGTAATTAGTAAAGCTAAAATAATCGCATGTTAATTCACATAAAAACTCACACAAAAGAAATCTATAAAACTAATTCTGCTACGTGGTGTTCTGTGGTATATATTCCAAGCAATATTGCATTGTGTACAGATTTTTTGACGTTTACTAGTTTTATTACATCATTTTATATACATTGTAATAATTACGAACGTAAACAAGGTGCAGGTTACTCGTTAAGTGTTTCTTTTACGAGCCTCTTGCCATTGAAGTAAAATTAAATTTAAAACTACAAGATACTTCAGTGCAAAGACAGACAGACAGACCTTTGAGAAAGACATAAGCTCGCTTCTTAAAGGACCCTAAGTCGTACTGACTTGGCATATATAGCATCATAATCAAGTAATTTTCCATTTATAGATAGTGTCAATAAAGAAAGGAAAGTGGCACGTGACCGGCCACCGGTAGGTCACTGTCGCAAAGTTACGTAACACGTTAGTAGTCGGAGCATTATCTACATCGATTAATTATTATGAAACCGGCAATAATTCTTTACAGTTGGCGAGAGGCAATGTGAACTTTTCTGCTAGTCTCAAAGGTTTTATAAACGATGTTAATTAATATTAAACCTTTGTGGGACGTATTAATACAATTAGTTATATAAAAAGAAATAAACGTCAATCGTCCACGAATGAATCGACACAAATACTATTGTCATTTCGAGGCTACCCCGAATACTTTAATTGCATATTACATATTTTGTAAAATAATTTTTAAACAATATGTCTCTAGTGTCACGGTAAAATAGATGATTAGTTTTTCGATCGGTTTTCTTTCGAATACGGAAATATCGTTTCGAGCAGCGTGGGTAGGAACAAACGCGGGGCTCGTCGGCGGCGATGAACTTCACAAGGCCTCGCAATTATTTCCTGCTTCTACACAAAGGTAATGCTTTTTCCATGAACTACAGACGGTCGATAATCATCCATTGTTACCGAACAGTGACATTACACGCTATCTCATATTAATAATATCAAAGCTCCGATGTATAAGATTTCACCGCACCTGTCATAATAGCTTCATTAACAATGAGCGCTATGGAAGGTCAAGGGTCTAAAAGGCTTCCGGATTAGAGCGGCCCGACTGTTTAATGTTGCCAACTAATAAAACGTGATTAAGAGAGTAGGTTGTCCCAACTTAAATAGTCCTTGTGGTGTCATTCATGAGATGGATATGACTCAGCTCGCCGCGGACAATTTTCGATACTATTCCTCGCAAACGTCATTTACCAATGCGTGATTCTAATCAGACACACTTCAGCGATCTTCACTTACGGCAAGTAATCACATATAAATGTGCCGTCATTACTAACTCGCTAATAGTGTTTGTAAATCGAGGTTATATAAATCTCGCTTCGTCTTTGAACGATTTTACCTGTGTTACTTGCAATATCGTTCCTTCGTTTGGTTCGCAATCCGTAAAAGCAAAATAATAATATATATTATATACATGTATATTATTCATTGCGATTTAAGTTACTTATTGCGGGTTAAATAATAGCGAATACAACTATGTAAACAGGCAAATAAGTCTTGAATGTAAGAGATTATGAATGGACTAGACACTCATAAAAACGAAATCGATAACGTTAATTTACTCATCGGCTTATACGAAAATTTGCGGAGATTGGCAGAACCAGTCATAAACCCACTACAAAAACCTTCACATGTAATGAACAACGAATGAATCTTATACGTAATGTCGACGACATACTACAATAGCTGCTTGCCAGAAAATGGTTTTCATTGTAGAATCGTTTTGTATCCACAGCGTAATAAAGTGCCTTATATGTTAAAATTAATCTACATCCATTGCAGTCGTACCCATTACAAAAATAGACACAATAAGGTGAATTTAATGGTCACAAGAAAGGGCTACAATTTATTCTTTTGATCGTTCATAAAATTTTCAACAAATTTTGTAAATTATTAACATAAAAAAACACTGCATCTAAGGCTTAGCTTGTGTTGCTTGACAACAGTCGAATGGCGGATTCGAACCCAAGGCCTCATGTTTCGAACATTTTTGGCGCTTGCTATTGCATCTTTTAATGCATTTCAGAAGGTGAAGTGGCCTAACTTCGTTCCACATAGCGATAGCGAAGTACTTACTGCACGTTATCAAATCGCGGCTCACGCGCCGATGCGCTCGGGCGGACCCCACCTACACGCTTAAGGGCCCGTGAAATGTAACCAGCTATTCTCATATGCGATGTACGCTATGCATTCCGGCTAGGAGTGGTTGTTCATGGCCCCTTGCCACATACAACCGAATAATTTAGAACGTGTTCCCTTATTTTTTCTTAAATTACATGTTTAATTAAACTTAAGTCGTCTACATGTAACGAGCTAGTATAATGAAACCTACGAATCTAAGATTGACAACAAAATACCAGCGCATGACCTTGAAAAGGAAAAGTTCAATCCAAATAATCACAAAGCCGTAACATTTTATGTGTTTCATGTTTTTGATGTACATTATACAAATCAATTGACATATGTCGTCACTGTCGAACATTTCTGAACAAGAACGAGTTTTAATCACGTCATAAAATGTAGCCCATCAAAATAACCTTGGCAGATGGTGAAACTTTTGCGTCTTTATTTTTTTCATTGTTTGTTGTTGTTTTACTAAAGTTGTTTACGAAAAGCTTGAGCATCGATTGCTATAGCTATATCTTAAATAGCTAATTATATCTAGTATTCTTATCACTGATGTCTACAGAACTCACGAACTCACGTAACAGTTTTCTTTATTTGTGATTATAGAAAACTGTAGAACTTATAATTTGAAGTTAATAACAAATAATGCTCATACCTAACGATACAAGCCGAATTTCTCTACATCGTTAGGTTAGAAATCGTCGCCGTGACAGGTAGGGTGGTCTATGATACGTTGTGAGGCCATGCTTCGGTGCTCCCCGGCCGATACCCTTGCTATCCGATCCCTCTTCGTTTCCATTTCACCTTAACATCGTGCTGTATAACCAGCTTCACAAAAACCGTGCTCTCTTTTATGTCCACACTTCGACAATTCTATTTAATAAATATTTGAATAGATATTTTTATGTTTTATGACAAGTAGGTAATCGAGCAGACGACACTTATTAGAAGTGTGTTTACAAATCACGTTTTAAAAATATTGAATGTAAGATGAGTATAGAAAAATAAGGACTGGGTTGTAGATTTTACATTATTTAGTTCTGCATAGATTACACATTATATTGTAATGTTGCGAGCTCGGTCACGTTAACATTAAAGAAGAATTCGTATTTCTGTTATACTCATGCGCGGTTAGTATTAAAGCTCAAAAAATAATTGATGTGACGCAAATTGATAAGTTATCCGAAACTAGTACAGTGGTGGTTCAAACGTTATCCGGCATGACCTGGCCGATAGCCGCTTCAGAGAAACCGTTTTATGGAAGTTTGTTCAACCTACGACGTTTTGTCGCGTTGCTTTATTTACTAATTCTTACAACGTTCTTCTTAATATGGTACATTCATAGCACTCCTTAAAATAATTTTAAATTAACGGAATATAACACATATGTCGGTTTAAAGTACTGGGTTCATAATCGAAAAGTATATAAAAAAATAGGATATTTTACTCGATTCATATACTCCTTACAGCAACTTCTTTCAGACACCCTTCTTAAATAAATATAAAACAAGTATTTTGCAATTTTGATGATAAATTTGGCGTTAATAAATTCGATAATTATAAATTCTCGCGATAATATTGTTGTCGTTCTTTTAAAAGCAACATTTATTGCTTTGTCATATCAATATTCACGTTCCGATACATATTTTTGCAGGAGGTTTCGGTCGAATGAAACAAGCACAGTTGCAAAGGGTTTTAGCGTCGATGCGACACCATTGGACTTTGAAGGAAACAAAACGAAATTTATTACACTTTTATTCGTTGTTACAAAATACTCTTTAAATTAAATTATCCATATCTTGTTCCATGGCATGCTATACATTTTTGAACAAACAAACATCATTCATCATACATAGCGGGTTTTACACTTTTTATACTTTCATCGGAAGCGTAATTTTGTGGAAATCGCAAAATAAATTTAAGTGAAATTCTATACGAGAATAACTAATGTAAGGAAAAAGTCGTTTCTTGAAAATATTTTCGAATTTACGAATTTAAACCTAAACATTGTTCCATCTTGCTCTGAAACAAGGTATATATATTAATATTTATATATAGGTTTGTAAATAGCTAAAGAATTGATATCGACTCACAGTAGCTTAGCGTTGTAAGCCACATTTTGCGTCAACAAATACTGACGCCATCTGACTTCAACGAAATCGCCATAAAAAATTCGACTTCGACAAAGACGACGATTCGTCGCAACGCTAAAAGTATGATTAAAACACCCACGCGTAAAACGTTTTAACTGTTTTTTTTGCATTTCAATTTATTTTAATTCAAGCTGGTGCAGGTTGTAAAAAGGTTTTCTGGTCAATGTTGATTACATACACAGTACAGCGTAATAAGCTTGTTGCAATGTAAATGCCGGTTGTCATTTCTGTCTACTGCAATAGGGTTGTAGACGTGAGAACTGAAAAAAAGTTTGCGAAACTCGCGAGCGGATGTCGCACATCTGTTGGTTTTGCGAGCATTACAAGTAATTAGCGAGTCGAGACCGCATCGACTGGACACATTCGCACAATGTGTCCCGCACGTTGTCTTGCTCCATTTCCGCCGGGCCCCTCACCCCTCATATGTGGGGTGGGTCGAATTGATTCGACGTCTCGCCGTAATTGAACAATTTAAAGAGTGCTTTGGGCTTGGGAGTGACCATTTGAGTTTTTATAATATGTAACTCTTAACATTATGTACTGCTGTGTATATGTTTATTTATCTAATACAATTCGTTTTGCTATACCCACGTGTTATAAATGATAGAAGTCTTATATTCGTTTATATCTTTGTATTTCCGTGATTAAAAAATATTTTTATATTGCACACAAATAACTCTGGCCGCGTAGATTTTTATAGAACTTGCACTCAAGTTACTGAAAATTGATGGGTCCGAAACGATGGTGACGTCGTAAATTGAATAGAAGCGATTAAATGCAAAGATAAAAGTATACAAATTTACAACGGTCGATAACGGCTCATAGATAAGCTTATATTTATTATGTTTGTGGCCTAATTATCGGCTAACGACTGTTATGTCATGATAATTTCTGCTGCTATTACAATCATAATCAAAAGAACAGACATAGATGTCGTCACAGTGTAGCTTTTCAACGAATTGAATCTCAGTTTCTCAATTTGAGCACGCATGCATGGATACCTCTTTTGCTACAATGCTTAATATCGTAATTGGAAGGCACAGCCACTTGTTCTCCTGGTATATAATAATGTATGGGTATAATATTCTTAAAAAAATGTTTTTCCCATACTTTCTATCAATAGAAGAGAAAGATATTTATTTAAGACATTGGTACCTATCTAAACTTCAATATTAATATTGCAAAGAGGCGTTTTAGTTTTGCGTTTTTTTAATAGTAGAGAGCTTGCCCAAGATTTGGCTTGTGGCGCTCTTTTATTATAGAGTATAAACCATTTATCTAATCACGCAATGTAAACGCCTTATCGCAATCGAGGTTATGTTATTAAAGTTATTATAATCGTGCAATCGTCAAAATGAGTATAATTAAAGGTGTTTATTAACTGGCGGAGCGTTCGCTTGCTGATGTGCCGTTCGCTGGCGGCGGAACGAAGGTCGACCGCTTGTGCCGGCGAGTTCGCTACTCGACAGCAGATCCTCCTCTGTACCATTATACCATGTAGATATAACCTTCACTGTAAACTTCTTTTAATAAACATTTTAATAATATTCCATACTTTTGGTCTGTACTGGGGGCCCTGGAGTGTACATATTGGTAATTGTGGGCAAAACAAACTTTATGCTTTCCCTTGTTTTAAAATATATTTTACACTAATAAATTACACCTAAATTTTTATCACAAAAACCACATCCAAAAAAGTCGGTGTGTTAAGAGTAAAAAGTCTATGATATCTGATTGGTCAGCAGTTTGCCTTAATTATGAGGGCACCCTCGTAAGGCTAGTAGTAGTGGTCAGGCTCATATAAATCATCTATAGGAAAAAGAATAAGTGACACGCAGGTTTTGATTTGTGTTAAAGATTTTATGTTACAAATACAATAGGTAAAGATAATAGAAGGCACCGGTCTCATCGTTTTCGTTCACAGTAGGTTAAATATCATATTTAAAGCTAATATTATCGCTTGACAAACTTGTAAAGGCACGATGATTGCTTCATAATGTTTAATGTTCAAAAGGAACTGTATCGATAGCTTTTTCTCTTCATTACTTTTGGTGTTAGGAGTGAAATTAAGCGACGGATGTGCTCAATTGTGAGCAATAACATCTTTAAATGAATTGGGAATTACGAAGCTTCGTCTACTAAAGTAATGATTATTTACGATACGCTTTTGAAACATTACAGTATTTTTTTATTATTACATTATCTTTGTCTGCTTCCTTACTCGTTCGTATTTTAATAAATTGTGTAGATATTTATTTTACATTATATTGTCCATACTTTTATGTTTTTGAGCTTCCGGTCCGACAAGCAGGGGCAACCACTAGTCTTATTTTCAATAATATTTTGTAATAAAATGTATCATTTAAAGTGGTCAACCTAAAGTATTTTAATTTTAAAATAACCTCAACGGTAACAAAAAACATATATGTAGGGAATTCTCGTTTTGTACGAGTATAAACAGAGTACTTTGTTATAAAAACACCGTCGTCATTGTACGATAAGCGACCCGATCGGCCGGCGCTGAATACCGACAATTAACTGCGTTTAATATGCTGATTTATTTTTATGCTCCCCTTTCAACCGCCTTTATCTACTCATGTCCCTTCCTTATTAATGAAGCTACCATAAACGCTAGAATCAAACTAGAATAGCGGTTATATCTGAGAAACTGCAAGCATATGAGCATTACTTTAAAATTAGAAATGTATTATTTTATATTCTAAAAATATTAATTATCCACGCATAGGCTACTTATCAGCGTTGTTTCAATTAGTTGTTTTTTTTAATTTCGTTTACGATATGTCCGCAAAAATAACGCATATCATATGGTAACCCTACTTATTATATTACTTGAAAATCAGATACGTATGGTACTCATTGCCCCGCTGAATGTTTTATTGATGTTTCTATTTTGTTTGTTGCAGGTAAGATTAACACTGCTTTCGTATTGTTCACTGGCGGGTCACTTTTACTTTCGGAATAATTAGGATAGTTGGATTGCCGTAAGTTATGACGAATTTGCCATTGAAATCGGTTTTATTGTTGAATTGAAACTGATTTGTAACGATTTCTTTGTTATTTTTTTACGGAAGAAGGTTGCAAACTCGCTATCCAATGGCACCCGCAACAAGCAAATGAGATGCAGATGTCTTATTGGACATATGATGGGCATAGACAGGAAAAAGGAAATTTCTCTTTCCTATTCATCCTTTCCCCCGTCCAATCCCCTTCCCCTTCCCAACCTATCCTTTGTCGAAAACGATGGGAAGTGGAAGAGGACTGACACCGGACCTTCGGCACCACACTCATCAGACGCAGAAATGACAAAAATTAATGCTTTTATTGACTTGCAAATATCTTTATATAGTAACGAAATGAGTATACCAATAACAAGGTAGTTTTAACATTTTAGGCGGTTATATATAAATGAATAACTTTTAAAATAAAGTGCTACTAGAAGGCGTGTCGAGTGCGTAGTTACCGTTGCTAATCCAGTCAGTATTTCAGGCGGATTGTGAAAACATTGGCTAACGTGGGCAGCGCCTTGCCGACGCGGCACGTACAACCACCCAACGCGCCTGTCGCAATGCACTTGCAACGCGCTAATATCGCCTCGCCAACCCGACCCCAAGTGGCCTTAGACTTAGACTCGATGGTGTTAAAATGGTAGAACATTTTAACACCATCGAGTTTGCTCGTCAAATAACATCACACTATTGCATATTTACCTTGTGACGGTAATATTTCTCAAACTGTCTACACGTAAAGACGATGCCACTATCGTATACTAGATATTTAAATATGTAAACATTTTGTAACACACGTCAATGAATATGGCACTCATTTCTAACACCGCACGATTAGATTGACGTCTGTAACGTAACTCTACACCTTGAAAGACAATGCCACATTACCGTATGCTGCGCTGCACATCAGTACAACGGTGTTAGTTTAAATAACATAACGTACTGATAACGATACGTCTCGATGAAAATGATTCCGTTTCGCATGCCACATCCAGTGATCGCATGCGACTCATAACATCGACGACGAGCTTTACACAACTCCTTATGAGATAATACGCAAAAGTAAAAGTGTTCACGTCACTAGTTATACTAGAATGCATCATACACAGATGCATAACGCATAAGTAGGAAGCATACGCTAACGTTGTAAGCAAGAAGCCAGCCAATGTTAACTATTGTATGCCGGCTTGCGTAAATCATCAATGTTACGAAACAGAACTGCATAAAGAATAGGCAGTCGGGGCATTATCTTATATATTTGTAATAATAATACTGTGTCCATAGGCCGAGACCGAGACCTTAATGACATACATCGTGGCGCACCTCCTGTCTAATCCAAACTGGTAGGCAAACACGTAAGACGACAGCGTTACTGTGATGATTGTGTTTGATTTTGTGGTTTTCTCAGTAATAATGCATTTTGCGGATAGTCCGTCTCCGGAGAAAGCATTATAATATAGGGTTGCAGTGTTGAGTTTAAAGTAATGCTACAGAATTGTGATGATTAGTAAATCGTCGTATCAGTGTCAGACCTATACACGGATTCTTAAATTATTGGATAAATTTGGAAGAAGTTATGTATCGCTTTAATCAGACAACTATTGGTAATGAACAAAAAAAATACAAGAAGTAGGTTGAAGTAAGAAATTGCTTGTTACAAGAAAAGTTAGTCGTATAATAAAGAAATATGATATTTAGTAGATTAGAAATACCATAAAACGACATGCAAGCGTGCACAGATGTTTGGTTGAGGTAGGCGGTAGATAAACTTGTTACGGTGGTGCTGA
Source organism: Papilio elwesi (assembly GCA_029849275.1). Classification (NCBI taxonomy): domain Eukaryota; kingdom Metazoa; phylum Arthropoda; class Insecta; order Lepidoptera; family Papilionidae; genus Papilio; species Papilio elwesi. The sequence continues at coordinate 5,763,769 of CM056700.1, read as the reverse complement.
ACAAAAATTTGCCATGCCTGATTACGCTCTTGTAACATAGGCATTAATGTTTTATTTATGTTCTCTTAGGATAGATAAGGGTAGGTAGACTAGTCGCTACTATTTTTGGGTCATTAACCATTTTCTACCATGTCCTAGTTATCCTATGAAAATCATGGTGTACCTTACATAAGTAACATGTTATCTTTGTTTTGAGACGCATGTTGGCTCGGCTTGGGGAGAAAGTAGTGCTGCCGACCTTGCCGTTTTTTTATTATTCGACCTTCAGCAGCCGGATTTCCGGTACATCAAAAAGTTGAACGTAAAAAAACTTGAATCGCCACCTTTTATATGTTTAGGTACCGCGTATTAAACAATTATTAGTTACTAGTTATTGCCCGCGGCTTCGCGCGCATTCATTTCTCTTTTTTCCATGCTAGAAATGTTTGTAACCTGATTCCGCGCATAATAACATCGAATTATAGGTAATATGTGGCAAAAAGTTGTTATTGTTAAAAGATGGAACTTGAAAGTATTACTATGGCGACTGATATTGTAAATGTAGGTCTTATGAACCTCGGGAACGGTTTTATTTTCGGGATAAAAGGTAAGTGGTTAATAAAAGGTACCGATGTGTGTGTGTGTGTGTGCAAAATGTCATGATGATCGGTCGAGTTGTGGAGTGAAAGCGTAACAAACTAAATCACATTCGGATTTATAATATTATTTATTAAGACTTTTTACATCAGATACATTACAGCGTCTATCATCGGCGTCTTGTGTTAATATGAAGAAGAAAATTGGTTTTTCTTTTAATATTGTATATTCGTGTTTTATGACTAAAATTAAATCAACAAAATTTAACTTGTTACTGGGCATTATTACATTTAATCGTCTATAAATTTTGTAATTGTTTAATTTTACTTTAATTTACAATATTAACAACAGTATGATGATACGGCTGAGTTTAATGTTTAAACCATTAACGCTACTATCAGATGACTTCTGTAAATTGAGAAATGATTGCATTTGCCGTTACTTGACGATTCACATATTTTAATTATCATTTTAACAAACACACGACCAATTTGTTGTATAATTTAATAAGTAACCCAAACAAAGCGGGTTTCTTAAATTCTCGTAAAGACATCTTAAATGATTAGAAAATATCAGTGGACGAATAGAACAAACAAAATCAAACTATGACTAGTTCAAGCTCTTGGAAATATATGCATGAATTGTGTTTGTTTTAACTTTTTTTGGGCTTTAGATGAGATATTATTTTATTTACGATAATTGTAAGCAAGCGCGCGGGTAATTTAGTAGCAAAAGAGATTTAGATTATATATTAAACTTAGCATCTGAGGTGTCACAGTGTCGGCGTGCATCGCGTGTGTCGTGCTCGCGTGCGCCCGCCTCCACGCCGACAATCGTTCCGTAGATCCGCCAACATCGCGCTGTCATTGTGCGTGCCATTACATCCAACCGCAATGTCGTAATCGCTGCACCAATTAAACATCATAGATATTGTGACTCAGTAACTAGTACGACTATGACTTGCTAACTGATCGGGTTCAAGCCTCGGTGTCAATCAATAGTGTCGGTGGCTATATTTAGTTAGTTTTTTTTTAATTCTCTGACATGTTATATGAAATAATGATTTTTATAAATATAAGCAGTTGCTTTAGTAAGAATAGACAAAATATCTTAATAATAGGCTTTTCGTACACCTCATTCGTCACATTTTTTTTCTAAACTAAAATGAGAATTATTTAAGTATTCCTATGAAATATTCTTAGTTAGCGGACCTGATCGAAGATACTTGTTCGCCATTTTAAACGTTTTTTTGTAAATCAACCAAACGAGTTGTGAAATTCAAAAATAATTAATATTTATACGGTGAAATCTCTTTATGTTTTCAAGGTTACGCCGAGTAGTCTATGCTGTGGCTGGCTACATTATCTTTTTTTTTATTTCCATGCCATAAACGGTGCCCATACGTCCACACCATATTTATTACAGGTTGGCCATAACAACGCAATAATGTTTTTGTGATTAAAATAAAAATAAAAATATAAAGTTGAGTACCGACTGTAGTAGATGCTTATCACATATACACTGGACGACTTACTACGTTCATCCCCCGGAGGTACCTAAAATCGCCCATCATTATAAAATATTTATAATGGACACTGAAAAAGTTTAAATTTAATTTACATATCAAATTTATTTATATGTTGATTTCAAATCGACATGAACTTAGATTTTTTGTTTCAACGTTTCGTGGTGTGGAACTATTTTGGATTAAACAAATTAATTGCTGTAGCCCATTATGTATGTAAAGGCTCGCTTAGGAGCGCAGTAGGGCGCGAGGTGAAGGTTCTATGCGCGCTCACTATTCATTAGCATATCGACCAGCTAATTGTTAGCCACGATTGCTCAATTTACTCGTTATAGGTTTCCCTTTGGCTCCGGAAAGCGAACTGTCGAACATATTATCCATAAACGCAATTAAAATAATGAAAACCTTCGCACTACTACTACTACCCGAACTTATATACCTCAACATGTAAGACCTGTAGTCACTTCAGCTTATGTTTCATAAAACACTCTATTTTTATAAAGTAGAACTACAAACAGTCGGTCGGCACAAGGTGAACTTGTTTATTATTTGATTCATCTACAAATTAGTCAGATATTTATCCATGCGAACATTTACTGACGGATTTTTATAACTTTTAGCATATTTATTTTTGTATCGTCTCTTTTTATTTTAATTTAACATTAAACGTACGCTGAATTATTTTATTTCATTGGCAATTTTTGTTGTCACTTTAAAAATATATTTTTCATGCATTGCAAACACAGAACTTTTTCTTCCTTACATTTTTTACTTTAAAGCCATTCAGGACATATTTCAAGCGATCGAAGAATTCATCGCACAACTAAATGAATCCGGCTCGAAGGACCATTTAGTTGTGCGGAGAATTCATCGCACAACTATTGCTTTTATCATAGTAAATTCGATTTTGTAAAGTCAGGTATGTTCAAGCACTAACTTTGATTCGGTGCCTTTTGCTGGACTTTTTTTGTACTATTACGTTACGTTTAATTCTAGATTAAAACACAACTTCTATTTTTAAACGTCACTAAAATGTCAAACAACTAGTTTGCTTGTTGCCAGTTCAACGTTCTAGTATAAGATATTCAAGTTTGTTGCAAAAGTTGTAAAATACGATGTTTATTTAAATAAGTTTAATATGTTAGGAATGGATATGGTTCGGTGTTCAATAAGGTAATGGATACATTGCAGCTCCGTGAGCGGTCAACTTTCAAGGTTCCGCGGCACATTATGCTGTGGAATCTGATAGACATAATACAATTAAACTACTGTTCATTTTTTATCTCAAATTTTTGTAATAAAACTACACCAAGATTGTGAAAGTAACCAATAGACCTTTTATTGATTTTTAAATTCAGTACATAAGCCCACCTCCATCGGGTCCGGATTTCTTAATCACGACTCGGATGAATTTTGATTAAAAAATGTGTCATTCTTCTTTTGTTTTTACCTCTCACATACATTTTAATCGTTTTATAAATTTTAACTTCAAGACAATAAGTAACACAGTTGTTTAATTCAATTTAATGCTTAACTTGACGATGTTAAGTGGTAGATTATTCTAATCCAATTGCCTTACGCTTACGTTATTCGCGCGAGTCGAATACGTTACGAAGCGCTTCAGCGCTTCTGTATATTTCCATATACGTTTATAGACTTTTATTCGGCGTCGGAGCGTAAACAGCGTCACAATACGGCCGCTGAATTAATGTCCCCAATTCAATTGAAGTGTTTCATTAGCACAAGTGGCCTCGATTGCTTCGTTGATCGAAGGCCTGCTCGCAAAACTGCGGCGTCTCATGTCCTCACTCACAATCAGTGTACACACATTGAATTGATTTTTGGGGCGCACAATGGATCTATGGAATGCTATCCCATAGTTCCTTATGGCAAATACGTATTATACACCATGACCACTTCGATGATTGAGGCATTTGTCAATCTTTTGGCAACATTGATGTTTTGATAGTTTTTTTTTTGATGTAACGATTAACAAATTGTCCGGTTGGTTTTTATAACATAACTGCAACTGTATATTGTCTGTCGTACATACGGTAAACCCATATGACTGGTCTAGAGACAGTTCAGTTCCTCGAAACTAATCGCTCCACGCCAGTGCAAATACGTTCTATATATAATATAGTTGAAGCAATTAAATATTCAATTCTTCGCCGACAGATTTACCTTGTATTTAGTTATGAGTTAATACATTTTTGAGTCTTTGTTAGAGTAATTAAGATATAATAGTTTTTAGTTTTAAAATGAGTTTGTTATCATTCACTCAGCGCGGACGCCTCGGGTGATAAAACTTTGAAATTGCCCCTGCGATTGTTTACTGCGTTCAAGAAATTTCTAAATAAACAATGGTTATCTTGATTACGGGAGGTAATTAATTGTTAAACTTGTCGTTCTTATCTGTCCGCGCTTGTTTACTTCATCTTTATTGAATCAAAGAAAATCGATGTCGTAAAAGTGAATGGCCGCAACGCGCTCATATACCACATCCATTTCATAACTCGCACCCTTGGTAACCTCATTATGTTGGCAGTGCATCATCCGCAGTTAAGTCAGCTTTTTCGGATTATGTCAAGTCTTGGAAGTATTAACCAGCATATGTAACTATTGCGCTATTAACCTTTTATGTGTAGGGAATAATGGAAGATTACATACTTCTGCATTATTTTCACATGTTCCGCAATACGTAATCACACTATATTATTAATGCAGGAGTGTCTATTATTGAGGCATTAAATCCTGGACCTTCGCGCGCCGTCAGCTCCAATTACGCACGAACCACAAGTACGGCTCGGGCGGTGTTAGTAACCGTTGACATTACCAGCTCGCACCGAGCTCTCACGCTAAATGAACGCCATTCGATTGTCACGTGCTGCTATTGCTGTCGTTTGCGAAGTGTCCGAACGCGGCTGCCACGTGCGGCCGCCGTTGTCAATTGCGAACTTCTCTCTCAAATAGTAGCTAACGAACAACGGAATGAAAGCTAAATTGAAATTTATAGCTAACATAGTTTAAGACGTCGTAAGGCTATCATTACTCGATTTATTATTTGAACCATTATTGGTGTTGATTAGAACCATTAGAATTTAGTGAGAACTAGAAAATTACAAGATTTTAAGCCCAAGCTGATCTGTAGTTTCTCAAAGATCGGATTTGGTACAGCGATTGTCATATACATTATAGTTATAGTTAAAAGGTCAATTTAAAAATTATACATGGAATAAATTCTATATTTATCACATTAGTATTTGACTCTGTAGTGGTAGTTAATAAAAGTGAATATATAGATATGTGTGTAGTGTAACCTATTAGAAATAGTGCGTTTCTTCTTATCTCCATTACACTAATATTAAATATCTCTCTTAATGATTCAGGCCGAGCCCGTTGTGATTACTGTCCGAGATTGTTATTAATTATACCGTATTGAAATAGCGCCTCGGAATTGTTTCTCTTCTAATTTGTCGTGAAAGGCAGGCAAAGGCGGTACGGACGCAGGCATTGAATTGCTTAACTTCATTTGGCTTACAGTAATATATATCTTAGTCCATTTCAATGTAACAACAACTAAAATATTACAATTCGCAAGGCCAATAGTTACTTCATTCAGTAACATTCCTAATAAGTGCGACCTTCTCAATATAATATAAATTTTTGTTTAGGGAAAATTATAACTTCTATGTAAGGCCCTATTGGTCGATTAGTAGTAATATTTAAGTAGTATCTTGGTAACATATTCTTTAAAAGTAAAATGGTTCTACTTTATGTATGGTCTGATCCAAACGCATATTACCTACTATTACATCAGTCGTCTTTCGGATATACTAAAATATTATATACTATATCATTATAGTAAGTCACTTGTCCTTTCAGTTAAACAAATCACACAATCAAGTATTAACACTTAATGATATTCATGTGTTCATCATAGTGTCGATTGTAGAGCAACTCGTAGTCCGTTTTCATAAGTGATTTAGTTGGCAGATAGAGCTACACAACCTCCGATAAGTAACGGCCGTACGCAACGCTCGCGTCCAATAAAACTGTCGTAAAACGCGTCTAAAATTTTAATTGCCACTAATATTTTACAACGAACATCGTGGCTGGCCTGCGCGTTAGAGTTTCGTCAAATTTATGTTAATACACGCCGTATATGTCCCACTCGAGCGATACCCCGCCTCCCACTGCGATACATTGCGAAATATCTGTTCACAACTTTATAGAACCATTAATTTAGTCTTTAATCGTTTCTATGAAATTAGAACACGTTTATATTGATGATGATGCTTTGACCCGTTATTAATATAAACATTCGCCTACAATAAATGGTACATTGATACTTGTTACCTCTATGATTTAAATAAGACTCGCCACTCGCGCAATTTGTCAGCTCAGATGGTCACAATCTAAAATAAAGCTTTAAAAAAATCTCAATATATGGCTCGTCGTAATTAATTTTGATATTTAGGTTCAATCTTCTAGTGTTCGTGACAAATAAGTTAGATGGACCGCCTCCGCGGATATATTCCGTCCCAGCAGGCGGCGTAAAGTTTTACTTTCTTGTAGGAAATGCTGTCGCTTTCAACGGGGACCGGTTGCCAGTGCCGAGGCGCTTGTTATTAATATTATCGCATCGTAAGCCTAGGAGTATTTGTCTTACGCTGCGCTGCCAACAAACCACTCGCATAGTGCACTCGATTATATTGTTAGCTGGCTTACATTTTTCCATTTGTTACAATTACCTAATATTAAATAAAGATTTTAATATTGAAGATAGATAGGGATAAGGTGCTAATTATAATTAAATAAACTGGTAATCTGTAAATCTGTGCTGTTAATTAATCATGTATTTGTTTTATTGCAGGTGAGCCCCGAATACCAGAACGATGGTGGAGTAAATAAAATTGTAAGTTTTAGTTGTCAATCTTACGATTTAATATCACCATAGCAGAAACCTTACTGAAAGTTAACAATATGACTGATGAAGGTTCAAGAAATATAGCTTTAAGTACGCCATCAATAGAATTATCTTAACAGATAAACACTAAGTTGTCCACTTAGTGGCATGTAAATTGTTCCGTAACGATTATGCATGTACGCTCGTGGACCGCATGATACTTTCTAAGTGTAACAAGTAGTCCACCTCAAAGCGAACACAATAGGGCAAAGGAAATTAATTTTTTTGTATTATCTGTGTCGGTTGAGTCATGTCAGTTTTCGCGGGGAAAGCGCAGTTTGTTGTGACGCAACAATAAAAATTACACGGACAAAGGAATTGTTGCGCGCACCTGACGCTAGTTTAGTTTACGCAGCTAATGGCCGATGCTAATGACTCGGCACTCGCTCGACGATGCGTTTATCCTTACAATGCTGTGCGCCGAACAAAAACTGCGTAATTAAATAATTAAATGCTACCTAGGAAACAATGTCATAACAAGACATTTAATAGATTTATGTATGAGGAGTTTACTTCGTCTTATAATCCAGATAAGATTGTCTGTCTCCAGATAACACAAAAATATCATCTTTGCTCTGTTGAGCTATTAGAGAGTAAAGGCGGGGATTATTTACCTCATAAAACTCTATCCTAGCCGTCCGTGCCCGGCTTTACACTTAACATCTTTGGTTCCCCAAGAAGCGAAGGAGGAGAAGTGAGGGTAGGAATAGTTGTTTAGTTACTCATAGTACAGGTATCGAACTATCAATATATCAATATAAGCTTGTTTATGATTCATTGAAAGCAAAACATTTATTTCATGTTTTCGTCATAACGAATTAATTAATAATTTTTGAAACTTTAAGCAAAAGGTTTTTGTCTGATTTTTTGAACCGGATCATATTGTAAATCACGAACTCGTTTATATGTAGCGAGCACCGTAATATCATGGCTATAGCATACACAGGTTAAGTCGTCCGCTACAGCGGGCGTCGTGAGCAACTTTGTTTACACGTACAATTCTGCAAATCAGTGTCGGACGGCGTTCATTTGTTGCATCTATAAATAAGGAGGTGCTAAAAGCGGCCCGGCCGGGGGACGTGCTTCCTCCGCTTTGAACGGCCGAGGGCAAACACGCCCCGAGCTCACCGCCGCGAGCAAGCCTCTTTTCGAAACTTGTCTTAGGCCGCTTGCACCGATATCACCAATATCGCCGCACCCTACCTTACTAAACACTCGCTACAACACGAATGGTGGTCGAAGCTCAAGCCTCTCAAGTCAGCCTTCACAGACCAAACCGATAATTACATTCCTGGTAACAATGTCGTCGGTACAGTTTGTTCCTGATATCTCTGGTCCCGCAGAAATACCATCGAGTGAATCGTTACAAAAAACAGCATTGAAAATATTAAACAGTATCGTTGAACTTAAACAACACGATACACAAATAACACGCATCGGTCACGTAAACACAATCCCACAGGCTACGAACTTACGATTCTCGTAACATCACGCTCGCTACGTGATTTCCTCTTCGCCGTATCAAAGATTAACGTTTACCTCGAACAATGGAAGCGCATTGTCTCTTCTAATAACCAGAAACAATCGTTTTGTGTATTCAAATTATAAATAAAGACATGCGATGGCATTTTTACCATAGCCGGTGTCCCTTGCATGGCAATGCGGTGTGTGCCGATCTAAATGCGCGCCGAGACCCGCGCGTCCGGTCCTGCTCTTTTAACAGTTGCTAACTTTATTATATGTCCACCACTGTTCTGTTGGCCCGTGTAATTATCATGCGTTGGACATACTCAACGAGACGATGTATTTATATTGAATTCCTTACATTTTCCTCGTGAAGATGCCTTGGATGTAAGCAAAAAACAATTTCATTTTAGCTCGATATTTGAGAGTGATCTATAACTTCCATTCGTAACTATGCATCAAGTACGCGATCGAGGAAATATTTTTTTTGTACAATATTTAACGTGCAAGCAACGATCATAGTCAATACTGCGATATAAAAATAAACGACGATAGAGATTAGTTTATAATGGTTCTTGCAACATCTCCGAAATTAGACAATAACGACTCTTGACATAATTTTGTATATTAATACAATGAGCAAGTATAATCCTCATCGTTCCCCAGTCGCCATAATTAACGAGCCGCCGGCGCGCTCTGCGGGAGACTCGGCTACATCGTACCTACGTTTTGGACTATTTTCGTTTGTTCTACGATTAATATTAACAAAATACAAGCACACATACAATGCATTAATAACCACGTGTCGCCAAACCGAATGCGTTGGGTATGAAACATTTTAATTTAAATAATCCGTTACAATACCAGACGCAAAGGATTAATTACGCATCGTCGCATTCTGAATCATACACTTCGCATTCATTGTTTGTTATTTCCGAGTAATATACTGTGCCTGTGTTATATCGATACGTACCGTATGCAACATTTACTGCAGCCATTACAACAAAGGTTTTAACAAATACGAGGCGGAAGATACAAAGGTTAATCACTTGACATCTCTGGTAGGTTAACGGCGTGAGTTGCAGAGGGGACGACGGTATCTTGATTATATTTTCGCGCAATCATTCAATGAACGTGATCGCCGCAATCGACAAGACCCTCTGCGCCTCCTCAGAGAAATGGACCAATTTAATATTAGAATAACTATCCAATCTTACTCTGCCGCCTCCCTCTCAATTCCTAATAAAGCTTTATACCATTTATATTGTCGTTCCACGGACAATGACGGTTGCGTCAAGTTGTTAAAAGTTCCTTTATAAATAGTACGCTTTTGATTAAAGACAATTAAAGAATAATTAAGCCCCGTCTCTTGGATTGTATTACGCCTCGGCATCAATTGTCGCGATGGTTGTTATGGCGGGTAAAGTTTAACATTTGTACGCGATGTCTGAGCCGATGCACTCACTTCTCTACGGGCTAAATTACAAGGCGGGCGAACGAAACAAAATCCTATTGAAAGTATTAACTGTCGAGGCCTACGTAAATGGCATAATAACAGATTTCTCAAGCTCTCTAGATTTACACCTTAAATGTATGTTTAAGAACTCTCAACCTCGACATTGCACAAATTAAGATTACCGTTTGAAACGAATAACATGCTTATTGAAATAAGGGTCTCCGTCATGTAATACAATATAATATAATAAATGGAAAGTTTGTAAGTATGGATGTATGGTTATTCTTTCACGCAAAAACGGCTGAACAGATCTATGAAATTTGGCATACAGATTACAGCCTGGAATAGCGTATAGGATACTTTTTATCCCCGAAGTACGGCTTCCAGATGACCTGCAATAGAACTGCCACTGCCAAAAACCAGTGACACGGATTCGATCTTTTGTTGCACGGTACCGTTGCCCCTCGCACAACTATCTAGAATATTTTTAGCAGGACCTCTAAAGATCCAACAACAAACAGCATTCGCTAATAGTGTAAATTTCTACTTGTTACAGGCGTAAATACGCGGTTAATTTTAGCCTCCGTACAGAGAGGTCGATGACCCGTGTAAATTTTTATTTTAATAGTTTCCTTGATGGAGCACGTGTGACAATTCAAACGCGGCCAGAACTTTCAGTTGTATCACGCTCAATATTCTTAATGCACCTTGAAAATTAATAACACATAATATATTATTTATTGCTCTCTGTTGCTTTTTGTCAATTGCGCATTGATCGATGTTTTTTCCTCTTTGTGTTTAGTTAGTTAGTTTTGACTTAAAATACAGTTCACACATATTTACAAATTATAAATGTCTTTGAAAATAATTTTAAGTATTTTTTATTAGTTACTAACTACTGAAGAAATAGATTTGTTGCTATATTAAAATTTCCGTAAGCATGAGATACTTAAAATTATATTTAAAGAAACTATAAGTACCAGAAACTTGAACGTTTTGTACATTTGTAAATGTAAATATATATTTTATGCATATTTGTGTAACCATTACAAAAATAAGCGATACGAATGAATAAGTGTGCGAATGTCGTTGCCCCCGCTCATATGACTTTTCAGTATAACGGTACAATTTTAAACTTGAATATGAAATAATCCAACCAGGCAGAGTTATGTGATAAATCTTGCGATTATCTCTAAGCTAATAAAATATCTGTTTAGCCACATCTTGATTAAATACATTAGCAGCAAAGTTAATTCATGCGGTTGTAATTATTGTTCGTTTATTTTAGACATATACAATTGATAGATACATTGTGACCACATAAGGGGCAGGGTTGTGATGTGACAAAAGTATTCGTCTTCCTAATTATCGCAAACTTAAGCTTAGAACTAGTCTATGGCGATACGATGACTTATGACGACCGACGAACTGTAAGTAATAGTCGCGGGAAATGTTTTGATCAAATGTGAACAAGTTCGTTTGCTAAAGAAATTGCATAGATAAAACGTTGAAAGAATCCCTTACAAGTAGATACAAATTCGCACGTTTTTAAAAAGACAGGTACGCAAAGATTACAGATGACCATAATACAATCCTGGCAATCCGAATCAGCGCCAACGGAACACTCTTAATATAATCTTTGTTTGTATGGCAACAATCTGTCGATAGCTTACAGCACTAAAATTATAAGTAGGGAAAAGACATTGTACCTTAAACTTACGCAATATTCCATTTGTGTTGTACAACGTAAACAGAGTGGCGTAGCGTGCCTGTCGCGTTGACACCATGGCTCGCTAATGCGAAGAGCACACACCGCGGCCACTCACTGGCACCTCTTCATGCCTTCCTCGAACTCCAGTGTACCAGATACCTGTCCCTTGTTAATTACTTACCATATCTCTATCCAGAACACAATAAGAGCTATGGGTTTCATAAATTATGAAAGCAATATTCCCTCTGAATTTGTACAAATCGTTTGAAAATGGTAAAAACTTAGGCGAATATCGACACATGATATATAATGATCAGCACGCAAATCGTAAAGCGCGGCCAGGCCCGCTTCTGATTGCCCTAAGTTTGCGCGTTCGAAATCGATAGTGATTACCATTTCCCTGGTGCTCGCCGCGGCCGCGCAACCTCTGATGGAAAGCGACGCTTAACCAATGTTCCGCTCTGATAACTCTAATTACGCCTCGGTTGCCGTTCTCCATCGCCACTCACCAGACGCTGGACTCGACTCCTCGTAGCTTTTCACCCGCCCGACACAGTTCAACGTTCATGCGTTAGCTACAGTTTCGCCTTTGACACGGCTACTCTAACGCTTCCGTTTTGTTATTTGAGTTGTGATGTATTGCATGCAATAAATACATTTCATGTATTCAGGCCCGCTTGACGTTTTTGGAGTAGGGTAACAATCCTTTGTCCCGGCAATACTGAAATTCTTCATAGTTTACATTTAAAAAAAAAATAACATTTCTTTTCTTTTGACGGATGATTTCAAAAGGAAATATATTTCAATTTTAAGTATAATGTATAATAAGTCTCAAAAACAGACTTCATATGTAGGAAGAAAGTCACGTACAGTCGTCGAGATGATTCCTGGTCGTTCGGTTATTGCCCAGGGAGCCAACAATAACCAGTCATACGCCGCTAAAAGCATTCGTGTGTAATTGTTTGCGGAGTCCGCTGCCAACCGCACGACTTCACCAGAACGCATTGAAATAGGGATGAACTCACTTCCATTTTCCACTCGACGCAACCCACTTATTGTCTAAGGAACCATCGGACACCAGTCTGTTCGCATCTTTTAAACGACAATAAACCGATGTGGACAAGGAAAATAATAAATATCTTTGACAAAGGCGGCAATATCAATATGACGGGGCGGTGGAATAGATGCACACGTCGAATCAACACATACATGTGGCATAATAATTCCTCTGTTGTATTCCAAAACACAAGTGTTTGCGTGTTTACGATCCCCGGACGAGGCAGAGTCGAATAGAATATACAATGATGTGTCATTCACATCGATTGAGGCCGCATACGAGATGCGGCGTATCATACATTATGTATAGAACCCGTGTTCCGCGTCGCGCAACGCCCGCGTCGGACTTTGACTTGCAGCTTACAGCACGATCCAACTCCTAAATACCCTAAGACATGGGAAAGACATATCCATTGCTCAGATACACATTAAATCCTATTAGGATATATTTCTTTAAATTTCTAAAAAGTATCCATTACTTAAATTTAAAACAATAAGTTCTCGTCTCTCGAATAAGGTCTCTGTTTTGCAGGTAATTCATAGATGTATGTATATCTTCCCTGTGAGAGTACTGTTGCTTGCGACACGCGTCGACCATTGCCACTCGTGTGCACAACTGCCGACAATTATTATTTATTGCGACAATGCAACGAACACTCCTTAAGGCTATATCCACACGAACGACTTGAATGTTCTATTAATCGCTTACAATCTAATTATTATTAGACTAGGTATGGTTACTATATTTTTTTAATAAACGTAATTTAATAACTTATACATTAAATTTACTTATTTATTTGCGCAATATAGGTTTGCCTGTCGATGAACCTACAATTTGCTCAAGGTTGCCGGTGTCATAGATTGACCTTTGTTGCGATCTTTGAAGGACGCATGTTTCTAGCTGTGTTAGCAGTTAAATAAAATCTTAGAGTAAAACAAAAGGTTCATACGACAGCTCGTGACTTTCGAATGCTAGTGTGGTGTCGGCCTGCGTGGACAATATGTACAACCGCCTCGATTGTGGCCGCCCGCCGCTCGGCGCGCCCGCATCGACTACTTCGCGCGTGAACACCGCTATTGTTATGGTGATACCTCCGCAAGTTCGACGCACCGCACAAAACAAAGCATACTATGGACACATTTGCATCTTAAAACTGCCCCCCCCCCCTTCTTTCCCCAAAGACAATTAACCTCCAATAGTTAAAAGATTTTTACAGAAATAAATTATTCATGACAGGGACCCGGACGAAAGAAATCTGGTCGACGGCCATTAAAATTCGACTCACCCCGAGGCCCTAGCAGTGCCAGTTAAGGTTTCGGTTAATTGGTAATATTAAGCGTTTTAACGTCGAACCCATTACTGTAAACGAGACGCAGGTAGACGGCACCAGCATCCCGGGGTGCTTTTTTTTGTTGGTACGCAGGTACCCGACCCGGCCCGGCCAGATTGTGAGCGCTTTTTCTATAACACTTCTATAGTAAAGTTTTCAAACGTTAAAAAAATCAAAACGACTCGACGGGCCATATTTATTTGTTCCGACACTTGGTTTAAAACCTTTTTTATATATTATAGTAGACTTGTTTATATACCAACCTAACAAATATAGGCCATGAAAAAAGTATTCGACAAGTAATACCGTTAACAAGTAATAATTTTCAATCTCCTTCTAGTTTTAATAATGACATGAAGCTTTTGTCCACATCACAATTTTCAATCGTGTATTGGTGGTCGTGGCCTAAATAAGATATGTATATGTTATAATTTTAAACTTTGTCAAGTCATGCCTTCAAATTATGCCTGGTGATAGTCTACTCTAAATCCAATTATTTTTATTATTGTCCAGCCTTTTCTTTAGCCACAAAACGTATCCCAAAACTATATATATCCCAAATATATACTATATGAGTTGTATTTATGGCTGTACTGAAACTTATTTCTTCCTACGGTATTTATTTCGATACTTCTATTCATGTCCTTTTAAGTATTAACCAGAATATGTGACTCAAACGTAAATGTTTAACTACATGATACAACAATTCTGATGTTTATTGTTTATTTTACCAAATAAAATTAACAAATATTATTTTCTCTATTCCAGAACCAAGCTCGACCAGTGCAGACGATGAACAGTGCACTCAACAGCGCCTTGGGCGCAGTCGGCGCGACCGGCGGCGCGGTGGACGCGGCGTGGGAGCACTCAGCCCTGACGCGCGCCGCCTCCGTGCCACACCGCGCACTTGCCGGCCTACTCGACCGGCTGGGCCACCGCCGCCTCGAGCGTACCACTAGCGAGCCCGCGCCGCCGCCCGCCACCAGCCGCTACAAGACCGAGCTCTGCCGCCCCTTCGAGGAAGCCGGCGTCTGCAAGTACGGCGACAAGTGTCAGTTCGCACACGGCGTCCGTGAGCTGCGCAACCTGCAGCGCCATCCCAAATACAAGACGGAGCTGTGCCGTACCTTCCACTCGGTGGGCTTCTGCCCGTACGGGCCTCGCTGCCACTTCGTGCATAACGCGGAAGAGGCGCGCCGCCGCGAGCCGCCTTCGCCGGGTGGTTCCCTCGCCTCGCTGTCCTCGGGTTCGGGCGGCTCGGGCTCGCTCGCGTCCTACATGAGCGACGGGTCGCGCTCGCCGCGCTCGCCACACTCGCCGCAGTCGCCGGCGCTGTCGCCCGCGCACGCTGGCGCCTTCGCCTTCCGCCGCACGCACTCGCCAGACCCCGACGACGAGCGGCTGCCCGTCTTCAATAGGCTGTCGTCGGCTTTCGGCGACCTCGTAATCGCCTAGTCCCGAAACGAACCTCGAGCGTAGCGTGTAAGGATCGTCCGACACCCTAGTGCCTCCTCGACGTCTTCCAGCCGCGCGGGCGACGTCCCGATCGCCGCGTCTCACCCGCTCAACGAATGATCTCCAGTCTGCCGATGCTCCCCGTGACCTGTTCACTGGCGTTTCGAAAGTTTGCGGTGTGAATATAGTCTTATATATCGTTTAGTTATCGGCACACACTTGTAAATGGCACCTTATATTGTTAGAATATTTATTGCGTAGCTCGCGGTCGTCTTCCCGATGCGATCTTCCACCGAGCGGTGGTATCTGTAAAGTTAGCCTCTAGAAACATTTTTTATTTATTTCGTACCGCCCCCGCGCTCGGTACTGTACCGCGAGAAGGCGTTCGTGATCTATTTTTAAGGATTTAAGATAATAATTTATTATTTATTTGGAGTCTCGTTTAACTGTAATGACCGTCTGGTATTCAGCGGCTACGACGCCGCACCGCTCACGGCCGACACGCGGCGAAAGGACGCGGCCCTCGCGACGGCGGCGCGTCCGATTCTTCTCGCCCAGTCCTTGTTAGCGCTACGCTACGCCTATAATTATTCCACGTTTCAGTGTACGGAATCTGCCGCCGTTACTTCGGCAGTTCGGCAGGGCTGCACAAAATTATTCACCGCTCTTTCGTCCTCATCATTTGCGTGGGCTCCGAACTAACCTGGAGCTCAGCGCCTGTTACATCAATCATCTTGCAGCTCATTCGAACGCCATCGCCGCGGCGCCGCACCGAGAGAGATTTTTCCTTTTTGCGCCGCCATGGAGGGCGAACAGCGATCACAAACCGGTTTCAGAGTTTTGGTGATTGTTTTTTCGTCCTCGCGCCGCGCGCTCCCTCTTGCTTCGGCACTCGGCGCGGCCGCGTCTGAGCTCACGCAAAAAATGTCAGAAATCCGAGAATAAGCCCGCCGGACTACCGACGCTTCGTTCTTCACCGAAATACCTGTATAAAGTTATAAGTACACGATAGTTTATAGGGCGGGCGACCCCCGACCCCGCGACCCGCCTCCCGCGCAGTGCCTTTTACTGTATAACGAAATAAATCGATTATATTTAATTTTAGTTGATCGGGATAGATTGTTTATTTATTGTCTCCTTTGAATATTATATTCAAATCGGCACAGTTATTGCTTTAGGATTTTGACAGAGCTAAGTGATTAGTTGTCGTGGTAGTATATAGTTTTTTTTTCTTTGAATTTAAAGTGTGATATTTTATAATATTTATATAACAAAGTTTAAAAAAGTTTTAATTAAGGGACCAATGTAAGTGTTTAGGAGAAATTCTGATAGAAACGGCCAGATACGCTTTTGATTCTTATCGAGAAACTGTGTCCTCGCGCCTTGGTAAATTATTTTTATACATTGTCAGATCTAAGATTTTGTACGATAAATAAATGACATGTTGCCCGTTGATGGAGTTGTGTTTAATTATTCGTCAACTATAGAACCGAGATGGTGGTGTTGTTTTTATTTGCCTCTTTTTGTGTAACTTGTGATTTCGTTTCAGTTTTCTCGTGTTGTATTGTATGAGAGTCGTTGATAATAATTTTGTACCTAATGCTAAGGAGATTAGTTTGTAAGCGTTTTCATAAACATCGTGAATATTATTTATTGTCAGTTCATTACGAATTATAAACCATCAAAGCTGATTATTTAATTTCCTTTTGTATTTAAACAGACATTTAAGTACTACGATTACTTATAACTTAATTTTTAGTAATATATCATGAGTCATTTATTATAACAGGCATTAGTGTAAACTCTAGTACCTACGTCAATTATAATTAAGTATTTAATTTTTTTTATTTAATTCCATTAAGTTAATCTTCAAAAAAATTGACTACTCTATTTTTCTTACAGAAGAAAACGAACTAAGGCTAAAGCTTGTTTATGACATTTTTCTTGTAAGTTCTCTTATTTCCATCTGCATTTTATTGAATTATAGTGAAAATATGTTATTTTTTGTTTTTATTTTTGTTTTTCCCCACACCTTACCACCTTATAATTCTGTTGCCCTTTCAAGAAATAGCACACGGGACTAGCACACAGTAAATAAAATAACTTTCACGTCAAGATGAATATTTGTAAACAATAGGGTTACCTTTAATGTTACAATTCCTAAATTCCGAAATATAAAAAAAACAGTATAAGATTTCACTTCACTTTGTCCCGATTTTCACAAGATTACGACATTTATACATACATTTCATACAAGTCATGTATGGTGTCGTTTGTTTACAAAAAATCCATCTTGATGTGGAACAAACTATAGAGGAATTAATTAAGGCAAAGTAATAAGAACTAGTTAAAAAAGTTAACTGACAATTGTTAAAATACGTACTCTGCCATCGTCTACAGATATAAACGTAAATGTTATTGAACTTTCATTACAACTTATAAGATTGTTAAATACTAGTACGCAGTAACACATGAATCATGCACGGGAATAACTTGCGTAGAAATGAAACGGGACATGTGCACTGATGACACAACCTTACTTCAGCCAGGACGACGCTTGCCTTGCAAGTGGGTTTCTTGGAAACAAGCTCCTGCGTGCCACTGGATAACACTATAAGGCGCTCCTAGCTGCAGCGTTACACTTAGTTGAAAACCAAATCAGCTTTGTTTATGTTAGTTACCGATCGATTGTGAATTTTGTTCGTGGTTGTTTGTGAAGCTTTGAGCTAACAAAGAAAACAACAAACATACAGACGAATTGAGCACATCCATATTTTTGAAGTCGGTTAAAAATAGGTGTGATCGGTTTTTACAGCAAATTATGAATCATTTGCTTAGTTCATAATATACCGATATTTTATAATACGTCCCAGTCCGATTATGAATTGACGAAGTTGACTATCGATCGGTGACTTTATACCATGCGGATTTTAATGATACATAACTTTAAGCGAAAACCTTAGCTTGTAAGAGAAGAACGTGGTAAATAAATTTCAGAAATATTTTTTTAACTGCTAGGAGGCAACCGGTTCACTTTATGTTATCTGCCATTGCTGCATCCGCAGTAGGCCCAAGTTACAGATGCTTTCCCAGCCTTGCTTACATAAGTTAGCAAGAGGAAACAGTAAGGGACCTTATTCACGATAGTGTAAGATCGTGGCACTTCCCTTGTCGAGCCAGCCCATTCGCGCAATATTGCTACCACTGGTCGCAGCTATAGGGCCTCCATATGTTGGCGTTTTGGGGAAGGTAAAAAAAGACCGGCCAAGTGCGAGTCGGACTCGCGCACGAAGGGTTCCGTATCATTATCTATAAAAATCACTTTTGTTGTTTGGGAGCTTCCTTAATTACTTATTTTATTCAAGTATTTGTTGTTATAGCGGCAACAAAAAATCATCTGTGAAAAATTGTCTAATTATCACGGTTCATGAGATACAGCCTGCTGACAGACATTTTAAGTGGTAGCTTAAGACAGTATTAAGAATCAACCTATGAATAACAGAATCCTGCTCCTAAAGACATCTTCATTGTTAACTGTGAAGATCTTGATAGGCCTTTGGTTATAAGAAAACCACATAAAGTCATAATAAGATTTGATATAAGGCTCAGCGGCTTAAGTCATAAAGAATACAAACTCCAACAGACTAATTATTACTAAGTTAACATTGGTATAAGCCCCGACTTACGTACTGTCTCTCTGTCTACGTAGGTCGTGGGTTCGAACCCGGGTAGGCGTTTTACGTTGTGTAATTTATTTCATCACCACTGCTCCAAGAACGGCGAAGGAAAATATCGTGAGGAAACTGACACAGAAAAGAAATGTGGATTTGTTACAATCATTGGCAGCGTAACAGAAACAAAGCAATGTTATTAGGGAAGACGTTAGCTTCTAATCATATGAAATTAAAACCGATGAGCAAAACTAACCGACTAACAATAAATTCGTAGTATAATCGCTGGCTGGTGCGGCGTCGGGTTCCCGTTCCCTGTGCTTAGTCGGCGTCTCTGGTAACCCAACACTCAGATAAGAGCGGCCATGGGACCATGACAAAACGATTCAAACACACTCGACACACCCACGGTCGTGATCATATGATTTTACATTTAACCCTTATCACAAACCAATAAAGTTCAATTTAATAAGTACCTTAGTACACATATACGGCGCATAAATATAAAACGGATGTTATAATCTGCGGTCTGTCGAATCAAATAATAAACGAGCTTGAATGTTATTTTTTAATGAAAGAAACAGCAAACGTTTAAACGAAGAAATTACTAATAACTGCTACAGAAACCAAAAACAACCTACCTCTAATAATCCTTTGAGGCTTTGTGTTTGAAATTTATCTATTTATTTATCTCCTTTGCTGACAGCATCTATTACATAATTATAATATCGTAAATAGGAATTCTTTCGTACATCTGTATTTAAATTATTAACTATATATTAAGAGTATTTATTATTGTGTGAACCTGTCTCAACTGTGGGGTCTAGTTCCGTGATGGCCTGTGAGGTGGTTGATCCTATTCTACTATACATATTATATGTATATATGTTCCAAAAAAATCGCTATATCAAGAAGTAAATAACCCAAGATCACCAATGACAAATTAAAGATCAAAATGTAAATTGTATCTATATTGTATCACATCTTTTTGATGTATTTTAATGTAGCGCAAATAAAAAACAAAATACAAATTAATTATTAAACTACTCTAAAACCGGAGCTATTAAAATAACAACTATGTTGTTTTAAACAGCTGCTTGTTAGTCTTGTTTTGCGCGTTTGCGTTTTGTTTAGCCTAAGTAGCCTACTACTTAGGCTAATTTCAATGCAAAATAATGCTATAACCAATATCACTCGTGTCGATCTATCGTAAGTTTTCGTTATCTGTGTTGAAACGGTAACAACTTAGTGGTGGTCAAGCCCACGCCTTTTGATGTCTTTAGGTCAGCTAATGTTCGATTCCCTGTACTCAAATACCAACGTCCTTTGGATTTTTGTGATACTTAATAGGTATTCCCAGATTGTCACTATATTAAAAAATAATTTACTGCTCTTACTATGTTTACACAAGCTTCCCAAAGTTTTAAATCATTTTAAAAAGCTTCCCAAATATGTTAGGAATCAAGTATGGTACCAGTTGCATCACAGACAAGTACTCTGAACCGTTAGAACGTAGCAATATTTTGGTCGTTTTATAGTTTACAATTGTAATTGATAAATCCGGTTTGTTTACATCGTCACGTGCGTTGTAATGTTTAGTATTTAGGCTCTTTACGACGTTTTACGGCATGTAACGAAGACTTCAAAGGCCACTCCAATTCCATACTCCTCTGACTTCTCCTTTTCTTAGCCACTTTCGTCCATTGTTGTGATTGTTTCCATATTGATACGTAGACTTCTTGTGTGCTTTGTGTAAAAAAAAAGAGATTTGGGAAGACCGTCTTTATCGGGAATGGTTTGACATTGGATATGGTTTGATATTTTATACTGTTATCTTATTCAATGATAGAAGTTTTTTATAAAATCTATGCTGGTTCTCATCATGTCTTTATCCTTACTACGTTTTTATACATAACATCTTATCTCACATTACCTTCACTTTAAGAACTTCACGTCGAAACCGCATCTTATACGATTACCAATAATGGCAGCGGTAGCCACTTATCCTTTGATAAAACTTTTGTTTCTTTTTAATAAAAAAATGAGTGTGTGAGTACCACGATCACTTACCATAAAGAGAGCTATATGCTCGAATGTTCTTATTTTAAAAAAGGTCAACTCATTACAACGATGAGTGGATACACATAAATCGGTGATGTCCATTAAGACTGACGTATGTACGACAATATTTCGTGAGCTCAATGTAATCGCTAAACAATGAGTACATTCCGCATCGCGGGCGATAGGCAGCGCGATACGGACGACCAGTTTAATCAAAGCCATTGTACGATTACCGGACGGCAGATAAACCGAAAAATAACATCCATTAATGTACATTGAGTGTGTAAGCCATTGCTTTTTATAAGATACGGGTAGATATAAACAATACGGTCTGACCTTTATAACTATGCCTTCTAAGTAACATTGAGAAATTCGTAGCCGATCATGATAGTACCGACACACAAATTTAAATGTTACGGTAATTCGATTTCATTTCAGTACGGATATAAAGATCAGATGGTTTTTCTGACCTAATTACTCTCGTTTATCGTAATAAATACAAAAATATAAGAACTTATCTTTATTTGAACAAACAAAAACTAATTAGGATATATTGATACGCCGCTTCTATAAAGTACAACCCTAGTAGCGGGGCGGTACCTGCGTCGGATCGGAAGGGAGGAGACGGCGTCGTGCCATGGGTGCGGCGACGAAGAGGACACGGTACAGCACACCCTCAAAATGTGCCCTGCCTGGTCCGACGAGCGCAGCACCCTCATGGCGACGATAGGCGGCGACCTATCGCTTCCCGGCGTTGTACACGCAATGCTGGGGGGCGAGAGGGCATGAGAGGCCGTCGCCTCCTTCTGCGAGGCAGTATTCTCACAGAAGAAGAAGAGGGAGCGGGAGCGGGAACGCGAGGGAGACCCCCTAGCGCCCCCGCTCCGTCGTAGGCGTGCGGGGTGAAGGTGGCAATATACCTCCGCCCTCGCCCCCCCGTAGTGGTGCTGGCTGGCGGGGAATAGGAATTCCCTGCCGCCATTAACTTCCCTCACGTCTAGGGGGGGGACTAAGCGGTCGGCTCCTTAGCCTCGCCAGGCCATACCTCATGCGTAAAAAAAAGCAACGCATCCGCAACATATTTGCTTGTTGCGGATGTCTGTGGGTAGCGTTCACTTAACATCAGGTGATCCGCTTGCTCGTTTGCCATTTTCTTCCATAAAAAAATCCTGTTACATGACGGTCTATCCTCTATTCTTCGCTTTATTTTAGATATTCTCTTAATTTCCATCCCTTCCTCTTTCTTACTCAAAGACTGGCAACGTAACTTATTTTCCTACGACTGATCCAGGGCTTACCAAGCTTTTTCGCGCGCATGTTCCATATATGCATGTTTGATTGTGACCTACTTGTTTTTCCTCCATTTTTAAGACGTTAGATTGGATCCGTATCTATGTATAGATTATATGTTGATGTAAGTCGGGATTTTTTGTGTTTTTAACTAACTTTTTTACAGATCTGCTTGCTTCCCATGCCATAAAATAAATGTGACACAAAATACAAGCAAAACATAAGAAAAGGTACATATTGAGTTCGGATATGTTGTAACAATTAACAGTTGCACTTCCCGCTTATCAAATTATGCATATTTTTTATCAAAGCACGAGATGCGTGAATGCTTCACACTTTTACACTTAAACAAGGAGTTGGGCTATGTTAGTAAATCTGACGAAAATCCTTTTTTTATATAATTAAAGTATGTACTTAAAAGTACAAACAGTCCGAGGCTACAGTGTTGCTATCTTGAAAGGTTTGAATAAGGGTTAGTCTGTAAAAAAACTAGGGAACTAATAAAATCACTAGACATTACATATTTTTTATTTATCTGTTCAACCGGAACATTTATTGGGAAGTAAAATAAAAGCCAATTATATACTACGTCCATTAATCTATACGGAAACATGTATTGTACATAAGGACAACTTTAAAAGTAACTCTTTGGTAAACAATTTCAATAACATAAAGCAGGAAAATAGTAAAGATTTTTTTTATGAAGGCTGTCGACCTTTTATACAATTTATAAATGTAAGATATTTACAGTCACACGAGTTAAATTTTAATAATTTAGTTTTGATTTTAAATTACAGAACTATGCAGTAAACAAATTAACGTTACCGCTGGCAACCTCACAACCATGAGGTTTTGCAAAGGTCGCTTCATAGTGCGTTAGAAATATAACATACGTTTTTGAGTTGACATTCATAAAATAAATCTAGCAAGAAAAGTTATGGGCTTAGAAGAAGATCTGAAGCTTCAATATTTACATTATATATTTATACACTATAGTATTCTACTTAACAGTTCATAGATCCTATAACTAAGTTATTTACTTAATGATTTCTTATATAATAAATTGCAATAATTATAGAAATCGTACTAAAAAATTGCGTTCGTAAAAACATTACCTTTTGTCAACAAAAGTTTTCTTTGACGTTCAACGTTTCTATTTAAAATGTAATTTTATCTGTAAATAAATATATAAAAAAAGGACTTGCATATCTATGTATGTGGTCTTAGATAAAACCGAATGGGGGTCTTGTGACGAGGTTAAACATTCTCTTATCGAGGCTCTACCCTTCGGCTAATCCCTTCTACACACACGGAACCAGCCACGCGGTGGTCCAATGCAAATTTTGTCATTTACATTTTTTTACGTCCATCCTTGAAACGTGACTTTATGATTTCAACGCGACGAAAGCGGACGTGGCACGTTGCTTCACCTCTGTTTATGCCAGTATAAACAACTGGCGTGAACGTGCAAGTAAGATATTTGACTTCTTTCCTCGCGCCCTCTCTGATCCATTTTTTCTACGTGCTAGAATATCAGTTGAAAATTAACATTTTATTTAATAACCAAACCCTCTCCACGAGTTTCAAAATCCATTACTCTTACTGCTGTTTATTATTAATAATTAAATGTTTTATAAAAATGAAGTTCACAATTAATATGTAGGTCGTAATTGCGACTTAGTAAGATTATTATTTATGCTATTATTCTCATCGAAGTTATCAGTCGCTCAGTTTTTGTTGTTTATTTTTCTGTTTTTTTGCTCACAAATAGTTTTAAGTTTCTTTTGTCGTTGTATTCAGCGCACTGCGATTTGCACCTATAATTGAGATGGCACTCGCCAAGCCTGTTAACTAAGTACGCGTATCCAATTGTCTAAGTTAGTGCTCCATCTTGTTGGTGTAACATAATTGAATAAATAAATAAATTACTTAGTAAGAGAAGACTTAAAAGAACGAAAGTTAAATATGAAAATATTATTTTCGTAAATATATGTATGAATTTATTGCGATCATTAGCTATGTGACATAGGTATAAATAACCCCAACACTTTTTACTAAACAATAATTTTTAAATGTACATATATGTGCTTCCCGTATATTTGAGTTTCCTGTTGTAAAATATATTTTTAAGTAAATATGCTTGACGTCCTAAGACGCTCTCGTAATCCATCTGAAGCTACCGAAAGACCCAAGTAACTAAGGAAAACTTATGTTCAAAAACAGGCCTAGGTACACGGAGGGTGCCTTTGTGTAAATATTCGAAGCTTAATGTTGAATAAATTTAAGTTAAGCTCATGTTGTGTTATAAATATGTTTGCGTTTTCAAGGCAAATAGTTGCTACCATAAAAAATACAGAAAATTATACAAGCTATCTTGACCTCAGCATAGATATTAATATTTGAAGAACTTTATTTAAAAAGCTAAACCAATATAAACATTGAAATGTCACTCCGTTACGCCTTATCCATTACCGCGTCCACTCATTGCCGTATCCTTCGTGATCGCGTGAAGTTCTTAGTACCTCCGTGTTAACCTACGGTACATCTTAGGCGTTATCTAATCGCTCTGTTAGTTTAACAAATATTAGATAACCGACTCCCTTATCATACACATCCAGCAGCAATTATTATTATCACCGAACAAATATTAAGTATTTACTTTTTACATGATATGTGTCGGCCGGGCCGCGATACGAATCACCGCGGACGTGCAACCGGCAAGTTCGACGTACTCATGTTAAAATTATTACAAATACGTTACATTGTGGTCGTGCTTAAAAATGTAATAAAGGTAGAAAATCATAGCCAGAGGGATATAGTAAATTAATATGACACTGTTGCATTTGTTATTTTATTATTGCTACATTAGCTACATTCAAAATTGGATTGATGTCAGTCATTACAAGCGAGACAGCAATGTAACGTTATTATAAGATTATATGAAAAAATAAACTTCAAGTCTTGCGGAAGGTTAGGGTTTTGTGGAATTGTACTCTCTAAACCGTCTAGAGACCACTGCATGTTAACCCAAGGAATACATTAAACAGCGAACAATCATTTTAATAACATAATTATCGTTTTATTCATGTAAAGTGATATATCTTTTATTATTAAAAATGTGCAAGCTGAGAAAATGATGAAGTTATCAGTACGCATTTATGTCACTTGTTCTCTTGAATTATGTTCTTCGTTGTAAAAGAATTAAACTTTTAGTTAAGTCGTTTACAAAGAACATATTTAAGTAAATTAAAAATTAAATATAAGTTCAAAATACATCTAAGGAGCTACCCGGAAATAAATTGTATGTATTATACGATTATAATCTATATTATTGGCTCCCTATTACACCTCAGCACACGGTCCACATGATAATGTGTATTGCACCGAAGAGTGACCGCTGCCGGGTGACGGTAGTATAATGTTTACTGCCTCCTCGCGTACTCTCGCATACACAATTGATTAACTGAGAACAAAAACCATAACCCGCTTCGTTTCCGTGGACATTCGCGCGCACAAAGCACG
Source organism: Papilio elwesi (assembly GCA_029849275.1). Classification (NCBI taxonomy): domain Eukaryota; kingdom Metazoa; phylum Arthropoda; class Insecta; order Lepidoptera; family Papilionidae; genus Papilio; species Papilio elwesi. The sequence goes on along the minus strand of CM056700.1, from coordinate 5,737,682 downwards.
TGTCTGTCAAACCTCACAGACCATTTTGTATGTATCTTGATCACTTGCCAATATACATATATGTATGTAGGTACTATATTATGTTTCAAATGAGATTACTTTTTAATGCCAAGCTACCTTAATTATTTCCGTAAAGTTTATATTAGAACCAGTTATGTCAATTACAATTAATTAAATTATGATATAAAAAAGAATAATCAATTTTAATTAATGTAAAACTTATTACAGAGTGTTATCTTTAATCAACTTTCAATAAACCTTACTTTGTTTTAAAGGTTAGAGCGTAACATTGTTCCTTGTCAGATCATTGCTTGCGACTGTACAAAATAATTATGTCCAACGAATACCGTTCTTACCCATGAGACTTTCCAATACTAACTTCTTTTATTCTCACATTAGCAGCATGCTCAGAACAATCCAATAATAGTCATTTAGTTTGTAATCGATGTCTTCTGATTGTAATCTTTTAACTATTTGCTTGATACGAGATTTAAGGAATGCTGTGATTTCATTTTGTACTATTTTTTTAGAATTGAGAAAAATATGCTTCGGTTGTTCGGGCACGTTGAAAGAATGAATGGAGAGAGACTAACAAAACAAATTTATGTCGCAAAAGTGAGCCCAAGGAGAGCTTATGTCGACCAGATTAGTGACTTACTAAAGAAGGGCGATATAAGGAGTACCCGTAACCGACGAGCATGTATGCGTAGATGTATGGATGTAGAAGAAGCAAGAGATATGTGCCAAAATCGCACCAAATGGAAATCCTTTATCTCTCCCTACACAAAGATGTTACGGGCGTGAATGCATATTTCTTTATACACCTTGGATGGCTTTCCAAAAATGGGTTGGAATCATACCAGTAAGTGGGTGGCACCAGTCGTACCATGTGGTGACTGATTTTAGTGTCATCTAGCGAGAAAGAATTCTAAATAACATTCACTCCATTTTAATTGATCTCCCCTATACTTTTTCCGCACAACTCTTGCGAACTTTGCCAGCGGTATTTTCAAGCCGATACTATTTAGTTACTTCATGAAAAATGCGTACTCTTTACTTAACAAGTAACACAGCTTGTCCAACTTTTCTGGTGTTTGTAGATGCTCTTGTGCGGCGGTGATTAACATTAATTCTTCAATTTACACTAATATTATAAAGAGGAAAGATTTGTCGAGGTCGATGGATGTAGGTGACTGTGCTATACATTGCAAGATAGCTTGTGTAAATTACTAGTCAATAACTATGTAGACGATGATACTTAAAAATAATTAATGTAACGTAAGCAATTGTGTCAGCAACAGTCCTAGTGCAATACGGCTGGCCGTAATCGAAACAAAGGCTCATAAAGATACGTAGGCTTTACGTAACACCACACACACGCCCGCGAAGCCTTACTGTGAGAACTTTGCACTTATTTTAGACGATAATAATGCGCGGCCCGTTCACAGCCTGCTACTTCCCTACTTATCACATCGCCGTAAAAGAAACATTTCCAGCAATACGCGGCTGCGATACAACTCATAGTTACTGGTAATGCAAATCAATAGTCATTTAGATACAAGAAACTACAAAAAGAACCACGTAGACTAGTTTACCGAGCTCAAGATAGACGCATTTTGCAAGTGACTTTATACAATTTACTTATTTACATGACTATTATTTGATAACAAATTTTGGGAATTGTATGTAATATATTCATAAATTCAAGCTAGCACCGGTTTGTAATAAGTAGGCGTATCAAATACCGTCTCAATAAAAAAACGTGTCCGGGTTTAAATTTCATTCAAGCTGTCGTTGAGGCCGAGGCCCAATCTGGCCGGCAGCGTTGCCGTTCAGACATTCTAAGTTGCGCCTGTACCTATGTATACATATTTCCAAGACAGACAAGGGGTGGAAATTTTTGTTAGACGGTGCGAAACTCGGTGAACTTTGGGAACCACTGGTCTAGTTGATTGTATGGCTTCGAAATGTTCATAAGTTCCGCAGTTTGCGACGCTGACCTTCGTAGTTCTAAATGAGAGACTTTGGCTTTGACTCATTTTCAACTCCTCGAGACAATAACCGCTGCTTTTGGCTCTCGGGGCTAATTCTGGTAAATGGGAGTCATCGCAATGCCAGTTATTCTAATAATTCGAATCCTGACATCGATCTACATGTTTAAGGTTTCAATGTAAAAAAATATATTTAAGATTTTTATCCAACGCATAGCGACCTCATTATAACATTAAAGAGGAAATGAGCCCGTGATAAGAGTTAACCCGTTGTAACACAAGTTCTTAATTAAACATATTTTAATAACGTCTATGAAAACACGCAATTAAAAATATACCACCGCGCTATGACAGTAATTAATAACAATTAGATATAACTTAAAATGTTAAAAAGTTAGGATGAATATCTGATTTAAGTTAGTTCCGTAGAAATTTTAATGTTTTAATTTCGTTGCCAAGGCACATATTGTGTAAATTTACCAGCACTGGTTTTACGTTTTCAAAGTCACATTGTGATTACGATATGAAAATTCGAGGAGCAAATAGGTTGTGTATACGCAGGCGTTGGTCATGTTCCAAATTGTTACACGTTTGGACTTCCGGCTGACAGCTTACGTCTTATATCAATTACCATATAAAATATAAGAGTCGAAACTTAATCGATACGTTGGAATGAATTCAGGCTTAGGTACATTTGGTACGGTAACTATAACTATGCAGAATGTTAAAAATAACAATAAAATAATAATGGTGAGATTAACTGTGAAACATCCGAATATGAGCTCGATATAAAAGAATCCGAGCAATCAGCTGTTGGTTCGATCGCGGGAAGTTCATCTACTTCCAGTATGAACTAGTACATCTTCCTAATAGACCTAGACAAGATCTATTTAAACTTTCGCATATCGTCTTGTGACATGTCAAAAAGCCCATTTCCTTACTTCTTGTTTTTATTTTTGTCCGACTGACATGAGAGTTATGCTTTTCGTCGCTTTGTATGGATGTATGTGACATCCAGTAACCTAAAAGGCTTGACCGAATTTAAAGAGTGAGGCGACATTCAATTAGTATTCTTCTCCGGAGTGTTTCATGACATGACGTCATAAATCCCATATAGCGGAAGTAAATAATTCAAATATCAATAATCATACAGTTAGTCGAATATTTGTAGAGAACTTAACATCAGATTAGTCGCTTTCTTGTTTGCCTTGTTACAAAGAAATGATAGTACGATGTTGTACATAGGAGTACAGTATATAGGACTCGGTGTCATAATAACTCAATGATGGCCACTCATAAATACTACAAACAAATTCAGTCTCACTTTGGGCACAATTATACGTACAATTAAATCCATATCATATTTATTACTCCAAAGATAACGCGACGTTTTAGAAACATCGAATGTTATGATAACGACTGATAGAAACTTAACCGCATTGATTGATTACGTACCGCTTTGGACGCGTTTAAAGATTCAAAAAATATCATTATTAAACACACCTTTATTCGTTATCTCGAAATATTTTTCGTTAACTGCGTTATATTTTGTAATCATCTTATAACTACCGAAGATTTTTTTTATATTACAAAGTGGCAAACGAGCAAGCGGCACCTGGAAATAAGTACCGCTACCCATAGGCATCCGCAACAAGCTAATGAGTTGGCGATGCGTTGCCTATCTTCACGGACGAAGGAGGAAAAACAGAAAAAAGAATAATTCCATTCCCTGTCCATCCCCTCCTCATCCGTCAAATCCTCTTCCCCTTCCCATCATTTCCTTATTAGAAAAGGGTAAGAGGGGGAAGAGGACAACAATTAGGCCTCCGGCATGTCACTCATCAGACGAAAGGCAGAATACTTCTACTTCATGCCTGTCTTCTGTGACGTCGTGGTATTTCACCGGTCGAGCCGGCCCATTCGTGCAAAAGATGTTGTTATTGCGGGCTCTACCACTGTTATATTACACAAATGAATACTACTCTTATAAGAGACATTAAAAAATAGAATAGTACAAAAAAAAATGTTGCTTGATGCTATTAGAGAAATTGTGATAAATTTGAACCTAAGATCTCATCCCTAGTTTAAACCTATGTTATTTCTAACCGCTTATCGTATTAGTAAAACGACAGTTTGGACATTTTTCAATTCACTTCCCTTACCACCACCATTTAAGTTGCGAAAAGTATGCAAAAGGTGATATGTGAGAAAGAAGTGCTCGGACTGTAAAAAATGGCGTGTGTATAAACATGTGAGAACAAATATTAAAGGCCGGCAACGCATCCGCAGTTCCTCTGGTGTTGCGGGTGTCCATGGGCGTCGTTGATCACCTGGGTGTTCCCGCCGCTCGTTTGCCCCCTTCTCTTATAAAAAAAATATCGTGAACACGAGCATGTTTTACTTAGTCCAAACCTATTTTATTTAAAAAAAATACCAAACTAGTCCTTAATTAGATTACAAATAAGAAAAATTTTAATGAAATACTAGTATAAAGCAGCATGCAACTCAGATCGGCACTTTAGAGATTTAAATTTATAACGTACATACAAACATATATACATGTATGAACAGTTGTTATCGAGCACCCTCCGTCGAAGTGCGATGGTTTTGTATTTTTTTATTTGTCTGTAGCAACGCGCGCATGGATGAACAGTCGATAAACGTCCAGTGAGTAATAAACGAGGTTGAATATATATTATTCATCGTGTATCACCGGCATTATTTAAATTTAAAATTCCCTCTTGTAATTCCACGTCGCTCTGAAGGTACGAACGCGTCAATAACACGAAATAATAACGCCTTACAAGAATACAACTTCAGTTCAAAAGTGTTTATAGTTTACTTAACCTTAAATAAGACTCAAAAGTTTGCTCTGGTTGCAATTTAGATAGATGGAACTCTACCATGGAAGTATCACCATCACACAGGTTACATTCTGAATTCCTTCATTCTCACAAAGAGCCTGACAACGGAACTGTAATAATTACAAAACTTAGTTCCTGTCTCGAAGTCTACTTTTTACACCTAAATGGCATAGCTATTGTATGTATTTGTAGACAACATAAAGCTTCAGCAGATTTTATTTGTATAAAAAGTTTTTTAGCTCTGATTTTTCAATCAAAATCTATGGTCGAGAATTTAACAATTCAATGAAGTGGATCGTTGTCAAACATTACATAACCTTGAAAAAATAAACTTGTACATTGAGCTTACTAAAAAAATCTGATTAAACTTTTTTTATAAAAACATTAACAGATAAGTAACAAAGCGAGAGAGGCCATTAGAAGCAATGATTGCATAAACGACTTTTAGGTGGTTGACGTTAACGAGGCGTACAGACTAAAAACAAAAGTTAAATGGTTTAATAAGACCTGTTTCGAAGCGGGGTGACAGGGGGGACGACCTGTCTGCGCCTCGCTTACGCACACACACAATGCTGACTCATCTTCTTGGATATTCTCTGGTAGCCCTGCAATTGGAATTTCCGGAAAGAGTAGCGACAGGACAATAACCTGATAATTTATGTGCATTTATTTCATTATTAATTATGTTATTACAGTTGATCTAGGCTTCGAATAATATTCTACTGCATTTTTAAGTACTAGTGATGCATTGTTTTAAAATATTGCAAAAGTGCAATTCAATGTAAATTTTTAATAGAATTTTAATTTATTTTTTTAAGAATGCTTAGGAATTTAATCTTAATCAAACCAACCTTAAATCTTTAAAATGCTAGCGTACCTAATATTGAAATTAATAACATTATGGTGTTACATACATAAATGTATTATACATTCTATGAGTACTCTTAATAAATCGAAAGGCTAAAGCTTTAAATAACATATCAATTACGATCGGATGAACGTCCTGATCGTTTCATACTTTATCAAGGACTTGTATCAAGGACAAGGAAATGTGGACCGGAGCTGAGACAAATAGGAGCAGGCGTCTATAACTAAACTGTGACTTCACTTTACAAGTAATATTAGCTTCATTAGCGAACAACTAAAACTAAGTGACATGCACATTAAAGACGTCAATGTCTCCGGTTGAGTGGATATGATTCATTAAAACTGATTGAGGTTTAATGGACGCGGTGAGTCGGCCAGTCAATGATTTTATTTTCTGTGGTTTTGTGAGAAAACGTATTTACATTTAGGATTGAGTTTGCTTTACTGAGAACAAAACAAAGTAAGCTCAGCTTACTGCTTGCACCGCCCACTTCTCCATTCTATCACCTTATCAACTTCGTTTCTCATTGAGTCGATATTTATTGAGCCCCTGAAGGTAGGTTTAACAGAGTAAAAACTAAAACAGCACAAAACATTTTATATGTTTCATGAATTGTATTGCAATGCTGGTAATTTTTTAAATTAGAATAATAAAACAAAGTCACTTGATTCACATGATGATTTTTCTTGATAAGCTTAGCCCACTCTTGAATCTGCCAATATTGTGGATGTTCATGGGCGGCGGAGTTCACTTAGCTTTAGGCGACCCGCTGCTCGTTTGCCCGCTTCTCCTTTAAAAAAATCTCGAAGTTCATCCGTAATTATTGCGATTGTTGTAGGTGTCTAAAATTGTTGTGAATATAAGGTGACCTCAGATCTATATAAGTAGCGCTTAGCTTAGGCTAAACATACGTTAATTAAATTAAATAGCATGACGGGTAACAACGCGGGGCTTAGAATTTATGTAATAATTACAAGAACTGTAATGTCTTGGTGTCCATGGGCGTTGATCGCCTCGGTGCTCACGACTGTTTGACCCCTTCTCTTATAAACAAAACTGTTCGCTTCATATAATAAAATACTCTTAAAAGATAGAGGTATATTACAATCATATTAGTCTAGGCTTCTTTGGGGCTTGTAATAATATTTATTGTAATTTGAATGGGGTAACGCGTTCAATGGTGGGTATTATTAGTGGCTCTGGTTATCGACAGTAACCCACATAGCCGTTATCTGATACCGCGCACTCCACTGAAAGCGAAGCGCGCCTCGCAATTACACATAAATACGCACCTAATTGAGCCGCCGCCGGCTTGCGTGTCTGTTTGCCGCTCAGCGAAATTATTTAGTTTAGGTCAACTGTTTGGTATTATTCCACCACTTATATTGTATTACATAAAGACATATCAGGCAATATAATATTATATATTTAGGAATTAATTCATTCCAACGAGTTTACCAACATTTTAAAATTTTCAAACATTCATTCAAGACTCACAATTAAAAACATAGGAGGGTTGGCGTCAGGCAGGCGGCCGGCCGTAAAAACTGTAGCCAAAATTTGTACAGTATAGTCTGCAATCATACTGTGCCGACCCCACATGAGTGGGAAAAGGGCAAGGAGATAATGATGATGATAGACATTTCCATTTCTATTATTCTGTTTTATATTACAAACATGCTTTATGTTCTATCATTACCCACGAAATCTTTACCAGTAGCTTCATAACAATGAAATACACACAATGTACAATACACACACGACTTCAACTTTTTCCATATTAGTTTCCCTTTCAATCTGTTCGTTCTGTTCGTGATTCTGTTTGTGACAATACAAGCAATAGCAAGACGTTAGGTGTGTACAGAGAAATGAGCGCGGCAGTCGGTACAGTTATTTATCTTTTTATATTAATCTAGTTTGAGACATTCTTTACGACCATGGGCTGTTTCAGACTATTATTATATATTATACTATTTCAGAGTATCTTGGCGTAAATTTCTGAAAAAAATTCTGTTACTTACCAGACCAAAATTAATAAGAAAAAAACAATCGGATCTTTACTTGACGAAACGAGTTCCGTGTGTAATTAAGATAATACGAGTTGCGTCCTGTCAGAACTTTACTTGAAAGTTACTTCCAACTAAAATATGCTCACCTCCTTCCATGAGGTACGGTTATAATTAGTAGTGATGGTGTAAAGGACAAAAGGGTTGTGTTAGGCTAGGTTTTAATTTTCTTTTAAATAAAAAAAAGTTAGGTTAATATTATTTTTCTAAAACTATTTGTAGAGATTCTTAAAGTGTATGCTGCAAACAGTCCGCTATAAAAAAGATTGATTTATACCAAAGGGCTATGTAAATAGATTATTTATTATTATCAAAAATAAAATTGAATCAAGATAAAGTAGTGAATTCACAAAAAAAAACTTGTTCCGACAAAATTATACCCACCGACCTATCTGGTCAGACGGCACGACTTGCCTTACCGTCTGCAAGTATAAACACTATGTATATATATTTTACTAGTGATCCGCCCCGGCTTCGCCCGGGTTACACTGATTACGTTAATCCTATTGCTACCAAACCTCGCAGGAACACCCGCTGGGTCAATTTGAACGTTTCCTGAAAATTTCATAGAAATCGGTCTAGCCGTTTGAGAGTCCATAGGTCCATACATACATACACACATCATCTTTTATATATATAGAAGATTTTAAACATTATTTGGTAAATAAATAATTGTACTGTTACTCTTAATATTAACTACATTTAGAAGGCTTAAATCTTAAATCAAATGGAAGCTTAACAATTTATAAAAAACATTGTACATGGTCATACACATCGATTCATTAATGTTAACAAAATTGACTCCTTAAACTAATCCTTATTAAATTTATATTCTTGAACCTTGTAACGTGCCAGAGCTTACTGATTAAATTTGCCATATGCGTTCCTGTTATATCTACTTGTGGCGTGTGGTTTCAAACATTACGCCCGTACTTGGCTTATCGTTAATTTATAGCCTTAGCATTAAATCATGTGCCCATTTACTTCCTATACCACGAAAATTAATGTTCATGCTTATTATTTGTGAAGTACGTGGGGTCAAACTTTTAAGTGATTTGGAAAATCGTTCCGCTGATGGAATTACATGCTAATAGTTCACAATGATGACTACGATGCTAACATAGTTTTAATGACGACAATTTATAAAATACTAGCTGTGGCCCGCGGCTTTGCTAAACTTTAGGAACTTGATCCCGCGCATAATAACTTGGATATAGAGGTAAAGTATGTCATCAAGTTGGTATTGTCAAAAGATAATGGCATGTAACATTACCGTGGCACTTTTCAGAACCATTTTTCAACTATTTCTTCTTTCGTATAAACCTTGTTTGAACAATTACAAACCTAACAAATATATAATTAGCCAAATAGGTGTAGCCGTTCTGAAGTTATAGGCGAACATACATTCAGCAATTGATTTATATAGAATTTGAACTTGTACCTATATCAAAATTTAAAAACAAAAGACTTATCGTTAAGATTGATATAATAATAACTGTAACCGAACACGTACCACCGTAGGAGCTACATGCAGTATCCAGAAGTGATTGGCTGTATTTTTATTATTAGTGACGTGTAATGTTGAAATTCGGTTAGTTAACACAAGTTAGTTTCTTAAAAATAACAATGCAATTGATTAATAAGCACAAATTCCACTAAATACTAATGTTCCCCGTAATTAAGGTATGTAATACACTTCCTACAGTACATTATGGGGATGTCATAACTCCTGTGACGTTGTTTATAGTGGACAAACATGTCGCGACGTCGGGGCCGTGGCATGCAGCGATCAAACACAGAGCTGCACCAGCTGTGTAACTTCATCAGCTCCACATTTAAAGAAAGCCTTTTATACTATACGCAGACGCCATTTTGCTCTATGAACACAGATTAACCAGTCACCATCGAAGAAATTTAAAATAAATCGATTCCCTTTGTTTTTTTAGATATATTCTTATATTTTAATGTTTTTATTATTTATTAATTTCGACGACTTAGAATAGAAAGTTTGAACAATTTCATAAATGATAAACCGATTACATGGGAATGAGTATAAAAGTATATTGAGTAAACATATAATAAAAGTGTAATATGTAAACCAATCCATTTATGTGTATTTTGCAGTGAGGCAATGTTGTTGTATAGACAATTTTATTGCACACATCAAGTAAAATTGTGGTCAAAGGTAAATGACTAATAATATAATATTAAACTATGTTTACATTTTCCTTAAATACGGTAGTTGTGTGCGACTGAAGGAGGGCGCAATTTGTTGACACAAGTGGTGCGTACTGATGTTTACTTTGACGGCTCTTTACACTCAAACTCATTTATTGATTCTGTTTGAATTGTGGAGACCTAGCTTTTGCCCGCAGCTTCGCTCACGAAGACCACCTACAATGCAATAATTTTAATAATTTTTTTTAGGATAAAAGTACCCCAAAAACATATGTCCTTCTCTATAACCTGTGACATGTGAGCATAATTTCACGATGTTCATTTAAGTATCAAAAGCGTGAAATCATAAACTTCCAGATAAGTTTTTCTTTATTTTCGCTACTCCGATCGGTCCAGTAGTCTTCAAATCCAACGGTATCCTGCTGTTCCAACCTATTATATCTTCAACTGAAACGCAGGCATCCTGGACACCATTTACTAGACGGAGTCAAGCATTCGAGAACACAACTTCTACGACGGTTATTCGTTCTTGCAATAATTTAACCTGCTCAATGCCACTTTGTCAAAACTCATGATTACCATCGTCACGAAACGATATTATTATCTAACATATGTTCTATATGCAACTGTAAATATGGCTAGCTCTGTAGTCAGACGTAAACAGCTAATGTCCTTAGATATTTTAAAACATTTATTGTAACGACTAAACAGATAGAATAATTTCTCTCTCGCTCGTGTTTGTACCAAATTACATCTTGTTTAAACATTCTTCAATTCTTAAAAATCGTTAGCTCAATTCTGTTGGATTTCATTTAAACATAATAAAATGTAGTAGCAAATGAGAACTAAAAGATAAAAAAGCATATTATTTCTTGTAAATAGGCCGAAACATAGGTAAATTATGTTGGCTAGACGATTTTTAAAGCGCTCAGATTACGTAGAGTTGATGTTTACAAACATTCGTTTCGGTTCAATCGCATACCACAGCGTCATTAAGCCGTCGTGTAGTGAACAACTACTCTAATATCGCATGGAAAACCGCCTCGCGGTTATTGTAGCCGGGTTTTATTGTCGCCGTTTCTATTGTATTGTTGTGGAGTGCGTTCGATAAAGTTTGTTTATAGCTAAATGAGCGATACAATGGTCGTCGACCCGTTCCTGAAATAGACTACGTCATGTTGCGTACAGATTGCGTGGTGATAGCGGCCGAGCGCTAATTACGAGATCCTTTTGTCGGATAAGTCGATTTCATTAGCGGTAATTATGCCTGAAAATGAATTATCTACGTTGGCAAAGGACTCCTCGCGCTTATCTTCTCCGTACACATTATTGTACTCATAGAATCTAAACTGCGTATGATGTCCGGGTTTCTGTGGAATAGAAAGCTTCCTAGGTTTGGACATATTGAGAAGATTAATGCAGAAAGTTTGACAAGGTAAAATTATGTTGGTGCCGAGGCAGTTCACCTGATTTAGGATTAGGGACCCTAAAAACCCTAAAAACCCGGATAGTGACACATGCGTTTTTTGCGACATGCGCCTTTATGTTGACAGATAGTAATTTGTCTAGTTAATAAAAATTAAAACATTTGAATTCTTTCCTAATTCTTATCTATAATCTACTTAAAATTGTTTTAATTACGACCCACTGTAAGGCAATACATACTCAAAAAATTAAACAAACGTACAAAACGAAGTTCATTTTATAGGCATTGAATAAGATAATCGGTGTGGTATCTGTTCTTATTCATAAGTTTTACGAAATCGAGGCTATCTCAGCTCAGCCTTCATCCGCGATTATTAAACAGATACGCATATCCTCTGACGTATCGGAAACGATGCCCGATTATCTCTTCTACCGCATACATTTTATTATTAGATTTGATAAAATTACGAAACTTAGCACCAATCTAATAATTTTGAACGAACAATTCTTGTATATATATATTAAAAATTATAATCTTAATCTCGAAAACGTCTCCAACGATTTACATGAAATTTAGTACGCAGAGGGTTTCGGGGGCGATAAATCGATCTAGCTAGGATAGTTAACTTTTTCGAAAATGTCCTTTGATCCGTGTTTCAAGCCAATGAAAACCCTGTTTCGAGTCCAGTATATCACTAGTAAGATTATATTTTTTCCTTTTATTTTAAGTTCCTTCTTTTGTGAGAAAAACAATTATTGGGATATTCGCATCTATTTTTTTCTCCAAAAAACACGATTTACCAAAAAATTATTACCGAGCAGTGCTCGCTCATCCAGGTTCTAAGATAAGAAGGTAAATGACAGTGTTTATGATGGCTACAAATTACTTATTTGTATTTTTATATAAAGTGTTTTTGAGCTTATAATCATGATGGTTGTTTAAAATCCAAATCAAAAAAACTCCGCCTGACTGCAAGATTATCATAATTCACACAATTATATTAGTTATTCTGAGGAAGAACATTATCCTAATGACACCTCCCTCTTCAAAATCGGTCAAACCGTTCAGGCCACGGGAGGTTACAATGGAATGAACATATATATGCGCGAAAATCTTTACCGTGCTTATGGGTCAGTCGGGGTTTTACCCACAGAGGTCGAATTGCTATTCAATTATTACCTAGTGACTCTATTCCGAACAGCAATCTATGTTCTAGTTGGAATACGATCGAAGTAACATTTTCAAAGCGGCTGCAATACATCTACATGCGATTATAATCAGCTACAGATGGCGAAAATAGACCGATTGCCAGACGTGGAGTTACATTGGCTCAACTTAACATTGTGTTATATGCCTGTGCCATATGACGTGCGTGATAATCATCGTGTATAATGATAGGAATAATAATGTCTATAGCTTGTTCCACATCATGATAGAATTTTTGAACAAAACAACCATTTTTTCTATTAAACTTTATAACACGATTTCCATAAAATGACAACGTTTGTGATTAAAGTACAAAAAGTGTAATGGCCGCCATGTAAGTGACGTTTTGTGTTTACAAAAATTCTCTCTCGACGTGGAACAAACTATATGTTAGAATGGGAAGGTACATTGGTATATATGTTTTTATGTGTATTTGTTGGTAGGAAAGTGGTCAATTTGGCTAATTATGTTTTTTTTATTGTAATAAAAGATATTTAGAAATTAAATGAAACAAAAGACAACTCAAAACAATGAGTTGAATTAAGTTCGCACTAAGCGAGACATGATGGCGTCGTACGTCATTGAGGAATACGAGTACATGCATGCAGCATTGTCGATGTATGTACTCGTTTAACTGAACTTTGTATGTTTATATTTCTTAGTAATCAAAATAGTTACGAGAGATATGTGGCTCAAGTAACATATATTTATAATAAAAAGTTTTTAAACTGTTTAAAGTAGGAAAATATGTATTTAATAGGCATTAAACATTTTAAACCAACGTCAATTTTTGTTGAAGTGACTGTGCAATGCAATATGTGATATGTCCGTTGATGGATGTCTTTTACAAAGCTTTCCAAGCACTTTTCAAAAACTATTTAAATATGTCAATGCGCGAAAACATTTGATAATACTTTTTACAAAAGCGACGACTTACACACACCGTTTTATCAAAGTTTTTTCGCTCTCATTCATTCCACACACCATATGTAGGCGACCCCAGGATATATCTTTACATTCTACTCGTACGCATCACTAATTGCAACAAGCTCTTCGTCTTTTCAGTGTTATTTTTTCTTGAAATAAAAATTGTATAAAGGAATTATGGCAAATATTATCAAATTACAACAATACAGGCACTAATAGATAGTATACTCATGAATCCTAATCTAAGTCTTAGTCTAAGTCTAATATTCTTTAGTAATTTATAAACATCACCATTGCTATTTAAAATATATTTTCAGAAAGTGCGACCTTGTATGCTCGAAGTAAGATCATGCAGAACCGACTGCACCCATCAACATTGTACGCAGATAAAATCTACAAGTAACGAAATCCCGTCGCGTTAATCAAAACGATGTCGGATTAATGGCGGCAATATTTTTGAACCTTAACGCTAGGATGTCTTATGCGCGCTGCTAAAATTTCTCCCCCGAGTGCAAATACTTTACACGTATACATACGTATACAGATATAATATTGATAGCGATACCATATCAATTATTTATTTATTTTAATATTATAATTTTTTTAAATTGTTAGGAAATTTATTAGAATGAAATATACAGAAGGGCCATGTGATATTTTTTGATTGTAGTTAATGCAATAGTTCTTTATTTTTATTTTACTGTGTTTTGATCTTTACTTTTTTATCTTTTAAAGGTTAAAAAGTTTTTAAAGTTTACCTTTTATCGATATATTGATCTGTTTGTTCTCATTACTTGTATTTAATTGTTTCTGAATGTTTTTAAATGTTATTGGTATACCTCTTAGAAATAAATAAAAAAATAAATCTAGAACTTGTACTCGACTATTCTAGGGGTGATTAACTGACTTTGAAGTCACATGGATCACCCTATCTGACCGTAACTTTAAAAATTTACAAAATCTCAGCCTTATAAATTCACATTATAAAGCTCTGTTTACTCCATAAGGCGGTACGGGTTTGAGTGTACGTATGTTTGCATATGCGTAAGTCATTTGGCACGGCGGGCGGGTGACCGATAGCGGGGTCAACGGCCTCTTTTATCAGGCGAGCTATGCGTATGCACAAGCACCGATCTCGTTTTCACGCATTTCAGTATAAGGTGAGGGTATAATTATTCGACGCGAGCGCGCCGCGGTACGTACGCTACGTGACAGAAATAGCGTGTACCGTTTGCTTATCTGCTCAGCTACTGTGTCATTGTTTACAATACTCATCTTTTGCGCACAATTTATTCAAAACCTTCATTATTCCATTCTAGATCTCTTATATTTCAAGACCAGCTATTGTAGGACTCGGCTCCGCTTTCCATTTTCCATACACAATATCGAACACTTATCATCCTGTGGGATTGAAATACGACAAATCAATTCACGGAATCGCCTACGTTATTAAAAGGTCTTCCTTGTGAGTGTTGTGCGTGTGTCCAATTTTACGACGTTAGGTAAAATAATTTCGGATGTGCGGTGGTAGTTCACTAAGTCAGCTTCTCAGATGTCGTATACGAATGGCATATACACATAGAGTGGTTTAACAATAAATTCGAAAAACTATCCAACATACCTGATGATAAGTGTTCCATAGCTGCGCATTTCGCTCAAAGTCCAGTTTTTTTTTAAAACCAGAAGAGAAATATGCGCCATTAACCTAGTGGGGTAGGCAGAGATTATGGATTTCTATTTGCGAGATCCTGACACGCCACTCTCGCTTCTTTAAAATCCATACATCTACGCATACATTTTTTTAAACTAGTGCGTCTTAAATTATTTTATAAAAAAATTATTTTTTCATTAAAGCAGTCAATACAAATTACTAATGAATACACAGTTTGTGTACCTGTGACATCTACTAAACCAAACATCTAAAAAAGCTAAACAAGACCATCTTTCGACAACATCTTAACTTAAGGAGGTGGGATCGTGGTCAAGCGCTAGTTTATTCATATAAAACAAAATCAATGGTAGAGCCACCCAGCCTATGCTGCACAGGGCAGAATGTGAAGACTAATCTGAATTCCTACTTTGGTGGGCCTTTTGTGTTGTAGGTGTTATTGATGATTGATATTCGAGAAATATCATTATCTGACGCGTGTTCGTTCTTGATGTCAATATGGATGTCAATTTATTCGTTTTATATATTGAATTGATTTACAGAACTAACAGTATAAGATACGGCTTGAGATATTTATATCCTCATCTGTTATTTGATCAGGACCTAGATTATATATTAGATAATGTGTACATTGATAAATCCGAAGTGGGGCCAACACAAAACCCTTGCACCCCTTTAGGCGTAGGCGATTCTGCATTTTCGATTTTATATGGACGTCAAATGAAACTCTAGTCTAAACATTCTGTTGTATGTCAACATGAAGTTGACCCCTAGAATCGCCAATGGCGAGTCACGCAAAAGTTCAACCTAAACTTAACTAACCTTGGTTTTAACGATTTAACAGTGACAACAGATTTATCTCAGAATCCCATTGTGGTTTATCAATTTAAATATTATCTAACATGTCATAGGTCCTGATCAAATAACAAATATGGGTATACATTTCTTATGGCACATTTTAGACCATAATTAGCAATAACCTTGTATTGCATGCGTCACTTGATATAAATCGTTTACTTTGTACATTTTAAAATAAAACAGCTAATGTAAATTGTAAACACTCGCGAACGTCAAATGACCATAGCGTCTCTAACGAAGTGTTGCCAAGTGTCATTCACCCGACCAACGTACTTGTATCACTTATTCATTGTTGTATCTGTACACAGATAAACTGGTTTTGTATATCGGATGATTTGAAAAAGGCTCATGTTTTAATTTTCATTAACGATTTCGTCGTGGAAGTAATTACGTAACTTCACTGCGTCGTGTATTTTTTATATTACAATAAAATACTGCACAAGTGGATGTATGAAAGGGAAATCTGAATATTAATGGGTATTATCTTCTTCTTAAGGCATCTTTGACTAGCGGAGGTTGGGAAAATGTATACCCATATTGTAATGAATAAATAAATACATAATGTTAGGCGTGATTCTAGATCTGCCTAAGAATAGTGTGACTTAGAAGACGGTGAATGAATAAAACATTCGTGTTTTATTCGCTCACTGTTAAAATATGACGATGTTGAAACTGACTGAAATTGAGAAAGGTATTCGGTTTTGAAACATGTTGAAAAACAACGCAGAAAGGTTGCAAAAGTGGAAGTGTTGATAGCCGACGTACTAGAAGACCTTATGTCTTCGACTAAATTAATAGCTTACAAAAGATAAGTGATATGGTTTGTATTTGTTTACTTTCTGAGTACTCCTTTAGTTTTAGTGTTGTAGTATATTACCTTTCATTTATGCCCTCAGCGTAAGCATAGGCAAATATTTCTAAAAGTGGAACGTTTTGCAAGTGATTACTTTAACAGGCGCATGAAGTACTACGTTTTATATTACACGAAATACTTGTAGTAGATAGTCTTTGCCCGTTAAATTGACGTTTAGTATGAAATAAGTAAAAGTTTTTTTTTCAAACTTTTTTATTTCTGTCATTCAAATTAATCACCCATATAATCGATGCATCCTCGCCTACGTAGTGATAGTTTATGAATCCCTTTTTAGTAAAATCAGCTGGACGGGAGACAAAAACTCTTCAAAAGCATTTTGTACTGTCTCTCGAGAATTGATTTTTTTTCCGCTAGAAAGTTGTCCAAATTTTTGACAAAGTAATAGTCGGTGGGTGCAAGGACTGGTGAGTACGGTGGACAAGGGAGAGCTTCCAACCCCAACTCTTTCAGCTTGGAGACTGTCTGTGGTGCAGTATGGAGTCGCGCGTTATCGTGTAGAAGCAAAGAGGACGACCGATTGGCCAAAGCTGGCTGCAGATGTGCGAGCTTCTCCATCATTATCTTGAGTTTTTCACAGTACACATCTGCAGTAATGCTCATGCCTTTTGGTAAAAAACTGTGATTAATAAAACCGGCACTGGACCAATAAACTGTGACCATAAACTTTCTAGAGGTCACTTTTCCTTTAGGGCATTGCTTTGTTGCTGAACAGGATCTAATCAACTTGGTGAACCGCTTTCGATTGTCGAATCCAAAATCAAACACAATCCACATTTCGTTGCATGTAACAATTTGGTTCAACATTCTTTCATTTCTGTGCCTGTTGAGTAGCACGAGGCAGGTCTCAAAGCGTACGTTACGCTGGCGATCGTTAAGTTCGTGGGGCACCGATCATCCTTTTTTTACCTTGCCAAATTGTCGCAAATGAACCAATATTGTTTTGATGTTAACATCAGATTCCACAACCGCCTTTAGTTCATCATTGTTGGCCAAAGTATCCGGATGACCACGAGGATCATTTTTCAAGTCAAAATTTCCAGAACGGAACCGGGCACAATAACACACACACAATAACGGGTTGTGCGTTCGTTTGTAAGGTTCTTTCCGTCAACGGTGTTGATGTTACGTGCCCTTTGTGCCGCGTCGATGCCACGTCGGAACTCATATTCCATAATTTTTGAATGAAAATACAAAGCTAATCAATAAAGAATAGACTGACTTTGTAAAAAGAATGTCATGTTTTTAAAACAAAATTATTTAGAAATCACAGCCAATCAATTTTTTTTAAAATGGCCAATATTGAAGAACGACAACTTCATAGGAACTCTAAGAGCTACTAATGGGTGGATTTTAAACAATGAAAGTTCAACCTGTACATAAAAGTGAATTTGTCCGCGTATGTGCGTGTCTGTGTATCTCCTTTCTTAATTGCCAGTTTGATCGTATCCATTAATAACTTTTTGTTTTTACCAAAACAAAAAGGATAAAAAACACATACATGAATTGCACAAAAAAACCTTTAAAATAGAAACACATCTGAAAATTTACGAGCTTGAGAATTTATTTTATTTTTTATACATTAATAATAACTTTTTCGGAACATTACTCAGATCCAGGTGTTCTTACACATGCCTTATAATGTTGCCAATGAACTGAGTTTTACATAAATACTTAATTTTTTAACAAAATGATTCACCTAGAAGGTTATTGAACTTAATAATTAAAAAAGTAGGTGTGATCACACAGTCACGAATATTTCTTTTACAATATGTTCCTACGATTAATGCAATGAGGACTAAAATTAAAAATAGAGTACTTACCTATTCCATAGGTGTTAGTAAAAGCTGACAAGTGTTAAAAACATTTGTTACATTATTGAATAAAAACGTATTGTTTTTGTTTCGATTGTATAAATTAATTATTTAGTCATATTTTTGAACAAGGAAAGCCAACAAACTAACAATTTACGAGACAAACCACCGCTACCCAGTAAAAACAACCGCAAAAACCAAACGAGTCATAAGTCTATTGCGCTCTTAATTGTTTTCGAAAGAAACAGGATATCTAGATACATGAAATATAATTTTTAAACAGGCTAATGAGCATGAGTTTACTTGATGATGTGGTTGAGTAATGAAAGCTGTTTACTACTAAGAAAATAATGTTTTAATTTAATACAATATCCTGTATTTACTAAAGTATAACAGATCAATAAAATAAATAATAATACAAACTCTGCGCTTCCTTTTAATTTTCAGGGACGTGACCGTGTCCAAAAAGTTCAGCAATTATAACCTATGAAAAACAGACGATGTGAAGTTTCGTCACATCGGTAGGAAGAACAGCGCGTCATTATGAGTTAGTATATCTTTGGAGTGGTTGTTTGATCAAGTGTTAGGTTATCAACACAGTGCGACCAGTGTTCGATATATCAACGGGGCTCTTGTGACCCGCGCCTGACAACCCCACCGGATGTAGCTGTATTGAAATCATCCAGGGCGCGAATCACGATCAACGCTTTAATTTATAAAATAATACCACTACAGACCTTTTATCTCATTTATTAAACAGAATTAACCTTGAACCCCATATCCCGAAAACAGAGCGTCAATAATCGGAATATGCATTATGGACTATGTACATAGTTAAACAATTGGACTTGTAATGCAAACTAAAACTAACCCACAGAATGCCAGAGATATTCGAGATATTGAAGATTTTCATAAGTGATAATTAATGTTGCAAAAGTGAGTGGCAGTTTTGGCAGCGGACGTCCCAGGAGAACTTATGTCGATAAGATTAGTGACATACTAAATAAGGGCGATATAGGTACAAGTAACTGAGAAGCATGTAAGTTTTTATAGATGTTAAAAACGGGTTTATAATTACAGATATTCTTTTAACCCACTAAAACCGCAAATCGTAAAGATCCTGGCAAGGATAATGGGACAAACTACTTAAATGATTGCATTGTCAACGGTCCTTGATAAGTGTGTAATGTTTTAATTTAATCCGACTTTTTGAAGGAGATCAAAAGAACCTTTAAAGATTCCTTTATATATAAAAACATACACACCAAGCTAATAAAAAAGTACTAATTACATATTTTACTGCAGACTATCTCGTACTTGATAAATATATTTAAGAACGCCATCTAGCAGAATGAAACTGAACTGATTGCGATAGCTTATGATTAAATAGGGATGAACCGAAAGCTGTAATCTGAGTGGCGTCGCTACCCTCGCTTTGGTGTCACAACTTTATTGATTATCATCTATAGTTGATCTATAGTAAAAGTACTTGTAGCTAAAATTATTGTAAATAATATTTTCATTGTTAAACACTAAGTAGTTAAGTGAACAGAATACAATATTATGACACCAATGATTAAAAATAATAGACAGATTAAATTAAAGAATAGAATCCTTATCCTTAATCAATGCATGACACATATTTGTACTGCCTGTCTGTCTCAAGTCTCAACTCATCTCAATCAGTCTCAATGACACTCAACAAACATATGTTAGCCTGTTTCTACATCATTACTGCAATAAGAGAAAACCTTCAATGAATATAAGGTTTTTATAAGCTTAAATTAACAGCAAAATTTGTTTTGGTTACATTAGATACATTTACAATGACACTAACAAAACAGATTGACATCAGCTCATGGCTGATAGTTTCAAGTAAGAAGTTTACATCATTATTATCATAAAGTAGTAGTGCTATATATTTATATTGAAATTATTAGTTTTCTTTGAAACTAATTGATACTTATACTAAAATATTGTGAAACTGTGAAACGGAGCGTTATCAATACGAAAGTTATTAAAAGCAGTTGAGTTGAAGTTGACGACAACCGCCGGATCTGAATAATTTTATCATTTGAAGGTCAGAACTCCACACATTTGTATTTTAATCAGATCAGTCGGCTTGGCCTCACACCCACCTGATAGCCGCTTTATGTTTAGTGCTCGTAGTTGTAGAATTAATAATACTTGATAACCATGGCTTCGACAATGTTGAAATTATTCAAAAACGAAGTAAGTTTTAGTGATTATTGTGCGACCTTATTATAACTTTATTGATTTAGTGTTTTTGTTTGTTTGTGTAATTCGAATATGAAGTTGCTAAAATCGACCAATTCTTACAAAAACCGGTTACAATATATTTGAAAAATACGTTTCTCGCGTCGAATAACGAAGGATACAGCAATCACGTAATTTGGTATTTAAGCCGTTTACATTATTCATAGTCGACCGGTGGATTGTTGATGCGCAGTTGAATATTTGTATCATTCAGCTTCGTAATTTCCTCAATCAATAATTCACAAAGGACATTTGCAATAATCGAATAAATCGAAAAATCACTCATTAATATACTATTGAAGCATTACTTTCACATTTTATTTCAAGTAAATATAATGTGTGGTCATAAATTTTCCGAGTTATGTAAATCTCATTCCTCTTTATCATTTCATTAAATACATACCATATGATGTAGAGTTATTGAATCAAAATACTTAATATGTTTTTATATAAATTGTCAAACTTTCAGTCTCGCTTAATCCTCCATAGAAGCTACAGCAGCTCTGCACCCAGTACAAAATTATTCATTGACGGACAGTTTGTTGAATCTAAGACTACCAATTGGATTGAGCTTACAAATCCTGCAACTAATGAAGTTATAGGCAGGTAAGATATAAATAACTAAACCATGTAACCATAATTTTATTTCCTTGCCCACCTATGTGAGTACCATTACCTTTCCAAGCAGCAACATGTAAACATTATTGGGTTTTGACCTAAATGGCTAAAAATCTTGGCTGCACTTGCACTATATAGCAGGCTATGGTAGCACAGTATAAGTAAGAGTTAACATATTACTAATAGGTGACTGTTCATGTCATACTGCTGTATAATTTAAATAAAAATTATTGGTGTGTGAAGTGTGAAACCTGGTGCTGAAAGATATAAGAGAATTATTGGTTATAATAAGTGATTTAACTTCTTAAATCACAACACATATTATGAGCCTCTAGAATAAATCTCTCTTAAAAAGATAATTTTGACAACATCTAATTGCAGAACCATGCTTACCAAACTACATTCATATCTAGCCACTTGTAGAAATGCCTGATCCACTATGATTTAGTAGGCACTTTTGAATTCTTCCATAGTTTTACGATATTATGAATGTTTTGGTAATTAGAAATGCAATAGTGTATAGCCAACCATCAAAATGGTTCAAATGGGCTAAAAAATTTTTCAATGGGCAAATTGTCTTCAAAACTGAATACCCTTTTTAACACAGAAATCTGTAAAATACTGAAGTCTCTTATGCACATAGCAATAGAGATGTTCTTGAATCTTTTATTTGTATTAAGTTTATCATCATCAAGGGTATGTATCTTTATTCATGTAGCACCTAGCACTAATTATTATTCAGAAGAAACTGTTGTTTCATCATTACCTTGAAAGTAATGTTATCTGTCATTTAATATGGACCTACAAACATTATCTACTTATCTTGTAGTTTGAAATAGTATAAACATGATGATGATGATGGCACATTTTAGCAAACAGGCCCACCCAGTGTGAATTAATCTTATTGCCTGTTTAAAATTCTTTTAATAATAATAATTTTTGGCCAATATGTGGTGTTGGTGAGGTTGTTTAATATATATTTATATATAGATATATAGTCAATGTCCCACCCAATGAAATAATTGTTTTTTGTTGTTGTTGGATAAACAAAGATTGTGCATGTTTATTTCTTTTGTTGCAAAAAGTTAATTGATTAATAATGTTATAAATAAATGTAATGTATGTAGTAATGATTTTTGTTCCACATTTCAGAGTACCAGAAACAACAAAAGAAGAATTAAACACAGCACTAGAGGCAGCTAAAAAAGCATACAAGCCATGGAGCCAGAGTACTGTTATGACCCGCCAGCAACTTATGTTCAAGTAAGTCAGGTGTTATTTGTAGTGGAGTTATTTTATCTTTGCCTTACAAATTATTTAATAAATCTAGTATCATTATTGTTGTTTTAAAAATGAAATATTTCAAAGGCAGTTTTTATAAAGTGGTTTCCATTTACTTTTACCAAGGGTAGAAGTAAATAGGCACTTAAATTTTTTGTATTAAAATTTAATTGATTTTATTAGGTTTGCAAGGTTACTCCGGGAAAATCAGAGCAAAATAGCAGCAAAAATCACAGAAGAGCAAGGCAAGACAACAGCTGACGCCGAAGGTGATGTCCTCAGAGGCATTCGTAAGTAAAGTAATATTGTAATGTATTAATATTACATACATATATGAATATCGTAATGAAAATAAGAGGATACAAGTTATTGAAATATTAATTGAATGGTTCTTAACTAATTTATAAATGAGTAATGGGTATACCTTATCTTGGTCCAATGTTATCCTTTCTCTATTTTACAATGACAAGATGAAGGAAATAAAGTAATAGTAAGAAAAAATGTGGCATAGATGAAATGTGACAAATCACAGGCCTAATGCAATCACATATTCTTATTAATATAAAGGGAAAAATTTACAAAACCATTGTAAGACCTGTCATAATGTATGGATCATAGTTCAGGCCAGTTAAAGCAACAGATAAAAAGAGAGTACATACTGCAGAAATGTGAATCTTGAGGGGTAATGCGAATGGATAAGGTACAAAAGTATGTTAGGGGATGCCTGAAAATAGTAAAAGTAATTGATAAATTAAGGAGGAATGGTATGGGCATGTTATGAGAGATGACAAGGAGAGTTTTAGACATGAAGATGTGTGGTAGGTCTAAGAAGAGATGGATGAATTGTGTCAAAGATGACAACATTAAAACAACTGAAGTCAAATATGATAGAGTAATTTAAAAGCATGTTTTCATGTTGTGCAGACCTCACATAAAGTGGGAACGGGGCAGGGAAATGATGATGTTACATTTAAACAATTAAATGTGCTACATACATACTAGACCTATTATTTAGCTATGCGTATTTTAAAAGTCAAATGAAAGTATAGAGCTATGGGTAATGAGTGTAAACTTTCATTGTAATTTATATGTATGTACATAAATTATTTGTATATACTACACATTGTGCTTCTATAATGTGCTGTATAAAGAAAATGAAATTACGATGTCTTCTTGCTAATACATGACAATGCTTCTCAATTTTTTCGGCAAAACAGTGCTTACAGAAACGTTGATATCAGTATCAATAATAACATAACATAACATATAGAGTGACTGATTACGTAAGGCATTAATTGTTAAATTCAATTAATATAACATGAAGACAATTTCATAGCTAAATGTTGACTTCCTATGCTTTGATACCAAATCGCGGTTAACATTTTATTTGTTAAAACACAAATGTGTTTAGATTTTAATTGTGTCCGTTCCAAGACAATATTGAATCATCCTCTTTCACATTTTGAAATTAATGACAACAATCTCAGTAAAAATGGGATTGGTCAGTAATTAACTAAGCAGAGCTTGTGCTATGGCAACCAGATAACTGATATACTACATATAATACTTTTCTTTTGTAAATACATACTTAAATAGATAATTACACCCAGACTCAAGACAAACACACATGTTCATGCACACAAATGTCTGTCCTGGGTGGGAATCGAACCCACGACCTGCGGCGTGAAAAGCAAGTATCTTACAAACCACGCCAACCGGCCCGTCGATAATATTATTAAGAGAGATAATATAGTTAAGAGATATATATGTATGTTTTTTATATTAGTAATTTTTGTACTATTACACTGTTTTCCAAAACTCCATACATTCAAACACTCATTAACATAATTTGAATACAAAGAAAGTAAATAATAGGAGTGATTTTACTAAACTAAATTAAAATATGCATACTACAAAGACAAAATATTTAAAGCAATTATTGCTGACCAGTCTGCCATTGGTTTCAGTTAGTTATACATTTCGTTATTAAATGTATAAAAAGAGCTACAAAATATAGTCTTCTTTCTTGTATCTCAAGTTGTTGCAAATGGCATACTTGCACTGGCAATATCGCTGCCTATATCCATACAGTTAATATTGAAATGTTTCGGAACTCGTCGCAGTGTGGCAAGTTCGCCAATTTGGAAGCGTGGCCACGTGCTTCAACTACTTTGTGGCAACTGGATATTCTGGTGGCTTAACGACTTTGCCATTAAAGTGCATGCGTGCAATGCAGGTTACAGCTTGCCTCGCCCACTAAGTCATCATCCAGCCGCCATAGTTTTCTCAATATTGGCATAAGCTAACTGACGAGACACCATTGCTATTCTACATGGCGAGCTTAGGACGCTTGAACTAGCCATGTTTAGGTTGTTGGTCACAAGGCTTATGCTCTATTTAATCCAAAATATTTTTTTTAAAAAAAACAACATGAACATTTTGTATATTGGAATTTTATAAACATTTGAACATTTCGTAACCAAAACGCGTCAAGCTGTCATGGTGATTCGAATGACGTCAAAATGTGCAGAACAAAAGCATCTGTTTGGTTGAAGTTTTATCAAAAGCTTAAGTATCCATTTTATATTATTTATTTCTTAACATTATCATAACAAACAATTTATAGTACTGCAATATAACGGTACAATAATAAAAACACATAAACATGCCTAAGAACAAATGGTAATGGTGAAACTGTGTATAATTTCTGTTGCGCTTTGCTTTTGTATTATGCACTTTATACATGTATTGTATCGTGAATTCTATAATGTAAAAGCTTTTATTGTTTCAGAATTGGTGGAGCATTGCTGCAGCATCACGTCACTGCAACTGGGTGACTGCATACAGAACATAGCCAAGGACATGGATACTCACAGCTATAAGGTGCCACTGGGAGTTGTTGGTGGTAAGTGTGTTTTATATAAAAGAAATTTAAAACCAGTAATCAGCCCGTGTCAGTCCAATCCCGCCTTCCACAATAATCTGACCTCCGATTTCAGCATCCAGATGCTTTCCGCAGTCTTCATGTTGTCAAAGGTCCATTTAAAAGGAGTGAGCCCAGCACTTCTGCCTCTACTTACGTGGCTGGAGGCCACCTAGAAATATATTTCATTGTATCCGTGTGGAAACCAGAATTATAAATCCTACCTAATATTATAAATGCGAATGTGAATTTATTTGCGAATATGAAATTTTGCTCATACATTGACAGGGATACAAAAAATGACATGGAACGCTTACCTTTTAACCCGAAAATAAAACTCTTCCCAAGGTACATATGTACATAAACCCTTTATTTACAATATTGATAGCAATGGTAATGTTTCATGTGTTGACAATAACAACTTTGGCACACATTACCTATATTTTGAAGTTATTGTACTTAAATTTATTTATTTTTAGTATTATTTATTATCTTACAATATTTTTAAATTAAAGAGAAATTCATTATAAAAAATTTCCAGATGAGAGAAAGTTTATGAGAAAGCAATGCATGCAAAGCTGTAGGAACTAGTACATTAATATTACATAAAGTACATAGCTTGTCTTGAACCATATCTGACACCATAACCATACATAAAGACACCCAGCATAATATATAATATGAAATTATAAACTACAAATAAAAGGCCATATTAGGGGTGTGTTATTTTATATGCATGGAGTTATTAACCTATAATTTTATTATACCAACAGGTGTTGCCGCTTTTAATTTCCCAGTGATGATACCCCTATGGATGTTCCCGCCTGCTCTAGTGACTGGCAACACTTGCCTCATCAAGCCTTCCGAGCAAGATCCCGGGGCGACGTTGATGATGATGGAACTCCTGCAAGAAGCGGGCGCTCCGCCTGGCGTTGTCAATGTAAGATGGTCAATAGTTGATACATCAAATGGGCGGTTATTTCATCAATTTTATTATATTTTAAATAGAGGATAAAAATTCTCACAAATTTTGTCTAAACCATTTTGCCCTATAATTCTCATTTTGATAAAAAAACGATCTGAAATCTCAGGAAGGAGAGAAATTTAGAAAGTACAGATCTTAGGATTTTCATTTCGACATTGAATATCAAAGGACATTCATAATTTACCTTTTGAGACAATGTTTAGGTCATTAGATGGAAGTGAATGTTACCAGGGAAAATAGCTGTTTGTTATTGCAACATGTTGTGTCTTTTGTCCAGGTTTATGTAAATAACAATGATTATACTTTTTGTTTGAATTATTAGGTGATCCATGGCACACATGATCCGGTTAATTTCATCTGTGACCACCCTGACATCAAAGCAGTATCCTTTGTAGGTGGAGATGGAGCCGGTAAACACATCTACACCAGGGCCTCTGCTGCCGGTAATATACTAATGTTTGATAACTAACGATATTTAGCAGTATGTTAGGCGTGACTTTGAATGATAGGATTAAAATCTTGAAAGCTTGAAAGTGGATGTGATGACAAAAATTAAGAAAGGCATGCTTTGGTGGTTTGGGCATGTTGAAAAGATGAATGAAGAGAGAATAACGAAACAAATTATTGTGCAAAAGTGATTGGCAGTGTTGGTAGGGGTCGCCCTTGGAGAACTTATATTGATCAGATTAGTGGCTTACTAACATATGGCGATATCAGGAGCACTTATAACCGACGACATGTATGCGTAGATGTATGAATGTAGACGCGAGAGAGGTGTGCCAGGATCGGAAATCCATGATCCCTGCCTATTTATAATGTTATAATATTCAAATAATAAACGGATAAATAGACACCGCCACCGCAACTTTGACATGGCAGTAGAAGAAAGTCTTATGGGGTACCAATAATTACCACCATTTTCAGGTGGTAATAATTTAATAATTGAATATGAATAAAGATAAATATTGACAACAAAAACTCCATAATTTTTAATAAATTAAATTTACCATGAGAATTGTTTAGTTTGCTACACTTTTTAGTTACGGATGATCCAGAACAACTTCTCAACTAGGGGGGAGGTACTACATATTTTGGTTCCTAATAAAAATTAGGTAGACTATATTTCAGTGCCTTAAATAGCTTTATTGTATTTAAGTAAAACTCGACCTTGTTGGTCTAATGCTAAAAATAGTTATCATGCTCACACAATTTATTTTTTATTTTTGTCATTATTTGCCTTTATGATTGTCATATATAATTTACACATTTTGTGACAGGCAAGAGGGTGCAAAGCAACATGGGCGCTAAGAACCACGGCGTTATCCTTCCCGACGCCAACAAGGAGCACACCCTCAACCAGCTGGCGGGTGCGGCATTCGGCGCGGCCGGACAGCGCTGCATGGCGCTTAGCACCGCTGTCTTTGTTGGTATGATAGCTGTGAACGTAATAAACAACTTTGTCGAAATCTCGTGGATGTACATGAACCTAGGAATTACATACAAAGTAATGTATTACAACCATTGTTTGCGATTCGTCATATTAGGTAAATTCCATGCATAGTGTGTGATACATGCCTTAAGGTCAGGCGCGCACTACGCACTTTTCATCCCGCGGCAACACAACGTTTTGACGCCTGGAAAAAAAATGAAAAACTAAAAAGTCTTCATCCTTATCATCGGAATTCGTAAGCTATGATGTGTTACAAAAAGACCATCAACGGCTGTAAAAAGTAATAATTTTATTAGTGTTTGTATGCCTTCAATATGAATGTACTTCATAAATTTTAGGCTGCGTTCACACGGCGTTGCCCTGCACGTTTTTGGCGTATGAAGCTTGTCTTATGATAGCAGTAGACATTAATATTCTCCCGTGTTATAATCATCTTTTATAATTAATTATTGTATTACAGGCGAAGCTAAAGAATGGATACCTGACCTGGTGAACCGAGCCCAAGGCCTCAAAGTGGATGCTGGACATGTGCCCGGCACTGATGTTGGTCCTGTTATATCTACTAAGGCTAAGGAACGAATCTTCCGACTTGTAGAATCAGGTATGGAAATGAAAGTAATGATTATCATATTTCATTGAATCCCTAATCGCACCCATCACACTCTAAAGGGTTAAATAGGTTCTCTCATGTATGCCTTCTTTTGGATATGGGGTATTTCAACAGTGGCAGAGCCAGCAACAACAACATCCGTTGCACGGAAGACCCGGCTCGACAGTGAAATACCACAAACTTACAGAAGCATGTTTCTGCGTTTCGCCTGACGAGTGATGTGCCGGAGGCCCACTTTCAGTCATCTTCCATTTGGAAAATTACAAAAAAAATGTATTTTATCCTGTCTATCATCTCTTTTATCCATTAAAGATTGGCAACTCATCTGTGACTCATTTGCTTGTTGCGTCCTATGGCTCTAGCAGCGGTCTCATAATATCAGGTGACCCGCTTTCTCGTTTGTGCGCGTAGCGCTAAATGGAATTAGATTCTACTCCTTCAATATTTTCCTTTTCTCAAAGAACAATCCTAAACTAGCATCCTGTTGCTTATATTTTTCACTGCCATGTAACATCCAAACATTTGTTTTTTTTTTTTGAAGGAACTTTTTTTTATGTTAGATATAACCAATTAAGAATACAAAATTCGTTTGGTTTTGGAATGCCAATCGTTCTGATATAAGGACAGTCTTGCAAGTGTAGCCAAGCAAGAGGACTGCCTAGCCTTTTTAACCAAAATAAGATTTTGTAAGAAAAATCGACTTAGCCTTACTCTTTAAACTTATTGCCACACAAGTTATATAGATAACTATATACTCTTATATGTTGGCAGGTGTCAAAGATGGTGCCAAACTTGTTCTCGACGGACGAGGTGTCAAAGTATCGGGTTTCGAAAACGGCAACTTTGTTGGACCAACCATCCTAACTGATGTCAAACCGAGTATGGAATGCTACAAGGAGGAGATCTTTGGCCCGGTTCTGGTCTGCCTATTTGTAGATACATTGGATGAAGCTATCCAAATGATCAATTCCAATCCCTACGGTAATGGAACCGCGATATTTACAACAAACGGAGCGGCCGCTAGAAAGTTCTCTGCTGAAATTGATGTGGGACAAGTCGGAGTCAATGTACCGATTCCCGTTCCTCTCTCGATGTTCTCTTTTACCGGCACTCGCGGCAGCTTCCTTGGTACAAACCACTTCTGTGGAAAGCAAGGAATTGATTTCTACACCGAATTGAAAACCGTGGTCTCCTTCTGGAGGCAGAGTGACGTATCACACACTCAAGCCGCTGTTTCCATGCCAACGCAACAGTAAATTATAAACTTTTAATGAAAATCAATTAGCTGTTTCTAAGTTTCACATCTTGACCTCTATTGTGCTAAAATGGAAAATATGGTTTTTTGATTCTCATGTCTAAAATATCTTTGATACAGGAATCGAAGCTATAGCTGCGTTATCATTGAAATGTAAGATAAAAAATTTAATAGCATTTATTTTTATATTCAAAAATCTTCTAATGTCTTCCATTGTGTGTTATTCGTGTTTTACATCTGTTATTGCTATAATTTATTTCCAAAGTGTCATTTAAATAAAATTATATTTTATTATTACTACTATTTATTATTTATTTTAAAGAATGAGTGTAACACTTAATTATTGAGATTCCTGTTAATAACATCAACTAGATTAGTGCTTGTCTTTCGGATTATAATATGTCTGTTAATTGCATTGGCTCCAAAAGTTAGTCATGCCATTAAATGCCTACGGTCACGATGAGACGTTGCATGGAGGGTGATGGGATTTGACATGGACTGCTCAGAAACGTAAACTTTACATTTGATAATGGGCCGTGATTGGAACATCCACATCACAATCGACATTTGATGTGCATTACAGTCGTAGACGCGACGCACAGTATAGCAATAACAAATTTACTTTACGACGTACCTAAAAATGAAAAATTGTTTTAATTATATTTGTGTATACCTTTATTTTAGGGCAGTGTTGGCTCATTGGTTTAGGCCCCGACTTACGTGCTGTAGGTTGCGGGTTCGAACCCAGGCAGGGGCTTTACTTTGTGTAGCTTATTTCATCACCACCGCTCCAAAAACGGTGAAGGAAAACATCGTGAGGAAACCGGCATGTTCTTAGAACCACCAATTTCAAAGACACGCTGTTGTCTGAAGTCGCGGATGTCACAACATGGACCAACCCGCACTGGGCAAGCGTGGTGGATTACGGCTCATTGCCTCTCTCGGAGAGGAGACCTGTATCCCTGTAGTGGGGTACATTCTAAAAAAAGACTGATTTATTATTATACCTTTATTTTTTATATTTTATGATTCTAAAAGAACTGATATTCTTGAACTTCTATAACACACAAAAATGTTTGTCCCTAATTCTGGTTTGTCGAAGTGAGCCTATTTCGCTACTATACTCGCAGCAAGTAACGCATTTTTAGGAGGAATTTTTTTCAGGTGAACCATCGCAAAGTAGCATCTAAACTTGTAAACGCATTACAATCGGTACGTATATCTATCTTTATTTTCTGAATCTCTAGTTGATGAGATATTATCGCATCAACCTTGGCAGCTTACAAGGTTTTCTTTTGCAAGGGCAGAGTTACTTCGAGTTGCCGTGTTAGCGGCCCGCCACGGTGCTCGGTGTTAAGATCGC
This sequence comes from Papilio elwesi, assembly GCA_029849275.1. Lineage (NCBI taxonomy): Eukaryota > Metazoa > Arthropoda > Insecta > Lepidoptera > Papilionidae > Papilio > Papilio elwesi. The sequence goes on along the minus strand of CM056700.1, from coordinate 5,706,182 downwards.
GACACCAAGATTTAATTTAAACAAAATCTAATATAAGAAGTATAAAAAAGGAGATTTGATTCTTATTTTTGAGATGTGAGTCTGAAGAGAAGAAACTCCTGGTCAGCACAACAGCGTATCAAATTCTTTCAACAACATCTTAAAGGCCCCAAACCAACAAGTACAATTTTAGTAGAACTGCTTTCTTGATTAATTTGTCTTCAGCTGTAATTTCAAGTTAGAATCCTTCAGGAAAACCCACTTACCCAAAGGCTACCGATGCTTCCTACCTCTCATGAGTGGCGATTATTTAGCATCCGTTGTTCACCCGTTCACTGATAATGTAAAATTATGACGGCTATGCATTTTATTTGATCATAATTTTTTACAACGTAATGTTCTTAAATAAACAATTTTTATTTTATAATATTAATTTTAAACAAAATAATAAAATAAGACAGCATTGCAGTTTCCTAACTTTTAGTCCTGTCAATATCAATGACGGTTGTCACTGTCATATGATTGGTAAACAAACAATAATAAAATACCTTTGGAACCAGTTGAGCAATTAAAATTAAATAATGGCACAGTCCATCAATGAATTTCGTGACGATTCGTCACATCAATTTGTATACACGAAAGGAAACAATTTAACAATGTTTTATAAACAAATAATTGTTTGCAGCCTATGTAGATACATTCTATGATCAAATTCCATGACATCATAAACAACTCTAATGTGAACTTCCTGAGTCTCCTATTACTTCGCGGGGGACATCCATGAAGTAAACACGTCTCGCGATGCACAGCTTTACGTTACTAGTGGTACTTTCGTTAATTTTGACTGAGTGCCTTAGTTTGACACCTCAGTGCAGAAATGAAAGGGGGGAACCAGTTGATTGGTAAGTTATTCAAAGTTTAATATATTTTAAGAAAGAAAAGTTAACAAAGAAATAAGACCCGTTTCAAATGAATCACTACAGTGATCAATAATGGCACATCCTTTTTGATTTATAACAAAGCTTTTGTTTTTTATATTTTTTTTCTAAATTAGTTTCCTTTATTAAATTAAAACAATACAAACAAATTATATGTAAAAGAATCATAATTTTATAATTGCATATTTTGATATAAGTAAACAGAAACTGTATATCATTTTACTTTTAATTTGAATAAATAAGAATTCTTGGCATTAATACATATTGTGGAGAAAAAAAGTAAAATTCCTTTTAAAATACACCTTACAATTGTATGTCCTTTTTAAATATAAGATTATGTCTTATCAAATTTGAAAGCTGCATTTGCCACATGGTTTGTACAAATGAGATTGTATATAAATAAATCCTATCACCGGGATAGTGAAGTGGGAATTAAAATCAAGTAAAGTGTTTTTGTAGAACAGAGAAAAAATATTTGTTTGAGTATTGGTACCACAAATATATTATTTTTAAAATTTTCCTTACACTTTTATTTAAGAAATACTTTTTCTATATTCTCTATACCAGCAGTTGGCAAACCCGTGGCCTGTGGGCTAAATGCAGCCGACAGATCATATTATTTTTCTTGCAAATTAATTTAAATTCAATTTAGTTGGTACTATATTTTTTGTTAACTTTAGGTTCTATGTGTATAAACTGCCACGGGAGAAGAATCACTTGAACCCTTTGGTGCGGAGAGGAGTAGCTTATATGTACTTAACTCCTTCTAAGCTAAGAGGAGGATGGATTATGTCAGATTTAGCCATAAGTGATTCCCGCTCTATGGTTGGGAAAACTTTGATGCCTTTATATCAAGTAAGACAAATTTCAAAACGTACTTTTTTTTAATAAACTAGAGACTGCATTAAATAATAGCTGGTATGTCCATATATTATGTAATCTTCAATGCTTGCACATTAAATATTGATTGTTATAATTATCAATAAAGTACTTCTCTAGAAAGTAGAACTGTATATCTCTTTCATATATTAGTCCTAAAACATTTGCGACTCACTAAATATGATAGTAATCTGTGATAAAACCACAAATTCATCCAGCACTTCTTTGATCCACTTATATACATAAGGCATACGCCTTAGTCACCAAATTGTTCATTTTAGTGGTTTTAATATGTTATATATATTGTGTATATATGTATGTATGAGCTCGAAATCTGTAGAGTTTTAAAAATGTTTAGTTGTATGATCTCTGACCAAAAGTTGTGTGTACCTAGTGCTTGTAAACTACATATTCATAATCTTTACCTTTCCCCATAAGTAATGGGCTTCAAAATAATAAAATAGTTATTTCAATGACCAATTAGCATATATATTTAATAGGGGAACTTATGATGTATATTATTTAATTATTTATAGATTTTCTTCATACAAAAAGGTGTACCATACATTCGTAATTCTTTAGGTATTTGTGAATGATATTGGGGAGTGGTCATCAAATAAGCCCCAAGGAGCCTTGCTTGAGCTTGCTCGCTTGCCGCCTTCTGTTGTAAAAGTCCCTTAATACTGGTATAACTAACAATATAAATCTATGGTTCATTCTGCTATATTTGTCATTTATTATCGCTAAACTTCCTGTTAGTGTAATTTTTTGTTATCAAGTTAAAACCGTTTAATAAATACCTAAATACTTGTATTGGACAAAGTTTATAACAATCACGCCTGTCACCTAGATGGATAGGCAGAGATAAGTAAAAAATCATAATTCTCAAATCATTGCAGAATACTTTTATTGCAGTCGCAAAGACCTCTTTCAAGGCACATTGCTTTACAACGACTTTCACTTCCATGCTCGTATTGCAGGATAGGAATATAATATCTTTGGTGTACAATGATCAGCCGCCTGCAACAGAACACCAGCCGGACATTCTGCAGTCTGTTGCCGAAATGTATTCGAAGAGTAAAAGGGGTGAGTGAGTTCACTGTGTTATGATGTAAGGAATATTTACTTATCAGCCATGATAGAGTCGGCAGCAGCAACAGTTGTTGCATGTATGTGTTGAACAGGGAAGTACTGCGACACCACAAACCACAGCCATGAAGTACAGGTACACTGTCGGCCAAAAGTTTGAGACCACCTTGAAAAAATTACAATATTGAATAAAACTCCAAAAGTTAGTGCTCTACAAATTATTTATTTACCTTATTAAATAAGGAACTTTTTATGTAACATAAAAACTACAATAATTGCCATTATTATTAATAAAAAATATATATATTATTTAAACTAACTTTTCGTCGAAAAATCTTCCCTTACTTTTTATAACTTTTTTTACCAATCTTGGTATTGATAGTTTCTTGTGAAACATTGTTCCAACTCTCTTATAAAGTCCTCCAGAGGTCTTCTTTTGACGTCAGACAATGACTACGAACGTTTCTGTCCATCTCCTCCCACAGAAGCTCTATCGGATTGAGATCCGGACTCTGAGGGGGCCACTCCATGTTTTTCAAAACTCTTTCCGTCTCTTTGTGCTCTAAATATCCCCTGCATAGTTTAGAACTATGTTTTGGCTCATTATCTTGTTGGGAAATGAATCCATCTTCAATCAAACGTAGCCCGGAAGGAACAGCGTTTCGCTCCAGTATCTCTTTGTACTGCTCCTTTTTTCATTATTCCTTCAATTTTAACCAAATCTCCGGTCCCATAGCCAGAGAAACATACCCAGACCATAATAGAGCCTCCACCATGTATGACTGTTGGCACTACACAGTCTGGCAACATCTTTTCTTCGGCACTACGACGTACAAAAACTCTTCTTTTCGAACCGAATATTTCGAACTTTGATTCATCAGTCCAAAGAACTTTTTTAAAGTCTTCTTCAGTCCAATATCGATGATTAAGAGCCCACTGAAGACGTTTTTTTTTGTTTTGTGTCCGTAACAGTGGTTTACGAACAGCTACGCGACTAAACAAATTGGCATCTCGAAGTCTTCTCTTTACTGTTGTCAATGATACAGGTTCTGGTCGAGTTTTATTGAGTTCAGCTCGAATTTCTGGTGCTGTTAAACGTCTATTACGCTTGCTTGTTACAACACTGAAGTTGTCTTCGCTAGAAGTGGTTGCTCTCGACCTTCCCGAGCGCGGTAGGTCTTGATGACTGCCGGTTGTCTTGTATCGAGTTATTGCGTTATGAACACAAGTCTTCGATAACTTCATCTTAGCGGCAATTTCTCGTTCAGACTTGCCTTCGTCGTATAGAGTAACGATGGCGGAACGAGTTTCACTGGAGATTTCACGGACTTTTCCCATTTTTGGAGATCTTCACTTGACAAAACAGTAGCTCAGACTGAATAGATTTAACCAAGACTAACTCCTTAAGTAGCCATGCTATGAATAGGATTTATGGCTTAAAATATTCCTAAATATTTATCAGCACAAAACAATAACCAAACAACTACAAGGGAGCCGCCATATAATATAATGACAATTGCAACACTTGGTCCTTACGCGGCGCTCATCTGTGGTAAATAAACAATGCCCATTTATGGCATAGTCATTGTGTAAAATATAAGAGAAATGGTGTTTAGACATTCAAAATGATTAGTAGATTACACAGGTGTTCATATTTTTATGTTATCATACGCAGATTTAAAATATTTTGCAAATTATAACCTGTGTACAAAGTGGTCTCAAACTTTTGGCCGACAGTGTCAGTGACAGACCTACTACAAGTACTACTTCTTCCTCTCCTATTCTTAAGGTATTATTAGTCTTGAAAGTTGTGGATGTTGATGAGTAGGAGTGGTCACATAACATCCAATGATAGGCTTTTTCGTTTGGCCGCTTCTACTACAAAGAAGCTCTTAATCTGAAGACCACGATTATTTGAAGCGATTCCTGCTGTTGAGTTTCGCTACCGATCATCTGTATGGTTTGCATTTAAAAACCATATGGTTGTTTAGTCTCCATCAGTATGTACAAACGAACACGCGTACTTCAAGTGTCCCTTTAAGGCAACGCACTTGTTGTTGTTGGTCCGTTTTTGTGGGTGTTTACTGGTGGCGGTGATCACTCAAAACAGTATATAGGTACGTAAAAATGCGTAAAACGAAAACTTATTTGTGGAAGCGACAGATGGTATCTCTGTATTACTAAGCCTAAGTCTTTGTACATATTATCTTTAGAAGAAAAAAAAAACAATTGATACTTGCCTCAATATTTCGATACGGGTCATTCTATTTTATGCGACATGGTTTCTGCTTGTCTCCTTTTAATAAAAATATCAATAAATATTTTAGTAAAATTAAATAAATAAATAAATTCATTTATTGCAAATTGTATATTTCGAAGGGCAAATGAATCAAGCCGGCGTTAAGAAGTTCAAGAAATTCAAACTGGGTGACAAATACTACGATGATTATGATTTAGCTGAGATGTGTAAGATGCACTCGAAGTTTATGAAGTCTCGAGTGGAGAGCGGACACACGAAGGGGGTGATATTAGGGGATAAGTTTACCGCGCTGTGGCTGGTGCATTCCGTGCCGAGGTTCCCACCACTACCTGACAGTGAGTATAACTTAATACTTCCTTTCGCAGCGGCTTTTGTTCGCTTCAGTTTTAGAGAGGCTTTAAAAGTTTTATGCCCTTCGTCCACATTAACCCTGGATCAAAGTGGTAAAGATACTTACGATCTATTTAATAGTAAGCAGACACTATGTTTAATTGATGACTCTTTAAAGATTCCCTAAGTTAAGCGGCTTCCAAAAGAACTGTCTCGATTCGGTCTATACGTAATGGTCCCATCATTTCAGCTCGAATCTAACATTCAGTTTTTCCACTCATAAAGTGTAAACGTTGCCTCGTTTCCATATAAATGACACAGTAAATTAGTGTGATTACAGAAACTATATAATTACTATTTATATCGACGAGAGAAGAATTGGTTGAATAAGAAGCTACGGGGATCACTACGAAATATGCCGTTTTCCCATTTATGTGGAGTCTGCAGAGTATGACCGTACTCTGTATATGTTTTGGCTACAGTTTTTAAAGCTACAGGATACAGATAGGTTACAGAATAAAGCACGTTTTGTCGTTTGCAATATAAAAATAATGTCATAATTTTACCCGACTGACCCAGAAGGTATCTGTAACCTAAACGGATTGACCGCCTTGAAGAGTGAGGTGTTATTTGATTCATGTAACTGAGGAAGTCCTGAAAATGAAAGGAAGAAGAAAGTGGTTAGCGATGATAACAAATGGTTTTGTTTGTTTTTCAGTTCATGGTCTTAATGTTTCTTCATATAACTATCCAACCACGGGGACAAAGTACGGACAATCATTCCTATGTGTCTCCGTTCAGACTTCAACACTGAATCAGATCGCAACCCAGCTAAAATACAATGAGCCCCTGATCGTGTACTACCATATGCCGCAAGACTTTGACAGTGAACTCCCTAACTTAGTCGATGTGGTTCATAATAAAACGATCGACGCGTCGCCGTGGTAAGTACCTCTGCGAAGACGGCATATGTACATTAAGGAAATCAAAACATTATTAATTAGTGAAGGATCAAACTGTTTTGGATTATTATAACTGGATTATATTAATATCGAGTGTTTGTTATATTAATAAGCCCTTGTTACCGTTTTACCGCAACAAGATAATGTTATGGTTATTGTCTTATGAAGTTGTACATTATAAAACTAGGCATTTGTTCCTAACAAACCATATAAATAGTTTAAAATTTATTTTCAAAACTATTTATATTAGGAACACATATGCTTCAATCTACCTATACAGATTATATACTTCCTCGTTGGACGCACCAGCTCGTTCGTGTAGCACATGCTACATCGTCTGGCGTTTATTTATATAAAAGGTGGCAAACGAGCAAGCAGCAACGAGCAAATCACAACGCAGCAGGCAGAGGACTGAAATTAGGGCTCCGGCACCTCGCACCTCGCGTGTTTTCTGTGTGGTTCTGGTATATCACCGGTCGAGTCGGCCTATTCGTGGAGCAGATGTTGTTGCGGGCTCTACCACTGTTGCACGGCTTTAAGTGTATACTCCAATACTAATGTAGCTTGCAGCAGCACCGTACTGGTACATACGTATCTAAAAAAATATATATTTGGATTAGAAACTATCGCAGGTGTTCGAGTAACAGTCTCGTCACAAACGAATGGTTTTATCTGAAGTTCTGAGATACAGATAGTACTTTAGTCCAGTCTAGACACCAGATCCGAATAATTAATTTTTGACGCCTTTTAATTGCTAACTGCTTATTATAATGTCTTTACACGTTGGCTTGTTAGAGAAAAATAAAGCATTATTGATTAATTTATTTTATTTACAATTTTTTTCGATAGAAAACTTAAAACCGCGAGCAAATTTACAATTTACCTTCTAATTTGCTTTTAGGTACCACATAGAAAGTTTTGAAACACTAGTGGGTCGTAAATTCCTGTCGTTTGCTAAGAGCGCGATGTTCAACGACGACCTGTACAGCGGCTTAGTGGCGGAGGTGCTGCAGTCAGACCTGCTGGTGGAGTCGTGGACGAACGGGCCCGGTACACTGGATTCGGAGTGCACTAGGAATTTTCAGTAAGAAAATGTAGCATATAATGAAAGATTATGTTATACTGAAATCTAAATTGTGGAATTATACCAAACATTTTTGAATAGGACTATTTTAAGTTATTTGTAAGTAACTGAAGAATAGTCCATCTTAATAACTTAAAATTCATTTTTAAATAGTCTTTCCTAGCTACGTACTTAAAAGTAATTTTAATTATTCATATATTACATTTTAAATTATTTTTTACTTAATATTGTCGAAAATAACAATAGCAAGAAAGGATAATTAATGTAGTTAATACGTTAATACGTTTTTGAGAAGTATGCTTGGCGTGACTGAATTTAGAACTTTAGACTGAGATTAGAAATAGACTAGTACTTGTAAAAGGAACAACTTTATTGACTAAAATCTACCTAATTAAGAAAGCCGATATAAAGATTCATAAACGATAATGCCAACAAGTCAAAAAAGTCTGTAGTCTCGCCTTATCTCTCTAGCTTACGAGCGTGGGTGCATATTTATTTCGTCATTGATTGTGTAGAGTGCGCAACATCGAGCGGCTGAAATTCCCGATCGCAAAGATGTCGTTCACGTCGCACAACGACCACTCCAAGTGGGCGGTGGCGGTCGCGCACAAGATGCACAACAGTCAGGACACCAAGGTCGCCGACTATTGGGTCTGCGTCGGCGACATCAACAGAGCGGTAACCATTACATTCAGCATGACTATAATTACCTTTCAGCTCAGCCGACCACAGAACACTTTAGTTTCAAGTATCATTGAACCGGGATAACTTATGCTGGGAGAGTCAACTTATACGTAACCACCACTAGATGAAAACATCTGCAATAACTGAAAGCATTGTAGAAGCCCCTATGTAGTAAAATAGAGGGGATAGATAAAGAAAAGGAAAGTATACGAGCGAAATGCTGAAGTAAATTCACGCCGGTTTTCACGCACGGAACTCGTGCTGGAGCACAGCCCTGTATGGCTCTACCAGAATGTGTTACTTGCTTTTAGTTAATTCATCGACTTCAGAGTGAATTGGTACATATAGTATGTCTACGTAGCGTTCGGTGTGTCATAGGGGGCGAAACTGCCTTTTCTTCCGTTCCTATATAAACGATACCCTCCGCCTCGCTCTTCTTGCCTTTCGTTCTTCCTTTTTCCTGCCCACCAGCCCTTCCCTTTCCCATTCCTAATAGCAACGCTTACCATAGTTATGCGGATAGTTTAATTGCGGTGAATGTTCCAGCTGCCGCAGGAGTCGCGGGGTGGCGGCACGGTGTGCACGTCGGGGCCCATCCTGTGGGGCAACTTCGCGCACCTCATCGAGTCCGTGCAGACGTGCAACTAGCGCATAACTAATGTGCAGATAGCATAAGGACTAATCGTGTCGCGTCAACGTCTCTTACTAAGCCTCGGTGTAAATATCTCTTGTGCCAGTCTGTTTGGGTTAAGGCGAGGGCTTAGAAAGGCTCGAGGTATTTGTATACATGCTATGGGATTTCTATTATCTACATCATTGGCCAAGTTTAAGGCCAACATCATAGTTGGAAGGTGAAATGACTCAAAATATAAAGCAATGTATGATGATGATGATGTGACTGAAACAACGGCACCTCAAAAACACTTCAATAACAAAAGAATACGCAATTGGCTCAGATTTATTAGTTTTTTCTAATTTTGGCCGATAGTGTATATGTTGTGGGATGTACGTAATGACAATATGATCATAGACGGAGTCTTCACAATCGAAATTTATTATTATATATACCTAATAAATTTCTATCAATATATATATATATATATATATATATATACATATATAGTTATTTGTTATAGAACTGGCGTACTGACCCACATTACCTTGTGTTGTGTTATAAAATTTTAAAGTTCGTTAATTGTTTGTTTAATCGTTGGAAACAAGCGACTATGAATGATATCGGCAAGGAATTAAATATCAATACGTGTTATAATTTACTTTTATTTCAATATTAAAAAAACAAATTAAAAGTTTTTGTTACCCATTTAGCATTGTATCTATGGGAGTGTATTTCAACTGCGTGCATAGGTAATCATTTTAACTAATGATGGTTTATTATGTTACCAAGAATGTTATATGTGATGTGGAATATAATTAGCTTACATATTATTTAAGATTATTTCACATGACAGTCACAGAAACCGTGGCTTCAAGTTATCAGAATACGAAAATCCGTAAATGTTCCCTCCAATATGAGTATGAAAACGTCCTCGCCTTTGTTCTAGCGTCAGTACAATACGTTACTACGACATAGACAGCACGGAGTGGAGTTACGACGTGGTTTGTTTGTGTTGGAAATATTTTTTTAAATCATTAATACCCCTTACCTTGCTCACCGAATACGTGTAATATTTTGTAAACAATTTTTTATACCTTTTATTTCTTGTATTATTTATTGTTACTTGTAATATAAGGAATGTTTTGAACGAGCGATGTATTTTTTTAACAGTTTTGTCTTCCGGTGTTACTTACCTAATAGAATTTGATAATTGAAATTTTGTATTTCATTTATGAGAATTCACATGACTAAGTAACCGCGGCAACCAAGCATCAACCATAGACAGTCATTGTTAACAGCGCTAGAGCCCGCAGCGGCTTCGACGGGTATATTGCCACGGAGGACAAGCCTGAAGTAGAAGTATTCCGAGTTTAGTTCGCCGGATGATTGAGGTGCCTAAAGCCTAATCCTAGTCTTTTTCTCCTTTCCATTCACTTGTTTATGGAAGGAAAAGAGGACTTGACGGGAAAGGGAGTGGATAGTGGTAGGAGAATTTAGTTTTCCTGTCTATCCTCTCCACTGTCAATTAAAAATAGGTAACATATCTGCAACTCTTTTGCTTGTCACGGACGCCTTTGGATAGCGGTTACTTAGGTGAACCGCTTGCCAACTTTCGGATAAAATGAATTTGAAAATTGCAGATGCGTTGTCAGTCTACATGTAGGAAAGAAATGGCGAGGCGAGGAGCACGGGGACAGTAGAAAGACCAAATCAGTTCTCTGTTTGCGATCGCCACTTTGTAAAATGTGATAACAAGAGCCCCGTTCTTTAAAAAGTTCCTTATAACTGTTTCCCGTTCCTAGCTTCTCTGTATTTATAAGTGCATTTGGTACTAACCATATTAAAACGACGCGCTTGCCGACACCAACTGAACGAGTATTTTTTTATATATACAGTATAAGTAAATTCATAAGATTTTATGAAGCGTCGTAAAAGTTGAAATCAAAGCAACAAAGCCAGTAGCCATGTCACCGCTCCCGATATCGGCAGTAAATATTTTGCGTCCGCGATGTGTTTATGTATTGATGTTGTTTACCGTCGCTCTTGGACATTCCGTTCCATTGGATCGTATTCGAGGTTGGAATTATTTAAATCTTCACTGCAGAGATAACGACAATAGACCAGTTGGATGGTAATAATTCTTACCCAGATTATTGATTGTTTAATTATATTTTTAGGAAGCAAGCTGTTTATCTGATGTTGAGTGACTGCCAATATCCATCAACCTCCAACTATAATCCAGCTTTTGTGTAACAAAGCGGAGGGGTATAGCTTAGATAGTGGGAAAGTGGACGGGGTGAGCCATGACACCATATTTATCAGGCGAAACCCAAAAATACATATAAATACATATGTACTAGGAATAATAAACAGTGCGAAACTTCATATGTAAATTATTTTGTACACAGGTGGTACATTTACAAGCCTCCGAGTGACGTTGCGCCGTACTTAGAGTTAGGTCGTAATTTTACTTACATCACTTCAAAAAACGCAGGCAAATGGCAACCGTCTGACAAATACATAACTGCTAACTCCATGTTGCAGAACACGTTATCGCCTATTTATAGGGTAAGGATTTCTTTTGAGTATTTTTTAGGTAATAGATCAAAAGATTTTTTGTAGGAAACAAAAAAGGACTAGCTAAGTTAAAAGATAAAGAAAACGGTTAAGGCCTGCGGGACCTTCCCTATCAGATGGTTTTTTAATGGTAGGTAACTCATCGGCATCCTAGCAGAATCCATAACAATTTGAAAAGTTAGGGATGCGTTGCCAAGCTTTGTAAAGGTAAGAGGAAGGGAATACATAAGTAAATGAGAGTTGTATTAAAGGTAATAGGTAATCAATAGAAGAAACGCAGGGTAGGTTAAACGAAGTAAAAACTAAAAAGCAAATAACTCAAGGTGCTTCAATGTCTGTACATGGAAGATATTTGAGAATAACTATTATCGAAGGTCTTCATATACGCAATAAAACCCAAAACAATGATTATTACAATTTTTGTGTTTGTCGGTTTGTCTGTCTGATGCTTGTTTTCACTGATGTATTGTGGTAAACTTCACTTAACATTAAGTGTTTGTTTTATCTCAATCGGCTTCTAAATAAAAAGGATATATCAATTTAAAGAATCATTTGTTCCATAAAAATGCTATAAAATAACTGTTCAGTTGAATACAAGTGTTAGCTATATATGTTATTAATTATATTAGAATCTTTAAAATGATGATAATTGAAAGTTTATCACGGGGTCCTATAGGTACCATACCATGTAGACTTTAAAAAACATTTTCTTACATAAAAGTTTTGAAAGAAAATCTATACATAAAATACAAATGTAACTGATCGCTGTCTGTACATAGAAGATATTTAAGAAAAACTACTAAAAACATACTATTGTTAAACTGTGGTACGGTCATACTGTGTTGACCCCACGGGCGCTGGAAAAGGGCAGAGAGATGATGAGGTTAGGGTAGTATTTAAGCAGTAATATCATTTCGACTAAGTAAAATTGCAGGGCGGGTGAAACCGCGGGGCACAGCTAGTATGTAATAAGAATTATGAACTTAATTTTAAAATTTGTCACGAAAGAATTGTGATGACTTTAGGGACTATAGACTTACGCCCTAAGGATAACCTGAACCCGCCACTCGGACGTGGTAGTATCCAGGTCGGTCGGAGAGCATTCGTCAGTGGCACGTTTAGGACTGATTATATTGGTGATTTAAACAAGTTATTTTCTTTTCCAGCCGACGTACACAGATTATCTAGCAGTGGCAGTGTACGAGCCTCGCTCGGCGTCTGATGCCCGCGGGGTGCTGCTGGCCGACGAGATCGGCGGCGTCTGGATCGGACACACCGTACCCGGCTTAATTAATATGCAGGGTTTGAAATTCATCGGTTTACCCTTTATTTCTTATTACATTGCCTAGAATGTGAATAACCTTATATACCTTCATACTAATAAGCACTGATAGTATAAAATTTTTGTACACTGACTGCGATACATGGAATCGTGAGTTCGAATCCGCACGCCCAATTTTATACACAATTTGCTAACATTTGCCCAATTTCATCCAGATCCGTTCAGCCGTTCTAGCGTGATTGAGTAAAAAAAATCCATCTATTTAACTTTTGCACTCATAATATTAATTAGAAGTGCGATAAACAGTTTCAAATGAGACCTCGACGGCAGTATCTAAAGGGCGACGTAGTCTTGGTAAAATAATATTGCTTATAACTTTGTAAGGTTTCATCACCTGTACGTACAGATGATCGTCCGACATTCCCGGACCGCGAGAGAGCTAACGGCCACCTGCTGATGTGCCTGTCTATCGACTTACTCGCTATCAATGAGATCGCTTCCGCTTTGCACGTCGCCGCGCCGAACTTCACATATGTCAAAATACCGAAAAGACTACACGAATTCTTGCCGATGTGGGATTTTGAACAAAATATAAACTCAAAAGAGTAAGCATTTATCTTACACTAAACAGCGTCCCAGAAACAATAACTGAACTGAAAAAGGATTGGTTCGATGTTTGAAAGAAATCAATGTTAATGGAGCTTATGCTCCAATTAGCTATTTAGTTTGGTCCTAGCTTACGCTTTTAAAGCTTCAATGCTAATTATTAAGACTAATTTTCTTGTAGAATCCTCCCTCTCCCGGAGAGGATGGTGTCCCTGCAGTGGGCAAATATACTAAAAAAGGCTGATTTATTATATAATTAATATATTTTTGTAGAATACAGACGAAGAAAGTGAATTTTATGACAAATTCAGAATATTTGTCAGTGGAAATGTTAGCACGTCCTCCCGCGAGCGGGGACTTTTTGTATGAGAAGTTCGCCGCCTCCAAGGAGATTATTCTGGACGTGTACAATCCAACAGACAACGAATATCTGTCTTCTGTATGTGCAAAAAATTTTAGGTTTGTAAATAATATATAGTTTAACTCGCTGGCATGTCGCTGGCTCCATTTGCAATCGGGACTTATGTTTAAATATTTCTTTTGGAGTATGGTACAGAACGGTGTTAGTAGTCGAAGATATTTAAGTCAAGATGACGATTTTTTAAAATTTTGATTTCGCGTGATAAACACACCCTCCTGTACCGCTTCAACTTCTGTACAATCCTTTCGCCTCTTATTTATTTTAAATGGTCGCATTTCATTTTCCAAACTAAGGGTTGACTGAACTGAAAGCAATTTGTGACAGGTGTGACTGCTACGTCTCCGGCCGTATATTATTATACAATATTATTAATATTACTATATAATATTTTATCTTTTTAATGCATCTTTCCACTTGTAATATTGTAGCGTGCGTAATATAGAAACTATATCGTTGAAGTTGCAGGGATCAGTGCAGTACGTGGGCAACAAGACCGACCGCACTAAATTTGCAGTCAGCACCGCCGCACCCTGGCAGAGGATGAAGTCCTTGCCACCGCAGTACTGGACCTGCACCAGCAACATGGATAAAGAGGATAAATCTGGAAAAGGCGGCTTGATCACATGCGTTGATGACTATGCTGTGTGGTTGCCATTTGATCAATTCAAAGTTAAAGAACCAGAGTGTTAATTTCAATTTTCCCATTTTCGCCCGAATTAATTTCAACTGTGCAAGATATGCAAAATATATTGTAAAATAACCTGTTGTTTCCGAAAAATGTATAAAGTGCTTACAGCATGTCTATCACTGAATAGAGGGCGAGAAAGATTTAGCCCATAGTCCAAAAATAATATACTTTTAGGAACCAGGAATGGGTTAAGTTAAAAAAAAAGATAATAAGAACACAACGTATATAATAATCACTCAATTTTTATAACGAATAATTTAAAATAATTCAACAAAAAGTAACAGACTTCCCTAGCACGTCTAACACTGCCAAAAGGTCAGGGATAGACTGCCGAACCGCTTCCGTTGAGGTGCGAGCTGTCAGATGTGACACTTATCCTTCCCAAAACAGTCTTGCCATGTCATGCCACGCTTGGCTCCGCCCCCTGGTCGTCTGATATTTCTAACACGGCCTCTCCTGATGCAGCGTCGTCCTCGACCGCTTGCTCTTCGCTGGTTGATCCTAGTACAGGACCATCGGGCGTTTCGCCGGGTCTTTCGTCCTCTGCAATTCAGCATTTAGTAAAGTCACATTTTTAATGCATCTTGGATTTAACCCCTAAAGGAAACAAAACCACAACTGTAAGCGTGCACTCAAACACCTGCGATAATTGCGTGATAATTGACAAGGAAACAACATAAGTGTTGATCTCAAAAGATTTTATTACTATTTGAGTTATTAAGTTACATTTTAAGAGAAATCTATTGTCATAGGCCAAGTGAATGTAATAAGTACGCTAGTGGCATATATCTTAAGAAATGAATGTATGAATTGATGGGTAAATAAACAAATAACCTCACGCCACAGGTAGCTGCCTAAAGGCAAGCGCGCGTGAACCAGTTCGTGTCATAGGTAGCTGCCCGAGGGCAAGCGCACACGGCTACAACGTCTCTCACGCCACAGGTAGCTGCCTAAAGGCAAGCGCGCGTGAACCAGCTCGTGTCATAGGTAGCTGCCCGAGGGCAAGCGCACACGGCTACAACGTCTCTCACGCCACAGGTAGCTGCCTAAGGGCAAGCGCGCGTGAACCAGCTCGTGTCATAGGTAGCTGCCCGAGGGCAAGCGCACACGGCTACAACGTCTCTCACGCCACAGGTAGCTGCCTAAGGGCAAGCGCGCGTAAACCAGCTCGTGCCATAGGTAGCTGCCCGAGGGCAAGCGCACACGGCTACAACGTCTCTCACGCCACAGGTAGCTGCCTAAGGGCAAGCGCGCGTGAACCAGCTCATGTCATTAGTAGCTGCCCGAGGGCAAGCGCACACGGCTATAACGTCTCTCACGCCACAGCTAGCTGCATCGTGCGAGCGCGCGTGGACCATTACATGTCATAGGTAGCTGCCTATAGGGCGAGCGCACATGTGGCCGGCACTTGCCACAGGTTGCTGCCCCGAGGGCAAGCGCGCAAGGCCTTGAACTCACCCATTTCGAAGAATGCCGCGAATGTCTCCGGCGTCCATTCGCCACGCCACGCGACAAGATGCTCTGCCGCTGTTTGGGTACGCTTGCCATAAGACTCTGCTAACAGCTCAAGCTCGTAGCGGTGATGAGGCAGCATCCGATTGATCTTGTATGGCCCCCTCATGCCGGAGTCCAGTTTCCCGGAGCTCTGCGAGATCTTACTAACAAACACCAGTTCACCCAGCGCAAAAATTCGCGGGTGTTTCCTATTTTTCGTTGACTCGCTGATCCTGCCTTTGCTGGTTAGCCGCCAGCAGTTCGGTGGTACGCTGTCGTTTAAGAGTAGTCAATGCCTCGCGATTCGCATGGGAGTTTTCTAATGCCACGTCTCTCACGAGTGCTCTCAGCACTGGTGTGGTAGCATCTACCCTAATTAAAAGTTGTAGAGGCGACGTCTGGATGGTGGCCCTCGTGTTCTTGTAGCAAAATCGCGCTATAGCCGATTGCACTCGCGTCGGTGTGAAACTCGGTTGGCAACTTAGAGTCGAATATTGCTAGTACGGGCTCATCGGTTAGACATGCAATGATATAATTTCGCGCCGCATCTTGATCCTCACTACAGATAAACGGTTCTCCCTTCTCAGTGAGTTTAGCAATGCAAGCAGTCTTGACTGCGTAATTGGCAATGTATCGCCTGAAGTATCCCGCCAGTCCCAAGAACTGCCGAACCTGTTTTACGTTTGTAGGATTTGGCGATTTTACTAAGGCGTCTACCTTCGATGGGCTCGGTCTAACCTGACCCCGACTTATAAGCCTACCTAAATATTCTACTTCTTCCTGTAGGGAGCTACATTTCTTTAAATTGATGGAGAAAACAGCGTAAGTCAGAGTGAGAAGTACTCGCCGCAACAGGTCCAAACCTTCATCGATCGAATCAGCCAAAATAAGCACGTCATCGATGTAGCTGAGGACTCGCGCTTTCTCATCGGCGGACAATTTATAAGGCCTATAGAACACGGGAACATCACTTTTTAATTTGATTTCCATACTACCAGTGGTAACTGGATGTTGCAGTACCACTTACGAATGAATCAGCAAATCGATTTAACAAAAATAATAATTGATCTGGTTCCTCATTTTTCAAAGAGGTTTTAATGAGCTCTTTGACAAGAATCAAGTGATACACCCGTGCATCACTATCCACTCTAGTCAGCTTCTGAGCCTCTCCAGTACGTATATAAGCTAAGCCCTTTTGGTTCAGTACGTCCGTTCCTATTAATATAGATGCGCTAATACTTTCCGCGGGTACAACAAAAAGATTGACCTCTAGGGAAATATCAGGAAACTTAATGACTGTCGTGACGTATGAGGTGGAATCACTACTATTGGTCCTTGGGTCCGTAAAATCTACCTTATGCTTTTTAGGACAGCGAGACTGTACATGACCCAAAGTGCCGCACTTGTAACATCTTACTGAAGTTTAAGCAGCGGTGGTACTGTTAGAATGACGTTTGCGAGACTCGAACCGATTGTCATTTGAACCGCGGGTAGGTTTGAAATTAGATTTAGAATCAATCTTAGGCTTAGAATATACCGAGAGAAATTCAACCAACGCGTTAGGTTGAAGCTTCGCGTTAAACGTGGTAGCGCGAATTTGTGCATCAGTAATACCTCGAATAACGATAGAGGTCTTAAGGTCATCCGATAGACCCTTCACAATATTGAGACGTAATAACGATTTTCGTGCGTACTCGGCATAGGTTGCAAAGCCTGATGAGCCAGTGACCATTACTTCAAACAAGATGTCGGCGAGATTGATGCTTCGTGGACAAAGGTAACAAAACTCTGTCTTAAAATTAGCCCAGGTACGATCATCGGAAACCCAATCGTTTAACCACGTGCTTGCGTCCCCCTAAAGACACTTGGCGATACGCGACAGGCACTCGTGGTCATTCCAACGGTTGAGTTCCCGCCCCTTTTCGACCTCCGTGCACCAAGCATCAAAGTCATAAATGCTCGGATCAAAGTTTGATATGTAATAACTGGTTGACTTAGCCTGCAGTAAGAATGACAAAGCACTAACAATCCTATCTGCACTGTTATCAATATAAGTTGGAAGTGACTCACCATACGCGCCGCCCCCGGTACCCGTGACTATCGACGAAGGAACGTGGTGTTCCGACGTTGGGCGTGCGTTAGGAGTTGAAGCAGAGACTGACAATTTACTTTCTATAGCGTTTAATCTAGTTACGATTGTGTCGAGAACATCAACGCGTGAATTACTTTCTCGACGACGGGATCGAAATTTACACGAGTGCTTACGTCTCCTCCGCGATGTCTCAACACGGTTGCTACGGTCCCTAGACCTCGAACTACGGTCCGACATTGTGGAAACAAGTTTGTCAAGTTAAACAACCAAATAAATTTTAACTCGAAGAAATGGAATCGTTTTTAGGAAAATACGTGTACAAAATGGGGTAGGTATCAAAAATATTGTCAAAAACGTTACAGCTAATGTAAAAGAAAGAACGTTACGGTAAAAGTTATAGCACTGGTTAATTATGTCCGGATGGTAACCGACCGTTAACGTGAGCGTTATTCGAATCCCATTCTGATTTTAGGAACCAGGAATGGGTTAAGTTAAAAAAAAAGATAATAAGAAAACAACGTATATAATAATCACTCAATTTTTATAACGAATAATTTAAAATAATTCAACACAAACTAACAGACTTTCCTAGCACGTCCAACACTGCCAAAGGTCACGGATAGACTGCCGAACCGCTTCCGTTGAGGTGCGAGTTGTCAGATGTGACACTTATCCCCCCCAAAACAGTCTTGCCATGTCATGCCACTCTTGGCTCCGCCCCTGGTCGTCTGATATTTCTAACAATACATAAAATTTATTTTTAAATAGCTGGCCGACAAACATCGTTCCGTCCAATAATTACAATCACAATCGCTCTGTGATGTGTAGTTTTGGTTAAAACGTATAATATTTTATTAATTAAATTAACCTATTTTATATATAAGACATATAGTAGATTAAAAGTAGGTACATTAGTGAATACATGAAATAGGCGCTTGTTGTTGAGTAGGTAAAAAGTAAATTGATTTGGTTAGTTAGTTAAAAAGACTTACATTTGAAAAGATATATTTTATTATACAACACAATAATTATTTACATAACATTGTGACGCGATATCTTTAATATAAACCCACAATTATCTAACATACCAACAAACTCCACAATGTTATGTATTAACTTTAGTACTCCGCCGCTCCCCAGAGTATCCAATATCACCCATTTATTACAAAATTGGCACAGCGTGCTCTTACATGCTATGTTTACAAAACAAGCATAGTTCTCGTTGTAGAATGACAAATATTAACCATTCATGAGAATTATCGCACAGAAAGGTACTATCAAATTTCATTTATTAAAGTGGCATTAAAACAATTTTCATCATATAATCATATCCTTTTTTAATGTTTAAATTAGTATTTTTTTAGTTCCCTATATTATTTGGCACAATACCTCCACTGCCCCCGTGCCTTCGACCAACAGGAATCAGTGGGTCGAAAAAAAAATTATAGAATAAAAAGTTTAAAATGTCATTTAAAAATTGAACACAGATTATACAATACAAAAATAAAAATGAGTATTAATATATGAATACTGGTTTGCTGTTTTAAAATCCGGCTTTAATATCTAACTCCAAGATTTTACTTTAAGCAAAATAAAATAAAATTTCTTTGGATAATTGCACCTACTTCCATTTATTTTTAATACTAATAATGGTTATTTTATATTAACTTCCATTTAATCCGTTAAAAAGAAAAGTAAAAGATTACATCATTTAGTGCATTTTGTGTGATTTTGATTGAATGCGTATTTAACATATTTAATATGTTATTGTTTCATATAAGTAAAGAAGAGGTTTCGTCAATCGAGTAAAAAGTCAAACGGACGTAGCTCTGTTTTATTTTCTGGCTTCTTACGATCTATTTCATGAAGTCTGACTTAATTTTTATTTTACGCCAGAAATAAGTTTAGCTTTATAATGAAAACAATAATTAAAAAATCTTATAAAGTAAAAGTTCTGAAATGATTACTACTTAACAAGACTTCAGAATTTATGAAACCAAATACATATCGTCATAAATCATTTTAGTAGGTAAAACCTTAGTTAAAACCTTGATATGTCGAATAGTTAACATTTTTCAAATTTCCTATCGAGTTTAAAATTACAAGCAATTCAAAACTACTCATTGTCTTATTTTTGAGTTTATGTAAAACATGCATGTTTTATGTAAAACAACTAGTATTATAGCGGACATGAACATGTTTGCAATCATATCGTCGTTCGATCATGAGATTTAGATTAATATATTTTATAAAGACTTTCTTAAAAGTCAATTCGTAAACATCAGTCCAAAGCTACGCCCGAATAATTTGTTCATGGTCCAACCCTCAAGGAGGGCATCCTTGTGAACCACGAGTCCTGTTTCACTTTCAAGTAGTATGAATCCTTGGGCGCTGGGGTGGTGAGAGCGTCTTCTAACAGCTTGAGAGCTGCAGTCGGCAGCACCTTAGCACTGTACTCCGCCGCCTCGCCCGGCATCGTCACCGCGCAGCTAGCGGTCACAGCACTTACATCAGAGCTTGGCGTTTCTGGACGACTGAAAATAAACTAGAAAGTATGAGTGTAATTTGATTTGATAATCAATTGCTATTCAAAACCTCCGAGACTTTAATTTCTTTATTAATATAAGATGGACCCAATCCAGGAATTGTTGTTAAGTGACCACCATAATCAAAACAGTCGAAACCGAGGTTGGTACATCAGATAAAAAGGGTGAAAGATAAGGTAGGGAAAAAGAAGGGCGAGGATACATCCAGTACGATGAAACGAAGAAGTACATATAAGTAACCGTGCTACTTAGCGATATTCTTTGAAGTCCTGGGATTTTCTGGGTGAATTTAGATTTATTTTAATATTCATGCAACAACTGCCACGTGCCTTTTTTTGTGTGCGTAACTGTCACTGGAAGGAGGCCGGGCTGTCAGAGTGCTAAGCCTGGCCCTCTGTGAACATGTCTTTACTAACCTAGCGGGCTGGCTGGGCGCGGTGAGCTGCGCGGGTGGCGCGTACACCTCGTGTGCGGCGAGGTCTGGCGCGTGCAGCAGCACGACGCGCACGCCGCGCGCGCGCAATGTGCTCCGCAGCGCGTGTGCCGCGCCCCACGTGCCCCAGCGCGCCGCAGCACACACGGCCACACTCTCGCTAGTGTCTAGTGCAGGCTGGGACAGGCTCTCGCACGCCGTATCCGACGTCAGCCCTACAACGTTCGAATTTACTATTCAGACACGAGAAAGATGCTGGCGGAATTCTATGAACACGTAAGAGAGCGATGGCTTTACAAGAATTGAAATTACCGTAATGTCGGCCAGCGGTACGTAGTGTACACTAACGGCGAACCTGACATGACTGAAGATAGAAACTAGAAATAGACCACATACTCGTATAAATTACGGTCATAATATGCCGACCCCACATAACGTGGGAAAAGGGCAGGGAGATGACGATACACAAACAGGACGGTCAAAGTTCCTTTTTGGCCATCTATATTTTTTTCAATCTATATAGCTATACATCAAAGGTGTATATGTGTATGTATGTTCCCTATAAACTCCGGACCAACGTAATTGGTGCGAACACGGCCTAAGCCATAGCGGATCACTCGTATTCTATAAACCAAAAGTATAGTATTAGTAGTAAAAGTAATATTTCAAACCCTAATTACATTATGACATAAAAAAATATATATGCTAAGTACCATATTTAATCTCAATGTTTGATAAATCGACAAACCGATGTAGAAGAGTCGTCCGGCGTGCGGATGGTCAGCCGCCGCGGCTGCGAGCAGCGGCGCGAAGGAGCGCGCGACGCGTAGCGCGCCCAGCACGTTGCCGCGCAGCGCCGCCTCCCAGCGCGCGGCGCCGCGCCCGCCGCACCCCGCCGTGTTGATCACTGCCCACACGCCTGCGCCAAAACCAACATTTGTAAAGATCATAACAATGGAAAAGCCAGCAGTAGTTGCATGCCAACTATTTGCGAATACCATAATAATTTAATATAATAATAAAATAGACCTTTCATCAAGGTAGTGAGGGCACATCATCACCTTTTGTTTCTCTCTCTCTTTTACCTTAACCAATCCTCCTTAATAAATGCTGGCAACGTATCTGAAGCACTTGACAGCTGTGAATGTCGATGGCCAGCGATGATAACATAAGTGATTGCTCGTTTACCGCTTTCTAGTATAAAAATATTCAAAATACTATTTATATGTATAGTGTTGCTGGTTAAATATCCTTGAGAATAATCCAGTTAGCGTCGGACTTTCGTGTTTCACCGACGATCCCGCCGGCATCATCCTAAGTGTGTTCACAATTGATAAATATTTAATCAAATCATCACGTAAAGATAGAAACTTCTTATTTTACTACTAGCTTATTATATATAGTGTTTCTTTCCTTTTTAGTATCACCGAGCTGAGCTGTTGAATATACGTCCCGGCCACGGGAATAATATTAACTATTGAATCAATAATAAGTGTATGATTTAGTCAAACACGTAAGATAAAATAATAACTTCCAGAGCTTCATGAAGAGTTTCCAGGCTTGTTGAAATCGTCAGATAATCTTATCACGTTATCTTATAACTATTTCATTTACAATAACATAAAAATGACGACGCTCGAAGATCTCTATGTGACAGTTTTGTTTAACAAGTTCGTATGCCCGCACTCCTTTGCATGGCACTGAAATCGTTAGATTATTGAAATGCACGCTTATTAGTACGTAAACAACCCCTATCTTAACTGACGCGTTCACCTGAACATACCTATGTTCGTTGATCGTTTTTTTTAACAAATTTAATGGGCTACCCTAAGCGCGCGGCTCTACATGACTGATTGTACTTATCAGGGTCCCAGGTACCCTGGATATGTAAATCAGACGCGCTCGATGATGGACAGAAGTCCCCGCTTCGGCTTCCGTACCACTTTGTAAGAGAGCTAATACTATTCGATTTAGATATACACATTAACACGTAATCTTTGATACTAAAAGCCTACTAATTTTTAAAGCAAGATTGAAATTTAAGCTTACGTGCCATCTATGATCGTCGTAAGATATATTTTATGTGTCATCGAAGTGTCGAATTGTTCCAATAGATGGCAATAGGAGCAAGGTATTCGTTTAAAAAAATTAGTGTACAGAAAAATATTTCTTTACGAGTCATCAAAATTATAGCGTAAATTACATACTTAAAGTTAGTATAAGATTTAAAAAAGTAGTAAAATATATGCAATATTTCGGTGAAATTTATGTACTTTTCAACAAAATCGGACAAGCACTGCTGGTGTAGTGGTATCATGCAAGATTCCCATTCTTGCGACCCGGGTTCGATTCCCGGGCAGTGCATACTTTTTTTCAAAACTTGTCCCTTCCTGTGGCCATTAAAGATGGGCAACGCAACGCAACTGTTAGATGCAGATGGATATGGGTAGCGTTCACTTGGAATCGGGTGAACCGCTTGCTCGTTTGCCACCTAGTACTATAAAAACATCCCTTAAATTAGGTGTTTTTCCTAAGATTTTCTTAAATTGAGGCAAAATTAAAATTATTTAAAAAAAATCGGCAAAGACCACATCCAATGTCTCACGATCACGAAATACTTTACCATGTTCCCCTGCTGGTAGATGTTGTGCGGTTGCCCTGGCCGCCTCCTCGAGCAGGTCTTCTCGGGCTACGTCAAGCTCGAGCGTGGCCAGTCTAGGTGGCGGCTGGTCTTCCGGCGTGGCCGCGACATGAGCCTGTAACCAGGACTCCGCCAGACGAGCTCCCAGGCCTCCAGAGCGGCAGCCGGCGATCACGCGCCAACCACGATCGCTCAAGTATGTCGCTATCTGAAAAGATACACAGAGACGTTTTTAATTTTATTATTGTTATTAACAGTGCAACAATTCAATTATATAATTTTCATGTTATTATAGTTTCCCTTATTCAATTATTAACCGGCAAGGAAAGCAAATTGTAAAAATAAAAAAATGAGTAAAGACAGTGTTTTTTCACTTGTTTGTTCCTAACAAATATTATTTCAATTGAATACATGTAAATGCCTTTTGAGATTATCGTAAGACGGGACTAATTATGGAAATTACAAGGTCGCCGCCTACATTACCATGTATTATTATTTAAATTATCATTAATTTATACCATTATCTTAGAATCACATTTCTATTAATTATTAAAAATAATGTTTATTGCTATACTTATAGTTTTATTCTAATTCAGCATTTAGAAATGTGAATAGAATTTATTTTCCACGAAAAATACAGATGGCTATGTCTGCGCAATCTATACTAAATACATGGCCTTACAAAACGTAACATAAGGTCTTCTAATGACATTCTGTTATCGATCGACCATCGAGTTTGTTCGCATGTAAAACTCAAAATAAATAATGTTATAATTACGCAAATAATAATAATAAAATATGAAGCATGAAACTAATGATTGGCCAATATAGTTTACACAATAATTCGTGTTTAGATGTGTATGTGTAGGAACTATTGATAAGCTTAGCTATAAGGGCTTTGAGTATGACAGTTAATCAGCTTTCAACCCACGTGCATTAGAGTTTAGACAGACATGACCTGGCTATGAAATGTACATTGTGTTGTGCTTCTTATCATATAATACAATATTGCGTCAAACAAGACAAAGGCATAAGTCATTCGATGTTAGTGAAATAGTTTTGGAGTACATGTCTAGTAAAATACAAAGTTATGGAGGGTAAAATGTAATATAATTCGATATTTTTGTAACCGATTTTCTTGTCACGTTTGCCTAGAGGCGCCTAGACTATAAACCTCTCTTCATATATAGAATAACTTAGCTCGAAGGCTCCCTCGGGAGCCTCGGTTAGGGCCGTAACTTTATTATTATAACCGGATTGGATTATCGGTAAAGCTTTGATTTAAATCTCTCGGTACACTCGTGTTTAAATATCAACCTTTTCGTGACGGTAGCTAGTCCTAAGGTAAGTGGGGTGTGCTCTCACTCCACCATCCCACTCATCACTACCCTTTGAGGAGCACGATTAGAGGGCGAGAGACATAGAATTAATTTTTAATGTGATTGTCAATAGATAATAGACAGACATATAAAATGTATATAATCAACTATTATATAAAAGAAGGCCTTGGATAACTTTCATGTAAAGAGGGCATGAAAGGTTGGCAGCCCATGATTTACATCAACATCAGTATACAGGATACCTGTAAGCCAAGAGCAGTGTCCACAGACGTGACCAGCACAGTCTTAGCGCTGTCAGTAGGCAGGAATTCAGCGACGCGCACCTTCCGCAGCAAGTACAGCAGCAGCGCGCCCACGATGCAGCACAGAGCTGCCAGCTGCAGCCCCAGGGACAGCCACGTTAGAGGGTCCATCCTTCACTGCGCGACCATTCTTTGGACTCTGTAACACAAATGTTTCAATTAAACAAACTAAGAATATAACAGCACGTGGAAATTAACGCAAGACTCCAAGAGTCTTTAATATGTTCATAAAACTCGTTAAATAATTTCACAAAGTTATTTTTTGTACACTGTAAAAGAATACCGCTGTTACAGTATAGGATAGGATAGCTCGTGGCTACATTATATAAACGTATATAGTATACTATATATTACTTTATAAGAATCTTACCGCTATATGTATATAAGATTCTTATAAAGTAATATATTGTGGACAAAGTTAACAATGTGGGAATCAAGTTATCGCAGATTGTATGTCATTGACAGCGTGTCCACTGCGGACGCAGTTTGATATACAACTCGAACAATGCTCAGGTCTTGTTATTGTTAGAGCATTGGTTCCGGTGATCTATCTCCTGCAAGCACACCGCTTGCGAGTCACATGGCATTATTGTGGACAGAGTCGGAATAGATTGATAAAAAGGGTGCTAAGATTAGTCCCAGGGAGGTAAGAACATTTTCAAACGAATTATATTGGCAATCTTACGCGATTACACTCGAAGTGTTATGAGGAAAAATTAATTTTTACATTCTATTACACTACAATGTTGTTCAACAATCATACATTCTATTTGTTATTTTTATAGCCGCATTATCTGAAATTATAAGGACGAACTTTATTCAAAGTATTAATTATTTTTAAAGTGTGTACTACAATTGCAGTTGAAATGGAATAAAAAATAATTATCTGTATTAAATATTTGAATTTAATATTCTAGTAAGAGCTTTCAGAAATGAGTGATTTTTCAATGTTGTTTGTGAAAATAAAGTCTCATGTTATTTTAAAATTCAATGAGTTTTATAAAAAAAATGTTTTGTAAATTCCTAGTACGGTCCTGTCTCTAAGATTTACCCGTACATAATGCTCAAGGGGCTTGAATAAACGTCGCTTTAAACTTTTAAGCAGCTATTATTCTTTAGTCGAAAATTCCCGTGCAAAATGTTTCACAGAAATATTTCTGGGTCTTTTGTCGTCTTGAACTTAAGCTGATAAAATTGACGTTAACGTTGAAATAAAAATAAATGGGAGATTGACGATGAACAAGATTATTCAACAATTTAACCACATTTAGTTCAGATTAAAAAATTTGCATTCATTTTCAAACGATAATTTCCTCAAGGTTTTACGTACCGCACGTAACAATATATAGTTTCTTTAAAGTTTCCTTGAACTATTGGTAAACAAAAATATTTTTTTACTGCATTGCTTAGACGAAAAGGAAAATATTTGTAATCATTAAGTTAATATTTATAAATCGAAAATATGATGGTCATAAATTGACTCATTTATATAATTATGCATCTTTGCACAACTAATGTGAAAAGGGGAACTAATCGTTTAAACTACTGAACCGATTTGATAATTCTTTCGCCAATAGATAGCTAGATAATCCAGAAGTAACAAAACTTCGTTGATTTTAATATACATACATAATACTAATCTTCAAAGGGCTGTCGTAAATGACTACCGGATCGTATTCTCACAATTCACTTACAGATACGTGAAACACAATAGAAGGGTACGTACGTTCCTGGAATTCTCTTGGGTCGTTATTGTCAACAAATACCCTCGTGTATTGAATGTCTCTTGAGAAACGTTGGTTTGCTTTTTCCCATGATCTGACCTTGGCTTATATTTAATATGGACGATCTTTTGTTTAAGAATCAGAATAACTCTATAAAACTACATCGAGTTGAAGGAGAGTTGAGAAAACACTCATTTCTACATTACGGTGGCGTATATACTATAGTTTTTTAGTGAATAGTTTACAAGGAAATATAAATTTTGCTATATTTATGAAAATTAAATAGATCATGTAAAGCATTAAATTACAGCGACTAATAAATATCAATTTTATAACTATAATTCGTTATATGTACATAAATAAAATGTCAGTAATATAATGTAAAAATATGTAGTGTAATATTTTATAGTAACTTTTTTATATCTAGGTAAGGTTGAGATACATTTCTCATAAATATAGTTGCGTGTAGTTTCAAAGCTAGCATTTGCAAACGTTATACACTATTCTTGGCGCATTCGACTTTTCATTTTATATTTTGGCGCTATCTGTCATAACGTTATAGTGTAAAATGTATTATAATCTACATTTAACACTCTAGCTTACAAACATATCTATTTGTACAACGATTAATATTGTACACATAAAAAAAGCGTCGTAAATAAAGTATTATTAATAATTGATCGTTCTAAAGAAAAAAGTGGTGAGATAACCGTAGAAGATAGAGATATGCCACTGCTGACTTTTTTGTGGATCTCTTTAGATATACAACTCCTTAGTACATTATTTTGATCTATTTAGAAGGGTTAAGCCGGCGTTTGCGAAGAAAGCGCACTAAAATATGTTTTTTACGACAGCGCATTACAAATCTTTGAAATTCTTTGTTTTTTCTACTATAATATGCATGCATTATACATGTTAACCACTTTCTTCGTCCTCTTGAACCACTTTGTGGATTGATGAAAGCCGAACAAAAACCGTTGCGCAGTTTGAAAGATCTAAGGAAACAGAACTTTGTATTATACTATGCAAAAATATATACTATAAAATATAATAATAACATAGATTTCAATCCACACTGATTCGTAACGAGTACAAAATAAAATAGTACATAATATTTCGCATATTGTGGAAGGTATTGGGGAAGGCCTATTTCCAGTAGTGGACTGATATAGGCTGATGATGACAATAAAAACTTAGAGATTAAGATACCCATTGTCAGGTTTTATTGATATTATAAATGTATCCACAACAAAAGTTATTTACGATTTATCAATAAAACCGCAGCAATTTAACAGCCGTTTACAATTGGTGCGAGATTTCTCTGATGTAATTACTGATATTATTATAGGGAAAGTCCTTCACGCTTTCATATTATGCTTTATAATTTGTTTGAAATACGTGGCGGTAATTTTTTTTATGTTTAAGACGAGATAAAGTAAAAAATACCTTTAAATTTCGACATAAATATTAAAAATATATAGATGTTTATTTTCAGTTAAGTTATTGTATGTCAAATATTATGCTCGTAGAGTTGTAACTAATACCACCGACTGTGAAATGTACTGTATGTTCTAGGATGGATTAACCAGGGATCGACAAGTAGTTTTAAGGGCGGTCCGGATACTGTTGAAATGTATTATTGAGGTGTAGAGAAAAAATAGAAAGGGCTTTCAAACGTATGAAAACAGGGCTAATATTTAATAATACTTCTCGTTCCGAGTTCCGCGGTCTGGATACAGACCACGGTCCACCTGTTGACGACCCCTGGTGGCCGGTAAAATACACATTTTGAGGAACATAAAACCAACGACAAAATTATTATTTCATAGATAAAAATTGGCAATAGATGTTTAAGTTGTTAGTACAGATATTACCACTAACTTAAAACAAAAATCCAGTGGTAAATCTCAAGAAAGGAAAAAGATTTGAACGCGACATGAAAACTTTAACGTTGGTACAATAATAAAAAGTCCATCTGTTTGTATTGTGTCACCGGCGGCGCGGCGGTACTGGCGGCGTAACTAAAGTGGATTCCACACGGGGAATGTTTGAATGTTCTTTAAAAATGATTCCGGTTGTGTAATGTCTGAGGCCGGTTCGTTTTGTAATGTTCTTATATATACATAAGAATTACGATAAACTATTCAATTTTAAATTTAACTGTTATAACGTATTAAAACAATACGAGTATAAGAGGAAACTCACTCACCTTCTAATGCGTAATCTCTGCCTACCCCTTCGCCCTACTGCCCAATGTTTATTTTATTCATGGACTGATCTATCAACGTACTGTCCTAGGATAGGAGCATGAAATTAAACAAACGGCGTCCTTTTATGTGGA
Organism: Papilio elwesi; assembly: GCA_029849275.1. NCBI lineage: Eukaryota > Metazoa > Arthropoda > Insecta > Lepidoptera > Papilionidae > Papilio > Papilio elwesi. The sequence continues at coordinate 5,676,874 of CM056700.1, read as the reverse complement.
CGTGTATTAAGAATCTTCAGGAATTGAACCATGCATGAAAAATATTAATTGCTGTATTGCTAAGAAAATATATATTTACGCTAATCAGCTAATAAATGTTGAAGTTCATCGTTTCTATAAGAATTCGTTTCTAATGGAATTTCTGTAAGAGCGATACGCTAAAATTATAGTAATATATTTAGTAAAAACAAATCGAAAAATTTATTTTAAAGCGCTAGTAACTTCAGAAGTAGCAATTCTGTTCCTAATCCGTTCATGTTTTTACAAATCTGCATGACTTGTAAAAATATAAAAAAATGAGTCGAGGCTCAAATCACAACGATGCAACTGTACAATCCAAAAAATTAATTCAAATTAATTTTAAAATAAATAATTTACAAACATTAAATGTTTGAGACTAACATAAAATGTTTGTATGTTTAAGCCTTTTTTACTTTTAAATCTGAGCTCTTGATTCTGGCACGCGATCTTATTTCTCGGAACACTTCCCCGACAGCTGTTCGGATTTTTTCTTTTCATTTGATATCGACTCGAAAGATGTTCGGAATTTATATCATTCGGGTATCAGGCGTCGTAACAAAAAATGTAGGAAGTGAAATGATATTGATACATTATGGAAAAAATAGCAGAGCAGAGTGTATCTATGTGATTTTAACTGAACAATGCTGTGCGATACTCTTTGTGCCCGATTGACTCACAAGGAGGGTTTTTAGTATGTATGCTTTTTTATGGAAGAAGGTGGTAAACTAGCAAGCGAGTCACTTGATATTAAGTAACCATATGCATCAGCAACAGGTAAATGAGTTGCAGATTTATTGGCCAGAGAAAATAAGGGGAAGGGGACTGACACAGGGCCTATGTATATATGCATTATGACGTGTAGTCTATACGGCTGGGCTATTATTTTTGGAGAGTTCCTACACTTCATTATTTTATTCAAAAAGACAAATTAGATTTGTATTCTTTGTTTGAATGCCATAGTTAATATGGTGATATGACCAATGATAACCATACAGTGAAGCGGGCTTTTAGGTATATTCATACATAAATGTATGTGGGTGTACATTTATACGTTTCGTCTGATGTCCCCTTCCTTCTCTATATTTTTCGTTATCTACAAACTTGATGTACATACAATCACTAATCTATGACTCTATAACAGCAAAACAACTGTAAATATGGAACATTAACAAATTAATTTACGTTACGTCTACAAAATATCACTTCAGCTAAAGTAACGAGTACAAGAAGTGTGGATCGTTAACACAGTTCATTATCGTCGCGATAGTGACTGTTGTCTGTACGTGCGGATGTACAAAAACGTGGGAGAGGATTTTATTACGTCGCGGATAATAAAAGGAAGATCATGGCCGATGCACGTGATTCATATTGGCGATTAAAAAAAGATTAGAAAAGATTAGATTATTATACTATTTTTAATTTTTTATAAATGTTAAGAACATCCTAATTTGACCTATGATAATATGCTATGTACTACTGTATACCTATACCTACAGGTCTTGTCTACAGTTCTTACAACTGACCTGACGAGGACTCTTGCTCCTCAGGAATAGTCTGACTGACATACCTGGATACATATTGCCTATAATAATGAGGGGAAACCTCATTATTACCGAGGTCCTTTTTGTTTCTTAAAAATTGACAGCGCACAAGAATTTCTTTTTATATACATAGTTCCATAGGCAATGATGAATTCTTAACACTGGTGATCAACTCACTTATTACATTACCTATACCTGCTATTATTATTTTTTAATGTTTATCTATAAGTGTTAATTTAATTGTACCTCCATCCATAGAATTTGTTTCTTCATTAATCTTAAGCAGATGCTTATTTTTGAGATTTGATGGCAGCGTGTGTGTTGTAAGTCGCAACAGGTGTGGGCCCATTAACTTTTTCTACCAGTTAGCATTCGATACACGCCGCGTGCGACTCGTTTACCTTTTCAACGTGACTGAGATGGACTTACTTGCGTCTCGTCCGTACAGATGCGATTGATGAACATGGTTAAATAAGAAAAAACGTCGTAACGTTTTTATACCGTAGTATAGCAGAGTTATTAGGATGTTTTATTGTTTTGTGATTGAGTGTCATTTGATGATATCACTGTTTGTTTAGAAGCGGCTTTGTAAAATTTTTGGCGGCGGTAAAATTGTATACCAGGATCTAGGTGACAGAGTGCAGAGAGCGTTTAGCTTAAACTTTTTGCAGCAACTAAATTCGAGGGGTCCCTCGGGAGACTCTGGCATTACATTAATTAGAGGAAGGACATGAAATGTTCGTTATATCATACTTATTTTCCTACCTATTACTTACTACCTTCTACCTACCTTAATATAGTCTTTATTCTCTCCGTTTACTAATCTTTCAGAAAACTTTTGCTACATATTAGTATATTTTATCAGCTGATACATTTCCTTAAGCCAAGCTGGATGTCCAATTAATACTTATATGCTTTATATATGTATATAAATTATTAGTTTAACTAGTATGCAATGATTAACTATGGACCGTTATCATTTTTTTACCAGAAATGACGTAGGCTATATTTTTGTTATTATTAACGTAGGTACGATATTAAAATTGATTGAGCGACACCGGATGTGAAAGCGCTTGTGTTATATTTTTACTGGTGGCCGCTGTAGACCACATAAATACGCCGTAGGATCTGACAATCTTCTAGAGCATTCCATTAGCCTTTTAATACACGACATAGCTTATGTTTAACATAGAGGTTGAAACAATTTAGCGCACATAAGGAGGTCAATGCGATAAACTAATGGTTGGTCGGTGTGTTATTCATGCAAAACTCTTAACTATTCTACAGTTTATGTTAACATTTTGTTACGATACAAGTTAAAAAAGATCTTATAATAATAATAAGTACTTAGACTCGGCTCACGAGATTACCGCCATGTGGGGTATGAAATCGAGTACCATTATTCCGGTGGTCGTATCAGTGAACGGACTTTTAGCGAAGAGCTTCGACCAACATCTTAAGAAGCCGGTTTGGTTAAGGGTTGGATACAAAAGGCGGTAATTTTAGAGTCTGCCCGCATTGTGAGAAAGTTCCTCTCTCTGTAACCCTGACCACTGGTTGCTTGAAATAAAAGGACTCCGCAGCCGGTGGAACACTATTTTTATATAATATATTTTAGAATGTCTGTTGTTTTGGTAGATTTTTTAAGGTATACTAAAAAAAAATTAAATACATATAATAATAATAATAAATGAATGAATAAAATTAAAATTACACTGTTACAAATTAAGGCAATAGGGGGTGATTAAGCTTTGTCCATACGGAATAAAGATCTCGTGTCACGCTGGTTCTCCTCCCCCCCCCACTCTAAAATCTTAATAACTTGTAGAAATACAAAAAAAAGTGTTTTTCTCTTTTTGTTGAAGATGGTATGATAAAAACAGCTGACCTGATGGAAAATCCTTGCCGTTGTTAATACTCATAGACATTTATTTTTGAACTTGAGGAGAGGTGAACGTAACAATTAAAACTATGCTGCACACTTGTTCTCGAATTGTCATTCTAGTTAGCGTTGACATTTCTTAGAATTAAAATTAAATTTTTACCGGTTATATTTTGCAAATAGAAATCCAAAATAGAAAATAAATTGATAAATCAATGTCCTGATTCTTAATACTAGTAACACTTTCCCTTAATAAATATATTATATTTATTCATAACTTCCATATTCTATGGAGTATAAAGCTCCATCTTCCGGTTACTAACGTAACCTGTCAACGTAAGACATATTAGCGTGTAGTATTAGCGGAGGCCTGCCGTCACCTTACTGGATATGGTAAGGCTTAGCCGTATCCGATATAAGTATAAGATACGATCGGAAGCGGGAAATGATAGCCACCGCTAAGGCTATGTTGGCTAATGTTGGCAATGTAACTAAAACTATGTTATTTTAGACAAGGCAACGTTATAAAGATTAAATTTCCTTTGGAAAACTTTAGCTTTTCGTGTTCCAAAGACGTGATTTATATGGATATTGTTCTGTCTTACTTACTGAGTCAATAAATAAAAACACAAGTAAAACCGCGAGATAACGCAAGTAACAGATCTATCCTGTGATATTGGTTTATTTTGATCGAGACGAGGTCGTTGGCCGCGACGCGTGTCGTATATCGCAAGCATTCACTTGTAACAATATTCCCTGTCTTATTTCATGTACGAATTCCTATCATTTTACACGCCGTTGTAGGATACGTATGTACATATCGCAGAACTAGAACCTTAAGATATATAAAGTCAATCACATAAGACAGCTAACCTATAAAATGAAAGTTTTTTTAATTGAGTAACAAGACGCATAAAAAGGTAGTTTATAAAACGCGTGTTGTAGGATAGCGATAGGATTTTTCCATAGCTTTTTTCGCCCAATGTCAAATGACATTCAATAATAACCGAAACAGATTGTTATATGAGCTAATTTAGCCGATAGTAGAAGAAACATTATGGAAACGACGGTTACAAAAATATAATATTATAATATATTTCTGTAAAAAATGGAAATTTTGAATGAATATTTAATTTCTAAAATGCTGCTGGCAAATCAGTTACAAAACAAGTTGTGTAAGGTGTGTGAAAGTTAATACTGACCGGTGACCGGCGGACTATAATGAGGCACCGGCGATTTGCCACCACTCTGTTAAAAGACACTTTGAAGACTGCAAATTGTGACAAGCCACAGTGAAGCTTTGCCTCCATAAAATACAACAAAAGGAAAGGGGTGAGGTGTTAAAATTAGCACAGCAATTTCCAGCTATTCCGTCTTTATAGTCTACTGAAATATATTTTATGCTAACTATACGTGTCGTTCGTAGTTGCATCTCACAGCTAATTTTGATTTCAGTGGGATTTTATTAAATAAAATAAATAAATATGCGCTCTCGCCCGTAACCCAGAGGGGTAGGCAGAGATCATGGATTTCCATTTGGCGCGATACTGGCACACTTCTCTCGCTTCTTCCACATTCATACATCTGCGCATGCATGCTCGTCGGTTATGGGTGCTCTTTATATGGCCCTTTTTAGTAAGTCATTAATCTGATCGATATAAGTTTTCCTAGGGCGTCCCCTACCAACACTTGCACTCACTTTTGAAATTATCTCTTCATTATCTCTTCATTAATTCTTTCAACGTGCCCGAATGGGATTTTATTATCACGATTAGTATACGATACGATACAATAATATACAAGACGACTGTCGACGACGACGACTGTGACTGCACTGTATGCATTTGTAACGACTACTAACTCGTAACTCTATGGATCGACTATAGTTTTTTCGGCAACATTAGTACTTACAAGAAGGTTTTAAAAGCAGATGTTGCTCAGTGTATGTTGCATGTTCTACCTTTATGCTAAATTTTGTAAGGTTATTAAATAAAAAAGTTTTTGCTCCAGGCCTAATTGAGGTAAAAAAATATATTGCTAAAGTTTTCAAATCAAAGGAAAAGGAATAGAAGTAAATGTAATATAGAAATCTAGCATGCGGATTTATAATTCATAAAGAAATATTTGTCTTTGTGGTTTATTAAGCGATATGGAAATTTGTTGTAACAGATCTGGATAAACACATCACGGTGTCGAGTCGCAGGCAACGCTTATATTTGTATGAATTTAATGACAAGAAGGAAAAATGAAAGACAGAATTATTTGGAATGAACGAGAGGTAAATTTGACAAGAAAACTTCAACATTACAAACAAATATCATCATTATCAATTGAATAGTATAAAAAATGCAACAAACAAAAATAATGATTCCTTTGCACATAACGCTTATTTATGGGCCTTTTGTTGTTCATTCTCAGACGAGAAACATCCATGCAAACAAAAGGACGTAAATCGGCTAAATATTCGATAAATAATTCATATCCATGTCACAATTCAATGGAATAATAATTTATAGATTATGGTTGTAAATATTGTAGAAATTCCTGCAGCGCCGCGAAATATGCCGGGGAGATAAATTAATGGTCGAATATATTTGCAATGAATCAACTCTGTTTACTCATTCGAAAGCCGTTGAAAGCAATTGATCTATTGGATTAACTATTGTCAAACGTCTAGATAAAAAAAGCTATACAGCATAACTTGTTTGAAAGGTTAATATTTGTCAAAGTTGTAGTCTTTAGATAACCTCTTACCAGAGGATTCCAGATTTTAATTAAGAAGGTATTCTTAATTTAAAAAATGTCTCTAGTGTCATTTAGGGCATTGTAGTTGAAGAAATAGTATACGTCCTTATTCATTGAGAAAGCAATGAATTATGAATGAAGATTTAGTGAAGAGCATATCTAGAAACCACGAAATATAATAGGTAATAAGGTAGTCTGAGCACGAAATTGCAGCTACTGAAATATCACTACAATAGCTGCGAATATAGGTCTATACGAAAAATTTAATCGGAAGATCTTCAGGACAAGATCGACCTATAACATAAATAAAATAAAATAAATATGCGCTCACGCCCGAAACCCAGAGGGGTAGGCAGAGATCATGGATTTCCATTTGGCGCGATCCTGGCAGACCTCTCTCGCTTCTTCCACATTCATACATCTACGCATGCATGCTCGTCGGTTATGGGTGCTCCTTATATCGCCCTTTTTTAGTAAGTCATTAATCTGATCGATATAAGTTCTCCTAGGGCGTCCCCTACCTACACTGCCACTCACTTTTGCAACATAAATTTGTTTTGTTATTCTCTCTTCATTCATCCTTTCAACATGCCCGAACCACCGAAGCATACCTTTCTCAATTCTAGTCACAACGTCCACTTTAAGCCTCACTTTTCCCTTATAACGCTATTTTTAACCCTATCATTAAAAGTCACGCCTAACATACTTCTTAAGGATCGCATCTCAACGGCATTAACTCTACTACCATACTTTTCCTGCTAAACCGAGCTCTCACTTCCATACATTAAAGTGGGGACTAGTACAGCATTGTGTATTGCCAGACGAGCCTTCATAGACACATTCTGACTCCTCACTACTGTACCTATAGCCCCATTCATTTTATTTCCCGCACTCACTCGTCGTTCAAAATCTTTAACATGCCTAACATCTCTACTAAACATACACCCCAAATACACGAACTCTTCCACCTGTTCCACTACATTTCCGTTAACCTTTATTTCAATTACTGTCTTACTTTGTTCTCTTTCAAACACCATAACTTTCGTCTTATCGCTTGTATTAGATCACTGTTCAATACAAACTCAAACAAGGTTGACCACAGATCATCTCTTTTAACTTTATCATAGGCCTAAACTTTTTGGTTTAGAGCCAAAAACTTTTCTATGATCATACGTAAAGAAAAGATCTGATCCATGCAACCCATTCCTTTCCTAAAACCAGCTTGTACATCCCACATTCTTTCTTCTGTTTCTTTTATAACTCTTTCAATCAGTACTTTAGTATACAGTTTTCCCAGAATGCTGAGAAGGCTGATTCCTCGGTAATTCTTACAGTCATGCTGTGAACCTTTCCCTTTATAAAAAAGGGACGATGACGGCTTTACACCAATCTTCCGGTACTAGGCCATGTCTCCAACATATATTGAAAAAGACCCACAGCAGGCTTGCAACTAAACCTTCACCAGCTCTCAGCATTTCAAGAGAAATCCTGTCATACCCGGTTGCTTTGCCCAATTTCATTCTTTTCATCGCAATCACAATAGCATTCAAACTTATCTCACTTTCCAACTCCTTTTCTTCATGAGTATATGCCGAGTTTGATGCTGATGCCTCGTCACATTCAAACAAACTTTCAAAATATCCCTTTCATCTCTTCAGAATTGCTACTTCATCATTCAGAAGGTCCCCATTCGCATCACGAACAACATTCATTCTCGATTGTACTGACCTGCCTCTGGCATTTTTGACGTATTTCCAAAATATTTTCACGTTTGCGTGAAAATCGTCAGACAATCTTTTTTCATCCCTCTCATTCCTTTCTTGCTTCTTTCTATTTACTATCTCTTTCACTCTCTTCCTCAAACAACGGAATCGTGACTCAATCCTTTCGATATCCTCATTCGTACAGTCTGATTGCCTGGCTTTTGCTGCCAGTAAATCGAGCCATGCTTTCTTCTTCGCATTCACTTCTATTCGAACTTCATTATCCCACCACACTGTGTTGGCTTTCCTTGCTTCCTTCCTCTTGCTTATTCCTCATACTTCAGTGGCAGCTTCCACTATTCCATTCTTTATCCTTCCCCAAACATTCTCAACGTTCATTTCTTTCAAATTCCTTTCATTCAACTCACACAATTTTTCTTCCAAGCACCGTAAATATTTTTCTTTCACACAATCATCTTGCAACAGTTCTACTTTAATACGTTCTACCGGGGTAGTAGATGCAGGTGTTCGGTGGCGCCAACGCTTGAACAAACCCTTTATCCGGCATATCACCAGATAATGGTCAGTTCCAACGCTAGAACCCTGATAAGCCCTCGTATTACGTATTACCTATAACATATTGTTATTTTATCAAGACCACTTGCTTCTTAGGCTTTAATCCTGCTAAATTTATTATCTGTTACTCTAAATAAAAAAAATGAGGGCTTCTAAACATCCGTGACTGAATGCATTAAACGGTTAGTACTTAGTTGTAGTATGGCCAGTGCACAAGCATAGCCAATCAGGCAGCGGTGTTACAGGCGGGTGTAATTATTTCAGACTCGCCGGCCGAGCGTTGCGGACCGTTTCGTTTGAGACAAATTACCGTTGCCCAAGATTAACACTGGCAAACCTATGCCTTCAGTGCAAGTTAGGAGATGTTTAGAATATGATTTCGGATTCAACTTACACCACTACACTTGCCTGATAATAATTTGTCACATGCGATACTTCATACATTCATACACATTCAGCGTGTACACCTCACTTCCTGTCACATTTACGCCCAAAAAATGTCAATAAAATGTTAAAAGCAATTGATCCTAGAGTCAACAATAGTAGAGTTACAAGATAAAAGATTTTAAGTTATTTATTTACGTTAAATAAAGAGTGCTCGCACTTTTCTTTCTATCAAATTACTTTTGCTTCAGACGTTTTCTGTTGCGACAAATGGTGCATTTCCTGTAACAACAAAACTCACTTATTTCGTTGCGAGCAGCATAACAATAGTTAAACAATATCCGTTCACTTACTTAACAGGTCGCCGTAACACTAAGTTTTATTTTAGAATAAAGTGTTAATATAGTTATATGACAGTTGTATATGATAGAATCTAAAGAGATGCCATTCTTTTAAGCTTTTCACTAAGCGTATTAGGAATAAATACACGGCTGCATGCGGCAGCTATTATCGGAAGTCTATTATTACTCTGTCGCATTTTCAAGGCATTGGATATGGTAAATGAATGAATGAGAATGGATTCTACAAAAATACGGTGCATGGAATATGTATGAAAATCTCTTTTGACTTAAGGCACACGTGACTCAAGCATTTGTCAGTTATATATGCATTTGTCAGTTATATATGTATATGCACGCTGCGTACCCAAGGCAGCGCGTTTGCGATTGCCGCTATCGCGCGTGTATCGAAATCTTTTCAACCGTGCGACATTTCGTTGTAATTACGTATTAAATGTCTACCCTCCTGTCCTTAACTCTAAGGCTGAACTGTTGAGCAACGTTGTAATCGAGTAAATTAAAACTTATTTGGTCGTATGTTCTATATTTTACGTTGGCTGTCGAAATTAATTCTTCGGCTTCGAAGTATCAGCTGTACTGACATAGCAAAATTAATCAAATCATATCGTTGTGACGTATTTTATAATAGAAAATTTGAGCAGTAACCTAACATCAGTGAAATACGTGGTTAGATATTCGCTGTTTATAGTAAAACACAAGAGCCATCGCTTTTAAAATAAAACGATAGCGAAGGTTTAAAGTTTTCTTATATTTTGTTAAAATATTATTTATTATGAAGATAAACATGATGTATTGGCAGTAATCTTCGCCTTGACAATTGTGATATTGTAAATATGAATATCGCCGTCAATTTATGATTATTATACTACGTAATACATTAAATATTTTATTACGTATCTCTTGAAATTTCGTTGTCCAACAACATTAATTTTACAATACACCTAACCTACCTAAGCTTGTTTTTTAATTTACTAAACTCATATTCATACAATCATAGATTTATGTACCTCCAGATACCGCGTTGCACATTCAACATTCAAAAGTGAAGCTCAATTTTGGCGGCGAATATTACCCGGCGTCTCAAGTTAAAGTCCGGTTAAAGTTTAAGGGGATTTAACGTGGCTACACCTTTGAATTCCATCTCTCAGTATGTGACGTCTTTGGTTACAATGATATTTTATAGTATAGATACATTACGTGCGTAGTTATTGGCGTTGAAATCTGTCCTGCCTCGTTCCGCGTAGGATAAAACTGCACACATTGACGAGTCTCGCTTATATAAAAACAGCAGGTCAACTTTAATGACTTCGGCATCACCTCTACAATGTCATTGAATTCGTTTGTATTTCTTTCAAATTATACATTAAATTTACGATGTTTCATTTATTCAATACATTGTTACGAAATAGAAGCTTTTAACATCTGGCACATAATAATTCAGACGTGTTTTTTGTACAAACATAACATCTGTGTCCGGCGGCTATAATTCACAAGATTTTGTTAAATTTGTTTGTTACTCAACCGTTTGAACATTCCGTATTTCACAATAGAAAAATCTCCGTTTTTGTGTTATGGGAGCAGCTGTTAAGGTTTATGCAATAGGTCAACCTAAAAGTATGTACGAGTATAGGCACCTGATAGTGGAAATAATAGTGCATGTAATGTGCAATATGTATTTTTTCTTTTCTGTTAAACTTTTTTGGGTATTAACTTTCAATATACATTAATATTCTTGTATTTTCCGGGACTTGCTCTCCTTAATTAAGGAGTCAGGATAGCACAAGAAATGACCTTGTTTCTCTACATTGTGTGCGAAATTGTAATAAGAGATCAGAAGCATCAGGGGGGAAAATGAGGTTACATGCGTAAGAGTTTATTTATTTTATCCATTGTTTAACAATCATTGGTGGTATTAAGTAAACTATGGAAACGAGGAACGATTTTTTTATACCGAACTCCCTTCAATTTATGACCTCACTTCATTTTATGAAATAAACATAAACAAGGTTTTATTCTTTACGGATTGCATTTTCTTCCATAAAAAACAAAGTTTATTTAAGATAGTTGCTATGTTTTTATTTGTGTACAATTCAGTTTCTCGCGGGCCTCCTCGCTCCTCGGAGTCTACACGCCAACACAAACAGTTCTGCGTACTTTAAATTGGTGTTCACTCATGTGTAAAGTTACCGAGAGTTTGAGCTCTTACTTGCTTTTTGATACAAACAAGATTTAGTTACCTGACAAGTATTGATTTGGTTTAAATAAGATATCGTGCCTAAAGTTTTCTTAAAATGGAGCAATTCGAGCTTTATTGGATGACAGTGTCAATTCACGACTTTAACCGTTGTCCTAGCCTAGGTGAACGACAAACCAGTCGAGCTTTATATATTGGTCGCGTTCCGTCGCTCACCTAGGACAACGAGTAAGTGTAAAGCTAAATTATAGAGAGGCTTATTCGTCTCCAAGGCTTAATGTGAAAAGATGGCATATTTTAATTTGAAGAACACTGATCTCTATTGATATATTTTTTGTAAATATATGCCTTGATCAGGTTTCTATAGTTTCATTATAGCTGAAGTGGCCGAGCTTAGAATACGCGTAGCCGTACACGTAAAAGTCTTGGAGTAACTAAGTTCGAACTATCCTAATAGAATCAAGGGCTCTGGAGAAACGGCCTCAGCTTGAGTTGGTCATTGCGCGTTTAGCATTCCGGTTTATTAATGGGGCCCAAGAGGGCCGAATAGCGGCTTAATCGATAGCTATTATAAGATTCTTCAGATTTAACTAGTTGTGTTTGTATATTTCCGTCGACGACTGCAAAAGTGGCGCTCGTGATGGGTATGCGTATCATTTAAATCAAATTACGTCCTAATCGCTCATTCGTTCTGACGTTTAAAAAAAAACTTGCAAGTTGTCCGTCATAGTCGCTGCTTTCAAACTATCTCTTATTACGTAAGACGAGGCGTTAGTTATTACTGCTAAATTCAATTTGTCGTAACTGCTACATCTATTTTCAAATTTTATAGATGTTTGTTACTTACTTCCTAGGTATGAAGATATGCTATTAAATATATGGCGCGAAGAAACCGACTGCGTAAATATATACGGCGAGAAAAACCCCACATTTGTGTTATTTGTAGTTGTAATTTTAGCAGTAGTAGAGCCCGCAACAACATCTGTTGCGCGTATGTTGCCGGCTCGACCGGTGAATACCACGACCTCACAGAAAACAAAGGACATTTCCTAATAAAGATAGGACGGGAAGAGGATCGGACGAGGACGGGATAGATGGGGAAAAGGATATTTCCTTCCGGTCCATTCCCTCCTCTGTCCATTAAAGGTAGGCACGCTATGCATCTGCGACTCATTTGCTAGTTGCGGATATCTATGGTTCTTTTAAAACCGGAGACCCGCTTGCTCCTTTGCCACCTTGTTACATAAAAAAAGTAATAGCATTGCCAGGATTGCTATAAACAAAGTAAAAAAACAATCAGTATTCAGGTTCTCTATTGCAAAAAGTTTTAATATTTTTATGGTATTTGATCCTTAGTCCCTCAATTTAAGTGCCATCCACTTAACAACTTGGATATCGTACTTCTTGGTCTTGCTTTCACAACGATTTTACAAAAGTAACATAAAATCACTTTCACTTAAGCAATTACTAACATCCGTAACATTATTTATAACGAAGTGTAAAAAACAGCGTTAATTGGTAAGTTGTTTAATTATTACTTATAGCTTGTGGCACTTACCTTTAAATATTTGAGTGTCATGCAATCACCTAACGCCCAAACATTTCATCGCCGTTCGTGTTAACTGGCCATTACTACTGTTTAATTGCGCCTCTTTCTAAATTAGTAACCACATATAATTGTATATGCTTAATAAAACTAACGTGTTGCAACAATCACAAGAGCAGGACGATTAATTACGACCAGTATTTAATTGTATACAATAATTAAATAGATATAAATAAATATTTAATTTTTGAAGATCATATTTAATACACTAATCTATATCTGATAGATATTTTTACTGACCACTAATGGATACTGATGTGTAGGAGATTTATAAGTCGATTTAGAAATGTTCGCGATCTTATTTAAAATGCCAAATGTACAAGAAAATACGACCTCTTGCTAAACTATAAAAGGAAATCTTAAACTTTTAGTATTATCTCAACTGTAATATATATGTTGAAATTGGCTGAAAATATTGACTGATACTGAATGGCGGGTTTAAGGCAAATATTAAAAAAAAAACAAGTATGAATTTCCATTGTACTCTTGTACTATTTTGCATCTTCAATGTTTAATATACAGTCGACTTTCAATTATCTTAACATTCGAGGAACCACGATTTTTTTTAACATGCTAATAGCACGAGTACAAAATAACAGGAGTTTAAATACCCATGGGAGGAAGAAATCAAGTATTTTAAAAAATTCATTTATAAAGTCCGTAATTTGCTGTTAAGTGTACAAATTCAGTTTAATATCAGCCAATGAATTTTCGATAGTGGTGAGGGCTGCGAAGACAAACACCAGTTATGAGGATAATAAAATCTTACAGTTATAGAGAGTAGGACCGTAGGTATTTTTCAAGGGAGCGAGGATTTCTTTTTTAATTAACGGGTGTCAAAACATCGAGAGTCGACTGTACATTAATAATTAAACATTATATTAATAAACAAATAATAATGCATTAGCCTAGTGCGGCGTGTGTCGTAATATCTATTGTTTGTTTTGGCCAACTGATGAGTCCGCGGCACATCGCAGCGCCGGTGAAAGTCGAAAGTGAAGGACCAGTGGACTTCTAATGTTCACTCGAATATATCGTCTATACTTATTGGGATATGTAGCTATATTGTCTGCCTCGCTCCATCGAAGACTGCTTTAAAATACAATAAAATAAAAGTCTCCCGCCGATAGAAATACAAAATTAAGGTTAAGCTCGAAATTTCTAAAATTAAAGCTAGATCCATGTGTTATCACAGTCTCCGAGTAGTATTGGAATAGAATGAAACCATAACAAATTAAATAGTATTTCGAATATACTACTTAAGAAAAGTTGTGATGTTTACAGAAAATGTCTAAAACTCAAAACCGAGGTTCTATCGAATGTCCGTATGAAAGTTGTATCGATTGTTGCTAAACAGACATAAACGTAAGAAAATTTACTCAGATTTATAAATGATACGCGGTTAGCTAGTAAATATGTTATTTTTTTTAAATGTTGTTATATATCGATCGTATTAAGATAGAATTAAAAAAAAATGGTTCTCAAATTTAAGCAACATTTTACATAATGTTAATGTTTTTTTTTCGGGAGAATATGGCAAACTTGTAATGGCCTCGCCAGGTACCCAGAGAAAACTGCAACAACAAAATGAATTACAGTTGTTTTGCCTTACTTTGTGCTATACAAAGATTAGAAAAGATAACCAAAATGAAGGAAGGATGGAATAGAAACGGGAAGGGGTATTTGGTAGGTAGGTATTACATACAGCCTTACAGCACATATTCGATGTAGTAAATCCCCACATGACGACCCTGCCTGGTAAGAAGTACAGGACTTTGTAGTAGCTATAAAATCAATGATAAGCTGATGATTCGAACCCGGGACTCGAGGAGTAACAGCTAAGTAATTTAACCGTAAGATTACTGCTAACGTCCTTTTAATTCAATATTATAATGAACCTGTTAGAATAACATAGTATTCATGGTCATTTTTGCGTCCTTCAGGGCGAGTGCTTCAGAACATTGACCTTGAGGTGATCGTCCTCGCCGAGTGGGTGGGGCGAGAAGAATGAAAGGAAACGAGTCTCGGTACTGAGATATGTACGTTGTAATTGATGTATAATATCGGTTCAAATACCTATTGTATTGTAAGAGGCCCAAAGTTTTTTAGCAGGCTATGTTTGAACACTGTTTGAAATGCATATTTAGTATTTATCGGAGTAAAAACAAAGGGGGGATGATCGATTGGTTTTTTATTTTGGTATTAAATAGAAGCATGTTTTACTAACATTAATTTAACAATATCACCCAAGCCACAGCTTTTTCTAGAATACGATTCTTGATAACAGTCTAACGGCGGATTCAAATCAAAGCAAGGCAAGATATTATTGTTGTAAACAAACAAATGTCATTTTTTAAACATGGCATCATTTTGTGAAAATCGTGAGATAAAATTGTGTAAAATGGATAGCTAATGGCAGAAAGTGCCTAATACGAGAATAAGTAGTTATTCGAAAATTTACGAATAGTAAAAATCTTTGTTTAAACATACGAACTGTTAACCTATAACGCCATTGAACCTACAAATATTATCCTAAATAATATTAGAGATGATAAATATGATTCATGATTAAATATCTTCTAGTATGAAAGAAGAGTTTTTTACATGAAATAACACCAATCAAGTAAAGCAGTTTGCTTAACTAATTCTACATCCTGAAGATTGGCAATTTTCTATTTTTCTCACAACTGGTATCTGGCGTCCGTCAAGCTTCGATGTTGTCACACACCGCCTGTATCCTATAATTTGATCAAAGCAAGAAATATTAATGTCTTTCGCATAGTTTTAAGAACAAAGTATACTTAAGTTTGTAGTTTACAGTACAGTAAATAATAAAAAAATTAATAATGCAACAGTATCTTCAATTGTAATCCCTGAAGTCATTTTTTAATATAAATAGCTCTAAATCATACAAACTTGTTATTAATTCCTCTTGTTTATATAAATAAAATAATAAATATTTGTAGATATAAATGTAATGTATATATATATGAAAAATAAGCCGTATAAAATTCTCGTTTCGAAAACGAGACATGGCGAGTAATTGTATTACGCACCACGCTCTCCTGATCTCAAATACCGTGTAATCATTACTTACGTTATGGCGTCTTGATATAGCACCGAACGAATGAACATTCGTATAAGGGTCAGTGTAGACCAAACAGAAAAATACTCGCTCTCTTTTTTATTATTGAATAAAAATAATAGCAGTATCGAATTTCGTTTTAAAACTGAAAACAGACTACCGTTTTATGTTAACATGGTACGTCCAATTTTATGTAAAATTCAAAACAACAATTTACAGTTATTTTATTTGGTGACATCGAATTGGTGCGGGAGGTTTTTTCGTAACAATATATCATCAATTGTAAATCAAATGTGAATGGTTAAGGTATTGCGACCTCTCTCTTGGAAAATGGAAATGACTGCAGGAAAATCATTTTACACTAGGTATTACTTTCTTACTACACCTTACTTCTACAAGATCCGGCTTAAGATATTTATACCCTCATCTGTTATGTGATTCAGGACCTAGATTATATGATAGTATGTACATTAATAAATTACTAGTGGGTTGTCGAACTAACAGAGATTTTTACGATTTAACAATGTTGGCCCTAGATTTAGACTATACGGGTTCATTAACAAGGCAAAAGGCAATAAGTCCGCTTTCCAACTTTTAAAAATAAAATGATACAAAATGCTATTTTTCCGTCACGCGAATATTGTATAAATATAAATATATATTTCAATGAATGATACACATACGCCTATAATTAATTCCGTTTGGACATTATGTGCATAAAAACAAGAACTTCAACAAGGCCCGTCTGTTGAACTCGACTGCCTTCAGCCACTCCCATACATTCCGGCGTCTGACACACATTACAACTCGGTGTAAACGAACCTCTCATAAAAATATGTACATATAGAACAATGATTTGTTATTTACTAGACCTTTGCCGTGCGGCAGTAATAAGAGAGAAATAATTATTCTCATTATATATATTGTACCTATATATATAAAAAGTTAGAAGGCGATGTGCGTATGTATATTTCCTACAGACTAGACTACAGAAACGGCTGAAGCGATGACTACTAATCAGTGCTACCCGGGCAAAGTCGCAGCGGATCACCAGTGTACTATAATCATACAGACATGAATATTGTTATAAATAAGAATCGATTGTTTATTAACAATGACTAGCTTCTAAAATGTATCTTCAGAAGACTATCTGCTGAGCTTCATGATAACTCGTGTCTCTAGAACAAGTAGTAGCATTTATCAAGAAAATGTATTAATACGTGCCTGTGTGAGCATGTTTGAAAGTTCACTACTTATACAAGTATATTAAGTAAATGTCACTTGTATAAACTTACATAGTTAAAGGACGTACTTAAGTGATTAAATTTGCTGGAATGGCATTTTGTATTGAGGATACCTTTTTAAGGTTGTAATAATAATTTATAATTAGAACCGGCATAGATTTTATCTCAGATATGTGTTAACTTACCGAGTATAGAAAACATGTTAGTGACTAAGTTATAAAAAGAATTTTATGTTACGCGCTAACATAATATTGTGTCTATAACTATAAGTGCAACGTAATTTTTTTGATATAATTATATCAAATGAATTTGTACGCTTAAACAGAATTTATACATTTACATTTCTTTAGATAAACATAATAAGTTTATTTTAAATTATTATTATTGTCGAATGAACTCATAAATCATATCTTTAGGTAAATAATGGATATTTTTAATGCAAATCAAACAAAATCGTTTAAAAACATCTTTGTTTTTTATTTATAAAAGTAAATTTCTAAGGAGTTAAGTAAGCCGTATTGGATACGGTCACGTCGACGTCACCTGAGTCAACACGACCGGCGTGTTCGTGGGCAGCTTAACAATATTTAGAAAGTTCAATTTTTGTCACCGTGAAAGTGCTTCGGTGCGCGTAGTAACCTAAGTATTTGATTGCACACGCTAAGCGAACTCAGTTTGTTGTAATGAAAACATGTTTAAAGTTTATTAATAAAATACTGCACAGATATACACTACACTACACACTATAAAAACCTGGTTTAATATTATTTTGAATTTGACAATGAATTGCCAGAAAGTGGTCACCTGTCACCCTAACCCAATGGAACCTTGTTACCAGAACGTCGGTCCATTGTGGTCGACATTCAAAAACCTTTTTTGGAGCAATTCCGTCTTATGGTCAGTATAATGTGCTATAAATATTATAATATAAAACGTACATCGAATTTTGTTGGTAACGAACTGCGTTTATTTTTAATTCTAGCTTATTGCATTGATTTCACTACCGTTTTTAGAATTTTAATTTACGAAATCGCGGTGAAACCGAACGAAATTATCAGTAAATACTTTAATGGTTCGCATGTTTACCGGTCGGGCCGTTAGCTGCCATTTTAGGCGAGAGAGGAACATTAACGTCGTAGAGTATAAAGAACGATACCGAGTGACGCTGATATGTAGGAGCGACGTTGATGTTTAGCTAAAATCTACCTGTCAGAAGTAACGGTAATTTCTATTTGCCATAGCTTACCGTTAATATTTTGCGAGGCTCTATAATTGCCTGCCGTTTGAATAATCTATAATATTGCTTCGGAAAAACATCTAATGTCATTAATACGTCTATTGATACGGGTTAAAATAATAGAGCTCTGAAAAATAATAAGCCAAGCCGAAGCTAGTAATAGTAGTTATCTCAAGTTTTTTTTATCGGAGAAGGGGACAGACGAGCTAAAGTTAAGTAACTCTAAAGTTAAGTGATCGGCGCCGCCGATGTTCATTCGGCAACACCATAGTGCAGTTCGCAGACGCTGCCGTCGGTTAAGAAAAGAGTTCGCTCTCGAATGGGTGATCAGTGACTTTGTGTGATTACTTTTGGCTGTTTATGTAATCTAATTAAAAATATATAGCTGGTAAACTTTTCTTCTTATTAATATTAATTTGGCACGTATGATAATAATCGCGCCGTTTTATGACAATAATAATTTGACATTGTGCAACAAGTTATCACAGCATCTGTAATCTGAATGCATAAATAGCATAACCGCTGGTAAAATCTCGTGGGAGTGCGTGACGTGTAATTATACACACGTACGTACGGGCGCAAGGTCGACACAGTGCAGTGTCGTGTGTTGCCACATCGTACACCCTTCGCATTATAATTTCAGTGTCTCGCAATAATTATGATTGAGCCTTGATATATTCAACATGCAATGCCGTTTTAGTGTCCACTCGCAATGTTATTCAAAGCGTGTTATATTTATAGTTATAAATACATAATTGGCTACTGTCTAATAAATATAGTGTTGTAGTTTGTATTTTTTATGGAACGGTGGCAACCGGGCAAGCGGTTCATTCGATGTTAACCGAATTCCGCTACCCAAACACATATAAGTCGGTGTGGCAAGGCAGGCACGCATTCTGCTTTTATTTTGGCCAGGGTAGGGAATAGATCAGAAGGGAAAAACGGTGGGATTTCCTCCTCCCCCACCCCATTTACGTACCAGCATCTGACGAAATGCAGAAGCAAAAAAAACACCAACTTTATGTCGTTCTTCTGTGAAGTCGTGGCTTTTCTGATTGGCCTATTCATCCATAAACTGTTGCTGCTTTTGGCCCTACCGCTGTTAAAACTATTTCCCATCACACTTTTCTTTCCATCGTCGTTATTTATTAACGTCAAAGGTAAAACTGACTAATCGATGATGAATTATTTTAGTTTTAAAATTGTTAGTAATTTATTTTAATTGAACTCCTTCTCAATTAACTAAACACGATATGAGTTACAGTTTAAACGTGGTTAGTAGACCGATTAGAAATAACGGTCTGTGGTCGAGAAGTAATTAAAAGTAAATTAAAGCGAATCAATAAAAATATGTAAAAAAATCAATATATATATATATATATATATATATATATATATATATATATATATATATATATATTTAGAAACCTGTGTAGCCGTACTGCAAAATATAGGTTTTAGTTTTTAATAGGAAAAGATTGTTTATTGGACGTGACACCTAAACAAATCTAAAACATTCATCTACGCGATAAATAAACTGATAACTGATACCTTACGATTGACGAGAAGGCTAGTTAGTTTGTTTCAATGACACGTCCAATATCACATGGTCGACAAGTACAGAAAAATAATGTCAAGTAACTCAATGGACAAATGTGTTTTAGAATTTACAAAATTTATATACGTTAAAACCAAAATCTGACTGCGAGTTTTGTATAATAATAATTTCCGAAGTGTCATAACAGACTTGGCGCCGCTTTAGATGTCAACTGTCGTTATCATCTACCAATCACAGCAGTGTCCACAGACAATACATTAAGCCAGTATAGATAATAAATAAGTCTAACAACTCGGCCATGAATATTCAATTTAACATTAGTCTGTTAAACAGGTCGATAACTTTGTCTTATTCAATACAATTTCCATCTACTGTAATCGTTGCTTTGACCAGTGTTCAGTCATAAATGGTTGGCTATTACTATGACTCTTAACTTATTTTAACTACATTAAGAGCCGCAAGACTTTATCCGGCAAAGATATTTATCTTATAAAACAGATCGGGACAGAACAATCCAAATGATTTTGCAAAAACTTATAGTTAGAATATCTGTCATTTTACTTATTGCAAAAGTATTTTATTTCTCCTTGTCTTGTTTTGTTTTATGCAATATTAAAAAAAATACTCTTCCAATACGATAATAAAAATAATACCATACATTTTATTTAATAATTTTGAAAATTCTACAACACTGTGTCGAGTGGCCCCGAATATCTCCCCGAGGATTCATAACAATTTATTGGCCTGCGGGAACAACCGCAGAGGGTCGTCGATTAGGTAAATATCTCGCTAGGATGATCAAAACGACAATATTGCCTCAACAAATTGACAAATTGATGGAACAAATTGTATCGTTATTTTGGAAGTGACAATGCTTTTGTAGTTTATTACTATCATTTTTTTAGGTAATATTTCTTCACAAGGCATAATGTTGGTAATGTAATGTTTATGGTAATGGAATGTTTTAGACCTTTCGGATGTCTTTTTTATAGTTGTCTGACAGCTCATTAACACAGTCAAAAAACTAGAAAGTTTTGCTATATCCGCCTACGATGCTTGATTTTAAACGTCCCGAGAATTTAAGTAATATTTTTTAATGACCAACCTTGTGTTAGTAAAATATTTACAATAGCCTCGAGTAAGCAATAGGTTCGATTGCTCAAGTGAATTCCACTAAATAGGTAAAGCGAGGCGCATCAGTAATGTAATTGGGTGCAACGTGATATCGCAAAATGTCAAATAAGGTTCAAGCGATCATCATTCAATAACATTTAATTTTAGAATTGTAAACTCGTACAACGCTGCGCATATTCTGTGCTGGTTATTTCATTAGTGTGGAGATGCCGAGCTATTTGTAATAATGACATATGTAGTTAGCTTTAGGGTGTAAATATAAATTTAAGGGGTCTATTATTTAATCATGTTTTGTTGCAATAAATTACAGTTCCACATGTATAATAACTACCGATATCGCTTGATCAAAATGATCTACGACATAAAGTAATTTTTCGGACAAAGAAACATTGTTCTTAAATCTTTTATTTTTGTGGTAGACTAGTTTCTATACAATTTTTTCACTGTATATTTTTATCTGTAGAATTTGTTGTTTTGTGAGTCAGTGCGTATGTAACATTGCTTGCACAATAATTTGTATCGGTGCATGAGCATCGCAAGTGGATCCTCATTAAAGTTCGTGTTTCGCAACACGCTCCGCGCCGCGCGAACCAAACCTACCTACGCTGTAAATCATTTAAATAATTACAATTGAAACTTAAACCAGTAAAATACTGTTATTGTTTCGTTTATAACGTTATTTACTGAACACAGAAATAAAAGGATGGGCGATATTTTGCAAGAAATAAAACAGAACAGACGTCGTATCGTATCACGAAGGCAAGAGGAAGCCACCATGCGGGGAACATTGGAGACTCCACAGACAAGAGCATAGCTTTTAAATTGATGATGTTGAATACATGTTACAAAACCAATTCCCCTGGAGACGCCCGTCTGTAATGTCGCGATGAACTTAAAAACTACGAAACAATAAGATACAAGAAAAATAAATGAATAAAATTTAAGTCAAATTGGCATGTTGCATGTCGAGCGTTTCGTCTTCCTAATCTATAAGATTTCCCCTACCATTGAACATCTTGCTGGTCAATGCTCGATGAAACAAAAGCCTTTCACATGCCCTGCCGATGTGAAAATACAAAATTTAAATTGTAACAAATAATATATAAAAAAAACGTCAGTCCTCAGATCAAAATGACGTAATATAGAGGTGATATCTAAACACATAAAATGTCGAATTACCGACACCTGTTTAGCATTATACATTGTTTATCCGTTTTCCTTCGTATTACCAATGCGAAAGATGCAAATCAGAATGTTTGGAAACTCGGCAGCCGCAAGGTTTCGACCAGACCCGACTATGTGGGTCAGCCTTTACTGACGGACGCACTTTGTTTACAAACAAAATTTGTATGTCTATTTCCATTGTTTAAAAGTAAAACGAAGAATAATATTTTAAAACTCTTCAAGGATTTTATTAATTATAAATTAATTAAAAGCTGAAAATAATATAAACCGTCATATTATATATTTTTTTACTTATTGGCTCGATATTTACTCGAACTATGTATGTGCATGGTGTGCATATAATATATGTATGTGCATGGTTACTGTTGATAAAACCAGACTTTTGTCGTTGTGAACATCGTACTCATTATATAATTGAATTAAAATGTAAATTTACACGTTTCAATTTATATTATTGAATGTCATCAGTACAAAGTTGTATAATTTATTCGTTGTAATTCTAGCAAATAATAATTTAACTTTAATGATGTAAGCATTTACAAAGACGTCTTATTTATTGTAATATACAAAAATGCAACGGCATGACGTATCGTGCTATACAATGGACAAATAGAAAATAATTGATATTTACTATAGACACATGACACTGGTCGCATTCCATCGATAGGCATTCGAAGGTTACCTAGATTATAGTTTAAAGTCAACACCTTTGCATATTTTTTCTTTTTTATATTTATTTTATGACAAGTAGGTAACATTAACCCGGGGTTGTGCTAATGTATAATGCAGAGGGGCACCGGTGCATTACGTTGGATAACCCAGAGCCCCTCCTCTCGAACCCGAGTATCTGTGGCCTCCGAGAAGGTTTTAGTGGACCAAATCCAACATGATTCTGTCTTTCCTCCAGAAAACAGAATATCTTCAGAACCCGTCGTCGGCGACAATAAAAAGGGAACGCTATTAGGTAATAGAAGATTAATAATCACAACATAGTATATATGCTCACAGCCCTGTTAACATGATAATGTAGATGTGAGAAATGGGAAATGCGTAGCCCAGTTTCATTATACGGTATTTCAGACAACAAGGTCCTAGCAACACTGGTAGCGTTCAAGTATCTCCAGAGTTAAACGACTGACCTTTTCTTATGATAATATTATCTGATAGGTATTCACTTAGCTTTATTGAACCGAAATAGGTTACCTACATATAGCGGAAGCAGTGACACAAATAATATGCGCCCCTAAATCTTTTTAGTTTTGTGATCTAGTGATCGGCGAGCGAACTACATAATAAATTCGGCATAACGCTGTATCTTTACACATCTTCGTTTCGTAATTGTTGCGCAGTAACGCGGGTGTTCATTGAAATTTATTGACCGTATCCGAACGTAATCCTCACAAAGTCCGTAACTACAGTAAATTTCATCGTACATAGTGAACCGACAGCTTAATTCCCAATAAAATAGTCTGAAAATAAATAAATTCATGCCTATTTTTAGATACTGTGAAGTTTTTAATTTGTAGAGTTTGCAAATATCGATAATACTATTGTAAAAATAATATAAAAATGGAAAATTTTCCACGGCATATTATTATTAAAACTAACACGATTATTTTACATTGTTTTAAATTCAGCATGATAAAAATATTATCACAAAATTAACATGATATAACAATAACTTTTGTGATAACATATTCTTTATTTTTAATGTTGTCATGTGAGAAAAATAAAATATTAACTTAAGTAAGATTAATATTTATATATTCAAATATAAAACTTATAAATGAAATACTAATCTCCATCTACAACCTCACACAGACATAATACAAGACAAACATGCACATTCTGAATTCATCAAGTTTTAAACTTAAATCTCAACCCGAGTAAGCTTAAATAAAATAAAACCCGCGGGCGACAACAAGTACATACATTGTAAAGCTGTCATCACCAGTCGAAATCATCGAAAACTAATATAATAGTAATATCACCTGATACAAATTATTGGGGGAAATGTGAGAGTTACTTTTTTAACAATTCTTCCTCTCCCTTTTAATATACCTGAGTATGTCTCTTCATTGGTTGTCTGGAATAGAATCCTTGCTTGTAATTTCTTTTTTATATTGTATTCGTGTCTGTATATTGTGGTGTCCTTAAAATAAATTCATTTAAAATATCATAAGCATTATGATTTTATTATAAAATAATGGTATAACCTTGTGCGTTCTCGATGTTTGAAAACTATTTGTCTTTCCTTTAGAGCAATAGCGTTTAATCACCCATTGTTGGCAATATTTATTTACTAACGCAAGCCTGCCTGTTTCAAAATTCATTTCATAAGCGATTATTTGTAGAATAGTAAGTAAATAAGTATACAGCCCTAAATAAAAATAAAATAAGCGTTGGATACAACTGAGAGAGACAGATATAATGGTTGCTATCTTTACATTTTAAGTCTATCACAATTCGAAATCAAATTCTAGAAATCATAAGCTGGTAAAACCATCACAAGTTTATGGAAGTCCATCGAATGAGGGCTCGATGAGACGGAATTCAAAGTGATCTTTATGGGATGCTTAGTAGAGGAGGCACCGTGTATCAAATCCGATATCCACTATATCTAAGTCTAGACTAAAATTAATCAATTTTTAAAACATTTACAGAAAATATAAATAACTAACAAAGTTAATTTCTTTTATCCCTTCCGTTTTTTTCATAAAAATGTAAGAGATTAAGGAAACCACCCACACAATAAATGTACAAGAAAAAAATATGATGAACAAAAAATACCGATACCTGCGACCTTCTGAGCGTGACGAATGAGTCAAGGTCACGACGCAGGCAGGAGTGACGTCAGCGCGGATGCCACAACACCACCGATCACATTTTATAACACGTACTTTAACTTTGATAATATCCATTTAGCCCTGCAACCCATAAGAGTGGGCCGAACCTAATTTCCATTTTAAACAGACCTGCGACCGACAGACATTCTTTGAAGAAGGAGGTAAACTTAAATAGATAAAAGTTAAAGCGTCAACAACCTTTACGTAGGGTAGAAGAGGTAAATAGATGTCATTAAACTGCGGCCTCAACAGACGCAAGACTTCGCAGCGGTGGGAGCTATTATATAAACGGATCGGATGAACGGGATCGCCCGGAGAACCATGACTATAATCGCTAAGGGACCACCTCTATTGAAGATAAAGGCAGAGGAACAAACGTTTCATGTTACGTCTGACATATCGTGAAACGCGCGTATGTTCCTTTACCCGGCTTCCATAATAACGCACCTGACGGAAAAACTAAACATGTGTGTTAAAAGTAATCTAAATAATATACAGTCCTATCCTATTTATTAATATTATAAATACAAGAGTTTTTAAGTGTAATGATGTGTGGATGTTTGACACTCTTTCACGCAAAAACTACTTAATGGTATTAATGAAATTTTACAATAACATAAGCTTATTCTTTCTTCTTCTTATATAACGATAACTGTCAAGTAAGAAGGAAAAAATCAATTCTGGTGTGCGCTGCAAAAATCGTTAGAGTTACACGGATATAATGTATAATGGAAATGTTAAAAAAATATCCCACAAAATCACTATTCTATTAATCATAGGGCGGAATGATGTTTGCCGGGCCAGCTAGTATATAATAATGTGCATACCGGGTGCTTCATGGATATTAAAAGTCAATTAGATTTTTGTCACAGGATTTGCATTTTACAGATTGCATTAGGTCACCTCTGTGTCCGCTAAGCTTGTTCATATTTATTCTGGGATCGTGCGACTAAGCAACTGCAAAACTATTATAGTAGATGACTCATGAAAATATTAATGGTTTATACATTCAGATTTAACAAACGTAGGCTGAAATGAGGCGCATTTTTAACATCCTAAAGGTTAAGTTAATTACAAGCTGCCTAAAGATTGTGCTACTCAGCTATATTCAACACGTCAATATTTTCAAACAACATCCGTTTGAGAACAAAAACTTAAGACTTGAATCATAATAAAACTATTACGTATTTTTAATGATAATAAAAACTATACAACTATTTTAATTCATATGTATGGACAGTGAATCGAATGCACGTTGGCCAGCGACGTCACCGACGGCGCCAAAATACATAAAATATTAAAGCCTATTAAACCCCTGCTAAATCTTTGTCTCGCGGTTAGGCGGCGAATACGAACGATGTTATCTCAGATCACTTCTTGTATGAGTACTACCTAGTATGTGTATTTGTCAAGTTTCTTTCTTTTTGTCCCACTGACAGGAGAGTAATATATGTAAATGTATATCCGTTCCATAGTGAGCTCTTGTAGCCGAAACGGCTGGAAGAATATGATGTCATGAATATATTCTTCCCAGAAGTGTGAATGACGAACATACAGTCAGTCAGTCGGGTTGTATGTTTTTTAATCAACTAATTAAAAAAGTACTCGATATACTCGATAAGTAAATGTTTTCGCGTATTGTCATAAACTATGTTCACACCGAATTAAGCTTCGAATGGTTAAAAATACTTGTAAATAAAACATTTCCTAATCAAGTTAAACAACAACTTTAATTTATCAAAAGCATGATTCCAACTAAATGATTTAAAGTATACAAAAATGTAGCTACGGAAATCCATGTGTGTAGTCCACGCCTAAACAAGCTGTTTACTATTCATCGTGCTGCAACGCTGTTGCGCGTAAAATGCTGCATGTATCCATTCTATATTCATTGCGGTCACGTATTGCCGCTCGCCAGACGCCCGGCAGTTTGTCCGTTCCATTCTTAAACTCGTGCGTTTATTTCCAAAGTAACTACTAACAGAACTCGTCTAGTCGAGTATTGTGTATAATTGATTGTACTTGCTACTTGCTAGATAGTTTACAAGGACATACTAACTAATATTATGAACACGACTGCAAGTATGGGACAATATCACGCCTTAACGACCCCACCTGTCATCATTAAATTTTGCACACATCATCAGCGGTGCAGAAAGGGATATAGGTTACCTTTTATTTGGAATGGAGGGGATTTCAGTTCACTTTGCACACAGTGTGTAGAAGAACACAAGAAATAAAATCTGTAAGAACTCAATCGGCCAGTAATTGATTTTGCACTTCACCTTGATCGTTATGTTTGCTATCCATTATTTTATAAATTGAAATGATTGTCACAATAGTGTACACGGTAGACAATTAAGCTTTACATTGCGTACAAACAATTAGCATATTTAGCAAGTTGTTTTATAGTTTATTATTACGTGGCTTACTACTCTGGAATACGTAAAGTTAACTCACATTTTAATTTAAACCTTTTAACATTACAATAAAGTTCACAGTAGAATTATGCTAAGCTACGCTTAATCGTACTGGGGTTACGGGTTACTGTGTGCATAGAATAATTCGTTTTCAAACGACGTTTTTCAAATGGATTTCCTTTCGTGTTTCCGCATCTGTAAATGGTTTTAGATAACTTATTATTACTTCCAGTTATTTCTTCACCAGTTTCACCATTCCGCTATTCTAGGCAAGCGATTTCATTAAATATCTGCATTTTTTTTAATTACTTTTCATGTGCTGATTAGTAATGGATCAAGAATTGACAGATACATTTTAAGGTCATTGTGTCGTTTAACATACAAATCTTTTCTCTTTATAAGAATAATTAGTGTAGATATCTCTCTCGCTCATCTCACTTTCTTGTTTTTGTTTTTATTTTTATAAACTTGAAAATCTATCCGTTTGTTTGATGTTTAGCACTTCCGTCAGTACAACGTCCACGAGACAAACAATCAAACGCCCTCTTTACCTCGATAGCTCCTCCCGAGAAAGGCTATTGACATCGGCACTTGCTCCGATCGCCTCGCTGTCGTGAGGTGTCACGTAATTAGATCGTATTGTGAAGTCACCACGATCGCTTTTTACCGCAGTGGTTTTACAATAATATTGTACAATACGATAAACAAAATAAAAGTGCAGACACCATCTTTGAATCTACATAATTCCATATATTGGAAGTTATTTTTTACAGCAATCGACAAAGTAAATAAGTTATTTGTAAAAAAAACAATAGTATTAAAAATTGTTGTTAAACATTACCAGACGAATTGCAATGCTTTAACAATGCAAGAATCCATAACTACGCATATCAGTACAGTGTATGTTCTGGGGGCAGAATAACGGCCCATCAAAATAATGTCCTTTTTCTTAGGTTATTTCATTAAGAACACAACTAAATGCAATTTATATTAAGCCGTAGTCAAGATTTATCTAAGCGCTACAGAAAACATAATAATGACCGATTTTATTTTAAACTATGAAACTTCTTTAGAAAGTTAAAAAAATATAACAGCCTGGAATTATATGTTTAATGAAATATCCTATAACATGCTACATGATGGTAGCCCTACTATAATGGCATCACGTCCAGACGCGCAGAAAATGCCAAGTTTTCCGCTTTCTCGCTCAGTAACAACAGTGTAATGCTTGAAAACGTTTTGAAGGTTCATTGTTAGCCGTACAGCTAGTGATTGACTAAATAAAATATTACATAATACTACATTACGATGGCAAAGAAATTATTTTAAATCATTATTTCAAATAAATATATTAACAAGACAGATGAAGAACATTCAGGCAAATTATGAATTTTCTAAAACTAGTATTAGACGTATGCCAATAGGCTTCATCCCTGTCATTTTTGAGACTTTAAAGCACCCTAAAAGCAAGCAGTTAAAAAGACTTGGGGGGTTATTTCATGTTGTGTTATTTTTTAATTGGACCGCTAGTGTATGAAACCAAAGCCGGTACTTAGCGTTCAATTATAACAAGAAAAAAACGAAACATCAAAAGACACAGCGACATAGGAACTTTTATAGTCACCTTGCTTTCTACTAGAACATCAAACGAATTCGCAGCACCAATGCGCTGTAAACAAAAGACCCCTGGCCTTGATATTGTTTTTATTATCGCTGAAGTCATCTCTTGGTTCTCTCGTTGTTTCGCACGGCTAAGTGTCTGCAGTTCATTCACACGTGAGTCTGATCTTGAACTTTAGCCTGCAGATGACATAATTTAAATATTTTATTATAATACAGATTAAATAACAAAAACTAAGAATTTCCTTCATGAAGTTTTTAATAATATGAATACAAACGCATATTTTTTTTCTTACTATACTAGTACAAATTTTAAAAGTTTAAGTTTAATGAAAGAATGGGACCGGACATAATCCTCGTAGATCGAATGACCGACCGATGAGAACTCCCATAAGATGCACTGATGTACTGGCTTTGAGAGTCCACTCAAAGAGGTATGTTGCTATTCATAAGGCTCATTGTTTTGTGGTGTAAAGACCTAAAGTGAATTTACTTTTGTTAATTTACATGAGGCCTCTTTAACGCTCAAAGTTGTAATGTCTCTGTATACAACTGTGTTAAGTCTTATGAGATTAGGTCTCGACGTTTGCTCGTACGAGCCCAGTCTTCATCTGACATCTTGCACGGTTATAAAGCGCTCGCGTTAATTAACTCCGAGGTGAGTAATGAAGTGGAGGAGGCAGAGCGCCGGAGCCGACAGTTCATTTAGCGAGATAGTTTAACCTAAACGCTGGATAATGTTCTTAAAGTTATCACACAGTTTTCTTGTAAAGTTTACAGAACAAGCAAACGAATAATACTAACATAAATCGTTTTCCAAGATAAGTCTATCAAAATACATAAATGAAATCGCAAGTCTAAAAACTCCGTTCAAAATGGTTAGTAAATGTGTACATAAGAAGAAGTGTACTTATTGTTCACTTCTTCTCATTTATCATGGTTAAATTACTAAGTATTTACCTTGTGTTAAGTGACTACCACTTTCTATAAACTTCTGTACTGACCAAACAAAATCGACCGGTCTTTACGTTGCCAGCATATTAGAAACAAGAAGGTAAGAAAACAAATGAAAAGGCACGATAAGGCAATAGGATTCCCAGTCAATTCATATAACATACGAAATGTTAAATATTTGTACATCATTCCTATTATCTTTGCGCTCGTTATCTGGCTTGTTGTATTTCTTAAGCCGTTAAGCTCGCGCGCCCATTGAAGTTACAGCTACTGCCTCTGTGTGGCTCTACCATAATAAAATTAAAAGTTTAAAAATATGCGCTCACGCCTGTCGCCTATACGGGTAGGCAGAGATTACGGATTTCCATTTGGCATGACCTGGCTTCTCTCACTTTTACATCCGTGCACGCGTACATCCTTTTCGTCGCCTTTTTTAGCACGTCACTACTGTGATCGATATACCAACACAACCAAAAGAAAAAAAGCCAAAGGGCCAACAGTCATTTCTTCAAACCTGTCATTCACTATGGAACTCTTTACATGAATCTCCTACCGCAAGTTTAAGCTTGGTTGAAAGAGTCAAAAGTATTAACACAATTAGTAGTATGCTAATTTTTAAAATAAAACATACAAATAAAAAGTAAATAAGACCAATAGCAGTCACCTAACCGTAATTGCATCGTCCATGCGTTGGTGCACGTCGACAGCCGGTTCGTGACACACCAAGGCGGTACTAGTTATGGTGGATTAGGGCCAACGGCGTCCCGCGTCCGTTTCCTTTAGTATCCACCGACAAGGCTTACTGATCGAGCCATTGTTTATAAGGAAACTTTGCTCTTAGTCTTTTTTATTATTTTATAGGTGGGCAATGCGTCTCCAAGTCATTACCTTTTTGCAGGTGCCTACGGGTAGCGGAAACTTGATATCGGGATGAACCTCTTGCTTGTTCGTCTCCTTCTCGTATAAAAAGGTACAAAATATCGTTAAGGGCGAATCTATGTTTTTCGTCTCAACATTTTACAGAGTAAAATACTATAATTGTGTCACTGGCTTTAGTATTTCTTAAGTTTTAAAAAAGATTTTTTGTTGCGTATTCTAAATTCGTCCTCGATTAAAATTCACTTAATAACAAAAAGTGTGGCCTTTAAATGCAACAGAGTACCCCCAGTGAAAACACTTAAGCGTGATGATATCTACGCATAAAATAAATATTAAATGTTAGCTAATACATTATTTGTCTAAAAAATTGTAATTGCATGGCCTAATCCTTTAATCTCGAAACTGTAAAGTATACCCCAGAATAAAACTTGTTAAGCCGAAGCTTGTTAGAACACCTTATTTTCACATGCAAATAACATCGTTGTTGGAGGATTAGCGCGCTCTTTTATCATTTCGTACAATGTAAAGTCGTTTGCAAAAATTTTAAACTGTTGTGTTTAAACTTAATTACAAGTATCATTTTATTTGTAGTCCAAATTCCGAATTAGTTAAAATTTCGAAAGAAATGTAAAAACTCTGCCGACCTTATCATAAAGGTGCCATCCGTGACTTATGATTGATGGGTATGGTGGTGTGTAGTATTGGTTTGTTAATGTGCACCTCTGCCTGCCTGCCACGTGATGGAATATCGGCGTGATCATATGCGTATTTAGTAGAAACGAAATGAAGTCTGTGTTTACGTAAGACGCGGTAATTCTGTGTGTTAACTGACTGCGGTGCGGATTGTAGCGGACTTACGAAACGCACGCCCGATCATCACTGACATGTGTGCGTGTGCGCAATGGCCTGGTTCCGTTTTTATTTTTACTATAAATATTTTGATTTTTAGGCGCTGAAAATGTTTTGTTTTTTTCTGAAGGTTACTAAAATGTTAACTTATGCGTACGTACGAAGAGGCGGTAGAAAAACCGTCTGTGAGCCCGGAGAAAAGCAGTCATTTAAATGCATTTTAAGTCGCACAGGAGAAAAAAGAGGTAATTAATTTTGAAGTTTTTTTAAACTTCCTTCACAAATCGACTAACTGGCGTCTTCTCGGATTTTAGGTATCCATGATGTCAAAGTACGAATGGTGATAAACGAAAATGGCGTATCAAAGTAAGTAAAGTTAATGTTTAATGGTCGTTTATGATACGATGGGTTGGGAATAAGGTTGTAGTAGGCGTCAAGTGCTACCACTCGGTTGTATAGTGTGTATACGGAAGTATGTTTATCACGTTTTGAATTACCACCGCCAGCTCAAGTCGCAAATTACTGTACGCCTGGTAACCAACAATGTTTCCGAATGTTTTCACGTAGAACTGTTTACGACATGTTAATTTTTATGTTTAACATTGACTTTTATCGATACCGTATTCTTTATGTGATATTGTATATTAGAATAGTCAACTGTTATTGTCATATCTCACGTGATATAGACCAACAAAACTTAATAATTTCAAACGGTTCTACGCATAAAACGTTATTTTATTATTTAATTATGTAATAGAGCCGACAATAAAAACTTTCGATCTATTACTATTTAAACTTGGATTACACGGAAATTGACTTTGTTCATCTTTTGGTTTTGATTAAGAATATTCGACTTTTCATTTGTTCTTTTAATTTTTCGAGGTATTAATTTATTATCGCTAATATTTAAAGCATCAACAACAATACTCAGATGTACGTTACATCTGTTATCAACGCTGGGAATCAAGATATTCCCAATTATCTTCCTTTTCTTCATCTTATTTCTGTAAGCCTGAATATATACGTTTAGTATAATAAAATGCAATAAACCTTCTTCCCTTCATCTTATGAAATGTAAAACTGGTCAGCGACAAATTAAACCTGAAATATACAATATTAAAAAGTCACAGACACACGGACAGTATTATTGATAATGTGGTATCAATCTAGGAGATATTATTACTTTAAATTTTAATTGAAGTGTAGATTTAAATGTTTAAGAATGTATCTAACATTGTATTAAATAGTGTATACCTATAATTATATAATAGTGTAACCTAGCAGTATTATGCTGCCGTATATTAAACATATAGTATAGAATGTAACTAGTGTGATAAATCGTGTACATTCCGCTTGGCTCGTACGTTCCGCATAACTTAATTGGAAACCACTTTCTGCAGTGACTATCGGCCACTCGCTAGTACTCGTCAGCTTGCCACTAATTGCATAT
Source organism: Papilio elwesi (assembly GCA_029849275.1). Lineage (NCBI taxonomy): Eukaryota > Metazoa > Arthropoda > Insecta > Lepidoptera > Papilionidae > Papilio > Papilio elwesi. Next base: position 5,643,402 of record CM056700.1, on the reverse strand, counting down.
AGAAAGTCTATCTAGTCGGGCTTTTTAATGTTAAAATAACAACTATGGTCGTATTTAAGCAATTTTATGACTTAATTTTATAATTGTATACCAAGATGTTATGTGCACTCACTTTTTAACTATTGTTGTAAAAATGTGACGTTCATTTTTTCTACTTTCATTTTAGATTATTGTACAGACTTATAAATGTGAACATTGTTTGTTATTTTAAGATCTGAGAGCTAGACAAGATTAAATAGCATCAATTTTCAATACAAAAATGTAGAAACATTAAAAAATACATAGAGTTTAATAACCTATTCGTATAACATAATGCGCTGTCAGTCGAAGTTTTATCCCTACTAATATTATAAATGTGAATGCAAGTTTGTTTGTTACGCTTTCACACGAAAACTACTCAACCGATCATCGTGAAACTTAACAAATAAATTTTTACGTATCTTAAAAAAAATGTTTGTCAAAAAATCTGAAAACGCTACCCGGGCGAAGCGAGGGCGGATCACTAGTTTCATATAAAAATAATAAACCTTTTTTATTTTATATCAACACAAGTTTTCCTTTAGTTTTGAACCTTACGACCTAACTTTCGTAATCCGTACTCTCCATCATCAGGCTATTTGCGCATGCACCTAATTATTTTTCGTATAAAAGTATAAAATTAAAAAAATTGAACTGACGTAATTATCATAATTATCAAAAGCATTTAATGCAATTGTACCGATAACGTAACTTCATTATTTAATACTAAATTACGGAATACCAGAAGTATGTTAATCGAGAAATCAATGCGGGGCAGTTTAAATCTACGCATCCATTAAACACGTAATAACCATAATTTCGCTGGAGCCCATCCGATCCTGTTTTCAAGTTATTCTTACCTAACATTAACACACACATACAGATATGTGATTTACTCATGTGCGTGTTAACTTTTACATTCTTTGTTTAGATCTATATCTTATTTAACATTAAAAAGAAACGAATGTGTGCGGCTTTCGCTCGTTCATTTCGGCTTTATTTTTTATTGCAGATGTTTCTTACCTTCGTATATAACGACCGAGTAGCAGTCATGATTAGAGAAACCAACTGTTATAACGCAGCCTCCGAGTTCGATTCCCAATGGACGTATAATTTTTGTATGATCTATACCAAAAATCGTGAAATATAAAAAAATCGTGAATGTGAACGCTGAGCTAAGTGCGGCTAACTTAACTCAACTTAATCGTTAAAACAGGTGACGAATCCAAATCTATCAAATCTATGCAGTGCATTTTAGTGACGTATAAAGACACAAAAAAAATTAAACTACAAATATTTTTATAACATATTTATCATCGCGTGGGCTTGGTGATAAAATGAAAAATCGCAGTCCAGGGTGGAGAAGGATTTTCTAAATATTTCATTATTATTCAAGCCTTGTATTTTAATAAGTGCGGTGTTTTGGTATTTATTTAATTATTAAGAATCCAAATGTAGCATTTTTTTACTTTAGAAATAAACATATAAATATTTATCTAAATATATGTCTCTAGGGGACAAAATACGCGTGAAATAGAAAACTGCGTTGTTTATAATTAAAGTAAATGTCATCGACCTGCTACTTCCGGCTGTCATCGTAAAGCGAAAAGCTTCTATTTCATATTAACATATCCGGCGATTCTTTAAAATAGACACGCCGCGGTGTACAAATTTAGAAGACCAGATTAAACATTTTTTTATTTGTTTATATTCTCTCTTAGTACTTTCATCGAACTTTATTTTTACAAGTAGTTATATTTTTTTCGTACAAAAATTCTAATAAAACAAATAAGTTGTATTTTGCAATTAGAAAAATCGGTGCTCTTCAGTCGCCTATTTATTTCAACCGAAATAAACAAAGTTTTGAAATTTTTTACCAAGCGAAATATAAAGAAGTGTAAACTTATAGTTAAAAATGAACTCGAGCAGATCAAAAATTCAATGATGCGATTTACTTTTACGTTGTACACCAAAAAATTCAAAATTCAATGGTAAAAGGGAACTTTATAAGTTCAGATTTTTGAAGTTATATTTCTATCAGAAAACTAAAAACCGATTAAAATCCTTACAAATTAAGACAGTTTCACTACAAGCTGCGATTTGCTCGACACAATAAAAACACAATTCTATATATAATTTTCCAGTTAAATTTCCACACTTGCACACACAAACCACATGTAGGCCGATCGGTAACTGCGGCCCGCGAGAAATCGTTCTGTAAACATCTTTAATACCCATGTAAATCTACACCGGGAATGCGAGTGAAAATGTTCCTCGATACGATATTTACATAAATCTTCATGACACGGTACGCGACGAGATATCGAATAGAATATGCATTCAATTAAAATCATCGGAACATCACTGATAGACAATTCGATGTAAGCCAATCGATCTTTCCTCTACGGCACTATGAGTTCGCTTCGATCGACGTTTCTGAAAAATCGCTTTTCACGAATCCGTCCCCACGTTGAAGAAAAAACGGCAGCAACTGATTCGTTACTAGTCTTCATACATAATGTAGATACAAAAGGCATGCTGTAAAACGCTATGTGTTTACACGCGGACGTGATTGACTAACAAATGTATAGCCAGTCACATTCGTATGTAAATTTTACATATTTAACGGTAAACTTGCATGGTAAACTTTTTTGTTAAAATTTCGTACATACAGAAAGTTCCGATTGAATAATAGTAATCAACATTCACATAGCGTTGCTTTAAGGCTTTAGAAACTGTTTTAAGCTTCTTAAATTACAAAAAGTTAACCATAACTGTAATGTATAATATATACTAGGCTTATATATTATATATAGATAAAAAAATATTTGCGAGATATATGTAGGTACTCACTTTAAGAACAATCCAAGTATTCGTCCACTTTATAGTTTTTAATTCCAAATTTCGGGTACACAAATCCAATACAATTTCAAATATAAGAATTAAATTAAAACACAACCACACTTTCAAACAATATAGATCAAAGTATAACAAGATAATTTAGACAGGATATGATTTTGAATTGATCGCTACCGTTTTGCGAAGACGGCGCGTACTTTACGACGTTGAGTCACGTCCTAACAGTCGTACGTCTGCTTTCAAACTGCGCCAAGAATCGAATCGAGCCGAGTCGAGATAGTCTCGGATCAGTATCGCGAAGCAAAGCAAGCAATATACTTTTGGTACATCGTATTCGTTGCTTGGAATGTAGCGCTGCAACCTTAGCCTCTTCTTTATTTTTTCCTCTATAAGAACTGGAATACTGGATTATAAGGTAAAAACGTTATTTACGTGGAGTTAATTTTATATTCAATATATCTTAAGATACTGACCTAAGAAAATAAAAAGAACTATTTGTATTTTTTACACAAATTTGTGAAATCAATAAAAAATTTTAAAGATAACAATTATTCATTTTCTAGTTACTAATTGTAGTAAATCTACATTGAGAAGCCTGTTGGCGAATTAAAAATATTTGTTAACTGTCTCCAAATACGCGAGAATGAAATTTTGGACGACCATTGAAGTCGGTGAGAATGTCCTCACTCTGGATAAAATCTATTTAGCAGCCGACATCGAAATGCATCTTTTGACAAAAAGGACCTCGCAGATTATTTTGATCGAATCGTGTTATTTCGTATCGTTGAGCATTACAAAAATCAAACGAGGCATTTAAAAAGTATGTTACGTACGTATGTTTCGAATGCGTTTGTGGCGTAACTTGATTGGATTTCCTCTTTTTTTGTGACTGAAAGGTCACTGTTTGCCTAGAGGAGGCATTTACAGCTACACCGGGCTCGAGGCGGCAGGGCGCAGAGGGCGTCTAGCTTAAGCCTTTTTAAGAGTAACTTAGCTCAAGGGCTCCCTCCGTAGCGGGAGTCTCGGCTCTGGCCGTTACTTTATTATTATTACTAGATTGGGAGGCTGCCGAGCTCTTAGGTCGCTTCGGCGGACGCTCCATGAAGTGACTCGGCTCAAGGGCCTCCGAGAAGGGACCTCGACTTGGGCTGTCACTCATTACGCGTTTAGCATTCCGATTCGAGGGTGCCCGAGAGGGCCGATAGATCGGTAGCTGTTATCGGATTACATGAACTAATAGAGCTAACATTACTACCGCTTTGGAAATTAGATTTCCTTGCCCTCGAACCCGCTGGCAACTAGCTAGCGATTCTTTGTAGCTTTACATGGGTCTTTACGATCTTTTGTTACATCTTGTTTCTCCAACTCAATTATATCTTATAACACAGTTGTATAGCGGAATATATTTTGCAGGGAGGGGAAAACATATACATTACAGACGTCTTAACCGTATAATTGACTGAGATGGTAAATGACTATGTATTAAATATATGAGGTCTATTTTACAGAATGCCGATATAAGAAGCACAAATTTGAGACAGCACATGCATGATGGACTGTTTTAATACTGTATTTGAAGAGAAGACTAGAACGCTGTGATAATACGTTGCTTAACATCAGATGAAACTGGCTCGATCGCCTTCTTTGTAATAAAACAACTAGTAAAACGAATGCCTAAAATCACTGACGTATTGAACGCGCACGATCCGCAAAGTACTATAATTTGAGCAACGCTCATTATTAAGCCTTACACAATGTCGGCATTATAATTTGTAATAAAACAAAGCGTCGAAGCCTCTAATGTTTTGCAGTTATCTTTAAAAGAACACTTAATTATTTACGGAATATGAGGCTTACTAGCAAGAGTCATCTGCAATGTACAACTGTGTAAATGTAAAATGAGACATAAGTACTTATAGTCTTAAAAATTACAAAATCGGCACGTGGAAAACAATTTTCTACTTCCCGATTATGGGGCTTACAATTTAAATAACCTCAATTATATCGATTAAACAATAGCAGGGTCTTGTTCGTACAGCTGTTTTTTTTTATTATATTAAAGTGATTAAATGACTTAAAGTAAAAAGTGATTAAAAGTATTTTAGTCGCCCACGGTAACTCATACAGCATTCAAATCTTAGTTCTATATTGTATAGTAAGATAGCAAACAACTCGTCAGTGCCGGTCGGTAATTATATTCGATTTGTCATCGTTACATGTGAAAAGTGTCGTTACCTTCCGTGTTTATATAACCGATGTATTAGAAAGTCACTTGGGGCATTTACATTACAAGCTATTTCCTTAATTTTGTGAAGTGCATTTTTTCATTCTGTACGATTGTTGAAGTAGATCGTTGGAATTATTTTTGTTAATATATCTGTGTATCTTTTTATTCCGTAAGAAAAGAATAACAATATTTAGATACAAATGTGACTAAGAATTTTTTGACTATTTAAACACACATTTTGAAGGAACAGCTGTTTACGTTTTCAGAAAGTATCTTCAATAGCTATCCTATTGCTTTATGCAATATGCTTACTTACTTGCTTAACATTTAACATCAGGCAGCCTTAGATCTTTTTTACTATAACTCGATTTGTATTTCTCATTTGTTTTGTTACTTCTTCAACTATTTATATATATTTTATGTACAGTATATTATTTATTTGTCTCACATATTTTTACCACGTAAGCTAACGGTTTATTTTTTTGTAATTTTGCAACTGATTAACTTCTTCTATGTTAAATCATTCTATCCTATACATTTAAACACATATAAATAATATTGCTTCCATAATCGTCCTTTCCCTTCTTTATAGTTTTAAGATCAATGTTTGCTTAATGAAGTCATAGAGCAGGACAAAAAAACGAAATTGAATATGGAAGTATAATTCATTAGTGTTCATTATTTGAACAACAGTTTGAAAAGTTGATAATAGATGGCCGGAATATGTCATATCTATAAATATGGTTAAAATGATTGAATAAAATATTTATTTTGTGAGTCAGTAGTATTCCATGCAAAACGGTTATTTAACGTTGGATAGCGTTATTCCAACACGGGGCCCGTTAGTTCGTGCCTACGACACGCACCATGCAAATCGGATATTGATAATATGTATAAAATGAAACACGACGTTCCATGTGGTCTAAAAGATAAGATTGTGCGGAACATTGCGTGTGGACCATTTTAATTCAACTTTGTATTTAAATGGATGATGATGAAATACTACAATTCAACTACAAAATAAGAAGGTAACGTAAAGTCAAAAACATTTTGATGAAAAATTGTTACCAAGTCTCACACGGTGATACTGATTTTACTGTTATGTTATGAGATGATATATGAAGTTTGATAGATATTTTACGCTAGGGTATTTGCAGTGGTATCGACTTGTGACATTTTATATAAAGCGAAACGCATTGATACGCGGGGAAACTATTTTGACAAATGAACACGTCACTTTGTGTAAGCCGCTAACAAAACGATAGGGCAAATTCTAACGAGGAGGACAGAGGCAAAGTTGAATCGGACCGGTGTCGAGCTCCTTTTTGTTTGTTGGATACAAATAAAATTCAAATATAAAAATGTCAAATCCTTTAAATCTTGCTCCGAGCCCGACATATTGCACATCAGAAGAAAACCTACGTGGTAAAAACTATAGCACCCATTGCTACCATAAGATCGGTAACATGAGGATAGATATTGCTACCTCGTAATTCAGTTTTTTAAAATAGATTCCATAACTTTTTTACCTAAAAAGGTAGATTAGGAGAGCTTTATACTTTTTTACGTTTATGAACATCTTAAATTATGAAAATATGTGTATTTTGAACATACCAGATAGTTCAGTGTTTTTTTAATTGGACCCTACAACGGTAAAATGTCGGATACATAAAAACTTATAGCTAACCTAGTAGTTTTATGTTTTGCCGTTATCACTCGTGTAATAACACATTATGATATTTTTAATGGTGGAAGGTCGAGCAATGAATGGAAACAAAGGAAATTGTGACCGACAAAAAAGTTTTCAAGCGAATATACGAATAACTTCTGATGTGATAGATAGTATTCAATGCCAAATGATTTAGATAGCTAGTTACCATTTCATGACTCAAGATACAACCAAAATACTACCGATATGCAAAAAAAATTCTATTCTATTTAATGATATTATACTAAATACAAAAAGTATCAAATACGCAATTATCGGTGGAAAAGTTAAGACACGAAAGTGTCCTAATTACGATGCTTTTTTGTAGCTTACGTCTTGTGTTTATATTTAAGTTTGAGTAACAAACGCTAGCTTAGCTAGCTAGCTAGCTTCTTTAGACCACTTTTGATCGGTGATTTTGTATAACATATCTATAGTATAAAATATAATTCATTCTATACTATTCTATTTTGCAATAACGTAGGATTGATCATCATCATGCTTTTATAGGATACAGCCTAATTTATCAATAAATAAATAAAAACTCAACATTGTCATTAATGCATTAAGTTACAGTGTGTAATTCACAAGACGTACAGTACGTAAGCTCTGGGAGCTGCAGCTTTAACAACAGTAAAATGTTCGCTTTAACTACGCTAACAGTAAAACAAGTGCTAAACCCGCTTTATAGAGTTTTGCTACGAAAGGCAAAGCGTTTATTTTTACACGACACGGTCGCGCAGAGCAATATTCATCATTTGTTTTATTGCGCCAGCCGAAATGTTTCATTGTACTCGGCGAGGGGACTTTGATGGTACTTTAGCCCAAGCTTTTTGAGTTCTGTACACAATATTTCACTTCAATATTTAATTTTAGGTGCAACGCGGGGAGTGCTCGCAGGACTCAAGACGTGGTCTAGGTTGTAGGTGGTAGTGACGTGGCAGCCAGGGCCCGATTGTGGCGGTTTATAGAGAACTCCTGAGCCCAGTAAGCGTCGGCTGATGTTAACGATATAAAGTTAAATAAGATGCATCTTATAGAGATACGTCTAGAGAGAGATGGACATCAATAAGTTATTAAAGAGAAAACAAAAGTAAAAAAAAAATTGGAGAAAAATACCAAAATTGAATTAAAAGACAAAAATCTCATGTAGTAAGAAAACGAGCAAGCGCTACCTAGGGTTTTACATTAGAATGAAAGAAGATAGTTTATTAATACTATTCCTAAGCTTCTTTGTTTTTGAGTCTAAGCCTTAGCGCCTTAACAACAAAGCCGAATTTAGATAAATATTTTCCAGAAACCTAATCGTTATCATCAGTCCACTGCTGGACATATGCGGTATGCGGCTCTCCACTATGTAGTATGCCGGGAATATGTAATGCGGAAATCTGTAGTCTCCTCTATCTTCTGTGTCTACCTTCTTCTACGTGACGTACGGGACTATGCATTGGCTCTCTATAGTACCGAAATCTTGTTTTAGTAAACAAAAAACATTTTTCTACGTTGCTCGTGTAATTAGACTTGTGTATGCCATCTTATTGTTTAGCATAACAATCTCCCATCACTGACAATAGCATGATAGGCCTATTGTTAACAAACAACCTAACAAGTTTTGACAATAATTGACGTTGATAACGAGACACCGTTACATCAACCGAAAAAAAAATCAAACAATCAAAGGTGTAGTTTATTTATTCAGCGTCTTAGCTGATATAGTCGTGTCGTGCCACTAGAATTGATCTGGATATTGTACGTCTCTTCATATCGATTAAAACTTTTGGGACTTATTAAGATAAAATTCTTCGACTAAATAGAATAAAGCGTAAGAGTTTTTCTGTTTGAACGCGAAATATAAGGAACTACTGACCGGATTTGAAAAAGTCTTTTTGGATTTAACATTCCAATTATTAAAGAAGGTTACCGTATATTTAATATAACGCTATGATCCTTAGGAGCTGAGTAGAAAGGTAACAATACGCGAGAAGGATGTGCGTGAGCCAGCGATCTGTACCGCGGACAGTTGAAATACCGAAGTCAAGCTAGTACTATATAGTTCTGCGTTCGAGAAGAGTGAGACCCGTCTCGTCTTCCACTTCTTCCACTATTTCTATGAAAAGACTTGTTACGGGTTCGTTACCCTCGTGATGGGTAACAGGTATCACTTGAATTCGAGAGACCCGTTTGCTGGTTCGCTAGAGCTCGGCTTGATACAATCCCACATTCATATCTTGACTTTTTAATATAGCATAGATACAGGGATAGATGCCTGAATGGCGAAATAGGAAAATCGTTTCTGATCTATATTTAGTTTTTTTTAATGAACAAGCAACAAAAAAGTAATATGAAAGCAATACTAATTTAGAGTTATCGATACACTCATATTTAGTACTTTGCGCCAGTTTAAATTGTCACAATGCAAGTCCTCCAGTTCCCTCTCGCGAAATCCGGGACAGCTGCCAACTTCCATTCAATTTGAAACTCGAATAAATTACAATAAAACCGCAATTAAAATGCATTTACGTAGTTTTTTCATATTTTTCTCTCCATGCAATTCAAGAGTCGTTACACTTTTTTGTAATTCTTGCAGCTTAACGTTTAAATTAAATTCTAGATTTAACTTCTACGTTCAGTTGTATGTATATCTGATATAAGTTTGATTAGTTACTGTCGTTTAAATATCCAGCACTGAAGTCTTTGAATTTAAATGGGATAGAAGACCATCTGTAATATTGTCAGTAGGCTTTAAAATTCGCTTTACACAAATATTTGTCATAGTGATGCATTCTTATGCCGCTCATAAACTTTCTGTTTAGTAAAACAGTTTCTAAGTATCAAAGTAATTTTGTGTGCTGATAACATCATCATTCTGTTTACACACGAACAAGACACCACACAGGCAGCAACGTTGTCTAATATGTAAAGAAAAGGTAAAGAAATAATTTCCTATAATAAAGTTTTACCTATTTTTATATATGTTAGTTCAGAGCTCCGCTCCTGGTGAACCGATTTTGATTATTGTTTTCTAGTTCGAGAGCTGCTTGTCGATTAGTCCCATTTTTTTAGGCAAGATCCGACGGGTAGTTTTTGAATTATGTACTTCTTAATAATGCGTAATATGAAAAAGTTGAAGTTGATTTTGTTGGCTTACGTAGGCTAAATAAAAGTCCGCAATGACATGTATCTTTCTTTTATGGTTGTCTCACAATAACCATTTTTTCTTAGGAAACATTAATCAAAACGCATACGTAACTCACTACGCTATTTTAGTGTTCGGTGTGAATCCTTATCCATTTAAATGTATTAATCATTAAGAGAATTTAATGTAGATTATAATTGCCCTTTGAACTATATCATTCTGACCAATAGTTTAGAAGATATCAAATGTTTAAACTACAAAGTAAGTAAAAACTACGCGCAAGTGATTTCAAAAGCCGCGCAGTAGACGGCCGGGCCGGGATGTGTTTATTACTATGTACTTTGGTTGATCATCTCTCTTTAATTGAAAGTTGGTTGTTATCATGTATTCCCATATAAATTAACTTTAAATTGACGGTGTTCTCGTTTTACTTTAAAACGACGTTGTATTAAGCCAATACGGTGGGCACATTGCTCCTCCGACTCGTTAGATACACGATCCCGAGTCTAGACCGTGATTACGTTTTTTTTTAATTTTATCTGACCAAAAAAAAAACTTCAAAAAAACTATATTCAAAAGCAAATAATGCACTAAAAAGTATAAAATAATTTTACGCAAGTAAACATAAAAATCAATTTTTAATCATATTTATTTTTGGAGTCGGCGTCAGCCAAGGCAGGTCTGTAACTCTGTCGACGCGAGTTCCCGAGGTTCCCGTGTTAGGAGCGATCGGATCGGGTTACTAGTATAGTGCAAAATTCATTTGTAAAATAATTTTCTTAAGTTTAAAAATTTTGTTGTTTTTATTTTAAACAGTCGATTTGAACGTTTGCGTAAACACAAGTGCGTTTTTCTAACCTTCTAAAACCTTCACTTTTATTTTCCAAGTAATTATCTTAACCTCTTCATAAATAAAATTTAACTAATGAATTATGCTGTTGAATTATAATGCTTAGTACATTTGCTCAAGAAAAATATTTTAACCATTTCTCGCATCTGAGTAATATCGTTCATCAATCATTTTAACTGTTGACTTGCGCGAAAGGTCCAATGTCTTATCTGAAACCATTAACTTATTTTTCAAAGTTTCTTTCGCGTAAATCATTCAAGCGTTTAACGTTGTTTTCGTCATTTTAACATAAGTACCGAAAAGAAAATATAATATTTACTGCTGTCTAAAAAGTTAACTTATTTTTTATTAAAAAGTAATGAAAGGGACACTTAGATGATTATTTGCATAATTAGACGAATCTGCATAAAATGTAATGAAATCCTTCGTCGTTCTGGTCTTGGAATATCGATAACTTTATTCTATTTTCAGAAGAAAGGATGACTAAATAATCGATGGTTCAAGACCATGTATTAAGATTTATGAAGCAATTAGGGTAGGATGCGGTTTCTATGTTCATAAATAATTCGCTACAATAAAAGGAAATAAAATCGTTAGATCTGTGGCAAATATCTGGGAGTATTTTCTCTCCCCCCCCCCTTTTTATTTCTCTTCTTTGTACTACCGAGTTCCGTCCGCTACATGTAGTGTAAACTTTAAGAATCTGAGTTCCATCCGATCTTTACCAATTCAGTTCCACCCGTTCCATCAAAAGTATTATTTATAAGATGGCGAATGAGCAAGCGGCTTACCTGATTACGTGGTCGCTTCCCATTGGCATCTCATCTGCACAGGATAATGAGCTGCAGATGCATTGCCTATCTTATATGGACAGAGGAAGGAATAAACAGAATAAGCGATATATCTTTTTCCTATCCATTCCTCCCGTCATAGATGTTGTTGTCCCAGGCTCTACCACTGTTAAGGTCAGAGGCGGGCTAACCCTAAGGTAAAGTAGGCACGTGCCTAGGGGCGGGAGATAGTAAAGGGCGCACCGAAAAGAAAGCAAATTGAGGGTGCCAATATCAATGAAATATAGTTGGTTTTTTTGCTACTTGCCGCCCTTGCACTATACAAATATTATTAATCAGACCTAATTGCTGTGCATTCTGCGGTCAATTGAACAATATTATATTAAATTTATAATAAAATTGTTTATTAAATTTGACCTTGACATTTTATCTCCTATATTATTATAGTGACTTGAAAAAAAAACTCTTAGGTCCCAATCGACCAGAATCATCAGGTAAGTATCTATAATTAAAGTTTCAAACATAATCTGTTAGTAGGTAGTTGATAACCAGTCTCTTAATAATGGTACTGGGGTAGGGCTAGTCTACTTATCTACTGTGTGTCGTCACAGTTAATGTCACCGGCACCATTATGCATTGTGCTCTATTGTCCTCACACCGAAGCCACTGGTTACTTAATCGATGGTCGCAGCTAACAAAAATGCTAACAAATTCATTACTCGTATGATCTTGGAAGACGTCATCAACATTTTTTTCATTCTCCAATTACTTGACTATCTTGCGTCCATCATTCGAATATATTACTAAGTATATTAGAAGAGGCCATCGGAAAGTCAGAGACGGAAAAATTGTGAGCAAGAGGTCAGCATTTTACACATGATGGACATGTATGCGAAGGGCTGAAGGGCATCTTAGGAAGTAAGGAACGTGGATGGTTACATTGGTACATGAAGATCGAAGAAAGTACGGATGGATTGTATGAAAGATGTGTATAAAAAGGGTGTGAATTTAAATATGAAGAGTAATGGATATTGAAGAAAAGTACATACTGGACCGACCCCATATAGGTCGGAATAGGTGAGAGAATCATTACGTCAATGAGTCGGTCGGTCGGTCATTACACTCATACTTTTGTTGCTAAGAGAATGCAGGTACATGTTTTTTAGTTTCTTAATGAGAAAAAGAGAAAAGAAGCGGTGTGCCAGGTTTACTACATTCCGGTAAAAGCCTACGTAGCCAGTGACTGATTGAAATAAAAAGGTGTATCGCAGTGCCTCATTATATTATTGCCAAACTTGTTGCACGGAGTTTTTTGTTTTAAATTCCTAGATTACAGCAACATTTAATTGTTAGTTGCCTATCTTTAGATTCGTTACACTTCGTGATCTTCTATCTATCTATCTACCCTCAATTAAAGGTAAAACATCTCAAAGCGACATAGTCACTATACCTAGTCCATGACCAAAATCTACATTTAGTCTTTACCAATAACACATAATTAAAATAGAAAATGCCAGTGCTCTCATTAGGGCTTGGTGGACTAGGACCAGGTGTCTAAGCTTATATGGGGACTGTGAACATGTTAAGCTTTGTTAGATATTTAAAGGTTAAATGTTTGTAGCCTGAAGTAGCTTTTGTTAACTTTTTTATTTTATAATTTCTTAGTAACTATGACCTGTATATTTTTGATTACCAATAATTTTGTATTTCATTTTTTCTGCTTTTGTCAAGGAAATATAATCATATAACAAATACCTTAGGCAACCATACAATAACAACAATAACAAGGTCAGTACAACAAATACTTATCCCTATTAAAAAAATATCATGATAAAATAAGGCCCAAAATTCAGCCGATGATTACAAACCATTGCAGAGTATATATTTTTATGCAAGGTTTCACATAGGTGAGAAATCCACGTGATATAAGGTGACTAGGTACTCATGGGCATCCGCAATAGGCAAATACACCTCATATACGTTACTTTTATTTTGGACACAGGGCCCAATGACAGAAAAAGAAAATGAGGAATGGGAAAGGAAAGAGTATTGGAATTGAGCCTGCGGCACCTCACGAAACGAACTCAGACGAAACGCAGAAGTATAAAACTTCTACTTCACGCCTGTCGTGAGGTCGTGGTATTTCACCAGTCGAGCCGACACATTCGTGCAACAGATGTTACTGCTGTTGGCTCTGCTACTGTCAAAAAACTTAAATTTGTGGATAATGCAACCATATGAAACTTTCATATTAGCAGATTTCACTGAAACAACTTAGCAAGACTTGGTTCATTCAGGATCATGATTCGATGTACATTGATGAAATGTAATTGAAATTTATTTAGACCAATTAGAAAATAAGAGAAATATTTCTTTACAAGGGCTATTGCACATTTAGTGATAAATTTGACATAAAACGTTGCAGTTTTCCTCATAGGATAATTTTATAATGCATCAAATAAAAAAATACAAATAATAACTCTATATATAGAATTATGAATATAAATAAGATTAAATTTAATTACAAAACTCATAACGTAATATAGAGTAGGTAATAAATAATCATCAAATATAATCTGTGAACGATTAACAGTTATATAAAAGTTCTGTTTTTAACTTGGAAACGTAACCTAACCTAACCTAAAAATTTAAATACAGTGAAACAGACAAAATAAAATGGTTAAATCATATACAAGTAATGAATAAAATACAATAAAATAGTTAGTTAACACTGAAAGTAATTAAAACCTCAAGGTAAAGAATTTAATATGACTTGTAACTGCCTAAAACTACAATTGCTCGTTGCGCTTTGTCTACAGACTGAAAGTTTTAATGAGAGAAATAACGCGTTAATTAAATAAAACGTGAACAAAGCTCGCGCTAAGAGAGAATCGGCACAAAAACGTATATATAAAAATATAAATGAGTAAATAATGCTTGCAACGGCTTTGGGAAACATATTTATTATGTATACAAGCGCGCTCTAGTGTCAGCAAGTAAGATCACAACGAAGATACAAATATTTTCCTTTTAAATATCTTGACAAATCCTTTACGTACGTCTAAAATGTACATAAACATAAAGCAATAATTACATTCGAGTTGTATAATGCATAGTATTTTATACTAGTTATAAAATAACTACTTTTATATAAAAAAAATAAGTAAGGTTTATTGTCGGTTGCACTTTAGTACCTAATTTCGTCGCTAGATGCTGCTCAGAACGCTCGTACCGTGAGATTCAATATGGCGGCGCCATTCGCCTCTGGAACAGGGCGGGGAGAACAGTTGTCGAATCGACTCTACCATATCTCCGCGTATTTTTAACAAAATTGTTGTGTTCGTGACTCGAACGCGGGTGATATTGGAAATCTATTGTGTGTTTATGTGTTTGTATATGTTGTTTGTGTTATTAATTGTGCGTTATGGTGTTTTTGTGTGAATAACGTGAAACTACTTTAGGGTAACAATGTCTAGTAGTTGACATGTTTATCTGTGTCGTGTGTGAAGATTTTCCCTTCGCGTGAGGAGGTGCGGTGCGTTAGTGTGCGCGCTGGCGCCCTGTGTGCGTGCCGTGGCTGTAGTGAAGAAGCGATCCAATGATGGATTGCATTTCCACGGATGTATAGGTAAAGATCGCCAGTCAATTTGTGCCTCTATTTAGCGTTTAATGGCCCAATGCCATACACACACAAATAGATCGGTTTCGGCCGCATTCCAGGACTGCTTTGTTTTATACATAGTTAGTTCTTTATACGGTAGCGCATGTATTTCGGTTTAAGATGTATCCTTAAATCGATAAGGATAATGTGGTATTATAGTGCGATTCAACAAGATTTAAGGTTCTTTTGTGTTGTCTTATTGCTTTGATTTAAGGTCGTTCGGACCTTGAAGCCGCTTTGATCTTACGAAATATTTTCCTCCACAGTCCATTGTGTAACATGACTTTGGATATTGCTTAGTTTCGGATTTCTCAGTCTGTAAAGCACCTTTCACTACTTTCACGTTTATTTTAAGTATTAATTTATAATCTAATAAGAATTTCTTATTGGTTTCATCATATAACTTGCTCGCTTTTATGGTTACTCGTGTACTTGTTAAACAATGTGTTTAAGTAAAGTTTCATATCCGCAGCTTTCTATTAAACCTATTCATACGCACGCTCAAAGTCTAGCTTGTACCATTGAATCTTAATTCATTACATTCATGCAGAGTCGCGCGAGAATATGGTTCCCCTCGCTCTGTTCACTGGCTCTGGTTATCAGCTTACAAAATGACTACAGCCGTCCCTCTCCTGCGGCCAGCTAATCTGTGTAACTCCGTCTCTTTTTAGCGCATATTGCGCGTTTTTCTTCTTTTGCCGCGTCACATGGCAGTGCTGAGGTACAAGCATATTTTGCGGAGTGAAGTCGATTGGATTTTACAAGCGTGTTTTAACAAAAACAATCGTGTTTAAAGTTCGGCGTCTGGATGTAATTGATTTCGAGTCCTTTGTTTAGGACTTTGATACATAGTATAGAGAGGGTATGGTTAAGGGCATCTGCGCATCCCACCCGCGCAGTCGGAGGTTCGGTGGTCGTCCGCGGCGCACGTTGCCCGTCTCGTCCTTACCTCCAATCGGGTACCTTGCAATTATCCTAATAAGTAAACGGTAAATGAGATCAGTCAATCATGTAACCGACGTTGGAAGCTGTAAACGGATACGTAAGTTAATTTTGTAATAATGCAAGGAAATGTTTATTTTAGTAGATAATATTAACTTTATTTCTTTTAAGTAGTTCCACATATTCTATATCATGTCTCATTATTTTAATTTCTTAAATTATTTTATAAACTTTCGACATTTAGGATTGTTTTTACAATTACAAATTAAAACTCTATAGATTGAAAATAGCATAGAAAGTTTGAGAATGTAAATACATATCAATTTTATTTTAAGCCGTGACAACAGTCATTTTGAAGTTGTAACAACTGGAGATTCATTTCAATGCAGTACATTGACGTTCACGAGGCGCAATAAAAAGAGTTTATTAATATTCATCGCATGAGGAAAAGAGACGCCGATAACCTTTTAGTCCATTAAACTGCTCTCATAATTACATCTTTGACGAGGCATTGAGAAAAAAAGTTAACATGTTCAAATGTTCTCCACTAACTTTTGTTTCAATTTCTCTCTTAAAGTATTTAAACTAAGTTACGTTTCTGTGAATTTACATCATCTGCCTAGGCTAACTGGTCTACTTTTGCCGGACAATGACCCTATATGCATGTGTACGTAGATCTTACGTTTGGTTGTTTCGACACTATAAAAGTCCGTACATCAAAATTATTACATAAATCATGTTTAGTGTGATACAAAAGGCTTACTAAAATCAATCTAATTCATGTTGACGTAAATAACTCATTATAAAATTGTTGGTTATTGCTCCTTAGAAAACATACATTCCTAACCTAGCAGTAAAATACTGTGATATTACATCGGTTATTAAATCGGTTATAAAATATCATTCGCGATATAAATTAACAATCTATAAAATTGGATGCATGTTTAACTTCATGTAATCATTAAAAAGATTATGAATAATTTTTGGAAGTTAATTGAAATAAGACATTTTCTTTTTGTTTCTCGATAAACTTTCTGTTTTTAGATTGTGTGTTTATATTTCTTCGTCAATCACTTGACACAAGGTCATAGATGTCCTACATGTTCAAATTTTTGTTCGAATTTAAAATCTTGCGTCATACATGATGAACCCAAAAATCTGGTGTGAGCCACATCAAAAACATCGGTTACGCTGTAATTTGCTTTGAGTTTTTCTTTTGAATCTTTGTCGACGTAATTAATATAAATATTAAGCCGATATATTATTGATTGGAAGACAGATATACCAATTTGCACTATAGATGCAGTAGCTTCTTCAACTTTCGACACATTTTAAGCTATCGCAAAATATCGCGTGTTGACAATGAATTGTACTTGTGATTCAGTATCAATTCTTAACCTTTTAAAAATATATGGGTCAAACTTTTGTTTACTTTACTATCGAAATGTGCTGTTAAGATTAAGGCCAATTTATCCTTATGATCTTCAATAAGTTACAAATTACGTTCCTTTCAAATGCGCGATACGTGTGATACTCATGTATTTGAGGGTATAATGGAGTATAACATGTAATATTATGAGAATGAGTAAACTCACGAAAGAGATAATACACTTGTACATACAATAATATGACAGATTCTTAAGGTGATGTGGTCCTTATGGTAGGGCTGAAGCGAGGATATCTGTACATCCTCGAGCGCGTCTGATTTACTTGTAGGGGTTATCTTGGATCCTGTTAAGTACCCCACACCACAAATCAGTCGTTTTTGTAGAACCGCGCGCTTAGTCACCATCATCTCCCTGCCCTTTTCCCACGCTATGTGGGGGATCGGTACTGTAAGAACGTAGTATAAGTTTCGGCTACACATTTTACGGCCGGCCGCCTGCCTGACGCCATCGCTTCTTGAGAATAATTGGTTGAATAATTACTTAAGTCTTGGTAGAATACTATCGTTACAAGTACAACTCCGAGGACCGTTATTGATCGGACGCATGCATCTCGTCAGCTGTTTTCGGTATTTCGTTGTTCCTCTTCCATTTTAATGGAATATCGCCAGAATCGTATTGCATCGCCTGCTTACTCCTGATTAGAATTATGATCAGAATTAGAAGGCTGGATATAATAGGAATAGAATGAAGATTAGAAGGCTGCATGCGGTAGACATTCAACATAGCATTTGCTTGGAGCAACATCCTGTGCATTGTGAACTATTTTCACGGTTTGTAGCAACGTCCAGCTCTCTTCAATAAATTAGCGATTTCATAATGCATAACGCATAGCGCCGTTAGAAGCGTCCTGGTCGCTGGCGACAGATTCAGATTTTTCTAAAACCCTTAGACCTTAATTCGAAAAATATACATTATAAGAAATAGATTCAAAAAAATCTTAGCCACGTGCTTAATGTAGCCCATTAAAATTGTATTTCGGAGATACTCGAACGCGTCAAATTAAGATAGGGGAGATTGTCTACATGCTAATAAGTGTGCATTTCAATAATCTGACAATTTGAGCGCAATGCAGAGGAGTGACAAACTTGTTAAACAAAACCTTCAAGTGACTGAAGATCCTCGAGCGTAGTGATTTTATTTAATATTAAAGAAAATAGTTTAAAGACATCGCGATCGTTAGCGATTTCAACAAAACGAAGTAACGAAAATCGTGAATAAGACCGACAGACCTTAGAATTGTCGGCTCCCCGATTGCTACTTAGTGCGATAGGTGTGGCAAGAATAGAAGTAGAAGTGTAAGTGGAAAGCGTGTATGTCAAATAAAAAAAATGTTATTGTATGCGACAAATTGAGTATGGCATGATGATTCTGGCATCCTGTAAGGTTGAGTTAAAAGTGGATAGCAAATGATTCCATGTTCTGGTAAAGTTTGCCACTGCACTTGATATAAATGGACCTACGTTCAGCAGTGGATGACTGTTGGCTGAAAAGGTAGAGAGAGATAAAAAAAGAGTAAAAAGGTAGAATTATGTTAGATAAGTGAGTAGTGGAGTGTCGCTTAGATATTTTAATGTAAATGAAGCAAGAGCATATCTTCGGAACATGTTTATCGTATCCGATTGTCTTAATTGATGAATACAGTCTTCTAGATATGTCACAGAACGAAAGTTCAATGTACTTCTGAAAGCCATAACCTTACTTTGTTTGATCGTGGTGATAATTGAAGTAAGTCGGTAATTGATTGCATAAGCAAGACGCTTGTTCTCCAGCTTCGTGGAATCATATTACATTGTTAATGTTAGGATTACCGTGTAATTAACGCATATAGACCGTCTCGTTAGCTGAGCGTCAGACAATGTCTAATTAATCAAACTATAAATCTAGATGTTTCCACTTTCCTAACCAAAACATATTACACCATTATCAATATACAATGTAATTAATGATAGAATAATTTGCCTTAATAAATTCATTAGTATTTAGGAATAATTTATTGCTTTCAACAACGACGGTTCTGATTTAGTTACTGTACTGAGGTTGCGTGATTGCACTTCCTAAAAACTGACACAAAAGACTCAGCTACATAGTCTATTAGCATTCTGTGTTGCTCGCTTTTTACAAAATGCCAGAGCAGTAAGAGTGGATCTATTTTACAAAACTTCCCGAATCGTGTGATAACCAATCCCTACTAATATTATAAATGTGAATGTAAGTTTGTTTGTTACGCTTTCACGCGAAAACTACTCAACCGATCATCATGAAACTTTGTACACATATTCCTGGAGGTATTGGAAGTAACATAAGATACTCTTTATGAAAAAAATGGTATATAAAAAGCGAAGTATGTATGTTTCGTTCGTATATGTACGTTTAGTTTAAAAAACACGAAGAAACATTGTCCAGATTGGCACATTCCTGTGTTTGGTAGCGATGGCATCAACATAATTAGTAATACCCGGGCGAAGCCGGGGCGGGTCACTAGTTTTATATAATATTGAACTGTCCTAGTTGTGTACGTGCTGCTTATTCAACAAAAGTTCATCCATGTGCTCGGTATTCTGCTGTCTGTCTAATATTTCATAGTCCGCCATTACTCTGACACACCTGATGTGTCGTAATTTTAAATTCGAAATTGTCATTGATATTGAAGCATACAACAACATAAAATGATTAGTGTTTTATTCTTTTTCTTTCTTTCCACTTTCCTGCCACAGCGCGGGTATTGGACAATATAATTTTTTTTTACCTACGATAGCATTATAATCCTCACCAAAAAATGTACCATTAAAGGCGGGCCATCTACCTGTATAGCTTGTACTATTGTGGACTGCGGCGATTATTTAATATTAGCCAATTGCTATAGTACGCCGATTGTTCTTTAAAATACTTATAGTACAAGCAAGAAAGGGCAATACCAAATGTGAACTTACTATACATTTGGGCAATCGCTTATTTTAGCAAGATCTGAACTTAATATGTACTACACTGTGAGTTCGGATCTTAATAAAATAAGCAAATAGTTTATTAAGTATTTACTACGTATACTGTTCTTTGTTACAATAGCAGACCTCATTAAAAAAAATGACTTGCAGACGTCGAAGCAGTGTCACACAAAATTGAATTTAACGTACCGGTTAAAATGTATTACATTAACAAGTTGTCGGAGTTCGGGTGTCTCATTTGCGATTCCGTTATGGGGCAGCGCTGTGCTCTCGAATCCGTCAGTTTATCCACGCTGCAAGCGAGCCCCGATCGATTCGCATGTTAAAGCGTTGCGATGAACTCTCTAACATATATTTATATTATAGCTACTAGCTAGTGTTCATTTACCTAACTTACAAGGCGAATCTTAGCTTTAAGATTTTATAGAAGTGAAACTTCTTTAGGCACGCGTTGGTCATCGGATATGAAAAAGGAATTGAACAAAAGCACTTTTTACCGTCAGATTTATATAATGCATTAAAAGAATTGAAAATTTATGGAAAAAAAATTACATATTGTAATGAAGAAATGAAGAAAAAATGTTAAAAACTTTGTGAAGATAAACAATTTTCACTTCTGACGAGCAGTCCTACGATTGACATTTTGTCTATGACATTTCTAAGAGTGTACGAGTGTAGCTGACTTAACATTAGTTAAAACTCTTATTTAAAGAGAATTAGGCAAACAAAGAATAGAAGTGGAGATGACAATGAGGTGAGACCTTCGATCTCACAATCCTTAATCAGCAGACGAAATGCATAACTATAACTACATCGTGCCGATTTTTTTTTGTCAGTTTCTCAATAAGAAAGTCTGTTTGAGCTTAAATATCTGTACAAAAACAGTAAAACACAATGTCAAAATTCATACAGCGACTCTTAATATGTACCGTGGGGAATGTAATGAAAAAGTCTTGCATGTAGCATCATGGACATGAAGTCAAGTAATGTATAAGTGAACACAACAACACCAATGCGATTCCTTATCCCCTTTCACATATCAAAATGTATGGCGGTGTTTCTGAAATGAAAAATATACATGGACTTTAGCCAAGCTATTTCAATATGCGGGGCTGGGCCCGTATACTGAGTTATATACGGAGTTAAAGATGGCCCATCTCCGATTGTGAAACAACTTCCGACCGGTTGAAATAATAGCTTGGCAAAATTTTACATTATTATGTTACGAGAAATGTTTAATCTCGATGTACAGTTTGTATGGATTTAATAAAAATGTTGTATTGATGAAAATAACTTGCTAAAGTTCGCTTTATTCTTATGGACACTTCTACAAGTCGAGTTCTGGACAAAAGCATGGAAGGCTCCATTACAGCCATGGATTACTAAAGTATCGCTTAGCTTTTACAAATTTTCTAATCTATGTACACGACCTTAAAACTTAGTTTAGAAATAAATCAAAATAGTATTTATTTATTTTTTGGCCTCAAGACATTTAAAATGTTAAAAATCTGAGGCAATATTTACTTTTTTCTTTAGTTTCTTTCTAAAGCTGTTTTTCAGACATTTAAAAAAAACTATTTTTTTGTATTACTACAAATAGTGAATTGTGTTACATATAGGTTACAAAGCAATTAAATAAAATCCAAGTTAGCATAAATTATAATGTAGCGATATATAATTTTAAGATTTGAAAATAGAACCACGTTTTACCCAATCTCGCTCGGTTCGTGTTGCATGTGCTAGTTCGCATCAATCTGTATATAAATCAATCCGTGTTCGGTGTAACGTATCAATTTGTCAGTTTGTATTATCGTACTATAGCATCGAGCGTACGCTCTCACTACTCTCACATAATAGAATTTGCGTTGCGAATGGATTTGGCGTCTATCAGCGGTGACATTTGATTCACTATAGTTTCGGTACAAACAAGATTATGTCGACTATATTTGTAGGGACAAGTCGGTGTCACTGATTCTGATTCTATATTCTTTGAAACATTCACTGTTGCTTCATTATTTTTAAGTTCGGTGTCAATTTGACTGCTTAAATCACATAAAAAAACTTAGATTTGATAGACTTGCTGGATCCGGAAAAATGTGTACAATCTTGTCTTTATTCAGTATGCAGTGGATGTTGCTGCATGTTGAAAGAAAGAAGGAAGAAAGAGCAACACAAATTTATGCTCCAAAAGTGAATGGTACTGTTGGCAGGGGACGTCCCACTAAAAAGAATGTAAGTTACATAGCTCAGATTAGCGACATTCTTTAGTAAGAAAGACGATATAAAGAGTACTCGAAACCGACGAGCATGTCGTGTGCGTGCGTAGACGTATGGATCTAGAAGAAACGAGTAATATTTGCCAGGATCGCGCCAAATGGAAATCCATAGTCTCTGAACGCATATGTATTTAATTCAGTGCGCAAACGATCATATTTAAATGCAACCAACATATTGATCTTTCACGTTATAATATTTCTCGGTTTAGGTTTAAGGTGATAATATTAAAGATAAAAGCACACTGATTACATTGTAATTGATAATTTATTCATCATTAAGTGAAAAGCGTGGTGGAACGTTTAATATGTAAATGTCATCACGGAGCTAATCTCCATAAAATTAAATTTGGATTAGTGAAGTGAAAGTTACTTCTAAGTTGTCGTGTTCCTCTCTTGAAGAGCTTAACTGAGATTTATATGGTTTATAATACTTTTTTTTTTAAATAAAATGGCACCAGAATAATTCTTAACTCGCCTGTTAAGCCTGTATTAGCAAAATTAGCAATTTTGAAGAACGAATTTGCTTTGATGGATTATATTATATTAGCTGCTCGCGTACGAATGGCGCATGGGATAGGGTGTACCATAAAATTTGACAACCCTACAACTATCCTCTGGATGATCGAAAACCGCCAGCACTAGTTACAATTGGTAGAAGCTCGAAGCGACATTTCTGCTGCACGGCTGCTAAACTTTAGAAGTTTACTTCTGCGGTTCGTCCGGTGCAAGGGAATATCGAAAAATAAATAGATAAGGTTAAGATTTTGACTTTTCCTAAAATATGTTGAACTACATAACTTTTATGTAGTTAAAATACACACGGAGAGTATAGATATAAATAACATTATCATTAGGCACTTTAAAAGTACATATTTTACTTCGAATTTACATGATGTAATATTTAAAATGGCGCCTTATTTAAGGCTAATCCTAAATAAAATATAAACTTTAAGTTAGAAGCATAAACATGTACAGTTAAAGCTCGTATAATTCGTATGAAGCGTTGCCCGTAATCGCTCCTCTTTGTTAATTAGTCCTCAGTTAAGTTGAGGTGCTGTACTCGGGTGGGTTTTATCCACGGATATCCTGCGCAACTCAAGCGATTAAAGGTAACGATACCTTTTTTAAAAACTTAAATCAGATTTTTCCCTATTTCACCAGATGGCATAAGATCTTGGGTTCTGTCGACAATTACCTTTATCGCCTTGCATATATATGCAAACGGCATATGCCTTTTATCCGACTGACATGAAGATAATGCTTTTCGCGGGTATATATTATGTCCGTTCCATTGTGACATCCTGTAGCCTAAGCGCCTTGACCGGTTTTGAACAGTGAGGTATTCGTATTTTTCCTCTGAGCGTCATGGGGGTACTGTCTGTCCATCTCATTGTTTTTGTTTTAATTTACTATTGCTTGTTATAATTAATCAGCTAATGTGTGAGCACAGCCCCATCTGATGTTAAGAGGCGGTGTGATCGGAAGTTGTTCGAAACCTTTTAAAACGTAAGTAATCAAAATAATAATCATTATAAAAGTATAAGTTATAAAATTATCACTGGATCAGTTGAGACTAATTGTTATTAGGTATACTTGTGGTTAATACAGACGAAATGGTCTTGCATTTCTATTTCACGTGGCGTCTGCAATGCCAAGAATGTTGGTGTTACGAGAAGAAATAATTAGCTTAAATTAAACCTTTGCTTCAATGGAATAGATATTAATTTACCTTATCCTTGGCGCGACGCCTTATTTAGTCTTTGAGTCGCTTATTATAGTTGTACAGTTCTTGTTAATTTGACTCCGTAATAAATATTAATGAACATTGAATATTAAGTTTTTGAAATGTCTATATCGAAATATTTAGTGAGTATTTCATTTCGAGTCCTTATAAGAACTTGCTACAAAAATTATATGTCTCAAAAAGAGGAGAGCATCCGTGTTAATCCTAAATGTTTCTGGTCTTATTTGAAATCACGAAATTCATCCACATCGTCTTTATCTTCTGAAATGGAACTAGATAATGTTAATGCATTCGGGGGATTTAACATTTGTGAGTTGTTCGCTTAACACTTTTCTTCAAATTTTTCATGATCAACTAATTATCCAGTTCATGACGTAATCCTAAGTGAATGCGTTTTTCCTCAAAACTTACTATCTCGTTTAGAATTCACAGAAACCGATCTCACAACAGTCATTAAGAAGTTTAACATCAATAAAGCTTGTGGCCACGACGGAGTACCTCCGCTTTTTATTGTGAGATGCGCTGAGTACCTTACTCTTCCTTTGAATTTTTTTTTAATACGTCCTTATCTACTGGCAAGTTTCCTGACATATGGAAATGTGCAAATGTAGTGCCTTTATTCAAAAAGGGTGCCCCAAAGAACATAAAAAATTACCGACCAGTGTCATTACTTTGTACTTTTGCTAAACTTTTCGAATCACTGGTAACTCCAGTAGTCACATCGCACTTAAATATTATCTTAGGCCAACAACATGGATTTAGTAAAAAGAAATCTACCATTAGCAATTTAGTAACATACGTTAATGATCTGTCTATGCAACTAGACTCGAAATTACAAGTAGATGCAATCTATACCGACTTTAGCAGTGCATTTGATAAGGTAGACCATGAGATTTTAATAAGGAAGTTGTCTAGTTATGGTATGCATGGTGTTATTTTAAAATGGTTTCGGTCTTACCTCACAGACAGAAAACAGAGTGTAGCTGCAAGTGGATACAAATCGGAGCCTTTTTCTTTTGCATCTGGTGTGCCACAAGGCTCGCATCTGGGCCCTATATTATTTCTAGCCTTTGTTAACGATATTGCTAATGTTATACAGCACAGTAATTGTTCCATGTTTGCTGACGACATCAAAATATACAAACACGTACAGAACCTAGTTGATGTAAATTTACTTCAGGATGATCTAAATTCTATTCAGAAATGGTGGTTTAAAAATAAGATGGTTTTGAATACTGAGAAATGCTATCACATAAAATTTACTAAAAAATCTCGGCCATTTCCTTCTATCTATTCTTTGGATAATGTGTAAATAAGTTTCCCAAATACGCGATCTGGGAGTTCATATAGATTCTAAACTGTCGGCAAAGCAAATAGAACCCTTGGATTTATTAAGAGATGTTGCAGAGACTTTCAAACCGTACTGCCTTTAAAAATACTCTATAATGCGTATGTCAGGAGTGCGCTCGAATACGCCTCCCCAGTATGGAACCCCATGTATCGGTGTCACATAGATCGAATTGAAAAGGTTCAAAAAAGTTTTACAAGACATTTAGCATATATGGACAGGTCATGTTCGCGTTACCTTGATTACTTTAATAGATTAAATTAATTCAAAATGACATCCTTAGATCAACGTAGGACTGTTACCGATATAATGTTGCTATGTAAAATAATAAATGGTTTAGTAATAGTTCCCGAATTAATCAGCGAAATCAATTTAGTAGTCCCTCGTAACACATCTATAAGGTACCTTAAGAGACGAGATACGTTTAACATTCACCGATATCGTACGAATGTTGGCAAAAATGCACCTTTGAACAGAATCGCATGTAAATGTAATGAAATGCTGCATAAAATACCGGAGATAGACATTCTTTCCAATTCTGCAACTATATTTTTTTAAAAATTAGCCGTGGTTGTTTGTTATAATCCAGAATAATTTATATTTATGTTGTGCACTATAGTAATTAACAAATTTAATGATTGTATTGTTCAAACATGGTCCTAACTACTCACTTAATACTTATTACGTTACGAATTAGTCACACAGTTTTGTTTTGTACCTTTTTGCTATCTTTGTTTTCTGTAAGTGTTGTGTTTGCCTGTAAAAGAAATATGTTATTACTTCCTAAAATTAAGTGTGTATTATAAGTTAAGTATAATT
This sequence comes from Papilio elwesi, assembly GCA_029849275.1. Lineage (NCBI taxonomy): Eukaryota > Metazoa > Arthropoda > Insecta > Lepidoptera > Papilionidae > Papilio > Papilio elwesi. The sequence goes on along the minus strand of CM056700.1, from coordinate 5,616,633 downwards.
TCATATTTCATTGGCATCTATAAGTGTAGGCAATTATTACCGATTTAAAAACTTGCGCACATATTAAGGAGGATATTCCTTTTATCTTCGTGAATAAAAAAAATATTTGTTTTGAGATTAACAATAACCTACTATTGAGAATAAACTATCTAGGTAAAAAATACCGTCCTTTTGTGTGATTTTTAGTTCTGTAACTATAATTAATTTCAACAATAATGTATTTAATAATAGAAATAAGATTATCAGAAATTATCATCAGTCGCGTGGTGGAATGATCAGTCGCCAGCGGTATTTCCAAACCAATACGACTTAGGGTCCTTCAAGAAGCGAGCGTACTCCTTCCTGAAAGGCCGGCAAGGTAGCGGCAGTTCCTCTGGTGTTGCGGATATTTATGGTCGTCGGTGATAGTATAAGTGATATTATTTTACGACCCGCTGCTTGTTTGTCACTTATACTATAGAAAAGCATAGAAGTAAGTGAATGTTTAATAGTTTTTCTCAGAGCTTACCCATGTAACATTTTGTTTGGTTTTGCGAACTTTTTCACCTAGTCAAGTTCAACAATAAAATTGAATAGACGCCCTCGAAAGCGTATTTAAATAAAAAGCGGCTGTCGTATTAAGAGTCGGATGGAGGAGTAACTGTTCAATTCGTATACATCTTTTTAGCTTCACCACATTCCGTACATCTTCGCACACATTGGTGAGGGGCACCCCTTACAACTCCCTATAGAAGTGTAACCAATCTGATTGGAATAAATTACAATAGGGCTTCCTCTAACAATACTGTCATTGATTTTTAAATTGGTATTTTTTTCTGCAAGCAAATACAATGTAAGTTATAATTTTTACATTTAAATGACAACTTCTAAGCTCGGTCAAAATATCCTTCACGTAGTTACAGTTTACCAAATTACGTCAAGACTTAGGGATTGCTTTACCATAGTTTATTTTCAATTAATTAATTTTAAATTGAAAACAATATTACTGATTCATAATTGTTGACCGAATAAAAACAAATCATCGTAAGTGGCAGTTAAATTGTATTGTTGTAATTGTGAGTACCGCTTCCCAACACTTGAATTCACGTATTTCCTGCATTGGGCAATCACAGAGGGACGGGCCGCAGCTCGTAGCCAATGATTATCCTCACAACGCTTTGTACTTTTGTTTTTGTATTATAAATTTTTATCTACTGCCAAAATACCCATAGTTTGCGTACTATATTAAAGTACTCATACCACCATACACAATCAAAAGATTTTATTTTAAGACTACTAGTACACTACTAGTGCTACAACACATAACTTATTTAAATTTTTATCGCATATTGCTCACTTTGTAGGGGTACCTTTCTGCCTTTACCAACCCCAATAAAATTGGGTTCTTACGAGATTAACCAAGTGAGGTTGTACTCAGGTCGTAGAGCCTATATCTAATGAAATGTTTGTGCAGATATGTTACAACCCTTCAATCCCTAATCCCTTATAATATTATATATGTGAATGTAAGTTTGTTTGTTACGCTTTCACTCGAAAACTACTCAACCGATCATCATGAAACTTTGTACACATATTTTTGCAGGTCTAATACCTGTAACATAGGATACTTTTTATGAAAAAAATTATATATAAAAAGCGAAGTTTGTATGTTCCCTATAGACATATAGACTCCGAAACGGCTGGCCGATTTCGATGAAATTTACAGGGATTGTCCAGATTGGCACATTTCTGTGTTCGGTAGCGATCGGATCAACATAATTAGTGGTACCCGGGCGAAGCCGGAGCGGGTCACTAGTAAATTATAAAATAATGGTACAAAAACAAACATAATACATATGAAAGTTAACACTCACTCGACTAGAGCATGACACATACATTTGTAAATGTATTGGAGCAAGAAGAGTGTCGTAAATGTCGAGAGCCGGCCTCAATCAACTAAACTCGAATCGACTTCATTGTATTTAATACATCTCAAGTTTGTACCGCTCTTGGCACATGTTGCCTGTGCTCAGCTCAAATAATAACAAACGTCTAAGTAAATTACTATTTATTGAATCATCTAAACGTTATTGCGCTCTCAATCTTTTATCATACATATTTCGAGGTGACAAACGTAATGCCGAAAACCGAAAAGGTAATTATATATATATATATATATATACCTACTATGTAGACAAATGTTATAGGCATACAAAATCACCGGTCAAAAGTATCCCAAAGTCAGTGACAGCAACATATCGATGGTAAAAAGGTGCAATTAAAATAATAAGAAGACAGCTAGTGCTTGTCATTTATTTTAATTGTGTAAAGAAAGTACGAGCAGTGGTGACTCAACGGTTTATGTTCCGGAACTGTTGCGGGTTGCGGGTTCGAACCCAGGCAGGCGCTTTCCTTTGTGTAATTTATTTCATCAGCACTACTGCATAAACATCGTAAGGAAACCGGCATGTTCTTAGAACCATCAAATTCGAAGACATGTGACATCCACCAACCCGCACTGGGCCAGCGTGGTAAATTACGGATGGTTCCCTGACGGAGAGGAGGCTTGTGTCCCCGTAGTAGGAAACATTCTAGAAAGGCTGATTTATTATATTACTATTATATAAAGAAATAACATGGTTAAATACAATATTAGAATAGTACATTGTATACGAATGAAAGATCATATAACAATGCGATCCAGGTGACTCAGGTGCATTTATGTGTATTTACAATGTTAATATCAATATGTGAACATTAAAAGCTTATGCTTAAATACTTAATCTCATAATCTAGGAAGATTAGTGTGATGTAACTAATACTACATAATCCATCAAGTGTTAGACGGTAGACTATTGACGGATGTCATATTATATATTTAATTAAGTATTTTAGAAAGTTGTATTAAAACTCTTTATTGAATTGAAATAAACGCCTCAACTTCATAATATTCGTATAGATGTTAAAACGTCATAGCTCATTTCGTCTCATATTTTCATCAATCTAATGTTTGAACATTATTTTTTACTGATACTCGTAAGGTGCTACCTCGCCGGGAGCGTTTGTCTGTAATGTAACGTTACAGATTCGAGAATTACATCAGTGAGGGAGGAGAATCAAGCATAACAGTGCGCAATCTGTGATGATACAATCTGTAACATTATGATACAACTTGATAACGCTCAAAATCGAATCTGAAATGTTACATTACAGGCAAATGCTCGTTAGTCTGGGAGGCAGTATTGTAACGTATTACTCAAAATCTAATCTCAAATGTACCCTTACCCTTAAGCGATTTGTGCGCACCTTACTTACATTTTAGTATCACCAATTTAGAAGCCTGAAGAGAAAGAATTCCTTAATGTTTAAGTTACTTCTGCGACGACGTTGTTTATAAATTCTTTACCTAAGTATCAACTCGTATTCAAAGCATACTCTCTTTCAATTAAACGAATTCCTTGGGGTTTGTTCACATTAGATGTGATTTATATCACATCTCATTTAAAAAATCTAAATTAAGAACTATGAAAGAACAAGCGAAGCAAACCTAATTAAAGTTGTATTCTTGTTTGTTTGCGGAGCATTTAATTCGTTTGTATCGGACTTCTTCAATTCGTTAGTAAGTGAAGTTATAACACTCTTGATTTATTTCGTATATATACGAATGTTTGTTTCGTAGAATTTATGTATTGAATATTAGGCTGACATATAAAACATATTTAAGTTCATTCGAAGAAAGCTAGAAATTATAATTTGGTTGCGTATATTTTAATATATACAGCGTTATTTGTGTTACTCCTCTCTTACTCAATAAAGATAGTGCTACAAGCTTCACTCATTGCATTCCTATTCAATTATCAATAACTGTCTTCAGAATAAGGACTCAAAATTATGTTCAACAGTCAAAATGCAAATGAATAAAGCTATAGTTGGACATTTCCTGAAGGAAAAAAAAACTGAAATAATGCATAGTTAAACATTATAATGTCATACTTTAATGACTTGAAACAGTGGCTAAAGGCTATCGTGATCCCGTGTCATCAACCTATAATTCCTCCTTCACGTTAAAGTTTTAATTGATAGCATTTATGTGTATTTGTAATTAACATTAACCTCCTAAAATACCAATCAGTACAGTCAACAACCGCTGGTATTTTAATACAGTAAAATTATTCTTAATTAGTTTAATTACATGCAATGATAATTAAAGCGGTATAAGAATCACGATAGCCGAGATGGGAGATCCGGGCATCCACCAAATCCGGCAACCCGGATCGAATTCAGTTCGGCGCATACTTTTGCGAAAATAATGTACTATAATGACATTTTAAATACATTTTTTACTTGCTGTGACTAGAAAATCCTAGATTGCTACGTAAGCTACAGATAACTATTTTCTACTTTTAAATTGGAGAGATTAATAAATAAAATATAAAAATATTTTTAAAATCCCAATCTATCTTTAATATGAAGGAAGGGCGGAAATAATTATCCTGAGACTTGACTGATTAACTGTCTTATTCTCCAGTTTGAAAGTAGGTTTTCGATTTACTCTCTTCTTACTATAATTTGTTTGTACATATGATACCGCGGTTCTACCTTACATCAAGTGGCAATGTAATCAAGTAGTGGTATTGAAAGACTCAACAAACGAGCAATTAATAATATCGTTTCATTGATAGAGTGGAATGCCTGATAACAAAAGAAGAAATCCTCCCCAGGTATGCCAGACAAAAAATATTTGGACAAAAATTATTTGAAAACTGCACCGCCGTATGAACCTTCCGAATGACATGATGAGATTTAAAATAATTTTGATTATGTCTTTCAAGCAAGGTTTTTAAAACTGATGTAAAATGTTAACGTAACTGTAATATGTAATTAATTGATTGTAAAAATATTAACACGGCTAAATTTCTAAATCAAAACAAAATAAATTTTATAAAATTTTTACAGTAACAAAGACCAAAACATTCACAGAGACAGAGATAACTGATACCTATTTCGAAAACCCTCGTGAACCCTCATTACATTGATTTTTCTAAATACATTGATAATTTCGTATTGGTTTCAACATGATATTGTTTATATGGCCTTACATATATAAAAAAGGATTGCGAAAACATTGTCTTTACTACCACACAAATGCGTCCTAACTTTGTATACTAAAAATATTCAGAATTAGTTATTACCATATTGATTACGTAACGTAGTTCGCAAAATACCGGCCGAAGGGCCCTGTTGGCCTACTTACGCTAGTAAATGGCCTTTTGATCTTAACGCTTGCGAAATTAATCTAATTTAATTGATAAAGGCGCCTTAAATAGACACTATTCTTACGTTCTTTAAGAGCACCAAATTGGTTATTATAACTAAAGACAGAATCATCTAGCCTTATAATTTAAAGTTAAACATTATTGCCTGAATAGAACCTTAACGGGTATTAAGATATTGTTTTTAAAACTGTTATTATGTTGACCTCGTTGAAATACATTGCATTATCACATTAGTTTCCGTTACGATTTGATGAAATTGCTTAATGAACCGTAGCAGGACAGAGCCAAACACCTCGCCTAGTTTCGTCTGGAACAATAAAATCATTCGCATTTAAGTATAGCTTCACCATGTGCTCATAATGATAAACATTGTGAACACCAAATACAGGCAGTCTCTTAATATTTTTCATTATAGGACTAAAATGTATCTACATTATATACTATTAGGTGCTATTATTTAAAAATTGGGATCTCAGTTTAATACCACTTTTGGTGCTTCCGAAAAAAAGACCTTTAAAGGCCGGCAGCGCATCTACAGCTCCTCTGGTGTTGCGGATGTTCAGGGGCGTCGGCGGTCGGTATGTGACCCATTGCTCGCATGCCTCCGTCTTCTGTAAACACAAATATAGTTCTATTATCAAGAAAAGAATACATAAAAAGGAGTTTATTATTGCTATAAGAATTAAGAGAATTAAGATTAATAGAATATTTGTTTTATAATATCTAAAATTGTAATGCAACGCATGTATGGCTTGAACATTACGCGAATATTCCATATAAATGCGTTATGATTCACTCGCCGGCGATGTTGCGTTATTGTTATCTAACGTATTCGAGGATTTATTATTACTGCGTGCCCGCCGTGGTGTTTTTGTTTACCGTAGTGAGATAATTGAGTGTTTGTTGTCTCTATTTGCGATACACTTTGTGTTAGTGTCGTACACTTTTAACTTTTAAACTTAACAGCTTTGTTATGTTTATGAATAAATTTGTGGTATGCACACGAAGCAGAAATTATGCTATGTTTAGCTTTCTACGAAATATCTACTTCTATTCCATTAAAATAGGCGATACATTCATCGCGAAAACACATGTAGCTTTAAGATCTTGACGTTTAGAGGCAAGTGTCACACCTGTAGGGGAATCACTAAGATGAATATGCATAAACACTATACATTTGGTACCTCATAGGTTTAACAAATAGTTGGTGGCATCTTCTATTTCCGTCGGGTGTTCAAAATACAATTCATTACTTATGCAGTTTTAAAGTATACTTCATTTAAAATTAAACACGACCGACTACAAAACTAACTCCTATTATGTTTATATACTGAAGTTCTGAGTTTCGTATTTCACTGATACATGCCTCGGAGAAATTTAATTTGTCATAGCTTAGGAAACCTTAATCTCGTTTAGTAAACGTTTCTACTGTTGATTAAATTATATATGGAACCTTGGAATTCAATTTACCATGTTGAAATACTATTCCATTGCGTTATTTCTAATAATAAAAATAGTTTGTTTTAATAAATAAACTACGTTTTAAAATTTATATTATTTTATTTAAAATCTACACAATTTTCCTGAAAAATATTTTTTGTAATTAGGCAAAATCAACATAATCGTAAATCCTCTTATTGAATTAATTTCGGCTTTGTGGATACAGAGTGTTGAGCGGGCTTCGCTAATTTACGGATATCCGCCGCAGCTTGTTACGGGTACATTCAGACGAGGCAAAACTGTCCGTATCGTAGACCGTAATTATCCGCCGGCTACTGGATTCCGGCCGGTTTCGATGTTATTCAACGAAATTTGCAAGTGTTAATTTTCCAAGGGAAAAGTGTAACTTAAATGTGAACTAATTCTCTCGACCTTCCTGTCCTTATCTACCCTGTTCTCTAAAATAAAAGCGGGAAAATATCTGGAACTCATCTGATTATTGCTGATGTCTAGTCTCTAGTCTAAGGGTTGTGGTAATCTAACCTAATGCTTTAACTGTAGCGTTATATAGTTTTTATTAAACGTATTTTTACCTCTTTATGTACCTCTTTATGTACCTCTTTATGTAACGATTTTATGACTACCATAAATGTTTTATTTGTTACACTTATAATTGTAGTAAAACGTTCGTAAGGAATTTGAGAAAAACGAGCTTTAATTTCGTGTACCCCTGAATAATATTGCGTGTGTAGTATACAGGCAAACAACAACAAATTTCTTTATTGTTGTGTTGCATATCGTAGGATTTATTATTGGTCCGTGCTCGCGCGCTGTTCTCCCCGCTGACGTAGTCATACTTCATGTTGGGACTATCCTATTCATTGCAATCTTCCCTTGTTTTGTCAGCTCTAATGTTAATAAAATACCTTGTTTGTTCGAGCCATGAAATATTATTTTAGGCTTATTATTTTTGTTATGAAAACACTAACTTATACCTATAAATTAGCTCATTAACAGAGTTTAAGATTAATGATAGTAAGTTTGTAAACGGCTTATGAGATATATTTCTGATTGGGTATTGCATCGATCTTTATAGTGGTTTATTTACATGTAACCTAAAGATTTAATTAAATAATTTTACGTATCTTGATTCTGAAATGTAATTTTTTCATGGCGTTGTCTTCAATATGTACAAACTCCCGCAGTCCCTTATCCACTACCCTGTACGTAAAGGCTGGCAACCCCTCTATAACTCTTAACGATTTGCTGATGTTAATGGATAGCGGCAACATAAAATCATCCCGCTACTGTGTTCTACATCTACCATAAAATATTCCAACACTGAGCATACTTTAATGTAAATAAATTTACATTAAATCGAACCTCAATCTTAAGAAAATTTAAATATTAACCTTAACTTTAAAACACTTTAGCTTTTGCTTTGCAGTCAACTTAGATCGTTGTATCCACGCCGTGTAATCTAATAAGAAATGGACGGGTAAAAGGGTTCCGTCGGTTGTCTAATTCATCTCAATTTGTAACTTTGTAGCAGTCGCGCAGTTCGTTCCCAAGTCGAGCGATCGCTGATCGAGTCGAGCGAAGAGTCGGCCTTGTTTTGTAAAACGTTGCTAACAAATGTCTGGAATCTGCTGTGAAATCGCCGCATAAGTTACTGTGTTCATACTTATAATGTCTTTTATTTATATATTATGATCGATAGTTCCTTTCAAGGCGATAGGCTCTAAAGGTAAAGATTTCTACAGCAATAAATTAAATTAAATCTACTAAGAAGTTTGAAAGCCGAATTCAAATTTACAGACTTACGTGGCGGCGCTTATTGAATAGTTTCAAATAATCTTTCCAAAGCACATATAATTAATCTCAAGGTAAGACTCAAATATATGTCGTAATACTTTAATGTTATGAAGAGTGGCATTACTTTAAATTCTACTCCAGTAAGTGAATAAGGTCATAACATGCAACGTCTCTACGTCATAAAACGACAAGACGAGCGCAAGATGTGGATAAATAATAAGCCTTACCCATAACAAATCAGTCATAACGTGGACTTTCATACTTAGTCCTTGTTTTGAAATATAAAATCCATATACAGTAGTCCATTAGTTACATTATGATAGTACCTATATATATTATATGTTGGAAGCGCCAATAGTTTAGGGCACGAACCGAGAAACATAAGGTCCGAATTGCCAGTTTACTATTATCGCAAAACATCTCCCAGTTAAAGTTTACTTTAATAAAATTTTAAAAAATTTACTATACATACTATATAAAAAAATATTTAAATTTTAAATTAAGCAGTTATACATATAAGTCGTAAATTTAAGACGAGGTTGAATTGGCCTTTTTGTATAACTGCGCCATCGGGGGAGATAACAATAAATTAATCTCGTCCGCTCCGCCACTTAGTTATCGCAAGCGATACAGACTGCGAAGTGCGCCGGAAAGGAGTTCACACTTCGTCTTTACACTTTAAAAGGGAATAAATCGCTTACTTTGTTTGCAGTTAAGTTTTAATACTGTGTATCCTCGATACTCGTCCACTGCTGGTCCAATGATCATGGATCTTACTGCTTTGTTGTCTTCATAGCAACAGCAACAGAATACGCCCAATCGTTACGACAAAATTACGAATACAACACGTTTGTGCGTTTAGTTTACGCGTGTACTTTGTAGCTAAATATGTAGAGATTGTCGCCACTGTGTCACCAAGTGCTCTTTGAGTCCTGTCTATTGTTTATTTCATCACGGGGAAATAGTTACATAATCTTATAAAATAGCACTGTGAAGTAGTAGTATACTTTTGTGTTCCTTTCTATTAGTAAGGTAGGTTAGTAAAGTAGTAAGGTGCAGCAGATCCCATTACTTTCCTATCGCGCCCTGCTCTCCTTCGCCTTTTCTGGCCCCCTTCTTTTGTGCCACATTATTTTCCTGGATGTTAATATCCGGAAATCTAAATCTAAGTCTTTGGGCAGATAGGCAGCCAAATCTACTGACGTGACGAGCGATGGAGTCAGTTTACTTGCGAGAAGTCAATACACGTTTTAAAATGTGTATCGTTTTCGCTCTTTTTCCGAGATACATATAATATTCGTACAATTACTAGAAATAACATGTTAAAACTACTATGTTATTTCCACGAAACCTGATGTCTGACATACTCTGATATAAAAACATTTTTCCTTTTGGGAAAATCCATTATGTATCTACCATTGTCAATATATCATAGTTTCTGTTATATAAATTAGAATGTTTTTTAGAAAAACGTCTTAAGATACGCTTAATACCGCCTTTTTAAAATAAAATTTTAGTTTAAGTACCCGATTACTTATGTATTACTCACTACAGACGTTTTGTTTAAATCTAATACAAGTCTTACAAAAAAATAACATAGCTTATAATTTTTTTGACCATAACAATCGAAACGAAACGTTTCATTTGAATTGAAAATGTTACATGCTATTCACTTCGTGTAAAATAACCAGTGCTTTATTTTCCGTCGACGTGTCGCTGACCTGGATAAAACATAAAGAGGACACGAAAAAAGAAATGGATAGGCTTACTGTGTCTATGCGAGTACTCTTCAATGTTCTTTAAAATTCAGACCTCAAACAATCTTTTGTTTGTGGAAACGAAGAGCATTTTTCATGATAATAATTTGTTTTTGTAAGTTTTGTAATATTTACTTAAATATTCATTAGGTTTGTTTATTAAAGATTTTACTAATAAAAAAAATAAAAATAAAAACACTTTACAGTAGCGTTTATTTTTGCCCATAAATAGTTTGTATTTTTTTAAAGCACACAGGACACGTTAAGTCCTAACTTAATTGCACAGACAGAACACCAGAGGAACTGTAGATACGTTATCAAACTTTAAAGTGTCTGGCGAGTTAACTATTTAAATTTTGTGATTCCAAGTAAACGCTTATCAAAACTGTTTTAATTAAATATTTACTTAACATTATATATTTAATCTCATAATAGCTATAATAATTCAACAAAGAGACTGTAAAGGTGTTATTAAATCAGACAGTCTCTAATAAAATTAACAAAACCGTCAAAGGAGCTTTTTAAGTTATTTCAAGAGCATTTATAGCAATTTATCTTAGTAGTATATAAATACACGGCGTTAAAATTACGAAGGAGAAGTTGTTTGAGGCCAATAAAGGTTCAAAAGCCAACTATAAGTCACATAAGTCAACAAGTCGGCTAGTGCGTTGAGTCCGCGTTTTACAATCTCTATTTTGTGTTATATTCCGGACGATTTTGAAGCTAGCTAGAACAATGAGTGTGGCGTGATTTAACGCTCTTTTACGAATTCACATGCACGTATGCCATCAAAGTATGTAAAAAGTTGTTTACTAGCACTCAGATGTCTACTTTTTTGGACTCGCACTTTCTTTTAATTGTTTGTTACATGTAGTTCAATAAATTGAGTCACTCACTGCAAAGATAACTAGTATATGCTAATTACTAACTATTAGACACTAGTTAGTTACTTTCATAGAATTCGAAAAGCTATCGACTTTCATATAAGAATCGGTAATAATAAAAATATATGTGAGTATAATTTAAAATTGAAAAGGGATGTAAATAAACAGCATTTAGGGTGTAAATATTAATTTATTTTTTATACTTTGGTTATTTTGCAATTAATACTTTCATATTATTTATATTTTTAAGGTAATTTTATTTCTTATTTATAAACGATCAATTTTTTGTGCGTACGGATTAAAAAAATGCTGGTTATCGACCTTAAATTTGGTCGTAAAACAAAAGTTACAACTAATGTACGGTTTAATTTTAATTTTTACGAAGAGAGAACTGCTTATTCAAACATACGTTTTACATGGTAATTCTTGACGACTAAGGTTTTAATTACTTATTGTCTAAGTATCTAAAAATAATACGGCCGCATGACGCGACCCCTCCGCGGGAAATTACTATTAACAGATGAATAAAATTTATATAATAGCAAAGAAATTAAAATACTATAATAATTATTTATATTTACAGCACTTTAAATTCCAGCCACCATCAAGGTGCAAATACGTCCGATAATAAGTAGTTTGCGGTCTTAGATGCTTATTACAGTGAATGTTACGAACTAACATTTAGTATGAAAACAAATTGTTTCCTTTGTGAGAGAGCGCGTAGTTTAATGCACTCTCCCTCGAGCTAGCTTTACCGGGCCATTACCGTGAATTAACTTTGTTCCAACCATGTTTAACTCACAGTTAAAGTTAGTTTCACTAACAGGAATTAGCATTCGGACAGCTTACACAAAAATTATTAAGCTATATATAAAGACGCCTTAAAAATTTAATACTTCCTGCGTTGCTATTCTTTTCATCCTTTGCTTTAATGAGAATAAATAGTAAACTGTAAGAGCATTTATGAGCAAAGTTAAAAGAACTATGGTAATTGTACTGAGTATTGAAACATTTTGAGAAAATCGTAATGTCTGTCAAAAATGATAGCGTGTAGTGTAGTATATATAAAATGCAAGTTTTTTGGAATTATCACATTTTGTATATTGTGGTCCTTACCTTAATTGATCAATTGCTTTGTTAAAATCTTATTCTAGATAGGTACAGCCGTCGTCGGCATTCAACCCAAGATCTATAAAATAGTAAAGCAATTTAAAATTATAGCTCCATTAAAAACAATAGCCTGCATAATTTCCAATCGAAGGAGAAAGCTGTCAGCTCTGAGAGAGTATAAATTTCTTAGAATTGTTCCGATCTTCGTTACAATAAATGGAATTCTGATAGAATTTATGCTAATTTTTAAAAGCGATTTTAGAAAATTTTATCTCCAACCTATTTTGCAATAAACTAATAATTAATACAGATTTTAATCGCAACAATTTATCCAATCAGTATTATATTTTTGATGGTACATTAATTCAAATCGTGTCGTCGACTCGGGATCTATTAAATCATCTCGTGATTTGAATTAGTTCATTTGATTATTACTCTTGCGTGAAATTAAACGTTCATTTAATGAAAACCTGTTGAAAATAATATTATACATTACTGCGTGTTTTAAATTTTTATTCCTATATAAAAAAATGTATCACCGCTGATGCCCAAATGGGATGATCAGGAATAACCCTGAATCTTGTGAACGTATTTGAGCTATGATTTTACACTAGTTAAATAATATAACCACAAATTAGACATATGTATAATATTCAATCTTAACACAAATTGTTTCCTGGGTTTTTCTGTGTTTTTAATTTTGTAAAATTGTCTGCGTCGCTTTGTGAAATTAGTAACTAACTCATAGCCGTTGGTGATAAATAAATAGGCTAAATAGGTTTATAATTGATGTATATTGTTTTACCCGTTGATTAAATAACTCATTGTAACGTATATTAATCATTTACTCGAATCGAATCCCTGACCAAAAAAACCGCAAGATGGTTCGATCGCTTTAAAGTTAGATAAAACTATAGTATAACATTAGCTGTGCTACGTGGTTGAACCCCTGCAATTTTACTGAAACGAAATGATATTACCTTTACTGCCCTTTTTCCGCGTATGTGGGGTCGAGACAGTTTGGCCGTAACACAGCTCAATCAAAATATAACTAATTACACATAAATCTAAAATTTCAACCTATTCAAGTGAACAGCTATTTTGTAGCATTTTTATCGAATAAATTTTTGACATTTTACACAGTTACCACAATACATTAGTGAAAACCGCATCCATATCGGTTAAGCCGTTTCTGAGATTAGCGCGCAAAAACGCACGGACAAAGAGACATAGAGACAAATAGACAAAAATACTAATAATCATTGCTTTGAATTTTATTGCGTTTTAAAATGCCCCCAATAATAGTTTTTCAAAAATTTCTTCCATGTACAGACAGCGATCGGTTACATTTTTATTATGTGTATAGACGATAAAATAAAGAAATCTTGTTTTGAATACATTCACGCTTTAGCCTGCACGTTAACCTAAAATCAAAATGCAAATCTTCCGCTCTTGCTCGGCACTCGATAAGTCAATAATGTTAAGTACAATTTTCTCTTGCACCGCGGTGAAGGAATATTGAACATTTCACAGAATAGTATCAGGGCTTATTCATAATGTTTATAGCTGCATCAGCATTTTTATAGTGATAAAAGTTTTCAAGTAACATTTTTTTAAATATAGTTGATTAACGTATCGGCCCTCTACAACCTCTATTTCTGTCGGAGAATAATAATCAACTATTCAAATAATGGAGGATTTTCTTGATTTACTCGAGGTTAACGCTAAGCTCGATCTCCTAAGCAGGGGCTTGTCTGAAGGGTGGTGACTTAATCATCGCTAGGTTCAATACAAGAGAATTAAACAACCGGATGAGTGAAGCGTGTGGTATTTCTGAGCATAATCATAATATTTATAAACAACTATTATAATATATTTATACCGATTGTTTTTGTGGTTAATTAAAATACGTCGGTAGATGTACAGTCTGCGGGCTAACATGTAACCCACGGTTGATTTTAAAATGGCTCTTGAGAATCTTAAACTCACAAAAGTTCGCATAGTGGCCCGCCAAAAATTTTTGAATCGTTTATTTGCCCGATGGTATAAAAGGTTGAGCAGCCCTTCTGTAAACAATACATATTACTTATATTTACTAGCGGCCAGTACCGACTTTGCACGGCTAGCACAGCACATGCTGTCCTAATGTACTAGCTTACGATGACTTAACAATTATCGTCATATTTCAGCACATTTACACAAAAACTTTAATGAATTTATTTGAGTAACTAAACCTTCCACATCACTCCGTGTAGCAGTAATACTGTATGAATATTTGTCGAGATATGTCCCCCATGTATTTATTGACCTGCTATAATAGTCTACATTTTTTATTACAATAATTTGTCTCTCTTTAATGCCCAAAAAACATGAATTGTTTACGCAATCGTTGAAGGTCGTATACAAACAAATACCTTTTTTCTTGCGTAGACTTTTGCGTCGTGATATTATTGCTTATTCAATAATTGATACTCGATATTTCTTGACTTTGTAAGTAGTAAATATTTAATAAAGTCTATTTTTAGAGTCATTAATCTCGGCTGAAAATGGATTGAAAAGTCGTATTAATTCGAGATAGCTTTGGATTGAACTATTGCCTCGTCTGAGCGTTACTATGCTTCCTTTTTGGCTATCAAACAATCCTTAGTCCCATTCGTGTATTAAGGGAAGACAGGCGCGTCGCCACGGCCCAGGTTATTATGAAGATTGACAATTCTGCACTTAAAGTAATAAAAATAATACTATTGTTAACGTGTTCCGTGAGATGGATCATCGATGCTCTCTTGTTTTTGTTTATTTTTATTTAGTGAAAATGACTATTAAAGCAGCCGCGTCATTGCTCGTGTTAAATGCCATTGTGGCTAAAGATGGCTCGCGTTCTTTACCTTGATTATTCCTTGAGCTTATGTCTGAGGGTATGCAGTCTTGCATCGAGGGATTTACCGGCATCGTTGTCGGGACCAAAGAGCTTGCATGCGAGGACATTGCCGTTGTTCCATTTGGTCCTACCTCTTTAAAGCTGAATACTTATATATAAAAAATCTAATTAAAGATAGATTATATATAGACTTTCCAAAATAACAAATATGCTTAAGTAGTGCAAATATTTTTGTTTATAATAGTGTCTGTATTTGACTAAACTAACTTTAAAAGTTAAGTTGTCTTTTAACATTTGCCTGCTAAAGAGTTTACTTTTAAAGTTTTGCTATGTTTTGCCTTTTGATACTATTTTAAAAGAAAAGGTTTTTGTGACAGATCCATAAAGGAGGTCAGAGTGGTATACGAATGAACTGTTTTCTTGACACTTACTTCGTCGTTATAACCCTTAGGTTTATGATTATACTTGCTAGTTGTATTATACATAGATCTTGCGTCGCAGCACACCTTGGACAAGGTAACTCTTTGTTAAATTAGATAATATACTACATGTAGGATTTTATAAAGGGGAAAGCATTACTGATGCTATCACTCTAAAGCCTTGTGATAAACTTGACCGTTGCTAGCGACATTTTCCTGAGATTATATTGTCCATGATTTTATTAGTGAATCACTAAAACGTATAATGTTATGTAAATTACAAAATAAATAAGTGTAACGCACTACGCAGCACACATCTTACGTTCAAACCCGTAGGGTTAAATTCGCTTAGCAATAGCGCGCGCGACGGATTGGCTAGCGAGCCGCCATCTTTTGTGTTGTTTAACACGACCGCCCGCGCGCGAGTAGCGACACTATCGCTCCGACGTAAGTACGCTGTCTTCTTCCGCTCGATCATGTGGTTTTGTTAAAATCTCGTGTACTCTACTGTATGTACTACCGTTTTACCGATAATTGTTGATTGTTTAAGTGTAATAGACGTTATTTACCAATCTCATTCGTTGTTTAACTGAGATCTCAGCCCTGTTGCCCTTACATAAGTTCAAATTGTAAAAGACAAATAACCCTGTCTCAATAAAACTCATCAAAAGTACCTTTATCAAATTATAATGAATTTTTAGCATCACCTTGTTGTATAATGCAAAGTTAACTGCGTAAATTTAATGAACGCGTTTTATTTATAGTCATAAAGCCTTAAGCTTAAAATTCGCAAGGTTCTTGTAAATTTATGAGGTGCCATTGAGAAAGTTAAGTTGTTGATCCAAGTTGCTTCGCTTGCCGGTTAACAGATTATCTCTTTTGATAGCGATCATCTTATATTTGGTTTAAATTATAAAGTTTGTTGTAAAAATATGAGTTATTTTAATTGCACTTTATTTTCTTTTATACGGACATACCGTTCGACCGTGATACAGTGCCGACAAGCATTCATACAATTACCGCGGTTATGAGAATTATTTTTAAACTAAAACTGGAATGGATTTCACGATCCTAAGTAGCGCCTCGTCTTGAATAGGTAAACGTAGCACATAACCGTTCTGTTCGCCACGTTGCTTATGGACAATAAGTTCTACCACTCGTGCACAAGACCTGAGTTCTGAGAAAGTAGCGGACAAAGAAGTAGATGGTGAAATAATCTTACTAACGAACATATCGTACTCGCGTAGTTTTGTATAAGTGGTGAAAAATATTTCTCTGAAAATATGCAGTTGAGTTAATCAAAAAAATTAATTGAAGCGAATCCCTGGCCATCTCGTTTGTCTCTTCGCAACCGTTTATCGAAATCGTATTTCCCGGACTTCGTTAAATGAGTGAATTTATCGCCACTTGATACGTGCGTCGAGTGAATCCGGCTCGAGTCGTAAGTCTCCGCATTGATTGGTCGACGGACGAGTTTTATTTGTTTGTTAAATCGGGCGTTGGACAGCGTGACGCCAATGCACGCCTCTGAGCATTAGTGTCACTGTATGATTTTTCGTTGTATTAATATTGAAAATAATAACATAATTGTTTTGAGTTGTTCAATGTTGTCTTTTTAAGTTTTTTTATGACACGTTATTGTAGTAAAAAATAAGGTTTTTACTTTATATAAGAGAGAAGCAAACGAGCAAGCTATATTAATAACACCGCTGTTGCGAATATCTCCAAGACTGCTTTGCTGCCGCTTTTTAAACATATTTTAGGTAATAGAAAAGTAATAGGTAATAGGAGATAGGTATGCTAAGCAAGAACAAGGCGTTTGTAGTATTCTATGTTATAGAATGAAATATCGGGTCATTTACTTCACACCGCGTCTGCACTTCGCGGCTGGCAGAACACTTACCAACCAAGACACTCCCCCTTCTAGTGCTCACTCATTGTTAAACACCATCTTAAAGGCCTATTTATTCTCGGCTTAAGACACCCACAATATAATATTAAGGTAACTTGAGCAACTTCCTAACGATTGAAAGCTATCAACTTTATATTAATTGACGGTTTCGAAGAAATAAAATAGTTACTGCAGTATTAAAATGTTTACTGCGCATTAGACATCGACAGCGCGGTGCACACGATGTGTCACATTAAATAACTCTGTACTGTCTCAACGACTGTACAGCTTAATTGCCAGTTAACGTTGTCAAATATAATTAATAGTTTGTGTACTCTGCGTTAAAACGTCATTAATCTTTTACCTTACTAGTACAGTGCCGACTATGTCGCTTAATTATAACCGTTTAAAACATCGATAACGTCTGTAAATTACTTATGGAGTAAACTTAATTTTACTTAATATCGATTTAATATAAAACAAAATTGTAATCTTGTACATCTATTATATTCTTGCTATATGCCGACCGGAATAATGCCCAAATAATAATTGGCTTCATTTGCCCAGCCGATTAACTCCGTTTTTGCACAAGTCCTAGAGAAATAATATCCAACGCAAAAGTTGACCTTAATGGGCAAACTTAATTTATTATTGTTAATATTCATTTTAAAAGAACTTTAAATATTATTTAATTCATGTTTCCTCCTTATATTTAGTTGTAATATCAAAGTACTGATGATGGCAATTTTAAAAAAAACGTTTTCAAACCTACCTACCTAATATAAGAAATCATGTCATGCTCAGGATCCTCATTAAAATATCTGTGTAGGTAAGGTAATCGATATTGTCGACTCCAGCTCAACTCAGCTCAGAGAAAATAGAACTTCTTCATACACACACTGACTGCTCCCTATTACGAGAACTATTAAGCAGTTCCGAAATATGTTAACTTTCGACTGACGGATAGTTTGGAAACTTGTTGAATTTAACTTTACTAAACAGCTCTCGTTATGTTGAACCTTTAGGTTTTTACTGGTTTAATTGACTGTCCCCAGTCAGTTTATTTCAAATTCACTTTTAAAATGATTGTTAACGATCGTTCGCAAAATATGTCTGAATGAGAGTATATAGGAGGGGCAAATGTTGTATTAAACTTTTACTAGTCAGTATTAGATAACCTAAAGCCGAAGAGCTTGTGTGCGGAGATCATAGTTCATCATAATTATTGTATATTATTAGATTATATGATTTTGACAAATGCAAATGGCTGGCTACCTGGCCGAGATGCGGGCGTGACTTCTTACTTATGTGTCTTTAAAAATATCTCATTTCTTATTTGAGTGTGATCAAAATAAAATGTTTCCTTTCAAATATTGGCTCAAAAAATTATCAGATAAAACTTTTTGAATTTTTCAACAGATATAAAAATATTGAGTTACGAATGAAAATCAAGTATCACACGAAACATTTTTCCATAGCGGCAAAATTGGAGAGTCAAATGGATCGAGAAATAATTCCGGCACGGGATTTGATTCGCAGCGAGTTGTCGTAATCTTCTGAAAATTCTCTCGTTTCCTGCTTTAGTCCCTATTTTATACGAGGCCGTTTTCAAAGCGAACTTTTGCTATTTATTTGTTTCGTTATTTGAAACCGTTTTATGTAACTTTTTATCATATTTTTAAATTTAAATTTGTTACCATTACGTTAGTTTTCGATGTCCAGTGGGGGGTGACTTTTAGTATATTTTTTTAAAGTTTTATATGAAACTATTGTTTAGAATTATTTTAATTTTATTCGAATTCAAGATATTTAAAGACAACAATCTCGGCTGACTGTACTACGACTGTACCTACGACACTGCAGGGAAGAATACAAATAGCTACAGGTGGTCACAATTGTATACACATTTTTGCCTTCATAAATACATGACCGCGAGAAATATCACCCTCCTGTCAGTCGATTAAAAATAAGTGTATATTGTATTAAAGTAAGTTACTTAATAAGTACGAAAAGTTAAAGGTGTTATGCAATATATGGATAGGTAATCAGTATATTAATACGATTCATCCATCCATCTGTCTTTAGATGTATCATAGACCGCTGTAGATAGAGCCAGTTCATTTTAATAGCCATAAAAATGTATCTATTAAAAGCCACATACAAAACTATTTTTAAAGAAACATGTTACCTGAGTCCTTCGCGTTCCCTAATTGCTATTTTTTTACAATAAATGACAACAAGAATGACTAAAAAAGAACTCGCTGCCGTGTAAGTATCCAAAGATCTAGATTCTAGATAAAAAAAGTTAAAGAAGATAAATTAAATAATATCATTAACGTTTATACCTATTAATTGTATACACAGTCGTGGCAGGTGTCCCAACATATTGACCTTAGCTGCACGTATCACGCTACGAGGAAATATCTGTGTCGCCCTATTTTATATCACAGCGTTCATATTCAATTCTACGAATCCATATTTACGACTGACTAGATTTCGCATTCAATAAACAATAATATGAAAATATATTTCCAATGAACAACAAATAAGTTATATTTTAAGAATCTTCTATTCTAGTTTGTATTTGCTATTACAGATAACATTTTTAAAGAAAAGATATATATTTTAAGAAGCCTTGTTTTGGATTTAGAATTGAAAGAACTTGGTACGATAAAGAATCGTTATAAAATGGCTCAATGTTGATTAAGGCATTAGGGTGTTTATTCACTACAATGTGAAACACTAAGAAATCAACAAAGTTTCGTGCTCGTTATCTATGATACAAGAGGTGAAGTTTTGTGGTCCACAAGTTTCACTAATATAGATAATACTGCATACATAGTCTGCCTGTTCATCGGAGTGGAGCGAAGTCAGATTAACCAATAAAACCTAAGCTCCGCTCCGCTTCAATGAGAGTCCTTTCGTTGACGTGAAGCGAGGGAGAAGAGAGGAGCGAGAGAGTAACACCAGCTTCGCACGGGTAGCAGAGGTGGAGTAGAGCGATTTATCATGTTTCCTATCGTCACATTGTGTCATACGCCTTATTTCAGCCAATCAATTCTAATTCATCCATATTTATGACAATGTCTCAGCAGGAATGCTGTACTTCATAAATTCCTTATACATTAATGTTCGATATGAACACCTCCTGCGGCTGGGTAGAGACGACCGCGTCTCAAGGGCGACCGCAGCGTGGGTTATTTTTAGTGACAGCGTCTCGCACGTGGCAACGATTGACATATCTGATACGTAACGCCCACGATACACCCGCTTACATGTTAATTTACACCGATCCCCCAATCGACGATCCCGTCTCTGTTAAACTCGGCATTCAATTAATTGACGAGTCCTTACCGTTTAACATGAAACGTTAAAATGCTAATGGAGATCACCTTGAAGATTTCGAATTAAATAAAACAAAAGCTTGCTGTATAAATATGACAATTGCTGTTTGCTATTATCTCAAAGGTAATGAGGTCCCAAACGTTATAAATGCATCTGTTTTCTAGAGTTTAGATATAAAAAAGTTACACTCTACTTAAATAAAAAAAAATTGTATTTTGTACCTTAGAAGATTTCGTAAAATTAAATAATAGTACGAACTTCAGTTATGTAAACTAAAGTCGGACGTTGTTAAAATACTACAAAAGTGTTTTATTCATTGTTCAAATTTTCAAACACCAAATTTAGTTTCATTTTATATGACTATTTGATTAACATGTCCTTATTCTACTTACAGAGTATTTTAAAACAGATTTGTTACAAATATATACTTTATTTGCATGACTTTGTTATTGCATTTTTTTAATACACTAGGCTTATGCTAATGCGCAACATGTTAACGAGTCATTTTTAATTTACTTAATACGCGTGCAGTTTATAGTTAGATTAAAAAAAATGTTGCTCATTGAAATATTTTTGAAATGTAACGACCGCGTAAAACATAAACATTTAGATAAACATTAACTAATCTTCTTGCATTATTTAACGTATTTTTTGATATATATTGCTTTCTTGCCGCAGATCAGTGTTTTGCAGCGTACCTAATTACTTTGCTTAGTTCATTTATCGGAATAACTTAATCAAATTTTTGCATTGGTCATCTAATACTTCTAAAATTGTGACTTTAATCTAAACGATTTAATTCACGTGCACAAAGTTAAGCCGAACCGAATAAATACTGAGCTTTAAAGTGTTAATAAGCATTATTACCGTTACTAATCCAATTGCACATCAAACTACAAAACTGCTTATAAATTAGGTAATTATTAAAGTGCTGCAATTTGTAAGTCATAAAGTTTATTTCAATACAATGGTGCGGCTTGCAGCTTAACTATTATATTAATCATGAAGTTTCTTCTATTTGTGTATCGGAAGCGAGTGTTTGAAAAGATCTCACAAGCATCTTTTATCTAACAATACCTGCTTTGTGATGAATGTAATGTATGTACAAATAGCGATACTTTTCTAACTCATCGCGTACATTACACAAACGAGCAAAAAATGCAGCCGATATTGTGCACAAGAGGAACGCCAGCTTTTGTGTTATTTTTTTCAATGCATGCAACCGCACACAAACATTAGGATTTCGACGAGGACGCCTTATTTAAAATATATCGAAACTCGTTGTCGATTACCTTTTATTTATTTTTTTCATATAAAATAAACGGTTTTAAACCTTCTGATGTGACAGTGATCGTGGACAGTTTACGTAAACGCTCGACCCTTGCGGTCGATGTGAATTACTTTTGTGTAAGTCATTGTTTAATTGGTTAAGCTTGTGTACCACTTTATGTTTGTTTGCGAACGGGAAAGTTTTCACAAGGCTTGGGTTTCATTCAAGAATCGTTAGCAAACAAAGAAAATTAGTGTGCTTAGATTTAATAGAAGTAAAAAGAGTCCTTCTAATATGATTTATCGTATGAAATTATTAGCATAATAATAATCGTTTTAGTACGCGTCCATTGCAGGGACACGGGCCTCCCCTCCGAGAGAGAGAGAAGCCGTAATTAACCATTCTGTTCCACTGCGTGGATGACACATGTATTCGAATTCGGTGGTTCTAAGAAATGCCGGTTTCTTCACGATTTTCCTTCGCCGTTCTTAGAACAGTGGTGATGAAAGAAATTACACCAAGTAAATTACATATGGACAATATTTTTTTTATAGCATAAGGGGGCAAACGAGCAACGGGTCGCCTAAAAACTAAGAGATCACCGCCGCCCATGAACATCCGCAACACCAGAGGAACTGCGGATGCGTTGCCGGCCTTTAAGAAAGGAGTACGCTCGCTTCTTGAAGGACCCTAAGTCGTATTGGTTTGGAAATATCGCTGGCGACAGATCATTCCACAATGCGGCTGTCCGAGGCAAGAAATTACGCGAAAACCGCACCGTAGTGGAATGCCAACCATCAAGATGCTGAGGATGGTAATTGGAGCTCTGTCGAGTTGAGCGATAACGAAACTCAGCGGCAGGAATTGTTCCAAACAATTCTTCGGAACACTCCCCATGGCAAAGACGATAAAAAATGCAAAGGGAGCTGATGTCCCTTCGCAATGCCAGCGAGTCAAGCCGATCAGTAAGAGCTCGGTCGTTGATGATTCGAGTCGCTCTTCGTTGTACGCGGTCAAGTGGAAGAAGCTGGTAATTGGGGGCTCCAGCCCAGAGATGCGAGCAGTATTCCATATGAGGCCGAACCTGTGCCTTATACAGCTTTAAGCGATGGGCCAGCGTGAAATATTGCTTCGCTCTACCGAGCACACCAAGCTTTTTGGAGGCCAACTTGGCCTTACCTTCCAAATGACCGCGAAATTGGACGTCGCTCGATATATCAAAGCCGAGAATACTGATACTAGCAGAGGCAACCAGGGGAATGCTCTCAAAGTTCAGATTAACGACGAAGGGTTGTTTCTTGGCTGTAAACGCGCAAACTTGTGTCTTTTTGGGGTTGAATTGGACAAGATTTTGTCGCCCCCAATTCGAAACGTTACCCAATAGAGTATCAAGTTCAGACACAAGTTTGCTCCGGTACTCATTGACGCAATCCTGAGAAATATTAGCGCGGGCCATGTACAGGGCATCACCGGTACTATCGTCTGCATAGCAATGAACGTTACTATGCAACATGTCATTGACATGCAGAAGAAAGAGGGTGGGAGATAGTACACAGCCCTGTGGTACACCAGCATTAATGGATTTGGTGTCCGAGCGTGCACCATCGACTACGACCTTGATGCTACGACCCTCAAGGAAGCTGGTAATCCATTCGCATAATTTCTCGGGAAGCCCGTAGGAAGACAGCTTCGAAAGAAGCCCTTTGTGCCAAACCTGATCGAAGGCTTTGGCTACGTCCAGACTAACCGCCAAGGCCTCCCCTTTGTTCTCAATTGCCTCCGCCCATCGGTGAGTTAGGTAAGCCAAAAGATCACCAGCTGAGCGTTGCTGACGAAAACCGTACTGACGATCGCTAATCAGCTGGTGATCCTCTAGGTACCGCATGAGCTGGCAATTAATGGTTGTTTTCATTATCTTGGAGAACAAAGAAGTAATGGCAATAGGCCTATAGTTGGACGGATCCGAGCCGTCGCTTTCTTTGGGATCGGGTGGATTAAGGCAGTCTTCCAGGATTTTGGGACGACGCCTAAGGAGTAGGAGTACCGAAAGAGACGCGTTAACACCGGTGCCAACTCAGGAGCACATGTCCTAAGCACAATAGGAGGGATTCCGTCAGGCCCACTCGACTTATGGATATCCAGAGACTGAAGCGCTTTACGCACCAAACTCTGGAAAATGTGGATTTCCGACATAGAGGTCTCACCACGCGGGAATTTAGGCGGTGAGTTACCTTTGTCATCCAGTGTCGAGTTAGATGCAAAAAGAGAGACCAGAAGATCGGCCTTCTCCTTTGCAGTATGGGCCAACGAGTCATCCTCCCTGCGCAAAGGCGGTAACGATGGGTTACAGAAATTTCCTTGGACAGCCTTGGCGAGAGACCAGAACGCGCGAGTTCCAGAAGGAAGACGCACTAGCCTCTCCCCAATGCTGGCCACGTGTTCCGACTTTGCCCTGGAAATAACCCTTTTGAAGGACCTGGAGGCAGAGTTATACTTTCTTTTGAGGACACTGGTATTTACATCCCTTGACGCTGACGCTTCGGCCCATGCTCGGTAACATTCCTGCTTGTAGCGTGATGCTAGCTTGCAGGAACGACCGAACCATGGCTGGGATCTACCGCCTATTGGCGCCATAGATGACGGAACAAAGAGTTCCATCCCCTGCAGCACCACATCACCAACAGAATCGGCAACGGCATCGGGATCATCCAGTTTAAAGCAAACCTGCTCCCATGGGTAGGATGCATAAAAAGCCCGCATCTCATCCCAGTCCGCCGACCTATAGTGCCAGACTCGACGATGGCCCATCGGTTGCAATCGTGGGCGTTTCAAGACAGGCACTGTTGTCCGGATCAGGCAGTGATCCGACGAGCCCAATGGAGCATCGACGGAAACCTGATAGCTTTCCGGATGTGAGGTCAGCAGAAGATCCAATAGAGAAGGTATATGATCCACAACGTCTGGGATTCGCGTAGGCGAGGTAACCAGTTGTGTCAGATCATATGCCAAAGCAAAGTCATGGACAGATCTCCCCGCATGATCAGTGGTACGTGATCTAAGCCATTCGGCGTGGTGGGCGTTAAAATCGCCAAGTACCACGACTTCGGCAGATGGGATCTGTTCCAACACAGAGTCTGTGTCCATTTGGACTAGGTCCATGAGTTGGTCTGTATCGGCATTACCGCCATGGGACCTATAGAGGCACGCGTAAACTCGCGGATGGTCATCGCCATCTACGCGCAGCCACAGAATAGATAGGTCCCTACCTTCAAGTCTGCTGAGGCGACGAGAACAGATATCCTCTCTGACGTACACGCACACACCAGCCCGGGGCAACAAGGAGTGTTCCAGTTTGTACCCGGGGTAGGATAGATACGAGATATCCGACGGAGAAGATATCTGCGTCTCGGTCAGGAAAAGCAAGGCCGGCTTGGCCGTCTCCAGATGGTAGTGGACGACTTCCAGGTTGGAGTGGAGTCCCCTGATATTGCAGAAGTCCACGGCAAGCGTGACAGGAGACGCCGAGATGCCTTTGCTTCGTTTGCCCCGATCTACAGCAGCAAGCGGAATTTTGCCCTCCCCAGAATACGCAGGGCAGCCCGCGCGTTTGCGCTTAGACTCAACGTGGGAGTCGAGGCGCAAACGCCCGGAGGGGGATTCTCCAGAACCGGTGGTTTTGGTACCCCCCTGGGGTAAACATTCTTTGAATCCCACTGCCATGCTACTATTAAGGGGAGATCCCCCTATATTCGGGCCTCCGGGACCTCACTCATCAGACGAAACGCAGAAATACATCTACTTCACGCCTGTCTTCTGTGAGGTTGTGGTCTTTCACCGGTCGAGCCGGCCCATTCGTGCAACAGATGTAGTTGTTGCAGGCTCTACCACTATTCTTTTAGAGTAACCGATGTTATATTTGGATGACTTATGGCAGCTCAAAACCTTGCAAGCTGCCTTCAAATCTGACGACCATGATGCGTACAACTTACTTTTGAAGATCTGTTTTAAAAAATATTTTTATATAACCACAAACGTCAAATTACCAATGAACATGTTGTTTCAAATGAGTTCCGGTTCCGGCAACAAACTAAAACTGCAGTCTAGGTTGTGGCGAACTCATTCCTAGTACTAGGTCTTAAGGACTTAAAAATTACATATTTATAGAAATATAGTTATATACATTTTTTTATGAAAATAGCAGCGAACAGCTTGTAATCAAAGGATCAAAATAAGCTTCCTTGTCGAATTACGTTTTGTATACCAGTTACACAAGACTAAGCTCTCCACTGCGATAGCTCAAAACAAGCAGGTTAGTAGACCGCGAATTTATGTGTAAAATAACACCACTCCGTTCACGTAATATCTTTTGGTTCAGCAGTAGTTAATAGGAGGCTTCGTTTCAATCTTCCAAATCTTGTGATCATTATGAGATTATACCTCAAGAGGCTAACCAGCTTTGTAACCTTTCATAGCTGTTTAACAAACTCTAATTTAAATTAAAAATGAATTGAATTAGATGTGTACTATCTTTTGGTCGGCATGTCAGGGTTATGAAAAGTTATTTTTAGAGGGCGATTTTTACTTTATTTTTGCCTAGTGTAAAATTGCTAAATTCAAACTTGAACTTGTTGAAAGGTAAATTAATAAATATTTTTTATGGAAATTTTATTAGTATTTTTTCGCAGCAAAACTTGTACGGGATTTCTATTTAAATTATCTAAACAATTTTTTGTGTACAATGCCTTCAGTTTTGGAGTGTACGATATTTTTCCCGAAGAGAGAACTAGTGTGAAAGGAGCGTGTGAAGCTCCGTGAAAAGAAATGTGTCCTTATGAGTTTTATTGGTATTGGAAGATATTAATTCAAGCTTACAAGCTTTGGTCTATTGTATCTAATATTTGGTATATAATCTTTGAATGAAATTTAATATACTTTTTAGGCTTAAGAGGTAGTAGTGTTAACACAGCAAATACTACAAGAAAGATGTACGTTTAAAGCGGATCAGATTAAACATTAAAAGCATTTAACTGGTGCTCGTATAATTCGTAGTTTACGGGAATGTTCTAACCGAACATTTGCATGTATGCAATATTTCCCTGAAGAAAATTCTGAAAAAAAATTAATACGTATATTGCACAACATATTTTTTAACATTGTATTGTGCATTTATAGTAAATATTTACTATCTATATGTACTGTATTAAAAAGAACAAAGATTTGTATTATTTTATGTTTGTAACGAATAAACTCACAAACGACTGGACAGATTTGAAAAATCCTTTCGCTAATCGAATCTACTATCAGCGAGTAACATAGGATATATTTTTTATCTATCCGGCGAAGCTGCAGCGAGCTGCTCGTAATGTATGAAAATGTAATATTTATTTTTTCAGAATTACAAATTGTATTTCCAATGGAAAAGCACACAAAACCGTAATTTACAATATCATTTGCATTGGCCATAATTTTCAGCGAGGAAAATTCGTAACAATTGCGTGTGAGTGGCAGGGATCAGGTAGAATGACATAAAAATAACACAAAATAGTTCAGATCTGAACCCCAAATGTCATGTACAACCTTCACAGAGTAAAAAGTGATGTACGAATTATATATTCTACATATTTAAAAGGGCAAATTTAAATCTGTTTATCAATCTGGTAATACATACATGCCAATTAAAATATCATATTTTTTAATTATTGTATGTCGTGGTATGTAGAATGCACTATATATGTACTTATAGATAATAATAATAATAATCCATTTAACATAAAGATAACCAATGTTATATTTTTGATAAACTCGTTACTTATGCAGTTTAGAGAACGATTTCGACCAAGGTTAGTTCCTAGTTAGGTTAGCGGTCCTGATGTGTTCAAAAATGAGTGTTTTTAATTATTTTCAAAGCCATCAAATCCCATCTTAGTACAAGTATGATTCTGTAATTAATTAAAAAAATATTCGCGTACGAGAAAAGGAAATTGATTTCAATGTTATTCGGTGTGCTGTTGTCGACGTAGGTTTAACTACTTGAACGGTGAGTCGATCGTGACCTATTTTGTGAGACTGTACGTCCACTCCTGTCAGGAATGCGGCTGACGGCGCCCGTACTCACGTCGAGTAGGACTGTGTGATATTTTTTCAAAGCAAGCGGAGCGGATTTAATGACTTTTTCCTGTACGTAGCTCTTGCTTTTGTTTACGAAATTAAGATGATAAATTACCATTGAAGGTGAGTGTTTTCTACATTATTGTATTTGTTTTTAGTAAAGAATCATTATGCATTGTGAATGTTTTGTTCTGTTTGTATTTAGAAAATAAGATTTTAACCGTTGTTTTTAAAGTAAGAAACGTATTTTTGTATTTCCGGATATTGATCACATCATTTTAATAAGAACAAACATGATTTTTTTTGTTCTTGAAAATATTTCACCACTCATATATTCATAGAACCGGATTTCCCTTATAGTCTATCTTATAAGATTTCTTTAGACTTAAATAATAAACCTACTCTTGCTTGATATTGCGGATTCTATGCTTACCGACGTAATGATAACGAAACGTGAACAAACTGTTTGATGTTCGTTGCCGTAACAATGTTTGTCTTGACTATTGCTTTTCTTTCATTTCTTAAATAGTTGATTTATCACGCGTACGAGTATGTTAAAAGAAAATACTATGAATAAGATAAGAACCATGTCATTTTTTAATTTTTTGTATGTATTGTATCTACTCAACTTTGTGATCTTAAGGATAGGACGGGAAGACGAAAAGGATTGGATGGGGAGGGGGTAAACGGGAAAAAAGGAAACATACTTTTTCCTGTCTACGCCCTCCTTTGTCCTTTAAAGGTAGGAGCGCTTCCACACATTTGCTTGTTGCGGATGTCTATGGGCAGCGCTCACTTAACATCAGGTGATCCGCGTGCTCGTTTGCTACCTACTCACATAAAAAAAATTCTAGCTCGTAGACGACACTCTCACTGGCTTTGATATATTCTATAATTGATAAACAGCCTGAATATCAGTATGTTGAATTTCTTTATGTTTAACAAAGTAACACGTCTACTTTATGTCTAAAAAGCATGCTTTCGTATGTCGCTGCGTAATTTATTGTTATTATACAGTAATTGGAAGTAACAAGTTTTAATTTTAATAATTTTTATCGCGTGTCAATCTTTGCGTATGTCGTTTCTTGATAAACAACACATTCTATAGATTTATTTAAGTCATACCATTTATAGCGTAATCGTAATATATTGGTACTCAAACCGCTAGGCAATAGGCGTAGTGTAATATTTTGGTACTGAATCGCTTGTATAAAAACATGGGAATTGTAACAAGTATTGGGTGTAAATCATTACTGCAAGCGTTCGAAGCTATTAGCGTCGCCCCGCGCGGCCGGCCATTGAGGCGGGCTTCTGACATCCCTAACTGAATACCGGCCCGGCGACATGACAGTTGTTCACAAATTTACTTGATAAACGTCACAACGAGGTCATTGTGCCACTGCGGTGCGCACTTATACAACGTTATTTTTTAAACGTAATAAATTGTTAAGAATAACTTGCTTGCTTGTGAAATTTAAACAAAGTGCGCGCATTCGTGCAACTTCGTAGTATTTGTGATGAATTTTTCTGATGCGCTTCGACTTTGCGCTAGCATTAATCAAACCTAAGATGCCATTAACTTACACGTTTTTTAATGTAAGGGAATTTATTTTCAATTCCGCGACTGTAGACTTTCCGAGATTCGGATCTTAGCCGACTTCTTACAATACATATTCGTTCTGCGAAATTGTTCCATCAAACAAAAATTTTATCAAGTCGAATGTGTTTTTGTCGGTACGTAGTTGTAATATTATCCATCACTCGCAGTAAATATCAACAGTGACAGAGCTCACAGCGGTGCTCGTGTCAGCAGCTAAATTGAAATCGTTAACATAACAGGTCAGCTTCGTAACAATTAAATATCCAATTAAATGCCAAACTTAAACACTTGTTATTTTTATATGTATTCAATGTATGTATTTATTTTTATTTTTGCTTTATCAGGTTGTGCTTAGCTTAAATTTTAAAATTGGTGTAAGCCGTAAATGTAAATATTTCTTGAAGTTCTTCTTTTAAAATTTATTAAAAACTGTAAAGATATCTTATATAGCTTGTTATCATGTTTTTTTTCGTCTACAGGTTCATTTATCAGTAAAAGTCTATCTAAGTCCAGGAAGAGGTTAGTCAGAAGATACAAACAAATTTTAAAAATTGTCTTTTGTCTCTATACGTTAGATTGAAATTATTCTTCATCATATATCATTTTGTTGTATATAACTCAACATCGTGAGTTGCTCCAAGTTACGTAAGATACCGATATATCGATACAAATAAACGTAACCCAGAGGGGTAGGCAGAGATTAACGGATTTCCATTTGGCGCAATCCTGACACACTTCTCGCTTCTTCAACATCCATACCTCTACGCAAACATGCTCGTCGATTACGGGTACTATTTATATCACCTTTCTTTAGTATGTCCCTAATTGACTGATCGATATAAGTTCTCCTTGGGCGTCCCTTGCCAACGCTGCCACTCACTTTTGCAACATAAATTTGTTTCGTTACCGTCTCTTCATTCATCCTTTCAACATTCCCGAACCACCGATGCATAGCTTTCTTAATTTTAGTCACAACATCCACTTTTAAGCCATACTTTTCGCTTAGAATGCTATTTTTAATTCCATTATTCAACATCACGCCTAACATATTTTTTAAGGATCGTATCTCAACGGCATCTACTCTACATGCTTTTCCTGCCAAACAATTGAGTTCCTGCCAAACAAGGGAGAGCTCACTTCCATAAATTAAAGTGGGGACTAGTATAACATTGCGTATTTCCAGATGAGCCTTCATAGACACATGTTGACTCCTCACTACTGTTCCTATAGTACCATTTATTTTAGATCACGCATTCACTCGTCGTTTAAAATCTTTATCGTGTGTATTATCAATACATAGTATAAAACAAAGTCGCTTCCCGCTGTCTGTCTGTGCCTAAGTATGCTTAGATCTTGTAAACTACACAACGGATTTTGATGCGGTTTTTAAACAGATAGAAAGTGATTCAAGACGAATTTTTATATATAATACATGCTTATTATTGTAGAGAAAAGCAAAAAAATTGTAATGTAATGTCGTAAAATACACATTTTTGAGCGCATACATTGCAAACGCAAGAATTATATATCTTAAAAAGATCTACAAAGATATCCGTCATGGTATATGTCTATATTTTAAGGTTAGCCTAAAAAGCCATTAAAAGTTTCAAAAAATGATCACGGACATAGCGGTAATTAGAAAGCTATTTAGACGTATACAGTACTAATCCTTATCAACTTAAATACGTTGGTCACACTAAGTATCTTATACACATTATGATAATCGTTTACAACATAAATTTAAATGGTAAATAGAAACTAATGCGCGAGAAAATAAATAAGGCGGAACGAAGTTTGCCGAGTCAGCTAGTCTATACTAAACATACATTCTAAATACACAAACTCTTCCACATGGTCCACTTCTTTATCGTTAACAATTATATCAATTACTGTCTTATCGATATTTATAATTTATATAAATCTTTAAAAATAATATATATCCGACGGGAACCATACATTTTTCTGGGATAGAAAAATATGTGCTTTTTCAGACTATAATCTATCTCTGTGCCAAATTTCATACAAATCTGTTTCGGCGTGAAAGAGTAACAAACATCCATCCATCCAAATTGTCGCATTAACAATATTAGTAAGGTATTGGCATTGGATGTAATTCAAAAACATCTACAACTCTAACGAATTTGCAAGTCCCGGTCATTTAAAAGGGGAAGTGAATATAGAGGAAAGAAAATACTTTGATAACAATATATTACAACTAATCCATAGAGAATAGAAGCTATCAGGATTAAAAAAACTGTATGCAAACACATAAGTTACGAGTGCGATATGCTTTAGCGGTATTAAAAAACTAAAGTTGTAGCTTGATCGATAAAGTTGCCGGAAACTTACCTTGTTCGAAAATAAGCTTCGCTCATCTCAGGTTCCACCGAGGAATACGATGCGATTGTTTTAAAGCGTCATAACTTTTAAAGTTTTACTTCATTAACTGAATATCACATTGATTTGGTGGCTGTTACTTATCATAGAGTAAATATTGTTACACGTTAACAGTGGAAATGCGAACCGTAACAGTTTGTTAAAGAACATTTCGATAACCAAAACTACATACGATTTAAATGAAATTTTACCCAAAAAATATAGTAAATGAATTTCATGTGGGTTGTGCTTTAGAGGTATAAAAAGGCTCCTATATCCTTTTTGCACATATCTGAAAACTGATGTTTTTGTGTTTTGTGGTTATATTTGTACTACTGCTGCTTTTCCACTATCTGCTGCACGAACGGACCAGCTCGACCGTTAAAATACCACGACCTCACAGAAAACAGGCGTGAAACAGAAGTATTTCTATGTTTCGTCTGATGAGTGAGGTACCAGAGGCCTCATTCTGATCGTCTTACCCTTCCCATCCATTTCTAATAATATTTATTTATTTAAGGAGACATACAGAAACAAAAGATAAAAAAAATATAGATAGGGGTACGTAAATTATAATAATAAGTTCTAATGTTTCCTAATGATGGTCTCACTGAGAACAATAAAAGAGAATTCGACGGTGTGAATGTCTAGGAAATATCCTTCTTTCCGCTTATATCTCCTCTGTCCATTGAATGTAGGAAACGCATCTGAACCCGTTAGCTTGTTACGCATGCTTATTAACTGTCACTTAATATTAGGTGAACAGCTTGCTTGCCACCATCTTATACTATAAATAAAATGTTAGGTGAAAGATCCCTCTGTCCACCAATATTATTGTTATAACCTTAATGAGATGCTTAAATGATAATATTAAAGTTTGATTTGTGTCAATTTGTCTTAAATTACCAGTATCTCCTTTAGATTGAAGTTTATTTTCCCCAAATAAAATATAAATAACAAAATAAAACGTAATTTCTGTGCTTACTGCAGATAGTAACATCAATTGTATAGTTACGTAAGGACAAAATTCGAGAGGCTCCGATGTTGAGCCGTAATAGACAACGCAAACCAATAATGTCGCACGTTGCCCGTTTACCATCACTTATTTGACACGGTATGAGGCGAGAGAGAACCAGAAATTAGGTCGCTTCGGCGCTTCGCGTCATATATTAAGACCTGTTAAACAATACAGATTAACAGAAAATGATAAACTATAATGGTTCGTAATCCAATTTACAGCATATTGAGAAATAAGTGAAAATATCTATATTCCAGAAACTTCTAAGCTACCTCAGTGTCGGTTGGGATGCATTCGTTTTTTCAATTTGGCCTCATTGTACATGGGGCTATCGATTATAGATAATTACATTTGTGGTGGCAAAACGGTGTGAATAAAAAATCACTTGTTAGGCAAGGTTATCGTTGAAAGAACCTCCGTTCTGTCTCTTATGTTCGTCGTTCTAGGGCTTCTGAGAATTTTAATATCATTAAGTACGTAAGTAACTAAAAGGGAGTTTTTTTTAGAAAATACATTTTGCTAACAATGACTCTGAATGAGAATTGAAAATATCTTATTTATATTATTTTTACTACTACTAAACTTCGAGATTTTTTTTAAGAACTTTGCGAGCACAGTCTGACATTTGGCATGGTTAAAGTTTTTGTGGATGTGAGACGAAGAAAGCTAAAATAAATACTAAACTAAATTAAAAAAGCGAGCGCAGCCTTAACTAGTACAAGCACTAATAAGAAGTATTATAAAACACTTTGCGATAATGTCCAGCGTGCGGTGGAGGTGTTTGAAAGGTTGGGGGAAGGGTTGTACATCGTTATACTGCGTCCCCCGGTCCGGGATTAATATCACGAGATCAAAGCATAATGCAGCACTTAATATAATTAAGTTTCCCTTTTAATCATGCCTGCATTGTTGCGACCACCATTGTATCTACCTGGATGGCTTTCATGAAACAAGTTTAAACAGTTCTGGATTGCCCAGGGACTAAAGAACTTGTTATAATGTTTTACTTTAGATTTAGTCTCACTCTATGGTTTTTATCACACACCATCCCTATTTATGGTCGAGTTTTCACTATACTACACGCAAATTAATTAATTAAAGTTTACTCGTGTTATTTTTTCGTTCGCTTTTTTTGCTCAAGGTTTCTTTCTTTTTTAATCGTTTTGTCTATAGCGTCTTTCTTGTGTATATTAAGATCAATAGTAGGACAATCCCGAATAATTGAATATTAAATGCAGTTTTATTGGAAATAGTTATTTCATCAAATTCCTGCCCCTTTCCCACCTATATGAGATCGGCACAGTACGTACTTCTCCTCCATATACCTCTATCAGCCGTCGTATGTGAATTCACGCCCTTACACATATCATCTTTCACTTTAAAATAGGTTTAATTGATAGGAAATATTCCTGTAGGTGTACTCGTATTCCTATAGAGAAATACAACTAAAATTTTTATATATGGCGGTTCTCTTGTTGTCAGTAAACGGACTCACAACAGACTACGCTTCAAAGCGTTAGAGATGAGGCATTAACTAGTCAATTTGAGGTGTACACTACCTAGATAGGTAATACACAAACAGGTTAGTAGGCGAGGGAGACGAGAATTTGTTTGTATTTCGCGATATAACACATCTACACACGCGTGTTATGCCAACTTGTGGGCGGCGCCTCCCAACGAGGTGGTAACGCTCGTTGCCTATGTATGTCCGAAAACAGAATTAATATTACGAGATTAACTTCGTGAAGCTCGAGTGGCAAACTGGTTTTAATTTAAATACCAAGCACATTATCGTTCCTATTTTATGAATACGAACGCAATTTGGTCTTAGCTTTATTTAATATATTATCCTTTGGTGAATTGTTATAGTATTTGTACAATATTTATTCAATTTCAACGCAGTCGCTCAGAACTAAACAATTTTATGTTAACTTTTTGAGCCTCTAGATGGCACTGGGATCGAAATATATCGCGATATGGTTTTGTGACGGTACAGTATTGGTTTTGCTTTGAAATTATGTTTTAATACGACTATCGAGTTTCAGAAAGCTGAACTTTTTCTCAATTCAATGGCGCTCTAAGAACCTAACTAAAGCAGGTCTTCGCGAAAGAATATAGCTTATTATTATTATATAAGAAACAATGTCAAAACCTAACAATATAAAATACATAATTAACATGAAAAGTAAAACGTTCAATTATATTTGATTTCAAAATTATTACTCATGAAAAAATCCCTACCAAATATACAACGAACAGATTTAAACGTTATTAAACATTAGTTACTTTAACTCAGTTATTATTTAAAACGAACGTGTTGGTACTTACCTAAGGAACAATACTTTAATAATTATATGTAGTGTGTGTTTACAGTGTAGTAACACTTAGCAGCTCTCAAGGCTACGCAGGTAACAACTGTTAATTGACCGCAACCAGACGAGAACGTCATTAGCATGCAGCCACCTTGTATTTCTAACAAAGCGAGGTGTTATTTCTGTTCTATTGCAGTTACTTAATTTAGTCTGTAGTCTGTAAACTGCTTTATACTCACCACATGATGTACGAATCTATGTCTATGTAAGAAAGATATTGAACATTGGTTTTTGCTCAATTTAAAGTAATTTATAGTGACCATATCCATCGCCATTCAGTTCATAATAAGGCTATTTAAGTAAAACAATCCTACAAATTCTTTGATAACACAGACATGCCTGGTTGTGGTAATGAAAAGATATGGAACAGAAGTTGCATGATTAGAGATTAATTAAAAAAAACGTAAACTACATAACAAATGTTAAAGTTGCAAATAATATGGTATAACAGGAAGAAATAAAACAACTTATAACTTAATAATGTTAAATTGGTTTTGGTAGTACGTAGTTAGGCCACCACAAATGTAATTACATTTTAATTTTATACAAGCAGTTGCACCGGTTTCAAATTCGACTTTTAACCAACATTTAATACAAAACATACACCGCGACTTTAAGTACATTATCCCAATTCTTTCATAAAAGAATTGACTGAATTGAACTTGGGTGACCAGCCCACAGCTACTAAACCCTGTCACGACAACGCTGGAATCCGGTGGGGGGAAAATACTCAAGCCTACATAACGCGTAAGATCAATTTAACCCCTAAAATCGCTAACGGTAAGTTAAGGGTTCAACCTAACTCAGTTTTTACGATTGAACAGTCTAGCCAGGTTTAGCTTGGCAACCGACTTGTGATTTATTAATGTGCATATCATCTGGCATAATAGGTCCTAATCAAATAACAGAGGGCTTACATTTCTTATGCCGTTTCATACCACCACGGCAACGCGTAATATAATGAAGCAGACAACCTCCAGCTCAAAACATTTTTTCATACATTCCAAAGCTTAAGTAAAACATGAAACTTTTAAATTACATAGTTGTTTTATACATTGTAAGTTATCAGTCTTTGTCCGGCGTTCGCACATGTCTTTAGAACAAGAAGTAACAACAAAGAGTATGGTGTCGAAGTTGAAAATTGAGTTGATTAACATCAGAACATGTCAAAGTGTTGTTGACTTTCATTCAGTTGGACTTGTTTGGTGACCTGAGAAAAACATTTGTGTAATGTAGCTAAACTAAACTATTTTTTTTATTTTAATTTTAATTAATATCAGGGAAATCAATTCGTGTAAAAATAGGATTAGACAATAATCTAAATCTAAAATACTAATGTAAAATTATTAAAACTATCGTGAAACATTGTTATTAAACTTTTTATAAAAACGGCTTTACTCACGTTCGCTGAAACTACTGGACCGATTTGAAAATTTCTTGCATATCCCCGATGAACATAAGCGATATAATTTTTTATTTATACTTTTTGATTTTTTGGTAAAATGCCCGTGCGACGTCGGAGCGCCAGTTTAATATAAAACGATAAATTCCAAATTCTTAAATTACATATAGTATCAACAGTTGACTGTAATATTAAATTTTTTTAAATAAATTTAACTTCAGCACTCAGCACTTATATTTCCCGCTTCAAATTTATTTCAAGACACAAGAGCTTCTTATAGCGCATTAAGGCTTTTTACAACACATGCTTTTATAATGGCCTGTCACCCCACTTCGTTGTTTTGAGACCCTTTGCTGAAACATTGCGTGGTACGAAGTGTAAAACTTTCAAAAGGCATGGACGGGCGGGCTCCGACGGCGATGTGAAATGACTATCTAACTGGCTTTCCGACTTTAAACGTGAGTTGATGACATGTCACTAGGGTTGTCACAATCCAAACTCGTCTTAAATTTGGCATAAGAATAAAAAGCCTGCAATTATTCATTACTTAACCAAAAACAAAATACACAAACCGTGTACCAAATAAAAAATTCATATCATAGATTAAAATAGAATAATTTCGAATCAATTAAATAGTATACCTATTTCGTTATATATACGTCACGGCATCGTGCATGAACGAACGACCGATTTCGCTAATACTTTTTTTTTGTGTTTCTTATTGTGTTGAGAGGGTTCTTATGAAAGAAAACGAAAGAAAGTTGCACAGAAAATTAGAACTTTTCTAATTCTAGTGCTTTTCGCACAAATGTCATCCTTTTGACATTTGGCACGTTTATTTTAAGTAAGAGATGAATGTTTGTATGCAGTAACTACCCGAGCGAACCCGAGGCGGGTCGCTAGTACTAGCTAGATAATTGTATAAAATGGAATTTATTAAAGCAAAGATTCAACGGAAAATCAATTGGCACTATATAAGTAACATTGCGCCAGCCCTGCATACGTATACAAAGTTGACAACGTAATAGTTCTATGACTTTGACATTTTGCCAGCCGAACGTGCAATTTATAATGGTGGATCTTTTGAGGGCTCGAGAGTTACGGACTTTATATTGAAGGGGAACTTCACAAGCCTCTTTTAGCTTCCAATGAAGCGCTCAAAGCGACGACACTGAGAATAATGGATTTGTTTACCTTCTATTTATGCTTCATATGAATTATTTGAAGGTTACTTTACGTGTAATAAGAGTTACTACGACCAATGTGCACTTCTACTTAAGTTTAGCATTCTTGAATAGCGGCTACGTACAGGTCGCAATGCTACTTAACCCCACCACCCACAAGATATAATAACGATAATGATCTGGGCTGTGGGAGTCCCCTGGGTAAAGGTGATAAGGGCCAAAACTTGGTACAATGCCATTATCGAGGCTGGTATCACATAAGCTCGGTGTAAAATGGATCGAAGTTTCCGTAATTGTTTATAGTTGTAATTGCTAAAAGAGAGAAGAGCTTTCTTCAAATAAGTCATAATATATGTATTTTAGAAAATTTATCTATCTAAATAATATATCAAGGAATCAATGGAATTATGATGATTTGGACAAGATATGCCAATAAAAATCCGATGTAAAGCTTTCGAAAATATGAAAAGTTCAGCACAGGCAACACATATTTTACACAACCGTACTTCAAAAGAGGAAATCGCTTACCGACACCCGCGGATATTGGCTCAACGGAACCGGTTGACGTAAAAATGATTCTGTTTCGTCGAACCTTACGACTGATTTAATTTTCCAAGGGACGTTTAACAATCAACGGAAATCGAAGTTTCCTTGAACGCGGCCTTTTGTGTCCTAATCTTGGAATGCTCAAGCAAATTCTTCCGTTCATTGAATTGAAAACGAATGAAGAAATTTGTCTCACTTATCAGCTTTATATTTGTACGTGTGTGCGTTACACACAATCGATGTTGTTTTTTTTTAAATATATTAAGAAATTGAAACAACTTCTATGCGACGAATATAGAGTAGCAAAAAAGGATTATGTTCAACAAGACAAGATTCAAGTTTACAAGTTGAATTGGCATAAAACAGGCGTGGTAGTGAAATAAAGCCATTAACACGGTCTCTCGGAATCTTGATATATTAACGGTCGTAGAGATTTGTGCAAAGTGTGGCTGAAAGATTCGGAAGGCTAAACATATGGCTATAAATAGAATGTCGTGACTGGAATTGAGAGTTATGCTTCGGCAAGTTACTTATATTAAAAGAGTAAAGACAAGAAAAGTTTATATTGCAAAGGTTAGGTTTTGCATGACTTTTCCTTGAATAATTAAATGTTGAGTTGCCTTTATTATTAAAGAAACTCTGTTTCTTTATAGATTGTAACGGCTTTCTGCTCTTCAGTTCCAAATTTTACCTTAGAAAGAAATATGAATATTGACTCCGAAAACTTATTTTAGAATCAAAAACTATAAACTGAGATTAGTTTCTAAAGTAAACGAAATTAATTCGAATGGTACAATCATTTCCAAATGTTTTCAGCTAAAAGCGACGCATAATAAATATCTATGTAGAAAACATAGACTTCTTATCAGAAGTAAGTAGTGCACAATTGACTAGCGCGCGCTCAATGCTGCGCAGTGTGTGAACAATGCAGGCGACTGGGGCCTCACCTCAATACATGCACCATCAATGCATCTTTCTGTTCTATTGACAAATGTAACCATTACTTCCAATGTCAAACTGAATAATCATTACCGGTAACGTTTTTGGTATACGAGCGCTGTGGATTGCACTTTGTAGCTGCACATTGTATTTTAAATTAAAATTTCAATTAGGTTGAGTACAGAGAAAGCTTTCACTTTCTGACTGTCATAATGTGGTTACAATGTCAAAGTGAAAGCTATAAGTCTTCCACCACAAATCGTCATCATATTGTAACGATACGGTGACGACTTGTGCGTTTTCTTTTTACTTTATGGAAAGCTTTCATTCATATTTTTTCATATTTTAAATGCTGTTTTTCGAATGGAATGTTATCTAAATGAGAAATTAAAGGAAAAACAATAAGCTTGGACGAATGATAACATTTATCTTGAAATATGATTAAATGTCAAATCAGTAACCTGTCAAAAATAAAAATAAAATTCTAAATACACTATCTATAAAAAGTGTCGAACGTCGTCAAGTTATGTTTAGAATAGACCCCCGCCAGCAAACAGACGACATGCAGTGTGTGCTTAGCTGACAGAATGGCCGGAAATGACGTCACGATTGCCCGTTAAGACAGTGCGGATGCACACTTCACAACTTGCTTTGCTTTTTATATTATCGCGTCAATTTTAATCGAACCCGAAGTTCTTATCAATGTTTTTTTATTAGTGTAAGCTGAAGCTATGTGTAAGGACATAGGTAATTGGTAAAATGACAATG
The DNA here is from genome assembly GCA_029849275.1 of Papilio elwesi. Classification (NCBI taxonomy): domain Eukaryota; kingdom Metazoa; phylum Arthropoda; class Insecta; order Lepidoptera; family Papilionidae; genus Papilio; species Papilio elwesi. The sequence goes on along the minus strand of CM056700.1, from coordinate 5,576,256 downwards.
ATCGAATTGCAAATTGATGGAATTATTGAAATTCGAACTTGTTATTTAGATTATTTTGTTCACACAGTATGTTCACAACATACACATGTTCATCTATATCAACATGCTCACAATAACATTAAATTACTAAACTATGTAATATATAAATGATTCGATCGAAGGCTAGTAAACTTCGAAATGTTCGGACTCGCGACTCCTTTTATTTTTGGCCTTGACTTCCGGTTTGGCCACACACAGAGTTCGTTGTCCGGAAGCAATCAGGAGCCAGGACGTTGTTAGCGATACCGCCAGGCGTAAAAACTTTGCGCACTGTGTGCCTATAACCGAGCTACCAACTCGAAACGGTTGTATATTTTTTTATAACGCATCATGTATGCCTTTTTGTAAACCATCCATGGCTAGGGTAATCATATATGCATTTAGACAAAATAATGTGCTTTAGGTAAGTTCTTTTATCTTTAACTTTTAACCGTACATATTTACGCGAAAATCTGATGGTTCCAATAATAAGGGCTCTATATTTTTTTCTTAAATTAATTTCCGAAGCATGTTTCTAAATTAAAATAGACTTGTTATTTTAAAATCTCAATAAACATACCAAAATTACCATATAATATTAAATATTATAGCATATTATAAATACAATACAAAACGTCTTGCACTACAGCAAATCGTACTTGACCATATTTAATTTTTTATAGACTGCGCGGGATCCCTTTGGGTTATGTCCGTAGATCGATTTCCTATTACACTCATTGCCTGCACATGCTGCGACACCAGATTAAAAAGCAAGTTGCTTTTAATATTATTTTTTCCAATTTTAAAAACATTACTTACGTAAACAATATATAATTGTTTTATACAAAAGAAATAATAGACAGCTATAAGAAAAATGAGTAAAAATTATTACTATACGGCCTCGGTCTTATCTTTTCCCGAGGCCAAAAGTAAAAAAAAAACTGTTAACAAAATATTCGTACCATCTAATTTAAAAATGAGTATTTTAACAGTAACATCGTGACCTTTGCCATGCTTATAACTTCCCCGCTACAGTATAATTCACCGCGGTCAAGTGGTTAGATATAATGCAGTTTTCGTTTCGTTTTTGTACTCTAAAGTGAGTAAAAAAACAACTAAAAAACTAACTAACTAACTAACCTAAAAAATTGTATATTTGTATATAAATAAAAGAAAAAGCACTAACTACCGTAATCGAGAGCGGTAGGCACGAGATACGGGTTTCCACCCGGCAAGACCTTAGTACATCTCTTGCACATTCATACGTACGTATTTTGCTTGCTACTTCTCGGCACTAAAGGTTACCTTAATACTGCTGCCTTCTTTAAGCTTCTCACCAATGTCGCCGACGTATCTCAATTTTAGTTTTAACATTGTCTTTTAAGACATACCATTCTTTTACTGTTCCTGATCCCGCCATTCGAAGTCACGCTAAGCATATTTCTTATGGACTGCATTTCAATAATTTATTTGGGTTTTATTTGTAATATTGTTCAATATTTACATCACTGTCCTTTGAAATACGGGGAAACGCGTATATTTACTGCATTTCGCAGGTATATATGTATGTAAGTATGTAAGGTATATGTATGTATGTGCAGATCGCCTTCCTGATGCCTTGGGTATAATTATTACTTGTAATTAATTGAATTTTGATTTAAAAAAAAATCAAATAGAGAAAAATGGTATACGGTGTTACTACTAACTCCATTATAACTATATCGTGGTTACATGATACCCATTTAAAATTAATATTTTAACTAAATGCAGTACGCATTACATTACTTAGTATCGGGGTTCACGAGCGGTTGAATTTCATTTTTATGGGCGCTCCATTGTTAGTTACATAGTAAAAGCAATGAAAGTTTGAAATTGAAAGAAGCGGAAGCACACAAGAATTATATTGATAGAGTAGATACGCTCCGCGACTCAAGGCATTGTTGTGATTGAATTAATTGAATAGAGCTAAGCTTAGTCAACGGGAGTTAATATACTTTTATAATTTTAAAACTAAATATTTTATAACATTCCTTTGAATCTCACTAAACACTGACGTAAAATAGAGGTAATTATTCTCCTGAGCTTGCTTCGATTACTGATACAAAAAGCGTACTCCAATCCTTATCGTATTTTTTTAATTACTAAGTTCAGTACTAGTTTCGGATGAAGCCATGCCGAAAGCGGCGGGACTTCCTCATTTGCCTCGTTTTCTTGTTAAAATTTATTTTGTATAGTAGAAAATCGTATGTTTTGTCTTAAATATATATAAAATATCAAAAACGCTCTCAATTTTACCTTCACTTTTTACTGTAAAACAACAATGCAAAATTCGTTAATAGTCATTTAAAGTATGGAAAAAACGTTTAATTTAAAAATCTTGTAAATGTGTATTGAAAAACGATTTGTTCGCTAATTGAACAAGAAATAAAAGATGATAAATCCTTCAATTTTTTTAACAATTTTCATCATGAAGTATTGTTAAGCACTCAACAAATGCTCGAAACTGATGTTTGTATTTCCGTGTTCCGATTGTGCTGGTGAATTTATAAATTACGCCAGGAATTTTGTTTTATTTTTAAACTGAAGATCAGGCGCTATCTGCAAGATACGCTTTATAATGGAGTCGAATGGTTAAATAAATAATAATATGATCTCACGCCCGTAACACAGGTAGAGATCATGGAATTCCAGTTGGTTGAATAAATTAAGATATTAAATATAGATTGTTTCGTTCTATTGACTATTTGAAAAGATTATCTTGTTAGACAAGTGTAAATTAGAAGTCCAATTGTGTTAGGAATGGAAAAAGCTTTTAAAGGAAGCCGCCCGCAAAATTACATAAGGGTTTTACAGGGTTTTTTTTTAGGAAGAACTATGTGCAGGGTGTATTCCTGAGTGAAATAGATATTTACGAGATTTCATCTATCCTTATTGGGTCAAGTGTGCAGGAGTCTTTTGGATAATGGTTGAAAGGGATCGTCCTCCTAAAAAAAGCTATGGGCTTGCATTGGGTGTTGTACGGAAGGGCGTCAGTGAACCAACATTAAAATTTACTCGTCTGAACTGGTACCCGGTGTATTAGTATTATTCATAACCCACTTAAATTTATTGCGATTATTGAACTACATTAAACACAATTAATTTAAACAAACTCTCAATAGGGTTTTTTAGATTCTTACACTCTAAGAACGTAATACATTACGTAAGAATCTGTCTCTATAATGCGAAGGGTTTCGAAAAAAAAAGAATAACAAGGCTTAAGGCGCTTTGAAATAGAAATTTCCACATCAAAACACTAGGTAACTGAGTTGACAAAGTCTTCATACGTCGGCTCAGACTTGCCCTTTCTGTATTCACGTAGAGTGCGCCCTTCGCGCCCTACAAAAGGTAGAAAAATTGTAAGGTGACGCGTCGTTCAAAGTAAAACTGAATGGCGGACATACAATAAAAGTAATAAAGAGCTATTGCGTGCACTTGGTAACAAATTTTGACACTTGATTTCTTTATTCCGAGCCCATAAATCTTGATTTAGTTGCACGCCCGCTGCGCTTGGTTATAACACGCCAAGTGAGATAGCGCTGAGTTTTACAGCTGCTCTGAAAAACTGTTTTTTAATTTATTATACAAAAGGTGTTATAATTTGTTTGTGACCTGGATGAGTCCCGATGGTGCTACAAAAAACGAGATAGACTTCATCATGTCGACGAAGAAGCAAATATTCAATGATGTCTCAGTGATCAATGCGGTGAAAACCGGGAGCGATCACCGAATAGTCCGAGGCATATTGAATATCAACGTAAAGCTTGAGCGAAGTCGACTGATGAGGTCTACACTCCGACCAGTACCCATCCAGATCCAGAATTCCGAAAGCTTTCAGCTTGAACTTCAGAACCAGTTTGATTGCCTAGGGAGTAGCGTGGACGATATTAACGACGGGTTCGTGCAAGCTCTTCGGACGGTGGGTTCTAGGGTCTTCAAGACCCACCGTACAAAAGCGTCCAAGAAGCTCTCAGACTATACTCTTGAGCTCATGAAGGAAAGGCGAGAAATGATTCTGCACTCTTCGGATGATGCGAAACGATACCGGCTGCTAAATAGACAGATTTCGAAGAGCATTAAACGCGATATACGCCAATTTAATACGGTACGTATTAAAGAGGCTATTGAGCGGAATAAGGGCTCCAAAGTCTTTGCCCGAAGTCTGTCTATTGGGCAAAGCCAGGTGTCGAAGCTGAAGACTGAGGATGGCAGAGTTGTTTCCTCCAAACCGGAGCTCTTGAGTGAGGTTGAGAGGTTCTATGGACGCCTGTATGCGGCATCGCAGAAACCCGTCATGGATCTGGCAGAAGACCCAAGAGCCAGATTAACCCGACACTATACCGAAGAGATCCCGGACGTTAGTCTCGACGAGATTAGTATGGCTCTCAAACAACTCAAGAACAACAAGGCACCGGGGGATGACGGAATCACAGCAGAGTTACTGAGGGCAGCTGGAGGACCAGGTCTTAAGGTTCTCCAAAAGCTGTTCAATTCCGTCATTCTCGAGGGACATACGCCACGGGCATGGAGCGGGAGTGCGGTGGTCCTTTTCTTCAAGAATGGCGATAATGCCCTTTTGAAGAATTACAGGCCCATCGCACTTCTGAGCCATGTCTACAAGTTGTTTTCGAGGTTCATTACGAATCGTCTCGCTCGCAGATTTGACGACTTCCAGCCTCCCGAACAAGCCGGGTTCCGTAAAGGCTTTAGTACCGTGGACCACATACATACGCTGCGGCAGGTTATACAGAAGACCGAGGAGTATAACCTGCCACTATGCTTAGCGTTTGTGGACTACGAAAAAGCCTTCGATTCGGTCGAGACCTGGGCGGTACTGCAGTCCCTCCAGCGGTGCCAAATCGACTACAGGTACATCGCAGCGCTGAGGTGTTTGTATGAAAACGCCACTATGTCAGTCCGAGTACAGGGTCAGGACACGAAACCTATTCAACTGCAGCGCGGTGTAAGACAGGGAGACGTTATCTCACCGAAGCTCTTCACCGCGGCGTTGGAAGACGTCTTCAAGGTCCTGGACTGGAAAGGACTTGGCATCAACATAAACGGCGAGTACATCACCCATTTACGATTTGCTGATGACATTGTAGTCATGGCTGAGACCATGGAGGAACTCGGTACAATGCTCGACGACCTCAATAGGGCCTCCGAACGAGTGGGTCTCAAAATGAACATGGATAAGACGAAAGTTCTGTCAAACATCCATGTTCTACCCACTCCTATAACGATCGGAGGCCATACTCTCGAAGTTGTTGACGATTATGTCTACCTAGGACAAACTGTCCAGTTAGGTAGGTCCAACTTCGAGAAGGAGGTCAATCGCCGAATCCGACTCGGATGGGCAGCGTTCGGGAAGCTGCGAGAAATCCTCACGTCCCAACGTCTACCGCAGTGTCTCAAGACGAAAGTCTATGACCAGTGTGTGTTGCCAGCGATGACTTATGGTACTGAGACGTGGCCCCTCAAAGCGAGTACCATTAGACGGCTCAAGGTCACCCAAAGGGCAATGGAGAGGGCAATGCTCGGAGTCTCTCTGCGTGATCGCATCAGAAATGATGTGATCCGCAGTAGAACCAATGTAACCGACATTGCCCGAAGAATTGCAAACCTTAAGTGGCAATGGGCCGGACACATTGCTCGCAGAACGGATGGCCGATGGGGCCGAAAGGTCCTAGAGTGGCGGCCACGTACAGGTCGACGCAGCGTAGGTAGGCCTCCCACACGATGGACCGATGATCTGGTCAAAGTTGCGGGAGCCCACTGGATGAGGGTGGCAGAGGACCGATCTTTGTGGCGATCAATGGGGGAGGCCTACGTTCAGCAGTGGACAGATATCGGCTGAAACGACGACGACGAAATCACCTATGCATCACGAGTAATTGACTCTTTTGTTACCTTAAATAATTAAAAGAAAGAACATCGGTTTAAAGTTGTTATAACTTAAACATCGATGTTACTTTTATTTGTAGCGACAATAGTTTGTAATAAAATATTAAAAGTCGCAATAGACATTAGCTCGTGGTAGTAGTCCTTACAAATGTAAGAAAGCGGGTAAGCAAAACGCAGGCTATATTTTTTTGGAACCGGTTCTTAGCAAATAAAGTCCGCAAGCCTTTGTATACAATGTAAAATTACTATTAACTTTTCATTCGAGTAGGTACTTAATGAAATGGAGACATTCCGCATGCGAATTGAAAAGTCTGGCGCAACCCGCTCATTAAGTGAATTAATACGTTCAAACAGGCGTGACTACTAACTGCCGCCTTTTATTTATGTTATCGTGTAATACAATAGATTTGAATTTTAATACATACTAATAATTTGTTAATGACAGTTGTTATATTTTTATACAGTATTTCATATTTGAGATTTAAAATAGTAAAAATATATTTTAGTAGCCACACCAGCTGTTCTGAAGACATGCGCTTATACATTAATTTACGTAATATAGAGATATACTACGTTATTTCTATTTTTGCGAATCAGACAGGAGGGTAATGTTTTATGCGGGTATGTATGTATGTATTATTGTTCGTTTCATTGTGACTTCCTTTAGCCTAAGCGGCTTGCTCGATTTTGAAGAATAACGTGACATTAGATTCGTATTCTTCCTTGCAGTGTCATAAGGGTACATTCACCATGAACTATTGCTTGTTTTCACTGCTTATTGGGTAAATGAAATGCTTCTAGCAGTGGAAAATTGTCATGCGTAAATATTTCTTTTCTGGACCTTACTTATCTGATGAGCCTTTGCGCTGTAAACCTATGGTGGGAACTTATACTTGCGTCAAAATAATAAACAATACAGTGGAATTGCTATTACCTAAATTGTTGGTTGTTAAGCGAGTCGCTAGAGTCTTGCTAAAATATAAGACGCTAGCTAACATTTTAAAAATAAGTGAGCCCGAAGCGCATTTCATTTATAAATCATATTGATGAAAAGGCAAAAAAACATTTTTATCACGTCACAGCGTATTTTGCTGCTTATAAAATAGCATGGCCCGAACGCGTTTATAATTTATGTTCTTTTAACACTTCTGTTTTTATTTTAATAAATGTTGGTGCTTTTGTTTGTGATTATTTTGCTTCAAAACAGTTTGCATTGAACGAGCTTTTGCACTGATACCTTAATTGATATTGAAACTCTCGGAAGTCTGGGAGCGAGTTTCACTACAAATAGATGTCACGTTTGAATTTAATAAGTCAAGAATAGTAACATTTCTGTAAAAAATCTAATCAGAGCGCGTATTTTTCTTTTTCCTCGTGCGATCATAGGATGTAAGTGTAAGAAATTTAACTGTCGCGTCATTTCTTGTTCGCTCGTCATCAGTCTCTAAAGGAATGACTCGTTCGTCATCGTTCGTGAAATTCTTATTGTTCGAATTTGATTATCGGTCCTTTTACAACATGGAATAAAAGTTTTAAATTTAATTTGATTGAAGTGTTTTCTGCACTGTTGAATCATATAGACCTATAGATAGCGATAGAGCAAAGATTTGTTAACTAATTCTTGCTCTTTCTCGCACTGGGAACGATAACAGTTTGATTTGTGCTAGTTGAGTCAGTGGTCCCGTCTGTCTGTTTGAACGCAATAAACTGATCGGATTTTTATAATAATTGATTATGATTTTGTGTAAATTGGTTATAAAATGTTTTACAACGATATAATACTGTATGGGACAAAAAATATCTGTTGAAATTAACCCAGTACATTTAAATAATTTTGAATAATTGAAGGTTAATAGGTTAACTAACAATTACAACAATCTGGAATCAGACGGCGATAGATAATAAAGAGGAATAATTCGCACGGAGCCGTAATAATTAAGCGACGAGTCCGACCGGCTTTTGTCAAGTTAATCTAATAAAAGCGAGCCAGCCGCGGAGTGTGCAAGCGTTCCTTTGTCTGAACCGACCTTTATTTTATTGTAGACCGCTCGGATGGCGGACTTCGTAGTTTCTCCTCTATAACTCGTACTCCTACTACTCTCGGGATTTCTCTCATATTTCACAGAGATATTCGTTTTAATTTAACTTGTGATTGTTTTACGCGTGCTTACGATTACGTTACGGGAATTGCTGAACGTTTAAGAATTTCATGAAAAATTGTTGTTACGTAAGTTTATCAAGATCTTTAGAGATGCCTTTCCTTACATATAATGTTTATGTCTTAGAGTCAGGTAAAAGAATCAAAATCAGACTTATGGGACGGCTGAAAAGTTACCCTTAGTACAATGTAAGAAGTATCGTAGGCTCGCAAGCAATCAAGCTCAACATATAAACTCGCCGACTGTAGTCCTCTGGTAGTTTAGTAGCACTCGTCTTAAAGAAGAGATGAGAATGGTTTAAGCCAGTTAGTTTTTTATAAACTTATAATGCTTAAAATAATTTAATCCGTGTTATATTTTCTCTACTATATTTATTATAACTTATCTTAAAACTAAAATAGGTATCATATTTCTGTAGGTTATGTTAAAGCATTGAAAATTACCACAGTTTCATAAAAATATTCGTAAATCCGTTGCAAAGTTTTATTGGAATAGTTTAATCCGTGCTCAGATGAGTCGTGCATCTATTGCTAAATTGCTTTTTTACGATCTTGTTTTGTTTTACAGCGAATAATTACCCTCGATGTTATTTTAAAAGGAAAAAATACTATTTTGGTATGCAGATTCATACGGCTTTCATTTCAAATGTTATTTTTTTATGAGATTTTGATAAGGAATTGGTTTTACTCTGGCATTTGGTATATTTAGTTTAGGTTATTTGTCAGTTATGCAACTACGACTTTTTTGGTACCTATTTGTATTTTTCATTACATAATATTTGACTATTTCTTATTCTTTGTTTCAGGATGTGAGCGTCGTCGTCAGTCCATCAATGACGGTAACATTTATCTGACCACGGTGGACAATGCGGTCACAAGCTTCGAAAACCTCACCTAAGAAAGGGGCTCTGGGTAAAAATTTTAAGGGTAATTCCGCTAAATCTATAAAAAAGAAAATAATCACGCCAAAAAAGGCAAAAAATTTACAAAAAACACTTTTAAAAAATCCTAAGAAAAATACGCAGAAAGATGAAGCTTCCAGTTCAAAGAGTGATGCAGCTCCCCCTGTTGAAGAAACGAAAGATCTTTCTGCGGAAACGACAAAAAATGAAATATCAAAAACTAGTCAACCAAGAAGTAGCTCGCCAGCGAAAAAGTTTAAAAAGGAGTCTAAAGAAAAGAAAGACGCAGCTAAAAATACTACTGGCAATGTAAACACCAAACCTGCCGCTTCTAAAAAATGTGTTAGGACAACTAAAAAAACAAATTCAACAATGAAACTCGATAATGATGATGAGAACAATGATGATGTAAAGTACAAAATAAATTTAGATTCAGTAAAAAAAACTCAAAATTCTTCCAAGGCGAAACCTGTAAATAGAAAAGCACAACCTTCTAAAAAGAAAGGAGGCAACATTACTAAACTTCAATCGGAAGTTAAGGAAAGAGAGAAAACGGAAGGAAATGGGAACAAACAAACTGACAATAAAACTTCCAATGATACCAAGACAGAAACATCTCCTGACACATCAAAGGAAAATAATGATGAAACTAAGGTTCAAGGTAATGTCGAGAGCAAAAAATGTGTTAACGACAATTCAACATTAAATAGTAATGCTTCGTGTAGTACTTCATCCGGGAGTCAATTGGAAACACCGAAATCAGAAACAGAACGCCCCCTTAAATTTTTTACATCAAGTCGGTCTCCGAGAACAGTTGACATAGATGTAAAGTGTTGTAAATACTCTAAAGGAAATGTAAGCGCATCTGAAAGATTCTTACCAATGAAATGTGAAACAAAAGTTGATGAACATAGTAAAGACAAAAGTGCAACCTCCAATCATCTTGTTTCGCAAGGATCCGAAATTGATGTTTACACTTTTACAGACAAGGTTGATTCACCTAAAAGCATTTTGACCGATTTTCGTAATACGAATAACAAAAGCATCGGTAGAGTCCGACCAATAGCTCGGGTTAAGGGAACCGTTGTTGATAAGAAAACTGATTCAGAAAGAAAAAAATATTCCCCTCATAGACCTATAGAAGAAGTAGTTAAACAACTCAAGGCAAATAAACGGTCCGAGGAATTAACTTACGGTCAAAACCAAGCCGGTGAACAAGTTTCCGATTTGGATTTAAACCTAAGTAATGTTGTAGAGAATGTAGAGGACAAACCACAACCTATCGTAAGCAAATCGTACAAAATGGTTGCACGTAAATCAAGCATAACAGGAAAACCATTTAGCCCTATAAAATTTTTTGATCACGAATCTTCTTCTCCAAAAAGTGAGAACGCGTCTTCGCCAATAAGAGGTAGTACATCAAAGCACTCCTTAATTAAGAAACCGCAAAAGAAGAGTGCTCTATCCTGTAAAGAAATTGATAGTTCAAAATTTTCTTCGAGCAAGAAATCACTTCATTATACTTCATCAGAAGAAAGTGTGAATGATTCTAATGACGATAATGAATCAAAAGAATCATCAGGATCTGATAGTCCCAAAGCAAAGAAAACAAAAAATAAAAAATTCAAGCGAATTACGGATAGCCAGAAAAAGTCGACGTCAAAAGAATTAAAAGAACTGTCGAAAGATTCTCTTACTGATCTCAAAGATAACTTTGCCGTATTATGTAATGAAAAGCCGAGCAAAAGGAGAATGAAATTGTTGTCTATGTGGACAGGACCTAAAAAACATAGAATGGCTTCGTTAAATGCTTTAGCAAAAGTTCACTGTCTATACGAAAATGAAAGTAGAACTCACATGGAACTAGGTTTAATGAAGACGGTGGACCGAGCGATACCAAGTACGTCAAAAGCATCGTCAATTAAAAAGAAAGACAGGTCCAAAGATTTAGAGAAACAGGACAGTACTTCTGAATCTGAATACGAAGTTAAGGACAAAAAACAGGAAAGTTCCGAAAGTTCCGATGATAATTTACCACAAAGGACTTTACGCGGAGTTCCCGGTATTAGAAGTGCAGGTAAATATTGGGATCCTAAATCATGTACGTCTTCGAGCGAGGATAGCGAACTAGAGATAAAAACGAGGACGACGACACCAGAAAAAAAGAAAACGATCACCAAGATTGCTGTTACTAAACCCGATAACGAAAAATCAACCAAATTGAAGAAGACCACTGGCATTTCTGTCAAGAAGAGACGTAACAGAAATGAAGTGGTCATGGATTTAAAGGATATGGTTGTACAAAAGCGTATGGCTAGCTTGAACGCAACGGCAATTTTGGCAGCGAGCTATGAAAAGCGTTCTCCTAAATCCAGTAAAGATGACACCACTTCAGATTCTTGCAGTGATGAGTCATTTACTCACAAATTAAAAAACGTGCCCGCAACCAGCGTAAAGTCGGAGCTAAAAAATGAAGAGACTAAAAAAGACGTTGATGACGGTACATTAACTGACAGGAAACAGAAAGTTGAAGTAATTGTTAATCAAGAATCAGACGTCACTATAACGGGGGTATATTCTACTCACCATCACGAAGGCTTTTGCACTGTGTCTGGGATGCAGTACCGTATTTCATCAACAAGTCACACCCAGACAACAGCCACCGCAAACTGTGAGAAGGTAATTTTTTTTTTATTCTTTTAAATTATTAACGACGCAAACGGTTGGTTGATTTCAATTAAAGGCTTATCTTTTCGGTTTAGAAAAAAATATCTGCAGGCGTTTTGAACCTCAGCTAATGTCGGGTAATAAAGTAGGTTCTATGTAAACATGCCTTAAGTCTTCATCCACACATTACCCTTCATCGCTTAGAACTTCCGAATGATTGCAATGAAAAGTAAACCTTTCGGCTATAAAGAAAACGATCAGTTTTGAGCACGGGTTATCAAGCCGTAAACGATTTATTTAGGGGAGTTTTGTCGCAAACTCTTGACGGAGATTATATTGTCAAACCGTTAAACCTTATTAACGTAATGTTAAACACAACCTTGATGGGCGAATTCATGTATTTTATAATACTTAAAATGCTTTTTGGATTTTTTCAACGCAACGATGTAACCATATTATTAAAAAAGTAACGTCGTAATTAATTGTTTAACCAACAAATTTAAAGATATCAAATAATCTCAATCAACACAAATTTTTAAAAAATCAATTTATTTTTTAGCTCTTACATTCTGTCTCTTATAGTCCCTTTGTTAGTTTTCCTTTATTTACTGTGTAATAATAATTGGTAATTTACATTTTGTTTAATTTAAAACAGGAGGGATGTCCCCGTGAAGAAGCATCCCGATATACGCCCTTATCTGCTTTATCGTCTATGCAGCCCCCGGCGGAGCATACGCATACGCATCCTCATCCTGGTAAGCATTTGAATTTATAAATAAATTAAGAATGCTTAAGCTAATGCTTGACCACGATCCAACTTGATGATAGGTGTCAGTGTGGTCGAAAAATAGTACACGTGGGTCCTAGCCTTTTAAGTAGGCGGAAGTGTACTTTCGTAAATATAGTGAATAAAGTAGTTCGTTCCAAAAATCAAATATATTAAAATAATATAATAGAAAGCTTTTTCGTGTCAGTGTTTATTGTGTAAATAATAACCGCTCGTTTAGCTCCAACATAAAACATAAGACACTTTCACTCGAATCTTTTCCGCAAGCTCGATGCTATAGTGTACTTAGCAGATCTTAAAACATCGTATAGCTTGCTAGCTGGCATGACGCCAAATGTGCAGATGTCAATGCGGAGGGTTGGCCTAGAGAGGTGCTCCCTTATTACACGATATCACCTATTAACATATAAAATCATTGTGTATCATTCCACAGTACGGATAATTCGTTCCTTTATTTCATTACATTTTTACGAAGCTCATTTGCTTCACATGTCATTATTTGCCAGGGAAACAAAGTTTTTATCTACTGGTTAACAGGAATCCTCATTAAAATTACAGTTTAATGTTTTAAATTTAAAATCTTTGTTTCATATAAATTAATTGGTTTATAGTGATATTATACGAATGCACTATGTGTATCAAAGGTGAAATTCATAGTATTTCTTCCCGTTCACTATATTTCCTTCCAAGTTAGCGCCATTTTATGTTTTTCCTATGCATTGCTAAAATCACAACGATAAATCTACGCTAATCTTCCTTTCTTCTAAACTAGAAGATCTACTTGCAAGTTCACTAAGTAAATATTTAAATCCTTCGATTCCCTAACATTTGCTTTTCAATTACATGAGCAAGTTCTATCTCAAAAATCTCGTAAGTTGCTACCTTCAAATTGCTGCAGACTTTATAACTGTTCGAGAAGAAAAGTCGTTTCTACAGAAATGCGGTGTACTGGTCGCGTAGGCTACGGATGTTTTGTGGTGCAATTTAGAGAATATTAATAGAATTTATACTATTCCTTTAGCTTTTATTATTATACTTAGAGGTATTGTATAAGTTCTCTTTTATACGTATGTTCTGTGACACTTTATAATTGTTACGTACAATACTTAGTCCTCAAGTCCTCTAATTTATACGTATAATGGCGCATCACTGACAAGCGAGTTGCGTACCTCACAAGTACAATAAATAAAGTAAAGTAAATTAAAAAAAACAATTAAGCCGAATGACCCCCAATGATATTCTGGGAAACAATACGAATCTAATGGCACCTCACACATAAAATCGGTCAAATTGTTCAATCTACCAAACGTCACGATGGAACGGACACTATGTACATAAATAATAAATACAGACATACATACATGTCATTCGGGTAAAATCGGCTTGGTTTTGGAGATGAAGCATGATTAAACTTTTTGACATTTATAGTAATTTTCCGCCGTCCCTTATCACTGGGACGTTGTGACGCTTGTAGCCATGGCAGCGTTCCAACTCCCTCTATTCCGCAGATATTAAAGAGAGGCCACTTATCTAAGCAGCCGTCCAGCGGCCAGACTCCAAATCAGCACTATCGCTACTATTTGATATTCAATTTCATTTTAGAATTGGCACATATTTAATAGAATATCAGTTATCAAACTTTCCACCTTCAACCGTTGTAAGACTTGTTACACATATATTTAGATTTCTAAAAGCTCGTAAACGAATGGTTTAATGATTAATAGTACGGATTACAAAATATGCAAAACATGGTCGTAGGTTTGAATTAGCCATTCGACTATTGGCGAGAACCATGGCCCAGAATAAAATTAAGCTTATTTGGAACGCTTAAAGTAAATATTAGTAAATTCTTTCGATAATAATATAATATTTTATCCCAGGCCTGCTGCAAAAAAACTTATACAATATGGGTTACGATCACATTGTGCTGATCCCGCATAAGTGAGAAAACGGCAGGGAGAAAAAACGAATACAACATTTAAATATAGAAAAAGATCATACGAATGAGCGTTTTTTAACATACTTACGATAAGTGTTTTATTCCATTCAATGGCATTCCTCTATTCCTCGTGCGGTTCTCGCGAAATTTCCTGCCCCGCACAGCTGCGTTGTGGAATAGTCTGTCCTCGGCGGTATTTCCAAATCAGTACGACTTAGGGTCCTTCAAGAAGCGAGCCTATCTTTTTCTGAAAGGCCGGCAACGCATCTGCTGTTGTCAATGGGCGTCGTTGATCAACTCGGCGTTCCCGCCGCTCGTTTGCCCCCTTCTCTTATAAAAATAAAGTTAAAACAAAATTCGAACGAAATTATTTTCTCAGACGCGTTATAACGGCATTGCTTTTAATTCCGACGCCCTAACGCTAGCGGAATCGCATTAAAATAATGCGCGTTCATTACCGTCTAAGCAGTGTAACCTATTTGTTATCTCGCTGCAAAAAAAAACAACACCGACGTCGTTCCTACGCAAAAACAAGATTATACAAAGAGGCAGAATGACGGGAAAATGAAAACGCGGCGAACACTGAAGTTGTTTGAGTTAATCATGAAAGCCTGGCGCTAAGCGACTCGGCAGCTCTACGCTTTGTTTTGTTAGCTCAAGGGATAAATGTATAACAACACTGAGATATGTTTAAAATGTAAGCGAGCTTATACCGAATGTATGTATCACGGCTAGACTAAATTTTTAATATATCCTTTTAAATTACAACTCAACTCAAGACCAAATTGTACCAAATGACATGAAGTATGTCATTTGGTACAATTTGGTCTTGAGTTTTATTGATTTTAAAACGTGAGTCATCCTTGTCGAATTCTGTCGATTTATATCAGTGACTTGGTGGTCTCGGATGGGGATCAAAAGTAAAGGGCGACCTCCTAGATGGACCAATGACCTCGTGAGGTCGGTGTCGCTGGAAACGGTGCACGGGGGACCGCATACTGCCCACAGTACAGTACATAGCCTCCCAAGGCATTACGGAAAGCCTATGTTCAGCAGTGGACTGATACAGGCTGGTAGTTATGATGATAGCAGTGATTTAGCTACTTATTTTAGGGCATTCTGTGGGGGAAAGCTTGGTCTTATAATTTCTCACAACATATTACTGATGTCGAAAGAAGTTTTATAAATTATAGTAATTAAAATGCTAAAGTAAGTCAAACTTCGTTCTCTTTAAAATATAATTCCAAACTTTGTGTATTTTCAATTACATCAAAATTACATTATTCACTTTCTGGCAGACTACACGCTCCGACGCAACGCGTTCGGACGTGGATTGTTTGCGACGTGTTTTATTTATACCGGCTCTTTGTGGTTTCGAATTCATAGCAAACAAAGAGTCACGGTGCGTTATGTTAGTAGACGTTTATAATTAAGTATAAACTTGAAATCTGAGCGTATAACTTTATGTTGACATAAAGTATATGTTTAATGTGCTGTCGGATAAAGTGGACTTCCAACTAACTATACCTCCAGATTTTAACAAAATTAATATTTTTCTTATTTTTATTTTAACCCCCAAAACACTTTTCGATTTCGCTAAAGGTAATTTTAATGAAGCGACAAAATGCAATTAGTTTATCAAAGGCTAGTCTATTGTCCATGGTCTTGTGAAAAGAGCAATTAAAATTTTAAGTTTGTCGGCAGTTGTTTCGCTGTAGCGTCTCCGGTATAATAATGCAAATCACGCGCCTCTTGAAGCAAAGCTCGCGTAAGCCTCTCATCTCGAGCAGACGTCATTATAATTAGGTATACATATATCTGCAGCAATAAAGTTTACATCACTGCACAACGGTGATTTCTCTAATCTACTTGACGCCACTTGCTAACTAACAATAGAGCACTTACAGTTAACTCAAAAGTAAGTTTTCAAGTGTTGAACTTAAATGTTATATGCATAAACCGAGTAAACATAAGTTTGTTCCTCACTTGTGCTTCGGTTATCTTATTATGAGATTTATTTACTACTTGTGTGCTGGTGTATTCTTGTTATCTCGCCATGACAATGTGTTTCTTAAACATTTCATACATTTAGTAACGATACTGTGATATGTGTTGTTAATATAATTTGGTATTTACAGTTCCTGAACTGGGAGGGCTCTCCCGCCGCGCTGGCTGCTCCAGTGCCTTCTCCGCGCCGTCTCCCTCTGCTCATCACGATCCAGGTATGTTCTTTATCATCGTGTAGGTACCGATAATAGTTTTCCATAGCCACCTCGGGGCAATTTATTAACGAAGGGATTGACCCGCGGTTGCATTCCGAATGGAGGTCCAGTCCTTCGCCAGCCCTTATGACGACCACTGTGGTTTGTTGGTGGAGGTGTGTTTTTGATAAAAAAATGCGTTCTTTGTGCGCTTAAATCACATAACTAATAAACTTTTTTTTAATAATAAAACGTGTATGTAAATTAGGATCTTTCTGCTTCAAAAGTGCAAATTAACTATTTAATAATAATAATTTAAAAAAAAACAAATTTTCAAAACTTTCATCCTCGTAATAAAGTTTATTGGGTTTTATTTACATGAATGCATTTAAAATGTTTCTACCGCGTTGCGAATAATGTCAAAAAGCCACTGTTTCACAACTTCCAACAGAATCTCACATACGCTTTGCACGCGCGAAAACTTTATAACTGACTGAAAACTGTATGGAAACGTTGTATTGTGTTGCAGCAATTTGTGACAAGCTTTAATCACTTACCACCTGTGCTTAAACATCATGAAGTTGGGTTCATTTAATTTACAATATGATATTATTGATATAATAATTCCGGGCATTATAAATAGTACATATGGATTTCCTTTCAACGGCGATATTTATCTGTATTTGTTAATGTTTCCACTTTAATCTTACTTTGCTAATGATTCACGGTGTAATTCTGCGAGAACTTTATCTTTTACACATCGAGAAGCGTTCATGTTACAGGTGGTTTAGCATTACTAGGACTCGACGACTTTAAAGCGTAAATCGCAGCAGGATACATTCCTTGTCGCCGTTTGCATTCATTTGCAAGGTTAAGACCGTGCATATTACTAGGGCTTTAAATAACTGGAAGGCGAGATGCGGCGTCCGTCGCTTCGCTATACTGAACTCGGGGAAATTCTTTCTCTCCGCGGTCTCTCGCTTAAGTAATTAATTCCTTTGCCCGGCTCTTTGAATAATTCTTAGGCAACTTCAACATAATAAATGTTGTTCTCAACTTTTAAAATTTTAAAACGTTGAGTTTAAAGTCGTTTGACGTCCGAATTTAACATAAATCTATTTTATTCGAGAACTATATGAATCTGTTGCTTATTTGTTAATTTTGTGATTGTTGTCGGCATATGGTGGAGACGTAAGTAAAATTCTAAAGCGTATTATATTTCGCCTGGAATTAAAACAACCAACACTTGTGGCTTATTGGTTTTAAATGTGAGTTCATCTATTTAAACATGTAAGCAGAAGAAAAATGTTTGCTGTACTTTTATATGCCTTATTAAATTTCGTTATTGCCTACGTGTTTATCCAGTGATGTAGAAGAATGTAAGGTAGACAATTCATCGATGATTTTACTGATTATTTATTATCGGCTCTCGTATATTGCGAATTTAATGCCCTGGTCGACTTAATAAAGCTGACCAAGCAATTCAAACCATTGTAACTGCGGCTACCACTTGGTCATGCAAAGTAAACAAGTTCCGAGTGGAACTCTAGGCGGAACAAGTTACCGTATGGAAAACTTTATAACTGGGGCTTGACTACGTAAGGCGAGCAGTTGTTTAGTCTCGGGCGGACTATGAACTAACTGCGTTACCTTCCTCTCGAGCGTTTGCTCGCGCCTACATTCTTCGCGTCGCTACTCACAAGTCACATTCAAAGAAAACTTTTGTTTAGCTCCCACTTAATTTGCTACTTTTACGTGCGATCCTTGATATATTTTTACTTTAATATTCGAACGTTAAATATTTCAGTTGCACGATTTAGCGTTGCCCAAAGCCAGGTTAAGGAAAACTAACTAGACAGCGTAAAAATCTGCATAAATAGAAATGCTTGTATCTTTGTCGAAGCGTTACACTTTACACTTATCTGATTGTGTAAAAAGACTCTTTCTTTAATTAAACTTTACAGAAGGGGTTTGTGTGATATTAATAAATTGAAATATAATCGTTTTATTTTAGCAGGGCTTATTTTTCCCTGAAGTAAAATAAGAAAGAATTTCAGTTATTATTTTTATAACACTTCAATAAATAAATCAATCAATTTAAAAGCTCAGTTATCAGATTTAGTTGTATCGACGTTGAAAGTTATTTCTCAGCGAAATATTGTTTATTTTCTAACAGCACGTTGTGTGACATATTCATTGGGCTGCGATCTCGTGAATATTTGATATCGAGCAAGCGACGTTTGACTGCTGAACGGTCATTGGACGCCGACTTATATACCAATTTTTAACAGTTCGGTGAGTGGATGTTCGTACATACGTTGTTAACTTGAAAGTGAAAGAGAGAAGTCGTAATATTCTCGTTACTTTTATATCCGACTAACTACACCTCTTCTTATTAAGTATAAGAATTTGTTAGATGCTATTTAGCTGTGGTTCTTGTTTCGTGTTTATCTTATTTATATAAAACAATATCGAACTAAACCTTTCATACTAAAGAATTTGTCATAACTTATTTATCTCTAATAAGGCTAACGATTATGTTGTCATTATTTTTAAATAGGCACGGTTAACAATTGCTTTTTCGACGATTATTTACTAACATCAATAATTTCCGTTATTTATTATATTCACTCGGTCGTGGTCGTCGTCGTTTCAACCGATATTCGATTGCTGCTGGGCGCAGGCCTCCCCCATTGATCGCCATAATAAGTGGTCCCTGTCCGGTCATTATCTTAGCAATTTACAAATATGGATAGGATGTTATTCACATTTTTTTGTAAGAGCTTTGAATAAAGAACGAGAAAACATTTAATTTAAAGTACCCAAGTACAGTTGGAAAAGAACATTTAAACGCTGCAATCTGTTTTTGTGTTGTTTTAATCCTGTTGGCGAGTTAATCGAGCACGAATTGAGTGGCCACGGTCGACAATCGCTAGTTCTTCCGCACGGAAAGAGTTTGCTTGTTGATACGGCTTATAAATATGTGTTGGGTTTATTATTAAACGCCACGGACTTACATATTTCATTTTATTTATGAAAGCTAATCATAAGCACCCCCGGCTGTAAGTTTCTGTAAGTTTTGTATGTGTAAAGGCAATTTACTACAATACCGCCTTGTACTTTTGTTTATTTTTGTATGATTCTCACCAAATCGCTCGAAACAGTGCGGATGGCTAGAAAGCCTCTACTTGTCACTAAGAATGTTTTAATTAAGGCAAACTAGTAAAGTTTATACATATTTGGAAACCGAATGTAGATCTTAAATTACTAATTGGTATAACACAAATTAGATCAATCAATGCACTGGGTATTAGCTTTTTCTTGACATAATTTTGTCTATTGTGTTTTTAAATTTTTTGCCCTATACGTAAGCTGTTAGTCATTTTATGTTCTTATTCGAAACTGAACTCATATATTAACTGTAAAAAAATAAAATACGTCGCATAAGCTGTCAGTGCTAAGGCGTCAACATCTGTTTAAAGTTATTCAGGGGTTTGAAAAATATTCAACAGTTTCGTCGTTCCATAATTCATTTGAGAGGAAATTTCCATGACGCAGTGGAACTACTTTGCATTTCAATCTTTTAAATTTATCGAGTAACGGATATGCTATATTTTGACATTTTTACTTTGACTTATTTGCTTATATAAGTGGTCGCTTGGATGTGTATAGTTAAATGACGTTATATCTTCAATTAGTAAAAACATTATTTGAGTTTAGAATACAGATAGCTCTTACTGCTTTAATCCTCACTGGGGTAGTAAGAATCAACTCATTTTCATTGACACAATACATTCGATTTGAAGAGTGACTACACTTATAATAGTACTGTACATCTAGAACAAGTTATCTCTTAACGTTGTATAATACAATATAAGGTTCCTAAAAAGTCTTTCATAATGTTACGTTACTACCATATCTTTATTTTTCACACTAATTTTCACCAATTCATCTCTCGTTATTCTTAGGTATTGAGACAGAAGTAGGGCCGGATATATTTCCTAGCTTACGATTCTTTTATTCTGATGTGTTTATTGATAACTGCTCTTCTCTCGTGATAATTCTATACTTTTTGTTTTAGCAAATAATACAATGATTATTGAAACTGAAATATCCAATTTTAATTTTTTTTTTAAATTTTATCATAATTCTTATTTCCCACTATGTACGGAGTGTAAATCATGCCACAAATTATATTGTTAACAAAAATTTATGTGCCGTGAATACGTTGAAGTTAGAATTGGTTAAAATTGTTGAGCGCATTTTGGTTCGTAGCGTACAACATTTTCGGCCAAGGAAAACTATTTGGGTTAGCTACGATAAGCTCGTGGTATTTGTGGAAAGATTGCGGTCAGGGTAATGACTTTATACCTAGTTTCGTCAGATTTTATTTAATGCCCATTATTTTCATATTATTTTTATAAGGATTAATAGTTTTAATAACTAAAAAAGACGCTAAGTTATGTATAATAGAGTATTCATTTTTATTTAAATTTTAACACCTAGATAGTGTTATACTTAATCTTTTAAACAAACATAAACCTTGAAGATCCTGGTAAGAATTATTATTCTGTCCTGTCCTATTGGACAAACTATTTAAATTATTGCAATGTCATCGGTCCTTGATAAGTGTGCAACGTTTCAAATTAATTCCACGTTTTGAAGGGGTTCAAAATCACGTGATTAAAGATTCCGTTACATACATACAATCATACACACCAAGCTAATAAAAACTTGTTAAAAATAAAGATGATCGGCAAATATAAATATAAATTACATAGTTTTAACGATTGTGTAACCTATGGAAATGAAATCTGTAGGTACTGTAGGCAGAGATTATAGTTGTGCATTTGGCACGGTCCTAGTACACCTTTCTCACGTCTTCTGTCTATACATCTCGTCGGTTACTCTTAAGATCTTTTTCTTTCTCTCAATTTTTTAATCTCTTATCTTTCTCTCTTCAGCCAATAGTCAGATACATCGTCATAAAGGTTTGTCCTCTGCTTCCGTCATCTGGATTCCGGACCTTAACCAGATCACCGGTCCAGATATTTTACACACCGAAATGTTTTACTAAAGCCGCCACTTACTTTTGCATATCGTATTTTCTCTTCTCTCCTTCATTATGTTAACACGCCCAATTTACTGTACCATGTCTTTCTCTCCATATAACAACAAAAGATAGAAACATTATTTATTGTTAGACTGGCTTAACAATAAATAAATTTCCCTAAAAAAGAACGAGTGAATTTATATTCTTCAAACCCTTTACTTTTGTGCAAAATATTTTACTTATTACAAAACTTTTTCAAATATGAATATTTCGTATAAATTCTTACATAAAAAATTGTTGGAGTTTCACACTTGCAGCGAAAAAAGCAGAAAACATATAATGCAGAGTTGTTTGCTTGTATAAATCTCAAAGCCGGTATTTAAGTAAGTAGCACGATGTGTCGAGAAGTTCTTTGGTCTCCAGCGGAATATGAATTAGCTGCATTACCTTCTACTCCACAGTTTCTTAACGGCTCTCGGACGACCTTACGCCCTTATTAGACGTCTGCAGATTTTTTTTAAATATGCGCTACGACCATTTTTAGTACGTACCGAACTAATACGTCTTCTTCAACAATCATATTGATACATTTTTACACAAACGCGACGTGTCAATAGAGCTTTGTTTTTATAAAATATTAATATTATACTGTTTTAATATTTATTCATCTCATCATTGTTATTTATAGAAATGTTTGTGTTGTTAAAAATAGAACCAGAAAGAGAGTGCTGTAAAGTACTCGAAACGTCGGGAACAAAATTATGACATAAACACGACCAATTCCGTAAATCCGTAGTCTCTGCAATCATTCCTATGTCTATTTGCGTAAATATAATCAATCATTACAAAAAGATAAAGTTAAATTGAAATTAGATGTTTTGATAAGACATAAGTACGGCCATTTTTCATTCTAATAACGTCAATAGTGCATGTGTTTAAGAATGTCAGTGTCAGTCAGTGGTAATGAATGTAATTTCAATAACATCACACTTGTGACGTCTACGGAATAAACAGATTCTTAAACAAATAACTGACTTGAATCGATCGATTTAAGTGATTGAAGCATCGGTGGCCTTTGGCATATGAATTAGCAAAGCGCCCGCTCAGACCGTCCACATTGTTTATTGATATGCATAAATCTCGTTACCGTCTTAGGTCTAGTGATATTAATAGAGGCTTGTTGCTTTGAATATTTATGTGATAGATACGAACAATTGTACCGTCCATTGCATATCATTTATTTATATATAACATTAGGTGTTTTTTTAGATTTTTCTTTATAACCTAATATAAATATGTCTTTTGCTAAAGTTATTGCATAAAGCTTATTTAAACTAGTTAAGTGTATATATTTGCTTTAAATGTAACCGACATAGTATTGAATTGTATTCCATATCACTCATATTATAGTAATGCAATTCCGTTTAAACGCTGCAACTGTTACCGAAACGTAAATAGCGCTCGATAGATCGATAGACATCTGTGTATTGATTTTCATTCAGCTACGATCAGGTTTTTTTTCTCGTGGGAAAATGCCTACGCATACCTACTTGTACCGCCTAAAACCCCACTGTTTTCCTCTTGTCGCCGATTGTCAGGATCACGAGAACGCTTTCGCATACTTCCGTGGTCCTGATCGCGTTGACTCTTTGTGAGTGTTCTCTCAGCCAAAACTCCGATTCCTTCACTATGCGCGAACAGAAGCTCACTATAGGGGAACAGAACCAGCCTGGTCTATTTCAACCTCTTATCATCATTTTTATTATCTACAAGTTACAGAGTAATTTAAATTAGCGACTTCTTAACCTTCGTACTTTTCTATTTATAATTCAATACATAAAAATAATACGGCGTAGTGGCATGTTACAAGGACGAGGTAAAATATTTGTACAATCTAGTAATGTTTGTTTACCGGTCCCGGGCATGTTGTGTACGTTCGTTGATGACATTACAACTTAAATTTCTCGGTCTTATTGCGCTAGTATTCATATCAGATTGTCTGAGCCGTTGGCACTTAATGGCTGTGAGTTAGCGCTAACAATTAAACTGGTGGCAATTAAATGATATTTCGTTTCACGGGTTGTCCAATATGTTGTTTTGTCAAATGTCTACTTCTTCAGAATACATTCGATGTTTTGAGTATTGAAGAAAAAACTGATAAACTGATGATGATAAAGAGCGAAAACAATTTAACGTTTTCATAATGCCATAATTAATTCAATTGGAAAATATTCCGAAGAGCCACACGCCCCGTCCGTCTGGCTATCTGTTTAATTAATGAAGTGCTTGATACGTTTTGACATTCTGGAATACTAAATTCTTTCGAGTTTATTTACTTTGCGTTTATGCACAAATATGCACATGGATGTACTTTTTCAAAAATGACAGATGTCAGGTATTTGATGCAGGCGTAGCCTCCTTCCCCTTTTCCGATTCCTTGCTCCTTTTTGAAAACCAAACCAATATTATGTTTTTCACCATATGTACGTAAGGAAAGCGAAAGTATAAAAATTGTTACTAGTGCGCAAAGCTACATATCGTCTATATATTGTGATACATAACTAACATTTAATCTTCCATTCGCCTAAGTTATTCTTTTCAGTAGTTACAGAACTAAAACCGATACGTTGCGGGTTTAATCTAAAAATAAAACGTAGCTCCGACGCGATATGAATAAAAATATACAGGAGAGGCTTATTATGAAAGCGATTGCGGCCGGCGTGCTCTGAATTCCTATTCATTGCGTTAATGACTTTCTTCTATAACTTATTGCCTATAACTTGAAACAAATTCGTTATCAACATGATCAATGAAAACTCAATCTGTGTACTGGAATGACATAGTATATGATATAATATACATATGTGCTCAAGACCGTACTCTAGATGGATAGGCAGGTATTACGGATGTCCAATCATACATCTATGCAAACAAGCTCGTCGGTTACGGGTACTTCTTATATCGCCTTTCTTATGTTACTAATCTGATCAATATAAGTTCTCCTGGGTCGACCCTTGCCAACACTGCCTCACTTTTGCTACTTGTCCTATTTATTCGTTTCTTTATTCGTATATTTATTCATTAATTCCTCGCAATGTTCCCTCTCTACTAAGCATGCATATCAATTATACAATTTTACCCACCTATAAACAACTGTGATACCTGCATAATATGCAAAGGCCTGCATTCCGTATAACAATCACGGTATCCTGATTTTCTTTATTCGAAAGAAAACTAAGAATTAGCCTATATTTTAGATTGTCATATTATAGTGTCTTGTAAGTTTGCATCTAAGATAAAGCGGATTTGAACATACCTGATAAAGATCCACGCACAGAGTATGCTACACGGCACCGTACGGGAATCTAAGCATATATATTGATATATTTACATCAAGATAAACTAACAAATTGATATTCCATTCAGTACTACGATGTTATTAATCTGTTATTTTTCAAGCGAGTATTTCATTGATTGCCGATGAATACGAATACCGTTCCGTTTAAACCGCGTTCAATTCGGAACTCGTGCATTATTTTTCCACCAAAAATATTATTTGTGCTCGTATAGTACGGCGGCATTTTACAGCTCAGAGCGAATGGCAACAGGGCGAGCCCACACGCGCCGGATTCAATATTTGATTTGGAACGAGCGACTCTCGCGTACCACAATTTTATTGTGTCGGGACGTTTGTTTCGCTATTTTAACTTTATGATTTCCTTTAGAATACGAACAATTTCTAAAGAATCTTGTTGATTGCAAATTTTGTGATATATGATACTTTTTATATTATTTCTAACATTTTAACAGGTCTGACACCTATTTTATTATTAACATTTTATTCGTCAGTCCTTTAATTTTACCATATTTATAATATACAAGCTAGCTAGCTCTTGTGATGTAATAGGAATTTACAGATTACAGACCACTTCAGAGGGCGAACATATCAAGTTCTGTACTGCATAGCAAGTCTTGTTAACCAATCAGGTGTAGAAATAATAAACTCTCCAATATTTTGCAGTCACCATAGCAATATAAATTAGTGCCTATATTGTCTACATATTCGATTTATTATTTTTCTTAAATAGGTCTTCCTTACATAGTATAGAATAAAATCGGTTCCGCTGTCTGTTCGCCTAGATTCTAGATCATTCAAACTGTTTAATTTAGCTGTTTTTCATTATAGACACAGTTATTCAACAGGAAGATTGGTCAGGTTTCTTTTTGCACGAATGGGCCGGCTCGACCGGTGAAATACCACGACGTCATGGAAGACAGGCGTGAAGTAGAAGTATTCTGCGTTTCGTCTGATGAGTAACGTGCCGGAAGCCTAATTGTAGTCCTCCGACCCTTTTCTAATAAGGAAAGGATGGGAAGGGGAAGATGATTTGACGGATGAGGAGGGGATGGACAAGGAATGGAAATATCCTTTTTTCTGTTTGTCCCCTCCTTTGTCCATAAAGGTAGGCAACGCATCTGCTATTCATTAGCTTGTTACAGGTGCCTATGGGTAGCGGTACTTATTTTCAGGTGCCGCTTGCTCGTTTGCCACTTTATTATTATATATAAAAAAATAGGTACAATGCGGTAATTGAAAGGCTATTTTGACGGATACAGTATGAATCTTAATCAATTTAAATGCGTTAGTTTAACCGTTAAACCTTATAATTTAAATGGATTATCTTAGTGGTCATCGCGAAATAAAAATGCGCGTAAATTAAATCAAGGGCGGGTCTGACGAACACCCACGCACCGCGTTCCTTGACATCCCCCACTGTGCTGAAGCTTAGTGTGTTTTCAATAAAGAGATCGAGGTACAACTCACCCACTAATTGATACAGCTAATAAGGTAACACAATATTAATTAATTTTAACGCGGAACGAAGTTTGCCGGGTCACTTAGCATGTTATAAACGACGAGCCTGACTCGAAACCGGCACTCGAATAAAAACTAATACATGAGAGGCTGGCTTCTTGTTAAGATAAAAGGCATTACGAGACCAGAATTTGTATTAACTCTACCTGTCTTTAATGTAAGAGCTTTGCGGAGCTTAGAGTGAAAGTGAGTAGTACTTTTGCTGTCACTTACCCACTAAGTAAATGGCTTCATTTAATGGCCGTCGTTTTGTAGTTGGCTTTATTCATTATCTTCTAAGATGGCTTTATTATGAAACTAAATGTATAAAGTGAACTCGTTGTCAACGTTTAAATTTATTGATTCTAAAAATATATTCAAAACTGGACTGGAGGACGATGTATCTATAATAATTATTATTATGCAATGTTATACACTGTTCATGCTTGGCATTGGCCGAGTGAATTTTAATAATTAAAAAAATATGTCACTTACAGATAATTTAGCTTTTTAATGATGCAAGTGATATCTCGCACAGGTTGTAGCCTAATATTTCCATTACACAGTATACTATACACACTATATACTACTACTTATAACAAACAGTCAAGGCTCGGGCCTCAAGAGGTGTTGTCACCGCCCTTGACAGGAGTAAAACTGAGACTCCTTCCTTGCAGGTGCTTATAAAGACTCTAACTCTCTAAGGTCAGCTACGCAACTTTAAATATCATTTTTTTATAAGACGGCTTATAAGTAATAATTGTCAAAAAGTTATTATTGTCAAAATAAGAAACATTGCAATTGAAGATTTTAATTGTAAATGAAGGTTTCATGTACCTCGGGAACAGTCTTATTTTAGGATAAAAGATAAATATGCCATGTCATTTTCTGTACCCCTGATAATGTGTGCAAATTTCATAATGATTGTTAAGTCGTTAAGGATAACTCCTTAACGACTTAACCGATCATTATCTTTCATTAGCTTTAATCATTATCATTAGCTTTAACAAGCAACACAAACAAGCTGACATTAGCATTAATTATATTAGTTAAAATACAAACAACATAAATGTATCGTGTATGCAATTTTAGTTTACAAAAAATGTTTTCTTAAACAATTTTAAAATCAATTGTAATTTGTATTAAAACACAACTAGAGAGCATATTGAACCATTATTACCATTGTGTAAACTTCATCCGCGTGGGTGTTGCATAAGCAAGCGATAGCAATATGTTGTTATAATTTCACTTTATCAACTTTAATTACCTAACAGCATTTGTTTCATCATTTCCGTTGTACAAATTGTTGTACTACGCCGCCGTTCAACTTGAAAAAAATATTGACTTCAAAACTTTTGTTAATTTTTATTAATCTATTTTTATTAATTATTTATGTTACTGTTTTCAAAATGTACAAATTGAGTACGTAAACAAACATTATTTGTCTTGTCTTTATATTTAATAATGTGGACCTATGATAAAATAGCCACATTAGTCTCATTCTACTAATTACAAGCTACTTAACACTAACGAATTAATAATTAGAAGAATCTAGACAATTAATTACTATTACTACATATGTACTAATTATTTACACAATCAATACAACCTACAGCTTACCATAATTTCATCATTCATAAAATCAAGAAAAAAAATGCATATTTCAATTAGCTTCAAACTTTTCTTCGTGAGAAATTATTGAGCAAGTTCAAATTACGCCGTAACCGGACGAACTATTATCAAAGTCTTCATCGCAAAGGATTATGGCACGGGCGACGGTTCGCAGCACATTTATGTCGAGCTCGTGATTGCCTATTACTTTATAGCCATGTTCTGCTTTGTACAGGTTGCTAGTTTATGGTTGTCCCTTTCAGTGTACGTATTTAATGTAAAATTATTATTATTTTGATTGTGATTGAGTACATAATAATACAAACTTCCGCGCCTATTAGCTTTGTAATAATTTTGTTAAATCGAAATGAAATAAAGAGCCTGTTATGAGAGAAAGTTTTTACTTTCTACCATTTATATACATGTATATATTCACCTTCTAAATGATTGCCTGAACCCTCGTATTGCAGAATATCGAAACATTCAACAGTATTTTATCTAACCTGTTTATTATTATCTATTTTCCAAGTAGACCATGTCCCATTACTTGGCCTCCTATGTCCTCATCCCCCGTTTAGCACAATCTTATGCTGTCTATTTAAAGCTTTCTACCGTTATCTGCCATGTGTGGGCTTCCGCGCGTGCTTTTCGTCGCAGATCTAGCTAGGGCAAACTTCACACCACATGGTCGTCTGGGCGTCTTTGTATATGGTCGTACCAACGTTAACGTAACTCGAGAGTAACGCGAGAGAGCCTCATAGATTTTATTTCTTCTTAGACTTAACTGTAACTTAAGCTTTAATGTGGCCTTATGGTGGCGCTATAATTTGAATTTATTACTTCCTGCTATATCTCAGGAAGTAATGCCTTCTCTTAAATTTAGTAATGAATAAACCATGCACATTTAATATTGAATAACTTTTTATTGTACATTTATTGTATATAATTCGCGTTATTTAATAAACATTTTTCTACTGTGCCAACAAAGACGTGACATAAATTCGCGTAGTATTAAGAATAATTCCCCAGTCGAAGGCTACAAAGTGTTGGAACGGACTGTTATTAATTCGTCTTGTCTGGAAGCGCCATCGAATAGTTATTTGTTAAAACATGTGTATTATCCCACTGGTATGAATAAATTCCATCGCATTATCTTCAGAAAAGTTTATTTTTTATATTTAATGTTTATATGTGTTGCATTTTTTGCACTTTTGTTCTTTTTTTATTTGTAAATGACGAATGTATTTGTATTTTATTACTTAATACCTAGATTTAAATCTATTACGTTATATAAATGTTTCAGGTTACGTTACGACGGATAACTATTGTAAAGCTTAATCCGAACCATTTAAAATAACTTCTAACAATTTATTATACAATACTAGGTGTATTGTATAATAAAATGATCTATTTAACCCTAAACTCTTATTTACAAAAATATTTTTACACGTAGCTTAAGATAAAGAATTGATTGTTATTTCACAGTAAATAGTAATACGTTAGGTCTATATTTATGTTGAAAAAACATAAAATACACAATATGCTAGCTATTATTTCAGCAAGATTTCTGTAACACCTCCTCCGTAATTTACGTTATTCCTCCATGACGTGTGCACTCAAAGTAATTTATGTCTCTTTTAGTTTCCCTATTCTCGCGGACATCCTACATTTCTTACTTAATTGGACTCCATTATTTATTTTCCCTTGTTTCCGTCTCTTCTCTTAAAATGGAAAAAGTGTTTTTCACGTGTTTGTTATTTATTAATATAGTACGTTTTATTTTGATGTTTGATACAATATTGTTCCATTACAATTTTTTCTTTTACAAAAACTATTTAACTTTATATAGTCGTTAGTTTTTATCTTATTATTCAAAATACGTATTAGATACGACGAGGGTATACACGTACCTACATGATGATACTTCTTCTTGGTCGCTTCACTCTTGACAGAGTGGTCATGGTTATCACGCTCCAGTACATTGGGCAGCAGACAGTACCCCCCGTACGACGTTCGGCCACCTCTGCCTGCTTGCCGTTAATCGGGCACATTCGTGTACGGGAGATACACACCTGACGAAAAACCACCTATCTAAAATACTGTCCAGTAACTCAACTATTATATATTATAAAAAGGTTAACTGGGTTGGTTTAACCCACACAATTATGTCTTATTTTTAACCGACTTCATGTTTTTTTTAATGTTTGCTACCTCATAACTCCGCTCCTAGTGAACCGATTTTGATAATTATTTTTTCTTTTTCTTCCCGATTGGCCCAAAAATAAATATGATTAAGAGTTGATTCTTATGTTTACTTGCGTAAAATTACTTTATACTTTTTAGTGCATTATTTGTTATTAAATATAGTTTATTTGAAGGCTGTTGTGTGGTTGTTATGCCTACTATATTTCGATAGCAACCACATATTTGCCTTCTCACTAGTTAGGTTAGGTTAGTTAACTTATCAATAATATATTTAATTGTTAAAAAATAAATAGCATATAAAACTAAGTTTATTAATATTAATTGCAATGTTTCAAAACCTCGGGACATGATTTAATTACCAAATTTAATAACTCATTTCGCGGCAATTATCTGCGATATGTCGCTAATAATTTCCATAAAATGTCGGACTCGCACAGCTCGTGTTTAACTGAGTACAAGTTAATTCTTCATTGCAAACAAATTTATAATTTCCAGTTTTAGGTATTTTATATTTGGTGTATCGAAATTGCGAGTGTTATAAACGTATTGTAATAAACGTTTTGTAAGAACAATATATTCAACGCAATAACAGGATAAATACCAATCAGATGCAAGCCCTTCGTCTAGGATATCGGATTTACAAATTCTGGTGCCTGTGGTTTTGAATGATCCCAAAAATTATGCTAGCCATTTATTTATATTTGCTTAAATACGCGACGTATAGGTAGTATTAGGCCCCAAAATATGTAAAACGATGATTTAGTGTTTCGCCTGTGAAATTATAAATATATGTACGAAGTAATTTAAAAGTCGTCATTATAAACCAGCTAGAAATCGAAATCGACCTGTCACTAATGTTATATTTTATTCCTTTGATACTAAACCCGCCTTGTTAAACTGTTAAACTGTTAGTTAGTTACTAATACTTAAATTGTACTAACTGTAAATTGTATAAATTGCTAAGTCGGACCATTTTATTTTTCGTTTACTGTATCTTCTTACAGTTACCTTGCGGTTTTGGCATTAAACCCCGCTCGTGTCCTTTAGATGTCTGTGCTTGTTAGTTTTTTTTAAAACTACTTACCCTTTTTTAATAATTATTTAGCAATTATAAAACTACATTATTCGGTTGTAATTTAGCTTTTTATGGTACAAGAATATTGAATAACTTCTATTTCGCCGTAACAGAGGATGAGAACATAAAACTTCCTTCAATTGATTATTTTATGTATCTATCTTATTTTCTGGCAAGCTCCGCTGAGGGTCTAAGATCTGCAAATCCCATATTTGAAGGAGTGCCCACCCATGCAGCGGCTATGGTGACATGATGCATTGCAACATAAGCCTTGGCTAAGAAGCTAGATTAGCAACTGATGACCCAGATACTTCAGCGTGTAATCCAGATGGTCGTCATTAGATTTAAATACTCGCTATATCGCATTAACAACCGCTAATCCCCCACACGGCGGTAAGCGTACTCTACGCTTCTATAATCGACGTACACAGCCGCTGACGATCCCACTTTGTTCCCATGCTCATAAATAATATGGCCGGCAACACACATACGTACCTACATTCGCTTATCCTGAATAACTTAAAGCTGATTTACTTTGCTCATTTTAAATTAAAGTTTCTAAATCT
Organism: Papilio elwesi; assembly: GCA_029849275.1. Lineage (NCBI taxonomy): Eukaryota > Metazoa > Arthropoda > Insecta > Lepidoptera > Papilionidae > Papilio > Papilio elwesi. The sequence goes on along the minus strand of CM056700.1, from coordinate 5,544,276 downwards.
AAAATATTTGTTTTGAAACTTCCCGGGAAGGTAAATATTTTTTTATTACTAACGATGAAATAGGGATATAGCATGTTGTTTAAATTTAAAACTCAATGTAAAGATAGTTTTCGCTTGTCACCGACATCAATGGTGGTCACAAGCGAAACTTATCAAGTCTTATCTGAGGTTATAAGTACCCGACGGGAGACCAAATCTCCGAATGGTAGCCGTAAGTCGTACAAACGTACGGCCATAACTTTGAAAAATCGTATTATCCTACGATTCATTTGAATGCAATTCAAATATTAATTATACGACATTATCGTTATTATTATAACTTGTATAATTATTTTAATTAGAAATTTAAAGTCCTGACCGTAAGCGAGCACTTAATTTTTTTTAATTATTTCTTAATTCATCCACTAAAGGTACACACTTAAAGTAGATGATGAAATTTTGCATGTAGAAACTACCCTACCCTACTATAAAGCCGGGACGGGTTGCTAGTGCTACAATACAATAATATTAGATTAACAACAAAAATGTATCAATGTTGTATAATCGTGTCAAATAGATGGGAATTTGAGTACAAATATCTATTTATTAATCTAAAAAATGTCCATAGAAATCGAACCGTGAACCTGCAGTGTAACTGACTAATGCACATTTTCACCAGCGATCCCTAGCTTCAAGGAAGCCCCAAAAGAAATTTAAGTCTTAGGCGGTCCTTGAAAGATAAGGGCCTCATATTCGGCATAAGTGAGAGAGTTCATATTTAGCATACCTATGCGTATTTGATGCAAAATAGTTATGTTTTCGAAATTGTTAACTTACTAGCTATTAAAATTTAATTTAACCGCCATATATTTATCATAGGGACGAGTTTTTTTTACGCATTGTGAGGAATACTTCTCAAAAGATTTAGTTTATCCAAGTTATTTTTGTTACTTGGGATAGAACTTTATTTGTACTAGGCCGATAACATGTATTAATATTAATGCATGAAGTTACCAAATTCAATTTTTTTCCTTATACGCCCTCTAGCGCCCAAACTAAGCAACTTTTTATAAATTTTTAAAGTTATTTTGCATCCAAAAAATTAAACATATAGTTTATTTTGTGTTTTCTTTTTATTACACTTTAATATTGCATTGTTCACATAATAAATAAGTAGTAAGTAGTACTTAATCTAATAATAACTACGATTTATCAATAGAAAAATCTGACACTTAGATTGGTTGCCCCTAAAAAGGTGACCTCTTTAGGGAATTCTGTAGATTGGGAAACCCTTAGTAAGGAAGAGTTTAAGCCTGCGTTGGTAAAAATGTAATCATATATTCCAGATTAATGTAACCAATCAAACAACGTAGTAAACCAAAACAATATATTTATTAATAACAAATTTAACTCGTACAAATTACGTAAATACTTAATATTACTAAAACACAATAATCGAACTGTACTAACGACAATGACACGCTTCCAATATCAGATCATGTTATGATGACAGATCTAATTAACATTCAATAAACAAAGAAAGAAGCAAACTTAATGATTGTATTATAATTGTCGGTGTCAGCTCTGCGCAGCGTTTGTGCGGTTGAAAAATGAAATGTCAGAAATTACGGGTATTGTTTTGTATAGGAACTTGATTGCTTTTACAATCATTTGTGTGTATCCTTTTGTGACTCTTTCCCTATTGCATAAATATGCCATTTTTATATATGTAAATTAATACACGTACAAGCACCTTAGCAGATACCATGCAACCAGCGTTTAATAACTGAGTTCTTTATTAAATCATAAAGGCTTATTATATGTCATATTGATGAAACTGGAACCAGTTTACAAGCTGTGTGTACAATACAAGTGTTTACAAGGTGCCGTTCCTTTTCCTCCTTTTTCTTTTTATCCTAGCTATAACTTCTTTCTACGTGTTGTAGGCACAAAATTAAAATGCCCTTTAGTACACATCTATTTTTAAAATAAATATATATATACGCTCACTTCCGTAACCCAGATGGAAAGGCAGAGATTATGGATTTTCATTTGACGCGATCCTGGCACACCTCTCTCGCTTCAGCTATGTACATATACGCAAACAAGCTCATCGGTTATGGGTACTGCTTATATCGCCCTTCTTTAATATGCGACTAATCTGATTTAAGTTCTCCTCGGACGTCCCCTACCAACGCTGCCACTCACTTTTGCAACGTGAATTTGTTTCGTTACTCTCCTACCTACGTCATCAGCGTATAAGAGACATTTTACAAGTAGTCTGTAGTAGTCCCTATTTTTAATCCACAATCTTGGCATTTAAAAGCTTTCAAACAAACATCCATAAAGAGATTAAGCAGCCTCGGGGATGCTACACAGCCCTGTCTTTAAAAGAGATGGATATATTATACCTTTTTGTACGGAGCATGTATTTACCTAAAGAGCCGGAACGCAGATCCCCAATTCGAAAATCTGCTACAAGACGAGATATTGGCATTTCATCGAGTTACTAAGAAGGCCATGTAATTATTAATGTCAGTAAAAGAAATTACTTTAACCTTCTTTGCCTTTGCTAGGACTGAGTCTCATTTGAAGGACTTATTGGCAATCGACCTTACCGTGAAGATCACCTCAGTATCATAACGTACTTTTAATTTTTATCTTGTTGACGTATAAAGTAGAAGCTATAAAAACAATATTGAAATATTAGTTTAGTTAGTTAGTTCACATATATAATGTATAATGGAAATGCTACCTTTTATGTGTAAGCCATTATCGCCAAAATAGTCAACCATCTATTAATTATAGGGCGTAGCGAAGTTTGCTGGGACAGCTAGTGTTTTAATAATACATTTATTTAATTCGAATAATTACATACAATAAAAAAATTGAAATGTTATGGTTATAAAATATTGGAACTTCAATTAACATATTTAATTAAAAAGAACGGAATCCATATTTTGATTTCTTTCTATTGTGTAGACAAAAAAATCTTTTTTTAAATTTTAAAACATTTGTGCTCAAACTAAAATTTATTCTACTGTTTAATGAGCATGCAATTGTCGAACTAATATTGGTATAATAATCACACCACTGTGGGTAACAAACTTCGATACATCGAGTTCATGAATAAAACTTTACTTGTGACGGTGTAATTAAAAGTTAGTTACTTTTGGACAATTAGAAAGTAAACCAGAGATCGAGTCGAGATTTATTGAGAGCTATTTGGGATTTATTCAATTTTGCATGCTTTTTATTTTGCAAATCACTCAAGACGTTAAAGGTTATTCTAAAATAGTGTTACGGGAGCCGCGGCGGGAATTTGTGTACATCCTCGATTGCGTTTGATTTACATATCGTGGGTATCTTATACTCTACGCCACCAATCAGCCGTCTATGTATAGCCGCGCGCTTAAGGCAGCCCATTAAGTTTGTAAAAAATAGACGAACTAACATAAATCGTAAAAAATCACTGTAAACCTTTTCCCCGCCGGAAATGTAAAAATGACATATTACTTTTTTTTCTATCTAATCTTCAAAATCTTATATGACGCTCGAGAATGTACAGCTTAACATCGTTGGCTCGCGTTCTATAGAGTGTTAGAGTATTTTAAAGCCAATAAGATAAGTATATGGTTTGCACAACATAGACACTTACGGAACGCAAGGCACCTTCAACTTGTGTACACATCAAGCGACGTAGTTATACGATGTTTGTTAATCTCGTTAGATTATGTAACTTTTTTCTGCACTGTACGTAGATATCAAAGGACTTAACTCTTATTAGTTATTGTGCACGATTGGTACATATCAAACTTCCTGTGTGGTGTTTCGGTCTAGGATACCATACCCATTCTGCCTGGGACGTCGTAAAATGAAACTAATGGGGAAATACGCGGAGATGTGCCCGAAATGACAGGATGTATTAAACATATTTAAATTATTTTTGGAAAACATTTGCAGGAAATTAATGATTTGTTATTTAATCGCGAATACTACACATTCGAATGAAACTAATTTTAACGCGAATACTACACATTCGAATTAAACTAATTTTAACGCGAATACTACACATTCGAATGAAAAATGTTAAAGGTTTTATTGCGATTATATTAGGTTTCCCAATGTTTCGAGTACTTTCCAGTGTTCGGGGGTCACGGCGGGACTGAGGTATCTGACGACCCAATGTCAAAGTTGCTAGCTAGTTATCCTTTTTTTCAATTATTATTTCTGCTCCTATTTATGTGGAATGAGCTCACCGTATCTTGAGATCTTGCAGTTGTATGCTTGGGGATTAAATTTTATAATTCAAGGGTTCCCAAGCAAGTGGAGGCATCAGCCATCTTCCCTATTAAAATTACGATGATTTTAAAATTTTCGTGAGCCTCGCGTCATTGTCCTGGGTAAGTAAGCTGTGTTCTTTTGCGAGGACTTGAAGTAACACAACACAGAAAAATTCCGAGTACTTCAACATTTTTCCTGCAATAAACTTAGCTATAATGCCATAGAGTACATTTTCGCGAAGGAAAATGTTGTTTTCAAGTACATTTCTCGGGATAGTAAACTTTGGAACGTAAACCATACTTAGAAAACCGTCTATAGATCTATCCACTAAAATGCTAAGCATGTATATTATATTTTAGTCTAATATTATGTTGAATATTTTTGACGGGAGCAAAGCAAACGAAAATAGGACTCTCTTAACGTCAGGCGAATAACGCCACTTATAACATAACCTGTAACGACCAGAAGAGTATCATATTCCGTATGCGTTTTATGTAGGCCAAAAACATTCCTAATAATGTCGTCCTTCTCCGGGAGGATAACAGTGGTAGAGCCCGCGACAATACCTTAGAATCGGGGGAGGGGAGGGATAGGAAAAGGAAATATCTTTTTTTCTGTTTATCTTTTCGTCTGTACAAATATTTTCGATACAATGTGTGTATGTCTAATATTGTAATTTCCCGTAGCATAAAAGGTTTGACCTATTTTGAACAGGTCATTAGATTTGTATTCATTCCAGGTTAATCGTAGCGCATATGACTTTAGCATAAAACCCATATCGTGGTGCTGTAAATCACAGTCAGTCGGGTTTTTTTTAATTAGCTAGCTAGCTTACTTGTCTTACGATTGCTTCTTCCATTCTTTACATAAAGACACACCTTCGACTCTCCTACTTATTGCAAATGTTCATGAGTTCATTTAAAATCAATAAAACTCTTTCCTTCCTCATTATCCTCCACCACCCTTAGAAAAAAGTACAAAAGTCAAATAATTTATACCTCATTTTCTATAAAAATGTGAAAATATGCCACAACAATGTACAATAGTCTTAGATCATTAAATGAAAATTGAAGACATTTTTGGGAATAAATTAAAAACGTTGACGTACACAATATCGCTCCTGCTGTAAATCCGTTACGAGATATTCTTGTCTCGACAGTCCACAGTGCCGCATACATTTGCCTCTTTTAGAACCCTATAAATATCACATTGGAAGCAAAATAAACTCCACAAATAGGATATACAAACGATGTATACGTTAAAATTTCACACAACTTTTCTGCACGTTGCAAATAAATGCTTTAGACTCTATGAAAATACAGACAGATGCCCTTTTTTATTCATTTCATACTTTCATATCTCTACTATCGACGGTGTACCATGATCTTTCTTATGAATATTTAATTTTAATGCAAATAAAAATTAACTGTACGAGTGGACAGAATGTTTAACCTTGCATTTCATTCGTTTCATATTTTGTTCTCCTTCACTCCAAGAAATCATTTCTACATTATAGTTTTAGCATTTTATTTTATCTTGCGATTTTAGCAACTGTTTAGGCTCCAACTCACTGAAAGAACTTTTCTAAAATAAATAATAGAAGAACGATTTAATTTTTAAAATTTCTTAACTTTCCTATCAAAGTATTAGATATATTACAGTAATCCATTTAAAACAACGGTTCCCAACCAGTGGTCCGCAGAATCTAAAATATGGTCCGCGAATGAAAAACGACAAAAAATGAACGATTTGTTAGAACAACTTACTACGACGACTTTGACACCTTAGATGAATTTTGCTTATCTTGTGGATATTTTCACACACTTAAATAAATTGAGTATGCAACTGCAACTTTTTCGGAATTCGGGAATAAATAATTAGAAAACGACGCAAATAATTCAATTTTGAAGGTAAACTTCGCGCTTTTATTTGCAAACTTCAGTTGTAGTTACATAAAATTGAAGAAAATAATTATTCTGCGTTTGAAACCACCTGTGGAAGACTAAAAGAATGACAACAGTTACTTCCCAGAATATACCGAAGAAGCTAAAGTTGATCAAAAACTGTTTCGTAACCCCTTTAGCACGGCCGCAGGTGATGTTACGGAAGGAATCTGCAAAGATGCGATCGAAGATCGAATTCACTTGAGTCGTTTTCGAGTCGTGGTCCCTGACTAGAAAAAGGTTGGGAACCCCTGATTTAAAAGGTAAATGTAGGCGTGTTATTTATTATTAATAGTTTAATAAAAAAAGCTTAAACGACCGCGATTCAAAGGAGTTCGCGAGACTAAGTTATTACTAAAAGTAGAAAAACGCATGATCTATGGCAGTTTTTTTTTGAGGTTGAATGTCACTGTTTGCCTAGAGGAGGCATTAACAGCTACACCGAGCTCGAGGCGGCAGGGTGCAGTGGACGCTTAGCCTAAGCCTCTTTAAGACTAACTAAGCTAAACAAAAACTACTCTTTAAGACCAACTAAACAAAACAAGAATTACTCTTTAAGACAAGCCTCGGCAAGGGCCAATACTTTATTATTATAACCGGATTGGTAGGCTGTCGAGCTCTTAGGTCGCGTTGGCGGACGCTTCATGGAACGACATGGCTCAAGGGTCCCCGAGAGGGGACCTTAGCTTGGGCTGTCACTCATAACGCGTTTAGCATTCCGATTCGACGGTGCCCAAGAAGACCGACCCTCGGCTCGATCGATATCTATTATCGGATTATTAGATGAATTTTTTTAGCTAATATTAACAGCACTTCGGAAAGCGTTAGCGCTAGGAGAAGTAGTGGTGGAAGAAACTCCAATGTGGCCACATGTCGAGAGTAAAATGGTTATCCTCGGCGGCGAGAACGGTGTGTGATTTGGTTGCGAAGTTGTCGACGTTGCGCACGAACCACGGTAACCCGGTGGCCCTGCGAGAATCTGCTTTGGATCACCCGAAGTCGGTGTATTTGTTTTGGGGAAATGTGCGCGAATACCGTAATAGATCTATGACAGGGGCATTTTTCGGCAAGTATTTTTAACTTAGGCCCTCATAGAGCTAAAATAGCTTATGAAGGTCCGCATATTGTTGTCAATTTTTTATCAGTGTGCAGTAAAAGAAAAAGTAAAAATATAAGGGGCTTTCAAACGTATGAAATTAGGTATTTAACTCTTCGACTATAAAATAATAGTTGGCTTTCTTTATTTGACTACTATATTAGAAAATAGTGCCATTTATATCACTTCCAATATATAAAATGACACAAAGGAACTTTATGTTACGAAATTGAGTAACCTTGATGATAGAGGTATATCGACTTTTTTGCTTTACTACTTTGCTCTACTAACTTTCTTGTTGTTACAAGAAGAAGAAGAGGGAGTACACTTTAAGTGACACTTGAAGTATTCAGTAGCAAATCACTGGAGCGCAATGCATTCGTTTTCACTTCATTTTAAATTCTGCCGGAGCAATCGAGCGCCGTCCGCCACGTGCGGAAGGGATTGCTTTTAAATGCATTTCTCGGAAAGCCGATTACAACTCGATTCAGCTCAATGTCCTATATCCAATTGTCACTATAAATTGATTATTATTCTGTTATTATTATTACATTGTGTTGATTTGTAAAACCTTGCTGGTAATTACATGCTAAAGATGAAGAATTCAATTGAAATTCGCCAAATATATTTTTGAGGTGAAAACTCAGCAACATGCTTGTTTGAATTTAGAACAGTTTCGACTAACTTTTTTATTTATATTTTTTCTATTCAACTTCGAATTTAATTTTTAAGACAAAAGGGTTTATTTATGTTAATTATTTCTTTATTTTTGAACTATTGTCACATGCACCTCACCTTATGCTGAATTTAAGTGGTTATAGATTTCTTCTCTTATAGCAGAGACACTCAGAGATTGTGGAGCTATCAAAACTTCAACGATAATATTTGTTAGTAGTTTCAGAATGATCTTTAATAAAATATAACCTTTATCATCCTTTAACAGTGGAGTCCCCGACAACATCTATTGCATGAATGACCCGGCTCGACCGGTGACGTTACAGAAGACATGCGTGAAGTAAAAGTATTCTCCGCTCCGTGACATGAATGAAGTGGCGGGAGGCCCAATTCTGGTCCTCTTCTCTTACCCATCCATTTCGAATAAGGAAAGAATAGGAAGAAAATGATTTGACGGGGGAAGGGATGAATAGGTAAAGGAAATATCTCTTTACTGTTTACCCATTCCTCTGTCCGATAAAAGTAGGCTCATCTGCAACTTATATGAGCTTGTTGTAGACTCCCATGCGTAGCGGTCATTTAATATCAGGTAAACCGCTCATTTGGCCTCTTCTTGTACATATAAAAAACTAACCATCAAAATTTGCCTATATCTGTTAAATAAAGAATCCCAAGACATCTTCTACTCGTATGTGCAGGTCACATAGATTATAAAACACAAGCCAATAAAAACAATAAATCGCAGTGTAGCGGATCAGTTGATTTTCCTGTCGATAGAGCAATTGTAGCGGCGTTAAAACACTGGAGAAATCTTATTTGGCATCTCAACGACTGTATTCGTTCTCTGTCCTCGTATATTTTGCTCTGCTGTAGACTTAAAAGGAGCTACTGCTGACACCAAGCGTCTGTATGTGTGTATATATATATATATATATATATATATATATATATATAGCTATGAACAGAAAATTAAATGATGTGATGATTTACAGTTTTTTTAAGTGCAGTAATTGATATAAATAAACCCTATTCGTATATATTGTTGCAAACGTCTTTTGGCTATTGGTTATTTTCGTACCGAAGCCCTAATTCTAATCATCTTCACCTTCCTATCGTTTTCTTATATGAAAAGGATGAGACAGCGAAGAGGATTTGATGGAGGATTTTTCTCGCCTCCTGTAACCATTAACGTTAAAGCAAGACATCTGCTACTCTTTAGCTTGTTGCAAATTCCTATGGGTAGCGGCCACTTAATATTAGGTGCACCGCTTGTCCCATAAAAAAGGGCTGTTATAAAATTTTGGTAAAAAGCAGAATAAGCCTTGAATTTAAATGTTAAGCTATAAATTCACAACGACTGAACGCTACCAAAAACCGGAACTTCGCTCTTGTGCTTTACTTAATTAAGCTGCCGTTTTAAAGCAACAAGGTCATCTCAATGCTGCCGGCATTCAACTTTAAACATTTGCTAACTTAGCGCTCTTGAATTATAAAGCAATAATTGGTTTAATATGTATTTGTACCGTCTAATTTCAATAGGCTTCAGGTTAAATAATTTAATTTCATAATTAAAATTGTATTAATCTTCTTTTAGTTGGAAATTATTCGTATCGATGTGCCAGCTTATAAACCGACATTTTATCTGTCGATCTCTTTATGAGTAACTTAACTTAAGAATTCCCTCGCCGGTCTCGGTTTTTAATTTTATGTTTTGTTTTGTTTTAGGAATATATATAACTTCACCTTATGAACTTCAATAGTAACAAAGTATTTATAAGCGGCGATGCTTGAGAACGTCAGCAGTAAACCCAATTTTCTAATTAAACTCGAAAAACATAATCGCGAATCTCAAATTCAGAATGACATAGCCAATAAGTATTGATGTTAATTGAAAAATTATGAAATTAAGTAACTTTATAATTTTTCAATTTCTTACTTGAAAAACTCATAAGGGTAAAAGCTCAAGGAAGGTCCATTATCTTGAACTAAAAAGCCTGGAGACGTAGTTCAGAGGAAATTATTGCTACATTCCGAAATTAAACGTTAAAAATATCTTTTTACTTTGTACTTTTAATTCCCTGCTTTATAAAATTTTGGCGGCACTGTCCTAAAATATTTTGTCCTACCTTTTATCAGATACTGCATTATTATGTAAATCGGTTTTTATAATTTGGACTTACCTCTGCTACTGCGTACCTTGTTCTGGTCGCAGTTTCAAGACCTACCTACTTAGATTTTTACCCGACAGACCCAGTAAGTTCTTGGCTTGTATGTATGTATAGATTTCCGTCTTATTGTGACCTCCAGACGCCTAAACGACTGGACCGATTCTGAAGAGTAAGGTGACATAATAACTTTTATCATGCGAATACTACATACAAAATTAACCCAATTTTACAAAATTAGTTTAATTTCAAGATTGAGATGTCATTATATTCGAATTTTTCCTCGGAATGTCATTGCTAATTAAGAATGTGATGAATGATTATCACACTGTTAGTTGTTTTCTTATCTCCTATTACTTGTTATAGAAATTAGAAAATAAAAATTGTAACAAAAAAAACAAAAAGTAATTTTCTTTATGTAAAGAAAATAATATTATGAAGTCACGTAAATACCAATTTGCAGAGCATATTAAATCATATAAAATAAATTCTCCGTATTTCTCATAAAGGGTACAATATAGAAACGGTGTCCGCATATAAAAGAGATGTTTTCATAAGTCCCCTTTTGATGCTACTCGTTCAGAACTTCTAAATATTTAATAAATCTTTTATGATGTTTTATTGAAGTTCTTGTTTAATGCGAAAATAATGAGACGAAATTTCGCAAAAGTGTTTCGATTGTTTTACGATATTTCTAGTGTTGCATTATTTGGTATTTGGTACCTATGCGAAGGATGTAATTTAAATTATAGATACAGATGTATTTTAAAATATTGACAATTTTTAAAGTCTACCTACGTATAATTTATCATTATCAACCATAACGTATCTACTGCAACAAATGTCTCGGTCAGGAATTGCCATGAAATCAGTCGCTTGGCATCCTCTGCCCTGTCCTCACTGACCGCTACTGAGGCCATGAGCAGCGAGGATGACAACCGTCTTATGTCATGAACGCCAACTTTATTAGGCAGGGTTGTAATCGCAGTATGTCATACAGACTGGACGCAATACATCGTCGATGCTTGCCGCAGTTTGATTACAAACCCGGGTTACATACTAACTATTTACGAAAACAAAAGATTTTTTTATTGTTTCTTAATTTTTGGAATAATGGCACAATTAAGAGTCCTAATGTTACTGAACCAATTATAATGTAATTTTAATACTTAATTTGTATAATGACCAGAGTAGCAGCACATATCATTAGCAATATGCCACTCAAGCGACAGCTGATCATAAACTTAACAAGCAAGTAATGACCTGTGGCATACTTCAGGTAAGTAGTAACATCGATAAAGCTAATTAACCTTCGATGTATAGTCTTGACAGTAGGATGAATTTGGAAATGTCTACCTTAGGTGTATCTACATAAGACTAATAATGAATTTGATTACATTGAAGTTTTTGCAGTCGAGATCTAAATGTGTCGATGGATGGTAAACAGTAGGAGCAAAGTATTAAAAACACGACGCACATACTAAGCAACACCAAATAAGCTACACAGTAAATTATCTTCCTTAATATTAGTCGTTAATAGATTAATCGTAATAATAGCGATCATTTAAGTATAAGTTAGCGAAGTACGACAAATGAATTGATCCCAAAAGTACGGAGAGAAAATGTTTATAAACAAATAGCACATTGCTAAATAAAGTTGAGCTCGTAATCCGCAGTGGCAGCGCCGCAAAGCACCAACTATTCCGGCGCTGTTATATCCTCACTTCATATTTCGGTGTTCATTAATGATTTTATAATAGCCCGCCTGTCCCCCGCATTCGCTTCGCGCGCCATTACGTAGTGATGCCAAATAATTCGAATTATTATAGCGGTTGTTGAGGTTTCCATGCTTCGATCATAATTATCAATTAAACTGATCGATTCCTAATTGTAGGAACGAAGTGTTCCATTTCGCGTTTTTATTTTTCGTGAAACTCTAAACTCTAATAAATCGTGACAATTGACGTGGATAAAAAATGGTTACAAAATATTATTTAAATTTTACAAGTCATCTAAGGTTTTTTTGAAGCAAAGCTTGCGTCGCGTACCTCAAATATTTGAGATGTAGCTTGTATTTATTTATTTATTTAAGACAAGCCAACAGCATACACATTTAAATACACAATATAAAAAATATATACAATAATTGTTCTAATATGTACGCCAATAAAAGGCAAGTACAAATTACATTATGATGATGATTTTGAAAGCATGTGGTTTAACTAATTTTTTATAGTTTTTTAACTTAGAGCTTAACTTATTAAATAATGCATCCGGTTAATGTAACAACTTTGAAATCTTATTTCTGAATACGTTCAATGTCACTAAATATATCGATGTCAGCGTTGTTGATGACGTTATACTCGTTACATATGCGGGTTAGAGGACTATTGCTACCAAGATTAGTTCTGGCAAACTTAATGTGAGAAAATATTTTTGATTGGATATCTGGGGCTTGCTTGTCCGTGGGACAGATATGGAAATTTGGTTGAGGAGGTCACGACAATTAACTACGCTACGTAGTAGGATCTTAAACAGCACCACGAGGTCTGTTATCTTACGACTCCGCAGGGAGTTCATTTTAAAATAGACTAATCTCGCATCGTAAGTACATCGATGCGAGATCTCGTGGCAGCTGAACGCCAATTGTCTCGTAAACGTCCGTTGGATGCTTTCTATGCGCTGTGAGTGTATAGAATAAAATGGATTCTATTCATGTATATTCATCATTGCATTATCTATTCCCTGTATTATTATAAATTAACGTTTAATTAAACCATTTAATTAACTATTAAGACTTGTAGTAACAGTAATCTATTTCAATGAATTCATTACCCGCTCTGTCAGTGATAACCTGCGGCTAAACCTATTCATACCGAAAACGTTTCATGCGGTCTATTTGAGCGTAAAGCAATATGATCTCGTATGTATTTGCCAATCTTTAATCTAGCTCAGGAACGTAAATGGGTATAACCCGCAAATTGCTAATGCGCCTAGCATCAAACAGTGAGTAACGTTAACAACGTTATTTTGTTTACTGCTAATGTTGTTACTGTTGTCATCTTTTTTTTAATGAGTAGGAATATACATTACAGTCGTGCTGGTGAAATTATTACTAAAATATGAAAAACCAGTCATTGTCACAATTGATCACGGATGTTGAAAATTTGAGAATGAGATGTGATGACATCATAAATATTATTATTAATACCTCAAACCTCAAGCCAGAATAAATTCTTCATCATAGCATGAGAATCTGCATCGAATGACAAAAAGACACGAATTTAACTAACAGACTTTTATTGGAAGAAAACAGATTAAATATTTTTTTTAAACAATATCTGTACAATTATTATATATGTTATCATATATTTTTATAATTTTTAAAACATTAAATTCACTACATATAAGTTACGGCAGACGCCACGTGGATGTAAGTTTGACACGGTGCCATCGCATTATCAACTCGCCGGGGTAACGGAATAATTTTACGAAGCAATATGTTTCTGTAACCAGTATAAACTGGATTTACCATAAGTTTACCAGCTCATTCTTTACAGTGTACTTAGTATTAAAATCTACAAACAGCTAACAAAATACCTAAAATAAGTTTATAAAAATATGTGTTTCTTAACACGACACAACACAAAACTTAAATGAAAGTTTCATCGACACGATTTATTTCATTAAGCACGTGATCATATTCGTGTTTCTGGCATTGTATTTTAAAACATTCGCAGTTCTATCCACATGTAAATATTCGTAGAATTGAGCTCAAATAGATCCGAACCAATATCGGTTCAGTCTCGACCAAACATTGTCCTCTACAACGATTGAAACAACTAAATCAAACACGTCCCTGTCGAAAAATACAGGCACTTTCCAATTAAGCGATCCGCATCGGAAAAGGGAGCGCTCGGAACGTCCGCTATCCAGCTATCCCGGGAAACCAAATATTTTCACAACCGGGGTGTCCATTGCTCAATCCAACTCAATCATAGCTTACGCTTGCTTAAAAAGATAGTTCTTTTTTACTTAATACTTACAATAACTAGTATTTTTTCGTTATTGCAATGTATAATTTATATTATTTGTTATTTTTTTTACTTCGAATGATTGTGAATTATTTAATTTATACATATAATATCGCTGTCGATATACGGAAGATTTTTTTTTATAGCATGAGGGGGCAAACGAGCAACGGGTCTCCTAAAAACTAAGAGATCACCGCCGCCCATGAACATCCGCAACACCAGAGGAACTGCGGATGCGTTGCCGGCCTTTAAGAAAGGAGTACGCTCGCTTCTTGAAGGACCCTAAGTCGTATTGGTTTGGAAATACCGCTGGCGACAGATCATTCCACAATGCGGCTGTCCGAGGCAAGAAATTACGCGAAAACCGCACCGTAGTGGAATGCCAACCATCAAGATGGTGAGGATGGTAATTGGAGCTCTGTCGAGTTGAGCGATAACGAAACTCAGCGGCAGGAATTGTTCCAAACAATTCTTCGGAACACTCCCCATGGTAAAGACGATAAAAAATGCAAAGGGAGCTGATGTCCCTTCGCAATGCCAGCGAGTCAAGCCGATCAGTAAGAGCTCGGTCGTTGATGATTCGAGTCGCTCTTCGTTGTACGCGGTCAAGTGGAAGAAGCTGGTAATTGGGGGCTCCAGCCCAGAGATGCGAGCAGTATTCCATATGAGGCCGAACCTGCGCCTTATACAGCTTTAAGCGACGGGCCGGCGTGAAATACTGCTTCGCTCTACCGAGCACACCAAGCTTTTTGGAGGCCAACTTGGCCTTACCTTCCAAATGACCGCGAAATTGGACGTCGCTCGATATATCAACGACGAGAATACTGATACTAGCAGAGGCAACCAGGGGAGTGTTCTCAAAGTTCAGATTAATGACGAAGGGTTGTTTCTTGGCTGTAAACGCACAAACTTGTGTCTTTTTGGGGTTGAATTAGACAAGATTTTGTCGCCCCCAATCCGAAACGTTACCCAATAGAGTCTCAAGTTCAGACACAAGTTGCTCCGGTACTCATTGACGTAATCCCGAGAAATATTAGCGCGAGCCATGTACAGAGCATCACCGGTACTATCGTCTGCATAGCAATGAACGTTACTATGCAACATGTCATTGACATGCAGAAGAAAGAGGGTGGGAGATAGTACACAGCCCTGTGGTACACCGGCATTAATGGATTTGGTGTCCGAACATGCACTGTCGACTACGACCTTAATGCTATGACCCTCAAGGAAGCTGGTAATCCATGCGCGTAATTTCTCGGGAAGCCCGTACGAAGACAGCTTCGAAAGAAGCCCTTTGTGCCAAACCCGATCGAAGGCTTTGGCTACGTCCAGACTAACCGCCAAGGCCTCCCCTTTGTTCTCAATTGCCTCCGCCCATCGGTGAGTTAGGTAAGCCAAAAGATCACCAGCTGAGCGTCGCTGACGAAAACCGTACTGACGATCACTAATCAGCTGGTGATCCTCTAGGTACCGCATGAGCTGGCAATTAATAGTTGATTCCATTATCTTGGAGAACAAAGAAGTAATGGCAATAGGCCTATAGTTGGACGGATCCGAGCCGTCGCCTTTCTTTGGGATCGGGTGGATTAAGGCAGTCTTCCAGGATTTTGGGACGACGCCTAAGGAGTAGGAGTACCGAAAGAGACGCGTTAACACCGATGCCAACTCAGGAGCACATGTCCTAAGCACAATAGGAGGGATTCCGTCAGGCCCACTCGACCTATGGATATCCAGAGACTGAAGCGCTTTACGCACCGATCTCTGGAAAATGTGTATTTCCGACATAGAGGTCTCACCACGCGCGAATTTAGGCGGTGAGTTACCTTTGTTATCCAGTGTCGAGTTAGGTGCAAAAAGAGACCAGAAGATCGGCCTTCTCCTATGCAGTATGGGCCAACGAGTCATCCTCCCTGCGCAAAGGTGGTAACGATGTGTTACAGAAATTTCCTTGGACAGCCTGTGCGAGAGACCAGAACGCGCAAGTTCCAGAAGGAAGACGCACTAGCCTCTCCCCAATGCTGGCCACGTGTTCCGACTTTGCCCTGGCAATAACCCTTTTGAAGGACCTGGAGGCAGAGTTATACTTTCTTTTGAGGACACTGGTATTTACATCCCTTGACGCTGACGCTTCGGCCCATGCTCGGTAACATTCCTGCTTGTAGCGTGATGCTAGCTTGCAGGAGCGACCGAACCATGGCTGGGATCTATCGCCTATTGGCACCATAGATGACGGAACAAAGAGTTCCATCCCCTGCAGCACCACATCAGCAACAGAATCGGCAACGGCATCGGAATCATCCAGTTTAAAGCAAACCTGCTCCCATGGGTAGGATGCATAAAAAGCCCGCATCTCATCCCAGTCCGCCGACCTATAGTGCCAGACTGGACGATGGCCCATCGGTTGCAAAAGTGGGCGTTTCACGATAGGCACTGTTGTCCGGATCAGGCAGTGATCCGACGGGCCCAATGGAGCATCGACGGAAACCTGATAGCCTTCCGGATGTGAGGTCAGCAGAAGGTCCAATAGAGAAGGTATATGATCCATAACGTCTGGGATTCGCGAAAGCAAGGAATCTACATCTAAGCTAGCTATTATTCAAAAGATGAAAACAAGAAATTGCAAAGATGTATAATTAGAATGAAAAGTTCACGTATTGATGACATGCTGAAGGCATCGGGTCATCGGTCTCTTGCTGGACATAAAGCCGAAATATCTATTTATAAATACCTTTAATTCGCTGAAATCCTGTCGTATTGTACAACTTTATCAGTTCATACAAATTATTATTTTTATCTTACATTATTATTGTAAATTGTATACAATTTTACAGCCTTGTTAAAATGTTTGTTCACGTTAAATTCTATTTACTATATTCAAGGTGAATATCAAGCCGCTCTCGTGCTCTTGTAACAATCTGACTCACCGTTGCTAGTTTTCGGAACAAGGCTACTGACATAAATTATCGTAAGCAATTAGGAAAGGTCGTCTCGCAGACGTCCAATAGTCTAGTCCACGTACTAATGCATTGTTATATGTCGAGTTAAATCGTTCCTACTTCGGGTCGTGAGCTTTATAAATTCGGTCCATTCACAAGTCTTGAAATAACCAGTTGCTGCTATGGTGTGGTAGTAGGTTAAGTATATTTTTTATGGAAGAAGGTGGCAAACGAGCAAGTGGATCACCTGAAGTTAAGTGAGCGCTACCCATAGATATTCGTAACAAGCAAATGTGTACCTTTAGTGGACAGACCATAAGGGCATAGGCAGGAAAAAGGATATTTCCTTTTCCCCACCAACCCACTTCCCGTCCAACCCTCTTCCCGTTCTCATCCTAATCGTATGAGGAAAGGGTGGGAAGGGGAAAAAGACGGAATTAGGACTCCAGCACCGCACTCATCAGACGAAACGCAGAGTATTTCTTCACGCCTGTTTTCTGTGAGGTCGTGGTATTTCACCGGTCAAGCCGGCCCATTCGTGTAACAGATGTTGATGTTGCGGGCTCTACGAATGTTAAAAGTATAATTGTAACATGAGTTAGTATGATTGTAACGTGATGTTGCGATAAACACTCATTAGTGTTATGAATTATTGTTCCGGCCCTCCGTTCCTAATCTTGGTTTTGCCATTAGCACTTAGGAGGGCTCATCTTATTTCTAGCCCAGCACATTCCTGCACGTAAGAGACACTGAGACACTGTAGGGTGACGATTTTGATGTGTAGAACATTGTATAATTTAGGTAAGTAAACGATTTGATTGCCATGCAACACAGTATGTAAAAGTTATCTTAATGCCGAGGTTCACCTTTTTAATTATATGCTATTTAATTTCCGATGCTGAATATGTATACTCCCAATTTTCATCCTATAATAAGATAATTTACATTCCTATACAGTAAAAAAACATTTTCTTTTAAAGATAAGTGAAACGCATCAAGATCAAAGCAAAATCTCGATTCTAACCTTGCCATTAGTAACTAGTTCTGCTCTAATTTGACATTGGTCTAATTTCGAATGCTTCAACAAAACATAAACGAAGCATTAAGCAGATTGAAGACATGCTGGCATTATGAAAACATTACCTTAATCATGATAAACTTTAGTCCCACTTGAAACATCGCTAAATCAGCACAATAGCTACACCACAAAGCGGGATTTAAATAAGGGCTCGCCGATTTTATCACACGTTGAAGCCAATTATCTTTCGAGACGTCTCGTTGAGTACCTCGTAAACGACCGACAACGCTTATATTAGGGCAATATCAGCGATCTCGGTCATGCAAAACGACATTCTAGTTCGAGAACATCTCGGGAATTGTTCAGAAAAACAGCCACCGCTTAATTATATTAAATGTGCGAGATAGCATCGAGCACATTCGGTCCGTTCGAGAATCACGTATCGTGTAATAATACTCAAACGAGGATTCTTCGCTGGTTTTACGTAGCGACGTTTTTCTCCCGACAGTTGTTGCGCTTTATCCAGTGGTGCTCGGGCTTTTATTTATTGAAAGCGTACTCGCGAAAAGAAGCTGTAGAAAATTTCGGTGGAGTTTTACTCTCAAGAGATATTAAAATTATTAAAAGAAGAGATATTGTGTTATCGTATTTTAATACAATTGAGTCGTAAATTTGATTGATTTACATGTAACATAAAATAAATTTTACAAGAAAAAACCGTCTTCAAAAAAGATATATTCAAAAACAACATATGCACTAAAATGAAAAAAATAATTTTACGCAACTATACATAAGAATCAATTCTAAAATCATATTTAGTTTTGGAGTCAGCGTCAGCCAAGGAAATAACAGTGTACGAGGATGCCTTAAGGAAATTATTTTACAAATGAACTTTACCACTATTATGTCACTATACTAGTGACATAATAGTGGTAGACTCCCACAATAACAATATCTGTTGCATGAATGGGCCGGTTCGACCGGTGGAATACCACAACCTCACAGAAGACAGGCGTGAAGTAGATGTATTTCTGCTTTACGTCTGATAAGTGAGGTCCCGGAGGCCCGAATCCGACGGGATCCACCCCTTAATAGTAGCATGGCAGTGGGATTCAGTGAGCGAAGCAGTATTTTACGCCGGCACATCGCTTAAAGCTGTATAAGGCGCAGGTTTGGCCTCATAAGGAATACTGCTCGCATCTCTGGGCTGGAGCCCCAGACCCAACTCGACAGAGCTCCAATTACAATCCTCACTATCTTGCTGGTTGGCATTTAACTACCGTGCGGTTTTCGCGTAATTTCTTGCCTACCACTGCCGCGTTGTGAAATGATTGTCGCCAGCGGTATTTCCAAACCAATCCTTCAAGGGTCTTTGAAGAAGCGAGTGTACTCCTTCCTTAAAGACCGGCAACCGGTGTTGCGGATGTTCATGGGCAGCGGTGATCACTTTTTTATCACAGTTTTCGGCGACACGTTGCTCGTTTGCCCCCATATCCTATAAAAAAATATTAACACTTTTATTCCGAAACAAAAATTTCAAAAGCTTTTGGATTTGGACGTCCTAAAACTGCTATTTTTACTGACAACGCGTTCGTGGTAGTCAGTTATTGTCAGATGTGTAACTTGCTCGATTACCTCCTTTTTCAGTGTTTTAAATCACTAAAAAAAGAACCTAATTTATAAAAGGAAATTAAATATCTCAATTAACGCACGATATCAACCACAACTATCATGTCCAATTACATATCCAATAAATCGACCAACTGATAAACTTCCTCGATAAATCTGTTACAACAATAATTAACACTCCAATTCCCTGATCTGTCTAACGGTATAACGTTTCGAGGAAGCTGTGGGGCGGGACATCCTTGACCCGATGTCCTACTTGTGTCGTGGAATCGGGCCGAAGCCTTGAGCACCTGAAACTTTAATCAATTACCTACGACACAAAATGCATGCAAATTTCTATGCGATATTAACAATTATTCATTGTCCAATTACTGTCCCCTCGCAAATTTCAATGAAATTGGAGAGTTGTACACAGGACGCGTTTAATTTATTACGTAATCACCGTTTTCCACGTAAATAGTTCAGGGCTCATGGGTCCGACTTGTGATACATTGTTTTTCAAAAATTGAAGTCATAGCTATGATATGATAAAGTGTCCGTTGTTCGTGAATCACACAAAACATAGGAACTAATTTTGATGTTATTAAAAATAAAGAGACAGATGCGCAACTAAGAAACTATTTTTAGTTTATAACAATTTTACAAAAATATACCTTGTTATAAGAAAGTTCAAAATAAAAGTGTATACATACAAGTAAAAGTTTTACAAAAAGCAAACAATTAGTAATAGCTTCAACCGATTTGAAAAAAAATGTGCCGATTGCTAATTTTTATTACTTAAAGAACTATTATAATAATAAATAAATAAATAAAAAGAGCTGTGATTAGGATATTTTTTTACATACATAGATGACTGGTGTATATGAGATAATATTATGTTTCCATGAATGCTAAAGTTGAAATATATGGTAACCTGGCTGAATAGATATATATATTTATTTAAAAGCTATAGATATTAAAAGCTAGGAGTGAAATCATATATGATTGTTACGTACATAAGTAATTTTACAGAAGGTGGAACAGGACACTTAGATACGTAGCGTGATATAGCGAGGAAATAATATGTAGTACTTATGTCATCGCTCGGCGTTCTTCTTAGTTTTATGAGATGATGGCGCCTGTCCTGAATTGTAAGACGCGCGAAGGTTCGTGAGAAAACCCACAAACGTTTTTGGATCAAATATTATATATATCTCTTTAAGAACTATTTGTACATAATTTCGTGAAAATAAAAATCGTGCACCTTCCGTACTAACTATGAAGGATAACCACTTCAATCTCTGGAGATAAACCAATGTGAAATCTATTATGTTGTAAATTGTAATTTGCGTACGTGACTTCTATGTTGTAAGTCAATTTTTTCGAAGTGAAAACTTCTTTATCCGAGTCAAGCGATATTTGGTAGGATAAAATGTTACAAATATGTAAGCTGTCAAACTTTTAACTTTACGTGAAACTTGCAATCGTAAGAAAACCTTCGTGTAAATATTCCAGATACGGAAAAATAGAAATTTGATTTTTGTGCGTTTATTTAATGAATATGGTTAACGCCTAGTGATTTCATGTATTTTTGTACGAGTTTCAGTATATTATTTTTTCATAGTATATTTTTTTTCTGAATCCTATAGTGCTATGTGCTACTAAAAAAATTGGAAGATTATAATTAAAAGATATATTTTGCTTACATTATATGTGAAACTATGACCTACGCGTCAAAGGTAAAGACTTCTAGATTCAAGTTGCTTGAACTTTATTGTCATCGGAACTCATTTTGGCAACGTGTTAGATAATTTTATCGCCTTTATACTAATAAAGAAACTGGGATTTGGTTTTTTTGATTCCGGGCTAATGAATTTCTGAACATATCAGCATGTACATATATTTTTTCTATAAATTATTGTTGTTATTTGTGTTAAAAATAATATTCAATACAACTACTCTCTGTATAAGATAAATAACATCGCAGTGAATTTTTATAACGAACAGGGATAACCGCTTCTAGAAAATGCTTCCCGCGTTTTGTTAGCGCATGCGTCATCATTTCCTATCCCTTTCTCACCCAATGCGCGCCAGTCGCCACTGCGCACTAGACGGCGTCACCACGCGCCGGACGTAATTCGTCGCATCAAAACAATTCAACTATGATCGCCGATCTGCCACCGCTGCGGACGATGGAACACCAACCGTCGACGGAACACGAAGCGTGCATGGAACATCGAGCGTACGCGGAACAACAAGGTACAACACGCGCTCGCTTGCATAGACAAATTTGGGCATATCTGCATACATACTTAACTTATGCGACTCAAAAGTCAATGAATAACAATTATAATTCTAGTGACAATGCATGCGCTTTCATTAAAAATCTATACAGAACTTATTTTATATATTACGCCTATATTTTCATCTACATTGAAGACTTAATCTATTATAATATTGCGTAGTACAACGAAGGAGTATGCTCGCGGTCAAAAAGGTCGTAAAAACATGAAAAGGTCGTGAAGGAGTTGAGACAAGTCCGCGACTTGTTGCGTTCCCGCTTCTCGCTTGTTTACAACGTGGGTGCCACATTTCACACACCAGTAATAACAAACGCACGTCGTTCAATTGCCATACACCATGAGTGCCGGCTTATGACGTATAATCGGCGCGTTTGTAACCCGACCCGAAGCGACTGATATCGCTTTAAGTAATTGACGGATTTATTGCAAATGCAAGTTTAAACAATTGGTTATTATTGTATTGTTTATAATATAAAATGTCTATGGGTTTTTTTTATTAATGTTATTAATTGTAGATACTTTTCGCAATGTCATAGCATAAGCTGCTATTTGTTATAACATCGCTATGGTTACAAATTGAAAAGAGTCTTAAAAACGTATAAGAAAATTATGAACATACAACGTAAAGAACGTCAGTTACTCATTGCCATGCGATAGAATTACAATCTGAAGGTCTTAGAACCAATTCCCATCACAAATTGTTTAACTAAAATGAAATAGAGACCCCTTGAGACGGGAACGCACTGGAATGTTCCGGGTGCGCCTCCAGACGGAGTCCGGGGACCATGAGTCCCCGCTACCAAGAGTCTGCCTCGGCGGACAACGCCGGCTGGGTCGCGGAAGATTGCGCAAGCGTTCCCGTGACCCGGCCACCAGGCGCCGCGTCGGAACATCGCTGGGATCTTAGTTAGTATACCGGTCAGTACCGGGGAATCCCACATACCCTGACCCAGAATTTCGGTACCGGGAGGGATGCACAAAGCATTTCCCAGCGTAAAAAAATAAAATAAAAGGTTGCATAGGTTGGGGGCAAAAGTGCAGCGGGAACTGTCATGTGCACATGATGGGCTACTCAAGAGATTGTACTGTAGCGAATTCCATACATTAAAGTGGGGACTAGTACAGCATTGTGTATTGCCAGACGAGCCTTCATAAACACATTCTGACTCCTCACTACTGTACATATAGCCCCATTCATTTTATTTCCCGCACTCACTCGTCGTTCAAAATCTTTAACATTCCTACCATCTCTACTAAACATACACCCCAAATACACGAACTCTTCCACCTGTTCCACTACATTTCCGTTAACCTTTATTTCAATTACTGTCTTACTTTGTTCTTTTTCAAACACCATTACTTTCGTCTTATCCACATTCATCTTCATACCTTTACCATCTAGTGAATCATTCACTACATTCAGCATAAGTTGTAGGTCCTCCGCTGATGACGCAAACACAACCTGGTCATCAGCGTACAAGAGACATTTTACAACTAACTCACCCATTCTTAATCCACAATCTTCGTAATAAATAAAATTCCACATTATCTAAATATGGGCATGTAAGTGTCGAGATACACATCGTGTACACATTGATAAGTAAAGTTCATATGTTACATAGAAGGTGCTCTATATTGTTTTTTGTAGTTTTTTGCAATTAAGACTCGTGTACATAGATGGATGTCGATCCGTTGCAGGTGACCAACGGAGAACCCAGAGGTCGGTCGGGTCGCGGTCACCTTGCCGCGACCGTAAGGGACGTAGAGACATGAGTAACTCCAGAGCTATCTAAATTTTCAATTGTCTCCTATTGATTTAAAAGTTTTAATCGAAGCAATGCGCAATGCATAGAACAAAAGCGGACTACTTGATGACAAATTGGATTTTTAGAAGCATACGTTCGATACGTTTGGGGATTTAAACGACCTTCTTCAATATCGCACATATATCCTTTATCATATCCTTAACATTTATATTTTCCACACATTGGAGTTGTGCGCTTATAGTTCGAGTATGTCTACGTGGGACAAACTGACCAAACGGACCAGTTAGGTCTAACTTTGAGAAGGAGGTCAGAAAGAGGGAAAGAGTCCGACACGGAGCATGAGCAGCGTTAGGGAAGTTTCGAGATACGCTCTTCTCTCAACGTCTGCCGCAGTGTCCCAAGACGATACTCTATGAATACTGTATGTTGCCAGTGATGACTTACTGAGACCTGGCGCTTACACCGAGCACCGTAAGACGGCTCAGTCACTCATTGTAATATATCAAAATGTGTATGTCGGATCAAAGATATTACACTAATATAAATATCTAAACAAATATTTAAATATTATAACCCTTATAAAGTTCTGTAAAAATTATCTAGGTACAGCAGCGCTGTTAAACACCGTTATCGTTTTGTTGTGCGATAAGTTTGAGGAAAATAAAATATATCGGTACACTGTCTCAAAACATTATTGCAATATACTAAAAGTTTCTTAGTAAGCAATATTATATGCTGATATTACCTACTTAAATACTACCCTAACCTCATCATCAACTCCCCTTGCGCTTTTCCCGATTATGTGGGGATATGGACATGACAGTAGCAAAGCTTAACAATCACATATGATTGTTTAAACTGTGACATATAGTGAATGTGTGTGAATGCATACATAATTTCTAAAATCGTCTACATACGTGTAAATACTGCGTTACCAAATATAGCTGTTACCATAACCAGGGAGAGCCGTGCGTCTCCGAAATACGTGCGTGTGCTATGAATATCTCAATGCACAGTGTGCCTAGCTGAAACTTGCAAAATATCCGAAACTGTCCTGTTTTGAACTTTATATAAACTTACAATCATCATTTTAAAGATTATAATATATATTATAGTTAACTAAAATTTCAACCTATTCAACTGAACAGATATTTTATACCATTTTTATCCGAATTTTATTGAACCGATTAAGCTAAAATAAACACTAAATATTAAGTAAAGCTTTGCGACAATACATCAGTGAAAACTGCAACCAAATAGGTTAAGCCCTTTCTGGGATTAGCACGCACAAACGCATGAACAGATAAAAATTCTAATAATCATTGTTTTGGGTCTTATTGCGTTTCTGAAGGCCCCCAAGAATAATATTTTTTTTCAAATATCTTCCATTCACAGACAGCGATCAGTTACATTTTTATTATATGTATAGATTTACGACTTCATATTTTTTAACGCCATTTAACCACTACACATATCAGGTCTAAGTCGCGGAGGTCTAAACGTATAAGGATTTGCTTATTAAAGTTGTAAGTCGATGTAAAAAGTTTGCAGTAATGCCTAGCCTGCCATGGAGGACAGTCGGCGACTGCAAAGGCAACGCGCGGTACGAGGGGACCTATTAGCGCGCCGCAGCCGTTTAGAGATGCAATGATGAGCTTCGAGCGTCGAGCGAGCTTACTCATTATCGCCTCAAACCGGTCCCGTACTGCGCCAGTGGGTATGATCCATGCTCGCTTGTAATTGCTCATTTATGGAGTTATCTCATACTTGACTTTTATATGATTATCAAATTTTGTAAGAGATTTCTACGGATGTAACGGTCTATCCATTTGTATTAATTGTTCATTTATTCCTAAAAATAATAAATAAATTAACTAAAACTTACTGAATATCGTTCTATAAGTGTTTCATTTAATATTAAAAGTGTTGTTTGATATTGAATAATTCTGTCTTAATTGCAATCCGATTCATGTAGAATAAAAAGAATACTGTAGTTCTTGAAGTTTTAAATGTCGCCGACCGATTATGAACTTTGGTCGTTTATAAGATTATTATATACTGTTCGCAAATTGTGAACTGAACGAATCATTCAATCATTCATTGACGTGTAATTTCTGGCAAACTAATGACAGTTGAAGTCAAATAGTGAACTAATATTTTACTTGCGTTATCATAAGCCTAGTCCGATTATAAACTGATAAGATTCACAATCTTTCAGTGACATCACCTAATTTATAAATGTATTTCCTTTAAAATGTATTCAAGCCATATCGAATTCGGCTGGTACATTCTTTTTCTTCTTAATACCTTTTTTATACGCAGGTATCTCTAATTAACCAATTTATGACTACATTCCGATATGAAATCGAATTACGTGCCACAACCAGCTTGTATCTAATTGAACTGGACCAAATTAATACTAGAATGACAAATGTAAATTCAAATTAAGCAAGCGCGATATAAATGGTCGTTGATATTCCGCAAGCGATTTAGAATTCTATTGTAATGGTAACTGAAACCAAAATACGATACTACTGAACAGAGTAATGTGATACTTCTGATAGATTACTTTAGACTTGAACAATTTGTTAACAGAACAATCGCCGTCGTCAAAAAGCACAAGCACTTGTCAATTACATAGATCATTCAAGAAAATAATAATATTAAATAACTAATAGTATATATATGATTATAAGAATATATAATTATAATATTTATTCTGAGGCTTTCCTAGCTTGCAAGGAAGTATTTTTACCACCTTAGTTTAAAACCTTATAAATTAACGAAAGCAATAACAAGGTGATAAACATAAGTCACTTGCCTTAGAAGAACTCTTATTATACAATTAGTTTAAGTTATTGCAATTACAAGGTTTTAGTTAAATCATAATATCGCTTTTCATTTAAAGACTTCATTGACAACCTCCAAAGCAACATACTTATTCGCTATAGTTGTGATCGGTTCCAACACAGTTTAGACTAATAGGTTTTCGTTTCATCGCTTTTTAACGTTTTAGTTTTAGTTTTATGAATCATTTTGTTTGTCAGGCTGAGCCTCGCGGTATCGCCCGCCGTGTAATTTGATTTACCGATGAATGTCCAACCTAAGCTGAACCCTATTTAATACGATTTGTCTGCGGTCAATTTACATTGAATATACTTACTACTACTACTTTAGACCTTTAGCGGGTGAATTAAGAAAAATACTCTCTTAGTGCTCGCCTACGTAATAACAGAAATGTCAGGCCTGGAAGTTTTGGCTGTGTGTTGATATATAAGTAAGTCAGTTTCTTCTTTTATATTATTTTTTATTTATTTATCAACAGTGTTTTCGTCCACGGACCCTGAGAGATTAGCTTCATCTTAAATTTATTGACATTGTAATACACTAAAATCATCCGTTGTAGTGAAGCATAATACGTTAGCTTTTTGGCCTTTCATTGACATTTAAGGTACCTCTTCAATACTGCATTACTTGAATGTAATCTCAGATTATTTAATACATTGTGTAAACCATCGCAAAGCCAAAGCCAAAGTGATTATAAAATGACAATTTGATATTTACAAATCCGACGGTGAAATGAAATAGTGAACGTGAGTTTATCTCAGTCGGCCGTTGGTTGGTCTGTGACGTCTTGTCGCCCACGCTGCCCTCGCCGTCCGCGGCCTCCAGTCACAACTTAACGCGCACTGTAATGTAAACTGTAACTAAATAACTTAGGGTTGAAATCAAAACGCGAAATGGCGATGCAGCGTTACATCACTGAAATCTGAGTGTTTGCACGACACATTCTATGATAATCCACTATTGGACTATTATTGACGTATTTTTTTAATAAATATGAATAAGTGTCCTCACGCCGGTAACCCTCAGGGGTATGCAGAGACCATGGATTGCTATTTCGCGCGATCCTGGCACACTTCTCTCGCTTCTACATTCATACATCTACGCATACATGCTCGTCGGTTATGGGTGCTCCTTATATCGCTCTTTTTTAGTAAACCACTAATCTGATTGATATAAGTTTTCCTTTTTTTGGGTGTGGAAAATGCAACCTTATGCACGCCCCCTGTTCGGGGGGTCTGTGGGGCTCTTCCACCGAGGTGGGCCTACCCACTAAAAACCACACGCGTTCCCTCATGACCATTGTGTGGGCGCCACGAGAGCATGACAAGCACGTGACACCGCGACGTCCACTGGCCGCCCCGGGATGGGGCCCCGCTCTGCGCTCTTATAAGGGCGCGTCGCCCCAAGATATTCTGGGGCGCTCCTAGTAGGCGGCACCGTGCAATGCAGGTTCGGGAGTCCCCGCCCTCCCCCGCTGGCGTCGGCTTGAGTTTTTTATAGAGGTTTACTCCTCGTGGTCTCCGTCTTGAAAAAGGCAGAGGCCCGCGGTCCCAGCATCGGCGTTGGGATTACGCGAAATGCAGCTGCAAGGGGAAGGGTCCCCTTCCCCTCCCACACTTTTCCTATATGCTATTTTTAATCCTATAATTCAATGTCACGCCTAACAAACTGTATAAATAAATATGTTTGGAAGACGCCTGGCACAAACATCGATTTACAAATTAAAAGTTGCAAATGTGAATGGTATTGCTCGTAGACGGTCTTATATATGACTAACATCGACTAGAATTAGTGGTATACTAAAGATAGGTAAAATGAAGAGTACCCGTAACCAAAGATTGACCGTACCTCATCAGGACCGCGCCAAATCGAAATCTATAATCCTTGCCTACTCCTCGGGATTAGGTCGTTAGCGTATATTTATTTAAAACACTTTCAATTATCATTAATTTAAAAATAAATGAAATAAACTGAAGGGCTAAATTCGTTTAAATAACTAACGGGTGCCATTCGCTAATAAAATTTGTAGAATGCTACATCAAAGGGTTTCAAAGTTAATTTTCAACGATCACGATGCCAATGGCGGCACGTGTTAACTAGTGCCCAAATATAAAAGTGAACTATTGTGTTTTTGAAGTGGAAAGTTCTTTAACTGCGTTAGACGATATTTGGTAGGGGAAAATCTTATAGGTTCGTGTGAACAACATGCTCAACAACCGTCAGCAACACGCGTCAGCATCATGCTTATTTGAATTTAGAACAGTATCGACGAACTTGTTTTCATTTAGTTTTCTTGTATAACATTTTTTCAGTTTTCACTGTAGTTTTTGCGTGTTTCTTATTGTATCGTGTATTATTCGCCTGTGTTTTTGTATAATCTAAGTATGTGATGTAAATGCTACATTGGATTGTTTTAAATTACTTACACCATTTAATAACGAGTTTTATGTGAATAAATATCACTTTAGTTTAAATTTTTCAAAGGCACGGCTTAGGCTTTTCGTAATTTACTAATACTGATGTTGTCAGCCAGATGTCGAAATACTCGTTACTCTAGTGATACGAGTATCGTAACAATATTATCCGACGTCGCTATACGAATGAACGAATCCATGAATTATTCATACATTTCATTCGTTCACCAATCCTTCGGTTACCAGTCGGTTACGAACGGATTTATACACCTTTATAACTGATATTAATGTTCTCTGATATATTACACGAGATGACTTATGTAATCTTTGTTTTGTATAAATTTTTATATTTCGTGAATTCAAGCTTGTACTTCTTCTTTCTAAGTCTTTTTGTGGTTTTATTTTCCCAAAGAATGCATCAGTGAGTTCATGAGTACATTTTTATTAGTTTCGATGTAGTCTACACATTAATATACGTATTTACCCTGAAAAAAATGAAGTTATGAAAATTGACGTTAACAACACATTTACATACAATGCTATCCTTTAAGGAGAACGTTTTCTATAGCTTTTCATTATGAGGTCTTACAATTACTATGAAATTTTAATATTCGTTATATTGAAAAATTCCAAGATAAAATTGCAAAACGACGTGAAAAGATACCTCCGACAGGGTAAAGATACGCGTCGCAGATCGTTGTAATTATATAAAATAAATAAAGCTTGGTAATTAAGTGATGAAATACCGAGAAGCAACACTATATAGAAACGATTAAGTATATAACATAGTTCGTGACTTGTTGCGTCAAGTATACTGTACACGTTGTCATAGTGTTACGTGTAAACTTTCACTCCGACACGCTAACTTCTTACAATCCAGATGCGATCAATCTAAACTAACATTAAAAATTGATTTTCGGTTCTTAGATATCTACGATGTGTCAAAAGCGATAAGAAAGCCGTAAAAATCATGGAATCGTTTATTTGGAATCATTTTTAGGGTTCCCGCACCCAAAGAGTAAAACGGGACTCTCATTTATAATTATGTGTTTCTCGGATATGGAATCCATTCTACGCTGTAAATGCATATGATAGGATAGAAATGATTCCTCTTTTCCATGTATCGGCAACCAGAACCAACATCGCGAACCGATACATCGAATGTAACACTGTCCACAGTACTAGACTTTTTGACATGGATTTATTCTCAAACCCTGCTCCACCTTTTTTTTTAATTAAATGGTTTCGTATATAAGAAACTTCCCTCCTGCTCCCTTCTATTTCGTATCTTAATAATTTTGTATAGTTCTGATCTGTATTCCTTCTTATTTACTTTACTACTACATTTTTTTCTTTCTTACTTTTAGTGTAATATAGTTTTAATTTAATTCAATCTTAATTCTGATAAAACGAATAGATTTAATCATAATTGTTCTCAGTGAGGCAATCATTAGGACACAATATAATTTATTTTTATATTATACGTACCCTATCTATTTTTTCTGTATATATGTCACCTTGAATTAAATAAATAAAACAAATTACTCGCATATGCGTTAATAGTATTCCCGAAACTAAATTAAAGCTTTTATCGCATACAGTTCAAGACAAATGATATTAATACAATTGTATTGTTGTTATCGCCTGGATTTTATAGCTTCACTCAATGAGACCCGAATCCTGCCGCGTGATGAGATTCACAAAATGGTTAAAGCATTGACTATCAAGTTATGATTTTCTAAACAAGAGGCAAACCATTAAACAGACAGCGTAACAATTAATCACTGCTACCCAAGGGCCTTTCAAAACTAGTAATCAAATAGAATATATCCAAAACTTGTATTTTCACAATACTGCGGCCGACAGATTCTTTCACAAAAAGTTTATTCGAGGCCTGAAATTACTCTTAAACCTTACACTTCTTCAATGACAAATTGCAATACGCAATACATACCTATCGTTCCTCCCCATTGCTTCGAGGGGGAAGAGTTTCAAAGTAGGCGCGGAAGGTCTAATTCCATATAACCATTCAACAAAGAAATGGTACATTAAATATCAGGAACCAAGTAATATGGCTAAGACAACTCGCAATCGGTATTCTCTATATTCAAGATGCTTCGCATTCAAACGGCTCCAAGGAATATTTTTGTTTGTAAATGTGATAGGAAATATAACGGTCCTGTTTTCCCGGTTGGATGTTTTATTGAGCGTGCATCGCTCTGACCCGTTTTATCTCTGAATTTTATTTGGTAAGTAGATGTCCGATGGGATTTTTATCAAAACAGTTTACAATAAACCTTTGTCAAGATAAGAACATAAGACAAGGAGAATATTCATAGCGTATGTTGAAAAAATGCGTGGGGATGTCCTATAAATGGAGGATTGTTAGCTTCGAATGACAAATAGTATTCAAATATCAGTTAGCTGGTGATAAGTGGTAACTTTCAGAATAGAAAACTTATTAAAATGTGTTAAGTTGTAATTAAAGTAATGAGTATGATGAAGAATGTTTCATCAACTTAGACGAATCCAAACACCCTTAATTCAATATGCACTTGACTCGTTAAAATAATAATGTTGGACGTATTCAACAAAGGCGTAAAAAGTAAGCATACTTTCTAATACTTAGTTCTTTTATAAATAAAATCGTTTAGGAACATGGTGCAATGTGTCCACGCTTTAGTGTGAGCATTGGAGATCATTGCGCCGCGGCTGCGGGGAGCTTTCTGGGTCAATCTGGGCGGTAATTTATTTGGAGAGAGCGGGCGTGAACTCGATACGACAAAATACGGACGACACTGTTGTCCCGCGCCGTTGCACTACGACCCGATCACAAGGGAATGGCTTTTTGTGCGCCGACACTGTTGCAAATATTAAGTCTTGTGTTATGTTTTCTTTTACTTAATCTATTTATTTTGTTTGTTAAATTTGCTTCATCTCAATTAATATGTATGAAGTATCCTTATAATATAGAATATGTGTATGTGAAATGTTATACTTGTTTCACAACACTTAACCCGTAACTTGTTATAGTAAATCAGTAATATATTAATATGTTGTACGACGATGTAACACCAAAATTAACGTTTATACTGTACCTTTTTTGCCCAACTGATAGGTGGGTAATGTCCTTTGCGGGTAGTTTTATATATGACCATTCTACTGTGCCCTCCTTAAGCTTAAACAGCTTGACCGATTTTAAAGGGCGAGGTATCATTCTATTTGTATTCCCTGTAGTGTTAAGGGTTACAGTTTGTCGGGTTCAATAGTGCTTAAATTAACTAATTGCTTTTTCTATATCTTCCTTTGCTTATTTAAAAACACTGCCACGTTAATTTTTCTTTATGAATATCTCTATTTAGAAAAAAATATGTTTCAATATCAAACCTATTAGCCGTATCGTGTTTTAAACGGACTCTATTAGTTGCAGACGTCCCGCGACCTCGCCGACGCAGGTCAAATGTCACGGTTAGCTTCAGCAAATTGCTTTTACTCTGAGTTTAGTTCTCGGCTTGTTTGAATTACTAAATAAACTATTGATTCATTTGTACTCCTACGTACATATCTCAACAAGTCAATCCATACTACAGAATCATAAGGTAATAATGAAAATTTATAATGATAAGAGCGATAGGAACTTATAAAGAAGCTGTGACGATGACCTTAGCAACAAGTCAGCAATGTGATGAAGTGGTGAATTTGTCACTTCAAGTGAAGTAAAATATAGTCAATTTCGGCTTTTACTCTTGGGTTAAAATAATAGTTCGTGTGCCTCGATTAGTGAGATCAAAAGCTATAATTTTTGTTTACGGGTATCGATTTATAGAGGGTTTTCATTTTGAAGTAAACTAAAAGTATGCGAGTAGCGTAAAGAAAGAAAAAGCGTTTGTGTTCATATGAACGCGCGCATTAAGAAGCGTGCTTACTTCTTCAGCTAGTGCTAAAGAAGTACTAAGGTTAGCACTGAAAATCAGCGCAGTGTTGGGGATTTTGACACCGTTTGCCAGTACTCTTTGTTTGTGAAAAACGACATCAAATGAAATTGATGATTGAATGATTTTTTACGACAGAAGGTGGCAAACAAAGAATCGGGTCACTTAATATTAAGAGACTGCTACCCATAGGCATCTACAACCAACGAATGAGTTCCAAGTTGCCTACGTTTAATGGACAAAGTGGGAAAAGAATGATTCCTTTTCCTGTCCATACCCTCGCCCGTTAAATCCTGTTCCCCTTCCCATCCTTTCCTTATTAGAAAAGGATGGAGAGGGAAAAAGAGGACTATATTTGAGCCTCCAGCACTCGTCAGACGCAACGCAGAATACTACTTCACGCCTGTTTTTGGTATGGTGGTTTATGGTATGGTATTAATGTCAAAAAGTTGGTATTGATTTCGATGGTAACACTTCAAATATGATTATTGTTTACGGATATAGATCAATAGGTGAAAAGTGTACAATGTAGTTATAGTGGGATAACAGACGTATTATTTTTAGACAACTACTACCTAACCTTAGAGGTGCAGATTTTCCGTGAAAAGAATAATTACGCTGTTTATTTTGTTAGATAACACTCGTATTCACAGTTAATCGAACGAACCAATGACGGCATTGAAATACATAAGTGGAGCGTGCAGTTCAGAACAGTGGTGGGACTGTTGACACCATCGGGCTCTGTCAAGTGCGGGGGAAAATGTGCCTTATGTCTTTCGTCATAATCATTTGAACGGCGTGATTTCAATGATGCGTCGCACGTCTCAATCAATAGGCGCGGAGACTTTATTGAGATCTTCGCGCTCTGCGCCATTTGTCGCCAGTAATTGGCATAATGATGTTTATCTATGCATTATCAAACGTCCCCTAAGCTTCTTGGTGCTTGCTAACTTTTTGAATACGTTTGGAGGGCGATTGGAGCAATTTAGGGAGGGCCCTACATGTTATTTTCCTGTGACTAATAACTAAGTACTTTGACAGATTTTTGTCATTATTCTAAAATTTGATATTTGAAATGCCTGGAATTTTATCATTTTTCGTAAAAAAATGTCTTGTTAATAAATAATAAGGCCCACCCAAATGTGAAAATGAAACAATTTGAGTCAATTTTCAATCCTGATCCCATGTGGTATATTTATACCGCTTTACAATTTACAATTTGTGCCTGCCCGCTCAAGGTACGGTGGCGCCACTGAGCATTGCCTAAGGCGGAGAAACCCGAAAGGACGTGGAACTGTCTGTAGGAAAATCCATTAATATGCGGTATCCTTGATTCGAAGTCTAGGTAGCAATGGATCAACTCCTATCCCACTAGAATCTATCATGTTTGTACTGTGTAATAATATTTCTAATATTATCATTCCCGACGATATTCGTAAACTTTCCGAAGGTCTGTAGGTTAATGTATTTCTGATAACCTGTCCCAATTTATGGAATTGCTTCATTTTATTTTGTTAATTGGCTCAAGGAAACCATTATTTGAATTTAAAGATTTGACATAAGATCCATGACCTGGGATTACAAGTGTTAGCATATATATTTTCCGACTAGCATGCATAACTGATAACTAATGGAATGAGGCGCAGAATAAAAAAAACTTAACTTTGAATTAATGCTTAGTAACAAAAACAAACAAAGAAACCTATTAATTATTTACGGATCTTTTAAATGACTATGTACAACTCTACTACTACTAACTAAGTAATAAATGCGAATGTGGTTTGTTTGTTTCTTTTTTACGCTTTAACTCCTTAACAACTCAACCGATCATCATGAAATTTAGGACACACGTACGTACCCATTTCAGTGGTACAGAAAATGACATGGGGCTTATGCCGAAAATAACACGCTTCCCGAGGGATAGGAAAACATACAAAAACATCGTTTTCAATATCTGTTGCCATGGTAATGCTACATGTTTTGTTAAATATAATTCGAAGTAATTATACGCGCAATCATCTTACTTATATTTCCAGCATATAAAATACGAATTCGTGTGAAGCCGCGGGCAGCGGCTAGTACGATATAAATTAACTTGACTTGACATCTCATATGTCATCGCAATTATGTTTGCTTACCATCTCATGTCTCGATTTGACGTGATAGTGTATGAGATTTTTTACTTCATAATATATAGCGATTTACTTTTCATATCCGGGCGTATCTTCTACCTTCTTTTGTTCGTCAAGTGACTAATAAATATTATTTGATGTCAATGTCTAAGTAGTATTTACTATAATAGAATCAAGTAAATTTGTTATCTCTCTGTGAGTGTCTTTTATCCGCACTCAAATTATCAATCTAGTTAATTACAAATTTTAACTTTCTTTTATTGGATTTTATAGACGACTTATTTCATGACAAATGTCAATATCTGATATCCAATGAAAAATAAATCAAATATTGTGTTGTGTTTTACGGTTTCGACAGAGATAAGCCGCGTTTTGCATGAGAATATATTTTAGATCAGATTGTCTACATATTGACGCGTTTTCATCAGTCATTCGACAATATCGGTCGGGGTATTTCACTTGGAATTATTGCTGAATTTTTAAATAATCCGCTCGACGTGTTCTGTTGTTTTCATATGCTTATCGTCTGTTTGATATTTATTTACGACTCGTAAACTAATGTTAATGTTTCTAGAATTTGTTTAGAAGTTTTTCTCTTAAAATTCATTTTGTGTGTCGTACATTTAAGATCATTCTTATCTGAACAAATGTCCCCGAAGTGTAACATTTTGAAATATAAAATCTTTCGGGCCGAATCATTTCTATCACAGCCGTGTTGCTCACAAATTCCAGGTAAAATCTTCACATAATTAACCAATTGAACCAGTTGTTCGCGAGTTGTTAAGGGGTCTTCATATCCTCCCGCTTAGGCCTAGTACTGAACACACAGTATAATAGTAGTATGTCATAGGGACATAGGAGTCATATATTCATGATTAATTTGTTACATAAATACCAAAATAATAATGTCATAACCGGAAATTCATTAATTGAGGATCGCTTAAAATTGAAGCTCTCATCTTCAATTTGGAAAGCAGAACGCCTGACCTAGTACCGTTCGTTGCGATAAAATTTATAACAATATGTTTAGTACATTCGTAAATGTAGTGATATTAGATTTAAAACAAGATATCCACCTTCCAAATACCTTTAATGTATGCACGTGAGGCATCTCTAAAGAGTTCGGCGAGCTCGCAAGTTTGCCAAATCACTTTGATAAGTTCGCTACCCGACTCGCAGGATGGAATCAAAGTTTGTTGGAGTTTTGCCGAAATTCCACAAATAACATGACTTCTATTCCTCTTCTCCTCGATTTTAATAAGTAATTTAAAGTGCATTTAAATAATTTCACTCAAAAAAGCAATTCGTATTATCTTTGAAAATATGTTTATAAATTTAGTTAAATGTCTAATTTTGTTTCTTCAATATTACATGCACAAACTTGTAGTGTAACGCTGTCTAGAGATAAAGAGTTTTTCCTCAGAATATTTTATGTTACAAAGCGACAAAAAAATGTTGTTACATGATGTTAATACTTGATAAGTATTTGTTAAGTGTTGTACTCGTCAATAATTTATTTATTTCACGAGCTTACGCAGTAAGTGGGCAGTTTTGGCAGGGGACGCCCGGAGAACTTACATCGATCAAATTAGTGACTTACGAGAAAACGTCGATATTAGGAGTACCCGTGCCCGACAGGTATGGATGCGTAGATGTATGGACGTAGAAGCGAGAGAGGTATGCCAGGATCGCGCCAAATGGTAATCCATAAACTCTGCCTACCCCTCTGGGTTACAGGCGTGAACGCATATTTTCTTACGCAGTAGTAAGGTTATTAGTTTGAAGAGCGTTATATTAACTTAGAATAATGTACCATCCATCAATGTGACTGAATTTACCTCCGGTCACATTTGAAACACTCCACTGATGATTTAAATGTACATGAGCTTGTTTATTTATGTTACCAACATGCAAATCAGCTTCTTAAAGATGCGTAATGAACCTACTTTTTATCTGGTGTTGTGCATGTTCATAGGCGACAATGATGAATTAACATAAGTGTGCCCCTGTTCTTTCGCTCCATTATATAACTCAAAAAGTTGATACAATATTCCGTCCTTGAATCTCAAGCCGGAAGCTCAGAGACTAGCCTAATCATTGTACATTGCTTATAAAACAAAATAGGAATATAAAAAAACTGTAATCGGTTTCGATAAGGCTATATTAGGCCACTATAAGATTAACCTTATCTCTATCTTAAAGCAATGTAATAAGTTAAACGGGTCTGTGACACATCCGGTGTTATCGGCAAACGATGAGCGACAGAATGGAACGCTTATCAGCAGATAACCGCTGGCTATCTTATCTTTCTTGTTGTGATACAAAGGGTCGACCTTTTCAATGGGAACGCTTCAAAACACTGCGTACAAGGCCGCCCTTTTTATTTTCAAATTCCTTATAAACAGATTTATTAAATCATTTTTAAATAAAATTGGCATTTGTTTGCCAGTACCTCACTCAATGCAAACAAAACTTTCAAGTTTATGTTATTATCTAGTCAATATGGCGGTATGCTCGTACAGTTTGGATTTGTTGCTTTCTAGTTAGAAGTTTCTGGTAGAAGTTTTGCTTCCGATAAATACAAAGTGCTTCGCTTATTACAATAAAACGCAAATTAATTAAGCCGCATAATAATCTAAAAAAATACTTTATCTTAGTAATGCAGCATTTTTGTCTATCGATTTCCTAGCCATACAAGCTATTTGATTGGTGCTTTAGTATACTATGAAACGAAATGGCTTTTACGATGTAAGATTGCAACCAATAATGAATTATGCCTTTACATTTAAAAATTAAATACTTTTTGCGGCGATAACCGTACATCTCGTTAAAATCTAATAAAACAATCTATTAATAATTGATGTCTCTTCAAACAAAACATAACAGATTAAAACAACAATTAAAACAATGATACCGTTTAGGTTAACATTATAATAATGTAATAAGATTCAAATTTAAAATTAAGTTGATATACATTAAAATATCAAGGATGAGCTGAAAGGTCGCAGACAAATTACTGCATAAATATGACGAGGCAGCGCTTGGGGCCGGGCGGGACTCGAAACTTCCATCCATAACTCAGCATACGCAATATTTGCCAGCTCGAGAACCGACAAAAAAGAAGGAAGTGTCTGAAAATAATTTCTTGTATAACTCCGTTATTTCCTATAACAACAAATTTATATTTCTTTTATTTATTTTACACTACCTGGTGCCCGCGGCATCGCACGTACTCCTTTCTTATTTTCCACCCTGGAAATTTTAATAATAAGAATTAAAAAGCGTGGAGATACGTATAGTGTTCTGTTCTTTACTGATACTGCTGTAATAAATAAATTTCCACATCTATTAAAAAAATTGAATATGAAAGGGCAGACGTTACCTTCTTTTAAATGAAAATATTAAATTTCACAATTACAGTCCGTTTACCTACGTACGTACGTACCTATCTACATCAACTACAGTGCAGCTACACCTCCTCTAGAGGAATAAAGGATATTCAAAGATTTGACCTTGCCTTTTCGAGAATACTTGGTAGCTTTCTTAGCTCCATGGGGCATTTGCTGTAAATTATTGTATAATGGCTAAAAATGATTATGTTGATGAATGAATACCTTCGAGTGGATAGTGCCGGTATCCCGTTCCTGAAACACTCTTAAGATATAAAGTCCGTCGGTCATCTGGAACTCCGCCAATAAAGTGTCCCCACCACTTAATACACAAGCCCTTAAACATATTCACACAGCAGAAAATCGGGGATGATCCAAGAAGACCTTTTTTAAAAAAATAACCTAACTACGACTCCTTGGCCCTTTTAACCATTAATACTTACTATTTTTGCCCCACCTTAATGAAGAGTCAAATTTAATTTCAGGACAAATTTTGACCGCGGGAGAAAACTCAGATTTTCTTCATTATACGCCTGACGAGTTTCTTTTTGTTTACTGGATGTGGTTCGGAGCTCAGCAAATGTTACGAATATCTCGTAAAAAATCATGAGAGTCAGGGACAAATTGCAAATAAACATTCAAGAACAGGTCTATTAAGAGAAACCCCTCGTTGAGTACAGACATTGCTATTGTTAGACTTTGATTGCGCGTGTTTATAGCACGTGGCGAGAAGCAAAACAGGCATCTAGAGGTTGTTTACTATATAAAAAAATCTTTAGTACTTCTGATGATATTGATTGTTGACGGATTCCCAGCTAGCAATTAGTTCTGTTTATCAGTTTACGTCCAACACAAAATAACTTCTCACACATTTTTTCACGAATTTTCAGGACTGTTAGGTGAGAAATAACATTACAAAAGTAACCGCACTATTCAGGTGGTTAAATTATATCATCGATTTTTTTAAATAAAATATTGCTTCTTACCAGTGAAGAACAAAAAGGATTGTATTTAATTTAACAAATACTTATTGGTTTATGGTTTTTATTAAATGCTCAGGCGGTTGTAAAATTAAAAAAGCCGCTCGCAACAAACAAACAAACGAACAAACGTTAGTTAAAACGAGCACAAGGGAATAAAGCTCCCTTTAGTAGAGCGATCGTTACGGCCGGATGCTTTTTAATTTAGCTTTCTCGGTATAATTAAAACCTG
This sequence comes from Papilio elwesi, assembly GCA_029849275.1. Lineage (NCBI taxonomy): Eukaryota > Metazoa > Arthropoda > Insecta > Lepidoptera > Papilionidae > Papilio > Papilio elwesi. The sequence continues at coordinate 5,504,543 of CM056700.1, read as the reverse complement.
TGGAGGCGCGCTGTGGTGGTTTCGAGACCCAACAATAGATATTTTTCTTGTTTAAAAAATTAAGATACCACTGTAATAAGCTTTTTATTTCTTTTGTGTTCTTTTTCGGTTTGTTTAATTCTTAATGATACTTCAAATGGAATTAAGATGATTCTCTTAAGATTGCATTTTTGTTTTGTTAATTTGTGAACGCTTTGGTTTTTTTATTGCTTTTAATTAATTTACTTTGTTGAATTAGGGTAAGAAACTGTCAAGAAAGCTACTTTGCATTAAATGATTGTGGAATCATGATTAGATCGATTAATTACCACTGAACGTTTTCTTATTTTCCTTTTAATAAGAACAGGAATAAACACGATTCTGCCTGAAATTTTCTGTTTTAAAATTCTGCAGCGTGTTATAAAAACTTCGGTAAGCTTATCGAATGCCACTAGGATAACTTTCTATGTCACGGATACACATGTAATTTATAGACAACGTCTTGTATCCCTGTTTAGTATTATACACTTAAAAAAACTTCGTACGAAGCATGACTCCGATGCTTTCTGTGTCAAATATCATAGCATCTTAAGACAGCTGCCGATTTTTCTGAACAATAGACAGGTAACGGTAAACCGTGTATGCATAGCAATGCCGGCTTTCTATAATACGCCTAAAGCGTGTTATTGTATTTGCCGCAACATACTTTCAAATATTTAAACGCTCATCGACACGATATTGATCACGACTTATTATTAACGACATTATAACAAAGCCGTGCAATAGACTTGTTTTATAATTCATCTCGTAAAAAGTGTGGATTTCCCAGTTTTTAAGCGGGCATCCCAGTTCTTCAACTGTAATTTTTATCATAATATATATTGTCTACATCTAGTTGCACATAAATATGTACAGTAAAATAAATATATAATCTCAAATATTGTCGAAATAACACACGCGGATACAAGCGCTTGAAGTCAAGACCATAAGAACTGTATGTTATTTTGTAAATATTATTTTTACGATGTTTAACAAAACTATATTACAATAGAAACCAAAGCACCGTTATAAAATGAGAACCTCTTTAGTATCTTTATGAAGTTAGTGGCCACTCGGTTGGCCAATTTCTCGTTTCCGCCATCCCGAGAATGGAGTGTCGGCGTGCCGGAGCGAAGCTCTCGAGTAACTCGCGGCACACGGAAAATATAGAGCAACGAGCTTGCTATAGCCCCCACATTTGCGCTATACTATCTGTTTACCGAGAATGCAAGACGAGCGTCAACTTCGGACTTTTACCTTTTATCGCAAAGGGGAATGCCCATCACCCATACTTTAGCCATTGGTGCCTACATTTGAGAGTACATAGTATTGATAGCATTTATTTTAAATAATGAACTTATAATGGTATGGGCTTACAAAGAAGTTGTCAGTTTTAAGATATTACCATTTTTATTTTTAAATTAGTCTAACAACATAATCAAACTAATCAGCGCACGTGTTGTTATTACAATCTAGTTTCTAATCTATTTACTAACAAAAACCCGATGAAATATATGAATTATCTCTCCTCTATAAACTCTTAATAAGTTTTAAATCCAATTTGCTTTTTGCAAGCTTAGCGCTCCGTTCTAATCTCTGCCTAACAGAAAAGTCACTTTACACCTACCTATACTTCTTCTTTAGTCTTGTGAAAAGAACTTAAAAATGATATTTCGTTTACATAGAAAATGTATGTAAAAGTTATCGAAAGGTTCACTGCATGATCTATATGTTTATTATAATAAAAGTTTTCTTGCTTGCTTCTATATTATTGTACGCGATATACTCAAAAACTACGAGGGACTGACACACGGGTTTCACCAATAATTTGATTAAATAAGGTAATTAAATACGGAATGTTTAGATAGTTTAGGTTAACATTTCATAATAGACTGAAATAGGTATGTCCCAGAAGAAAACTTAATGGAGACATAATAAAGCGATGTGTGTATGTACATATACTTAACTTTAGTGTATATGCGAGTTGGCATAAGATTAAGAAGTGTTATAGGTGTGGGGGTATTCATATATTAGAATCAAGTGCTGTATGTTGCAGGTAGTCACACTTACATTAAATTATATGGAAGTTAAGAAAAGTTACATGTTATTATACTAAAGCATTATTCATAGTCAACATTCTGTTTTAATGTGCGTATGCGTATAAAACTTACATTAGCGTAATGTTTTCGAGCGAAGTCTGTGACGAAAGGTCATGAGGCGGTACTGAATGTCGATTAAGGGAATTTTAGTGCGACATTTCGGTCTCAATTTACTGTGAAGGTAAATATAGTCGTGTTAACGTATGTAGTGTTTTATAAAATTGGTCATATTGCTAAAAATATCTAGAGGAGACCATTTTTATGGTTGAATTTCTTTTGATTAAATTCCAATCGATAAATATCGATATATTAGATCTTCGACAATGTTTACAGATAGGATATAGTAAGGCCAGGAGGAAGGAATGGGAACTTTTTTCTGAGATTTATTCCCGTTTGAAATATGAAGCAAAATTAACTCGTCGCTCGACTGGGTCACTTGACGGATCGCTTGACGGATCGCTTGACGGATCGCTTGACGGATCGCTTGACGGATCGCTTGACTGGTCGCTTGAATGATAACTGGACCGATTGCAAAACTGATCGCTAGACTGATCGCTCGAATGTTTGCAATACTAATCGCTCTACTGGTTGCTGGACTAATCGCTAAAGTGGACTCAACTGAGTTCTCGACTGATCGCTTGACTTGACCAAAATATTATATGAATACTGTAAAAGTATAACAATATAGCAACTTTATCCGGTACATTATCAACATATCGTCTGAAACATTTTCTATTCGATAATTACAAGAATTCGGGACAGAAAAACCTCAGTAAAATTCCCCAAAAAACGTGCAACGACAATTTAATCGGTTCCCGTAACCCCTACTAAAATAACACAAAAGAAGCTCAAGTTATGTCGTTTTAATTAAGACTAAGCTGTCCGGAGAAATTCTATCAACAATATTTTATAGGTCTGAAATTAATAATTTTGCCAATTTTAAATGAAAATAGCTACCGGTAAAACGCTTTTAGACTAACCTTATTTAAAAGTATATTTTAATGAACATTACATTATAATTGAAAATGTCCTGCTGTGTATTAATTGTTCTAAAAAAAATGTTCTATTTCAAAAGAAACTATGAAACCAATGTAATAAAATAAAACTCATCTTACAATTTCTGTCAAATAGTTATTGATTTGTTATTTTAAATAAACTGAGGTCATTCTTGGTACAAAACGAGAAAAACCTACCTCTGGGTTAGGGGCTTGCATGAAAAATATTACACAGTCGAAGTAGTAGTTCATTCGCATAATATGTTTCCCTACAATGTCACACGTGGATCTCTTGCATGCTTGATACTGTATATAAATTTATCATACAATTTTTATATTTGAGTATTCCTTCCCCTCTGCATATGCAACTGATTGGCAATAAACGTTTTAATATATAGCTCCGTCATAATCAAGTCTATTTCAAATGTGCCTTAAGGAAAATATAAAAGTATCGTTTAGTTGACTGTTACAGAATATACACTCGACAGATAGACCACAAATTTATTTTATTCTACAAATGAGGAATGTGTTGAATCGCTGAACTGTTGTAACCAATGATATTACTCATTGAAATGTAATATAAAACATGCATTATTTTATTGCTTTCCGCTTTTTGCCAAGTTTATGAGAACCCACAAACGGGTGACTCTAACGATAAAATATTATTCAGATATACAAAAATTCTTCAAGCGAAGTCTAAGCCAACTTCCACTGATATTGATTGGTGGCGCATACGCCCATCAAAAATATCTTAATCTTTCCTAATACGCTACTTATCGCCTCACGGGAAGAGCACGTGCTATTTATAAAAGCGATCTTTAGACAATCCATAATCTCATAATGTATACATACCGGTTATAAAATGAAGTCCACTCGTGTTTCTCTGAACGTGATGAACTCGTGATAAACGTGATAACTCGTGATAAACTTTTGAACGTATTTTCATACGGCTTTCACCAATAGCGGAGCGATTCCAGTGGAAGGCTTAGGTATAAATAATATTAAGGTTTTGTGTAAATTACCTAAAGACGGAATATACGTTACGACAGAAAAAAATATTGTTTCGGTGCGGGTCGCTACTATGTGTATATAATAAAGGGAAAATAAGTAAAATCAAAATTTATAAACAGTTAAAAGCTAACAGACAAATTACCGCATAAATATAATGGCCAAGAAAAAAGCGGATCGCAGAACTTTCCCCAATAACTCAAACGCAGCGCAAGTTCCATTGGTTTTTGTGAAAACAAGTGAAATAGCTAAAGTTTCGACAACTTGGTTGTTTACTTTACTTTTTACAGAATAGAATTAAACAGAACCTATTTTATAAAACAATATATTTAGAATTATATACGATAACATGTCATACATTATAAATAATATAATATATGAGATAACAAAGTCGGTTCTCACTGTTTTTTTTTCCTTGATCTGTTTTCTTTATGTGCCATTTTGTATGTAGCCTTATTACTAAACTAGGTTAACCGGTACAATAGAAGATAATTCGTTCATTTATTTGTCCATTTTAAGAGCCAGTATGAAAGTAACATTAAATATACAAGTTAAATTTATTTCAAATTTGAACGTCTCGAACGTGTTTTCGTTATTATATTAACATTTTTTATTATCAACCAGGCTAGTAGACAGGCTATAAATGCTTCCTACTATTGAATATAAATCCTTTGTCATAAATAGTCTATAATTTATTGTGCTTATCAAACTTTCCGATCGTTACTAAACTATGCCGTAAACTTGCCCATTATCATAGTTTCATCACTTTCGCCGTCAGAGGCACATCCTTTTGCATTGTAATATAAACTGACTCGCGGCTGGCCATTGTTCCTAACAAAGGCGGAATAACGAAACCCTGCTTTTACTGACGACGTCCTGCTCTAAGAGACGTTTGTTATTTCTAAACTTATAATAAACCGTTCTCGATTTAGTCTACCGATACAGACTAGTGTTGGTTTAAATAACTAATAATTTAATAAATCTGTTTTTCAATAAATGATGCTCGAACGAACGGATAAATTCGCTGTATACGACTATTATATTAAAAAGCTGTACCCGCGACTGCGCCCGCGACGAATGAAATATAAAGCATTAATCACTTAATAATCGTGTTTTTTTAGAATAATTGGACAAGGTGGCATTATTCATATTTTCCAGGCATTATGCTAAACGCCCGAATTAATTATTTGTACCGTCGCATACAAATGCAAAATAAAATATAAAACATCCTTGAAAAGTTATATTTTGATATTAGAAATAATTTAATTTTGTTTATCTGTATAATAGAGCTACATTTCGTCAGGCGTTATTGCTGTTCAATTATGAAATTCTAAAAATGGTAATTTAATAACGCACTTGTTCAAGACAATTAACAACAAAAATAGACGACCTCGTAAGCTGGGGAACCAAAAAAAATAAGATGAATTTCCAATTGTTGTTTTAAAGTGTTATAATGTTTATTACTTTTTATTGTACACTCTGTTTATGTTTATTTTATGATGAGTCAATTTAGCACGCGCACACATTTTGCAAGTTAGTTATTTTAACTAAAATATTTAAAATGTACAAATATGAAATGTTATTAAATAAAACTATTATATTTTACAAAAAACACAGCAAAGTCCGTATATCATTATAAATGTTTATTTTAAGTTATTCTGTTAAGAAATCGCCTGTTAAATAGGCGATAATTTCATCGTCTAATTTGTTTTAATCTGATGTAACTAACTAACTAACTCTTTCTCGACACCAGGATTATAATATATTTAGATAGATATCGTAATGATGCCACACAAATAATATTACAAGATTTAAACCGAATAGTGAAAGGGTTAAAAAGACAGTAGAACTTTTTCCACTTTACTGGCTCACAATTTACACACGACTGCGTAATATCGTAAGTCATACCGTGAAGTTGAAGTAACCGGTCGCAGAGCGCAGTAGGCGGGCGCTTTTGGCGGTGAAAGCTTCACGTAAGCGCCTTACGATCGCTACCGATAAACTGTATCGTAAATAATATCTGCTGCCGCGGTATACGCGTTTCACTTGTGATCTTAGACCGCGATTACCAATCGTAATTTAAGTTAAAAAAAATGTACTCAGTACAGGGGAAAATTATGTTAAAGCGCTAATAATCGAGCGTGAAAACATACAGCTTGAGTATTATGGTGAACCATATGTCAGCCCTAGCTTTAGCTTTGTTAAAATAATTAAGAGGAATATTAATAAAAGCAAATCTTTATCAAAAAGAATATTGTTTATCTGTTGTTATTCCGCAATTCCTTTGCTACATCCCATCTTAGAGACAATCTCTTTCTTTCTTTCTCATAAGAGTACAGAATTCTCTGGCTTTTACAATATCGATTTAGGTATTAATAAAATTACGACACATTTCATTAGGCAGAAGAGTGGTTGTTAAAAAGTAGTTGTCAATCAAATTAATGTAACTATTTACTACCACGAGAACGATTCTTCCATAGAAAAGTGAAAAATCCGTTAAGCGGCAACTGATAAAGCAATAGAAAATAATATCTGCGATGAATTCGCTTGCTAAAAGGATTTTTAAATTTAATCTCATTGCAAATTTTTACATTTCTGTACACTTAAAGTAACATTGTAGTGTTACTTTCAAAAGCTACGCGCTCTCTCCAAGTAGTTTTTATTACGCGAAATGGATTGAACTTGCGCTACTTAATAAGTTAGATGTAATGAATCCAGATAGTTTCAAAACTTTGAAAATAAGACTTGCGATGTTCGAGAAAGTTTCTCGTTCACTTTTATATGTACTGTTATACTCACAAAGCGGCGTACAAAAATATATCTTGATTTTTATGAGTAACAGTTTCTTTCACAATTTTTTTCGTTTATCATAAATAATCCCATTGCTATTTTTAGTAATACATACGATACGTCGTTATGTTTTAATTTAAAAACATTTTTTTACGTTTTCTGCCAATATTATGTTTAACTTTTTATCGTGACCTCATTTTGATTCCAAAAAAATTGTGTTATTTTATATATATTTAAAAATCAATGATTTTTGTTTAGTTGTTCATAGGATAGAATTAACTTCTTACAATAAATATTTAAATTTTATGTCCCAAGTGCTGCTCGTACTGTGTAATATGTTAGAAATGAGTCTTGTTTATCTTTAACCGTTGAAGTTCTCGTATATTATATATTAAAGATCAATTTATTATCACGCTCAGCACATTCTGGTGTTTTAAAAGCTGTAAATGAAATTCGAAACGTTACACCTGACTCGTCGACAAACGGCGACGTGTTGTCACCGAGCGCGATAAGGCACGCATCCCGTTTCATACCGCTCTATGGAACTGTATAACGTAGTTAAAATTGCTTATATAGAGGAATTTATAATGATAAAGCAGTATCTGAATTGAATTAATTTTATTAAACTAGTTTGGGTTATATCTATGGCTATGTATTTACTATAGTCTATTCAAATCTGGAATAATAATTATTATACGAATTTCGCTTCGGTTAGTAAACGACTTACGACCCGCGAGTAACAATCGAGGTATTACTATCGCTAGAATACAGTGGTCATATGCATTTACATATGTATACATGTAATATAAACGTTTAGAATGCGCGCCTGCCTTGTAAACGGTAAGTAATTCCCTCCTCCTAAAGTTTGTATAATATATAATACATATATCTCTTCCTAAAACTTATTTATGTACATGATATCTTTATGCAACAACAACACCCCTGTACCCAAAATTTTGAAAGTATATTACGTAAAATATTTAGCAATTACCTTAAACTAACAAAATTAAAATAACTGATCGAACACAACATAATATTAAAGCCGTATACAGCAGCATAAGCGTAACAACGAACAACCACCAACCCAACCGCCCGTAAATATTACGGGTTCGAAACCTACAAAGAAATGATTTGTTGTTGCTTGTGACCTGTTTTCCGTACAGTGCAGCCCTTACCAATTTGTAAAATTACAACCAACACAAGGACAAAATCGAATATAATTACGCGCGCTCTGCCAATCTCCTTCAGCAAAACCATGTCGTCACGTGCGACCTCGCGTGCTCCGCTATATCTCTTTCAGCAGAACCATGTCGTCACGTGCGATTACACGTGCTCCGCTATATCTCCTTCAGCAGAACCATGTCGTCACGTGCGACCTCGCGTGCTCCCTTATATCTCCTTCAGCAAAACCATGTCGTCACGTGCGACCTCGCGTGCTCCGCTATATATCCTTCAGTAGAACCGAACAACTTTCACGGCAGACTTTGCTCCCTGCGTGTTGTAGTTCTGCCTATTCAGTTAATGTAATGCCTGCATTAATGTACAAGAAGAATTGTATAAAGCTTTAAAATTAAGGATAATTAAATGATCTTTACCGTCCATTTATAATGTTCTAAACTTAATTATAATAACCTGTCATTAAATCTCGAAAATGTATTTTTTTATAATAGAAGGTGGCCGGCACCTCACTCTTCAGAGGAAACGCAGAATAATCTACTTCACACCTGTCTTCTGTGAGGTCGTGGTATTTCACCGGTCGAGCCGGCCAATTCTTGCAACAGATGTTGTTGTTGCGGACTCTACCACTGTTAAAATATATAAATATCGTGCCATCTTTGTGACTTATAATATTACAATTTTTTTATATCTTGAACCTTGTAAAATTAATGTTACTACTACTCACGGCAATGCGATTCTCGTTTTAAAAGTGCTTATATCAGTTTATAATTTACTATTCACGTTGCTAAATAACGGGCACTGTAAAAGACTTCTACTTGTTCCGTTTTAATCACACTCGTATTAATATGTTCTGCAATTTCGTATATGCGATATTCGTAGTGTCCAATTAATGCTGTAGGACAGTGTACATGAGCGCGTAATTAACAATTAAGTTAAGCCGTGCGCTAGTTTTGGTTTGCCGCAGCTTTATATTGTGACAGTGGCATGAAACTCCCGACATGTTAAATGTTAACTTAAACTGTTCAGTGATTTAAATTTGCGACTCATTTCTTGCATGCACTCTACCCAAAGCCAGACGTGTTGTTATCTCTCTGACAAAACTTAAACGACAATATGTTTTATATAAATGTTTACGGCAGTGTGAACTCATTGTTGGTATTTTAATGTCTTTTTGGTATTGTTGCGGGGAAATTAGTACCCAAGAAGGTCCGGTAGAAACGCTTCTCAACCGATAATGACCTGTTATCAGAACCCGAAGCTTCGGTGGTGGTTTCGATGATGGGTCAGTTTCACTTGGAAAGTTATAGATAACAGTATGACATAAGTCCAGAGTTAACTACACAAAGCTAATGTATGAACAATTCTTACCTATATATAAATTAAATTTTCCTCAACTTAGTAACAACTTACTGGTTATTAAATAAATATGCAAATTATTACTAACTTATTTTTTTTAGAATTACTATTTATCTATTATTTCATTTCTAGTATACCTATATAAAGATAACATAATATCAATATTAAATAAAGTCATAATACTCCGTAGCCCAAATAAACAGTAAAAATTACTGTACCGTCTGTATTTTAAACAAACTACCCCAGGGGGGTACCGATACCACTGGTATTGGAGAATCCCCCTCCGCGCGTTTACGCCTGAACTCCCGCTTGGAGTCTGGGCGTGGGCGCGCGGGCTGCCCCGCGTATTCTGGGGGGGGCACCATCCCACTCGGTGCTGGAGCTCGGGGCAAACGCAGGCAGCACCTCGCGGCATCCCCTACCATGTTCGCCGTGGACTTCTGTAACATCAGGGGACTCCACTCTAACTTGGAGGCCGTCCACTTCCACCTACGGACGGCTAAGCCGACCCTGCTTTTCCTCACTGAGACGCAGATATCCTCCCCGGCAGACACATCGTATCTATCCTGCCCGGGTTACAAATTGGAGCATTCCTTTTTGCCCCGGGCCGGGGTGTGCGTGTACGTCAGGGAGGATGTCTGCTCTCGTCGCCTCAGCCTTCTTGAAGGTAGGGACCTATCTATTTTGTGGCTGCGCGTAGATAGCGACGACCATCCGCGAGTCTACGCGTGCCTCTATAGGTCCCATAGCGGTAATGCCGAAACAGACCGACTCATGGAGCAAGTCCAAACGGCTACAGATTCCGTTCTGGAGCAGATTACATCCGCCGAGATCGTGGTACTTGGCGATTTCAACGCCCACCACGCCGATTGGCTTGGCTCACGTACCACCGATCACGCGGGGAGATCTGTCCATGACTTTGCCTTGTCCTATGATCTGACGCAACTGGTTACATCGCCCACGCGAATTCCAGATGTGGAAGATCATACACCTTCCGTGTTGGACCTTCTGCTGACCTCACATCCGGACAGCTACTTGGTTTCCGTCGACGCCCCCCTGGGCTCGTCGGACCACTGCTTGATCCGGACAAAAGTGCCTATCTCGCGTCGCCCACGGTTCAAACCGAATGGCCACCGCCGAGTGTGGCACTACAGGTCGGCAGACTGGGATGAGATGCGGTCCTTTTTTGCATCCTACCCATGGGAGCAAGTTTGCTTCAAGCTGGACGATCCCGATGCCGTTGCCGATTCTATCGCCGATGTGGTGATTCAGGGGATGGAACTATTTATTCCATCCTCTGTCGTGCCCATCGGAGGCAGTTCTCGGCCCTGGTTTGGTCAATCCTGCAAATTAGCAGCGCGCTACAAGCAGGATTGTTACCGAGCTTGGGCTGAGGCGTCAGCGGCTAGGGATGTAAATACCAGCCTGCTCAAAAAGAAGTACAACTCTGCCTCCAGGTCCTTCAAAAGAATTATTGCTAAGGCAAAGTCGGAACACGTGGCCAGCATTGGCGAGAGACTAGTTCACCTTCCTTCGGGAACTCGTGCGTTCTGGTCTCTCGCCAAGGCTGTCCAGGGGAATTTCTGTAAGCCGTCTTTACCATCTTTGCGCAGGGGAGATGACACGTTAGCCCACACCGCAAATGAGAAGGCCGATCTTCTAGGCTCTCTTTTTGCGGCCAACTCGACTCTGGAGGATAATGGTAGTTCACCGCCGAATATCCAGTGCGGTGACACCTTCATGTCCGAGATCCAGTTTCGCCAGAGATCAGTGCGTAAAGTGCTGCAATCTCTGGACGTTCACAAGTCGAGTGGGCCTGACGGTATTCCTCCCATCGTGCTTAGGACATGCGCTCCTGAGTTGGCACCGGTTGTAACGCGCTTGTTCCGGTTCTCCTACTCCTTAGGCATTGTGCCGAAGTCATGGAAGACTGCCACAATCCACCCGATCCCAAAGAAAGGTGATAGCTCGGATCCGTCCAACTACAGGCCGATTGCCATTACCACCTTGTTCTCGAAAGTCATGGAAACGATCATCAATTGCCAGCTCATGAGGTATCTTGAGGAGCACCAGCTGATTAGCGATCGTCAGTACGGCTTTCGTCAGCGTCGCTCAGCTGGTGACCTTCTTGCGTACCTCACGCATCGATGGTCGGTGGCAATCGAGGGCAAGGGGGAGGCCCTGGCGGTTAGTTTGGACGTGGCCAAGGCCTTTGATCGGGTGTGGCACAAAGCACTTCTTTCGAAGTTGCCTTCCTACGGGCTGCCCGAGAAACTATGCGCCTGGATTTCCAGCTTTTTGGAGGGTCGGAGCATAAAGGTCGTTGTCGACGGTGCATGCTCTGACCCGAAACCAATTAATGCTGGTGTCCCACAGGGCTGTGTACTGTCGCCCACCCTGTTTCTTCTGCATATCAATGACATGCTGCAAATTAGCAACATCCATTGTTATGCAGATGATAGCACGTGTGATGCACTGTACACGGCCCGCGCTAACGTTTCTCGGGCTACTGCCGCTGAGAACCGGACCAAACTTGTGTCTGAAATGGAGATCCTATTAGGTGAAGTCTCGGATTGGGGTCGACAAAATCTTGTTGATTTCAATCCCAAAAAGACACAAGTCTGCGCCATTACCGCTAAAAAAGAACCCTTTGTCGCGAATGTATGTTTTGAGGGCACTCCTCTGGTTGCCACAGCCAGCATCGGTATTCTCGGCGTTGACATATCGAGTGACGTTCAGTTTCGTGGTCACTTGGAAGACAAGGCCAAATTGGCCTCTAAAAAGCTGGGTGTACTCAGTAGAGCGAAGCAGTATTTCCAGCCGGGCCACCGCCTTCAGCTATACAAGGCGCAAGTTCGGCCCCACATGGAATACTGCTCGCATCTCTGGGCGGGAGCACCCCAATACCAGCTTCTTCCATTTGACCGCATACAACGGAGAGCGACTCGAATCGTCAACGACCGAGCTCTTACCGATCAGCTTGATACTCTGGCCTTGCGGAGGGACGTCAGCTCCCTCTGCATTTTTTACCGTATATACCACGGGGAGTGTTCCGAAGAACTGTTTGGAACGATTCCTGCCGCCGAGTTTCGTCATCGTATGACACGACAGACCGCCAGGTACCATCAACACCATCTGGATGGCTGGCATTCCTCAACAGTGCGGTTCTCTCGACATTTCCTGCCACGCACAGCCGCGTTGTGGAATGGTCTATCCTCGGCGGTATTTCCAAACCAGTACGACTTGGGGTCCTTCAAGAAGCGAGCCTTTCTTTTTCTAAAAGGCCGGCAACGCATCTGCAGTTCCTCTGGTGTTGCGGGTGTCCATGGGCGTCGTTGATCACCTGGGTGTTCCCGCCGCTCGTTTGCCCCCTTCTCTTATAAAAAAAAAAAAAAAAAATTTGTATATTAAATTAAATAAATGTACAGACTGTCGATTACGCATGTCTGTGGTAGATGACGTACAACTACCAGGAGATTTAGGCCTATATACAATATCTGTGTAGTGATATCAGTATTTCAAGTGACCAATCACAGGTATAATATTATCCGTATGCGAAATGCGTAATACGATCGGACTAGCGTTGGCAAGTATGTCAAGGACAACTCGTACCCAGACTTGTCAACAAACAGAAGGGTAAAAATATTTTGATTCAACTTTTTTAACGTGGGTAAATACCTCGATCGTGCGTTTAATGTTAGCCGTCATGATTGTAGTGCCACTTACTTTGCAAATATTATTATATATTGTTTTAAGGGTCCTGACTTTGTCTAACGGTAAGCCAGGTACGTCTTTATATATACTCTTTTCATCTTAAAATAGTGCTAGTCACGTTTCTCCATTTTTACACATCAGACACACATTCAGCGATAACCCTCAGGAGTGACCGTACAGTATTTTTTTACGACTTAGCCATAGTAGTACTTTACTGAAAAAGAACTGAATACCGGAACTACCCACTTTGCATTGAAATTATATATTCAATCATTTAACATTAAAATTTGGGCTTTCATTTAAAATATCACCTTCAAATCCTACATCGAACCTGTGACGCAATTATTATATCATCTACCACTTAAAACTTTAACCGCGTAGATGTATGTAGTAAATGTTGTATAAGATATATACGATAATACGATTTACGAGCTGGTAGACTGGGTAAATTTAAACAGTCCTTGAGACTGTCCACACAGATGACGCTACGCACCGGATGTGACGTCAGAACTTTTTTATGGTCGATAGATAAACCGTATGTATGTCTACGTACATAGTCAATTTAAAAGTAGGTGAAGCGAATTTACAAAATTGTTTGTATATTTAAATTATCTAACAAATTGTTTAATATTTAATATTAACAGGTCAAGAAAATCTGTTAGATAAATATTAAATATTCTAACACGTATCCGATACCCATCCGTTGGTTTAACTTATACGGGGTGAATACAAACAATAATTTTAAATTCATATGAACTTTTTTTGAACTTAAATATTGAAATAAATACGTATATTGTAATAATTCTCTTCTATAAGAGTCTTGAATGTAAACCAACACTTTTTAAACAAACATAAAATTACAAGTTAATTTATATAGTTTTTTATGTAAATTAGTACTCGACGTCAATGTGTTATATTTTCCGTAACGATTTTCAATTCCGAAAAATAAAGAACTCTTAACTTTACCCTTACCCTCTAATAGTCATGAAAGATTGTTTATTTCCATCAATAAATAACTATATTGCACTAGCTAATGCAGCCATGTTAACTCGTATCACAGATGACAGATGTAAGTGCCACGTCCAAAACTTGTTTTATATCCACCAAAGTGTCTGTCATCGGAGGAGACAACACTAGTTTCTTTTATTGTTTTCGATCGTGTTGAATAACAAGCGTAATTTTATGTGTGCTGTGTTCTCTAACCGTAGGTTTCCATCGCGTGCCTCGCAATATCTAATGTCGCCCGACATGTGGCAGATAAACAAATGTCAAATAGGTTGCATAGTAGCCAGCCACTGTCGCCAAATTTCAAAATGTTCTTACGAATCATGACACTTGTTCGAATATTCGTATCCGCTAACAACGAATATTGTCCAGCGATATGTTTGACAGGAGTTTTGCCATGGTTCGCGTATCCATTGTTCTATGGCATGTTACGGGACATTTTGTTACCCGAGCTTCGTGGATTGCACGAAAAATCATTTAGTTTTTGAACAATGTTTTGCTACACTTGTTTTCTTTGCGACGTGCTTTTTTTGAAACTTTTAAACGATAATATGTCGTCGACAGGATACAAGATGCAGCTGTTATTTACCAAAACATCGACCGGATGTCATTATCATGCGCAAAAACGTCCACCATTCTACTTCACTTGTTTTTGTTATTAAATGTAAAGGGTCCAGAACAATGAGGTAATAGTGAAGAGATAATTTTTGTTTTTATATCAAATCATAAACGTCTACGCTACTTACAGTCCGAAATTTATGGAAATCACTTCCATATAATATAAACCGCTTAAGTACGCAACCTAAAGTTTTGAATATACGAGTATGTTAATAATGCCGCAGGCTCTGGGTTTGCTTCCCAAGTTTGTTCCTATATTTACCTTACTTTTATTTTAAAACTAGTGATTTGCCCCTGCTTCCCTCTGGTAGCTACCAAACTTCTTCTAAACTTCGAAATCGGTTTCGCCGTTTCAGAGTCTATAGGGAACATAGATACACATCGCCCTTTATATGTACTGTAAGCGGAAATCTGTAATCTGAGACTAGTCTGCTGGGTGAAAAAGATAGGCTCGCTTCTTGAAGGACCCCAAGTCATACTGGTTTGGAAATACCGCCGAGGACAGACCATTCCACAACGCGGCTGTGCGTGGCAGGTAATTGCGAGAGAACCGCACTGTTGAGGAATGCCAGCCATCCAGATGGTGTGGATGGTACCTGGCGGTCTGTCGTGTCGTACGATGACGAAACTCGGCGGCAGGAATCGTTCCAAACAGTTCTTCGGAACACTCCCCGTGGTAAATACGGTAAAAAATACAGAGGGAGCTGACGTCCCTCCGCAAGGCCAGAGTATCATAGGACAAGGCAAAGTCATGGACAGATCTCCCCGCGTGATCGGTGGTACGTGAGCCATGCCAATCGGCGTCGTGGGCATTGAAATCGCCAAGTACCACGATCTCGGCGGATGTAATCTGTTCCAGAACGGAATATGTAGCCGTTTGGACTTGCTCCATGAGTCGGTCTATTTCGGCATTACCGCTATGGGACCTATAGAGGCACGCGTAGACTCGCGGATGGTCTTCGCTATCTACGCGCAGCCACAAAGTAGATAGGTCCCTACCTTCAAGAAGGCTGAGGCGACGAGAGCAGACATCCTCCCTGACGTACACACACACCCCGGTCCGGGGCAAAATATATATATATATAGTTCTTAGAAAACATTTAAACTTAGTGTTGAATGTCCCTTGTCTTGATTTGCTGCCGGTCGCGGTGACGCACTGTCGACCGTCAATTCATTTAAAATAATTGCACTTACATTTGTATTACGTCGTGTTTTCCAAAAATAGCGACGCTCTGCTGTCGTTTGTTACTGTAAGGGATGACTCATTGGAAATTTGTAACCGCGTAGTTTTTACCTCTTTTGTTGTTTTTTTTTTAAATATGTCGTACATAAAGGATCACAATATGTCCGGGGACGTTAATATAACCGACACGATATACTCCAGAATTTGCATATATATATATGCAATGCATAGATAAGAGTAAGAAAGGAAAACAAAGAATATGACAATTAATTCTTGTTAAGAGTAGTGTATGTTTTATTTCTATAAAAACGTTGTCTTGTTGACACAGCATTACCGGTTAGAACAAAGGAATGCTAAAGCAATTAACGATGGCTATCGGTGAAGCGTTTAATTTATTCCAGTAGTCCAATGCGCGATCGCTCAGTGTATCTGTTGTACAAACAGCTAATATTCATCTATTCCCAGGAACTGTATTAGCTTATGTACTGTAAATTATGACGCAATGACGTAACTTAATGAATTTTAACATCTTTAGCTTATGTACGGTAGTCATTTTGTCTGATTTGAAGAAAAATAACTGATTTATTGCCATATTTTTAAAAGCTAATAGAACAATCTAGCAAAAGCTAGGAAGATCAGCGTGTCTCCTCTCCACATTACATGTACAGTACACTTCTGGCTTCCAGTCCGCCCCACTAACTTGTATAATATTAACAATATACTATACTACTGTTCAAGTTGTAACCGGCATTAACCGATTATATAGAACTTAAGACCAAACTACATTTAACATACAAAAAAATAAATTGGCACACACTTTCAATAAATATACTTTCATCAGTAACTTCATGATATCAGTAACTTCTATATTCGTGAGATGTCAAGTTTATGTAAAGCGCTATTCCAATTACACATCAATATTTTGAAGTCCACCTTATACTTCCAATAACTGCTTATTTATATTGGATGTAGAAACTCCAGTAATAATAATTATGTATGTTAGGTTTCATATCTCCATGTAAATTCTCCACTCGTTATCAGTTTTTTTCCGAAACGGCGTAAATGCTTGAACTAACATTATTATGGGAGTCTTGCTGGATCAATATAAAAGAGGAAAATGTTCCATTACCCAATTAACAGATAATAATTGCCTTGACTTTCGGACTTTTGTTTGAATTATCAGTTTTACCAGAATTTTGAAAGCTAAAATTTTATTTTGCTTAGTTTATTTTCGTTTTTATTTTTATTATATTTCGATTGAATAACTATAAGTTATTGTTGTATTACCCGCTATTAGTAACTTAATAACAGATACAAATACTCTTCAAAGGGTATTTCTTCGTCTCTATTTCCACTTACGGAAAATAAAAATATTGATGTCAAGGATGTTCATGGCCGTCGGTCATCACTAGGCCACCGGAAGCTCGTTTTACCTCTGTCCTATAAAAAATGTGCACAAATCAATTGCACTTATGCCGCATTAGCTGGGAATCAAAGATTTGCACGATCCATTATCCACGTTTTACATGGTTACTGGATCTTGCAACTTCACTGACTTGTAATACGGTATTTACATTCCGATGTTCCATCCGATATGAGAACCGAGCAATTATTGCTTCCAAGAATCAATGACTCAACATTCTAAGTACTGAACATACAATGGTGCATTATTAAAAAAACTATAAACATAAAAATCTAAATAATGATAAACAGTATGTTGTTATGTTTTAAAAATTAAAAAAATACATAATGACCCTCAAACTCTAAGGTAAAGTTAATTTTAGACTTACTTGGAGTATGGGACTCTTTTTATTTAAGTGACAAGTTATATGTTTATTATTACACTATAATATTACTTATTATTATGTAACCTAAGTTTATATTATCTTCATTAAACATACGGGATTTATTAATTAGAATCCAAGTAAATAATAGAACATGTTTATCTATTCAATTTATATATCGACAAACAGATTTAAATTCTTGTTTATGTTTATGACCGTGGGAGACAATTTAAATGGAAATAAGTAAATTTATATGCATGAAAGAGTTGAGTTTGTAAAAAGCACTACATGCATTATATAAAGAGTGCTTAAATATTTAAAATACATTAACATTGTACATACACATCAAATGGAAATAGCGGAATACATACGATTTCATACCCATTAGCAACCGAATCTATAAAGATTTATACATTCGTTGGGCGACCTTTACGTAGGTGCAGTGGATTAGGCACAGGCGAGAATAGAATAGATAGTCTCATACTGAACACAAAAAGCTGGGGAAGCACCTCTTCACGCCGGCATTCTGCTAGTGGTATTTCCCGATGGGAAATCGAAATGGTTTTTATTCATCTTTATCTCAAATATGCTAAAATTTTAAAGGGGTATTTTTTGCATATATTCCGAAAGGAGGTTTGATTAAACTTTAACTGAGGTGTTAACCTCGCTACGTAAAAATACAAGTACATTCCGCACAAATATATAAATTCATTCGCAAAATGTTGCATAAGATTGTGGTTCGGACATGTTGAAGGGATGAATAAAGACAGACAGAGTAACGAAACAAATTTATGTTGCAAAAGTGAGTGGCAGCGTTGGCCGTCGTCCGAGGAGAATATATCTCGAACAAATTAGTGCCATACTTACACTGATTGATCACTGCCTACACCTCTGGGTTACGGGCGAGAGCGTATGTTATTATCTATTATACTTACGCAATCTCAACGATACGATTTCGATGACAAAATTTTGCCTTTGACATAAATGATAATAATTGTAATCAGTTCAAACGAACATTCCACAGTTGTAGAAGAATAGTAAAAAAAATTATTCATCGAAATCTACTGAAATATACTCGTAAATCACAGCGACATTTGTGTAAACACGTAAACACATTCGTTCGAGGAATTCACGGGAATAGCTTTATCTGTAACTAAGCGAATCGGTTGCACTTACAAACGGGCTCAGTTACAAATAGATGCGACGTTTTGAAAGCGAGTGCCGACGGCGCTTCGGCATCGCTGTTTTCTTATTATCCTATTTTGGGGAGACACCGTTCGCGCTGTAGTAACACCGAAGGAATCGATTCCCACTCGCCTCGGTCGGTTAATCGCGGCAGGTAGCTCTTGAGAGCATTCCGACGGGATTCCCAGAGGGTACCCAGAAAGTCGGGCATTTCCAACGACCAATGAACGCAGGCGCCCGCAATGTTGTCTTTTGGATTGTATAATGAATGGAGCGGTCGCTTTTTGCTTCGGTTTCCTTCTTTATTTATTGCTATTGTTGATCGCGCTTTCACAGCTAATAAAGCGAACGGATTTATGTCGCGTTTGTGTTGGTTTTTGTAAGGCTTCATTACTGTCAGTGATTCTGAGCAATGCTCGGTTTACTTTTAAACTTTTTATTTAATCGTTTCTAATTTTGGCGCCAAAAATGATTTCACAATTATTTTATATATAAGAACGTTTCATGAAACTTTTGAAATGAATATGGTGTGGTTTTTATATAAGCGACGCAAATTTTAAAAAAATCGTGAAAAATATTTCCTATTTTATTTTCCCACATTAGGCAGTCGTTTTAAAAGTCACAGGTTTAACAGTGGTAGAGTCCGCAACAACAACATCTCTTGCACGAATTGGCCGGCTCGACCGGTGAAATACCACGACCTCACAGAAGACAGGCGTGAAGAAGAATATTCTTCGTTTCGTCTGACGAGTGAGGTGCCGGAGGCCTAATTCTAGTTCTCTCCCTCTTCCCATCCTTTTCTTATAAGGAAAGGATGGGAAGGGGAAGAAAACTTGACGGTGGAGGGGATATATAGGAATTGGAAATAACCATTTTCTGTTTGTCCCCTCCTCTGTCCATTAAAGGTGGGCAACGCATCCGCAACTCATTAGTTAGTTCCAGATGTCTATGGGTAGCGATCACTTGACATCGGGTGAACCGCTTGCTCGCTTGCCAACTAGTACTATAAAAAAAAGGTTACATAAAATTAACTGCCAAGTTAAATTCAGTAGCTAACCGTTACGGTGGACACGAGTTAACGATGGCTTAATGAATGTCGAGGGCCATTCGATAAATCTCTTTATAATGTTTCGAAACTGTTCCTTTGTTAGTCTAAAAGTCTATAGAATTTAGCATTAGCACTTTTCTGATTATTTATAGGTTTTAGGCAAACTATTTTCATTTTCTTACGTATAGGCTCAGTAAGCTGTCCCTGATTCAAACCATTAGAAATCTTCGCACCGCATCCGGAGTGCCGCTATCCTGTCGAGGTCGTCGGTCCATCTGGAACGAGCCCCACACTTCTGCTCCCCATCCGTGCCCTTTTAATTAATTCCAAGATTTTCCTTCCCAATCTGACGTTACCATGATTACCCATTGTCACTTCAGAGTACTGACTTTAAGAATGTTGTCAATTGCGGTTCTCGAACTTTCGTTCTGAATTCTATTCCTTAGCGAAACACTGTGCGTAGCTCTCTATCGCTCGCTGTTCGACTCTTAACTCATGGACCAGCCCCACCAATCTAATTGAGAGAGAGACAGAGAGAGAGAGAGATAGAAGCTGTCTCTCTCTACATATACATACACATTTCATTTCTACATAACAATTATGAAGGGAGCTTGTAAACACTTCCATCGGTATTTGTATTGCGCCCTTCAATATGACCTTGCACTCGACCGCTGTTTGTTTATTCAATGAAATCGATTATCGTCCTGTAAACAATAACTACAGCAAACATTGTATGTACGTAACAATAGTGTATGATTTACCGATGGTCGAAAGTAACTATGAATCATTGAAATGCTGACCTTTATAAATAAACGATGACTTATTGTAATATTCCTCAGTCTTACATTGTTCTGGGTAACTTTTTTTGCTATACTGAGACTTGTATTTTTTGTTACAGGTATGAACCATGGAGAATATTTACCGTACGGAATGAAGTTTTGTTGAAGTCAGGTGAAGTTATACCATTTGACTTTTTTTATGTTTAAGGATATTGCACGATATATCACTCGCGAAAATAATCAATACAAACCCCAATTCATAGTAATATAACTCCAATATCTCTTCCTCTCTCGTTTCCTCAATAGAGTCTTTGCAGAGGTAAAAACAATCATGTATTTAAGTTGTTTGAATCCACTTGAACAAAAAACTGTCACTCAAAACTTATTCATTGTGCATGACTTTTGTTAAATTTTGATTTAAATGATCGGTGCAATTTGAGTAGGACTAATATTAATTTTTCTTGTGGAGTGGAAAGCCGCGTAACGGTGTAACAAGAAATAAAGTAAGCTTATATGGAAAACAGACCGAAAAAGTTGTCAAATATATAAAAGCCCTTGAACGCCTAACTAAATTTTACAAAGTCAATGCGTTCTAGTTATATTGAGTTGAGTCTCTAAACTTCAACTAAATGAACATTAATCCCTAACGGTGTAAGTAAATATAAAAGGCTTCTGGCTAGGTGCATCAGTGAGTCACGTGACATTCTCGGAAACGATGATCGCTTAGCTGCCGTGTCGAATTGCAACTGCGCACTCAATGCCACTGCGCCGTGGTTTAACGGACCCTTGTAAAAACGGTAATTTCTCACATTTCATTTTCTCATTGAGAGTATATTTTTTTAATGTGCACATTTTTAATCTGTACCGTCAATTGTGCGTGTGTGCTTGTTGTGTTTCATGCTCTTAAAATAACATTTAAGTGTGTAACAATCGCCTTCAATTTATAAGTTCCTGAATAATATACCGAAGCATAAGATACACTTATTTTTTATTTATAGTTTCGATTTTCGCCTATAATATAAATATTTTGATTTTGTATATTTTATAATCCATAAAAATCTATTATCAGAATTTATTTTTTTAGATTCTAAACATGTATATGGTGCAGGTCCTTTCCTATAACAAAATTTCAATAGGAATACAGTCTTGCGCAATGTTTCACACATATTGAACCACGAACTGGGTCTATTATTATAAGAAATATTATCACAAACGGATGGTGACAAACCGTTTAACTTAATAACAGTTTGAAAATGTTGCATTATACTTTATTAATGATTACTATAAAATATGAAATATTGCGTATGTTGCTGCGCACTCTTTTCGTGGTGATACAAAACGAGGCAATTAGGTCAATTGCGAAAGATGTGACGATTTAATTACTCTTAAAACTTCTTAAACAATCTCCGGTCATCAGAATGAACTTGTCAAGCTGTGTCATATGTTACTGTCATATGTTGATGAATAAATTGATCCTATTAATATTTAAAATTGAAACTGTGATTCTTTCTGGGTATGAATCGTTTTCTGGATGTTTGTTATTCTTTAGTGGAATAACTATTTATATTCATACACTTACGCCCCTAAGCCAGCGGTGTAGGCAGAGATGACAGAACCTCTCTCGCTTCTTTTACATTCATACATCTACGCATACTTGCTCGTCGGTTGTTGTGCAATAACGGACGAATTAGCGAAATTGTTTTAAAGAACAGCAGTCAATTAATAAATAGATATCATTTACCTTATAATGTATTATACATGAACCCTTGCTTTGCCAAAGCCGTTTGTGACCTGCTATGACAAATAATTTAACCTTAACATTTTAAGATATTTTAAAATCAATTGCTCAATATGTTGTGTTAATTATTCACATCTAAGACAAAGGCGAGGGCGTTCGGACATCCAATGATGCCTGAGCGACTGCACGAAAACATAACAATTGAGATAAACATTCAACGTTCAAACAAGTATGTCGCATTTTCAGATAAATGCGACAGCAGCGCAAGCGTCAATGCTATTATTTTAAAATGAATCACAAAGCGACAGTGACATTGACCGCAGAGTCATCTTAACATTGACATTTTCCCTCTAAGGAAAAATTGGTTAACCGCGTAATTGTGCCAAAGTCGTTTAGGAGATTAAAAAAAGAACATAATTCCCTATTGTAGCGCAATAAATTAAGAAAACACTTTCGCTAAAAATTACAGTATACGTTTTTTTTTCATTTATATCTTAACACTCAAGCTACTGGTTAACTCAAGGTATTATTTTACATTTAATAAAATAACAATTAATTATAACTCAAAGTTGTTCACGGCAACGAGTTGTGCTGACCCCCCGTGTTGTGAACTTGTGATTGTTAAATAAATAAAAATGCGCCCACCACCGTAACCGAGGTAGGCAGAGATCGTGGATTTTCATTTCGTACGATCCTGGCCCGCTTCTTTGGCTTTTTCTACATCCATACATCTACGCATACATATCCAAAAGTGGCAGAGCCCGTAACAACAACATTTCTTGCATTTGTTGAAGCGGCGAAAAACTACGGCCTTACCGAAGACAGGCGTAAAGTAGCAGTCTTCTGCGTTCCGTCTGACGAGTGAGGTGCCAGAGGCCTAATTCTATTCGTCTTCCCCTTCCCACCTTTCCTAAAAAGGAAAGAATGGGACGGGGAGGAGGATTTGACCACGGAAGAGTTAAATATTATAAGGAAATATCATTTTCTGTTTGTCCTCCTTCTGTCCGTTTGAGGTAGGTAACGCGTCTGCAACTAGTGAGGTTATTGCAGACGCCTATGGGTGGCGGCCGTAGTCGGAAGTAACGCTTGCTCGTTTACCACCTTCTATTATTAAAAAAAATACTCGTCGTTTACGGGTACTCCTTATGTCGTCCTTTTTTAGTAAGCCATTAATCTGAACTATATAAGTTCTCTTAAGGCGTCCCCTGCCAAAACTTTCACTTAAGCCCTATTTCTAAAATTGTATTCACTTTCAATTTTTAAAAAATACTCTAAATTTCACAAAGAAGTATTTTTACTTCCCACAAACATAAGATGGGGCTTAACATTCTACAATACGCTCAAATAGCAACTGAGTTGGAGCAAATTGACTGTAGTCGCGTTATTGCGAATCAATAAGAATTTTATAGAAGAAAAATCTGGAGACGGAATCTTTCAAATATGTTCGTAATACGGCTCTTTTCTCAGTCAGGTTGCGGAGGTAAGCTATCGGAAAATTGATGTCCATTTTCACTGGCTCTTCTCGCGGGCATACCAACAGACACGAAACGCGTATTGAGAAATCCGAGCGCTAGTTGTTAACGAAAGATCTTGAAACGGTACTTTATAGTATTCTGCGAGTGCCTGTACCTGTACTACCAGTACAAACGCGAATTTCAAAAAAGAATTGTATTTAGAGTGCCATCTTTTGTAGCATGGGTTATCTCTACTTTGTTATTCATTGTCAAACGATTATAACTTACAGGTAGCATGAAATGACTTATTGTCAAATAAATTGGCTGACTGACACACAAAACTCCCCGTTAAAATAGATTGCGTTTCACAAACGAAGGTTATGTGTCAATTCGATTCTTGTAAGTTCGAGATGGCAACGTTGCATTTTGACGTTTCGAGTTACGGAACATGTGACAGCACAAATCATTTTTTTAGTTCAATCACTCTCAAAAGCATTTAAAATGCATTCAATTCTTTATTTTATGTAACGTATTAATGTACTTCAAATGCAGGTACTGTAAAAATTATAATGATACCGAAAAGAATTTTTTAGGTAAGGCGAATGTCAAAGAAAAAATAAGATGTCAAAAACAAAAATCTTAAACAAAATAACTTTCTGGCCTTGTAAAGCAACGTCCGTTTGCATTTTGCTGTATCCAATGGTCTCCGTCAATCTTCAGTCAGATCATCTTGTCATCAATTGTCTTGTAGATCAATTTAAGGTGCGTTATGTGTGGCTCGAACTCGAAAACTTAGCCCCCTACGGTATCTGCTCCACTATCAATATGTTCATACAAACTGCTCTGCCCGTTCATACAAACAACTTTTTGATCCAATTTTACCATTTCTCCGAGAAAAATTGATCATGTTTTTAGTTCCGTTGCTAAAATAATATTAACATTTTATATCATTATCTACAACTACAATTAAGTAAGAAAAACTATAAACCATTCGCATATTAAACAAATGGCTAACCGATATCGTTAAACTTCCGACATCCAATAATCCAGTTTTTGTAAACAATCCGCTCGAAAGTTTCCACTCGTACGGAGATTAATCAAAACGGCCGGACGTTAATTGAGTGACCGTTAAGCCGCGCCGACTTTAATGGGACGCTACTCAAATCAACGCTACAAAGTTTATTTAAATTATTCTTAACTTATCGTAAGTCTTAAATATTTTTTTGCCTAATACAATGTAATTAGATGATGATAAAATGTTAAGTGCTCATTATTTAATAAAAAAAAGTTTAAGTTTTATTAAGGTATCATATTTATAACAAATGGTACCGCGACAATGGGAACCATAGCTCAACATCGATCAATAGTGGGGTAATGGGGAAGATAATACTTGAAGTTTCTCGCCGAGATCAAGTTAGAAATTATGTGATCCGCAGCAGAAACGAGTTATCAGACATTGTTCATGTACGGTAGAGTCATACCTCGCTTAGATGCCAAAATAATAGAACTTATTATGAAATAATTAAACAACATAACTAGAAGTACAAATAAAACTATTACCTCCCTCAAAGATATTAAATTCCTTACTTATAAATCATTTTGTGCAACAATGTATTAAATTTGTAAATGACAAATTATTTTATTGATTCGTTATACTCAAAGTGGCTAAAATATAACTAAATTAAATTGAACCGCAACGCACCACATGGTATACTCGTAGATAAAATTTACATAACATTATCTCCTTCAGCTACCACCGGCGTGACCTTTCTGATTGTTTATTTCAACTGTGATTGGAATTCTGATTTATTTCGAAGAAACCCGTTTCACGAAAACCCAATGGAAATACATTTCATAATATCTATTGCGCATTTCATGTTGTAGAGCTGTAAGGATAATGTAAAAAGCTAAAAATTAACAATTTACTCATTGACAATAAGTTTAATCCCATGAATCTGATAGTTACAATCTAAGTAATCCGTCTTATTGGACTTAAAGAACTGATGGTTAAAACATTTACAGGATAAGGAATAAATCAGACAAATTTTTGGTAATATCTTTAAAATTTTATCTGCAGCTTCAGTGCAGAGCTAGAGAGAGCGCTCGGAAATCCACTGGAGCTTTATAACGGCGGTGACGTGACACCCCTACCCCCTCACTCTCTATAGAAATGTATACAACTTAGAGGGTTGTCATTAACATGGGTATTAAAAAATGGAATGTTTATTATTACAAAGATGTGCTAAAGTTAATTTGTGATGTCGAGTTACTTAAGTTGCCTTGTCCATTTTGTTGAAGGTCCCTACTTTCAGAACATCATCTTACATCTAAAATAATACAAATAGGTATGTATTGTATTATATGTATAAATTTACGAGCATTGAAGTCTGTGATGTTATTATGGATTCATTATTTTAAATGTTTGGATGCGCAATAATTTAAATTATAAAACATTTATTGCTGTATTATCATAACAAGGAAAATTTCTGTTGAACCCATCGCAGCCTTGTT
Organism: Papilio elwesi; assembly: GCA_029849275.1. Classification (NCBI taxonomy): domain Eukaryota; kingdom Metazoa; phylum Arthropoda; class Insecta; order Lepidoptera; family Papilionidae; genus Papilio; species Papilio elwesi. Next base: position 5,478,079 of record CM056700.1, on the reverse strand, counting down.
AGTACGGCGACCACTTATATTTTCACAGTAAAAGTACTATTATGTATAATACATTTGTGGGTAATGATTTAGGTGTTGGTCGCTATAGATCTTCATAAAGTTAGAAAAAGGATGCGACAAGTAAAGCAACATTAAAATAGAATTGACACTGACTACCTTCATCCATGTGCTTTTGGCGTTCGATTTAAAAAGTTTATAATTAAATTAATCATTCAGCGTTCAACTTGTGAATTTGACAGCCCTATATCCCGAGCAGGGATTGAAGCTCGATTGTTGGTCCTCTTTGTGGTCCACAATGAGGAATAAAAACGCATCCCTCTTTGTTCGGGCGGGACTATTGCTGTGACTCACCAGACATATCACTCCACTCGCGCGCCTATCCTGCTAATGTTTATATTAAAATAGACGCGGTTTGTTTGTTCCGTCGTTTGTACCGGTCATTAATTCCATGAACTTTATGTATGTATGTAATGTAATTGTAATATAAATATACAATTTACTTTTTACTTTTAATTCTTACTTTATTAAAACATTATTTAACATATACATACATAATTTACTTCTTTGATATTGTCGAAATATGATAAAAAAATATTCATTACATTTAAACTTCAGGCAGTGTACATTTATATTATATGTTCGTATTATACTTAAGTGGTCTAACGATCTTGTAGTTTAACATAAACGCCGGTATTTATATTAATAGTACTTTCCTAAGTGTGAAGATGGATTTCTATTTATACAGGCAATGCATATTTTCCGAACTAGCTTCCAATTAAAGTTTGTGGAAGTAGCGATAATTTTAGACCCCATTGTCTATTTTAAGCTACGTACTCGGCAATCGCAAGTTATTCTAGGAAATAATAACATAACAGTATCACCCACACAACTTTGATAAGTGTGTGGGTGTACTCAGTAGGTATCACTTGACGTCTAGTTTCGCAACTCTTACAATTGTAGGCAATAATGTTTATTTATAATTAAATTTGGATTGACTGCCTTTTACTTGTTGGCATCTTTCATGTAAGTTCTATAAAATTTAAATAAAAAAATGATGAAATGTTACAATTATGTTGATGGAGTATAAATTAAAATTAGGATTGAAACATTACAAATTTAGACAAACAGAATGTAGCGCGCAGTAAAGACATCCTGGACATTCCCAAATCATTGTGTGCGATATCATCAAATGATTTCTCGTCTGAAGAGGCTACTTCAAACTGCCACCGCTGTTGCTGAAAGTTTCTCGATGTCTCCGTATGTTTTGACGTTTGGCTCCACCCTATTTCTTTTTTAGCATCAATTTGTGTATGTACTGAAAGCTTTGTGCGTGTCAGTGTTCACTCTTGTTGACAAAAGCTTTCAATTTTTTTGTCAGTTAACAAAAAAACTTCAAATCGGTTACAAGTCGACCTGGCAAGACAAGTGAAAACAATCAAGGGTGAATTTTATTATAAACATGAAAATGCAAAATAGAAATATATGTAGTTAAAAAATGTACATGTATCTCTGACAGTTTTTAATTTAAAAATTTACTCCATACGAAAAATTTGCAAAAGGTATTTAACAAATGATCAACCGGAACGAAAATCATCATATTTCATTATTCATAAAAAAAAACAAGCGTAACATTTATGTTACTACGAAACACATAATTATTATAAAAACAAACCGGATTAGTTTTATGGATACCTTTACATGCACTTTGTTCGTCTATTTTGTTTAACTGGCATACAAATATAACTTCCTAGCGCAAATATCATGGACCACTGACCACATATCTGGGTGGTCAGACGTTGAAAGTTAATGCTATTACACATTTTTTCCTTAATAGGTATTAAACATACAATGTACGAGTACACTTGAAACCATAAATAAGTTCTGTTTTTTAACGCATGAGTAGACGACGATACGCTTATCCGTAAAACGGGGAATACTTTTTTGTATCTTTAAGCGTGTAAATAATTTATAAATTCACAGACACTTATTAGAGAGTGGTTTATATCTAAGCAGATTTAAACATATTTCGTTTTCCAAACCAGTGTTTCCACTTACACTTCTTATTTACTTTGTATTTTAAATCATCTTTTTTTACTTTTCTTTGTCTTTTGTATCAATCTTTCGACGTAACCAAAATAAATTTGTGAATTTTTTAAAGGATATTTTAGTATGAAGTGGAGGAGATCCAAGACTCCCACTAACCGATATTATTGAAATCTTTCTCTGATAAGAAAATTCAGGACAATATGTCTTTATCAATCACACTTTACGGCTTTCTCATAATATTTTATTGCACACTTATTTTATTAGTGCAATATTAAGTAGCGATTATAAATTAAAATTTGATGACAATAATTTGTGTGCTATCGTATTTCTATTAAAAGTCACCCGCTTCTGGGCAATCATAATGAAAACTTTGATTGCAGTTATGTTTGATGAATGGTGATCAGTTTTAACATCAATAGCTTCAGCGGCTTGTATTTTGCAGATAACAATACATCACTAATTTTATTACGGTCTTAATTTCCAAAAATCATAGCTTTGTTGTTTACCCATGCTCACGTTCTAGGTCCCGTTTTTTTTAACTGTGCCTTGATAAGTTACTTTACAAAAGTTATAAAGATCAATTCAATCACTTCTTGATAAACACCCGTTACTCTACTTGCGTCCGAAAACCTCATCGAAGTGAGACAACGGAAAGCGATTCAGTGTTCAGCATTTAACGGGCCGAGCTGTGACCGTTAAACTGGTTCTTGCATCGCACTGAATAAAACCATTTGTACTCGCGAAGAGACATGGACGGTGCGGGCTAGATGTGTTCGAGCGGAGGTGACAGTTATTTGGAAAACATTTAAGGACATCACACTTCCATTGAAGCTTAAATAACAGCGTTAAGTTAATAAACTTTTCAGAATAATTTCTTTAAAATATTTATACTTACATTCGTTAAGGGTACATAATAGTAATATTTGATAACGCAATTTTTTGTGGCATTTCTTTTTAATCTTATCTCCAAAGACATAAAAAGATATCAATCCAAAGACCACCAAAGAGATATCAAATACACACATCAAATTCATATTTTTTTCTTCTAAATTCTTGTAGAAGCTAGAAGTGATGAGGGTTTTGCACGATATAATATGTTTTATGCGGTACTCAATAGCTATTCATTCCATCTCAACTAATTACAGGTATCGCCCAAACGGATTCCAAAGTATTTTATTGTAAAGATTGATTTTATTAAATGTTTGCACTGTTTTTTTGGAAATACTGTCTCTAAAATCGCTTTTATATTAAAACACTTATTTTAAGAGGTTTCGCATGTACATACATTGCTTCACGAGCAATGCTTATCAGTCTGGCTGATAATTTTCTTTGCGAAATGATATTGAAGATTATGACAATATTCTCCCTCTCTGTCAGCTTTGGATCGCAAGGCTCCATCACTATCGTTTAATAGAAATATTGTAAAGTGAAAACTTCAGTTGATGGTAAAGATATAAAACATTGAGAAGAAGGGCCAAGCGTCGCTGAATTGATAAAATTTGTTTATAATATCAAACTGTGTGTTTATCTATAATGTATGATAATGATTATATTTTATTAAATTTTTTCAGAAGATAATATCTAATTTAAATTTCTCGCGTTGATCTAACTGGGACCTTCCAACTTAATACAAAATCCTTGTTACCCTATTTGTCTGGCTTCCGCATTTGCCGATTTAAAGCAACCCAACTTGCTCGAGTATTAGCCGTTTCCACGACCGGATAATTCTATTTAAATCATTTCTCGCGCTCAGATATTATCTTACTCATGCTCTTATACGATTTCAAATTGTTAAAGCGAGCAACCCCTGTCATAATTTTGAAGCACCTTTTTATATTTAGATCCTCATTTTGTGTTGTTATCGCTTTTAAGTTCTTTTTTATACTAGCTATATAACATTTAGGATTTTTGTTTTTGATTACTACTATATCGGTGATAAGTAACCTTCTTAGTGAGGACGCTTTAGTAAACATTTGATACGATAACTGTGTATTTACTATTTCTACGTCAAATCTACATGATGGGATTGGTTAGAAAAATTGATTTGACAATCAATTGTGAAACTATTTGGACACGCTTGTTTTAGCAGAATCAGGGGGCAGGTTTTTATACAACTTCATAAAAATATTATGGTAGTAACTACAGCGTTTCTAGCCGAAATACAAAAAAGGAGGATTTTTTAATATTATTTAATGTATCAAAGTGATTTAATCATAGTAATTTATTAATAATTAATGATTCTGTCTAAGTTGCTTTTACTTACATTAGTAAGCTGCGTGCCGCGAATACTTGTATTAACCAAGTATCAACAAAGCGTGGAGCCGGACGCGGCACGATGCAACGCATTGCCTGCGACGCGACGGGTCCTTGATGCCACACTTCCTCTTTCCGACATCGCATTCTTCTAACAATTCCTAGCCACTCCTACGTATTATTGTAACATTTTTTTTATTTGGTTAAAGTCATTTTAGATATGTTAGCGAGGAAATTATTTCACGTTTCAGCCACGTCTTCTTACTCTGTTTGAGTTGTTAAGAAATGATTATCTCAGTTTATTAGATTAGGTTACCTTTCTAAATCCTTTGTGCACTTGAATTCTGTATGTACTCTTAAACTTAACAACAGACATTGAATAATTTAATAAATCGAATTTGCTTGTATATGTGTTTCTTATTAAAAATATGATAGATCTTATGCTTTGACAATTAGCCTCCAAATATGAAGACAGTCAATTAAATTCCTAACGACGCCTGCTAATGCGCCGCTAAGTATCCATTCTGATCCCTTCATTATGGTTATGGTAGTCAAAAACTTTATTTTCATGTAAAATCCGTACTCAAATCTGTTTACTGCTCAAAACTTAAAACATTTCGCATCGACTCCGTCCAAGTAAGGCTTCAAGTAAATCATAACGAATTCACTCATCTATGTATGGTATTATGAGGTGCCAACTGCACTGTCGTCACCAGTGGCACCCTCATCATTTAGTCATAAACGTTACCGTACACATACATCGGACCTCCTTAAAGGAAGCGAATCTAAAATATAAAACATTAGGCGACAACTAAGTGTCCCAAACGCGTGCTAAACGTACTGACCTCATTGAAAACAGACATTTGAACTTCGACCAGCCAATCCGTACTACGATCGCCTGGCGGACTGTAGTTCAAGTAATTTTAGTAAGTGGCATTTCATTTGCCTAGCAAGGCTAATTTAGGAGGCTACCACTACTCATAAACGACAACTGCAATCCAAAGATAAGTTGTCAGCCTTTTTCCGGGAAACAATATAAGACAGGCAGAAAAAATAAGCAAAGCGAATAAAATAAGGCTTCAGATTCTGATTTACACACAGGAAGTGAAACAAAGCATGTTCTTTTTTGTTTAATGTGTGGCTACTAAACTTGTTCGGTACAATAGATTCGCTTGCTAGTTTACGTCCGTCGTCCGTCGTGTTGTTATTCAAACTAATTAATAAATATTTTGAGTTTAAACAATTTAAAAAATTCACAGTTGAGTTGTGTGCTACACGAATATCGTAATGGCCTTGTGAGATAACGATTGGCCTTAACCGTGCGACATTCAGTACGTTATCAGCTAACAAGAAACGTCACAAGATAAGCGATGCAGTGCCGCGCACCGCTCAGTGAAATTGTTCTTTCACTATCGCTTGTCACAAAATGACAGATACTCTACTCTCCGTGTTTGTTATAAAGCTCGCCGCCTTAACTACACAAATCCTTATCTATTATCCGTCACTTAGAACTTGATCTTATTTATTGAACGTAAACTGCCATTCTGATGAACGGAAATAATTTCCTACTAATTTTTGAAATGAAAACATACAGGCACATTAAGCGTATATAATAATATAATAGCCTTTTTTTAGAATGTTTCCCACTGCAGGGACACAGGCCTTTTTACCGAGAGCGGGAATGAGCCGTAATCCACCACGCTGGCCCAGTGCGGGTTCTAAGAACATGCCGGTTTCCTCACGATGTTTTCCTTCGTCGTTTTGGAGCAGTGGAGCAGTGAAATAAATTACACAAAGTAAAACGCCTGCCTGGGTTCGAACCCGCAACCTACGCTACGTAAGTCGGGGCCTAAACCGCTGAGCCACCACTCAAGCGTATTTTAATTGATTGAATGAAATTGCGTCACTTTGCTAATTTTCACAGTATTTATTTTTACGGGGATGGATGAAGCTCGAAGCGTCTAATAAATCACCTTGTATTGTAACCATTCTTGTTTGCATTATTTGCATTTAGACTTATATAATCTTTTATAATATTAATTAAAATATCCAAATAAAATTTCATAATTGACTACTTTTTGCGAAATAAAAGTAAGTTATGCTTGAAATTGATAGGACATAGCAAAAGAGAATAAGCCTCGTGATTACACCAAAACAAAAATTTTATCAAAAAAAAGTAATAAAGTAAAAAAAGTATCCAAAACATCCAAATAAACGGGAACCCATTTATAAAAGCTAAGAATCGAATCGCGATCACGTTGGCCGCAAAATTACAGCTTCGAGTTATTACAAGTCTTCGATGTTCCTTTATTAGTTAAATAATGGGTTTTAATAGTTCAAAATTTATTGTATATTTATTATTAAAAGAAAACATTCTCATCGTTGACCTTTGCAAGTGTTTGTTGTATAAGGTTAATCTTGACATATTACCGTTAAATGTCACGACAGCCGTGTGGGAGGTCTGTCTACGAGATCTGGAGATCCAGGCTTCCCGTACTAGTAGACGAAACGCAGAGTATTTCTACTTATCGCCTGTTTTTTGTGAGGTCGTGGTATTTCACCGTTCGAGCCGGGCCATTCGTGCAACAGATATTGTTGTTGCGGGCTCGACCACTGTTAGAACTTGGTCAACGACTTCCTACAGCTGACATCAGATCATTACCCACTGAGCGGAGATTAAGCTATCATGTTTCCATGACCTCACTTTTTGTATTCTATAACATCATGAAGAAATTTTTTATAATTTTATTTATTTGTTATATATTTTTTTATTTAACCAGTGGCAGAGTCCGCAACAACAACATCTGTTGCACGAATTGGTCGGCTCGACCGGTGAAATACCACGACCTCACAGAAGACAGGCGTGAAGTAGAAGTACTCTGCGTTTCGTCCGATGAGTGAGGTGCCGGAGGCCTAATTTTAGTCCTCTTCCCCTTCCCACTCGTTCCTCATAAGGGGGATAGGATGGGAAAGGGAAGAGGATTAGACGGGGAAAAGGAAATATTCTTGTTCCTGTCTATGCCCTCCTCTATCCATTAAAAGTAGGCAACGCATCTGTAACACATTTGCTTGTTGCGGTGTCGTCTATGGGTAGCGCTCATTTTACGTCAGACGATCCGCTTGCTCGTTTGGCACCTTCTCACGTAAAAAAAAAACAATTTATACCGGGTGATATGGTGACATGCAAACACATTTCATGAAAATTAGTTTGCTGAGATTTCACTGAATGGTTTTAATGATGAAAAAAATCCAGTCTTTAGCAGATGTTAGTTAGTTCATGAAAAATTATGAAAATAAAATAAAAAGAGGATCATAAAATTAGAGCATAATTAAATAAACAGAGACATTATTTCTTCTTGTATGTCTAGTAATAACATGTTTGCAAATACTTACGTACTAATAATCATTATTACCGACAACAACTCTCTACCCGTTTCCCATCTATGGGGGTCGGAAGTGCCACATTTGTTCTTATTATTTCAATCGTTCACTTATGTTGTCAGACTCAATCTAATAAAACGAATAAAATACTATCTCTTGATAAGATTCCAACTTTGCAAGTTTTAATGAAGCCAACTAAATATTCCACCACATTAATTCCACGAGGGTAAGAACAAGGGCTGGGACGTGGCCTGCCTAGGAACACAGATATTTATTAAGTCATTAAAGTCCCATGGCAATCTACGTTCCCCACGTCGACGTGATCATAAATTAAATTGCTCCATAATTACATTGGCCATATAAATTGAGACCAGTTTCACTGGACGGCATTTCTTAGGTATGAAAAAACGTAAACGTTCCTGAAAATGTTACACGGTACATGCGCATAATTTTATGATGGATATATTAAAGTTCATTTTGTGAACATGTGTTGGACTCTATAATAAATACTTTGTTACAAATAAGAGCGTAGGTAGTATATAGAAAGAACTAAAAGCAAGGTGTATTACTATTTATTCTTACTGATTTCACCAGTAATGAGCCATGATAAAATTACCTAGATTCGACTGGAGTACCTAATACTTATAACAAACAACTCGTTATAGTATCAATGGTTTAAGTCAGAAAATTGATATATAAAATCGTAACCTGTCAAAACTTAATCTTCAGGTATTGCTAACCTTACTGAGATCTTAGCTTCATCTAGTCAAACATTGCATGTCACTCAAGATATCTCTTCAATTATACAGTCACGCACATATTATTTTGCTGCCCTTATCCACCTAATTTATTTTAGTTGTTTCGTCGTCCAAGAGACAAAATGGTAGGGATGCTATATTTTTTACAGAACTGGTGAAAGGTGAAAGGTGAAATAAATAGCAGTAGCGGCATACTTAGAGGGTATGTAAAAGTCTTGATTTTTGTTACGGTAGTAATAAGTAGGTAATATCATTTCGTTTAAGTAAAATTGGCGGCGCGGGTGAAACCGCCGTCACAGCTAGATATTACTTATAGTTACTGCATATACAACATGTAGTACATTGTAGATATATAAACATATACTCCTATTATATGTAATTACATGTAACGGGAAGTTTATTCGCACTTCGAGCGATAAAACTTATGATATTAATTGAAGTAGTCAGTTGTGACTATAACATAGCTTCATTGTTAGCATTAGCGCTAAGCTGTGTAAGGGCCGGAAGGTCGACGCAGTTATTATGTCATAACAATAACAATATGTTGACAAACCGTCGTTTTGTCCCGAAGTGGAGACCATTTTACACTTAGCTATACGAACAGGCTCGTTTAAAATGTGTAAAGACGTATACACACTAAAGTGCAAATAACAAATTGGATTACCAAATTTAAATGATCACTGCCTCTTGTGGTGATTAGTAATATCAAGTGAAAGATCGGTTCATTGTCTGTCTGTAAGAAGGGAAACAGAAGGTTGTAAGGATGTAAAATTAAAAGCAATGTCCATACCCTTCACTTTTTATATCAATTTGTTTTATCGACTAGGAAAAAAGAAGCAACTTCCTGTGAAAAATGATACCAAAAGAAATTCCTCCCATATCGCTCACAGTGTAATTGCGCTCGCCAATTATTTCTATCAAATTTTTCTTTAAATCGAATAGGCGAAACGGAAGTACGCATAATGCATACAGGTCGTGGAACATAAGATCGCGTGAAGAAGAAAAAAGATCATGCGGTTAATCAAATCAAACGTGGGGAAAAAATTAAGTTTCCGAAACCGTTATGATGACTAAGTACGTATAATTAAATAAATATTTAGATAATCTTTCTATTTCAACTATACAAAAATACGAGTAACACCTCTGCACTTTAATTAATCTCATCGGTGTATGTTCACCCTAAGAACGCGGCGGTTTACGGAAGACTGCCGTTATCTTCACGTAACAACAGTTCAGTATTGTGATCTCTGTTACACCAGCGAGCAACATAATGTGACAGGGAAGGATAGCGGTACGTCCACTGTATGTAAGAGAGGTGTAGCGATGCAGACAGGATGCGCGAGCGCAGCTGGCTGGAACTTTGTGTTTTATATTCTTTTTCTTTTTCACGGATAAAAACATAAAAACACGGTTTCGCGCGGGTTAGCTCTTACAAACCGCCGTCGGTTTCCGTACTAGGAACGGAAAATGCTAATAAGTGTTCATCTATACATATTGAGTTATATGGTTCCATTGCCACTGCTTTTAATTTGATGGCAATTATAGCCTATGTGATAATTGTTATTTATAGCTTATATCGAATGCTGACGTTTGTGCATCTTAATTAATCGTTTACTTAATAATATAAATCTCCCACGCTTTGACATAAACGTAATATGTATTTAGAGATTGGAATTCAGTGCATACACTATGAACGTTTCGTTAGTTTATCAGAAGAATTTATTAGATTAGAGAAATCATGAAACATGTTGCAGGTATTTCCTAGTCAAGTTTCCGAATATTTTTGTTCCAATGTTCAGAAAAATAATTGGATTTTCTACATATCAGTCCCTTCCTGATTCCTTTGATGCTTCTTTCAGTCAGAAAGCTTTTCTGTCAGTCATTTTCACTGTCCAAAAAATTATACTTCAGAACATATGTGTTTAGAGCTTTTAATATTTATTCATTATAAAAAAAGTTATGGTTAAACTAAGCTATTTTAAATTGCTTAAGTACGCTATTACTTTCTTTACTAATGATTTAATTTCAAATTCCAATTAAAGACAATCAAATGAGTGCTAAGGTGAGCGGCGTGAGGGAGGCGCGGCGGGCGCGGGACTGGTAATGAAAACATCCCGCGGCGCTTCTCTGTCGTTAGCTCCAGCCATGTCACTAAAATCATATTGAAATCACGATAATTAATAAATACAAACACACGCAGGTAAGCAGATTTACGTCTTTCCATTTGACATGGCCTTGGCATGCCTGCTGCTGCTCTAGTTCCTTTTACATCCATAGTCTCTCCAATACATGCTCGTCGGTTATGTTTGCTCTTATTGCCGGCGTTACTCCTGTAGGCTTTTAATGTTCCGGTCGGGAATGCAACCATTAGGCTGTCGCGACCATCACTTGTTATATTTTAGTATGGAACTTGTTGAAGTGCCCTCGCTCAGCGCAGTCCCCTATAAATGGCCAGTAATTTATATAGACATTTATGGGTTGAGTGAAAGCTTATCACGCCTGCGAACCAAAACTGGGGTCAGCCAAATCAAAGGCCAAATATATAGTCACACAAATAGCGTAACCCTAAGGTAGCTTTGCAAGGTCTTATGATATATTATACTGTGAGCTCATCCTGCATAGATCGGAGCAAAACTTATATTTGAAACTGTCACCTCCCCCGCCTCCTCTCCGTGACCATGCGTGCGTAAATGAACTGGCTGAAATTCGTCAAATGTCATCGCGTTTATTTACATTAGGTTATAAATTTTGAGGTGTTTTTAAGGACTATCGTCTATACCTATAAAACTTTTTGAATGATTCGAGATTTTTATTAACTACAAAAAAAAATTCTATTCTATTAAAAGTATTTCAAAATTATATGAAGTAAAATTTGTTTGTAATACAAATGAACGTAATAGAACCAAAAAGTGATCCAGGAATCTTAAATTCAACCAAACGAACAGCCGCAACTATCCAGTCGTCTTTTAAATCAGATTTTAAGTTAAGAAGTCCGTGTCGCGATCGTATCTGATGCCGAACTTATTGACCGAGTTACACAACTAGTGTTAGCCGGTTAAAGTGTTTGTAGGTTATATGTAGAGCGAAAGCTTCCGCAACTTACATCACTTTCTCATTAACTTAATAAAATTTGAAAATAGAGCGTCTGGAAATAGCGTGTAAAGAAATTTTATCTCGCAGAAAAAAGTTACGTAATTTTATGACGATATTTATATCGCTCGTAAATTATATTACGTGGTAAGTGCCTGTTCATTGTCACGACTCCGTTAACACATGCAACATTGGTCAAGATAACTTATTGGATTTGAAATGAATGATTACGAAAACCATGGTATGGTCTTTATTTTAATCTGTACAGAACGAAAAACCCCAATTGCATGCATGCTCTAGAATGACTGATACCGACAAAAGCCGTTCTTACTCTTACCGTCTCGGAGTTTAAAAGAAAATGCGCTTCGCCACTTTTTCTTCAGGCATCCTTGACACCTGTAATCACGATCGGAGCTGGCGACTTCAAGTGGACTTTCCACCCCACAGACATTAGCCCGCCGTAGTACATCAGTGCTCCTGATGCGGTCTGACCATACATAAGTCGCTAATAACATACGTATTAGTACAAACATAAGACGGATCGGTCTGAGTAGGGAGTTGTAATGTCATGAGTACATGGACAATAGTGATACCTTGGTCTTACTTAGTGCTCCAGCAATACACCAAGACGCATTAAAAGAGCGACCATAGCGAAATGCTGTTATACCACAGACGGATCATGCGAGTTTTTCTTCATTATTACTCTCACTGTCCAGGTCAAGGCTCCCCATGCCTCTACAAGGCAAGAGAGAGTACTAAAAAGAGATATTCTGTCATCATTATCATCCAAGACATATTTACGGAATAGGTAAAGTAAAAGTACTTATTTCTTGCCTGTCATCTATTGGGGGAGGTGCTGCTAACACCTTCTCCTTGCCAACCCTTATCAACTCTGAGTACCTTGTCAACGAAAAAGCTGGCATCCCATTCCATTAGATTTCTTGTAACCCATAAAATTAGAATAATACCTAATAAATATCAAACTACATGTCTACACAATGAGGCCTGTGAAAAATTGAGCCGATATAAGTCATTGATAGCTTCACGTGTTGATAACACGTGGCGCGGGGCTCGAGGCCACGGACAGATTCAATGATTTTCTTATATTTATTTTATATATTGTTAAATTTTAGAGAAAAACGTGACGTCAAGTAAATGTGTCGAAAGGTATTTTTGGTGGCTATGTATCTCATTTATTTTTGATCTTTTAAATGTTACTTATTGGTGATAACTTCTGCTTATCTGTAAAAGAACTATAATAAATGTTTAAGTTAAAAATTAAACACCTTGCATGCTTAGAACTGTAGAAGGTATTATAAAATGGGACACAAATTAAAGACATTAAAGCAAGAAAAAGTAAAAATATATTTTTTTAGTTTTTTATTTCGTTCCAAATTAATCGTGCGAAAACAAATGACCATTTTTATGTGTTTATAGGGCGTCATGTGCCCGATAAAGACCTATAATACCCAATTTAACTTTAAATTAACCTGTTTCGCAATTGCTTTCGAGTGTTTAATTCGTATTGTGTGTATACGTACTTTAAAGTACATAGAAGGCATTGCGCAGGCGCACGGTAGGTAAAGAAGACGACGCATGGCGAAAGCTCTGTACTGCGTGGACAAGTGTGAATCGGTCGCATGTCGCGTTGCATTGCATTGCAGTCGCGCGGGCAGAGGAGCGAGCTTACGATCGCACGGTTAGGCGCGCCTAATGAGAAAGTTTATCGAGCGTTTATTGCGTAGTTCTGCGGGAAGCTTCGCGTCGGATCGCTCCCGCCGCAGGTGTGCCGCGCCTCCCGCCCCGCCGCGTCGTCCCTCCCTCCTCACGCCGCCGGCCCGCGTCGCCCCGCGCCGCGCCATCACGCAGCTTTCCTCGTTTACACGCCACCAGTCGACTGTCACCCCGCCGGCGGACGGTCGTCTCGCACGTCGGCTAGAAAGTGCGGCGCCAACAGTAAACACGACGGAGCAGCGCTTCCGTTCGCGATTCAAACTCGATTCGACATTCAATAACCAGTGTCGTGTTGTGCCAAAGTGATAAGTGTGCGACCTGTGCCCAAATTAAACTATATATACATGTAAATAAATTGTCGATGTCACATATGTATACCGGTGCGGTGTCAGTGGAGTTGATCTGATCGCGCGAAGAAATTGCGAACATTGGTGTTATGTGCGGAACGGGTTCCGTGGTACCAACGAGGCCGTTGAAGCTAAATCCATGCGGCCACAATCTGCGCGCCTATCACATTCGCCCTTATCAAACGAGCGGCTCGTCTGCGTAAATGAAGACGGAACCCGGGTGTCGCATTACCATTTTGACGAAACGTCAACAACCTATTAAGTATTCATTTGGTCGGCACACGGCTAATCTGTGTACTGAATCTAAGCGGGCGAGTGCCTCGTTCGTTTCGCAGTTATCCGCAAACAAACCGAGCGAGTTGGGCAAGTTAAATAAATCCTACCTCACACACCTATGTGGCTAATAGTCACATGCGTCCAGCTTTATTGCGTTAGATCGTTACAAAATATAGTAAATAACTATTATTTTCGCTCAACAAACAGTTTCGCTAATGCCAATAACAAATCTATTCAGACTACAATAATTTAGATAATGAGGAAATCCTTGACGAATGTTTCTATGTGCGTAACCCAAATTTCGTTTGCTAAAAGAGACAAAAGCTATTTAGCCATTTACTATGTGTGTCCCGTTTGTCAGCGCTATCAATTACTGTCGTGTGTCCCAGATCGACAAAGGCGAGCAAACGCTTGCCGAAGAACAAGAATAATTCAAGATGTAGCCGACCCACTAATGAACTAAGATTAATAATTGACTTCATTACAAATGAGATTGACTGTCAACTCGTGCGAACACTTGCTAGCTTAATTCTAGCAAAAGCTACTGAACATTGTGAAGACTACCTTAGTTACTAAAGTCACAATTAATTTTATTAAATTCCTTAAAAAATATTTTAAAAACAATTTTGACAGACCGGTTGGCGTGGTTTGTAAGATACTTGCACTCACGCCGCAGGTCGTGGGTTCGATTCCCTCCCAGGACAAACATTTTGTGTGCATGGACATGTCTGTTTGTCCTGAGTCTGGGTGTAATTTATCTATTTAAGTATGTATTTACAAAAGAAAAGTAGTATATGCAGTATATCAGTTATCTGGTTGCCATAGCACAAGCTCTGCTTAGTTTGGGATCAGATGGCCGAGTGTGAATATGTCCTAGGATATTATATTATAATTATTTTTATTACTTTCCTTCCCTGAGAGGCAATAGTAATTGTATTCTCTATACTATCACATTCATACAGTTTTAATATGCATAATATTTAATCACAATAGAAACACGGCTTTTAATAAGTTGTAATACGTATTGACAAATGTATTAAAATGTTTGCGTATATATTCCATTCCATAATAACAAAACTGTAATAAAGAAGAATAAAATAATGCCTTTACACATTGTTGAATTTAGAAGTTTGTAGATACTAAAGTAATTATATCAAAAGTTTTTAATTTATATGGTCAAGACGACGTTACCATAAGTAGTATGAAGATTATTTAAACGTGTGTGATTTTTACAACTCGAACATTTATCATTGAATTAGCTTCACTAAATTAAGAAAACTACATCGAACACCTTTAAATGTGATGAACGTCAATGGAATTCAAATAACAGTATATATACTTCGGCTATTTTCACCAGAAGTGAGAGATAGCACATTTCATTTCCCTAATTATTCGAAGAGATAAAAATCAAACTAATATTTACATCGTTAATTGTGTAAAATTTGCATAATTTTTATGAAGTTAATTAATACCATGAACGTATTATCTATTATTTTCTGTGCAAGGAATACTATAGTTGTTTAATATAGTGCGAGGTTAGGCAAGCAAAGTGAAAGGCTTACTTTCTCCGGCCCTCCGGCCCTATCGACGACAGTTCTATTGCAAATAATTTCACATTGCTTTGCGGTGGATTGTAAGATATCAATTACTTAGATAATTGGATTTACAAAGCGTCTTGCTAAGTTTTACGATCAGAATTCATTCGTGCAATTTCAATAAATCCTTCGCTGTCGTAATCTATTGGTTATTTATTATGATTCTCCTTCAAACAAACATTCAGCTCTCGTCAGTGTTAAATATGGTTCAATTATGCTATAACTTATAGGACTATTAAAGAAAACAATTTCTTGAATAATGAACAATAAATGGAGCATTTATAATACATTTTCTAGATTCTATGAATCAGCTCGGAAGCTTTCATCGTTACCGCACTTATAAAATAACTCTTATTATTTTTTAGGTAATTCTATGCCTATAAAACATAATTCGATCACAAAGAGGAATATTTCCTACGCATACATATTTATTCATATAAGTTACGTACGTACTAAACCTATTTATATTTATAAGTTGCCTGCTCATCACCGTTAAACAAGTAGGCTAGTCTTCCACCGCGTAACATTGAGATTTTTTGATAGCTCCGTTCTGCCACACGCTCTTCGTATGAGGCTCGGGACTAATGATATTGTTCATCTCTAATTTAAACTGTTACCTTCGCTGCTTTAATTTGAACTCTAAACATTATTTTCTGTTGTTATTTCTTGTATTTATTTCCATGTAAATCAATTTAATCGATTTAATTTAATTCACATATTAAATATATATTAAACTTAAAGCTAGCTTACTTCAGAGTTACGCGATTTAATGTCACTTACGCAAGTACTGCTTATGTAAACTATTTGAGTCTCTTGTGAAACTGCAGTGTGTGAGCTTTCGTTTTATCCTTTATGCATTATAAAAATATACTAAAATAATTTCTTGACATTGCTGTTTTTGGTTTATTGTTTTTTTTTTTAATTTAACATTATCACTCACAACTAGTCACACTCTGTTGGGTAAACTTTAACAATCAGAATAGATTTATTAGATCAATATGACAAATGTCTTATAGTCATCTAATGCTCGCGAGCAATATTCAAATAATACCTGTCTTTTATCTTTTACCTGAACTTAAACCACTTTCCAATTTGCACAAATTATCTGTAACTTGTGATAAAATGACAAATCAATGCAGCCATCTGAGCAAACCTTTTAAAAATCACAATTCAAAATCAACATTATCTTTTTAATAATTTCATTTGCAAAAACACGAGATTACAGTATAATAATACGCAACAGGCAAAAGGAAAGTGTCAAGCTATCGCTTTGCCGCCGATATGGTAATCGATACTGATAATTTACATTCCTGATAAGAGAGTTCTTGTTGAATTGATTTCACAATATTTTTAATAATCACGAAAAGTTCAAATTTCATGACATTTATTTCCATAATTGTTCGCGGTTAGAAAAAGTAGAAGTTTGACTCACCTCTACATAACATTTTACTAACCAGGAACTTGGATTGATTTCAAACAGCGCAGAGTAATTAATTTATTTAATATGGGACTACGCATAATATTTATTTTCCTTTTTTGGAGTCTTGCACAGCGGGATATTATCAGACGGTATCAATTTTATAACATATATGATATATAAAATATAAACATAATATAACAAGAGATCTATTTGTGCTATACGTTTGTAAAGATTCTATATTCTATGCTATATTTAGTACCAAGCGATTTATATCAGACGGTAGTTAGTAAATAATCCATCATAATAGCATTATCTAGCTCAGTTCGATGTTAGTCGGGGCCGTCTCATAGCGCTAACAAATTGGGATTACGCCAATTTGCTTTGCCAATCGCGTCGAAGTAAGGTATTCTTTAATATGATACATCAGCTTTGCCTTTTTAGGGTTGAAATCAAACATTTGAAATCATACAAACTAATGACTGCAATATAACAGAAACAAACATTACACTTGCAATAATTGGCTATTATTTATTTGAGTGTTCGCCAAGAATCTTTGCCAGAGGACTTAACTGAGGCAGAGAAGATACACTACGATGCATTATAAAACAGAGACAAAAGGTCAAAATGTTTTTATACACTAACGCAGTATTTTTGGCTTGTAGTTAAATGTTCAACTCTTTCCGAATCCATGTTCAGATCAAGGTTATGAATGCTACAAGGTTTTTTTTATTTAAAAAATATTTTAAATAAATATTACATTATCTATGTCTATAATCTGTTTAAAGTAGGAATCGTGCAAAAGTAACTCAATGTTGTTGTTTATGTAGTTATATTTTTTATTTTCTTATTTAAACTGTTACAGACCACCTCTGTGAGACTTTAAGCCAGCTGATATTTCTTTTGTTTGAATATTCTAAACAGTAAGCACAAATGTACCTGTTAACCATTACAAGTAGACCTGAACTCGTGTCATTATAACAATTAAATTGTGTCATAAAAGGTATATTTTTATGAGCCAGGAGTCTTTATAAGGAACGTTATCTTCAGTAACGTCAATAATTGACTGTGACTGAGAGGGACATTCGAGCCTCTGAGAGTCTAAACGTAACAATCATTTATTGCAGTCTAACGTCCCTTAATTCGTATAATTAAGTCAAGATCTGATTAATTAGGGGCTGATATTTATGTTACGCTTGTTGAATACTGATGCTCGTTTAAAAAACTTGAATTAGCGTCGGTCGAGTCAAGTCGCGGGGCAGGTAGCGGCGCGGGGTCTCGCGGGGTGCGGCGGGGCGAGACGGGGAGAGGGGAAGGCCTTCCGCACAAACAGCTGTCACAGCAGCTGCCTTGGTTTGATCGCACGTGCTGCTACACCTATTATTAATGCCCTTTTTTAATTTCGGGAAGTGTTACCAAAGATTCTAGAAGATTTTTTTTATTGTCGACTATTGTTTGTCTATGTATTGCAACGGTTTCACAGCAGGTAATAAATTTTCTATTCGAATTTTATTAAGCATGTAACGCAGAAGGAAAATGATTAGAATAAATAAAAACTAATTTCTTATTCCCTGTTTGGGACAACAATCAATATCTGCATATTAGATCTTAAATGTGACTGGAAGTGATTCTGCCACCATACACCATCAGGCTGCCAAAACTAAAAACACAAAACATTTCTTTTACATGTGCACAAAGGTCAGTGACTTTATAGAGAGGTACATATTAAGCTAGGCTACGAAATCATTAATAAGTGATAAATATTTGTCATTTTAGACTTTTAATAAAACATTTGAATTTTAGAAGCGATTGCGATGTCCGATACGCGTAACGTAATCAGTTAGCGTAATCCGAAGTAAATATGATTTCCGTCGGTGAAAAAGTGTTTTTGTAAATATATGATCGTTTTTACATGGAGGCGGGTGGAATAACAGTCTCGTTGCTTGGTCGGGCAGAGCTACGGTGGCACACGTGACGTTTGTTTATGTGCCAATTCAAGGCCGCCTGCATATTGCGACGTTATTCAGCTCGCATCTAAAACGACGCTACGCGAAAACTACATTAAAAAAAGTAGATATGAAGATTTATACCGAATACAATGTTATTTAATTAATAAACAAGTTGGCTTCTAATTCGAACTATTACTAGAACACGGTTTAATCAAGATTTCATGTGAAATGTTTAATAATGAACGTAAGAATGATGATTTAATTTTTTAGCCAATTTCGTGACTTTAAGGTGGTCACGTTTCTTTAAAAGAAGACTTAGAACTAATACTGAAGTGATACAATTATTAGTATACCTTAGAAAGCCTTACAAGTTTACGAGTGTTAAACTATAACAGCGATATAAATCTACAAAAAAAATAATTTGATGCAACGTACTTAAAAATAGAAAATGTTCATTAGAAAGATTTCTGTTTAAATGTCAACGAAACTTGTATATTGAGAAGCAGACATATTAAGTAAACCAATATAAATATGAAATCGTTTATGAATCATTAGTTTCATGTATTGGACTACATAAACATAAGTCAAAGATATCTGCAACAAGAACGCGTTATAAGTATAAACAAACTGGAGCATTAGAATACAGATTATGCATATTAATTTTATATTTGAGTACGTTTGTCGATTGCTAAACGATATTAGGCAATGAGCTAATCGTTTGCATGAAGCTAAAATCGCGGTGGCATCGGCAATGCACCTCTGACCCAGCGCCCGCAATGCAGCCGTCTGACACCATACCGGTATACATAGATATGACGTTTTTATTATCCACAAACGACCATAAAGACACTTCACGATTTTGTAATGCAATATTTTTTTGTAATTTTGTGTCATTTATTTTAGTTGTTTAGATAGAATTTATAAGCCATCATGGTCAACGGGGATTTCCATTGTACTAGTTCTTATCAGCTATATTTATTAATTATTAGTTAAATGGGTTAAGAGTACGAAATTCGAATCGTAAGGTAGTTTGTTCGAAATCTCGCTTCTACTCAATGTTGTGAACGATCTATGCATATATATGCATAAACTGAAGCCTAGTTAAAGAGAATCTCAGTAAATTGTTTACATAATTTGATAACATTTAGATATGAACACAAAATCTATCGGATCGTTCTCATTCTCTTACATGAGACTATGAGTGCTGCAAAATATTTTTCTATTACCAAAACATCGGGAATGTAAAATTTATAAAAAGAACCGCAATGAAATATATATCATTCGTTTAATTCATAATGAGTATTTTAGTAAACATAGGAAATTATTTTGCTTAGGGTTTATGCCAGGCTTTTGACGTTTGAGTGGTTCATGGAAATGTTTTAATGACACTGTTGCAGCCGGTGTAAGGATGACGTAACGCGTTGCGAAACTGAAATATCGTTTCGGCTCACTTTGTGACATTTCAATGATTCAAAAGGTCAAACCGAGCGGAATATGCTAAACAACCGGCGATATAACGTTTATTTGAATAACGAAACACGTTAAAGAGTTACAGCGAAAAGTTTTTTTTTTGTTGTTGTTAAAGTGTGTTCTCCTGTTTACTTTTAGGTTGTTCCTACATAGACTTTATTCCATTTTCGTTTGTTTGAAACTGTTAAACGAATACTTTTAAAACACTCTGTACGGAGGATTTAATATTCCGTTCCCTTCGCGTTGTGTAACGAATTAAGCAAGTGTTGTGTCATTAAAAAGTGAAGTGGATAGCTTGAAGAGAACAACCGACGTCGCCGAATTGCTGTGATATATTCTGTGATGTGGGAACGAGTTGGATATTTTTATATGTGATTTACCAGTGCCGAGTACAAACCGAGTACAAAAAAAACGGATATAGAGAGTTATTTATATTTATACGTTATGAAAGAGGAGTGCAAGTTGTGTAGCATGAGCGGTTGGGCCGGCGGGCAGGGCAGCACGGACTTCTCGATCAGCTCGCTGATGGCGCCGCGGGGAGGGCAGGCGGAGCCGCGGCACGACGCGGTGCTCCTCTCCGCGTACCTGCTCAAACTAGGTGACTATCCATTGTATACGCTTCACGATCGCCACGGCGCCGGTGAGTATCGCGCGTGTAGCGCACCAACACACCAACTAACCGGCCCTGGCTGATCTAACATTCTATGGGACTGGGTTTTCATCTTACCAATTCATTGATTGCACTATTTTATTTATTACACAGTAATAAACATTTACGAAAGAATAAAACTAAGCACCATTATTTTAGAATATATTCCAAGTAAACTTGTTAGCATTAGCAGTTTTAGGCATATTAAGTTACACGAATAAAACATAAAGTATAGTTATAGTAACGTATTCATCCAGCCTTTGATTTAATACCTTTAATTGATTCTCTATTTCTTGTGTCTGATGTGAATTTATATCTACACCACCTATATCCATTTACATGGGTGGCGTTGCTTAGTTAACAGCAGGTGAGTCTCTTCAACCGATATAAATAAAAAGTATTAAAATTAGTTGTCTCTTGCATAAGACTACTGTATTATTTATTAAATACCGATTTTCATACGTTAAAATTACTCCCTGAATTCTGAATAGTTCTGTTATTTGACGATGTGTAGTTTTTGTACTTCATTTATTTGAAGTACGTAAGTTGTGACGCAAACACTACGCACGCATTTTATCGGCTTTGTTCTGTCGCTTAGGCCACGAGTACATTTTCAGTTATTATGTACTAACTGATGAGATTATTATAACTTTAGCTTTTACTTTGTATTAGAGCGATCAGGATATATTTAATTTACGTTGCTAGTCGCTGATTCGAATGTCAATACCAGCGAGGAATATGTGTGATTGTAATACCAGCAATGTATTAAAAATGTAGTGTTACGGAATAACTTGTAAGATGTATGCATGCGGTGTGTTTATGTATGTGTATGACCCTAAAAAGCTATATATTTACTCATAATATGTACGTCTTTTCATTACAACAAAAGTAAATCAAGAAAGTCGTTATCTAATCTTAGACCTTGACCACTAACGTTTTGTAAGGAATATCGTCGCTATCAGTCAAAACAATGTCGTGACGTATTCATCCAGTACAAATCGCTGTAATAATCGATCGTAATCGCCTCTATTCCAAAATTATCTGCTTCTAGAATAAACCAATGAAATTTATAATAAAATATTCTTGGTTTAACCAACATTGAAAGCACTTAGCTTTAGGCCTTATCCAAATAAGCTGAATCCAGAAGCTGATCATCTTCAAACAAATTGGTGTTACCTCTGACCAACCCATTAAGGTAACTTGCTCGTCATAGCATAATTTTTGTTTTCCAATAGAAAACAGTTCCGGCTGTTAGTTTAGTTATCCCTTGGAATAATTAGTCGAATATGACGCAGGCTAATTAACATGTGTTAGAGAATGCAAAGAAACATCGTCTCTGACGCAAATCATTATAGTTTTTTTTGCTGCGTTTGTATTTTGTTTGCTACAAGGTAGGCAATAAGGATGATAACTAATGGCGCGATGCGTGCTACTGCAAGTGTTCAGCTTCGCTACACTATTATACTTAATCTCCGTGTTAAATATTACATGTTCACCGTATGAATCATTTAATAAAAGTAAGAAATAGTCTTCTGGGTAGATGTATATCCTCCACCGTTTATGCATGTATTGTGTTCATAAATTGAACTCGTGAATTCTACACATTTATCTGATTATTTCAAAATAACACAGACCTCAAATAGATAAGTTCATAAACCGATGCCAGTCAATTATTCGCCGTATCAAAAATAATAGTATCACATTGCCGTACTTAAACGGAATGTGGGAATGTGGTCCGCGGAGAATTGGAATGGTATTTACTATGCGATAATTTGCGCCCAGCGAGCGAGCAAGCGATAGGTGTAGCGGCAGACTGACAAACCGACCTCGGGCAGATCCGTGAGCGAATCCGGGCTGCGGCCTTATGCCTCTGTATTTAATTTATTTACCTCAAGAAGCTGTCAATCTTTTTTTGTAAAAATTAACTTCGACTGGCAATTCAATCAATTAAACTGGCAAAACACTTGAATCCATAAATGTTACATGTATTAAAATTCTTTTTATGTCAACGAATGTTTGTTTTAGAATGTTAATAATAATAGAATTGACGACCTTATGTTTATTACTTGTTGTTCAATGATGTGTGTCTTAATTGGTTTAAATTAAAATGATACAGCTAGCTTCACAGACCTTTTGATTTCAAAGGTGCGAACCCAGCACCTGAACATCTGAAGCTATCCGTTCGACAGTAAGATACTTGCTTTTCACACTGCAGGTCGTGGGTTCGATTCCCATCCTGGAACGACATTTGTGTGCATGAACATGTCTGTTTGTAAGTCTTGTCTGGATGTAATATCTATTAAAGTAGGTGTTTACTAAAGAAAAATAGTATGTGTAGTATACCAGTTCAGTATAGCACAAACTCTGCTTTGTTTGGGATCAGAATGGCCGTGTATGAATAACTGCCCAGGATTTTATATATAGATAGATAGATTTTATTACCTTTTAAGTTTTACAATATAAATTGAATAGATATGACATAAAATATCGTAATGATGAAACGTTACGAAATTTTATGTCATATCTATATCAAGTACAAAAATAGAATGTTTTTATCATTAAGACGAAAAAATATTATTGTATACTCAATTGATTTAAAAGTAACGAAAGGTGATAAGATATATAACGTTTGTGTCGCTCGCCAACTTATGTAAAGTTGCATTGCTTCAAAATCCTGATTTGTTAAGCGACCACCACCTACCCATAAACATTCGCAGTACCTGAGTGATCACCAAATATGCTAAATATGTATTGCAGCAGGTGCATTATCAAATATGTTGGGAAAATAAAAGTAAGAAAATGAGTAAGTGAGTAAGAGGTTAGGATCTTCGGACGCCTAACTCGTCAGACCAAATGTTTAAAGTAACACTTATTTGCATTTGTATACCTGTAGGACTGTACTCTCTGCCCCTGTCGAGGCGGCCTATTTAATGTACGGCTGCGGCGTTTTTAATTTAAATATTATTATGTGGAGTCAAATTACTGCGATGTTTTCATCATAACATATCGCGTATTTTTACTGTTTCTAAAGAGACAATGAGTTTGATCACAGTGATCAATCTATATTATTGCATGCTGTATGCAACTAAATTATAATTACTTTAAAATATTACTAAAAACAATAAGCTTGAAATAGCGTCGCAATGTACACTAGGATCATTTCAGAATGCCTGGCTTATTGCTTTTTAATACATAATAGAACAACTGTCAGTGCTAACATAACAGTTGCACAATCGTCACAGGGTAGAAGTAAGACGTCTTAAAACGGAAGACAAAGCAACAGCGAAGTTAATATGGAATATGGAGACATTTACTTTGCGAACCATATAACAATAAACCAATAAATATATTTTTATTCGGTTTTTTCGTACTTCAAGATGTCCAAATCAATTAAAATTTTGTGCACGTATCGAATATCTGTGACCTGGTATTTTCGGAGATGTCATCAGTACATAAAATTGAATTCAGTGGTAATCTTAATATTGCTCTCCATCAAGTGAGTCTATTTAATAAGTAATTTTGTTCAAATATCTATCCTCGGTCACATTCGTTGTTGTCTATTATTACGTTGTAATTTTTTTGGTTGTAAACCCTCTAGACTTTCTCTTGAAAAATCTCTTGCTTTTATAAGAACCTAACACATTTATTAGTTCTGTTTACTTAAATTAAGACAAAAACTTTAACGGACATTTTTTATGTATATAATCTCAACTATTTCCATGAAACATCTATACTGATGTATAGCTTTGCATATCAAAGTAGGGTCAAAGAAGCGTATTGTAGCAAATTTACGCAAAGCTTCGTTATTAAACTAGTATCCAGTGAGTACAAAGAGTCGATTGTCGGGACTCGAGCCCGCTTTTGTTGAGGACGTTATATTGATGTGTTGGACGATGACGTCACCAGTCTCTCCTCCCCCAACGCTTCACTAACAGGAAAAGGAAGTGGTACATTTATTAATGAACAAAGGGCGAACAACGTAACTTTAAGCTCATCAGCCGACTTTTACGTAACCATTAAATTAGTTTTGAACTTTTAAAGACTATATCATTTTTATTGTTAACACTTATTTTTTTACAGTTATAACACCATTTGTTGTGCAAACGCATCAGAAATTGCTATGCAAAAAATACAGTCTGCTCCATAACTGAAATAATAATTTTTCATCAGTTTGAACGAGGCTAAAACGGGTAGCTAAAGGTCGAAACGCTACCGTGGAATGCTACGTGTACACCTAATTAGAACTTAAATGTCAGAACGTTTTGGCGCGTATCGTCCGAACGGATTTCAGTTCACTGATACAAGCTATTCATTTTAGTTACAACAGTCATATATTCTTTTTCTTTTCTTTGGTACCTCAACAATTACTTAAGGTTTACCCTAAAACCCCTCAAATAAGTTTTATCGCGGACAAGCTTACAGATTTCCCTAGCCTTTAATCTTGTCTGATCTCGTAACAGTCTTACAGCCATGATGTTCAAATGATAAAATTAAAATTCTTATATAAATATACTCTAAAAACTATATAATAATCAAATTACTATCACAAGTTTTATGTATATATTTATATACTGCCATGATATCCTATATACAAAACCTTTCAGATCAGTATACATTATATATATGTATAAACAAACCTTAATACTGTGTTATCCGTGCAAAATGCTAAGTAGCACTATATCTTCTTCTTTAATTCGGTAACGTTCGGATTCCGATAAATTCATTATACAAATGACCAATATCAATATTCAATATCGGCATTATGGAAGTTTAACAACCATTATCCTTGGAACTCTATTGGTAGAAACCGTATAAAGTCTTTTCAATCGCGCTATCGATCTTTGTTTCGAAACATGTGACCATAGTCTCAATTATTCACAAATGTTAAAGGTAAAAGTAATAACTATTTGATATAGTTTGAACTTGAGTAATTGAATTTCTTCGCACGTACATTAAGTCGAATTGAAGCGAAGTTCGCATAAAAACCGGGAATTTATAAGGCGTCTAGTGGATTTGTGACCTGGTTTATATATAGTTTATTGTCGGATACCGCTTTTCTAGACAGCGGAGAGGTTCAGAATATTATTTATTTTTCTGCGCGTTCAACTTTTTCCTTGGGCTAATTTTGGTATACGTTAGAAAAAAGTACCGGAGACAAGCAGTAGAATGAGTGGTCTAGAGGTTGTTACTTCTCCAATGTTTATTTGGCAAATGAATAAAGAGGTGTCAATGCTGCCTTTGCCTTCTTGTGATATTATTGAGTTAATTGTTTAAGGGTCAGGGCCACTTAAAGACATAAGGTAATACGATCGAATCACTATCTTTCTTAAGATCACCACTTATTTAGATACTTATTACGTGTATGATTTTTAATAAAGTTCACTATTAAAAGCATAATTTACGAGGACGTATAGAAACTAAAACAACTCTTTATTGTCTTTGTTCCTTCTAGTTAATCGTTCTATTGTAGGAGGTATAAAGCGACTCACAACCATATTAAAAGTTCCTACGAACCGGTTGTCTCTAAATTACATATAAAAGCGATATAAAATTACTTTTAAATATACTCAAAGCGACAGATCAAATATTACAATCCGTTTTAATCATTTACCATGGAGCCACCTGTTTGGAAAAAATGTCTTTAATTTATTTAGCTCTAGCAAATGCGTATGAATTTGCTTGCATTAAAATTAACATACATTTAATCATTATCAAGATGATATATATTATATGGGGTAGATGCAATCAAATATTGTTAAATACTAGGTGTTTTATGTGATTTGTACACAAGATATCAATCAATCAATCTACCAAGTAGAATTAACAATTTTCCTGAAGCATGCTGTCCTTGAAATGGAGAATTAATCAATAGTCCCGATGGTGACCGACATTGGCCTTTTAAATTAAATGCAACCGCTGATTTTTATCTGCTATATTATTACGATTTACCCCGCCGAAATTGATCTTAACGCGAGAACGTAAATAATACTAGAATGAGGTAAAGGACGCCAATTCGACTGACTGACTAAAGTCTAAAAAAATGTACCAATGTCTTTGAAAAAAAATAGTTTAATAATTATTTATAATATTAATAACATAATAGCAATAACTTTATTGAATTTCAAAAGAGTGTGGCACACTCTACTTTTACATTGTATCGTTTAAGATGGAATAATAAATGAATAAATACGAAGTAATTATTATTACCATATCTGGTCGGACATCTTCATACTAGCTTGCGCTCGTAACAAGGAGTAGGCATTGCGCGAGTCACACATGCTCTGTGATGATAAGGTGTTTCCAATTAATCTACATAATCCTCTTATATGGAATTAGCTTATCGGGACAGATAATTACTTTCGCAGGGTTTTATTTATATTGAACTTGTTGAAGCCATGCATAATAAAGTAGATTTTTTTAATGTATACGCGACGTGTGTGTGTAGGCCATTATAGATCGAACTCTGGATGAGTTAACTTTACTTATAATACCAGAAGCTGTTAAAAGTGTACTAACCAAATGCTGCGATTGTCTAAACTCCCACATGTATAGTTTTGTGTCCAGTGATCGATTAACTGATGGAGATGCGTGAAAATATTTAAGCCGAAAAAAGGTGATAAATACTGCACAAAACTTAAGATGCCATTAAGAATTATGTGGGGCACCAAAGTAACCGCCATATAAATGTTAACACGTCAGAAATACACAAGGAGCGACCGCGCCCTAGAGAGGCGATAATTAGTTGGGCCGTCGTAACTGAAATAACCCTTCGTTAAGGACGCCTCCGGCCAACCGAAGCGCTATAAAAACTGAACTAAAACAATAATCAGTGGAGCGCGGCTCTTTCTTCCCCTCGTTGTGAAACTAAACGGGGAATGCTTGATGGGGTGGTGTGTTATATTACTTGAGCGCGTATGAATTGTTTACTTCGCTTGTGGGAGAGATTTGTACGCAGTAGATTCCCAACGCTACCGTAATTAATAATTCAAATACTCGTAATAATACAAAAATAAATATTTTTTTAAATTCTCCTGAGTTGCCTTAAAGTTACAACAGGTGAGCTATAATACACAAGTTTAAGAAGAAAATCATTTAAAAGAGATAAAAATTAGTAACAGTGATCGGATATTTTGTTCGTAAAACGAACGGCCGTTAGGGTAAAAAAAGAAAGCGGGCGTGTAGGTAAACGTAGGTAGATCCGTCGACCTGATCAAAGTTGCGGAAGTACACTGGATGAGGGCGGTCATCGTGGTCATCTGTTATAAAGATTTTGATACTAAAACTATACCAAAACATCCTAAAAGGAAAATTCATTGGTACAGTTCTTAAACAAATGAGCAGATTAAAGAAGTGGTATTTCCTTTCCGTAAACTTTTATTTACAATACAGATATTAATAATTAGTACCTGTGTTTTAAGAAATAATAAGTATCGTAAATATAGAGGCTTATGATAGATTATTAATTATAATTACTTAAGATTCGGACAGTTGCTACCTACGCAACTGTCCGAGTTTTCGGCAGTTCCGTGTTATCGCTGGCATTGTTCTATTAACCCACTTCGGTTAGCCAGCTGTTATCATAGCAACAACAATAAAGGCATTGTAAGGCAAAGCCTGTCCCCCCTTTAACGGCCGTGTCTCACAATAGACCTTTGATCGTCGCTCGCGGGCTCTGAGAAAGTTCGTGCATCTCGAACCCGCAATATTTCTCGCATCGTTGCGAATCGCTTTAATCTCTAACGAATTATGTGTATTTACTTTCATGGCAGAGTATAACCTTTTAATATACATGCATACTACTACTTAATTAACTTGACCACATAAAGGTTCGGTTCAAAAGATTAATTATCCATCAGGGTAACGACAATGAGGGAAGACTAGTGTCCTATATTTTTATAACAGCTCAAATTAATACAGAACGCTAGTAATATACGTATGTATGCGATAAAGTTTGAATACGATTAGGATTGTTTATTCATTTTCTATCAGCTTGTGTTTAGCGCGTGAGTTGCATATTAATTTCTTTTTAGTATTCAAGCGCCATTGAAAACATTCTTTGGTGTTTATATTTGCTTAATGTTAAAAAAGGAAGCTATCAATTGCGTTAACATTACAAACATTTAGTTAACCGCTTACACTTGTGTACTATTAAGTCAATTGTGGGCTCGTGAATATGCATTTGAATTTAGCTTGTGGATATTTTTGTTTGAATGAATATAAATAAAAAGTCAGAAAAACTCTCAGGCATAAATTAAAACTAAGAATTGCTTAGACTTGAGCAGTGACATAAGTTCGGTATTCTCGAACGCCGAAATCGTTCCTCTGTATCAATAGATTTCAAGTCATATTCTTAGTGGTGAGAAAAAAGCGTACTATACGTATTCTTATTAAAATCAATATGGTTTAGTTCCATGATAAAAATTAAAAAGCCTTTGATACTTAAATTATTTTTTACCTGAAATGTGGTTTTACAGCATAAAACTATTTACTAAATCGCACTTTATCTCTAACAAGCGCATTTTTTGTTTTAGGTAAGCCAAGCGAGACGTGCAACCTGTGTGACTTCACGCTACGTGTGTCACCTTACGGTGAGTTACGAGTAATATAATCTGTTGTTAGGAAAGTAGGAGTAGTAATATTATCTGTGGTAGAAAACGTTTAGGACAAAGCTAGGCGTGGAATTACAAACGTGAGACACTTAAAAATCAAACCTAATTTTGGTCCGTAACCAAAAGAAACAATGAAAAGCAAATATTATACAGAAATAATTTTTTAGAGCTAGAATAATTTAAATATTACACATCACGATAAGAACTAATAACACACAGTTTCGAACAAATAATCATAATTGCAACTTCGTACTGAAATTTTAAACTAATTTCTTATAATTAAAAGGAAGAAGAAAATAAGTTTTCAAAAATTTAAATTTTTTAAATAAACTAGTCTCGTGGAAATTCTACTACAATTTATTAAGTTCCGCATTAAGTAAATTTCGTGCCGCTGTATAATTGATTAATGTTGTGTTACCCTCGCTGTCTTCATTGATTAAGGCGCCGAGATCAGAAAGCTTCTGTGGCACATTTCAAATTGAGACAGTCCGCAATACCAAAGTGTGAAACAAGCTGAACCCCGCGGTTTCCCCCGCCGTACAATATAATTTAATTGATTTTTTTTTTCATTTTTTATTACTTATTCTGCTATTCAGGACGGAGTCAATTCTCACAAAACAAAGGTTGTTCTTGAGTTATAAGTGGTGTAATTAACAGGACTTTGTCTTAGATAAATGCTTTATTTTAATTGAATGATTTTTTAAAAATAAATTCTAAGATATATCACAGAATCACATATAGATAGCATATTAAAAATTTAAATAAAGTACAAAGTATTCAAAGTTATTTAAATTAAAATTTATCTGTTGAATCTACCTTTGATATGTTTGGACTGATACATACTTTCTATAGTTACATTGACGAAATCAAAATTAAAATCGACACACCGCTGTAATGTAAGTTTATGGATATAATAGCATTAACCGTGTTCCGAGCGCGCGTCCAATTGAATCGGGCGCAGTAATCAAGTCGGCAGTGGGTCACCGGGTCGATCCCTCGGCGCGCATCCCGCCTGTCGCGCGTTGTTATCATTCCAAAAAATATTTCACCCCATAGTTAGTTAGTATGGAAATACTTTCTTATGTTTTTTTACTACTTTATTAAGAAACGACTTATCAAATGTTCCGATAATTGTATTAATTGTATAAAACCTTCACTCGCTATGGTAATGCGACTGGGGATTGTTTAAATATATGGGGTAATGCGTTAACTTCAATGTATTTATTGTCACCATTTGATGATCCCTTTGCTGATTTTGATTAGAATGTTATTTACTTCTGTACACTCGTCGTTGAGAAAACTCTGAAACTCACAGACCATTCCACATTAGTGACCAAGTGGTAAAAATCTCAGTCTATGAACGTTTGACTGGTTACCTTTATTGATTTCCATTACCATTCCAAGTAAAAGACTGATCTCTTATATTTGCACATGAAAATTAAACCAAAATACGAGTTTTACCGTCGTGTACCAGACGTCCCATGTCAAAGTTGCTGACGTCAGACATGAGACTTCTCAGTCTTCGAGTGCTGTAAGTAATCGAAACGTCGTCGACACAATTAAAAAAACGCGATAAATTCCGTAAAATTTGTTTTATTTCGACGTTAAGATTATTTCTTATTACTAATAAATGTTTGTTAATCCAAAGAAACAAACTTTATATCCTTTTTTATTATTTATCTTGTTACTTCACCACAATCATTAAAAAAAACATCGATCTCATATCATTTTAAGAGATTTAAAAATGCCATTGATTTGAATACGTTTTCGATGAGATCGTATAATAAAACTACAGTTACTTCCTAAGCGGTTGTTTCGCAACAATGTTGTCGACTGCGGCTTGTAAACAGTCTTTTATTTGATACGAAAATGTACTTCCGTATCTAGGGAGTAATTTATAACGAAATAACGCTCCTTCAATTTTAACGTATATGTTCTCTCTCTTACGATGATAATCGATAAAACAAATTATATATATTTATGCAAATATAAACATAAAATATAAAATAGCCGTACTGTTAAAAATTGAATATTTTTTAAAGCATGAAATGTATCTAAGCTACCAAAACTGTATCTACAACTTCACAAAATACAAAAAAATATTAGTAGATGAAATGACAATCACACAATAAAACTAATGAATTTTCCAGTGCATTGCGTTCGAAAGAGCTCGAAAAGGTAATCATTCCTGCAAACGCGCGCCGACACGTTGACTGTGTAATAAAGGCAATGTACCCAATAATCCCGTTTGCTAATTGCTCCACGGTGAATCTCGACGGCTATTAAATTTCGTTGGCCGTCGTCTCAACTTGTTCGTAAGAGCCCTACATTACAGGAACTATTTACCGTTAGCTTACGCCACATTAAGTTGCCTCAGTTAACCATTAACCGTTATAATCGTATAAAGTTTGCGATGTTATATGCTAAAATTATTAATGGGGATTATATCGATAATTTTTATTCACTATAACACGTGTGATTGCGATAATATAAGCTGCAATTTATTGATAACTAATGATGTTATTGCTGATAAAAATTAGTGTAAATCTTAATTTTAAGTATATAAAACTTATAGTGATTATTATCCTGATTCTTTCTTTGGTATATCACTATTTATATCTGAAATACCAGCACTATTTATATAATATATTGGTTCAGACAGTGAGAAACTCGGATCTATTTCGTTTCATTGAAAAAAAACGTTCAATCCATTCCACCAGAATACATTAACCGCTTTTACCTATCAACCAGTCTAGACTAAATATAAATCAAGTGGTATACGCATTATTCACAAAAGTTCCCACGGGAAAGTGGGATAGTCCCATACGGCGATAGCGAGGAGTGGGAGAGACAAAGCTAGTGTTGTGCCGCGGTGCTGTCTAATAATTAATAAGCGATATTGTCGCCGCCCGCATGCCACATAAATAACTGTAACGAACGTAGAGTGGACGAATCGTCTCCCGTCGTCTGATGTGTTGAACGTAATTATACCAAATTAAATCTGGGCAGTTGAAGCGGTATGAGCTGGGCGCCTCTTTATAGATGTATTTATTGCAATGCAGACTTGATATATTACAAGTGAGTAATAAACTTACGTTCATTGATTTGTTTTAAGAAATAAAACGTGTACATGGAGTAGAAAATATTGTATTATGGTACATAAAAATAACTATCACGACTTTTTTTAAAAAAAACGTTCAATTGAAATATTCATTTCAATTAGGCAAGACAATTTAATATAATAATAAATAATGTTTCGGATATCTCGAAACGGCTGTAAAGGTTTTCGTCAAATTTTGTGTATGATACGGTTTTTAATTTAAAATTTATCAACATTATATAGGTATTTTCCCAGTAAAAAAGCCCATTGGCTTGAGTATGATTTACATTGATTTGGTACCAAAATTGTCTGTAAGGTAAAAATAGATGTCATTATTCCTATTTTAAATATCTTTTACGAAAAACACTATCTTAGGACGATTATATTAATGGTCAAATCTGTTGACCGCTAGTTTAAATTTGTTATACATGTGTAGGCGGTCACGATCAAATACTAACCGTATTCAGATCGCAGCGGCGCTCTCGATTGATTGTGGACATAATTAACGATAAAGGCTTGCTTATACGGTACAAACATTACCAGCGAGTGTTTTAATACGATAACACCATTTATTAAGGCAACATATAAGTTTGTATAGTAAATTACATTTGTGCAGTTTTATGAAACTATTTTTTTTCCTTTAATTTATCACCATTTAATTTAAAATTAAAAGGGATTATTTTTTATCTTAGTTTTCTTTCGGAACATGTCTTCTTGTATTTAAGCATCTATTTAACCTTACTACAGTAGACATATACAACAATTGCTACAGCTTCCAATTCCTGCGGGTCACGACATCTCCTAAGATCTACTTCCATTCTGTGTTTATTTCTACACGTATTTAAAAAGACATATAAGTTTAGACTAAGGTTTTTTTGTCTAACTAAGCTAAACATACTACAATTGGTGTTAACCACTCTATGCTAAGGCTTGTGCAAAAGTCTAAGTAGACTGAGTAAATCATTCTTGACAATAGTGGGCTAACGAATTCGACCCATATGTTTCGTACAATGTACATGTGACGTTAATAAACATTTGAGCTGACTTAAACTTGAATTATTATTAATTCTAATTTTAAGAGCGACGATATCTCAGTGTCTGCTCTTCAAATTTACTATTAAACGTTCAGACAAATGAATACTAAACAGCGTGTTAGAAATCTTGGGCAGCGAGTTTTTGGTTCACAGCACCACATTACATTTTTATGTATGTATAAAAGCATTCGCGCTTTATGCTCGAAGTATCGTGATGGCCTCAACCTTAGTCAATTAACATACGTTAAGATTTTGTTTTTGTTATTGTTGAATAAAACGTTAAGAGGTTCTTTTATTATTATTAGGTATAAGATAAACACTATTATGTCAATGTTATCGTGGTGCAAACATAAGAGTTTATTGGATTAGTGAAATTCCCACCGTAATATAATTTGATAGCAAAAGGCCGACAATGTTATCGGTACATCTAGGGACATCACGGAAGGCTCGACCCGCTACGGAAGTGTAGCGCGCCTCGTTAAATCTGCCGCGGCAATAACGAAAGTTCCAAACGTATACATAAAAATGGCGTGCATCCAAAGCTTTTTACTTTATATTGCACCTGATCTTAGTCTTATTTAAGTGATAACATAATATAACTCTAATTTTGTAAGAGAATTACATTGGCACGCCGGTCAAAAAATCATTAAGCTTTTAAAAAAGTAAAAAAGATAAGAGAGAAGAGAAAGAGTTCTTAAAATACATTTCATTTAGCGACTATTAGTTCCCCCACGCTTCGCAAGCTCTCGTTTCTTACTATCCCGCGTATATGCATCTGAAAAACGTCGAAATGGATACTCATTTATTTGTACTCAAAAGTGTTTTTTGTAAATTTTCAAGTAATTCTGCTGAAGGGAAAATATTGCGCAATACAAACTTTCATCCCCTATTAGATATATAGTTGATGAATTCAGAAAAATTAAAAATAAAGATGATGAAAGAAATAATTTTTCAAAATTTAAAGTCTCTAAGCGCAGTAGCTTGGGTTGTGTTTTGATGTATATCTCTCACTCCGTTTTTTATTTTATTTTTTAATATATAATAAACATATAGATTATTTTCACTAGTGTCTATGCACTTGCGTTTAGGTGTAATAGACTTTTATATTAGAGATAAGGTGTAATAACAGACATTTTTTTATGTGAGCTGGCGGCAAACGACTAAGCAGATCATGATGATGTTAAGTGAGCGCTGCCCATAGACATCCGCAACAGGCAAACGTGTTGCAGATGCGTTACCTACCTTTGACGGAGAAGGGCATAGACAGGAAAAAAAATCCGTTTGCCCGTTAACCCCCTTCCCGTCCTAACCTCTTTCCTTTCCCATCCTATCCTTATGAGGAAAGGGTGGGAAGGGAAAGAGGATTGAAATTAGGCCTCCGGCACATCACTCATCGGACAGAACGCAGAGTAATTCTATGTGTATTTCACCGGTCGAGCCGGCCGATTTGTGCAACAGATGATGTTGTTGCGGGCTCTACCCCTGTTCATACAATACTACATTCTTGCATTTTATTATTGTAATATCTCTAAAATATTGTTTGCTGTAATCGGATTTATAACAAAATTACCTAGGTATCAGGTGCGCATTTAGTCGTATGATATAATTCTAATGAAATGACACAACTCTAACATTACGTTACGTTTTATTTTGTTGCCAGTTGCATAAATAAATTATTATGAAGGTCACAATTCGGCAAGACTTTTTTTATAGTGATCTTGACCATGAATATCATTATACCAATACAAAAAGTATATCTTCCAAGTAATTACAAATAATTTTGTCGATTTGTATGAAACTTCAAAACCAAGGTCAAAATACGACCTATACGGCTTTAGGCCATTCGAATATAATTATCATGTGAACCTGGGAAGCGACAACAAGGTTGCACCTCTTGTATAACCGATGCTTCCTTATACTAGGCAGTGATCTCAGACCTTATCTCCGTGTCATATTATCAATATCCGCGCGCAGATATAATGTAAATAACGGCACACGCATTATGCAAAACGCGCTAATTTTTGTGAAGGCCGTGCTTAGACCTCGCCAAAAATCAGTTGCGACCTCGTATTTATCATTCGCAGCGATACAACGATATGCGCAGTAATTGCTTGATGATAGTCACTCCGCACTCTTATTCCGTGTCTTCCTATTGTACCGTCACAAGTTGTCGAGTTCCGCACGCTAGTTATTCATGGGGCAACGGATATGTCCAGGAAAAAAATATACGCGCGTAAGTTGTTTACATTAATTATTTTTATTTAAAAAAATATATATCACAAGCTATAACTATGATATTTAAAAGCAACAAACTATGTAAATATTTTATTTTTGTTTAATTTAAATGCCTCGAAAACCAGCAGGTACTTTGAATTTATAATATTATCATATAAATGTTTTTACCTTGTGAGTGATGTAGTCTTGATTTCCGGATTTCCGCAAAAAAAATTATTTCCTTTGTTACTTTGCATC
Source organism: Papilio elwesi (assembly GCA_029849275.1). Lineage (NCBI taxonomy): Eukaryota > Metazoa > Arthropoda > Insecta > Lepidoptera > Papilionidae > Papilio > Papilio elwesi. The sequence continues at coordinate 5,441,899 of CM056700.1, read as the reverse complement.
GAAAAGAAGTATGTTTGTCATAAAATAAATTCTAAAAAGAGCAAGCGGTTTCCTTTGATTTAAACGCATCTCATAAGCATCTTCTAGAACTAGAACAAATTAAGAACTAGTTACGGTCACCTAAAAGGCAAACCTCTTTGTTACGCTATAATTTTATGACATTGTAGTCCCCTGTCGAACCGACCCAATGCAGTACAGTGCGGTGCAGTAGCGAAGCTGCTGGTTCCTTCGACCACAGTTCAATATGCTTGCTTAAAACAGGCTACACTAGGTATTGGTCGTGTTCATAATACTCTCACAGACATAAGTAACTGAAATTCTTGCAAGAATATGTTATAGAAATCCAAACAGTTGTGCGTAAAAACTTGTAATGCACAGTGTAAACTTCTAAGTTATTCAGCATCACAAGCATACTGGAATAAAATTGATAAATACCGTTCTTAGTCCGATGGTAGCAATAAAGTGTGACGTTAGTCATATTAAAACTTCGATCTTTACTTAAAGCTTCCACAAGTGTTGTGACTGTGTATCGTTTATTTAAAATGCCGACATTTATCGCCATACGCATAACCAGTTATTACTTGATTCAATTTATTGCCTAGGCATTATTAAAAAGATCTATATATTTAAAAAAACAACTGTCAATATATAGGTAGAGGAGACGTATTTGACATTTTTTCCGGTTGTCTGCCAGTTCTCCCAAATCTAACCTTATCCGTCTTTTAAAGATACTCATAACATTATTTAAACTATTACTAATACATCATCTACTTCGGTTAAAATAGATTTCATGCTCTCTTTGACCAAGATCATTCCAAATATTTCCTAATTGCATTTGGGCCGCGATCTTGAAGTTGAGAGATTGAATATTAGGTTTGACCACGTAGTAGACGTAGACGTAGAAAACAAAGTTGTACATCTTGAGACATTAAGTTAAATGATGTTAAAATGTACGGTGACCAATGGCTGGCGAATAGTTGCTTTAAACAACTAAATTTATCTCCATCATTAACATAATTAAACATGTTAATTTTAAAATGTATGAAATATTAGGGAAATTGTATTAAAACCTTATTTTAACATCGGCGGGTTGCTGATAGAGTTTAAATATTAATAAAGTATAATTTTATGCACTACCATAAAACTTAAACGCTTTACAGCTTTTGGGCCCAACCATTAGTTCCCACAAATTAATTGACGTTAATTAAAAGTGAATTGTTAGAGAGCGCGTTAGTTCTGCCTCGATGTACGCACGGAAAAAAATCCTACATAGCGAAAAGATCATTTGAGTTTTATAGTCGTTTTACTAGCGGCCCGGCAAACTAATAATAGATGGTTCACTATTTTGGAGATAATGGCTTACACATAAAATATTTGAGATAGAGATAGGTAGAGAAGATTTAAGGTAAACATTTCTATTATATACGCGTATCTCTAACGGCGGAATTTTTTCCTATTTGCTATTCACACAACATCTTTATAAATTATAGCATATATGTTATTCGGATGTATAAGCTGTATCATTGTAAAGTTTCATTAAAATCCATTCAGCAGTTTTTGCGTGAAAGAGTAACAAACATACATATTATATCAGTTTGTTTTGACAGAAAGAGAATGATAACAATATGTTTTAAGTGAACATTTTCGTCAGTGTGAACCCACGGTAAGTCAAGTCGAAATAAACTTGACGTCGAGTTTTTCAGAAGTGTGAAGGAAGTCAATCCATCTATGCGTTTTTCTTGTGGTTATACATTATAGACAGTGATATTTATTTAAGATATAGCACGACGTATCAGAACAAATATGTCCAAACATTATACATATTTGTTGCAGCATTTAGTTATAGTAACAATATGCAAATGACATTGTATCACAAACAGTAACAGGTCGTTAATAACAAACTTATAAATCAAACGGGCGCCGCGTTTACAACGTGTTAACCGTCCCACTGGGCGGTAAACACGCTGCAAGAATACTCAGCTCTTTTACGTTTTATAGTGGCGTGCGCGCGCCCCGCTACCAATTATACAAACTATTTAATACTTAAAAACGTATTTAATATTTTAGTACTATTAATGAACAAATAGCAGAATGAAAGTAATTGGTAGCCACGTTATGGCAAACAAATAGTTCCTTATTCATAACGCTACAGGTCTACATCTGAAGGTGGACGCTTGTTATCAACGAAAACAAGAATGGACAAAAGTCTTGTATATCCACTCGATATAGGCTTTTCTAAACAGTCTTGCATAGAAACTGCACTGCCACAAGGTTCCAGGTTTTTTTTTATGGGGAATAACAAAAAAACGTACGCCGCACAACTGAAGCATGCAAGACAACGTTTGCTGGGTTCGCTAGTAGGTTTTTATGATGGCAAAGTCACCAAAAAGTATAGACGTCTAGTTCTGTAACAGTGGTAGAGCCCGCAACAACAACATCCGTTTCACGAATGGGCCGGCTCGACCGGTGAAATACCACGACCTCGCAGAAAACAGGCGTGAAGCAGATGTACTCTGCGTTTCGTCTGATGAGTGATGTGTCTGAGGCCTAAATTCAGTCCTTTCCCCCTTCCCCCCTTTATAAGGATAGGATGAAAACGGGATGTGGATTGGACGGGAATGAGGTTAACGGGTAAAAGGAAATATCCTTTTTACTGTCTATTTCTTCCTCTGTCCATTAAACAACAACGGGCGACGCATCTGCAACACATTTGCTTCACACGTATGGTCGTCTATGGGTAGCACTCACTTAACATCAGGTGATCCAGCTTGCGCGTTTGCCACCTTATTCCATAACAAAAAGTCTATAAAAATATTTGTGAAGCGAAAAAAATGTTATTTATTTAATTGACAATAATAATATGCATATATAAACGTATTGTTTTTGATATTGGAGTCGTAAACTTTTTAAAACGACTTATTTTAAGAAAGTTGTCGAAATATGTTTAAATCAAGCTATTTAATTTATTTCGTGTCGTTTCAGTAATGAAATTGACTAATCTCATTAAATCGAACGTCTTTATATCTGTCGCACATTTCTATTTTAGTGCTGGACCGCCTAGACAGTTGATATGTTTAGCAAATGTATGAAATGTGACGTTACGTCAAAATAAACGCGGCAACTGTCGCCTGCGGACTGTCTGTAAACTAATACCAGCGTATTTTCAAAACCTTATGGACTTTCCTTGGATTGAAATAATCTGTATGAAAACATTTACTATTGGAATATTATCATATTATGCACATTTATTATAATTAGAACAAATGAATGATATACTAAGAAGGAGCGCCTTAGGAGTACCCATAACCGACGAACATCTATGCGTACATAGATGTAGGGGTGTAGAAGCGAGAGGGCGAAATTCGTGACCTCTGCCTACCGCCCTGGGCTGTGGGCGTGACTGCGTGCTTATTTATTTCATAAAACGAATAAAGTAATCCTTCGTTGTCATAAGACAAACTATGTAAAAAACAAACAACTTTTAAAATCAGATCGTGAGCCAGATATTTATTTAAATTGTAAAATGTAATTTTTACAAAGTGTATAAAAGTAAATAAAAAAAGTTTATAATGCCTTTCACACGTCCCTGCGAATATGCAATGTGACATGACAAGGATCGTTTCCTAGTCTTTTTGCGTGCATAAGTTATTATTAGATATAATCGTCTGGCGACGCTTTATTCGTCACTTTATGCCCGTGAACGAATGAAACATTATAAAAGGAACATCCGTTCATTCGCATGCTTTAACGTGATTGGATGAATACCAAAGTAGCTTACTGTGCGTCGCGTGTCCCGTCCCATACGATCTCGCTCCCGAGTAAATAATAAATATAATCATGTCTTAAATTATATTTTTTGCTCCCAAAAATATATTTATAATTGTGGGAGGAAAAAGTATATGCATATGCGATAACAATTACTTATCGATACTACAATTAAATGTACATATATTGAAACTGCTCCCCTAAATGTTAATATTGTTGCTGTATAAAATGTTTTCCCTACAATCGTATCGTAACCTATCCTAGATATATAACAAGGATGAATGGTCAATTAACTTTTGACTTGTATTATGAATATAAGTCACGGTTACCATTTACATATAATTTACATATGAATCTAAAGTAAATAATGGTTTCAGCGACATTTCTCTGAAACATACAATAACATATAGATAATAGCAATGTCATTTTAGGAATAGTGATAGAAATAAATGACATACAATGGAAACGGCAAATGATATAGCATGTCAAATACAACGCAGTTTTTGTTTCGGATACCCTTAATATCGCCCACATTAACACTGTAAAATACGATGATTTTCAAAAGCGTGTGTACGATAGCGGAAGAAACGAGTGGGTCTCAGAAAAGTGACATGATGAACATGTGGGGATCACTTCTTCTCACCTTCTCACCTCTCTGGGTCATGGATGTAATTTTACTTCTTTGTTTGACAACAAATATACTTCTTTAATTGGCAATTAACTTCTAATAACGTATTAAAAATGAGTATTTTTTGTTGCCTAAAATAAATACATAAAATGTAAACCTCATCATGCAAACAAAACTGAGACCGCCATAAAAACGTATTACAGATTCCGAACTCGCATCGAAGTGCCAAATCCCTGCCGGGACGCGAATTTTAAACACCGCCGAGTTATTGATAGTTGGACGTCTGTCGTATTTTATTTGACAGTTGGTTTAATGTACTCGAAGCAAGGTTATCCGAAAATTACCATTAAATGTATGGCTCCGTCGATTTGGTTGTTTTGTATGGTTTGAATCGTGGCCACAGGTAAATATTTTTTTATCTAATTGAATATGCTTAATTATTTTCTTAATGCAATTAAATGAAATATTTATACCGAATCCAATAATTACATTAGACACTTCACAATCCATAACGGTAAGGGTATGTTTCCAATTTATATATACATGTAACCATATCTTTACGAGGCATTAACTACTTATTGTGTAAAATGTACAATCTATTATCATTTTATTCTCTTACTTTGTAACTTGTAAACATTTTTACCGTGTTACAACTTAATGATAGAGTAACTTAATCTGAGTTATAAGCTAAAACCCCAAAGTTTGGTTACCGGCTAACAGGACCAGTAAGTTTCCGTTGTACAGATTTTAACGTAAACGCAAATGTAAAATTGTATACCATGTGTGGCGACAGAATTCTGCAAGGAAAACAAGGAAATGATTATTTAATTCGATTGTTAAAAGCGAGTAGGTAGTCTGCCAATATTTTTACACAAAATGTATTTCTTAAGCGTCATTGAAAAATGAATTCAGTACCATTAACAACAATGCACGGAAGTGACCGACATATTAAATACCAGAAACCGCAGTTATCATTGCAGTTTTGAGTAACGTTATATAGAAAATCTGAAGGCATGAGATCTTCTTAAGCTACATAGGTTACATAGTTGTAGCCCTAACCTACTAACGTATTACGGACATTTAGATTAAAATATCTTAAAAATACTTAAGTTTATTTCCAATGGAGATAGTCTTTACCTAATCCCTGAAATAATTCCAATCCTCTTTGATGAAAACTTAATGTGTTTTCTACGTCCTCAATAACGACAGTAAGTCGCGAGACGATTCCCCGAGGCGCTGCCAACGTCCGCCCCACATCCTGAGTCCAGCCTCAACGACCTCAGTCTAGCGCACCGCTCTCAAACTCAAAGGCAAGTGTCAATCTATTGAGGGCAAGAAGAGCTGGAGACGCCCTTTTAGGAATAATTATTTTCTTTTCATACCTCGTACTTCGTACTGACAGAAATCTTACCAATATGGAGATTATACTAGATAAAATGCTCACGCTATAACTGACATATAACTGGAATAGGTAAGAAGAGATTACTGAACTGGCATGGCTCTGGGTCACTTATCATTACATATGTGTGTATATTACAATTACATATACTTTGCGCTTTTCTTCTGTTTCACTTTGAAAATTTCTATATCGACTCGTATCAAATTGTTAATTATTAGTTCGTATTTAGATTTACCGTACAAGTAAAGAATATAACTTATTAATGGAACATGATGTTTGCGATCAAATCGGAAATGGTTCAAGGAAACAAAAGTTTTGTATTCCTACAGCAAACAAGGAAAAAATAATAGGATATTTAATATATTGCAGAAAAATAAAGGAGTTTCTAAATGAACACGTGTACGGCAATTAGCGTTTATTATATTTTTTTATTAAAATTGGATTAAGTTAATTAATATATAATTTAATTTTATATGTTACTAGCGACGATTGACGGTTATACCAAAAGCGCTAAGGTTAAAAATTAGAAAAGTTAATATGGCCTTTAAGTTTTTTTTAAATTTTCCAGTTTTACCCGCGCAAGCGAAGTGGTCCAGCCGGTCATGCGTGATGCCGCGCCCAAGGGAAATAGGGATTCATTTATACATATCTTTTTAATTATATTTATCATCGAGATATAACGAGAAATAACACATCCAGCGGCAACTTTCTGACATTAAAAACTTCAAAGTTGTGTGCTTACCGACTCTTAACAATAAAAAAAGTAAACTCATAAATAAAAGTAAACAAATATTGCTATGTCTAATTGCTTAGCTGTTCTCATTAAATTAGGCAATTGTATTAAGCTTATCAATATTAAGAAAAACAACTGATATTCCAAGTGTTTTTTGTAGTATAAGATGGCAAACGAGCTGCGGAAGCTTTATATTCAGTGATAACCGATGTCGAAGCCTATGTACTGCCTCAATATTCTAAATATTTATAATATGAGTGTAATGTAAATTCTATTTTGGTTTATTTCAAAACCCGACCGAAGAAAGTATGCCGAGAAACACTTACCCGCTAGAAATATATGACGCATCTATGACAGACCCGTAGTCGGATGACTAATATAGACAATCAAGTTTGTTTTGATGACGCGTAAGGGTCAAGGGTCACACCCCAATTGAAAGATTAAAGGGGTGATCGGAGGCTACATTTCGGTCACCGTTACGCCGACAAAACGCATTTTATATTTCTTTAACATTTACGCTCGATAGAATATGATAAATATCCTGATGATTTACACAATATCGTGTTTATTTTAATGAACCAAATACAAGTATACGTTGAAGCTTAGCTTTATTTAGTGTATTGTTCCAACATTAGTGTACTGGATTTTTTTTAAATATATTCAGTACATTGTTCTTTAACAAATAAACACTGATGCTCGTATCACAGAGGTGTAAGTAGAGATTATGGATTTCAATTGGACACGGGTCTGACAGACCAAACAGTGTTACAGTACGCAACAATAGATCTTCTGTCGCCCGAATGGGCCGGCTCGAACGGTGAAAGACCACTTCATTTATACATTTCTTCTATATATATCCTTGTTGTAAGTAATACTTACTACAAGGACTTGGCTTGAGAACTTGATTACAAAATTGAATTAAATTTAATAACATATACACAAAAACGAAGTTATTACGTTGTATTATACATACGCTTGTATTTATTTCCTTATTTAAATATGTAATGCTTTTTCAACCCATTTAATATACTTCGTGTATACCGTGTTCAATCATTGACATCAATATTCTACTTCATGAAATACGTATAAGATTTAAGCCGATAATATATTTGCGACGAAATATGAATAGTGCCGTGGGCATAGTTAATGCGGCGTCTGGTTTAGGAGAGCTGTGCCATCGCGGTCGTCGGTCCAAATGTTTGGTTCTATGTGTGTCAGCGGAGCGTCGATCGTCGCTGTCAAAGTTGTATCCGATTGGTCCGCGCCTCTGAGCCTCTAGCCGATAAAACTTTACACGAGCGAAGGTTGAATTTTATCGTGGAGTGACATACTAGTTCCATTTGCGATTTAATCATTTTTTTCGTCCTACAGAATGATATGCCGATATTACAGATATACCAAATTAACATATGAGTACTGTATAGAGTAACGAAATACTTTACAAGCAAACTAGATAATGTTAGGGTAGATTTTAATTAATAGCCTAACCTTCTGCAATCATTGGGCTAAGAAATGTATAAATAATATGTTCTCTTTTAATATTAATACAGTTGTATTGCTTAAGTTATAAACAGTATTATGAAACAGGTACACCGCGTACATATAGTGCGTGCAAGTAGAAAAAGAAACGAAAAACTGGTATTAAATTCATCTCAAGTGATTTTGTAACTATAATTAACTCAGTTATATAGCAATTTTATAAAATAGGTAGGTAAATTATTCTAACCTCCAAATCTAGAAACGTTGAATCTAATTACATATGATTCGTACGCTTTTTTATGTATAAGCGGACAATAAATTGTAGGAGTTAGACAAATAACTCATTCCGTTAATATAACATCCGCATGGTTACAATTATCTTTAACTATGACTCCATTAGGTTTATATGTCTCGGAAGCTTACTTTTTGCGCTCAGAAAGAGCGCTTTATCTCTGTCAACGCTAACTAATTATTTAAAATAACCTGCACTTATTTTCATCGGCGCTCAGTCACCGCTCTATTTCGTCCAGGTCTCAGATTAGCCGGCCTAAACATAGAACGCGTAGTCTAGATTGCGTTGTCACAACTTCAACGAGAAACTTAATATATTACTTAAATGAGCCGATGTCGCACGCCTTGAACTAAATTGTCGATACGAAGCCAACAAACAGTCTTGATTGTACTATAAATTGATAAGAATGAACTTTTCTCACTGTAACGGTCATTGAATATCTTTCCGTACATTCTGTACTGTTATTATTAAACAAAATGTTCTAAATGATCTGCGAGTCACCAGGACGAGTCCTGATGTTAATTGAATCTCAATACGGGTTCATTCATGAATACCTCTTGTTACCACCGACTTTTATTTTCACTTTGAAGGTTAACTATGGTTAAAACTCGCAATGATAACATCTGCTTAGTGGCTCGACCAGTGAAATGCCACGACCTCACAGTAGACAAGCGTGAAGTTATAATTCTGCGTTTCGCCTAACGAGTGAAGTGTCGGAGGCCTAAATATCCTACTAGTCCCCTTAACTCTCTCATCTTTTTCCTTCCAACATTTGATGGGACAGGAAAGAAAATTTTGTTTATCTTCTGTCCATTAATGGTAGGCAACATCTTGCTGCTGGAGTACCTATGGGCCGCGGTCACTTAGTACCAGGTGAACAGCGTTTGGTTTGCCACCTCATCTAGATAACAAAAAAACGACTCAACATCCTTGCATGGTATCGTAACCTTCCACGACTAAATGATACAATAACTAACTACTAAAAACTTTTTTCTTTATATATACACACAGTAATTGAAAAGATGAAAATATAACCGTACTGATAGCAATATTGAACGAAAATAGCTCGGCTTATCTAAATATTATCTGAAAAGGACTCTATTCAATGTTTTTAATTTAAAACTTCCATTCTCCGGCGACGTAACTACTCTAAAATACATGTCTCGTAGCGAAATCACTCGCCCGTCGACCGTCGACCCAGGCGCGCCTGCAATGTTGTTAATATTTTCTTCGCAAATATTTTATACCTTTTTCACAGCAGATTTCATTCGAGCAGTTTGTGGAGTTTAAATCGCTTCTTTATTAGAAGACGGTCGGAATTTAGAGTTTTCCTTTTTATTTACTAGTTGCTTCTTGAATCTTGATACAGTTACTTTGAAGCGGTCCATAACTCAATATATATTTTTATTTTCATTCAGAATATTAGCAATTAAAATCTATAACAAATATTACGTCTGATATTTATTTTTGAAAAAACCTTAAAGGTAAAGATGTTACTTGGTATAAAATATTGATCGCCTTTCTTAAGCTGTATGCAGTTTTAAAACTACGTACTTTAAAATAATATTGAACCACTAAAATGGCAAGAAATTTATCTGTAATTGTATAACAAATAGCTGATAAAATTATCATTAATGATATTGGCATAAGAGTTTAAATCGAGTCTTTCGAACGATAGGAAGTAATTTTGACGGACAATAACAAGTATTAATCAAAACGAATAACGCTTACAACTCAGCAATGGTGCTAGTTATGTAATCACTAGTTGAACTTAATGTTATGTTAATTAAGTAATAAAGATATACAAAATGATAGTGTATATCGATAACCCAATTTAACTTTATCGTACTTTTGTTGGAATTAATTGAATACTAATCTACATACATAACAAATATGAAAAGGTTCTCGTTTCCTCAAATTTTAAATTATCTATTTATAAATCTGAGAAGAGAAATCATTCAACATTATTCTTCTCTCTAGTATAGATAAAATACTTATTTCTCAGTTACTGAAATTATGAATCGATTTTAAAAATTATTTTGTAATCAGAAACCTATATTATTTCGATTTAAACATCTCCTTATTATCAGTTGTACATTATTGAAATCGCCTCGATAAACACTGACTATATTATATACAATTATATTCAAACCATCTATATGTAATAACAGTTTCAGTCACATTTCTGACGCCTAGAGTAGGACGGGAACAGTCCCATTCTACAAAAATTACATTTTTAGATATAGTTAAATAACTATAAAAAATACAATGCAATTCAATAGTACATTTGTGATAATTCGCACAGAGAATAGCAGTTTGTTTAGATACAGCAAGTTCGCACGCTCATCGCTTCATCGCGAATTCTATTCGAGCTTACGTTTGAACATATAAATTATTGTACGTCACAATTTACTCCACAGGGTTGCCCCAACAACTCAAAGTACATAAATAAATTCAAAAAATCTTCTTAGTTCAAATATACACTAACATAGTATTGCATTAGTCGTAAATGAATTCTCATGGATTCGGAACCGCTTGTCTTTATGTCAAATTTATTACTCGAATGTTACAAAAACAGAGGCTTAAACTCAATATTAGAGGTTAACTGTGATTCGGACCAGCGACCGCCGTCGTCGTCGGAATCTGTTTCTGAGCGGCTATTGTACATCTGCTAAATAAGAATCGTGAGTGTTGAAGGTTTAAACAGTTTTAATTCTAATCACTTACCAGTCGTTGAACGGATGTAGGATCACGAGCACAGAATATAAAAAAATATTTATTTCTTATAAAAGCACTTGCGGGATTCTGGTAAAATCGGCCGTCCCTACCCACTTCAAAAATCATTCCCAACGGGACTCCATGTTTATCTTTCATACCATTACAAATAAACGCGAATCTACTTATCCAACATCAGATATTAATCTCGGGCAATCCCCGTAACATTAGACAAGTGGCAACCCGAATTTAACACTATATAAACTTATTCACCGTCGAGAAGGGAGCAACCCTCGCGTCAAGGTCGCAGGGGTGAGCCGAGCGACGATGTGATTTGTATTCCATTCATTTGTATACCGGGTTTATTTTAAATGCACTTACGAGATGTTTTACTGCTCTATGGTTACGCGATGCTTTTATTTATGCGACTTTTTTAATTTGGTGTAATGAAATTTCATTTAGTCAATGCGCTTAAACGATTTACGATAAAAACGAACTTGGCAAACGTTGCACGCATAATAAATAAATGTAAACAAATGATAAAATTCATTCAATATGTAATCTAAAAATAGACTTTTTTTTGTTTTAGAGTTTTTTTTGTTTTGTATCTTTGATTGTTATCAGTTATATATAAAAAGATATAAGCTACTTAATAATTTATCAGACGTCTCAACATATTATGAATCTAAACTTACAAAATGGACGTCATCTCTGTTTTAATTTTTACAGTATGTTTTACCATGGGTAGTGTTCCGAACACTGTATTAAAATAGATTCCTTATTTTTAAAACTTTGACTACTTACATATTTAACGCGTATAACGTAATTCACGATCAGATTTAAATGTCGACATATAATTTCATAATGATGAAAGTAACAGACATAATTAATGGTAGCAGTCTCAGCGGGGGAAGCCGCATATACATTAGCGGGCAAATACGTGACAAAATGATGAATGGCGATAGTTGGAGTACCCTCAAATAACGGACTCGTACCTATGTAGATGAATGCGTGAGGATGTAACGAAGGACGTGTGCCAAGTCCTTGAATCTTAGCCCCCTAGTTCCCGTATGAACCGTTCACGGCCGTAACTGCTTTTATTTTTAGTTTGTTAATTTATTTCTGACTCACTGTTGGGAAGAACACAAATGTTTTAAAAACGCTCTTTCTTCCTTCGTAAATTCTTCATCAAGTTCCCTCTTAGGACATTTGCTATTCTTGTTCGTTCACACTTAAATAGAAAAATATTTTTTGTTACGTCTTCAGCAAAAGTTTGTAAAAAACTGCAAACAAAATAATATTTTGTTTCAGTGCTACTTTATTGTTTTCCTTCATTCTTCGCGTATTATTAGTTTGTTTGAAACGTGTTTGATTCACTGCCGAGCACGTGGTTTAATAGCAGTCATAACAACGAGTGGTAAACTGTTATTGATGCGGCTATTAAGTAACCGTTGATGTTTCAATTAAAAAATTACCATATCTAATCTACACTGCGACTGCGACCCATTCATTATGCATATATATAAAAAAAATAAGAGCCGAGGTCGCCCCCGATCGATAAATCGATCTGGCTAGGATTCATTTTTAGAAAATACTGTTCTGTGTTTTCAGGCAATGAAAACGCAGTTCAATTTTTTTTATTATGTCGGTAAGATCGAAAAATATTATTCTTATGTAATGTCATAAGAATAATATTATGTAATTCGTATCTAAATACAATTTTCGAAAACACGATTATTAAAAATACCGGTCATCCAGGTCCTAAGTATAAATTAAGGAAACCCTATATAAAAACTAAACGAAAAAGTTTTTGCAATACTTTAAATTTTATTTACCAAAACAACTCGAAAAACATTATGAGAACATACGCATGGAAAATAACTGAATAAAAAACCTGGTCATAACTACAAATATACAATCTTCTAGTATTTAGGATCGAATAGATCTAATACGAGGGAGACGAAATGATCGCTGTTCACCTATAAAGAATCACCGCTAACGCTAACCCACCTTCTTTTGCCTAACTGTTTCCCGCAGCCCCGCACTAGTCGTCTTAGTAAAAAAATATGTTTTTGTAGGTTTTACCGATTCCCCAAGTTAACCAGATAGACACATTTTTATATGATTTTCAAATAGCAACAAAAATACCTTTATTGTTTTTAAAAGATAAAAATTAATGTTTGTTCGTGTTTGTATTTATATTTAATGTAAAGTGTTAACAATAAATGTTGATGAACTTAAAACCCATTGGCTTCCGTATGCAACCGGAACCTTAACTCTAGGTTAAAGGCGCCTTCGTCAAAGCGCGCTATGCATCGAAGCAATACGCACTTCACACTTAATTTTTTTTATTAACGTTTTCCGAGAAACATGATCGCTAGAATAGTTTTTACTGCTCCGCCTATCTGTTATCACATGTCTGGCAGTCGGGGGCGTTGTTCACGGAATTCGTAAACCCACGGAATAGGAATATTTTCAATGTGCAAACAAAGCAACCTTATAAGAGTTACACATACGTATTACTGCGGAAATTGTTACGATAATTTTTATGAAACAAATATGGTGGAATCAAGGAGAATATTCATTACACAAACAGCCTGATCTGTAACCGCCTGTCTCCCACTGAAACAGGAATTATCAACTTCAGTTTCAGAAAAAGTTTCATAAAGACATGTCATGTCATTACTGATGTTTGTTTTTATCACCTTGGACTAAAACCTTCTTATTATTATAATATAGTATAATGCAAAAGTTTGTAAGTATGGATGTATTGATGTTTGTTACTCTTTCACGCAAAAACTACTAAATAGATTGTAATTAAACTTTACGGTAATATACGTTATACATCAGAATATCACATAGGCTTTAATTTATAAAGATATTGTGTGAACTGTCCAAAATATAACGGTAAGTGTCAAGTGAGGAGAAAAAAAACCGTCATAAACGAGATATTCCTGTGTGCTCTGCAAAAACCGGTAGAGTTACACGTATATTATGTGTAATGGAAATGTTTACCTTAAATACGAGTAGTCCTACACAAAAGCCCGCGACAGCATATATCTTTTGTGTGTAGCCCAAAATAGTGAACCACCTATTAATTATAGGGCGGAGCAAAGTTTGCCCGGCCAGCTAGTATGTATATAATTGCTTATGACGACCGTATTAGTTTTGGAACTCAGCATTAGTAAACAATAAAACAAATTATCCGGAAAGTTATCCGGATTTTTTTATTAATTTACTGGTTATCACTGACACTAAAAAACCGAGGGTTACAGAACAAGATACTTTATGTGAAAATTCCCTACCTCGGATAAACCAAAACAGTTCAGCATTTCCTATAAAGAAGTAATGGTCGGAACTTTCCATAATAGATTCATTTCATCTATCGAGTTTAATACACCATCCGAACTATTAACTTGGACCGTTGTCAAAAGCTGTTATTTATAATCACGCCTAGATCTTGAAGAATGTACATGCTCCCACTACACAAAGAACATAAAATTACATAGCGTTATACCGCTACTAAAAATACATGTAGTTTTGTTACGAATATGCTATCTGTCACGTCTTACATTATAAACTTTTTTACAAAGTCTGTTCAATTTTTACTATACTAGAAAAAATTTCACAAAAATGTATTAAAAAAAAAATATAATAAATAAATAAATTTCATTTAAATGTGTGCTGCGGTACGTAGGAACTACCTGAGCGTCTTATTTTATTAATCGGTTAAAATCCTCTACTCGTCTTTTCTTCCTCCTGTCTCTGCACCTTTAACAGAGACTTAATAGTCGCGCCGATTCCCAGCAATGGTCCATCCCATTATTTTTGCTACGTTAGTCGCTTGTTGTTGTTACTAGAAAGTGACACTATGCGATATTTTTTACATACCCGTGAATATAGAGGGTAATGCACGCTAAAGTCGACAAAAAGAGGAGCGAAAATAATGATGAAAAAACAACCGGACATTCATCGTATCTTACCAATTTGAGGACGATGAACTCAGTAATACGATCTATGAACTTCACGGAACCCACGTGCTAAAAAACAATTTTTATCTAATAACTTTGTTTTAGTTTGCGTCATTATAAATCCATAGCTCAATACATACATAGTCTATATACTTATATATACTTACAAAGTACGGCTTCCTTCATATGGTAAAACATTCTTGAATATATCCGTTACATCGATCGTTGTTCGCCGTGATTGCGATAAATCAACTCGTTTCGGTCTATAAATGTTTATTTTACACAATAATTTACATAATTGCCCCAATTAAAACATATTTAAGTTCAACAGGTACAAGCTTTTACTTTAGTCAAGGGTTAATGGTTCGAATAAATCATTATAGCAACAACCGAATCACAAAAATATAGTCCGATCGATTCGGGATGTAATAATGTAAATTTGTAATACGGTTATAAAATGTTAAATACCCTTATTGTACAAAGTACCAAGTTTCCACTCCCATGTAACATTTAAGAAGTAATTGAGTCATTATGGCCATTTGCATACATCTAGCGGCGGTAAGTTGTGATCACCCTGTCAAATCTATGGCCATGTAAATTATACTTCAACCTAATTACCATGAAACTGATTGATACCCCGTCCTTTGCTATTTGATGCATATTTTGATCATCCCTGAGGTCTAGATTGGGATCACCATATCGTTTCTCAGAGCCAGTAAGCCAGTAGCACTAAAAACGTATTCCGTTTTACATTACTAGCAAGGTCCTAGCAAGACGGGAAACGATATGTGTAATATATAAAGGTTGATGAAAACTTTGCTTTGTGAAATCAAATTGTCGAAGGTAACCGTAAAATCATTAAGAAGTCTACTTGTCCCTATCAACCCTAAGTATTATGGTATTACATTATTTACCTCAACTACATACTTATAAAGAAACTTTCTACGGTTATTTAAAAAAAATCGTATATATTGGCGGTCAAAGTTTTTAATTTGCAATGTGAAATACGAAAAAACCTTCGTGAATTCATTTTATTCTTGTTTGTTTTTAGGTGCCATAATTGATAAATAAAGAAATATATGTCTAATAAAACTATCAAGTTGTATAACGGCACAGAGTATCAATGTTGTGATTTGTTTATCTAGGCATAAACAACGTAAAGATAAAAATGCTACAAAAACTTAGCTTATTTTTTTTGCTCGTTATTTCCACGACTCATTTCGCAGACGTCGGTTGCCTACAGATTTGTAATTCTGGTTGCGTCACACGTCAGAGGTCGTTGACATCGCCGCTTCCTAATGCGCGCTCCGTAAAAGAGCCGCCAAATTTTATTGTTCACTTCGATACAACTATGTTCCTTTTTTCAATTCATTGAAGAATCATTAGGCCTAATACTTACGGTTTTTACCTACATATTCGTAAAACAGTCTCTCCCTCTTTTTTTCCTGTGCGTCGTTTCTTCGTTGCCGAGGGCCATATTCTTCTTTTTTATGTATCTTCTTCCGTCCTCTACCACGTGGATTGTGTAATAACTTATCGAGCGTGACGACTCAAAACGACATGTCTATTTGGCCAGTTGTTAAAGCAATGTATTTAAAGACGCAAACTAGCATATTAGAGAAAAGGATACTAAATCTAAAAAAATCAAAGATTTAAAGATATCTTTGTTTCTATCTGTCGAATTGGAGGTCTGTTGTTACTTCGAGTTCAACACTGTGACGTCATGTACATTGTTAAGTAATCATTTTTAGTGATTTTAAGTTCTGATCGTACTAAATAGTATCATAACTCATTATTTTCTATACATAAACTAAATCAACATAACAACATCTGGTTATTATATACCTTTTACATTCATATTATTTTATTTTAAAATTAAATGAAGTTTTGACCTAATCCAAAGAAGACAAATGGATCATCATTTTTTTTGTATTTTCACACTGATTCGTAAAATTATTGACTTAATCAGATTGTCAAACCAGCATTCACAATGTTTCAAGAGCTTTATTAAAAACCTAGTTATACCTACCCCATAAGTCAACATGGCGGTAAATATGAACGCGTGTACTAAGAATAGGTGATGCATTAGGTGCTAAATAGATCGCGACGACAAATTGTCCTCTTGTTTGTTCCAATACTCCAATGCTACAGACATAATGTGGGTCATGGCATTATATTTGGTACTGGGTAATGTTGGAATAGTCTCAGTATTTCATTGCGATGATTGATGAGCACAACATTATCCAACATACTTTATACGGCTAAACATATTTAATGTGCGTTTACCCATCAACAAAACATATTATTGATGGGTGTATATACACTTATATCTATACGTCTTATGTCTTTACATCGCCTTTCTTTAGTCCGTCACTAATCGATATAAGTTGAATAAAAAAATAAAACAGCCAATCCTGGTAGAACCAATTAAATAAAAGGCAATACATATAACATCGAATTTATTATTTAACACATGCATATTACCAATAAGTATTTTGGGACTTCAAAGCCTACCGCCTCGTGGATGGATGATAAAATACTGTCTTTTTGTGACCAATTTTATTTTAAATCTAGAATGCGATTAATATAATCATCGTCTCATCCTACCTTGCATGTCCAAGTGCGTAGATTAGGTTACACACACCTTACGACTTACAATTATCATTCGCAAATCCGGAGGAATTGTTGCATAAAGTTGCGTCGAAAGTTTTGTGTTTTGCTCTTCCAACATTTATATATGAGAGTGAGATATATTCGTTGGAAATGATACTGCCTAAAGAAACCATCCATACAACATACAGCTTCCTTGTACAGACGTGCCCTCAAACATATCAATATTTGTTGCTTAGCGACCGTCTGTTGGTAAACACGCCACTTGTGTCGGAACACGTATCTGTTAACACTTTCCTAACAGGGATAGAGCACTTTGCAAGAACCCGATTTAGTAGTAAAGCTATCGAGCTACTTCGGGAGTAGTTTCCTCCGAAAATAGTTGGAGTTTGATCAACGACCGTAAGCGGCTTTTTTATTTTGTTTTGCATCCAATAATAAACCTTTATGTTACCTTTTATTTAAATGTTGGGTAAAAATATTTAATAAAAATATAATACACTAACTGAACTGAACGAATTATTTGACGTGTCATTCCATGACTGTTTATAAAGTATCGAAATCAAATCGTCAGATTGTGAACAACAGAACTTTCTAAAAGGTTATAATGCCTAATCCGATTATATATTGAAGAAGTTCACAATCAAATGTTGTAAATTTATATGTTCCGATCATACAAAGTCTCACATTTGGTCCCTAATATTCTAACTAGTATACGTACGTTTGGTTATAACACAACTTACGTTTTGTAAAGAAAAAAAATCTTTTTAATATTCGTATCACTGGCACGGCGCGGTCGCAATTGCCTATGTCAATTGTTTTCATGGACAAACAATAGATAATGAAAAACAATCCCGGCACACGGTACCTACTGAATTCATGCGGAATCAGAAATTTGAATTTCAAATGCGGCGCGTCCATTTTAACAGCCTATCGATATGCGTCTATTCTTTGAGCTATATTACCGTGATCCATGTCGGTCTCGATTACACCCATCGCGGTTCATTTGGGTTTTTATTAGCATAAAAACGAGTTCCTATTTATCTTCAATTACATAATTATTTAAAACGAAATATATTTCAAGCTTATAAATGGTTATTTGTCTAATAAATTTTCATGTTATAGTCGTTAATTAAAATATATGAAGTAAATTTAAAGTCCGTTCTGTGTCAATATTATATTTAAGATAAATATTTGGGTTTAAGTTGGTTGGTAAGATTCTTAAAATATTTTTTTGGATAAAATATCTTTGATTTGACCTCTAAGTCGGCGATGAGGTCATCAACTGTCAAGATTTTCCAAAGCTAAGCTTTGCTAACATGTTGATTCAAACAAAATGTTCATCGACTTTTAGTCCATACGAATGAGTGTACGAGTGTACATTCCAGTGATATTGATTATGCGTAAAAATATTAACACAATCTGAGCATACATCTTCTGTACTTAATATTATAATCGCCTTAAATCAAATCGATGCACAAAAACCGTATCATTTTTAATTATAACAACATCATATACGATTTATGTCATGAAAAAAATAGAGAAGGAATTGGGCACATTTTTATAGTACTTATCCTTATAAATTGTGCTTATTAGGTCCGTGGTATGTATAGATTAGTAATTATTTATTTTTTCTTATACATAGTAGACCTAATTTAAAATGCATGTATAATTTATTTACGATAAATATACTATTGGCTACTAAAAATCTTATATTTATATCAGTTAGTTATTACAATGTAACAAAACTTAGCGTAGAAACAAAACTTAGAAAAAGTAGAAAGGATATGTACTACGTGAGTGCGCGTATGTGCATTTGAGAGTATGTGTAGGTCAAACGAAAATTTTAAATGTCGCATTGATATTTAAATTAAGTAGGTAGGTACAACAGAATAAGCTGGCAATAGCGGTCAGTTTATCTTCGAGCTCGGTGGTCCGTCCTCAGCATGCCGAGCGCAACCATGACAAATTAACACACGAAAAATTGCCTCCGTTCCTCAACCTCATTTTCTTTTAAACGCCAGTTGTAAGTCGCACGAATGCTAACTACCGCTAGCATTCTGGCACGGAATAACAAATATATTGCATAATAGTTTTAATTGAAGTGATGAAACGCGATTCTAAGTGGTAAATTATTTATTTAAGTGAATAACTATTTTGAAGACAATCGAAGTCTGCAAATTTACACAGAGTCTTTGTAGGTAACTAAATTTTATTTCCTATATTACAGGTGTTCCAAAATACACAATTAAATCATTTGACATAGTTAATATAAAAGTCAGACGTACAGTAAAATTTATTTTATAATAAATAATTATCGTTTGACGGAATATATAAAAGTACTATGTCATGTACATTCATTTAAAACTCGTTTTAAATAAATCTCAATCACAATGAAGCTTGAATGACCGCTGCGACCTGAACCTACTTCTATGATTTATGACGCCTGTAAATAGGAGCTCCTCGCAAGAGCCAGACTAGACTGAAACTTGTCGGAAAGTTTCGCCCCGAAGTGTGGATAATAGGAAAATGATGTAACGTGAGGCATCGTTGATCTTACTCTTTCAAACTTCTTAAATCAACTTCTAAAGTTCTCGAGAATGTGTTAAGGTAAATATACGTAGATCGCTTTATAGTAGGTATTATAGGTAGTATTACCATTTTCAAAGTTTATATTTTCGACAAGGACAAAAAACTGTTAGTTTTCAAAATACCAGATTACTAATAAATGGGTGCTGGTTTATTATCTATGTATTTAATGTTATATTAAAGCATTATGTTGAGCTTTAGCGGTTATCCCTGTTTTTTTTTATAAGAGAAGGGGCAAACGAGCGGCGTGAGCACCGAGGTGATCAACGACGTCTATAGATACCCACAACACCAGAAGAATTGCAGATGCGTTGCCGGCCCTTGAGGAATAGATAAGCTCGCTTCTTGAAGGACCCTAAGTTGTGCTGGTTTGGAAATACCACCGAGGACAGCCCATTCCACGGCTTACGTTGAATAAAATTTATTAAAAAAACGAACTTACGTCTATTTAATGACAATTTTTATGAGTTTCCAGTTAAAACTGTATTGAGTCTGGAAATATCAAACAAAGTACGTAACGTTGTTGCATATTCAGACTCGGTACAGTTTTAAAGTAAATTTTTATAAGGAGATAAGCCATAAAAATTTATTGTTATAAAAGATGGAAATAATAACGACAATAAATCATTATTTTAAATTCTATGTAGACTGTAAATTAATTTAATATTTCATGCCTCTTAGAATTGGCTTCTCGTAGTCTTTTTTCTATTAATAACCAACCAGTAGTCTTATCGTGTTAACAGTGGAGTTTTTATGGTTATTCGAGTGCGAAGCGTTTAGTTATCTAATGCCAGCACGACCGCAATCCGTGTCTGACGGTTATCTCGGTATACTCCGGCTTTTTGCGGCTCCGTGTGCGGCGAGCCTAATTGCACGCTCGCTGTCGCTAATTGAACGGTTACCCTTAACCGGTCCTCGTCCACCGCCGTGTTTGTTCGTCGATTACCCGCTATATTATACACAGCTTTTGTTTTTATTGATATTTGCATACAGTACGAGCGCACTAACAAGTGACAAAATGATACGATTAGCTGACATAGTCATTTTTGTCTTCTCGTTAAGATTCATTTTTGTTGAAACACTTAGTGTGGGTAAAATGATACTATATAAGTTGTTTAAGATTTAAGTGAGTAATCCCTAGTTACGATCTTCTATTACTCAATGTGTATATTCAGCAACGTTCCTTAGTTATCCATTAACTATTTTTCCAATTAATTATTTTAAAAGCTCAATCGTGTCAAGGTGTAAATTAGAGAGTTAAAAGTGTCGCAGCAAACGGAACGAAAGCCGTGAGGTATATCCCGGCCGTTATCTGTCGGCGGCATCTGTCTGTGACGCGCGCCGCTCAGGTGTCCTCTACTCAGCCATAAATATATTTAATTGCGCATTTAATCACAATATGTAGATTGCTTCCGGCGTTTTTGATATCCATCTAATGATATACGAAACAAACTTATTATTGTTGTAATTTTTCTATTAGGCCATTTCTTGCTTTACAAAATATGTTAAAAAAAGTATTTGTTTGTGACTGATTTGTCACTGTTTGGCTGGACGAGGCATCTACAGACTCACCGAGTTTGAGGTGGCAGGACGCAGAAAACGCCTAGCCTAAACCTTTTTAAGAGTAACTTAGCTCGAGGGCTCCCTTACAAGGAGGAGCTTTGGCTTGGGCCGTTTCTTTATTAATATCATCGGATTGGGAGGTCACCATGCTCTTGGGTCGCTTCGGCGGATGCTCCATGGAGTGACTGATATTGGGAATAAATTGAAGAGAGAAGTTTATTGAATTATCAAAAATGTGATATTCCCGCTGTACGTTGTTCCGCTGTAGGTTCGCCCTCTTGAAAAATCGAGACTCATGTGCCAATAACTTTTATCTTCGTTTACCCCATTAAAGTAAAAAGGCTACTATATTTTTTTTACTATCGGTTAATATCATTTGCATTAAATTATAAAGACGTTACAACAATCAATCTTATAAACCCGTTTTTAAACTTTTTGAAAAGTACCTTTTAATTTTAATGTGTAGACCATTATCTTTATGGCTGCTATCACTTTATGAGCAACTACAGTCCATTGCACGAGTCTCATTATTTATTCATATTATATGCTGATTATATTAGGATTGAAGCGTGTAAGATCACGAGAATAAGTAAAATATATTGTTGTTTGTTCATCTTATATTGACGTTTAAACGTGTCCATAATATGTATGAACTTATTAATTAAGTTGACGACGAAGGTGAAGCGATGACTATTATTTAATTAATTTTAATTATTTTATTTAAAACATAAAAAAATTATTAGTCCGTAAGTGGAGTGGTGTGGTAGTTCACAATAGATCCTTTTCTGAACAGATTTTTTAGAAGGCCATATTGAGCTTTTATTTACCGCAGTTTTGTCTTTTACATATTTCAATACTCAGAAAGTAATATTGTAGGAAATTATGTCAATAGAGTTACCTTCCCTTGAGAAGGTATGTCGCTTAGATCTGCAATCGTTTGTAAATAGGTCAACCTTCATTTTGTGGATGAAGGTGATTCTAAGTGACCGCTACCCATAGAC
The DNA here is from genome assembly GCA_029849275.1 of Papilio elwesi. Taxonomy (NCBI): domain Eukaryota; kingdom Metazoa; phylum Arthropoda; class Insecta; order Lepidoptera; family Papilionidae; genus Papilio; species Papilio elwesi. The sequence continues at coordinate 5,419,154 of CM056700.1, read as the reverse complement.
GTCCGCAACAAACAAATGTGTTGCAGATGCGTTGCCTACCTTAATGGACAAAGGAGGGCATTGAGAGGAAATAGGATATTTTCTTTTCCGCCAACACCCTCCCCGTCCAATCCTCTTCTCGTTCCCATCCTATCAGTATGAGGAAAGGGTGGGAAGGGGAAGAGGACTGAAATTAGGCCTCCGGCACTTCACTCATCGGTTGAAACGCAGAGTGCTTCCACTTTACGCCTGTCTTCTTTGAGGTCTTGGTATTTCACCGGTCGAGCCGACCCATTCGTGCAACATATGTTGTTGTTGCGGACTCTACCACTGAGATGTTGTTATATATTCTGAGCGATTCGATAAATGGTTTTAGATGGTGGAAGATTTAGACGATCAACTTAATATGAGAACAATAAAAATCATAAACTGAGTTTATTATATTGTAAATTATGCAAATGTCATGTAAATTTAATATAAAAATAACTGTGGTACAATTACAACACAGCATTATACTGTTTCGGATACACACTTGACTGGTTTTATTTTTTCACAGCTTATGGGCACGTTAAAATGCAATCTGTGTTTAAAGTCTTTTTACAACAAAGCGCAAAGTGGATATTCTTTTATAAGTTAAAATACCAGAATAGTATGCCAATCGCATCGGTACGTAAGATTGCACAAGAAAAAAAAATCTAGGAAAGTTGAAAAGAAACATCTCGGTAATTGATCACAATGAAACCGGTAAATAAATAAATAAGAGCAAAAAGCGGTTTCAAAAATACTCCCCCTCATGTAGCGTAGCAGCTGCGATTTACTCAAGGCAAACCGACTGCGTCTTTTAGACCACGCGCCGAGACCATATTATGATTTTTCATTCTGTGTATTATATTTGGGGCTTAACGGATAGGAACATATAAAATTAATAAATACACGCTCACGCCTGAAAGTCAAACTGGTAGGCAGAGATCATGGATTTCTATTTGGTGCGATCCTGACTCACTTTTCTCGCTTCTTCTACGTTTATACATCGACGCATACTTAAATACTAGCCGGCTACGGGCACTCCTTACATCGTTTTGTTCTTTATTAAGTCACTAATCTGATCTATATTATTGCAATGAGTATATATAAGTAACTATCGACCTGCTTTGGCTTCACACGAGTACCAAATGATGCACGTCATGTTCTATCGTAATATCATACCAGCCAGTCTCCGTTATTAAATCTTAACAAAGCCTTAACAAACAATCTACACCTTTTTCAATATACTGAATGAATTACCTCCGTCTATTGGTGCAAACTGTACGTTCGTTCGTTTTTTAATTCATTTTCTTTCGGACAGAAGAAACAAGGAGATTTTGTATTGTACGTAGGTAGATAAATAGATAAACACTTTATTGCTTATATTAAAGTAGTTACAGTTTGCTGACTAAAACTAAACTTATAACCTAAACTTGGGTAAAGGCGGCCTTAACGGTATAAGCGATCTCTTCAAGGCAACCCTGTAGCACAGGAGAGGTAAAAAAATAGCAGGTAACAAGTGAAGTCATGAATAAATAAATAGCAGCAAGAGTTATTTATAATCACTGAACATAAGCAATACAAACAAAATATTAAATGTACATATTATACAAACTTACATTAATAGTGATTGTACATTATTATACGTTTTATTCAAATAATTTCCCGTTATAGTATATTGAAGGTCGTACTCGTATTTGTAAAAAAAGAACATTTGCAATATTGTGTTGACGTTCAAAACTGAAAACAGTTCGAGTATATTGAATAGCTTTGTATGTCTAAATAAACTATCAGAGCCTAACTGGGACAACGTACTATGTTCCAGATACTAATAATGTATTTCACAATCTCTTCATTGAAAATATGATACTATGATTAGTGAGATGATTATATTAAAAAAGATTAATAAAAGAAACTATTGTTATTGTATATGGCATTAAATATAATTGTATTTATTTGTAGACGCTATAATGTGTTTGAAAAAAGTGAACAAATATTATTAACTTTATTGTTTTAACAAAGAGAAACAGGTTGCTGTGACCTTTTACAGGTTGATTATAAAGTTATTAATACCTAAAATATACCACATCCATCACAGCCAGTTATTAACTAGGAGTACATGATGGTAGGGGCAGATAACACTACCACTTGTTGATGAACTTTTTATAATACTCTTAACGCACCTGCTGTTCTTATTTAACATTAAAAGTAGCGTCCTAAATAAAATAAAATCTGATAAATTGCTGATGAAAGGTTGCGGATGAGGCTCTTCATTACCTAAAATAGGTGTTTTTTCTATCTATGCAAATTAGGATAAAAATCTCTTTATAAAAGAAAAAGCGACATAGACCGGCTTGATCAAGCTTACGTTAAGCCCGCTAGACGAGGATTGCAAGAAATCTCCTTCGTTAAAGGTCGTCAAAGACTCTGCAGTTCCTCTAGTGTAGCATATGTTCATGGATGCTGGTAATCACGACGGGGAGGGGATGCGAGTTTTACCCCTTATCATTAAAAAAATCGTTCTTTTGGATCGAATCGTCGAATCGCACGTCTTTACCTGTTACTATCTATATTTTCCAAGGGTACGCTCTCAATTTTTAGTACTTTTAAACTTATGTAGAAAACAATACCAAAAAAAATTTTTAAAGCAAAGTTGGTAATCAAACTAAAGGACTTTAGGAAATCTTTAGTATAAAGATTTCAATTACAATGAACACATTACAAACCTCTTCTCTTGTATCCATTTACTTTTATTTTTTATACTTGTCTTCCCTCCATTAAAATTTCTATAAATATCACTCGCGTGCCCCATAGTTTAAAATTACTTTAGGAAGTTTATCTTCCCGATATTAGTTCTTAACTGTATGAAATTAAAAAGTTATCTTTGAAACTGATCTAAGAGACTTCAGCCTTTTGGCCAGGTTATGTTAGGTTCGCGTGCAGCGATGTGCTTTACGAGGAACTCATCTATTTCAAATAAAAGACGTATTTTCTAAAGCGAAGTTATATTAAATTGTTTACTTTGTATTACTTTCTATGTATTCTTTTTATTTTTAGGTAGATTAATGTTTCAAACCAATCAAGTCTTCATAATCAAACCACATAAAGGTTGACAAGGATAACATAAGTAACCAACATTTGAAGGCAGGCCATTCAAACACTCCTATAAATATTCCGTTCATGAAAGCTTCTGGTTTAGGATTGCGCTGTATGTGGTGTCGGTTGGAATTCGGCATTCGAATTGTGCTAAGCACAAGCGTTGTGTTAAATAAGCTTAGTTGGAATCCATTAAGCCAATATAAATAATTGCAAAATTTACTATTTTGTTGTTTAAAATTCGTTCAATGTTTATTATTTTTCGTGCTTTACGTTTTTGTTTATTTTTAATAATTAGTTATTTCTTACTTAGGGCGTTTTTAGTGTCAGGATTTATCAGGCAAATATTTTAAGTTTAATAAAGGTATATTTAAAAAAATTGCTAATCACATGTATGAATGAATAAAGTCAGTTGTTATACGAACCATCATCTTTGCGCCCTAACGTGTACGCATTTAAAATGCGATACAATCTTTTATAACTGTATTTTTTTCTGTGCAATTATAGTAACGATTATTATCTCACTAAACCGCGCATCGCAAGTGTTCGTTTTTACGGTGGTTTATCATAGACAGTTTGTTTTTTTTTATAATGGTCGTAAAAAAATCGTATATTTCTTACATTTGCGTCTCGAATGAACCAAATAAACACGTCCACAACAAACGAGACAGTACGAGTTGATCTTATTTCATACACAGTAAAGTAAAATGATTTTCCATACAAATGAATAGAACCCGTCACTTAGGTATTTCAACAGGCTTCTTCGCAGAGTGAAATTTCAATTAAGCAGGTCCGAGGCGATAGGCATCGCCTACACAATGGCCGCTCCATCCGGCCACCAATTAGCTCGCCCCTTAAACAATTTGCTCCCACTGCTCAGGACTTGTCTACACACACAATTGCCTTGCCTGTCGGCTTTCGCAAAATAATCCTTTAAATACATTATACATTTATACTGTATCTGCTAGGAGATAAACATTAAAAAAATAATTATCAAAGAAAGTGACAATGGGCCCTTCACATCTGTCGAGTTAACAACGACGCAATGGGAGGAACGTATTGAAATGGAGACCACGTATAGAAAGAAAAGTGGTAGGAGGGTGCTAACGGATGGACCGTTGACCTCGTGAAAAAGGCGGGAAACAGTGGGAAGTATTGTGGATATACTTGCTAGAAAAATATCACAAAGAGGGCTTGTGACGTTTTTCGACGAATGGATCGTTTACTAAAAGTCTGAGGTAGAAATCCGTTGAAATTGCTGACATTGTTCAGTAGAGCTCATTCAATTCCCGTAATACAATGTAATTAACTAAACAATTTACATCGTTAAAGTGGTAAACAAAAAGTTCCGAGAATTTCAGCATTAGCCGGTATCTTTGTTTGATTGCCCTGTCTAATTTAAATTACAAAACTCAGAGTACATGAATAAATTAGAGGCCAACTTACGCTCCATGCGGACCGCGATCAATTCCTTTGATAAGCCTAATGTTTATAGGACACGGTGATTACTTTCCATTAGACCCGGTGTCAAATTATTTGTCTATGTATAATAAAGACAACAAACTGAACACCATTGAGATTATCGATGATATAATCCACTGCTGGACATATTCCTTCCCCAATGCCTTTCACAGTAGGCAGCAGACCTCCAGTATTGCTACAGGTAGATACAATTAAAGTGTTTTAAATGTGACATGACCAAAATCATAATAGAAGCATGAAGCAAGGTTTGAACTTGGACCTATCGCCTGCTAAGTGTAGGAATCGAAGAACCCTTGTTCCCTTTCATCCAACAATATTTCTTTCCTACAAAAAGGTTAGTAGGTTAATATCATGAGCAGTAATGTTTACTCGCATCTGGTGCCTCAATTTGCTTGTTTACCACTCACCAGCATTGTTTAGGAATGGCCCTTAAAGATGACCTTTTTATACCTATTTTTGTCATTCTATGTCGTTCTATTAACCAAAACGCAGTACTCTTAGTAGTCTTGTAAGAATTATAAAAAGGTTTATTTAAAAAAGTTTGTCGTGTTTTTGTCGAGGTACTTGAAACCGATCAAATAATTAATTTATATTACTTCTTTTGATCGCTAGATGTTTTATCATAATAATGCTTCAGAAGAAGATGTCCAAGTCATTCAAATGGTAGAAGATCCGAAGAAGGTCGACCTTCACTCATCTGCTTACCAATTAAAATCATATTTTATCAAATAAATGTTTGTGAACTTGCTTTATTAAAATTATAAAAAATATTACAGTAAACAAAAAGTATATCAGAATGAAGGCAATTTTATAGCCAATAAGTATAGGGTAGCAACCCTATAGTAAACATACTAAAATTCCAGGCTTTTTAATATGAAAAATTGGAGCGAACGCCGTTGCCTTCAGTTGCTGTATGATTTGTTCACCGTGAAGAAATACAAGTTTCAGTATCTGCTATCCGGATTTGTTGCTTGCAATAAGTCGGAATGGTTCTCAACAGTAATGGGGTCATAAAAAACAAAAGATTGACAGCATTTTCAGATATTATTGTTGCAGTAAATGATTTGTACTACAATGAGTTGTAAAACAGTTTATTATTAAAATACGATATTTAACAGAAAAAATGATCCAATATGAATGTATTATTTATTATATGTAATACATGCAATGATTGTATTGGATTGGACGTCATAAGTTCATAGCAATAATGTAATAATGACGCACTAACGCCTCGTGGCGAAATATGGAACTACATCGTTGTGACGTCAATATCGTCGCGACTGTGAATACAGCGTGCTCTGTTATTTATTTTATAGATCTATTAAGTTTATTGTTATTTCGTGTATAGACGACCCTTACATAATGCGTAAATGAACGAGCATTGTAGTAATACCTAATTGAAACGATCGTTCCTTAAACTAATTGTACAACGATTCATTTTATTCGTTACGAATTAATAAAACTATTTATATTAGCAGCTTTAATTATCTTCAAATCCATTTATTACAAATTTGAGTGTGGTATAAATTTATTTACAATCCAATAGTAGTAATGATTATGGCGTATAATTTTTTAGTTTTAGAATTATCATAATTATAAAACAAAAATATTTTATCGTCATGGTTTGTCGATTATTTTCTCATATATGTAAGTAGCTACTCGTCTCTACTACTACTCTACTAGTGGTGATCGTTACTTGAATCAGTTGATCATTTCCACCACAACAATGAACATATTAATACGTAATACGTAGTAAAGTATGTCTGAGCTGCCTTCTACGTAGTTATATGTATGTCAATATTTTTGTATAAAGTAAAGTTAACAAACCAGCGCACAATTCGCTTATTATGCCTCGGTACTTATATGGGTCACCGGTCACCGGTTGCCTTCGCCAACAATAAAATACAGAAACAGTAGCCTGCTGATTTATATAAAGATCGGTTACAACTAGTTTTTAGTTGTTTGAACTTGGTTTGCTCTTTCCTTCCTAGTGAGGTGTTAGTTTTATTCCTCTTTTAGGCCAAAGATAATGTTCATCTAAAATAAGGGGTCTTTTTAATTTTGTTTTGGGTATGAGCCCGAATAGTGTGAAAATTTCCGTTTAATAAACTCAACTACCGATATAATTGATAAAGAGTTAAAAGTAAAATATCACAACTTAAAAAATAATCCTCTAAAGGTCCTTTATTCGTAGCGAGTGATGGGTGTTGTAATCATAGGACTTTTATAGGTGTTTCTTTAAAATGCAATTTAGAAATAATAAATAACATTGACATTCGCTACACGAAATAATATCCTTGATATTACTCTAAAATCATCCAAATCGAACAGCTCGTTCTATAACAACCTTTTTATTTGTAAATCAATGAATATCGACTATGACCTAGTAAGCATTACATTTTCTGTTCATCTATAATATTAATAATACACGTCCTACGGCAGGATATCACACTTCCGAGTTTATCTTGAATATTTTTTGTTGTAAAAAATGTGCCGCCAGTAACCCAAGCTTAGGTCTAAAAAGTAATCGATAGTCGGCGATGAAAGGGCCCAGCGAGCCCGGGCAACGATGCCATTGTTTGAAAGTCCTATAAAGTGTTTGCGCAATCGGAAGTGGTCGACGCACTATCTACGCCGTTCCGTGGAGTGCGGTCTAATACCGTTAACGTTATCATCGATTCTTTTGTAGGTCGTTTAAAAATAAATTAAAAACAATAATGTGTTTGTTTGTTAATAAGCTTACAACTCGGATAATATCCGTACATTTTATTTGTATTGTACTGTATTGGCACGTCTCTCGCTTATTTCGCATTCATGTTGTACTACCAAAGTAGTATTTCAATAATACCTTGTACAGACATAGACCACCCACTAAAATATAAATTATTGAATAAGCATTTGTCAATAGTATAAATGGCCTTACAAAGTTTATTTCCGGCACTCGGTAATCCGGAAATCCAACCCACCATAAAAAACCACTAAATGTACCCGTTTAAATTTGAAAATAAGAACATATAACAATACAGAAAAAAGAGAGAGACAGGGTCGAAATCGAGTGTGAGTTGACATGCGGTAGAAGTGGAACTTTTATTTGTAACAAAATGACATTAATGTACTATATAGATTGTAAACAAAGAGAGAGAGTGAGAGCGAATGACCGACATTTTTTCTTTTGAAGTAGAAGAGGACGAAAGAAAGTGAGAAATTGAAGCTATTTAGTGGTAACATTTTAGTATAGATAGAAATTGTTTGATTCAAAATAAAAATAATCGTTACACTTTTTTGTTTCATAAAATGCAATTCCAAATATCACCTGTAAAGAGACGCCAAGCAATCTGTAGTAGCGGTACACACTTGAAAATGTCAATAATTGAAACAACTTACATTTCATTATACGATTAAAATATCTATCGAAGAAAACTTCAAACGCTTTCGTTGGAATAATTAAATTTCAATTTATACTTTGGGTGAAAATTAAACTATCTATGTAGTCATCCATATGTCACCAAAGTACAATATTTTGATTTTGTTTATTGTTGGGCTTAATGCTTTAATCATTACTATATATTTGTTAGGTTTAAAATAATTACAGCACTCCGTCATCCAGGGGATAAGGCAGTGACTCTTCTAGTTTTTCAATAATTATGTAGACTTTCTTAGGCTCTACCGGTAATATTAAAAGGAGCCTTCTGTAGTACGTCACCAATATTGTTAATTGAACGTCCATCTAGGGCTTTTCTTACTGCTACTAATTTTATCTGTAAATATTTGTTATCTCCTCTTTTTCTTCTTTCTTTATGTCTTCCACATTTCAATTTTTGTCAGAATCAGTTTTTCTTATACTGTCGTCTGCAATCGTACTCTAAGTTTTTTCATGAAAGAAGTGATATAACTTATGAACAACGGAAATATTTAGAGAAAGTATACCAATTTTTACGACATATTAAATCTCTATAGATTTAATAAACTCGACAATAAAATTAATATACGTTCGTCTTTCCCATATACTTTGTCAGTAATTGTACATATGGTCAAATTTAATTGTTACTTTTCCTTTATACATACAAATAAACATTTGAATTACATTACTTTGAATGATAGGGTTAAAAATAGCGTTATAAGGGAAAAGTGTGGCTTAAAAGTGGACGTTGTGACTAGAATTGAGAAAGGTATGCTTCGGTGGTTCGGACATGTTGAAAGGATGAATGAAGAGAGAATAACAAAACAAATTTATGTTGCAAAAGTGAGCGGCAGTGTTGGTAGGGGACGCCTTAGGAGAACTTATATCGATCAGATTAATGACTTACTAAAAAAGGGCGATATAAGGAGCGCCCATAACCGACGAGCATGCATGCGTAGATGTATGAATGTGGAAGAAGCGAGAGAGGTGTGCCAGGATCGCGTCAAATGGAAATCTATGATCTCTGCCTACCCCTCTGGGTTACGGGCGTGTGCGGATATTTATATTTATTTATAACCTTCTTAGATTGTAAAATATCTTTAAACTAAACCAAAGAGTTTGTAAATGTCAACAATTTTCAAAAAATTAATTAAAAGGATATGATGCAATGATGTACTATAATAATTTAAATGATTATTAGTCGATTGTCGAAGTTACAGATTTTGCAATATGAAGTATTCCATTTACACAGAGGAAGAAAGATGTCATACTTAGACATGTAATTGAGTAATGCATAAAGTGCTTGGTTAGTTTTTGAACCGGAGACCAATCGCATGAAATTGATTCGTAAGTAGGTTGCGTGGGCAACCGCCGCGGCAGTAACGAGTGGCGCCGGGCGTCCACTTATGCATATGACGACGGAATGAAATGTTCGCCAATTTGTGAGGCAACTAGTTCTAGCAAATGCCGGAAACTAGCCTGGCGTCTCGCCAACTTCCCCGAAATCATTTGAATTACACTTATAATTTTCCTTCCCCCCAAACCTCTCTCATTTTTAATTGAAGGTCAAACAAATTTAAAACACACTATAGACGAAAGACTACGCAGACTATTACACGCAATTTAAATTAAATCGTTACAACATGCCACTTTGAACAAATTACTACGCTTCGAATTTGCAAAAGTTGAAGGTTACTAAGCTGAGTATGCAAATATCAGTTGACGGTCCCCGCGTCAAACTCAACAGGTCCTATTACATTTTCTACGACGCTTCCTTATTTAACTATAGAAATGCCGGAAACGACTTTGCAGCTAATGTAAAGGATATCTCCTGTAAAGTCGTTTCTGGTCGAGTTGTATTTCACACGAGTCAATATAAATATCACCTTTCTCTTACTCTGTTCTCACTTTAAATGGGGTTGACATAACTCGTTTCATTCTCCCACGTCTTTCTATCAACCGTCTCTTTCATGTAATTCTTCACGCTATCCATCCGTCTTTTCTTAGGCCTGAGCTTACTCACATGAACCTCCACGTTTATATTTCATCATACTAGTTGTAATAATGCTCGTCTATTTTATGTTTTAATTACAAATACAGAACATATTTCTTACTTCTTTTAAGTAATAATAATCAAACTATGGTAGGCTTTTTTAGTTTAGTGCTAAAATATTGTAAAGATACTCTCCTCCATAGATTTTAATTTATCAATATCACAGGCTTTGATTTTCGTGTAACACGTCTTTAAGCTTTATGTGGCATTGTTTCAGGATATTACCAGCCTGCTGGACCCCTGATCAAGGAGAGCAGCGCTGAGGCAGACAGAGCTCTTGGCAGATATCATCCCGCACCACATTACCACCCACCGCATCCTTCGGTGAGTACCAATCGTTGAAATTAAATTCAGCTCAGTATGAAGATAAAGATAGTTTAACTCAACTTGGTGGGCTGCGTTATCTATGCGTAACTCTAGATACAGTGGCTGCGGCGTGACAAGAAGCTAATCGAAGAATGTAAGCACACAAATATAGCGCAGCGCGCCAAGTTGAGTTGAACTAGCTACATGAGGCTACATGATATTTCATGCCCAACAATTATAAGAGTTACAGAAGTGTTGCCAACCTTTTTGCGGAAAAGAGAGGATAAAAGAGAGGAGATAAGGAAAGGAAGAAGAAAAGACGTAATACCAGGGGCTTTCAGTGTATTCCCCCGTCACTTGGATACACTTCCTTGAGCGGGAAAGTAACTTTTCAATACCCTCTAGAAATATTTTTCTAGCGTTTCTAAAAAATGTTCATCGATTCCTCCCGCTTTCGACTCTTCATCGTCGAAAAAATGTTTACCTCGACGATCTTTAGCTGTAGTGTCAATAATAATATAATGCCACACAGCAGCCTTGGTACCGCGCCTTTTGTGATCCGGCGTGTTATAGTGAAGAATCAAGACACCTGTGATCAATTTTCCAGGTCTTTTTCTTTTATTACCTGCTTTAAATTATGCAGGCAGGCAGGATTCCCTTGGAATACCAAAACATAAGTTTTCCGGCTGATGAGGTGACTTTTAACTTCTTTGGCTGATCTGTACCTTTTTTATGCTACTGCAAAATTATAGGATGAAATCACGTTTCGCACTTGTTTCTGAAGTGCCATGAGCATTCGCATCACCCCTCTTGCACTGCCTTTGACAGATTCAGATGCTCATTACGGACAGTGTAAATGGTACCCACGGATAGATTAGTCCTTTCTGCAAATGTGTTCACCCTTATACGGACTTGTTCGAGTACAAGTTTCTCAGCGGTTTTGAAGGTTTCTTCAAATACGAAATAACCGAGCCTGGGGGTTGTCTTTAATACTCTAAACTTATTATCTCTGAATAGTAAATAATGAAGGAGAAGAGTCTCGGTAAACAGCCACCATTTGTCTTCGTGAATAACTTTCTGAGTGTTTTCTTGTTTTGTAATTTGAACTGAGCGCGATGCTTATTTTAACAATGTGGTACCAGTAATCGCAGTTGTCTTTTCTTCATTATATCTTGAAAACTGTTAAGAGTGTCTTTTACCAATAAAATAATTTAATTAATGGTAAATCATTAGTTGATATACTATATCCCGATACCGATGATTAATTGAATACCCTGCGTGTGGACAACCTACCTACCTCCTCATCCCTATCAGAGCAGTCAGGGTACGTCTTAGGCGCAGTCATGCAGCAACTCCTGCGGTCCTACACCATTAAAATGTAACTAAACACCTAATATGTGTCAAATATTTTTTTGTTATTCCCGTAGATGCTACAACAGTATGGACCGCCACCGTACTACCCCGCTGAGCTGTGCTACGGACGGTACTATAGGCCGCCCGGGCCGTACCACATACCGCCACCGCAGCCTGAGGCACCGGTAAGTCTAAACTTTTGTTGCTTCGCCAAAAACAATGTATAAACTTATATATATATATATATATATATATATATATATATATATATATATATATATATATATATATATATATATATGCTAATAAAAATATATAAAATTGTTTTTAGTTATCAATCTGAACGTGTGGTTATTTGTTGACTGTTATTCCAGATGGTGGGCGTAGGAAGCGAGCCTTACCCGCCGCCACAATACTACGGCTCACCACCCTGTTACCAACACTCACCACAAAGGATACCATACGTAGGTAAGTAAGCCAACAAACTTTAGGTTTATATTCAATATATTTTTTAATAATTTACCTCTTTTCCGCATTTTGTTTATATAATGTAGCTTTCTCAAATCAAGAAAACACAATGATAAATAGCTTTGAATTTAAACTAACTAGACAATCATGATATTTAAAGTAAATTTCGGTCGATCGTACTTTTTATGTCCTTACTTGCCCCATACTCGATAACCGGTTAGAGTTATAATTAATTTATTCTCTGAATTATAATAATGCTAATCTTGGCTTAATTGTCCGTATGATAGTTAATAGCGATTAACAGGTGTCCAGGAATAGGTACGCTTCTGGGAATGGATCGCCACACATTTAAACAAACACTCGAAGAAATTTTCTACGATAACTACTTTGATTCAAAATATAATTAATAAATTAATTACTCCATGCAATACAAGCTATATATAATATACCATTAACGTCTTGAATAAGCTAGTATTGGTTTCATTGTAAATATTGAGATATCAACCTATTTGTTACAGAATATCGCGGATGCCCGTGCCCATTAAACGCGTGTCCAAAAAACGTCCTTATTGGGCCCGCTACTGGTAAAGCCCCAGCTGGTGGCGGCCCCGCCGACGTTCTTGCTCTCGCGCCGCCCGGGGGTACCTTCCGTGCGAAGGTTCGGGCCTGCGCTCTCGACTCCGCCGCTGACAACCACGGTAGCGGCAAGGTAACTCATATTTATCACAGTAATATCTAATTTAACTCTTTTTAATCCAATCAACCTGAAGCGATTCAGCAAATTACACCATACATTCTTTGTTCACGTCGCTTAAAATTAATTTTTACAGGATCCACCTTTAGAGCTCGAGCCGCCCGCCGCGGCTGACGCTCCTCATCCTTGTCCGCTGCCAACTATCGGCGGCGCGTCGCCTAAGCGTGAACTGTATGATGTTCGCGAAAACCTCCGCCTCGCTAGAGACATTCCTGGTCCCGCTGAAGCCTTAGGACCTCCGTCACCGGCTAGAGGATCGGCGGGAGCTTGTGCGCCCCAACCGCCGCCCACTGCTCCAAGACGAGCTAGGCTCGGTAAAGCAATGGCCAGAAGGACTCTAGCCGGTGACGATACTGGCTTTCTCTTATCAACACCTCAGCAACCAGCACAGCATAGTGATGCTGACGACGATGTTCTTGCGATCTCTCCACCGATCTGCATACCAATAGATCTATCGTCATCAGATGAACGATCAACTCCTCTAGTCGACGTAAAAAAAGAGAACGAAGGCCCTACATACATAACTCCGAGAAAGGCCGATGCGCAAGCTCTTAGAGAACATAACAGCACGACAGCGCTTTCTGAAATAGCTGATTTAACGGAAAGTAATAAATCCGTTAAGAGAAGGTACTCAAAGCCAAAACTTGAAATCGACTTAAGAGATATACAACTGGATGATACGTGTAAAACTAATGGAATTGGGGAACATGTAAAACTACAGAAAAGGAGAAAAGTATCGGGAGATCACTCTGATGTTAGGATAGAAACTGTAACAAAGGAAGCTAAAAAGAAGACAACGCCGTGTACAAAGAGAACGCCTAGGTCACCGCCCGCGGATAAAAAGAATCTTAAAAGAAAATTGGAAAACTTTGTCAGCGGGCCAAAATGTAAAAAAGCTCTGAGTGAAACAATCGACGAAGATGCACGCCTTAAAAATATCGCAGCTGTAACAGAAGAACCTTGCATAAAGAAGCCAAAAACAAAAAGTGCACTTCTTCTTGATAATTTAATTAGAAAAAACAGTATCGATGGCAAAGGTTACTCGTCAGATAAAGAGCTAAACCCAGCAGAGCTATTTTTGCCACCGAATGAAAATGTTGCACAAAGCGTTTCAAAGAAAACTTTAAATATTAATAACAACATCGTTGAAAATACCTCGCCCACGAATGCTGTACGACCGAAAACAATAGCTGCTGTAAGTCAGCTAATAGAAAAGAAACTAGCATATAAGAACGCTTGCAAGATAGACTCAAAAATCACGCACAACTTAAAATCAGTATTAAAAACACCCACCGATAATCAGGACTTAAAAGAGAACCACACGAGTAAAGTTCTGCTTAGCAGCGGTATTAGCCCAGACAACAAAAAAATTGATTTAAAAATAGTTGAAGATAAAAGTGAAAAAGACAGCACTAATGATGGTGGTAGCATTGGGGATGCACTCAAGGCTGTGAAGACATTGAAAACAAGTAAGACCAAACCTGGCCCAAACCAAATGGAAACATGTCTGAAGCCCAATTGTGACAATACTAATAATGTCGATGAATCTCAGTGTAAAGCCAGTAAGTTACAAGATCAGGACGAGGGAACCAAAGATGTCGAGGTATCAGAGGTAGCGGATAAATTGTTAAAGAAATCTAAAGCAACCACAGAAAAACCTAACGGAGATCTTAAAAGCAAGAATGTCGAAAAAGTTGTTAAATTGCTCGTTTCAAAGAAACAAGCGAAAGAAAAGAAAGTTGACGAACCGACGTCAGGGGAGAATCAGATTGATCAAATTGAAGAAACGACGAAAAATGAAAAGACAGGAAAACGTTGTAAACTAGGCATCGATAAAGAATCAAAAGGGAAGAGCGTGGATAAATTAGCTAAGTTACTAGTGTCAAAGAAAACTGCGTTAAAAACGGATGAGGCGACGTTATTGGTGGAGGCTGCGTGCGCGTCGCCAACACCGAGTTCACTAGGAGACTTGGGTAAAGTGGATAGTGCAGTGGGCGTGAGTGTTGACGTGGGCGTGGGTAGGCCGGCCCGGCGGCGGCGCAGTGGAGGAAGGCGCGCGCGCCGGGCCCCCGCGCCCCTCGCGCCCCCTGCCTTGCAGCCGCGCCCGCCGCCGCGCTGGAGCAACGGCTGGAACTGGGATGGCGAACACTACGTGTCCAAAGTCTACCTCAATGTGAGTTCACCCTTCTAATACAGTAAAAAATTACTCGTGTCACATGGTCCGTCATTGTTGTCGAGCGAGAAGCAATAAGTACAATATCAATAATCCTAATTTTCATGATACAAAGACACTTGTACTAATTACAGTAGTAAGAAAATTTCAACTTCCCAATCCACTTATGTATATTTACACCTTATATTAATTGGAATAGCTAGAAATGACAATAGTCTCTGAATGTTATCGATGAGCCTATCACATAACAGAAAAACAATTATTTAATTCCTAGCAGTAATTAAAGATGTTAACCAATAAAAAAATCTATGATTCTGAGCCTCCTCCTTGTAAACGCATAATACAGGGTGCATTATTACAGAACGACTCTCGTCTGGACCGCACGGCGCGGTGCTGGGCGCGCATGTGGCACGCCAGCGGCGACCGCGTGGCGCGCGGCGACTGCGTGCTGCTGCGCGCCTCGCTCGCGCGAGCCCAGCCCTTCGTCGCGCGCGTCGCCAGCCTCTGGGAGAACCCTGACGACGGTTAGTACCTCCTACTAGTTAGGCAGCAAGCACCCATCTATTCAACCGATGACCTTTAAGATCTATTACTAAGGCGCTTGTTGATTTGTTAGAACTTAAGAGTGATCCTCCAACTTCCAATCATCGGTTCACTCTTCGCAATCACCAAATCATCGGTCGATCTTGTTACAGGTCTTTCTTTCTTATAAACGATAACTGTTTAGCCACACAGTTTTTGTCGACATTAAAGTCGTTAACATTCTAATCTCACTTGAAAGTTGAAACTGTGACCTAAGCTTGGTAATATCAAGAATCTTTGTTCTATCATACCATGTTTGCTATTAGATTTAAGATAACTACATCAGTATGGAAACGGCTTTTTCTATCAGCAAATTGTTGTAAGAAAGTTGATGTATATGCTGGCAGGGGAGATGATGGTATCGCTGGTGTGGTACTACCGGCCGGAGCACACCGAGCGAGGCCGGCAGGCGGGCGACGCGCCTGACGAGGTGTTCGCGTCGCGCCACCGCGACGCCAACTCCGTCGCCTGCATCGAGGACAAGTGCTACGTGCTCACATTCAACGAGTACTGCCGGTGAGCGCGATATGTTAACAATTGAGAGATGTCGTTCAATAAATATAATAAACAATACATTTATGAACGTTGTTATACTCAACGAATTTATGTCTATAAAATTTGTTAGATAAAATTATTCAAAATATTTATTATCAATTTCAGATATAGAAAGCGACTAAAAGCATCAGAAGAGGGCATCAGCATTGCGCCTTCTATAGTACCGCCAATGCCGGCCAGTGAGATCACCCCGGCGCTGGCACCAAACGACACCAAGCTGCCGCCCGCCGTATCCCCGGAGCTGGTACTCTTCTGTCGCAAGATATACGACTTCAGGTCTAAGAAAATACACGTACCCAACAAATGAGAGCAGTTAGCTAAACATATTTGGTCGCCGGTCCTACGCCGAGAACTTGCTCGGCTGCTGCGAGTTTCACCATACCTCGATATAGCGGAATAGCCTCGTAGGGCTAACCGTAGGTTGGGCTACAGACGCAAAACATTAAAACTTGCTAAAATATCTGGGACCTATCTCTATGAATAACAGATTATCTTTATCCGTAATGGATTGGACTAGACGGACTAACTTATATGGAAGAGTGAACCCAAGTCGCCTTTGGTATTCGACCGATTTCTTAGCGACGCGTCGTGGTGGAGAATAGTTCCTCGGTCGTGTCGTTGGGTCCGCTTCAGTGATTGGACTTTAAAATTATTAATGTATTAATAGTGTCGTCACCATCCCCTCCCCCAACTAGTACAAATACACGTGTAGATTGACCCTGTGGTACTTGATTCCGAGTTATATTTGTAAGAGCCGATTAAAACTTTTGTTGCCTGTGTCGTGATTTGTGGTAGATAAAATAGCCCGTGTGATTAATTTGCTGGATTCCTGATAACGTCGGATTATCAAGTAAATAATTTTTATCAATGGATGCCTTTTATAAAGTGTAAGTAGTCGTAAGAATCGTACAGCATAATGTGGATAGGAATATGTTTGTTTAGCTTTTGGGGTAATTTAAGTCCTTATTATTCTCGATTTCGGTAGATGCGAATCGTGTGTGCTCGGGGACTTATTTTGCGTGACTGATTCTTGTAGTTTTACGGCTGCATAGACACTATAAAGCATTTATTTCAATACAATTTCTTTCCTTTGTTATCGTAGAATGTGTAATAAATTATTTTTTATAATTTTTTAAAGAGTGAGAGGTTCGCTGTTTTTTGCTATATACGTTCGAATAACTCACGTAGTGTACTACAATAAGCATGTCGATGTACGAACCAGTATACATTAACGAGATCGAAATCCCAAAGACGAATTTTGTATACAAACATAATCAATTAATAAATATTTATCAAACTCTGGGACATCTTTTCGTATTAAATACTGGTTTCAATGTCACCTGTATCAATGATGTCTAAATTAACATTAGTTAAAGCCCCTGCATTTTAATCTGTGGCGAAACTATTATGTTTACTCTATGGTCTTTTTCTCTTTTATATTTTTTTAATATTTTTTTTCTTATTCCTATATCACAATGATTTACGGGCATGGCAGTTAATGAACATTTAACACCACGAATTTTACACATTATTTATATGTGCATTAGATACTTGCAAATGCTTAATTTCTAAAAAAAAATAACTTATTACGCTGCCTTTGAAGGAATTGATTTTTCATTGTATTTTGGCCATTAGTAGTACGACTTATTTTATAAAATCAAATAGTTTCATTTCAGAAAGTAATTTTTTCAAAAGAAAAAGACTGATTTTACGAAAACGGCAAAAATATATCGATTGTTTTGCGACGTGCGACTGTCACGTACATACATTCAATTTGTAATAGTCAACATTTTGCGAAAAACGCAGCCATTATTTTTCATTAATGAAAATAACAAGTGGGAACATTGTAACATATTTTAAATATAATATTAGTGCATAGATGTAAACAAAAGAAATGAACTCTTGTGTTAAAAGTAACAAATCCAAATTAAATTTGATATTGGACTAAATGGAGCGTTATTTCTTTGGAGCGCTTGTAGACGTCCATCTTTTTCGCCGGACGTCGGACCGTGTGTTCTTCGGATTTGTGTATGGTTTACAATTAATGTGTGATGTACAGGCACCGGATAATGGTTCGGCGACCGATTTCCGACCAATGCACAGCCGCCTATTGTTGACGGTCCGTCGTCCGGTGAAAACAACGACCTACTACGAGCGCTCTAAAGAAATACAAAGCCCGAATGCTCTACTTAAATTGTCGAAACGCTTCAATTTTTTTACATGTTTGACAAATTTAACTCAAGGCCAAGAGAATAGAAATTAACATAAAACACGTAATAAACTTACGTCGCATTTGTATTTGGCTAAATAAATTTGCAACCAGTTCGGTATATGTATATATTCTACGAACTGGCTGATATTTATTTACGGAATATATACTTCACATTTTATATTTCGCGCATTTATACGATTGCGTTTTACATATATTTATTTTCGGTCCTGTATTTAGATCGTGTATAATGTGACTTCGCTGCCTATCGTTTATACTAATTTTTTTTGTAAATATCCTTATTTCGTTAGTAGTACTCTCTAAATTTGTTATCTTTTCCAGTGAGATTATTTCTTATTCAGCCTTACAATTATGACAAATCTATGAATTCGTGGTAAAAAATTGTTTAAATGTATTTTTATTCACAATTTTTATATTGTTCTTAATCCGTAATTGGAGCTGTGTACAGGTTTTTCAAACTCAATTGAACTTTTTGCAAATCACGTGCTCTGAGCGATCGGACAAGACATGTTATTAGTTAGTTATTGTATCGTAAAAACCAAACTTAAACGGGGCTCGGAACATCGCACGAGTCGCTGTGCAATACACAATTTTATGTATCAGCGGGACATATTCCTATTCCTGCGCGCGTTTTTTTTACTCGCAATTAGCTTATGGGTGCTAGACTACGGGTAAGTACCCGCGCGCTTCTCTATCAAATTGACTATACCTGCGCGAACTGGCGCTCGTGGCTAACCTCCGAGCCGCCATCAACTCTGGATGTATCCGATAGAGAAAAGATTTCTTTTTCTAAAATCGAATTTTGTTTAATAGTAAGGCTTATGAAAAAAATGTTTTATAAATAATGAATTCAAATTATAAAATGATGTATTTTTTTCTGTTTGCGCATATAGTTTGCGTTAGTTTTAATTATATGTAGAATTTTAACACTGAAAAGTTAATTACGTAATGTAAATATTATACGACAATGTACATCATTAGACAAATAAACGAAAAATCAAAGAGACCAAAAGTAAAGGACCAGAACTTGTCACGTTTTTTCTGGTGAACGTCCAAAAAGTTTTAATTTGAACCTGCCGATGTTCGGCCCGTGTAGCTTAAAAAAATCACCACGAAATATTTTCTTGTTCAAGTCTCACTGGGCGTCTATTCCAAAGCTTAATTTTTCTTTTTATTTCATTGCTTAACGCCAAAAAATTAGAAGCAAAAATTATATTGTCCTGTAAAGACGTAATACCAATCTCTTTCTATTTAGGTTAAACCGATGGCGGGGGAACTTGCGTGTGACGGGTAGTAGCATTTCCCTTTACTGGTTCCAAAGCGGACAAACTTAAATCAATTATAAACTATACAAGGTAATCAGTGTAAAAATATATTAGTGAAAATAGTAAATCATGAATTTTTAACAAACAAATTTTTTAAAGGTGAAATGCTTACGAACCTTATCACGATCATTTTCCTCCGCCGTTATACTCATTATTAATTAATTATAGAGTTAATGAGTAAATTCCATAATACTATTACTATAAGTGAGCTCCCCCTTGCTTGTAGATGGATTGTTTTAAAGATGTTACCTTGTATTCTACAGTTGCAACCTTCTTATAGTCAATGAGTTTTAGAATTAGTTATTACTAATAAGAAAAAAATACCTTGTTTTTATTATTTATTTGTTTCAATGGAAATTATATAGGTATATTTTTATTATTGTAACCTACATAGTTACGTTGGCTGTAATTTAATATTGATGTAAAATTAATATATGTATTTTTATTTCAACATTTGTTTTATTTCTCCCATACAAACATTACGGAAATCAGCATTCTCTGACAGCATGTATATCAGGTAAGTACGTGGTCGGATTAAATACTCAGTATCGCTCGCTGCGACAAATTTGTAATTTATTTCTTCGGTTAGATGGCGTTATATTACTACAAGTCTTTTTCACATTGTTTCGTTTACTCGGAAATTGGCATTTTTAAGAAAATCTGATCTCGGCGATAGGACCTGCTTGCGCCTTCGCCTTTCTACTATATGATTGGAAATTGTAATAGAAGTTTATTATATTGTACAAAGCCGCGAACCCCCACACTCTTCACACATACTCTTATGAGAACTTCATCCTATAAAATGGCCTACAAAAAGCGCTCCATTATATGCCCTAAAAGTGATCGTATCGCAGGAAACTACTAGCTTATTTTTTTTTTAAGCGGCAAACGAGCAAGCGGCCCCTGGAAATAAGTACCGCTACCCATAGGCATCCGCAACAAGCTAATGAGTTGCAGATGCGTTACCTACCTTCATGGACGAAGGAGGGGACAAACAGAAAAAAGGATAATTCCATTCCCTGTCCATCCCCACCTCATCCGTCAAATCCTCTTCCTCTTCCCATCCTTTCCTTATTAGAAAAGGGTAGGAGGGGGGAGAGGACTACAATTAGGCCCCCGGCACGTCACTCATCAGACGAAACGCAGAATACTTCTACTTCACGCCTGTCTTCTGTGACGTCGTGGTATTTCACCGTTCGAGCCGGCCCATTCGTGCAAAAGATGTTGTTATTGCGGGCTCTACCACTGTTAGCTGTATCATTTGATAGTATATTTATCTATACTCAACTTGTTACTTAGAATGTGTACGTTTTAAAAACATCTTTATATTTATAGTATGTATTTACATTCATATTTAGCACGTTGTATCTATATGTTTTCATCTTGCTACTATAAAATAACATTGCATAGCTACCTTCATCAGTTGGAAATTTCTAATACTAATTTTTGGGGTCGCAGCTTACGAGCAATAGGATAATGTTTATTCTTTATAGACTACAATGGCTGAGGCGAATAATAGAAAGATATTTTTTTATAATAAAAGAAATGAAACATATCATAAGAGTAAAGAATAGGTAGGTTTTTAGTTAAAAATACTTTTAATTTTGAACAGGCTATATATTTATTGAATTCTCATCTGAATTATTATCAACTATGAAAGTTGACACTTATACTATGAATACCATTTAACATATAACAATATAGCACACGTCCAAAACTACAAACAGTACATAAGATCATCAAAAATTGTAACAAATACATACATATTTAATTAAAATATGTTCACATAATGTAGTACTTTTGCATTTAGTCAATGAACAAAATATGTAATCTTTTGCACCAACTGAATTGTGCATTTTTATATCATTATAGTTAGTAAAACAGTAGAATACCAAATAACAATTTTGAATTTGATTACCTAATTTTGAGAGGACTGCAAGACATTTGACGATATACATTTAAATAAGAAATCAAATTATCTGGCTTTTAGGATTAGAAGACATTTTATCATTCATTATTTATGTGTTAATAAAAACCTATATAGTATAATGGGTGTAACATTAACTAAACTCTGTGATCATATATAAACTAAAAATCACAAGTGCTTATGGGATACATGGTTCCGAAGTATGACAAAAGGCAATTGCTGTAACATTCTGCCCAAAAAGTGATAAAGACATGAGAGCTTATAGTTTCATTAATCTTTAACTGTTAAATGGTCAAGTAGTCAACTCGGCGAGTAGTAACTAATGAGCAAGTCTGAAATTAATATGGTTGAAGCATGAATGCACTTATTATTAGAGCATTCATGAAAATAAAACTGCAATAAAACACTAATTTATACAAACATCAAATGTAATAAAACTCTCATTACATTGTATTAAACTAGCAGTCAGGAAGTTGATTCCCAGGATGCTTGCATTAAAATGAAATTTATTTTTGTGGGATTCCTATGAACAAACTTTTTTGACATTTTTGCCAAATATGTGGTGACAGTACCAAAATACTTTTACAGTCAAACAAAACTTGAGATTTTTCAATGTGGTTTGATTAAATGAAATAAGCTTTTAAGCAATTTAATAGGATATAAAATATTTTTTTCTTTAAACTTAATCACAGTACATAAAACAGCAATTGGAATTAACCACGCTTATTACATCCCAAAAGAACTCTGTCGTAAAACCCACCTACCTCCTGGTCCCTGGTTCCCACCTGCTTTTATGTTATTTGAGGGTTTAAAATTTTTTGAAATATGCAAACTACTGTCTTATTAACTCATAATACCACATGTCAAGAGCCAATTGGTTTAATTTAAATTTTAGTTGCGTAACAATAATTATACACAGTATTCACCACCATTTTTGCACAATAATAATTATCTAGTTTACAACTTCTACATGTTTAAGCTATATTTTATTATAAAAATTATATTTTATGAGAATATATCACACACAATGTTTTATTGCCCGGCTATCTACTATCATACTACAAATTGTTTTCAATACGTGATACTAAAATCTTAAATACAAACAATACATATGTAATCTAACATTACTATACAATAAAATAAAGCAAAATGTGATATTCAATATTACTTAAAATATCACATTTCAAAATAAACTGTTTCAAAAACAATTCCCATTATTAATGTAGAACATACATGTTTATATTTCTTGGAATAAAATGTTTACTATTTGGACATATATAGTGCCCTTAGGAAATGTAATACCTTAGAATGGTTTACCCCATTTCTTTTATTATATTATAGAGCAAACAAGCAATGAGTCACCTGACATAAAATAGTACACTTATACTATTTGCCAAGATTCTTGTAATAAGTGTGAAAACTCTCAGAAACTACAACAACTGTTGGTTTTACGAGCAGTTTTATAAAATGCCTTACTATGCATTGTCAAACTATCCGACTTAGCAACTAAATCATCCAGCTTTTCTCCTCTTTCTAGTACAGCCTTAATTGTGTCATGAAGTATGATCTTTGTCTCATCAAGGTCATTTTGTATTTTGGTTAAAGCATCAGCTTCTCTTGGATTCTGGTATTTGGCTAAATATTGAGGTAGTACAGGGAAATCTATGGAACTTTCGTTACCAGTAGCCCATAAATTTGTTGGCACTTTAGCAGTAAATTCATCCAGAATTTTAGTTATCAATGTGTGTGCTACCCTATTAGGGTATTCATGATCTGATATTAAGATGCCTGCGAGATTATCCGCTCGTACGTAAACTTGTAACATATATTCGCCTTCTTTGACCGATTGTCTTGTCGCTTGTTGGGTTCTCTCCACTATAGTTTTACTCACAAATACCATAAACTCCTGCACAGAAGAACGTTGAAAGAAACTAAAACTCTGCAAGTCATATGCTGCTTTCAGGACAGTTGCACTGTTAACTCCCTTGTACAGAACTCCTAGTGCGTAGACTCTGACCATGTTTACGACGGTGGCTTTCTCTAAAATATTTTTACGTATTTAGACCGTGTAGTTTCGAGTTATTTTATAGAGAAGATGAATATGATGATTTATGTTTCCGTTTTTTGAGTTCTCAATTGCTGTATAAGCTAAGTGAAAGTTGCAATTGGACAACTCAAATGATTACGTTATTTTACCACATCAAATATTATTAATATGTAAAAACGTTTTAATATACGGTTTCCCTAATTTAACTTTTTCTTGAAGGTGTTAAAACTTCTAAAGAACCCAAATCCGTCGTATTTAGTATTTTGCCAAATAAAAATCGTCTTATAGTTGAAGTTGACTGAAATGACAGAGTCCTATTATTATTATCACTTGACAATGACATTTCTTTGGTGCTACCACAGAAGAAGAAATTAATCACGTAAGGCGGGAAATAAAATTAAAATTCCACGCCACTGCATCGGTGTAATGAGATATTATAAAATATGAAGACAAACTATAAAATATGGCCTCTCATTTTTTATTTTTTTTACAGAAGAAGATCCTACCAAAAATGTAATATTATTAAATGGAGAGGATCTATGTCCCTTTCCACAGCCAATTTTTTGGGTTATATATCATTAATCCC
Source organism: Papilio elwesi (assembly GCA_029849275.1). Taxonomy (NCBI): domain Eukaryota; kingdom Metazoa; phylum Arthropoda; class Insecta; order Lepidoptera; family Papilionidae; genus Papilio; species Papilio elwesi. The sequence goes on along the minus strand of CM056700.1, from coordinate 5,394,814 downwards.
AACTAACTCACCACGACTTGAAAATGCTCCCCGTCGTTTGCTTTTTCGCGATCTCGTTCATTCGCGTGAAGTCATTTGCATGGCAAATTCCAAATCAGGATAATACTTGTTCGTTGGCAATGATTAAAGAATAGAGTTTAATTTTTAGCTAATACTCCTTAATCAAAGATCCTAAGTAACAATTGTATACACCATAGAGATATCGGATATCGAACGATATCTTTTGAGGGGGCAGAAATGGATGCGCGGGTTTTAGCCGCCTCCATTTACCCCGAGGTGAAGCCGAGTCCTTGGACGTGGGAGAGGTGCGAAGGCTGGAGAGCAGGCGTGTGTCGGAGGTGTTGGAGGCATGAAGGAGCTCGTGGTCTTCATGAGCCTCAAAGTTCGCGCCAGCGCTTTTGTGCCGAGCTTCGAAGCCTGGTGTCGTTCCCAGGGGTTCGCGCACGTCACCTTTAGGCTGACGCAGATACTCACCGATCATGGCTGCTTCGAAAAGTAGTTAAACAGGATCGAACGCGAACCCACAACGCAATGCCACCATTGTGGTGGGGACCGGGATTCTGCACGCGCGCCGAGTGCCCTGCATGGGAGGTCCGAACGACGGATCCTGGTCGAGAGAATCGGGCAGGACCTCACAGGCAGCAGTTGGGGCTGCGCTGTCCGGTAAATTACAAGGACGGCGCTAATCTCCTTCTGCGAAACTCTAATGGCCCAGAAGGAGATTACTGAGCATGAGCGGGAGCGGATGGACCCAGGTCCTAGTAGTATTCAGATCGTTTCCTCGTAGTGGTCTGGTTTGACCCGTCGGCCTGGGCCACAAGCCTTTTGTGCCATTTCATTGTTCCCTTCACCGCAGCGTCGATAAAAAAGGACCCTTAGGATCGTGGGAACTTAGGATGGGGGCCCTTATCGTCTAGATAAACGATTCCGGCAGTGCCGTCTTTCTGGGATCGTCTACTCGGCGTGGTCCTGCGTTGCCGTAGTGCTGCGGAAGCACAAAGGGGAAATATTGTCTGTGTCTCCCCTGGGTCGTGCAGAGGCTCAGTGCAGAGGTTTCCGGCGTGTTCCCTTGGAGATCCCAGAACCCCGAGAGGGTTTTACCGGATACAAATTGTCATGATTCTTCTGTCATCTTTTGTTTGAAGTTAGCCGTCTTATTCACATACTGTTACTTTACATTCTATGCCAATTGACATTTTATTTGAAATAATAGCATGCATGTGCATGAACATGATGCATGCATGCAAAGCAAAGCATTTGCTTACTTGACTATACTTTACATTGACATAACTTTACAATTTGTGGAATGGATTCTATTAATTTCTATCCTATTGTAAAAATAAGCATATAAGCTTAATAAAATAAACATTAACTCTTTAAGGTTAAATTTTATCATTTAATATTCATTTTAAAGAACAATTATTTAATAATAAATAAGTTGAACTTGCTCATCAACTATGTCAACAATGTCGGAAAATGTGGAAAAAGTAGAAAGTGGTTGTGATGCTCGTAGACGGATATTAAATATTGCAATTTCAACAGTACTTTTAGAAACTGGCTTCGACTCTGCTGATAAAATGTCCTTGGAAACTTTAACTGAAATACTTCAATGTTGTAAGTTTTTTATTATATTCAATTTTATATAAGAATTGATTACATTACATAAATATTTGTAAAGTACAGTTTAACCATTGGTTTACACTGCCAAAAAAATTCACAGAAAACATATTGTCATCTTAGTTATTTAGAGAGAAAGATTGAGAGAAACATTGTGTCACGATTTTCACATTATCTGATTAAGTATGAGTAGGTAATTACAACAAATCTATGGCTTCATTGTAACCGTGGGCTTCCACTGCCGTAAAATCGTGTCGCGATACAAGCTTTCTCTCTGAGAAAAAGATGATGATGCTGAGAGATAATCCAAGGATACCAGAATTACAGAATTGAGTGTGTACCACTGTACACTGAAAACCCATTGTTTGGTTATCCTATTGATTGTAACTAATATTACTTCTATGTCATTCCAGTTTTGACTGAACTTGGTAATTCAGCGAGAGGATATTGTGAACTATCAGGAAGAGTGGAACCAGTGCTAAGTGATATAGTTATGGCTTTAATGAATATGGGTATGTTTGAACCAATATTTTTTCCTATTGCATTACAAAACTGAATTTACAAATAGTTACCCAATATTTAAAGGTCATTCTTATAAGGCCGGCCAGTTATATTGTGTACTAGCTGTGAACTGCGGTTTCACCTGCCCTGCAATTTATCATCATCGTTTTATCATTTTAAAGATCGTAATATAACTAATAACATATATAACTACAAATTCAACCGAACAGCTATTTTATAGCATTTTTATTGAACAAATATTTGATATGGTTCTTTAAATTGATATAACTTTTTCATTTATTAACCGATTGAGATAAAACAAAAACTAAATGTTAAGTGAAGCTTACCACAATACATTAATGAAAACTGCACCCAGCCGTTTCTGAGGTTAGCGGTAACAAACACACAGACAAAAATTCTAATAATCATTGTTTTGGGTTTTATTGCTCATATAAAGGCCCCCAATAATAGTTTTTCAAATATTTTCCATGTACAGACAGCAATCAGTTTCAGTTTTATTATATGTGTAGATATAGATAATACAAGATTAACACCCTAACTGCATATTATGACAATATTGTTATGTACACCCTCGTCACACCTGTAACCTAGAGTATTAGGCAGGGATTGCTTACAGTGAACTCCTTGCTTGCACACACACAGTCCACATTACAAAAATTGCAACTCCCCTTATTTGTGGCTAACTTCATTATTCGAAGATTCCGTCAATAAAACTGACTTAGAGGAAATGTTAAAACTGTATTCCAATAAAGAACAGCCTTATATCACACTGAAATAGTGTCCTTTGACTTGAAAAACCTGGGTGTAGATTATTTTAACAGTGGTAGAGCCAGCAACTTATGAAGTACCACAACCTCAAAGAAACAGGCGTAAAATGAAGGTGTGAAGAAAAGGATGGGAGAGAGAAGGAAATATTCTTTTTTCTGTTTATTCTCCGTCCTTTATAGGTAGTCAAGGCATCTGCAACTTATTACTTTGTTGCAGATACGTATCTGTAACAATCACTTTATATCAGGTGAACGGCTTGCTCCTCCTGCCTTTGTGCATATTATCTGTGACTAGAATAATCTTATTTCCTTCTTTGTCCACATTCATACTACTACATATACAAGTATGTTAGTTGCGGGTTCACAATACCTCCTTTTATTCGATTCGGTATTTTTTGTATGTCAAAATCTGGTTTATATATTTAGATAATAAAAAATATTTTTATACTTGTTTGCTTATTTCAGTTATGCATTTTCTTTTGCAGGCATAAGTCTCCAGGGTATAGAACAGTATGCAGGGAGACCCAACAGACATGTGTTTCAGCCTCTGCAGCAAGCTACTGCCCCACGTACACCCGCCATGTTGTCAGCAGGGGCCAAAGCAAAGCCTGCACCTCATATCCCATTCCATTTACCACCTCTTCCTGATCCACATGCATATATAAGGACTCCAGTGAGTTAAATTACTAAAATAATTTAGTTTCTTGATCAATACAACATAATGTCTATATAAGTATGTAGTTCTAAAAATACATTTTTCTTTTATGTAATATTTTTTTAACTGAAAAAAGTTTTAAATAGTGTTCCAGTGGTTTTCTTTCTTTTATTTACCCTAAATGACATGACTTTTACCTTAGGCATCTAGTATAGAATTATTGAAATCTAGGCAGCATTATTTAAAAGTAATAATTTGTCACCTGAACATAATTTATAGAATAATCAGTTTTTATTTACTTTATAGACTCACAAACAACCAGTAACAGAATATGAGGCAATAAGAGAAAAAGCGGCGACGCAAAAGAGGGACATTGAAAGAGCACTCACAAAATTCCTAGCAAAGACAAGTGAAACACATAACTTGTTTAACACTGATGATAACCAAGTTTATCCATGTAAGTATTGCTTGCAATCACAACATCAAAGTTCCATATTTTTCTATTTCTTTAACATATAGAAAATAAATATTATCTTTGACACTCCAGAGAAGAATATGAATGTATGTAAGGGGTCACAATGGAACAGGCACACACACACACATATATGTATATATATATATATATATATATATATATATACCATCCCTCTGGGTCAGTCGGGTAATATTATTATATTAATAGAGCTATCAGATGTTTGAAATTCAACAAACCTACCACATAAAAAGAACAAACAATATATTACTGCAATTTTCGCTAAAGGAACATTTATTACACATAATATGTATCTTTAGAATTAAATAAATATTGTAAAAATTACTAAAAGGATAGGTGTGCCAGGATCGCGCCAAATGTAAATCCAGGATCTCTGCCTACACCTCTGGGTTACAGGCCTGAGCCCATATTTATTTATTTTATTTTAAAAGATTTTAGCATTTTGATAAGATGAATTCTAATTTGTTTCAGTAATTGCATGTAAGCCTACATTCCCTGCATATTTACCCTGTCTTCTACCCACCGACCAGGTATTTGATTTTGATGAGTTGGAATACCACTTTCAAGTAGCCAATAGAACAGAGGACATGCCTCCTGATAAAAAAGGTAAGCATTTAAGCTAGATTCATGTCATGTCAGATAACTGTAATTTTTATACATAAAGCTTTGTTGTTTGCGGCCCTGAAATAGTAGTGAGGTTGACAACTCCACACCAATTTGTGTATATCAAGACAATTTACTTTTTATTGTTTAACTTTTTTGTTTAAAATACTAGATCATTTAAATAATTTACTAATATTTTTTAACCATACCAACTAAGCTTAAGCTTGTGGCTCAATCATGTTTCTGAGTAAATGGTGTTCATGAATCTACAAACTACCCGGTCAAATAACACATAACCTCATGTTTGTTAGTCCATATTTAACCATTATAGGCAATTAATTAATACTTTAACACATTTTGTACCATAAAAGCTAACTGTTAATAGATAAAGCTATTAGTATAAATATATTTTTTTATTTCATTACAGATCAATCAGATAATGAAGGTGATAATGGAGGTGACAATGAAAATAATTCTCAATCTGAAAACCAGGACAACGCTGCGCCATCAAGCCCAGAAAGAAGTAAAACTTTAGGATAGCTACATAAATATTGTACTATAGACAAATAGATATATTTTAAAATATAAATAAAACCTTAAAGGTTTATTTTTATTGTCCCATTATATTTATGAATAAATCAAAGCTAATGTCAGAATCAAAGAGATACACAGAAGAGCTCTTTTACTGCTAGGGGATATTGTTAACAGATGGATGTGACGAAAATTACGCGCTATTGTATATTGTAAAAATATAAGTAATCAATTTTTAAATATCTACCTACCTATTTTAGTTTTAATGACTAAGATAAAGGTGATATAAAAGAATAGCTTAGAGCAATTTATTAAATTTTCCGTAATTTTTTTTTAGATTTATCAAAAATCATTTGTGTTGTTAACGGCAGTTGAATGAATGAAAACTCATCATTTACACAATGTAATTCCTGAAAGATTTTCTTAAAAGAATTAAACTAAACTAAAAAAATATATATCTAGACTTATTTATTTACAACCTATCTACAGCCACCGCACAGCAGTTTCGTAATGTGTATAATTTGTAGATGTCTGTATGTGGTGTAATTAGGATGAACAACTGGATGTGTATTAGAACGATCATTTACATGTACAATTGTAAATTTGTTGGCTTTACACGCTTGTGCGTTGAGCCGTACTCGTGTTTCACTTGAGATACAAGCCAAGTTATTTTTTTGGAGTTAAAGGAGTAACTGACGAGCATGTATAAATGTAGAAGCCAAAGATGTGTGCCAGGGCAAAAGAAAATCATATAAGAGTTGAAGTATACACACTGTCTCCCTCTTCAACCAATAGTCATCCACTGCTGGAAAAAGTAAGGGCTCCACCACTGGTCGCCACAAAGATTGGTCTCCCTCATCTAGTGCACCTGTTTACGAGACTTCAGTAAACACTAATATTTATTAAATACAACTAATAGACTAGTGTCCAGTTAAACCTGAAACTTTTGATAGGTTGTCCAAGTCCAAATGTAAAACCATTAAATAGTTTTATTTTGGTGTTATCATTTGCTTTGTCCTACCTTTATTGGGAATTATGTTCAAAGATTCTCTAATTCAATAAAAAATAAAATTCAAAATGTATTGTATTACATAAATAACGACTGCTATATTATTTGTTTTTTACCAGAAACCACCAGTCATGTGAAAGTCATAAAATTCTTGCTAAGGCAGAGGATGCCTCTCTTTCTTAATGCCTTCATAATCATTTTAACTGTGGTGAAGCCATGCTACTACTGCAGTTGTTGCATGGATATGTAAAGAGTTAAAATGAAGAAAACTATACAGAAAATGACACCATTTAATCTTAAAAAAAAATTACTTTAATGAAGATGAATTGATAACAGGGAGAACTTCAATTCCCTCTCTCTTTACTACTGTCACCTGGAAGTTGGGTAAGCTGACAAATAGACGCTTGTGTACCTCTTTGACACACTTTTGAAGAATTTCATACGCCTCCTTCTCAGTTAAATCTGTAAAAACAAAGTCAATTCTTCACATATCATGTAGGTTACTTGCATAAATGTATGCTTAATTTATTCTCTACTTTGTTCATAGTTGCAATAACAGTGGTAGAGTCCACAACAACATCTGAAGCACGCATGGGCCGGGTCGACTGTCGACCAATATGGGCAGAGGCCTTGGACGCGCCCAACAGGGCCCTCCTCCGCAGGGCGCAGCGCATTATAGAGGTGCGAATGTGCCGGGCCTACCGCACGGTGAGCCACGCTGCGGCCTGCGGTCTGGCCAGCACTCCCCCTTGGGAGATAGAGGCGGGAGTGCTTGCCAGAGCATACCGGGCGCGGGCTGAACAAAGTGCCGGGAGCTCGCCTGCGCTCGAAGGAGGAGAACCCTGGAGCAGGTCTCCTCCCTCTGCCCAAGCAGATGGCCTAGCGGACGCCGAATACGGCAACGCTTAGGAAGGGAAGAGACGGCGTCATGCCACGGGTGCGGCGACGAGGAAGACACAGCTCGGCACACTCTAGAAGTGTGCCCTGCGTGGACTGCCGAGTGCCGCACCCTTGTGGCGATCGTCGCGACCTCTCGCTTCCCGCCATTGTACACGCGATGCTGGGAAGCGAGAGGGCTTGGGAAGCCGTGGCCTCCTTCTGCGAGATAGTAATCTCGCAGGAGGAGAGAGAGCGGGAGCGCGCGGGAGACCACTCAGCGCCGCTGCTCCGGCGCAGGCTAGCGGGGAGGAGAAAGCGGGGAATGGGGATGGCCCTGCCGGCATTAACAGCCCACACGCCTAGGGGGGGGACTCAGTGGTTGGTCCTCCCCTCCTCGGCGCGGAGATCAGCTGGCGGATGTCGCGGTGAAACACAATAGCGCGCCCGTGGCATCCGCAAAAAGCAGAGAAGACCACCGACAGGGTTTTTAGTGGGTATGCCTCCCTCTATCTGGCGGATGAGAGTGCGGTGGTATGCGTAATGCATGCGTGAAGTGGGACAAAAAAAAAGGTCGAGTGATGAAATACCACCTCACAGAAAACAGGGGTGAAGCATAAGTATTCTGTGTTTCGTCTGATGAGGTATCAGAGGTCTTTGAGTCCTCTTCCCCTTCCCACCCTTTTCTTATAAGGATGGGATGGGAATGGGAACATGATTGGACGGGGAGGGGGCTAATGGGGAACAGGAAATATCCTTTTCCTATCTATGTCCTCTTCTGTTAATTAAATGTAGGCAACACATGTGACTCATTATGCTATAAGCCTCACTTTCGTATATATTATATTTTGACATTGGGGGGTGAGGTAAGGTTAAGGTAAAAGGGTTTATTATGACTGCTAAGGTTTTAGTAATTTAATTAATTACCTTTTTTATAGTAGCGATCCATTACACTCAAACTTAAGTAACCACCAAAGCCATGGGCAGCAAATGGAATTTTTACACTGGATGCTAGGTAATCCATAAAATACAATTCAGGTCCATTTTCCTTGTCATAACCACCCATTAAGATGTTAACGAAGTATGGTGACTGCAATGAAAGAAAAAGTAAACATTTTAGGTAAAGCAGTCAATCAATTGAAATAATGTTAAATACAGTTGCTTACACTGTATTTAACATTATTTCAATTGTGTGTGTCTATATAACAACTCTTAAGGGACTGTGCATTTTTTAGTGTTGTAGAGAGTTGTCATCATTGGAGTGAAAACAAATTGATAATATTTTACTATTATAATATAGTGCAAATATTAAAAAAATAAAACAACATAATAATGATGCTTATTGTGTAGATAAAGCCTGTTATCTTCATCTGGCGGTTTTTGCTACTTCAATAGTTTAAACATATTTTTTTATATATTTACTCATTCATATCTTGCTGTAGGTTCAACTTGATTTTATTGTAATTATTTTTCTAGTAACCTTGCTGCATTGAGTGCATTACTGATTTTTTGGTGGAGGCTCAGGATCATCTATTTCATCTTCTTCATTGTATCATTGTCGTATTGTTGTACTTATTTAGTGTAAGCATGATGTTACATAGTGTGTCGCGACGAGCCGGTTGGCATGGTTTGTAAGATACTTGCTTTTCACACCGCAGGTTGTGGGTTCGATTCCCACCCAGGACAAACATTTGTGTGTATGAACATGTCTGTTTGTCCTGAGTCTGGGTGTAATTATCTATTTAAGTTATGTATTTACAAAAAGAAAAGTAGTATATCAGTTATCTGGTTACCATAACACAAGCTCTGCTTAGTTTGGGATCAGATGGCCATGTGAATATGTCCTGGGATATTATTGTATAGATAACATCGTAAACCAACTAAAGTCAAGTAATTTCGACGTTTTAAGAAGTTCGTCGTAAAATCGAGTGTCGTTATAAAGAGTCTACATTGTATATTCACTAAGAATGGTTTGCGTAAAAACTAAGGAAACAACTTACACTGCTTCTTAGATACTCGGCTAGGTTCCGACGAGTAAAATTAGCAGCGGCTGTGGGCCCAAGCTCGTACCCATTGCGCATTTTATACAGTTGAATGTTCTTTGCAATATATTCTGCAAATTGTGTTGTGTCGCCAGAATCCCCAACCACTGCCATCACTAGCTTGTCCGATATTTTGTATATCTTTTCTTCGTCTATTAAAACAAATAAATAGATATTAAAGAGAATTTAGAAAAATACTAATAAAAGTAATACCAAAGTCGCAACTCACCATCTTTCATTACCATAATACTATGGCTATTAGTTTGATCAGCCGCTATCATAACAAAATCGTTGCATTGAATTCCCAAGAGACATTGTAAGTTGATATTAGACATACTTACAATCTTTTTAAGCTTTTATACTTGAAATACCGCAACAAACAATAAAATAGAATAACCTCGATAAGCAAAACTGGAAACTTGTCAAATCATTTATTTTTTGGGGTTGCATCATTTAGAGAATGTTGGTTGCAATATATTTTTAATTATGAAGTTTTATTAACGAAATTCATAGCAGATATTTTTCTAATATGAATCGACTATTTCTGTAAGTTTATAATTAATTTAAAAATATGGTGAAAACAAAACCAATTTTCCAAAAATAAGTTCACCTCTGTTCGATACTATACGAACTAGTATCAATTTAAAAGCATAATTCTTTATCTTTAGGGTACGAATGATAACTCGAGTTTGAGCACAGAGTAATATTATAACGAGAAAGTTGCGGGAAAGTCTCGACAACTCTGTCAATCAATCAAGCTGTCAGTGATTGACTGTGACTGGAGCTGGACTGACACTTGATAATTGAAAATACCTGACGAACTGTGATAAACTAGATGAACATAGAACATATTTTTACAATCCGATTTTAAAATGTACCTTATTAATAAATACTAAAGGCATTGTTTAAATTTAAAAAAATGTTTAAAAAAGTTGCTATCGGCATATCCGGAGGAGTCGATAGTGCAGTTGCGGCACTTCTTTTAAAACGATTAGGTTAGTTATTTGCATGTTTAATAACAATAATAACCAAATATATACCTAATTTTACTCTTAATTAATGATTTTTTTACTTCAAGGATACCATGTGGAAGGAGTGTTTATGAGAAACTGGGACCATAATTATGAAGCAGGTTTTTGTTCAGACGAAAAAGATTTCGAGGACGCTGCATTTGTTTGCCGTAAGCTCGATATTCCTTTGCACAAAGTATATTTCATTAAAGAGTATTGGAATGAGGTTTTCATGGTATTGCTAAAGGAATATGAGACGGGGCTAACACCAAACCCAGACATATTATGCAACAGATACATTAAATTTGATAGCTTTTTTGAACATTGCAGGAACAATTTAGGAATTGATGCAATAGCTACTGGTCATTATGCAAACACTTCATTTGGACCTTTTTTAGAATTTTATAAGGAAAATGAAGGTAATTACCTGGACATGAAAACATTTCTTGTTTTTTTTAAATGGACATGATTCATTAGATGGAAAATGCTGTAAATATTTATCGGATTTTAGGTGTCAGATTATTACAGCCTAAAGACAAATATAAGGATCAAACTTTCTTTTTATCACAAGTGAAGCAATTTGCTTTAAGAAAGTGTATGTTCCCAATAGCAAACTTATTAAAAACTACAGTCAGAGACATAGCTAGAGATGAGGGACTGTTACAAGTTGCTAATAAAAGAGACAGCACTGGAATATGTTTCATAGGAAAACGAAGATTTCAAGAATTTATTGAAGATGTATGTATATTCTCTGCATTTCCTTTATAAAACATTAATCTATGACTTTGTACTTGACCGCCTTGTTTATCTTTCAGTTTATTGAAACAAAAAAGGGTCTTTTTGTAGACATTGACACTGGACAGCCTGTAGGAGAGCATGGAGGGATACATAAGTGGACAGTTGGACAAAAGTGTTGTTTGGCAAATTATAAACATTCATATTTTGTATTCAAAAAAGATCTAGACAAAAACAACATTTATGTGGTAAATTTTATTTACTGTTCATATTTTCATATTCAGTATAATGAATGTGGATAGATTAAATTATCTATACCTATGAATAACAACTTTTGTACCATATTTTTGCTTGAAATTTGTAATTCCAATTCCCCATATGACACTGGTTACCTAGTAATTCCTAAAATTAAGTAAAAGATAAATTTTTTAATTAAAAATTTGTTGATTGAAAATTAAAATCGATCAACACCTACACACACTATTTCTTCTCCCTGTTCTTTTCCCACATTGGGTGTGCTCAGTAGGACCATAGTCCTATACACAGTATACTGTAATAGCTTTTTTTACGGCTGGCTGCCTGCCTGATGCACACACACTACTACATTTTGATAATTTTTGAAAAAGGCTGAAGAAACACTAGGTTCTTTTATGTTGGAATATGATATGAAACTATTACGGAATGATACATGTTTATGAATATTATAAATTTATCATTACTTTTTTCAAAATAGTAAAATTTTTTGGGTAAAGCAAAAATAAAATTTTTGCAGGTGGCTGGAACTGAACATCCTGCTTTATGGAACAATTTATGTTTTACAACAGCGCCTCATTGGATACATAGTGAACCTAAAGAACTGGAGGACAACAATGTATTACACTGTTTTTTTAGGTTTCAACATACAAAGCCCTTAGTACCATGTAGAGTTTCCAAAAATTCAGAAGGATTGACGATTCTTTTGGAAATCCCACTAAGAGCACTTACAGAAGGGCAGTTTGGAGTTCTTTATAATAACGACGAATGCCTTGGCAGTGCAAAAATTAAAAATGTTTGTCATAATATTATGTACTAAATTATAAAAATAAATTGTTAATATACCTGTTTCAATAAAAATAAGTTACTGTAACCTAGTTGGATGTTGTACATTTTTTATATTGCTGATTGCTTGGATGTAGTCAAGTACCATTATTTATTATTTAAATTTATTTAAACCAAAACTTAATGACGCCTACACTCAGCGGTAAATGTAGAAGCCATAGCATTACCTCAGTAGATAGAACATCTTCAATGAATAAAATATCGACCAACAAATGATAAGGTGTGAAATAGGTGTTTTCCATTTAACAGAGGTAATTTAGAATCTGGTTATGTCTTATTCGTTCGTAATAAAATATCTTGGATATTGCTTGTTTATGTCCATCTAATAAAAAAATCTTTAAAATAAAAGTATCAAAGTTAGTATAAAAGCTCTTGTTCTAGGTATAGCTACTCTCATTTCAAGCTCAAACACACTCTCACGGTGAACGAAGAGCAAAAAGAACAAGAATTTTAGCAATTATGGCAAGCGCTATAATTGTTTTATTTCATCGCCCGTCACTCACTTATCAGTTATCGCCGTGGCAAGTATTTTTACCCATATATCACAAATGATTTGTAATACTTTTAGCACTGAACAGAAATCGTAAACGTTTCACACGGTCACCCCTCCATTAATTTTAAATATATATTGTGAATACTTTTACAAATAAACACATTGCTCTGAACAGAAGTACGGTGTTTAATTCCTTACGCCTTCATCCTACAAAAGTTGTAGGTAGTTTTAATGAAAATCGCAATTATAATATAGCGATAATAAGACTGTCAAATTTAGTAGCACTTAAATCAGCCAAATAGGTGACTTCTAAATAGGTTTGCAATCAGGGTAGAGTGAGATTGTTGTCAGACGCTTCCTTTTGTCGTCCGAAGGACAACGGATATGGATAAGTAGACATAAATGTAAATATGAAGAAAACAATTATATCGTGAAAATATCCATAATGTTTGTCCTTGATAATGCCGTAAGTGTCAAATTAGTCTTGTCAATAGAACTAACATGTCAAAAAGAATTTGTCAATGTCAAATAAAAATACATTTATACTTGCACTTTGTGTTGTGTTGTATTTTATGTGCTCTTTGGTTGTATTATACAGAACCGGGATAAGTACAGGTTGTACAGGGTAAAACTGTGGCGAGTTTAACGGTGGAAATACTGTAGTAATTACAATTTAATAAAGGTTTCTCAAATGAGAATTGAATAATATATGTAGTGCCAAATGTCAATACCACCTGTGAATTACAATGTTCCTCCTCCTTCAATTAATGTACCTCCACCGGTACGTCCTCCGGTGGTGCCTGTAGTACCTCCGGTGCTACCACCACCTCATTATTATAATCATCCTCCACCATTCACTGCCACTATGGTATCACAGAACGCAATGTCGTCGTATCTACCAATGCCGGCAGGATTACCACCTTTAAATGTCCCTCCTCCTTCTGTTCCTTACCGTCCATCATCCCGGAATGTCCCTCCTCCGTCTGTACCTTACCATCCATCATCCCGCGAAGTTTCTGTATCTTTTCCAACTCCCAACACCCCCCGAAACTATTCTCATCATCACCATGGGTATGGCACCCATAGTTTATCGCCGAGAAATGAGAAAAATGCTTACAATAAAACATACAAAATTGAAACGATTTCCAAGAGCACTTCAAATTATTTTGATTCTCATAATGCAAAAGAAAGACACTCTAGTCTTTCTTCAAAAGATCATCAAAAAGACGGACCAACTAGTTCCAGGTCCAGATATTCCCAACGAGAATCAAGTTATGACAGAGAAAGAAGTTATGAAAAAGAGAAGAAATATGAGAGGGAAATTTCAGAAAAATTAATGAAAGAAAGGGAATTCAGAGCTGCAAAATATTGGGAACTAAGATTGCAACATAGGAGATCTAGTAGGAGTCCATCAAAGCACCATGACCGGTATAGAGATAGGGATAGATATATTGAACACCGTGAACATGATAGAAGACATGAATACAAAAAATCACATAGCTCATACCATAGGGACTACAGAAGTCACAGTAGAAGTCTTGATTCCCGTGATAGTAGAAGGGATCGAAGATCTCCGAGTAGACTAAGTGAAAGATCATCTAGGAGGGAACCTCACTCCCATAGTCAAACTCGAGACAGGTCTCAAAGTCTCCATCATGATTCAATTCCAAGAAAGCCTTTAACTGACCGTGAAAAGATATTAGAAGACTACAGGTAAACAATTATTTTGTGTGTTAGTTTTACTTCTTTTAAATTAAGAAAAATTACTAGTAAAAATACTCATATTTTGACATTATGACCATACTTAGTTACATTCTAACTTTGTGATTTGATATAGTTGTTAGTAGCTGTATCCTATCTATATAACGAGAATGTAAGTAAGCTGTACATTTATGTAATTACTTTCTAAATGATGATCTGTGATGTGACACCTAGTCTTAGGTTGTGGATAGGACATTCATACAAAACAAATCATAACATTCATAGATTCAAAAGCAAATTTGTAATCTCCACAAACATTTTGCCTCATCTGGAAAATGATCCCATAATATAAGTCCATCTATTTCATTTTGTATTTAATTTTTTATAAGTTGAACTTCAAAGAAGCATTCATTCATGTAATGTAATTCTTGTTGTTGCACCTATTACAACTTCTTGAAGTTTTATAACAACAAAATTATGATATTGTTTGTTAGTGACATTAAGGAGACAAACATAAAATTTTTGATGCACTACATAAAGAAAAGATTTGATTGTTTTTTGTTCTGGATAATTACGAAAACTATCCAGCTAATTTTAAAAATTCTTTCACCAATAGAAATCTCTTTTATTATATACTATCTAAATTAAGAATTTTTTATTTGTCCACCTTGATCCATTCAAGCGAAGCCGGGGCGAATAGCTAGTATAATAATAATGATAAGACTCATGATATTGAAAACTGTGAAACAACCATGATGAAAGGAGAAAGTGACAATAGACAAATTTATGTTGCGAAAGTGAGTTGCAGTGTTGGTATGTCCAAGACCTAGATGAACTTACATTGATCCGTTTAGCGATATGCTAAAGAAAGGCGGTATAAAAATACCCATAACTGAGGAGCCGACGTATCTTGGCGAGTCTGAACTTCGCGCAGATGGTTGCGCAATGACTTTTTTTAGGAACAATACGGTGGCATGAGGCGACGTACAGGGGGCGGTGGTCTAGGCTAGAGATTGACCACTAGTAACAGTTTTCTTCACGAGTGTACACGCGCTAAAGTTCGCAGAGCCTATGTTCACATTCGCCAAGATACGCCGGACGTATTATATGTTGGTACAGCATCATATGTGAAAGTTAATATTCCTTTTCATTCCATTGCAGGAAAAACTACTGTGAGACATCTGGAGATTTCATAAGAAAAATGGAAGAATGGTCTAGGGAACACAACTCTGATGAAGAAGAGGTACTGTACACAAAAATCACATTATTTAAGTTCCCTAGAGATACGGCTACTCTCATCCTTTTGTTTTAGATGTACTTTGAGTTCAGAATGAATGAAGAGACTTCTTTTCATGTATTCTGTGAGTGGTTAGGGTTTGGAGCATTTGGCATACAATCAATCAATCATCAATGTTTCCTTCCAGTTATGACAAGGACCCTTAGGATAAGAGAGTATACCATAATGATAACCTAGCGCCTACTATCTTTCGACCTAATCACAACTAAATATATAGAATTGTGATCAAGTATTAGTTTGTTATTCATTATAAAAAAAACATATAACTCCATATGTTTTTTTAGTGTTAAACAATTTGAAGCTTGCTTTTATCATTATACCAGTATGTAATATGTATTTGATTATAGTATTTCATGTTTTAGACACCAAAGATGTGGTACAGAAGTTCACCAGCTGAGCTCTATTACAAACCGACATCAGATGGCGAGGGTGTTATGCAAACAAGTAAGCTGGAGAAACGCTGCAGTGTATTCTTTGAGGAATTAATAGAAAGAGGACGAAATGCGAGACCCGAAGTGGACGAACTACCTCCTTTGAAGCTATCAAGAGGAAAAGCTTGTAAACATAGAAGTGAGTTATGAATCAAATATAAAAATCCTCATAAAATATTCCAAACCAATTCCAGATTAAATTGTAGGATTAGGTATTTTTTCTAAATTAATTGGTGCGTTTGCCCATATTGAGATATTCACGAGTCACCATTTTTATGTACTTTTCTATTTTAATATGTATTTTGCTTTTTTTTAGTGGACGATAAGAGTTCATCGTCATCAGACAGTGATGAATACCTGGATGAAGATGGTTTACAGGGTTATTCAGACCGAATTATGCTTGAGCTCCAACGGAAACAGAGCCATCCTAGACGTCTCCATCCTGAAATGTGGTATGTTGTTAGCAGAAATATTATGTAATAATAATTACATAGTATGTATAATAATTTTTGCACAGATCCGCTAAAAGGAAAGGTATGCAGAATCATTGCTAGACTTTATAATGGAAAGAGGAGATTAGATGAGGAAGAAGAAGATTCTGCCGAATCTGAACCTCACCCGTTAGACGAAGTGAAAAAAGCGCTGATTGTCGTCTGTATTCTGTGTGGTCTAGGTACTTTTTCGCTCGCCTGCCCATTATGTTATGACTACTGGATAACACTGCTAACTGTGTATTTTATGAATAACCGATCAATTGTGATCTTCGTCGGCTTATGATAGGACTAGGAATATTATAAACTGTTAACAATTTGGTGATTCAATTTATTTTATAATGGCGGTCCTTTTTGATTTTGCCAAAGTCCAGTTTATAGAGCTTGGTCTGTGATTTTGGTTGTACCCAGGTATCTTTAGGTGTGGTTTGGGCTCTTTTTTGTTGTTTTAAGATATTATTTTTATATATATCTTTTTTGTTCTAATAAACTTATAGTTATCTTCCATTCTTACTTGAACTCTAACGTAATGTCGAAAAATACCTATGTAATTAATTCATTATTTGCTAGTTTATAAACTGGCGAGAAATGACACGTCGAATTGTGAATATTCGTTCGTTCGTTCATTCGTTCAAATCACAAGTTATGAAATTTAAAATTGGTGGGCGAATTGCCCATTTAGTCAATATGAAAGAGCTTGTCTATGGCTCTATTATATATTATTATTGATTATAATATATTCCTTTTCGTAAAGGTTTAACAATACTGGTGAGATGAACGGCGGTCCCCTATGCCGCTGCAGTGTGCGCGCGCGCCGCTTCGGCATGAGACACGGCGTGTACGCCGGGGAGGAGACCTTCCCCAAGTGTTTACCCACTGAGAGTAACATCGACAAGCTATACCACTACAGGTAAGGTAATGACGAAGATTTCCAACTAGTGGCATTCGTCACCGAAAGGGGTGAAAACAAGCAAGCAGTTTGCTTATGCATTATATATATGAACGCTATAGACACCCGCAACAATTAAATGAGTTGCAAATGTTTTGACAGCTTTTATTTTAGAAAAAGGGGGGATGGGAAATGAATGGGCGCCCATTATTCTAATAATTCCATTCACTTCTGGCGTGTAGTAGAAGTATACCTCTGCCCGCAGATGCCTACTACACGCCAGTCTTCTGCGAGGTCGTTGTACAAGCAAATGCTATTGCTGCTGCGACGTATACCACTGTTGTGCCCACAGTTTAAGATCAGATCTTTGATCAACTCCCGTCCCGTCCCGTGATTTAATCTAACATTAAATTACGATATTTGACGATTTTAGGTGATCATTGTGGAAGGCCGACCTCTAGCAGTTGATGTCTGTAGGCTGGCATGATAAGCATGTATCATCAAGATGCTATTTAGAATATATTTATGCATTACAGAATAACAGTATCACCGCCGACGAACTTTCTCATCAAAGCACCAACCATTATTGCTCACGATGAACATGAGTTCCTGTTCTCCGGGTTTTCTATGTTCTCGCACTACAAACTGTCTAAACTACCTAAGTGCAAAGTGATAAGATTCAATATTGAATACACAATATTGTATGTGGAGGAACCGGCTCCTCAGAACTTCTCGATACGGGAATTGGATTTATTTGGTATGAAAGTTCTTTAAAACTTACCTTAATTACGAGTGGTCGTAGCTCGTCGCTTTCTGTTTCATGCAATGCTTGTTATCCCTTTTCGATCGCTGATGGAAGATCTGTGTAGCTAACATTCGTAAGACATGGAAACTCGAAATAAAACCGTGAGGTGTCTGTTTGTTTGTCTGAACTCGATAAAGTGAAAAACATTTAACGGATTTTTACGAGTTAATAATGAGGAACATTTAGCTATTTAATACATTCGAGTTTTGTCTAAATTATCTCAAATATATCAATGATATTTTAACAAGATGTAATAGGCTGATATAACATCACGAGAGAAAAAAAATTGGTTTTCACCATTGGTCGTCTTAAGTGAACGATAAAGGCGGTAATGTTTTGCGACGCAGTAGTCTTTGGATGTATCTGTGGCTTACTTTGCCACCATAATTAGTCGCGCGTTATGTTTCAGTCGCGATATGTCGCATAGTATCGCGCTGCGTCGCGTCGCGTTCCTTTGCTCGCCTAGGATTACGGGCAGGATTTTGAGCATTTGGTTCACCGCTATCATAATAGTGTATAATGCCGATAAACATTTTCAGAGGAATATCTGTTCTACGAGTTGTTAGAATTAGTGGACTTGGATCTTGGGAAGGCGACGGAAACGTCATGTTCCCAGTTCCACTTCATGCCGCGGTTCGTACGCTACTTACCAGAAGGTGGTTGCGAGGTAAGTGATTTTGAAAATGATCACGTTTAATCGATCATCTCAAAGTGACAGAAGGTAAGCCTGTCACCATACATAATACAAACAATACATAATCGGAAAATATCACAGCGCAGACTTAAACGAACCCAGGAACATATAATAAAAACTCACAGTTCGCGGTTATTATTGCTTAAAAATACAGTTTTAAGTTTAAAGCGCTACTCACCTAGCTAAGATTACCTAAGGATGATGATGTCGAGCCCGGATCTGCCACGCCGACGACGACCATTTACCTATCAAGGAGCAGTGTATAAACATTACTGTGTTCTAGATGCCGCTATAAACTGAGCTAATGACGCTTGCCTTAAGACCTAACAGCAGTAAATTGTCTCTTGTATAATGTGTTATATTTGAAAGTCAAACTCATTCAATCGTTTAGTTTAGTAAAACATTGTTATCTTTCGAAGAACGCATGATAACTGTAGTTTGTACCGCAGGTTCTGTCAATGTGCGAAGTGCTGAAGTATCTGATAGACGAGAGCGGTCTGCTGGTACCACCCGACACCCTCGAAGAAGTTCACAGCATGGATCATTACAGATGGCAGAAGTTCATTGATAGGATCAAAGGTCAGTCATTTGTAATTGTTTCAGTGAACATATTATATATTATACATATTATATTAGTGTATTTGGGGTGT
The DNA here is from genome assembly GCA_029849275.1 of Papilio elwesi. Classification (NCBI taxonomy): domain Eukaryota; kingdom Metazoa; phylum Arthropoda; class Insecta; order Lepidoptera; family Papilionidae; genus Papilio; species Papilio elwesi. The sequence continues at coordinate 5,375,405 of CM056700.1, read as the reverse complement.
GTATTTACTAGAGATGGTAGGCATGTTAAAGATTTTCAACGATAAGTTATTGCGGGAAATAAAATGAATGGAATAAGTACAGTAGTGAGGAGTCAGAATGTGTCTACGAAGGCTCGTCTGGCTCGGCGTGCTAGTAGAGTTAATGCCGTTGAGATGCGATCCTTAAGAAGTATGTTAGGCGTGACTCTGTATGATAGGGTTAAAAATAGCGTTATAAGGGAAAAGTGTGGCTTAAAAGTAGATGTGGTGTCTAGAACTGAGAAAGGTATGCTTCGGTGGTTCGGGCATGTTGAAATAAGGAGCACCCATAACTGACGAGCATGTATACCTAGATGTATGAATGTGGAAGAAGCGATAGAAGTGGGCTAGGATCGCGCCAAATGTAAATCCATGATATCTGCTTACCCATCTGGGTAACGGGCGCGAGCGCATATTCATTTATTTTAATATTGTTTTGCGCAAAACCGAGCTTATAGTTATTGCTTTGCTGAGATTTGATGTTATACTTTCAAGAGAGAGGGAAAAAGATACCATAGATCGTTAGAATATAACTTATGATCTTACGGTACTCTAAATCTTTTAAATTTAACGTTGTAAAACACATGAACAATATGGTGTCTGCCATAAAGCTGGTGTTTTCTTCTTTCCCGACGTATATTTTTTTTATCGCTACATAATTTTGAATATTATTTGTTGTCAATAGGAATGATTGTGACATATCCTGGTAAGAAACCATGTTCGGTGCGCGTTGACCAACTGGACCGGAGTCCTCCGGTCAGGAAGATTAAAGATCCCGGCGAGCTTAAGAAATTCTATCCGGAAATTGTTCACTTCGGCATCCGACCGCCGCAATTAAGCTATGCTGGTAATCCTGAGTAAGTGCATATTTTCTTTCTCTTTATTTACGTCATAAAAAACATACACATAATTGGTATGGAGCAGAGGCGTAAACCTGCAGGGTTTTAATATCACTGCTAGTCGCTCAGTTGATATATTAATTAGTAAGTAGTTGATATGTCGTGGTTGTATCCTTACCATTAATATATTCTTCGATTAGCAAAGACCTAAGGGTCCTTATAAGAACAAATAATTTAAACGCATTGAAACTACAAAAAACCGACTGCATTTCGCGAAAATTCTAAATAACTCCGGAACTACTTATCGGATGTATTAAATATTAGATTACATAGACAGTGTTATGGTCTATGTAATCTTATATTTATATGTAAATATAAGATTACATAGACCATAACTGTAACTGTACCATAAATGTACAAACCAGCCGTTAATCTCTATTTCAATACACATGCTGATCAAAACTGGAAATCAGCGATGTAATACTTACCATTATAATGTTTGTAAGACACACAGCACAGTTGCACGCGCCATGGTCGCGGCGGAAATATCGGGATGTTTGAATTTATATTTGCTTTTAGATATCAAAAAGCGTGGCGATACTACGTCAAGTACCGTCACCTGATCGCGAACATGGCAAAGCCGTCGTACAAGGAGCGGCAGAAGCTGGCCGCCAAGGAGGCCAAGCTTCAGGAGATGAGGACGCAGAGCAAGATGAAGAGGGACGTCACCATCGCCATTTCCTCTGAGGGATTCCATACTACTGGCCTTATGTGCGATGTCGTACAAGTACGTATTGTAATATTATTATTTTTTTATTACCAAATAATATAGACCAGCGATGATTGCAATATTGGACAAAAATCAACTCTTTGTCAAAAGATTAAGGCAACGATTTTGCTATTGACGCCAACGTACATCACGTCGCAACATGGATTGTACTGGAATAGGGCCGCAAGGCAACGGCCCTTGAGGCCCATATCCAGCAGTAAATGATATTTAACTAATGTTTTTTTTTAATATTATATTTATAAAACAAAGCATTGCTAATGTAAAATGCATGCACAGACTTGACATGTCTGTAGACATTATTCTTGGGGTGTTTTAGCATATTTGCCACGCTTGGCAGACGGGTTGGCGATTGCCTATCATCTGGTGGTTCTGATAGCATATCTAGATCGGGATTATATGTACGCAGCATTTATTATTTTTACGTTCCAGCACGCGATGCTAATACCGGTACTAGTGAGACACCTTCGTTTCCACAAGTCGTTGGACAGTTTGGAGAAGAAGATAGGCTACGTGTTCAGAAAGCGCCTACTGCTGCAGACGGCTTTCACGCATCCGTCTTACCGCGAGAACTTTGGTACCAACCCGGACCACGCGAGGAATAGTCTCACCAACTGCGGCATACGGCAACCAGAGTATGGAGATCGTAGGATACATTATACTAGGAAGAAGGGTAAATACTCATATACAGACGAAAAAATAGTGAAAATACATCCATATACAAACATTTTCTCCGGGTAATAGAGATTGCAGACGATTTCTTAAGTCGTGAATGTTAAATTATCATTTGCTGCACCACCGTCTTGTAACAACAACTTCTGTTGTGCGACTGGGCTAGCTCGACTGGTGAATTATTCCCTCTTCTGTCAATAACAGGTAGGCAACGCATCTCATTAGTGACGCTGCTTGTCGCAGATGCCTGTGGGTAGCGGTCATTTAACATTAGGTGAAACGCGTGCTCGTTTGCCACCTTTAAGCATTTTCGAATAATCAGGTCACTTAATCAAACGGACCCATTATATTACGTCAACTTCAAGACGATGATGAAGCGCCATCGGTCTCTTTGGTCTGAGTAATCTATTGTATATCTCTAAAGCCAATATAGATAGGACATTTTTACCAATTCATATACAATATTAAGAAATATTTTCGAAAGAATTCGAATTTTAACCTGTAGACTAAGTACAATCACTGAAATATTATATAATAAATTAAATATATTTTGTTTTGCCAGGTATCGTGACATTAATAAACATAATGTCGCGTTTCGGCAAGCGCAGCGAGACGGAGTCGGAGATCAAGCACAACGAGCGGCTGGAGTTCCTGGGCGACGCGGTGGTCGAGTTCCTCTCCTCCATACACCTGTTCCGCATGTTTCCCGGCCTTGCGGAGGGCGGCCTCGCTACCTATAGAGCGTCTATAGTACAGAATCAACATCTCGCGCAACTAGCCAAGGTGAGTTTACGCTATAGTTAAAATTGACTACTTTATCTTTTTGATTAGAGTGCTGAAATTAATTTTTTTTTTGCCCGTTCGCACGCAAGACTCACTCTCTAACGTTCGGACATATGTGAGTGCGTGAATGTGCGCACTCAATGTGTAGTCGGACGTCGTATAGCTTCAGTAGTTGGTCAGGAGTTAATGGTGAATGTTGTGTGTGCACAGAACATAGAGCTGGAGAAGTTCATGTTGTACGCGCACGGCTCGGACCTGTGCCGCGAGCTGGTCATGCGCCACGCCATGGCTAACTGCTTCGAGGCCCTCATGGGCGCGCTTTTTCTCGACGCCGGACTGGAGGTAAATAATCAAATACTAGCGATTGCCGATGCGCCTTGACTTCGCACGGGTAGTCTCTTTTTACAAACTTTATTCAAAGACTTTGACTTTTGACTTTGACCTATAGGGGATGAATTTAGAAAAAAATATTCTCTAAAATATTTCCAGGCCACTAAACAAGCCGGTTTCCGTACCGCAGATCGCGTACATAGACTCATCATCATCTGAGGCTCTACAGCCGCGGGTGGGCCTGGGCCTGGTCAAGTAAATGTTTCCATGTAGGTCTACTTTGGGCTTTATGTCGGCAGCTCTTGACGCCGATATTTTTTAGATTGCGTACATAGACTGCGGCAAGTTATACAGAAGACAGAGGAGTATAACCTGCCACTATACATAGCGTTTGCGGACTACGAGAAAGCCTTCGATTCGGTCGAAACCCGGGCGGTACAGTAGTCTCTCCAGCGGTGCCAAACGACACCATGTCAGTGCGATTACAGGCTCAGGACATGAGGTGTCATGATAGGTGTATCCACTGCAGCGCTGTGTAAGACAGGGCGACGTTATTTTCTTGAAAGTCTTTACAACGGCGTTGAAAGATCTTTTGAAAATAGTTCGACCTTCGATTTGTCGATGATATGGTTTTCATGACTGGAACCGTGAAAGAACTCAGTGTTCGATGGCTTTAAAAAGCCTTCGAAAGGATGGGAAAATCACAACACAAACATGAAAAAGATGGAAGTCATGTCAAATATCCGTGTTCCACCCACTTCAATAACTATGGGAGGTCGTACTCTTGAAGTTGTTTACGAGTGTGTCAAATGCCCAATCCGACTCGGATTTGTAACGTTCGGTAAGTTGCGAGATATAAGTCCTCTCGTCCCAACATAATCCGCAGTGTCTTAATACGAAAGTCTAAAAAACTCTAAAGAGTATGTGTTGACAGCGATGTCTTACGGTATTACTGGAATTACCGATTAACCACTTCCACTTCTGAAATACTTTTTTTTAAACGGAATTTTATTCCCGGTTAAGAACTTTTTGATCTTGATACATACTCTCTAAGATTAATTAATAATAAATAAGTCAGATTACAGCGTTATTGGACAACAAAAGATAAATCGGCAGATCGAAGAGTTAAAGTTGCGGTTGCTGTGGAAGGAAGGGAGATAAAATACTTTGACGATTATTCCTTTTTCCACTTAATTTGTAATAAAGAGCTAAGGCAAGTGCCAACCCGATGCAACAAAAGAAACTGATGCATTTCTAATTGCTGGAAGAACTATTTATGTCAGTTTATCAACATTTCAGGTTACAGACAGAGTGTTCGCAATGGCCCTGTGGCACAATGAACCGAATCTGTTGGACGTGTGGAGCAAGGAGCGGTTGCATCCGCTTCAGGAGCAGGAACCTCTAGGCGATAGGAAGTACATAAAGGACTTCGAGTTTCTACAGAAATTGACTGAATTTGAAGAGTCCATTGGTAAGAAGATCGATTTCTATACAAGTTCGATGGTCGATGCTTACAGCGAAAATTATTCCTGTTAACATATTAGAATGAGTTTTATGTGTAACTCGTGTCACTACAATTATTACAATTCTGGTATATTCTATAAAATTAAACGTTACTTACTATATAAAATATTGTTTTATATCAATATGATTTCGGTAAACACAAAATTTAATTATGGCACAATTAATTAAATCATTGACTACAGTTAGAAAAATAATTCATTAGATTTCCACGGCCGTAGCGGTTAAATTAATATTCAGACAATTATTCGGCCGTAACATCACAGCGAAGTAAATAACCAATTTGTCTCTTATAGACATTAGAGCCATTGGTAATTAATTTAAGTAACATTAACATGCTTAATAAATTTATCTAAGGCGTGCAATTCAAACATATTCGACTGCTGGCGCGCGCGTTCACGGACCGTTCGGTGGGGTTCACGCACCTCACCTTGGGCTCCAACCAGCGGCTGGAGTTCCTCGGCGACACCGTGCTACAGCTCGTCGTCTCCGACAGACTCTACAGGCACTTCCCCGACCACCATGAAGGACACCTGTCGGTAAGACCATCGGATTCTGTCAGCAGTACAATAAGTCGTTCCGACCATCGGCATAACCGCCTGGCCACGAGACATTCGCAGTAGCGAAAATTCGCACGGTGCGAACGGCGAAACGTCTAGCGACTAAAACAAATGCATAGAAGCCACGCCGGGCGGTTGGCGAGGCGACCGTCAAAATGTACCGAGCGAATCGCGCAGGCGATTTGTAGCGCGGCGGGCGATTAAAACAAATGTATGAAACAGTACGACGCAAGCCACTGAGTCGAGCGACAGACGCGGCTACAGATCTAGTTAGATCAGTGTCAAATAAAAGAGTAAACAATATGATTTCAGTTACTACGGTCGTCGTTGGTGAACAAACGTACTCAAGCTCTAGTTTGCGACGACCTCAACATGTCGGCGTACGCCATATACAACAACCCCAAAGCAAAGCCCACCACCAAGAAGCACAAGGCTGATTTGCTTGAAGCGTTCTTGGGCGCACTGTACATCGACAAGGTAAAATTGTATTTTCCATGCTCTCTTTTGTTTGTTTTCTAAATATAAACTAGCGTCTTGTTATATAATTATTTACATAAAGCATTCATCTTTCATTTCCACGGAGCTTATTTTATCCAGCATGAGCCATTTACTTGCTGCTGCCCGCGGCATCGCACTTATTTGCTTCGCATTTTCCACGCTGGGAATTTTTGTTAGATTATTCCGCGTATAACTTCTAATTATAAGTAATAATTGTCACAACAAGAAACATTACCATGGCAACCGATATTGTAAATGTACGTTTTAAGTACCTCGGGCACATAAAGGACTTATTGGAATTGTACAGAGTTGTACTGACTGAAATTATATGAAGTCAACTTGCAAAATAAGCTCTTAGTGGTGAGTTAAGTAAGTACTCTCAACTATGCAGCGCACGTTTTCAGAATCTAGAATACTGCCAGGCGTTCTGCAACGCGTGCCTGTTTCCGCGACTGCAAGAGTTCATTCTGAACCAGGACTGGAACGACCCCAAGTCCAAGCTGCAGCAGTGCTGTCTCACGCTTCGCTCCATGGAAGGCGGCGAGCCCGACATACCTTTGTATAAGTACGTGTTTCGTTATCTATGTATTATTTATACACGAAGCCAAAGTTTTATAAACATTTTTATGAATATTGGGCGTTTGGTCGTTTCGTATTGAGAAGATAACGTTAGATAACTTTATATTTGTTGAAAGTACACAAAATAAATAACAGAACATTTATTTGTTGTTCATAATCATTCTTAATTTATTCAACATTTTTAAACTACAGTGCCCATTTTTATATTTACCTAATATTATGAAAAATTATATCGCTTGTAATTAAGTACATCAGCAAAACAGACCAATTTTTTTATTTTTATTTCGTGATAAATAGCAAGCGTCAAGATCTACTATCAGCAATGATTAAGTTAATAAATAAACGTTAAGTATGAAGGGTGACGTTGTTGTGTGAGGGGTTAACATATATGTTGTGTTCGTGCAGAGTGATCGAGTGCTTGGGGCCGACGAACACGCGCGTGTACTCGGTGGGCGTGTACTTCCGCGGCGCGCGCCTCGCGGCGGCGCGCGGGCACTCCATACAGGAGGCCGAGATGAACGCCGCAGAGCTCGCGCTCAACTCCGCTCACGGTAAACACACACTTCTCACACATTTTACACTCCTTACACTGATATTTCTTATACTCTTTAAACTCGCATACACTTCAATTGTCTTGCAAACAATGTTCACCGTATTTTATTTATTTTATTTTACAATTTCGGAAAACTTACAGCTAGAATAATAACAAATAGATAAAACTAAACTAAGGCCAATTACAAGTTTTCACTAATGTATTATAATATATACGTATATATAGATATATATATATATATATATATATATATATATATATATATATATATATAATTATAACATAATTATACAGATGCGAATTCTAAGTAGCATTACAAACACTAGTGCTGTTCAAAAAACCTTTCCGTTAAGAGTCTTTTTAACTTAATAACATGTGTGTTAAATAGATCTAGATTTACATCTAATGAATGAATATTAAACAATTTACTGGCACGCAGTATATATGAGTTTCGCCGGTAGTTGATTCTTGTTACCGGAATATGTAAAATTTCCTGATGTCTTGTCATAGTTGGGACACGTAGGTTAATTTGTGAGAGAAGTTGAGGGCAATCTATAACGTTGTTACAAATTTTAGAGAGATAGATCATGTCAGCCATTGTTCTGCGCTGGTATAGCGGTAATATGTGATTTTTTTACACCTCAAGTAGTAATTTGGTAAGTATATTTTTGAACGGAATTGCAAATGCCGAAGAAATCGTTTTTGAATGGACTCAATTCTATTTATATATGAATCATATATAGGATTCCATACTTGACTAGCGTATTCTAAGTGACTGCGGACAAAAGCACAGTACAAAATTTTCACCGTTTTACCATCTTTAAAATTAGCTGACATTCTTAATACAAAGCCAAGTGCTCTCGATGCCTTACTAACTATATAGTCTAGATGTTTGTCAAACAGCAATTTAGAATCAAAAATTATACCTAAATCTTTAATGCAATGAACTCTAGAGATCACTGTTTTTTTTAGTATGTAGTTACTTATTAAAGGGTTAGGCTTGCGAGTAAAAGAGCATACGTAGCATTTAGATATATTTAAATGCAGCCTGTTTCTATCACAGTAAATTTCAAACCGATTTAAGTCGTGCTGAAGTTCGTTTGTATGGTTTGAATCTGAGATGGGACATATGATTTTCATATCATCAGCATACAGAATTATTTTGGAATGATTAATTATTCGACTAACTCTGTCCACATCATCTTAGTTAATTTACTGAAGCTATTCGAACGTCATAATTATATTCACAAGTGGGGATAATAATAATCTCAGATGCTTGTGTAATAATTTTTGAATTGATTTTTAAAATCTGCATTATTACGTATTTTATTATATTATTTTACAGAATTGTTCCCGCAGTTAGATCATCAGAAGAGAGTGATCGCGAAGAGCGTTAGAAAGAAGAAGAACAAGCGTAAGCGTGGGTGCGCGGGTCCGTCCACGTCGAGCCCGCGCGCGAGCTGTGATACCGACAAGGTGCCGCGCGCGTACCGCCTCGATCAGCGTACCGAGAGCTCCGACAGCAGCGCTCACGAACTTACCGACAACGAGGCTGCTGCCGAACTAGCTGACCTATCCGGTGATGATTCCGGTCTCGTCAGCGACCCTGGCTCTGACCACGACCTCCAGAACCTCCAGGACCTCCAGGTCAGCAGTCTCCTTAGTGAGATGGAGAGGACAAAAGAAGACTTCATAAAGACGAATAAGTACGAACAGTTAAAAGAGAAGTGTAAAAAGTCCGATACAGATGACGATTGACTTAATAATAATAGTCTAAATAATTTTAAGAATTTATTCTCTTTGCAAAGTTTTTAATAGATTCAGGATATCCTACGGAACGCACTGTTATAAGCAAGTTGAACTTAACAAAGGCTTTTAGTGGTAAGTTATAAATTACATTAATGTGAATTGTAAATGCCCCTATGCACTAAACCAGTGATTCTCAACCTTTTTTTGTTGCGGCACATATTTAACGATTTCAAAATTTGGCGGCACACGAAGAAAAAGATAAAAATTATTTACTTACTACAGCACACTGCATAAATAGTTTATGACAAAAAGTTTAAACTTACGAAATAAACTAATATATACTACAATGATTACTAAACGTTTATTAAGGGATTAATTACAAGCTAATAATAAAAATATATTAAGGCGAAATTTGAGCTTGATGTTTTTTGATAATTTCATTTATATTTGGTCGTAAAAATGAATCCGAATTCACACAAATAAGATGTGGAAAATTGTAATAATATGTTAAAAGCTTTTTTGGCTATCATTGGATAATCGCATCTGATGTTAATCCAAAATAAATTCATTGATTCTTGTTTTAAAATTAAATCTCGATTATTGCTCGAATCGATATCTCGAAAGCAAAATGAGTTGTTCCTCTTCATTCAAGCAAGCAATTTAAATATATATTCATGTTAAAAATATTTTTCTTCTTAAATGATATAATTCAATGATATTAACATTATTATATATTTGCAAAATTTGGCGGCATACAAAAGTGCCGCGGCACAGTGGTTGAGAATCACTGCAGTAAACAGTTAACCACGAAGCCGCTTGCCGCATTTGTTCAGTGCATAGGCTCAAGTATTTCGCCCGATGAGTCGAAATACTTGAGTCGGTCGGTCGCGTTTATATTATCGAACGATGTGTAAACCAAAGAAACTATTTTATGTCAAATATATAGCTCTTGAGCCCTATTTGATACCTACTAGTTTTTTGGGGTAAAGAATCCAAAATGGTAATACTGCCGGCGAAGTTGCGCTTACAAATATTTGTGAGCACAATGTTTTTAAATATATATTTATATATACAACTTTTGCATCAACATCAATTATGAAAGAGTATAATTAAGATAAGACACGTATAAATTATTGGAATGCAGCAGAGCGTCGATTATCCTAACTGATAGAGACATGGTTGTTGTATACACGAAGTACGGATTGATATTCTTTAGCTAGCTGTCCCGGCAAACTTCGCTCCGCCCTATCATTAATAGATAGCTCACTATTTCGGCGATAATGGCTTACACATAAAAGACATATATGCTGTCACTGGCCTTTTTATAGGACTCCTCGTATTAAAGGTAAACATTTCCATTATGCGTTATATACGTGTATTTCTACCGGTTTTGCAGAATAGCTCGCATATGGCGAAATTTTCTCCTCCTTACTTGAAACTTATCGTTGTATTTTGGACAATTTACATACTCTCTTTATAGATTAAAGCCTATATGTTATTCTGTTCTATAAGCTGCATTATTGTAAAGGTTCATTAACATCCATTCAGTTGGATTCACGTGAAATAGTAACAAACATCCATACATCCATACTTACAAACTTTCGCATTTATAATATTAGTAGAATTAATTTAGTTTTACAATCAGGATGACGTTTGAAGAAGTAGTAGTTTTGTTCTGTTGATGTGAAATCTCAGCGGAGAGCAGTTCGGTTAATTGACGTTCAGAAAATGAGAGTTTTGCTGTATTTTAACCTCTTTAGTAGAAATATACAATGCAAATACAAATAATATAATTTAACCAAAGGGTTAGTACTGTAAAAACTCGAGCACCGTAGTAGTAGAGTAGTTTTATGATAATTACTGGGTTTTTTCTGACATCAATATTTACAATGAAGGTAATAATGTGACTCAGAATTGAATAAAATTACCGCCTTCTCCATAGCGGATAAATATATAAAACAATCAGAAATTATTGCATATTTATTTCAGCTCATTTAACATAAAAGTGAAAGTCTAAGATGTGTGAACATAATGTACATTCTAAGACTTAGAAGAACTTAATAAAATATATTAAGTGAAAGTGTTTCGATTAAAGAGTACTGCATAGATTTAAAAAGATATAAGTATAAATATAAAATTTGCTTAATTAGTGACATATTATGCAAGTACTAACAATATTTTTACTTTCTACTAGTTGTGGCGTGCTCGTAATGTGGTAATGCCATGGATGTATAAGGGATAGTGTAATTCCAGGAAGGCCTGGCAGAGACTATCTCCTATGAATCGCGGATAGCGATATCTATGACATAGTACCGAAGTAAGAATATTATTGGTTCTGCTGTTTCTGATATATATAATTTACAAATCAGTGACATTATCTTATTAGAAATCGTATAGGTAACTTGACTAAGTTGAAAATGAACTACTTTTATTAGTATTATAGCTAGATAATTAAGTTTTCATTAACGGTACTGTCCAGTTAATTGAATGAAATAAATTACTATGTCTAATTTATTTTTATTACCTCACATTACACACCTTTCCCCATCCTCTGCGACTCAGCGGGGTGTGGCGCACCGAAATACCAACACTCCTCTCCCTCCGTGACTCCGCCACAACTGGGGAGACACCTCGACCATGGTTACTTTTTTTGGTTCCAAAGATATAAGAAATATAATTAAGAATTAATTGTTATGTTTAATTGCGTTAAATTATTTTGTACTTTTTAGGGCATTTGTAGTTTTGAAATAGAAAGATTAGAAGAGTATAGCGATGTGTCTAACATCGTCTGCCATAGTAAGAATACCTTCATTAATCTTAACCGGAACTTGACTAAATTGAATATGAACTACTTTTATAGTTCGTATTTTATACTTTTCTATATTATAACTAGATCATTAATGCTTCGTTCTCTACACACCCCCTTTTTACCACATTTTACCAGACTGATCTAGGACAGTAATCACAACAGAAAAATAAAGATGTATTATAATTATAGTCATTCGAGTTTTTGAGGTTGCAATAGCTTTGCCCACTTTTAATACAGGGAGGGATAAACAGAAAAAAGGATAAAATACTTCTACCTCACGCCTGTCTTGTGTGAGGTCGTGGTATTCACCGATCGAGCCAGCCCTTTCGTGTAACAGATTTTATTGTTACGGGCTAATTCTGACTTAACCATTGTTATAATATACACAGAAACTCTAATAGTGGTCATAGGTATTAAATAAATGCTGGACTCGACGAACTCGGTAACTTAATATATTACTCATAATGGTTAACAACAAAGGGTGAAGGCGACCGGCCCCCTGAGGTTTTTGGCGCGTAGCGTCAGCCACTGCTTCTGATTGGGCACGTACATCTCTGCTGGCATCAACTGTTCCTGGCTATCGCTTTCTGTAACTCAACAAAAACATACAAAAAATACCTTAGCTTGTTAAGGAACCGAGGTACTTCGCATTATTTATATGCAGGCGGTCAGATAAATGCTCAGAACCCCCAACCAATTCATTCTATTATGAGAGTCCAAGCAATACGTTAGATAAATGTACATGAAGATTAAGAGATATATTTGTAGTCACTCAAGCTCACCATCTTTGCGGACATTCTTGGCAGACTGCATGGTCGAATCTTGCATTGATATCAAGTCACCAGGCGCGTGCAGCAAAAGTCTACCGACCCCTTCGCACCTCCTACGACGCATTATTTTTAAATAATTAATTCAGTTACGGTGATTAAATTAAATTATAACTCCGTGTAAAACGTAAAAGGTGATTTGCTTAAAGAACAATGCATATGCGGTGTAATTTAACCGCCAATAAGAGTAGTACTAGTAAAAGCCCCTACTAGTACTATTCTTTTCCGCAACCCCACGACTAGTAGGGTTTTGCGTGAACTTTATAAGATAAATAAGGGAATTATTTATTTTTGAGTCTACAGTGCATTAGAAATTCTATATTTTTTTATCTACACATAATCGGTAGGCTAGAGTTATACTATGAATAAGATATAATAAAATTACATTAAAAGAAATCACCTTAAAACCTCATTTTGTAACATTTGTCTCCTAGCGCTGACAGAGAGTTCCTTGCACTCGTTCAGCCAGACGCGAACTTTGTTGAAATCAGCCAGAAGTTGAAGAGCGGCGTCTTCACTATGTATTTAATCATTTTCATTAATTCCTGTCTCTATATCAGTTAAAATTTTACTAAATACTACATTAATACATACGTGAACTTCACTTTAGCAACATATATGTGATGGAGCCAAGATTCGCACATAATTCTCAATATCAAGTTGAGAGATGTAACGTCATCCGTTGCTTTTATGACTGGCAGCAGCATTTTATCTATAACATAGGTATACCTTGTTTCATTGCAAGATATGATTGTTGTAAACAACCAAACGTCATTTACAATATTGGCGGACATTACACTTTTTAAACTTTCTTCGGAAATTAAATGTCGTAATTTTGTGGAAATCATGAGATAAGGTGAAGTGAAATTATGTAATATGGATAGCTAATGTAATGTGTGTACATTTTCTACTAACCGTATAAGGTAATTATGATAAAGTTGTTATTAGAAAATATTTCGTAATTTACGAATTTTAACGTAAAAATCTCTGTTTACAAGAATCACATCTTGCTGTGAAACAAAGTATACGTATTGTGCATGTTGTGAATTGCTTGTACCATAAACTGCGTTTAAAACACACAAATCTCCCGTTACGTAAAGACCTATTATTTATTTTTCTACTACTACTACTAGATTTCTATTCGCTATTCTCAATTTAAATGTAATATTTTTATATATCCTAACAGGTAAAAAAACTAGGACTTCTGCAAAGTAAAAAAGTATAGTCCTCGGTCCTTTATATGACAAACTTTCAAGTCGATCGGATGCTAATAAGTTTGTGAAAATTACGTCGTAAGATTCAGTTACATAGATACGTAGGTCATAACAAGGTAGTAAAACCGTGTATAGAGCAAATTGGCGTCGTTATACATAGGATAGGACTTAGAACACCGCGTCTGTAAAGTGGATTTAGAACGATAAAGGAATAACCTATATAAATTATTACGGCTACGTGCTTGGTGGTAACATTGTTCCGCCTATTCCTAATAAACAGTAGTTATACCGCGTGCCTTATAACTATTATTCCTTCGAGACTCACGTACGACGTACCCAGACAATTTTTAATATATATTGTATTTTATCACCTAAGAATTCTTGCACGTAGATAGAAAAGTCGGGTCTTGGTTGTGTGATACGTCGCCACTCCGCGTTGCTCGGGAATATCATCGTAAGATGCGCGAGGCTCGTAGTGGCGCACACTGATGACAACACCTCCGTTATCTCCTCGGCCGCATCCTGAGAGTAATAAATAGAAACTACTATAGATACGCGAAATCGTGAAAGTTATTAAACCATTTATGTTATTTTAGTTGTAAATTACTAACTACTTTAAATATTTACTGGTTATCGGCACCACATGACCATAGACAATATGATCTGTAAAAAATAACTGGGTACTAACATTAAAATAAAATTGGGAAGGATTGATGGAATATTTAACACCAGTAAATATTTGTTGCTTATTAAAAAAATTACTACAGTTCAGTATTTGAACTCACCTTCAGTTTTTGTATGTTGACTTTGATTTCGGATACTAATTTTTCTCGCATGTTAGCGCTGACTTTCTCGTGAACACCTATATTCTCTGTAATAACAGATACTAAATTACATATTACATATTTATAAACTATAATTCAAGGTGAATAACCTGAGATTTCTGAATAAGTAAATGCCACCTGCTGATTGTTACTTCGTAATTATTAATCGGTCCACGCGTAATACAAAGAAAATGTCAACTGAATGAAACATTGACAATCTGACGCGTCATGTCAAACACAAAAAAAAATACTTTTTCATATTTTTAAGATATTATTTTTATATACAACGATCATGTCACTAACCTGACGAACCCAACCTTTCATTACCATCCATTTTTACTTAAACTTTAACGTAATAACGCAAGCAATTTATCAGTTTACAATCGGAATATTTGAATTCAAGAGTTTATAAACTGCCGAGAAATGGCACTTATTTGTAAATTGTCAATAATCCGTTCAGTTCACAATTCTATGAAAGTTTATAATATACCTAGTCCGATCATTTGACACAATTGATCGGGGACAAACATTTATAACGGTCACACTAAAGGTCTAGAAGTAGAATTGGAAGAAGGAAGCAAACGAGTGACCTGGTGTTAATTGGCAACCGAAGCAATCAAAGCAAAGCGTCGGGCAGAAGAAGCAGGTAGAAAAGACAAAGGACAGGAGGTAAAGATAGTGCAAGGGTTGAACATTATATCTTTACCTGCTTCTATAGAAGTGGTGTGATCTTCGAAGCGTAAGTTTGCCAACTGCTCCAAACACACTTGCATGTCTTTCAGAGTGATGCGGAAGAAATCGTCCATCTGCCAAAGATTGGCGAGCCGTCGCGTTTCCGACAAACACCACAGTCTGTACGTGTGGATCGAGTGATCTGTGGTCAGAATATATAACTCATTAAGAAAAAAAACTATGATCTTTTCAATTAAACTTTACGATATTCATTATATGAAATAACCAGCTGCAAACACACGGTTCACGGTTTTTTTTATTCTTTTCCTTCTAATTATACAAGTATTGAAACTACTAATACTACTAATAATAAAATAAAAAAAATATTTTTAATACCGGTATCCGTTACACCCTTACCAACTATCCACATGCAACCACCATAAGGGGTTGATTAATATGACACATGGGGACGTTGAGGCCACAATAGCTCTGTAATGTGTAGTTTTGGCTAAAAGGCTAAATAATCTAGAATAATAAAGTCGAGAATCTGCCAAATGAAATATCACAGTATGTCTTAAATAAAAAAACGTACCAAGTCTATGTAGAATTGGAATCTGTTCGACGATAGGCAAATCTTCTAAGGGAGCCCCCAGTATGTGGTCCCAAGTCACTTCGCACTGGTTGTTGAGAGTGACCAACTCTTGAAGCATTAAGGCGAAGTTAGCACCCGATACTGTGCTCTAAAAATATAACGCATTCAACCGTTTAACTGGCTGATATATGTATAATGTCTAAGATACGGCATTAGAAATTTACACCCTCATCTGTTATTCGATCAAGATCAAGTTTATTTGTTAGATAATATGTAAATTTATAATAATTTTCACACGTTCATGTAAGATTATTTCTAGAATCGCTCGATTTAGCTCGACAACCGACTTGTGATTTATCAATGAGCATATTATCTAACATATAGTCTAGGTCCTGTATATGTATAATAACAAACAGACAATACGAGTATATGTCTCGCGTATTGTAAAACGTAGAGCCATCTAACAGGCCCATTTTGGAAGTTGTCAATGTAACAAAACTCTTATTAAATTATATAAAATGTAACAAATCGGAACTTACATTACCAGATTATTAGAAGATATCGTAGTATTGGAAGATATCATAAAATGCCTTTGTCTTTTATATGCGGGCCTGTTATTTGATAAGTTTAGTTTTTTGCGATTATTAATACAGAAAAATTTACCTCTGTTATATTAACTGATAGTTCCGGATATATTTTCAAAGATGTCGGCTTTAGATTGGTTGTAAAAGTCGATCTAAAACAATCAACTTACACTTAGCTTTTAATTTTAACTCCGAATGAACGGAGAAGAAATACTAATACGGCAACTAACTAACGGCAAAGTATATTTACTTTGCCGTTAGTTAGTTGCTGAAGACGCTATCCCCTTCCCATCAAACCCATTTTCCGTTTCCCACCTTAACCATGAATACCATTAATATTCATAAATTATGTATGATAAATGTACATTTATATATTCTTATTTTTTAATCTTAATTAAATTAATTACCCGAAATTTCTATCCCAAGATGTTGAAGTGACGTGACAACCCAAAGCGTCGGCCAGTATCCTTAGAGCGGACAGTATTAATTCTGGAGTGTCTGAAATGTTAACAAGTTATTGTCTTTATTGATGTTAGTAACTAAACAGCAAAGTAAAGACGAGTGAAACATAAGAAACCTACTGTTTACATTGAATGTCGTGAAAAGCCATTGTCGAAGATTTTGACTAGTATTCGGTGATCTGAAAAAATATAAATGTTAAATACTTGTCTGTAAGGATTGGTTCATTATTAATTTCACAATCAGACCGTTAAATATAGCAAAATAATAATCATACTGATTTATATCACAATACAATGTAGAAGATTTGTCAGACGGAGAAGAAGGAAATCCCAGAGGAATAAGTGTGACTTTTGTAAGTTGCGTCCAATAAATACTACTACTAGTAATGATTTGATCCCGACAAATTTATTGATCTAGGCTAGCTTTAACTATGGTAAAGGTGTTGTACGATCTTGGGTTATGATTATAGTTTAAACATAGCAAAAGGTTAGCAGTAGCTAATTTTATACGCATTATAGATACGAGCTGTGGACAGAGCTCCTCTCCGCGTTGTATTTTTTACGAATGATCGTGTTATTATGTAGCGCTATCTAACAAAAATATGATATATCACAGCACACGAACAATAGACGTCGTCTTTTGTTCGAGTGCACACAACACCAAAACATAGCTACATACATTATTAATATGTTTCGTGACAATTCGCGTTTCTACAGAGAAGAACCCTATATAAATTCCGCTTCCGACATGGCCGAAATATACAAGAATGTTAAATATCTATAAAATTAGCTTCTGCTAATCTTCTTTTTCATTTATCAAATACCTAGTGCCCAGAGGAAAGGTGGACCACCAGAGTATAATGTGCTCCAGACAGCTTCCGACGTCGCCCCACAATATGTTCTGATAGTACTCCGTCACTTTGTGAGCTGCTCTCTTACTAACTTGTAATCGACCTTTAAAAATATTTACTTAATAAATGACTCGTGGTGGAGGAGGTTGTTATAAAATTCTCTATTGGTCAAGTCCGTGACAGATTTAAAGAAACAAAATGGTAATCGAGCAAACGGTTATCCCGACGTTAACTTACTGATAGACTTGGAACTTTTTTTGTGACTGACTTGTCACTCTTTGCTTAGAATACTAGCTACACCGGGCTCAAGGCGGCACGGAAAAAATCACTAGTAATAGATAGATACCAACTGTAGCACCGCGCGCTCATTGTCAAATCAAAGCATGCGCTTTCCCAGCTTCCTGTTACCCGCTCCCAACCCTTTTTACGGAGTCACACCCACAGTTTGCAGGAAAGCGAGAGGAAAGATGTTACATATCAAATAATGTAATTTTATGCTACATAAAAGCAAAATCATACATAAATCGGTATGAAATCTGCGTGTGAACAGAACTAGTATGCAAATGAACTCTTTAAAAGAATCCAAATGACTGCGCGAAATGTTTGTACAGGCACGGATTGGGAACATGTATGTAAAAAAGATTCATACAGACGGGATTCAAATTTACGATGCCGAAACAATGGGTTACATACCTGTTTTAAGTTTTTTGACGCCGCTCGGTCCGAGCAGCGTCGGCGCGGTATTAGCCACGCAGTCCAACAATATTTCTATGTAAATCTCTTCACTTTGTAGAATGGTATTTACATTTTCTGAAATTAAACATAATAAATAAATATACGCCCACGAGGCAGAGATTATGGATTTTCATTTGGCGCGATCCCGGCAAACCTTCCTCGTTTCTTCTACATCCATAGATCTACGCATACAAGCTCGTCGGTTACTGGTACTCCTTATATCGCTCTTCTTTACTTTACGTTACTAATTCAGATTACTATCGATATAAGTTCTCCTTTGACGTCCCTTTGCAAATCTGTCACTCACTTTTGCAACATTAATTTGTTTCGTTACTCTCCCTTCATTCACTACCGTGGGATCGCATCTCAACGGCACTAACTATACTAGCATGCTTTTCCTTTTTATTTTTTTTCAAATCCAGCTCTCACTTCGATACATTAAAGTGTACAGCATTGTGTATTGCCAGACGAGCCTTCGTAGACACATACTGACTTCCCGCTACTGTACCTATAGCCCCACTCACTTATTTCCGGCATTCACTAGTCGTTCAAATCTTTAACTTGTCTACCATCTCTACTAAACATACATCCCAAATACACAAACTCTTCCACCTGTTCCACTTCTTTGCCGTCAACATTTATATCAATTACTGTCTTACTTTGTTCTCTTTCAAACACCATCGCTAAAAGTAAAACATAAAAATTAAAATTGAAACTTTGTACGACGATAGCTTTGCGTGTTTTTAGTTTTTAAACTATGGATTATTTGAACTATAATTATTTTTGTCTTTAAAAATAAAGAAAAAAGGTTAAGATTGACATTAAGCCACTGCCGTCGCCCATTAAAAGTTTTAAATAATAAAAATAAAGCCTTTGTTACTGTTACTTCTGGGTAATGTAGTAATTATTGAAATCTGTTCAGTAGTTTTAATTAAAAAATCTTTTCTATTTATAATATTGAGATGACTAGTAAAATACTGTTAAAAAATGGTCTACCTTCATTTTTTAACACTGTATCCAACACACATTCATTCGTCAATAGGGAAGTGTAAGGAACTTCCCCATCAGAGTGCTGACTCAGGACGTCGCTTAATTTCCTGTGCCCGATTGTCTTCTCTATCAGGCTTTGCACTTGCTTCATCTTTGATTTCTTGCTTTCGATGAAGGCTTCTCGCTTCTCGGTAACGCTCATTTGACGAGATGCAGATGATGTTGGAGGAGTTATGTGCTTTGTTAGCGTACTGAAAAAGGTTCTAGTACTATTTAAACTTCGAATTTTTTTTAAAATAATACGAACGAATTTTCAGCTGTAGTTAATTTAATTTACAGTTATAGTTATAAAATACTCCCAAATGATTTCTATTTACTTTATGGAGTATTTACCGACATCATCCAAATAATTTTAGCTTCAATGATTTCTTTTGAATAGGGACATCAACAATGGCTTTGAATCTCGTGACGTCATCGTCATCGCGTCAGATAGTTTGCTCGGATACGCGTTACAGCAATACACAAGCGATTGATATGATGTTTTACTTACTGATATATCTCTAAGCTTTCAGCTGTGCTGGAACTGGATTCAATATCGGGATTAACTCCAGGACTATACAATTTAATTAAACAGTTTATTAAACGATGACAATTGACTTCAGCGCGACTTTTTGACAGGAACTGTAAAGTTTTAGTTTGACAGTTATTGTATGAAACAGAAATTGTTGGTTATAAAACAGCTCTTAGTGAACAAGGAATATATTACTGTAATGTTTTCTGTTATGAATTCCGTTCGAATAAATGATCAGAAAAACAAAATATTTAGTGTATCTGCTGTACATTGTTTCGGAAATATATTTATAAGAGCAACGGAATGTATTTGATTAGCCTTAAGAAGTTAACTTTAGCAAAAAACATAATAAATATTGCTTAACTTACCTGAACGATTTTAGTTAAAGTTATTGGTTTGGTGGCGCTAACAGCTTGAGCGTAAGTGTTACTGCATGAGTTGAACTTAGATGTAAACTTTTTGTAACTTAAGCCCATCAAGTTATTATAAATTTCTACCAGCCTGAAAAAATCGAGATTTTATCCATTTTTAATTGGAATAATTTAAATGACATGGTCGTGCACGTCGCTGTCAATTTTTGTGGGATTAGTTTGGCACCGGAATTCGTTCGTTATTAAGTCCTAGGGGATGCCCGGCCATGTACTATGAAATGTATTTTTATATTCTATAAAACAATAAATAAAATAAAGTAGTAATAAATTCCCAAGGAGGGTTGATGTCACGCAGACGGCCGGCCTAAAAACTATACCTAAAACCTATACAGTATGGAGTATGGTTATACTGTGCCGACCCCATATTACGCGGGAAAAGGGCAGTGAAATTATGAATAAATAAATAAAAAACACTTACCGTAAACAAGATTCAATCAGTTTCCGGGAGTCCTCTCTATGGAGGCACGTATTTAGTATCGTCCCAATGAGACTGTATATGGACTGCAGCATTGTGAACCTGCAGCCACACAGTCTGTCAAAGATATGGTCGTATTTGCTTGTTAACAAATCGTTCTCCTTTTTTAATCTCGCCAGTTTCGGATTTAGTTTATAGAATGACTTTACTACCTTTGATAAGTAATCAATTATTTGTTCTAGCACCTAAAATTAACATTATATACTTGAACTGTATTAAATTATTGAACAAACATGTAAAGTATTGTCCAGACGGTAAAGGTTGCGTCTATATGCCGTAGGCATTACAGTACCAAGAAGAATTTGGACAGCAGTTGCTCAGCATTTCAAAATACAAACGCGTTTATTATATTTTTGTGATTTGATCGTCGTCCTTTCACTATCATCGCATTTCGGTATTTAACCTATGTCTTTAGCTCGTTAAATCGTACGCTTCCTTCAAACACAAATGTATTTGTTTACACAGGTAATTTTAGACTGCTGCCTGCTGCTTGTTGGGAGGATCTCGCTGTGACCCTGACGACTGCTGCTCCGCAACACTATTTAGGTATAGATATATTATTGAGAATCTGTTCTTTTTGAAGATACATTTTATAAACCTTTTTTTACTAAAGTTGTGTCAATGATAAAGTGTAATGCGAGCGAGCCATAGCCAGTCAATAAGTTTTTTTTAATTAGATATTGAAGTTACGGCCAGCGTAGTGGATTACGGCTTCGCCCACTCTAGGAGAGGAGGCTGATTATTATATTTGTATATTAAATATGACAATTTTATGATAATAACCCAATCTCGTGCAGTTTAAGAACAGTTTAAATATCATCTGCGCCATGTTTCATTAAAGTGTGTTTTAGAACCTATTGTTTTTCGTTAAAAAACATACCAATAACATGGGTCGGGAAGGTATTCATTTTATAATTAATGAAAACGTCACCTGTAAATTGACTAATTCCATAATAAAGCTACGATTTGCAAAGGAATGCGGCACATTACCCCCGGCGGGGCCTCTCCATTTGTTGTCGCATTCAGATATCACTTTGGTTATCGCGAAACAAACAGCCTCCATCTCCCTGGAATGACTGAACAGTTCTTCCTCCTCCAAAGTTTCATCGCTCAACCATTTGCTACTGTTTACTTTTGTTGACATCATATTTAGCTAGTTAAGTAAATATACATAGTTTGTAAAGACTGTCTGCCGTTTGGAAGCATGTTGGTTACTGTAGACTGCATAGTATTTTGTGGGTTAAAATCGATATGTGGAGACATCGGTACCAGCTGTCAGAGTTAATACAAAGTTCGCGTGGTTCGCGTCTAAGCCCTTGTACTACAAGTTGCAAAAACCAATCGTTAAATTTTTGTTGCTATTTGTCCTCGACCTTGAGTATAATAATGATATTAATTATCTACTACTAGAAAATTCGTTTACGTATTTTTTAATCTATATTTTACGAAAAAATCCTAATATTAAAAAATTACACACGCCCAATTCACAATCACAAATATAAAATAACTTAAAAATATATTGCTAAACTAATTAATATAATTTTACAATGGTATAGGCCGCAACAACATCTTTTGCACGAATGGGCCGGCTCGACCGGTGAAGTACCACGACATCACAGAAGACAGGCGTGAAGTAGAAGTATTCTGCGTTTCGTCTAACGAGTGACGTGCCGGAGCCCTAATTGTAGTCCTCTTTCCATTCCCACCCTTTTCTAATTAGCAAAGGATGGGAAGGGGAAGAGGATTTGACAGATGAGGAGGGGATGGACAAAGAATGAAAATATCTTTTTTTCCGTTTGTCCATGAAGGTAGGCAACGCAACTGCAACTCATTAGTTTGTTGCGGATGCCTATGGGTAGCGGTACTTATTGTTAGGTGCCACTTGCTCGTTTGCTACTTTATTCTTTAAAAAAATCATATTACAAATGTAACAGTTGTATGGAATTCTTTTTATATTATTATACTTTTAATATTTGAATTAAAGTAAAAATTGTTACTTCCTGATGGGTTCAAGGCGTATTTGGGGTCGCAGTTAAGTTGCTCTTTTAAAGATTACTTAAAAATGTGAGCAATGTCAGAATCAGTGAACCAGATATAATAAATAGGTTTTAATCATTTCAAACAGAAAAAAATATATCATTGAATACTTTTACGTATAGAGATGAAGTGAAGTTCGAAATCGAATTGGGTTAAGGTGAGATCAAGGCGAATACCGTACATTACGTATCAAGCACCTTGAACTGTAATTGGAAATACAGTTCGATTTACTGGATTGGTTCCATCATTAATGACATAAGACATGTGTAATTAAATGAATTACGAATACACTCGGGACATAAAATAACTAAGCTAATAAAACTTTGGCTTCGTGTTTCGTTGGAGTTTAGTTTTCAAAAATTTCTATAGGTAAAAATTTAAGTTAGTCAGTTTCCTATGAACTGCAATATTTCCCCTGGCCCTTTCCCTAATGCCACGGTTATAATGAAATTAAAATAAGAAAAATAAAAATGTATTATAAGCATCTCTCCTCAGTAAGCTAAAAGATTTTGAAATTCAATAAAAGAACGGTATCAAATATATTTTTTGTCATAAATACATGAGTGAGTTATTAAATACACGCAGCTTTTCCCATTATAAAAGAACGTGATACGCTAGAGCCTCCGCGTGACAAGAAACAAATGAGTAATGATTTTTCTGCAACAACACAGCGTTCTTTATTTCGACATGTCACGAAATATTTCTACTGAATAGTAGATACGAAATTAAAATTTCTTTCTTGCGAACTTATCATCAAACAAGTTCAAAACAAAAGAACTTTATCTGGGAGGCGGTTTCAGGTCAATACTACATGATTCTAATTATGGCAGAGGGAAGAGAATGCCGACATAAAGGTGAAGTATTCATAGCATTTTAATTCGTTTTTCACAGTGCCAGCATCTGCTGCGCAAATGGGCCTGCTCACCTGGTGAAATACCACGCCCTCACAGAAGACGGGCGTGAAGTATAGTATTTTAGTATTCTTGCCTATCGACCAATGAGTGATGTACCGAAGGCTTAATTCTACTCTTCTCTCTATTCCCATCCTTTTCTAATAAGGGAAGGATGGGAAGGGGAACAGAGTTTGACAGGGAAGGGAATGGCGAGGGAAAGGAAAAATCCTTCGTCGTTCCACGAACTTTAAGTTTTCTTTTTAAATCCTACTACATTCCATAATTTTACTATTAGTGCTAAAAACCTGAAAGCAGTTACAAAAGATTCTTAATATACTTTTAATTTGCAACGATTTCACATTTTTTCCGTGATTGTGACGTTTTGCAAAATTATATTAAAACGATGATTTCTAAGATTTGAATTAAAATTAACTTATCAATTAACTACCAATTTACCAAGAATTCCGGTAGTGAAATAAGGGCAAGAAATAAAAAAAGTCAATTTTATAATTTCACAAAACTTTATTTCGCGAAACAATTGGAATAAAATTATCCCATTCTATATCAACAAAATATTTTACTACTTGTTCAATTAATATTGCGAAGCGACGTTTAGGAAGAAAATATCACAGTAAACAATTTATTACCTAACAACATTTTAATGTAAATTAACTTCACTTATATACAAACCGATAAAATAATTATACATATTGTATTTAGGTAAAAAATTACATGTTAAAATTTTCTAAAAGACAAGTGTACACCTAACTTTTTTTCTATCTTCAACCAAACAAATTAAATCACAGTGATACTAAAACAGACAACAGATTTGTTTACATGGTGTATAATTTAGGTCAAGTGTATAAATTTCTATTGATACGTTTATTTTTACGATTCTAAAGCAAAAACAAACATTTAAATAAGCCAAAACAAAGTTAACTCAAAATTTTGTGCCTGAAAGAATATCAAGGATTTTTCTTTATTAATTTTCGTGATACGTTCAAATTTTAAAGCTTTATTTTAAACGTTTATTAAATTATCATCACTTCTAATAATTACGAATAATAAAATAAAATCGTACTTAGTGTTACGGCGTGTTGTAATAAAAATGATTACTGATATTTCCTTAATCCATGTACCGCTGAATTTAAACGTTTTAATGTACATTGATAGCGTCCACTGACAGACCACCATTATTGTCGTACGTCTACATTATTTACTATTTGACAATTGTAACTAAAAATATTGTATAGAAAAATATCTGCTCACTAAGGTTTGAACCCGGTTTCCAACGCGCAGGGGATTAGGTAGTTAGTGTTGATTTCCACTGCAAAAGTAAAATGAGAGAGAGGATTGAGCGGAGCGAAGTGAATTTAAAATGTAGAAACGGTAATTTGTAATCATGTAATTTGTCATTGCGAATTGTAATGAACTAGCGCGGTTCATTACACTATCTGCTCCCCCGGTACTTTCCGCCCGACTATTTATTGGTAGGAATACACGTATGCACTTTACTTTTGCGAGTTAAACGGAGTCCTTAATGGTACCGTTCCGCTCGCGGTGGAAGCCAGGCTTTATGTTTATTTTACATAATGCACAATTAACAATACTTACTTTTTACTATTTGTTAGGATAAAACTGGCAAACGTGGAGGTAATAGCCAAAAAACTAACCTTTGAGGACAGCAAGTATCTTTTGAAAGCATAGACGTTTCAGATACGTACGACGTAAAGCACCATATCATAATTATTGAAAAGAAATGCTCCATAGCAACAATTTTTGCAAATCCATCATGATCTATTTAAATTCCTAAACATAATTACACAACAATAAATGAATTTTTTTTTATGTGAGTTGGTGGCAAACGACCAAGCGGATCACCTGATGTTAAGTAAACGCTGCCCATAGACATCCGCAACAGGCAAATGTGTTGCAGATGCGTTGCCTACCTTTAATGGAGGGCATAGACAGGAAAAAGGATACCTCCTTTTCCCCATAAACCCCCTCCCCGTGCAATCCTCTTCCTTTTCCCATCCTATCCTTATGTGGGAAAGGTGGAAAGGGGAAGAGGACTGAAATTAGGCCTCCGGCACCTCACTCATCAGACGAAACGCAGAGTACTTCTACTACACGCCTGTCTTCTGTGAGGTCGTGGTATTCCACCGGTCGAGCCGGCCAATTCGTGCAACAGATGTTGTTGTTGCGGGCTCTACCACTGTTAAATATAAACATAAAATTTTAAATCAATAGCTTTTATTAAAAAAACATTTGTATGAACTAAAACTTGATGACCTATATTTACAGATGATTGTTGCCAAAATTGTGAGAGATAGTGAATCATACAGCCAGTATGTACTCAATTATAAATAAAAAACCAAATAATATCATTATATTTTAGCAAACTCCTACTTGCATAGTTTTTTAATATTATTTTGATATTTTTATAAAAATTGCATTTAAAGCTATATCAAATTCAATATTTCTTTTTACCCTTACTAACGAGGTCATGTTTTCGTCTTTTTTTTCTATACTATTATTAAATAATTTTTGTTATTCATATAGTAATATATCAAATAACTAGGTTTCTTTATACAATGGTCAAATGTTGCAAATGTTCAAAAAGCTTACAAACTTTATTAATTGTGCAATCAACGCGCGTAAAAAAAAACATTCGCGAAGGAAGACTAAGAACTAAAACCCAATCCTACGAATTCACGCGTAATGCTATAGTAAATAATAGCCTATCTTAAAGTCTATCATTTAAAACTTGCAAAACTAAGATGCGTAAATTAATACATGTATATGCCACGTTCACATTGGTTATAAATAAAAAGAACAAATAAATCTGATTTCCAGTTAAATGTTAAAAAAATAGTAACTTTCCATTAATATCTAACAACGTCCCGCCCCACTTCAACTACAAGACTAATATTTTAGCTTACTTCTATTCAAACTTAACAATTTGTATTGCTCCGTTACGCTTACAAGCTATTTACAAGTTATTAATAACAAGTGAACACACGACAGTTCATTCTCAAAGATTACAAAGCCCTTCTATTTCAACATGCCAAATTCTTTATACAGGAAAGTGTAACTAAATAAATCGTCTCAAAGGAAACTTGTCATCGACGGAGGTATGAAGATGCGAATCAACAAAATTAAATTTTATTCACATTTTTATGAGATAATATTAGATATATAAAAACATAAACACAAATAATCTCAAAATGGTCCGAACGAAATATGGGTATTGAAAACAAAATTAAGTTTTTTCTCCATACGCCTCAATTGTCAGCGTTAAAGTCAGATAAAAACACCTTTGCGTCAGATTAGACATTGTAAATAAACATTTACTTGCCTACATTTAGGTTAGAAGTTTAGTTTTAGTATATTGACCGTACCTACTTTAATATGAGCAATAAAGTGTTTATTTATCTGTAATATGTAAAATTTATGTGTATATAGCGATAAATTGCATTACACAAGTGGTCCTATTACTACGATTTTTTAAAGTAAAATAATTATTGTGTATTTCGAATGAAATTACAACAATTAACATTTTACTACGCGTGCACAATAACACAACTCGCGTGAAATGTAATGCCCCGCCCCTCGCGTTCCACCCCTCCGCGGGCGGCATCGCCGCCTGGCGACGAAGCTATGTTTGTAGTTTCGTTGGATTACTTCCAAAATTGAGGATGATGACATTTTATTTATCATAGGTGATTTTAATATGCACACAGGCACCGGCGCATTTCGTAGGAGATTTCGGGGTCTCCTACCAACGAAGGGTAACCATATATAGGATTTTAGGGGACACCTTCTTGCTCCAGAAAGGAAGATATCTGTCGATAACTTCACTCGAAGCTAAAACAGTATGATAATAATGTTACACAATTTAAACATAACACTTGTGTTAAGAGAAAGAAACAATGCTGGGATATGACACATCTTGGTTGTAAGGGCCCAAGTTACGTTCACATTTAAATATTCGATAACACTTTCAGCTTACGTCAATCGGGCATATCTATACTCGTCACGGGCACTACCGGCTTCATTGCTTCGTTTTTCTTTTGGTTCTTGTGTGATTTCTTATCTTTTACCTTTTTACGTGTTTCCTCGTCCCTGTACGGTTCTTGGCTGACAGGTTCGCTAGGCATACTTGAGCCACGGTTGACGTTGTTATTGTACGCGATGTTCGCATATTCTTGTAATAGCGGAAATACTGACAGTAGGAACTGACAGAAATCTTTCCTTATACCAAACCACCCTACAAATAAAAATATAGGTTAGTTAATTATACAAACAACTTCAAGTATTAATAAAATCAGACTATGCATAATTCTGTTATACATATATTTGTTACGATCATTCATGTACAAGTAGATGTTCGTACATTCACTTTCATTGTATGACAGCACAACCATCGCTAACTCAGATTAAACGTTATATTAATTCAAAATTTAACACTGCACTAAAAATTGTTTTATTTTAATTGTAAGTAATCGCAGCACTTTATGAACGTTAATTAATTTTAGAACACTAATAATGACAAGTGTACGTACATTTGTTACCTCCTTTCGAACTGAAGGACATAATAATGAGTGTAGCGTAGCTAATAAATAGGGGGCTTACGACCACGATATAGGAAAACGATAATCCATCGTGGTCGTCCAGTTTATTTGTTAGTAGCACCTGCGGAAAGAGATTTGATTACTGTACATGTTTAGTTTAATGTAAAACTAGCAGTGGGCCGAGCTTCACTTTGCGATGTCTTTTATATGTAAGATCGTATATTTATAAATACAGCGCCATCTAACAAAAATATGAGATATCAGTAACTTAGTCCTTGACAACGCTCCAACAATAGAGAATGGAAAACCCCCTTAAAAGATTGCGCCATCTCTTACTTTAATTATTTACATAGTTTATTTTGAGGTTTCTATGGGCAAAACACCTAAACATATAAATTTTGAAATAAACACTGAATCTTGACACGTTCTTGAGGAAAATTAGGTGCCAAAATTTTAAGGGTTCTATAGTCGTCACCAAACAACGGACCTGTTTCGTCATTAGTCAGTCCAACAAACAACTACGACAACAAGCAAGTCGGAATCCTGATTACCCATTTATTAAAATTACTCGGAATGACGACTGACAGACAGACAGACAAGCATTTTAAATTTTTTTTTAATAAGTACAGTATCATCATGTGTACACAGACATTTCAATGTTATTTATCTGTATGGATTTAAACTAGATTGGATACTTCTCTTTCTGTCGGTTTTTGATTAATACAAAAATATAGGATATAGAGGATACGGGCAAGGTGGATAGTGGCGGCTCTAAATCATTTGATTTTCCGAACTGATTTGATTTGATTTATTACTTATAGTTCATTTGGTAATGATTTACATAATTTTTTGAGCAACAAGTTAGTTTTTAAAAGTGGTAAAGTGCCAATTGGACAAGTATTCATAAAAAGCGACATACATGACCTCCATTGCTTACTACTTAAAGCGCGCGTTCGATTATGTATCGAGCAAGTTATTTATTACAACCAGTTATACATGCCTTTAATAACTTGATCTAGATTTTTAAAATGTAACAGCTGTATGCCTTGTTTTAATTAGTTATCTGCACAATTTATAAATATGTATAGTGTAGACATATGCCATATCGGTGGCAACTGAATTCAGTTCAAGAATGTAGTTTATTAAAACCCCTCCCATAACCCATTTAGGGATATCAGGGTACACCAGTTTTGGTATCAATCCATTTTAAGCTATCCCTCTCAAAGCGCATTTAGATTAATATGACTAGACAAGACAACTTTACTTTTCTTTTTTACTCCAATTTATTAAGTTGATTATCAATATTTTTAATAACAATCCTCTCTTTTGTGTTCTCTTTCATGACACAATGTGGGCTTAAACATTTCGTGAAGTATCCCTTATATTTAAATCTTGAATCTTGTTTAATCAACGAATCACTTGTTAGGGCTAGTAAATTTATAGATAGTACCTGAAACACTAATATCGGTATGACGGTGAAGGTGTAGGCAAGGGCGGTGTTGAAGCTAGTCCGCCGCTGCTGTATGTTGACCTCCGGAGTGCGTAATAATATCCCAGCAAATATTATACTGTATAATACCCCTAAAATGTCAAACACATTGAATACAAGAACAAATAAAATTTCGAAAATTGAATAAATGAAATTGAGTTATTCACTCACATTCGGATGAGAAGTAATTTTACACACAATGTCATCAGACAATAGTCCAAAAATAATTGGAGAAGTTTCTAGGCATTCAGATTCATTATTCTCTCTTCATACATCCTTTCAAGCTGCTTGAACCACTAAAGCATACCTTTTTCAATTGTAGTCACAACGTCCACTTTTAAGCCACACTTTTCCCTTATAACGCTATTTTTAACCCTATCATTCAATATCATGCCTAACATACTTCTTAAGGATCCCATCTCGACGTCATTAATGCATGCTTTTCCTGCCAAACCCAGCTTTCACTTCCATACATTAATGTGGATTAGTACTGCATTGTGCCGGATGAGCCTTCATAGACACATTCTGAACACTCACTACTGCACCTATATATCCCCATTCATTTTATTTTGCGCGGTCACTCATCGAAATCAAAATCTTTAACATGCCATCTCTAGTAAACATACACCCCTAATACATGAACTCTTCCACCCGTTCCACTTCTTTACCATTAACATTTATTTCAATTATTAACAAAGTAAAAGACTTTGTTCTCTTACTTACGCCATTACTTTCGTCTTATCTACTTTCATCTTCATGCCTGAATGAATCTTTCACTACATTCAGCATATGTTGTAAGTCCTGCGTCGATTACGAAAACACGACCTGGTCATCGGCATACAAGGGATATTTTAAACTAACTCACCCATTCTTGATCCACAATCTATCTATCTATCTTTCAAAGCTTTTAAGCAATCATCCATAAAGAAATTGAATAGCCACAGGCATGCTACACAGTCCTGTCCTTTATTGATGCTAAACCAGTCTGAATAGGCCCCGTTAATCCTAACACAAGCAGAATATAAAGAATAAATACTTAAATATAAATACCATTGAAATACCACAACCTGACAGAAGGCAGGTGTTAAGTAGAAGTATTTCCGCATTTTGTCTGAGGAATAAGATGCCGGAGGCCTAATTCAGGTTCTCTTCCCCTCCCCATCCTTGCAGTTTTATGGCCTTTGCAGAGTTTGTACTAATTTATTGTATAAAGAGATACTCTTATGCTACCTTATTGATTACTGCTAATACCAACCCATTGCTTAATTTTCTTGGTGCAAATGGCGTGTACATTCTTATTTAATTGAATTGGAATCCCTATGTATTTCTAAAGTATGAAGATGGTGAAATGGGATAAAGTTATGGAGATATATTTGAGTATATGGATAGATGATAGCTGTGAATTATATTAATTTACATATGATAGAAAATATATAGAAAGCATACATACACTCACCTACTAGGCTCAGGCACATTAGTATCCATAATGGCACAAATACAACCTCCCAAGACCAATGGATAAAGGTATCCAGTTTCAATGCCAAAAATATAAACTGTAGAATATTTACAGCACAAAATAATTCAAGCTGAAAAACAAATATCAAATATAATTTTTGTCCACTTATGCTATAAAAAAATAAGTGTCACAAGCAAGAGTAAGAAAACTCCTGTCCAAGTTATCAAGTCTGGATTGGATTTTATGGATAATAATCTATCACCGCTATCGCTATAATATTATAAATGCGAATGTAAGTTTGTTTGTTACGCTTTCACGCGAAAACTACGCAACCGATCATCATGAAACTTAGTACACATATTCTTGGAGCTACTAGAAGTAACATAGGATACTTTTTTTTGGGATTTTTCTGTATTTATTGTTAAACTTATACTTCTTTAGCCGCGTTATGAATGAAAATGATGAGTGTAATTTTAAGATGCGCGCGCAGCAGTGTCAGTACAAAAGTAACAGGTTTAAGCTAAATATGTTAAATATTAATTATTGGTTATTTAATATTTACAAAGTAAAGAAATAAATTTGATAAAATAATTAATAAAATAAATATGATAAAAATAAAAATCGAACATCAAATTAAAATATTAGTTTTTGATATTTTTTATTAAATTGTATAAATAATAAATATTTATATATTATAAATAAATGATCAAATTACGAAAATGATAAATATTAAAACAATGAATAAACTTAGTCATTTTTTGATGTATTATTAAATATGTTTATTTTTAATGCTAAAAAAGTGTAACTTCTTACGCGCGTACTTAAGTACATACACATTTTTTTGTCATTTTATATGCAGTATAAAACAAGGCACGAGGGCAGACATTACAGGTAGCGGGAGTGCATCTAGAAAAGCCATGCTTCTCTCATGGCCAACTATATGTAGCCTGTTCGCGTGCCGCGGAATGCCCGAAATTTACATATATTTGCACCCAACGGAAAAACTACAAAAATATCCTACATTAATACTCTGCATTTATATATTTTTAAATTGATAAAATTTAAAATTATTTATTTTTGTTACAGAGAAATATATTTTAACATTTGTTGTTGCATTTCAATAAAGTATATTGTAAGTTTTTTAAACTTCATTGCACGTAGTAATTTTAAAAATTGATAATCCCAGCTAAGCAATAAAATAGAGTTATCATATTAATTCATTGCTATGATAATGATCTCTGACACTTATTTAATGGCTTCAATGCGAGCAAAGCCGCGGGTAAAAGCTAGTACTAGTATAAATCTCTCATACATAAACC
Source organism: Papilio elwesi (assembly GCA_029849275.1). Classification (NCBI taxonomy): domain Eukaryota; kingdom Metazoa; phylum Arthropoda; class Insecta; order Lepidoptera; family Papilionidae; genus Papilio; species Papilio elwesi. Next base: position 5,342,712 of record CM056700.1, on the reverse strand, counting down.
AAAATAATCATTGTACAACATGAAAATAAAATAAGTCACATATTTTCTATCAACTCCAGTTAGTTAACATAGAAAAAAACTATCCATACCATACCATTCTGACTCGACCAAAGAAATTGTCAAATGTAATCATTATCCCTAATTACTTGTTTGGTCAAATTTGGGGCTGTTATCTAAAAGGAAAGGCCCATCAGACTTGCTCAAAAAGAATAGCAATTGATATCTATAATTTTAGCTAATTATTGCATATAATGAAATATATTAATTTATTTGTGATTAGAGAATAAGAAGTTCTTGTGATATAATTAAAACTTGTTAAATTATGTATGAGTGTATACTTAAATAATGAACTATACCCTCATAAACTAAAATGTAAACAAGATACAATAAAATTATTTACTGCTTTAAATGTAGTAATTTTGTTATGTTTATTATAAAAAATAAAAACATGTTAATATATATATATATATATATATATATAGTATATTGCATACGTGAAATATTTTATATTATATCAAATTACAGAAATAACAATAACAACTATTATCGTCTGAAAGCAGAATTGTTTACATTTAAGTCATCTAATGCTGAGATAGGGTATATGTAGCTGTGTAAGTGATTAGCATAAAATACATACCTCATAGCTACGATCGTGTTTCACGGACCATATGCAAATAGCAATAGATACAATGCTAATAAAGATTAAAGGTATGAACACTAGTATCCATAAATGTCTGCTTGTGCTTAACTGGTCACATACAAGGAGCTCAAACATGAGCAAAATTAAATGTATAGCAAGACTTATTAGCATAGCTTTATAGTGAATGTATGCTTCACCTTCTAATCTGTAAAAACAAATGAAATACAATAAAATTTATATTCAGTCCATAGCAAAACTTCATTTTTTTTTTAAATGAGTGGCAATTGCGCACCCATGAATATCTAATACACTAGAGGATATGGATATGTGTTTTTGGCCTTTAAGGAACAACTTAATACAACTTAGGATTAAATAGTCTTTGAGCCAGAGCTATTTAAAATTATCGCTAAAGTCAAGTTGAGGAATTTTCATTTTTATATGCATACTACTTTACACCTGAATGTGTTCCTCCTATGATTTTAATGGTCTTCATAAAACAATGGAAAAGGAAATGCAAGACTAAATTTCCATTAAACAAAAATAATATTCATAATCTATCAACTATCCAGTTTATAGGCTTTGGTGATAAGGGATTTTATATAATTATTTAATAGTAAACATAAGCAATATTGTGTACAAACCTGAAGTGTGGGTACTGCCACCATACATATGTACCAACTGTGGCCCCAAGAATAACTAAAAATTTCCATATCCATATTGGGGTAAACACGGCCCAGTACGACCATGTAATAGTTTTATCCAATTTCAAAGCCAATAATGCTGTAAATGTTAGCAAACAAGTATGCACCACGAATTTGCTGTGAAAACAAACATTAATGTCAATACATATTTAAAAGTAAGACTTGTACAAATATTATTAATATTACCTAGGATTAAAGTCCTGAAACAATGTCTGTAAATTCATTTCCATACACATTAGGTCAATGATGATTTTAATAACATTTCACCTTATATTAGTTCCGATTGGCCCTATTTATTTTTGTGAGTGTAAATATCGGTCATATAACACCACACACAGACCGCACAATCACTCGCGAATCACGAATCACAAACCATCAAGACACGAACTCATGAATTAACGAAGTCGAAGTCGTATAGTCGTAGATGGTCTTTGTTAGTGGTAGTAACCTAGGTAGTACAGTAGTACAGTACAGCGCATAGATTATAATATATACTGCTTTACGCTGTCACAGTATATATTATATTAAATAATACGCCAAATCTGGCAATAACTATGAAACTGTCAAACTTTATAAATGACATGGGTTTTCCATTTCCATCATGTATATCTGGATTTTATATTATTATTGAAATGTATGGCTTGTATTTTGTCACATAAATAAACTGTATATGTTTTGATTAGGAGGCCATTGACTGGAGTTAATAAAAATGACTCCAGGCAAGTGACGGGCAACACTGTTAAACAGATATAAACTATAGCAGCGAATTTAAAGTCAAGTCAATTGTGTCAAATAGTCGAAGGGAATGTATAATATAAAACTACGTTAATTAAAGCTAAATTCGATACAGCTCGCTTATAAATTAAAACGCGAGCGATTTTCAATGTTAATGCGAAGTGATCAAAGCAATTTCTTATAAATCCACATTAATTAAAAATGGCTTCACCATCTCCAAAATCACCAGAACAAAGTGAAAAGAACAAACAATATGACCGGCAATTACGGTTGTGGGGTGACCATGGTCAATCTGCACTTGAAAACGGGCATATTTGTTTAATAAATGCAACAGCTTTAGGAACAGAAATTCTAAAATCTATAGTTTTACCGGGCGTTGGCGCTGTCACTATTGTAGACGACAATATTGTAAGCGACGAAGACATTGGGAGTAATTTTTTCCTAGAATGTTCAAGTAAGAATTTAAATAGAGGATCCGAAGCATTACGACTAATAATAGAACTAAACCCAGCCGTACAAGGATACGCTGTTCAGGAACCCACAGATCAAATACTGCTAGAAAATCCAGAGTTTTTTAAAAACTTCAGTGTGGTGATTGCTTCATCTTTAAGTGAAAAAACGATTCAAAATCTTTCAAAACATTTGTGGGATATAAATGTCCCGTTCATATTATGTAGATCTGTGGGCTTTTTAGGATCATTTAGGATTCAGTTAAAAGAACATGCTATTGTAGAAAGCCATCCTGATAATGAACAACATGATCTTCGTTTAGATGTTCCATTCCAAACATTGTTCGAGTATTTGAATAGTTTCGATATAGATTCATTGGATTTAAAAGATCATGGTCATATACCTTGGATTGTTATTCTTTACAAAGCGGTTCAAAAATGGCAAATTTCAAACTCAAACAGTTGGCCAATGAGTAGAAAGGAGAAAAACGAAATTAAAGCAATTATAGATCAGTTTAAGAGACTAGATGATAATGGTATGCCAATTTATGAAGAAAACTTTGAAGAAGCTTTAAGAGCTGTGAATACAGCTCTGACACCAACATTTTTACCAGTGAAAATACAGGAGCTCTTGTATAGTAGCTCATCAATTAATTTGACAAAAGAAAGTTCACCTTTTTGGATTATTTGCTCTGCATTGCGAGCTTTTGTTGAAGCTGATGGGAAAGGGAAGCTCCCGGTTAGAGGCACTCTGCCAGATATGACAGCATCAACAGATCATTATGTCACTCTTCAAAATATTTATAGAAACCAAGCTGCAATTGATTCAGAAATAGTTTATAGAAAGGTCCAAGAAATTGTTGCCCAATTGCATTGTGACCATATAAGTGAAGCTGAAGTGAAATTATTCTGCAGGCATGCACATGACTTGCACCTTATTAAAGGTTCTAATTTAACTGGAGAATATCAATTTAGCAATACGGTATCTTCTTACATTGCTCGATTTTTAGAAGAACCGGATGTCATGATGGTGCATTACATTCTACTAAGAGCAGCTGAGATGTTTCGATCCGAACATTGTAGAGCTCCTGGTGAATGGGAACCAGAGAGTGATATATCTATGTTGAAAACATGTGTTTCTAAGCTTTTGACAGATATATCTTGTACACCATTTCCTAAAGATGATCACATACATGAAATGTGCAGATATGGCGGAGCAGAAATTCATAGTGTTTCAGCATTCCTAGGTGGCTGCATTGCTCATGAAGCAATTAAAATTATCACCAAACAATACAAGCCTGTGAATAATACATTTATTTATGATGGTGCATCTACAAATACAGCTACATTCACATTTTAACTATGCCATTAAGGTCATAAAGTGTTTTACTGTATATTAATAATGATTAAAACATCAAATAATGTTCAACAACCATAATTATTTGCATTTCATACTTTAGACTATAATTTATATTTCTTTCTTCTCTTTGTAATGTTTTGAACATTTTATTTTATGCATATAAATGTTGTATAAGCTAAAATATTTTTTTAGATGGATAATAATAGTTCAGGGGATGGTTGTCTATTTTAAGGTGAATATAATGAATCCTTGAAACTTGCATTAATAATTTCCAGTGTGTAAATAACTCTCTCCTTCACATAATTGGGTATACCAATGAGCTTGGTGAAAAGTAGATACCTATAACTGCTCAGCAAGGATTGGAGGAAAGGACAAGCTTAATTTATTGAAATAGAATATAAATAAGACATTATAATTCATCAAAGTTGTGTATTTTCAGTAAGGATCATAATCATTTATAACCTTAATATCAAGATAGAAAAGAAATGTCAGAGAACATTTTCAGTAACAATTTTCAACACATAAATTAGATAAAATAAAACATATCACATGACTAAGAATAATTGAAACAAACTATACATTTGGCTAAAATCCACATGGCAGGCTCTTTAGGTTACCATTTTAACAACAGTAGGTTTTACTTTATACATATATATGCCAGAGACTAGACTGTCTCTAAAATATACAACACAACATTGAGAATTTCTCTTTATTTACCTACTTATTTCACCTTAGCCATAATTTCAATCGCAGTGCATCTACACCATTGAGATAATATCGAAATAAGCGTTTGTCCCGGACAAATCCCAAGTTTTCATATAACTTCAGTGCAGGTTTGTTTGTTATTTCTGTTTCCAGCACAACTTCATCAGCATTGTCATTGATCATTGCCTGCAACAATTTATAATAAATAAGTTACAATTTTATTATCTTGATCTTACAGTCAGAGTTCATGAGTGTAGAGTAGTGGCTTCAACTTTTTTTTTTGAATAAGGTGGCAAATGAGCAAGCGGGTCACCTCATGTTAAGTTAGCACTACCTGCAGACATCAACAACAAACAAAAGTGTTGCAGATGCATTGCCTCCTTTTAACAGACAGATGACAGCCTATATAAAAACAAGAATATTTCCCTTCACCCGTTAACCCCCTCCCCGTCCAATACTCTGTATTCCCATCCTATCCTTAAGCGGAAAAGGTAGAAAGGCGAAGAGGACTAAAATTTGGCCTCCTGCACCTCACTCATCATCAAACAAATATCACAATGATAAACAATACAGCCCATACTTTGTAATATATAGTTTTCTAATAAATAAGGCAATATTAAAAGAGGATTATTTCATTACAAAATAAGAATAGATCTTCTGATCTCTCATCCTGTTTATATCATGATATAACAACCTAAACGACTAAGTATTGCAAGTGTGTTACTAGTCTATTAATTTCTTGTCATTCCCAGGAAGAGGTTGGCAAGTGCCAGAAGCAAATAAGGTGTCCGAAATAAGGATATTGAAGACTGAAGAAAATATGTTTACAATATTTCTTTTTAAATTTTCTTAGGAACACTGTTTCTTATAACTGAGAGTAGTGTTGGGAGGATGCAGGAATACCCTCTTCCAAACCCTTCCCCTACAATTGGGTTACCAAAGAAAAAGAGGGGCAGATGGGAAAGAGATTGGCCCTCCTGTCACTTTCCTCACCAAGCTCTCCTCCCCATTCTTTTCCCACTATATTTTTAATGTGGGGCTAGCACAGTACCACCATAGTCCATACTGAGATGGGTTTTGGCTATAGTTTGTACCAGGCATGTATATAAAATATTAGATTATCAAAATTATTTACTAATATTTCTTTTAACCATTAAATGGTTCACGACAATAGTCAAATGGTAGTAAAATAGAGCATAGTAATTAGTTAAAAAAAACTTATTTCAACAATATAAAACCAAAATTAGATAGGAGTTGACAATGATGTAGAACTAAAAAAAATACCTGTATTGCTTTTTCAACCAGTCGAGAACCAATCCTCCGTTTCCTGTATTTTTTGTCAACTGCCAACATTGCAATGTAGCCTCTTTTTACAACATTACGATGCATATCTAACTTACATACAATGGCACCAATACATTTTCCTTCATGTGTCGCCAAAAAGCAAAGCTTAGGCCAGTTGTGTATAAAATATCTATATGTATAGATGGAGTATGGCTCTGATAAATCTTTTTGTATAAGTCTCATAATTTCTGGCATTTGCAATTCAGACTCATATGAGATAATATCAATTTCGTCTATCTGAGCATCTTGTGTGTGGCACTCTCCTTCACCATTTTTATGGGAAGAGCATGCTCCGTCGCTATTAAAGTTATCTGCTAGAGTTTCTTCTATATACTGTACCCTATTTACATGTTTCGTGACTTCACAGAGGACTGCGTCTTGTGCTTCGGATTTGGTAATCGAGCCGATGGACAGCTCAACAGAATGTTCACTTGTACCATTGGTTAAGTTACTATGAACTTTATTAATATTAAGAGTATTTGCTAATACTTCATTTAAATTTTCTTGATTAAAATTATCACTCGTTTCGTCAGTCGATTTTGCAGGATCTTTGGCCTTTTTATTTACGTTCTTCGTGCTCTTATATTTCTGACTGCACTTAATATTCTGTAAGTTTTCATCTGACACTTGATTCATATTGATGTACTTTTATCTATTTTATTTACACATTCACACGATGATAAGCTCATAGGAATTCCAGAAAACTGTCCGGATTATACAAACAGTTGCTCGTCAAAATCGTAATAGGCGATCACCGACATCTTGGGATAAAGTATTAATTCATTATAAAAATGATCGGAATATACCAATTTTAGCTTTAAGATACAAGTGATATTTATTAATAAAATTAATAAATAAAAAACAATTCATACGAAAATATGTCTAGAAATACAGTAAATTTACGAGAAGTCCAAGTCTAAGCCTTCCTCAATCACATTGCAAAAAAGAAAGGTGTTGCCATTTGCCATCACAAATTATAGAGCATGGCAGGACGGCTTATTTAACGTTCCTAAAATTATTTTTTTAAACATTTACATATTATGAAAGTCATGCAAAACATAGAAAAATTATGTGCAGTATATAAATATATAAAATACGATTATTTTATAATAATTTGCTATACATTATTTAATTCGTTTCATTATTCTTACACTTATATAAACCCTCACATGATTATTTTCATAATGTCATATTTTTTATTATTTCAATACATTACATAACGCATTATTACTACAAAACTTTAACACTTAACCATCTTTGCACTTTACATTTAGACACAGTACTCAAACTGTATATATTTGTGTTATCGACGACCACTATCGAATCCAAAATGCAAGTAAATGCAACGGTGTTAAAAGACTGCATCAATACATATAGCCATATTCATATTTTATATAAAATTGAGCTGTCTTCTACTCACTCTTTTCTAAAAAGCAGCTAACTATGATGATCTCCAACTGCACATTCACCAGTTCAGTTAAAATTTACTCTTTAAATCAAAATATTGGACAGCGTTTGCCATCAGAGTTCCATAATTTTTCTTTTTATATTTTAAATGGGTATTTCAAAAGATACCCTTAGCCCTTATGAAAGCTTAAATATTATGTCCTCCATTAATAAACTTTAAAAAAACATTATGACAGAGTAAAAATTACGCTAAGTATTTGATTTTTATCCCTCACTTCATGTATTATTACTTATGACACGTTGCAGATGGTAACGATTTGATAAAAAATAATTTGGTTTAAGGATATTAGTTTATATAAAAGTTATACTTTATTAAATATGGATTATTGCACTTAACTTAACTTGCACTTAACGTATCAACCGAGGATCTTGTACCAAGCCGCGGGTTGTAGGTACGGTTCTCAGTCAATGTAAAAACTTATGTAAAGTTTTGAGTTCATTTTGTAATGACTTTTGGGTATAAATTCACATCAGCACAAAATTAGGACTAGCCCTTAGTGAAGAACAAAAAGCGATTGCTGTTGCTTCCTAATCTAGTGTATTTTTTCATTAAAACTACATGTGGATTTCCGAAATTCTGTACCAAAACAACGATCGTAGTAACGCTATGACGATATTGCTGTAGACCAGTCGCTCCATGGTCGTAAACGTATCTGCTCGCGACTTATGTACTGGTTTCGTCAAAAAAAATGGTCTTCGATAATTATTATGCGTAGCCGCCATTGTGTTTCCTTGTCCTTTTTTTCAAGGTGAGCTGTTACCACCAATGATTCGATGTTACAGCTTGGCTACAATAGGTATGTCTAGTAGTAAAGAAGCAGTGATTCATACAGCAGTTTGGTGCTCCTAGGTAGGGCTTCTTCCTCGTATATTCTTGATTGAGTTTCTTCCTTTTGTTTCCTGGTTTTTCCGGCTACACCAATTTAGCGTCGGCTTTCTCGTTGGGGTCACTTATTTTTCGTCAGGCTTCTTGGGATCACGTCGAGGGCATCAATCTAGCAGTCAAATATGGTACTACTTCTAAAGAATATATTATAAACAAGAACTATTGTCCTATTCTATGTGCCTTGATACTTTAAATCTTATTACTAATTAATAAGTAAATAGTTCCTATTAAGTTAAATATTGATAGTATTAAGATGAGTATTCGGGCATGGAGATTGAAGAGAGAATAAAGGATAAATTCTATTATGTATCATTATTGTTTTATGGCTGTTTGATACCTGAATAAATAAATAAAATAAAATAAAGAAACAAATATATTAGCGAAAGTAAGTAGCAGAGTTGAGAGGGGACGCCCTTAAAATTATAGCCCTTCTCGGGGATCATTCTACTCAGGGCTACTCTATTGGTGCTTAGGACCCCTAGCCTATGGCACCTGTGACCCCAAAAGCCCCGTTTATAGCAGGGGAAACTCTGGACGACTGTCGTGAGGCGCGTTAGCGTTAACGTTAGCTTTGATTGCGTCGTCGCCGAACAGGATCTGTCTGCGCTTTAGAGTTAGAGTTTACACGTGAGTATGTATGGTACTAGTTTAAATGGCATGGTTGGTAGGGGACGCCCTAGGTGAACTTATATCGATCAGATTATTGGTTTACTAAAAAAGGGCGATATAAGGAGCACCCATAGCCGACGAGCATGTATGCGTAGATGTATGAATGTAGAAGAAGCGAGAGAGGTGTGCCAGGATCGCGCCAAATGAAAAGCCTTGATCTTTGCCTACCCCTCTGGGTTACGGGTATGAGCACATATTTATTTATTTATTGATACTACGGATTATGGATTTATTATTTAAACAAATACATATGCGATACAGTTAGTTATGTTACATCTAACCAAATGCGAATGAAACCTGTACTGTAAATAATGAAATGTAGTAAGTGTTCTAAGCACTACTTACGCATATAGCTCTACTGCAGCAGGGCTATACGCGATGACGTCACGTCGAGAAGCAATATGGCCGCTCAAAGCGCGCGTGTTACGTACGTCGCGTCAGGTAGAACTAGAATACTCGCTCAGCTCCATTCTGTATGAGGTATACAAGTACTCGATTTGACTCGATCCCGAGTCTCGCTCTCTCGACTCGAGAAGTCGACTCGGCACACGAGCACGAGGTTAGTTAAGTTCAGTTCAGTACCCGGTTAACAGCCGGCGAGGCGGCGGCGTGATATGGCGCTGTAATGATCAAATACGCGCACGCCGCCTCTACGCGATTTTTATCATTTGTAAATACATGTATTTGTACACAAATTATTGTGTTAAACAAATTTAATATAATAGTGAGCGTGGACTTAAACAACCGTTTAGCGGATTTATCACTGTTTTTGGTCTAATTGAGATCTAATTGAGTTTTAATTCGACAGTTTATTAAGTTACGATATAGTGCATTCGCGTCCTAAGAAAAATACGCTAAATCACGTGAAAATTTATGTAGGCAACTAATCATCAGTTACTGATGACGTTTATGAGAAATATAGATAAAGTTGGTGTATTCGAAGATAGGTAGCTCTGATGTTACTCTATGTAACTGACAATGTATAGAAGTGAAACTGTATAGTATTGAAAGGTATTATGTTTCAATACAAACCTTCCACTTGGTGATGTGTTAGAATATTCCATTTGAAAATTGATGATTTCGAAAACAACAATGGCGGATCGAGAACGTCCTGCGAAAACCCCAATAAGGGTGGGTTTTTATGATATAGAAAGGACTATAGGCAAAGGAAATTTTGCTGTTGTAAAATTAGCGCGACATCGAATTACGAAGACTGAGGTAAACAATTTTTTTTATCAATTATCTATATTTTTTTCATTTCTAATTGTGTAATAGTACACCTTCATCATTTATTTAAATAAACTACATTTTGAAGAATTGATTGACCTATAATTACCAATTATGTAAGGATGAATCATTTATTATATTTCTGTTTAATCGAAAACTTAAATTTTTAGGTACACAATACACAGTTACTTTGTGAAAACCTGCATTTAGTTTAATATAATTATGTAAGTAGGTACTCGAATTTGTTTTTGCACAAAAAAATCGTTATATCGAATTTAATTAGTAATAACTTAGAATGACATAAGAGTACAATTTTGTAATTAATTATAATCGTCGGTTTAATTAACTTTTAAACTTTTTTATTATTTTTGGCTCACTTATGTATTATAGATCAAATGAATGGAACTCCAAGTCTACATGTACTATATATTTTTTGTGACTACTGTGTATTTAAGTGACTATTTGTTTCTCAAATAAATAAAAAAAAGAACCTATGCTATGATGATTCTGTATAGCAGACAGAAAGAGTTAACCACTTTTTTACATTAACATTATGTTTTAAACGGTTAATTAGTTTTATAAAATTAAACAAATCCGCTTACGAAAATTTAATTACGCTTTTAAGATTTAATACCAAAATTTGTTGTGCTTTGCTTAAGAGTAACTTCGTCCAAGAGCTCCCGCCGGCTGTCTCGGCTTAAGCCACTTCAGTTATCTTACTGGGCGGATGTTCTCATAGTAAAATTACGAGACTGACATGAATTAGGAGAATTGGTATGAAGGTTGTGTAGTACGGTGATATCGATGATTTTGTATCAGATTTTTGAATTTCAAACACAGGCCTGAAGTAGAGGTATCTATACTTCTGTGTTTCGTCTGGTGGGTCTCCATCGCCTCCTCCTTTCTACTCCTTTGTTCTCCCCATTTTCTTATTCTACTTAATTCTTCTTTTCTATATTAATGCTGGCAACACATTCGCAACTCTTCTGTATATTGCGAATATTAATGGGTAGCAGTCAAACAACATCTGGTGGCCTAGTCTAGGGTCTATTTTAAAAACTAAAAAAAACTCCAAAGCTCTCGAAATGTATTTTTATTTGTAACTAGGTGGCGTTGTCTGCAATCTTAAAACAAATGAAGATGAGCATGGTCAGAATTAAGTTATGAATCATATATTGTCATCGTTGCTTGATAACTAACTATGCTAAGTTTCAATTTTATCTGACTTTTGGAATATGAGGTATATCAAGCTTAAAAAAGAAAAAAATTAAATATAAGCGTTTTAAATATAATGTTGTTAAAGTAAAGCAGCGTTGGCAACGTCTTACACCAACTTATATTGACAAGATTAGTGACAAATTAAAAAAGATGATATTAAGAGTTTACACGTGAGTATGTATGATACTAGTTTAAGTGGCAGGGTTAGTAGGGTACGCCCTAGGAAAACTTAAATCGATTAGTGATTTGCTAAAAAAGGGTGACATGAGGAGAACCCATAACTGACGAGCATGCATGCGTAGATGTATCAATGTTGAAGAAGAGAGAGAGGTGTGCCAGGATCGTACCAAATGGAAATCCATGATCTCTGCCTGCCTAACCCAGTTGGAAAGTCAGCCAGTTGGTCGTAGAACACGGGGTAGGCCGGAAATAAAATGGCTGAATAACGTCGAGCGAGATCTAAAAAACATCGGCGTCAAGAGCTGGCGACAAAAAGCCCAAAGCAGATCTACTGGAAACATTTACTTGACCAGGCCCAGGCCCACCCGCGGCTGTAGAGCCTCAGATGATGATGATGATGTTTAGATGTAAATATGTAATAAGTTAGAAAGGTGCGGCATAATCCGTAATCTCTACCTACACCTTTTATTACGGGTGTGAATTCCTATTACTTTAGTTATTTCTTTAGCATCAGGCGAACGCCCTGCTCGTCGAGTTAATCCGAAGGTGCCTTGTGCTATAGATGTATTTTTGTCTTTCGCGAGGTAGAAATTGAATTGCAAAATATCAGAGTCTGTGTTGGATGTCGATCGTTCACGCCGAGCCTTGGTAAGGAATTAATTTGAGCGCTTTACATGAGGTACGTTTGGGTTTACGCGTCGGTGGACATGTTTATCGCTATTGTTTCCTGTTCGATCTGACTCATTTACTAAGGACAAGGAAGTTATTAATAAAAGATACTTCGATTTACCAAAAGTTATTCTTACGTACTATTTTCTTCTAGTGATCACCGAGTCGTGTAAATGCGGTCTTTCGTTAAGTTAGTGCCTTTATGCACGAAAATTGTGAATATATATAATTATGTGTGTATATGTACTCCGAAAAATCTAATCCGATTTCGATGACATTTTAAGGAAATGTGTTTGCACGTGAACTGCCACTATTTTTGTATATTTTCTCGCATTCTCCGCTAATTATAATAAATTCTTCAATAACTCAGCGAAACATTAGATTTGTTAAAAAAATACAGCTCCGTATTGTCAATATTAAAAGTATTTCTGAAGTTTTCTCTTCGTGTATTAACATACAAAAGAAAGACCATTGACTACTGTCGGCAAAAATATATATTACTTACTGAACTAGGTATTTTCGTCTAGTAAACGTGTAGGTATACTTCGGATTTGTACGGCTTGAGTTAATTTCGTGCGCTAATCTCACTGGAATTGTAAACAATTCTAATTCCATTCAGTCCTTTTCACAAACTTCCCTTCCTTAGTATTCCTGCAGACAATGACAATAATTCCTTGAAATATTAAACCCAATTCAATGGAATGCAAATATCCTCTATATACTTGAAAATTAAATATTAGACCCGAGGTGTTTATTATTAAAACAATTGCATAATAAAAAGTGATATGAAAAAATACAATCCATTGCGATAAGACAATTGAAAAAAACATCCATTTGTCTTCGGATGTCTCAACTTGGCCTGTCAGTGCCGGTGCTGTCATTCACTTATCATTACATCACGGGGTGCTGTTCAAGCGTTTCCACACAGCGTCGTAATTAAGCTTAGAAGAATGACTAAAACTCAATTTTTAGAGATTTTGATTCGATCCGATTCAACATGTGATTTTGTGTACAAAAATGTTAAGATTTCTCTGCGTGCTGTAGATTTAGGACAAATTATGAGAAGGATTAGCCCGCCTTCAAAATCATATGACTCAGATCATAATTAAAAAACCGTATTAGCAGACTTTTGAATTCAATCCTCAGTAATGCTGCTAATAATAATCACTGAATACGCGGACATCAAAACTTCAGACAACACATTTGCATGTTACAGGACAAAGACATTTATATATTTCACATCTGAAACTCTATCGACAGACAGCTATGTTTATAGATATAATACCGGTAACGATCGATGAATATCTGGCAGCACTCAGACATCCTCAGGTGTAAATGACGTGGAGTATGTCTGTACTAGACCAGTTAATACATTACTCATAATTATAGCGGCACTTCACTAGCTAATCTATTTAGAAATACATAATGTCTTCTTGCAAAACAATAGATTTAAAATATACTGCTATTGGTTCTCTATGAGGTTTGTTTGTAATCACCTATAAAATTCTCAGAATCGTGAAATCATAAAATGATAATTGTTGCCACTTCAATCGTTCAAAATCTCATGGCTCGATTTTATATACAAATGTATAATCCACAACACGACCTCTCCCAATGGGAGCGACTATTGTCATTTATTCGAACAACTTATTTAGCTATGTTTATCAAAATAAGATAACAAGTGAAGCAAATTAATTTGTTCCAAATGTATAAATGCCCCTACAATATTATCACAATAACCACCTGTTACCAAGTACCCTGGTAAACTTCAACAATTTACGGAAGTATGAGTTTATAATAAATATTTTAATGTTTTGCCCAAAGTCAGACAATTCGAACAAAAATTAACCTTTACAAAAATCTACAGCAAATGATTGCAGCATTGTAAAACGAACATTCTAATAATAAGGTCACTCCTGATAACGAACTTTAAAATAAATGCAATCATATTTAAAACTCGTGCGTTGCATGTCACGCTCAATATTTGAGATTAAAATCTTAATTTATTAGAGCAAGCCTACTGAGACGTAGCTATCCCAATCCACAAGCCAAAGTTAAATACCTTCCGTGAGATTAAACGGCGCTGCTCTATGTTTTTAAAGCTTATGTCATTTTATAACTCAACCTGTATTTTGTGGTTTTGGGATTTTTATTATAGACATGCTGTGCATGTGTAAACATCGACTTCCTATTTATTATCCGTGTGGACTTAAAACCGTATTGTTTGCAATTTTATATTTATCCGACCGCGGTTTGTTGACACACTTGCGACCATGTCAGACATCACGAGATAAAACCGTAAAAGATAAATGTAATTACGGTCAGGATAACTTAGCATTGGGTATATTATTGCAACTGTACACGTGTGCTGTCGGTACGAGTCATTCCGGCTTTAAATAAAACGAAGATTTATCTCGAGTTAAAAAGCAGCATAGCGGACTGTCCCATATCTACTCACAGATTTATCCTTTACCTATATTATTTAAAAGTTAAACGAACTGGCAACACAGTATAAACTTTAAAAAGGTAGTTGAGGTTTAAGATTTTGTAACTGGCCTCTTCTTAACGGTTGTCTGTAGTCTGCCTCTCATAATGACTGCATCTGTCGTCGAGTAGCTAAGAGGCAGGACTTACGTGTCTACCAAAGCGCGACGCGCGAGATAAAAGCCACTGAAGTCAGTCTGGCCGCGTATAATGTTGTTTAATTTTGATGGTCGTTTTAAGGAACGCTATGGTTTCATATAAAATTTATAATCTTTACCTTATATTTATCTCATCTGGACCTGGATGAAATTTGGCATAGAGTCTATCTCTGGTCTGGAATAACTTATAGGCTACTTTTTATCCCATAAAAAGGTTCCCGTGGAATATTTTTGTTTTTGTCTACTTATATAAAAGGCGATGTGGCTGTGATGCTCCCTATGGATTCCGAAACGGCCACCCGGGTGAAGGCGGGCGGATCAGTTGTTTATTAAATCACAATAAGCGTTAGGAAAATGATCAATTAATTGCATAATTAATAACAAGCTTGCTTATTTACCGTTAGATCCTAATCCTTTCAATTCTATGTATTTTCAGATATTTTTTAAATAATTATGCACCTAAAACATATCTCAATATGTCGATGCGGCTTGAACCTTTATTTGTTAAGTTGCCATCAAATTAAATTTTATTTACCTTATTCCGTTAGTAGACATTAAAATAAAAGAATATTGTATTGTAAAGTAGACTTATATTATATTTTTATTTAAAGACAAAATATTATTTAAACAATAAATTGATTAAAATATCAATTATTATTTTTATATTATATTTTTAAAAGCCGAATGACAATGAACTTCGTATTTAGAATCATTTTTCTTGCAGTATGTTGCCAATTTTTTATAAGGGTAGAAGTATAATTATTACACCATTAGAATTCTAGCGAGACTTTATATATGCTATATTTTAAATTATTATCATTTAATATAGATATATACTCAATTCGTATCTACCTAATATGATGCCATGTGTGTTTTTACAGATTATATTATAACACGTAACTTCAATAAAAGTGTAATGCCGATTACGGGAAGTGAAATTTCTGTTAACGTTCATTCCTAATTTCTTCTCTTGTGTTTCAAATATAAAATTAAATATACATAACTTCTATTATTCATGGAATAAAACACTGGTGTGGTGTATAAGATTACGCTAGATCTAGGCGACTAATTCGTTAAAACGGCAACACTGGCGAACTGGGTCGTTGGCCGAATACCCCGCCATCGTGAATGACTCACCGGTTGCGTTCGTAACAGACGTCTGAAAATTCATTAAGCGATTTAATTTATGTCCTATTGTACGTGCCTATATTTTTGTACAAGGATGTCTTGACGGCTATAATAAAATGTTAGTTATTTTACTTCATGGACGTATGTTATGTATATATCTACGCTATTATATTAATATCATAAGCTGTGTAATGTGTACAGTACATTTGGATACGTCGTATCGCATACCTAGTAATTGTCACTTTTCAACAACAGTTTATGATGACGATGTTTGAGTAACAAGCTAAAAAAGTAATAGAGGTCAATGTCTAATATTGTAAACGAAGTAATAACCAGTGGCATGATGAAATATTTTGTAAATACCGTGTTAATATAATAGCTGCAATTATTTTTAGACTGTATGATTTATTCCCCGCGCGGGTCTTTGCTTTTGCTAATGGCGCAATTACTACTTTTCCTAAGTTTTTATAAAAGCCGATTAAAAACACCAAGGTATGGTTCGGTTTTCATAGACCGGTTCTGAGACGATAGCAGATTTTGATCGCAATTAAAATAGAGTTTTGGGTTATTGAAACAAGTTTTGTACGTTCACCTCTTTTGTTATTGATAAGGATCGCATCCAGCGTTATGCTTAGGGTGAAACAATAAGAGGACCCCACCGGCAGCCTCTGATGACGCGTCTGCGCATCCGACCGGCTCCGATTATCTTCCAGCCGGTTTGTGTGAAACGGTTTGGTCGGCTCTGGTCAGTTCCAAGCGTATAATCCGTGCCGGCCTGTATGAAAAGAGTAGCGGACTCTCTCGTGTAAACGGACCCTTAAGCGTTCTTTTGAGACTTGGTAAAACGGACAAAGACCAAACCTGAACTTATTAAAGTCGCTACACAGAAAAATCAGCAAATTTTTTCCTTAGCAGCTACTTTTCAATTGAAAACGATTGCATAAATAATGTTTGTTCATAAGTGGTTAATAAGATAGCATCTGCGAAATATTTCGAGGAACATAACCATCAATCAGCGATTCAGCATAGTTAGTTGGTTGAGGTCGAGCGCCCGCTGCCGCGTCCAGAAATATCTCGGCATCGACCTTGCGTTCGGATGCACGCATCTTGTTGTTTTTATTATTTAACTTTTTCCCATACGAGCCATTAACGCCAAGGTGACGGCCAGCGTTTTGTCTTGACAGCTACCTCGATATCGATATCGCACTACCGGAATTTTTCAACTCTATGTTCTCGCAGTTTTTGTAAAATGAACATTTACTTGCATTTTTCTTTTAATTAAGTGATGTGTCTCATAAACAGATCGTCTTTTACAGCTATGCTACGTGATTAGTGAAGAAATGATAATCAAAAGTCTATTCGGTTACCAGGAGAAATATACTCAAAATATAATGGGTTTGTTTGTGTGAACTATGTTTTGAATTCACTACTTTTACCTTTTAATTGCGGTCATAAGAATTTCATTATTATCTGAAAAAGAAATCGGTCCCAATGTTATGTAAAATAATGACGATACATAAAAGCAGACCCAGATGAAATCTCGGGTGATTCTTATTTTTCGTTTAAATTATGCAAGTTATGACTATATATGGCTGAGATAGACTTGTTTTTGTTGTTTCAAATAAGGTATTCAATGCCGTAAGTTTTTTGTCCCTTTGTTATACTATTGTTGAAGTTTATTTTCCTCAAGAACAGCGACGATGGTATCGATGGCGGACAAAATAAAGTATAAGCCTCTATGTGTGCAGATAAACTTTCAAGGAAGCGTATTTGGTATTGACCGCAACAAGGGAAAACTTTCGGTGAATTTTCCTTGAAAAGTATTTTCTTATTTGTTTTTCTGAAGTGCGATCTTTTGTGTTAACTGGTGTTAACATCTTATGTATAAATTTAGTTAGTGCGTGACATCAAAGGTATTAACATCGTGATGATACAGAACTGTCTGTTATTAATTGAGATAGATATGAATCATATAAAATAAATTTAGCTGTGTCAGGCGAAGAAGTCGTTGCTTTATATCACTTATATTTAGTATTTAGCACAGAGGTTTGCGTGTTTTTTTAATTAATTCAATAAACTGACTAAGGTTCATATTCACATGGATTCAAAACTCCAGTCGTGGGAAAGTAGGTGCTCGACTTTGAAACTGGTTATAACTGCTTTGAAGATAATATACGAGTTTAATAGTTGGTGACGTCTACTGCGAATTGATTATCATTAGTTGGTAGCTAATATCTTACATAGAATATTGTTTGATACTGATCAGAGATTACGTATGGTCTATGATAACTGTTGTTAAACGTTAAACGTCATTCAAAATTGAATAAAAGAATAGCTCATCTATTTTACCTTAATTAGGTAAATATTAGAATGCGTATTTGAAACAAAAGACGTTTGTTCTTAGAAAAATATATTTAACTAATATGCCACCATAAAACGGACATCACAAACGGATACGCCTATACACGAATGGCTAAGGGTATGTATTGGACTACCAAATATGAGGTCGTCGGTTTGATTCCGCCATTGGACTATTTGTTTGCACCATGTGGTAGCAAAACTTCAGCGTAGTTGGAATGGTTAAAAGAAATATCAGTAAATTATTTCAATAACCTACTAATATTTTAAATAACGAGCATCATCTTTTTCTTCAATATTACTTCATCATTTGGTCGTTTTACAAGCGACCGAATTCAAGTTCACTTATCGGAGAAGCAATTAATTTATGTATGTATTCGGTACTATACGAAGCATTTGCACGAGTCAACTACAGTATTAATTAATTCGTGGTTAGACTACACGTCGCATTGGGACTCGGAACATACAAAGATGTATACTAAATAACTATGATATCAGCCTACGCATTTTAAATTAAAAAGACTCCTGAGTTCTTTTTTAAAATAATCCTCTTTTAATTAGAAGAATAATCTCTACCTAAATTAGTGAGATAACTTTAATAAGTAGCACATACGCAGCGCTTCGTTATAAATGTATTTGTGTTGCGGTCGGCGGGTGTAACTCTCATTTGCTCGATACCGCCGAGAGAAATTAATTTACTCGCGCGTCTTATAGCGATCACGATCGATGAGACACAATCACGACTCTGAGCACATTTCAAACTGTCAAATGATTTGTTGCACCGAGATATGCCTCACGCGAGATGAACACAAAAGCAGAATCATCGCCTTAACAAAAAGAAATGATATTTATGTACTAACCTTATCATATCAAAATGGAAAAAACATCTTTTGGAATAGATAAACTGTTAAAAAAATGTTTATACGACTTGACCAACGTATTGGTGGTAAGTTTAAATAAATAAAAAAAGCAATCGATTGATTCACTAGAAGCTTAAATTAAAGCAAAAGCAATCGTTGTTTCTTTTAGATTGAGTTATCAAAAATCGACTCAGATAAATATAATTCAGAAGACTAACATTGAGGCTACACCGTGAACAGGTAAAGTAAGTAATCGTTGGGGAGATCTTTGCGTTTATCCGAGCAATCGTGTGCGTTGCAAGATGAAGTTTTAAAATAAAGCGCGAACATGCCGGCGATGCGTGATGTGCACATATAAGTGTTGCGAATATTCTGCCAGGAAATCGTTCCGTATGGCACGCGCTCCGTTTACACTGGGCCGCTTGAAAAATGTTCTCTTGACGCAAATACGTTATCTATTTTGGAGTTCTGCGTCAGTGCCTCAGTGATATCTGTATTCTGCAGTTTCGCGGTCACCCTCAACGATGTCTTCTGCGTTTCGTTTTTCAGATGAAAAGATTTACTACAGAAACTTTCTTTTATCTCTGATGTTTGTTTTTCTCGGTGTCCAATGAAACGTCTCTAGAGTTTAATTCTTCATTCCATATTGTCATTATCGCTTTGAATGGCACAATCTTCGTATTTACCTTGGTTATACGTACAAATTGTTTTGATTGGAATATCTGTACTTATTTAACTTGTCAATATAGATTCTAATGGGAAGTTACAGGACAGGACATATTCAAGTTTGTTAACGAAAATTTTCGACAAAACACGAATCGAATTTATTTAACTTTTTAAATTACTAAAGGTACGGTAATGGGAAAAGAAAAAGGAAAGTAACATCGACAAACGGACAACGAGAAATGATTGCCTTTTATTTTTTTTTATTTACATGTAATAAAGTGGCAAACGAGCAAGCGGATCACCTGATGTAAAGTGAGCGCTACCCATAGACACCCGCCTGTCTTCTGTGAGGTCGTGGTATTTCACCGGTCGAACCGGCCAATTCGTGCAACAGATGTTGCGGACTCTACCACTGTTTTATTTCTCAATTTCCAAATTCTCAAAAATTTATTGAATAGAAAATGGAGAAAGGTGTTCTTCGAAAGTTCGGCATTATTGAATTAAAGGAAGAAACAAGATCATCCTGTGAAAGTGATTGACTGGATAGATTGGTGCTTATGTCTATGGAGGTAATATAAAATCTTAATATCCATTTTCCAATGGGAAAATCCGCATACCCTTTCAAATGGCAGTGTTTCTATTGTGTAATAAATAAATATGGTTATTATCAGACCACGAGTCCATAAATATACATAAAAATATACGAAGAGAAATTTAAAATGGATATAAAGAAAAATTATATTTATTTTACACGCATAGCTACCCAGTGCTGCCAGATCTGCTCCATCGGCACGCCACGGTGCCTGGCGACCATGAGTGTTACCACAAAATCTCAGGCGAGGTATTAGCACTACCTAAACCAATTAACGATTAATTTGTAATTGCAAACGGATCTGATGAAAGTAGTATCGAGAATCTAGAGATAATCCAATAGGATGAGGTCAAATAAGACGCATTGCTTAACATTAAGTCATGTCGTGACGTCAATCAATTACTCTGTGTTTATGTTCTATACACTGTTAGTATAAATAATATGTTCTCTCCTATATAAACTCGGAAATATAAACATTCTCAACTATAAATAATGTTTATAACTTACGTAAAGGTGGAAAGAAGAAATAATACTATCTTTGTGTATATTATTGTTGCAATAATATCGTTAGTTCCTATAAAACACCAACCATACTGATAGTGGTCTTCGATATTATTATTTATTAAAATAAATTAAATAATATTACGATAAAATTTGTGTATCATATACAGAAAGTAAAATGAGAATTACAATATTTGTTTGGATATGTTAAATTAGGGTGAAAAAACGTTAGACCTTATTTATCAATTGAAAGCTGCACCCATTCGCAATAAATGTTCACTCGAGATTTCATGAAAAACTAAAAAAGCTGAAGCAAAATTAAATTCAACGCGTGGCGGTTGTAGCGCTGGAAAAGAACTTTTCGGATGTCTAGGCCGAGGTTGTGGGGAGGATGGGGAGAAGGGAGGGGGGACGATACTAGAATGGAGGGTACTATGCTTCCCGACGCAGCGTACTACGTAAAGAAGGGTAGATGGGTGCTACTCATCGCTCTTCCTCTACACACGGAGTGATTTTGAATGGTTAGTATTAAATGGAAATGCTAGAGAATATTCCATTTTAATGCGTTGAAAATATAATTCATAACAGCATCTAACATATTTGGCCTATTATGATTTTTTTTAATGTTTTCAAACTTTCATACCAATTAATATACATATGTGTGATACATGTCATATAAATATCATAATTTTTTGGAAGTCCTTTTTATAGATTTGTGTAACTAATTATTATGGTGTATCTACTATAAGAGGGAAGTAACGATTCCATGGGTAGACATACTCTCAAGCGAAGCCTGCACAAGAAAGCGGTGATGCACACTTGTCTCTCTCTCTCGCCTATTTTTTCTCGCTCACACGTCGGTATTGATCGTCGTCTAGACTTGTTGATCGTTGTGAACTCGGTCGAGGGTTGGACGTCCTCCGAACTAGGAAACTAAGGTCTCTTCAAATCGTTTATTTAAATACCTAGCGATTGAAACTTTTAATATATATATAATATGTATTTCACACACATAAGATAATGGTGTGGAAATGGCGAAATAAAAACCAAGTGTTGTTCTGAAAAGAGAATCTTTTATTATTTACTATTTACAAACATATTTAATTAAGATTTATAAAACTAACAAATAAAATAACCGACCTGAAAAGAGAAACAACATTAATGATTCTATTTCACTATTCTTAGCTTTAATAATTATAACATGAAATGTTAACAAAATTTCATATTGTTGAGATTATTTACATCTGACACAACTTATGTCATCAACTAAAGTGGTCAGTAAAAAAGAAACATAATAAAACTACATGAAGTTTACTTCATTTACATATATTTTAATAGTAAACTATTATTATAATGAGGTAATAATACGTCATACCTTACGTCAATTTTTGTCATATTAACACTAACCTTCTTAACTAATATTTTAACTATAGTATATAATATAAAATAGGAGTAACAAGTAAATTGTTTAATTATTTATCATTAAGGTTGCTAACAAAAGATATCGCTCAAGTCCATCCATCGTCAATAAGCAGGTGCGTCGATAGCTAATATGCCGGTTCGTGGTCTTAATTTTATCACAATTAAAAGATAAGCATTGACGCAAACGTCTGTCGCCCGGTGTTTGTAGGCAAACTCACCTCGAGCTGTTTACAAAGGTATTAACTAGGGTAACCAAATCTATTTGGCTTCTAATTGACACTGTTTCTTTTGCAATTTTTATTGTTTTTTACTGATGATCAGGACGCTAACTCGATAAGTTAAAATCTAAAGAGTGATATAGGCGTTGTTAGAATGAACGTTTGAAGCACGAAACAATTCTTCTTTATTCCCCTATCGGCTAACGTGATATGATAAAATCTTTGTGCCGACTAAAACTATTTTTATGACTTTAATATTATCCGAAGATAAAGTGTACAATTTCATTCTCCAAAATATAATGAGAGTTCGCTTCGTTAAACGTTCAAACAGTATAATCTATACAAATAACTTATTTATCTTGTTGATTTCGCAAAATTACAAATTTTCCACTTTCTTTTATCAATAACGCTGATAAAAACAATTAACGCATTAAGGTTTTGAGGTTACGTGCTACTGGTCGACATAGGGTAAGCGGTCTCGTCTAATCTTCCAAGGCAAGAAATAACAATGTGTGGTACACGCACTGATACTGCTTACGTACTAGAACCAAATAGACGTAAAACGGAACGCCAATATACCTGTAGAAACTTTGTCACAATCCTTATACACAAAGTATTAAAATTAATGAATAACTACTAGACGTGCTTAGCTTTTTAATTGGGGCAGGTGTTTTTATAAAGTATTTTGAAATGGGCAGCTGCTGTAAACTTATACAGGTTTATCTAGGTCTAGAGTAAAATTCTTAAGGTGAATTATATTGCGTACTTCTCTTTTAAGTTTCTACCAAGCAATCATATATTTTACCATTATAAGACACACAATAAATGAACTACAATTTTTGTAGGCACTAACATAAACAAGAAAGACCTAAAGAAGTTATAGAATTGACATTGTATTAATCTAATTGTGAATAACATGGCTTAACTGACGTTTGCTTCGTTTGCTTCATTCGCCTTAAGAAGGACCGTCGACAGGTCCAAAACTAGTCGGTACCAACACCGATGTACGAGAACGTTAATCAATGTTAATAAGCCGTTTAATTATTTTAATGAATAAAATATACGCTCACGCCCGTAACCCAGAGAAGACGGAGATTATGGATTTCTATTTGGCGCGATCCTGGCACACCTCTCTTGCTTCTTCTACATCCATATACATCTACGCTTACAAATCGTCGGTTAGGGCTACTCCTTATATCGCCCTTCTTTAGTATGTTACTAATTTGATCGATATAAGCTCTCCTTGGACGTTGCCTGCAAACACTTTTTAATTAATTATTTAGTTAATAATATCTCACAAAAGCTTTATTAATTTTCTATATACATGTACATAATATGTACATCAGTAAGCGCGACGTTCTCACACTCTTTTTGGTCTGAGTAAGCTTTGATAAACAAAGAAGATATTATCAAAAACTACCTTCGTCTCCCTGATGTCTCACAAATACATTTTAATAAAAATATAGTCTATTTTGTAAATAAATAAACGCCCGGAGTGCAGCCGGATTGAGATTATGGATTTCCATTTGGCCACGGTCCTGGGACACCTTTCTCGCTTCTTCTACACCCATACGGCTATACATATATCGTATATACACATACAAAATACAACGCTAACCTATATAGTCCTAAGCTTCACTCGGATAGATAGGCAAATAAGAAAATAAAACATACCCTACGTACTCGCTGATTTAAGAGTTTCCTATTAGTGATTTTTTTAGTTGATCTCGAACAAACAAACAATCAAATCATTTCTCTTTATTACATTAGTTAAGATATAATAAGTGCACTTAGAATCATTAAGAACATTATGTTCAAGCGGGGTTTATTCCGTTGGCGCGGTGTTCATCGCTGAAATACAGATAATAATTTACGACTTGCTAATCAAATTAATACGCGATGACGATATTATACCGACGTGCGTCATAGATTGTGACATTTTTATGGATTGTATATGTAATACCACGATATAAATATAAATTCACGGGGATCAAGTGTCAATCGTATCTAGTAAGGTTTAAGATAAGGTGACAAGGCTCAGACATGCCAGAAATGTGTATTTATACATCCGTGCGACGTGTTCATAATAATAAGTTATCTAGCGAGCCCTAATCTTCTTATCAGATAATACTGAAACACTGAGATGGGATACAGAAATTATTGGACGACAATATTGACAGAATACGTTTTGTGTATTTTAACAACTTGAGCTATGAAGTGACAGATTCAGGATTGTCGTTTGGGGTGGCTTCAGTCCCGTGGGGGTGGGAGGGAGGGAAGTTTTTCCAACGTAAAAACTAAAAAGCACACCTTTTTTTGTTCAACGCATAACAAACGCATAGCGTAATGTTGGGTAAAAAAATAATTTTACCGCAGTTACAAACTAAAGTCTACATACCTCAAATGCTAGATCTATTTATAACCTGATCTATTTGGCTTAATGCTAATGTTAATCTCGAATCTTCTATTTATTTTTGTATCATTCCAAATTACCAAGTCAATAAATCCAGACTTGCGCGATCCATTTTAACAGCAGAATAAAACTTTGACTGTATCAGCACTTTTAGGCCTAAGCGGCAGCACCCTTTTCTATTGACTTGTAACGGCTTTCGTCTGAACAATTGTATAGGGCGCCTCTACTTTTCGAACCTCACTTCGTAGCACTCGAGTATGAAAAAAGTGCTATTGTGTATAATGATAACTCTGCTTACTATAGAACAGAAACAAGAAATATATAAACAGTAAACTAGTATTATACATGTCTAGAGAAAGAAATGAGTATATGTTTGTATTTATTTAGACTACCTCACTAATGTCCATTGTCAAGCCTAGGAACTAAAATACTTTTGATTCGAATTGATGTAGAGAGAAAGCAATCGCTAACTATTTTTTAAGCAGTTTACCCAGATCCTATGAGTGATAGAACACATTTTTGAGCCTCATACAAATACTTGGTTTGACTTGCAGACACTATTGTTATAGGTACACCAAGTTCTACATTATAAAATCGTTTAGTTAAATTTCAAATATTATAATAAAGCAATTATAATTAAACAATATTATGGCGATAGTTAATATACCACTTATAAGCTGGTTGCAGTATTCTAGCTATAACGTATAGTTATACTAAAAACATTGGGTATCATTCATATTTGATGACAAGTATCCCCGTGTTGTACATTCATGCGAATCTTGTCTCTTTGCCTGCGGATTTAGGGTCGACTATTAATTACAATCGTATTAACATACGTTTCGATACTACAAGAATCGTTTGATCGCGGTGTGATGCAAGGCCATGATATCGGATTCGCTTCACACTTGACGTCACGTCGTTCATATCGCGTTGCTAATTATTCAATGCAATTTTCTGTTCGAAGCAGCTATTCTTAATGTCACGCTCTAATTGGAAAATACCAATTTTGGTGTTCTAATGATTTTGTATTTGGAAATAATTGCCTTTGTTTTATTACTACCTTGTATCGACTCCGAACTTCCAAACAACTTGTTTGAAAATTCTTCTTGTAAATACAATTCATGCATACATATGTAATAAATTATTTCACAAATAAATGATATGTATGTATGACGCAATGAATCGTATAATTTAAGAAGTGGATTGCGAGGGTTAAGTCTGTTGTCCCAAATTTACTTTTATCGTAAATTAAGATAATAAAACCTCCTAGCATAAGTTAGATTGAATGGAATTTTGGCTGTTAGAATACATACATACAATACCGCAAGTTTTAAATTCGATTCCTAGTCAAGTAAAAAAATTGTATGATTTTTCTGTGACGAAAAGTTGCCTCTATAATATTAGAACATCATAAGTTTGGCGAAAAGAGCGCATTAGCTACTATTGTGCCTACCCCCATAGAGTTTAAGTTAGTTTATTTCTTTACAATTTTTATTCGAAACAAGTCAAGGAAAAGAATTAATAAAAACAATAACAATTATGAGATCCGTTTTTAATGTTTATAAATGAAGCTTGATAACACCAGTGATAACTTTACTCACCTCGATACACTTTAAGCCGGAAGTTCATTGAGATCAGATTGACCGATATTTCATCATGCACTTCCGAAAAAGTCTCTAGCTGCTTCTCACAGTCAGATATAGAACAGTGGTAGAGCCCGCAACTGTTGTTGTTATATCTGTTGCACGAATTGGCCGGCTCGATTGGTGAAATACCGCGACCTCACAGACGACAGGCGTGAAGTAGATTATTCTGCGTCTCGTCTGATGAGTGAGGTGCCGGAGGCCTAGTTCTGGTCCTCTTCCCCGTCCCATCCTTTGATAATAAGGTAAGGATGGGAATGGGAAGAGGGTGAATAGAAATGGGATATAACCATTTTCTGTTTATCCCTTCCTCTGTCCATTAAAGGTAGGCAACGCATCTGCAACTCTTGTTGCGGATGCTTATGAGTAACGATCACTTGATATCAGGTGAACTGGGTGCTCGTTTGCCACCTTCTAATATATTTTAAAAATAACCTTAGTACACGTTTACCGTGCTTAGTATACACATCCACCCCGTGCTGTCCTTCTCCAGTGCGGAGTGCAACACTCTTGACAAGATCATCGGTCCATTTTTACGAGGCCTGCCAACGCAGTCCATAACGTAAAATTAATAGCATAATAAATAGACGACACTAATACTTTAACAACTGTTGCAAATATGATAGGATAAGGCATACCTACCTCCTTAGCTATCTTTTCGTCTCTTTTTTACTTATTACCAATTGTAACAAGATTAACAAGTAATAACTTAAATAAAATACCCGACTGACTGATATGATGATTTTTAGCTTACTTTTATGACGTCTAACGTGATCATAAACCCTTATTGTGGAAGTCACTAGATGCGCTATGCCACTAGAAGAAGAATATATAAATAAATAAATATGCGCTCACGCCCGTAACCTAGAGGGGTAGGCAGAGATCATGGATTTCCATTTGGCGCGATCCTGGCACACCTCTCACGCTTCTTCAACATTCATACATCTACGCATACATGCTCGTCGGTTATGGGTGCTCCTTATATCGCCCCTTTCTTAGTAAGTCACTAATCTGATCGATATAAGTTTTCCTAGGGCGTCCCATACCAACACTGCCACTGTAGAATATACATTAAATGATAACTATTTAAACCATTTTTCTAGGCTACAGGAGGTCAAAACGGAATAGACCTATATACCCACGAAAAATTACCTTCATTCAGGGGCAGTCAGTCAAAAACCCGAAACTAAAATCACCAGTAAGTTTTTGTTATCCATGTACATATGTCTCTATAATGCGACGATTACACGAAGTCGTTCTTTTGTAAGTTCCACCCGCGCCTTTACTTCACCCTGCCGCTACACTTTGCCTTTGGACGGTTCAATAACATCGAGGTTATTGACCCACAGTACAGGTGAGTGGCGGGCAAAGAAAAATGTGGGACAAAAAATAACGTAGGTACGTTAATATTACAAAAAAATTATAAGTTTATGACTTTTTATGAATAAAAAAACAATAGTTCAACGGCAAACCATTTGAATTACCTGGTCTGTGGGTTAAGGGTTCGATTTTTAATGACTCTACTTTCTTTTAGGTTTCCGCGTACGTTTCGTTTTTTTTTTGTTTATTACATTATAAGAGCCAAGTCGATTGAGGCCAGGGTTACTTTTTCATGATGGAGTCTTCTGAGGATGAAAGAATTTAGTTATTTATTTATAGTAATACAGCACCATTATAGAAATTATTAATCGTCAATACGATCGGTGGAGTAGTTTCATCAGTTTAACTTAACAATATTTTTTTCTTTATAATATCAGAATAAACAAAATATATTATGATATGATGGCGGTGGAATGTTATCCTGTTATGAGCAAATAAACTTGTTAAAAATGTGTCAAGACATTCTCTCACATTGTTTTTATATCTGACCAACCTAATAAGGTTATACGACCGTGAGAGTTGATATTTATTTATTAACTTTATTATATCAATAAACGTGCTGCATCAGTTATGAGGAATGTTGTCGTTAAAAAATCTCATCATTGTTTAAAATGAAATCGTTTTTCGCACCGATTGGCACAGAAACATGCTCATTCTTACTTTAGACATTGATTTATTGTTTCTGCAATACCTAAGCGAGATGTCTATTAACTCACTAGTGATTAACATGTTTTAGTTGCGAACATACACGCACACTGGAACAGACTGAGTGATAAGTTGACGTAAAATAGTGATGGCTTATTGTTTATTTTATGGTAGAAGGAGGCAAATGGAGAGGGAGGGGGTGGAAAGAGGAAGGAGAGTGTGTGAAGGAATATGAGAGGAAAAGGGAATGGTAAGTTGAGGGGCATAGATGAGAAAAGGGAGAAGAAGAGGGAATGGTAAGTGGAGGGGCATAGACGAAAAAAGGGAGTGGAAGACGGGATGATAAGAGGAGGAGCAAAGATGAGAATAACAGGAAGGAGATGAGAATAACAGGGGAGATATAACCGTGGAAGAGTCCGCAACAACAAAATCTGTTGCACGAATGGGCCGGCTCAACTCTTGTGGAATACCTCACAGAAGACAGGCGTGATGTTGGAATGTTTTATACTGCTGCGTTTCGTCGGATGAGTGACCACACGACCGGTGTCAATCCTCTTGCCGTATCGTAAGAGTATGGACGGGGGAGGAGAATAATAAGAGAAAGAAATATCCTTCTAATGTTTATCCTCTGTCCGTTAAAGGTAGGCAACACATCTGAAACTCATTTGCTTGTTGCGGATACCTATGGGTGGCGGAGCGGTCACTTAACATCAAGCGAACCGCTTGCTCGTTTTCAACTTCTGCCATAAAATGAGAAAATGAGAAGTAGCGGAGAGGCATAGATGGGAAAAGGGAGAAGGGGCGGAGAGGCATAGATGAGAAAAGGGGAGAAGGAGCGATGGTAAGAAAAGCGACATAGATGAGGAAAGGGGAGGAAGAGAGAATCGTAAGAGAAGAAACATTAATGAGATACAGGGAGGAAGAAGAACTGGTAAGAGGAGGAGCATAAATGAGAAAAAGGAGAGGATGAGGTGATGGTAAAGGGAAGGAAGTAAATGAAAAGTGAAAGTGGAAGAAGGTATGGAAAGAGGAGAGGTGCTTACCGCCACCTTATTTAATTAAAATTTTAAGTAGATTGAAAAAACTATGCATGTTGTAAAATTCAATCTAAAACATATAAAATATCTATATATTTATCAGTTATAACCTTGAAAATAAAATTAAATATGTATTTATCTTTACTTTGATCAAATATGAATAAAACTCTCATGAAATAATCTTCCATCTTTAACATTAATTAATTCTACTAATCGCTTATTTTAAAACTAGAATTTAAATATCATTTCAGTTCGGAGTCATTTGAAAATAATATAATTGCGTAAATCCGAGTTCATTATTACAACGCCACTGTTACAAATACTAATTAGATTGCTTATTTTACTGCTCGAAGCGAGCGGCAGTTGTAATGAGGCATTTTTATTGCAAGTTTTTTAACCATTCCAAGGGCTGCTCCAGAAAAAGCGTAAAATTTATATGAAAATAAGAATACATACAATATTTATAATTTGATTATGTACGATATACCCGTACATAACATAATCATTATAATAGTAAATGTCAATATCACAAATGATCATATTTTATACGTGTTAACAAGTGATTCAGTGTCATATAGACAATATTTATTCCCGAAAAAGAAATCAGGAAACCGAAAGGAAGAGGAAAACGCATCAAAATGATGAGAAGAATCATTTGATGTATTGATAAATTATGAAATATTGCAATTGTAATTAAACTAATTATGAAGAGTTTCGCGATCCATAAAAATGGACGGCAAGGTTCTTTTTGTTTCGGTTTAACACATAAAGAATTTTGTGGTGTATATTTTGTTGTATCCAATAATTGGATTATTATTTATTAATTGTTCATATTTATATTTTGTCTATGGGTTTAGAGTGCTTGGCAAAGAAATGTCGTGCTCTAATGTCGGATTACTAAAGGTTTATTGAAGGAATGTCCTTAATAAACAAGATATGTACGTGGATGCACAGATAAGAAAAATAGCTACATGATCTTTAAAGTAGAAATAAATTTATCTCTGTTACGTCGGTTACGGTTAATATTTATTTAATAAGGAAACAATAATTTAAAAATACGCCTGAACGGAAATTAAAGACATTTCAAAATCGTTTTGTTACCTTTTACATTTTGCATTTGGTCTTTTACAAGTAAATCAACAGTCGGTTTTAATTTCCCCAGTTTAAATATCTACTTCTGTTGCAAAAGAGTTTGCGTATTGCACGGGTAAATAAATGCAGTTTAAATAGGTCGTGCTATTTATAACAATATAATACAATTTATGTTGTAATTTTGTTGTCTAAAATAAATCAAAATTAATATTTTTAAATTGACGCTCCAGATATACAGCCATTTACAATTGTAACATATAATATTGGAACATTAAATACGTTAAAAAGAACGTCTGAGTAAGAGAGCCACAACAGAACACACAGCTCGTGATTAAATATTTTTATATAGATATTTTTTTACCATTCTAATATTTAATTCCCAATTCACATATACAAAAAGCAAAATAATTAGCTTTTTCTAATCCATGTACGCACACCTCCCCGTGGTTACTTCGTGTTATCGTGTTTTTAGGATATCACCAATACGCAATACATTACTGCTGTTAGCTATTAAAAAATCACATTAAAACAGTTAAGTTACTGGTCCTAAAATTATAATCAGTTTTGAGGTCAGTATAACGCATGTTATTGGTTGCACCATTAGCAGATGACGCTGCAAAGAGCCCCGATGCGTCAGGTATTTACGATAATGTGTTCGTAGCGAATAATATATCTGCAAGGTGAACTGAGGTACAGATTTATTGTATCTATATATTTAGTCCTTATATAAATGGATAGAAAAATAAGTTATGCATTAGAAGACAGCCATGCTTCATTTCCTCGCCGGGAATGCGGACTGTCTGAGTTGACAACTTGATCTTACACCAAAAGTGAACACAGGAAAGCCTGAGGTATGGAGAAGACGACTGAGGGAGTTTCAGTTAACTTCATCAGGATGCAGGATGTCTTATGAAAGTTTCACCATGACGAAAATGTGATATGAATATTTAATTAATTGTAAGTACAGTGGAGATTTGGCTTATAATTAGATGAAATACCAACTAAGAACCTATAAAAAATGTAAGATGAATCTAAAAGTCGAAAGATTATCTCAATTAATAACATTCGGTCTAAAAGATATTACGTTTGTTATGACCGCAACCTAATCTATCAATGGCGAGCCTGAAGTAATGACAGGTTTAGTGACGTAAGTGAGACACGTGCGTTACTCCTATCACATTAAGGTCAATGTCGGAACATCGCTCGCTGCGACCAGCAGTTTGATTTGCAATGCCGCAAATACACATCGCGTCCTGTTTTCTGCCATTGCCTTCATCTCTAAAATCAGACGCGTCTGCTGAGTCTATTTAATGTGTTTGTGTGTGACAGTATCGTATAGAAATCACTTGTCTAGAGAACAAGAAAAGTACTCAGGAATACTCGTATTTCTGAAAACTAAAACATGACTATATTTAAAAAGTTTAGAGTATGAGATAAAGAGAAGTTAAAAGAAGAAAGAGAGAAATTTACTTTACATTGTATTTCGATGATACTTATCACCATAAAAATTACACAAACGATCAATCTGTACATTGTTATACCACAGAGTGCGGATGGTCGTAGACGCATGAAATGAGTGTATATGTTTATTTGGTGATATAGTTAATTCTTTAGGTTATTGTATTCAAGTTTTATAAAATACTCATAAAACTGTATCCATACTTCTATACTGATACTATCAAGATGTTAAAGATAAAGTTTGGATGTTCGGGGTAATCTCCGATACTACTGATCCGATTCAAAGGTATGTTATCCCCGGGTAAAGTACAGTACAGTATAGACTACTTTTATATTTACTAAAATAAAGTTGAGGAATTTGTTTGCTTGCGCTAATCTCCGGAACTGTGAAACCTTACGACTGCTACGACCCTTGGGAGCCGAAAGAAAAGAAAAAGGGAAAGAAGAATAATGTTTGATGGATCTATTAACACAGGCCAGCGTAATGTGCCGCGGGCGAGTGAAACCGCCTCGCACAGCTATTATCTTAAAAACACTAGACCGTGTCCAACGATTGCTCTCGGTATTTGAACTTAAAATATTTGTTGAAAACATTTTACATTAATGTTAAATATTAGGTATTGTTATTTAATATTAAAAAAAACTTATAATAATACTTGCATTTCTCAAATAAATGACTTGCTGGTAAATTAATTTATACATGGTGTCTTTTCCATTAAAATAAGTGTTATTGAAATTCGCGGACCGTACCATTCCCTTTGAAATATTAGTAACTTTCTTTTATTAGATATTTTATTAAGTCGTCTGTTGGAGAGGTCGCTCCAATCACGTCAATTGGCTCAATCGTCCGGGGCGAGTGACGTCCACTTTGACGTCAGTGGCTCTTTGTCTGTGTGGCTGTGGACAGCGACCTGCTATAACTGTTCCTTTCTAACTAGAGGACAAAAAGTTTTCAAAATGTCTTTGCTCAGAGATAATAAGTATAAATATTATCCTTGTTCGACCTCAGTTTAGTTTTTTTTGAAGCAAATAGAGTTTGATCTAATTATAAGACAGGTTGTTGCTATTTGCAGAACATTTCTAGCTGTACCTATTCCAGTCTTGTTTCCCTTCCGTTCCTTTTCTAATAAGGAATCGATGGGAAGAGGAAGAAAATTTGGCAGGGGAGGGGATGGATGGGAAAAGGAGATATCTTTTTCCTGTTTATCCCCTTCTCTGTCAAAGGTAGGCAACGCAACTGGAATTTATTTTTTACTTGCGGTTCCTTATGTGTCAATTAATATCAGGTGAACCGCTAGTTCGCTTGCCAAGCGTGCAATATAGTTTTATATATATACTAGTGACCCGCTCCGGCTTCGCCCGGGTGCCAATAATTATGTCGATCCGCTCGCGGCTAGGAGTCTATAGGTCTATAGGGAACATACATACTACGCTTTTTATATACAATTTGTTTTTCATAAAAAGTATCCTATGTTACTTCTAATACCTCCAAGAATATGAGTACAAAGTTCATGATGATCGGTTGAATAGTTTACGTGTGAAAGCGTAACAAACAAACATACATTGACATTTATAATATAAGCAGGGATATATATATATATATATATATATATATATATATATATATATATATATATATATATATATATATATATATATATATATATATATATATATATATATATATATATATATAATATTTAAGATAATGAATTAAGATATATCCATGAAAAAAATGCCAAAGATTACAGGATTATCAGAGTCAAATGGAACTACCATTTGACAGGAAAAAGGATGTTTACTTTTTCTATCTATCCTCTCCCCCTCCATTGCTCTTCCCCTTGCCATTATATCTAGGAAAGGTTGGGAAAGGGACGATGAATGAAATTGGGCCCCCGGCACCTCACTCATAGAACGAAACGCTAAAGTATACTTCTACTTCACACCTGTCTCCTGTGCGGTCGTGGTATTTCACCGGTCGAGTCGGCGATTCGTGCAGACAGATGTTATTTTTGCGGACTGTACTGTTAAAATCTTTTCTTTAAATCCTTGATTAAGATTTAATACAATATCATGACGTAAACGACACATTGCATATTTCTCATCAAAGTAAGTTGTCTGTATTAGACCATTATCTAAAATATACAAAGGTCATCTACACACAGGCGGATTTGATGGTTTAATAGGAACTTCGACCTAGAACAAAACGTTGCACTTTTACCTTGAGTGCGACGTAATGTCACGCAAGGACACTGGTGTTCAATTACTTTAAAAATACAACTGGTTCGTCCACATACTTTAGTTGTTATTCAGCGTTTTATACATCTGATATTTACGTCTATATTTAGTAGCTTTGTATATGACTACGTGTTTTGTCTACGATAAATTAAAGTGTTACTATATGTATGTAAAAAATTGTAATTCTTGACTAGGTATTACCTATATTCATACCCACCACAGAATATTTTTTTTATCTTTATTTTATCTAAAAAAGCATTAAGAATAGAATTAAATAGTTACGTTTGTAACCTACAGCGGTGAGCAGATAACATGAATTTACATTTTACTCACTAATTCACGCTCTTCAATTCGATGATATTGTTAAATCAAGGTCAAGGAAGATCTGGAAACTGCTTTATGAACATTGCTTGTAAACAAGACGCCCACACTTCAAAGCTTAAGAATTTGCCTTGCACAATGTTGCCGTAGGTTGGCAACAGAATCCAAGATATGCAGTCCGACGTCACGAAATTCTCATGACACAATGATAATTGTTGGATTTTTTACTAATAATCTATACACCAAAACTTTAAGGTTACCATCCAAGAGAATAATAATAAAGTATGCATATTATTAAATTGTTTTTGTATTTTGTGCTACAGATCATTAAGCTAACTTTAATGATTAAATTTTATTTTAGAGCACTTTGTTGAGAGCATCCGTCATGTTTTGTCCTCAAAAAAAAAACTATAATTGCAGACATAATAAAAAAAAGATATATAGAAAATAAGGCTATTAATAATAGCAAAATGGCTATTATGTTAATTAAAAACAATTTAAATCTACGTTTTTGTTTGTTACAGGTAGCAATTAAGATAATAGATAAATCACAATTAGACGCCGGCAACCTTCAGAAGGTCTACCGAGAAGTGGACATCATGAAGAGGCTGGACCATCCTCATATTATTAAGCTTTATCAGGTAAGACGCTTCTTATTCAAAGCTCATTAATATATAGGTAATGAAGAGACAAAAACAACAGATGATTTTAATGTCTGGCCACTAAGCTGGTTCACTGTCAAACCCATGGCCGATAGATCTGTGTGATTTATCTTTATTTGGTTATATGTAACCACTTCCTGTTCATTCATATTATTCTTTTATTTTTCCCTTTAACAATGCCAACCATGTACTTATAAGTATGCTCATAAATCTAGATATATAAGGCGCTTAAACTTAACCGTAAAGAATTTAAATCATTATTGACATATAAATTTACATTTATATACGTAACTAGTATAATGTACCTCGAAACTAAATTTCAATTTATATGTAAAAGTGTTAAAAGCTTTTAGCATGGGAGGCGACGAAGCTACACTTGTACATCCTCGAGCGTCTTGCGGACCTTTTGAATTTGAAGATTAGATGGTAAATAAAAAGAGAAAAGGTTCTATGACATTTTCACTTCTTGCGGTTGGGAAAGGGTCTACAGTTTTTATTTACGATTTTTGTTACTTCGGCTTTTTGAAATCGACACATTATCATATCACGTTATACTTGAACTATTTCCTCTAGACTCCTTCCTAAGGACCAGTCCAGGTGACTGTTTTGTTTAACTTTTTGATCCCCCACGCCTTTGTGTCGCTCTCAAAACATCAGGTTATTGAAATGCATACTTATAAGCAAGTAAATAAAATCCCCTGTCTGTAATCTGTCTCGAGTATGTATGATGATCAATTTTTTTACAAATTTAATGGGCTACCCTGAGCGCGCGGCTTTACGTAGACGATTGATTTGTGGTGGTGAAAATCTGACGCGCTCGAGGATGTCCAGAAATCCCCTTCTTGGCGACCCTTACCATTTAAGGTTGTACTTCAAACGATTGTATGGCATTGTATTATTATGAAAAAGTTTTCTCAAATCTCGTCATAGATTAGAATGTTTTCGTCACCGCGTCTACTTACATCATTATAGTAGGTATAGCTGCAGACTACAATATTTTCCGGGCAGCCAGATGTAACTGTCATTTCCGTTACGAGCTAGCCGTTAGCTCTTAGCTGTCAGCGGAACAAGTTCGTTAGAATGAACAGTAACTGACTAACTTAATCGTACGTAGCAGTATTTGGTCGATACGCTATTTAGACTCGCTCCGTCGGACCGACCACGACGACAGTCGTATTAACAACGCATGACAAGTTTGCACACTCGCCAAATCTAGGACATAACGTAATTTTATGTTATGTCTATAAAAAAATGTAAGCGTTATTTCTTATACACGTCCGTAATAAAGTTGCCGGTCTATTCACAGTGCAATGTCTTTTTAGCCTCAATACTAATACTTCACATACCACCGTTAATCGTTCTGCTTCTTCTAATGACATATATGTAGTGAAAGTGATAAATGGATACGATTGCTAAGCCTCTTGCTGAATAACTGTTGTATATCTTCCTAGATCTTTAAAAGTTTGGATATGGAGTGACATGTTATACAGATATAACATATCGTTGATAAATACAACCTTATAATTAACTGCGGCAATGAAAATGTAAATACAACATAACACGTTTACTATATAATATGATTTGGTTTTAAGTGGTATTAAATAAAGGTAATAAATTAGGGTTATAAACAATGAAAGCTTACCGACTTAACAAATGCCATTGTTATCATGCGGTTGACAAAGCACCATCTCTGGTTATCACAATAAAGTTAAATAAAATCTGTATGAACGATTGAGATCGCCTCAATAAATAAGATAATTGAGGACACTACTCGTAACGCTATCTACGATGTAAGGACTTGCATGATCATAATTTTGTCTACAGCTTTTTCAACTACGGTAATGAAAGGATTTAACAAAGACTTCATTTCATTACCCACTCGCCCACTGCTGGACGTAGTCCTCGCCCCTTGAATTTTTTTAAATGCAATAAGATGGCAAACGAGCAAGCGGATCACTTGACGTTAAGTAAACGCTACCCATAGACATCAATAACAAGCAAATATGTTGCAGATGCGTTGCCTACGTGTAATGGACAGAGGAGGGCATAGACACGAAAAAGAATATTTCCTTTTTGCCCGTTAACCCCCTCCCCGCCCAATGCTCCTCTCATTCCCATTCTATCCTTGTGAAAAGGGTGTGAGTTAATAAAATTAATTAATGTGATTAGTATATATTTGTTAGGAAATGTTTTAATTGAGAAATAATCCCAAATGGAAAGGGAGTTATGGTTGGGTTGAAATAGACACATATATTGTAAAATTACTTCTCGGTGCGTTTACAAATTTGCGCAATCGTTGGAGCCGATATTTACCAGTATAGCAATTAACACAATTTTCCCGACACGCTACCAGTACTACAGAATGTTGAACACTGCAACTTGAAGTAGACTTCAATTTACCATACCCTGTTTGGGTAATCCACCAAAGCATACTTTTCTCAATTCCAGTCGAAAAAATTATCTTCCAAGCAGATATATTGCTATATTAAACTTAGTTTAGCCTTTTGATTGATCACCTCACATCATTTCTATGAAAATAATATTCTTTGGAAGCATATTCTATGTAAAGATTAACCTCTAAGCGTAGGCTTGTGTAAGCTGGAAATAATAAATAAGTGTAATATGCTTTGTACGTGTCATGTTTTACATAACAACAATTTACACTGGACGGAAACCGACTGCGCCTGCCCGCATTACTTCCTCATACAGGAAATTGTTGTTTTTACTTCATGACTATTTATAACAACTTAGTGAGTTATATAATCACGTTAGGCTTGTATTCTTAGTTATATTTCACTACGTACTTAGTATACTTCATTACGTTCAAAAAATCGTTCTTTTCACCTATTTTTTTTTGCATCGGTCGAGATTTTTCGATCCATTCACATGCCTATCAAGACCAGTGCTCAGTAGGATTCTCTGCAAGTTTAGACTATAGATACCAAAATGACAGAATAATCGCGTTGTGGAATGATCTGTAGCCGGCGGTATCTACAAACCAAAACGACTATGGGTCCTTAAACGCAAAATACGCGGTAGTCGTGGAGTTGCGGTAAAGTAGCCTCCTACTACATGGGTCCTTAAAAAAGCGAGCGTACTCTTTCCAAGGCCGGCAACGCATCCGCAGTTCCTCTGGTATTGTGGACGTTGATGGGCGTCGGTGATCACTTATATATTGGGCGACTCGCTGCTCGCTTGTCCTCTTATTTAAAGCATAATCGTGGTCAAACAGTATTTCGTTTTGAGGGAATTTTCAAATAAATCTCTAAAGGCTAGAAGAACTAATGATTTGGTAGGCTTAACATAATTCAAGTTTTATTTTTAGGACAATTACATAGTACCCTATGTCTTTTTCCAAGGTTTAACTTATATCACTAATATTTCGTTTTGGTAATAAAACACTGAAACATACCGACAGAGTTTCGCTCGCATATATAAAATATAGAAGCGTGGATGCGTTACCGGCTTAGTAAATTCCAGAATAGCATGTTAATAATGAAAAATATTATTGCGTAATGTAGCTCTCTAATCGAGAAAGCATTTTTAAAATCAGTTACGTAATTTTAGAGTTTTAGTATTTCTTCTTATTATTATTAAAGCTAAATTTAAAAATAGACAGTCGCAGCAGTGTCTAGCGTATTTACGTTGCTATTATTATCGAGTATAAAACTGAAGTAATTAAGGTTTAAAAAACGGTCGTTAGAAATTTTAATTACCTAATAATTAATTTTTTCTACGTTTTATTAATTAAGATTCTTAAAGCAGTTAGTTTTTAATCACCGCTGAAAGATAGTATTACTTTTGTATCGTATTTATTTTTATATTACATATCTCTCAGCGATAAGTGAAAGAAGTATACAGTCGAGGTTCTTGTGAACAGACTTTAAGGAAGATTTGAAGGAAGGAAGGTGTGTTTTTTTATTTACTAGCTTAAAATATATCACTGTTGAGACTAAATACTATACTACCCTTTTATTAGGTTCAATATATTTTTGTACCAAAATGTCTAGAATTCGTTCTGTCATTATGGCGAAAACTTTGCAAACACAGTATCTTTCGCAACTTGTATTGATAGTGGCTAACTTTCCTAATATATTAGTTATAGAAAAATATATTGATTCATAAAGATAACGTTAACGCAGGCTTTAAATAAATGTAAAAACGGCTGCTCGTAAAACACGCAATGAAATAAAACCAATAACGTCCGTGACCGTGAGCTAAAGATCAAGGACGTTCTTACCCCATAATTCGGTTACATTGTTTTAAAAAATTGCTACTTTAAGCTATGACATCATTTTACACCCATGCTTCTGATACCATTACCTACCGTACTTTAATATGTAATGAAATTAATGCAAAGTCGATAAATCACGATTTTATGTACAAAAGTACTCTCTACTAATATTGGTCTTCAAATTATGGCGAGAGGCCCGCTCCTATGTCTTATTCTCTATTCTATAAGTAATTGCAATTTCGATAATATCACTAAATACGAGTACTATAAAAAGCGGTAAAAAGTAGTTGAAAACGGCGCTTTTTTTAACGACCGCGCAAGCTTATGCTATGGAGAATTAGAATTACACATACTTTTGTTAAAAATTATTTGCTGAGGTTTGAACCAAATGTATGTTAAGATTACCTTTGGTGACTTAGATAATGGAACAGAATCTAGGTCAGCCTGTGTTTAGTACCTACTGATGTAGTGTTGTTAGTTAGGAGCGAAGAACAAACGTGACGTTAATTAGAGGCACGTCGGCGTCGTAGAGTATTTACATTAGCGAGTTGCGGACCTGTGACGGCGTGCTTGTGTCCCACTCTAAACATGGTGAGCGTTAATTGATTTGTCGTGCATCGCCCCCGCAAAGGATGGTACAGTCGCACACGAAATAGGTAACAAACGTACATGTAAGTAGGTAAGCAATTAGGCATTGATTAAAATGTCGCAAGATAAATATAATGAGTTATCTCTCTCTAAATCTCTTGTTGAAAATCTAAAGGTATTTTTAATATTTATGTTCTTAATCCGATATACCATATTTACATTAATTATCACATTTTTGGCGTATATGTAAGGTGTGTATATTCAAGTGAGTTAGTAGAACTAACAATATTTTTTGGGAAATTCTCTAATAGAATAATCATTAAACTATCTTGTACCTATGTGAAACCTATCCTAATTATTAATATATGTACTAATTTATAACTGAACATATAAATATGTCGCTAGGATCGTCTTAAAACTCATAGAAATATACAAATGAAATAAATTATAGACTTAATTTTGTGACTGTACCGTCTAACCTTTCAGCTAGCTTACGTATGTCGTATGTACGCTAATTAGCGTGTCTTAATTACTTGACGAATTGACCTGGATAAGTTTAATGCGAATCTTGTCGTTTAGGTAATTAATAATTATTTTTTTGAGGGGAAGAAAGTAATTGATGTATCGATAAAAATAAATTATAAAACGGTGTTGTCAAACAAGTAATTAGTGTTAGTTTTACGTACACTATATAACCTTATAGTTTATTTATTATAAAAAATAGCAATATCTCAATAATGTAAATCGCTCCACTTTTCTGCTCACGCTCGCAGAATTTCCACCTTCGTGGAAGAAAAATCCTTCCTCTAAAATCTTTGAACTTATTGTAATAAAATTCACCACCCAAAAACTAAATTATCCCATACCACCATAGGTTGTACCATCGGTAAAACCTCTATTCTTCAGGACTTCCATACTTTTGCTGGTTCAAGGTTTATGCAGATAACATATGCTAACGTAACGTACTCAATAAGTAAAAGGCATTTTCATACAACTAGTGAACAATAACAAATTTGTTTTCAAACAATCGATATTACCCAATGGTTCTCAATAACATTGTAGAATTAAACAGTGAATGAACTGGACCAAGTTGTATAAACATTTCTACGGCGTGTGTTCGTTCATACGTTGGAACTGAGGCGCGTCCTTAAAACACGGGAAGGGAGTATTTCCGCTTGATGTTATCATCATGCGGTCGAACATCCGTGCGTTCTATGTTTTCACTCCAATTATGTACGCACTGTGTTATTTTACAACGAATTCTATGACGTATTCCAAGATTATGTATGTAATTAATTGTATAATTTAAAATAAAACAGTTAGTATAGTAGTAGGTAAGTAGAAATCTAATTAGATGTCAGCTTTAGTTTTTATTTAGCTATTTAGGTCATTGAGAAAGAAAAATACATAAAATATAAAAATGCAGGTATGTAAAATAAGAATTTAAGATTAGATTTTAAATACTGATATCGTGATATTACGTTTTAATTGAACTAATTTTACGCACCTACAAAATAACCTTAAAACGTTGGAAACGGAATGCAATAAAAAGCGATAAAATTTGTATTTTTTTTAATAAACAAACATTCCCGGTTTCTGTGATTATCACGATATGTATTAAATTTTTACAATTTTAATATACTTTTATAAAATACTATCTTTTTAAGTGGAGCAAGATAAAATAATATAGAACTAGTCGAATAGTTAATTCTCCAGTGAGTAAAATGTAAAACAATGGCCGTGAACGATAAGACATAAACATTGACTCACCGGGATATTTATAATGGCTTGAAGTTTTACGACTCTGCGGTCAGTTCATCGGCGAAGTGTATTTAAACACGACAACAGAATATCCCGAACATTTTGACCTTCGAAACAATTAATTGTTGTATATTTGCTTGTAACAATAGTTGTTAATATTGTCATTTGGTACCGCCATGGGGAATGCCGTCGTGTAAACAATGAATCATCGTGTAATTTTATGTCGTCGATGAATTATTTAATTAACTGTATCAAGTCTAATTATTTTGATGTTCACATAATTGGGTTAAATTAATGTACAAAAAAATTAATTAAATAATTTTATTCACGGCTTAGAAAAATATCTTTCGCGAATCTTTCTTTTGCGAATACACAAAAAATCTCGATGTTCTACCGTAAAATGTACTCACTATAGAAGAAAAAAAACTACCCGCGTTTAAGTAACCCGGTCATAGTATGTGCTATGTGATAAATTTATAAATTTTTTTTATAACACTTCGATCAAGTTTTACAGTTTGCTTAAGGGCTGACTATAACATTAAAGTTTGCTTACTCTATCTGTTGTCACTTGGCAAGCTAACGTAATCATCACGTCGATTTGATTACGGAAGAATTGTTTGACCTTGTTTGAAATGTTCACATAAGGGCTTCTTATTCTTAGTTTTTTTATATCTAGGAAGTGTTTGTTTCCGTTACATTAGACATCTGTTGACGTCATTTATTGATTTATGTAAATTTTGTTTTACGAAACTTCCTCATCTCTGGACTTATTCTAATTGTTATTTTCGTGACATTCAAGTCGGGCGGTGGCTAACTTGTTCGTACCAAAATCTCTATTGCCTTATTCTTATGTTTTTAGGTATTATCTTGTACTATCTCTTTGTCTAATCCTGCAATGATAACACGATAAGCTCTAATTTAATTTAATACCTTCTTAATTACATCTTACTATTTGTTACGATCCTATCCTTTTCTCATCCTATAATGTTCTATAATGGTCAATATAAAATTTTTGCATCTGCCTAGCCTATGTATATATGTGATATTCGTCATGTTAGGAAAGAAATGATTAATAAACAAGTTACATATGTATGTCTAAATGAGTTTACGAATGATTACGTGATCTGACGAGCTATCAAACTGTGTAAGCCTACTCAATAACTTACATGTCGGTAAAGGTGGTAGTTATGATAGTTATAAATTATTACAATGTGTAAAGCTAAAAGCGCTAAATGGTTTTGGGGTTAAAATAGGACCTGCGAGTGACCTGAGAGTAAAAAAAGTGAGGTTGTGCGTTCGATTAGAAATATTCACTACAGTCGTTAACCAAGCTTATGCTTAGTTGAATAGGTTTAAAAAATGTTTACACAATTCACAGTTATTAGTTTTGTGTAGTACTTTTATAATTACAGCCAGTTTATTAACCACACCAATAACAAGGTATATTATATAATAAATGTTGTTTAATTTGATACAGGAATAATTTCGTTTCCACAAAAATAACTACGAAACCCCGTTTTTTTTAAAATGCTAGTAGCCCAATTTTCGCTGAATGAAAATACAAAAATATATTCCGAAAGGTCACGCAATACTTTATATTTTTACCACCAACTAGTATCGTGTTTGAAATCATAATTAAAAGTGTTAATAACCTAATAATCATAGTTATAATGTTTTAAAACAAACATGCTGTGTATTGAACCCGAAATACACGATGGACTAATTTTTGTAATTTGTTTTAAAACGTATTTACAAACAAAACGTATAACGTATACCCATCG
This sequence comes from Papilio elwesi, assembly GCA_029849275.1. NCBI lineage: Eukaryota > Metazoa > Arthropoda > Insecta > Lepidoptera > Papilionidae > Papilio > Papilio elwesi. Next base: position 5,298,822 of record CM056700.1, on the reverse strand, counting down.
ATCAGGGAAAAGATACAAACGCAAAACCTTCATAATTCAAAATCCTGGACAAATACAATTTCCAATATTGTCTGTTTTGGTATTAATTTTTGTATCAAAAATATTTATCATTCGCATCATTATAATGGCACGAGAAAATAAAATAATTATCTATTGCTATCTTGTTCTTGGCTTTGGGGTTTCCAAACGGATGATATTAGTGTTAAGCTACATATGTAAGACCGATAACGATTGCGTTTTATTTGTAAGTGTACTTTCATTGTTTAGATTAGTCTGGTCATTACGAATCAAGTGGTAATCTCATCCCAGTACTTACTTTTCATATTTGTTACAGGTTATGGAAACGAAAAACATGATCTATATTGTTTCGGAGTATGCAAGTAAAGGTGAAATATTTGGTAAGTAAAATAAATAAAAAAATACAGTAAATTTTGTTTTAATGTGGTATTTTTATAAAATACGATGAATTTAATTTTGGAACAAGAGGCTGAAATTATTCGTGAAAAATGATCAAGTAGTGTTGCGTTATTCGAAATTTCGCTTGAAATTTGAAAGCATTCTTTATGTCATTGAAAATCGTGGCATCGGTTATTCATCACGGCACGATAAATTGTTAAAAATGTGTAATTAATGTTTGCGGCACAGCGATCCTCTTTACACAGGCTCGCGGCTATATGAGGACGTCATTGAAAACGCTACAGAGGGAAAAAAACAAAATTATACATATTTTATGAACTTTACTGTGAAATAATAAAAGTCGTAACAAGACAAGACCTATATACGGCTATACCTATACTTTACAATAGAAGAGTAGGGTGGTTAAAAAAAATGATATTGTGCTAGTTAACATGCTGGTAAGCTGCTGGTGAATTCATTTCAAATCATCTTTTTTATTATTATTTACTTTAGGAAAATATGGAAGCAAAAATACATACAAGGCGGGCTCGCAGAGATCGCAATATCCGATTCTGTGAACGAATACTGAGGCGACCGAAAAAATATAACTTTATTTTAGCACAAGGCGAAAAAAGCAATATAGTTTTGCTTTATTTGTGCCTAATCCCTAATGCTGAAATAGTTTATAGTATCTGTCTAGACAAATGTATGTAATATGATTTTAATCTAAATCTTCTGTAAGAATGTCTACATTGTACGAATCGAGCCAAAGATGAAAGACAGATAAAGGATGTATAAAGAAGGATTAGATATTTGGGATCCGAAAAACGTAAATTCAATTTGTTTAAGTCAGATGAATCAAAGTACTGAACTCGTCTAACGTTTACCATAAAAAAGTTAAAAACGCAGCTCATTAGTTAAACGTCGGTTTAAGTACCGTAAAGTAATCAATTTTAATAGAATACCGACTTCGAAAAAATATTACTGAGTGAACTGACCTTCTAGTCTGATTCCCTATTTTTCAAAAGATAAAAATTAAGTTTTTAAAGTAATCCATGAATATTTATTATAGTAATATCCATTAAGTAATGTATCTGCCACCTCATTACATCTACCTATTACATCATTAACTTACCCTAACTGAAAGGTATCATTAGAAAAGACGCCTATTATGAAAATTAACCACCTCATATACGTTTTACCGTATTAAATACTATCCGTACGTTCGTTAACTAATTTCCCAGCAATGATTTCATTGATGGTTAGAAATTTACTTGACAAAAAAATCGGGTTTTTCCTTAACGTAAAACCATTATGTACGTCGTGCGTTGAAACTGTGACAAATCGACAGTAAGGATTGTCCTGTCAGTCATACAAAACTCAGTACTTAATATTACACTTTCTCGGAGCCGATTCTTCTTTCAATACATCTACCAATAAACTACAATCATCACCTTAGTAGTAAGATTAGCTATTAAAGAGGAGACAAAAGAGTAAACGCTTCACCTGTTGCTATCCTAAGTGACAAAAAAACTTTTTTCCGCGCATACAACTTCAAAAAAATATTGGTATACGCTGGTTGGAATTTAGTCAATTACATCGTAGTGGAATATATTTATATTTTACTTCAATTTCGTTAAAAAGAATGAGGTTGATGCTCTTTGTAAGATTAGATAAACACGTTTACTTGCGAAAACTTAGGAGATAAAATAACTCAATGCTCTACGTCGCTATCTTCAATATCTTTTGTATACATGAAACGCATGTTTATGTATACATAGTTGTTTTCATGTGATACATACAGATTCCATATTTATGCACCCGAAATTAAATTATAAAATGTAACAACTTATATATGTATATCTAGTCGTTTAAGAATTATATAATTGACAGTTATTTAACAATAATCGTAATTACAAATAGAAAATTAATTCACCTTAAGCAAATTAACTTAATATTTAGATTATAAAAACGCAAATAAGCAAATATAGCAGACATTTTAAAGTTATATTTATTGTATCATTTCGAAATCGATTAAGGACGTTCTTTTGGCCGTTTTGTGTATGACGTCAGCAAGTTGCAATCAATGACGTCACTGGTTGGGTTTAACGGTGGAGGGGGCGGGGCGGGGTAAGGGCAATTTCGCGCACAGCTGAATACGTTCCCGAAAACAATCGGTGCCAGCACAAAACCGTTACTTTGCAGGGAATTTCATTAAAATATAACGAGATGCCTTGTACGAAACAATGATTCAATTTACCGTATTTTATAATATTGAAATAGGTCGGTGTTTATTGTCTTTGAAGCTTGATTAGGTAAGAACCTTATCTTATTTCTAAACGCGAATTAAATTACAATACAAAAATGCAAGTCTCTTTCGGTATAGGTGTTGTTTAGGGTTCATGAAGACCGAAGTTGCGCATTAATATTAAGCCATTGATTCTTACTTTTCATTCCTTCTTGTCTGTCAATAAAATATATACAAAAAATAATACAGTAACAAATGAAATTTCAGACTAAGATGAAATATATTACTTAGGTAAAATTCGTTGCAATGTAATGTGAAATGTAAAAACTTACGTAATAGTTTTCGTACGCAACACAAAACGTCGCGCTCTAGTTTTCAACTTTACAAAATGTTTGAACGGCTGAATTTCAACAATTAAAACGACGCAGGCAATTACGTGAAATAAAATAAAACTAAAAAAGTAGTTTAACGTAACCCCTCTCCACACATCACTCGGCTTGAAACAACGTTACATCTTTCTCTGTCGATGATTTTTACGTATGGCTTCGCTGCGGACAAGCCGTTGCCACCCTAAGAACTAATTAAATTAAAAAAGCTTACACGTTTTTTTACTCAGTTGGAGTAGAGAGACACAAAAATGTCTATCGACATTTCACAAAAAACATAATCCATTCATATTACAAATTACAAATACTCATCGCGTCTATCAGTCTTAACGCGACAAACTTTCTAAACGGTTTTCACCACTAGAGGGAATGACTCATAAAGAACATTTGAATTTATTGTAATACAGGTTTTATGTTAATTGGCTAAAATATAATGATGATTATTGCAGAAAACTTAATAGGTTGGTACATTAAGGTGGAAATATATTTTTTTATAGTACTAGGTGGCAAACGAGCAAGCGGTTCACTCGATGTCAAGTGATCGCTACCCATAGACATCTGCAACTAACTAATGAGTTGCAGATGCGTTGCCCACCTTTAATGGACAGAGGAGGGGACAAACAGAAAATGGTTATTTCCAATTCCTGCACATCCCCTCCACCGTCGAGTGTCCTTCCCCTTCCCATCCTTTTTCTATAAGGAAAGGAGAGGGGGAGAGAACCAGAATTAGGCCTCAGGCACCTCACTCATCAGACGAAACGCAGAATACTCTACTTCACGCCTGTCTTCTGTGAGGTCGTGGTATTTCACCGGTCGAGCCGGCCCATTCGTGCAACAGATGTTGTTGTTGCGGACTCTATCTCCGCTACCCGTGTGAGGCAAGGGCGGGTTGCTAGTTTTAAATAAGTTACATTGTGTTGCTAGCCATCGAATTTACTGCTTTCGTCACAACCAATTGCTACGGTAATCGCTCGTCGACAGGTCGATTACATTTTGTTTTACTAAGTACATTGGGAATATATTTTTGTAAATAAAATATTTTAAACATAGGTCACGTTAAATTAACCTTTACAAACTGTCATTGGATATCTGTTTGTCTTTAAAACGTCTACAGGTCGTCCAACTTAACCTTACCTAACCTTGGCCGGTCCAATTACAATGAGACAATTTAATTAAAAAAATAGCTTTTACATCTATGTATCAACAAATTAATTAATTTGAGATTAAATCGGTTCTTAAGATTCAATTAATTAGATTTAAATTAATTTTCGACGTTTGTTACGGTGCGCTGAACTAACGACCGAAGCTATTTGATGTATATGAAGTTTTATGTTATATTATATTGTATTTACTTTTTATTTATTTAACGTACACAAATATAAACCAAAAAATAATTACTTTTTATCTGTCGTCTTCCAAAGCTGATGATACTATTTAATAACGCCAGTGTCAGAAGGTATACAAAGATATAAAGATGTCCATAGTATAAATTTAAGAAAGATTTCCTAAGATCCCACTAACATCAGTTTTGCCGGTGATATCACCCAGGTGATCAAATTGGAATAAACGGTTTTGACTGTCATCTAAAAGATTTTTCAAAGATGAATAGATGTACTTGATGGGCAAATATATTCTTATTCATATAAATATGTACATGTACAAATACATTCTAACACAAACTTTACAAATGACACCTCTAATTATAATTGTTTGAATAAAACTAATTTCATGGATTTTATCGCGTTTATTTTACGTTTTTTAATTCCCGACGCTTCGAATACTTTACAGCGCTCATGGTCACGGGGGGACTGAGGTGTCAGACGTCCCAATCTCAAAAGTTGCTGGCGAAGTATCCACTTATTTTCAATTTATTACTTCTGCTCCGATCTATGCAGAATGAGCTAAATGTATCTTGAGGTCTTGCAGTTTTATGCTTGGTTTGAAATTTAATTTAATTAATCACGGGATCCCAAGCCGGTGGTAGTACCCAGCCATCTTCCCTTTTGAAATTGGGATGTTTTTTTTTTCATTTCAATAGCCTCGCGTATCATCCTGGGTAGGAAGCGATGTTCTTTTGCGAGGACTTGTGGTTTATCAAATCTTATATAATGGTGGATATAAGAAATAATTGTTGATAATGATAAAATTATAAACAAAATGGATATTGTTCAAGTGCAATTTCATGCCAGTAAAGTTTGTCTGTTTGTGTTGTGAATTAAATCGTTATCAAATTGGAGTCTCGTAATACTAAGGGAGCGACAAACAAGGTTATATGAAATTTTAAATTTTAGCGGTGGGTTAAGAGTCTATAATCTTTATTTATGATTTTTGTGGCTTCAGCTTGTTGAAATCCTCAGATTATCTTATCCCGTTCTTTATCCTAGATATTTCTATTAAAATAAAAAAATAAATTGATCGCGCTCAATTATGTCCACGTGACGGTTTCATCCCCGCACTCCTTTACACGCTTATCAGCATGTAAACAAGCCTCACCCCTATCATAATTATACAATTTTAATTTAATTGTCCGCAGATTATATCGCGAGGTACGGCCGCATGGCCGAGCAGGCCGCCCGCCGTAAATTCTGGCAGATCCTCTCCGCCGTGGAGTACTGCCACGAGAGGCGGATCGTGCACAGGGATCTTAAGGTATGTTACACACATAAGTGCATAAAAAACCTTTATAGCATCTGCGCTGTTTTCATTAAGTTTGCTTGAATTATTATGTTACTTGTACAATTTTATTTGACATTAATGTTATCCAGGAAACAAGTATTTTTTAAAATGTCAAAAAAATAATAATAATCGTTGTCTGGTATTCTAGATTAATGTGTGATAGATGTAGATGGTGAGAGAGATATCGCCTTATGGTATGATCGAATCCTAAGCTATAGAAATTAGTCGTTCGTTCGTTTCAGATATCTGTCCACTGCTGAACGTAGGCCCCCATTAATCCAGGCCACCCTCATCCAGTGGGCTCCCGCAACTTTGACCAGATCATCGGCTTATCAAATAAGTGTTTCTTTTAGTGTTACAACAAGATTGTAAGATTAATGAACAAAATATTTAGATGAGAAATATTAATAAAGCTTTTGAAATATAACCTTTTGTTTTTACGGTTTGAGTTATTTGTTTACTCTGATTAGGTATTCAAATTGTCAAACGTTTACTTTAATGACGTTGCTTCAAAGGGGTTTCCCCTTTACAGTATACAAGGTTGAAGTAAGACGTATTCGGTCGCATTCGTACTGTACTTGTATGTATGTAGCGACGTATTTAATATAAAAATGTGTTTGTTTGTTTGAATAGGCTGAAAATTTGCTGTTGGATGCGAACATGAATATAAAGATCGCGGACTTCGGGTTCAGCAACTACTACGCGACGGGCGAGCTGCTGGCCACGTGGTGCGGCTCGCCGCCCTACGCCGCGCCCGAGGTCTTCGAGGGCAAAAGATACACTGGACCTGAAATTGACATATGGGTACGTTGTTACCATTTCTCAGAATTTGACAAAAGAGCAAACCGTTCTCCTGATGTTTTTTTCAATTATAGCGAAACTTGATGCGCGAAAGTTCATCAATGAGACATGTATTTGTTTTAGTGAAGAATTTGCTGTGACCATTTTTTGCGATATGTGGCGTCATCAAAATAACAATTAGGTTACTATGTTGGAAGTGGAATCTTCTCCTGGTGTTAAATAACTACCGCAAACTATAGACATATAACCAAATAACCAAATGTGTTGCGGAGTATTACCAATCCTAATGTAGAATAGAGGACGGGATAGTTGTGTAGTAATAGGAATAGGAAAGGAGGAATGGAAAGGACGGTCTCCTGCACCTCACACGTCAGGCGCAAAATTTCTGTGTTGAAAAATTAATGACAGCTTGTGCTATGAAGTCGTGTAAAAACTATATCTCAAAGAAAGATAAGTGTGCGAACATCACAAACATTTCACATTCACGGCAAAATCGAACTTCACTTTTGAATGTCCAATATGTATGTAACGCGGTATCTGAAGGTATATAAATCAATGGTTTTAAAAGTAATAAAAATACTTTTTGTTTCCAAGAGGGAATATAGGAAAAACATTGAGACTGTTTTACACTCTAAAAAACACTTCTCTAATGTTATACCTACTAATATTATAAATGTGAATGTAAGTTTGTTTGTTACGCTTTTATGCGAAACCTACTAAACCGATCATCATGAAACTTTGTTCGCATATTCTTGGAGGTATTAGAAATGACATAGGATACTTTTTACGAAAAAAAAAATAGAATTTAAAAAGAGAAGTATGTTCCGGCTGGACCGATTTCGATTAAATTTAGAGGGATTGTCCAGATTGGCACAGCGGGTGTTCCTGTGTTTGATCGCGATCGGATCAACATAATTAGTGGTACGTAGCTGGTGGCGAAGCCGGGGCGGGTCACTAGTAAATCACATATAACCATTAGCAACAAAAGTTAATTACTTTTGTCGCTATATGCTATTTTGGGTACATTCGTGTTTAATAATAAAAATGTCATTTAAAAACGTGGTAATTAGCCGAATATACTATTAAAACTGCGCAATTATTACTTTAGATTGCTGTATTATGAATGGTAATGTAATGTGCGTAAATGTGAAAAGTTAAATATAACATTAGTAGAAGAGATTAGGTTAAGTGACGATATTACCGACCAAAATGACCACGAATAGTCACCCAATTCATCCAACACGATCAGATGACTGTTTCTCAATGATCGTCGCCATATATACTATCAATAATTGTGTTGTGTCATAACGATTCCATGGTAGTGGTATGGATAAGCACTTTGTGAGCAAACGGTATTATTACAGAGCCTCGGGGTGGTGCTATACGTGTTGGTTTGCGGCGCACTGCCATTCGACGGCTCCACACTCCAATCGTTAAGGGATCGCGTGCTCTCTGGAAGGTTTAGGATACCTTACTTCATGAGCGAAGGTAAGTCCTTAAGCTTGTAGAAGGTTTTTTTTATATCTATGTATATAAAATTGCAGCAATTGCTGTTCGTTAGTCACGCTTATTCTCAAAAACGGCTGAACCGATGTGGATATTTCTTTTTTTTGTATTTACATTAATGTCAATAGGACACTGTCGTGGCCAAACTTTCAATTGAAACGTACCAGCGCATGCCCAATTGTTCATTCCACGCAGTTGTGTGAAACTATAATTAATTGTTTACATTTAAAAAAAATTGTAAGGATGTGGATTTTGGAAATAATTTAGGTTTAAGCGAATTAATTTCGCAAAGTTCAAAAATCCATTTTGAAATCGTGAAATCGATTATGGTGCGGACAAATCAGTAAGGTTTGGAGAAGTTTGATTCAGCGATCAATATCTGAAATTACCAAATACCAGCTTCTTCCACTTGACCGCGTACAACGAAGAGCGACTCGAATCATCAACGACCAAGCTCTTACTGATCGGCTTGACTCACTGGCATTGCGAAGGGACATCAGCTCCCTTTGCATTTTTATCGTCTTTACCATGGGGAGTGTTCCGAAGAATTGTTTGGAACAATTCCTGGCGCTGAGTTTCGTCATCGCTCAACTCGACAGAGTTCCAATTACCATTCTCACCATCTTGATGGTTGGAATTCCACTACGGTGCGGTTTTCGCGTAATTACTTGCCTCGGACTGCCGTGTTGTGGAATGATCTGTATTGTGCCAGCGGTATTTCTAAATCAATACGACTTAGGGTCCTTCAAGAAGCGAGCGTACTCCTTTCTTAAAGGCCGGAAACGCATCCGCAGAATATAACGCATACCACGAACGGAATCTTTTTGTAGCAAAGCTTTGATTCAAAAGCCGTAGCACTTCTCTTTAATATATAAGTATATGAACTGCCCAGCGTCGTGCCGGTGATATTTTTGTAGAACAAAACCGCTTTTATCATATAAAAGATTAGTAGTAGATTGTAGGGAAAGGTAGTGGTGTATAATAGCTGTAATAACCATGCGGCCTGTAGGTTACATGTCTGTTTAAAGACCAAACTTCCCGAAGGTTCTTCTTCTTTTCAGCCGATAGTCCACTTCTGGACGTATACCTTACCCTAAATCTAAAAATTAGAATAATAAAATGAGTAAATATGCGCCCTTAACTAGAAAAGTAGAAACACGCGTAAGAGAAAAAAAATAGTTTCTATTTTTGTCTTGTCTTTTTGTTTGCTGTAGAAGCTACATGACTGGAATACTTAGTAAATACATATAAAGACGTTGGTGTGGTTTCCATGCGACATTGGATTAGGTACGAAGCAAGACTAATTTACCTTATCACGGCTTGGCTTCCTACAAGATTGAGTGTGCGTCGAATTAACCAACTTCACTTATTACCTCCTAGTAGGGCTACCTCATGTTCCGGAGGATTGTTCTAGAAAGTTTTGTCGTTATCAGATGTAGACGTCCCTCACTAAATCGCATTAATTGGATCGTGTTGGTCTTACTTGTGTTATCATCTTTATTTTCATGAACGTACTACGAGTCACTATTGCATCGGCTAAGATTATCATCATCATAGCAGCCTGTAATGGTCCACTGCTAGACATAGGTCTCTTCCCTGTCACATCACTCTTGGCGGTTTTGCGCCAATCGAATCCAAGTGACGGAAGAAAAAGAAGAATTATGTTTTCTAAGAGAGGCGTAACATATCTTATGAATGTTTACCTTATTCACAACCGTACACAGTATATTTAGAATTAGGCCGATATGCAAATCGTAATGGGATATAATTTATACCGAGAATATCTTAAATTACGTAACTAAATATTGCTGAATTTTATAACTATACTGTAAAAATTAACAGTAGATTTTTTTTTTATTTTTCGTGTGAATATAAGAAACTAAAATTAGAAAGACAATGAAAAATTCGAACCGAAACCGAATGAACACTATCTTACATATACATGGTACACATTTATCAATTCAAAACAATATTAGCCTACCGTTTTGGTTTTCAAATATCATGTACCCAAGCCACAAGGGTTGACCGATGTATATTTTATGTGAAAAAAAAATCGTCTGCAAACTGTTTATCAAATTATAGTATTTGTTTTGAGCCAGATTATAAATTATAAGCGTCCGGCTATCGTTTACCTGACGGTTTTCTTAGGTTTTGAAATTCAGATTTCTGCCACGCTGTTGAAGGTTTTCGTATCAAGTGAATTTGTGTTAGTTGAATAAGTTGGTTGCGTTTATTAAATTTGCCGTTTAGCTACGCCCCGGAGTAGCCATATGCATATCGATAAATATATCATCGTCATAGGTGTGGAGATTGTAATCTTTAAAAAATTCACGCCTTGTTTCGAACAAAAAATATAAGGGAATTAATAATATCTAAGTCAATTCAATTCTTAAACTCAATGGTATTTCTCATATAAACAATTCAAATAATAAATATAGAATAAAGATACGTATAGTTTTAGAAATTTTATACACAAACAAATGTTACTACTATACATACATCACTTACAATACATTTTTTATGTATAATGTATAATACTCGTTATTGGAGTGCACAACAATAGATTACAAATTAAATATTTTTAATTTGTCATCTATTACACTGAATTATTTTGAATTTATTTATTTCGTAGGATGTAGTTTTAATATTGTTAGTTTGTTAATAGTATACAAACGTCTTAGAAAAAAAACTAGATAATTACCAGTGACCAGGAAGCTTCTAAAGGTAGCGTGCGTATGTGCATTATCAAATGTCTCATTTGTTGAGAATGACTGGACGATGCTACCAACGAGAAAATGTGATGTAAGTTATGTTGAATGTCTACCGCATGCTGCCTTCTCACCCTGAATTCGATTGATTCCAAATCAACACGGACATATTACGACACAGAAAAGGCACTGGTGGAATTACATGAAGACGGAAGAGGGCGCTGGTTCTACAGAAATGGAAAGTAGCATGGAATTATTGTCACAAAAGAGATGAATGAATGCCGATCAGCTAATGACGAACCTAACGAGAAGTGACATTTGACATCTCAGCAACGGAATTATCTTAAATCTTTAATCACACTGACAAAAGAAGACTTAAGTACAACAAATTATTCCCAAGGAGGGTTGGCGTCAGGCAGGCGGCCGGCCATAAAAACTGTAGCCAAAACTTATACAGTATGGACTACACTCATACTGTGCCGACCCCGCATGAGTGGGAAAAGGGCAAGGAGATGATGATGATGATAATGTAATCTATTACACTGACAAAACAAATAAGATCATGAGTACAGTACCTTCCTTATAGGGTGACCGTCTAGACAGGCACTTGCAAGGCATCTATTTTCCTGCTTGTTTGTAGACGCCCGCGACTTTGTTCATTTGATGTTCAAAACCTTAAATAATAAAGCGTAACTTTTCGCATACTAACTATGAAATACTACGAACCAGACCAGGAAATTGTACAACCTTTTTTAGAAAGCGAGATATTAAAACTAAAAATCGGAAATAGGCCAGAACCTGACAGAGTGTCAAACGAAATGATAATGAGATGCGGTCAAACAGGTCCTGACACTGAAATAGAAATAGACAGGTCATATTCAGAGAGTTACGGATGAAAGATGGTCTTTAATCATGTCAAATTGGTATCCACGATAATAAAAAGGAGGAAGGGTAGACCTTGTAAAAAATGGAGTGAAGCCATCGTACAAACAGCATGAAACACGGCTTTCAATGCATTAGGCCCTTACACCTAACAATACTACAAAACTTACACTTATGGGATAAGAATAAAGCTAATAAATAATAACTTTTCGCATTCGTTCAAATTCAATGAACAATATTTTTACAACTTATTTTTCGTATGGTTGGCGCAACCTGAAGACTGAATAATTGTAACCTACGCTGTACACTTGCTTCCTGATTATTTTGTTTTGTTCTGGAATAATTCGAAACATTGTTCTACTTCTGACATTCAAACCGCCGCTAAATTGGCTTACACGGTTGCTGACGTATCCCCAGACATAACTCACATTCGACACGGCTGCGAGCGTGCAATGATCGTGTTCCGAACGCAATTACTAAAGATCTGTTGTTGTAAGTCACATGCTCGGACGCGTTGATTGAATGCCGTGGGGCAACGTGAGGTCGGGTCGTTGCCCGTGGAATGTGATTTACCACGCCAGTACTTCCCTACTCTTTATGGTATTGTTTTGTATTAAAGCTTGTAGTATGTACATATCCGTCCATATTTATCTTCTGGTGAACTAAGTCTTTCAGACAAATCTTGTGTCTATGTCAGTGATCTTTAACTTTGCTCATAAGCACATTAACGCTAATGTCTGCAGCGATCAAATCTTAACACACAAGTCGAAAATTGACATATGTATACGAAATTAATTATACCTTTTCTTCTTTCTGTATAAACCATGCATATAGAGTATAAGACAAATTTATGGGTATAGAAATAATCACAGTTTCTGTGTTTTTATAAAAAAATAAAGGTGTAAGCATAAAGGGTTTTTTACGATCATGTTTCGAGGTGATTGTGAGAATTGAGGTCAAGACGTAGTTCTTAAATAAATTTTCCCTTCCTATCTATTTTCATTCACATAAAAATACGTAGGAATCCCTTGTACTAGTCCTACATTTACTACAATGATATTTCAAGCATTAGTTATACAACAAATAGTTAGTGAAGGAGACTATAATGATAATTGTAAAAAAGTGTAAGCGCTAAGCTTCAGCAATCACAACATTAATCAGTGGAACATTTTGGCACTACAAAGGAATATTTTCTACAAAGTCCTGCGCTAGTGTAAAAAAAAATTAAAAATTTGTACGCTTGCGTCCTACATCCAAGACCTCAGGATAGTTCGGGAGTACTGGACCCGGTCATAAGCTTAGTGATTCAGACCCTTCCGACCGGATTATAATAATGTTTGCCCAGTAATACTGATAACTTACCGGCAAGATTGGTAACGACTAATGGCGTTTAGAATGTGTATAACCTCTTTAGTCTTATCCCAATATTGTAACTGCTCAGTCACGTTCTGAGTGTCTCGATTAATTTGTTCATCTTAAAAATAGTGGTTCCTTAATGTATTTATTTTGCTTTAAAATTAGTAAATAAAAATATCACTATGCCAAACGAACTCTTTGTCAATACATATTAAATTACAAAGTTCTATTTTTGGTTTGTTCGCTAACAAGCTTACTTTTGAGTCAAATTTTCTGGTTGTATAAACAGCGTGGGCCGCGGGTAAAAGTATCTTCGGAGCCGAGGTTTGAGTAAACTGTGTTAACAAGTCCGATTTTGTGGAAAAACACGGACCGAACAGGCATCTGCGAAGTGAATTCTTTTAATAAAAACAAACCGGTACGTTTGAAGCGAATTCCTTTTAGATGTTCGCATTCAGACATCATTTTCATTATGCTTAAACCACAAGGAATGTTCATCCTTTGTTCGTTGTTTTGCTGAAGGCTTAGTAGATGACATCTAACGAGATGTGGATTGGTATGATGAGTTTTCCTTTTTCTTGCTTTACTTATAAAGAAGGAACATGGTTTTACAGTGGTAGAGCCCGCAATAACAACATATTTTGCACGAATGGGCCGGCTCGACCGGTGAAATACCACGACGTCACAGAAGACAGGCGTGAAGTAGAAGTATTCTGCGTTTCGTCTGATGAGTGACGTGCCGGATGCCTAATTGTAGTCCTCTTCCCCCTCCTACCCTCTTCTAATAAGGAAAGGATGGGAAGAGGATGAGCATTTGTCGGATGAGGAGGGGATGGACAGGGAATGGAATTATCCTTTTTTCTGTTTGTCCCCTCCTTTGTCCATGAAGGTAGGCAACGCATCTGCCACTCATTAGCTTGTTGCGAATGCCTATGGGTAGCGGTACTTATCTCCAGGGGCCGCTTGCTCGTTTGCCACTTTGTAATATAAAAAAAATGGTTATAAGGTAGTAATAAGAAAAAAAAGATTAAAAAATTTCACACAAGCAACACAATTGTGTGTAAAATTCCTCGTTTCTGAGTTCAGTAATTTCGTTCTTCCTGTGTTACATACCACTTAGGTTTTCCATTTGTTATTACACTGTAAAAATACTAAATACTACAAAATAATAAAGTTATAAATTTGCGATCACTCATTGATGATGTCACGTTATAAATATTTATTATTATCATTACCGAAGTACATTATGAATGTTTTCAGTGTTCAAATATTATCGTTCGACAAATTTTTACTTGACGCAATCTATAAACAAACAAGCGATAAATTTATTTTGGTGTAATGAGATTCCTAAGAGTAAACGTGACATACGACAGATAGTGTGCCCGCGTCTTAAACGTAGTGTTAACGAGCTGAGAACATATTAAGAATTCACATGTGATCTATGGCACAGTACTCACGCTATTTACGATGCTTAGTACGTCTCTTGTATTATAACGTAGTAAAACGTTTCATATTTGTAAATAAAATGGTATTTACAACATTACACGTGGAGTTATAGTCGTCAATTTGTATTTCACTAGAAATAGTTCTAATTAGATCAGGCCCCTGATTTATGTGTTCGGTTTTTAATTTCTCAATTTTCAACAAATTATTTTAAAACAATTCGATTGCTTGATGTTATTAAACACTGTTAAGATTGGAAGTATAAAGTTCACGTTTCACATACATTGAATAAAGACTAAATTTAAAATATAAGCAAGTTTGTTAAATTAATGTCTGGCAGACGAGTTAGAAGAGAAACATTGAAGAGTTTGATTGCTATGACTGAAAGCGGCAGATGTTGGACTACCGCCATTTAATATGCAGTAATCAGAACAATTTTTTTTGTATATTATAAAGTGGCAAAAGAGCAAGCGGCACCTGGAAATAAGTACCGCTAGCCATAGGCATCCGGTACAAGGTAATGAGTTGCAGATGCGTTGCCTACCTTTATGGACAAAGGAGAGGACAAACAGAAAAAAGGATATTTCCATTCCCTGTCCATCCCCTCGTCATCCGTCAAATCCTCTTCTCCTTCCCATCCTTTCCTTATTAGAAAAGGGTAAGCGGGGGAAGAGGACTACAATTAGGCCTCCATAACGCGTGTGTTGCCAACGTTTTCATAGGGAAAAGGCTATAGGAAGAATTCGATAAATAAATTAAAATCTGTCTCTACCGACTGTATTTTACAAAGTGCTGAAAATTTCTACAACAAGAAAATTTCAGTACCTAAGCAACATTTCTTTCGCATCAATGGCCAATTAGCTTCCGCATACGATACTCTGGTTTTAATGACAGCGACCTACTTCACAGCAATAAGTAGAGTGAGTCAGAAACCTAGCGATCGTAAAAGCAATGCAATCGATATGTGTGTAATCATTTACGTCAGCGATTTGTTCAGTCGTGCATACTCCGCGCTGTGGCGTTGTGCTGACCGTGTAAACAATTTTCCAACCGCCCCGTCAGAATTCCACACGTAAAAGCGATTAAGCAAGGAAGTGTAAAACATGATCTAAATACTCTAATTTTACACTGAATACTTTAATAGGCTTTTTAAATTATTAGTAAAACAAAGTACAGATGTAATATATGTATGTAATAATATCATGACGAACTTCTAACTTATACTTTAACGTAATAACGCAAGTAAATATCAGTTCACATATTGAAGATTTGACTTCGACAGTTCGAACTGTGGAGAAATTACACGTAAAATTATGAATCATTCGATCAGTCCGCGATTTGCTAATAATTTATAGTAGGTCTAGTCTAGGACAATTACAATCCGTGACAAGAACATTTGCACCAATGCTCAGTCAGTTTCTTGTGTGTTCGTAGCAACGCTTAACTGCAAATGTTGACTTTTGAGCTAATGGTTGTATAGTGGACAGTTTTAACTGAAATGTGCCGCCATTGAATGCTATTGGCTACTGTGATGTTAAAATGTTAGAAGTTTATGTGTCCAATGTTTATATTTTATCTGTACTAACTACCAACAGAACAAACAGAATAAATTTTAAACGAGTATCTTGTCAATTTCTTAGTACAGCGTTTTTAATTACATAAAAATGTTTTTAATTGTTTTATTTTAAAAAACGCCGTCTTTGATTTACATTGTACACATTTTTAAAAACATATAAGTATGCTAATGTAAAGCATATAGGTAAATAATGACAAAAACGATATTACACACAACGATGATACATCCATAGTTGTAATATTTGGGTGGACGTTATTGAATTGAGACACACAGTTCAAAAAACTTAACTTGTTTGTTTTACAAGTGATATACGAATCTTAACGGATTTTCACATCCGGTATCTTTTGAAAATTGCATATTATTTAGTGTAAAGCCAGCAAACAACATCTGTTGCATATTGCAAATGGGCTGGCTCGACAGGTGAAATACCGCGATAAGAATAGAATGGGAAGGGAGGGAGGATTAGACGGGGGGATAAATGGGGAAAAGGATCCTTTTACCTATCTATCACCTCCTCTTTTCATTAAAAGTAGTCAACGCATCTGCGACAAATTTGCATGCTGCGGTCACTGAACGTCAATGCCTATGGGTAGCGGTCACCTAACATCAAGTGTCTTACTACCTTACTCGTTTGCCACCTTCCACCGTAAAAAAAGAAAACTGCCGAAGTAGAAACTCATTTCTTTATATTTATAATTCTTATTTCAATAATATTTAATACATACATGAAAAATAAATATAACCGTAACCGACGAACATGTTTGCGTAGAATACAGATTGCGCAAGATGCTTCTAATTAAAGTAGCATACTCGTTACGAGAACGTCCTCGTACTTCTTACGTAAATATGATTGTTCACGGATAATTATCCTCATTTAAACTAAAATCCTGGCTTGTGTAAATCAACAGCAGACTGATATAGTAATAGCTATTTATTTCTGATCCTAAATATTAACTTGCGCATCAAGGACAGCGTTGATTACATAACAGTAGGTAACTACTTGGTTGGTTAATAACTTAACATCTGCAACAATTACAAGAGTTGCAGATATATTGCCAAGCAGTGAGAAAAGACGTGGATATAAAGTAAAGGTGAGGAGACCCACTATACAATAATAATAATAATAATAATATCTAGGACACATTCACGCACGGCCATCTGATCCCAAACTAAGCAGAGCTTGTGCTATGGCAACCAGATAACTGATATACTACATATACTACTTTTCTTTTGTAAATACATACTTAGATAGATAAATTACACCCAGACTCAGGACAAACAGACATGTTCATGCACACAAATGTTTGTCCTGGGTGGGAATCGAACCCACGACCTGCGGCGTGTAAAGCACGTATCTTACAAACCACGCCAACCGGCCCGTCAATACAGATAAAACTTAGGATATGAATACTTCACGAATATATTCTTTTAGTCGTTCTCCCCAGTAAAGCCTTCCTCTCTGGTGCAACAACTGCGGCCTTAAAATACTTCTTATTCAGAATTGTCTTTTGACGTGACAACGTCTTATAAACTGATGAACTCTGGATGGCATTCGCGCAAAATGTCCCGTTACGCTCGAGCCGAGAGTTGCCATTATTCATAGTGTGTAAGCGAGAGCGCGGCATGAGAGAGAAATAGAAAACACCCGAGTGTGCTCATTGGTTTAGGAAATGTTGTCACGAATTTAACGTCCGAACGTCTTGCGCCCAGACATCTCTTTTTTTCTGAAAAATCTGGAATGATTTTTTTCTTACGCGAAATTTGTGGGCATAAAATGAAATAAACAATTTTGAAAAACCAGAAACACGCGACGAAATGTTACATAGTGCCAAACCATTAAATGATGAACACGTCAAAGAAGAGTTTTTACAAGAGCAATAAAACTTAGTTCAACGCTTGTTACTTTATTATTAACCTCATCCTCCTACTCATAAATCTATTTTATACCAAAGTTATTTCTACGAGTATAGAGATAGATAGATACGATATGATGTGTATTTGAAATATTTATTTTCCTTTGTACAAATGAAGTTGTATTCCGTAATAAATGCCTGAAATATCCTGACTTTTCTACATGAAAAGTCAGGTTATTTCAGAAGCAATCAGAATCTAAATAGGCACACATATAAAAGTTTCACTTCAAAATGTATTTACATTTAAAAATTAATGATATTTTTGGGCTCGAATGTTGGCCACAGTAACCTTCAACGTGTTTATTTCAAACTTGAGTCTTATTTAGTTTCAAATATTCATAACATGGCATGTTTCACTGCCGTACTATATTCCCTAATGCACAATGTATACGTGTTATATTTTAGGTGGTCTTTTCGTGTCTAGACCCACACCTGATGCCCACATAAAGTTTTTACGTTGTTCACCAGTTTTATACATAGATAGATCTCTAGGGACTTGACCTTGCTCGACTAACATTGCACAAATGGCTATCAGCGGAGAAAATCTCGCTGGTTACGTGACGTGCTTGCACATTGGCTCTAAGCGATTGTAAAATAAATACAACTGCTGACAGTACTAAGTATATCTGCCATATGAATCTTGCGACTCTGTTTAGAATTACAATTCGAAAAATATGCAAGTATAGTTTAAATAAAAAGATAAGCATTCACGCCTGTAGCCTAGAGGGGTAGGAGAAGATTAGGGATCCTTTTGGCAATGTCCTGGCATACCTCTCTCATTTCTGCTTCATCCATACATCGTCCACGCCGGTTACATGTACTTTTAATATAGTCTTTCTTTAGTATGTTACCAATTTGTAGATATAAATTCGTCTAGGACGTTCCCTACCAACACTGCAACGTATTTTTGCAAATAAAGTTTATTCCGTGTTTCTTCAATCACCTTTCGACATGCTCAACACGCCGAACCTAAGCTTTTGAAAAATAAAACGGTATAACGGTATTAAGAATAAGTCGAATGTGTATCAAAAGTTATATCCTTAAGGAATAACGACATCTTTAATCCATTCGGTATACTAATAAAAATAATTTATTTAGTTTGCGTTACCTTCTCATTTATAAAGCGTGAGATTGGTTTAATCATTAACCGTAGCCCGTTTATTACCTGTGATTAAGTATAAAACAGGAGCAGTACAACACTTATCTTATAAGATGCAAGCTGGTTGTTTTCCATTGTTGTTCTATAAAAAAGTAGCTTTGAATAAAAAAGTTATTTGACAGAAACAAGATGGCGGCACACGAACAGTTGATGCAGCGGTCCTCTATTACGCGTGGAACGGAACGTTTTATACTCTCAACTCTAGCACGGCTCTTGCTCCAAATGGTTTCTGTTGTATTAATATTAGCACTATTTTTGCACATGTAGATGACTACGAGTTTCTCCACTACAATTTTATAAAAGTACATCTTAATTTGTTGTAATGCTTGTTAGATAACAAACAAAACTGTAAAAGTGTTTACAGTTTATTTTTTTTATGAACCTGGGCAAGCCAGGGTTATAAAACTTCGCACCCTATAAAGAGCTGATATTTATGTATTACCCGGTATGAATTATTCATTTGTTACAATAGAAACTTCGCGTAGCGGATAATATAGTCACACTCAAAGGTTCAATATTTTCTGCGTGTCCTCAATACGTATTATTTCACCTTTCTTATTCTACGGTTGATTATAATTTACGTTACATGAAATAGTTTTGATTTATTACTTCGGTAATTTAGCGTCAGTTGTTATGATACGTAGTTATTTAAATTTCTCGTAGAGACTTCACATTGCACTGTGTAAGGACTTTTATCCAATCTTATTTCTACAGCACATACCATAGATTAAATATTGATTCCACTTGTAAAGCAATGGTGGTTAGTTAAAATACGTACAAATCACTCTTCCTGCTAAAACACCCACGTTACAATCTGACGAGTAAGCAGAATTGCTTTAATCCTTTGCTGTTTCTTGTAAAATTAAATGTTTTTTTTTATCATCCGAGGAAAAAAAATCAAAGATCTAATTACATTATTATATATAGATGTTGGTTGCAAAAATATTTGAAATGTATCATTAAAATTGTTAAAATAAAGTTATACGCTGATTCCAAAGCAACCTGTTTTATATTAAAACACCGAAAAACAAATATATTAGCAAGAAAAAAGAAAACAAGACTAGTTCGGTATGTTTTTTCCACTGCGCTTAATTCGGTGTTCAGTATTGGCAGACGCGAATTATTACGCATGGACTGTCGTCACCTCGGTCGTATCGGACATTATGAAAAATGTATTTTCTTTCAAAGTCAAATCGCTCGGGCGATGTTTGACGTCAGGCGATCTGGCTTTCAATATTAACATACGAATATCTCTTGTTGTTGCGAAATTTATATTTTAGTACTTTTTGATACCTGTAAGTTGTATTAGATTGTTACCTACTAAAATTAGTTATCTGCCCTTTTATTCAATATCTATAAAAAAATGAACTACGTAATAATATTAAGAGGTAAATAATCAATTAGGAAAATACAACTAAAAATACCCCATGAACTTATCTGGCAACACATGGCTTTGTTTAATTAAAAGTTAGAGATAAAGACCGGAAATTATTTATTCAGAGCGTTTCGCACGCTTTTGCAACGGTAAAACTTTGATATGAATAGGAATAAAGAAAACTAGATAAGGTTTTAAAACAAAAAAAACATAAATAGCACGTTATATTATAAAAACTGTTTTCGCATAAATATTTGTAAAAATATAAATTATAGACACATAAAAAGTAGAGGATAGTAGGTGTCGTTAGACATTATAAATTTTTGTTTAAATTAAAAATGTTGCAAATTATATTTGTTAATATAATTTACAACAAAACAATAAATTGCAACAAAAATATTGCAGCCCTAATACGACTGAAGTGTACACAAGTGTTTGCGTTTTCTTCAGGTTCTGGACGCGGCCGCTTAGTAACTTGTGAATCATTAGTGTTACATACGACGTATATGAACAAACGCTGTCGTCATATAATTAATTTCGACAATAACGACAGCTTATATGCGTCAACATATATGGCGTGCTTATATCGACTTTATGGGCGATCATTAGTGGCTAGCGGCCAAGGGAATGACGAGCGACCGCCGCGTCTGAACGTCGACTCGTATCTCGTAAAATCGCACAAGTTCACGGAGCCATCATGGCCGCCAGACTTTCCACCGCTTTATTAAATAACACCCGCAAATTTTTCACTCGATTGCGTCAATGGTCAGGCGGACTGCGCGCGATATTTGCGTTCGTGTGCGATATTATTAGCATCGCTTGGTGAAAACTTTACCGCTCATCGGTTTTATTTTAGAAGAGATGCGAGGGTAGGTAAATAAAATAGTACGGAATTACTCTGGGTTGATGCGCGGAGTGTTTTGTTTGCGCGCCGAAGTGCAGGATTCGGACGTTCAACGGGGCGCGATCTATTTCCGAACGCAACGAAACGGTTTACCGATTATTTATATTCGAATTCGTCACTGCGATTTCAAACTATATTTTGATAAAGCTAACTAAAGACCCGAGTGCCGAGAATTAAGTATTTACATTAGATTATATTCGGTCGGTGGTAGATATATATTTTTCACATCCTCATCCGATTTGGGCGCATGAAAGTAATTATCGATATTTTATTTCGAATGACGCATGATACGTTGATGCTTTTATACTAGGGACAATTTACAAAATTCACGCATATAAACTTTGTTCGAAATTAGCGACGCGAGCGGGGTTTCGCTTACAAATGTCTGCATTAGACGGCGGAATTAAATTTACCCTATGTTGGAACGAATACATATGCTTAATTAAGAATCATTCGTTTTACATTTGAAGTGTTTTTCATCAGTTGTCGTGAATTTAAATACTATTTAAGGTTTTTGAATGTACATTTTAATTCTCCTTAGTCTGTCATTAATTAATGATAACAATAAGCTGTTAACGAGTTGCGCTTAAAGTGCTACTTAAATTAATATGATATTTTGACAGTATCTTTATAAAATGTTTAATCTATTACATAAAGCCACTGGTAGAGCCCGCAGAAAAACATCTGTTGCACGAATTGGCCGGCTCGACCGGTGAAATACCACCACCTCAGGCGTGAAGTAGAGTATTCTGCGTTTGGTCTGATGAGTCAGGTGCCGGAGATCTAGTCCTAGTTCTCTTCACTTTCCCATCCTTTGCTAATAAAAAAGGATAACCATTTTCTGGTTATCCCCCTACCCTGTCCATTAAAGGTTGAGGCAAAGCATCAGCAACTCTTGTTGCAGATGCTTATGGGTAGCTATCACTTGATACGGAGTTAACCGCGTGCTCGTTTGCCACCATCTATTATACATAAAAAAATCATTACATATAAGCAGCATCTATGTTATTATTCTGAAAATTTGCAATAAACGGAAAAATATCCAATTTGCGAAATTAGGTATTTGAATATCAAAATATATTTCTGTTCCACACTCCCCAGGCCAATATCTTTTTCCTTTGAGATGACAAACTGATTCAATAAAGAAAATTACATTGTATGCTTTATTTTCGTTTTATTTTTACATAAAGTTGCTAACTAGAGTAGGGTTTCACAGATATGTGTATTTTTTACAACAATAGCAAGTTGTTTATGTCGTTTGATGTCATAAAAACAATGATTCACGGGCTTACATTCGGGAATTGTCGGGAATTTTTAAAATATGTTATAATTTTGTTTATTTCCAGTGTATTTTATTGGAACTGGATACATATTAAGAGTTTGACAGGAAATGAAACGAATGAATGAATGAAAATATCGCTTTATCTAATTATAAATCTAGAATGCCATTATAAGCTAACTACCATGTGTTAGTTATACTGATATGAACTCTACAATCGTTGTGATTGAATTGCACATCATTTTTTTCATTGATGTAAGTATAATGCACAAAATCACTGAGAACAAGCTCGAATCTCTTCTGATTTATTAACAAAAATGCTTAGATGTTTTTAATTGTAACATCACAAGCGTAGCGTTCTAATCTACGATCCGATATTGACTTTCCCGGCTTATGCTATAATGGAAAGACGTCATTTCCTGGCAGCCCGTGTTCCCGTGACCTTTAGCGAGGCTGAACTCTGCCTGCCGCCCTGACACATGACGTCAGAAAGAGGTTTACTTACATCTAGCGGGCTCTATTGCTTTGCTCGAATTATTATTCAAAGCTATTTTTGAAACGTACGTCAGCGATAAGGCTTTTTATAATACTGTTTATTTATAACTGGCAACATAAAAAATCTTTCCTGCTAATATTAGTTATATTATACGTAACTACATTTCTTAACATCTTAGTTTTAATTTAAGCTTAATTGAGATTAACAACCATAAAATTTAAGTTTTTTTCGGCTTATGTATGAAAAAAAGAGCTTTATATATTTATTTAATGTAGACATCGGAGGCAATCATTAACACCGGGCTCGTCGGTGCTAACGCGCCAACGTATCATTAAACCTCAGGTTTTACGATTACGTGCGCCATATTCGCTTAAATCTCCGATGGCTATCATACTTCTCTGCCAATTTTCGCTAATGCGGCCGAGAGATAATTTCAGAAACGCCTGTTTTAACGCCTTTAGGCGTTTAAATTTCATATCGCCCAAGCCGACTGGGCTCAAGCCCTAGTCTGATTAAAGCTTTATTTATTAGGGTAGGGTTGCGTTTTTTTTTTAAATTTAGCACATTGTTTTTTATCAACTTAATAATGTCTAGAATTTTCTGAAATATAAATCACTGGCTGGCCAGCCAAACTTCGTTCCGCCCTATCCTACAAATTTTATAAATAAAGTTTGTAAGTATGGATGTGACTTCACGCCTGTCTACTGTGACGTCGTGGTATTTCACCAGTCGAGCAGGCCGATTCGTGGAATGCCATTATTATCTTCCTGATCGTTCAATTTTTTTTCCAGAATGCGAATCCTTGATCCGGAAGATGCTCGTCTTAGAGCCCATGAAGCGGTACACGATAGAGCAGATAAAGAAGCACCGATGGATGTCGGCGGAGCCCTACACCGCGCCAGCCGTAGCTCCAGATCCAGTCCGGAGCCCCGCGCACACGTCCACACATAACGAGCCCAATGAACAAGTGCTACGCCTGATGCAGAGCTTAGGAATCGACCCAATCAAAACAAAAGAGGTAATCATTTTAAATATGACGCATTAAAGCCTTTCTTTAGAGTAATAAAACATGCAAGCTCTAAGCGCATACGATACGCAATGACCGTTTATATAACGCGTGCTTTATTTTGCACTTAATAAACACGAAAGTTTGGTGCCCAAAACATAGCATAAATGCACAAGTTACAATATAAAATGAAAGCTTAACTGCGGGCGCTGTATATCGACGCTAACCTATGCCTTAATTCGGAAATTATAAATGCCATAAAATCCAATGGTAATTTGTAAAAACTAACATAGTGACGTGTGCTATAAAACGTGCGTAAAAATGAGCGTGCCATACAATACTGATTTCATCCCAAAGAAACATATATTTTAGAAGAAAACGTTTCATTTCACACTATCGAACCCCATACTCTCGGCGAGAAGTAGATACGGATCGCTTGATCTGTATGTCTATTATTGATTGAGACATTAGATTGTTTGACAGTTGATTTTCTAATTATGTAAAAACAGTAAGGGGGACATTCTAATGATCGATTTACGAGTACATGTAAGCGATGCAACGTTGATCGGCATACATATAGAGACATTGCATATGTAAGCAACTGGCTATCTAGTACACCATGCATGAATGCGTCAACCGCGTGAACCTGATGGCGCTAAATATTTTAGAAATCAAGTTGACATTAGAATTCGTATTATATTCAGAATAACAACACAAATATCAATCGCTAAAAGAATTACAAAATGTATTAAGCCGCAAATATTACATACTTTAGCAATCAAATCGCATCCTTCGTCCAAGTCAATAAAAATAAGTCCGTATTTTACTTCGACTTTTGACCGAGCCCGTAGATTCGTGTAGTGACAGATTCATTTTTACGCTAGTGGTTTGGCTAGTTTATAAAAATACTTGTCATACGATCTGTAACATATAATAAATCATGTGTCTGCTGGCCAGCCGACATTTCGGTCACTCAAACAGTCAATTACGTGGAAGAAAATGTCAGTTTGTCACACCTGATTGCATTGTGCTCCCAACAATTTTAGTTCATTTATTTTCACTCATATTTATACCATTGTGTAAGGTGAATTCGCCGAGGGAGAAAGTATGTTCTATTAATATACATATGTATGTATATCTGTATGAGAGTCCGTTCCATTGTAATCCCCGTAGCCTAAACGACTTTCCCGATTTTGAAGAGTGTGAGGTATCATTAAATTTGTATTTTTCCCCGGAGTGTAAGTCGTGGAGTGTTGCAGTATACGGATGTAACTTACACACAGAGCCTAGCACCAAGCCAAGCCAATTGTATGTAGAGGAAAACACGCGCAGTATGCCCCTCTGCCGCATCCCTTAACGTCTGTCCGGTGGACTCGTGCGATGTTCCGAGCCGCCGTTAAGTTTGGTCCAGATAATAGTCCGTTTTAAAGGCGACCAGATTTTACCAATGTTTAATACTAATAGGTATTTTATACGACTAGTGATGATGAGATGGTCAAAAAAATTTATAGTGAAACTGTCTATTTAGCTTGCTTTATTAGCATAGCATATAGGAGACCTTTGCATCTATTGGATGCCCATTCGTTAGGACCATCATAGAGTTTTGTGAAATTATAATGTGTTGATTTACACATAAGCAATAAATTTGCGCATACAAAATGCCCCTTGACACTATCCTCGTTAGTCTCTTTCAGTGGAGTTATGGCGTACTGAGGTTAAATCTAAAACATAAAGAACACTATGCAGGAGGTATGAACATTGGAATAATACCTACCTTTATTTTGGCAACATACCAAATGTGTCATTCAGAGTTCAGAACCATTTCTGCATTGTGGATATCCCAGTTACGGATGTTTATGTTAATCTTAAGGAAGTCGTACCTAGGAAACAAATATTTTCAACCGCTAAGATGTCATCTAGCATCAAATCAGTGTCGATTGCTTAGTTGCTTTCACTCACAGTTAAAGGTCCAAAGGGCAACTGTAGAAGTCTTTAAAACTGTAACACAATTCTCCAAAACACGAGCAAGGCGCACGCTAAACTAACTAAAGAAGTGTAAACTTATAGTTTGCTTGGGCTTTGTTATTTGGGTTGGTGGTTCAGCTGGGGTAATTTTTGATCGGCAGAGTCTTCGCTCAAACAGTTACGATCATCACGCGGCGATATACCTGCTGCTGCTGGAGCGCTTACGGGCGCGCGCGGCGGGCGGCGCTAGTGCGTGTACGAGCGCGGCTGTTGCTGCTAGTGCTGCGGGGAGTGCGGAGGGCCGTCGCCCGACGCGTCGGCCCTCCTCCGTCGCCGACCAGGCACTAGCGCGAGAGCTGCACGACGTTAGGCGAGATCATCAGAGCAGGTATGTTTATCGTAAATCATCATAAATCTGAAGATCTGTTTAACTCGTTAATATTTATTCTACGTTTAAAAGAAACGATAATATCACTGTTAACGGCGACTGGTAACATAAGAGTTGTCTAAATCGTTTATCCAAAAAATAAATGTGACATTTCAATTTGATTGCAGATTGCTGCATGCTGGGGAAGTCCAAACAAGAGAATATAGAGCGACACCGAGCATTCCATCCGTGTCTGGTGATGCGTCGTCTGCCGAGACGCAGCGGCTGCTGTCGCTCGCCGGCGTCAATATGACCGAGCAGCGCCTGCTGCAGCGGAACTCTGACCCCACGGAGCCCCACAGGAGCTTTCTCGTCGGCAACCTCGACGTCCCTACCAGGAGCCACGAAACAGAATCCACGCGACTCCTATCCATGCGAAACGTCGATGTTGCCCAGTCGAACCAAAGGTTGGGCACTAAACTTAACGAAAACGTTGCCCCACACAGACTCCTAAGCGCAACGTACGAACAACAACAAAACATACTGAAGCAGTCGAGCGAGGACTGTCGGCGGCTTTTACAGCATTCTACCACCGTCGGGCCAGACACTAATAAAAGTAGCGACGGCACTAGATTATTGACCTCCTCGAGCTTTGATTCAAAATGTGCTATAGACGGCGGGCGGTCGGCGGCTGCTGATCACAGCGTCATAGCCTCCTTCCTACAAAATTCTGCATCAGCAACAAACTTTAATTCAGATACTGCAAAGCTCCCAAATTCGACTACTTTTACGATGTGCTCCGAAGCAGCAAAACTTATGAATACTTTACAGCAATCACCTTTGCCTTTAAAGGGTACCGTTAATCTCAGCACGAGTCCTATACCCACACAATTTACGGACACAAAATTAATTAGTGTTCTGGAACAACCGAAGCCATTGGAGTCGACGAGACTTGTAGCGCAAGCTCAACAGCAAGATCTTAATCGTTTGCAAGCCTGCACGCCGCCTTTTAAGGACTACATGAGTCACCATATGCCCGCGTACGCATATTTACAAAGCGGAGTCATGCCTTCGATGTCCAATGCGGGTGAAGGAAATGTTTCCATGACATCCACCACGGGTGATTTATTTCAGAACGCTTTATATAGGCCGGATAGCAAGTTTTCTTTAAATAGGTATACTACTAGTCCAGCATATGCACAGGTGCATCCTAATAATGTTGCTGAGGC
Organism: Papilio elwesi; assembly: GCA_029849275.1. Taxonomy (NCBI): domain Eukaryota; kingdom Metazoa; phylum Arthropoda; class Insecta; order Lepidoptera; family Papilionidae; genus Papilio; species Papilio elwesi. Next base: position 5,271,151 of record CM056700.1, on the reverse strand, counting down.
ATCAAAATTTCAACAGCAGTACTCGTCTTCGACGGACGAAGGTTGCGAAACGGACATGGAAGACGTACCCGCGGCTCCGAGTGGCGTCCAGAACAGGCTTAGCTCGTACGCAAGCTCTAGCTCGAGTAGCGGCGTCGTCACTTTTTTTAACAATAAAAGCTTAAGCCAAAACTTGAGCTGTGATTCATCGCAAAGCAATTTCTCGACATTCGAAAGTCTAGACTATCAACTATCGGATTGTTCCAGCGAATTAGCCAGTAGCTTACCTAGTTGTACTTCCAACGAAGATAAATTAGCTTACGAGAACAACTCTCTAGTTAATACCAGTCCGATGCACCCGTGTGTGTATATATCCTCGTACAACACTAAAACTCCCGGCACTGGATTCATAGCTCGACATAACCCACTCAACTATCAGTCTACCAATAAAAACTGCCAGAGAACAATGAACCGAAGCCCGGTCGACTTCAGAGAGGGACGACGCGCCAGCGACGGTCTAGTGGCGCAACAGGTGGCACAAGCTAACGACACGCAGAAAAACAGTTTGGCCTTTAACAGTCAGAGGCTGAACGAAAACTGTAAAGCGAAAGGCGTACTGGAATTACATCTAGTGCAAAAAGAAGCGCAGAAACTTAAAACCCAATATCAATCGACGATACCGGCGGAAGAGATGACACAGAGACAGTTACAGCACAATCAATTCGCGGCGAGCTTCTGCCCGTCCTATTTAGATATTAAAAATCCGACGCCGAAACGGATCAGTCTGCCGGAGAGTTTCAACTACTCGAGCACGTCTCCTCCGATGCCCGCGAGTCCGAAAATGATGGCGCAAATGCAAGAGCCGTCGGACTTGCCGCACGCCGCCTCCGTGTCGCAAGTTAGCAAGCCGCCGCTGCAGCAGCAGCTGATGCAGCACAGACTCTTCCAGCAGAAGCGACAGCTGCTGCAGAAGCAGATGACGCCACCGAACATGTCGGTGCACGAAATGGGCCCGATACACACGCTGCAAGTCGGCCTGAGCAGACGACAGATGCTGCGCCAGCAGAGTTACAAGATCGCTCAGCAACAACAAATATTGCCTCCGTTGCCGTTGACCGAGACGGAAAATCGGGACTTACTAGCTTTCCAGGCGATCGTGGAAGATCCTAATAGAACGATTAAAAAGACGAATGAAAATCAAGAAGAGATGTCAAAATTTGCGTACCAGGGCTCAATGGAGATAAGCATAATGAACAAGGATAGATTGGGAAACGAGAATTGGTCGAACCTGCCTTCCAACTTGCAGAGTGCTTGTCAAATATCTGAGCTGGCGGGGCGGCGGGAGGGGCGGCAGGCACGGGGTGAAGTGGGGGAGGGGAGCCACGCGGCGATGGACACTACGCTCTGGCCCGGGCAGTGGAACGCGGGGCTCTTCCAGCCACAACCTTGCTACCAGGTATTCCAACAGATCAACTAAGTAGATCTCCAAATGTAGAACACACATCTTGTTCAATTTATCATAAGATTTTTTTAAAGTTTCCAATACATATTGTACCGTTTTATTATCTAAAACTAAATTATTCGAAAATATATTTTTGAATAATTTATTTTGATGATTGATTTAATAAAAATCGCATGGTATAATGAACAGATATTGATAATTATAATGTTTGCACTCCGCGCGACAATTGTAACATACATAACAGTGCTGCAGAGTACTGCAGAGCTCTGTCGGTTCGTGCGCAAGATAGATTGTACTCAGTCTCATTGAAGAGTGTCTTTGTTAAATTATCATTTTTATATGTACATAATTACCCTCTCAATTTGGGATCTTTCTTAGAATGCATGACAATAACTAGTGCTTTAAAGTTACCATATGTATTTATTTATCCTTATTTAAAAAGATTCTGATTTCATTTACATATTGAATAAACATTATTTGATAAAATGTAGACTATATAAATATTGATTGAGTATTTGTTATTCATTCCTATAATATTTCTTATATAAATTGTAATTGGCATAGCCTAATAATTAAAGTCTATTCCGCTCTTGCCAAAGTTATTACCTTAAGAATAATACACCTGTTTTGAAAAAAAAAATGTTCCTACGTTATCATATAATGTACCCCATGTTATGCTACCTTCAATTACCTAGACATAAGTATCTTTTTATTAATTAAATTTAATTATATATAGGTTATCTTTGTGTATTTGTTTACTCTGTGAAAGTCTGTACAGAGATTTTATTATTATTTGCTAATAAATATAAAGTTATATTGTAAGATGTGATAGCTTTACTTAGAAACAAGTTTTATTTTAAATTATAAGTAAATGTATAATTTATAATATTCCTTTGTTTTATTTTCACCTTTTAATTTGCCAATTAGCTTTTTCGTAGACGACACGTTTTGCATGCTAGTTCAGTTTTGTGTATTAGTAGAAATGATAATTCTTAAATTTGAATATGTTTTTGTATAAGGACGTGTCCGACAAAAAAGCTAAAACCTTCTTCGTTAATGAGTTTCCATCACAAAAAATTACCTGAACGGGAGTTGTAGGGCTTTAGGGCACTCGATTATCGTAACCAGTTGTCCTAGGTGAGCGACGGAATGAGGCGCGACGCGGTGCGACTTGATACAACCAATACCCAATGCGCAGCAACGGAAGCCACAAATACAACGACTACGGGTTCCCGGTTGACTCCCGTCGAAGGTATAGTCATCAAAACCAACGTTTAGTTAACCACGTAAATCGTGTCGCAGTAATTCTCATCACAGCTTATGCGATGCGGCGTCGTATTGCATCGCAACGCAGTTTTTTGTGTACTTGATATTTTCGTGTCGCGTCGCGTCATTACCGGGCTTGTCGTCGTCCACCCAGAACACTGAGTAACAGTGTTAGCTGTAATCTATGTGGGCAGGGCACTTAACAGGTTTTTTTTTATAGAGGAAAAAATGTGTTACCACACCTTCAGACGTTGGAGCCACGCGTCTGGTGTGTCGGGCTCAGGCTCATATACTACCTACATGAGACCCATACCGACTAAAAAACCCTCTTTCTTCTGGACTTTCTTAAACCCCCACGGTACCACCGTCAGGTATTACTTCGAGGGGTGGTCTCAGCAGTCTTTGCTTTTTCTCATATTTATTGCTCATTTTTAGTCCATTTGGTTGTTGGCTCTGCGCCGCTCTTCCTCTGCACGCCGTAGTTTCTTCAATACTATGGTGGCGTACTCGCTCACTTTATTCCATGCTTCTTCCGTTGTGAGCATCCTCTGCACTATGTTTTCTGTTTTTATGGGTCCAATCAAGTTTTCCAGTTCTTCACGTTCCGGTGAGTAGACTGGGCAATCGAAGAATACGTGCTCAGCGTCCTCAGGTACACCGCACCCGTATGGGCAATCGGGGGAATTGTCGTGCCCAAAGCGGTGTAGGTATGCCCGATAGCATCCGTGCCCCGTCAGCATCTGCGTCAAGTAAAAGTTGACCTCACCGTGCTTGCGGTCCATCCATTTGTCTACCCGCCCTATTAATCTATACGTCCATCGTCCCTTGGACGATTGGTCCCATTCTTGCTGCCATTTTATGATAATCTGTCTTCTGGTTATTTCTCGACATTTATTCCGCGTTGTTAGTGGTTCGGTTCTTCTGTCAAATAATAATCTTCTCTCTTCCGCTATAATATGTACGGGTATAACTCCGCCAATTACACACGCTGCGTCTAGGGATACAGTGCGAAAAGCGCTAGTTATTCTAAGTACGTTTACCCGATACACGGACTCCACTTTTCTTATGTTCATCTTGTTGTTAAGGGCTTCTACCCATATGGGTACACCATAAAGTAAAACAGAAGTACTTACCGTCATTAGTAGCTTCCTCTTATTTTGTCGTGGGCCACCAACATTCGGCATGAGCCTTGCAAGCGCCGTCGTTACTCTCGTTGTCTTCATGGCTGTTTGCTCCACATGTGAGCTATAACTTAACCTGCAATCTAAAATAACTCCAAGGTACCTGATATAAGCTTGGGTTGTGATATAACTCGAACCCACGGCAAGCGAGATCCTCTCTATCTTTTTCCAGCTTGTGACCAGCAGTGCCTCCGTTTTATGTTCTGCAAGTTTTAGGCCGGTTGACTCCATCAACGAATGTATTCGGCGGCGTATCTCTTCGATGTGCTTTGCAACGATTGTGACCATCGCGTCATCCGCAAATGCGGTCAGGTGTACGCCGTCCGGTAGTTTGAGATTAAGCAGTGCGTCGTACATAATATTCCACAGTAGTGGGCCGAGTACTGATCCCTGTGGTACACCTCCTGTGATTTTATACACCTCAGGCCCATCCTCGGTGTCATAATGGAGAGTTCTATCGCTTAAGTAACTTCGTATAATCCTTCTGAGGTATATGGGTACTTCTAGCCTATCTAATGCCTTGCAAATACTGTCCCACCTGGCTGAATTAAATGCATTCTGTATGTCCAGAGCTACTAGGAGGCAGTATTGCTTGCTTCCGCTTTTTCAGCGTTTGCCCTTCGTGGCATTTTTAGCAATATGTACGACTCGTTTAATTGCATCCAGGGCACTTAACAGGTCGAATTGGCTATTTGTGCAACAGCTTCGTTCCGCTAGTGCTGGATGTATAACTGTTACACTAACTACTCTGTTGAGAACCGGAAACTAGTGACGAACTAGAAACGAATATGTACTCTTATATCTTAAGTCGATGAACGCCAACCCTGTTTACCGCTAAATAGATTTAAAGATCCAAAAACCAGTTAACGAACTACTATAGTGTTTCAAAATAAGAGTAATAAAATAATTAGATTTATGATGTTGTAAAATCTTTCTGTGTTAATGGCCGAATGATCCAGAAGGAGATTTTTCGCATATATTTATGTATTTCCGTACCATTGTGAATTACCGAAATTGTAGGATAGGTACATAAGCCTACGCGTAATACCAAGTCTCATAAGTAACGTGTTAATTAAACTCTTAATAAGCATAAAGATGAGATCCTTAAGAAGAGTACATTGAAACATGGGATTAAAAATAGCATTATAAAGGAAGAGTGTGGCTTAAGAGTAGACGTTGTGACTAGAATTGAGTAAGATATATAATAATATCCTAGGAAATATTCACACACGGCCACCTGACCCCAAACTAAGCAGAGCTTGTGCTATAACAACCAGATAACTGATATAGTACTTTTCTTTTGTAAATACATACTTAAATAGGTAATTACACCCAGACTCCGGACAACCAGACACGTTCATGCACACAAATGTCTGTCCTGAGTGGGAATCGAACCCACGACCTGCGGCGTGAAAAGCAAGTATCTTACAAACCACGCCAACCGACTTGTCAATATGCTTTGGTGGTTCGGGCATGTAGAAAAGTGAATGAAGGGAGAGTAACGAAACAAATTTATGTTGCAAAAGTGAGTGGCAGCGTTGGCAGGGGACGCCCAAAAAGAACTTATATCGATCAGATTAGTAACATACTAAAGATTGGCGATTTAAGGATTACCCGTAACCGACGAGCATGTATATGCGTAGATGTATGAATGTAGAAGAAGCGAGAGAGGTATGCCAAGATCGCGCCGGATGGAAATCCGCTAACTCTGCTTACTCCTCTGGGTTACGGGTGTGGTGCATATTCATTTATTTAATAAGTAATTATTTCAAGTAGTATCCAATGCTGATCGCGCTCAATCTATCATTTAATAAAATAAACTACCTTTGTTTCAGCCCTCTTGGCAAGGACACAGTCTGCCGCCAAGCGGTAACATGCTTCCGCTCAGTGAAAGTCCGATTTTGGAGTTAACGGAGCAAATGGAATCTATATAAATGTCAAGGATACAATAATATTGTATTGTTTTAATGTTAATAGAAATGTAACTTGCAAATGATAAAAACAGTTAACCAACGATTTAAATTCAATAAAATGATAACATTAGAATTATAAGATTGTAAAAATTTAACAACAATTTTGATATAACTTTAAGTTGCTATTGAATTGTTAAATATCGAATAGTGATAAACACTGAGACAATACCAGCGTAGACATAATTGTTACGAATAGTTCATACAATTTTGGCTGTCAATTTATGCATATATTGACAATATTGTTTACTTTTACGTTGTTTGATAGAATTATTATTATTTGCTTGCAAATAATCACTGCCAACAAGAGTTTAGTAAACAATTCATACATATATTTGAAATTTAAAGCAATATTCAAAACTTTTTTGCATGTAAAATTCTATGTCAACATGGTTAGCAAAACCTACAAATAATAATTTTAAGCTAAAACTGGGACCATTGTAAAAATGAACCCATTTACAATATCTTGTATTTTAGGTATCACCTACAGTTTTAATAATTGCATTATTGTTTTTATTATAAAGGAAAACAGTAAGTTTTTGTCTCTGATGTTAGCAACAAATGGCATAGTTCACACTGCCGAAAATATTCACATAAAACATATTGTCATTTCAGTTATTTCAGAGAGAAAGATCTCTCTCTCTCTCTCTCTTGTTATCTCTATTGTGTCTCGCTCTTACGCCATAGTTCGTACTTTACATAAAATAGTGCACACAATTTAGTGTTGTTTTCGGCGTATTTTAATTGCAGGTTTGCAAGCATCTTTGTTTGATGTCATACATTTTTATGTAAATAAACTACCTCGTAAGATGTAACTTGTTTGAAAAGAAGACTGAATTGTGTCAATTCAGGTCTACGATAACCGATCAAAATAATTCTACGGTAATTTAATCCTTTCTTTAATTTTCATTTTAGTAAGGTTTTTTTCATTAAACCTGAGGTAATATTTAACTATTTTATATAAATTTAATATTACTCAGTAGACATATCAAATATTTATTAGATTTAGACGTTCTCTAAAATTTCTTTAAATACGAGTATCATGTTTGAATAAGTTGTTCAGCTATACAAAGATAGATCTCTTATGGCTCAAGTCCTATTGGTCTTGTGCCCAATAATTCCAGCGGTTTCTTGTTCTCAAGGACACTCAAGTCTGTACTACGAGCAATTGAGTCATCATTTGACGAACTTTTCTCACGAAGGTTTACTGGATACGCTCTCTCTGAGATCAATAATAATGGATTTTCTCTTTCTCAATCATGTTTTGTAACACAATATATAGCTTAGCTTAGCTTTCTGTGTAGGCCGACACTACACACACGAACCACGTTTCACTATCGAAGTCAAAACTAACAACATCGTCACCGATAATTTGCGTGAGGTACTCTTTACCTTACGGAACACCTTACTTCATTCGCAAATTAGATACTTTCAATTACTTTTACACATTCTTTGTATATCTATCCTTATGATTTATTTTTATTATAATCTTGTCATCATATTAATAAGTATCAAGACATCTAGGCGGATCTTTTTAACCTCAAGATCTGCTTAAGTGTCCGTAATCCCATGAGCGTGTAACAAGCTTGCAACTTGTAACAAGCTGGCAAATTTGCAATGTCTAACAACAATGTAGTATGTAGCTAAAAAAATGTTATTGTTTAAATACAATGAACGAAGCTTTATCAAATCGTAACAATAACGTATATACGTAAGATTTAAGATTCAACATTTGGTGTAGAATTCAACAATTAATGTAGGCAATGTATGGACGTAGAATAGTGGTTTTGAAGCTTTTACACAATTAGAAATATTGCCAGTGTATAATATTCCGTCATTTTATTAGGTTCACGTTACTCGATTTTATTTAAGTTTCTTTCGATAAGTAGCCAATTTTATATACTTAATTCGATACGAATTAGATTTAGTGCAACGACACATATTTATAATAATAATATAAACATTTTTAAATAGTTCACAAGATCGGTGCAGACTCAGGTATTTTTAAAATATCATTTAGGAGGGAATCATTTAATAGCAACAATTCTGATAATAAACAAACATGGTTAATTATTTGTGTGTGACTTAGCACCATCAAAATTACGGAGGAAATATGTCCAATTTTTTAAAGTTTTAATCTTATAAGATTTTTCATACCAATATACAGAGCGTTGTAGTAGTCTGGGAGTAAATTGTGTCTGTACCGAGCTTACATGCTGCAATAGTTGTTAATTTGATTTTTGTACTAGTTTGTTTTTTTTGGTTGTGATGTTATATACATGGCCAATTGTTAAAACAGTATATAGGACTGTCTTATTAAAATATATCACGAAACTTTTGCTTTATTTCACAAAATAATAAAACAAGATTTAAGGAACAAATAAAACAACTACTTTGTACCGCGAGTCTTCGAGCTATAATCCTAAAGTAAACCCCTATTTACGTGTGTGAGTTATATAAGGACTACTTTGCCAACAAAAATAATTTCTTTCGAAAAAGTTAGAACCGATGAAATTAATACCTTCAATTTACGAACAAGGTCGCTGCTGCTAATCTGCTTTCATCATCTGGGTCATGCCAAAAGAAATTAGATACTCCGTGGTCATTTGATTGATACTGTTAAGTTACCTATACACCATTTTAAAGGGGTATTTGCCTATTATTTTGATTTTCGGGTTATAATTTATTACGACTTTAAAAAAGGTTTATAGCATCAAAATAGTTTGAACTTTTACGACGTTCAGTGAGTCTGCGTGCTCACGCGCAACTTTAATTTAATTGGTGGATTGGTGCAAATTTTGATAAATAATTTCGAAGCTGGCTAGAGGAAAGAACGTTTATGATATGCTGACAAGACGGGTGACGGCACATGACTATATAACTACGAATTCTTTGAAGATGAGCCGACTACCAACAAAATCTGGTGCTATAAATCAAGTGACAGTTGCCGTTCGTGTGTGTGGAGTCAGCTGTCAGCTTTGTGTCGAAAGGCCGATGTGAGGAACCCAGCACCCCGCCCCTCTGGCAACATTAACGCCGAAACACTACCACCCTGTGCTTTTTACCTTTTTCTGAAAATTGAGGAAAAAATGAAAAGGAAAGAAATTTGAGAACAAATATGAACTGATTGCTTAGAACTATAAAATTTCTGAGGTGTCAAAAGAAGAGTGGTCATTAGTATTTTCCAAGTGGTTTAGACGGATGGAAATGATCACGTATAGATGTACATGGTGAACTTTTGAGTGTCTAATGTCTCCTCGTATTTGCCGCTTTTTATGTGCCACGAAGGCTGGAATAGGTGCTTTCTTAAATTATTAAAATAAAATTAGTTATTAAATAGTTACCGCACATTTTAATTACTGGAATACATAAATTATACAACAGTTAATTATGGACTTATCACGTGACGATTATTTATTTTATTTGATCTAAGCCTCATTCTTCTAGTTCTAAATTAATAAAACATTTACCACCTTTGTAATCGCGATAAGCAGATAAGGAGATAAGCAAAAAGATTATTACAATAGAACCTAACCTAACTACTATTTGACGGTAGGGCTTTCGAAACCGATCCGGACTCCATCGATTAGTTTCTTTCAGAATTATTAAGTTATTACCTTTAATCATTGAGTTATTAGCGCTTACATTTGAAGCATGAAAATGATAATAACTATGTCGATATTTGGATTTCCTTCAATAAGTCACATGTTACTTGTAGCTTGTTTATTGTGAAAAAATGGAAATGTTTCACCTTCAAATCATTGCGCAAGTCGTGTACTAGATTAACTATAATTTCCATAACATTCTCCGAATTTTCTCTTAATTTCTTCTTGAATTCTTCAGTTACCTCAACCTTACATAGCTTCAAGAAACCTTCCAATTCTTTTTGAGACTGACAAGGGAATACTCCGGGTAATATAGGCACATCTATTTTCGCATCTTTGCACTTTTCGACAAAATTCTTGTAAATATTTGTTTCAAAAAAGGCTTGTGATATTATAAAATCGGCTCCTTGGTTTATTTTTTCCTTCAATTCTATTATTTTACAATCATCATAAGGAAACCCAGCAACGCCTATGCAAAAATAGTTCAAGGTTTTCTCTTTTATATAAGAAATCATTTCAGAGCTCGTCTTGAAATCGGATCGATTGGGGTCGAAGGAATCTGTAAGGTAACAAAAATAAAAATAAATTGAATAATACAGTAAATTAATAAGCGAAGAAAAAAATACATACCTCCTAGAACTATAAATAAATTACAAATTCCCCGTTCTTGAAGCCATGGGAGTAGTTCGTTTAAATATGCTTTCGTCATAAGATTACACGATAAATTTAATAAAACGAGCTTTTGTTTTAACCTTAACAGGTTTGCTAATTTTAATGGAGGAATATTTAAATCATTACACTGATGGTTCGACGCGTGCCAAGTTATTGAATAGAATTCCGGCTGAAGCGCTATCTTATCAAGTTCAGTCTCACTTGCACCTGGGGTCACTTCTAAAGAAAATGTAAACGATTCTTTGTTTCTAACTAAGTCACTAATTCTTAATAATTCAGACATTTTTCAATATATTTTATTATAACGAGCTACGCCGTATGCGATGACACGTGTCAATGAAAATAAAAAGCGATAAGAATTCACGATAACAAAAACGCATGCATGTAAATACATGGAAAAATATTATTTTATAATTATTAAGTTCACGTTAATTATGTGCCATTGTTGGCTGTGAGCTGATAAGACACTTTTATCATAAAACAAAAAACTTCAATTTTAAATCTCCCACCACAATTGTAATTTTACAATTTTACGTTATCATTACTATCTATCCCACTTTACATCAACAAACGCAATAATTTCGCAAAACGCAACGCAAAAATTCGTTGCCTGACTGGCAATGAATGGCCTTGGAATGAAAAATATCTTCACATCGGAGAGATCGTTGTACAAGTCTAAATGTTTAACATTGTTTAACAGTGGTAGAGCCCGCAACAACAACATCTGTTGCCGAATGGGCCAGCTCGACCGGTGGAATACCACGACCTCACAGAAAACAGGCGTGAAGTAGAAATACTCTGCGTTTCGTCTGATGAGTGATGTGCCGGAGGCCTAATTTGAGTCCTCCTCCCTTTCCCACCCTTTTCTTGTGAGGATGGGAAGGGAACGAGAAGAGGATTGGATGGGAAGGGGGTTGACGGGAAAAGGGAAATATCCTTTTTCCTGTCTATACCCTCCTCGGTCCATTAAAGGTAGGCAACGCATCTGCAACATAATTTCTTGTTGCGGATGTCTATGGGTAGCGTACACTTATGTGATCCGCTTGCTCGTTTGCCACCTTATTCCATAAAAAAAAAGATGTGGTCCCAATGTAAATTTAATAAAATGAATAACAACAATCTTATACAGCCCAAAAATAATAATATTTTAATATCAAAACTAATGGCGTAAATTAATGAATGCAATGTAACATCTCAGATATACCTGGATATTAATTATCTGCGCCTCCATCATTATGATTTGCGATGTGCTGAAACATCAGTTATACTTATTTTATATACTCTTTAGTTATACTATTATAGGAATATTAATAGCGCCATAATTTTATTAGACCGGTGACTAAAAAGTGCAACTAAAGTTATTATCGTGTCTTAAAATATCAAACTGTCTTTGCGTTAAATGTTTAGTCAGATAATAGCTACCGATCGAGCCGAGGCTCGGCCCTCTCGGGCACCCTCGAATCGGAATGCTAAACGCGTAATGAGGACAGCCCAAGCCGAGGTCCCCTCTCGGGGGCCCTTGAGCCGAGTCACTCCATGGAGCGTCCACCGAAGCGACCTAAGAGCTCGGTGGCCTCCCAATCCGGTAATAATATTAAAGTAACGGCCCGAGCCGAGGTTCCCTCTACGGAGGGAGCCCTCGAGCTAAGTTACTCTTAAAGAGGCTTAGGCTAGGCGCCCTCTGCGCCCTGCCGCCTCGAGCCCGGTGTAGCTGTAAATGCCTCCTCAAGGCAAACAGTGACCCTTCAGTCACAAAAAAAAAAAAAAAAAAACGTTAAATGACTAACATTTTCTGTAACAACGTTCACATTTTACCCAATGTACCTAATCAATATATTTGGCAACACCAACTGCGATAAAGCAACGCCGTGAGCGGAACTATATTGGTCGGATAATCGGATACATGGACTTATTTTAAAAACAGGATTTCGGTTTCCCGATAAATGTTTAAAACCTGAAGAATTAGGATAAAAATTAAGAAAAGTTTTGACATAATAAAGTCTAACAACATAGTCACGTTTAACTATAAAATAAATATTTTATTATATTTACTTTATTTATTTTATAGTTAAACGTGACGAAATAAAATGGTTTAATTGGTTAAATTCTATCTATCTAATAATCTTCGACTTCCCGGAATAATGCTCGCCACAGCATAGTCGTTTGATAGACACATTCCTCAACTGTCTATCTTTATTTCTCGGCTCGTTTATCCTCTATGTACGCCAGTATCCTAAATTTATTCTTAAAACATTTTGAGTTCAGGTGTATGTTACCGTTTCGGTTTTTAACAGTTCTCAGTTGCGCAGTCTAGTCTACTAGACTAGCGCAGACTTGGGTCCTATAAACTTTTTAATTCGATACTTGAAAACACTTTACATTCGAGTTCAATGTTGTATGATTTATAATTGGTAATTTTATTTAACGACATTGAGCTTAAATGTGGTCAAATGTAAATTAAATGATAAAAATAATTACTGTTTAAGTATATTTATATACATAAGGTAACAAGTTGAACCCAGCGATTTCAATCACCGCTCAATTTAATTTAACCGACAAATGTCCAGCCTAAGGTTAACCCTATAAAAACACTATCACATTCAAAAGTATTCAGTTAAAGTACGATGCGATTGATGTTTCAGTAATTTTGAAAAAGATGGGCTCGCTTCTTGAAGAACCCTAAGGACCATTCCACAACGCGGCTGTGCGTGGAAGGAAATTTCGCGAAAACCGCACTGTTGGGGAATGCCCTGGTCGTGGATAAACTTACGTAGATGCCACGGCCCGGTCGGGCGAAGGAGAACACCGCGGGGTTTAGTGGGTAGTCCGGCCCTAATTTAAGGCCGGGAGTCCCACACGAAGCCGTCCCTGTTGCCCCCGCAGCACGGACGGCGAAGTGCGTAAATGCATTCCCCGCGTAAACAAAAAAAAACTGTTGGGGAATGCCCGCCATCCAGGTGATGTGGATGGTGCCTGGCGGTCTGTCGTGTCGTCCGGTGATGAAACTCGGCGGCAGGAATCGTTCCATTTCCTTAGAACACTCCCCGGGGTATATATGTTAAAAAATGTAGAGGGATCTGTCCCTCCGCAAGGCCAGAGTATCAAACCGATCGGCAAGAGCACGGTCGTTGACGATTCGAGTCGCTTTCCATTCTATGCGGTCAATTGGACGAAGCTGGTATGCTCCCGCCTAGAGATGCCAGCAGTGTTCCATGTGGCCCGGCTGTAAATACTACTTCGCTCTACTGAGTACACCAGCTTTTTAGAAGCCAACTTGGCCTTGTCTTCCTAGTTACCGAGAAACTGAACGTCATTCGACATTTCAACGCCGAGAATACCGATAATGGTTAAAATGCTGTCACATACACATTTCAATTCGTGCTTATCGATCGGGACATACGCAAATCCTTTCTACTTGCAAGTTTAACCCATTCCTTGCATCTGTGAATATTTCAAAAATACTAGTTAGTTATTATTAATTTCAAAAGCCTTTTTTTTAATCTTGTTAATGTGAAATTTGCTTTAAAAACATATTTCGTAAGTTCTATATCGCTTGCTTTGCATTCTGTGTGACTTGTGAGATATATATTTTACAAGATATACCATCAAAGATATGTTTAATATATATTAAAAAGGAATAAAATAATTACACTTTTTGATACAATTAAACTATATTAATTGATTACTTTATGCTAAATATCATAGTTTATTTTAAAGTGGTAATTGGTATTATTATATTCCAATTCGGTCTGTTGTGACCGAAACAGTAAGCGTACTGATAAAGGGTGATGGCATGATCCTTCCACTAAACTAGACCATTGATCAATTGATTAAGATTTTTTTTCTTCCTTTCTTTATTCTTGAATCATTGTATTAAACGCACAACAAAGACTATTGTCATTCCCTTGAATACTGCCAACTGTCAAATGTCATGTTTGGACAACCCTAAATGACCTAAATCTAAAAAGAGTTAAGGTTAAAAGTTCCGAACAGTTCCGAACGTAATTACTGCCATACCGTAATTGATTCAAGTTTTTGTTGCATTATTTAAATTAAAACCAGATCTACATACATAGTCGCGAATTTACTAGGTGTTATTACTAAAGTAAGTTACGTTATGAACCTTTAGACCTAAGTAATCGATAAAAGTTATTTTAATAAATTACGGTCAAAAATATTTTTATCGAAATCATTGCTTGAATTCCAAACTCAATTTATCAACAATATAATTCTAAATTTACAAATTCAACACGAGATCGACGACGACTTTTAGATACAATCAATCGATTTTTGCTGTCTGCGTATTCATTACAAAATACTGTGCACAAAAGGTTACCTATTAATTGCCTAGTTTGATTAATTTCAAAATTTCTTTTGTCCTTTAGGCCATTTGTAAAAGGAAAAATGTCATTCCCTGATCGAGCTCAACGAAAGACTTGTTGGGATTCTAGAGATCGTTACTGGGAGTGTTTAGATAGTAACAACATCAGGGATAGTTCTAGAATACCAAAAGAGTGTACAGAATACAGAATGATATTCGAAAAGTCATGTCCACCTAAATGGGTTACACATTTTGATAGAAAAAGGGACTATGATTTATTTAAAGAGAAAATGCAGAAGGAGGGATTTGAACCCATCAAAGAAAGTTAAATGATTGTAATTTACTTATGTTGTATATATAGATAGTGTAGAACATTAAATTATTAATAAATAAATGGCATTTTATTTAACATATTTAATTTTTAAATTCCTGATTCATTCTGAATTCTTTCTCTAAAATGAAAGTTTTATTTATAACAGAAACTGATTGGAATGAAACCAGCCATATGGTCTTGTAATACTCTAGTTTTTCATCGACTTATATTTAACTAAGTACTACATTTTTCTATGTGCTGTATGTTTATATATTTTGAAGTGGCAGTTTTGATAGAAAATTTGCATTAAAATATTGAATGTTATCAAATATCACTGTGCTAAACTGTGTTGCTTTCTTGAAAACTGGTTTGTCTTTTAAAAAATAAATGCATTTTCTATTATACTTAACCTTAACAAAATAATCTAATGAAACATAACAAATGTACATACAAGGAAATAAGGCAACACCAAAGAACTTTACTTACTACTTATTACTTAGCTTTTATTTAGTTTCCTTCTTTTTCTCATTATTTATTCTGCTTGCTGTGACATTCACACAAACTTCGTTAATAATGGTCATGAGATTGTGGCTGAGCAACTAAATTACAATCTGATTGTTGCATATTTAATCCGTCTGTATGAAACTCTTTAGCTAATATTTGTAACTCATGTATGGAGATAATTCCATCCAGTGACATTTCAAATGGTCAACAATTCAGTAAAAAGTAAAAAGTGTTTTTATTTGTATGTAATTATTAAATTCATTTGGAGTAAATAATCATCACCCTTTAACAACATCCATGATAACAGGGGGAACTGAATGTGCATTGCTTGCCTTTAAGCAAACAGAAGGATTTTCTAAATTCCATAGTTTTCCATAAAAAAATTACCTTATCCATATAGCCTTATGTCTCCAAAAAATTTTTTTTTAATAAACCTTAAGGGTGGTGATGTTTTCTTATAGGTTATTCCTTACCTTTGAAATGGAGAATGTAATCAGTATTCTGTCAAGTCTTGAAGTACCTACTTCAGTATTGAAGTCAGATGTATTACAGGTAATTTTATCTTGATTTATATTTAAACACTAGTTGCAAACACCCAGTTTGGTTTTTTTTCGAAAAGTACACTTTCAACCCCATATATTTTAAATCTGATCCTAGTGTCATAACCATAGTGACACAGGGACATTAAGGTTTCAACCACCCACAATCACACTTTGATGTTGCAGTTTTAACTAAAACAGGTATGAAATAGAAGTATTTTGCGCTTAGCCTGATGAATGAAGTGCCAGAGACCTAATTCTGATCCTCTTCCCCTTCCCAGCTTTTTTTAAAAAGGAGGAGTTTGACTAACAATTACTTAATTATCTTCATTACAGAAAATATTGCTGCAAGTAAAGAAAATCAATGTACATTTAAATCACAGTACTGATAGCTTGGAACTCTACAGTAAAATATTGCAAAAATTATGGATTCATCTACAAACTGGACTAAAAGAATTTGATGACCAATTACTTTGTTCGACATGCTTTTATACAGTTCTAAGTATGCTTGAAAAGGACAATGCCATTTTACATTTAATGATACAAACTATGGCTAAAGAATTAAATAAATGTGATAAAACAAATGAAGTGAAAACAAAAGAAACAAAACTATCAATCACTTATGGAATGTTCCAGTCTAATTTCCTTACACAAAAGAACCCTAAATATGGTTGTGCTTTAAACGAAATTCTCAATTCTATGTTCAATTTTATTATTGAGATGGCCTACGAGTATTCACATCATAGAACTATTGTCTTTAAAGTTCTAGTTTCACTTAAGAAAGTGTTGGGGACAATTTTTCAAGATATAGTATTTTCAAAACACAATCAATTGAGATTATTGAATTTGGTGAACCATAACTGGGAGAATTCAATTAATGGAACCAGGAACTTAAATAAATACCTTTTACAAACTGTTATGTCAGTAATTGATGATGATATACAAAAGGAAATTATAGAAGAAATCAATGGTTTTTACTGGAACAAAGCTAAGTACTTAGCATTCTCTGAGATCATAGATCAATCTAAGGGGAACTTAAAAATATTTTTAAATAGATACAATTTGGTTGAAGGTGTCTTACATAGTTTATATAGACCTGGATTAGTATCAGCAGGGGCAGATATGTATTATTCAATTTTGAAAAAAATTCATACAGATGTTGCATGGGCAGATGTATTTTTAGACAAAATTACACAAGTTCTTTGTTGTTCTTCACAAAAGGCGAAAGAAAATTTTAATAATTACTGGTGTTTAAGTACACTAAAAAAGTTTCCATCCGTGGGTATGATGATAATAAATTCATTGCAGAAGTATGAGGATACGGAACAAAGAATGTTTAGTATTTTGAGTGTGACAAAGCAATGTAATAAATTAAATCTATTTGAGAAGAAGTGGACTCAATGTACAGAGATCGAAAGGAATGTACTTTGTGGTATAGAACACTGCAATCCTTATATTAGAATGGCAGCTTTTGATATAGTTTGTGTCACACATGGTAAATCATGGCCGAGTGAAATGGAATATGAAATAATATTAAATTTTCTTTCTGATAATGTAAATTCTGATTTCACAGTATTAAGATTGAGCATGATAAATAGTCTGGGCAGCTTTTTAAACCGTCTTCAAACTTTACACTTAAATAATGCAAATAAGGAAGACATAGACAAAGAAAACCTACTATTATTTTGTGTTAAACTGCAAGAGTTTATCAATTTTTCATTGATTTTAAATGGGAATTATCAACGTAAAATTTCTACTATCAAAATTGCGAGTACCCTATTGAACTGTTTTACTGAGTTTCCAAAGAAAAAACAAAATCAATTTAAGCAAACCGATTATTTATTAATAGATTTTATATCCGATAGTAAACACTGGACTCTTTTTAATGAAGACGTACTTGAGAAACTGATAAGTTTGCTAAGTGATCCGGCCGATGATGTAAGAGAAAATGTCGTGCAATTAATGTTGAGTCATTATAAATACCAACTGAAACAACCAGTTGTAATAAATGAAATTATAGACAATGCACTTTTTAAAATTAAGAGTAAATTCTTTTATGAGATAAATTGTGGTCAAAGCATGTTCAGGCTGCTAGCAAATGTGTTTTTAAAAGAAGTGCTTGTAGACGCAGCTATGTTTCGAAATGTAGAAGACATTTTTAATTTTGCCTACACTGAGCTATTCTCTGAATACAATTTAAAGAGAGATATTGTGGAATCAATAGATAATGGAAAGCAGCTACATTCGTATATGTGCATATTATGTGTTACAATTGAAGCATGTCTTAAAAATTCATATGAATTGAAAATTAGTAGAGATTCTATTTGCTCTCTATTAGAAATTTTAGATGGGGTATCTAATCAATTTGTTTGGGAGGAAGGAGTTGCAATGAGTTCAGATTTTTCAAAAATGAATGATATGGTACGACAAATTATAGAAAACTCCGGCTATACGAGTAATAATGAAGATGACTCAAAAATTACGGGATTAGAACAAATTGTATTGAATTGTTTGTGGTTAAATGTTAAGGTATTTTAAAATTATTTAAAAAAACTTGGTCATGATTTGTTCAGAATATTTCTAATATTTATTAATTTATTCAATAGGCATCTTGTGAATTGGCGGCACTCGTAATAAAATATTGTAATTCTGAAACATACTTAGATGTATGTGAGAAATCTCTATTTGTGATTACAAAAGTTCTAGAGACTTCCCGTCATAAAGGTGCTATAGAAGCAGCTGGGGTGGCTTTAGGTGCTTTACCATTGATTTATTATGTCTTTGAATTTCTAGAAGAAGAATAGTCACTCAACTCAGGTTTCTTCGTTTTATTTCAGGTGAAGGCATACAATGCTTAACATTTTTACCTGCAGAGAATCAGCTTACAAATTTACCCCTAACTTTATTAAAACAAAAACTAAAGGAATTGATATTGGAAGCCAGTACCATGGCATCTGTCACCAGGAGGGGCGCCGGTTTATCAATTATGGTTCATAGAATTGTTAGTAACGACATGCGGAAAAACAAGGTTTGTATATTGTTTTATTTGATTTCTGATTAAAGTACAACCTATAGTTGCAAAGTCTCATTAAATACCTAAATATTAAGCAAACCTTATCTTGTTGTCTTTCAAAAATGTTACTGTTTCGGGTTTTCCTACCTCACTAGGTTTAAAATATGTAAAAACTATGTTTTAAGAGCTGTTGAAGATGAATCGATTTAATTAAAGATTTTCTCTTTCAGCCTTTGTTCCACTATTTCATCAATACCTTAATAGAAACTTGCAAAAGATTTGATGATGATTTAAAAGATACGCCGAACAGTAGCAATGAAAAAGATTTACCAAAAGCTGTATACATACATTTTTTAACAAGAATAGTCACAGATAGCAGTCTGATTACAGAAGTAATGTATTATTCTGCAAAATTAGCTGAACTTGCATTTAACAATTTAACAAGTCCACATTGGCAAATAAGGTATATCCATTTTTATATTTCTCTGTAATATTGTTTTAATTTCGGATAGCCTTTATTATAATAATTGAATTGACAAAATTCCTTAAGATTGTGCTCTTGTGCAATATCACATAATTTCTAAAGTACACTCAGGTACTATATTGCCGATGCAGAATAAATGGTCTTTTAATTTTGTAGTAATAGCCATAAAAAGCCATATAACGCGTTTGCACTGCCGAAAACATTCACATAAAATGATCTCCCTTTTTCTCTGAAAAAAAAAACTGCAATGACAATATCTTTAATGTGAATTTTCGTCAGTGTGACGACTCACGGCAATGCAATTAAAACAGTTATTAGTACAGTGCTAACCTTTAGGTAGAAGAGAAAAGAGGAGGGAGATGGACGGTAACATAGTCTTACTTTCTTGTCTGAACATTAATTTTTATGAATACGTCAACAAAATATACCAAGACATATCTAAGATATAACAAACTATATCAAAAATTTATTAATCACTTATCTTTCAAAGTGAATTATTTAAGTGATTATTATTTATATTTTGATGTTTTCAGAAATGCCTCACTCCAATTGTATGGTGGCTTGATACCAAAACTAATAGGCCAAAAGAAACCTTCTGGTTCTGAAGATGAAGCTACTGCCACTGTAGCTTGTGACGAATTTCGTACTCATTTCCCCAATTTATGGATTTTTATTCTGGAACAGTTGAAAGTGAATGACAACAAAGATATACTTCAGACACATTCTAATTTATTACCAATACTAAATATTCTAGGTAATATTGCAATGAGATACAATTTCTCAAATGATTTGAAGATTCAAATAGAGGCTGATAATAAGTTGTTACAGAATCTCAGTGTGCTAATGGGAAGCCCTATATATGTCATACGAAGACTAACTGCCAAATCTATATTCAACATATATTCTTTCTATGATATTTATGATT
Source organism: Papilio elwesi (assembly GCA_029849275.1). Classification (NCBI taxonomy): domain Eukaryota; kingdom Metazoa; phylum Arthropoda; class Insecta; order Lepidoptera; family Papilionidae; genus Papilio; species Papilio elwesi. The sequence continues at coordinate 5,250,917 of CM056700.1, read as the reverse complement.
TACTTATCAAAATAGAGGAGACAAATGAAAATTACCTTCACGGTTGTCTTTTGTTATTGGTATACTGTTACAATTATTATAAGGATGTTAAATATCAAAACCAACTTGAATTATTGAAAAAGAAATTTTGTGCAATCATGCAAGGAAAACAACATTCTTATTTGTGCACGGAATTGATGGACCATGTAACTGATAAGGTTTATAAAGTAACTGATTTCGAAGAGATTTTGCTAAAATCGGGCACAAAGGAACCTGGACAATTTCAATGGATAAATACACAAATCAGAAGATATTTGCTTAATTGTCCATCATCTGAATTACCTAAATGTGTTGAGTTGATTTTAAACAGTAGCGAATACGAAAAACATTGCGAAATTTTATATAACAGACTAGATTCAAGAATTGATTCAGATTATGATGTACTCAGAGAAATTTCTAACATTTTACTATTGTTTCCAAAGAGGATGCATAGTTGTATTGTATGGAAGATTCTTTATAAAATATCTTGTTTAGTTAGTTTTGATATCAATGAACATATAAATAATGTCATAGATTATGTGCAAAATGAAAACATTTGTTATAAATTAAGATTCATGATACCATTTACTGCAAGAATAACAATTAACGAAAATATTATATTGGTTGTATGCAAAGTAATCTGCAAACTATGTATTACTAAAGACTTTGATGTGGATATGAGAATAATTTCTGCTACTACAAATAATGAAGTTGCTTTAAAATTAAACAACTATCCGGATGAAGTCAAAATAATTTCCATTACAACAGCAATTATTCTGCTGCAAGATGAGGATGAGGATGTAAGAAATTTAAGTGTATTTTATTACAAAAACGCAAAAAAAACGTCACCAATTGTACATCCTTATCTATGTTTAAGGCGTATGTTGAATTCAGAATTCTTAAGCTCTATTTTAAGTGAACCTAAAACTGGCATAGAATCAATATGTCTAGGTCTAATAGAGTTATTATCTACAGAAAATATGAATTCAGACGAATTTAATCCTTTTGCTAATGAATCTAAAAATATTTATCAAGAAGCAGAATTGGTAAAACATCTGATCAAAGAGTTGATGGATTAAAATAAAAGAATGAAGTAATTTTATTTTTATTACTTCCTCTAATAATTACAATATTTTATTAATAAATAAATGTAATGAGACTGAATGCAATTATTCCTCATAATAGTATTTCTGTGAAGAAGTGTCCATTGTATTATCTATTTTAATTGAAACAATATGACGCCCTGGCACCATGACTAGACCCAATACTCGAGGTTCTTCAGTTTCACCATCATTATTCTTGAGGTATTCAGAGCAAGCTCCTGAAATGTATTAATATAATTAATATTGTTGTTAACTAAGGTTGTTAAGAGCTATGATGATATCTAATTCCTATGAATTGTGTTCAAGCAGAATACCAAATACTAGCTAAGTAGCTTCAAGCTTTCTACTGTCATCAGCAAATTGGAGTTTAGCATCTGATTTTATAACCTATGAAAACAATGTTTAAAATATCAGTAATTTCAATTCAGGATCAAACATCCACAACATTTTTTTAAATTGATAAAATGTGTGACTGGTTTAAAATTGTTTGAAATCTGTTTATACTTTAAACTAATTTTAAATCTATGACTAGCAATTATTTGTAATTCTTTTAGTTAAAACAAAATTAAATTTAAAGTTTTCTGACCACACCATGTTAAATATAACATGGTGTGGTCAGAAGCTTTAAGCTCTAACTAAATGATGTGTAATTAATAAATTACACATCATTTAGTTAGAGCTTAAATTACTTAACAATTGATTCAACACTCTACTATTATTAATAAATTCTCAAGAGACTTACCTAAAATAACATTAGCATCTCGGTCTGTACAGAGAAATACACCTATTAGCACTCTTCCATCAGTCATCTCTATTCTAAAGTTCATATTCAACCATTTTCTTAGTTTGGTTTTACCATCAGTTTCATTATTATCCTGAAAAAAATTAACATGAATTTAACAAGGTATTATAAGACAAAAGTAGTTGATAAATAAATATATTTATTTTTGTAGTGATCAAAAGCTAAATATCTGATATAACTTAGTTGATTTATTTATAGTAGAATAGGACAAATGCGCTAGCGGTTCACCTGATAACTGCTACCCATAGGCACTTGCAACAAGGTAATAAGTTGCTGATGAGTTGACCATCTTTAAAGGATTTTTCCTCCTCATCCACCCTCACAATTTCCTTATTTGAAATGGATGAGAAGGGGAAGAGGAGTAGAATTGGTCCTACTACGGCACCTCACTCCTTAGATGGAATATTTCTACTTTACACCTGTCTTCTGTGAGGTTGTGGTATTTTACCATTTATGCAACAGCATTCTGTTGCATGAATGGGTGGGTTGTTGCAGGCTCTGCGGTTGTTAAAAAAGGTGATAAAATCTCAACAGTAATAGGGAATAATAACTATAATGAAAAATATTCATTTTATTTTAAGGTGGAAGCTTAGAATTCAAGGTATGGTATTGAGGTTGGGTATAGGGGAAAGGTCATTTTTTAAAATAGATCAGTAGTGACATCTCTCCTTGTCACTTGTACAAAATTATAAGGTAATAGTGACCCACCCCGGGTTCGCTCGGGTACCACTAATTATGTTGATCCAATCGCTAACAAACGCAGGAATGTGCCAATTTGGACAATCCCTGTAAATTTCAACGAAATAGGTCTAGCCATTTCGGAGTCTGTAGTTCTATAGGGGACATACATACTTTGGTTTTAAATACTATTTTTTTTACCTCAAGTTTAAGTTTAAGTACTTCCAAGAATATGTGTACAAAGTTTCATGATAATCGGTTGAGTAGTTTTCGGGTGAAAGTGTAACAAACAAACTTACATTCACATTTATAATATATAAATATAATATTAAAGTATAAGTATAGATATAAGTATGGATTATGCTCTTACAATTATGTGAAACATTTGTGTAGTAATTTTCGTGTATTAAGGGCTAGGTAAGGTTCATTTTTTTCTTCTTTAAAATAGTGGATTAGCCTTTGAGTGATATTTGTTGTAAACTGAAAAATGTTTTACCAAACTTCCTGCCTCTGAATTCTAAACCAGTTTTTGATTTAATCTTATTTTTTTTAAATAATATCATAAAAACAATAAGCAAATGAGAAATATTATATTTTTAAGTTTTATGTTTCATTTACCTTTATCTCTGTAGTTTGCACTGACGTGTTACTCATATTGTACTATTTGTATATAGTTATTTTAGTAAAATTCTTTGACCGTGACACTACGTGTACTCACAGTAAATCTTTATAATGATAGAAAATGACCTTATTTACATTATTATGAACACAAAAACTCTCGGTTCTTATCCATTTTTCAGAAAAAAATATAAAATTATTTCATACATTTAAATAGTAAAAAATTTCGACATTTGCGATTTTATTACTAAACGTCAAACAAAAATAATAACGCGCTGACCAAGTCATTACACTCTAAATCGATATTTTGAAAATTTTGTTAATAATCGAACAATCGATATATTGAAATAATTGTTGAAATTCGCGTAATCGATTATTTAAAAGTATAGGCTGGAAATGTAAAACAAAATTTTTCTTCCTTCCAATACTTCACCTGCAACCCCCTAAAATCTAGAAACCGATATAAAAATTAAAAAAAAAAATTGGTGAGCTTGGAAACATTTTGCTTTATTTAAAAAAATGAGTTACGTCAGGTTAAGGGGGACTATAGCCTTGACTTAACCTAAACGGGTTCTGTTAAAATATAAAAATTGACAAACAACATAAAACATTTTAGGTAGAAACCTTTTTTAACTCGGTATTTTACTTCGCATAATCTTTGTCTAATCATCTCTGACCAAAACATTTCAAATGTCCCATACCAATACAAAGGAATGAATTGTCCCATCACCGCAAAAACATTTCGTCCACTTTAAACTTTAGAGGTTCTCTTTACTGCATCAAGAAAGAGCGAACGCGCCGGCGTATTTTGAGGTGTTTTTTCCTGCTCATACGTCGCATGACAAAAACAGCGATTGAAGCGAATGGATATTCGTTTCGTGTTGTAACATTTTAAAAGTGTCGTGCCGAGTTTATATGTTTAGGCAATTAAATTGGATTTGGTTTGTTTAAATTATGATTTATCTATTATTATTGAGTTTTTTTTGTTGTGCCCTATTTTGGCCATTATACTTTATTGGTAGTTATTAAATTGGTAATTTTTATGAATATTAAGCAAACACAATAATACCTATGGCGTTTAATTTTAAATGTTATGTTATTTTACTCAAGTACCAAAATATTAGTGTTTCACGGTGAAGTCTTACTTGTTTAATCTTTGTTTAAGCCTCAACATAAACTATTCCTGATTTTGTCTTTGCGTTTCATTTGAGGACCACCTCAAATAAGGTAGTATATGGTCCCACTTCATTTGGCAAAATGAGTACCTCATATAAACTCATCGTTTTGGTTTGTCCTACCCATCACTATGACAGTGATAATTGATACCCGGCTGAAAAATAATTACATTTAGGTTACATTATATTTTGATTTATTTATCTACGTATTACATATTCATCAGATTAGATGAATGAGATTAGTGATGGAAGCAAATATTGCATGTATGAGTAAAGGGTATCATCGACTCGAGATCGACACAATACAAAATTTCAATATTTATTAATATTCAAATAATGATCATGAAACGGACAATTGATCAAGTTAATGATAATTATTTTATGCACATTTTTAAGTATTATAAGTGTAACAATCCGAAACCATCGCTTGATGATGTATTATTACTGGGAAAAGATAAAAATTCAGAAAAGGTAAGTTTCTTATTTAAGAAAATATACAATGCAGTAAGAATGCCTTTTTATATTATATTTATGGGAATCGATTATCTGCTAACTCACAAAATTGCAAGTAAAGCATATATTTTTGATGGATTATATATTAATTTCTATAATGCAGATGTGTGGATGTAGAAGAAGCGAGGTGTGTCAGGACTGCACCAAATGGAAATCCATAACCTCTGCCTATCCCTGTGGAATATGGGTGTGAGCGTTTATTTATTTATTTTATTTTAATTATAGAAATGGGTTTGATTTCAGGTAGAGGCTTATACCCCACAAACTGTTATTGAAGATGAAAGAACTGAGGTTTTTGGTTTGAAACCAGTATCAGAATGGAAAACATATACGTTTGTACGACATCCTGGACTAATGCTTGTAAAAAATCCATTTACATGTTTAGGGCAGCGATATTGGATAAGAAAATGTTTAGAGCAATATTCAAGGAAACCAAATAAAACTAATTTAGACACTGAAATGATTATAAATGATTGGTGGAATGAGTGTTATAGGAAAGGAGATTGTGATGTCAAGTTACTTAAGAAGATGCGTTGGACAACTCTTGGTTACCATCACAACTGGGACACAAAAGTAAAATGTTAATATTTAACTTATCACATTTTTATAAATTTTCAGAATTACAATCTATTTGTTGAATGGTACAAATGCTGATGTTTATCTTATTAATACTCAGAAATAAAGAATTTAGAATGATGTTTCAGGGGGTGACGTCCCCTAAGTACCTCGTTCCCCCAACACCACTTCCATTGGAAGAACAACAAAAAAAACCACTCAGGAAGAGTAATTTAAAAATAAAATTTAATAAACCTAATCTTAAAAGCCTTGAAGTCGCTTTTGGAATATAAACCAGACAAACAAGCTCTTTTTGGTCACTCCTTGCTAAACTAACCATAAACCCAATGTTAAAAAAATCCAAGGTAAGGCCCCGAATCCTATGTACTCGGGTCGCCGGTCATCAAAGCCAATAGCTCCTGCTCTCACTCAGTAATCTCTTTCTGGGTCATAACGGTTTCGCAGTAGGAGAGTAGCGCCATCCATTCCAATTTACCTGTCAGTGATGTTCCTACTGCTGCTACCACCTAAATTTAAAGCTATATGATGGCTAATTATCACCCATCATGTTATATTTTGTTTATAAGTTAATGTATACTAATTTATTTTCATTATCACAGGTATACAGTGAGGATAACAAATCAGTATTTCCTGAAGACTTGGCTGAACTATGCGATTGTGTTGCTCAATATCTAGGTTACCAAGATTTTAAAGCAGAGGCCGCAATTGTTAACTATTATCATTTAAGCTCTACACTCTCTGCTCACACTGATCATTCTGAAATTAACTTGGAAGCTCCATTGTTTTCTTTTAGGTAAGGTAACTTTATCTAGTTGATACAATATTGAGTATGACAGGGTAAGTCAGTTTCAGAGAATGATAGAAATTAATGTAGTAAATTTAAAGTACAGCAACAGTGTCGTCAATATGTGCTCATTAAAGGTAAACTGAAAACAAGGATTTTTTAGGTATTTTGTGTAAGAATCGCGGACAAAATCTACCCTCAGTAAAAAGCAGATGATTACTGCCCAGTTATAGTCTATTTGTGATAAAATATTGTTTATTTTCTATTTATTTATAGTAATACTAGCTGTTCCCGCGACTGAGAGTTGCTACAACCATGTGCAATATCATCTGCGGCGACGCATGAATTTATTTGCAATTCCCTGGGTTTCTTACTTGATTCCTAGCTGTAGTAGCATATGTGCTATTCTAGACTATAATCTATCTCTGTGCTAAATTTCATCCAGATCTATGCAGCTGTTTTGGTGTGAAGAGTACAGTAAAGAGTACCAACATCCATACATCCATCCAAACTTTCGCATTTATATTGCAGCTTAGTAATAGAATTGAAAGCATTCAAGATGCAGAATATAATTTGAGATGTATGTTTAAAATTTCAGTTTTGGTCAGTCAGCAATATTTTTGATTGGAGGAAGAGAGAAAAGTGTCGAGCCATCAGCTGTCATGCTTGAGAGTGGGGATATAGCCATAATGTCAAAAGAAGCCCGTCTCTCGTACCACGCTGTGCCGAAAATTGTGGAAACTCCATTGGATCCTTGGAACAATCTAGAAACTGCTAAAGAAATTAATGTCAAACCTCTATTCCTTAAGTACATCACAAATAAGCAACAGCTAATAAATGACATGAATAAAAATATAGATAAAAAGGAATGGAATTTGTTCAGAAATTATGTAAAAGAATCTAGAATTAACATGAATGTACGACAAGTATTATATGTTAATCAAAAAAGTTTACATGATGTATAATTTATTATATGATATTTATCAATTAGTTTTTTTAATTTCTCGGTCCAGTGTCCATGATCTTTTTTTCCTTTTTTATGGAAGAACCAAAATTTATTCATTTTGGTACATTAGTTTGTCTTCTTGGTTGTTGTATAATTACTGCAAAGGCATAAATATATACAGAATGAGGAAATTATAATACCCACGGTAAAGATTACTAGCCTGAGTTTAAGTCACCTATTTGTCGCCTTTAATTAACAACCCCAGGGGGCTGGCCGCCTTTTCAGAATTTTTACAATTGTACAAAAGTGACTTGTTCTGGATTATGGTTTTTTTTAATAAATAAGGTGATATTAAGTGCAGGTGCGTTACCTAATTTAATGGACAGTGGAGGGGATAAACGGAAAAAAGGATAATTCCTTTTCCTATCCATCACCTCCCCCGCCAAATCCTCTTCTACTAATTTTTCTTTGATAGAACCGGATACGAAGGGGATAAGAAATTTGAACTCTGGCAACATTAGACGAAACGCTGTAAACTTCTACTTCCCGCTTGTCTTTTGTGTGGTCGTGGTATTTCACCGGTCGAGTCGGCCCATTTGTTCAACAGATGTTGATTGTTGTCGTGGGCTCTTCCACTGTCAAAAATATCCTCTCGGAAATGATAAATTTAAGCACAAGCTTTGCGACTAATATTCTGAGACATACTGTAACCATTAATTAATAGTTAATAATAGGTATTCGAAACTATAAGTCATGAGAAAACATGGATGCCATCATAATAATTTGCAATCTATAATAAAAAAAAGTTATGGTTAGTAGATATTGTTGAAGGAGGGATCAGATTTATATTGGCCACTGAAAAATGTTCATGACTTGAACAACGGATTCTTAAAGGTAATTTTTATAATTGTGTTATAGAATTACATACTACAGTAAGAAATTACGGGAAAAAGTCTGTATAACTTTTATAAAAACTTATGCTATTTATAACCCTGTTCACATATAACGTTTCACTTAATTTAGTAGTCCCTTTGGCCATCAGTAAACCTATACAGATCAATATTTAGGATAAAACAGACAAAAATATTGATGATGAAGCGAAAAAGGTTGTATATCGCGGTAAAAGAGGTAAATTTAATTTGTAGCAATAATACTGCATAAAGTAAGAACGGCAAAGTTACTTACCTTGTTCCTTTGGCTTTGAAACAAAACTTTCTGTGCTTTTGTGGTAGTCGCATAGATTCCAGAAACATTTGATATAATTTTCAGAGTAGCAATCGTACTCATCGTTTGCTGTAAAGTGGGCAAGCCTTTGTGGTGTTGGTTTAAAACATTTTGTATATTTTAATGGGCTTGAATCTAAATACATGTTATATAATCTACTAAAAATTTTTGATTTTTAATCAACAAATTTAATTATAAAGTTTACATATTCAGTGTACTGTCATTTAACATGTTTCTAAAATGGTAACAGCCAGTTCATATTGAAGTTTAGGAAATGCAAAAAAGTACATGAAAAAATAGAAACTTTATATATGTATGCCAAGTTCCCAAGTAACTCTCACCTCCGTAAGTCCAATACCTATTCTTAAAAATCTTCCTGATGTTTTCTCTTGAATGGAATATTAACATCCGTCTTACTTTATATAATATAATTTAAATCTGTGGTATGAGAACTATTTTTAGGACGACTACGTAGTTATGGGCTTAAGCTTATTAAGCTAAGAGCAAAGTATTAATGGAAGGAAAATATTTATGTGGTGCTTCATTATGTGCAATCTCAAATTGTTTTCGCGTACCAGACACGACTCATTTTCCTTTGTGAATTGGACAAGAGATTTGGGGACTGAAAACCCTCTGGGTAATTTAGTTTTGGGGAGGGGGTTTTGCCCCACTCCCCCCGGATCTGCCAATGAATTGTACCCTACTTCCATTTGTAATTTGCTACGAGTAGGTACTGCTAGTATTTGTATGAAAAATATCTGCTAAATGTAGCAGTCAATTTGTAAAAGTGCGATACTGAAAGCTTTTAGCTGAAATTGGCGTTTCTATTGAGAACTTAAATCGTACGAATTTGTCGACGGCTAGTAGCTTGCAAGTTACAAGGGCCGACCGATATTGTACGGCGCAGTCAACTGCTGATTCGAGAATCCAATGAATAGATGCGCCCGATACAAAGAGCCCGCTCGAATATTGAAGCTATCGAAGCCGGAGTGTTCAAATGAACAATATTGCGAGTATGGCTAGATTAAAACTGGGAGTAGTTTGTTTTCGATTTTGGAAAATATTATCATTTATATTAAGTGCAAACTTATGTTTAACTTGTGTTTCGCTTTATGATTCAGAAGTTTACTCATAAACTTTGTCTTATGTTGGTAAATGTTTTAGTTAGTTTAAAAGAGAAGGATTATTATAGGGATTAATAGGTAAAAATAAAAAAGGGTTATATGACAGTCTATTTACAATTTTTGATACTTCGGATTGTTGAAATCGTTAGATTATCTTATCGAGTTATTCTTGAACTATCTCCTTTAAAATAAAAATAACTTTGATCGCGCTTGAGGATTTCCAGGTGACGGTTTTATATTACACGTTCATTGGAATTCAGTTCAGTTCATCAAAATATTTGTGGGTTGAAGGGCCGCTCGGCATGGTTAGTAAGATACTTGCTTTTCATGCCGCAGGTCGTCAGCTCGATTCCCACCCAGGACAGACATTTGTGTGCATGAACATGTCTGTTTGTCCGGAGTCTGGGTGTAATTATCTACTTAAGTATGTATTTCCGAAAGAAAAGTAGTATATCAGTTATTATTATATTATCTGACAATTGACAAACAACATCGATTTATAAATTTTTAAGTAATGAGGTAAGTAATACAAAAAATAAAAGCGAATTCAGAACCTCCACTTTTTTTAAGAACGGTTAAGAACCCTTGAAAGGATTTGCAAATTCCTACCCTTAATGTAAAAGAAAGTAGGTGACACTAGGAAAGAAGTCGGAAAGGAGTATGTTCTACCCCTACGAGCATTTCCAAACTTGATAATACTTTATTGTGTTCGTAAATAAAAAAGCTTCTTACCTTACTTCTTAAATTACCATCGTGTTCAATCAAAACAAATTAAACGGCCTACAACCTCTTCTACTTGTATAAACAATGTCGTAATTACTTTTTCAAACACAATTCGTGCTTTTGTAGCAAGTTTTCGCAATAAAATCAATCACTTTGACTGACAAGGAAATGGTTACTTAATAACTCGGTTTTTAAATTGATTTATGTAGAAGGCAAAAGAGTGATGACTGCAGTGTTTACTGAAGTATTCATCGCCATTCCATTCATTCCTAACGATCAGTAGGATAACAGTTGCCAGCGTAAGTCAGAGGAGGTAGATAAAGAAAAGGATGGAAAAAGCATTGGTAGATCCAAGAGGGTTGCCTTTGAGGCTTAAATCCACGACCTTCTCAAATCATCAGAATTCACATAACATTTAATTTCTACCTAGCTAAAAACTACCCTCAGGCCCAGAAAGAGATAACTGTAGCACCTGATCAATAGAAATGTAAGAGCTTTAATACCTCTGTTTTGGTCAAGGTCAATATAATGAATCGATAACGATTTGCCGCGCGAACACAAATACTATGGTTGTGCATTTTGTTACATTGAATAAGTGGTGATGTGGTCGAAAGATGATATAGTGTAACCATGCAAACTTGATGGCTTCACGGGAGTTAACTTCGAGCCCACCTTCTCGCAGGTATAGTCCAGCCGACATAACTTGACAGAAACGCACGCGTGTCGCAGTGCACGATTGTAACTCACATACAGAGCCTAGCACCCGTAAGCCTATCGCGGGTGAAGGAAAACGTGCGCAGGAGTATGCCCCGCCGCCGCATCCCTTTACGTCCCGCTGATACCTGAAATTGTGTATTGGGCAGCGACTCGTGCGATGTTCCGAGCCGCCATTAAAATTGGTGTTGGTTATTGTAACCTATTCAATCTTCTCTTGATTAATAATAGAGTAAGCATTAATAGAGACGTGTAAAAGTTTGCTTATTGTAGCCTTCAGTTGCAATAAGCAAGCTATCTGTATTACCGCTACGCAGCCGGCAACAGAGTTAATTAAGAAAGTTGGGCCGATATAGCTTACTAGTTCACACTAACGCTTCTATTCAAACCGTTTGTTGTTGAATGTTATTGTATATGTATAAGTTATGTTTTTATTTTTAATACGGCTTATAAATTTAAAGTTTACAGACATCACATTGCTATTGATTTCAAAATAATTTAATTATTTTTTACCAGTAGATATGAAGTTTTTTTTATAGAACAATTACTTAAAAGTATGTGATTATTTATTTTATTTTCAATTATTTGTACCTTGTTGTTGTATTTGTATTGTGTAATTATTTGTAAGAGCAGTGGTGGCTCATTAGAGCAGTGGTGGCTCAGCGGTTTAGGCCACGACTTACGTACTGTAGCTCGCGGGTTCGAACCCAGGCAGGCTCTTTACTTTGTGTAATCTATTTCATCACCACTGCTCCAAAACAGTGAAGGAAAACATCGTGAGGAAACCGGCATGTTCTTAGAACCACCAAATTCGAAGACATGGGAAATTCACCAACGACACCGGGCCAGCGTGGTGGATTACGGCTCATTCCCTCTCTCAGAGAGGAGGCCTGTTTCCCTGCAGTGGGAACATTCTAAAAAAGGCTGATTTATTATTATTATTACTATTATTTGTACCTAACAAATAGAGATGATGATGTCGGGTGTTAAATAAAACATGGAATTATCATGATTAGTTGGCAAAATACTTTTTGAGTTCGATAATTTGTACTACGTTGATCATAATAAACAAATGTTAATAGTTTTACCCAAAGCGAAGCGGAAACTAACGACCTATGTGTACCGGTGCAGTGATACAGCTAAACCAAATAAAAAACTCTCCTGTCCTACTAATTATTACTAGAATCTACCTTCCTACTAAATTAATTAAATCATATCGGATCCGGATCGAGTCGTACGTCGCCTGTATTATGGGCATTGTGTACAGACGCATCAATTTCACTTTGAGAGCAATAAGCTTGTTTACAAACACGCTTTGTACTTTGTGGTCGAGGATTAAACAGAGCGTTGCCCCAATATTACGCCACTATGCTATTCTCTGTACGCTATGTTGCCTACGTATGTGTACATAACAAACATATTTCACGTATATGGTATTAAACAAAAGAGTAAATATCTTTATCAGTAGATTTGAATATATAATCTATACTGATAAATAAAATTGAAGTGTCTGTATGTAATATCAAAATAACATTGCCATACTCAATGATGTATATACGGTACTTATAACGAAAATGCAATTTTCAAAATTTTTGTCTGTCTGTCTATTCCGGGTAATCTCCCAAATGACTGAATCAATTCGGATGGGACTTTTACTGGGAGATAGCTAAAATTGTCGAGATTTAAATAGGTTATTTTAATTTAAGCAAAATATTTAGGGTTCCGCGCAAAAAGTGAAAAGCCCTCGCTCAATTTCGAGAAAAACCCACGTGGCACCGTATCGAAAGCGCCGCCCGTTACCTGCAATGTCACAAAGGTTGCCTTAAGTAGTAAAATAACATAAACATTTTACTATTGAAGTGTAAACCTCTTTACCAGCGTTAAACGATAGTAGGTAGGGGTAGATTCCACGCGGACGAAATTGCTGCGTGAACATTTGCCTTACAATCTCATACGAGGGTTGAAAATCACTCACCAATTTTTTTTTGTGTCTATATCTGGAAAGATCCACCTCAGTTTTTGCTGTTCATCTTAAAAGGTTTGTTTTCATTACTAAATCGCTATTGTCACTATAGTTTTGTTATAAATTCGTGAAAGGTAATGCGGCGTAAGGCAAAGGTGAACCACATTGCGTGGTTGTAGTAAACCGCGGGGCTGCAACATTCTGGAACTTTCTTAATTAGCTCGTTGTTTGCTGCACGAGATGTTACAAATACTACTGCTATCCGTGCATGTATCAAACAAATTAAGATAAACTTAATACATGGTTTCTATATGAACGAACTGTTGTGTCTTGTATATTGGTCGCAGTTGGAGACACACTAGAATAGAAAAATATAATTTCTCTTCCGCAATTGTCCAATAAATTGACTGTTACGTGAACACTACAGAACGTTGTTATTTACACAAAACTTAACTTATTTCCATCCAGTTTACTTTCAGTTTATAGTTAAGTCAATAAAGCAGGAACCGCTAGTTCTTTAGGGAATTCCTGGTCGTCGATATGACATGAAAGATTTATATTGTATATTTCCTCAGTTGCGGGCTCGCGGAATACGATTCGAAATATTTTGTTTATTTTTAATCCAGACCAACATTGATATGACAGCTTATAGATATGAATTGTGCGAAAAAATATATTGAAAAATATACAAAATCACAAATTCTCGCTATCCTATTGCCCCAATGGAGTAATCAGAGAATGAAATGTAATATCGCTTGAATTTAATTGCATCTAACCTAAGTGAATTATTTATATATCGTCATCGCTTCTTATGTTTTTACGACATTAAAATTATCTTTAAAAGATTTATAAGAAGCAATGAAACGTAAAACATATGCGCGTCCATGAGATAAATATATAAAAATAAATAAATAAATATGTGTAACCCAGAGGGGTAGGCAGAGATCATAGATTTCCATTTGGCGCGATCCTGGCATACCTCTCTCGCTTCTTCCAAATTTATAAATCTACGCATGCATGCACGTCGGTTATGGGTGCTCCTTATAACCCCCCTTATTATAAAAAGTGTGACGTATAAATTTACGTTAGACCTAAAATTAAAAATAAATATACCTTTTCGGCGATTCGGTCATGTTGAAAGGAAAAATTAATTAAATAACAAAAGCACATTTATTGAAAAGAAGTATAATAGTGGATGGTCCAGACTAACTTATAAACGCCTTGCTTGTTGACTGTTGATTATTAAAGAGGGCTTCTATGGGTAGATGGATGTAGAACAAGAGATGTTCATTCACATCATGTTGCTTTCAATCTATTGCATTATAAAGTTGTACACATTTCCAGCTATATTGTCTAACGTCTTTTCAAATTGAATCACTTAAATATAATAAATAACCTAATTTCGCGTCAGTCGGTACGAACACTCGAGCCATTAAAACTTAAATTCGTTTTAGCTTCACTATCACAGTCTTGAAAGTGTCTGCATTTAACCTGTTAAAATTTATACTAAGTTCTTACATTTTCTTGTACTGTCTACGAGAAGAGAATTTTGTATGAAATAAATAGTTTACTGGATTTGAAGTGAGAAAACTTGTAAATTATTTGAGTGTCGTTACAAATGGGCTTATAATCAATTATGGATTATAATTATTCTAGTGAAAATGCTCTCACAACACTTTTTCGCTCGAAAAATCGCTCCAAAAGTTTAAAATTTATTTAAACAGGTTAATGGTAAACTAAGTGTCAGGCAGTATGGGTAAGATGTTACAGGACCCAATCCCATTATTTCATCTTTCATTTTGTCTTTTAATAATTAGTAAATTAAAAAAAACCAAAACCCCGACTGACTGATCATCATCAACCAGTGGACGACTGTCGGCCGATAGGAGGAAGGGTGATACATCATCATGCACCAATGGATATTCCGGGGAAGAATACGAACCTAATGACACTTCATTCTTCAGAATCGGTGAAGTCGCTTAGGCTACAGAAAGTAGCAAGAGAACGGACAAGCGACAAGCGGACGGAGCATACATACTATATACGCGAGAAAAACATTACCCTCCTTCTGGCTAAGCCGAGTCAAAAATATAGGATTCCTTGTGAGCAAAAACATGTTTTTAAAACCATAATTTTTCAATTAGAAAACAATAGGGGATTGAAAAATGGAGTAGAATAATAATTCGAAATGTATTGGTTAATGAACCGTGTAATAAGCGTTTTGAGGAATGCTGCGTAGTGAGGCGTATTCTGCACACGTATGCTACTTAAACACATATGTATAGGTTTAAACCAGAGCATTAATAACTCATTTATAGTTATATACCTGAGAATAAATAGCTCTCCGTCATATTTGTTATAGAAGAAAGCGGTTATCGAGTGTGCGGTTCACGGTTCACCTAATCATGAATCTTAATATAAAATGTATACAAAGACTAATTGAGAATGTTCTAGGTCTGCCTAATTCTATTGGGATATTCGTACCAAACAAAGTTCTTTCATCCAGGTCCAAACGCATTAAAGACAATAAATTGTATATTAAGTCATAATTCTTAATTCATTTGTTTGTTCATTTACTACACTTTGGCGCTACTGTTAACAAATTTCATCAAAAATTACTTACTTGATCCAATGTTGGAGCACTAAAGTTGCCAAGGTCTTGAATAAACCGTAACAATTGTAACCTATATACCTCGAACGACGTGAATATAAGATCAACTTACCACGTTCGAGAATATGCTTTGTGTTCAATTATGAAGTGAAATTACAATTTTGTACTATTCACACAGGACTATAGTGGTAAATCGCAATGGTGGTACCGTTGTATCGTTATTTTTTATTTATAGATCACTGTCTACAGTCGACACTGTCGCTATAAGGGAAATAGGGATTTTACTTTTCTAATAATTTGTGAGAAAAATTAATAAAATTGAGCAGGAATTTGGAAAATTTCAGAAAACAGCGACTATTTTAACTTCGCTCGTTTGACAGTTTTTACGATTGTGAATTTATCAGATAGCTGTATTATATTTATTTATTGATATACATTTAATAATTAGACATGAAGAATTGAAGTAAGAAAATTCATAACGCAGAGAATGTTATAAGGTTTTCATTAGTAGACGCACGTTTTGCGTAAAAAGTAAAGCTGTTGATATACGCTTTGCTACCCTTGCGAAGCCGGAGCAAACCGCTAGTATATTATAAAATACAGTACCCTCGCCGCGACTATCTGTTTGGACGTGATAAGCTCAGAAATTACTTAACGGACTTTTAAACATTATCACCAATAGACCGAGTTATTATACGATGAAGGTTAAGATACATTAAGATGTAATATAATATATATATATATATATATATATATATATATATATATATATATATATTTAATTTGACTGAAATATGACTTTGACTGGAGAAGGTGTAACGCAGCGACAGAAAAAAATTGCATCTGCGCTTTGCTCCCGTGCGATGACAGAATAGGTCGCTAGTATTTAATAATCGCACACAAACAAAAGTCGATTTTCATTTTATGTTTGTAAACATAAAAAATATTTATTTAAATCCACTCGTTAAAAATCATCGTATTTTATTTTTCAGCTGTCCAATTTATTTTATTTTCACAAAAGCAGTAATCAAATTGAACAAGTCCGGGCGCCGTTACGTCGCATAGTTTGTAAAGCGTATTTTTTGTCGATTTTCCTCATTAGTTGACGTTGGTGCAATTCAATGTTTTTTATTATTTGTAAAATTAAAAATGAAAAATAATATAAATTAAAATGTTAAGGTGAAACTTAGGGTTCCCAAATGTGAAAGTAAATAAGTTAATATATAAGTTGAATAGAAATGTTTTTTTAAATGATCTCTTAAAAGACATTAAAAAAAAATTACAACCTGTACGACGATGACACGTGAAACTCAATTTTAGGAACATTCTTTCACAACAGGAGTGCATGAATATGCATAAGTGACAACATATTAAAATGTATGAAGTTTGCTCGAATAATGAAACTCACAGAGATCTCATGTTTGTTTTGGATGCTGCCGAAAAATATTCCCTTTTGAGTATGCTGTTAATTCAAGTGCTAGTCTTTCTTTATCCTCTTATTTTGTCTGCGAACGGAAATTATTTTGAAGACTAGTATTATTGGAAAGTTTCAGTCGATAAATGGCAATATTATGTCGCACCGTTGTACTATTTTATTATCGGGAATTGATTTTTCGGTACTAAGTTTATTGGATGAAACATATTTAATAATTATGATTAAAGTATTCCATAAAGAGCAGTGGTGGCTCAGCAGTTTAGGACCCGACTTACGTACTGTAGGTTGCGGGTTCGAACCCAGGCAGTCGCTTTACTTTGTTTAATTTGTTTTATCACCACTGCTCCAAAAACGGTTAAGGAAAAAAATTCCTTGTCCTCGGCATGTTCTTAGAACTATCAAATTCGAAGACATGTAACATCCACCAGCCAGCACTGGGCCAGCGTAGTGGATTACGGCTCGTGGATTACGGCCCCCTCTCGGAGAGGAGGTCTGTGTCCCTGCAGTAGGAAACATTTTAGAAAAGGCTGATTTATTATTATATTATTATTTATTATTCCATAAAGAGAACTCTTTTCCATTACAGTACAGAAATAATGAGATAAGACGGTACATCAGGTTGAAATAATTAGGAGAAAATGGGAATCAATTTATATTTCGTTCATGTCTCCGATATTTGTTCTTCTTATATTAATGAAAAATTATAATTTTGTAAATGATCATGTTATTTCGTGTGTTTTGTTTTATGAACAAAATACGCTTTTACCTTGTTTAAAATTAAAACCAGGTTTCGTGTCTTTTAAAAAGACAGACAGGACAGAACAGCCTATGGACAATCTTTTAAGCAATGCTCATTCGAGCTGTGTCCTTATCAGTAATATCAAGTTTAATAATGTTTTAAGAAAAAATACAAATCCTGTATAATGCAAAAGTCACATGTATGTATGTATATTAGTCTTGATTTAGAACTGCCGAACTTATTATTGTTTGGACTTGATAAATAAATTAAATCCAAACTGGAATGTTTGGCCAAAGTCTATGGCGACCGTTGGATCTCCAACCGTTTGAACATTCGAATAACATTCATGCATATTAATAGGTCGTCGTATCTACATAATCAATTGCGATTGAAATGTTTCAAATCATTAAAGACTAAAGTTCAACTTGATAAAGAGCTGTATAATAATAAGATTTACTAATGAATTTGACAGGAGGTTAGGTTTATCAAAAATAAACCTCCATCATTTCAACAACTTCAGTTCAAGCTAGTTTGTTCCACAATAGATTTGATTTCATTCGGGTCCATGGCGCAAATACTAAATTTCGGCAGATAGGCTGTGAACAGTTTGAGAGCTGACATCCCGCTGTCTGATACCCGGCTGCAGCTGGATAGGCTTACACTGCGTGCCCTGAACTCACGGTCATCGTCGCAACATCGCAAAGACATTTCAGCTCACTATCTCCTCGACATAGCTGTGTCTACTAGGTAGCGCTGTAAATGTTCGAGATCTGACCAGGTCTCCATAGAGTCGAAGGCTATCTAGTTGTCCACAAAGGTCACGTAAAGCGGCGGATTATATCCTAAAGTTTTTAAATAATCTGCCTGAACTTACGAATGTGGAGTTATATCGCTTTTGAAACTTTGCTCCGGTAACTGGTACTCATCAAGGCTTGGGCGAGACGAATCGTAACAACCTTATAAAAAATCTTATAAACCTGACTGAGGAGCATATACGCTAATGCTGTTGACCCATAAAGACTTAATACTATTTTATAATGTGTAAAAAGTTATTGTTGATTTGTACTTATTAAACGGACATGTTGAAAAGATGAATGAAGAGAGAATGACGAAACACGTTTATGTTGCAATAGTGATTGGCAGTGTTGGTAGGATACGCCCTAGGAAAACTTATATAGAGCAAATTAGTCAAAAATTCTTACTTAAAATGGCGATTTAAGGAGCACCCACATACGACGAGCATACATGTGTAGATGTATAAATGTAGAAGAAGCGAGAGTTGTGTGCATAGAAATCCATGATCTCCGCCTGCCCTTTTTGATTACGGGCGTGAGCGCATATTTATTTATTAAATCACTCGCAGTAAATAATAAAAAATGATTATTAAAATTAAACATTTGTTTTCATATAATGAAATCAAATCTATCCCCGCACCGCACTTAAACATTAAACACGGTTAAATTGTGTACGTGATTGTACGACAGTCAAATAATTTTATAATAATGAAATGATTGTCTAAAATGGATGCAAAACAAGGCAGTCTCCTATAAATTCATGACTGTGATGTTGATACTGAAATGCAGTTGCCTCGCGTTACTCAAATACTCTTGTTAGATAACATTCCGTAAACACCGCAAGACATGACATTCCACTACGAGCTGCGTCATATACAGCGCCTCTAACTTCTATATCCGTGATGGATGGATATAGTTTATCTATAGTAATGGTAGTTATAAAGTTAAGTTTCAGTAATATTGTAATATCGTTTTTAATGTGTGAAGGTCTTCTTCTTCTTAAGTTTACTGAAAGCAAAATTTTACGAATTTTAAGACCTTTGAAACTGCATTCCATAATTATAAACAAAACACAGACAACCTTGTTATTGAAACAGTGGTAGAGCCCGCAACGACAACATCTGTTGCACGAAATGGCCTGCTTGAGTAAACCACCACAATACCACGACCTTACAGGAGACAGGCGTGAAGTAGAAGTACTTTTCTTTTCGTCTGATGAGTGAGGTGTCGGAGGCCCGGTGTCAGTCCTCTTCCCCTTCCCATCGTTTCCTACAAAGAATAGGATGGGAAGGGGAAGAGGATTGGACGAGAGAGGGGATCAATAGGAGAAGAAAACATCGTTTTTCCAATTTATCCTCTCTGTCTATTAAATTTTATAAAAGCTGCTTTAAGCTAGCTAAGGTCTTCTTATCCTGAATTCGATTCTTTCGAAATCAGCAGGAGTAAGCACGTGAAGTAATACGACCCAGAAGAGATCCTGGCGGAATTCTGTGAAGACAAAGAGGGCTAGTTCTACAGGAATAGAAATTATCGCGGGCTTTTTATCACAGAAGAGTTGAATGCCGAGCAGCTAATGGCGAGCTGGATGAAAAGGATACGCCCGGTCAACAACAGTCCTTGCGACATTCGATCTTTGCAACGGAATTGTCTTTGATCACACTGATAAACCAACACTTAAGTACATCTAGTTACTCCCGAGGAGAGTTGGCGTCAGGCAGGCGGTCGGTCGTAAATACTGTAACCAAAACCTATACAGTATAGACTACAACCATACTGTGCTGACTGACCCTACATGAGTGGGAAAAGGGCAGGGAGATGACCGTGAAAGATGCGTAAAGCTAACTAAGCTGTTGTAGAAAACTCTTTTTATTACTTACTACCTGTTCTCGCGACTTCATCCGCATTGAATCCAATAAAAAAGCATGATTTTATTCACAATTTCGTGGGTTTTTTATTTGATTCTGCTGAACCTTGGTTCTTATGTGAAGGTAAAAAAAAAGTGTTACTTTTTTATTATAACATTTACCATTTAAAAGTTTTAATAAAATGATTTTTGACCCTTTACCCGCCCTGTTCCCACTTTATATGCGGTCGGTACAACCGGTTTTCGTCTCCAAAGTCGATCTTTAATCAGTAATTTCAATAGTCACTCCCTTCTTAACCATATCACCTTTCACGCAATCTTTCGATCTCTTCTTAGGCCTGTGCCTTCCGACATCAGGCCTCCTGCCCCTCCACACTCAGGACTAAAACTAGGCGGATGGCGGATGATATACTTTTACAACCCCTGAATATATATGGTTGTGAAATAAAAGAGCTTGACTACTAGAATACGTTTACCAAACAATGAAAAAAAATCAATTTCTAAAATGGCCGCCAACAAAATGGCCCATTTCATTTTTATTCACAACCCTCTCATCATGGGTATCAAATGAAAATGATGGACTATGATGACATGAAAATAAAATAAAGGTCATGAAGTAAATAATTAATTTATAATAAATTTTATTCTTCCACAAGTAGAAAAATTACATTCTTCATACATATGCGTATCATAATCTATATATAGCCGTAAAAAATAGAATTTAAGTCCAACGTGATTCGTATCCACATTTCTTAATTTTGAGTCCGTAGCAAACAGCCGACTGTCCCAACTCTAACTATGTTTAGTTACTACTTGCTGCTAAAAGAAGTAACTCAATATTGTTACTTCAAACAGACCGCATTGATTACACAAAAGTCCAAACTTTCCGGAAATAGTATCTACTCAGATGTGAATCAACTCCGCCCAATGGTCTATCAACGAATTTATTCCATAACATTTTTATTTACGTTTTCCTTAAATAAATGTGGCTTAGTAAAGATGTTTTAGTGACTATATAAATGTAAGTAATACATGAATAAACACTGCAATTTTCACACTGAATAAATAATTACCTTGAGAGGTAGGTACAGAATTAAATGTTAATTTGGGGCGGTTTGATTCGAACCTTTTTCTATAAATGTATATGTATATTAGCATATAAATATTATGTGCATATGCTTGTCGCTTACTCATAATATCGCCTTTAATATTCCATGAATTCAAACATTAATGTTAAACGTAGCAAAATTGTGATGAAAAGAATTATTAAAGGTTTGACTGATCGCTTTGGGAGTACGAAACAGAAGATTTCAATTCAAACAGGACTGTTTTCAAGGGTAAGTTACTGAAGATTGTTATTTAAAACGTTTTTATTAGATTGACCTGCATGGACTTAGATAGGTTTCTAGAATATCTATCCATCATTATATTAATAAGAATTAAACGAACGCGTAACCTCTATGAACGTAGCTTAATTCAAAGATGGCTGTTAGAAGAGTCGAGTTATCTGCTTCGCCGAGTTAGAAAAATAAGTAGTTACAACAATTATTATATGAATAATTGTTAACAGAACAGGTGCTCTATTGCTCCATCAGAAGACGTAACCAGAGATAACCTAAGTAAGCCATAAGAATTATTTCTATACTAGCTGCAAACACGTTTTTCCTTTTTCTATAATTACAATTATTGATTTGTAACCTAGAACGTTCTAGATTAACTCAGAATAATGTAGACGAATATATATGTAACATATAATAGATGTAACATATAATCGAAAAATACATTTTCCCTCTTTTATCTTTTACACCCTCACAACCATCCACATGCAACTATCGTAGTGACACAAAAGGACGTTGAGGCTACAACGACCTACAGTCAACATCGCTGTGTAATGTGCAGATTTGGTTAAAACGTGAAATATAGGGACGCGCACATCTATTCCTATATATTTAATCGAAAATTTAGAATTAATAAAAAACCCTCCCGGGTTAGGATCTTAAGATCTATAGATATAGATATAAGATTAATCTTAAGATCGTGACGATCCTAACCGGGTTCCTAACCCGACACGACACGACAAGAGTAGCGTACTGCGCTATCTAGTACGTGTACATACACTGTTACAAGATATGGTCGTACAATAAAGTTTTGTAAGCTAAATCAACTCGTGAGTGGTTCTACGCGACTCGTGTGAGCTAAGAACTTTAGCTCACATTTTATTTCAATTAATTAGCTGTTGAAGTAACCGTTCTTACATAATCGTTTTGTCGCTTACATTTCCGGTTTGCCGGAAATGTATGAGTACGGTACTGAAACGTGAAGTTGCGTAGCTGACTTTAGACAGCAAGAGTCTTGTCTTTATAAGTACTTGTCATAGGAAGGACAGGAAGGAGACTCAGTTTGTACTCCTGTCAACGGTCGTGACAAGACCTCTTGAGCCCCGAGCCTTGACTGATTGTTATGAACAGTCGTATATAGTGCGTACAGTATATTGTGTAGTGTGAATATTAGGCTACAACCGGTGCGAGATATCAATTCCAAGTTATAGAGCTAGTGTTCACCCTTCAAAAACATAAAATGTGTTGTGCAAGTGTATGTTCCGTCGTCTTATAAAATTATGATTACCCTGAATATAGTTTTAAATTAAACGTCACGTCACAAACTAATGAGCCGCTGCTGAACTCGGCAGATTATTAGATTTTTTCCTAATTAAATGTCTTCTTAATTAGAATAATACTTTGTTCCGTGCATAACCCGTGCATTTTCGTGTACTCCTTGACTTGAAAAAGAATATTTTGACAGAATATGAAACGACTGTGATATATCTATCGGTTACAACGTTCAAACAAAGTTCATACATTTTAATATGCCGTCATTTCTCCATATTCATGTGCGTCAGATGTGAAAGAATGCTTCCCAAAATTGAGTTTTATGTGCAAATTTTATGTACCCTTTTCAAAGCGTTTCGGTTGATAAACCTAGTGTATAAATTGATAAATTTTAAATATTTATACGTACCAGGTATATAATGTACATGATTTTACAATTTAATTAAATAGTGCCTAGTCGCCCAAAATATTTGACACTGTAGTAGATATTTATGGAACTTTTATCGATCAGATTAGAAACATTTTAAAGTAGGGCAATACAAGGAGTACCCGTAACTGACGAACACGGAGGCGTATGGATAAATGAATAATGTCTGCCCCATACCTCTCTGGATTCACAACTGTAAGTCTTATTTCAGCACGTGTGGTAGCTGCAGTGCACTGACGTTCCTCGCGCTGTCGCACGGCCCTTATTGTATGCCGGATAGTTTCCATGTGCAAAGTATTCCTTTTTTATTTTATAGTACTATGAAAATGTATATACAGTAAACTCTAAAGTATACCTACAAAATAACAACAATAATAAAATAATAATATAAGTTTTGAAGTGAGAACTTCCTTAGCCGCGTTAGACGATATTTCGTAAGACTCGTCAGTAACATGCTTATTTCAATTAGGAACAGTTTCGACGAACGTTTTTTTATTTGTTTTTCTTGTATTCAATTTTAATTATATTGTAAGAAACAAGGGGGTTCTATTGGTAATTTATGTGTTCTAGAACTATTGTCGCGCCTTCCGAGTTGACGCCTATGTTTTTTTTATGTTTACTGCAGAGCTTGTATATTGTGAGCAATTATCTAATAAGAAAAATAATTATTCTTTATAGAAAATTATACAAATTACTACATTATGTTGTAATAAGATAGACATAGTGGCAGATGTAGCCTCGGTGGCGCAGTAGGCTTTATATACATTTCTAGCCTGTACTAACAGGATAAAATGATAAACTTTATAACGATATTGTTATAGATAACACAATGAAAAACGAATTAGGGTGCTCAATGTAATTAATCCTGCCAGAGGAAACGTGCGCTTCGACTAGTATTAAATTATAAAATTAGTATTAAATGATATATGTATAAGGCACACGATACTTCAATATTAATAACAAGCTCGTAGACACCGGACACATGCAGTGCAATAACAGGAGCGACGCCGGTCCGTGAGCCGGCCGCAAACTACAAAGGATGTTCGCAAGCAGCCTAATTGATTTCAAAGCGAAATTAATACGTCTGTGGCCTGGCCTCTGTATATGATGGATATAGACTTAAGACTAGATATGCAATTAATTTTTACATGGACAGAATTTTATGACAATACACAAAAAAAATTGTAATCACCAAATGAACCAAAGTGACAAGTGAGATCTGACAATTTTCTGTGTTAAGAAAATATATCTAACCCATTGCGATTATGTAGTCGTAGAAGCTTACTTTGTTTGTTTTTAATTATACCTAGAATTCTGACGTTTTATAAAGTCAAAAGTGTCATGAACACATAGGAGTTAAAGTTTTAAACTAGTATTTGAACACTAATTGACGACAAAACCTACGTATGTATTTCTGTCGTCAAATGCCAGTGTTGAAGTCATTGAAAAGCATTAAGAAAACATACATTATTCTTACTTACAAAAACAATTAGCAATTCAACATAATGCTAACTATCCAATACAAACGCATGAATTAATCATGGCGACTCGCTCCGATCCCTTCATCGTGTGTGCTGTAGCCATGTGTACAGCACGTATTATACATGTATACATAAATATATCAATAGTACTTTGAGATCAATAAGCTCACTTACAGACAGGCTTTGCACATTGTGGTCGAAGATTATAGCGACCGGTGCTAAAGTTATTGCGTTAATATGCTTACGTCACTCATATTTTGCGAAGCGGCGATAACTGTTACTAAAAAAAGAAACCAGTTAATTCCAGTTAAAACCAGATTTCTCTGGCTGGTCTATAGCTAGCTGCTAGATATCGAGAGGAAATATGTATTTATTTCTATTTCTTGGTAATTAAAATTAAATGTAGATGAGAGTACGCACTTGTAAACTAAATCGACTCGCGTGTAACGTTAAATACTCTTGCAGACAGGATCAGTACGTATAGATATATTTTTGAACTATAAAACACTTAGAAAATTAATTCATCATCTCCCTGCCCTTTTCCAACATGATTTCGGCGCAATATGACCGCAGTCCATACTGTATATGATTTGGCTATAGTATAGGCGGTCGGCCGGCTGCCTGACGCCAACCCTCTTTGGAAATCACATAGATTAATTTATTAAATACAAATTATTATATCCATAATATTACATATACTAATTAGAATCGTTTGCGCATAGCGAATAATTTCACAGCTTAGCTAGCGTATTGTCTAGTATAATTTTCAATATGAAATAGCTAACGGAAATGCATATATGAATATAAACCTAGTTCCTGTTACCCTTCGCCTTAATATTCATGAAGTACCATCTTATTAATTCACATAAAACGACAGCGAGAGCGTGGATACAGCCTTGCGCCGCACTCGTGTTTACTTTTGTTACAGTTTGCATTAATATACTCAGCTTACAGATTCTCAGGAAGGAGTTCTGCATACATATAGTTACTATTACGGAAAAATGCTTTAAAATATATACTTACTCTTTGCAATGGTATCCGTCGGTCCTAAAAAGTATAATAACATTTTAACAATTAAATTTCCGACAGTGTTCTAAACTCCTCTCCAATTTCGAAGCGTAAAACATTACTCGAAATTCTATTTAATGTGAGATATAGATACCGAGTACTTTACATTTTTGAATACAAAGCATATTCGCTAGTAGAGAACACAGCGTAGTTACGAAGTTGTACAAATGGTATTGCGGTGACTGAATTCATTTTCCCGTGTTCTAATTGTGCCAGGGATGAATAGGGTCATGCCTTTCAAAGCTCCATGACTGCTAACATTTCAAAAAGTTATGAAATTTTAATAATCATACACATTTATATGATTTTATATTATAAATTTATGTACAAAATTTAAAAATGGCTATTACAATGTAAAGTTTTTTTGTAGTGAAATGTTAAAAAAGATAAAACTTAACTTTTAACTGTTACAAATATATGATTGAGTTATTTAATTGTCAATTAGTTGATATTTGGAGTGTATGAAACGCAACGAATTTTGAATTTCATATAATTAACAGAATTGATACAATTATCGACAACGCTTCAACAAACATCGTTAATATTTAACATAAAATATAGAAAATATTTTATCAATTAAATTTAGTTAAACTGTAACAATAAAGTTTACAGAAAAGTAATATTATATTTTTTTTATTTGTATAAAGAAAATATTTGTTGGTTTGTATGAATGGGTGATAAAATTAGGTCGATCGAAAATTAGAGTCGATTTTAAAAGTTGTTTTACTGTTACTAGTAATTTGTTTGAAGCAAGAAACATACAAGTATTAAGTATAAGACAAACCGTACTAAATTGATTGCTGTCAACTTTCGGAACGCTGCTGAATGCTTTCATTTACACGTTCAGCGTACGAATGGTTATGATATCTCGCGTAACTGATATTTGCAATTGAAACCATTGATATCAATAGCATCTCTGTATAGAAATGCTTTACAGAATATTAATCCTTTCATAATCGCTACCTAGTAGTTGAGCAATATGGATTTAAAAAAGCAGCACGGAATACTTTTTCCGCCTGATTTCCCATTTCCTGATTCAACATTGGCCACCCTTGATAAACTACTGCAACTTCTAAGAACCTGTAGGTGAGTACGAGAAGATAAGAGAATAGTTGACCAAAGTACAGATGGAAAATTCCTAACGCTGTTCTGTGTGATCATGGTATCGTTGCCGTGGTTTGTTAAAATCCATTTTTGTAAAATTTGCTGTATGTCATTACTTCCCACAATTCGTTCCTTGTTAACGACACTATCGAATTGCGAAATAACACAGGATGTTCATTTTTCAAAATTAATGGATTCTTTAAAAAAATCCAATGATGCAGTTTTAGTCTTCATCAAAAACTACTGTTTATATGTTAACATCTTTAAAGAATTTTAAAAATAATTTAAACCAGAGAAGGGTCAGGGCTTAGAGAAGGTCTGGTAGGCGGCCGGCTGTAAAAAACTGTAGCCAAAACCTAAATACTACGGACAGTGCCGACAACTGTGGAATATAAGTGGGAA
Organism: Papilio elwesi; assembly: GCA_029849275.1. Taxonomy (NCBI): domain Eukaryota; kingdom Metazoa; phylum Arthropoda; class Insecta; order Lepidoptera; family Papilionidae; genus Papilio; species Papilio elwesi. The sequence continues at coordinate 5,223,422 of CM056700.1, read as the reverse complement.
AAGTGCAGGGAGATGAATCATTTTACACGCCCATCTTTCCTACTTGTAATATTTGACCTTAGCCTCATTGTAAATATTAACGATTCTTTATCTCGTTTTATAGTCACTTCATCTACTCTACATACTACTAATTACAGACGAAAATGTTGAATCTGCTTGTTATAAAAGATTGTAAAACCACGAACTAATCAAAATTTACTGCAGACTCTTTCATTTATTTTTGTAGCCTTTATTATACGACAAAGTGGGTGTCGCCATAGTAAAGAACGTCACTGATTGTACAAAGCTCGTATAATTAAAACGCAAAATTAAGAAGAGATCTAGAAATGTAGTTCCATTGTAAATAGAGCTTTAAGACTCTTTCTCCTATAATTGTACCTTGAAGCATGGATACTTTTTAACCAGTATTTTTGTATTCAAACAAAATGAACGCCACTGTCATCAAGAAGGCTTGAAAGAAATTCGTAATACACTTATCCTGTTACGGCACCTAAAAATTGACTTGCCAGCCTGCTTTGGTATTATTATTATTATCTGTAGACTTACTGATAAAAAGAGCAATATGGTGCTGACCTAATCACTTAATCGATATATGAGTCTGTCTATGTAAATTTCCATTTCATTTTTCTTATAATAGAAGTTGGCAAACGAGCAGAATGGGGAGAGGAGTTGAATTAAGCCTCCGGCACCTCACTATTCTATATACTCAGTGGTGGTGTCCCACGAAACGCAGAATACTTGTGCTGGACGGCAGAAGACACTGTAAGGTTGTAGAATTTCATTGGTCGAGCCAAAACGGTTGATGTTGTTGCAGGGTCTACCACTGTTAAATATTAAATTCTGCTATACAATTTATATTTTCGTTATTTCAATTCAGCAGGTAACATCTGCAATAAAATGTAACATAGTAATTCTGTTCTAAATGTCGCCAGCGTATTTAAGTTAGTATAAGTAAAAGTTTTCACGTTACGAACACTTACAAAGTACATTACTCGCTTGGAAGCGCAAGTTAATCTCGGGGTCCCAACTTGTTTGTAATTACTCATGTTCCCGTAAGATTTTCTTCATTTTCTGAATAGGCAATATTTTAAAATGGATAAACTTTACAAGTTTGATTAACTCCTTTACTCAAATATAAATACAGAAGGTACAAATGAGAGAAAAAAGGATTTTTTTTGTCTGATTGCCACTATCTTGACACAAACAAAAGAAGCGAGTTCTTCTTTTCATACATCTATCATCTCTGTCTCGAATTGGTATTCCAAATATACGATTTTTGAAGTGAAACTTCTTTTGGCAGAGTAGGGATTTTTTTTCGTTACATTTGATGCGTTACGCGTTACACGTGCAGTTTAGCCACCCACAGAGAGCGCGTACAGTTTTGCAATTTACCTAAATGATTGAACTGAGTAGAGTGAGTGTAACTGAAAGAGACCGAGAAAAATTATGATACTTTTTTGTAAATGTATAAAATATTTTTTTTTATTTATTATTAATTGAAATGATTGCAAGCAAACTGATTTTAAACGGCAGCGTACATTCATATTTAGTGTAAAGCCTATTTATTTACTCTACTATTTTCAAATATTCTTTTTTTTTAAATACCCTATTTTATGATTAGCTTAACGAAAGTTGTCACTTACAAATATTAATAAATAAATAAATATGCGTTTACGCCCGTAACCAGTACGGGTAGGCAGTGATCATGGATTTTCATTTGGAGCGATCCTGGCACACCTCTCTCGCTTCTTCTACATTCATACATATACGCATACATGCCCGTCGGTTACGGGTGCTCCTTATAACGCCCTTTCTTACAAATATAAATAATTGTAAATTAAATCGGAAGTGGAGCCGCTGCGGGTGCGGAAAACGATTATCGTCAATTGCTGTACACTAACGAAGGAGAGGGGAACGAGTGCGATAACCTGTCCCATGGGCGACACTTGTGAAATCACCGCCAGAGAAAATATCTAGTAAGCAATTTCTATTTGTGCAAGCTACAGAGTCGTTAATTTCAATGATTTAACAAACGGTTCCCTACAGGCGGAAGGCGTTTAGGTTTCCCCTTATATATGGTTAATGATATAGACTACATTAGACAGATACAGTATAATGAAATTAGAGAAAATTTAAGACATAAAGCTAATAATCAAATTAAAAAAAAATAAAAGAAAACAGAAGGAGTTTTAATAAAAAGAGGAAGGAAAGTTTAAAGTATGACATTGGAGATCTAGTTGCAATTAAAAGAACGCAATTTCGTCTAGGTGTAAATTAAAGCCAATGTATCTTATGTCGATATAAAATAATTAAAGTCAAGCGTAACAACCGGTATGAGGTGCAGAAGATCTATAGTGTGACAGAAGGACCCCACCGGACAGGAACATCAGCAGACCACATGAAGCCATGGCCAGAGGAAGATTGTGAATGAGTTTTCAATAAAAAACTAATTTCTAAATGTATGGATGGATGAAAGAGGTGTGTTGATATTTTTAATATTATGTTTATTTTTCTTATTGTTTTGCATTACTGTATTATTGCTTTTTCTCACAGATGTAACATTCGTGCTTTGACCACAACATTAAAGTAATTATTAATTGTTTGATCGTTAAAATATTTTTATACAATCTTTAGGCAATAAGGGCAACTAAGACTAAATAACAAATTAACTGTCTAAGCACAATATCATTTCACATTGCTTAACATTAGCTGTTATTTCAAGATATGTCAAAGCTTAACTAAAAGTATATGTTGCGTAGTGTATGTATTAACAAAAAAATTGTTATTGTTAGTAAGCATAATGGCTACTACAGCTATATAATTAAAGGTGTAATGTACGTCAAAGGATAAGATAGTGAAAGCTGCATTTTGTTTAATAAGGAAGTAGTACTGAAGTTCTGTATTCAAGTAGTTTTAAGTTTTGTATGTATGATTAAAATAAAATAAAGATTTAAAAGTTGCAGTTTGACAGTGACAGGAGAGATGAGAGAGATTGGCGAGAAAGACGAGTGGCGTGTGCGCGTGACCGTTGAACTTTGTTTTAATTTGTTTGAAGAATTATAAGAAAATAAAGAAATGGTACCGTATCGGACTTTAATCGGACCGTATCGGAGGTACGAGGTAAGAGATCCCACATATATACATACATACATGATTTTTTCCAACAATGACAGTAATGTATGTATCTTTTAAATTATTTCAATTATTAAAGCAAATTAACGAATTAATAATATTTATTTTAACTGACGGCAGGAAGTCGCTGGATGGCATAGCCTGCCGTAGAAGGCTTTGAGGAAGACTTACGTCTAAGAGTAGATTGATATAGGCGTAGGATGCACAATGTACAAATTCCTCACTTTGCGATGATCTCGAACGGAACATTTGAATATGGGTACGCTTGAACACGAACGCGTCGTATCAATATGATTGAATATTATTCGAACGATGAAATGTTTGCAGTTCTAACATCTATTGACTTTTTCGCAAAGCAAGTTGCTTTTGCTTTGGTTTCCAAAACAGCAATTGCGAAATATTAAAGAATTTAATTTAAAAAAAATTCTCCGTGCTTTCAAAAAATTTGAGCGCGACATATTTAGTGAATCATTTAATAAAATTATAGTTAAGTAAAGAACATGAACAGTGCCCAAATGTAGAGCACATATATTTAGATTGCGTAAGAAAAACCTAGAAACTATAAAAATATTGATACAGAAACAAGAAAGAGAAAAAGAGAATGACTATTTAATTAAATTGATACTCTCTGCCGATGCTCTGTTAAACTTACTTCTAATTAAAAACATTAAATTTACAAGCGCAATTTAACTTTACACTCGTACTGTGTAAGACTGTTAACTAGTATCGTAAATCCAAACTTTTACCAAATTAGGTTTGTAGGTAAAATTAACTTCTTGGCCGTTACGTTGATCTCTGCTAGGTGCTATGGTAATTTATTTATTCAAAAACTAGTATACAAAACATTTATCTTCATGCATGTCTCTGTTACTTTGTTAACGCAATACACAAGTACAAGTTCAATTTCATAGAGATTCCTACTCAAGTCTGAACTGACCTTGGATTGAGTATATAATACAGTAAGTATTCTGCATTTCGTCTGATGAGTGAGGTGTCGAAGGCCTTATTCTGTTCCTCTACCTATTTTCACCCTTTTCTAATAAGAGAAGGAATACGAAGAAGCTTTGACGGAAAAGGGAATGGATCCTTTGTCCATTAAAGTTAGGCAACGCATCTGTAATCATCAGGTTGTTGCAGATTTCTGTGGGCATCGATCACCTATTATAGTAAACTGCTTGCTCGTTTGTTAACATGTTCAATAAAAAATACATTATATAGTTTAAGTTGCCATATTATCACATATGTACGTAGTATTTTATTTAACCGTTTTTCCATTATTACCTCAGACTCAGGCACTTGGACTCTGACGATGGGGCTGGCCCGTTCGGAACGAAGAAACGCTACGTAGAGTCGACTTAGGTCTTAAAGTCAGTAGGCTGACCTGGAAATAGGTTGGTCTCGTCTGTTGATTTAGTGATGACAAATATGGCGGGAAAGTCTTGAAATGTAAATAAAAGAAGAAACGTAGAGTTCCCTCCATTCGGAAAGACCGGTGACCTCGTAAAGAGGATAGGAAATAGTTACACATAAAAGGCACGGGGGAGCGGGAGGTATTTGTCAGTGGATTGATGATACAGTTTTAAATAACGAATAAATTTCACATATTGAACGTTGTATTTTTGCAGCGTTCGTCTGGGACCGTCTGACCGTCAGCCGGAGACATGGGAGATTTATTTGGTGATTTATCTATTTCCGTACGGACGGTACCTACGTGCATGTGGTCTGTACACGATTAATTCTATAGACTTCTAATGTTGCATCTCAAAATTGGTAACTTGTTGTTGTTTCTTGTACTTGTAACTAAACGATAAAGTATCTTTACGGTTACTTTATCATTTGTGATTATATGTATGCACAAGCATTTGATAAGTTACGTAAAGTAGACTTAAGTAGTCGTGACTTAGGCTAGATGAGACTTGTATATGTTTGTGTATACTAGTATTATAAGAGGAAAATATTTTATGTGTGTTTGTTTGCATTGAATAGGCGCCGAAACTACCGAACCAATTGGAAAATTCTTTCACTATTGGGAGTCCACTACTACTAAACTATCCCCAGGTGATATATTATTTTTTATTTTCAAAAAAATTGGCATCCTTACTAAATAATATATATAATATAACTCAAGTTGTAAAAAATTACTTAAAATATTCTTTGCTTCGCGTGCTCTGCGAAAACTATTTATGATAGAATTAAATAATGTACTATGACTTTTCAGAACACATCACATATGTCAAACTATTATAGTATAAATAACGTGTCACATGTCTATCCGCATTGGACTAAACTACTGAGCCGATAATTATGAAATTTGTTCACGATGTGTTCTTTTTTTGTTGCAAACCATGTGAAGCCGGGGCGGATCACTAGTGGTATATATTATTAGAACGCTGCCAGACGGAGGATGACGATGTATAACATAATATTGAGACCGGTGCATGTTCGCTCGCCGACCACAAAGTACAAAGGCTGTTCGAGAACGCTCTAATTGGTTGCAAAGTTAAATTAATCTACCGACAGTCTGCCTAAATAAGGCAACCTTTCAAATGTAATACTATTTCAAAGATATCCTTAATCATCCTGCACGCATCCCTCATGTTTTGATATAGTAATTATGTAGACATTTTAAACATTTCAAAATAAAAAGTAAAATAAGTTGAAGAAGATAATTTTAAGAACATTATTGTATTGTATTTTAGTCTTAAGTCTCCTCTCGCGTCATATTGAGACGAAAATGCTTCATTTTAAGCAACACCGCATATAAGAGTATAAGCAGCAAACGATAATTCAAATCTGTAAATTGGTTTCCGAACGTGTCTACCCAATTGTTTGCTGGAAAGGTAAAAATAATGCCCCGGGTGAGGATCGAACTCACGACCTTAAGATTATGAGACTTACGCGCTGCCTACTGCGCCACCGAGGCATAGGCTATAGTACTGTAATGACCTGAATCGTACCTACCGTTATTTGTATGGATGTCTGTCTCTATAGCCTTCTGCTTTTAATAGCTATAGCACCTCCCGCTCCTGCTGTTGATAACCTTAGTATCAAGGCTTCTGGAAGGAAACATGGTGTAAATTAGCCGTGTAAAAGACAAGAGGACCTATTCAAGAATATTTATTTCAAACTAATGCTATTGTGTCTGTTCTCTAGTGTATACAATTTTTATCCTCCAAAGGCACAGAATTACCGCTTATTATTTTTCTGGTCTTGGAAATTTGTAATTATTTATAATTTTCTTCAACAAATTATATTTTTATAGTATACACAAAACCAAAATTAGCTATGATCATAAAAGTACTTGGAAGCTAACCTAAACAAAAACAAGGAAAAGTCCTTCTAAAACCCGACACAAGTTAGGTAAGATGTTTTTATGGAAACCCAATTTGTGAAATCATCGCCATAGCTTTGCTATTTTATGATCTTGTTATCTTTTATAGCTGAAGCGTAACTTACCACTTATTGAGACCAAACAAAATACTATTATGTCGAAAATTAATAAGTGACCGTATCATACGAATATACTATTAGTTGCGGACGGTTTCTCCTGCATTCGTCGCTCATTTTTGTAAGATGATTTCGAGTATAATTACTTCGAATTATAGGTAACATGTGTCAATAAGTTGTTATTGTTAAAAATGTAACATTACCACGGCAACCGATATTGTTACTTGTTAGTTTTGGGATAAAATGTATCCACCACCCCATGTATCAAAAATTCTTTCATCAATAGAAAACTTATCTATAAGCGTAACTTAGGCTATATATTTTATTTGTCTGTACTCGACCGAAGTTGGGGTGGTATGCTAGTTAACTTTAAATATTTTTTTTACAGTGACATGTACTTTCCTGGCTTTTCTGAATACTTAAAACAGTGTTATATATTCAAATTGTTACAAGTTCTTAGTTGGAATTTTGTTAGGTGGTACGTTGCAAGGTAATTTATCTTGTAGATGTAATTCGAAGCCAGTTCGCAGAATGTAGACGAGGCGGCCGCGTGAGTTTTGATGCTTGTAAATTATTCCGCTGTTACACTTAAGCCGTTGTACCCTAAACAGGATTCACAGTAAACGTAAAATATTATTCTATGACTATACAATAACGTCAATTTACTTTGTTTATTGCTCTGAAAATGAGACTTATTTAAGTTCTTCGTCATGAGAAAAATAAAAAAAATGGTAAAGGTTATTTCGACCATCTTAAAATTCAATTTTTATCTTACTCTTAATGTTTTTTTATAGATTAAATATATTGCGCGCGTACTTTATAACTGTGGATGTTGTGGCCACCGATACTGAGGGACGCAACTGTCAAGAATTACAGATGCGTTGCAAGTTTTTCCTATGGTCTCATCCTTCTCTCCTGTCCTATTCCTTATACACTCCGATAAGGGAAAGAAGAAGAGAAATATATGGGTAAAGGTGCGAAAGGGATGCGGCCTGCAGCATTTAATTTAACCCTTAATTTATTATGTTTTCCGAAGGAACTAAATTTTAATTTTATAGGCTCATTAAATAAACACTTCTTTTTAGTCGACCTTATAATACACTAATGTAAACATTTTAATACTTTAATCAAATAATAAACAGCTTGCTCCTTGTTCACTTGCTCGTTAAGTTTCAGTCTTCCAAACTCATGTGTACAGTCGGGAGTTTGTTTGTTGCGCAAGTTGTGCGCTGAAACCAAGTTACCTCGCAAAGTGTGAATACATATATCCACCTTGGTGTAACTATATCAACATTACTGTGTAAGTTCTAAAACTTTATTTAAATAATAATATATTCACTTAATTTAAATGATAACTTGCTAGGAACCTTAACTTTATTTTAAAAATATATGGGTCCTGTCGGAATGGTGCCCTCTAGTATGAAATAAATTATGTGCCTTTTTCGGAGTAATAATAATAATTTTACAAGTAAATAGTTCAAAGAAAAAAAAGTATCATAGAGTACCAATCAAAAGTGATTGGTGTTGAAAAACTTTTTAGAAATAACCATTTAAGATTAGTACAACAATCTTTTTTTAAATTTACAACTGAAAATGAATTACATGAAAAAAATTGTAATACCTAAACATTAATTACCTTCGCACAGACAAGTATGTTGAGTAGGGTTAGACACAGCCTCGGTGGCGCAGTAGGCAGCGCGTAAGTCTCATAATCTTAAGGTCGTGAGTTCGATCCTCACCCGGGGCATTACTTTTGCTAACACTGCCTCGGTGGCGCAGTAGGCATTGCGTAAGTCTCATAATCTTAAGGTCGTGAGTTCGATCCTCACCCGGGGCATTACTTTTGCTAACATAGCCTCGGTGGCGCAGTAGGCAGCGTGTAAGTCTCATAATCTTGAGGTCGTAAGTTCGATCCTCACCCGGGGCACTACTTTTACTGACACAGCCTCGGTGGCGCAGTAGGCAGCGCGTAAGCCTCATAATCTTAAGGTCTTGAGTTTGATCCTTCCCCAAGGCATTACTTTTGCTAACACAGCCTCGGTGCCGCAGTAAGCAGCGCGTAAGTCTCATAATCTTAAGGTCGTGAGTTCGATCCCCACTCGGGGCATTACTTTTTATTTATTTAATTATTTTCAGTTTATCTATTCAATTAACAGTGGTAAAGCCCGCAATAACAACATTTGTTGCACGAATGATCGGTGAAATACCACGAGCTCGCAGGAGACAGGCTTCTAGTAGAAGTATTCTGCGTTTCAAGTGACAAGTGATGCGCTGGAGTCCTAATTGTACTCCTCTTCCTCTTTTATCGTTTTTAATTAGGAAAAGAAACATTATTTTTCCTGGTTATCCCCTTCTTTCTAAATTAATGGAAGGCAACGCAACTCATTAGATTCTTGCAGACGCTTATGGGCATTGGTCACTTTGTATGGTGAACTGCTTGCTCGTTTACCACCTCGTTTCATATTAAAAAATCAGCATTTGTGATAGTTATTTGGTCACCCACTGCCATAAGTTAATCAAAATAGCCTATGTGGTCTGTCAGGCAAGAAGGAAAAACAGCATCAGATAATAAATTCCTGATTGGATTGTTTTACAGCCCCTATATCGTTTGAGCATTATCTTTTGAGATTTAGCTCTTGCCAGTTTCTGAAACGCTTTCAAGGTGTTCGACCTAATTCCATTGATTAATTAATTAAAATATTACCTTAATGAGTTTCTTGCTTTACTCATCTTCGTTACTTGAATGAAATATACTTTAATTACTTAATGGGATTATTTATGAACCTATAAATAGCACATCCTCCGTATCTGATCTGTATGAGTAATACATGAAGTTATTTAACTGCTTTTGGCATAACACAAAATTGGGATATATAAAAATGTTTTATTAACAAAAGATAAGCAAGTCGTTCTTTTGAAAAGGCAATCCAAATCGAAACCCGTGGCAGTTATAGATTTTAAAAAATTTAAATTCTCGTTGACAATATAATTTATGCAAATAAGACATTGTCATTTGGTAGTAAATATATTTAATTAAAAATATAAAAGGAACAATTTTCAGTTAGTAAATTGGCAAATAAAAAATAAAATAGAGCATGAACTAACACAGGATACTGGTGCCTTTGAATTTAATCTCGGAAGCCTTACTGAAATCAGGGCAGTTTGTATGAAGTCAGGATATTGAGTTATTACTTCTGCAACAACTATTGAACTAACTTCCGAAAATTTCACGTAAATATTGGATTCTGTATAAAATTTATGAAATGGAACTAACTAACCGTTGAATACATATGCATATTTAGATTACAATAACTAACTATAAGGTTTGACTCTTCCAATTATTTCCTTCTGATTTTCATTACTTTATTAAATAAACAAGTTAAAATAGAGTAGTATGTATCAATAAAAAACCCTAGCTTATTAGTATATTTTAGTCTAGGTTGGAAAAGCTATGAAATTTAAAGGAAGCGTCGGAGATATCAAAATTTCGCCAAAAGAAATGATTGAACGCTAAGAAAGTTTTCCTTATAGTGAAGATATATCAAAAGTAACATGAAGAATGCTTCATCAAACACGATGGCTTGACAAAGCGGGGAATCAGTATGAACGTGACAAGAAAACTAGTCACAAACGGTTGGGGACGCTTTATGCAATCACTCGGATTTTTTGGAATATAATATAATTTATAAGGGAAGTTGAAGTCAAAAAGGATCTAGGAAACGTAAATTAAAATAAAAACATGTACACACGTACCAAGAAAGTAACTTAATCGATAAATGTATCTCATCCAGAGAGAGATATCACGAATCGAACAGAGATATCACGAATTTAAGATAATTCTTTTATATTCAGACTTTATAAGTGTTTATTGGTTTGTTTTCAGTTTTTGACTGATATTCTCTGAGATATTCAAGATAAAAATATAAGTACCGAAAAAGCTTTCATGATTGCACCGTATGCATATATGGCAAATTTTTTAAACTAATTTCATTTGGTCAGTATATTGTGGATTTATATTTAAAAAAAATGGATATTTTAAAACTTATATCATTTATTAAATTGAAGCTTTCCAATATAGATTTTTAACAGTGGTAGAGCCCGCAACAACAACATCTGTTGCCGAATTGGCCGGCTCGACCGGTGAAATACCACGACCTCACAGAAAACAGGCGTGAAGTAGAAGTACTCTGCGTTTCGTCTGATGAGTGAGGTGCCGAAGGCCTAATTTCAGTCCTCTTCCCCTTCCCACCCTTTCCTCATAAGAAAAGGACGGGAAAGTGAAGAGGATTGGACGAGGAGGGGGTTAGCGGTGAAAGGGAAATGTCCTTTTTCCTGTCTGTGTCCTCCTCTGTCCATTAAAGGTAGGCAACGCATCTGCAACACATTTACCTGTTGCAGATGTCTATGGGCAGCGCTCACTTAACTTCAGGTGATCCGCTTGCTCGTTTGCCACCTTATCATATAAAAAAAAAAAAAAAAAAAAAAAAAAAAATAGATTTAGTTCTAGTTTATAACGAGGCTTTTAAACTATTAGTACTAACTGTTAAAGCAATTCGTGCGGCACGGCGCAAACTTTTAATAATCACTCGAGTCCTATCAGCATTTAGTGCGGCGCATAACTTGTTTAGTAGTTAGATGCGCCACAAGACTATACGATGTTGCATAACATCGTCTTACCCACATCATCTTGACATACATAACTTATATTACATGATAATAAAGCCACAATTTTGTATAGAGATAAATAATACTTTTAAAGAATTCTTTACTTGATTATAACCAGGGTAAAAGCCAACAAAATTAGTTTACAGTAACATTAATGCAGATCATGCGTATAAAGCCGAAAGCACAATGTTTTTATTTTATATGTTTTATTAACATTCGTTAATTAGTAAAGTGTAGTGTAGTAGTATTTGATTGTACATGATACCCAAAATATTTTTAACAGATTTATTTTCATTGATCTTTTTCTGACTTAAGAATTTTATTGCTTAAGCCCTGTCATAGTCACAGGCTTTAACGAAATGTTAGTTGAAGTAATCATAAGCTCCCAACCTCGTAATATGTGACAAAGACCAGATCGAGAGGTCTACATGAAAAAAAACGACTGTAATTACAAATCTGCGGTACATAAAAAGGTTCGTCTCGCCTTTGCCACGTCACACAATGGCTTCGAAATTGCATTCCGCTTTCTGTTATTAAGAATCGTTCAAAGGAGAACGCAATTGCAATGATAACGAAATAAAAGGGGATCGGAAGGAGCTTTGTACAATCAGTGCCATTTATTCTTCAACGACGCGGTGGGCGGGGCACGTCTCTTGTCCAGGTTAATTCAAATAACTAAGATTTTCGTTCAATTCGTTTGAAGTCCAAAAATAAACGTTTGTAATATTTTTCTCAATTAGAGTCAAATATATTATGTTTACTGTTAGGAATACTTAGTCATGTTTCTTATATATGCCCAGATCTCGTTACCATGTATTACCTACGAGTTAGTATTTGAGTTATATCTACTTTCAACTTACATATTCATTAGTAAAATGAAGATTTACCAATTCTTACCCTGAATATAACTTATCATAAAAGTTAGCCCTGAAAGTGACTTAAGCTCATTTCTTAAAGTTAAGTCCCTGTAGTATTGAGAAGTTTTGCGAGCCCCTTACAACTGTCAATTCGTATTATTCACCCTACGTTGATCTGTAGCCCCACTTGATGTACGGACAAATCTTATGTACTATCCATTGACGTATATATCGCTGGATTGAACGATTTTATACATTTTTATTTAAATGTTTTCAACATTTTTAGATATTGAAAGTATTTGAGTTTTGCCACGGATGGGAGACTGCCAATTGCAATTTGTCTGTGTCGATTTGCACCTCAAGCATGTGTTGTGTTTAATTAATGTCACAAACTTTTGTACAGTAGAAAAAACATAGTATTTATTAAAAAACAAATAGTGAAAAGTCTGAAAAACGATATTAAAGACGAGAAAAAGAAGTCAAGATTTAATGATGAAGTTAAACGAATTTTAGCAGTAGTAGTGCCCGCAACAACAACAGTGCTGCACGAATGGGCGTTAGAAGCGTAAAGTAGAAGTATTTTTATAAAATGCTTCTGCGTTGCGTCTGATGAGTTAGACGTCGGAGGCTCGGCGTCAGTTCTCTTCCCCTTTCCATCGTTTCCTGCAAAGGATGGCATGGGAAGGGGAAGAGAATTGGTAGAGGGAGGGAATGAACAGAAGAAGGAAATATACTTTATCCTGTCTATCCTCTCCTCTGGCTATCAGGTAGGCAACATATCTTCAACTCATTTGCTTGTTGCGGATGCTAGTGGCTAGCGGTCAGTTAACATCACGTGAACCGCTTACTCGTTGGCCACCTTCTTCCATTAAAAATATATGAAAGTTGTACTGTACGAAATTACCCGGGCTCGCTCGACGTCTTATTTTTCTAGAATTGTTTGTAAAATTATTTTCCATTGGAATAATGTCATTTAACAAAATATTGAGGCACCAGTAGGTTCTTATTTACTAACCAAAAATGGACACAAAAGATGGCGCTGTATAACTTAATCGTTAATATTTTTTAACTTTTTGAACTAGCAAAATAAATATACATTCCTTAGTTAATTTTATAAGATATCTTTAATTCTAAAGAATGACAGCATAAACTGGGACTTTTTTTAGGACATTTGAAAGTGGATCAGGTAACAGTCCAACTGACCGCCCAGTCAACCACTTACGGTTAGCGGTAATATGGTGGTATGTTACTAAAAATTAAAAGTTTGATGATGAAGCTTCACTAGCTGACTAATTCCAAATTTCCATAATAGTAATTGGGTCTTGGAAATGTTTGCCTGGGTGTCTCTCTATATGTTGAACTCGGTCGTAAGTCATTTTTACTCATAGAACCTAACACGGATAAATCCTATTACAAAATTATATTTACTATCCTTCGCTGGTAACTGAAGTATAATATTTTCCGATATTGAGTGTTGATATAAGATAGGCTTTTGCTTTAAATGGAGGTTCCAACATCCGCAGGCTTATTAATTGTACAACACCGACTATTGCCGCCTCATAAATCTCCGTCGACTTAACGTCGGCATTGTGAAATATTAACCGCGTGCCGCTTTTGACGCCTCCGAGTGCTAGAAAGCAACTAAATAATATAATAGTTGTGTATTTTACGTGCAGTCAAATTTATTACTTTGTACTCTACATATTCCTTTGTAGAAAATTATTTGTTATAGTACTTCATTTAAGATTTTTCATAACCACGAGTGTTTGATGTGCGAGTGAATTTCAAGGTTTTATTTTAAAAATATGACGCCCGAACAACCTTTCCAAGTATGAAAAAGTTTTTAAAACTGGTCTAGTTCTTTCGGAGATCACCTTTTACAAAATAAATCTTGTCTATAATTTTGTTTTCGCTTTTATTTAAAATGAATATGCGATTTTATCCTGAAATTACTAATTACACGCTTCTTTGGCTAATAAATTATTCAACGTCTAGTTGCGATAGTTTGTAGTTAAATTGAAAGTTTTTAACTTATGTTACTTCGCTAGATATATATTCCCTGATTTGTTTTGGCTGAAATTGCAATTAATAATTATCGGTATAAGAAGAACTGAGACTAATAGGAGACGAGCATTGGAGCTTTCAATCAAGACTCCTAAAGTTCATAGGAAAAAAAATTAATGAACAACGGCACTCTCAGGTCGCTAGTGTCTAAATGACAGCCGCTTACAAACAGGAAATGACTGTAGAAAATATTTATTGTTTTCATGTTGGAAGGTGAATATTTCAAGAGTTTTTATCTTGAAAATATCTAATTGTTGTTTATATCGTCCCTTAAGATTCAATTAAACAAACAACAAAACACAACACCGATGAATCAGATCTCTTGTACCATTCCTGGTCGCAAAAGTGACAGGATATGTTACTGTCGACTAATCAAAAAATGTTGTAAACAAATATGTAAGAAAATAAAAATTCATTAAAATTAGGTTCAGGTGCAGTAGTTTTCAAATTTGCGTATCACAAACAAACAAATCTTGCCTCTTTAATTATATAAAAAAGTTTTAAGTATCCCTTTTTTGTTAAAAGAGTATAATATTATACAGATAAGTTTAGCTGAGTAGTGAGTTTGTACACAGAATAGTTAATTGTGATTGTTCCATTCAGATAATGGCATGCAGTGGTGTCATTTAAAATTCCGTTTTTGCATTTCAATATTAACATTCAAAATGCTACGCACAATAATAATTAAAGCAGAATAAGGCAAATGAGAGTACAGAGTTGTGTGCATGTCGAGTACACGTGCTCGAAAATCACAGTATTTTAGAACACAATTCCAATTTGATACATTACAAAATAATATAATCCTTAAAATAATCTAAGAAGATGTTAAGCTGAACAAGATAAAAATGTAAGTACGGTTAAATTCATGATTCCTTCTTTGAAAAGGCTAGGTGAAGTGCCTATTCTTACGTCAGCAAGAATGAAAAAGACTGGAGAATTATAAAGTTTTAACAGTGGTAGAGCCCGCAACAACAATATCTGTTGCACGAATGAGCCGGCTTGATCAATGAAATACCACGACCTCACTCACAGAAGACAGGCGTAAAGTACAGTATTCTGCGTTTCGTCTGATGAGTGAGGTGCCGGAGGCCTAATTCTAGTTTTCTCCCCCTTCCCACCCATTTCTTACAAGGAAAGGATGGGAAGGGGTAGAGAACTTGACGGTGGAGGGGATTTGGAATCTTTTGGATTTGGGATCAATTGGAAATAACCATTTTCTGTTTGTCCCCTCCTCTGAAAGGTGGGAAACGCATCTGCAACTAATTAGTTAGTTGCAGATATCTATGGGTAGCAATCACTTGACATCGGGTGAACCGCTTGCTCGTTTGCCAACTAGTACTATATAAAAAAGTTGGTAGTAAATAATCAAAAACGTAAGAAGAATGATATTTTAACCTATGAATAGCTTATTAATATATTATTAAGTTTGTTGTTAACACAAAAGAAATATTTTAATAACTTGGGCAATGAAGATGTACACAAGTACAACTGATAAAAGCCATTTTATCGAAGAAATTAAGTTAACAATGCACCGAGGATAGGGGAGAACTTCCATCTTATAAGTTTGAGGTGAGTTATTCACCCCAATATCAATTGAGGTTGGGACTACAACGGCGCATTCCGAATATAGTATAAGGGAAAACACATACATATATTTACCGGTATTCTATATTGCGAATGGAAATACATTATGCATTTACCAAATTCTACGTTTAAGGCAATTTTGCTATGTATTTAGATATTAAATTGATATTAACATATTTTTCGTTTGTTCTATTGCCGTTAAACCTATACTTTTTGAGTAAGCTGCTGATCAAAAGAAACGTAATCAGGATTAAGTGGCTCGTGAGTTAGATGTTTTGTAAAGTGGCGACTGTGGAGACAAAAAGCTGTCTTGGTAACTGATGCCTTAAAGAGGTATCCTCCACTTGAATTGATATTGTAATAGGTATGCAAAAAAACCCTCAAACACGTATAAATGAGATAGCCAAATTTTATTAAATAATTTAAAATAGAGCGGACTCTTAGCAATAGACCCGAACCGTACAATGAATTTTGAGCAATCATTAATTCTTCGATAAAGAATGGCATTGGAATTTATTAATAACATTCTTTGCGTTCGCGTTATCGGGAAATAAAACTGAGTTACCTCGTTTCTCACTTGTGTCACTGAAAAATAGGGGGAGATTTAATAAAAATCCTACATATATTAATTTGAAGACAGGTATTCACTATATTACTGCGTTCTATACTCATAAAGTATCTTTAGCCACACAGCGGACTGTATGTGTGTATAATATATTTTGGCTTTGCTTCAGTACATTGAGTTTGAAAAACAAACCTTCCCTCTTTATAATATCTTTTCTCTTTATAATACTATTACCTATAGATAATATTTAATAATGGTTAAGGCAGCATTTATCTATTTTTTGATTGTTGATTATAATGTGCTTGGTGCTTGCTAATTGCATCTTTTACCCATAAAAAATATAAAAGATTCTTTGATGATTGGTTTCTATGATATGAAACTAACTCATGCGTATTCCGCAATGACCACATTGGTGGTATATTAAAGATAGACGTTATTAAGAGTACCACAACCGAGTTTGCGTACACTACGAATATACAAGAGACGTGAGAGGTTTACCAGAACTGTGCAAAATGGTGGTCCATAATTTCTGACGCGTGAGTGGTTATTTATTTTTAAAATAAATCATTTTTATCAACAAATTATAGATTTCAAATAAGCCAAATCGATGAGTTTGGTTAGGTAAAACTAACTAATGCTCGCGGCTTCGCACGCTTTCGTTTCTCATTTTCCTTTGTTGAAAATTTTTGTAAAATGATTCCGCGTACAATATTGTTATTGTTAAAACATGAAACATTACCTCGGACACTCGGCATTGCAAATGAAGGTATTATGTACTACGCGAACAGTTTTCTTTCCGGTATAAAAGGTAAGTACCCCATGTACATGTACAGGGGTACACCCTAACAATGTGTGTGCAAATTCATGATGATCGGTTGAGTCGTTAAGGAGTTAAAGCGTCACATTGATTCACAATATTTTATAAGTTAGAAAGTATTTAAAATGTTTTTGCTGATATTTTATCCATCCGAGTGATCGACACAACACTACAGTTTTACAGTACGTAGATCACATATTCTTATCGTATACTTCTATCAAAATCTATTGTTTTCTGTTCATTACAAAATAATGCACAAATAAATTATTTATTTAAAAAAGACGAAAACTTACTTCTGTAAGTTTTCGTCTTTTCCGTATGTTTGTCTATTACCGTGAAAAAGTAAACTATGAAATGAATGAGACAATAGAAATAAAAGCATAATAGTGAATAAGCGAGAGTTGAATGCCACAACCCTGAAAATGACAATGCAAATGAAGTAACAATGGACCAGGACCTTTAGGCGCTCAGGCTAACTGAAGACAAAACAAAATGTGTCGTAAAAAAACTATAAAAGCTTGCCGTTTTTTGAATCAGATTCTTTTTTAAGCATTGATATACTATTCTATTCCTTTTTCGTCTAACAATACGCAATAGTTTAGAGTTTTGAGCTAAAACGGACGGAGAACGAAGGTACATTAACTAAGTTCACGTCTTAGTAAAATTAAAATAATATGATTTGCTTATTGACTGAATAACCAAAAGCACATTAATATGTACTGATTTTTCTAATAAAGTTTGGTAAAGTATTAGCTTATTAACGAAATAAAAAAGTTCTTAAGCTAATAACCTAAAATAAATAAAGCTTATTTTAGTGTAAATATTTATTATTTTTGTTTTCAAATATGAAAGTGTACAACAAAACTTTAATTCGTAATTTCCCTATATTAAATACTTTTATTTTACGTTTCTATACAACAAGCAATAGGTTTTTTTTCTAAATATTAATAGTCTGTTTGAATGAGGAAACAGATAAACAGGGGAAAAATTATACGCGGCAAGAAACTTTTGGGGAGAGGTGTTGAAATTACTCTCATGAGAATTCTGAGTCGGGAATTCGGTTGCTTTGTTTCGGTTTTATAGCCTTGTCACATTGATGTGGAAATATAAAATAGCTTTTATATTTCGTCCGATTCGCTAAGTCGGTTGGCTTTGTTGTGGTGATCGCAACTTCAAGTATATTAATAAAACTTATAATATTATCGCCATAAGCTTTCATACAATTTGAATTTATTTGCTTAGAACATAAAATGTAATACCAAAAGGAGCAATATTAATAAGTCTCATATCGTTAGAAAGCTATCATTTATATTGTTTAATATTTTTTATAATTATTAACGTATATAATTTAAATTCACTCAGGCGCTGGATACGCTTAGTACATAAATATGCGGAAGGTAATAAAGTAAAAGTATATAGTTTTTTTTATACAATTGCGTAAATTATTTTGTTAGTGTAAATATGAGATATAGTTCAAGGCTTCCTATGCAACCTGCAAACAGCAGCCTGCATAGAAATCCTGTATTAAAGCTAAATATAAGAGATACTGAAAAACTGACGATGCACATTTATGAATCTATAAATTTCAGTGCAGCATGGTGTACAATTTATATTGGGGCGTTGTACTTTTATTACTATTGCTATGGCAGCGGCAAAGTTTATTGATGCAATTGCTGGTGATACATTGAAGCAATTTTATAACTGGACGTCGTTGTTAACACTGGTACTACGTTATGGAACAACTACTCGTGTTTCTGGTGCGTCGATCACGTTTCAGCACGTTCACCCAGATAAAGTGACGTGAATAAGACTTATTGCCTCAGATGTACAGATGTGGTGGAGTGTACTAAAAATAGCGATTGGGAAATTTGTCAGTTTATAATTGGACTAGGCGTATTGCAAATTGTCAGCAATTTGTGAATTAAGCGAATTGTTCACAAAACAAAACACAAAGTCGAACGCATAACCTATTTATTAATTGATAAACATATTTTTAAGATATTATTGTTGTTTATAACTGTCCAATCTAACTATAATGTAAATACGCTAGCAAAATATTAGTCCACAATTTGACGATTTAAACTGTCTTATGTGTGATAGTTTAAGCTATTTAGAAATGACGTCAAACTATGAATGATTCGTTCAGTTCACAATTTGCCAGCAGTTCACAATGTGCATATTCTCAATGATATTAAAATACAAAAAGTATCAGGTATGCCATTAGCGGTCGGCGGTAGTTAGGACGCTTTTTCTTTAGTTTTCGTTATGTGTTAACATTTACGGTTAACTGATAACACTAGCTGTCTTCTTTTTTCTTATTATTTATATTATACCATTTGACGTGTGTGAATATCGCTGTTAATTCATTCCTTTGGAACAGATTTGACCGGTGATTTTGTTTGAGCATCTATAGTACAAAATATCATTGCCTTTTTCGATTATAACAGAATTATGGTCCTGTTTTCCTTCGTTCATCCTTTTGTAGTAAAAAAGGAAGAAGGTTTGAATAAAAAATTCTGTTTATGCCTTATGCATTAATGGTAGACAACGTGTCTGCAACTAATCAGGATGTCACAGATGCCTGTGGATAGCAGTCACTTAATGTCAGTTCACCTGACATCGCTTGCTCGCAAATGTTGGTTATCTTTCGGCGTTGGAAACAAATAATAATGTACGTGTCTTGAAAGCACTTTCTACAAATTATCTAAGCAAGGGGGTACCTGGATGTCAAAAAGCAAGATAATATTAAGATATATTAAGGATTACGGCTCCATTCCCGCAAAGTAGTAAAATGTGATGGGGAGTTTCCCCGCTCGGTTTTATTATTTCATGAGGTTTATATAAATGTAAAGGAATGAATTATGAACTACGCCATCAAAATACATTGAATGGACATAATATTACTTTATCAATTAAACCTTATTATATTTTTCGTGCCGAATATGTGTTTTACCAAATGATGTATGATTTCGATATAATTGTCTTCATCTAAATTTTATTTACAGACATTGTATTGTTTTTTTGTCACAGCAAAAACTATTTTTTTTTAAAGAAAACGTGTCTTCAGTCTATGCGCCTCGGTTGTACAGATCGCTCAGGTAGGTCTTATAATATACAGGTAACAAGACATAAATATGTATCTTTTACATATTACAAATAATGTCGCTTCCGCTGTCTGTTGCCTTAGATTTTTCAAACTACCAATCAATAGTCAGTGATTCAAGAGGCAGGTAGTAGATTATGTCAAAGGTTTGTAGCGTGTTGTCATAAAAAAACATATCTTTATGCAATATAAGCGCAAATGCTGGCTAAGCCTTATGATATAGACCAAAATAATGTAAATTGTATATCGAAAAAGATATATAAAAAAAGTCTGCGATGGATGGATCTTTTAAGGAAAGCTTACTATACCCATTTTGACTTCTAAAAAAATAGTCACGTACAATGCGGTAATTAAAAAGCCGTTTATACGGATACAGTATCATCCATTCTATAAGCATTTTATGCACATTTTAATAATCTCAAAATTTAAATAATTTTGTTAGGAGTTATCGCAAAATAAAATCTATGCGCGCGAAAATGAAATAAAGCGTGGATATCACACTGCCGCGCCGAGCCCCTTGCTGTCGCCCACTGTGCTCTATGTACTTTCAATAAAGGGATCGACCCGGGTATAACCCATCCAGCAATCAATAATGCTAATAAGAAAACACAACGTAGAAGGCACAACGAAGTTTGGGGGGCAGCTACTACAGTTATAAAATACAGTTTAAGGTCTTCTATAAAATTAAAACACATGCCATGACATTGAATATTTGATTATTTATCTATTTCAAAGCTGTCTTGAAACGTTTTCTTATATCTACTTATCTGATAAGAATTTTTCAGTCGGCATATACGGCCTCGGTAGCGCAGTAGGCAGCGCGTAAGTCTCATAATCTTAAGGTCGTGAGTTCGATCCTCACCCGGGGCATTACTTTTGCTAACACAGCCGCGATGGCAACGCATTTCCTACTCGTTTGATTGTTGCGATGCGATGATGTATATTGTTGTATGCCTTGTCTATGTGTAATCGTGAGCGCTTGTTTTGCTTATAAACGTTCTTTATTAAATTTGATCTACACATTCTCATATTTTAAAATCCTTGATATATATCAAATTATGTTTGTTCCTCCTTGGATACCTATTGATAAAGTGCCAAAGTCTAACTTCAGGTGGTGGCCATCATTAATCTTCCTCCCCGCACCCGCGCAAACAACTTTAAGAATGTTAATTTGAACTTTCAGCGCCGATCTTCATCACAAGTATGAGCAAAGAATTCTTCATTATTTCATGAAATATGGTATCGGAAATGAACGCTTAAGTTACGCTCAAATTTTAAAAAACATTGAAATTTCTTTCTCTTTTTGCCAATTGTTTTTATTAAACATATGTATTTACATTCGATCGATTTAAGTCAAACAAGAAAGTTAGTTTTATTATATACATTCGCTCCAACCTGTTACATGTTTTACGTAAATATAGTACAAATTTATCATAGAGATCAATCAGTTTATATGTAATGTTGTCCCTAATTAATATGACTAAATATAACAAAGTGAACCGAACACAGACATTTTTTTATTAGTTTATATTTCTTATTAAACGTGATTTGATTCCAGTTCATATTGTCTGCCTACCCTTATATCTTATGTGGCTGCGTTAAATTAAGATTGTTATTATTTTTATGTAAAAGCTAAAAGAGAAATAACGTTGGTTAATGATGAAAGCAATGATCTTTTACAACATTTTGAGACACGTTACGTCGAATGTCATCTCGTATGCATTACTTCTATATTACAAAGCTAAAAGATGCCACAAACCGTAATATTTCGGACGTAAAACATAACAGGCTTATAAAGCCACGACGTAATCACAAAGTTCACGACTTCAGTCCCGACGGGAGTCGTTTAAGCCGCACGCCCCCAAATTTATTTGCACTGAGTAATTGTTTGCATTTTTCTCTTCTATTTGTTACTTTTCCAAACAGAGCAGGCTCTATTTAATCTTTCGTTAAATTGTTTAGTACAATTATCGACTAACTAGTGAATATCATGTGGTCATTATTAACTTCGATTGCATTCGAAATAATTTATGAAGTGAATGGACTTTCTGATTTTTTAAATTATAAAACTTCTTCGCTGAGACACTGCTACACATAAGATATGTTCCAACGACTTGGAATATAATTGTAGAGACGATATGAGCTGAAATCATTGGCGTGGCGTGACAGCTTATGCCCGCGACTTCACACGCATTCGCTTATTAATTTCCCCGTTAGAGAACTTGATTCCTCGTGTAATAACTTCGAATTATAAAAAATCCAAACTTATTATTATGAAAATATAATCATATAGCCATAGATTTACATACCTCCAGATACCGCCTTCAATAAAAATTCAACCCAATTTTTACCAGCGTATATGTATGGTATATGGTACACATCGTATAGAAATGGCAATCAAAGTTAAATTACAAAACATATTTTATCAACACTTTTTTAATCTATCGTATTTTGTACTTCGATATATTCGTAGGGTTATTATAATTTTGTTATTGTTCAAATTTTATATTTAGTTGTGTATAAAATGTTATCCTGAACATTTAAAATCAACATCATAAAATTATTGAATAACTCGTGAAATGTGATGTCTTATCTTATCGTACACGTATCTTTCTTTGAGGTATATTGTCTACTCGATTTCATAGCACGAACTGTCATTTTTTAAAACACGAATATTTTGTATTCGATCGAATCGTAATGTAATCGAATGCCTGAGCTGTATTTTTACGAAGTCTTAAGGTGACTTCACTTCTGGGTCTCGGATGCATGTAACATTACCACGGCAACCGATTGTAGGTTATATTTTTCCATCCCTCGACAAGTCGTTTTTTCGTGAGAAAAGGTAAAGAATAGGAGAAAAGAAGGCCATTTCGCATTGTTCTGTACACCTGGCAATGTTTTATTATGAATCACGATGATCGGTTGAGTCGTTGAGTTAAAGCATAGCAAACAGAAAATCTTACTTTTGCATTTATAATAAAAAAGTAAGTCCATAAAACGGAAGATAGATTCGCGATATCTGTAATTTAAATAGACATTTCCAGAAAATAAAAAGTAAGTGAGTGTCTTCGTGACTAAAATGTATTGTTAATGTTTGTTTCGATGACATTTTTCAATTTTTTTCCGAAGCGTCTTGGTAATAAAATGCATTCACAAGTTGTGGGAGGAGCGAAGTAGGTCAGTGCTGCACCTGAGTAATTTGTCTCCTTAGGAATTCATGCCAGCGCTGTGCAAACATGCTTAGCTCGCTGCCGGTGCCGGTGTACACAAGGCGAGCAAATATACTAAGCCACTTAATATTTTATCATTCGAGTTGTATATTTATTAAACACATTAAATCTTGTATAAATTTTTTTTTACTCAAATATTAATTATTGAATACTATAACACGACTAGATTAGTGTTGGATTTTCAGTTAAAAATAATAGTAATTCCTTCTTATACGGTATCAGTGACACAAATGCCATAATAAATTAAGAGAAGTCTTTAAATCTGATCACGCCTTTAATTTTAACACGCATGTAGTCTTTTTAACGGACGATAAGGCAATCGTGCAGCCGGTCGCATGTGATCATCCCCGCTCAGGAACATATATAACACCAGAGGAATAACTGTTGTAATTTTTGAGTTGGTGGGTCACCTGATATTAAGTGACAGCTACTGCTATAAAGAGTATATATATAACAGTGGTAGAGCCCGCAATAACAACATCTTTTGCAAGAATGGGCCGGCTCGACCGGTGAAATACCACGACGTCACAGAGGACAGGCGTGAAGTGGAAGTGTTCTGCGTTTCGTCTGATGATTGACGTGCCGGAGGCCTAATTGTAGACCTCTTCCCCCTCCTACCCTTTTCTAATAAGGAAATGATGGGAGGAGGAAGAGGATTTGACGGATGAGGAGGGGATGGACATGGGGTGGAATTGTCCTTTTTTCTGTTTGTCCCCTCCTTCGTCCATGAAGGTAGGCAACGCATCTGCAACTCATTAGCTTGTTGCGGATGCCTATGGGTAGCGGTACTTATTTCCAGGGGCCGCTTGCTCGTTTGCCGCTTTGTAATATAAAAGAAAAGAGTTGCAGATGGGGCTCTACCACTGGTTATGTGGTAGTGTCCGCAGTAGTAACATATGTACGTAGTTCTGTGTAGGGCATTGGTAAGCATATTTCGATTTTAGTAGTGGGCCCGGCAAATATTTATGGTAAACATTTCGATTATACATTATATACGTGTAACTTTAACGTTTTTTACAGCACACACCAGAATAGCTAGCATATGACGGAATTTTACCTCCTTACTGGACACTTATCGTTATATTAATATAAATTATAGCCTATATGTTATTCTGATGTATAAGCTATATTATTATAAAGTTTCAGTAAAATCCATTCAATAGTTTTTACGTCAAAGACTAGCAAACATCCATACATTCATATATCCATACACCCGCTCATCCTTACTTACAAACTTTCGCATTTATTATATTATATAGTAGGATAATCATGCAAGCATAAAATGTCTTATTGATTACATGCCAGCTCCTAAATTATAAAAAAATATTTAGTTTATCTTGTGTCAGAACATCAAAACGATTGATGTGTTAAATATTCACAAACTTGAGATATATAGATTCATATGCAGAAAGTAATAACGCAGAATACACTGGGTGAATCGTAGATTATTGCGGCTCGGCTCTCTCGTGCAGTATTCGCCGCAGTTGGAGCTGATGCCGTCCGTACAAATGACAGTGCTTTATTGTCGCTGTAGCCCGCGTCAGATTTCACACTAAATCTAAACCGCCCCCACTAAATAAACGAGGCACAAATTGCGTTCAAATTTACACAGAGAAGCGTTTTTGTGTAGTATTTGACATTTAAATGATGGTCTGGAATTTTTCATTTTGATTAAAACTGCTAAACTTGTAATATTTCATCTGTATATTTTAGCATCTCGTGTTGAGTAAGGAATGTATAACCTTGTCCTATAAATTTCAAATAGTTTTTCAAAATCATGAATATTTAAGTAACTTTTAGTAATGGTTATGGAGTATTTTTGTACTACTTTTTGTTAAAAATAAAAATGTCACTTAAAAATTCGTCGGCAATATCCATTTCATCACGTAAACATAACTTACATTTTAAACAGCCAAGTTGCGGCGATAACACATTAAAAAGTTCAATCAGAACTTAGCTCTGTAAGTAACGCAGCCGACTAAATTGTCGATAATTCGTCTTTTTGACGATAAACGTCTAAAGAATGTATTTTAAGAATCAATGGATTTTAGTTAATGACCATTAATTCGACTGTCCAGTTTTACAGAATATGAGAATCTTAATCTGTTTCACTTATTATTAGTCCGAGTTGTTAACGTAATATAACAACTGGAACTAGCAGAGAACATTGATAAACTTTCTTCAACATAAACAAAAAAAAACATAAAACGTTATGGCATACTTTGTCAAGTTACACACATCAATAGACATTTTGGAAATCCACGCATCTGTTCCCGTCGACTTATTATGGGCGAGAACAAGACTATGCTTTCAAGTAATTCGGCTAACACAAGGGGTCTTTCGCCTTCCACTGTACAGTTCACATGAGAGTTTGAACTTTATTGAACGGTTTTTGTTACTGTCACGATTTTGTCCACTACCATGGCCTAATTAGAATTTAGAGAATACAATGGTCCCAACAACCTACTTTGACGTAATAATATTACAGGCTAGCGCGTCATCGTATTTCGGGTACATGGTAAACTGTATACGTTGAAAGTTTGTCATCTGTGGCAGATGTGTATCAAATTGTCTATTTCGTAGGATATATTTTTAAAATTGTTAATCTATACATATAATAAAACTGTAGCTGATCGCTGACTGTACATGGAAGATATTTGAGAAAAACTATCACTGGGGGTCTTTATATATACGCAATAAAACCCAAAACTATATTTTTTATAATTTTTGTCTGTTTGTCTGTGTGTTTGTTACCGCTAATCTCAGAAACGGCTCAACCGATTTGGATGTGGTTTTCATTAATATGTATATGGTGGTAAGCTTCACTTAACATTTAATCTTTGTTTTAACTCAATCGGTTTATAAACAAAAAGTTATATCAATTTAAAGAACCATATCAAACATTTCTACGGCTTACAACGGTCCTATCACATAGTAAAGAAAATTAGTTTATTTTTCAAGACTAGATGGCGTTACGAGTAGCTGTGTACAAATTAAGAAACGAAATGCGGCAATATACAATTAGAAAACCAAGAGATAATAAAAGTAACTAAAGTAAGTATAACTTTTAAGATCAAATAACACGTAACAACACATTAAAATCAAAATTTGATATCTTTTATTACTACGTCTTTTTAGACGTAAACCCTAGAGGAAAAATGCGATCCAGCATGATAATCAATTCTCCGTTACTTAGAAGTTATCGAAAGTCAAAACTAGAACGCGCTTATATAACAATAACAATTTTCTTAATACTTAAATATTTTAACATGTAAGTGTTGAAAGAGAACCTATATATTATGGACTATGGTCAGTTTAAAAAAAGCTTAAGTTAAGCTTTGCTAGGTCATGTCGATGTCCCCACATCAGTGGGAAAAGGGCAGGGTGATGATGAGGTTAGGGTAGTATATAAGTAGGTAATATCATTTCGTTCAAGTTAAATTGCAGGGCGGATGAAACCGCGGGGCACAGCTAGTGTCTAATTAAAAATCTGAATCTGTCACCAGCGACCATGAGGCTTAAACGCAGTATGCGTGTGCATTATCAACTCTCTAATTTATTGACAAAGACTGGAAGATGTTACCAATGAGAACAAAATTCGAAAGGTGATGTAAATGTTATGTTGAATGTCTACCGTGTTATTCTCGAGAGTGGTTGGCATGCAGGCGGCCGGCCGTACCAACTGTAGCCAAAACTAATACAGTATGGACTACAATCATACTGTGCCGACCCCACATGAGTGACAACATTGGGCATGATGATGAGAATTATGGTGATTTTTCAATTTTATATTTTTTAATCTATTAATATCCTTCCTTGGCCTATTTAAGTTAATATTGCTATCTGTGCCAACCCAGTTACACCGTGAGAACATGAAGCTTAGCGAGCATGAAGTGACTATTTGTCTTTGGTAAAGTTTTTTTACTGCTCATTGAATTGTAGGCTCTATGGTAAATCACGTGTCTACCTGTTTTGATTTATTAGGTAATAAACGTCATGAATCTCTAGACTTCGTGACTAAAGATAATTGCTTTGCGAAGAATCGAATTAATTTCTTCAGTTAGTATTTTATGGTACAGTTTATGTTATTTATTAGGTTGCCATTTTAATACGTATAAATAGATATTTTAAAATGTTTACAACCAAGCCAATTTAATAAGAATAGTTTAAATATAGGGTATATTTCGTTTTCATTCGTATTATTCGTAAAATTGTACTTAAATAGGCCAAAACTGCACATGTTATTGACTAAGAAAATGTTTTCTAAGCAAAAAACACATTTCTCTGATTTGTACGTAGGAAACTGATGGGATGGAATGTATTTTTATTTCTGTTATATGTCAAACATAAGAAAACTTATTATATTGTATAGTATAAATACTTTTTTATTTTTATATTTCACAGGAGTATTATAGACGATCCCAAGTAAGGTTTATCTAAAAAGGTTACATAAGATTGAAAACAAATCTTCATCTTATCTGTCGTATCAACATATTTCGGATATGTTTATCCTTGTTTATCTGTTGTGTATCTTTGAAGGTTAATACATAAACTCTTTGGCGAAATGTAAATATTTGGTAAATTTCCAATGTCACTTTGTTTGACTTCAGTGCCAAGAAATTTTAGCAAACAAAATTTGACCCTTAGTAGAAACACTTTTATCCTTTTTTCTGACTTCTCTTAGAATGGAATTTGCTGACAGTCACGATGGTATGAGTAATAAAAGTTCGCAAGAGCGCATTCGAGAGTTTGTTGGAAAAGTGAAAATCGTTCTGGTCGATTCGCCTAAATCAGTATATCTTGTTAAAAGATGGACTGCAGCATTTATCACGCTATCACAAATGTTTATTGGAGTAACTAATATGATGATTCTGTTCTATGTATTGAGCTTTAAGTCCATAATACTAACTAATTTGCACATATTTCTATGCACGGTTGGGGTTAGTAATCTGATTATTTATGTCTGCTGTTATCTAACATACATTATTTATGAAAAACTTGCTAAATATATCTCACATAGTAGCAATTTTTAACCTTATAGAAAGCATAAGTTGGTCTGTGCACTGGCCGATTCAAGATTGCGTTTTTAAGAGGGTTTAGACCCCCCTTTTGCGGTCTTGACCCTCCTGAGAGGGGCAGCAGCGTAGAAACTAAAAAATAATGAACATCTTAACATAGTATAAAACAAAGTAGCTTCCCGCTGTCTGTCTGTCCCTATGTATGCGATCTTCAAAGCTATGCAACGGATTTTGGTGCGGTTTTTTGGATCGATAGGGGAAGGGTTATATGTATAATACATGTATAATATAATAGAGAAAAGTAGAAAAACAAGACGGAATGAAGTTTGCTGGGTCAGCTAGTTTTATATAGTTTAACAAGATAGTGTAATGCTAGTAAAAAAACATTGAGAATGTAATACAAAGAGATATTAGAATATAACAATTATCAAGTACACTTTGGCAGAGGCTTGAAGCCCTTAGACCTCTTCTCCTGGATCCACCAATGGATCCGTTTGCCTTATTTACTGTTACATTAGTTTTCAACAACCATCTCCCAATGTACTTGGTGGAAGACGGGCCAGAAACCTGCTTAGTGACCAAGACCTCAGGTCTCAGGTCAGTCTTGAACACAGTTGCAAAGTGCCTAGCGTCTCGGTTACTTATAGGTTAAATTCGTCGCAGGGATGAATGAGCTTTTACAATTCTGTTCAAGCACCTGTTAAGCAACGACAAGCGTTGATACCTCGCGTTTGAACAAATTGGGTTTTGTAGGAAAAGCTGGCAGGAAAAGCATGTTTGTAGAGTTAATACCGTTGAGATGCGATGCTTAAGAAGTATGTGAGGCGTGAAGTATGAAACGGTTAAAAATAGCGTTATAAGGGAAAAGTGTGGCTTAAAAGTGGACGTTGTGACTAGAATTTCAGAAAGGTATGCTTTGGTGGTTCGGGCATGTTGAAAGAATGAATGAAAAGAATAACAAAACAAATTTACGTTGCAAAAGTGAGTGGGAGTGTTGGTAGAGGACGCCTTAGGAAAACTTATATCGATCAGATTAATGACTTACTAAAAAAGGGCGACATAAGGAGCACCCATAACCGGCGAGCATGCATGCGTAGGTATATGAATGTGGAAGAAGTGAGAGAGGTGTGCCAGGATCGCGCCAAATGGAAATCCATTATCTCTGCCTACCCCTGTGGGATACGGGCGTGAGCACATATTTATTTATATATAATTAAATTATTACTTTACAGTTCCAATTGTGTATACCTGCTGCAATATTAAGTCTGAATAACTTGTACGGAGCCACAATTTCAATGAACACTAGCGATAAGAAGTTTGAACATGCTTTTTTAGGAACATTTGGGCTTTTGTGTTGTGTATTTGGAACTATAACAATCATTGTAGAGAGAAACACAGAAATGACAATGCATGCTACATTAGGTGAGTCGTTCGTTTGACTTTGACATGTCTTGTATAATTTAAAAAAGTTAATAATTGTTACGTCTCTTTAGTTAAGAATTAGCAGCGATATCACTCGCCATCTACTTTTGCTTGAGCTTATTCGTAAATATACATGATTGTAAATGTTTTTTTATACTATACTTAAGTTTATTTATCACAAAAATACCAACAACTTCAAATTATAATTCGCTACGAGCCTCTATCTATTTGATATTTTTTTATTTAATTTTGAGGACTTTACGTTGAACTTAAGGTAGGTAATTTGTTTCCAAAAGCCCTGGTAATAGTTAAATTAGACGCCGGGCAGACAACCTGTTGAGGTAGCCATCACTGCTATACTTACGTTATGAAATAATAGGAAGAGAAAAAGTTATTAGTATTCCTATTATTGGTTATTATACCTTTGAGATATTTTAAAATTCAAAGCTGACACTCTCGACCTTACAGTTCGAAGTTAAAATTGCTGTCACTCAATACGCGTTTAGCATTCCGATTCAAGGGTGCCTGAAAGGGCCGAGCCTCGGCTCGATCGGCAGCTATTGTCTGACTCAATCGGTAGATATTGTCTGACTAATTACACCCGGTGTTGTTGCTAGTCAATTTTAAGGTAGGAAGAAGAGAATAACGCACGCGTTCAACAAAAAAACGCGGCTGTTTACATCCTCTTAAGCTGCGGCACCAAAAAAAAGTATTAAGAATTTCCAACTGATACTTTGTTAATGTAACCTCGGAGGAGGAATAAATATACGAAATTTTGATTGGGCTCATTGTTTTGGAGATACTGTTATGAGTCAGTTATAGGGAAATTGCTTTTATATAAAGGGAATACTTATTAGTTCATGTTTTTGTTACAGGACTCGTTGCTGGGTGCTTGGTCCTGCTGAGCGCTATCACAGGCTTGTGTTCTAGTCTAGGCCAAGACGTATTTCTCAGCTTTGTAAAGTACATTCACATTATTACTGGAGCACTCGGTTTTCTAACTTCGTCATTGTGTTTTATGACCGGCTTGTACAGGCCATGCATCGAAGATTGGGTTCCTTCAACAAGTATCATTACTTTCTTAGTAATATTCTGCTGTGTATACACTGCCGTTATAACTTTGGCTTCATTGAGAAGTATTTGTAAAAATTAATATCTATTTCAATTCATACAAATTGTTGGGAGGGATTTTTATTTTTTTGCATATTTAATAAAATAATACAAATAATCTTTTAAGTAATTATATACAAATATTAATACAAAATCCAAAGCGAGGATATTTTATAGTACCTTTAACCCAATAACAGTAATTCTAAAATAATTGAGTTGCAAGTCATTACATAGGTAAGCTTTCAATGAGATATAATTAAAAAAATACTTGTCGTGTGTTATTTAAAACTGAAAAAAAAATTACACAATCATACTCCTAACGAAAGATATCAAGCGATATCAATGTCATAGAAAATTATATCCTGAGTAATTTTCCATTGGAGGCGGTAACCACCAAGAAAAACGTTCGGCTTGCATCAATGTGGCTCGTATTTCAGTCGTTAAATTGTGTAAAATTATTAACGCGTTTTGATTCAAGTTGGTCGTAAGCTACTGCTCTTTATAAGAGTAAAGTAAGATAACAATTAACTTGAAAAAATAAGAGCAAAAACGTTCCTGGATTTCAACGTATCTTAAATTACTTCATTATATATTTTACCAATTTTCGGATCGGATTTAGTAGTAAGTAGGATTCTACTGGCTATGCAATTAAAATAATCATTTTTTTCTGTATACAATTGGTACTGTAACATTATTATTCAATTTAAAACAAAAACTGATTAATTTGGTTGAAAATAAATACATAAATATTTCCGTAATAATGCCATATTAGCTGTTCCCGCGACTTCGTCTGCATTGAATCCAATAAAAATGTGTTTTCATCGCACAGAAATAATAAAAACTTTATTTTAATTTAGTTGCTACAACCATGTGCGATATCATCTATTGCATGCATGACTTTATTCACAATTCCGTGGGTTATTGAACCTTGGTACTTTTGTGCAAATCAAATAAGTCTTAGTTATTTATTATAACATTTACCAGTAAAAGTTCTATCAAAATCCAGAGAGAGAGAGAGAGAGATTAGCCAGAACAGACATACAAATAACAATTTTAAAAATTGGTTTTTGTCCCTAAACGTGCCCCGTTGGGAACTTTATATGCGGTCGGTACAACCGGTTTTCGTATCCGAAGTCGATTATCATCCGAAATTTGAATCGTTCTTTGAAACAAAGAAGGGAGTGCCCTTCTTATTCATGTCACCTTGCACGCAATCCGCCCATCTCTTTTTAGGCCTGCGCCTTCCGACATACCCCTCCACACTCAGGACATTGTTTCCTTCTCATTACATGCCCATACAACGTAAAAATTTCGGTTCTTGATTTATCTATCATAGGTGCAAATTTTCAGCTTCTCCTAATAAACTCGTTTCGTACCTTATCCTTTCGTGTTAACCTATACATCACATTTTCCTTATAAGTTACATAAACCAGTACATATGTTTAGTATACAAATTTATTTTGACATTACACAGTATTATAAATTTATCAGAATGATTGAGTGAGTGAGTCGCACCTGTTTTTACTGACCTGCTCATAGGGACTTGTCAGGTAGCCATGAACAGAAATAAGTAGGCAAGTCTACCAAAGCATACTCTCCATGTTACAAGCTACAGTCGTAACTAAATTTGTTCTGTTAATAAATGAGCGAAGGTTATAAAAAAATTGATAAGACTACGTCTTATCTTGTTATGGGCGAAGGTCGATCTAGAAAAATACTTTGTTGTTGTTCTGCAATTAATGCTGCATTACAACATTTTTTTAAATCCGATGCTAGTCCAAAGTTCACAGATATTATTTATCAAGAATACGCATGAAACCTTATCTACGATTACCAAGGAGTTATTAATTTTACGTCGACTACTAGAGATTCTGAGAGACAGAGATAGAGAGCATTTGCATTTAAGCCCGTAAAATTTCTAACGAAATTAGTCATAAGCTTTGCATAGTTACCCATCGACTAGTAGTAGTAGACTTTAAAAATTGCATGAAATTTGTAAGAATGGTCAAAGAAATGCGATTACACAAAAAGCAGCGACTCTTAAATTTTTCGCCAGGATAGTTTATCCAAAAAAAGTAGAAAAGTTGTAACAAAATTTACGAATAACCCAATTGAGAAATTGTTAATAAAACACAAACAATTGTTACTATGTTCATCAATAATGTATTCTTATTCAAATGCAATAGTCACCTCGAAACATTAATAAGTCATTTCTAATTTTTTATTATGGAACAATTTTTATTTATCTTGTTTATTATTTTATGGTATCTCTGGCTTAGGGAACATACAGATATAACTATGTCTTATCTGTTTATCAGATGGGTGACGGTCGATCTCGAAAAATATTTTGCTGTTGTTGTTCTGCAATTAATGATGAATCATAACTAAATTTTAAATCCGATGCTAGTCCAAAGTTCATAGATACAATTTATCAAGAATACGCGCGAAACCTTATCTACGATTGGCGTGGAGTTATTCATTTCATGTCGACTACTAGATATTCTGAGAGAGAGAGTGAAAGTTGCATTTTAGTGCATAAAATTTATATCGAAATTAGGTACATATATGCTTTGTATAGCTAGTTACCCATCGTAAACTTTAAAGGTTGTATGAAATTTGTCAGAATGGCCAACAAAATGCAATTACACAAAAAACAGCATCTTTTAAAATTTCATTTACGGTGTAACAAAGTTACAAACTAGTTCATAATTGAGAAATAAAACGTTTTAGGAAAATTTACTAATAATAGGATTGAGAAATTGTTGTGCGTACACAAACAATTGTTACTGTGTCCGTCAATAATGTGATATTATTCAGATGCAATAGTCGCCTCGAAACATTTAAGGCATTTCAAAAATTTTTATTTGCTTTGTTAATTATTTAATGCTACCTCTGGTAGGGATGCAGATTCACGGACATTTAACTGTCGGTAGGAAGTAGGTATAAGCGTAGGTATATATAAAGCACTATTTTCCATTTGATATCTGTGTATTGTGTAAGTATATGAAAGGATTGATTCACTGTTGTTTTTCGTGGAGTGTACTGAATTAAATCGTGGATAATATGGAAAGGGTTAACTATCAATCAAAGGGAGAATTGAAGAAGGAAATTTCTCGTAGTAATCACCAAACAAAAACTTATGGATTAACTGTTCGCGGTTGCTTGAACTTTGTTGCTCATATGTTGATTGGTATCAACGTGCTCGTGGCGTTATGGTTTGTGTTTAAATCAACGCCTATAACTGCATTTCATTTACATATTGGATTATGTGTTACTGGGGTAAGTTTGATGTCCCTTTACAAATTTTTAATAACCAATAATTTGGTTCTAAGAATTTAAGTGTTTGCTTTGATCATGCCAAGTTATCGTATGAAAATATTTCTATTTTATTGTAAACCAAGGAAGTAAAATTATAGGAATATTTGAACCTAGATACCATCTTATATTCAAATGTGAATGCTTGTTTTAAAATGTTGAACCTAGATGTCATTCTGCTGTAGAAAAAAAACTGATGTTGTGATTACCATTAAGGTTTTGATAAAAGAAATATGGTAAATAAATTTTTAAAATGGTCACCATTTATATTGTACTAGGAAAGTAGTGTATCATAATAATAATATTTTTAAATGATTATCCAGTTAAATTAGCAAGTAATGTATTTTGTATATTAATTTTATAAACTTAATATTAATTCGAGTCTATCTCAAAATTAATTTTACGAAGTAGCAACGCCATCTAGTTTTAACAAAACGGAGAATTAGTTTACTAATATTATCCTCGTATTATTAAGTTGATACGAGATGGCTCCACTTTCGTCAGTTTTTTTCTTTATGACAACTTATCATTGATAGTCCTATCTGATCAGTAATCATTGGGCTTGCATAAAAAATATTAAGTGCTGATTTTGGTTGGTGATATTATTACAGCACCATAGTAAGATATCTTGTGTATTCAAGATAAGATCAACTGATATGTGAAATACTCCGTGTTTCGGCCGATATTTGTTCACTGCTGAACGTAGGTCTTCGCATTAATAGCAAAAAGATCAGCAACTTTGATCAGATCATTGGTCTATCGTGTGTCCATCGTTGAGGCCTACCTGCGCTGCGTTGACCTGTACGTGGCCGCCACATTAAGATCTTTCGGGCCCACTGAACATCTGTGCAATGTGTCCGGCCCGTTGCCGCTTAAGGTTTGCAATTCTTCGGGCAATGTCGGTTACTTTTATGCTACTGTGGATCACATCGCACTCACAGGTTATTGTCCTCTGCTTGGCCCTTTGAGTGACCTTGAGCCGTATAATGGTGCTCGCTGTGAGGGGCCACATATCAGTACCGTAAGATATCGCAGGCTACACACACTGCATTACTTTGAGACATGGCGGTAGGTGTTGGGACGAGATTTCCTGCACGCTGCCATCCGACCCGGATTCGGTCATTGACCTCGATGTTTGACTTATCAAACTGGACAGTTTGTCCTAGATATAGACATAATCGTCAAATACTTCGAGAGTATGGCCACTTCCTGTGCTTTTGTTTCTTGAAGAAGCAGTTCATCAAAAGGTCGAAGTGCGTCGAAGTCGGTGCGTAAACCTCTATTATCTTAAGGGTTTGGTTATTCTGAATATAAGGCATGTCACCGTAGTCGATACTCTTTAGAACTTCACTACATTATCACAAGGGTCGATAAACCCGACACCACCTTGAGATTATTGGTCTCCCTCCCAGAAGAAGAACAAGTTTACGGACTTCAGGATTATAGTGTCCTTCCCCTTTCTTCCGACTTTAGATAACTCTATAACGTCCCATCGTAACTTGCTTAATTTTTCTCCCAGCTTCACGATCCTCTCGTCCGTCCGCAGTGACCTCATGTTTAATGTTGCCTGGGCCAGTTGTTGTCGAGTGTGGTAGCCGGATCTACAACACATTTGCTTGTTGCAGATATCTATGGGTAGCGCTCACTTAACATTAGGTGATCCGCTTGCTCGTCTGCCAACTTCTTCCATACAAAAAAAATCTCCTTATTTAGGATTCTTAGCATCCCCCGCTTCGCTGCTATCGTAGCCGAAAATGGCGGGCCGCCGATAACTTGGGGCTATTTTTTTGTTGTCACCACCTTTGGGCGGGTCGCCTTAATCGTTGCTTTTAGAAGGCGGGTTGGCGATCTCCATATGTTCCACCGTGCTAAAAAAATGCTGCTGCCTGCTGTTTGCTGGCCCTGGACGCAGTTTAACGACTATTACCTGGTTCATAAAAACAATTGGGTCGTAAAACACTGACATTTACCGAAAAACTTGAGTGGAGTTGCAATTTTTTTCTTATTTTCATTGGTTTTAGTAAACAAACACGATTTACTTGATATTATGCGAAGACCTCGACACATTACCTTTTACAAAAAACAGGAGATTTCCAGTGTGGCTCTCACCTTTATGTAGTAGGTCGATAAGGTAATAGAAATGAATGGATACCGGCAGTTCCGGTTCTTATTCTTGAAGGGAAACGCAAGCGTATGACTTCACTCTGCTTTTCTGACCTCTCCTAGTACTTATCCAGTCGAGCTGTATTCATTTATATTGACTTAGATACATATAAATACTGCAATTGCGTCACCGACTTATAAAATGTAAGAATTTGCTAGGGTAAAAAGATGTGGAGGGTGAAGGTTATGGTTACCATGGGTATAGTTAAAGAGTAAAAATTTGTCGATTGGTAATAAAAGCTTTAAATGAAAAACCAAACCACCCTTGATATTCAATGGTACCTCTTAAGTTAAGCCCACACAATCATATCTCTACCCTGCTCCCACTTTATGGGTCTGCGTAATTTTATTCGTCATGCTCTTCTTTATCATGTGGGCCTTCAAGCAATCCATCCACGTCTTCTTGGGCCTACATATTCCTCCATTCGCTCTAATCAATTCATATCTAACATTCTCCCCCTCTTTATAACATGCCCACACCATTCTAAACTTTTTCCTTTTTAATCTTTTATCTAACACTGGCACTACTTACAGGCTACTCTTCATATAATCGTTTCACTACCTACTCAATACAGGTGGCAAAAGCAAGCCATTGACGTCAGGGCATTTATCCTCAAACTTCTGCTCCAATATACGAGTATAATGCCAATTTAATAAAACCGTTTTCTAAATAAAAAACCTGCCTGCTGCTCCCTTCTTTTTCAAATTTTATGTAGTTTTAGAGTTTTGATTTACTTTGTTTTTTTATTCTTTATTGTAGTCTTTAAGTAAAAACTATACGAATAATTTGTTTTCAGTGTGACTGACAGATTTGTAAAAAACATCAGTATTTATTTGTATATTTTAAAGTACAGTTTTTATTTTTTGTTTCTGTTTGTTTCTTTAAAAAAATAAAAGCGAGTACAGTGAATGAATCTGCTCTTACAGTACCAGCTGCTAATGTCGCATGCGATTCTTTCTCTAAACGAAGACACTGTTTGGTCTTCTCGACTGCCGGTTCTACACAAAATGCGTCTGCATGTAGCGCTGCAAGTTTCTGGTTCCTTATTGGCGATGGCAGGGTCCTTGATCATGATGAAGGAAAAATCAGTAAACTTCACATCAGTTCACGGTAAACTAGGTAAGATATTTTTGGAGTACATAGTATGTAGATTTCAAGTTTTATTTCTATATAAGCTGTGATACAGAAATAAAAATATTGCAAAACATAGAATAAACATATTTTCGTTTATCGTCTTCAGATTAGACAGTATCATACCGGTCATTATCTTTTTTTTAAACTAAGTGAAAATGTTGCCACAACTCAGAAAATTATGCTTAATATTAAATACTGAACTTAACAAGGCAGAGTACAGAGACCAGTATCCTTCATATTGTGGAATAAAAATTTAAAAAAAACTATACATATCGACCTGGATTTGCGTAAGGCGTGTCTAATTAATATTATATTTATGCTATTAATAAATCAAAATCCGTAATTCGTAGCCGTAAGCCATCATCCATTTTTCAGCTTTTTCTGTTTTAGACTTTCCCAAATATGGTAACACTCTTTGTCGGTCGATAAAAAAAAACACTTAAACTTTTATGTATTGTTTCAGCATTGGCGGCTTCTGTCTTTACTGGAATCAGCCTTATTAATGGAACAGTCTCGTACTTTTCAAATCAAGGCAGTAATAACACTAAGATTGCCAAAATGAATCATGTGCTATGCGGCACGGCTGCTTTTATGATATCATCAGCAAGCTTGTGCTTTGGGTATTACAAGGATTCATTTAAGAAGTGGGCCTCTGAGGATGTGGCTATAGCTATGATTTGTATAACCTGCGTTTATACAGCGATCGTAGTTATGAGACCTTGGAAAACTTTTATAAGTAAACTGTTACTTTTTTTCAAAATTAAGATTTTGTAACACAACTTAAAGTTTGTGTTGTAACATTTGTTTTCTAGGCTATATAACATACATTATATTAGTAACATTACAGTACTTCTGTATTCTTTAACAGGTTGTTTCATTTTTAATCTATATATATAATATATATAATCTATATAGGCAAATTTTGACTGAAGCGACTTTGATGACGAATGTCAGTGAGATCACTTAATTTGAATTATTGAAATTATATTAAAAGCGTGGTTAAATTTTTGAAATAGACAACACATTTTTATTGTATATCACATCCTTGATTTAAGGCCATTGATTGATTTAGGCCAACTTATTACTTTTGTATGAACGGCAATCTTAACAGTTCTAAAAATTGAATATAATTATTATAAGTAAATGGTTTATGTCAATCTCATGAGCTGCATTTCATAGATAAGAATGTTATCACATTAAGTCTATTAAAGTGTACAAAGGTCATGGGTTGCAATCAAGATAAAATAAAACTAAACAATATATACTTATAGTATTATGTTAGAGTGACAACAAAGCACTATTATATTAATTTAGCGAGTGACTAAGATAAAGTTACAATTCTCAAAATTGATTGAATAATAAAGATATAAAATAATACAAAACATTTGATACACCGAAAGTAGCACATTATTGTATTCAATGACGATTACATAATTGACTTTAATAGAAAGTGAGATTCCATTAATTTCTTGCTGTCCTCAGGCAGGCAGTAATAGATGAATATCTTAGCTTAAATGACACAAATGAGCAACAGCTGGGTCGTCGAGCAATTTATGAGTGAAATTTAAAAGTCTTTATTAATCTAACCTCTAATGTTTATTGTTTTCATTTTTTCACAACTGCTAATGCTTTTCTGTAAAACGTTATGAATGGGTTTGTTAAAATTATAAAGACAAAGGCACCAGTAAACGCCATGAGTGCATGCGTGAACTCTTCTGTGGCCCAACTTCTAAAGAATTGCTTATCGAAACCATAGCAAAGAGCGATGCAAGCAGCACCAAAGGCTACTATTCCAAAACAAATGTGCGTTAATTTTGAAATAGATCCATTTAAAATCTTCCGCCATTCATACGCGTATAACGAAGCCAGTCCATTCAGAAGACAGGCGACTGTGAAGACCATAGCAACCAAGGCTGAAAACAAACGTACACAATACTTAAATGTTGTGAATATGGTGTCAAAAAAATAAAAAAATGTAGAAATAAAAACATAACATATAGCTGTTTATTAATTCAATTAGGAAAACCGATTGCTATTAACTAAGTTTACTAAAAAATTAAGATTTTTGCCTCGATTTTTTTCCAGTGTATATATATATATTTTAATCTATCGTCTTTTATATTTCGTTGTATTTTTAGGGCTTAAAAAGTGTTATGTAATAATTCTACTTATACCTTGCTATAGCGCCGCATCGTTATTGAAATTAAATATTTAGTTATATATATTATATTATATGTATGTATATTTACAAAATATTGAGGATGCATTATAAGCTAACGAATTACTTGTGAAATGTGGTGTTCAAGGACTTGTATTTCTTCGAGGTAAAGTTTTTACACGATTTCATAGACGAACTGTAATTTTTTTAATTAAAAAGACGGACTTTTTGTATTCGCGTGGCGGGAAACGACATTGAGCTGGATTTTACAAAGTCGCCGATTTACGACCTAAGGACTTTACTTTTGGGTACCGGATGGTCACTCTGGAGGTATGTAACATCATTGTGTAAGACGTGATGATCAGTCTTCATTTTAACATTAATGTGCTGTTAAACAAGAATTCTCAAGGGGTATTAATGGAAAGCTTTAAGTATTGTAATTATTTTCTAACCAAATTGTCCATGATACGTATTCCAATGTACTGTTTTATCGATAATCTTTATGAAAGAACCGGCCAGAGCTAGTCCGGACCCTAGAATCTGTAAGATCCAATGAGCACGGCGCTTATCAACCAGTCTCAGCTTTGAAGACCATCCGTTTCCAGATGATAAACTAAGAATAGATTGCGCCATAAGCAACTGGTACTGAAACGAAAATAAACGGTTCAAATTCTAAACTAAAACACAAATGAATTTGAAAATATACAATTAATATTATTGTTTTCTTTTTCTTATACGAATTGTCTTCGGCTCACCTATGTGTTTACTTGTCACGTTTAAACTTAATAGCCTCTTAAGAATACACATATTTAATTTGGTGGAAGTGTATTGCTGGTAACACGTAGATCTTTCACAGTTTCACTAAAGTACGCTTCATATTACATCAAAGATTGAATATTACATAAACGAATATTCAATATGAAATAAATAAAAAACACTTACCCCAATAACGCAAAGAATGATGTGTAACGAAGTCGCTCCCAATGGCAAACCATTCCTTAATGCAAACAACAGGGAAATGCCTACAACTATACCAATTAAAATGTTAGCTAACAAATTTAAAGTTGATTGGAAAATATATAAATTATAATTGATTTCGCCTTGTCCCGATGAGTTTTGATTTCTCGTCGTCATTTCCGTGTCGGGAGAGGAATTCGATTCGACTGCACTTGGCGACATGTGGAATGTGTGAACTACAAACGTTACTGATTAACTGTGTGACTAGAAACTATATGATGAATATATACTCGGTACGAAACAGATAGTATATGAGTGACTTTATCACTATCGATGGAATGAATTCGCCGATGATAAGTTTTTTGTTAGAAGCGTACATTCATTAAGCAATAGATTAAAAAACGCGAAAAACCTTATCACTATCTATTGATTAAAAATTCCAGACATGTACAGAATTATTGTTGTTTCAAAAGATACTATAGTATTCAAAAGAATGACTTAGAATTCATATGCGTTATTTTAATCTTCGTACCTTTTTTTTATTAGTTAAGAGAACAGGCCGTTCGTCACAAGGACTGTCGACAGAATTGAAAACTCAAAACATGTCCCGCCTGTTTAAAGTTTTCAATAAAAAAAAGTTTAAATCAAACTTCAAAATTAAAATAAGCACTTTGGTGACGAGTATTGATGATGTATGTTGTTCATGTGAGCCTGTAAGATGTTCTCCTACCTAATATCATCTCACGCGGCTAAAGAAATTTTCACTTCAAATTTTGCAATATGCTGCTTATCAAGGAATCGTTATCGTCAGCAAAATTACATGTAACTCAGTACTAAGGTTTTAAGGCGTGACCATGGATCAAACTACAGACAAACGAATTAGTCATGTAGAGGCTACGAATGATTGGAAATTATTATTTCGAATGTATAGTTTCTCAGCATGCACCTTCATTTGACCTCTCGTGAAATCCTGTTTTTTTTTTTAAATTATACTGGTAATATACAACATATTTAATAAAATAAACTATTAATAATATGCTAAGCATACACATATATAATAAAATTAATACGCGGCGATTTGTGATGTAGTGTATGTAGATGTAGTATATATGTTTCTGGATGCTGGACAGATTTCGATTTTGACCTAACAAGAGGAAGATCCTCAACAGTGGTAGAGCCCGCAACAACATCTTTTGCACGAATGGACCGGCTCGACTATTGAAATACCACGACGTCACAGAATATAGGCGTGAAGTAGAAGTCCTCTTCCCCTTTCCACTCTTTTCTAATTAGGAAAGGATAGGAAGGGGAAGAGGACTTGACGGATGAGGAGGGGATGGACAGGGAATGGAAATATCCTTTTTTCTGTTTGTCCCCCTCCTTTTTCCATAAAGGTAGGCAACGCATCTGCAACTCATTAACTTACACGAATGTCTATGGGTAGTGGTACTTATTGTCAGGTGCCTCTTGTTCCTTTGTCACTTTATTCTATATTATTCCTTAAAAAAAAGATTCTGTGAAGTTTTGTAGCGATCAGATCAACATAATTAGAGGTACCCCACTAGGTTGAAATTAAACTATATTTCATTTCCTTTTTAATTAAATATTTAATAATTATAAAATACAACATTGATAATTAAAACAATAAAGTAATTTATTCATAAATACTATCCAAATCCACATATTTTATCGATTATCTTATTTCAAATGTATGACGTGAATTAAGAAGTATTGCTATGCTAGAAACAAAACTCCCGAGGACGTAAAAATTGTAGCCAATACCTATACACTATGGACATTCATACTGTCCTGACCACACAAGATCTTGCCCATTTCCCTCTGATCAAGATGATTGTACAAACGCATAAAATAAAATGATTTGTTGATATTCTTACGTGGATGATACTGCAAGTCAAGTTATATTTCGAGACTGTGATATTGTATCGAAATGCGTCAAACATGGCACATATTCGCATGACAGCTGATAAAAATGCCCATTAATGCTATCAAATTTTATCAAACATAAGCTATAAAACCAAACATATCGCGATACCGGCTTACTTTTCACGGATAAAATGCGGCGAAACTGTTATTGTCTGTTCATTCACTTTTTCTCTGAATTCCAATACAAATGTACAATATGTTATAGACATTTTGAGATTCTGTTGATTTTCAGTTTCAGGATTTTAGCCCGATATTTCGTTTCGATATCAACGAAAATTGAGGTACTAATTGAATAACTACTACAGTAAAAAACAAGTGAAACACCCGTAACATAAAACAAAAGTTTCTTTCAATCTTTAACTAGGTGGCGTTATTATACATATTAATAGATATTATTATTTTGTTTATCTATGTGATCTCATACAGGATATTTAAACCAAGTTACGAAAAATGTCATCGATCCGTAACAACTGTATAAAATTTTCAAATTAGTCTTAAAGCCAGTAAAAATCATGTGGAAAGATTCAGAAATATTTATAGGAAAATACATAAACATACAAAACTATTAAACCTATCATG
This sequence comes from Papilio elwesi, assembly GCA_029849275.1. NCBI lineage: Eukaryota > Metazoa > Arthropoda > Insecta > Lepidoptera > Papilionidae > Papilio > Papilio elwesi. Next base: position 5,180,157 of record CM056700.1, on the reverse strand, counting down.
AGACATTATTAATAAACTTTTTATAAAAACGGCTTCACTTTCGCGTTTTTTTTGTATGTTGTAGCGACAAGACTTCTTCAGGGGGAGTGGGATTAATTCGCGGGGAACGTGAGTAAAGTAGTTTTTATAAATAACTTACATAAACATTTCATAATGTGTACATACAGGTCAAGCTTATAAAGTTGTAATATTTCTTTTCTTAAAATGAAATAATATCCAAAACTAAATATTAAAGAAACTTAATTATTATAATTTTTCTTGTAAATAAAAACTAAAGCTTCTTCTATTTTTTCAACGCATTCGATGCTTTTTTGTAAAAAGTAATGAATGGGTTTACTATTATAATGAAAGTGAAGATAGCAGTGAAAGCAATAAGTGTATCGGTGAACGGTTGTGTTGCCCATATTCTGAAGAAGAATTTATCGAAGCCGTAGCAGAGGCTGATGCTGGACGCGGCGAACGCGACGATTCCGAAACAAATGTGCGTCAGCTTGGATATAGTGCCGTTGAAAACTCGACGCCATTCGTAGGCATATAATGAAGTCAAACCATTGATTAGACTGGCGACTGTGAAAACAATTGCCACCAACGCTGAAAAGAAAATTTATCAAATTGTTATAATATATATTGTTATCAACTACAATTAGTGCACAATGTGTAAAATATCTTGTAATTTTCTTCTAAGGAAGCGAGCAAATTTGGTTGGTGACTTTAAAAATAAATATATTATCGAAGTGGAAATAAATGTGAAACAACTCCTCAAATATAAAAACGATGTAAAGCTGATTACAGCTAATGATAAGATCTATTTTAATAATACCAATGTGACATCATCGAGACAGCGGAATTACGTCCTGAATCAATAGCGATTATTTTCGATTATATTTTATGTAAGATAGTTAAAAACCGTTCATTATTCAACAGTAAAAACTTAATGTAACCTAAAAACTAAACAGGTTGTTTATTCGACAAACTTACCGAATTGTCCATGGTATGTGTTCCAGTGGACATTTTGATCAACAATCTTGATGAAACTTCCAACCAGAGCAATTCCCGAGCCCAGTATTTGTAGAATCCAATGAGCACGACGTTTATCGACCAGTCTGAGTTTTGAAGACCAACCATTTTCAGAAAAGAGGCTAAGTATAGATTCTGCCATCAGCAATTGGTGCTAAAAGAGAAAATAATGAAGATAAAAAAATATTTCAACCATTATTAGTTATAAGACCAGAACCATGGAGTGAAGAATAAAGAAAATCCAATGATTAAATCTGTATTTATAAATGTCGTAATTTTTGTTGTTCCTGATAAAGTTAGCTCCTTTTAGTAAATTCTCATATATGTATAATATGTGATTAAATGTTAACGATATTGTGTAACGTTAATTCTTTACTTAGCAACTGTCCATAGTGACTTATAATTTAAACATAATTGGAGTTTTCTATTATTGTAAATCGAGTGTACTTGCGCAAAGCTCTTTAAAACTTTTAACATCTGCAGCCACTGTGTTACTTCATTTCTAAGAATTATCTAATTTATATTTAATCTTTATTGAAATAATCAGTAGGAAACATTAGAATTTCTTTTATACTTCATTAACCCTATCTTTTTATTTTTATTGTTATCTTTTCTTTCTCAAAAAGATAAACTATATTAATATTACGATAATAATTGAAAATATTTAATGATGAAATTATTTTCTCCGGATTAACTCAAACCACTGGATGACGATCCGGTCAAGGTCGCGGATCTACTGGATGAGGGTGGCAAGGCACCGAACTTTGTGACGATTCGTAGACCTACGTCCAGCAGGGCATAACTCAGTCCGTTAGTTGGTGATAATGATGATGAACAGTTGATGTGTTTAAAATATAATTTATTAGACTTACCCCAATAACACACAGTATGATATGCAATGGAGTCGCGCCTATAGGGAGGCCATTCCTTAATGAAAACAACAAGGAAACACCCACGACAATACCAATCAATATGTGAGCTAAGAGATTTAAAATCGAACTAAAAATGTACAAATTATAATTGAACCCTCCTTGAGGACCTGCTTGAGGTTGACTTTTACTTGTATTAACTTCCGGGCCGGGAGAGAAACTTGTTTCCACGATATTCGGTGGCATTTTAAACGTCTACCGTGAAGATAACAGCGCAAATGATAATACACGTTTCAAAATTGTATTTATAGTGAATTATTAAGGAGATAATTTGCGATGATTGACTTTATCTATAAAGATAGAAGTATAAAATCGCACGAAAAATAATTAGACCGTACGGTATGCGCATCCCATAATATTTGCTGCATAAAATTAAAAATGGAAAACTAAATTACTGATAATATATTTTATTAAAATTTTCTGACATTACTATTTTATAAGGAATAGGAAAACGAGGAGATTACACGAAACTGCACACCCGACATTATTATGGACGGTGGCGTCTAAAATTATAATAGATGGGTGTGAAAAGAGTCATACAATCAGGTTCTTTTTCTATCACAAACATCCGCCTGTAAATTTTAAGTATTGCCAGAACAAGGCGACAGCTAGTCATATCATGAAATTAAATATCTAAAAAGGTGAGTGTGAAATTGCGGGATTATCAAGTTGACGTGATGATTTTACATAAATTAGTATTTGACAACGATTCTTGTCCAGTGGCCATAAATTATAGAAATATAGTTATACTATTAACTGTAGAAGCATATACATGATGTCATGGGACATCGTTAGTTAGACTTTAATATGGATTAACGCTACACGGAGGCTAAGTATTTTAAATATTGCTTTTTTTATGAAGAAGGATATTTACTTTGACTATCCATTGCCGCTCTGTTAAATCCTCTTCTCCTTTCCATCCTTTTCTTATTATAAAAATGTAGGAAAGGGGGAGAGGACCATAATTAGGCCTCCGACACAATCATCGGACGAGACGAGGTCGTGGTATTTCACTGGTAGGGCCAGCCCATTTGTGCAATAGATGTTGTTGTTGCGTACCACTGTAATAGATAGAAAATTTAACAGAAATGAGACTTCATTATAATTATGAAAATAATTAATTAAAAATTTTTTAAACAATCGCAAGGTTGAACGTGGAATGAGGGCAGAAAATATGAAAATAAAAACACTACATGTACGTTATAAAACGGTCAAGAGCTAATCATAAGGGTTGTTTTTCTCTCAATGACATAGCATTTTAACATTTTATCTTAAAAATACAGGTCTTCAAACTTAGTTACACTGAATCATATCGCATCATTTCATAGCCGTTGATGTAATGACGGGCCGGTTGGCGTGGTTAGTAAGATGTTTGCTATTTACGCCGCAGGTCGTGAGTTCGATTCCCACCCAGGACAGACATTTGTTTGCATGAATATGTATGTATTAGCAAAATAAAAGTAGTATATGTATCAGTTACCTGATTTCCATAGTACAAACTTTGCTTTAAAGTTTTGGATTAGATGGCCGTATGTGATGTCCCAGGATATTATTATAAAAAACACACACAAAAATTTTATAGTAGTCATAAAATATTTTTATTCCTCCATCGTCAATATCAACATAAATTGTATGAAGTTCATAAAGATAAAAACGCGTCAATGATAAACTTCAAATAGTATAATATAGAATAGCAGGTGTATTGTAGGTCATAACGAAAAGCAATTTGCTTACCGTTGGCAAATTTCATCTTGTAACCCTAAAATTTAATTGGATCAAATTCCATTAGCACAGGTCGAAATGAAAGGCCCTTTATTGTGCTGACCGGACACCAGTTTACTACGTGGCCCACGCGTTAGGATAAGTTGCTCACGTTTTTTTAACAATATTAATTTAAGATACATCTCGCAATAAAATTCTTCCTTCTTCTTCTCCCTGCCCTTTTCCCACTTTTTATGAGGGGTCGGCACATCACACGGTCGGTCGATTTAAATCATTTATTTTAAGAACAGCGTAGGATTGGAACAACTTGCGAACGTTGGTATATCCGTCCTATTATGACGTACTTTCGAGAGAAAACTGAATAGGCTAACATTAAACTAGTGCGTACCATTTTTCAATTTAAAAAAAATATGTTATTTTTTAAATCTAACATTGGAATGAGGCTTATAAATTTATATATATTTAAAATGATCTCTGTCGTTAGCTATCGTGAAATTTAGTTTGAAATTACTTAGATGTCAGAACGAGCAATTCAATAACACAGAGACGTTTGTTAACGCACCGGTCCCGGCTTTCATTTGGCGTCTCCCCTAGGCACTTAAGTTTACATTAAAATTGTCCAAGCGCGAAATTGATCTCTTAGTGAGGGAATAGCTTGGCGAAAATATAAATTGCCACGTGACACTATTGATATTTTACTCAGCGATGTATTTGTCAGCCGTTGACAACGTCAGATGTGAAAATTTTATTTAATTAAACATTTTTATTAAAAATGTCGAAAACATTGAAATGTGCTAGTTGTAATGTTGTTATAAATGAGCTTTTGGCATATGTGCAGAATAAAATTTCGATTATAACTGAAGACAGTTTAATGAAGATTTGTTTGTCGTCGTTTAGCGGTGACCAAATTGATGAAGCAAAGACGTTGCTTTTTGAATCTTTACCTGCTGAGTACCGAAAAAAAGTGCGAAAAGGACAGGGCAAAGAAAATAGGGACATAATGGATATCATCAGCATATTCAAGGTCGCAGATAGTGATGTGATGCCAGTTTTTGTAGCTCGCGATTTGGAGAAACTGCCTCCAATAACTTTCGATCACCTAGATGTGTCTAAACTGCTAAAAGACCTCATTTTAGTGCAATCTGAGATCAAGAATATCAAATCTTCTTATGTCACAATAACTCAACTAGAGGAAGAAGTAACAAACCAGATGCAAAATAGGCAGCACTCCGCCCCCGCGTTTTCTATCGGTAATGTGAATGTTAAAAGAGGTACCTTTGCTTATCAAGGCTTCGGCCTATGGGATTGTCAAATGACCTTTCAATACGCGAATCAAACAACATATCTAAATCGAATACATCACTAGATGAAGAATTGAATAATCGAAGTGTAATTATTACGAGCGATTGCATAGATGATAGTCAACCTATTCTGACACATATAACAGTGACGGGAGATCAAGAGTGTTGTGATGGCGTAGGAGCGGGAGGCACGGGGATGTGCAGCACGGCACGAGCGGTCGAGCAGGTCTGTGTGTCTTCGCCGGTCGCTGATAACGATGTGTGCAAACAGCTGATTGACTCAAACAATTGCACGTTTGCAAAGGCACTATTACGTTCAAAGCGCGATAAAGATGACAACGAGCAAGGATGGACTATAGTACAAAAACGTAAACCATTTAAGAATAACCGCTTAAAAGGGATGATGGGAAACAGTACGGTGGAAACCGAATGTAATTTTAAGGCAGCCGACCGAAAAATACCCATATTCATTACGAACGTACATAAAGACACGTCAGTATCTGATATATGCAAATATGTTTATATTAAAACTAACGAAAATGTAACTTTAGAGAAAATTATAATGCAAAAGCAAAGTGAATATGACGCTTATAAGTTCTTTGTATGTGCATCAAAGGTACAGTTGTTCTTGAATGAGAAAATATGGCCAAGAGGTATCATTTTCAGACGTTTCATACATTTTAAAAAGAGATCTTTGATAGAGACAGTAAGAGTCACTGATAACGGTCATTACAATAAATTAGATGGCCAGTAACGTTTACAAATTTGCTACTTATAATTGTAAGAGTGTCAAGCGCTCAGTAGATGGAATACGTGAACTATGTAAAACATGTGACATAATAGCTCTTCAGGAGACATGGTTGCTGCCAAGTGATCTGTCTTACTTGAATAGTATCGATGACGAGTTTAGCTGCACGGGGACTTCGGGGGTGGATATGTCGTTGGGCATGTTACGAGGACGTCCTCATGGCGGTCTTGGAATACTCTGGAGGAATAAAGTCTTCCCAAATGTGTTAGTGGTGCAGTGCAATAATCCGCGAATATGTGCGATACGCGTAGTTTTACCTGAGCGGGCCATACTAGTGGTAAATGTTTACATGCCTGTGGACACAGCGGCGAATCTAGTCGAGTTTACGGACATCCTTGGGTCGATAAGCGCTCTAATAGACAGTTGTAACGTTGATTGTGCATATATACTAGGTGACTTTAATGCGCACCCTACTGAACAATTTTATAATGAATTATCGTTATTTTGCGAGGACCAAGAGTGGACTTGCATTGATGTAGTAATGCTGAAGGGCGTTTTGAATTCGTTTGATTGTTTCACTTTTCTCAGCGATGCTCACGGATCACAAAGATGGCTTGATCACTGTATAGTCACTAAGGCAGCTGTGTCGTCAGTGCGCAGAGTATTTGTAAAGTATGATGTACTATGGTCAGACCATTTTCCGTTAATAATGGAGTGTAATCTGGGCATAGCATTACCTGAGATACTAGAATATAAACCGACTGTAAATAATGTTATATGGGGGGAGAGAAATATAGGTCAAATAAATCAATACATGACTGAATGTCATAGACTCTTAAGACATCTTGACTTTCCAGAGGAATTTATAAAATGTGCGGATTACACTTGCAATATTATGCAGCATAGACAAGTCATTGACAGTTTATATAACAATATTGTAAAAATATTAAGACAGGCAGCATTGTGTAGCAAACATAGTATACATGCACGTAATAAAAAGAAACCTGTTGCAGGGTGGAACTTACATGTTGGCGAGGCACACAGGAACGCTAAGCAAAAATTTTATTTGTGGTGTTGGTATAATAAGCCGAATTCGGGTGCTATTTATAATGAGATGTGTGTGGCCCGGAAAATCTTTAAGAGCCGACTGAGATGGTGTCAGAACAATGAAGAACAGGTAAAAATGGACATTATGGCCTCTCATCATTCAAAAAACGATTTTCGATCCTTTTGGAAAGCTACAAATAAACTTAATAGTAAGCCGGTAGTTCCTGTGTGTGTCGACGGAGTAAGCGATGCAGGGCAAATAGCAGATCTGTTTCGACAACATTTTACGGTCAAATCCCCATTAGGGTCCTCGCAGTCTGTAATCGATGTTAAAAATTTTGAACAGATGGGTTTTAGATGTACAACTGGAGAAGTGAAGTTGATAATCAAATCGATGACTAGAGGTAAATCTCCTGGCCATGACGGGTTGAGTATAGAACATCTGCAGCATGCTGGACCGCACTTAGCGAGATTGTTGGCCATGCTATTTAACTTTTGTCTTAGCCACTCATATCTGCCAGACGAGATGATTAAAACAATTGTAATACCCATAGTTAAAAATAAGACAGCTGATCTATCAGATAGGAATAACTACAGACCTATCTCTATTGCCACAGTAATATCGAAGGTTTTTGATGGCATGTTGAATTCACAGCTGACCAAACACATTGAACTTCATGACAATCAGTTCGGCTTCCGTTCCGGACTATCTACTGAAAGTGCAATTTTGTGTGTTAAGCATGCTGTCAAATACTACACAAGTCGACAAACTGCAGTCCATGCTTGCTTTCTTGATCTTTCGAAAGCCTTTGATCTGGTTTCCTATGATATTTTATGGAGAAAGTTAGAAAAAACTAAGTTACCAACAGAACTCATCAACATCTGCAAGTACTGGTATGGAAATCAAGTCAATGGCGTGCGATGGTCAGGAACAATGTCACAATCGTACAGGTTAGAGTGCGGAGTTAGGCAGGGGGGATTGTCCTCGCCAACTCTATTCAACTTGTATATGAACGACCTGATTCGGGCACTCAGTAGCACCCGGGTAGGTTGTCACATAGATGGTGTTAATGTAAACAACATAAGCTATGCTGATGACATGGTTTTGCTGAGTGCTTCGGTATGTGGCATTAAGAAACTGATTACAATTTGTGAAGAATATACCGTGCAGCACGGGCTAAAATACAATCCACTAAAAAGTGAAGTTATGGTATTTGAGGCCAGAGGAAACAGTACAGGTAACATATTTCCAGATATTATGCTAAATGGTACAGCTTTGCGTAAAGTATCTAAATTTAAGTATTTAGGTCATATGCTGACCTCTGACCTCAAGGACAATGATGACATTGAGAGAGAACGGAGGGCGCTGGCAGTGCGGGCGAACATGATAGCTCGCAGGTTTGCACGTTGCTCGACAAACGTCAAAATTACGCTTTTTAAGTCCTATTGTACATCTTTCTACACGTGCAGCCTGTGGGCTGACTATACCCAAAAGTCATACAGTGCCCTCCGAATCCAATTTAATAATGCGTTTAGGGTGCTGTTGGGGCTGCGGCGATTCTGTAGTGCATCAGGGATGTTTGCTGAACATCGGGTAGACTGCTGGTACGCTACCATGCGTAAAAGATGCGCATCCCTGGTGCGCAGAGTACGTGGCAGTACCAACAGTATCCTTTGCATGATCGCTAGTCGGCTGGACTGCAGTTACATCAATCACTGCTGCGCCATTTCTCATGGAATGGCACAGTAATGAGTGAATTTGTTTTCATTTTGTTTTGTTTTCTTTCTTTTTATTTTCTTAAATTTCTTTATGAAGTAAGTAGTAGTAGTTTTCGATCGTCCATTAAAATAATATTTTAATTAAGTACGCTTGTGTGATGCGCCAGTTAGCTGCATAGCATAACATCTGTCCAAACGATTTTATCACCTGTTATAATCCTAATCATCTTATATCTTTGTACATTTTTTTTTATGTATATGTATGGACTCATGGTCTGATAATAAACAGATTATTATTATTATTATTTTTTGTTTTCAAATGTTTTCTCCGTCTGGTTGGGTATGAATATATTACAATACATTACATAAAATAAATACATGATTAAAATATATACAAAATAGAGATACTATAATATAACATATAATATATACAATATATAAATACACAGATAAGTAAATCCCAACCAGACGGGATTCCCTCGGCAGGGGAGACCAAACGGCCGAGGGTTAGGGGGAAAGGGAGAGAAACCGGCGGACAATTCGGGCGGTGTCGAGAAGCACCGCTTTCTGCATTTGAGCTCGGAGCACACCGTCCCGGAGTCCCAGTCGCCTCAGATGTTCAGAGAGGGTGACTGGGATTAACCCGTTTGCAGAGACAACTATCGGGATTATTTCAGTCGGCAAACCACCCCACATATCGGTCACCTCGTGCGCCAGATCCAGGTACTTCCTCTTTTTCTCTGTTTCGGCGTTCACGAGGTTCTCGTCATATGGGATGGTTATGTCGACCAAAAACACCCTGGACTGTGCCCGGTCCATCAGCACGATATCAGGCTTATTCGCGAGAATAGTCCTGTCCGTGATGATGGGCCGGTCCCAGTAGAGCCTGGCGCGGCTATTTTCGAGCACGGCCTCCGGCAAGTATTTGTAATAAGGCAGTCTAACATCCAGGAGACCATATTTCAGAGCGAGCTCCTGATGGAGAATCCTGGCTACTAGGTTATGCCTGTGCAGATACTCAGTGTTAGAAAGCGCCGAACAACCGGAGATAACATGCCTAAGTGACTCGCCGGGACGGCGACATGCTCGACAGATGTCGACGGTGCCGTCCTTTAGGATGTATCTCCTATAGTTGTTGGTCTTAATAACCTGATCCTGTATAGCACAGACAAAACCCTCGGTTTCTCCGAAGAGATCACCGAAGCGTAGCCAGTGGAGGGACTGTACGGTATCTACGAAAGGCTCATGAAGAGCCCTGTAGAACCTCCCGTGGAGCTCTTTCTCTTTCCATATAGCCTCCCGGTCAGAGACGCTCTGTACCGCCGGGTCTTGCCATTGCTCGTTGGCCAAGGATAGGGGGGTAAGCCCTTTGTCACATGTTATGACATCCGTGTGGATCCCACCACCCGATTTCGCCAAGAAAAAACTGCGGAGGCTGCACACTTCGCGGTTGTGCATGGTAAAGGCACTTAGAAGGCCTCGCCCACCATGCTTTCGCGGCAAGTACAGTCTCATTATTGACGACCTAGGGTGGTGTATCCTGTGAGATGTCATAACGGTGCGGACTTTTCTGTCCAGGGCGTCGAGTTCGGTTTGAGTCCACTTGAGTATGCCAAAGGTATACATAAGGACAGGCATGACCCAACCATTGTAAGCGCGTGCCTTATTCGCGCCCGACAAAAGACTGTTTAGTACCCTTGTCAGGCGCGCAAAAAACACGTCGCGAACAGATTGTTTCACGCTGCCCTCATCGATACCCACGTTTTGTGACATACCCAAGTATCGGTATGTTTCAGCCTCAGTGAGGGTTCTGATGTTCAAAGGGCTATCTGTGCCCTCCGAACTGGTAACCCTGCCCCTCTCCACATGAATGACCGCACACTTATCTGTCCCAAACTCCATCCTGATGGCATTACTAAAATCACTAGTGATTTGTAGTAATTCCAGCAGTTGGGTATAATTAGGAGCAAATAATTTGAGGTCATCCATGTAGAAAAGGTGGGTCACTTTTTCACCTCCTCTCCGAAGCTGAAATCCCCTCCCAGAATCCTCCAGCAGCGTGCTGAGAGGATTAAGGGCAAGGCAAAACCAGCTTGGACTCAAACAGTCACCCTGGAAGATTCCCCTCCGTATCCTTATCCGGTTTTCGACAGCCGTCATGCGCTCGCCTAGAAGACAAAGGGTCGTGCTCCATTGCCCCATACAGTGCACGAGGAAGTCTCGCACCGTACAGTCGACCTTGTACAGCTCGAGGACCCTCTTTAGCCATGAATGGGGCACCGAGTCGAAAGCCTTTCTGTAGTCGATCCAGGCGGCAGAGAAGTTACGACGGTTGCGCTTCACCAGTTTGCCAATAACCGCGTCGATGAGGAGTGGTTCCTTGGCCCCGCGGCAACCGCCCCGACATCCATTCTGGGCATTCGAAATCACCCGATTCGCATTAAGATGCCGGGTGATTTTTGCACTCAGAATGAATGTCAGTGTCTTGTATATAGTAGACAGACACGTTATGGGGCGGTATTTCGCCGGATCAGCCGAAATCTGGTCTTTAGGAACCAGATGAGTGACCCCAGTAGTGAAGAGGTCCGGGAGCGACTTACGGTCAAGGGCCTCTTGGAACTGTTGGGCGAGCACAGCGTGACAACCCACGAACCCTTTCAGCCAGAAATGATGCAGTCCGTCAGGCCCTGGGCTTTTCCAGTTTGGGGCCCTCCGAACCGCATCTGCCACATCTGTGGTCGTAATGACTACAGGGTCCATGGGTGTTATCTCAGAGCATGTGCTTTCCACAACTTCTGTCCAAGAGCCCTCGATGTGGTCTACGGGCTCAGACCAGATATTACGCCAAAACGCTACTGTAGCCGCCTGATCTGGGCCTGCGCCCGTTCCACTACCACTTTCTCGCTCCAGTGATTTGTAGAACCTCTTCTGGTCACTCTGGAAGAGGCGGTTTTGGTTGAACCGTTTTGTCCTCTCGGTGTATCGCCGAATCCGCTTTCCCCACGCAGCGATTCTCTGCTTCAGGTCGTCTATGCGCTCCGTCAGCTTCTGCGTTATGTTCGGCTGAGACAAACTAATGTCTGTCCCAGCAAATGCCATTCTGACGGTGCGCACGATTCTCGGCCTATTATTACCCGACCTGAAGCTTATCAGTCTGCCAATGAGAGCTCTTGCCTTTGCAATACGGTCCTCAATCCTTTTTTGCCACGCTGGGATCACGCTACGTTGGCTAGTAGCGCGTCCAGCTGTGGGTAGTTTGGCACCGAGATATCGGCATACAGCCAGTGCGGCACCAAACAAGATTGAGTCCGTATCGCAAAGATCCCGGCTGTCTGCCATGTAGGCAGCCAGCATAGGGTTCAGAGCTCTCACGACATTCCGATTTCGCTTGCTGAGGGGAATGCGGGGAAGTCTCGGTCGGTTCTCGAGAGGCATTTGACGCGTTTCCACAATCGCCTCCTCCAAAAGTCTCCCCATCTGCTCTAATTCCCGGGCAGCCATCTCCTCCTCGCACTCCTCCACCTCTACCAGGGGTTCCACTGCTTCCGCATGTGGAGGTTGCTCTCTAGTTTGCGGAATTACCTCCTCAGCAAAGACTGGAGAGCCCGACGAGGAAATGGCCTCACGTTTTAGTCGTTCGAGTTCGGCATCATCAAACAAATTAGATCGTAGGATGTACCGAACTCGGTCTGCCAGGTTCTGTTCCGTCACGGTGATCGACGGCTCCAGCTCAGCGAAGAAACGATGCATTCTTGCCCTATAAGCGAATCCACCGGTTTCTCCCCCTTTCGCCCTATAGTACGCCCGCAATACGTTTTGGTTTGCTTGGGAATTCCAACGCATGCGGCGCACACCACCAGTGGCGGGTGCCGATTGCTGGGTCTGTGAAGGCCCTGCCGACACCAAGCCAGTTATTATTATTATTATTATTATTATTATTATTATTATTTGCTTTGCTTAACAATGAACAGTTTTATTTCTAGTTTTAAAGTTTTTTTTTATGTGAGAAGGTGGCAAACGAGCAAGAGGATCACCTGATGTAATGTGGGTGCTACCCAGACATCCACAACAAGCAAATGTGTTGCCTACCTTTAATGGACAGAGGAGGGCATAGACAGGAAAAAGGATATGTCCATTTCCCCGTTAACCCCATCCCCGTCCAATCCTCTTCCCTTTCCTATCCTATCCCCCTTATGAGGAAGGAGGGTGGGAAGGGATAGGGACTGAAATTAGGCTTCCGGCACCTCACTCACCAGACAAAACGCAGAGTACTTCTACTTCACGCCTGTTTTCTGTGAGGTCGTGGTATTTCACCGGTCGAGCCGCCCCATTCGTGCAGCAGATGTTGTTGTTGCGGACTCTACCACTGTTAAAATAATAAGTGTATTTCATTACCAGTTGTGAAAAGTGCAATATAGGCTTTTTTTCAATAAAACAATACGTACAATCGCATTGCTGATTAAGGCTTATAAAATTGAGATGATTTGCTTAATAAAGTAAGTCTTACGAACCTACCGCGCGTAATGGATCAGACACAAACCCTCAAGCTATATACTCGACTGTATAGCTGCAAAATTAGACACAGAATCCACCTTACTAGCGAACTATCGGAACAAAGGTACTTATACATTATTGAATACATATTTGATATAGGTTTGCAACATCAAATTCAAACTCTTAAACATCAAATTCCGAATTTGCTCATCAAATTCAGGTTTCTTAAAATCAAATTCGGAAGGTTCGGTGACAATTTGATATTTGTATCCGCATTTGACTTGTTAAATGCTCAATTTGATTTATTAAAGTCCGAATTTGAAGTTAAAACCTATACACTAACGCAACCCCTGTAATAATTAACGTAATTTCTAATTCGTTTTGTTATTTGTTAGGGGCATCTACAGTTTCATTGGGCATTATTGCACCCATTCGTCAAGTGATACTTGTGCCAAGTATCTACTGCTTATATATAAAGTGATCCATTTTAATCTTACGAGTACGCGCCTCCTGCGCCCTGCTCCTCTAGCCGGGTGTAGCTGTAGATGCCTCTGCTAGGCAAACAGTGACCAGTCAGTCACAAAAAAAAGGTCTGTAGCCAGTTGTGGTGAAGACATTGATATTTACGCTACAAGGATCTAGTTGATTTCTTTGTAAATAAACGGTATAAAGAAAAACACAGTATTTATTAATTTTCAATCCGAATTAATTTCGAGACCTAAGTTATTGGGATAATATGATACATTATAAATGGAGCAGATTTATTTGAAACAGAAATTGTTTATGTTGCTTGTGTCAGCGACCTCAATAAACCTAAGTCCAATGGAAATTGTTACACAAAATATTATATTTTCAAAGGCAAGTATATCCAGTTCAATGATCGTATAAAACTAGATGTGAAATCATGTCGCATATGTATCGTAGCTACACAGATCTTTTTTAGGCCATTATATAAAAAATTGTACTTTGTAATCATAAAAACCAAAAAAATAATTCTTAAACATAAAAATAATACTCACGTCGATATAACTCTAAATCGATGTTGCATTTTTATCATGTGTATCTTTTGCTTTACCGAAATCGATCCCAAGACCGGATACGATGATTAAATAAGATGATATAAGATGTTACATCTTGGTACAGAAATGACTCGACTACCATGTTTTGAAAATCTTACATTTATATATCGCTTGAAATCACTTCCATACACATCGAATCCCTTGATCGCTTCTCAAATCTTGATAGAAATGGGACGTAATCAAGGATTAATTTTCTGCTTGGATTATTTTCAATTCACCGCCGTATGTGAGCTTTAGGAAATTCCTTCAATTTAAAGCGGTTTACATCGTGGTTGGTAATTAGTGCTTGGGATATTTTAATAGCAATAAATACTGTACTAGGGACCCGCCCCGGCGTCGCACGGGAAATTTCTCCATAAAAAATTTCATCCCACACATCAGACTTTTAGGGAATTAATTTACAAAAATCAATATACAAATCCTACTATCCTACTAATATCATAATTACGAAAGATTGTAAGTATAGATGTTTGTTATTCTTTCACGCACAAAGTATGGAATGAATTTTAATGAAACTTTACAATAATATAAGCTCATGCATCAGAATAACATAAAGGATATAATTTATAAGGAATAATATCACGTCATCAATCACACAATAGTGTGAATTATCCAAAATATGACGATAAGCAAGGAGGAAAAAATTCGGCTATATGCGAGCTATTCTGGTGTGCACTGCAAAACCGTTAGAATTACACGTATATAATGAATAATGAAAATGTTTACCTTAAAGAGTCCTACAAAAAACAAATTGGTGACAAACTATATATCAGGAGTACTCGGAATTGAAATACACGTAGATGTACGCGTACGTACATACTCCTGGTATCGCCTGGTGTCCATTTAGTGTATTGAATCAACTTAGAGACCTTATTTCTGAATGCTTTTAAGCTGTCATTGCATATATCGCCGGGCAACCGAGATAAGTTCTGTCAAACTTATTCATTGTTCTTTGATCTTCTAGCAAAACCTAACCTAGCTGTTCGCACGTGATGCGTTGCCATCGTCGGAGTGGGAAAGAATGAGAGTCGGAAAGTAATAAAATATGTAGGAATGCAAAATGGATGGGCCCGGTGGTCTTTTACTTTTCTTCTTTTCAGCCGACAATCGTCCACCGTTGGACGTAGGCCTTCCCCATTAATCGCTATAAAGATCGGTCGGTCCCTTGTCCCGGCCCTCATCCAGTGAACTTCCGCAACTTTGACTTGTGGGAGGCCTGATTACGCTGCGTTGCTCTGGCCGTGGCCCCCATTACAGGTCCTATCAGCCACATTGGCCATCAGTTCTGCGAGCACCGTGTCCGCCCCTTAGCCACTTAAGTTTTGAAATTCTTCGGACAATGGTTCTAGTGCGGATTACATAACTCCTGATGGGACCTCGCAGAGAGACTCAGTCATTGCCTTCTCCATTTCCCTTTGAGCGAGTGTAATGGTGCTCGCAGTGACATGTGTATATTTGTACTTGGCTTGATGCTAGCATAAGATAGATTTACTCAACTATTAACTCAACAAAACGTTCATATTTATTAATTATTGTTAATTTAATTTGTGAATGCTTTCCAAACAGAAATATTTAGATAATTTGATTGATTGAAACAGATCGCCGTTAGCTGTGGAAAGTAGTTCGTCAACAGATTGTTAACGATTTTAATTTCAGTATTTTATGTATTTAAAATATCTGGTTCTTCAATTCATTAAATATGGTATGGATTGTTCTTGTTTCTTCTAGTCTGCATAACATATTAAAACGAATTTAGTTTTCCTTGAACAATTGACCGATTAAACTTTGCAATATATTTCAAAAAGATATTTCTTGAAAATGATGTATTTACAATATAGATAAGACGTATTGTTGGAAAATATTAAATTTATGTTCACGCTCAACACACACTTGAACGAAGGCTCCTTTTCATTTTATAGCTTGTGTGTGAAGATTTACGGCGGCCTTAAAATAAAATACAATTTCATAGCTCACTCTGCGGCCCACATGCAGGGAATTAGAAAAATCTACATAAGGAATGTGCTCGAAGATTTCATTTTCAGCTCTCGTATTTTATTTTAATAAAATTCATTTTAATGAATGTTATTGAGACAATAAGAAAGATATGTTTGAAGTATTGCAGTCTTACATCTATATGTATATTCGAAAAGATATTAAATTAGTTATATAATAACTGAACTAATTTACCTAAATAGATAATAAGTAGGTAATCTGTTGAAACATGATTAATATTTATCTTTGTGTTAGATAACTTGAGGTATATTAGCCAAATATTTTATAAAGTACCCCAAATATCATCTAACACAAATTTCTAAGTAACCGTTTCCCGCGGCTTCGTAATCGTTTATTTTTAATTTTCACCGCTGAAAGTTTTTGCTTGCTATGCACGCTTGCTTGGAATGCAATGATATCAAATATTAATGCCTCCGCGCACTACAAAATCCCCAAGACAAAAGTGTTCCAATGACAACGACACGTTAAATGTTGTAAAAAGGTTGACGTAATTCAGATAATACGAAAACAGAGGACAGCTAGTGCTTGTACTTGACGTAAGCGTAAGAAAAAACACTTTCGAGTCTCCTTTTTTCAATCTCTAGTGGCATATCTGTTACTTTTTGTATTATAATATTGCATTGCTTCCGCGTATAATAATTTCCAATTATAGATTGACACATGTTACCTATAATAGTTATTATGACTACCGATTTAATGAAGGTATTATGTACCGCGGGAACAGTTTTATTTTTGGGCTTAAAGGTAAGAAAATGACAAGAAGCATTTTCCGTACCCCAGTACCAATTGAGGAAGGTGTGCTTCGGTGGCCCAGGAATGTCCTGTGTGTGTGTAGGATCAAAGGACAAATGAAGAGAGAATAACGCAACAAATTTATGTAAAGAGTGTGCCAAAACTGAGTGGCATTGCGGCTAGGGGGCGCACCAGAAGAACTTATATTAGTGGAACTTATGTAAGAAAACCACGTAGCTTCGATATAACTTCATTGAATACTTTAACTTTTACAATACTTTCCCTCGACTTCAATACAAGTATTCCGTTACTGCCTACTACTTTACTTGTTGACAAGACGATGTTGCTATCCTAATACCACGAATCGACCACCAGCGTTCTCTGTCTACAGGCCAGTGTTGCCAGTCCGAATAAATATGAACATAAGAATCGAAATAAATTAATACATCAAATAAGAAATAATATTATAACAATCCATGATATAGGCAGAGGCCTACCCTCTGGGTTACGGGCCTGAGCGCATTTTTTTTGTGTCTCCGAATTGATGTGACAATATAAATATGCGCGTCAAAATATTATACGAAATCTGTAAGTTTTTCATCACGTTAGTTTTAAATCAGTGGGTCCTTGCATGTTGCTTGAATTAATATTTAATTTCATCATCATTATTTAATTTTTATTACTAGGAACGAGAAAGGGACGAAAATAAATTAATAAAAAAATAAAAAGGTACATTGGAGTGTGTACGTTACATAATAAATAGGCAGGTCTCAGAGTGAGGCTCTAATAATTAATGTGCTTAGGGTAAAGCAGTGTAGAATGCTAGGCATCAATAGTAAACGCAAGATGCTCAGTGCCGGCGGAAATCCGAAAAGTATTTCCACACCGTGTGTTACGGAGCGGCTCGTATTAACTTAGCAATATGCGCCCTTCTCACTTTGATACAGGTGAAGCATTTTCCACAATATCAATTGGGATATTTAAGTTCAAACACACTTGTGATACGTGTCATCACATTGTTTTAATATATTTATGTTTTTATTCAATCTTTGTATGGGATTGGGAACCTCGTTAATTGTCGAAGTAAAATTGTCAAATACTAAATTATATTTTGATATTTTTTTATGGAAGCAGGTGGCGAACGAGCAAGAAGATCACATGATATTAAGTCCATAACCAGCAAATTTGTCGCAGATACATTGCTTTTTTTTTGTGACTGAAAGGTCACTGTTTCCCTTGAGGAGGCATTTACAGCTACACCGGGCACGAGGCGGCAGGGTGCAGAGGGCGCCTAGCCTAAGCCTCTTTAAGAGTAACTAAGCTCGAGGGCTCCCTCCGTAGAGGGAACCTCGGCTCGGGCCGTTACTTTAATATTATTACCGGATTGGGAGGCCACCGAGCTGGCAGATACATTGCCTTTAATGGATATAGGACGGGATAGATAGGAAAAAGGACATTGACTTTTCCAAGTTTATCCCCTCCCCGTCCAATCCTCTAATCTCTTCCATCTTATCCTTGTGAGGAAGAGGTGGAAGGGGAAAAGGAATGAAATTAGGCCTACGGGACCTCACTCATCAGGCGATACGTATTGTACTTCTACTTCACGCGTGTTTTCTGTGAAGTCGTGGTATTTCACCGGTGTAGCCGGACCATTCGTGCAAAAGATGTGGTGGTTGCGGGTTCAACCACTGTTAAAATTTAAAACTTTAATTTTTTTAAATATCTGTCCTGTGCATTTACAATTGAAAATACTAGGTAAATATTGGATAACAATTTCAGCCTCTAATATGGCCTCAGTAATGACACTACATACTGACAACTGAAACAGAACTTCTTTTTTCATGTTTAATTGGTGTTAGTTAAAATAATTGAAGACTTTCTTCGACCAGCATATACTCACTCTACTGCTTTGAAATAGAAATGTATCCCGCAGGGCTCGGGAGGGTGCCTCACTCGCCGATTATTCTAAATAATTAAAACGATAATGGGGTAAGAGATTTAATACTGCTTCGCGCTAATTTGAGCTGTGGTATGGTATACCCTAGCGGATTGCACAATATTAAATGATATAGCAATACCAATAGTCTAGTTCATATGAGAAATAAGCACAATATATGTATATTACTCCCTATGAACAGAGCGGAGCTTGCGCTTTGCGTCCGCTATATGTCATAGTAAGATCGAAAGAGGTACCAAAAAGTTTTTTTTTCGTAAATTTATTTCACATTTTTCATAGATTCCACATTAAATAACTATACCATGTATCACATCAAGATGTCATTTTAGTAAACAAAGGTTTTTAGGTTAAAATAAATTCAGAAGTTTTTAAAAAAAAACATTTTTTTCATAAAACCTCACAAGATTAGCTATCCCTATTACACTTTATTTCATGACTTCTGACAAAAATGGCCGCCATGTAAGCGACGTTTGTATACAATACTTATATTTTGCAATACAACAAAGTATAGGAATTATAGGTTAATGTCCAAAAATATTTTGGTTGTCATTGGCAATGTATTTAATGAAAATGACAAAATATCAAAAAGATAATGATTACTTATTTTTACGCCAATGCTATTATTACATTAGAATAAAACTTACTTTTACAATATAATTTTTTCATTACAATATGAAAAATATGTTAATTTCGCCCCATGCGTTACCATAGCAATATAAATGATTTTTGGTATCTCCTATTCCTCGGGATGAATATTTTTTTAAAGTTCCCCTATGTTATATATATTCTGAACAATGCGTGTACAAACTTTAATGACGAACGATTGAGTCGTTGAGAAGTTAAAGCGTAACGAACAAACCCACCCACATTTGCATTTATAATATTAGTTAGAATTGATAGTGATGTGTTAGAGATAGCGACCTAAAATTACTTTTTTTGGGGAAAAATTGAAAAAGATAGCAGTATAGAAACAAAATTTCATCCAAATCATTCGAGCCACTGGAACCTGGAATAGCACGCTTTATAATATATATATATATATATATATATATATATTCAATAGATATGTATCCATCTTAGTAAAGTAATAGATACTCATCAACATCTGGAGCAATCACAAGAAACACTGTTGCGTTGCCAGCTTTATTGTAAGATAGTAGGGCAAGTGTTGTACACTTAAAATTCAATAATTGAAGTTAATTTACACTAACTTCAAAGTATTAGTCTCAAAATACATAGTTCCGATCATTGTGGTAAAGTTGAGCTATAAAATTATAAGTTTCAGACTAGACTGGTCAACAGTTGGCGTTAGTTCGTAGCTTTCAACACGGCGCTGGTCAGGCGGAAACTTCAAAATTAATTTCGAAGTTTGATCGAAAAATGTTTTCTCCGACGTCGTAAGTCCCCCGACTTAGAGGATCGCCAATCCAATAAAGTGTACGCTATGTTCCAACATGATAACATTACTTAAAATGTTTTATAATGCAGTCGGAAGTTAAGTTTTTCATCAAACATATATATTTTGATTAAGATAATTAATTTATAATAATTCTATTCTATCTTAATATTTTTTTTATTCATTTTAGGGATTTTTGCCAATGCATGATTGTGTGTGTCAATTGTGTGCGTTTGTTTGTGTGTTCTTACACATTCCATCTAAATATTGTTTGTTGACGAAATTCAAATAGGTACGAGATTAAGATGGAATAAAAATGCTTGAGTATATTTTCCGTTCCGTTACCCTTGCGGAGATGAGGTGGGTTACAATAAGTATGAACAAGGCAAACAGACCTTTGTACCGCTGATATCACGCATTGCAATAATATTAATAAGACTTTAGCAAGTCTTCGTAGCGCACGGAATGTTGTGATTAAAAATGTTATCTTCAGTACGACGTTTATGATTCGGATTTTATCAAAATAGGCATTAACTTAAATACCGAAAAAGATAACAAATAGTAATTAAGCTGATTATTTTGAAAAATCATGAATAGGCAAATATTCGAAATAAGATAATTTCCTGTAGACGCGCCTACATAAAGCTAATAAGTCTTCAACAACTGATTAAAACAACTTGTGTCAATGAAATATACTTTTTTGTTAATTTATAGTAATTTAGAAAAAAAAACATTGCAATAAGCATTGCCGTTATGATTTTGTTTTAAAACGATCTGAACTAAAATATACGGGTCCTGTTCTACTAACGAGCTGCAGTGGCCTGAAGCCTTCTAGTTAGAGCGCCCACATATTAAGTTCACAAGTTACTTTAATCTGCACTTTGTAAATTCTTTAGATTCCTATTTTTATAGCAGCTTAATTTAATTAATAAATATTTCCATGTAGTTACTTTATAAGATACAGGACGAAAACGATGTTTCATTGTTTGTCGATGAAGCTTTACCAAAAACTAATATATGTATGTAGGTACTACTTCCTACTGATAGCCATTGATAACATGTTATCTATTTCAGTTTTTTTATATCATCATAAATTTACAGATAGTTCTTACAATTTATTCGATAAAATCGGCAGAAAATATTAATTGTGATAAATGTTCAATCCCGTGTCATTTAATATTATTTATGTATACGATAAAATAGATATTCAGTTAGATTTTACTAATAAATAAACTTTCCCGTATCGCTCATAAAGAGCCAGCCAGCTGGCGTATGCATGAATTATTTTTACAAATATTGAAAACAACTAGTTCTCATATCGCCTTTTAATATTATTAGCTATCTACTCGTATACTACACAATTTCAATTTAATTTCATGATTTCCACTAAATTACAACATTTCATGAGAGAGAGGTGTGCCAGGATCGCGCCAAATGGAAATCCGTCATCTCCTACCTCTCTTACGGGTCACGAGCGTGAGCGTACATATTTTTTATAGCATTTGCAATGAAAGTATAAAAAGTTTAATGGCCCCCATGTATGATTAATGACGTTTGTTTGTTGACAACACACATATCTTGCAATTTAACATGGTATAGAATGTTTAATTTAAAAAAAAAGAAATTTTGAATTAGCTTACCGTCCGTTCCTCTGACTATAGTCAGACAGCTCTTTAGATTATTATTACTTATTGGTTTGTCTGCATAGGATGTTATGATTTCGTCCACATTCGTATCAATTTAAAATATAATATATATTTTGTATTATTATTTAATATTATTCGAAGTTATTTAATTCAAAGTTTATTAGGAGTTAAAGGTATAAATTAATATTCGATGAACATGTAATTTACAAAACGCGGTATAATTTTCGTCGAGTTAATTTCGATGTTTTGTTGGAAGCTTGGTTTCGTATCGCAAATGCCAGGTGGCGACAATTTCAAAGTTTTCAATAGAGGCTTGTCCCTAATTAATTCTTAATTGTAATTCTCGTGGATTCTATTCGATTAAAATGTTTCCCCACTCGCAACGTACGGCGGTAACTCATTAAAATATTGAATACGAACTTTGTCTTATCAAATTTATTTAAAAGTCTGAAACCTATATTTTTCACTACCAAAAAATTTGTGTGGATCTCTACTGTGTTTTATATCCTCAGCTATTTCATCAAATAGTTTAGAAAATGATATTATATAAATAGATAGAAAATGCTTATGAGAATATTTGTAAAGAATCGCGATTACAACCATGACCTTCATTGTAGATACAAAGTTCTGTCTAAGCAGATTATTATTTCATTTTATGCGGGAAAGCTCTTCAGTGGAAAAACATGTAGTATGTAGTAAGTTAATATTATTATTATGTAATATGTTTATTCCATTCATGATTTTTTTTCATGTCCATACGAAGAATCAGTTATGGTTCTTATGTACCGAGAATTTTATCACTTATTGATTTCGATCGATCGAATTGTAGCGACTAATTGACTGTTATTTGTAATACATACTTCAATCGAGGAAAGACTAACGTTACGGTAAAAGATCTGAATCAATAACAATAACAATTTATGCCGCAATAATTCAAAAATGTATGAATGTAGAAGAAACTAGAGAGGTGTGCCAGGATCGCGCAAAATGGAAATCTCTGCTTATGCCTCTGGGTCACGGGCGTGAGTGCATATTTATTTTTTATTCCTTAAAAACTTAGTGGTAACCAATTTAAATGTTTGGTTTCTCTTTCAGAATCAATTTCTCGGCCACTTGTTGCCACTTCCCACGCAAGCGATCTGCATACATTTGCAGGCTCTTTCATTCCAGTACTTAGCATAAAACAAGCCCCGACACAGAGTCATTATGCAGTCTCGGATTTAGAACTACGGAGGCATAAATTTACGCCATTATCAAAATATCGTAGGTGAAGTAAACCGAGCTCGAAGCAGATTTAACCAGTTTAGGGATCATTAACGCATGCGACGCTTATTGTTCGATCCCATCCCGATTCCGCGACGTGGAGGTTAACTAACTTATGCAATATGACGTAGGTTTTGCGAATAAAACAGAACTTTAATTTGACCAAATATTGAGATTTGCATATCGTTGAAATGCACGTGAATACCCCGGGATTAGTGAATGGAAACGCAAAACAAGCAAGAAAATAAATTATGCTTTATTGAAATAGACTTCAGGGATTTGTATTTGGCTTTTATCGGTGGATTCTAACGTCCTTAAGGTTTAAAATACAATATAAAATATAATAGGTAATACATTTTATTATATTACGAGCTGTTCCCGCGACTTCGTCCGCGTGGGAATCAATAATAACGTCTTTTAGTACACATACTCTTACGAAGGTTAGTCTTATTCTCCTTATTTGTGAATGTTTTTTTTTTGGTTTTATTTACATTGTAAACTTAACAACAGATTCAATTGATAGAGTTTTACATCGTTATAAAAGGTTTGAGTGAAAGAAAGAAAAAAGAATCAAATTCACAATATTTATTACATTTGTTTGAAAAATATTATTATTTTGGATTTTTGTTGCTATGCGACCCATTTACGATTTTTTAGCCCCTTCCCCTCTCGGTGATCAGCTGTACTGTATGCAAAGAAAAAAAAAAGTTTGCTCATATTTCTATTTATTAATACGGCGTCGGTTAAAAAAAACGTTAAACGCTGCTGGCTGGTATCTGATTTTAGCAAAACTTCCCTAGAGGATATTGACTACGTAACGAAAATCTAAGCCCCAATTTTGACCAAGCTTGGTACGTGGTTACGTAGTATTGCTACGTTTCCTTATAAATAAATTTTACCAGTCATTTTTGCTGTTTGGTTTAAAAGTTAATATATAACTGGTAATAGAGAAGATTCGTAGGAACTGAGATCATCATTTCCTAGACAAGGGGTCAAAAGTCCTTTGGCAAGCAGGAACCACAAGTTGGCAAAATAGAGTAAAGTCGGGCCTCTTCTTCTTCAATTTCATATATTCTTTTTCTTCTCCTTCTTCTACAACGTCTCCTTCTTCACCAACCTCTACTTCGTAAACTTCTTCAACTTCAACTTCATTTCCTTTCGTTCTTGATCAATTTGTTGTTCTTCTTCACTTACATCTTGATCAACATCTTCTCGAACTGCTTCTTCTATTTTTTCATTAACTTCCTCAACTTCTACAACTTCTTATTCATCAACTTCTTCTTCTCCTACGTCTTTTTAAAACACTTCTTCAACTTATTCGTCTTCAATTCCTCCCCCTTCTTCCACAACTTTTTATTTATAAGCTTCTTCATCATCAACTTCTTATCCTTCTTCATCTACTTCTTTATAAAATTCTTCTTCCACTTATCCTCCTACTTCCCCAACGTTTTCTTCTTCTTCTTTTTCAACTTCTTGTTCATCAACTCTTCCTTCATCTTTTATTCCTCCTCCTTCTTCTTCATCTCCTTCTCCTCCCTTTTCATTAACTTTTCTTCTTTTTCTCTATAAAAAAAGAATAAAAACACTCAACGACAAACATACTTTTCTTTTTGTATGTATGTGCATATGTCTGTATAATTTCATAAATGACTGATAACGATTAATTTAATTCTGTAAAGTCTGATAACTACAAAGCTAGAGCGCGTTCGCGTCAGTTTTTTATCATTTCCCTATGTATAATCTAATCTAGTGTCCTTATAATTTTATATTTCACAAGCTGCTGCCCGCGACTTCGCCCGCGTGGAATCAAATTAAAAGATTTTAATCACTACGCAGAAAAAAGTATATAGTCGTATTTTTACATTAATTGTTTTTACCGTACAAAATAAAACGTAAAACATTAGTATCGAAATTATAATTTGACAAACAATTTAATTTTATATATAGATTACCACCAACCCTACTTAAAACCGTCTAACGGAGTTAAAGATGTTTTCAGTTCAATAAGCATGTTTGCTAACGCTGTCGCTAACGCATGTTGCACATGTCGATATAGCAAACCTAAAATATTTACCACTACCTACTATCGTTTAACGTGGCTAAACAGGTTTACACTTCAAATAGTAAAATGTTTATATTATTTTACTACTTAAGGTAAACTTTGTGACATTGCAGGTAGCAGGGGGCGCTGCGTATTTTTTTTCACAATTTTGAGAGTTTTTCCCTTTTGGCGCAGAAGCCCAAATATTTTGCTGGTGTAATTAAATTAGCCTATTTGAATCCTTAAGATATCAGCTATCCAGTAAAAGATTCATCCGAATCAGTGAACTTGTTTCGGAGATTACCCGGAATAAACAGACAGACAGACAGGCAATAATTTTAAAAATTGTATTTTAGTTATAAGTACCGTATATACATCATGTGTATTGAGTATGGAAATATTATTTTGATATTACATACAGACACTTCAATTTTATTTATCAGTATCGATCATATAGATACCATGGATAAAATATATCGCCTTGCATAAAAAAAACTTTATGCAAGGCGATATATTTTTATCGGTTGTATTAGGCGGTATCAAATTTTTTAACATTAACAAATAGAATGCTTTTTTATACACAAGAAGACAGCAAGCGAATAAGCTGCTTACCAGGTGTTATGTGAAAAAATCAGAAGACCGATTGACTATCATGCGACTGTCATTCTTCATATTACTCCGGGAAAGAATCAAATGATTTTTAAGTCTTCAAAATCGATCAAGCTGTTTAGGCTATAGCAAGTCTTAATGGAACGGACATAGATAGATCATACGCCTGGGCAGTCATGTTACAAAGAGAGAACGAGGCATGTAATTCTTATGAATCTGCTGCATTAATTTTTTATATGTTTATGCTATCTGTATTAGAATCATTATTTAATATTTTGAACAAGAAATTAGCAGCAAAGAAGCGGTTCACTTGATATTTAACCATAAAGGTCCGCAACTCCTAGATGTGACTTACTTAGAAAGCTTAACAGTGGTAGAGCCAGAACAACATTTGTTGAACGAATGGGCCGGCTCGACCGGTGAAATACCATGACCTCGCAGAAGACAGGCTTGAAGTAGAGCATTTTGCGTTTCGTCTGGTGAAATTAATTCTAGTCCTCTTCCCCTTCCCTTCCTTTGCCAATAAGCAAAGATTGAACGTGTTTTCACTTTTCAAACCAAAGAATTCGCGGAATCAAAACGTTATCGCAAAAATGAGTAAAGATGATTATCTATAAATTGTTGATGCGCAAGAGATATCATTTTAGCAGTTTCACGGCGATACCATCGTTCGATTTATGTTTCCATTGTCTCAAAACGAACAGCTATTCTCATTAACGTCTTTGAATTGAAGTTTACGAATGCGCTTTAAATGCTTAGGATTCGTATGCGTTCATACTATCCTTCATGCTTCCTTTTTTTGGTATAGAATGGAGAAAAAGGGAATACGCTATACTGAGACAAAAATTTACTATAAGTGCTTAATATATGAGATAATATTTCATATGTATATAATATTATTTTTTTGTAGTATGAATAGCGAACCACCATTCCATCGTAAATCATTGTGTAATCGATTTCAATAGATTTTATAACCTACACAATAATAGAATCAGGACTCTAAATTACTTTACTCAATGTATGGACAGTTCATATCTTTGGAGAACTAAGAATAACGCCAATGCCAAAGTAGAATCAGGTCAAAGTCTCTTGATAACGATTGTGTAGAAGCCAGAAAAGTGCTGCACTCATTCAATCACTAGAACCCGAGCGAACACAATAATAATACATACAATAATAACAAGAGTAATCTATGACTGGGACAGAAATGTCTTTGATCACAATGGTTAAAGAAGACTTAAATGCAACCAATTATTCCGGAGGAGGGTTGGCGTCAAGAAGGCTGCTGGTAAAAACTTTAGCCAAAACCTATACAGTACTGACAATGGTCATACTGTGCTGACACCAATGAATGAGAAAAGTGCAAGAAGATGATGATGGTTTCATCATCTCTCTCTCTCTTTAAAATGAGTGTTAGTTACTATGACCATGCCAATAAAATAGCACTCAAATGTACTTCTAATATATGTAGTTTAAGTCTTAAATCATGTTGAAGCTGCTTTCACTAAATTTAAGATAAAATAATAACGAAAACACATTAGAGCTCGCAGGCTTATCCATCGTAATTGATGACAGGCGGAAGATAGCTCCAAAGTTATGACGTCATATAACGTTCTAATGACGTCATAACTGCATTGCCCTCCGGCGCTCAACTACTTACGCCAGCGACAGCAATGAATGCAACGTAATTTAGTAGCTGAGCTTGCTTCAGCGACTCATTCTGCAGTAACCCTTCACAAAACCAAACATAATAATTTCTACACAAAACCTTATTCGGAAACTACATCTTATGTATATGAGATGGAAGATATATCTTATGTATCGATCACCTACAATGAAACTTATTGTAAACATAATTTGCGTTGCTCCAAGGCGATCATATAAATCAATTGCAGCAGCTCTTTATGTACAAAATATTGTTGCAGACTTTTGTTCTGTAACATGTATAAGAATTCTTAAAGTAACAATCATCTATAACGTCGTATCGAACAAAATAATCGACCGGTTAAAATAAAAAAGCACTGACAGCTCTTATTACGTTTTGTTATTACAATTTGTAACTAGGTGACGTTGTTTCTTTACATACAAATATTTGTTAAACCTTTTGATCGTGGTCAGAACCAAGCTATGAAATTCTTGCCATCGGTCGAGGATTTAACCTGACGTTTACGGTGCTTGTACACGCTTAGAAATTTCACTGTGGCTGCGGCAGACAGGACAAATTCATCATGTATGTACACGATAAGAATTTTTTTACTACCCGGCATTAAATGATAACTGTATATTATATCTATAAAAGTATGAACGAGGTAACAAAATACGGGGATAGAGATACTAGGCTCATCCAATTATACAACGAAAGATGAGTTTGCTGGGTTCATACCTTTTATACGTATTCGACAACAGGAGCAAAATATTTGTGGACTACTACCGTGTGAAAATCTCCATATTTGACAAGATTTTGTCCAATATGGAGAAGAGAGAAGAGAAATTATTTCTAATTTATTGATAATCCTGGCCCTAACCTTAATTCAAAACGAACAAAAGCCGACCTCGCCCCTGACACCGCACCGCGGCAATTTCGCGCGTCGTGTCTAGCGCAGACAAGATTTTTTTCTTGGTCAGCGCCGAAGCTGTGCACACACGGGTCGTATGTAGAAACCACACGAATTCTTTTACAGGCCCGGCGACTTTTCTTGACTAGGCAACGGCTCTTAAAGTGAAGGAAAATCAATTTTAAAATAGTCAGTTACATACAATCGAGTGAAGCTGACATAAGCGTGTTAAAATAGACATTCATTGTCACCAGTAACCTGTTTTAATTATAAAGGCTACTTACACCAATGCCTATAAATAAAATAAACTACCTTAATACAAACACAATATTATAGAGCAGTTTAAAAAAATGTGTACATTTATTTTTCTTATATTAGAACCTAGACCTTTTGACGTAATGAATGTTGTCCGTCATACAGGCACTATAAATCTACCAGTGTTCGCCTGCCTTCATGAATCGTTCATGTGAAATGCATGTTATACAATTACGAGCGCACTGAATATGGACTGAATATACGTTACTATGAAAAATGACGTCTGAGTATGCTACATTAATAATTCAATATGTTTCTAATTTAACACTGTCAGTGGTGTGTACGCATTAGAACTGTTTTACGAAAGAATTTTAGAACATAGGAACTTTACTACATTGTTATACAAACTTGTAGAAATTTAAAGAAAATCTTTAATTTACTCTCTATAAGGATGTTTTGGAGGTGTAAACGTATAAGTATACAGCATATAAGCAATTTTAGTACAGGGACTTAAGTAGTGACTTCTATATTTGGAAACATTTTTAAGATAAGAAAATAACTGAGGAATCAGTTGTGATAAAAGTGCATGATATTTTCACTAGAGTATGTTGAAATATTGAGGGGTCTTAAAAACATCCATTATTCGGATGAGCAATTAGCTACGACCAAAAGAATTCGATCCGCTGAAGAATTATGCTGGGTGGATGTTTAAAATAATATTTATATAGGCGAGAGATCGTAAAATTGCTATCGAAATATTTTAAAAAAATCATACTGAATTCTTTGTCCCTGAGAATATTTTTTATAATTTTTAATAAGTAGTAGTAATTGTGGTCGCTACATTTTTCTACATTTTATAGATCTGTTCCCTAATAATTATTGCAGGGTTTTGCAGGGTCCGTAACAAAGTAGACATGAATTCATTTTATTTGAGACTCGTGATTTTATGTACGCTTAGCGTATTGTCAGGTTATAAGATCGCCTAAAACAAGAAATCTATCAATATTTAAATCTGTTCCTACAATTTTACATAATCTTTTGTACATACCTAACGAAGAAAAAAATAATTTCAGCAAAAAATCTCTTACTAAATCCAAGCATATCGACAATTAATCATATTTTTTATTAAGTCTTCTTTAAATTTAATTACTAAAATAATTACTTTAAATTATATATTCATGAATTATGTTACACTACATGTATTTCAATTGTTAGTACAATATCACCGAATATTATTGTAAATTCTTAGTTCCGCTAAAAGTTTTCCCGTTCATGTATACGTTCCCTCATCTACCGTTGTAATTGCAGACAGGTCGAGATACCTACGGAGTTATGTCGTCACATAACGTGCTAATGACGTCATAACTGCATTGCCCTGCCACCTCCGCGACAAGCTGCTGACTCTAATGAATGCAACGCAGATTAATACAGTAAACCTGTTGATGCATTTTAACGTTTATCACACCTGTGTAATATTCTGAAAATTGTTTAAAAGACTTGAGTGCATGTTGCGTTTACAGCATGTTATTGGATCATTGCTACCTATAATTCTTCGTAACAATCACAAAACTTAAGGATGCCATGCTACACTTTGTATAGGAAAGAAAGAGGAGTGAAATTAATGCGATCTGCGGCATCTCACTCAGCAAACAAATCTCCGAGAATACTGTTTCTACTTTACGCCCATACTTTGTGCGGTCAGGGCACGTCACCGGTCGAATCGGTACATTCGTCAATCATTTGCTATTGCTGTGGACTCTCCCGCTAGGTGGTAATTTGTAATCAAACATGGTATTAGATAAAGGCCTGAAACTGAAGAATACTAAGCATGTTTCGTTTTTTGTATGTCGCGACTAAACGACAGACAGAACAGTCACTTAATCATTACCACTGTAGTCTAAATCATTTTTGGCTACTTCTCCGAATTACTTCACTATACAGGTAGTTTATATTAAAACAAAAAATTCTTAATTTGTTTCTTGACGTCTACGTTTAAGAAACATGTATTTTGTTCCATTTCAATCTTCCTTACTGAATACTTAAAGAATATGGAACACACGGTTCGCGGATGAGTTACTCGATATAAGGAAAGCTTAAAGGATTTAGTCTGAAGTGTTGAGAGGCCATTCCTGTTTTGACAGTATTTATTGTAAAATAATTTTCAGAATGTACATACAATGCCAATAATCAACAAATTCGAATATTACTTAATTTGGTAATATTAACGTATTCGCTTTTATTTACTATTCATCAAATGATGACTCCGTTGTGTAGAGGCAGTGAAGGCCGGTGCGAAAACAGTATTTATTACTGCTTTACTAGCCCACATTATAAAGGGTAATCGTATGTAATACCTTTGTAGGTCAAGTAGATGCGCGTTGATAGATCAGTCTGCTGACAAGCTGAGCCCCCGGTGTCACCCGCCGTGCGATTTAATTTAACCGAAGAGTGTCTAACCGAATCTGAATCCTATTTAAGATTGATCATATAGAACTGACGTCGACTTATATTGGATAAAACTGTTTCTCCTTACAAACTTCCATCTCCTGCTGTAGATTTTTATGGCATGGATTTAGAAAAATCCTTTCTCAGCGCTTGTCTACGTAATAACAGAAAACTGCAGAATGTCAAGTCTCTAGACCCACTACTTTGGGTTGTGCGTTGATATCAGTTAGTTGGTTCATTTATATAATATAGATTATACTTTTAATTAATTAAATAGTGTAATTGTTACTTCAATTAAATGTAAATGCAACGTAAACCGAGTGCTGTAGTTGGCGCTATTTGGCGCAATAAACGTCAGACGTCAGGTGCGACCGCTATAAATCCAGTGCGGTTGACCCGCCTTCATGAATCACTCTCGTGAATTGCACGTTGTACGAGTACGTGCCCTGCACAAAGCGAACGGTTAAGTCATCTTTATTGAAAAATAAATACGACTTTAAGAAACCATTATTCAAATCATTTTAATATCTTCAAGTAAATAAATAAGTAGTATGTCTTCTAGGTGCCATCATAATATGGAAGATATTTTTACCCCTGTAACGTCTTAAAACTGTGAAAATTACTGCGTGTTTGCTCGTCACTGGCTTTTTAAATTTCGTTGATTGTTTGTTTCTTGCTTGTGACTGTGGTTTATTTATTATAATTTGTATTCTAAATTCTCGTGTAAAAACACTTTATTTGTTTTAAAAGCAATTCATGTAGCAATAATTTTGTGTGAATATTTAATTGATGCATTCACAAGTGCATCTGACGTAGTCGACCTTACTTCATAATTGGGACTCAATAGGTGGTACGTTAACGAGGTCCGCGCACATGCCAAAATACGAGAACTTTATAAAGTATTATGTGTATGCAGGTATGGGCTTCGTTAGTTATGAGTACATTTTTTAATTTTGTTCCGATCGTTCAAGTTGTGCGCTCTAATACATCCGGGATTGGGTCTATGTAGTCTCTACCACAGTAATGCTAAGCGTTACCTCAGTTTAAAGACCTTTAAAGGCAGATGAATTAGTAAAATTACAGTTACAGTGGTAGAGCCAGCGGCATCTGTTGCCAGAAGTGGCCGAGTAAATGTAAGATTCCGCAGAATAACGGCGCAAACTCTATCTACTAAAAAGTGACCTGTATATATTTTGAAAGACGTGTAGACGGCTTAGTTATCAGCATTGACGTGTGACGTTAAATGATAGGATTCAAAATAGCATTTTACGGGTAAAGTGTGGTTTGAAACTGGATATTGTGATTAGAATTGAGAAACGTATGCTTTGGAGATTAGGGCATGTTGAAAGGATGTATGAAGAGAGAGTAACGAAACAAATTTATGTTGCAAAGTGTGTATGAGTGGCAGTGTCGGTAGAGGATGTCCGATGAGAACTTATATCGATCAGATTAGTGACACACTAAAGATGGGAGATATAAGGATTACCCGTAACCAACGCGCATGTATGCCTAGATGTATGAAGGTAGAAGAAGCGAGAGAGGTATGCCAGGATCGCGCCAAATGGAAAGTGCTTTAATACATGCGTAAATAAATGAATCAATTTATTTACATATGTGTCTTAGCTACGGTATGCTGATATTCGTCTGATCAAGAAAAGGCAACTAATAATAAATAATGACACATCACACCTTAAAATAGGACAAGCCTTTCAGGCTACAGGTCACAACGGACATACATACATAGAAAGATGCACGCGATTTCATACGGAAGTAGTTATTACTTACCAGCAAATCAATGGTTTACGTTTCCTTTTGCTTAGTTGTATTATGAAATGAAAATCGATGGAGTTGAAGAACATGCAATAGATAGTAGGTGTTGTTATTGTGCCTGCAACTGTTACTATATTGTGGGAATTTAAGCAGTCATTAACACATGCTGTCTATGTACTTATATTAAATTTCATTGAATTATAAAGCAGTAATCTATACAGTTAGCGTGTAGTATAGGCGAGGCCATAACTTAATCGGATAATCTGTTAAGGCGAATTAATTGAAGTATGTTTACTGAAGCATACGTGCATTAGGTATGTATGTTATAGTTTATTAATTAGGTACAAAAACATATTTCTCATTTTCAGTATAAGCCAGCATACAAAGAAAACTAACGCTTGTACCAATTTCAATAATATTGTGTTTAAATTACGTTTGTTTTGATAAAGTGATACATTTTCAGCAGGAGCAACAGTTACTGAATTTCAATTCGAGAAAGTTGTAATATTTTCGGAGTAACTAGTGTCCTTTTGGTACCATTCATAATAAAGTGATAGTCGTCCTTTAGCCTAAATACCACATACCGGGTGCTTAATTCAAATAAAAGGTTAGATCAACAACAGTTAATAGGATCCTTGATCCACTAGACCGAGTGCCCATCCTGTTTCACTGAACATCGTACTCATTGCATACACCTTCTCAAGGTTCTCCATAACTTATAAGAAGTAGAACCCTTTCTCTACATTCTCTTCGTTTCTCTCTTTTGATTAAGCACGTTGCTTTTCTTCATAATTTTCTTTATATATAACTAGATTTTCTTTTATTTCGCTTTGAAGATTATGTCGTTGTCGTTAACTTACTTGAACAAAGAAAACGTACAAAAAGTTTTTGTGTTTTTTTAGTTACATTTATGATTTTTCTTCTTATCTAACAAGGACAAACCCTAAAGCGTTTGGAAGATTAATAGGTACATTTATCAAAATTTTGTTTTGTGTCTTAAGACTATGGAGTATAATAGGAACACGACATTCAAAGACAAAAAAAGTTTCTTTAAATAATTTCCTTTTAAAAAGACTTTTTAGATAAAGCTGTCTTAAAGTAATCTATATTACAACAAGAGAGGGGGAGGGTTTTCCCTAGGAGGGTTGGCGTCAGGCAGGCGGCCGGCCGTAAAAACTGTAGCTAAAACCTATACAGAATGGTCTACAATCATACTGTGCCGGACGTGTACGGGAGTGGGAAAAGGGCAAGGAGATGATAACGACGACGACTTCACTGTACAAGATTCTAACAAGTAAATAAAAGAGTTGAAGACGACCTGAAATACCGAGGAAGCGGAAACTTAAGACTTTTACATTTTTGTAGCTTAATTATCCTTATACATAGCTCATAGCGCTATTATTTTTTTAAATGTAACGTAAGTAAGTATTTTTTCACCTATATGTCCTTTACATACAAGAACACTGACACAATTCAGCTTGTTTCAGCTTGTTTCAATTACGCTTGATATATAAAATAAATTATTTTAAACAAAAAAAAACATAAAGCGAAGCTCTGTCGTACTGTTGAGATACATATATTCATCGTACATTCGTTCGTACTCTCACACGACTACAACGTCACTATTAAACTTTCAAAAGTAATAAAAATATAAGTCAGATTACAGTGAAACATAAAATCGATTTGATTAGTCTAACACATATAAAATGTGAGTTTATATTAACTTTTCATGTTAAGTCCTAGAAAGTTCTCAGAACATGTTACGAATGCTTGGACGCGGTTCCTAATTAGGCTTTACTGTGTGACTCGCTAACTAAGTCACCGCTCACGGCAACACGTACTCGTAAAACAAATTTTATTTGAATGTTATAGAAACTGCTATTTTTAGAGAAACTATATCTTTAATTCATAGAAAAACATATCGCTAATAACAATTCATTTTTGTAAGTGAAAAGTTCTTAGCCGCATGAGAAGATATTTAATAGGGGAAAATCTTTTAGGTTATACGATATTGTACAACAATTACCGATATTACATTCGTCTCGCTTTTCTTACTTGACGTTATTACCAGTGTCACTTCTCTCTTCTTATTAAAACGAGATAAGTACGAGATTGTCTTTTAACTGACATATTAATGAAGTATAAAATTGTATGTCTAAGAAATAAAAGTTTTTAACCTAAACTTACTCCATAGTATTGTGACATAAATACATAAACTGGTATTTTACATAAGAATTGACAATACGATGTTGCAGCCGATTCGGAGTGTTCAAATAGCAAGCGGTTATTGCGTGAAAGCTATTAAATTGCTTCCTGTACAAATTGTCGTCCACACAAGAGATAAATCGTTTTCGTAATGTTACCGCTGCAGTAACTAAACTATATTATTCAGTTGTTACAATAAACCTTTATTATGATCGTAGGGTCATAGGTCAGGTAATAAATAAAAAAAATGTTACTTACATTTACAGTGTTACAAATTTATTGGTGTCATTATTATTTTACTATACTTAAAACATAAGGATGAAATTATACTGATAGCTTTATCAGTGTTAACAAAATGTTTATTTTCAATATATAATAAATCCTTCATTAGTTATGTAGTAAATTAATTACTAATTTTGCTTAACACCTAATCTGTATCTGTAATCTGTGGTGTCTGTGGGTAGCTATTCTAAAACATACGTAAATTTTAGCGCGTAGCTCGTAACGTATAACGTGTAACGCCTACCATGCCAAAAGAAGTTTCGCTTCAATCAGCACTCCTGTAACCCTGTGTAGGCAGAAATCACGGATTTCGATTTGGCATAATTCTAGTATACCTCTCTCGATTCCCGTACATTCATAAATCTACGCAAACATGCTCGAAGGCTACAATTCTGGACTATTGTAAGTTTAAGTAGGACGCCTCCTACCGACACTGTCACTTATGGTCAGGTTAGTAATACGTGCATAGAAGTGAAGAAAGACTTCCACTGTAAAAACATAAAAAAGTTCTCTTGGTATGCATGGAACATAAAATTAAAATTGAATTATATAAAGCTTTTAATTAACGCGGATAATATACGGGACGTCAAGATCGGTGAGTCGTAAATACATCAGCGGTAAACCGTGACACACACTTGAGCTTGTTTAAACTTCTGACCCATTTAAATTATATACTACTACACATTACTCTGGGAACTACGACCGTATCGAAACCTTACCAGTAAATATCATAGGTCTAATAGAATATACGACATAGTCTGGTAAATAGTGCTTAAAATTATAATGTAATGAACTTACATGATTACCACTTAAGTATAAACTAATTCAATGTCTTTATAAGTATTCTATTTTGTTTTCTTTTTCTTAAAAGGAAAAGTGGTGGTTATCTTATCTACTATATTATAAAAAATGAAAGTAAAGCGAAAACAATAAACAGAAATAGTTGGTAAAGCTAAATAACAATCATTTGTAATTAACCTAAGACATGGAAACAAACGTAAAACTGGCAATTAATAAAATATAAATTAAAAGGTATCTCACGTGTTTTGATAAAACTTTAAAGTTGTTCCCAGTTAAAAGTTTTATGGCGCTTTTACTCGTTATGAGTTGATGGAGGAGAGACGGGGCGTAAGGGGTGACATCAAAGCGAATTAACGAATGTTGTCTAGGGGCGTCCGCTTGTAAGCCTCTTTGAAGTAAGATTACCTGAGCACAACTTCGTATCGTAGAAGTATGCCAAAGTTTGGGACATTTTATTTCAGTGTCACTTACACTTAATACCTTTGCGGTATGGAAGCGACATTTCATAGTTGCATAATAAAGTTTAAACTAAATGTTGTTCCAATATACAAAGAGTTTACTTTCAATTGGAGATTTTAATGTATTAGTAATTGACAATACGAAACGAGAAACAATGATCAGGTATAATATTAAACTACAATGAAACACAAAAAATGGTGGACGTATAGATGTAGGAGCTCAGAAGGCTGTTCAGGGCCGTATTAAGTGGATTTTTTAAGAGCAATCAACCTGACAACTGCTATCCGAAAGATATTAGCGACAATCAGACGAGTTGCTGATGCATGCTACATATGTAGGGCAGAATAGCGGGCTACATAAAACTCCTTCTTCGGAACTTCAGTCCTAACACGAAATTCAAACGAGTTAAAATCCTTAAAAAAACGAGTTTATGATAAGAGACCCAACTATTTTCGGCCTAAAAAGTACCCTATTGATTATGCTATTTTTTTGCCATTCCCTATTAAACGAAGTCTATTTCAATACAGGCAGTATCCAAATCCTATTTTGCCGTTTATTCGTAACGAAAAAGGGATCAAAACATATGAACCTGAAAACATTCCTGCGGTTGCTTTGTATCATTTGCAATGTACATTGTTAAGTCACACAACCACAGCAACCGCGGTCCTTTTATTATATTTCCTAGTTAGCTATATTTTCAGTTTAGGTCCGATTATATAAAAAAATAGAGCTTATTAAAATTTAACATTCGTTTCCTTTTCGATAAATAAAAAAATACTGGCAGTAAATTTTAAAAGCAAGCAATTTAGAAATTCACTTGTTCTCCTTCCTTCATTTGTGAAATATATTTTAATTGTATAATCATGATCTAAATTGAAATTATTACCTTTGACCATTTTAATAGTGTGATATAAGACTGCAGGTTTTCTGTAAACACACAACTCATCAAATTTATTACCACTTATAAGGTTCTTCAGCAGCGTATGCTATATTTATGAAATTGTTACCTCACTCATTTCTTTGTCTAGTTATTTCCTTGCAATTTATTTGAAACGTAGTGTTGGTGCTTAAACGCTAATTAAATCTGGCTTTAATTAAAGTGAAACAACTTTATTTTACATGTGAGCCTTTTACACTTCTCGCAGATAAAAAAAACACACACACATATAAAATGTACTCATTGCTCGAAGTTATTTTAAACCTGCAATATTTGGTTTGTACGTAAAGTTGAGCATATAATTTTTTTTCGTATTTTGCTTTTTTTCAGTTATTGTTACATATTATGATATTAAAACAGAATATTTTGCATATATAACATTATTTTTATTAACATGCCTTTTTATCTGACACGCACAACCTTTGGACACTAGAGGGCACGTTAACAAGACGAGTTGTAGGGCGCCCTCTATTCTATGGACCAATGACTTCATAAAGGATTACTTGATTGGCCGATGACTGCATACTGTACAAGAAATTGAGGAAAACTAAGTCCAGCAATGGCTTGATTTAATCGGCGATGATTACGATGATGTGTATTTTAACCTCAATCGAACGACATAAATAACACAGGAACATTGGAAGTTGTTGTTAAATCAGAATATACTAACACTATAGAAGCGACAGACATTACAAAGGAGTTAGTCCCTACACTCTACGACACGTTGTTGGCACACGTTATCGCCTATTAGGCCGGAGCAAACAGGGCCGCTTACAAAGCAGTAGATATTAAATAGCTTCGAGGACAAATAGATATGTGTTAATAGTCTATTCACAGAACATGTGGCTTCCTTTTACTTAAAACTCCAGTACCTTTATATTTTTGTGTACTGATTATTTTATTAACTAATATCACATAAAAAAGGTAAGGGTTTTTCCAATTTTTAAGTATTATAGGTAGGACAGTAATCAATAAAATTCTACTTTTAATTTAATACATTTTAGTCAATTCAATTCGAATTCAAGAATTAACTTACAAAGCCGTTAAGTATTTTAACTAAATTGAGTTTGTAATGGGTGTATATTGTGCGAGGGCACGACATTGTGCTAATTGTATTGACTGTTGCTGTTGCTGACTACGCTGAGAGAGCAGCTCATTGATTATCTACTGTACACATAAAATATAGTAAATATCAAACATTTACGTACCTTGACAATGACATCTTTATTTTATGTGGATTAACTTTAATTAACTTACTTGCTTTACCACAATGTTTTTTTCAGATTACCAATCACAAGAGTTTTACCCTCTCTCATAAATAATTATGATTGTAAAAAACACACAAAGCTCTATTTAGTTAAGCGGATGTTTTAAAACTTTTAACTAGATGGCATAATTCTCAATCCTCAAAGACTATTTTCGTTCATTCTGACGACCCAAGTTTGATTCATCATTGCAATGAAGGTATAAAAATTTAATGTAGGCTTTAATCAGTGTGTATTTTGCTAATTAACTGAGTTCCGTTAAGGGAATTCGATACATTGATTGATATAAAGAGTACAAAAATAGTATAATAGTCATAAAATTATCATTTAATCTGATTTATATTTTTTTAAATATCTCAGTTTAGTGTTAGGTGTGACTTACACGTAAATAATTTTTTTTACAGGGCAGTGTTCACTGCTGACCACTGTAATATGTGCTTTAATTTGTAAAGTTGTAGTGAGACGATTTATTTTCAAGTTTCATTCTTGCGTAAGGCTCTCCATCGCGATTTGTAACTATAAATTCGTATTATTTTACACTTATCTGAATTATGCATGGGACTGTTTGCTTTGTATGCCGTGATCCCATTCTATAGTCTATTCAGGGGAACGTTTGCGCTTTTATGTTGTCATTTATTTACTTCCCATTAAAATATTCTGTCCATTGAAATGTAAGATAAAACAGTTAAATGTTTAACGTCTCGACCGGTCCGGTACTAAGTCAATTTATATGCGTATCGATTGTTATTGTTGCGCGAGTTCTATGCCGTATTGATATAATAAAATACATTAGCTATGGAAAATAGTTTTCCCCATTAATCAAATTGAATGTCTGTATTATATCTCTGTGGGAGTTTTTTTTACTTAACTGAAACAATAAACTAAGACACACTATTATAGCGCTAGAGCCCGCAGCGACAACTGCACGTACCAAGTTTACAAAACAAATGGAACATCGACATGGACATCGTATGAGCTCAGGATCGCATCCGATGTGTATATGTATGTTCCATATTGACTCCGAAAAGGCTGCAACGATTTTGGTGACATTTTCAGGCAACGTTCATTCATTCGGCATTCGCCTAACGGGGAGTTTCAGTAAAGTTTGGTAGCGATTGGATCAATATAATTTATGATACCCGTGTGAAGCTGGGGGTGGGTCACTAGTTCATTATAAAAAGCACCGTTTTGTCATTAATTGCAGGTTTGATTATTTAGTAAAGGGAAATGTTAATATTACTTTATCAATAAGGAAAACATCTGTCACGACGACACTTCAATTGACTTCACTTTTTAGATACGGTGTCGCTGAGCAATGTTGAACCCGGTAGCGCGGAAAGTTTGCAAGATAACGAGCCATCTGCAAGCTTATTGGAAGATTTTCTATTCTTACACAAGTTCTAAGTTATGTTATAGTTTTCCATTGGATTTTCTTACTTTTATAGGTGACAATTCGTTCAAAGAGTGCGTGATTTGAAATTCTGATGCTTATATTTAAAAAGCAAAGATTTAAGATTTCACTCATAAAAAAGAAACACCTCTAACATCAGAGCAGACGCAAGTATATGTGATGATCGAAAATCAATTAAAAGAAAATAGATATACGAGCAGAATTCCCTGGTAAAAAAGAGCATTTTGGTTTTTAAACTGAACAAAATCAGCGTATTGGGTCCACTCAA
Organism: Papilio elwesi; assembly: GCA_029849275.1. Lineage (NCBI taxonomy): Eukaryota > Metazoa > Arthropoda > Insecta > Lepidoptera > Papilionidae > Papilio > Papilio elwesi. The sequence continues at coordinate 5,139,791 of CM056700.1, read as the reverse complement.
AGTTATCATTTTTATTTTTCAGTTATCAATCTTTCTTTTATGTGATGAAACAGAGTCAAGAGAAAAATCCTGTTCAATGGAGCTTTAATAATGAGTTACAAAATTTAAAATATGTTTATAATAAATTACAAAAAATCCATACCTTAAATAAATAAACCATAGACATATATAATCGGGAGCTTATTAAAATGCCTACTTTCACCTATGACTCACATTTTGCAGATGTCCGAATGCTAGGCTAGCCTGCCTTTGAGTTTTGGAAAGTACTTCAATTTTTGTTCACACAGAACATATATGATACATGTCTTTGAAGTAAAATCGTGGTAATTGTTTTTGATTTGAAAAAAAAAGAGCTGAAAACGTCTCCGTTTCTCAATATCAGTACAAATTCCAAACGGCAGCCGATCTGCGATTCTGTAAAATTGATTACATAAATGATTTAAGTTTAATTCTTTTAAAAGCGCAGGTTTATACGATTGCCGACGTAAGATTCATGTAAAATTTAGATCCATATAATGATACAGTGAAAAACTTAAATATTGCTTAATAGTTCTTGAATTTACCGTTAGAATTTCTCTTCAATTCACAATATTATATACTAGCAACCTACGTTCTAAATCTTTTTCATATTTAGTTCTTCTCTGATAAAAGCCCAGCAAATATAACAATAGATAAGATGCATTTTAAGACGTTAACATCATACCTATTATATTTATCATTGCCTTTATTAGTTTGGTGTATACGTCAAAACGTCACATTAATTTGAAACTTCGCACATTTGACTAGGACTGATAACAATACAATAATTTAACGTAAATAGTAGTAATTAGTATGTAATCGATACTTTTTATTTGATGAAATATAAAAAGAGGACTGCAAGTGACGGAATTTCAAATTCCATATTTTTATTTACGATAATTAAAGTGGAAGTTAAATGGTTAATGAATTTACGATTGCGAATACCACAGACAGATTGAAACGACTGACTGGAGTGCTTACAAAACGAGCTTTGTAATTAATGTTAACAAGAGCATTTTGTTATTTCCAATGTTCATTCATTTGAAATCGTTAACGTTGAGTTAATAAGATATATCAGTTGTACTTTCGAAGTAGATAAATAGTTCATTTCGGTCTCGCCAGATCAGAGTTACGGATGCTCTGCCAGTCTCATTGTCGGAGAAAGCGGGATGAGAAAAGGAGAGGAATAACAAATAGTACGGAGACGGCCTGGGCTAGTTCTATGCTCTCATTCTTTTTGGCTGAGATACTTTCACAATCGAGCCGGCTTTGCCAGTATAATTTTGTTTTGTATTAACGATCTAGCAAAATTGGTGCTATGGTAACTAAATACATTCAAATAACAGTAGCTATTTTTTAAATTAAAATATTTAATAAAATTGTATTGGAATTAACAAATAAAAAACCTCGACTCACTGCATTCCTGTGTACACTCCGGGGAAGAATGCAAAACTAATGACACTTCACTCTTTAAATATATATATATATATATATATATACACACACGGACTTTTACCAGACCCTAAACTTTTTTAAACTACATTAATAAAAATAAATTTTAATATATAAATTTAGAATTTTCAAACTTTGATAGGTTTGAAATACCGTTTGTACTATTGCATTTGTAACAAGAGTAACAAAATTCCGTCAGGTGTGGTCACGCAATTGTGGCTTTAGGATTTGGTACAAGTCATAAAATGTTATGTTTGTTGGTACAAATTAAAACGCCTTTATACATTTCTAAATAAACTTACAGGAGAAAGTTGGGACGGTCAGTATACGTTTAAATACTGTTCGTTTAAGATAACTTACTTACCTTTAAGATACTGTTCGTTTTCACCTCTTTTTTATTTTGTTTTGTTTACTGAGTCGACGATTCAGTGTCTGTTTTTAGCATACGCAACATGGAGATAACAGAGAGAGAAAAGTTAGATAAGCTTTAAATTTAGGATATAAGTTTAACAGAATGGCAACCCTTCAATTTCTTGTTCATTAAACCCTATGTGTCTCCGTACTCCTATTAATGTAAATTCTTGAATGACTATCTACTCAAAGATTAAAAGAAGCTATAAGATGTTCCATAAAAAAAAGATAAGAGCAATATTGAGAGAAAATATTTCCGGGAATGGTAAATACACAAATGTTATTTACTTTGTTGTAAAAGTCGTCGTTTGTGGTCCTAATCAAACTTAAGTAGTGAAGCAGCAGATTGTCACAAGTATTCACATCCACTCCGGTCAATATTTAAACATTCAAGTACGAGTCTCAGATAAAAATATTGCGTTGTGTAATCATCCATCGTTGACCGTTAACTCTTTCACCAGTTTTTTTTATATAACATGAAAAGTATTGCTAAAAAAACGTAAAAAATATTTATACCATACGAAAAGTTCTATGCGGTTTCAGTTTACAGTTGTTCTTTGTTTGCCTACTTTGCCCGCGGGCCGTCATCAACCGTTAAACGTTGTCGGCCGTCGAAACACAAGCCCGTATTCATATGCATGTTAATTTCACAGCGGTGTCCTTTATCTTTTAACGCATCGTTCCCCAGCATTAACTTCACCGATTAAAGGTGAGGCAATTTTGTTTATTTACATACATTACGTACATTTTGTGTCGTTATTGCTTAACAGCTAGGTGTTTGCACAACGTTTTGACAGATCTTCGTCTTTTATCTGAATCTGATGAGACTTTTACTGGTATAAAGGTGGTCAGCAAAGTAATAAAGGTCCCCCACAACAAGTTAACACATCAGGCATAGCCTTATTATAATCATTAATTTGCAAATTAAATGTTTCTCGTATCATAGCACTCCAATTTTAATCTCACAATGACACACGTAAATTTATATTTCATAGCATTTTACGCACACGCGAACAAAATTAATTAACTTAAAACCTGCTTACTTAAGAATACCAACGAGTTAATTTAATTATCGTTCACTTGTTAATTTGAGTTTTGTCGGTTCCTCAAATGATTATTTGAATTCACTTGCCAATTCCACGTTGGTTAATTAAAAGTCTATTAATTATTTACTTTGTCGTTTTCTGTCACACATTATTTGATTCTTTTGTTATGTCGGTATCTTTGGGTTTTGGTTTGTTTTGCACGGCAGATACTGCTGTCCATGACCCAAAGTATAAGGCAAATAGGAACCAGAGAATAAGGCACTGTTACATTCCTTTTTTTTAATAGCCACTTACATATTATGTAGTTTCACATGAATCCCGATTGTGGCCGCTATCTTATCGTCCAGAAACCCTTGTACAGACTTTAAATTTACTTGAGAAACATACATAAGAATTTTATCATCTTATTAATATAAATAACAATAAGACATACTTTTCCAGTGACATTTTTTTATATACACATTATTTCTATAAACGCAAATATTATATGTATAGGTATATGTTAAACACATATGGACACATGGTTAATAGATTTTCAGGCTTTAAATATGCCCAAATTCATTACCAGTACATTGCCATACTAATAACTATTGTAGACAGAGTGTACATTAGATAGAGAAATTTGCAAATATCAATTTAATCATTACTCGATATCGTTGCGTTGCTTTGCGAGAGTCTAAACAACGATAAACTAATACTCGAATTAAAATGTTAATTTGAAATATGCATTTATAATTTAAAATAAACATATTATCTCGACAGTCGCATATGGTTCTAACAAAATTTAAAATCATTCTTATCATTTGAAGTTGTCAACAGATAGTGTTTACACAGAGGCTTCAGAACTGAGCCCACAGCGACGTCGCTAAGCCGCAAAAACGTCGCCAACTTTTAACAAGTGAAACGCCTCCCAGTTAGATAAGAAACGGTTGTTTTATGTTCGGTAAGATGGGCCCAAATAAAGCTACAATAATTTATTTTCTTTTCAACAACTAGGCAGCAAACGAGCCATCAGCTTAATTGATGCATCATCAAAATACCCGTTCACATCTATGAACATCAGAAGAGTTACGAATTTGATTCTACGTTTGTTCCAACAAGGAGAATGGGTATGAATAGGTAAGAAGTGGAAAAGAAAAAAGGTACTATAAATATATATACATCTACACCCTACCTACTACTTCTTTTATATATTTTGTAATATAACAATATGTATCATTACGTGTGAATTCATTTTATAATGAAGCTGTTTGTTGTACAGACTTTACATGAGATAATTATTGAATAATAATAGTTTAATAAATCACATGCAATTTTACTTGGAAAGTATTTTTAAATTGTCTGTTTCGATTGATGTTGAAAGGACACTTGTATAGGTAATATCACGTTCACAACATACTTGGTGGTTATTAAGCTTTTAGCGATATTGCTTTGTGGAATGCCGTTGGTAACGGCACGCTTTCATAATGTTGATTGAAAACCGATACAAGCCCGCCGCGAGAATATTGTGTGGCCGTATCAATATTTGTTTGATTTAAGCTCTAATTGTTTTGCAATAATTCTTTTATATGAACCAAAAACTAAGGCAAATTCGTAATATATGAATAGGTCGTTTTGGATTAGTGATCTGTGTTTGACCGTTTGCCGCCTTCTCTTACAAAATATGGAAAAACGTGGAATATATTAAGTTCGAAAGAGCTATTATGGTAACAGACGCTGATTTACCTCAATTGGTTTAAGACATGAATTTTGCCAGCGTTCATTTTAAATGGGTGTAAACGTTTATAACTATGCCAAGTGAATACTTCGCTTTTGTGAAATTAAATTCCACGAAATTTATTAATTAAGTTAAACACGGCTTATTATCGTGCTCTTCAATTAATCTGCTATAAGTCGTCGTTTCGAAATCGTTACATCAAATGTAAATTTATTTCAATTCATTTATTAAATGGTAAAAATAAAATAATATGGAAAATTCAGCAAAAATATTCACAATCTTCTATTCAGTGCAAACACACATATATATATATATATATATATATATGTCTTCCCTGAAAATCGTACTCACGTCCGTAAGCCAGAGGGGTAAGCAGATATTTTATCAAAAAAAATATCAAAATTAAATACAAAATAAATGCAAAAAAGTCCGTCGAAACTATTCCAAAAATTTTTTTATGTTAGAAGGTGGCAAACGAACAAGCAGATCACCTGATGTCAAGTGAGCGCAGCCAATGAACATCCGCAACAGACAAATGCGTTGCAGATGCGTTGCCTACCTTTAGGACTAAGGAGGGCATAGGAAAAAGGATATTTCCTTTCCCCCGTTAACCCCCTCCCCATCCTATCCTCTTCCCCTTCCCGTCCTATCCTTATGAGGAAAGGGTGGGAAGGGGAAGAGGACTACAATTAGACCTCCGGCACCTCACTCATCAAACGAAACGCAGAGTACTTCTACTTTACGCCTGTTTTCTGTGAGGTCGTGGTATTCACCGGTCGAGCCGGCCCATTCGTGCAACAGATGTTGTTGTTGCGGGCTCTACCACTGTGAAAATTAAAAGTAAAAATAAGTATGTTGCTGACGCGTGATGCATGTTGCGCGTGTTGTTCGCGGGAACCTATGAGATTTTTCCCTATCCTAGAAGAAGCGAGAGAGGTGTTCCGGGATCGCGCCAAATGGAAATACATGACATCTGCTTACCCCTCCGGGTTACGGACGTGAGTAGGATATTCAGGGAAGACAAATAGATCAAGTGATAGTTTTTTTTTAAATATTTTGTTTTTGAATGTATATAGTTACAGTTCTGTACCATAATATCACTTGGCACTTGGCGCACATACTCATATATTGTGGCCTAATGGTTTATTGTAATTTCATATTTGTACAGGAAACTGTTTAATGAGTGGCGCGCAGTAAGCGTCGCTATTTGCGCCTGCGGAATCGGTGATAACGTTTGCCCATAGTAGGTTCATATTTGAAATTTTAGGCATAACGATGGAACCCGTTTATATCCACAACATCGACGAAATGGCGTTCAAAATTTCCACAAATTGAGCCAGTTGAAATTGTTTGCGAATTTTAATATTTTAATGCACTGCTTTTCGAATATTAATTTGAAGTTTCGATAAGCGATGCTTTTGGTATCGATTTCAATCTATATAACCATTAAAATTAATTATAACAACGTACATTTAAAAAAAAATGTTAACAACGAGTTCCAAGTTTAAAAACGTAACAATTCTTATTCTATGTCATCACGTGTTGTTGAAGCAACCAACGGGCTGGAAGTACGCCAAAGTCAGTTCGACAAAAAGTACAAGTCATATTCGCGTTTTATTATAATACAATCTGAGCGCTGCGGTTTCACCGTGCAATTTAACTATAACAAATGAATGTCTGAATATAGGTATGGATCTGAGTCAACTTAAATTGGATTTAAATGATTTCTCAATACAATTTTCCATCCCCAAGCTTAAACGTTTATGGTATACATTTAGAAAAATCCTTCCTTGAAGTGAAAACTCAAAACACATGGAAAAACACGACAATAGTTCAAAAATAAATAAATAATCAACAAAAATAAACCCTTGTCTCTTAACAATAAGATTCAAAATAGAAGACAGGACAATAAAGCTAAAAAAAAGTTCATTCAAATAACCATGTTGTTGATGCGTGTTGCTAACGCATGTTGCATGTTGCGCAAGTTCCAGCGAACCTATAGGATATTCCCCTACCAAGTATCGCTAGCGCGTTTAAAGAAGTTTTTATTTTTTCGTTTTCTACATTAATTATGTATTGTTATTTCTTAATTACAATACATAATTAATGTAAAGACATAATATATAAAGACATAAAAAATAACAGTATATAGACGAACAGTATGGTGATTTAGAAATACAATCGTCAAGTGTTAAAATGAAGTTAGTATTACATTTGTTAATTATTACCCCAGGATTGTAGCAAGTGAAGCCGTACCATTTGTCTTTACTGCAGGCGGCGGTGTGACAATTAGTGATGCAAATGAGGTACATCGATCAGAAGCCAGACCGACATGATCATACCTAGAGATTCTAACACTGATTTTTAATTTAAAATCATGTTTTGTTTTAATAAAAACCGTAATTTTTCTATAAGATTTAACCGGCTTAGCAACGGTTTATTGAAAATTTGAGAATCTGAACTCGCTTTCTCCACAAACTTAATTTTTTTCAAATGATACGGGGCAGACGAGCACGTTGCCTAATACCTAAATAAGCGATCACCGCCCATAAATGTAACATAATACATAATCATCTGCAACATCAGAGGAACTGCACTTTAAATAAGGTAAGGTGCAGTTCAAACTTGCTTATTATAACCCTAGGTCGTATTGTTTTGGAAATACCGCTGGCTACAGATCATTCAACAACGCGGCTATGCGAGGCTTACAACTTTTGCAAAAACCGCAATGTAAAAAGAACGCCAACATACAAGATTCTCGCACTGTAGAAATGCCAAATTATGAGATGGTGTGAATGGTAAGCACTGTTGGGCTCTCAATTAACTTTCATTGATTTCACTACGAAGTTTTAAATCCAATACTGACCAAGATAGATCGTGACATAGGTCATATAGCATCTCATTATAAAAGTCGATCTCTACAATATTCTGAAGAAGTTTCTATGCTACTAATTGTTCAGAACCTTACACACGAAATAAATTTGCTACATTTTCCACAGGCGCTTGTTAAAAAAAAAACCTATCATAAAATGCTAGCTAGGGAAGTCAAACAAATTATGACAAAAACTAAAACTTTGCAGTTCACGAGCGTGTCGGTGTTAGGTTGATATTTCGCGCAGCCGTGTACGTCTGGATGTGCGCCAAAGTAAACTGAACCGTAACATAATTTCGGTTTAGTTGTGAAATAAATTGCGCTTTCTGTTAAGTGAAAATCTGCGAATTTAAAGCGTTGGATTGTGAAATGTGTATTTTCGCAGTTAAAACGTTTAAAGTTGTTATTTTCAACGTATTTCTGGACAAAAATCGTAGTTTAGCAACCTTTAAACATGTTTTTAATTAATTTTCATATCCAGCCTAAGGCTAGATTACCATCGCCTAAGTAAAAACCCAGCATTCAACTGATAAACTGCTACAGCAAAGGAAATGCTTATTTGGTGTTAGGTCACGTAGGGCTAGAATTCGGGAGTCCTACTGTTAAGCAACTTATTCTATTCTTCTTACAGAAATACATCATATATCTTCAATATATATATATATATGTATATATATATATATATATATATATATGTATATATATATATATATATATATATAAACGACAATGAGTGTATGCATGTTTCTATAGCCTCCGAAACGGAATGATTTCGATGAAATTTTCACGAAATAATCAGATTAGCCTAGCGGGTGATCCTGTGAAGTAATCAGATTAGCTTAGCGGGTGATCCTGTGAAGTTTGGTAGCGAATGTACATAATTAGTGCTACCCGGGTGAAGTTGGGCCGAATTACTAGTAAACGATAAAAAATCACATAAAAACCCAAAAAAGAAAACGAAATTCAACTGTAATATATACTAAAAGTTCTATCGCAGCAAAATGGAGACAAAAATCTCTGTAAACAGGCGTATTCTTTACAGTACTTTAGGAGGGTGTCGCATCATTTTGATACGTTCTTTGAGGTCGCAACTATAACATCTCTCGTGGGTGCAGTTATATTAGCATTTAAAGCGAACCGTTCTGTACTCCCGTACTGTATTTCGAAATAAAGTGTAACCATAAAATTTTATAGGGGTCTTTTTATTTTATTTTCGACATTTAAAATAAAAAAAAACACGCTTTCATTCCTTCACAAAAAGTACAAGCTTAAATTCATTTTGCACAAACAAGAAACGCGCAATCAAATATTTACCAAATTAGTCAATAATCAGCAGAAGCAAAAGTAATTTGCGTCTGAGCTGTATTGAATTGAGACAAGATAGCAGCAGAATAACATTGGTGTAATAGAATGGCGTATATTCGAAGCCTATGCTTATATATTTTTCCAGAAGCAACAAATGATTTAATTTTTAAATATAATGCCTAAAATAGTTACAGAAATTAAAAGAACACATTAGAAATTAAAAAGTTGACAAAATCTAATTCAATCAAATACCTTTTTTAATCAATTGAATTACTCACATAAAAAATGTTTTAAATATTTTACAAAAAATAATCATACTTTATAAATTTCTCGACACTATAAAAAGTTTTCGGGGTGAGCCGAGACTTCAATTTTCTTTTAAAATACATAAGGCTGGTATCCACTTTGACGTGGTGCAATCAGTCGCAGATATCGGGCCCCGTGGCGTCCGAAGTCTTCTCGCTCGTGAGTCTGTGCTTATATCTATATCCTTAAATATATTGTTTAGAACTAAGGGAATTCTGTACCATTGGTAAAAAAGATTAGATGGTCGAGGGTTAGGGGTAAAGGGTAGGGTCTAAAAAAACTGGTATGTGATTCACAATACATTGTCCTAATAAATGGTTTGAATTCGGTAGTCTTGAGATAGTTGAATTCTATCAATATGTCAATAGCGCCCATTGTAGTCCAACTTCGTATAGAAAAAGTGGATTCTAAGTAATGGCCTAAGGAATAAATGAACAAAGATAAGATTAGTGTTCAATTCTAATATCTTGAGAATTAAACTAGTATAGTATACAGAACTAAATAATTTATTAATTATATTAAATAACTGATTGTAAAGAGTAATAAATATATGTGATATCTGGCTGCCTACTCAATTTTGACACAGATGGTGCTCACACATATTATAATACTCGCGAATATTATTAATTGGCTATTTAATATATCTTATCAAGATATACGTAGCTAAAAACCTATTTACGAGACTCTACGTTGCAAATTACGAGTGTAGCGTTTTGCGATAATGAAGAAGAAATTAATTAAAATTTTATCACAATAACTTAAATTAATGATGAATAGCGACGGTGGTGTTGAACAAAATTTCAATTAAAACAGCAGAGGAATGGAAACGGGCCCGCTCGAACGCTCGCCCGCTCGCCTCTCGCAATGCCTGGCTACACATTATGTTTACATTTTGTCAAGAGAATGGGAATTTAAAATGGAGTCTCTTATCTGCGAATGTCCCAAGCCTGCGAGTGGTGAGCACTGATGCGTGATATTATGTCTTGAACGTTACAACTGTTCAGAACGCGTAAAATTTACACGGTAACGGTGCACAAAATTTAACTTTTTAAGCGTAAGTGTAAAAGAATAAATACATAAATACTCGCTAACGCCCCTAACCCAGAGGGTGAGGCAGATCATGGATTTCTAGGTGGCGCGATCCTGGCACACCTCTCTCGCTTCTTCTACATTCATATATCTACGCATACATGCTCGTCGGTTACGGGCACTCCTTATATCTTTAGTACGTCATTAACCTGATCGATATAAGAATAAATGTTAGAGAACATCAAAATAATTAGATAAAGGTCCACGAGGGTACGCAAGCATTTTCTCAAGTGATTTCTTTTTGGTAACCTGAAAAATGAGTTTTCGTTTTTCAGGTGACGAAAGCTTCAGGCTGGCAAATACCTGAAGTCTTTGTTTTGCACAAATATGGTGCAGAAAATTGGCTGATTTAAAATATGCTCAAGGAATAAGGAAAATATATAAACAAAGAATTTAAACTCATTAGAAATTAAATAATTGGGTTCCTTGATTTTGTATATTTCAATATTTTTATGACGGTAATTAAAATAAGTTAATAAATTAAATACCTTATTTATAATACTAGAAAAACAAGCAAATTACGTTATATGCGTGTAGTAGATTAGATTATTTATGTTAGATCCCTATCGATTTAGATTTATTTATTTCCATTTCATTCTGCATTGTTTCCATTTCATTTCAATTAAGTCAACAAATACTCGATTAATTAAGTCCCTTAAGATTATTGAGCAGTAACAATGGCGAACCATTTGTTATCATTCGCATTAATTAAAAAATGTCCTTACACAAGTATCCATCGAGTTCCCGCCTACTTGTCGGATGGATCTGTTAATTTATTTCAATTGTCATTCTGTTTTATTGAGCTCATTAATTCAAGCAGTTGTAATTTGTTTTCTATACCATCCTTAACTTGTTTTTCACGCTTGTTAGTTAGTAAGGTATTTTATAGTGTAAGTAAGGTACATATATAATTTTAGGCAAATATTTAACACCGAAACACTTAACGTCTGTAACTCAATGCCTTTCATATAGGAGTTAGTCCAGTTAATTATTGAAAACTTTTATCTCTGAACAAATAAAACCTTGCTTTTACCTTACCCTTTTTAAAAGTGGTAGTGCCCGCAACAACGTCTCGAATTTGTTGCACTAATAAGCCGGCCCCACTGGTGAAAAACCAATCACAGTAGAAGCCAGGTGTGTAACAAAAGTATTTTACGGGTCGTCTAATGATTGAGGTGCCGAAGGCCTAATCTATTCCTCTTCCTCTTTCTATCCATATCTAATAAGGAAAGAATGGGAAGGGGGAAAGGTATTGGCGCGGGCAGGTTCGGATAGGAAATGGAAATATACTTTTTTCTATTTATTCTCTATTGACTATTAAACAAACCTATTCGATTCAGTATTGTTAGAATTATTGAATTCCGACAGACAGAATCAGCGAGGAACAGTCTTTTTTATAATATGTGGGGGTACAAATTTAAATGTACAGCAGTAAAATATTAATGAGTGAAAAATTCAAAAGAAATTTTCTTAACCAAAGTAGCTCTACGCCTGAACATCGATTAGTGTAGTTAGAATAGCGCATCAGTTGTTTAAAAAAATATTATTTTATTATATTATATTATATTAATTCTAATATTAAATCTATCTACTTCTAACTTCTACTAAAATCGTAAACTTTTTATTTTATTTTCTCAGTTTATCGGGATTTTTTATTATATGTTCTTTCAAAAATATATTTTTTCTTGTATGTACGGTAACTGTAATTAGAATTAAAATATTTACGCATAAATATTCGTGATTACATTTTAAAAGAACATCACCGAATGAAGTACATGTTCACGTATACATAGAATAAATTAAAAGCAGTAGCCAAACAGTTAATCGTTAAGTTAATGAGGTAATATATTCCACTCGACATGGACCACGGCTTTGTCCAGTTGAGTTACACAGTCCGGTATTAAAGACTAAAGAGGTAATTATACTTAGTGTGCTGTTAATCGTTATTTAGGCACGTGCATACTGTATATATCTTCAAGTCTTAAGTAAATATGGAGTTTTATTTAAATAAAGAAAAAATAATCAGTCACTTCTATGTTGTCAAGAGCCAGCATTAGATAAAGACAACAATGAAAATATAAATTTGTCAAGGAAGATGTTCAACGAGAAATTTGGTAATCTTTTAAAAAAATCATTATTTCATAAAGGGACCCATGTAAGCTGGCCTCTCTGGAACTAATATAGATACACTAGCTGGACCAGCAAACTTCTTCCATGAACGTTCACTCGACGTTTTTGAATGGTTAAAATACATAGATAATACTTGAACGTTTATAAATATTAAGAAGATTTAAAGTTGGAAGAGAACTTCTTTGCGGATTAAAATTTTTCATCAAACCGACCTAATTAACTTTAATATCAAACTTCGTGGCGGCTTATTTGACTACAGAGACTTCACTTGGCTGATTTTACTGAATCAAATGTAGTTCATCGCTTTCTTTGAGTAATATTATTTTCAAAGGAAACTAAGCCTTGGAAATAAAATCTTATTTTTACAATATGTTACATAAAGAAGTGTCTTTCGTTCATTTTAATAAAACATACAAATTCTCAGTAGCTCCTTCCCTGTACTAATACTTATGTTACAATGTATTTATCGGCAAATCACAATCTATTTACATTCTACTAATATTATAAATGTGAAAGTTTGTAAGTTTGGATGTGTGGATGTACAGATGTTTGTTATTCTATCACGCAAAAACTATTGAATGGATCTTAAAGAAACCTTATAATATTATAGTTTATACATGAGAATAACTATAATTTCTAAAGATATTATGTGAATTAACTAAAATATAACCATAAGTGTCAAATAAGCAGGAAAAACATCCGCCATATGCAAGCTTAAACCGTTAGAGTTACAGGCATATAATGTATAATGAAAATGTTTACCTTAAAAAGTCGTACAATAACGCGACAGCATATATCTATCTTTCATGTGTAAGCCGCTATCGCCAAAATAGTTAACCATCTATTAATTATAAGGCGGAGCGAAGTTTGCCGCGCCAGCTAGTGTCTAAATATACTATTCATTTTAAAATTATAAACTGTGTTGTTGGTTTTAGTTAATTACTATTAACATCATCATCAATAAAAAGCTTTTTAACAAAGACCTTCTTAACCCCAAGGATTAGTTACGAGGGTTCCTTGTCGTAGAGCTACCACAAGATGACACACAGAGCGTCATCCTATGGGAGAAGGTGGCAAATGAGCGATGGTTCCACCCAATATCGAAACTGCTTCTCATAGGCATTTGCAACAAGCAGATTAGTTGCAGATATGTCGCCTTCCTTTAATGGACAGAAGATAAACAGAAAGGGGGATTTTTTTTCTTATTCATCATAAATATCTGGTCAATGTTTTCTGTTTTTAACTCGTTTAACTTAGTTTAAACTCGTTTTATTGGTTGCATCTTTGTTTTGACATGTTTACAATTATCTCGTCTGTTATATATAATTACGTAAGTATAGGAATAAGTTTTCTTTGGGACACACTTTATTACACTAAAATGTACGCTTTGTTTTTGTAAATAAAAATATTATTATTTAATTATCAATAAATCTGTATTTCAGTGTTATGATTGTCCACTGGACGAGGGGCGGCAAGGGACCAACAATATTATGTGATACTTGTATATTAAGGATAATCAAATTTGCTCATTGTACGTTTTAATCCGGGCAGCGGCGGCATATTTCAGTTTAAGCAGCCATAAATTTTATTGGATTATTTTCCTTTCACGGCACATTTTGTGAACAACCTAATTCTGCGTATTTACGACGACACTCAAAACAAACGAAAGTCTGATAAATGTTGCTATTAATCTTCGAGCCGCTTTACAGTTTGTAGTTACGAGGTACGAACAGATATCATAAAAAATATGTGCAGGATTATTTAAGAGAGATGTTCTCATTGTTTAAGTACTTTATATTTGGCGATCGGGTCGTATTCCTTATGCCGGTAATGTTTTAGTTTCAATTAATTAAAAAGACTGAAACCGCTTGATAAATCGAGAATTAAATACAGTTTGAATGCAATCATTGAACCATTCAAATCATGATTTAACATCAAGAGATAATTAAGTAATACAAATTCATGTCAACAAACAGTTGTGTTCTATTGAAACCATTTGCGATTTACATTTCAACAACAATGTTTGTATTAGATTTGCAAAGCACATGATTAGCGCACATCCATATTAAATTCACAACATCTGTTAATCGATCCTAAAACGAATCTTTATTTTTCTGTAGGTCATGTTTCTCAAAGTTAAATAATACCACCTAACAAAAATCGTAACTTTCTTTCTTCGGGACCCAACTTTTAGCTGTTTTAGCTAGAGTACATGTAGTCACAGACTAGAATATCTTAACGACAACGGTTTCGAGGCCCATCCAATATTTGCTCGTGGCCCACTGGTGGGTCCTGACACATAGTTTAGTCTGGGCTCGGCAAATATATACGTGCTTATTTTCATCCTGTACTATGAAATCAATACTTTAATAAAAATGTAATATAACATTTTAAATTATATCATTTATTCAGAAGTAAACTATCACGTAATTCTATCCGGAGCTGAATAACAAAACGAGCCGCCATACCTGAAATCGACATAAATCTGGAGATTGGTATCGATTCCAGAAGTGACAGCCAAGACACAACGTGGCGTCGCTAGGTCTCCAACAAGATGGACAAAGACTTGGTATATGTTACTGGAATGCATTGGATAAGGACGACAGAGGACTGATCTACTCGGGGAAGGCCTTTGATGGCAGTGGTAATTTGTTTTTATTCATCTGTAAAACTTGTCCTCATTTCTCATGCAATTAATTCCGTTATTAATGAATCGACTAATAGCTTAATGTTTCTGGAAATGATAATGTCATCTGGAAGATAGCGCGAGCTAACTTTGAACAACAAGAAACACTCAATTAAAGCTATTATTACAATTGAAGTTGTATCTAGTGGTGTCAAAAGCAAGTTTGCTCTTGGCCACTAGTTGGACCTTTTAGTTTTAGACAGATTTAATTTTAATGAACAGAAGTTAAGATTAGGATTTCAGTGATGTTTTTTTTGTTCTAATATTTACCTTTTGTTACGATTGTAAAAAGGTCGTGGCAAAATGTTGTGTTTATGTGTTTATAAATATGTTTTCTAGTAAATTCTATAAATAAATAGTTTTAAAACTATCTACTGAATAGCTTCTCCTTATTACGGGAGCGCATAAAAGGCACTTACAGTTTGAGTATTCCACTCTCATATCAAATAATTATTATTTCATAAGCAACTAGTACGATATAGGTGATTTAATTGATACACTTTTTTTAGTTTTATATGTGTGTTACATTTTTATTTTATGCTTACCAACCGTCTAAGCATTAGCGTTTAGGAAATAATTGCTGAATAGACGTATGAATAGCATAATCTTGGCTAATATATTACTTACAAGTAATATTTTAGCCAAGATATCAAGGTGCCAGCCCAGACCCCAAAAACTAATATTATATTATTAAAAAGTAAGAGTTTCTTTATACTACGTAAATAGAATTTATCAAGCCATTGACTCTCAGGGATTTTTGATTTTGATCACAACAAGGGTCAATGTATACTATACATCTATAATATAATAGCATGTTAACATCGAATCGGTTTAATGGCCTTAAATTACGGAGTTCAAATGAAATATGCTCTCTCTATTTAAATTGTCAGTAGCCTGGTGCCAGCAAATGTCGACATTAAGGTGACAAATCGTTTTTTTCCTTGACTGTATTAGTGAATTGTGTCTGTTATTTGTATACCTTGGTAAATGGCTTTCTTCTGTTAACCCTACTACTAACTAATTAAGAAGAAGAAATAATTGTCTTCGTTTCTTTTATCAATCAATTTGAACGGAATACTGGCAATAAAGAATTATTATCATTCAACAGGGAAGTATTCCAATTAATACAATTGAGCTTCAAAAGATCTGTAGATTCAAAGGTACAATTAAGAAACGACGGGTTCGAATTAAAGTCATGGCTATGTCAATCCAACAAATTATGTGGCGAGCCGCGGCCCGCCCGGCCGTAATGCCTGCCGATCCCACCAGGAACCAATTAGTCGCATTTGAGGATATTTATTTGAGGTTAGCCAAAACAAATGTAGGCTTGATTGAATTTAGGTGCTTTAGACATTTCGATAGAAGATAGATAGATACTAGTTTAATCGAGTTATGGAGTACAGTTAGTAATAAATTAAATGATGCAAAATCAGCTATGATAGTTTTGTCGAAAAAGTAGAAAAAAATGCTGTAATAAGTACTTCGTTCTTGTTTTTTACTTAAACAGTTGTTGTAAGTTGTATAAGTAAGTAAGATCTGTACCAAAGATATCTACGAAGATCGTTGCCGCTGTCACCCAGTACTCCCGCAACTTTGCCCAGGTGGTTATTTGATCCGGTATTAATATTTACAAAGCTTTAATTATATTTAATTTTCTAAATTTATTTAACTATTACATTTTTACTTTTATAATGTTATAGCAAATAAAGTTTACGCATAATATAATTAATTGGAAATTACTTTCAATAGTGGAGTAGTGGTGGCTCAGTGGTTTAGGCCCCGACTTACGTACTGTAGGTTACGGGTTCGAACCCTGGCAGGCTCTTTACTTTGTGTAATTTATATCATCAGCACTGCTCCAAAAACAGTGATGGAAAATATCGTGAGCAAACCGGCATGTTCTTAGAACCACATTCTACCATCGGACAATTAGACATACGGCAGGTCTGCATCCTTTCGTAGTAGATACCCCGCGTTCGAACGAAGCGATTCGAATCATCGTTCGTCTTGCGAACGGCAAAGTATCGGAACAAGCTGCCAGCGTCAGTATTTCCGTCCGATTACGACGTGGGTACCTTCAAGAGAAGAGTGAATAGGTTGTTTCTAAACTAGAGCGTACCATCTTAAGACCACTTAACATTAGGCGGGATTGTTGTCAAGCGCAATTCGTTTTTTTTTTATAATGTATAAACTAACATTATAAAAAAAAAACGAATTCGAAGACATGTGACATCCAGCAACCTGCACTGGGCCAGCGTCGTGGATTACGGCCCATTCCCTCTCTCGGAGAGTAGGCCTGTATCCCTGCAGTGGGAAAGATTCTAGAAAAGGTCGATTTGTTATTACATTCAATATAAAATGTATATTAATAAGCACGAAAATTGTTTACAGGCAATTTTCATTTCGAAGGAACGTTCTTCTTTAAGCCTGTTTTAAATAAATAAACTGTTGTGTAAACGAAACAAAGTGACTTGTCCCACAGGAATTCATTATATTTTCGATCTGAATTATAATGCGAATTTGCTATTTATTACTGAAAAGGTAATTTGGATTATTAAAATATATAACGTAGTATAACACAAAAAACGGCGGCTAATTAAAAATGTTACGTTTAATGCCCCTCCTTTTATAAAAAAAACCGAACTGTCCATATCATAAGGATAAGAGAGTTTTTTAAACCTTCTTATGAAGTAACAGCAATGTTAATATTAAACCGATTTGCAAACGCCTTACCCTTAGCTCAATTTGTTAGAATTTTAATGATCCTGTTCAGTAGGACCACTTCTCGTACTCGTACATAGTAAATGTAATTTTCTCTGCGTGCTTTTCGATTGCCCTTATTCCTCGGAGAAATTAACATTAGCCTGTTCGGTGCTCAAATAAAATAAATTCCGTCTTAATTATTGTTTAACTGTTAATATTGATACTACATTAGATTTTATTTTGCCTTCTACTGCTTGTAATTTATTTCATCATTTTACATGTTAAAATAACTCGATCGAAGACCCCATGCTGATGTTTGAAATAAAACAAAGTGGTTTGGTTTAATTATCCGTAGGGTAACCTCAAATTTACATTATTAATCTACATTTCTATATTAGAAGGAGTTATTTCTATATAAAGCGATGGTAACTAAAACTTACTAGATTGAAATTAAGCTAACTTTACTCGAGACTGACACCGCGACCATAAGTGCTATAGAAATTAAACGTTGGGAACAAAAACCTTAGCGCAATGAAATCTCTTTAACTTCAATGTGTAGTATTTGCGTAAATATACGAAATTATTATGTAATCAATAGTCAATTCGTAGTTCATTTGTCATTTACCAATTTTTTGCCGTTATCAAATTTTACTGCGGTTTTGTAGTCAATTCTCTATGCGCTGTTTAATACGAAATTTATTCAGCAACAAAAAACAAATAAATTAATTTATGTACCCTGGAATAAGGGTCGAAAAAGTAGACTGAAATTCATTGAGCTGTCAACCTAATAAATTAGATGGTCCACCACAAAGCCGCAGTCCACATTGCTTGTCGAATACGACAGAAACCAATTACTGGTCTAATGGAGAATATTTATATTATGTAAAAATATTTATACAAAGTATTGTTTTGAATTCCAAACTAAATAAAGATAGTACGTACATCTCTAATTCTCTATTCTTCTTCTTTGTCTTCCTGCCCTTTTACAGTTTTTTTTAATATGAGAAGGGGGCAAACGAGAGGCGGGACACTAAGCTGATCAACGACGGCCATGGACCCCCGCAACACAAGAGGAACTGCAGATGCGTTGCCGGCCTTTAAGGAAAAGATAGGCTCGCTTCTTGAAGGACCCGTAATTAATTCGTATTGGTTTGGAAATACCGCCGAGGACACACTATTCCACAACGCGGCCGTGCGTGGCCACACGGTGGTCTTTAGCCTGACTGATAGATTGATTTAAAAAAAAATGCTTAACCCCTTGATTAAAAAGTATTATAAAAGATAGCGAAAATATTATTTTATTAATATTGGAACGTTTTAGTAATTAGTATATATGTGCTATCAAAACATATTTTATAAAGTTCGAATCTAATATGTTCTACTTATGTAATTCAGTGTGGCGCACGCAAATATCGACTTAAAGGAAAAGAATCTCTTTTTAGCCCGACTATACTTATTGTACCGTTACTGGTGTTAATACCAGACTAAATTATGTTCAATGTTATAGTGGTATCTACTGGGTTCACTGTTCATCTAAATAATATAATTATAAATAATTTAACCAGCCATTTCGGCTGCGCGTTACGCGCATTCTTGTTCAAGCATCCACTGCAGTACAGGTCGACGCAGCCGCGGTAGGCTTCCCACAAGATGGACCGATGTGATCATCGGTCTTATCTTGTTATGATGAACAAAGTTTCAGGAAATATTGGGTGAGGGAGGCAGGGGGCGATCAATGAGGGGGGCCTTTTTAATGTAATAAGTTGACAAACGAGCAAGCGAATCACCTGATGTTAAGTGAAGCTACACATTGACATCGGCGACAAGTAAATGTGTAACAGATGCGTTGCCTACCTTTATTGGACAGAGGAAAGGGCATAGACAGGAAAAAGGATATTTCCTTTTCCCAGTTAATTCCCTTCCATGTCTAATCCTTGTTCCGTTCCCATCCTCTCCTTATGGGGAAAGGGTGGGAAGGGTAAGAAGATTGAAATTAGGCCTCCGGCACCTCACTCATCGGACGAGACGCAGAGTACTTCTACTTCACGCCTGTTTTCTGTGAGGTCATGATATTTTACCGGTCAAGCCGGCCCATTTCCGTTGTTGCACGAACAGATGTTGTTGTTGCGGGCTCTTCCACTGTAAAGCCTGCGTCCTACAGTGAACGAATATTGACTGAAAAAGCGTTACGCGCATAATTACATCATTAGTTTATAGATTTCACTACCCTTCATACCTAATACCCAGTATTAACTGTGACAGGTTAGAAATGTGCGTCGTAGTTGTAGCCGTTGGATGGTGTGAGATTTTAGATCTGCCATCAATGTACAGCATTTTACCAAAAGCACATAATAGTAATAGGGCGAAGATTAAAATATTTCATGTTTATATAAGAATGCAAAAATAAGTGTAATTTCAAAATGACAGTGATTGTTCAATACTTCCATTAAATATAGAACAATAGCGTTTCGGAAACAAAAAGCATTGTTCGAGATAAACGCAAAATCGGATGTAAGAAAAGGCCCTTCAGAACAAGCATTGTTAAATCTTTTTTCAAGTCTTCAACTTTCGCCATTACGTGCAATTTAAGCAGGAAATTTTAAATGAAGTGGAAAAGTCACCTCGCCCAAAACGAGTTCTTACTTAATTGTCTCAAGCTGCGTTTTCTTTAGCTTTGAATTCTTAAACCAACTTAGTTGAAATGTTCTGAACTGTCGCATCTCGCCTAGCGTTTACCCGGCGATGCGTAACATACTGAGAGACCCGTATGAAAACAACTTTTCAGTTTGGAAATGACCTATACGTCATTTAAACTACTATAACTAACGAGACATACCAAGTAACACCTTAATCTATTGAACACAAATGCGATGCATTATTGCATTTCAAATTGGTGGGAGACACGGTTCTTATGAGAATGTAGTTTTTTTTCGAAACACCGAGGTGATCAACGACGCCCATGGACGCCCGCAACAACAGAGGAACTGCAGATGCGTTGCCGACCTTGAAGAAAGAGATAGGCTCGCTTCTTGAAGGACACTAAGTCGTACTGGTTTGGAAATACCGCCGATGACAGACCATTCCACAGCGCAGCTGTGCGTGGCAGGAAATTTCAGGTTTTCCTTTAAATACTTGGAATTCTTAGAATATTTGAAAATATGTTATACTTGTTAACGTCTCTCACTCCGTGATTATATTATATAACTAAAATATGGAGGCTTTTCAATACTTCTAATAATTCCAAGACGGAATGTGTTTTTTTATCAATAACTTAATTATGCATGTCTTTGACGATGGCTATAAAATTATCTTTAATTACTTAAAATTTATGATCTGCTAACTTTCTTCCCTGATTATTGTAGTAATTTTGTAGTTGGTACATTAAAAACACGCGACAAATAAATAAATATTAGCAGTAACATTGTAATGAAGTCAGTACATATGTATAAGATAAGTTAGAATTCATCCAATAAATTCCGCGGTAGGCCGCCGTCCCGAAGTCCAAAACGCCCGTCGAATCCAGCGGGAATCATTAGTCCCGTTCGGGAATATTTATTTGAAGCAGGCTTCACAAGTACACTTTGGATTTGTACCCGAAACATATTTATTTACTTATTTATTTTTATCTTTATTGTTTTCTTTTATTTTTATTATCGACATTGTTTTAAAATAGTGGATAATGGTTCCAGTTATGTTTAGATACCAAATTGTAGTAACAATGGTAGTAAAAAGGTTAACTCAACAAATAATTCAATAATTAAAAGTAATAACTAACTAGCTAATTTGCATAACTAAATATTTTGTGTTGGAATTTCATCGAAAGTAGATATGAGATCCTTCATTGCTGCACACAAAATTGTCGGCCATTGTCATTTGGCCACAGAAATATTCATCGAGATTCAAATGGCTTTCTTGCACGGGAATCTAGGTCTCCTGTCGCAGGCTTTTCATTGAATCTTTTAGACGAATTTTATGAATATTTAGAGTCATTTATTATCCGTTTTCTTTTTCATTAATATATAAAATAAAATATAAATCAAATCCATTACGACGTTACAAATAAATGTGACAATAATAAGTCCTTTTGATTTGTTATAATACTCTTATGTCAAATATGTCCCAAGCCTCACTTAATTTGGACTATAACGTAACAAATAGGTATGTAGGTAAAAGTATAAAATATTTCTTATATTTTTTTGTAGGTTTTCATTGACGATAACATTTTGCGTTTATGTAAATAACGGATATAAAGATAAAATATAGCTCTAATGTGAAGGAGCTAGACACTTACATAAGTAAAAAAATTCCCGTGTTACTATCTCACCTTGATAAGGTCAGCATATCAGTTTTTCGCTCTAAATGCAAATATAACCGTGCTCTTGAGACGTGTTATAGAAATGGTACGGAGGCAGGAGTAAAACGAAGGTGGCACTAAATGGCTAGAAAATGTTTTCCTTCCTTTATAAAAAGAAACATTTCGCTGAAAGTAGCAAGGAGGATATGCGCATAATTTCAATTGAAATTATATAAAAAATCGTCTTGTTTCCAAAAATAAGAATGATACTTGTGACTCTGACATGGTAAGAAATAGTGTGGAAGGTAAAAAATTGTTGTTAAGTATAGGGTGCTGTGATGAATGTTCGGATATGTTAAAAGGATATATGAAGAAGCTGGATTTATATTGCGAAGGCAGTGGTAGATAGGAATGTCTTAGATGAACTCACATTGACCACATTAACGACACATTACAAAATGCCAGTTAGTTGCTGACGATTAGGTATGCTTAGATGTTGGGTATAAAGAAAAAAAGTCACAGTTATAAGGACTGCCGACAGAAGTGAAAACTCAAAACAGGCTCGATAATAATTTAATAATAATTAATCAACAAAAATGTGTCTTGAAAATATAATTTAAAATTGATACAAGAAAAATAAATGAAAAAAAGTTCATCGAAACTGTTCCAAACACAAACAACTTCCGATCGCGTCGTCCGATCACAATTTTCGTAACGCCCTCGTAGCGCATTCATTCTTACTCCTCAAGTAAAGCGTGCCTAAAGAAGTTTTCACTTCAAAAAACAAAAGGGTGTGTCCAGACAGTGCCAAATAAAAGCTTGTAATCTCTGGTTACGCCTCTATATCACTTGCATTACAAGTTAATTAAATATGAAATAAAATACAAAACAAAAGAAAAACAACTGCTTTCTAAAGATTGTTGTAAAAACAACTGATGCGCTGTATTACATCTCTGGGATAATATTGTAGTTTAGCAATCGTAGATGTAGTCCCTAAGGTTTAATATCGAGTTGTATGTGTTACTTTTACTGTTATTTAAATGGCTGCAGTATAAATATATGAAAGCTCATTAAAAAGTACTGACTAACTTTTTGGGCCAATTTAACTTGCAAAGTTACACAACACAGAGTGCCCGCATTAAACAACATCCGAATGCACATAGCACATATAAATCTAATAAGCGTTCACAACGTGCAACAGCAGATTAGGATTTGTGACCGGGCGTTAACTCTCATGATAGATTTATTATTCCAGTGCACGTCCTAATTTGACTCGCAGCTCGTAAAGACGTCGTTACATTAAATTAATACAAACAGGGAAATGCACGACGATGCCAGACTTCTTTTTTGATGGAAAATAATTAATTGCTTATTAAAATTTACACATTGACATGATTTATAATATATATTTAAAACTAATTTTATAGAAAATTTTCTATGAAATTAGTTTTATGGATTCGATCCATTTTATATTTATTTTTATAGCAGAGATCGGGGACTAATTTATTTCTTTTCCCTAAACTACTATGTTCCTTGCTATCGTCGGGAATTAAAAAGTTAAAATTAAGGGAAGGGGGCGTAATCCACCACGCTGGACCAGTGCTGTGGTGGACGTTTCCTCACTTTATTTTCCTTCACCTTTTTAGGAGCAGTGGTGATGAAATAAATTACACAAAGTAAAGTGCCTGCCTGGGTTCGAACCCGTGATCGTAGGTCGAGGCCTATACCCTTGGGCCACCGCTGGCCTCCAATTGATATACCTCTCAATTCTTGTAGTAATTATATCCAAAGAATACAAGTTAATAATTCTAAAAATATATTAAAACACCTTGTGGTTTGATAAATTATTTTGTCAAGCCCAGGCCCAAGTTACTTAGATAAGGTCCGAATCAGTATTCCGCTCTAAATGCAAATATTAACGCGCTCCAGGGGCACGTTATAGAAATGGTCGGAGGTTGAAGTAAAACGAAAGGAAGAGGGCTAAATGCCGAGAAAACGCTGACAAAAAATGGAACATTTAGATAAAAACGACGTATGAGATAGGTTATACATGCTAATACAAGCAACGTTAAGAAAACACTGCCACTACTTTCTTATAGTGTCGAGTCAGGGTATTTCATTTTGAATAAGATAAAATGCTTTTAATATTAAACACATAGCAAGGAAGATTATAAGACTTAATATGAAAGTTTCGAAAAATATTATACGAATCTTGACTCGCTAGGAAGAACTGACGAAATTGCTCAAACATACATTTCCAGACAATTCCAAACAAGGCTTTGTTTTTTTTTAAAGTTATTTCTAGAAGTCTTCTATCTTAATCTTCTTTATTTATATAATAGAAGAAACTGAGTGACCCAAACTACTACTACCAATAAGCGGTGCATTGATATATTTAGATTTACTTGAAATTTTGGAAACTGGTTTCTGTTATTGCGTAAGCGTAAGTAAAGGATTCTTCTAAATTCATCCCCTAAAGGATTGAAAGATTGAATATATGGAGAAACTTCGAGTGCTAAGCCGGGGCGGGGTGTTAGTATGTTACAAATATTCTAATAAATAAATATAACGTGCTAAAAAACTTTTTCTAACAAGTATTCAGAGCACGTGATCGTAAATTGCAAGTTGTGAACGGGCGTTGACTTTCATGACAGATTTATATTTCGTAATACATGTTTTCTATGAATCACGGCTCGTAAATATGTCGTGTATTGTAGCGGGACGAAAACTTACAATTAAATGTTATAATATTGGTTACGAAAATAGAAAACTGACTAATGACAGTCAATACGTTTTACGATCAAAGTATATTTCGTCACTCAATAATAGATAAGTCGGAATGTAATTTAGTTTTTCATACGCACGTATAGTGTCATATAGTGTTAATTTCGTACAGTGCATTAATTAGCACATACGTTGTAGGTCAATACGTTAGTGCAGCTCCGATTTGTATTATGAGTTGTAATCATAACTAAGAAGGCACAAAATAAATAGAATAAATAGTAATTACTTGTTTTAAAACTATACTATATTCCAATAAATCAAGTGACACAAACAGTCTTTATAATTTATCTGATACGATATAATTTATTGGCTTAGGTTACGGTGTGCGAAACATAAGTTAGTAGGCTCGACTTAATGATTTTAATTATCTATTAATATTTAATAGGAAAAAAAGAGTATTGATGAACCATCTCTTAGCACAAGCTATCTTAGTGGTGTAGCATAGTTGGTGTGGTTAAGATATTATTAGTAAATTATTTACACGTTTTGTTAATATTAAAAAAGACAAATAAGTTCATGAGGGTTGGGGATGAGGGTGCTAAGACATCATAGAACATACGTTAAGTATAAATGTTTATACATTGTTATGCATCTAATTATCTTGTTGCCGGTGCCTTCCTTCTTCTTTAAAAAAAGAATAACGTCTCACGAAGACAGGACTAAATTAAAATTAATAAATAGTTATTACCTTACTACATATAAGGTTTTTTTCTTCCATAAGAAAATTTCAAGAGTAAAATATAATCACATTGTCTAACAACCCGTGGCCACGTCGGCCCAATGAATTATGCGGAGGGCTGTGGTCCGATTGCGAGACGCTTTTCAATTCCTATAGGACCCAATTACTGAGTGGAATATTTATTAGACGTTTCACTTCAATATACTTAAGTCGCAAATTGAATTGAATAGTTGACCAGTTTTTATCGGTGGGAGATAAGTTGTTTCGAGTTAATAAATTACATACATTACATAATATTATTGTCGATGTCTTAAAATAATAATAGTGGTCGACTGTGCTATTTCCAGACTACTATCCACATTATATATACATATAAATTACGCGAGGGTGAATGATTTTTCACCCTTGCGTATTGCCCTATATTTACCTCACACTCAACTAAGCGTTCTCTACTATCTACTATCGCTAACCATGGTAGGTTATATAGCTTAAGGATGGCACACAGTAGAAAGAACATAGAAAAGTTCTATCGCACTGAAAATATTTCAAATGATGATTGTTTGGGTTTCTAACGTATGGTTGTTAGATTAAGGGACACATCAATAAGACGATTGAGATTGAAGGAAATTCAAATGCGGATTCTGTTTGGTCTAGATTCGACTCGTGCTAGAGGATTACCGTCAGATGGCTCTAGTATGCCAACATTAGAAATATGATATCGATGGGTCACATAACATCAGGTGAGCTGCTCAGTTGCCGCTTCCTACTGTAATAATTAGGTAAAACTAAAATTATAACCTAACATATTTGTATTTATATATTGTAGTCTTGTCGTGAAATGATTAATAGATCAATATAGCGTACAACGGTAGGCAATATCAGACATTATTAATAGTGTCAGACGATTGGCCGACAATTACTCAGACACTACGAAATAAAAGTTGTCGATGGGAAGCTACGTGACCAGGATACCCAGACGGTACGTGTGACGAATCTCTAGTGCGGGGAACATGTAACGCTAAACGTAATGTTTTTGAGAGTTAATGTTTCACTTAATATATCGTTCTTTATTTAATTATTTTCTTTTTTATGTTTAATATAATAATTTTGAATATTTTAAAACAAATATGAGTCATATCTTGTGAATTATCGAATATCTCTTGAAGTGAAAATTTCTTACCATTATATTTTCTAGGGGAATATCTTATACATTCGTGAGATCGAAATGCTCGACAGGTTACATGCTTGTTTGAACTTGGAATAGTTTTACCGAACTTTTTTGAATTTATTTTTCTCCTATTCAATTTTGAATTTTATTGTTAAGACACAAGGGCTTATTTTTGTTTATTATTTATTTATTTTCGAACTATTGTCTCTTTTGATTTGAGATTTCACTTCTGTCCGCAGTCCTTATAACTGTCTGTTTTTTAAAACAAACCAACACTCGTACATTTGATTAAAGCACTGTTGAAAAATAATTCACTCAAAGATAACACTACAATCGTTTTACGAAGCTCATTAATAAAGGCATAGGTTGAATGTTCCTTCTCGTTATTTTTGTATACATGTTAATGTATAAAAAAACAACAAGAAGGAACTTTAAACTTAATATTTTTGAAACATTTATGAAAAGTAATTTTCCTCGTAAAATGAAAGGTTTATTCAAACATTTTGAAATTGAAAACGAACCGGATGGATAGACAACTTGAGACGCTTCATCATCAATGAATAATTTATTTAGGAGACGCGATTTCATAAAATTGCCGCCATACCGTTACAAAAGGAGCTTTTTCCATAACTAATAGGATATTAATATTATACGACCTATATGTAAGCGGAAATTCAAAAGTCTCTACTAAATTATTAATTTGTGAGCTTAATAATAATAAAAAAAATATGGCGTGTGTGTAAGTGCTGAAAGAAAAGCATTGCGACAGCAATATCTTATCTAATCAGTGTTGGATAGCGCCATCGTGCTGGCGCCGTAAACAATGTGAATAGAGGGGCCCTAAATTGTATTCCCTGTTCAAATTCTGGTAGTAAAAAAAAACAAATATTTACAAAAAGGTTATAAGTAGATTGAGAGTTAACATAATTTTTTTAATACCTCTAAAATTTCTACGAACACTAAAAACATAGTTTTAATAGACCCGCAGCAGTAACATACGTTATACGAATGGGCCAGCTCGGCCGGTGAAATACCAGAAGATATGAAATACAGAAGACGGGCGTGAATTAGAAGTAAGCTTCTGCGTTTAGTCTGTTGAGCGAGGAGCCGAAGTCCCAATTTCAGTCTTAACGAACGAAGGTATTTATAGGTACAAACAATAATGAATCAATTGAAACGGTTCTAGTTTCCATTTGCTTTTTTCTGATACATTTGCTTCGGGTCCCATATTAACATTAATTGCTGTGTAGTAAAATACAATACTATTTTTATATCTGACATTAACCTTTGTGATAATTCTAAAACTACGTTCATTTATATACCCTTACATTGATTTCGCATGTTACAAACAACAACTCTTAAAACTTCGTTAAAATAGATGTAATTATAATATATCAGAAAGCAATTATAAAGTCACTCAACGTTGATGATGCACGATGGCATATGAGAAGCTATTCAAAACAACCATTTACATTTCTCACGCGCTATCGCCTTATCTTATTCTATGTTTCAAACAGACCTTAATATATTAGTGTTATCTCAGAATGTACAAACTTTGAAAGCTTTAACCCGATATCGATAGCGACAATTCATTGAAACGTATTACCACTTAATAATAGCTCTTCCGTTTTATTTAATGGTTATCTACAATTGTTTTATTGATAAATAAGATAATAAAGATAGGATTAAACTTAAAATGGAAGAGCCGGATTACAATTAAAACCAATGAATAGGTCGTAGTCCATCTGTATAAGACACGTGTTAAGAATATTACGATATGAACTTTAATTTATACTAATGACGTGTAATGTCTCAGAGTTTTTAAAAGAAATGTATAAAAATAAAGTAAATTATTATTTTGTAAAAAGGGGCTGGCTCGCCCAAGGAAATCACGACCTCACAGAATTACGTATAGATAATTTGTCGCTTTGTTATCCATATAGTTTATTTATAACAATATAGAGGAGGTCTTTTCATTTTAAATATTTTTATGTAAAAAATTATTTAAACAAACGAACGAACACGAGTTAAAGTATACACTCCTACATACATAAGGTCATAATTAAAAAAAAGTTAGAACTCGAAATGAATAAAGAAATATTCGATGAAGACACGAAACTAAACTGGCCGTGTCATGCACTGTTTTGAATTACACTCACGTTTATATTTTTAATTGCCAATACGGCCCTGTTTTATATTCAGATCACTTAGACACGACAAAAAAATAGTTCAAATAAATATCCCGTGCCCGCATGATAAAAAAGTGACACCGAAAAAGGTATAGCGACAACTGCTGAAGCCTGTTGATCGGGGTATCGTTTCCATATGGGAGCTTATCGGGATTGTTAATGAGCCCAGGTAAGGAGTATAGATAATATCGTTGGAACAAACCGTAGAGTGGCACGATCTGATATTCGTTTTGTCTCAATCTAAAATACCTACGGATTGGCTTGGAACAGACAATACAAATAGACCAATTAATTAAAACGGAATTATTGGTCTTCGTTACTTTACCAAGAAATATGGCTTAATTAATTTTGATTAATTATATTCTTATGATATTCTTTACATTGGCTAAAGAAATGAATATGATATATGCGCTCTCGCCCGTAACCCAGAGGGGTAGGCAGAGATCGTGGATTTCCATTTGGCGCGATCCTGATACACCTCTCTCGCTTCTTCTACAGCGTCGGTTACAGGCCTCCTTTAGTATGCCACTAATCTGACTGATATTTCTCCTAGGACATACAGCCAACACTGTGACTTAATTTTGCAAAATAAGTTTGTTTCATTACTTCTTCTGCTGTCACCATGCCCGAACCACCGAAGTACACCTTTATCGAATTTACTCACAACATCCATTTTTATTGGCTTCATATTAAATGGAAATTTAAAGTAGATATAAATATCTATAAAAGTATTACCATGATAAACAACTTGTTCAATCGACTTAAATTAGATTAGTTGATTATTTTAACATTACATTTTTTATCGGATAAAAAATAATATAATCCTATAAAGCAATGGACAAAAATAGGAATATAATTAATAATAATGAATTGCCAATAAAACACCAGTAGGGCCAAGAAATATACAAAATTTTAAGAACCTACTACTTAAGAAATGAATAATTTATGTGAGTTGCGCTTTTACCAAATTGCCTAATAACTTAATATTACATTGATTTGAATTTATTGGGCATGAGTATAGTAAAACGACTTTATAATAAACTTATAAATAACGAACGGTATTTTTAACGAAGTTTGTTTTTGTTCTTTAATATATGAATGATATGCTCATAAGACAAAGATAATATAATATAGCGCCATCTAACAAAACAAGTATGTATCAGTAAGTTATCATCATTGACAATACTCCAACATTAAACAATGAAAATATCCATCAAAAGACGCATACATTTTTTTCCTGAAAATTCGCTCTTATATGAATAAGATATATTCAGATAAATTTAAGTATAAAAACCGTATCTTAATGCGAAATTATAAATGTTATTAGAATAATTTCCTAGATAGCTGAAACATACAAGAATTGCTCGCTTTATGTAACGAGAAATACTTTAACCGGTTCCTTATTTTCCTCTTAATATTTATTCTCAATTAATAATTTTAATAGCGTCATTTTACTACTAATGAGAATCCAATTGCTTTATAATATCACCTGTCAATATCCAATTGTAATCTCTACCCGGCCATACCGCTGCCAGTTTAGACTTGTCTTGAGACACACTTGCCTTGTAATTGACGTGGGAAGATGTCGTCCGTTTGACACTTACCATAATCATAAAGGAAATTGAGTCTTTGAAATTATAAATTAAATTTATTTATAGTTTTTCTAATGACGATTAAATCAAATAAAAAACATAACATTACAATACGTAATGTACACGCCGTTCTTACTCGTCAGTCCTGTCATATCTGTTCGTACCGATTGACAATTAAGATAAGATATCATATAATGATTTCATCTATTTACGCGAATACTACACAACGCATTGGAATAAAACTAATTTTACGGATTTTATCGCATTTATTTAGTTAACTGGGGCTGATTGTCTGAAACCTCAGTCCCCCGTGACTACAAGCGCTGCAAAGTATTCGAAATAAGAACTTAAAATAAACGACAAAAAATCTGGAAAATTGATTTAATTCCATACTTTGTGGTTAAAAAGTCTTGGTTGGTTTTATATGTCCGTGTGTATTTATTCATATTCCATGCAATTTTTGCTTTCTGATTTTCCTTATACGAGTGGCGTTTCAAATTTCTTTTGATAAAATTTTAAAGGTTAAAAATAGTAAGCAATAATATTTTTGTATGACGTGTATCTGGCTGACCTCGTATCGAGACGAAACACGCACCAAGCTTAAATATGCTTTAAGTTTTATTACTTGTAATAGTTATATAACCAAAAACTAATTTTAAATGTACTTAAAGCCGGCACTGTTAAATAAAAATGTAAAAGAGGCGGGTAGAATTCAGATTTAGAAATGAAATGAATACGCGGCTTGAGGCGTTTTGTCGCCAATGAATAATTTATTTTAGAAGCGCGTTTTCACGAAATTACTTCCCATTCCATTTGAAAAAATAAGCAGTTCAACCGAATCTCCTTACGTTGAAACGTGGCAACACACTTGTACGGATTTTTTATTTATTTAAGGCGCCTTGATATTGATACCTTGGTTATTTTTTATTTAATTTAGACTACAAGAGCGAGTCGAGTGTCGAGCCGAGAAAAGTATTGAAAAGTAAATTATTGATTCAAAAACTTTAACAATACTAGTAATATAGTTTGTACCCATAAGAGATGGTTCTGAATGTTCAGAAATAAAGATAGTATAACAAGAAATAGTTAAATGTAAAACACACAAGACGCTGTCTGACTACAGAGTAATCACACGATTATCCTCAAAACAATATCATATAATCTGTGACACTCTGGAGAAGAATGCGAATCTCATGACACCTTTTTAAAATTGGTCAAGGATACAGGAGGTCGCGATGGAAAGGACATACATACACAAAAACATTGCCCTTCTTCTGGGTCAGTCGTGGAAAAAGAGTGTCAAGATCATCTGAATTCTAATCTACCACCTTCTCTTCTGGATAACATGTTTAGTTTTAAGGATGATGTTGGGGCTTCCACCGTTGATGTTAGCCCGGGAGTAGTAGTACAAGCCATTCATCTGATTCTAAGACCACCACTATTCATCAAAATTCAAAACAATTAGAAAAGTTACAGATATGTTGTCATACTTTGTGTAGGAAAGAAGATAAGTGGAAGATAAGAGTATACAAAGAAAAGAAGATGAGACTAGAATGGAAACGAAATGAAGAATGAATGAATGAATCAGCGTTGTCTCCCTCAGGTGCAATAGAAAAAAAATACCTCTGTTTCAGTAAAGCCTAAGGCATACTGCTGTTTTTTTTACACCTTCAAATGAAGTTAAATAGATCTAATGCGTATTGTCTTTACTGACATTATCTCTTGATAGCCAAGCGGACAAAACATAGCGCTTATGTTCTTCGGTGAATTTGTTCTTTAAATGATAACAAAAATCATCCTGTTACCTTAAGATACTAACGATTGGAATATCTATTGGACGGTGCCTATAATTCTAAATGTCAGAGTTATTATTTTAAAGTAATATGATAATTATAATTTATTATCTCTCCCTCAAAGCAACTATAAGTCAACTAACTGAAATAGAAATCTTGCGGATGGTGTCCGAATCGCTTATTATATTTCACTGCTTCCCTGTCCGGAACTGCACAAGTTCACACATAAACAAGGAAAATTAACCATAACACGAAAATTAGCTTCCAGCACCTCGAAAGTTACTCTGGGGAGATATGAACGAGGAGGCGCAAGGATTCTTAGCAGGAAGTTTATTAATAAAGTGTCTGTAAATCATCAAAATTGTTCTGTTATTACTTTAACGCGGTATTCTCGCAGTACCTTGTCCTAGACCTTTAAGAAATTTCCAAGGAGCCTTGATTACTGAGCTGTTATACCAACTATCAATATGCAATAACGTCTGTTTAATCCGTAAAGTATTACTTATTAGATCAATATAATGTATATTTCCATATGTCACTGTTTTGAAATACCTCTCGTTTCTTGGACAGTCCAGTAGTGTATATACCTAATTAAGATTCACTTGCGAAAGTTCGATGCAGGTAAACCAGCTTTTATTAGTTCTGTAAATGTGTTATACCTATGTATCTACCACTCGGGGAGTGTAAGTGGTTTCTTGTAACATATTGCATTCAGTGGTCATTGATTTTTTTAAACCTGGCTATGTGATTCGATATGAATAAATATTTTAAAAAATTACGATGTTTCATTAATGTTACAAGATTTGCACGCCTATCGGCTCCATTGGAGGAAATTCTGTTGAGATATCATTTTAGTATGATTAATAATTTAATTACCTTAAGTTGATACAAAACACAGGAGCGATAATGAAATTGGTCGCATTATATGATATTAGTCATCCTTTATACTGAATTGCTAACGCTTACATTTGCAATTCATGTGGACATGCCGTCGATTCCATTTCGCATTACTGGTAGCCTCAGCACGATAGAGGGTCGATGGAGGGTTGCCAACTAAGCAGTTGTTATTTTGAAGCGTTCATTCGGAAAAACAATTATTGTTCGAGCTAGTACATAGAAGGGAAAGGGACAAGTGACAATTTGTTACAGTTTTTACGGATTTAATTAATTTTATAACGTGCAATAATTGTGCACATAACATCTTTAATCGTTCTTCTTTAAGGTATTTTTTTTCAAATAGCATTATTGTCTTTGAACCAATGTGACACGTGACTTGCACGCCATAATGGTGAGTTAAATTATAAATGTATTATTTCAGAACCAATGCGCATGATGAGTACCCAATGCCGTTTTAAAATTTATAATAATAAGTTTCGCGTAGACAGGGCCCTAAAAGTGACTACCATAAATTTTATTTCTGTAAGAAAAATGGTTCGAATCCGTATAATAAAATAATCGCCGGCGAGTACTCTTGGCGAGGTGCGAGTTAGCGCCTTTAGGAGGGTTAAGTGAGGATAATTTCCCTTTGCGTGCCCACTCTTAATGACAAGCGGGGGCAAGTTGCCGGCACGAAGGGGATGAGAGTTACTGGAATTTAAGGAAGCAAAAGGGGCCGCCAAATGAGTTCAATGTAAATACCAAATGTTTCGTAAAGGAATATTTGTACAAGGAATGTATAAAAATCAATTTTATTATCATTTTTTTTTAATTTGCTGTACCGACTCTTATTCTAACTGTACTATGATAATGAAATAAAAGCCACATAAATGAAACAAACAAACGTTTAAAACGAATTCAACGCACAGCTTAATATTTATGAGCATACGCATAAAAATATACTTGTAGGTTTAAGGTGATACTGTGGGCATAAGACGTATGATCCATCTAGAAATCTAATGTTACCTAGACTAGCTTAAGTTTTTGACCCTAAGGTACGTAGGTTAATGTTTGTATCGTGAAAGATGATTTTTCTACAGTAATAAATAAAATAAGCTATCGTCTAGACTCTTCTATATGACATTCATGTCTTCGTACATTGCATTCTTGTTCAGTACCTTACCAGATCGTGCCCGCGAAGGAACATTTGTCTTACAACGGCACTCATTAATTTACGAGCAATATCGCATCGGAACGCCAGATACCGATAATTAGAGCTTATTCTAATCTTAGGATTTCCTTATAGATTTTAATAGGAATGCTTGCGCTTTTGAACCTAATAGAATATATCGATTTAAAAGGTAAGAGTTAATTAAAAATAATAGATTTATTTTGTAAATTAGCGTAATAAGGTCCTTTTGTACTTGCTCACGGTTGCCGTCTAAACGGCACGGTGCAGTGCTGTGCTTAACTTTTTTACATGTACACGGTTTAAGCACGGTTAAACTTAAGACTTTTGATGTTAGCGGCCGCCAGTAGTCAAAATATTTCAGAGAATTATACCCCGGGCTTTAAGTAATGAGTTTTGCTGTTTTATTTAATGAAATTTGCCGCAGCTTTTGTGCAATCAAAACTGCTGTAACTGAGGTTTGTTAAAGACAGTTGCTTAATGTATTTACACAAAGAGGTGACTGCTTTGTTCTAGCTTAAATTCTATGACAAGTTTCTTACTGTAAGTTATTTTAATATTTCAAATACAGCACCATCAAAGTCACTGAAACACATTAATGAATATAATAACAAACACGAGACAAAGGTGATTGTTAAAGGTGTCCAAGTTTGTCAGGGTCCGCCCCGCGCTTACTTTCACAAAATTTCTTAATATTATTTGCAGTCCATATAAGGTCTTAGTCGCATTTGGGACTTAATAATGAACGTATTCCTCCTTTGTATATACTTACTGCGATTGAGATAAAAAACGAAAGGTATTTTTTTAAGTTATCTGGCTTAGACAACTTTGGAAAAGCAAAATTTTAGCGTCCTGATTGACTCACCAGTGTATTTTTATGTACGGTCAAGAAAATTTCTATGATCGCGTTAATTTAGCAGTGTCCATTTACAGGACACTCCCAAATAAATCGTACCGTACTAAAGGTTAATTTATCTGAATTTCCCCCTTTTTGTGATCCTGTTGGGAGTAACCGGCCATATATCACCGAATCGACGGGTGTGTAAGCATTTGCGACGCCACGTGACCAACGGATGAATTAATGGCCTCTGTATTACATTTTGCTAACGTCGAAATATTGCTGTCCACCTTCATCCGCGCTAATTAATGATATAATGCTTACACGTTGTGCTCTTTACGCTACATTTATGGTAAAAATTATATTTCATCCGATCATTCATCATTAATCGGGTAAAAAATCTATATCGAATGCCGTTATTATAATTTAAATTGATTTCTAAGATCCGTATGCCATGGATTTATGTTAGTAATCATCGTGGTTGTTGGCGATGTTGTTCATGCAGGCCCGTTAGCTAAAATAAATAGTCATTAAGTTGATGAGGTCAAAATTATTACTAGGTGTAATGCGTAGCTATACTTCAAGGATAAATGCTACGCAATTTAATCGGCGTCCCTTTATGATTTTCTATTTATAACAGACTTGGAGGAAGAGAATTAGAACTTTTATGATCAACTGTAAAATACGTCGGATAGTCCACATTACTCTCTCATATCGTAGTAATATTAAAAAAAAACAGTCACAATTTTGACCAAATGTAAATAAAATGCTGATATTTAATTTCGTATTGCCCTGTCAGGACTCTGGCTTCTCTAACGTCCATAACTCATGCCCGTCGATCACGGCTGCTTTCAATACGGCCCTCATTTAATATATACGTTCCCTCAGAACCAACGCGAATGGCTATTAGATAATCTTAGAATAAATTCCCAGGTAAAGTAAGATCTTAATAATTATTAATTGCATATTCCGTACAGTTGTTCCGTACAGCGTGGAACTGTTGCTCAGCGGTTTAGGCCCCGACTTGCGTACTGTAGGGTGCGGGTTCGATCCCAGGCAGGCGCTTTACTATGTGTAATTTATTTCATCACCACTGCTCCAAAAATGGTGAAGGAAAATATCGTGAGGAAACCGGCATGGCATGTAGAACCTCCAAATTCGAAGACATGTGACATCCACCAACCCGCACTGGGCCAGCGTGGTGGATTATGGCTCATTCCCTCTCACGGAGAGGAGGCCTGTGTCCCAGCAGTAGGAAACATTCTAGAAAAGGCTGATTTATTATTACGGAATAATAATAATATTATGTTACTATGGTTATTATACCGCACGGGCGACTCATCACGATAATATACTTTTGTTTAAATTCTTCGGTCATAATGTTAGTTGTCATACACAAAATGTTACAGATAAGTAATGATAACTACTATAGTAGTACTAGCTACTACTACTATTAGACTACATCTACAGTACGTTTACTTTAGAAGGATGAAAAAAGTTTAAAGTGGATAAAAATATTTTATCACGCAAAATTGAGTACTTGGGAACGCTTAGCTTGACATGAGATTGGATACGAAAGGGCAATATTGAGAGTACCTGTAACCGACTAATATGTATATATAAACCCTACATTGTGGTTAAAAAGCCAGGACCAAATAAGTTAGTAAAACTATTTATCGCTGGCCGTAATTTATATGCATATTATTTTCGGTCAAACTTTAAAACTTTACAAGGTAGAGTTGGCCCTGTTGTTTAATTTAAAGCTTTGTCATGTTATAGCGGACAAATTCGAATAACACCCGAAATGAATGTCAAATTGCATCCTAAAATGATGTTACCTAAAACAATATCGTGAAATATATGTTTCGGAAACATCGGGGTGTTAATTGGACTGGGACACACCTTTGGCAATGAGGGCTTTCGTGTTAACAAATCACAGCAGCGGAAAGGCGACATTAAACATTGCAAAATATTAATTTTAATTTATTCAAGCTGTAAGCCCGCCCCGGCCATGGCAGTAAATTAAGTAAGCGGAAGAAAGCTCATTTATTTTTGGCCGGATGCGGCGAAATTCACATCCGCGTTAAATACACAAGCCGTCGTGGAGCGTAGGTACTCTCCCATTTCGAGTGTTTTCAGTTAAAATTTAATTTGGGGCACAAATTACTGTCTTTTTGTTATTCGCTTTCTGAATTTTAAATGATGGAATTAGCAAGCGCCGCCATTAATTCGCACTTTGAGATGAGCTTTATCGAGGATTACTTGTTAATTATTAATGAAAGGCTTTGATTTAGTTATGCAAAGGAATTTAAATGTGAATTTTTTATTTAAATTATTATAATAATATTTTAATAAAAATAAAAACGATTTAATTATTTTATCAACCTCAATAAAGTTAAAAGGAACGTAAGATGCACAGTTTAAATTTTAAATAACTCATTCAAAAGACCTTTTTAATAACAACGTGGTATTCTTTTTTCTCTTATAATCCAGATATCAGATTCAATAGAAGATGCGTTATTAGAAAGAAAATGAACAAAGTCGGTATAGTACAAAGCATCGTGTCTGGCGCATTTACACGTACACGCTAACCATCGACGTAGGTAAGGTACAACTGTGTAATTACAAAAGAAAACAACCGAGTCTGAGCAACAATAACATGTGTCCACATGTTGGACTCCATTCATTAACCCTCGACTGCGGTATCGCGCATCTAAAATACAGCGGAGAGCCAATTAAAGTTGACCCCGCGGCTGCGTTCCGCTTCTGCACTCTTAATCAGGGACCAGATACACAGTTAATTAATGATCATACCCTTTTATTTTCCCTACTAAAATTGCAGCTTATAAAATCCGTACGCCACTTGATACGTACGTAATTTTTCAAGTAATCAATGTACTGTTCAATTAAATGTATAGCAGTAATTTGCGCTGCTTTTCTTTATCCATGCTTGAAATGCACATTTTAATTATTTAATGTTGAATTATATTCAACCTAAATGCTAGGGGCTTATTTAAACTATAGTTATACGGATTTATATAGATAACGCTATTCTGATGGTATCTATATTTTAATAATTTTATAGCAAGTCTACTTTTACAAGGATATGTCTACATATCCTTGTAAAGTAGACTTGCTATAAAATTCACAGTCACAATTCTTTTATTTTTAGTGTCCATTGTGACATCAAATAAACTTTTTTTTATAATGTGTCTTCTTAGCTCTTGCAGGAATATACAAGGATAAACTTACATCTTTACCCACATTTGTTCTTAATCATGAGTTTAAATTTCCTAGATGTTATGTTTTCCTAGCATTGGTGCGTCAAGTCTCTGCAAGCAATCTCATCTCCCTCGGGTTAATGGAGCAACCAAGTATAATAACCAGACTCGATTAAGTACCAAATTATTACTCAAATAAGCTTATGTGTTATTTTCTACAATTTACTGTTAATGTGAATGTAAAGTGTACGTACGAGGTAGCATGCATGTAAACTATTTTCGGGGAATCCACTGGATGAGAGCGGCAATGGTCTTTAAGACAATCCTTGTGAGGTGGTGTCCGTCCAACAGTAAACTCCATTAGCTGAATTGGATGGTGTTATGTAACACAACGTATATTTAACGTCAGTTCG
This sequence comes from Papilio elwesi, assembly GCA_029849275.1. Lineage (NCBI taxonomy): Eukaryota > Metazoa > Arthropoda > Insecta > Lepidoptera > Papilionidae > Papilio > Papilio elwesi. The sequence goes on along the minus strand of CM056700.1, from coordinate 5,101,020 downwards.
GACAGTACACTAGGTATCATAAGGTGAGAGATATTTTTATACTGCCGTATTTTTTAATGCGGGACAGGATCTTAATTTGTAACAAAGCAGAAGTCATTTCAATAAAATATGGCAGCTCTCGGTTTCATGCAGTTATTCTATTTTGATATTATTGCGACCTGGACGATCGAATTAGCGAGACGACAGATGAAGAAGTTAAGAATAATCCACACGTTTTCCCTTTTCCAGATGTACAACGAAATATTTGACACAATGTACCACGTTCGTAGAGGCGTGTGAAAAGCCCGAAATGCAATATTTCGAACGGTCTTGTTGGACTGTCACTCAAGCGTTTACTGTCTGTGTGATCGACATTGCCATTCAGAATTTATTCAGCGTACGGAAATGTTACAGCTTTGTATTGTCTTCAATGTACTTCCACAGAACATATTGGCCAATATGCTACGAAATTACAGTTTATAAGTTAATTTAAAGTACATCATATTGATTTTCTGAATTTGAATTCAAACAATAAGAAAATCTTGTAAGAAGTTCTGAACCGAGTTGTCTTAAAATTTATCTGATATCTGTTACAAAACCGTTATAAAGATTCTACGCGAATAAAATAAATGGAATTTATAATAAGCTTGTGCCACGGCTTAGTACGCATTCATTCCTCATTTGCCACGCTGTAAATTTTTATAACATAATTCCGCGCTTAATAACTTCAAATTATAGCCAATATGTGTTAAAAAGTCGCTACGTTATTATTAACAGTTTTATTTTCGGGATAAGAGGTGTCCACCCACTGCTTGGTTGAGCAAAATTTCATGATGAACGTTTGAGTCGTTAAGGAGCTAAAGCGTATCAAACGAACAATCAAACTCACATTCACATTATTAATATTATAGTTGTGTATGTCTAAATACGTATAACCATAGATACGAGGCAGCATGCATGTAAACTATGTTCGGGGAGTCCACTGGATGAGAGCGGCAATGGTCTTAAGGACAATCTTTGTGAGGTGGTGTCCGTCCAACAGTAAACTCCATTAGCTGAATTTGATGGTGTTATGTAACACAACGTATATTTAACGTCAGTTCTGAGAGTACACTAGGTATCATAAGGTGAGAGATCGAGCTGAATTCTAATTTATATATTCCGGAGCTCAACATAAAACATGTTCTTTAATGTGATATGTAAGGATTTTATGATATTATATTATGTTTTGTCGTACTGTTTTCAGTATTTCTACTCGGCAGAAAACTTCTAGGCGTGCTACGGATTGCGAGAATTATGAATGTTAAGAAGGAAAACGCACGAATCGTCAGTCTTCAAATACCGTACGAAATGTCACATGGAAATTAGTTTCACAACTTACAAAACGTTAATATTTCAAGCGCATCGGCTACGAATATAACGGAACCTTTTTTTGTAAATAAAAATCTGAATCACAGACAATCAAGGAATTTTGTAAACAAACGTTAAAATTCGTTAGCCGTGGTTTAATGAGATTTGTCAGAGCGCTAGTAGACGTTTGTTTTTTTCAGCCCACGACGGACTGTCAATAGGAGGCGGCGGTGCATTCGGTGTAAACTGGTCGCGATGTCCGGTGCATGTACACAGGTACACACATTCATTTTAAACTATACAGCACGGCAAATCCGGCAAAAAACACAGTCCGATGATAAGATCACAATTGTGTTAATAAACGTAGACTTATGTACTGCACTGAATCGTTTATAACAAATGAGGCAAATGGGATACCGACTAGTAGGTGGTCCACACTGCAGTAATATTCTGAACTCATAGTTTTGGAGCCGGGTATGCCCTAAAATGACGTCAGAACAATATGGCTCTGTTGAACTATGCAAATGTTTGTTAATAATCTGCGTACTAGTGAACACAAATAATCTTAAGTGAAATGCCACTTGAGCTATCGATGATTAAAGGACATTTTATTTTGTTATGATACATCTTCCGCCGTTGAAAGCATGTAGCAATGGATATCGTTTTCCAGCTAAAACTATTCCATTTCCATTAAAATCCAGCTAAAACCATTGGCACCTAGATGAATCTCCCTTCATATATTTGTAGATTGAAGTTTAATAAGAAATACCCATTGAATTTTGTGTAAACTAATCAGGTGATGAAAAGATAACAGGAGTCAATGTATAGAACAATATTAATGAATTTTCGTGCTCAGAGACAGTTTTTGAGTACAATTAGAAAGAAAAATAGATGTTTTCAATACGCTTTTGTACAAACTTAGATCTCTTTGCCTTAACGTAACGTACATCGCTGATACACTAACATTTAATCCGAAAAAAAACTAATTTGACAGTTAAAAAATTCAGAACAACAACCATGTTTTGGTTTTTAGTGCAGACCACAACAGTAAAGTATTGAACTAGATGGGAACATTAGAGGCGAATCATTTAGACCTTCAATTTTGTATAGATAAAAGCAATGTACGTTTCGCTATGTATCTAATGAACAACACAATGGAAACTCGATAATTAATCATTTGTATGTTTGGAGTAAGCAGAATCTTTGTTAGTAGTTTTGTGTGTGTAAAATAGTTGTAAGAGATTACTTTTTCAAAATTTTATTAGTCTCGTAAAGTGAAAGATACGTTAGGAGTTTATGGTTCCACTTAACTTAGTTTTACTACACTCAGTTAATGAACGCAACCTCGTTTTTTTATTATCCTATTTACCGCAAATGGTGATATTTTAGATAATCTTTTTCAGTAAAATACTTCAGTAGACATCAGTAGACATGTCTGTCTAATCTATACATAAATACGAATAGGAAAATAACTCAATACACTTCTAAGAAAATCGCAAGAGCGAAAGCTTGTGATATTTGGCATAGTTTCCGTGGAGGAGACGAGCCCCATGCTATTTATAAATAAAACGCCCATAGTTTACGTATATTTCCAACATGGCTTCATAATATAATATGTCATTCTGCGTTAAGCATTTCTTCACCTTATAAAATTATTAAGGGCGATTTAGCGGAAAATAGTATCATACAAACATGATCAGTAAATTACAAAGTACATTTTTTTTAACAAAGTGCCTAAGTCAGTACTCAGGAAAAAAGGCCAAGGTAATCATGCGGTACAGCCAACTACTGTAGCTACGTCGTACGTACTAGTCTACGACGTACTAGTTTACTCTTTGATATTTAAAAGATTCTTGTAATTTTTTGACAGATATTTTAGTGCACCGATATTTGGTTTCGGAGTATATGGTCTTTGGTGCATTAGTAAATGAAAAATAGTTTTTTTTTAATTTAAATATTTATGTGTTAAAACATTACATTTCATACATTAAAAAATAACGCACGTGCTGTACGTGAATTTGGCAGCATTAGAGCCTTACGATAATCTATGATCTTTGCTTAAACAAAACAGTTGTGAATGTATTAAAATTAAATTATACAATTCTCAAAAACTCATTGACCCATAATTTGTTAAATTATTTAGCTAAAAAAATTAAAATAAGGATTTAAAAATATAGAGAAATAATTTAATTTTGAATAATCATTTTAATAAGAAATAAAATAATGAGATATGTTTAATTTGGTTTGATTGTTACATAAAAACTATAAACATTTTCCATAGACACAGAGGGAAGAGAAAACATCGAGATAAAGTTGCTACATTTTCATATGTTATATGTTACGAATAGACTACGTGAATAAAAAAAAATATTCACTTATTACCAGTACAAAAAAATAGAAGCTAAAGGAAATTACGGTCTTGGAATTTCAACCACTAGTGCGATCTTTAGTTCAAATAAAGAACCTTGAAATCGAGTCTGTTCTTTACTCTGTGGACATTTAAGTTTGTAGCTTTTCAGTAAAATGAGAAAATTTTATCAAAAATAAACAAAACGTTAATTATTCTGATATCTTTTTAATATCGTACTTGTTCTCCATCCTACATAAAGGCAGACACATTTGCAACTAGTTCAACTGTTGTCCAAGTCTATCGCCATTTACTCATTTGCTGACTTATTCCATAGAAAAACCTATATACGTCTGTATAAAGTATTGTTAATATATGAAGTGCGTTGGTAACCTGATCAAAGGTCACCCTTAATTTGTGCAAGTTAACATGTCAACTACAGTAATTTTATTAATTCATTGTGTTTAAATTTTATTAAAAGGTGTTGACCGCGTGGCTCATGATAGATGCATCGGCTGATTCGCTTTGTTGGTTAGGTATTATCCATAGACTGTAATAGTAGACAAAACATAAATAAGGTTAAATATATTATATAACTAACACTTACCAAGCATAAGGTCCAGAAAACCACTAAGCACTGCACTTCATATACCACCAGAGTCTACCTGAATCTTAAAAATATATCACGCACATGCTGGTTTGACAGTTGGGCCGCGGCGACTAGAGACGGAAAAAAGCCATCTTGCCCGTCAAATGTTGCACTCCGTTCCACACATTAGATAGAAAGGCAATATATAAATAATAATAATAATCTTTAGATACGTTTACATTTGAATCTTAAATAGCGAGAAACTGGTAGAAATTGTAAAAAGTCATTTTGCAGACTCTATAAGTTTTATTTTAAGTAATGTCTACTTGTAATAAAAACACAATATATGATAAAATAAACCTTAAACACGGAAAAAATAAATAAATAGATAATAAACAGTCGTGTGTAGTCAGCACCAAGGAAAAAAGAAACTAAATTAAAACTGAACTCATTGTTTATTGTAATTAATAATAGTAATAAATTCAGTTTATAATTTGTTAAATAAAACAAACTATTTCGATGAAAATGTATGAACTCTCGAGGTAAGGGGTATGTTTTTATAATTAAACAGGTGCACTGCCTTATCCGTGCGTGCCATTTATACAGAGCTACATTACCATATAAATAACCCGAGGTCTCCAAAACCTCGGGACTAAAATGAGACACCCGGTCTCTACTGCGGCTTTTTTGCATATTTATTACAATCCAATTATTACTAGCAATTATCGGGGTCGTTCGTTAGAAAGAAAACATACTGCATATTAAAAAGCCAAATCCAATTTAGCTTTGGATTGTCGACACTCGGTTGATTAAGTTGTTAACGACGTGATAAAAATTCTGTAGTTTTCAAGTGTTTTAACCGACTTCCAAAGTAGAGGAGGGTTGATATGAGAATATATTTTAATTGCCTCATTAGTTTCACTTATATACATACAATCTATATATATATATATATATATATATATATATATATATATATATATATAATTAAGATATAGTCTATATTTTACGTGATTTTTCTAAATTCATCCCTAAGCGTCTAAAGTACGGGATAAAAGTTTGTATTTAGAAAACACCCGTGCGAAGCCGAAATTTTTTAAGTGAAACTAATGAGGCAATTAAAATATATTCTCATATCAACCCTACAGAAGTTTACAGCCTCGTGATATGTTGCGCTGCAACCTCACGCCTTTCCATTTACGTTAGAAGTGGTACAAGCCATATGCTTACAGTGGTTTCTAAACCTATTAAATTTTATATCACAAAATTAAAGGAAACAGAGAGAAGCATACACTTATGATGATATGAGAATAAAGTTTTTAGTTTCTATATGAAAAACTACGCAATGTTTGTTCTGTGCTAAACTTCAGTAATTTACGTTTAGTGTGATTCTTAATATCAAATGAAAGAATGTTGATGTCAAGGAAAAACGTGCTTGCTTTCAAGCCAATGTTTTGATTGTTGAATTTGAAATTGAATTGATGCCAAGCTCTTTAGCTTGGCATCAATATATCTTAGTAAAGAGCAGAAAATTACGAAGGATGTATTTAATTACATAACGCTTACATTCTCTCAATAATCCAACATCAAACTAAATATTATATGAACTAGGTCAAAATGAATCGTATGACAATCTATTAAAATAACAAAAAACTATTAAACTCTAACGACAGTCGTGATGCAATGCCTTAACCTTACATATAACACAAATTGCTTAGTTTCTATTGTAAAATGTTATCGCTTATGTCTTGTTTGGTTCAATATGTGTGATAGGATGGCCAGGCAGCGTCACTACACACGTGCGGGCTACCGCAGGCTGACGTTGCGTTAGACGCAAGCATATACCGAGAAAATATTTGACAGCTCAAAACATAATTACACACAGTCATTAATGGTGCAAAGAATATTAATCGATGTTACTTGATAGGTGTGATATTCAAATAATTTTAAAATTATTGAAACAATCAATTAATTCTAACAGTTAAGTAATTAAAATCACGAATCTATATTCGTTTATTTCGTTCATTAAAGTATTGACAAATTTAGTTTAGGACTGTTTTCTTTTCTAAATTTTTAAACTGACTTAAAAAAATGTGAATCGTAAACCAAGGTATTTACTTCGCACAGTAGGGTAGAAAATTACTTTCTTTAAGCACGGCATTAGATATTCGTTAGCGAATTTCCCGTTTTATAAGCTTTTTAATACATTAACACTAATTTTACACCTTTAATTATTACTTTGTGGTAAGCTAACTAAATGCTAACGGCTCTTCGTCAGATTGTAAAGTAATATTCGTTACATACGTATCATTCTTACATTTTAGACGTTATAGATAAAATGAAGGCGACGAGACGTGGTATTCAAACAATACATATTATAAAAAAGTATATGACGGACCATTTAAAAAAATACAAATAAAATTAAAAGTACTAAGATTAATGTGCGACTCAGTGTTCCCACGGGGTAATGTCAATGTGATTGCCGATACTTCTCGCACTGGGAACCACTATCAGTACGTGACGTCACGTTCACGTTGGGTTACGCGTAACAGCACATTACAATTATTATAAAAAAGCAAACCAATGCTATAAAACTTTAATCATACTAATTCCAAGTCCACAGTCTTAGTGAATTAAAAATTAAGTTGGCGATTTAATTAACTATTAAAACTTGTGTTCGGCTACGAAACAGTCGCTGCTGCTATGGGACATTAATCTACAACTTTCAGGCTGAAGTTCCGTCCAACTATGCAAATTTTAGTTAGCACTTTGCACAAACGCGCTCTTGCAAATAACTCCACGCGACGAACGTTCCGCGCCGAGACATCGTCTACAGCTTAGTTTTTACCTTAATAATGTCCAAAGGTGATGACATCACACTTACTACTTCACAATTTTTGTCTAGTCTATCCCAGCTTTATAATATAATAAAGCCGAATGGAAGTTTATTTTTTGCAAAAAAAACGCTTTCACGCCTTATAGACTCAACCCATCATGAATCATGAAATTTAGCACAAAGATATAGGACACAAAAAGGTAGGGTAGCTTATCCTGATCAGGATTTTAGTAAAAAGTATATCAAATATTGTATTTTCTGTACTTTCAAGTAATTAAGTATGTATATAAAAAACCCGGTGAAAAGTTTTGGTGATAAATGGATTGGGAGCTTATACTTGTGTAATCGTGGGATATTTTATAAAATAGCCGTTATTTTAGCAAAACCACCGCAGCATCGGACGCTAACAGATTTATTTATATAACTACACAAACATATCTCCGCCCATGCACACGCGTAATCTCATAGTGCCATAGTGCACGCCCTCGTGTTTGGGAGAGACATGGTTCAAGATACAAAACCTAGCGGAGTTTGCTGCCATAATTCACTGCAATAACTTTTTCGACCATTCGCATGTATACAGTTTCGAATGTATAATATGTACATGATAGGTGTATAAGCGTTGCTCCATGTTTGGGTAGCATGTACGCCAACATTTTTCTACCGACGTAATATCGTCTACCACGACTTCCGCAACAAACTACCTCATTGTAAGCGTATTTACCAAAACTCATTTGATTAAACCTTGAATTATTTAATCTATTGATGACTAAAACTGTATGGAAATTCGTTGAGTACTTTTCAGTTTATTGCTTTTACACAGACAGGCTACAGGACACCGTTTGAATATGTGTAGAATGTGTATTTAACAGTGGTAGAGTCCGCAACAACAACTTCTGTTGCTGAATTGGCCGGCTCGAGCGGTGAAATACCACGACCTCACAGAAAACAGGCGTGAAGTAAAAATACTCTGCGTTTCGTCTGATGAGTGAGGTGCTGGGGGCCGAATTTCAGTCCTCTTCCCCTTTCCTCATAAGGATTGGACGGGGAGGTGGTTAACGGGGAAAGGAAAATATGCTATTTCCTGTCTTTGCCCTCCTCTGTCCATTAAAAAGGTAGGCAACGCATCTGCAATACTAAATGTATTGCAGATGCGTTGCGGTGGTCCTGGTGCGGATATCTATTGGTAGAGCGCACTTAACATCAGGTGATCCGCTTGCTCGTTTGCCACCTTATCAAAATGTGTGATTTAAAAACAATTGTCTTGTTCTGAGATTTCAAAATAAATACCGTATGGAGATATTAATTTCACTGTTGAGAATACTAAATGAATGAACGTAGAAAATGGCACGTGTCTATTATAGTTAATATCGTCTGCAACTTGTGACAATTCAAGTCTACGATGATACAGTAATGTGAAGCACGTCACGCCGGCCAGGGCCTGATGTAGCGTGCGGTTAACTCTGTGTAATTGACGCATTCTGTCTTCGTATGTACTTATGCATTGAACTGTATATAAATACACATGCCCACAGACTTATGTATACACAGAATGTTTTTATTATTTATTAATATTCAGATAATTTCGTTAGGTTTAATGTTAAGTGGAGTAATGTTAGTTATAATAATGAAAACTAGTATTTAAGTCCACTAGAGAGCTTGCATTATTAAAAAATGTTATTACAAATTTAACCATACTCGTCGTTGTTTCGGAAAAAAGTCGTAATAACTGCATTTTATTCGTCTCACGCTATGAAAATATGGCAGAACAATGTTATTAAATTAGGCTCCTCTGCAAAAATTGCGTTGTTTTTGTCCCGTTTGTCATAAACAAAAGTGTCAGGAGCCAACGACACTGAGCAGCGAATTAGCGAAATTTGAAATTTTATGGCGCTCGTAAAAATGAAGGTTCATTTTGAAGTTTGCGGATCCGCTCGAGTTGGTTTTACAACGCACGAGACCGGGCTAATGAAAGTAACCTTTCATATTTTATTACCCACCCCGCTTCGGTTGCTTGATTTTTATACGTACTTAGAGATCTAACGCCGCTGACCACAAAATCATTTTACTAGAATTACTCAACAAAGCGTATAACATGTGAAGAGATGAACACCGATCCTTGTTGATACTCGTAATGCAAAAGTGAGAACGACGCTTGTCCAAAATATTTCAATTTAAGAAGAAGAAATAATGAAATTCCTGGTTAATATTAATAATTAATTAACATCAAGCGCGGGACTTATCTTGTCTACTGAGAAACTTAGCTTCCTTCAATATTTGTCTTTCTCTCCCCTGTTGAAGTTCCGTCCACGAATAGTTATTAGCTGCTTCTACCTACAACGCCCAAGTTTTGCTTGTTCTTATAATATTGAATTACGTTTGTTAACTTGTGCCATCAAAAGATAAAACACCGAAGTGAGGTTGAAGTTGTGAACGTGTGAAGAAAAATGCAACAACAGTGACGTCGATATGACAAATTTTATTCAAACGCTACAAAAAAAGTATTATAATGGAAGTTATTTCTGACAAAAAAGAGACATGAAGAAAATAAATCTTAAAAAAATCATAACGTAGCAAATCAGCATTCTTAAAAACTTTTTCACTGTATTCTACATTAGAAATAATGGAATCTCCAATCTCCAGTCAAAGTTGATAATTAACGTTGGGGTGCGGGTTTGTCTTGTCTACGGAGTCTAAGAAGTCTTGATTTAATATTTGCACTCTCCTGTGATGGAAATTTATTCGGGATAGTTTATTACCAGATTATAACAATTTTATTTAATAATAACTTCATAGTGCAAAATGTAGCTGACCGGTCTAGGTGCTGAGGCATCGTATATTAGAACTAATGTTTACGAAGCTTAGTGAAAAGAGAGAACGACTTATTCAAGGCCAAGGGAATTAAAAAATATGGGAACATTTAAAAAGAACTCATTACAACCAACTCTCTCTACTGTTGGAAGACCTTCTCAAATTACACAAAAAAACTATTTTCAAATTCGCAAAACAGAAGACATAATTGGTTGACCATTATGACTGCAAAAAAGTTGTTGCACGAAAAGCCGACTCGACCAGTGAAACATACTTACAGAAGACAGGCGTAGAGTAAAAAGTATTCCCCTTCGTCCGATTAGTGATGTGTCCAAAGCCTAATTCTACCATTCTTTTTCTTTTTTCCTATTAGAAATGGATATTTCTAATAGGGAAAGAATGGGAAAGGGAATCCTCCCTTATCATCCGATTTGACCGGGGAGGGAATGAACAGAAAAGGGATATTTTTCGGTTTTTCCCCTCCTCTGTCCATAAAGGGTAGGCAACGCATCTGCAACTCGTTAAAGAGGCTTAGGCTAAGCGTCCTCTGCGCCCTGCTGCCTCGAGCCCGGTGTAGCTGTAAATGCCTCTTCTAGGCAAACAGTGACCTTTCCGTCACAATAAAAAAAACTGCAACTCGTGAGTTTTTTGGCAATGCCTATGGGTGCCGTTCGCTTGAAATCGGGTGGACCTCTTGCTCGTTTGCCACCTTTTATTATTAAACAAAATTGTTTATAATAATGTTATGCTTCCCGTACATTGTCGGGTGGGTCGATAGTATTATTATGTAAAACTATTATCTGTATCTATCCTTCTACACCCATCAGGGTGTAAATACGTTATCTTTTAACATTTCATACGTTCATATAACCCATACAGAGGCTGTGTAGTTAAAAGTCGATAAAAAGTACTTGTTTAATGTGCTGTTAAACTATATTGTTAAATTTATAGCAACAGCTCTTATCCTAGCCGGCACGCATGGGTCGAGACAATGACGGGCTGCATAGTTTGTAACATCATAGGTATCTCACACGAGAGGATGCTCGTAACTTTAATATTGTCGGGTCAAACCTCGTAAACAGAATATTACAATAAAACATAGGAACTGAGTTAAAAGGGTGATATTTCAGAGGTCTTATTTTATTTATATAGTCTGTGTAAATTAAATTTCTAACTGCAAAACATCGGTACAGTGACATACTAATATAAACAAAACAAGCTGAGCGGTTTCACCCTCCGTGCAATTAGCCGACGATCGACCAGCCTAAGCCGAACCCTGTTTAAATGATTGATGATATAAACTTGAGGTCAAGTTACGTTGAATTATTCTTGTCCAAGAAAACACTTTCGTCCCCTGAAGGTCAAAACCTTTAGAGGATGAATTAAAAAAAAACCTTTTTTGTGCTCGTCTGCGTAATAGAAAGAATGAATGAAGAAAGAATACCGAAGCAAGTTTATGTTGAAAAAGTGAGTGGCAGTGTTAAAAGGGGACGCCCTAGGAGAAAACATATCGATCAGATTAGTGGCTTATTAAAAGAGGGCGATGTAAGGAGTGCCCATAACCGACGAGCATCTATGCGTAGATGTATGTAGACTGTCGGAGAAGCGAGAGCGGTGTGCTAGGATTGCGCCAAAGGGAACCCATGATCTGATATAGGTTACGGGCGTGAGCACATATTTATTTAGATAACAATGTCCGCGTCTCTCATTTGTAGTATAAGAATAGTGTGTGTGTTTTTCACCTCTGTTACAGTAAAATTATCTAAATGCCTACCGTATATGATCATGACGTATCGTGTTTCGTGTTCCGATGAAGGATATATGACAGGATATATACAGATTCGTTTGGGTCAAGCACAAGATACTTGTCAGAGCAAAAGTAACTTCGCCTGTGTTTGCGGTTCGATCAAAAGGTGATTTATCCAAAATTAAAACCAACTGTTAAAGGTATTTATTTTAGTACTTTTATGTTTATAAATTCTTACTAAGTTCGGAAATAAATATGTGCTATAATTCTGCTAAATTTATGTACAGAGGTTTAAAAGGTGCCATAGAGTGTAATAATGTATACTACAAAATTAATGTTCCCTCGTCAGTTAATTACACTATGTGTGTGCGGGCAATATTTTTTATTTGGAGCAGGTATCATCTTTCTGTCTACTTGACTCTTATAAATTGTAAAAATGATTTACAATTTTCTTTTATTAAGTTTTTAATACATGTAACTTTCTCAATACGTTAATCTTCATATTCTACATATAATATAATAATGTTAGTAATTTAAGTCACTTTTTTGTATTACTATACTTACTTATTGTTCAAACACCTTTTACGTGTTTTCATTTTCCTTGTAGTTTAGTTAAGCCTTTGTCACCTGTTTTTGAAAAAAGAAAAATAGGTTTTTTGCCCAATTGATTTGCGGATAACGGTGTTGGATACATTGTAAGTTGAACTTCTTACATTAATATTTATTTATATGTACTTTGACTGTGTACCTGTTTGTTGTCTGCACTCAACAATTTTACCGACAGTCTTAACCATTCTGTTAAGATTGATATAGGCGATAGTTGACGAGATTGCCTTTTTGAACTTTTAACTTCACGTTTCACAAGCCCTGAACTTTTAGATTATTGAAACTTGAAATCTTTTCATGCTCATGTGCTTCGAGTATCGCTTATGATTATTATCGTGTCCTAATATTTTGAAGATATAAAGACAAAGTATTTTCATTATGCACTTACATTACATTGTAGTCTTAAAGAATTATTTATACTATTCGAACATAAAATGCAAAAATTAATATCAATTTCAGGTTTTATATGAGTCATAAAACTAAGAGTGAAGACTTGGCGGTTCCGCTTCAGTTATTTTAATACGTTGTTCTAATGGCAGTCAACGCAATCTTGCACGTTTTATTGGTAACTTATCTCGCCTTGGCTGAGTTCAGCGTAAATTACACGATGACTTATTGAAAGTTATAATATAATCTTCATTTAATAATATATTTATGATGTACTAGCTGGGCCCCGCGGTTTCATTGCAATTTCATTTACGTTAATGAGTATTATTACCTACTTAATATGACTTATTGCATTCTGTCAATCGCGCCAACTGTCAACCGAATGACAGTCATCCCAAAAAGATACTAAGATGCCATAACCAAGGGAAATAGGGATTCTTTTTTATAACTATTTATATATAGGTATTAGCATATTCAAGACAAGACGCACTAGAAGAATATGACTTTAAGTTTGGTAACACCAACATTTGGAGAGGTCTGCATATATCGCAGAGGACTAATAAAGAGAATGGAAGAGAGAAAGTAACATAGAGTTTCTACATGAAGTAAGCTTTCTTATCATCTTATCGTTTTATAAATTCAAAATAACATTTCATGTGGATTGAAAAGGTTGGCCATTGTTTTATTGTGCTCAACATTTTTAAATATTGAATGTTAAATAAATGCTTCAGTACTTAGATCGCTTACTAATTCTAAGTGTTACAATTTAGAGCTAACAACTTACTCTTATTACTAGCAATCAATTTAATTTACTCGTTTCACATCGTAGCGATTGCCTTTAGAGTATAGAATAGCACCTAATAGGGCAACGCATAACTTTAACCGAGGTATCGTGGTTCGACAGCGGCGCTGCTCGCGCATTGGCGCATAACAATCATACCATGATACCACGGGCAAAATAGGCGCCGTGAATGGAACACTTTGGGACGTAGTGGAAATTACCCTAATATTAATTTCTTTGAATTGTTCAATGTCGGTGGAAAAGTGCAATGAAATAGTTTTTCTTGATCAATTTAGACCTAGAGGTCTATTGATTAATCTCTCGCACTGGATTATTGATGAACTCAATGAGCTCGGACGATCCAGCTTCATCGTTAAATAGTCAGGGGCAGTTAGTGCGAAACTTTCTGAGTGGTAAACATGCCGAAGCACTCACAATATTTTTAACGTGTTTTCATTCTTCTTCTTCTTCTTTTCAGCCTAAAGTCGTCCACTGCTGGACGTAGGCCTCCCCCATTGATCGCCACAAAGATCGGTCGCTTGCCGCCCTCATCCAGTTGACTCCCGCAATTTTGACCAGAACATTATAGAAAATCTAAAACACGTTATCTGGTCTAACGTGTTTTAGATTTTCTATAATGTCCGCACCGATATTATAAAAGTCAATTATTGATTTTGGTAAGATGTCCTAAACTAAATTCAGTGAAATTTTATATAATTTTCTTTTAAAGTCGGAAATTAAATAACATTTTTCTGGACTACCAAAACATTTTTGGAAATAAAATAAAAAGGCTCCGGGCGCTTCTTCGGGTGCTGTTTTCAAAGGCATCTTAACAAAAACCTTACATTAACGCAAACGAAATTTATTTTAACGCCTTTATATTTAAAATGTAATTGTCAGATCTAGTTAAACGTTCTTTAATAATGCCTCTATGCTTAATTAAAATCATAGTGAATATGGAAAATTGGATATAGTGTAGGCAGAAATAAGAAAGACCGGGAAATAATGAGAATAAACTTATATTTCCTTTGGACTAGACTTCGTTTCCTCAGAATTCCTGAAGCAAGTTCCGCTATCCCTGTCCTGTCACAGTCGCCACTCTTGTTTATTAAAACAAACTTTTCCTTGTAGATGCTCCTCCGCACGGTCTATTCAACGGGAGGTACCCCACGGTTCTTTATTAAGCCCAATTCTGTTTACCATTTTCAGAGCTGATTTACCTATGCAGATAAAATACGGCAAGTACCACCAATACGCAGATGCTACGCAACTGTATTACTCTTTCGATAGCAAATATACGCGAAGCTATCGCCAAAATTAATGAAGTCTCAAATTATATTATTTGGGACTAAGAAACAGATAAAAAATTCGGTAGACTCGGATGTGAAAGTAGTCATTAATGATGTAGCGTTCTACCGCGAGCGCGAGAGAGTAACCTGTGCGCGTAATTTGTGTCTGATGATGAATGAGGAACAAAAATATGGCGAACATGTAAGCAATAAAATTAAAGCAGCTTTCTTCAAGCTTAAAATGCTTTACAAGATCAGGCCATACCTTAAAGAAAAATTACGTATACTCCCTTGCGAGTCCCTCGTCCTTTCTCAGTTCAACTACGGCAGCACAATCTGCGGTCCGCGAATAAATATTAAAACAGAATGAGCTATACAAAGAGTACAAAATGCAACTATTCGATTCTGCTTCAAGGTGCCTAAAAGAGAGTGCATTACCCCATATTTGAACAGAAAAGGCATACTTAACATGAAAGCAAGAAGGGAGCTTTACTATGCCTGCACTGTTCATATGGTAATGTGGAGTAGGAATCCAGAGCAGCTGTTCGAAAAACTTGTATGGAAAAAGATTTTCCGCACACAAGCCGCAAAGCTATGTGGAATCTGCTGAAAATATCAAAATACAAGTCAGCACGGTATGAAGCATGTTTCAAGTTCAGGAAGAAAGTGAGAACTTACTATTTCAAATGCAACACATTTTATTATTATTAACAAGTACTTTATGTGCCAATTCAAGTTTAACACTAATGGTGTATGGCGTCCCCGCGGACTTCTTGATTTCCGCAACATCTAAGGGAAGGAAGTGGCTGAAAACCAGCGTGATACGGGATCTTTATTCCGTGTGTGTGGACAAAGCTGAATCACCCCCTATTGCCATAATTTGTAACAAGGTAATTTTACTTTTTTTCTATGTAAATCTGTTTTCGGTGGTAATAAATCATTTATTATTATTGTGGTAAAGATGTTTTCTCCGTCTGGTTGGTTATGAATATATTATGTATTATGCAGTAAGTCGGGCATTGCTACCCTCACTATAGGTTTTTAATTAATTATTTAAGTGTTTTCGTTTCGTGTAATAATTGAGGTGATCAAAAATTACGAGTATATTTTCTAAGTTCTTTGGAAGATTACTGCATTTTGTACTAGTTCCGAGAACTTTAGACACAATGTAAAATGCTATATTATTTAGGTTGACCTCTTTGCGAGGTTGTGCACTGAACAAACGGCGTTGTTACACTTTTTGTTAATCGCGCTTCGGGCTAAATGTTAGAACATTTTACACTGCTTAAATATAACGAACACTTCTTACTTTAACAAAGAAACAATATTCCAAGTGTTGTCGCTCACATTTCCGGATGAGTACGGTACTGAAACGTCAAGTCACGTAGCTGACTTTAGATAGCAATAGTTTTTATAGCACTTGTCAAAGGAAGGAGACTCAGTTTTACTCCTGCCGACGGTCGTTACAACACCTCTTGAGGCCCGAGCCTTGATTGATTGTTATAAGTGGTCGTATACAGTGTGTACAGTATATTGTGTAATGAGAATATTAGGCTACAACCTGTGCGAGTTAAATTAGAAGTGGTATTCAAAGCCTGCAGACGAACCGAACACGGCGATTACGACGAAGAAAATAGCAGTGTGCTAATTGCTTTGCGAATCAGTAAGGTTGAACAAAAACTCAGTTGCAAGTTTGTGAAAGAAGAAATTGACGAAAACTTGTACTCGGGTCGTTGAATCGTGGTGAGTTTTCCAGATTTAATTACTATTTTCTGTTCTGACTTCTAGTGGCGAGATCGTGTCATACATATTTTGTGCTTAAATGTGAACGTAATGTTGCCTTAAAAGATTTTCGCCAATCAGGTGCCACGGTAATAAGAACGCGGTTTGATTTAGTATTTATAAGGCTTATGATGTTAAACTAATGAGATTTACAGATACCCTCAATTTTGATGGTTTTTTGAATTGAAAATCATTTTTGTGATATACAATTTTACCGTTATCGATCCTGACGTGGTCTAGTTTTCAGTACTGTTTTTTCAATTGTGAATCTGTATTCGAACAATTTTATAAACGTTTTCTAGGAGAATAGCGTAAAACACTTATGAACCCTTGATTCAATTAAAAGAACCTGGTTTACAGTATATCGACTATTGCGGAAAAATAAACTGGTGGACAAACGGGTGTATAGTCGTGTTACTGAATGGTACTATTATTCGCACCGAAATACTTTTATTATTCATACGTTTTGCGTACAGAATATGCACTACCATACTAGCGCGGCAATTGAAAATGGTAAAAGGATTTCTTGAGTTAGTTCGACTACGTTACACAACAAAAAATGTATTATCGTCATGAATTCAATCCACTCGTGGGCAATATGGGCATGTTGATTTATGTTGGAGAGTTTAATGTTCGTTTGACTGGTAATCATGATTAAATGCGGTTTTCATAATATCGAATGTTTTTAATCATTAGAGTTCTAGTTGTGTCGATGTTATAAAGAAATCGCTATTACTTACAACGTTATAATTTTAATTTTAACTGTTGACTTCGATTTTATTCTGTTCACTTTAACTAAGTAAGCAATAAATGCACACATTAGCAAATGGGAAGGAAGTGAATGGTACACAATGGTGGTTAATGTCTACAGATTGGCAGTCTGTACAATAACATTTTGTTTGAGTGGATCTAGGCATGGTTTGGACCCGGTAGGTGGCACTATCATCGATTTCTATGATATTTGTTTTGACAAATAACAACAATAAATTAGCTGAACCCGTTAATAGCAGGCAAGCGATCGTTTAATGGAAGACAACGCCTGCTCAATCCGCTAGTGGTAATATAAATAGCTCCACGTCATACCGGTACTAAACTTTAACAGGTCATGGTATTTATAAGGTCCATGTATGCAGCAACGGTTGCTTCACTGTTCTATCAATATAAACAAACGGTTCAATCAAGTTGTTCAGTGGTAGAGCCCATAACAACATCTGTTCCACGAATGTGCTGGAGACCTGTGAAATACCACAACCTCACAGACGACAGACAGAAGCGAAGTATTCTGTGTTTCGTCTTATGAGTCCTTACTTATCACTTCTGCTGGAATCCTCAATCTATCCCTTTCCCGTCCATTTTAAATCTAATTTAAAAAAGGTTGGGAAAGGAAGATTTTGACTAGGAGGGAATAAATACAAAAAGGAAATATCATTATTTCTGTTTGTTCCTTCCTCTGTCTAAAGGACAGATGCATCTGCAACTCAATAGCTTGTTGCAGATGACTATGGGTAGCGGTAACTTTATATCGGGTGAACCGCTTGCTCGTTTGCCGCCTTCTTGTATAAAAAATAAACAAAGGACTTTTTACTTCGTTCATAAATTATATAAATAAATCTAAGTAGTTTTTTACAAGACATGTACATAAATAAAGTATGATAAATATACCAATTACGTTTGAATATACCCATTTCATCAGTTTCGGTTATGTTAACTTAATAAATCAAGTTATCTATAACAGGTTATTTCTCACCCCGTGTCGGAGACACAGTAGCCACGCCAGCATACGTTGCGCCATAACCATAAAATTTTATCGCTTTCGATGCTGAAATGATACACGAAACAATCTAAATTATAGCCGTGTATCCCTGGCAACCCGCCAATATACCGATAATGACAGGGCTGTACAATTTGGTACGTAGCCTGTCGTCTTGAAAGTGAGATCGAAATTTTAGCTCTGGACGGCCAAATGATAATCGTAAATATAGATCGATCGAAAGTACCTTGATTGGTTTACTTCGAAGTTATAAAACATACTAATGATAATGAAACATTTGAATAGTAAAACATTTTAGTGAACATAATTTAATGAACATAAAGGCGACGCATATATATGTCAACCTTTCTATCGATGTCAAAATCACAGCGAGATCGTATCAGAAATGATGTGAGCAGCAAAACCACAGTAACCGATATTGTTGGAAGCTAATTTTTGTGGTAATACAACAGACACGTTACTCGTAGAATGGATGGCAGAGAGGGCCAAAAGTTACTGGAATGGCGGCGACATACCGATCGACGTAACATAGGAAGGCCTCCAAGATGGACCAATGATCTAGTTAAGGTTGTGGGAAGCCACAGGACGAGAATGGTAGTGGGCTAATCTTTATGGCGATTAATGGGAAGGCCTTCATCCTACAATGGGCTACTATCTGAAGCAACGCATACAATAACACCTTTCTGCATCTCTATTTTTATTGTAGACGATGTTATTTGACTGCATTCATAGATATAAACAAAAATAACGAATGACAAACACTAGCCTTTGCTTAAGAAGGAAGGGCGCAAAAAAAAAGAAAAGGGAAGGGATTGGAAAAAATGAAGATTCTAGTGAGTATGGTACTCGTCACTCGGAATGGAGAATTATAAATCTTCTCTTGAACGGCTACGGTTAGATCGTGGCATTTTCGCGCAAGAAATACGCGTCGCTGATGTATTCGTACGTCGGTAGATGGCGCTAGTAGTACTAGGGGAATTAAAGGAAATCTTTGCCGGTATACTCATTTTAATTGTCACTTTATGTTTTTATAAAGGGGAGAGGGTATTTTTTTCTCTCTCTTTTCTTATTTCATACGGAGCCATCGTATGAAATAAATCTGTCATGGTTATTTTATTTTTTTATTCAATACGGTGATTGCTGTGATGTGTGTGTGTATGTTTTTTCATAATGACGGATGAGATGATTAATTAATAATTTTAAGCGATGAACAATAATGGGCACCCAAATAACAAAAATACAGACAAATTATTATTTAAATAAAAACTACGTACAGCAATGTTTCAACCTATAGTTATAAAAGTGATCCCTACAAAGTTTTCTTACTATTATTCTCTTGCCTAACAGTCGACTTTATTTTCTTCAAGTATTTACGTTTATTGCTATGTAACACGGTTCAGGCAACGCTTTACGGCAGTGTCGCAATGCCAAGTTATTGTATAAACCTTTCTGGCAGACTGATCTTTTGTTCTGAAATCTCAAAACATGTACCTTAACTTTCTTTTAATTTTATGATTATATACTCCGCTTATTTTGTTTACTTTATTGTTATATACTGCACAAACTTTTGCTAATTCACAAAAATTTTTAATTTATCAGAATACAGATGCAGACTTCGAATCCAAGCAGTACTTATTGTTTTTGAGTAAAAATTTTATTATGATGAAACATATATGCCAGAAGATTGCATCCGGGCCTCTTTATAAACATTTTGTGTATGCTACGTGTCAAGTCCCGGGTTCAGCAATCAAGTGAATATATAATATAATATATTATATTTACGATAACTTGAGGTTCCCTGTGAAATTGACGTTATCTGATAGTAAATTCAAACGTGTCACTGTATTAAACATTAAAAAATATTTGAAGCATTTTTATTACATTCATATTCAGGTGCTTAGTTAATTTATAACAATCACATGTGCAAATAAAGATGTGTTAGCTATCATCTAAATCCCTTAGCAAGTGAAAATAAACAATTCCCTTTTAAATCAGCACTGATGATTAACCCAAGAGTTGCCATTAAAAATAGATAAAACAAAATATTGCCGGGACTGAGTCCCTTGGGCCCGCCGCACGTGCCGACGCCAGCTCGCTTGCAATTCAATTACTCACGTACAACACTACCTATAATATTTGCACAGTAAAATCGAAAGAACAGAAAATCCACGATACCTAGACCTTGTATATATTCAACAATGCGATGAGAAATTAATTATTCGCTAGCTAAAGAGCTACGCTATATCTATGCAGAACAAAAAATACATAGTTCTTTTATTCAACCCAACTTCTTTTTTTTTCGTACAAGACGGTCGCAAGCACCTTGTACCTGATGTTAGCATCCAAAAAATGAGCTGCAGTGTTACCTACTAGTTATTTCTATAAAGGATATTTCCTTTTCCTATTTATCCCCCCCAACGTCCCCCCTCTACTCTCCTCTTTCCCATCCATTCCTTATTAGCGAAGGATAGGAAGGGGCAGAGGATTGAAATCGGACCTCCAGCACCGCACTTACAAGTCGAAACGTGTTTCAGAACATAATTCTACTTCGCGGCTGTTCGTGCAACAATTATTGTAGCTGCGGGCTCTCCTGTTAAAGTAGAAGTGTGACGTAGGCCTCCATTAGGCAAGAGCCACAAAGATTCTCGCAACTTTGCCTGGATCATCAGTTCCACTCGTAGGAGGCCTACCTATGCTGCATTGACTTTAGTATATCGGACTATATATCATAGTCGGAAGTCCATACCTTATTCAGTAAATTTTTAGTCTAGATTGTTTCGGTTTGATACACGATCACTTGCACGAGGAGTGACATCTAGGGACAACAAGGACAAATTAAACTAATTAAGTATATATCACAATGCTATGGGAAACTTTTGAACGATTCGAACGAAGCCGGGGCGGATGACTAGTTTTATAAGTAATTAAAATATAAACGGCCAGCTGTCATATTTGGGTTACATAATAAGCGCAGAACAATACTTAATATTGCATTAGGCAATCTGGAAATGCATCCGTGGCAACAGTTGCTGTGGCACAGACTGACCGATTTGATATGCACCCTTCCGCTCGGCTCGTTCTAGCGTTATGGCAGCCATGTCTGTCACTGCTGCACGTATTATATCTATATGTCGTAATTGTAGTTCAATGTTTGGAGAGACGCAAGCCAGGCGAAGGGTTCGTATTATTACAGATATGACTATAACTAGCTTTAAAGGATATTGCTTTTGTTTAAGTCTTGAACACCACAACGTTACATTATGTATCACACATATTTATGACGTATAACATGTTATGTGTTATCTTCTTCTTAAAGTGGCATCTTCTTTCGAAGTTCGGCGATCATTAGAGCAACTTGCACTCTTGACAAACTTGCTCTAAAAAGCGAACGGGTGCACTTTCCGAACCACTGGCGTAGGTTTTTGAGCCAGGATATTCTTCTTCGGCCTACGCTTCGCTTTCCTTGGATCTTGCCTAGTACGATGAGCTGCAGTAGTCTGTCATGTGTCATAAATGTCAAAAAAATATAAAATTATAATGTAAGTTGAGGTATTGTAATAGGATCTTTTATTGTCATCATGAGATAAAGTTTTTTTAACATTTCACTTCAGTTTATGTCGGCCTAATATATGGAAAATCTCAGATTGCAGATACCTCTTTAACCCAAACAGTCTTTTAGTTTAAAAAAGCTTAATGTGTAAGTAAGGAAGATAATCCTATCTTTATTTAAAAATAAGCTTGCATTTTACTCAAGCTAAACAGTATGCAACAAAGTCACAAAACAAATGTAAATTGGAGGAGTAATAGTAGAAACAATTAGCATTGGTTCCCGAACAAGGTCTATTCATTTGCATTTAGGCGTCTGCAGCTTAAATGATACAGTGTCAGCAAATTTGCCTCGATTGGAGAGGAGACGTGAAAAACAAAACCGTTGCACCAACTGCATTAATTCTGTTGCATAAAAATCAGCCAATTATTCAAATATAGGAGAGCTATGAACCGGGGACTGTTTCGTTGAATATTAATTGTTTTCAATGGAAATAAAACGGATGAAAAAGAGTAGAACATCTTTTTTTATTATTTATTTAAGCTGATAATTACCATAGCGGGTGTGCAGTATCTGTTTGTTCGCCCGATTTACAAGTGACTTTTCTTCGACCTCGAAAATTCATATAGCATCGTAAATTTTTACAGCATAGAACAGAAGGATATGGAAAAAAAGTTGAGGGGCAGGGAGGGGAAAGGCGAATAAACCACACGCCAGCTAGCCAGCACACGGATGCTGTTGTTGTGTTTTTTGTTTCGGTTTTTAGCACTGTTCCAGTTTAAGAACACCCGGGCCGAAATTGAAAGGTTTTACGAGACTTATCTGACAGTCTTTGCTCAGTGTGCAGTGCTATTAACAGATGTAGATATTATAAATACACAGGAGGGTGTATTCTACCTCGTAGGGTATTCTGTTTGTCGCGTCTTTTTGAAGAATATTTTGAAATGGGCTGATATAAGAGTAAACTCTCGAAAAGTATATGTAACAGCGTGGTGTCCGAGTATACTTCTCTTATTATCTAATCTCAAAATTTTAGTTTAATATATACATATACAGAACAAAAGAGCTTTTTTGTCTAAGCTAATTAAGTAATTCTCCTAAACGTTGCAATCATAACTTTAAAGACCACGGCACGTGCACGTACAGACGTTATACGTTTTGATTTGAACTCTAACTGCAGACGTATCACCGGAGTGTTATCGTGTTTCCTAATGATAATGGAACTTTCGAGTGACTGTAACCCGACATTAATTCGACTTGTACTTTAACGTAATGGCGTCGGTTTCACTAATTGCACGTTAGAATAATTATATTGCTCTACGCATATTCGTTTTAATGGATTCCGCGCATTAATATTGGGCTTAGTCACGTGCCACGTGTAATTTTGTTTGCTCAAATCTAATGTTAAAGCAATTTGTTCTCACGTTCCTACTGCGCGGAATGCGTTGAAAGTTATCTAATTTCGTGGTGTTCGCCATTACGCAAATTAAGTACAAATTAATTTATGCTTTCACCTTTCACGCAATAGTTAATTAGTGTTTATTATGTTCAATGAGACGGCAAAGTTCCGGTTGTAATTTAAGCTTATGCTTTTATCGCCATCGTATGGTACAACGGAGTGAATATGTCAAGTCACAAGTATGTTAGTGTCATCAGTATGGCAAACACTTTTATTTGTTAGGATTCAGTTGATGCAGATCTTGCTTGCCTTGTCTGTTGTTAACATACTCACTTGTTTGTTTGGAGGTCATATTTAGTAATGAAATTGTACACACAGGACATAATTTTAGATACAGTATCACGGTAAATCAAAGATAGTCGCCGCCACAAAATGGCGGATGTTATATTATATTATTTCACAAGAACAATTATAACTTACATGTGATTCACCCTAGCTTCGCCCAGAACCAAACTTCGCAGGAACACCCGTTGGGTCAATCTAAGCGTTTTCCGAAAATTCCCTCGAAATCGGTTGAGCCGTTTCAGAGTCTATGGGACTATAGTATGGGGATATGGTATTAACTGTTGGAGTATAGTAATTAGGCTAACCTAACCTAACACAAAGTAGCAACTTTGAATAATGTAACCTATTAAATAATTCTGCAGTGTTATAAATCTTCACTTAAGTTGAAATGTATCTTGAAAATGGCGACTTTTTAAAACATGAAGGAGGCAACTTCGAACACGTAATACAGCTATTTAGTGTTGTAAAACAAACTGCATAAGGTCTCGCTGAAAAAAAATATAAAAAGGCGAAACTAATAAAGGCGCAATGAAACTCGTGTTTAACAGTACACAATGCAGTGTACGTAGCGGCTATTTACCGAACATGGGCACGGCGGGGCACACACGGCGTCTTCGGTGCCAATATATTGCTTTCTCGCGTGATGTCGTTACGGGCAGCTGTTGCCTTTGCCTACTTGTTTTTGCAACCAATATATTACCCTTACAGTCAAACTTTACTTTATCATTGTCTTTTGATTGTTCTCCACGGTATTGTTTACATTTTGCCTACTTGATCTGTGACTCTTGAATATGCTTTTTATTTTTACAAAGTAATCTGTTTTAACTGTAACTTGCTAAGCAGTCATACAATATTTTGTTTTGCATATTTTTCTTTGTGTGTTACGGTATGGTCCTTCTCGAGTGGTGAAGTGGTCTTACATTTTCAAAGGATTAATCGCAGACTTTAGTGGAGTCTTATAAAAACGTCACAATGAAGACATAAGTCTTTTTTATAATAGTTAATTTACACCAAAAATAAGATGGAAATTCCTGGAATGGCGGCCCCACATAGGCCGCATACGCAGTATAGGTAGGCCACCCACAAAGCTTTTACATTATGATTATAGCTTTTACATATATGACATTATGTACTCCCTTATTATTTTTCTTTTCAATAAAACAGCGTAATATAAAAAAGCGTTTTTTTTCCTTAGCATCAAATATTTTTTCGTTAAAATGTAGTTGATGCATTGAATTGATGTCACCTTTTAAAAAAAATTTTTCAGCATTTTAATTCACAATTTTTAACTAAAGTCAATTATGTATCATTATGAAACCAATACGATAGCATTAAAAAATAAAACTTGAGGACTGGTGACATGAAAAACGTATCTTCGTAAAGCTTTAACGAAAACGACAAAACTAAACGGTGATTACGATCATCAGAGTTGTGCTGTACAAGATTAACATTTATTGGTATTATAGCCAGAAGTACTACTTACCGTTAAAGAGCTCGAAATCATAACAAATTGAGCAAAGGTTAAAGGATAAAGCGAGATTGACAAGGGTCTTTAGCACTGCTCCGGGCTACGAGCATACGCTCTCGTCGATGGCTCTCCATTTTGTCGAATGAATCGGCTTGTAATTTTTGAGGCGTTCATCGCCTTTGTTTTTTCCCTTTGTGTAACGTGAAATGATCAATTGACTAACAATATTTGCGGGGGCGCTTTACTGCTCGATTTTTCGTTCTATTTCTTACGTGCCTTTTATACTCATAAATTCAGAACTGCGATCCTCAAGACGACTTGAAATCAATGCACCTACTTTCTTACGTAAGCACGGTGTGCAAGAAGATAGTATTAATTTAATGATTATTAAAGTTACATCTTTATTGCTTATTGCTAAAACTAAACAAGTTTATGATTTTTATATACTTCCTTCTTTTGCTCAAAATAGGTCAAAATAGAAGCTGAAGATCTTATAGAAATGTGAGTTAATGGAGCCAGCATAAAAATATAACGGTTTAAAGCACCCTACCACTTTTCACATGTGATGACGCTCCTATCTTGCCCTAAATCTTAGAATGTCGCTTTAAGAGTTTATGAGAACGTCTTAGTTGTTCCATTTGTAGCGAGACATGTAATTTCAATGCCGAGCGATGCATTTCTTATATTTATATACATGTATATAATTAATAATAGTGATACCGGTTTCGTTTTTTAGCTTAGGGTAATTTGTGACACGTTTTGGCTTGGTATCGTAAATGTTTTGTTTTCGGCTCTATATTTCTGGTCAAAAAAGCGACTACTGGTTCTCCATAGTAACTTTACAGAAATGAGCGCTTTTCTCTCATAATAATATTTATCAACGACGATCGGTGAGGCCATGCAGCCAAGTCCAATCCAGTACATACTTTAACGGAGGTTTAGGCGGTCTGATTTAGAGATTTCATTGTCATTTGTGAGGAAAACGAAGAAAGTGTTATCACACCTTATTTAGGTATTCATCCTATCGAAGTCCTTGGCCTTTTGTACACTTCAAACCGTTAAGATTTAAATCATAAACTGTAATTGCCCCTCTTTGTTAGTGGCTAAAAACACAATGTATACGGCCAAAAAGAAAGAAAAAACTGACTGGGATAAGATTGAGTTCAAAAAATATCGAGGTCACTCAATTTTCCGTTCGTTATATCTAAGTGAATATTTGCATGACGTTAATGAACTCTTACGTCATATCGAATGGCCGATAACAAGCAGCCAACTTCTTGTCTTCATTACCAGCCTTAATTAAAAACGTTTCCTCCAACCAACCTTTTTATATTTACAACCTTTATGAATTTTATAATTGAAATTTCCCGAGATGTTTTAATAAGATGGCTAGTGACGGCTACTATTTGAATTGGGACAATATGAAAATATCCAGAATATAGAATCAAAACTGTTCGTTTAATTACAATACAAATATGTATGTACTTTGTAATCCATTACAACAATTGATTTGAAAAGGACTTTTTTAAATGCTTTTAACAGATTCTTCTTTCAGAAGGTTGAATATTATTCATATAATATAAAAGAACATTGCAATTCGCAGTAATTCCTTTGGTAGTTAAAACACTTACTTGAACGCATAAAGCTTATGCAAACAACCTAAGTGTGCTTAATGTACTATGATAATCTCTTGGTAATTAAATACAATGCTAATGTTTTTTAAATACACACTTGCGTGATTGCTTATAACCCCTGCAAAATAGGGGTGTTATAAGTTTAACATATGTATCTGTGTGTCTGACTGTGGCATTGTAGATTCTAAACTATTTTGTTGCTGTATTTTCTATTCGAAAGCTGTTGTGATTTGTTGTGAGCTGGTTCTTAGCTATAATTAATAAATATTTGTAGAGGCGTTTAAAGATATTCTACATTTTCTACTGTTTACTTTAATTTTAATTTACTTGTGTAAGTATGCCTCTCATTTTTCACTTCCCAACTCTTTCTTACATGAATTAATGTAGTACAGTGGTGGGAAATAATGTTTTCGGATAGTAGGATTTCTTATCTCCAGGTGACCCGCTCGCTCAAGTGCGTGTATTAAAACTGCCAACGGATTTCCTTTAATTAAGAGTAAATAGGCTAATTATTAATATGCATAAATGCAATCGCGTGTATGTCCTAAACATCAAGCACTAGTTAATTATTAATAAGAAAATCTTAAATATTTTCAATTAATCAAGACAATAAAATTTCCATGCGTATTATTCTTTATCAAAGATTATACAATTAATAAGCCAGTACACATATCACCACAGCGTAAGCCACAGCCATAGCTTATTAATAATAAGTCAGCAGATCCACGGGCTGGTGCCGCGTGTGCAATATATTACAGATAGTAAGGAGCGGCGATGCGAACAGTTGGCGTTAATGGCCGGCCCTACCCCAGGGAAATGCGCTCTTGATAATGTGAACAGTAATTTTATGTTGCAACAATAGCAGCTATCCGACGTGCTGTTTGATAGTGAGATAGCTCCGAACAGATGGCTATCTAGGAGCAATTAAAATTCTGAACTCCAGAGTTTGTTATAATAAATGTTATGAAACTCAAAATACCAAGTATTGATTCAGTTATGTAAGTACAATTAGTTGAACTATTGAAATATACGTAAGCAGCAGGATTTAAGACAGTTCACAGTCAGTCAGATCAATGTTTTATATAATATTTCAAAAGCTTTTTATTTGTCTATCTACGCGATCAAAGCCGGGGTGGGTTCTAGTGTTCAATATTTTAAATCGTGAAGGTAGTAATTGAGCATGGGGGTTCCCTGTGGGTAGGCATGATAAGTTTTTAGTATGTTTACCGTAAAAAGATGAACATTGTTTTCAATGAATTTTGAACATTAATTTATCTTAATAAGATATTTATAAAAAGGTATAACAATATTCATTATACGTCGAGTATGTAAATTCTATTCATGTAAGCTTTAGAAACTTATTACAGTCGTCTGACGAAATCCTTGGGCATTAGCATCGAAGTACTTCTACACAATAGAGTTAAAAACAAAAACGTGTGCGGTTTTAAACTTCGAGTGTTATCTACCCTAAGTCGCCCTTTTAAAAGTGTGGGGAGTACAGCACTCTATAAATCACTAGGCATTAGACATATCGCACCGAATATAAGGACACATGCAAGGTCGCTACACAAATGTAACTATTTAAATACTTAGGCAAAGTAGTCGTATATTTTTTACGAAAAAGTGATAACAAAAATCGTAGATAGTGGGAACGCAGTAGATGACCGTTTTTTCACCGGACCGGTGTCCGGTGCATCACAGATTCATTATAAATCACCTCAAATCCGCCTAAAAATACGGTCCGTTGTCAAGCGAAAAAAACCGAACTGTACAGGCTCTCTGAAGCTTACCTACGTATCTATGCGTGCAATCCAATTATGTTTTTGCAATAGAAGATAGCAATGTAGAAAGAACTTTTATTTTACACATCATTTAGTAGTAGTAGTAACAACTTTGGATTAATGTGTACAATTAAGCATAAAAATATAAAAGTATACAGACAGACAGTACTGACAAAAAACTTACTTCTATTTTTTTTGTGAGAAGGTGGCAAACGAGCAAGCGGATCACCTGATGTCGAGTGAGCGCTGCCCATAGACATCCGCAACAAGCAAATGTGTTGCAGATGCGTTACCTACCTTTAATGGACAGAGGAGGGCATAGATAGGAAAAAGGATGTTTCCTTTTCCCCGTTATTCTCTCCCTGTCTAATCTTCTTGGCGTTCCCATCCTATCCTTATGAGGAAATGACGGGCAGGGGAAGAGGACTGAAATTAGGTCTCCGGCACTTCACAATCGTTAAATTAGTAAGCACACACTGTATTCACACATTCGTTTTATGAATTATAAAGCTTTTTACAGTCTAACCTAGCACAGAGGTGTGTAACACACAAGTACACCTAATACAATGAATAAAGTTTCGTTGTTCTTTTAAAAATAAAGTATGTTTATTTATGTATGCTTGTAATTGCTGTAGCACTGCTGAATAAGGCTGTTTACGTGACACTTATTACATTTTTTATTTGGAGCACAATTCTAACTTCCAATTTATGTAAATGGTTTGCGAAAGTGGAAAGTAGGGACAACGTATCCTGTCCTATAAAAAAAAGAGTTATTTTATGTTATCATTAGAAAAGTTGTTCATTCGATGTTTTTTTAATGAATCAGCATGCAATTAACCCCTACATTACTTGCTGCTGGTATATGTCATGTTAATAATATGCAGCCTAATTAAAGTAACGGTGGGAATATATTTGATATTGAGTGTACATACTTGAACATTCTTTATGCCAGATTAGTGACAGAAGCGATAACAGCGTATAGTTTTTTTTTTAATGAAAAGAGGGAAAACTTGGTACTGTAATTTATGAGTTAAACCGAAACAAGCAAACAATCCCATCATTTTAATTTTAGAATAACACTTACCTGCACTTCATAAAAGTACATCTGTCTCTTTAAGAACATTTGTATCTCAGATTAAACAGCAGTTACATGCTTTATAAATTTGGGTGAACCAGTCGATAGCTGGGACCGTCTATTATATGTACATTGTATAAAAACTGAATTCATATACTCAACGAGCCTTTAATCTCAAGCGAGATCCAGAAGTATTGCCTACTATCAATTAATTCTTAAGCTTTTTGGAGAAATGTGCTATGACGTTAGAAGATACTATTCCACAAAAGCCTAATTTTGTTCTTGATAATAAATCTAAGCCCGCAACAAGGTTGACAAATCTTCTAACCATCTCTCACGTGAAAAAATACTCATAATGAAAATGCATGTAAGTATTAAGTGTCTTTGTTTTATATTCATAAATCATTAAGTCGATTTGTTTTTAAAATTAGTAGTAGTGTCTTGCCCGCCCAACTATGTTCATTATTTTTCTCTATGATATCTAAATGAACATATATTTTTCATCTTTGTTGAAAATGTTCAATGTTAATCTTTGAAAATTTTAATCTGTGGTTTGTCTTGTCTATTCTTCCTGTAGCTGAGCGGACACGTTTTTAATTTTGTGAGTAAATTTTTTACATTACAGTTTTATAAACTTTATATCATTTTAATTCATGTCCTATACAGAGTCCGTTTGTAAATTTAAGCCATCCACACCCATTCAAAAACACAAAATTTCATCAAAATCGTTCCAGCCCTTTCGGAGGCGTTCAGCCACCCACATATACATATAATAAATATACACAACTTATTATAAATTGTTAAGACCCCGAATAATAAAACAAACTTCTGTTTAAGTTATAAAATATTTTATCAATAATGTTGGCCATTTCAACGGGTGTTTGTGCAAGTCTATTTAAATAGGCTAACACGGGCTTTGTCAAGTAATGGTACGTAAATCCTTTCTGAAAGGCGGACGCGATCCTTTCATGGCTATCAAAGGAGCATGTCCTCCGGCAATAAATAGATAAAATTGCTCAATATGTAATTCTTAAAAGAATCGAATAGATCCACTAACATTTTTGGGATCACTCGATGAATGATCCCTTGAGAGTCGTCTTTGTTGTCTAGCAACGCGAAAATAGAACCGCTTTTTGCATGTTTTTGTCTTTATGTCTGTAGTATAAAGAAAATGAACGGTTAAATATTATATCGTCGTCTTAACCTAAATAATAATAATAAAATTTATTTTAATTAAATAATCACAGTAACTTAAAGGTGAAAAAATTAACACTTGTATATACGCACATATTTATTTATTAAATAGCTGTTGCCAGCGACCTCGCACGCATTTGTTTCTTATCGTCCTGGTTGGAATTTTTTATAACTACATTTCGCGTACAATAGCTTGGATTTACATATGTATAGGTAAATGACAAGCAGATGTTATTGTCATGTCACACGTAACCATGGCAAATATTAGGTTTTATTTTAAAGTAAAAGTTATTTTTTTCGAGAAACAAGTAATTTTCTATATTCCTGTCAAATAGGCATGATAATCGGTTGAGTAGTTTACGCGTGAAAATGTAACAGACAAACTCATAGTCGCAGTCTCCCATCTCCATTTCATAATCGGACTTTTAGACACACAACTTTATTTCTATGGAAGTAGGTGGCAAACGTGCAAGCGGATACCTGATGTTAAGTGAGTGCTACCCATAGACATCCGCAACGAGCAAATGTGTTGCAGATGCGTTGCCTACCTTTAATAGACAGAGAAGGACACAGACCGAAAAAGGATATTTTCTTCTTCCCGTTAACCCCATCCCCGCTCAATCCTCTTCCCGTTCCCATCCTATGCTTCCGAGGAAATGGTTTGAAGGAGAAGAGGACTGAAATTAGGCCTCCGGGTGCTCACTCATCAGACGATACGTAAGGCACTTCTACTTTACGCCTGTTTTCTGTGAGGTCGTGGTATTTCACCGGTCGAGCCGGCCCTTTCGTGCGACAGGTGTTGTTGCGGGCTCTACCACTGTTAGAGGCCGCGCGTTCGAACGAAGCGGTTGGAATCTTCGTCCATCGTGCGCGCGGTAATGGATTGGAACATGTTTCCAGCGTCAATGTTTCCGTCCAATAATGACGTGGTTACATATAAAAGAATAGTGAATAGGCTGTTACTCTAAACTAGTGCGTACCGCGCGTAAAACGTATCGCGATATGATCTAACTAGTTAAGATTATTATAATTATACGATTCGAGCATTAAACGTGGTGGAGAATTCTTAATCTTTATGTATTTATACTATCCATATACTATATACTTATTATACTTTTATACTAATATTATAAATGTGAATGTTACTTTGTATGTTACGCTTTCACGCGAAAACTACTCAACCGATCATCATGAAATTTTGTACACATATTCTTGGAGGTACTAGAAGTAACATACGATACTTTTTATGAAAAAAAGGATATAAAAAAGCGAAGTATTTATGTTCCTATAGACCTATAGACTCCGAAATGGCTGGACCGATTTCAATGAAATTTACAGGGATTGTCCAGATTAGCACATTACTGTGTTTGGTAGCGATTGCATCAACATAATTAGTGATACCCGGGCGAAGCCGGGGCGGGTCACTAGTAATATAATAAATGCGAAGGTTTGTTTGTATGTATGGATGTTTGTTACTCTTTCACGCAAAAACGGCTGGACGGACCTGGATGAAATTTGGCACAGAGATAGATTATGGTCTGGAATAGCACATACATTGTGTACATCCCAAAAAATGTTCGTTTCTTGAATCATAGGGTTTTTTTCTTTTTGTTTAGGTGTATATCGTACATAAAATATGTATGATCTCTATAGATTCCGTTACGGCTACACGATCGAAGCCAGGGCGGATCACTAGTTATCTATATTTGCACTGATGGTAGATCGTAATCTAGCTAGTCCATTCAATTATTTAAAAAAATTTTAGTTTAATTAATTAAATTGCGTTAGAACATGAGCGATATTGATGACAACCTATAAAGGACATTAACAAAAATATTATATAGGAAATTGTTCCTAGACATCGATCTTATTTGGAAGGTGAACGGCTTACCGTTCACATTAGCTCTTAGAGCTATAGAAGTAATATGCGGTAGCAAATAAAATAATAGCAGTAGGTTATATTTGGGATCAGCGATTATCGTACCTGAAAACTTTTAAAATTTATCGCCTCTTAAATACCATGGAACATATCGTAACACGTGTTTAATTTCCCAAAATAAGGGGATGACCAGCTTTGACCGTTTGTCCCGTCCAAAAGTTTTTAACCGAAAGATCCTTGATTTTAACAGTCAAACAGTGGCGATGTTTGCACAAACAAAATATGCAAAGTAGGTGCGGGCTCGCGCGATACGGGCCCCGCTAATTATGTGAGAGCACGCTGCGCTGTGTCCGACCACCCTCGTCCTACATTCCGGGAAGCTAATAAAAAATGCAAAAAAGAATGTGGCGAATTATCAATTATAATTAGCCGCGGCTGCGTCTGCGGGAAATTAAATATGAATTTAGAGGACTGTGTCGCATAAGTTTCGAAGTTGTTACGATTTTATCTGTATGGGTAGATTTTTACAACGAAGGTGTGCTTATTTACAAGTTAAGGAAAAATTATCATCAGGTTTAAATTGCGGATTTATAAAGATATTTGCGAATTATCCAAAATATAACGATAAGTGTCAGATAAGGAGGAAAAACATCAGCCATATGTGAGCTATTCTGGTGTTCGCTGCAAACACCGTTAGTTACATATATATAATATATAATGAAAATGCCTACCTTATCTTTCTATTATCGTCAAAAAAGTGAACCATCTATTAATTACAGTGCGGAGCGAAGTTTGCCGGCCAGTACGCTCATTATTTAATTGAAGTGTTTGACCAAAACAACATACAACTGCTCTGGTACATCTCTCAGGCTATTGATGTATACGTGAATTGACCCAAGGACATCAAACATCTCACTCCTTGTCTGCGTACACATCTCGATTTTGAATTTAATCTGGGATCAAAGGTTCATATGTTAAACTATCTTGTCACTGATCTGTGTTATCCCTAATATTTATTTTTATAAAAAGTACGATAAGAACATAACAAAATAGACCGTAAAATCAGAAAGAAAGCAAAGCTACAATAACAAGTAATTATTCATTACATTGAAGAAATTTACCAAGATAATATTTCTCCCATACTAGCTTACTCATAATTACTTTGTTAAAAATATATCTCAAAAATATGTGCGAAACGCCCGTAACCCACGCTTAGCTCGATCCTGACAGAGCTCTCTTGCTTCTACTACATCCGTACATGTACGCATACTGCCGGTTACGGGCACTCATTATATCACCGTTTTAGTATGTCACAAATCTATTCGATATAACTTTTCCTGGGACATCCCCTGCCAACACTGCCCCTCACTTTTCAACATAGATTTGTCTTGTTGCTCTCTCAGTCATCCTTTCAACATGCCCGTACCTTTTCAATTCTGGTCACAACGCCACACCCATATATATCAAAATGATTCAATGTATATTGTATGCATCATATTATTTAATTTGTTTGCTTCAAATCTCTTTACTTAACCTTGACTACCGAGTGTTGTCATTAAACAGCTGTTTCAAATTAGATCCCTTGTATGTTTAGTTTTTGTTGATCTTTTCGACTTAACACCTCGAGTTTTTTACCGGATGACTGCATGATTTATTGCTTGTAAGACGAGCCTCGCTCTCCGGAGCAAACTAAGGTTTTATCTCCCCTAAACGCGATTTATTTAACACCGAGGTGTTTGAGATATTTCAATAAATCACAAATGCGTATCAAATTTCTAAGGCGTCGCCCTAAAGAAATGCATAAAGCGGAACTAAGGGCTGAAGGGATCTTCTCTAAGCCCTTTTCGAATGTCATATCTTATAATGATTACAAATAACTTAGTTGTTTGTATTATTTTCAGGTGATAAGAGATTGCAAAAAAATTTTTTATGAGGACAAGGTTAACAAAGTATTGTTATAATAATGACAAGGGAATTTACATACAAGGGTAAGTGCAAATATATTCTATTTCCTTATACGTAAACGGTCTTAAGCGTGTAAAGGCTGTGGGTGAAAACTGATAAACGATAGCGAGACATTGTGTAGGTGGGATAAGCAGCAATACAATAAAGCTCTGTTTAAACATTTGTCTGCCACTCCCATAGATAATGGTCGTATGTTGCCACCACAAACATTATTATCGTTGTAAGTTGTAAACAGAAATTTGCATCGTCTAGGGAATAAACTTCCCAAGGCGGTCAACAGTATATCACAGCTTATTGCAAGTCGTGATTGTCTTACATCACATTATAATCTTAAGGGGCGTTAAAACGAATGTGCCACTCGTGTAAGTTGGTAACCACTACGCTTCCTATTTCTATATACTAGAAAGATTATTGGGCTGTAAGGATCATTGGCAATGCTGTGAATACGTAAATACGTAAGCACTGCCGGCCGTAACTGAAGGATAAAGATTACATACCTCTATTTATCACGGTCCTGATAAATATAATTTGCCTACTACGCCTACTAAATTGTACATCCATTATACATACCATACATTTTTCGATTGCGCCTTTCTTTCGCCAATTAGATTTGACTTCGCCTAGAATATCCCATACCCAAAGTGTCAACTTTGATTAATAGTGCTCAAAATATTTGAAAGTATATCAATATCCTTACAAAAGTTCTTATTCTATACTTATTAAAGTAAAGTTTATTGATTCGCGTTCCTGACACAAACATTCCAATTATAATCCGCTCCACCAGCATAATTACAAAGTACGGTGTTCTGCCTTCTTGATTCAAGCAGCCCGTCGTCCGCCTTGGAAGAATTCTAAATTGAAAATGTAAAAATGTCCGTTGCCGAGTGGAGGCACCGTGGAGGCGCATCGTGCATCGTGAGTGTAATGAATACCTGTCAGGCGCGCGTGTGGGCGATCCACGGCCTCTAAGTCGAATGCAAACATTTACCCTTCGCTCAACAGTAATTGTTTAAAATTGAACCTAACTGTGTGGGCCAGGCCAGCCCTGCGGGTTTTACTTTTGTCCGCGATAAGCAGCCACTCAATGAGGACTGAGATTGAGACGTCAACGAATGTGTGGGAGTGGGAGATCTCTTAGGTAAACAAATGTAAAATATGTCACATGGTTAGCAGTAGT
The DNA here is from genome assembly GCA_029849275.1 of Papilio elwesi. Classification (NCBI taxonomy): domain Eukaryota; kingdom Metazoa; phylum Arthropoda; class Insecta; order Lepidoptera; family Papilionidae; genus Papilio; species Papilio elwesi. Next base: position 5,065,281 of record CM056700.1, on the reverse strand, counting down.
AGGTAGTCTTCAATAGTCACAACAGATTCCCTGCAGTTAAAATGTTAGGTTCCATAATAGATATATTGGCGTGGCGGGTGCCATTATTGTCAGCTGTGATGGTAATGAAGACTGGAATATGGCATTATTGACACTGCATGCTATTTACGTATTGACGTTAATTAGATGGAACGGCCGCGGTGTCATTTGCTCTTCACAACGCATATCTCCATTATCGAACAAAACGATTTGATATAATTATCAAATCGTTTTGTTAGATAGTAATTATACTACAATGCAAATTTATTCATACTGCCTACCCGTCTTAATATTTTGCACAATATCAAACATACGGCTAAATAACGAGTGAATAACTTTGTTTAACGTGAAGAAGTTTGGTTGGATAATATGTGTGGAAAAGATGGCGTACGATGATGTCCTTGGTACATATTAACTCAATATGATTGATGTATTATTGAACCGCACGTCTTTTATAATTTTTTCTTCATTAAAAATAACTTATACATACTATAAAAATATTTTACTTAAATATCAAAGTAACAAAACAACTGTGTTGTAATATTGAGAATAATAAAATAGAACAATGTCGAATATGTTAGCAGAAGACCTACAACTACAAACCAAGATGGCTCCTCACACACGCCTCGGGGTGGTGTTAATCACCTTACAAGCTTATTAACGCTGTTGTAACTCGCACAAGGATATAAGCGTTTACTTTAGTCTTTAGAGCAGTGTATACAGTACTCTTTGGGCAAATGACTCAAAATAATACTACACTAATGTTACAACTCATTAATAACCCGGGAGAATTCAGTTGTTTTAAGTATTACTCAGTAAATTTTAAAATTATTTTCTCAGGTTATTTAACACGCTGCTTTTATGATTCCGCAATTAATAGCTCATTTATTTTTTATGTGTGTTAGTGTTATGTTTTACTCAGTAATACGTAATAATACCAGGAAGTAAGACATAGCATTTTTTTGAGACTCCGCTAAATGGAACTATATCACCATCACACCACTGTGCTAATATTTGTCTAAGATCGCCACAAATGTTGGTCCCTTCATGCCCTCATCAAGTGGACTCCTTGGTGGCCCGACTTTGAGAGGATGTTCGTTCTATTTTGTGGATAAAATATAGAAAGACTAGTATTTCCTTGAGATAATTCCATTTGACATATAGTCTGCATAAACATAATTAATACTATTTTTATTTTTAAAAGTCGTACAAACATCAATAACGAGTAAATCAATTAAGCGCGTTGACAAAATAACTGTCAGCGAATATTAATATACAATAGTTAAATTTTGCATTCGTGAGTAATCATAATTGATTCTGCCGTTTAATTAAATTTTGTACCGCAGTAAATAGATATATTGACAATCTGTAGGATAAAATCGGACGTTTATTTTATATTAAAATCACTGGCACAGTCCGTTTCAATCTACCAGTTTTGTATAGAGTAATAAAAGTTTAGCCTGCTAATGCTAATGCCATAGTGCAGGTTAAGCTATTAAACTAATACATTTGCGTCTATACGTACATACCATGATGTACCTTACCCATAAGTAAATGACACTTGTTATAAAATTTACTAAAATGACGATGACGTAGTTATGCTGTAGCATAAACATTTAGGAAACACTTTTCGTCTTACCGTGGGTTTCCACTGGCTTAAAATCGTGTCGCAATACAAGCTTTCTCTCTCTTTCTATCTAAAAAAACTGAGATGACTATAAGTTTTATGTGAGTCTAAGCCATGAATAGGTTTATCAACTTTGCACTCTGCTATATATACGGTAAAGAAGTATTTATTTATAGTCCAAAGTACCTAACCCACCAGAAAGAAGGTTTTAGTTATGACTTTTGCTTGAAAATTTGACTTTTAGATTATTGTTGACTATAAGGACATTAATAATCCTTTTAAAAAGTAATGATTAAGAAATGGGAATGTGTTATATCTTTCAGAGAACGATCTGATCGTCTATTTGTTATAAAATACACGATTCTATTTGTACACCTCACAATGTAGTCTCTTATATACAATCAGTTTCTTTCGTGTGCAGTAAAATAGAGCGACAGGACCAGGGGTTGAATAGAGTGCTACAGTTACAATGCCGCAGAACCAGCGGACCGCTTCGATTGTACAAAAGAGTATTGTTCTTGCCATGTCGAATGTATCCGATGGGAACTCCGGTACCAACGTGAACTTTATTGCTTATCAACTATTATATAAATGTACGTTTCAAATTGACTTTCTAGCAGACGCAAAAATAATACTGATACATCAGATTGACTGAAAGTTGTAAAGTCCTATCCCAGGCCAGACTTAACCAATTCTGGAAGTCAAACAGGGAGTCCTAATAAATTCTAAAGTAATTATGGAGTATTGATTAACTATTGTTGGAGTTCAGTTCCAATGAAGACTTCTATATATTTCTTTTTAGTGTTTACCTGATAGTATTTTTAGTGTACTTATTAACATGAGTTTTTATTTACATCACTTTATAAGTCAATAAACTTTAGTACAATATACCAGCTAACGTAACTGTATATACGGGTACGGGATAACGGGTATATTCTGTGAATGAACTATTTATGTGGTGTTTTTTACAGATTTTCTAATTTTATAGCGTACATATTAAAGTATTCTTATTTTTCCCTACAACTTCTATAGTTGTGCGGATGAAAAGCGACAGTGAAATGAACAAGGTTCATTGCACATCGCTTCTTTTATTATGCTATATTTTTATTGTAAACAATTTGGTACCAGTTCCAGTTTCAAATTTGCGATTAACTTTTCCATTTGGACTGACCAAAGTTGATAAAATAAAATGAACAGCTGGCAAAACATTAAAATGTTGCTGTAATTTGCAACGTTATAATATTACGCGTACATTCAATTTCATACTAACAGATACGTCCACGAATCCGCTAGATAGATTTACAAAAGGAGACGAATGACTAAGCATTTATCATTTGTCAGTCGAAATTGATTTTGAAACAGAATATTTCATTTACGAAAGGGTATTCGGTAGGATTAAGGGCACCCTGTTCTTTTTTGTACGACTTAATGGGATTAATAGATTTGCATGAATAATAGTATGGATCTCGCGCTTACTATATCTAACTTTTTAACAGAAATAAATTGTGTTTGAAGTCCATTTTTAAAGTATAACCTGCAATAATTCAAAAAATATTAAGTGAATTGGGTAAAGCTTTGATTACAGCATAATTACATTTCTTCACAAGACTTTTTTTTATTTTTAAAATTATGTTTTTTTACAATAGACATTTTATAGGTAAGAAAATTACATATTTTTACATTTGACTTAGTACCGTCAACGCTATTTTAAGTATTCTTATTTGTTATTAAGATATAAAAAAAATGGTGGTCCTTCCTCGGACTTACAACATGAGTAATATAGTTATTTATCAAATACATATTCTCCATTGATTTAACTAATGGTTTCAATAGTAGGACTCGTGAATTAGGTATTTTTATGAAGAAATTAACAATTTAACAAAAAATATCCGAAAAATGTATTTTCGGCCAATTTTTCTACAAAAATAATACTTTGCCATCGTCCTCGTGGTTTCAGCTGACAATCGTCCACTGATGGACGTAGGCCTGCCCCGAGAAACTATATATATAACATATTGAAGAATACATACTCCTTCCTTGAAGGCCGGCAACGCATCTGCAGATCCTCTGGTGTTGCTGATGTTTATGGGCGGCGGTGATCACTTAGTTTTAGGCTACCCGTTGCTCGTTTGCCCCTTATGCTATAAAAATAAATAAACGGCAAACGTAATAAATAAACTCTACTAAAATAAAACACGAATTCAATTGATTCACGGCGAAATTAAATCCTATTATTGTCTGGTACAGTTTAAATCAATTTCGATCAGACTTGTCAGTTCTATAGCTCATCTCAGCAATAAAATGGATTATCTGTCTACGAAGGGCGATTATTTCGCGTGGTAATAGTACATGCGATACGGTTGCGACATCTATAACTCTGTCGGCTATCGCTTTAGTTTTATTAACGGTAGGGACAGACAAATAAGCGTCGCAATTACGCTACACTTATTAAATAGCACACGTTGTGTTTACCTCGGCCGGAGTAATTTGGCCGGGCAAATAGTCGGGCTGTGACCCTACGGTCACAATTTGCCCCGCCAATGCCCTCGGCCTTGCTTGAACTTCGGTAACATTGTTATATCGTCCCCCTGCGTCCCTCGAGGCGCCGAATGTCCCTACATCAGTTGGATAAGTCCGCCTATAAAATTGTGGCGTAGTTTACAATCCTCAATTTCATTTTATGGACATCGCACAATAAATCAAGAGGTTTTGGTTAGATTTCTTTATTTGGTCGCCTTTGGGCCGAGACTAGTTAGTGAGGCGAGTATCCCGACCGTTTGGAATTGAAAATCTGCAGCTTCATTTTCTTTGAATCCACTGTTTTCTCTATTCGTTTCAATGTTCCAGCTTTTTTCATCTAACAGTAAAGGTATTGGTTTCGATAGTTTTTTTTCATCATCATCATCTCCTTGCCCTTTTCCCACTCGTGTGGGGTCAGCACAGTATGATTGTAGACCATACTGTATAGGTTTTGTCTACAGTTTTTACGGGAATAATTGGTTGTATTTATGTCTGTTTTATCAGTGGTCATCAAAGACAACACCGTTGCAGTCGTAATCAAATTTTGCGAGGATTGATATCTGTGATAATAATCCCACGCTAATCTTAGTCCTGTAGAACCAGCACCCTCTTCCGTCTTCATGGAATTCCGCCAGTATCTTTTCTGTGTAGTAATACATTCGTGCTTACTCTTTTTGATTTCGAAACAATCGAATTCGTGTTGATTTGGCTGATTCAACATAACATGTACATAAATTTTGGATTTAATTTCTTGGCTGGCAACGTCCAGTCTTCGTCAATAAATGAGCGATTTGATACTGCACACAAGTGCATTGCCGTTAGAAGCCTCCTGGTCGCTGGTGACAAATTCAGTTTTTTTCTTACACATTTGTATAATATTAACAAACTAATAATATTAAAAATACATGCTTAGAAATATATATATATATATATATATATATATATATATATCTATATATATATATACTTTAGCAACAAAAATAAATTGGACCCCCAACAACACCATTGTTCTATGAATGGGTCGGCTTGATCGGTGAAATATCAAAACCTCACAAAATAAAGACGGGAAAGAGAAGTCTTTCCGCGTTTCCTTTGATAAGGTGTCGAGTTTATGTTGTCTATACTATATATACTATACTACTATGTTAGACTTGAATTCGATTTGACGTCCACATTAACCTGATACCTAGAATCGGCAACCGCGAGTTACGCAAGGGTTCTACCTCATTTGGATTTAACGATTTAACGGTGTTGGTTTTAGATTTAGCTCGACAATCCACTTGTTTTGATCTATCAATAATTTAGGTCCTAATCAAATAACAGACGAGGGTTTTAATTTCTTATGCCCTATCTCAAACTATAACATAACTAAAATAATTTGTTATAACTTGTGTTATTGTAAATATAGTAAAAACATAGTAAAAGATTAGTAAAAATACAAGATTACAACAACAAATAAACAACAACAATTTTAGTGGATACCTAACGTGATAGTATTGGGTTTATTGTTTGTTACCTGAAACAAAAGCCAACCATCATCATTATTTATTGAAGAATTTGTAAAAGGTATATTATTCTTTTGAGATAAAATAGTTTCTTTTTGGGGTAATGATTTCAAGTGAATCAAGTTACTCTATCGTCCTTCCCCAAAGTTATTTCCAATCTCCCGGGAAACAAGAAAGTCGTCTTAATAGACTTAAAAACATTCTACAGACCTTGCCCCTTGGGGCGAAAATATCCCCATTCAACCTTACGTTCAACTAAACAATTTTTTATATTATTGATCTTACATTGGAGCTTCTTGAATTTGTACGAAATTAATTTAAAACGTTTTAATTATTTACTCCAAAATTTTATTCTTGCCTTTTTATTTTATTGAACTTTAAGTGTAACATACAGTGTGTAGCCTTTGATCCAGATATCCATGTTCGTGGTTTGACTGTGGGATCCAGTCTTCCCTTATAGATCAAATACCTTTGTTTACTAAATAATCTTATTCTTTAGTTAAAGGGTTTAGTAAAGCTCAGTACCCTAATTCTCACTTGTCTAAGGAGGTATGTTTGAACATTCCTAATATTAATTAAAACAGCCAAATTAGTGGTATGTCTTTTAACAAGGAACCTCACACGAATATTTCTTGAACTTTAGCATTGAGGTAGCTATTTTTTCTCTTTACATTTGTAAATATAAATACAAGGAAAAAAGACAAAGCTTAAGTAATCATTGTCAAAACAAAGTAACCTATGAAAGTATTAGAAATCACTATATCGTCTCACACCAGTACCTAATCTAGCAATAATACTAAATTACAGGACTATTAGAAACGATGCCTTAACATCAACGTTTAGCTTAATTATAAGAATCCTTCATTAACATTGAAAAGTACACCAACCATAAGCTACCTATAAATATTAATAACGTAAGATCATATAGCTAAATTTACTAATCAAAACCACCATGAATATATGTAAGCTAGTAGATATAATTAAATTCCTTCTGGAACGTTATTAGCGAAACGAGAATTTCATGTAACCATTACGGTAAATCAGCACGTGCTTGGGACATAAATATTCACATTATTACAATGTCGGCTCATGCCCTAAAGCTTTCGTGTTACGCTTTTTTTGCCTGATCTCCCGTTGTGCATTTAGATATAGGGGGGATTTCGGCGTAACATATCGATGCATGAATTCGCGAAGGGTGACGCGCGCATTGCCTACTGTTTACTATTATATGCCATAATGTGGGTGAAATTTAGCTCGTTTCGACTACAACGTTCAGTAATTGTCCCCGTGCTTTTATTGCGAACGCGCTTTATTTATAACGTTGTGGGGTCGGCATCAAAATCCCGGATTATTTGGCTAACAAATTATATCGAATCTGTTGAGAATAGGACGCCGCTGTCAATAAATCAACCGTGGGATTTATTGATGAAAGGCGACAAATTTGTGAAAAGAATTTCGCTTTTGCCGTTTTTGTTTGCGATTGAGTCAAAAATGTTACAATATTCGATAAAAATAACATTTCATTGTGCTTAGAAAACAAGACAGAAACGTGATTTTATTTCTTTTTCGATATTGTTCGCATACGAGTCCTTGACCGGTCGTAGTTACTTTTTTAAAATTGACAACAGTAAAGTAAAGTGAGGGGCCGGAGACCTTATTTCAGTCCTCTTCCCCTTCCTACAGTTTCGTCATTAGGGGTTAATGGGGAAAAGGATCCTGTCCATTAAAGGTGGGCAATGCATCTGCAACTCATTTGCTAGTTTATGCGTACCGGTAGCGGTCACCTAACATCATGTGATCCGCTTGCTTGCTCGTTTGCCACCTTCTTTCATAAACAAAATACCCTAGATTTTATGGTCAATATTATATTTGGTAAGACCCCACGCGATCCTGGCACACGACTCTCGCCAATTCTACATCCATACATCTAAGTTTAAATGCTCATCCTATACCGGTACCCCTTGTATCGTCTTTTTATAGTAAGCTACTAATCTGATCGATATAAGTTCTCGTAGGGCGTCCCCAACCAAAATAGCCTCTCACTTTTGCAATAAAAATAACATAAGATTGCACCAAATAGAAATCCATGATCTCTGCCTCTTGGTTACGGGCAGGAGCAAATATTATTATTGTTATATTAAGATATCACGTCATCTGAGTTGGTAGCGAGTGAGTAGTCTCGAAATTTGGGTTGAGTCCAACATCAACATCAACAACGGTCTCATCCCAAAGGGTATCCAATTTCAGGGTAATATTAAGAGAGATAAAAACGAGTAAGTAGTATTTCTATTCCTCTCATTATCGATACCTCATTTTGCTTGGCTTCTCCTATTTATCGCCCCCCTTTGTCCAGTTCTGTAGACCGCGAAAAAGCATTAATCGTGATACTTATATACTTAAACGGCCTTCCCAATGAATCAGCTACTATTATTAATCGAATGTATCGCATAGAAAAACAATATAAATTCAAAGAAAATCTATAAGAAAGTTGCGGTAAAGGTAGCGCGCAATGATTAATGAGTAAACGCCAAAAAATTCCGTTTACTTATATACGTGATCTACATTTAGCCAAGTGTACTTCACTCCACATGCGTTTCGCTAAATCACGTGACAGACTGCCAACAAATTGATGAAGAAGTTCCTACTTTGTGTAAGCAATTTATTGGATCTTTTTTGTGAGAAAACTTTTTTCGATGTAGTATTTGCGAAGTTACAAACTGAATCAGGTAAACATGTCTCAATACACGAACGAGACTAAATAAATATGTAGTATAGTTTAATATAAAGAATTAACATAACATATAAACCTTAAAAGGTTAAGTGAAGACAACAAACCAATTAACGGCAACGATGATAGTCACCAATATATGGTACGTCCTTCCATTGTTTAATGGAAATGTAAATTTTAACAACTTAATAAAAATTAATCGAAGTAATTATTTGTTGCGGACGAAGTCGCGATAAATAGTTAGTAAACAAATATAGCATGTCACAGTGCAGCCATAGAAGAGGATTGCCCTCGCTATTCTATCAGTATGATTAATTGTGACAAATAGTCACATTTGTGGGATGACTGTCAGCGGATTAATTATTTCATCTATGAATTATTATTGTCATATTTTCTTGCTGACTGATCCTTTTTTTTCGGAACTATGTGTGATTCCGATACGGAACAGAGAATGCGAAAACTTCATTAGTTACATGTTTCCACCAATATTATTTGTTGTTTTCTTTATTACTGGGGATAATGAGATCGTAATGGATTTCACGTCCCAAAGGAATATTAGTGTAAAATTAAAGATACAGGCAGATAAACATTGATTACTAGAGAAAATAATTCTTCATATCAGATCTCTCTCAGATCTCGATAGCTAAAAATGTCCATCGTCTTGCACACTAGTTCCCCTTTCTACAATGATAATGCATAAAAATTGATAGTATGTTTGGCCCGCAAATATTTACATATTTCAAGTAAGTAGATGCCGTCCTTGAGGAATGACAGCCACAAATGAAAGCACAGAAGCTCGAACAGAGTGACAATTTATTTTTAACTTACTGTACTGCAAATACAGATGGTGATATATGAAATCCTAGGTAATTTAAGGGGTAAAAATATTTTAGTACAGTTCTCAGCCGTATAGCCTGCAGTTATTCCTTGATTTAAGATAAAATGTTCTTTACAATGTATTTACACCGCTGGTGCAACAGCACAATATGGGTCTTGGCCTCCAAAACAAAAGATAATCAACAGGGCCACTTTCGCACCGCTTCCGGCCAGTGTCATGTTAAAGACTTAATCCAATAAAATCGCATGTGTAATTTATTTAAATTCATTTTTTTAATCGAAGTTTAGAATAACCATAATAAAGATAATTTATTGTTCGTACCTTACAGAATGCTAAATGACAGACATCGTATTTAACTATTACAACAAAACAGGTTAAAACAATAGAACTCCAGTCTTAACGACCTGGTGTCCTAATTCGTTATGATCTGCATCTCGCATAGCAGACGTGCCTCATAACACGCGACGCTCCATTACGATGCAGAATTATATGTGGCATGAACACACTACATTTTATTATGCAGAGACGTCGTAAAATCCAATTCGCTTACACTATATATAAATTATGGTTGCAAAATTAATGTTAGCACGCTTTATGTTATTAATAATTCAGAGTGGCAGATATAGTTCGAAGAAGGCTAATTTATAAGTTCGTTCAAATATCTGCTATCAGATACTAATAGACTTGAATTTTAATTACCTTTTCGTAGATTCAGTCGGTCTACGATATTTCATGTTTGCAGTAAAATTAGAGAATACACCAAGTATCTAAGTCGTATGATCTTCGTGCTGTCACAAATTGATAAAGAAATTTCGTCACCTTTTTGCAGCAATTTGTGTTATATATAAAATATTGGTAAAATTTTACTTCAACATCAATAAATTCCAATACATTTAAAATTTAATATTTATTAATAATCTTTGTCATAATATAGTTATCACAACAATGAAACGGAATTTAATAAATTAAATTTTCAACGTCGAGTCTGAAAATAAATTGTTCGTCCTCACAGGTAACATTAATTATAACGATACTCTAAATATCGTATCTATTTTTGTGAACGGGGAGTGAACATTTTATAACCCTTTCGCTGTGTACTTTTTATGGGCTGTGAATGACTCGGAGCATCTGTGGTAGATTTATTTCAATTTCCTTTACACTTCGAACTTCCTTCACTTTCGACTATAAATTTCGGTGATAAAAAATTAACAACCTTTCTTTTTCGAGAACAATATTCTGAAATACGAACCGTAAACTGCGTTTTAGGAACGCATTAATGTTTTTTTTACACTTTACTTTTAAAACCTGTTGTTTTTGGTAAACATAAATGGATACTTTAATTTTACGCTGTGTGTAGCGTTACATACATTCTGAATACTTTTTAATCCTGTGTTTACCATTATTAGCGTTGGCAAAGCTTTCAGAAGTTTATCATTCACATCAGACATTCCGTGAGAGTTTTACGTCATACTACGTCACCTACGGTAGCTTTATTACCTAGCCGAAAAATGCGCAAAGAAATTATTCCATAGTCAGTATTGTTAGGTTGGTGCTTAATTACCAGGCGTTTTAGAGAAACTATTTACATATAAATATATAAAAACAGTATAAAAATGCAATTGCAAAATAAACAATTTTCATACATGAATTTATAAAATATTTTCGTACGTGTTAGGGTGTCCGAGATCGCATGCCAAAGGTCGTTGGTTGGTTGCGGTCCGGTTTTACACTGTATTCGTTTCTGAAATCAAATAAAGAATTCAGACAAGCAGGTGATCAGCCCACTGAGCTCTATACTGCTGGCGGTACTGGCTGAGGCTACGCCTAGCTTATGTTCTTCTGCTAACATTCCAGATGGACTTTCATGTTATTATATAGAAAACCTGACTATTCGATCGACTATTAGAGTTTCCAACAAAAATATATCTCAGCTTCCCACAGGACAGAGCAAGGTGGCGGAGCATTGTAGACGGGACATTGTATTCTCTGCGGGGAATTAGGACTATAAAGAAGACGTGCTTGAGTCGATCGCGCGTGGCTTGGAATTGGACACCAATAGGTGGCATTGCAATCCTTTTTTTCAGTTTTCGGCCGAAGTAGCCAAAGTTTATGCAAGACCACGTTATCAACTGGTTTCGCTAGTATGCTTATACGTTTCTTAAAAGAAGTTCTTACGTCTTAACCCAACTGAATCATTGTTATCGTCCGTTATGTGAACTAATTAAATTTAAAATGTAAAGTTGCTAAAGGTGGAGACATTTTCAAGCTTAAATTTTTAGCGCTTACGTATTTAATTTATTCGTGACAGTTATTCTATCGTGACAAAGACTAACCGCATGTCGGGCATCAGGCAGCTGTCCTAATAACTTATGTTTATTATCAAAACCAATATTGTAAATACCATTGTCAGTATGTTTGTTACGCTTTATCTCCTAACCCGATTATTATGAAATTTTGCACACACATTGTCAAAGGTAGGTACAGAAAATGAAATGGCATACTTACCTTAATCCCTACCTTACCTAATCCCAAAATTTACATAAAACCTTCATTTACAATATCAGTATACCATGGCAATACGATTTTGATACACGTTCACTATAATCCGAAGTTATTATTTATACTATAAATTAATACGCGAAATGATATTTTCAGCGTGGGAAAATGAAATACGAAAGCGTAACATAATTATTATACTATGGTTAAAGTACTCAACCTTGAGTTATTAGTTACTTCCACAATCGCAAAAATCGTTTTCTTTTGTACAACTTAAAAAAATGGAAGACTGTTTTTATACGACGATAAACAAGATAACGCGTACATTAAATTACAGAGTCGACAAAACATTTCGGTCCCAAATGTGCGCGTACAAAGTTGTCAACAGCGGCAACGCACCCGTCTGAAACATGTGGCACCAATTAAAGTTCTTTTCGAGAGAGGGATAATAAAGATAAAACTTGAATAATTATCTGTGAAGAACATTTTACGAATGACTGCCACTTGTTCATGTGACTCGGTAACAGCTCTCTTATATTATTTTATTGTATTCGTAACTAACAGGATATAGAATAAAAATTAATTGAAGTTAAAGCTGGCGATACTGAGGCAAAAGTAATGAATTAATATCAGAAGAAAAAGAAACAATGTATAACGTTTGACAACTTTGGCAGTTACCATAGTGCAATAAAGCCAACTGGTATCATGTAATAACTAGTGCAGGGAGAACAAAATGGCGGCAAACTGATAAAACTGTACTTCATATTTCCCTTTATTATGTAGATTACCAATTAAATGGGTGTTCAAGTGACATTTTCTTATGTTTTGCTTTTTAACATCAGTACATTAAGTTGATCAGTGGTATAGGCGCCGGCTTACATACTGTACGTCTGATCAAACCCAAGCTGGCGCTTTGTTTGTGTAATTTATTTCATCACCACTGCTCCAAGAACGGCGAAGGAAAACATCGAGAGGAAACAGGCATGTCTTATAACCACCAAATTCGAACACATGTGACATCCACCAACCGTACTGGGCGAGCGTGGTGGATTGCGATCCGTCCCTCTCTCGGAGAGAAGGCCTGCGTACCTGCAATGGGGAAACATACTAAAAAAGGCTATAGGTACATTAGATACGTGTATACGTGAGAAAATTTTAGTGTCAAAACATTTTAAAACGTAGCTTGTTAAAGGTAAAATATTTTATTTCTAGGCGCGTCACAATGATCACTTTGCGTTAACTACTCGACAGGTTCAATTAAAATAATAATTAATTGCTCAGCTCGAAGCTCTGACAGCCTCAACGCGAACATCATTCACTTTTATATTTATGCGAATCCACTTGACAGGTACGGAACGGCGCTCATAACATCTTAAAACTTAGTCACTTTCAAGTCGTCCCATCGAAGATATTAAATTAAAAATAATTGATTGATAAGTGGAGATAGCGTGACTAGTTCAACTTAATCAATATTCGGCGGTTCATCTATTTTAACTCAGTCTTGAGTAAGAAATGGGCCGGATCGAGGAGAGTTCATGCTCTTATTGTCGTAGGCTAAAACCTGCTTTGGGTCACTGCGCCACTCTTGTTAGTTAATTTAAATAATCGCATATTATTGCCAATCAACGAGGCTCAATCGTATAGTCTTGGAAATAAAACTAACTTTGAAAAAAAAACTATATTTCTGTTTCCTATTCCCTTTTCCTTTGGCCTATTCGTGCAACAGGTAACAGTGGTAGAGTCCACAACAACAACATCTGTTTGTGTGAATGTGATGTGAATTGGCCGGCTCAACCGGTGAAATACCACGACCTCACAGAAGAGATAGTTAATGGTATTCATGAGTTCCATCTTTGTTATTATCTGTACCGGACTCCAGTGTTGATAAACGTTTGTAATTTAAAGTACATATAAAATGTTACATGGTTAGAATTAAAATTAAAGTTCTTTCAAATAGTGAAATAATACAATCAGCTGTGATCGAAATGAAGTAGACGCGTTATACCATCTCGAGTAAGGCCATTGTTTTTTTTCTGTATATGTGTACGTAACTTTTAATTATGCACCTAAACGTTCTTTAACCTTTACGAAGCAGTAATTGAAAAATGTTGCTAAAATATGACATGTCATACAAAAAATTTGCAAGAAAATTACAAAGTTAAAATAATAAAATTATATATGTATACTACTACTCTTACGACATTTGTACTGATTATAAAGGTCAGTTTTTTTATAGCAAATCGATATAGCCCAATTTTATTAGAAAAACTTCGTAAGCGTAGGAATAGTTTGGTTTACATAGTTACTATACTGAGACACTGTACATAGTGCAAAAACCATTTTTGAAGTATCGTAACTCACAGAACACTCACAGGCAGGCATTTCGTCTGATGAGTGAGACGCCCCGAAGGCCTGTTTCAGTCATCTTTACTTCCTTTCTTAATAAGGATATGTTGGGAAGGGGATGCGGATTGGAGGGAGAAGGGATAGAGGGGAAAAGGAAATATCTTTTTCCTGTGTATCCCCTTCTCTGTCTATTAAAGGAGGTAACGCATCTGCGACTCCTTGTTGCGGATGTCTATGGGTAGCTGTCACTTTACCGCTTGCTCTTGCTTGCTTGTATAAAAAAGGGTAACCTTGAACCACAACATAACATTAACAAGTTTCTACATGCTGAAAAATTCTCTACCAAAATCTAAGGTGAAATACCGACAACGAGAAAATGATGTAGATAATATCAAACCAAACCCATTCTTTCCATGTCATTACAAGCGCTTTCCGGGTACAGCTATAATAGTAAATTAACAAAATTCCTATAATGTAGAAAAAAAAACATTTATTCAATTACGACAAGCGTACCTTAAGAGGATTTTAACAGGAATACCTATTCCCATATCGGATGTATGTAAGTAGAATTCCCCCGTTCTTAAAAGGAGGACACCTCTCAAATGCCGCCTGTTGAACACTGATAATGCTTTCTATAGGGGCACGATCAGACCCATTCTATTGTGTTAAATAGTCCTTTTAATACCTAGCTGCTTATTCTCCGAGCGAGATTTTCTTAACCTATTGTGTAAATGTTTTTAGAGCTCGATAAGTGGCGCTCTCCTGAATATTAACATTGGAAAATCTATTTTTGTTAAACAACAAGTGAATGTACAAACCTTCTGTTGTACCTTGTTGTACCTTCTTTTGTGACGTCCTACACCTTAAGCATTTTTTAAATTGAACTGCTTAAAATTAACGATTGGATCGAATCTACCACCCGAGAATTGCAAAAAGAAATTGAAAAAAGTTGTGGCATAAAGCGAATAGTTAAGTGCTAGTATCAATTTTTTCCTATCAGATAATAGTCATCCACTGTTCGACGAAGGTCTCCACCATTGATCCCCACAAATATTGGTCACCTGCAGCCGTCATACTGTGGACTTCCACAACTTTGACCAGATCGTCGGTCCATCTTGGGAGGTCTACCTATGCTACGTCGACCTGTGCGTGTACTAACTTATTCCGCTAAATTACTTTTCCTACGTTGGTAAGATATTTTGATGCTTAAGTGTTAAGATCCTTTTCTGTTTCTTAATAACTATATTTGGGATCTCTAGCATTCTACTTAAAATCTTATAGATGTTATATAATATCATAGATGTATATACGTTATGTAAGGGTAAACTAAAAAACCCTTGGTAATTCGGCAATATTGTTCAATCAAGTGCAGACATCACTCAATAGATGTTTCATCAATTTTACTCAGTAAATCGTTCAATCTTGTATAAAATTCATGGGGTGTAGCTCTGAGTAGAATGATAAATAAGTCAGAGGTTCGCCGAATATTCTCATTTAATACGTGACTTGTTTTGTGAAAGTATCCCGTGATATGAGTAAAGCAATAGATGGAAATTCCTAAACGTTATCTGTCAAATATTTTTATCCACGCGGATTAATGTCCCCTTTTACTATCGATCTTTTGCTACTACTATGGAGAAAGAATTGACTAGAATGTTAAATTTATTACACGAAAACGTAAACTGCTGTACGAACTGAAAATGTTTCGGTATAATGGATGTGAAAATGTGTAAGTTGAACAACGTTTTTTGGAAAATATATTTTTTTGCATTTAATAATCACGCTTTGCGCATTTCACGAATCCCGAATAGCGTCATGCAATATGTTGGCACGCAGCTCGGCCGGGGCGATACCGGATGTGCCGACTTACATCCGTTTCCTGAAACTGGCAGTCAGCGCTAACGTCAGTTATATTGTTCTCCTAAAACGGATTTCGATGACGTAAATATTGTCTTTTTACATAATGTTTATTACTAACACTAAAAAAATATATATCTTTAACCCCCGATGCCGATACTTAAAGTTTTACGAGTCGTTATGAGTTAAACCTCTGTGTCCGTCTATGTTTTCGTAGCTACCAAATAAATTGAGGGATTGTGCGGACTGATTTTTGTTCAACCTTACTGAATCGCAGGTGGTTTTTAGCTGAAATTCTTAAAGATTTGTTCAGGCGTTTGAAGTCTGTCACAACATTTTAGGTTACTAATTTCGATTTACTTGTTTGAAAAAGTGTTGACCGGAATCCGCAAATATGTTTTAATAGTTTTAAAATCTGAAAATATTAATAATTATTACAAAAATATATGCATCACGCCCGTAACCCAGAGGGGTAGGCAGAGATAATGGATTTCCATTTGGCGCGATCCTGGCATACGTCTCTCGCTTTTTCTACATTCATACATCTGCGCATACATGCTCGTCGGTTACGGGTACTCCTTATATCGCCCTTCTTTAGTATGTCACTAATCTGGTCGATATAAGTTCTCCTTGGGCGTCCCCTGCCAACGCTGCCACTCACTTTTGCAACATAAATTTGTTTCATTACACTCTCTTCATTCATCCTTTCAACATGCCCGAACCACCAAAGCATACCTTTCTCAATTCTAGTCACAACATCCAATTTTAAGCCACTCTCATCTCTTATAACGCTATTTTAATCCTATCATTTAATATCACGCTTAACATACCTCTTAAGGATCGCATGTAAACGACATTAACTCTACTAGCATGCTTTTCCTGGCAAACCCAGCTCTCGCTTCCATAAATTAATGAGGGGACTAGTACAGCACTGTGTATTGCCAGGCGAGCCTTCGTAGACACATTCTGACTCCTCACTACTGCACCTATAGCCCCATTCATTTTATTTTCCGCATTCACTCGTCGTTCAACATCTTTAACGTGTCTACCATCTCTACTAAACATACATCCTAAATACACAAATTCTTCGACCTGTTCAACCTCTCCCACTAATTATTATTTATTAATATTAGAAAATTCGTCGGTGATTCACGCATGTTGAACTACTGTATTCGACATCCCCTAGCGGTACTGAAATATCATTTTCCTCAAGCTGCCCTTTCTGCAAGATCTCGAATCCTTCGAATAATATACTGGAAGTCCCTCGAGACTAGTGGACACTTCGATACGGATTTAATTAAAGTGGCCATCGAAATGAATTTCCGACGTTGGTATATTTCTAGTCTAAGTTGAAATTAAATGAAATAAACTTGTCGTTATTTATTGCATTCAGACACGTAGAAGAAAATAGGACCTTCAGGTCCTATCTTCTATATGTGTCATTAAATAAAGCGGTTAAGTGGATAGACTTATTAAATTATCGATTTGACAAGCGGCGATAGCTCAAATTGGGTCAAGTTGTAACAATTAATTTAAGTTTTTCTGATTCCTTATAAAAAAACCGCTATTTTTTTTTCCAAATGAACATAAAAGCATAAAACACAATGGATATTTTGCAAATCAAACATGGCAGCGCATTTGCGCCTTATTGGCTTATTGCAGATGCCTGGATGGCAGTTGCGTGAAGTTGAGTGGAAAACACCACTAAAAGAAACAATGAAGTCCTAGCTAAATTACTGTCACCAAAAAGGGAAAGGTGGAGTCGATATAGTCACATTTTAATTGACCTAATATAAATAAAGGTACAGTTAGTTTCGTACTGGATTCTGGACACTTCGCACAAGTTTAAGAAGAATATTTAAGTATTTATGTTAAAATCAAGTAGTACATTTTTTTAAGCGAACAACTAATCCAAGTGCAGCGGTCGTAGCCCGCGGCTACTCCAATCACTGGCATTACTCGCCGCTGCCGACCGCAGCGCTGCTGCAATTGATTTTTATCGTGACAACATTATTACTTAAATTCTTCGATAAATACTAAGCTCGCTTCATAACCAGTTATTACTGGTTGTACGTTTCCATTTCACAGAATACTAAGCAGAAGTAATAGATTTTTCTAGGTTTCAGTAATTTATAACGGCTTGTGCCTGACGTCAGCCGTTTGAATTTTATTATTTCATATTAAAAAATAGTCTACGTTATTTTGAATCGCTGAGAATCGCTTTGTAGAAAAAGTAGAAATTTTTCTACATCAGGAATCAGTTACAGAGTACAAGTAAATAAATATGACTTGTATTAGCATTTTTATAACACAGCAGATGCGCCCGACCAATAACGGTCCTCGCGACATTTGAGTAGCTCAGCACGGAATTTTGTTTGATCATATCTATACATTGGTAATATAAGACTTAAGCACAACCTAATATTCCCGAGGAGGGTTGGTGTTAGTCACGCGGCCGGCTGTAAAAACTGTACCCAAAACATCTACAGTATGAACTACGGTCATACTGCACCACACATAACGTGGAAAACGGGCAGGGAAATGATGATAGTGTTCATTAAGTGCAAATTTCGTTTGGTCGTTTGTTTTACAAAGTAAATTATTGTAAGAACATTTTAATGATTTTATTTCGTATTAATTTTTTGTCATGTCGCATGTCCAGCATCAATCATATTTTTTCGACGTAAGCCCGCATGCCGCAGAAAATGAATTATACCCTAAGTACTCGCAGTCCCCTGCAAAAAATGTGTGAAAAATTACCTCGATTAAATGTAATGATGCAATGACGTAATTACGTACCACTTTCGGTAGTCGCGATCTCATCTTTAATGGACTTCTTTAAACCATTTACAACCATCATCTAAAGCTCTACTAAATTTTTATCTCGTTTTACTGAGGTAAATAATTTTAAAAGCTAACTTCAACCGAGAGCATTATTGCTAATAAAAGGAACCGGCAGCTATAATCGGAGCGTAAAATACCTCATGTTAAACCTAATTATCCTCGAGTGAACCGGATTCGAGACAGAAGCAATACTAATATACATGTGAGAGGTAAGATCAAAGCGCCGCCTTTTAAGCCTCACGAATAAATATTGAACTTTACTAATTATCATAAGAGGACGTCAGCGAGTTAGCCGGGCGCCCATTACCGAATCGCCGTCATTAAAGTCCGCGCGGAGATAAGCCGTGGTCTGAGTAAATACCACCCACGGCGCCCGTACTACAGGCCCACGAACAGGAATCCTACAGCTGCTAAAACATCTTGAGAACGAGCGCTATCTCGGCGCATCGCCGACGGATACATATTAGCTTTAAGCGCCGCTTAGTTATAATTTTATCTCATATTAACGTTGTAAACTCCGGTAATATTTATAGCCGAGATCTATGCGGTTCAATAATATCAACTTCGTAGATTACTGCGTATTACAAGGTGAAAGATAAGAAAAAGTAATGTGCGAAAGTTTGATCGTAAATTTGAACAGAAACGTCTGGCTTCGACTTGCCGACGATCGAAACTGTCAAGATTATCCTCACTTCGACAGCTCAGACCAACTTTTTCGTTCCAACTTTGTTATGCAATAATCTTTACTTAGGCCGATAGAATGATATAGTGGAGCCATAATTATTATTGGACAGGGATATTATTAATGTCACTTACACATTTATTCATTTTACACTGACCTTATGACAACACGGATTACGGCGACAAGATATCAATGCGCAAAACATTGTTACGATATGTTTAGCTAAACCGTGGGTTTCCACTGGCGTATAAAGTTGTCGCGATACAAGTTTTCTCTTTATCTTTTTCTCTGAAATGAAAATGACAATATATTTTGTGTGAATGTTTTCAGCAGTTTAATAGTGTAATATTGACATGTTTACATTTCCTGTTAAATATACCTAAAACAGATGGATTTTATATAAACTCGCTTTATAATTTTTTATTATTAATGATTTTATTTAGGTACACATAACAGCATAAAACCATTTACATACATATGGTTAGGACACGATACTTTAAATCTAGATCATAAACCATAGTGTGTACACAGCATGACGAAACGTGTGTATAATATATACATTGCGATTAAAGTGTACCTATAATTGACGTGTTCTTATCTTGTATCAAAAAAGTAGAAAAGAACAGAAAATAGTAGAAAAAACAGAAATTAACTTAATATTATATTTTGAAGACTGAAATTAAAAATTAATTAACTTAAGTGGGGAAGACACGTAGAACAAAAAGATAAACTGTTTTCAAATGACGTGTCGGTCGCGTTGTTTGTCATAGAAATATATTTTGTATATATATATATATATATACATTTGAAAACATTTTTATTTCATTAAGCTGTGACATCTTTGTATTCCACCAGTGGTGGGTATAACTAACGTTATTAAATTGTTTGATAAATTACTTAACTACAAGACAAGTAGATCTTAACAAAGATTTGATTAAGTACCCATTTAATTCAGTCTGCAAGTCATCCATCGAATACCCAGATGACAGGATACTAAGATATTGACACAATAATGATACATAACCCAAGTCAATAACGTGTATTTTCGCTTACGCTGCAAACAAGTAGCATGTGCACTTACGTATGTCTAACCCGCCTAGCGGTCATCTGCCAGCGATGCCTAATTAAGAACCTAACCTCGGAGCCTTGGTGGCCTAAGGCACACTAAATGTGGACTAAGCGAGCTTCTAAGCTTGTCTTTGGAGACTTAGGTTGTTACTTATTTACATTCAGCACAGCGTCTATGTTAACTTGAAATGTAAGTTCACTACTTAGCCGTTATCCTTTAATTTATATTTAACTTTAATATCGTATAGGTAAAATCGTATACAATTGTTCTTGTAGATCAAAGAAGAAATTACCTAGAAGATTAGATTTTGACTAGACTCGGGGATCGTATGCTTCGATAGTTCGATAATGTAAGGATGGTTATGAATATTGACGATTCAAGTTATTTAAACAAGGACTTTCTTGACGATAGATGGAAGAAGCGATCTACTAAAGGTATTCATAACCCAGTAGTATGTATGACTAAACGCAAAAGTATGAAAAATATTGGAATCTATACCCATTTCATAATATCAAATGATTTGGGTGTTGTAATTGAATGAAACGGCGTGTGATACTTCTATTTAAATTAATATTGCAATTTATTTCAATATGCATAAAACACGATTGCAAATTAAAGATACACTAAACACTTAGTCATGTTTGCAGAAGTGGAATGTGGGAAACTCATGTTGACAAATAATATACCATTCGGACCTGAATAAGATGGAGAGGCGGGACAAAAGGTTAATTGGTTAAGCTTCGTTAAAGCCAAGCTAGCAGGACTGGACGCGGGGTAACCAACCAGTACTTGTTTGATAGGACATTTGCGGAGAGTTTATGTTGAAATAAAATCATAATATAATATATTGTTCGTGTATTATTAGTAGTATTCGAAAAAAATGAAAACATCGCTGTTAATATCAAATTTATTTTCTTAAATTCCTCTATAAAAATACTTCTAATAATGCAAATATCTGTTAAGAAGATTAGAGGTTAAAACAGAAGAAGGAGAAAAATTTGCAAACTGGTGAATAATTCATTTATTTTCATTAAATTCTGCTCAAACTTTTTATTCATCGCTGAGTTATGACATAGATATAGGTTAGTTTAGAAAAGAATAGATAATAAAGATAGAACTCTTGGCAACGCAGAGACATTTAACTTAAAAAAATATTTACATGGAAAGACCTGCGCATCTAAGAAAATAATAAAATAGTCAAAAGAATACGTATGCATGTTTGAAAATATTCAAGTTTCAATGCATTGTGACCATACGATTCGCAGAGAGACGAGCCGCACTCCGATCTTATCGTAGGTGTGCACGGGGCGGCTTCGTAAATTCTAATGTTTTTTCTAACAAACAGGAAATAATGTTGTAGGAACAATTGTAGAAAAAGTGACACTCTAGATGAACCTACAATGTCAATAAAGAACGGAATGTGTTATACTTGTATTCTTTTACCATACACAATCTTGAGTCACATAGGACTTCCCTTATGTCGTGGAAGGCCGTCCACATTTCATATTCAACCATTTCCCACTATCTTCTCGAGGCAATCGGTCTACCTGGAAGAAGAGCCCCACTTCTACTTTCCATATTATGCATAAAGAACAATGTTTTTTTTAAATTTAATCTGACTATATATATATATATATATATATATATATATATATATATATATATATAAATAAATATCGGTAAATGTATTACCCTGTTTTGTACACATATTAACTACCCTTTATTACGTTCCATTTTACGCACAGCTACTTCATACAACTCTGTTTCTGAGTTTTATATATTACTTTACGTTTTATAGAAGTAATCAAGCAGCTAATTATTAGACTTGCATACAACTTATTATTAGTCTTTATGTAATACAGACCAATAAAATATAGCATAATCTATACACATAAATACAATTGAAGTATCAGTATTTAATATCAAGATGACGAGACGATGTATGTAAGACACATGATGTATATACGGTACTTAACAAAAAATGTCTGTCTGTCGTTATTCCGGGTAATCTCCGAAACGACTGAACCGATTTGGATGGGACTTTTACTGGAAAATAGGTAATATTATAAGGATTCAAATAGGCTAATTTAATCTAAGCAATTTTACTAGGATATATATTTGGTTATTGTTAATCGCCTTGAACACGAGCTTTATTACTTTACCATTTATTTTTATTGGATTTTTAAATGGTTTTTAAATGTACGGGAAGTGGGCATTGTTCAAAGGACAAAATTAATTTGTTTTAGGCGCATTTGGGTAATGTATAATTTAGGCTTTATATTGACATAGCTTCATCGAGATTTTTGAGCAAGAGAGATGTTACATGCATTCGCTTTTATTCTGTATATATAAATAAATTTGCTTAAAAATGGTAACGAAAATTCAAAATTGACATACAATAAGGGGCAATGTAGCTGGCGCGCATTAATATTCCCGGTATGTAGAGCGTATCAGCATGCGACGGCGGATGCCTTACCCCGGGGACGGTTATTACCCTCAAAAATACTGCGCTATCCTATCTCGTCGCGTCTTTTTATCATAACGCTCTCCTTTATTGTAATCTGTGGCACGTTTACTTCGTCTTGCTATATTAGGGGCATTGTAGTGAAATTAAAAATTTTGATAATAAATATTAAGACCTACGTTGATCTAAACAAATTATTGTTTACTAGTTGTAATGCATACAGTTTTGTAAGCGCTTTTATTTAATATGGATATGCGATTGTATCGCTATTATGTTTCTTTAATGATGACGCTTAACTGAATGAAAGTTTTATATAACTGAACTCTGGGTTGACCTTTTTTATCTTTATGCTTAAAAAATTGTAAATATACTAAAATAGGAAACGAACATTTGTAAGTTATGAAAAACATAACACAAATGTTATCTCGCTTGCGAATCGAACCTTAAAACTGCAAGGTTGTTTATATAATAAAAAACTTTTATAAAATTTTCCTAGTACACTTTATTCTTTTCTTTGTCCTCATTACTAGAGTAAACTGCAAGATATGCGAATTAGTTATACATTAAAATTATTTATACAAACATGTGGAATAATAAATTGATGAAAGAAAATGCTTTCATAAATTATTCCAGAAAATGCCCAAGGGTGATTGCTGAGTGAGAAAGGAAGCGAACAAATAAAATAAATAAACTTTCTATGAAACGGCTTTACTCACGTTCGCGTTTTTCTCGGTGTATTTTGTACCGACAAGTTTCGGACCTGTCGGAGGTCCTTCTTCAGGGTGAGCGGTATTAATTCGCGGTCGCGGCCCGCCTCGCACTGCGCGCCTGTGCTCGCAACGCGCGACTTGACAGGGCGGGGGGTGCGGGGGGCGCCAACGATGACGACGAGCTCGACACTGATGGGTTATAGGATGTGATGTTCGGGGCACAAAATGCACTAACAACGTCGACCACGTAATCTTCGGCATTGTCGCTGTTTTCCCGCTTCGCGTTCGACAGTACGGGTTCCCATGTAGGCGGCAGGGACCATCCCTTATCTCTATTAAAATTAGGACGACGGCCGATTTCTATCGCTTCAAGAAACTTGCGAGACACAAAGTTCTTTTCGCGGGCCAATACTTTCACCTTGTCAAACCTAATATAATGTGAGGCGTCGGAGTTAAGGGCATGCTCTGCTACCGCCGAGGTGTTACTGTCTAATTTGCGCATACTGCGGATGTGCTCAGAGAGTCTCGTACTGATATTGCGCCCCGTTTCTCCGATGTAGCTTTTGCCGCAATCGCAAGGAATTTCATAGACACCAGGGCTATTGAGAGGGTCCCGATCCTTCGGCGAGCGTAAAAGTTGTCTTACTTGTGTCATGGGCCGGAAAATTGTCCTGATGCTATATCTGCGGCGTAACAGGTATCCAATTCGATCCGTGACCCCTCGCATGTATGGTAAATATGCCGGGACTCGCTCCACAATCTGAGACCGTTGTTTACTGGTCGTATTCGCCAGCCGGTAACTTTGTCGCCAGTTGTACCCATTGCCCTCTAATACCTGCCGCACATGTGTCCCTGAAGAAGGACCTCCGACAGGTCCGAAACTTGTCGGTACAAAATACACCGAGAAAAACGCGAACGTGAGTAAAGCCGTTTCATAGAAAGTTTATTGATAATGTCTCACGATAGTTTTAATAATTTTAAATAAAATAAACTTAAATAATAAGCTTTTGTATTCACCCTGCCGAGGTAGGGCTTTTAAATTACGTCAAATGAATGTAAAACAAACTCAATGCCATGCTTAAATTATTTATATCTTAAAATTAATTGCGTATCGTGATTCATTGGAGATCATTAAGGTGGGTGCATTTTATTAACAGGTGGTTTATGCGAAGCGATGCGTTTAAAAATTAATGTTCCGTACCTCGAAAGATTTATTTGAACTAAATCAGTGCCCTCAGGAAATAAAGAAAGATGTGCATCGTAAACTTCAATGATAAACGCGGGCATTTGACAATAAAGTAAAGTCTAAGCCCGTGCGATGGTGCTGGCAAGTCTGAAAACACTATTTGACATTGCATCGACGCACAGACGTAGGCATTTCGTGAATATTTGGGAAAATTAAAATAAATAAAGTTAAATTGGATAGTACTAGTAGTATTGTACTACAATAGATGGCGCTAGAAGGCTCATAAAACGTGGTATACAGTTATAATTTTACTTTTCATGTTTGGTTATTTTCATAGTACAAGTAAGCATACGCGGACGCGGTTCACCTGAAGATGACTTCCCATAAGGGAACAACAATTTAATTGTCAACACCAACGTTTTGTGCCAGAAGAAAATTGTTTTAATTTACATACTCATAAATTTGTTTGAAATATAAAATTCAAACAACAAACTTCATTAACTTGGATTCAATGATAAAAGAGATAATTAACTGAAGTGATCATTGCAATGTAGTGAAAAAACAATTCATTACAACGAAAGCTGAATCCACTGAAACTGTGCTGCGGACCGTACCAACAACAAAACATCGCTGAATCGGCAAACTATAAATTTGCCCACGAAATAGACGTGCGTGCAGCGCGCTTGCACAATAATAAATAAATTTTATGTATGCCCCGGACGTACTCGTGTTTCACCATTTGTACTGGCTGGTTTCGGTTGCATTTTGTCTTTCTAGCCGTGGGTTTTCACTTCGAAAGACATTCACATAGGGAAACCTCATATTTTGATGTATGGATATAAGGATGGCAATATAACCGACCAGCATGTATAGATGTAGAAGAAGCGAGAGAGGTGTGCCAGGTGTGTGAATGAACAAAAATACCGATATAACAAAAATAAACTCTCACGTCTTAACCCAATTGGTGTACCTAATTAAAGATAGAAATCCCTCTACTCTTTTCATCACTTATCTTTAAATGTGACAAATATCTTTAATTACCTGGAAAAATATTACCGTATCAAATTAATATATACACGCAAAGCAGTCTCAAGTTAGATCGAAAGTGAAGTTCTTCGTAGGTTGCACTAAATAATTTAAAAAATATTCTTCGAAACGGTAACGACGCGGAGTTTGTATCGTGCTTGTTCGAGGAAACTTTTGATCAGTAGAGATGGGTAAAGATGGAATTGACGATAAATTTAGACACTATCAATCTACAATACGTACAAATTCATTTCCTATTGAAAACAAATTGAGCTGTACCTAGTGTAGGTGTATAATCAATATAAAAGGATTTTAAAAAAATGAGTGTAATAAATAAGCGTACTTTTAAGTATTACTTTATGTAAATAAATCAATACGTAGTAATCTACGCCTCGTCACAAATTACAGAGTGCAGGATGCATGTGGCTAAAACGTTCCGAGACAGTCCGTAATAGTGGGCCAGCGCTCTGCCCTAGATGTTGCCCCAGGCGATACGTGGTTACGTTTACCACGTCATTTAAGGAGCTCCGTCCTACTACATTAGAGATCGTATCGTGTTTTTAAATTGTTTGACCTTTATTGTTGTTAAAATGACATTGAATAAATTTACTTGAGTATTTCATCACTATTTATGTGAAATTACTTGCAAAAAAAATTGTGCTTTGTAACAATTTTGAACTTAATTTCTAGTAATACTAATAAGTCTCCTAATAAATTCATAATAATTTGCCAAATTAATCCGAATTTGTGATAATTAGTTAAAATTTGGGTGCAATGGGACAATATGTTTTGCTCTACGACAGAGAGATCGTATAAAACAAAAACCATATAATAAATACGTAATAAATGCAATGGCAAGTCTTTTTAAAACAGGATACAACATTGTAAGGATAATTGTATTATAATGTATGTGGAACTTTGTATAAACATTATTAAAGATTTAAAACAAAACACTGATGTTCATTCTTTTGAAAGAAAAAGTTTTACTTTAGCAAGTTTAGCAAGTCGCCTACAAAAGAATTCTTGAGCATAAAATCAGCACTCTACATTGTATCCATAGGTCGGCCATATCGCGTATTATGACAGTCGAGCTCTGTTGAAAATTTGTAATAATTTGTAATTGTAATTGAGACGGGACGACTTGGTACGGGGCATAAAACTTTACGACTGTTGTCATTCGTTGCACTTAACGATATGAGCTAAAATACGTTTTCATACATTACTAGGAACTCTCGGCTCGTTCACAATGAATTATTTATTTTCCAATCTCGAGACTTGAAAATTCATTATTAGCCCCTCTTTGTCTGCGCGGTCGGCTGAATATAAAGTTGTAAGACGTAACTGTGTGAGAAATTGTAAATCAGCGAGCACCACTCATAAATACATTGTAAGGGTGTGTTTAACATCGATGTACGGTGTATTTAAAAACAGTGTAGGATGCGTTTCTTTGTTATGACTTAATCGGCAACCCAAATGTTGTATTTGGAGAAACATTAAATAACAAAACAAACTCTTCTCTGTCCGTATGAACATTATAGTGCGAGCGACCACTAAGAACTTGAACTTATCCTTTTATTCCTTTAGGGGGAAGTAGGAATTTTTTATTAAAGATGCTTGTTATGGGGATACTTGGTTATGACAGTACGGTACGAAAACCATTGAAGAACCGTAAGTTAATTTTATATAAAGAACATTCCATATTTTTAAGGAAGCGATAAAAAATAAAAGAAAGTAATTTATTGAAATACCCAAACCCCACCGTAATCAAGTTATGGCAACGCAAACTCGGACGTCAAACACAATATTAAAAAAAAAACACTATCTTTTCATACCTTCCCGGCATCTCCCTAGACGCAGCCAACAAACCGTGATAACAGTCTCAGAAGGGGACGAATTCAGAAAGCTCAATATCTAAGCATGGACCAATTTAAAATGAACTCTGTCTTTCCGTAACTGCTAAACAAAGAAAGCAACTAAAATGTTTATAAAATAAAGTTACAATATTAGCTACGTACAACACGCATTTGACACTTTAGTTTTTTCAGAGTGAAAGATAGAGAGAAAATTTGAATCGCGACAAATTTATAATTCAGTGAAAACCCACGGTAACACTGTCAACCTTCTTTCACAACCACGAGCAGATTTTATCATACTATTTACTCTTAACCAGGTTGATTTTAAGCAACATTTCGCTCTGACCTCTCAAGCCTAGTATCTGTCCATTGTATACTCCTTTTCAAGAAAAACTTGAAAACCATTTTTCTTATCAAAAGTCTTCATAATTATGTTTATGTGAAACCGTAACTGAAAATCATTCATCAATAAATATAAATATGCTAAAACTTTTGAAAAACATTGTTCCGATTCCACCAAAACATTAAATGCGAATAAAAGCGACGCAAATTTAACTGCAGTAATTACACAAAACGAGTCGAATCGCTGTATGTTAAGTGGTTCGAGCACTCACAGCGCACTTTACTTAAGTTGTATACTCAAATAGTTATATTCCACTTACAGAACACTAATGCACTTTTTCGTCGACGTATCCAGTAATAACGTAGTCCATTAGTTGTTCCGATTCAAGAAACCAATGTTAAGCCATCGCTGCGCCGTATTTGAATTTATCAATTAATTTTATAAATTTTTGTAAAACAACTGAGTTTTTCAATATATTCTTTTAAATCAAAAATAAAGTTATTTTCGTGGTTATTGGAAATATTGAGGTGTTGCAGGAAAGGTTCTGAAGTGTAACTATTACAAAAAGGAACTACTTACACTTCGTTTCATATTTGTTTGCTTCTTTTAGGCATTTGTTAATGTGTAGGAGAGAGACTATGTTCTCTATAAGCCACTAATCTTTACACATAGCTTCATAAGGTAATGTTTCATTTTCTTATAACGATGTACAGGAGAGGTCAGTCTGGAATTTCCGATTTACCGCTCTCGGCACCTCAATTTTTTGATAAAAAACGAAGAACAGTTGATTACGTGTTTCTGTTGTCTCTTTACAATAATTATCATATCAGTGATCAATATTAATTTGTTAAAACAAAATAATTGATTGTAATTATTAATAAAAAAATTAGGATTCTGTTGTTTAAATTGTGAATAGTTTAGTTTCTAGTAATTGTCTCCACCGTATTGAGTTACTGCTTACATCTGTTTTAGTGTGAATTACAGTTTTAAAAATCACAGTCTTAAAATACAACATCTAAGTCACTAAAAATGTTTCAGCGATGTCACCACTAATTGCTGTTTATTCATCACACGTGCACGTTAACGTTTTAACTACAACTTTACTAAACGTCTCGCGTACTCGACTAGTGGAAGTTTTAGCCGTGCGGCATTACACATTACACTATTCAGTATTCAGTGCAAATACGGTATCAACTGCATCGCATCGTTGTTACTACTTTTCCCAACAGAAATTCGCCATCCTAGTCTAACTACCTAACGGTTGGGCTGTTCTTGGTTGTTATATAGTTCCTAACACCTTATATTTATTATAATGATCGTAGATGGATGGTATCCTCCGAGGCTAAACCTGCTTACGACTGAAGGTCACAGTTTCAAATCTTAGACAGCTTGATAGCTCGATGAATTTCCAAGTGTTGGAATCCTATAACCAATAATATATTTTTATGGATAAAGGTGGCGAACGACCATTCTGTTCACCCGATATTAAATAGCCACTACCCATGGCTATCTGCAACAACAAAAACTAATGAGTCCTCTATCCATTACAGTTAAAAAGGTGTCTAAGATAAACAGAAGGATATTTCTTTCTTTTGTTATCCATTCTGCCCCCTGCCAAGCAAGAGGTCTTCTTTCTTTATTAGAAAAGGACAGGAACCGAAAAGGATTAGGCCACTACTACTCATCAGACTAAACGCAGAAATACTTCTATTTCACGCCTCTTTCACTGGTCAAGCTAGCACACTTGTACAACAAAATGTTGTTGTTGCGGACTCTACCACTGTTAAAATTTGGCTATAGTCCATGTGTATTTTAAGGAAAATGAGCTGATGGAGGTATAATAATTATTATTATATCATTAATTTTGAGATGAGAAAGCTACAATAGCTATCGTCGTCTACTGCCCTCGCGATTAGATCGAAAGCTCTTGTTTTATATCTGAAGATGACTCAATACAAAAATGACTCAGACACGTCATCAGAAGCGCCGATACTGGAATGTCGTTTTATTGCTGATTGACTTGATGTTTTACTTTATTGTACTTATGCCAGGCAGCGAGCGTCTACTGCATTTGCCTGAATCCTTTTAAAAGTAACTGTCGAACGCTTAACTTAAAGTAAACTATGACTGACTATTTATTCTTGATTACCATCCATTATGAACACGCCAACTACGCTTAAGTTTGTGTAGAAGATAGTTACCGATAATAGTTGAATGCAGTTTCGTACCAATGACCTTATGTTTTGTAGGCAGTACCCTAAACCATAAGGCTCTTGGCGGTGAAATCGTTTTCATTGTCTTTAAAACGTATTTTGTAACGATTTTGGATTTATTTTGTGTTGGTTTACAAAAATAATTTATTTTTGTATATAATTTTATTCTTATACAGCAAATTACTATTCGACATATTTTGTACTACACTTTTAATTTGAATGATATTTATAATTAGAAAAAGTTACATGATCTTGACTGATATGGAAACAAAACAACAGATACATTGTTTTATTGAAGTCATCATTGAAACAATGTGTCTGTTGTTTTAATTGAGAGATCCAAACAAACAAAACTGGGTACATAAACATTCTCACAGCGAATGAAGCATTCAAAAGGAAAATATTGTGACAACGGCGACATAACTTTAACATTCAATGTAAACATTGAATTCTTAGAATCAAGGCCATCAAGCGAGTAATAGAGTTTGCTCAGTAAAGAGCAAATAAAACAACAAGCGACCGAGTATTGTAGACGCTACGTTCCCGGTGATCCTACACGGAGGCTCGCTTGTTCCACTGCCTTACTATTTTATTCCTCCTATTTCTTTCCTTGCACTCAGCTACTTACGCCTGTATCGTGTTTACGATAGCTCATATCGAATTTTATATTGCTACTAATAAAATTAACTCTCTCACTATAAACACGCAACATCGCATAAAACTCAATTTAAAACACGTGTTCTTCCTGTTTCATTTTGCATGAAAACGACTAGCAACTTAATGATCAATGGACAAGGAACTATAAAGTGCTTGAAGGCAATACTGAAGACCTCTTAAATAATGCTACACGTACTTAAGTCATACAATTTATTATCTTTATTGTAGGCAGACCAATAGTCTGAACTAGGTCTTGAGAAAAATGACCTCAGACTCCCGTGACGAATCAAACCAATTCGACTATATTCTTGAGCAAATTTCTGGCATCGCTTTAGGTTAAAATCACTAAAAAGAATTTTTCCTAATTTTATTAATTAAACTTTTTGTTAATTAGGAAAGTTTACAAATAACATACGATAATATGACACTTATTGCTATTACTTTAATTTCATTTCAATACACTACTTTAAATACAAACAAAACGGCAAAGAAAAAATTATACAATTACAAAAAGAGGCATTACAACATTTATATTTATATGCAAATCGCTTAAATGCTACATTTACGACTCATTAGTGCTTGATTTAGTCGAGTATCTGCTCTGAATAATGTTATTACCAAGGGTCATGTTCAATGAAACGGAAAATGCTTATGGACGACTCCGATATTTAGAAAGAGCTCGGAAATCGAAAACAAATATGGCCGACTTGGTTGATCGTAGAGTAAAGCCATGATTACACAATATCGACTTTTGCTAACTCCAAGTGAAAGAACTTGTAATTGTATTATACTGTCAGAGGCGACGCGCCCTACTTTTTTTATTTGTCGTCCACTAAGGAAAAGAAATATATATTTAGTACACTTATTTAAATACTATTAATTATGTTACCTTATACTACCTTACCTTATAATATATGAACCCATGTACTATCCAAGATTTGACCTTCAATTTAAAGATTATACTGCAAGTTCATTTCTGTCACGAAAAGTAAAACAAATAAACTGTTAGATATTTTCAAACATTATAGGCTTTTATATAGGTCATTGTTTTTTTCTTGGTTTAATTTTGTAGAACAGTGTAAAAAGTTTTTTTCGAGTTTCTTAAAAAGCTTCAAATATTATCAAGCCCCACTTCTATCAATAATTCCCAGAAGCTAAAGGCCCTATAGCCTAGCAATGACTAAAGCTTACTTCCAACTTCTAAAAGCTGACTAATGGAGTGTGTGTTCATAATGTTGTAGAACTATTGTCTAAATATAAACTTTTAGAAAATAGATTTTAAGTGATACGAGCCCTATATAAACAAAATTTCCCGTCATTAATCAATCAAATTTGTAGCAGTCGGACAAATACGCATGTTTTGACGCTGTCACGCATAGGGCCAATGACTCACGTGTCAGTTGCATGGCGATGTTTCACCCCTGCAGTGAACATGCCAGACTTGTCACGACAACGTCACTCTGTCAACGGCCGTGCAATGTTGTCACGCAAAATTTGAATACAATTAATAGGCGTTACGCTTTGTTACATTTCGAAGACATGACAAAAACCGCTGCGCACAATGGTTCTTGTCACTATATATTTTGTTATTTCGCCACCTATTTAATTTTCTCGAATATTCAATTGATTATTAAATTTGTTTTGAGTAAGTTGTTCCATAAGTTTTTTAACTCAAATTGTGCATAAATTACTAAAACGTTCCTAAAAACCTATGTGTAATAAATGTGTGTCTTAGACGTCTGCATCGACCAATTAAGGACCACCAGATCACATAATACCAGTGTGGAGTTGGCAACACACTTACTTTTCAATTTATTCCAGACGGCAATAGAAATATCACGGATTGTGAATGATTACTTCAGTTCACAATTTGCTGACATATTGTAATATGTCAGCAAATTGTGTTCACAAATTGTGAACCTAATATAGCCCTGTCTGATTATAAACTAACGAAGCTAAAAGGTCGGTGGCAGTAAGTTAAAATCAGTTGAAAAGTATGCCTGAATAGGTTAAGAGAAAATGTCGCGTTAGAAGGTGAAGGCACAGCTTGTTGTCTCGAAAAATACTAACCTTACCTCTCCTACCTTCTGCTAATGTAACGTTTTTATATCTCGTATTCAATATAAATTAAAATAGATACAAACTTTACACAACATTATTTTACGACTTTTCTTTGGTTGCTTAAATCATTTATTGCTATACTATAAGACTTTGTTAGACTGCTTAAATTAAATGAAGCATCGCAATAAAGACACCGTAACCTAAATTTAATCGGGCCTCGAAACGAAAACAATAAATGTACGTACCTGATGGATGAGTTAATGGTTACGTAATCTGGAACGTTAATGATAATTTTATGCATGGGCAAATATTATCGGATCCATTTTAATTGCAAATTACTCGCTTTCTTAATATGGCGTATATTTGAATATTCACTCAAGACAGCAGACACCTGTATAATAAAATTGACACGACTAGCAATTTATGAGATTTACGAGGCCGTGTGTTTTAACAACTTAAAAAAAAACGATTTTGTTTAACAAGCAATTAATCAATACGCCGCCTCAGCAGATTCACAACAATAATTTTCATAACAACGACTAATTATATATTGTAGGGAAGAAATCAATATCTGGTAGCCTTTAATGGGCTACGCTGATTACAAATTGATTTCTATTAAGAGTTATTAAGAACTAAATTGCAATCAAAATTGATGATCTATCTGGGACTTATAAATGTGTGATCTGGAAATATTTAATGCAAGCGTAGTTTGGAATTCGTGAATTATTTTTTATTCTTGAACTATTTTGTATAGTATTCACAATACACCGTAACTACAATCTTAAAAAAGTATAACTATAGACAAGTCAACGCTTCCAGAAATATTTTTATTCGACATAAAATAAAAGTCAAATAGATCAACGGTCTTGGAATCGAGTAATTAATAATAAATAATAAGATTTAAGACACCATAAAATAACATCTAAAGCCAGTTGAAAGTGATACAAAACGTTAGAACTTAAATTTTATTAACGTTCGTCAACAACCAAATAATATGTTGTGGTTACGCATAGTGAAAATTAAATAAATAGAGTTTAAAAAGTCTTCATCTTTAAGACGAACTGTTGACTGCGGCTTCGCAATCATTCGTTTTTATTATTATCGCTGGAAATGTTTGTAAATGTATTCGACGTATGATAAATAAGAATTATAGGTTAAATATGTGATCAAATCTGTCTCTCAAAGCACAATACGTAGTAGCAATAATAAAATTACCATGGCTGGCATACCGATATTGTAAGCGATGGTGAGATTTTTGTGTGCAATTTTTTCACTTTTGCGTAACATTTTTTAAAGATTTTCTTTCTTATAAAGCGAGGGTTGACAATTACAATTCAAAATAACACAAAGTGTTTATCCAAATTGAATACGCCGTTCGGAAGTTATACATGTAGATACATTTGGCACTTGATATATTAAGTAAATGTGAGCGTACAGCATCAAATTATGTTCTTAAAGTTCAGGCACAGACTTGCTGAAAGTATGAATGAAGAAGGGGTTACAGGCCAAACTATATGAGATATAAGGATATAGAAGAACCAAGATGTGTGTGTCCAGGATCGTACCAAATTTAAATCAGTATCTCTACGTCTCTGGGTCTCTACAGGCATGAGTGATTATTTATTGATTTATTAGACAGAGTTGCTTGAAACCATATTATACAGGACCTTTGAATGTTACATTGTACAATTAAGACATATAATAGAAAAATATAACACGACGAACGACATTTTTATTAATTTTTAAAAAGGCAACATTAAGTTTACAAATTGTATTTATCTTTTGTTATTTTATATCAACACTAAAATTGTTTTTAACCACGTTTTAATATTCAAATTCGTCTGCACATAGCTTTGAGCTACAGAATTAAAAATAAAATCATAGGAACGTTCCAAAGGCAGAGATAACAATAATTACGTCTATTAGGTAGCGCACAAGTAGCCCGAAGGGCTTTTGCTTCGATCGCTGTCTTACGTCCCTCGGAGAAGGTACGGCCGAGATTAAATTATGTAAACGTTATGAATCTATTATAAATCTAAAGTTACCTTAAATATACTATAATGTTTGGAGTTTAACAATAAAAAATTACATAATTTAAATACTTTTCCTATAACCTCTTTGAAACAAATTTTATAGAAAAAAATACTTATTCATACAATGACTGAAAAACTGTTACTGTTGTGTTTTTTTAAATAGAGCCATTTAAAGTAGCAGTTGATGATGTTCTCCGTGACGTATCAGTCGACGGCGAACCTGGCTAGTTTCGGAAATGTGCCGAAGATGGGTGGCGAAACCAAACATTGTCTTAAAAATCCAGTCACACGGTGTACAGTGCAACTGGATTAGAATTATAGGAAGACTAAGGGCGGGTTTTCTTAAGTAGGAGTTTTGCATCCAACACAACAATTTAAGACGAATAAAATATAGCTTTTGTAACTTTATCTGTTCAATTCAAATATTAAATTATCTTGACATTTAGGTATAATTATACAATCGAAATACATAAATAGCTTAAACTTACTCCAGTCTCGGACAGTGGCAATATCGATTTAACGGATTAACTTTAAGTCTACGAGTGGTGTTTACTGCACCAGGTGGTTTAAGTCTGGTGCGGGCCGCGTCCACAGTTCTGCGCCACCATTACTATGGATTATGACATAAATATTTATTAGTGCAATAAATAGACGAGAACTTCCCTCTAGTTTTGGTATTATCCCTTACTTTATACTGGTGGGCCGGTGAGGTTATGGCCTCTGTATGTTAATGATTCTATGTTATGTTGTATAAATTTGTATAAGAGTCTGCTAGTTGCAAATATTTTCCCAACTTAATCGTTTTCTATGCCGATGAAATCCAAATATGGTTATACGATTTGCGGTATTATCGAATCTCTGAGCTGGGATGAACTTTCGATGCTATTTACTATTGCAGCGATGCAGAATAATATTACCGAAGTAGGGGGAGGTACATTGGAATACGTGGAAGTACAAATTGTAAGTTTTATAAAATTTTGATACATATATTCGACCATGTTGGAAAATACTTTCATGTGCCAAGTGAGTACACAACAACAACGAAGAGTAATTAGGCGACTACGGCTTTCTGAATTATTTGAATATTTAAAACTATAATAACTAAAACTAAACTAATAACTAAAGCAGAGGCTGAGACTACGAATGTGGCATGATCCTGGCAGACCTCTCTCGCTTCTTCTACATTTATACATCTACGCATACATGATCGTCGGCTACGGGTACTTATTATATCGCCTTTCGTTAAGTATATTACTTACAACGGCTATTTCTAATCATGGTATTCAATCACGGGTTAGCATTATTCGCAAAGACAGCGTTTCAACTGTTTTAATTTGACTAACATACTTATCCTGAAAAACTCCAGTCTCTCTGATGATGATTCCGCGTATAAAAGTCCGAATTATAAGTAACATGGTGTCAACAGATGTTATTGTCAAAACATGAATAATACTATCCGACAATATGATTGCAAAATTTCATGATAATCGGTCGAGTTGTTAAGGAGTCATAATGTAACAAACAAACAAACTCACAAAGTCACACTGGCATTTATAATATTAGTTAGAATTAAGTCTCGCTGTCAAAGCTATGCTATTAAATTCCCAAGCAGCTAATCTTTAATATTAAAAATGCGTCAGTATTGAAAGCTGAACACGACCGTAATATAAGGTTCAAAGAATGAACTTCTAACGCATAACAAACAGCCATTAATCCAGTTTAGACACTAATAACGTACCAGCTGAAGATTAATCGTTCAGGCGCAAGTAATAGAATATTCTGTCACACACGCAACCTGCAAGTTATTATAAAATTGAAGTACGCTTTGATAAATTAGCCCAATCCATCACGATTGGTCACGGAAGTATGCTGGCTGCGGTGTGAGGCTCACCTTTAATACCCATTTACAACGGTATCCTCAATAGAGGTGCGTGGTTACCCATTACCGGCATAACAAATGAGTTGATTTTTTTATTATAACTCAAGTCTCCTTAATTTTATTGGAGTAGACAGAGGGAACTATAACACTGATGCATGAGGCTCGTGACGGGTTAGTAGCACAGTATACAAAAAATCTTACAACGATAAATGTATTGGTCTGTAGTAACACTTGACTTTCACCTGTCTTTCTTTCTTTGGTTAATAGTATATATACTCTTCTGATTATTATTATTACCGAGGAGGGATAGCATCAGGCAGGCGGCTGACACCACATGACTGGCAAAAGGGTACTTTTCTGTTTGGTACGTCATTTGAATCTTAAAGACAAGATTATGTACCATATATGAAAGAATGAGCGTTGTCCACAATATTTCTATTTATTTCAGCATCACAAAACTATTCCACATTATGTCGTAATAATGATTCAGAAAATATAGATAAAATAGCAAAAAATATCGTTTGTCTATTCACAATACAAGTTCTCGTTTATGCAATACCAAAAAAAGACGTGACAGATACAAAGAGTTTTACAAATGTGTGCTATCACCGAAACTCGGCTGACGCCCGCGTGTATAGCGCCATAATGGTTTCCTGCTTCCTTGAACCTCGTCACAATGCTGCCTCGAGACGAAAATTATAAATACTTCATACAGAACGTGCTCTCCCGAAAAAAAATGTAACGAGACCGACGTCGCTGGGCTACGATTTGCATCGCTTTTTGCGCTTTTTTAACTTAAGCTGTTCAGAACTAAGCTATACAGGCGACTTAAGCTGTGTTTACCACTTTAAGTTGTTCTTTAAATGCATGGTAAGGTTTTCTATAACGAGGCATTAGTTTTTACGCATTGAAAATAATAATTTACCAAATCTTATAAGCTAAACGACCTAATTCATTTGTATTTTTTTATTCTATTTAACTAGATACAAACCTGTGCTACTGTTTTGTTGTGGTATTCTGTAAATAGTTTTCGCTTTATGGTAGGTTATTCGCGTCGCAGCAAACACTTTTATTTAATAAAAACTGAAATTTTATTGAATATAAAGAATAATAAAAGCATAGTTGGAACATGTAAAAATAATTTTAAATACTGTTTTCTTAATTATATGAACTGTTTGAAATTAAGACATG
Organism: Papilio elwesi; assembly: GCA_029849275.1. Lineage (NCBI taxonomy): Eukaryota > Metazoa > Arthropoda > Insecta > Lepidoptera > Papilionidae > Papilio > Papilio elwesi. The sequence continues at coordinate 5,027,135 of CM056700.1, read as the reverse complement.
AATTAAAATTTAAATAAGCGATCACAAATAACGAATGGCGGCCATCCGTTCTGGGGCGGCGGGTATTTGTTACTCGCAGGGGGTCAGTGTAGAAGCACGTTCCCGGCATTCTTTCCGAAATAACACCCCTTCCCATGTGTGCCGGGTAACATCCTCGATTAATCTTCACACTTTCGACATATAACAACATTTTTAAGTGAAGTCTGTAATTTTTTTCTGACACCTCACTCGAACGCTTATCGTTTAAATCGTTGAGCGTATATATTTAAAAGTCTTGTGTATAAGTTTATATAATTTAGTTATAGTAAGCGATTACTAGAGCACCTTATTCCATCGGATGATTCAAGCTGGACACCTCGTTTTCGGTCGTTGTTCTTCAATGTCAAGGAAAAGGTGAAGAGAAATAGCAGCGCCACATCAGAACAAATGCAGATTTAACTTACGGGATTTTACCTGGAAAGAACAAGCTTGCCGTGGTTAGTCCTAATTCAAGCTGTCCCATTCTGCAACAGCTCGTAATTAAAATTAGTTAACGTTTAACTAAGATTAACAGACGTGTAGAGCTTATTGATTTTTAAATATATCACGAATTTGCAGTTAACTAATTCAACTATATCTGTATACATGTTAAGTATCGTTTATTATAATATAAAACACAGATAAATCATCTTTAAATTTACCGGGAGTCTAATGTATTCTTATTTTTTAAATCCTCCCAACCTGTTACCTTTAAATCGGGCGGTCACGTCTAGCGCAGCTGCCGGCTCCGTCGCGGCCAAATTGAGCATTGTTCCTTTTATATTCCTCTTACCTTACCTTCTTAGTCGGGACTAGTCCTTATTTTAACGTCAATCCATTTCTGTCACTACAACGTAACGCGAACGTGACTGAACAAGTCAGCAGCACTAATTTGAAATGTAGTTCCGCAGAAATGTTGCGACTTTTACGTTTTGAACTGACCCGTTCGAACGGAAGTAAACGGAACCGAAGTGAATATTTCATTATAAAAAACATATACCATAATGCGCGTTAAAGTATACATTTTGGATTCGCACTGAAAAATTATATTTTTATTAGTTCCTTGATTATTTAACTTATCATTTACCATCATTCTAAACGAGTTTTTTTGCAAATTTTTGTTTTGGTAAAATTCTACAATGATAAAACTGTATCTCAACCATTGTCAGCTGCTTTTTATTAATATTTATATTTAAGTAGAAATATAGTTAATATTATCATACAGCAATAATGGACTGTGCGTGTGCACACCAGTCCAATCACAAAGCACGTATCATTTAAGATTTTATTGAAGTCAATACTTCTTAAGCCGCGTTAGATGATATTTCATGGGGTAAAATCTTATAGATTCAAGGGAAAACACTCTAAACATAAACGTCAGCAACACTTACTTATTTGAATATGAAATAGTTTTTTTTTAAATTTTGGATTTTATTGTTAAGATACAATGGTTTATTTATGTTGATTATTCATGTATTTATTTTTGAACTATTGTCGCGTCTTTCCTTCTGTTTATAGTTTTCACTTTGGTCGGCAATCCTTATGACTGCGTGAGTTTTATATGCTTAATTTCAGCTGTTTAGTGCAAATGGTGAAATTTTATGTATGCTACCGTTAAACTATGCCAATAATTCCTTGGAAAGTTGATACGAACCGGCTTCTACTAAAACCTGCAATATTTGTGACATGTATTGTCTTCTCTTATACCCGCATCTCCACTAACCTAAAGTCAAACAGAAACAATTAAGGGCTTATTCACAGTCGAAACTAGGCACACAATTACCTTTCATTCCTCTAGCCAACACGGATGTTAAAAAAATATGTAATCATAGCAACTTTATTAAATTAAAATAATAGTATAGCATTTGCTGATGCAATGCAGAGAGATTGTAATCAAAAGCTTTGAACATTCGTATCATCGCAAATAATGAAGGTATAGAAATGATCACGTAACCGAATCCTCTCTGAGCCTCCGCTATTTCGTTAACCACAAATGGAACATAATTGACCATTAACTAAAAAGACAAAAAAAAAACTAGAATAAAGTAATTTCTTGAGCAAGTAATGCTACATCCATATATTTACTTTCGTAACTTGTTACCAGCACACGAGAACCGTACGAGGTAACAGAAGCCCCTCGGGTCGAAAGAAAGGTTTGCATCTGTAATGGAGTTGATCATCCGACCCTTGAACGATACTGGTTGCAGAAGCGTTGTTCCCACTTAAGACTTGTATTAGTTTCACGTACAGCTTCCTTGGATTAATCATAAAAAGTTAGATTATTGACAGTGAAGCAAAAGTAAAGTTGGATTAATAACAGTCTAAAGAATTTGTGGGTATAATAATAAATAAAGACGAATTCAGTTCTACGTTAAGCAGTTTATTCCAAAGATTATTTGGACTAAGAAAGTTGTAAAAAACATTGTTTAGTCAGGCAAACTTTTGTAAAGGATTTGTACTGACCATCCGGGATTAGTTCTAGGGTCGTCAACTCCATGATACTCGTCGTTTCGTAACGTAATCTTTACTTTACGTAGTTAACTTAATGGAGTAGTCAAAAAGAGGTTTCATATAGTAGCGTTTTATCATAAGCCAGTACTAAATGAACACGGCGAATCGATTGCTACCATTGAGATAACAATAATTAGTGGTAATGACTACATCGTCGGCAGGCCAGGTCGTGGCAATCGTTTTTTTCCTTCGAGTAGTGTGGGCGGCGCGGCGGCAGTGCGATCAGAAGATAGTGCGTCCATCAAATCATATGATAATCGGGCGCGGTTAATTCCATTACCAATAATAAATGCACGCATTAAATTAGACCTGTCGGATGAGTCGACGGAACGCAGTCGCGATCGCTCCCATCACTCGGATTATGATATGAATAATTTATCACAGAAAAAATTGTAGACCTCGCCTTATTATTGTTTTGAATTTGGAACGTCAAGCTGACGTGTCGCTGAGCGTTTCTGATCGTAGATGCGATTATGTCTGCTTAGAGAATGAAAATAATTACGATTCGAAAGACATGCGGCACACGGCGGGTTGCTATGTGGGAATATTTTACAGAAATTATAATATTTTGAGTGTATGAACCATGAGTGTACCAACTTCGGAATATTATTTCACAGAATTATTTTCAATGTTCAATGAAAGAACAGAACTTTAATCAGTATAAGCATTATTTAAAATAAATTTATTAAAACTTTCGTGAAACACTATTAATTAACTGTTTATTAAAACAGCTTTAATCACGTTCGCGTTACTTTTTTTTCTGTATTTTTAACAGATGGAAGAATTTGTGTATTTAGGATGTATGTTTAGTAGAGATGGTAGACACGTTAAAGATGTTGAACGACGAGTGAATGCGGGAAATAAAATGAATGGGGCTATAGGTACAGTAGTGAGGAGTCAGAATGTGTCTACGAAGGCTCGCCTGGCAATACACAATGCTGTACTAGTCCCCACATTAATGTATGGAAGTGAGAGCTGGGTTTAGCAGGAAAGGCATGTTAGTAGAGTTGATTCCGTTGAGATGCGATCCTTAAGAAGTACGTTAGACAATGTGTGTATGTGACAAAAGTGAATGGCAGCGTCGGGAGGAGAACTTATATCGACCAGATCAGTGACATACTAAAGAAGGGCGATATAAGGAGTACCCGTAACCGACAATACCGACCGCATGTATGCGTAGATGTAGAAGAAGCGAGAGAAGTATTCCAGGATCGCGCCAAATGGAAATCCATTATCTCTGCCTACCGAGTTATGGGCGTGAGCCCGTAGCCCAGAGGGCCCTTATTCCCGATGCATATTTATTTATTTATTTTTGTACCAAGTAGTTTCAGACCAGTCGGAGGTCTTTCTTCAGGGTGATTGGGATTATAAGTAACTCGAATGTGAGTAAAGCCATTTTTATAAAAAAAATAATTAATCGAAATATTAATCTTAAACGACAAATTACTTAGAGGTAAGGAATACAACATGTATATTATGTTATATTTGATTAATCGTAGACACTAAATTTATGAAAGCGGAAGTTCTTTTCAGGTACTTACTGCGAAAAGAGATTGCTTAAACATACAAACTTATGGATGGTATGGATTTATCATTGCAACATATACAAAAATCTTAATAAAAGTATCAAGTATCAAGTAGTAGTAGTAAGTAGTAGTAATACGTATACGACGTATTAATACTGTTTAGTAGTCCATAAAATTTATGGGATTATAAGCTTTGTCTACATGAAGTAAGTTAAAAGACTCCTTTTCATAAAAGTAACCTCAATTACAAAGTACAAGCCAACATTTATTTGGCGAAAATTTATGTAGTCGTAATAAGCCCACCGGAGTCGTCTCATTGATACCTCGGCGTACTTTTACATCCTTTGAAAACATACATTGATATGCATAATGTCATCAAAGGTCCTGAGGGTCCTTTAACCTTAAAATATTTACATGAGAATTGAATTATTGTACTAAACAATAGAAACTTTGAAACAATTCCGAGATACTATTACGATTTACGACTATATGAGCTCGTAAAACATACGAGCTTCTTCAGGCTGTTTATTGTCCCGTTTGTATTAGTCTAGACGCCTACGAACGGTGACAAAGAATAATCACTTACTGTTCGCATAACTATCACTTTGATAACAATTCACAAATCATTTGTTTTGTAAATTAAATCTTGAAATTATAATAATCATTTTCACGTTTTCAATGTGCTGCTTGTTTTTATGTATACACACGCCGAATAAAAGTAGCTACTTAGAACCATAGAAATATATGCGTGAATAGTATAGTAACGATGTTAAGAAAGCTATCAAAATGGACACCGACAAACCATATTCTCCGCGTACCGTCTTCGGGTGAAGAAAGATATCTCTAAAATATTAAAAGATCAAATATACTAAAAAGTTTTAGCAACTGGCAAGCTTGTTGCCGTATCGCACAAAAAGTAGTAACGCTACGTACCTTTAATTTCTGTTACTGCTGGTACATTATGGGCCTGAAACTCTGATACATAATATAATGGTAAAGATACGAAACCAAAGAAAATAATATGTGAAACATTAAGGCTTGTTTAAGGTGCCATTGAAAACAAAATCGTCTGGTTTTTATTAGTTGAATCGAGATTGTGACCTGTACTTTTACGGGAGATCGTTCTCGTAACTCGCTTGTCCAATAATGGTATACGGGATATATATTATGTATTTATGTATACCTTAAGAAAAACAAGGACAAATATAGTTCTGAATATCAAGGCAATGTATCAAAGCAATGTAAACATATAGCAACCTAAATATTTTTAATCTGAAGCTTTTAATGTGCATAGGGTTCTGTAGTTAAATATCGAATGTTTTTTACTTCGTTCAAAATACGTCTTGATTCCAATATCATATTAGACTGCTATAAAAATGTATTCATAAATAGTCTTACAACTTGGTTCTTTCAACATGTAAGTTGATATGACCCAGCATCGATACCGCATGGCGTAGTCGGTCTCGCTGGAGGATTGCATGCACCGAGGCTCGTTGTTCCCCTCCTTAAAGGCCGATAATGCTGGGAAGCAAGAATGAAAATTCGCTTTGTTTCTCAGGTTCTCCCAAGTGTTAAATGAGACGAAACTCCTTACAAATTTAGTAAACTATATACCGATATTTTCTTTAGTTTGCTAATGTCAACGTATTTTGGTTAACATTTTTAATAATCCCTACTAATATTATAAATGTGAATGTTACTTTGTATGTTACGCTTTCACGCGAAAACTACTCAACCGATCATCATGAAACTTTGTACACATATTCTTGGAGGTACTAGAAGTAACATAGGATACTTTTTATGAAAAAAAAGTATTTAAAAAGCGAAGTACGTATGTTCCCTAGACCTATAGACTCCGAAATGGCTGGGCCAATTTCGATGAAGTTTACAGGGATTGTCCAGATTGGCACATTCCTGTGTTTGGTAGCGATTGGATCAACATAATTAGTGGTACCCGGGCGAAGCCGGGGGTCACTAGTAATATATAAGAAAAGAAGTACAAAATAAATCGTATCTCTATTTTCTTGTAAATATCAACACTTGTTAATAGTTCAGAAGCTCTTCAAAGTAATTATAAAATAAATAAATTACAATTATATTAAAATTTTAGGTTAGCTATGGGAACTTCAATACTTCAAAGATAAAACAATGTATACCATTATATCTAAATTAATTGAAATTAAAAAGAAAAGTTACAAAAGTTTAAATGGTTCGTTCACAATTGCCAAATACCCAGCAATGGAACTCTGAAAGAATAAAATTCAACAGACAATAAATAATTTATATATTGATTCTTATCTCAAGACGAGGAAACTTATATAAGGTAATATATATGCTTGAAAAACCAATCCTCTTTCGGTTTTGTTCACTTTCAATACGGGTATCAAAATACAACTTTGAGGTATCGAAATCTTATTGCAGTAATTGGTAATTTGTAATGGTAATTTGAAAAATACTTATTTATTATTTGCTAGTTTTTTTTAAGAAATAAAACAACGAATTATCTTAAGTTAAATTGTCATAGTAGTCGTATAACCTGAAATCCGGTCGAGGCTGTGATTTTGGTAGCGTTTGAAATCTCAAATGATGTTGTTTAATGGCCATTATGAGGCTGTTGTATTGGGAGAGAACTGCAATTAGAAGTGGCTTTTGCAAAGTTGATTAATAAACATTATGATAATTATTTCATAACAATTTAATACAAAGTGTTTCTCAAATAAAAAATAAACCCACCCACGGACGCTGCTCTTAATTTAACATCGAGTGATAAAATAAAAATAAAATAAAGCGAGGACTCATAACTAGCGCTAAACGTTATGGAACTTTGAAGCTGCGTCATCATGAGCTTTTGAATATTCGAAGTTGTTTGCGGACTAATTAAATGGTTAACAAGTGGCGTTGAGTTGATAAGATAATTAATGATAAAAGTGCCTTTTGAGCGTTGCATTCACTAAAATAAATCGGAGAAAATTTACACAACGCGTATAAAAATTAGCTAGATTAATATTTTATTTCATATAATACTTATGTTAGCACGAATATAGAGTATTTAGAATACCTAGCTATTACATTGAAAGTCCTTAACTTAATTATAAATAAAGATTTAAAAATTGTTGTGGTCTCTGTGAGCGCGGTTTGGTTGAAAACATGACACGACCATAGTTCATTTTTGCCCAACTGACAAAAGGATAATGTTTTTCGTTGGTATGTATGCATGCATATTAGTTCAATGGTAATCTCCAGTAGCTTAAACGGCCTAATCGATTTTGAAGACTGAGGAGCAGTCAGCCCCGCAGTGTCATAGCGCATATGATGTCAGCATAAAACTCAATATAGTGGAAGAAAATTAATGACATGTTTGACAATGACAATTAATACAGTCGGTACCATTGCTTTTTTACAATATTACTTTTCGTTTACAAGTTTTTCCTTGTCATAGTTATTACGCATAAAGCATTTTGTTAATAAATTAATGAACACTCTTAGTCAGTAATTAAAGACGAAGACAAACTGCAAACAAAGTGTCCGGTACCTGAAGCTCGCGACAGGTGCGACCGGAGATAACAGTAAGAAAGAAGACTCGGGGAGGAAACCTCATATTCGGAGGAAGTATTTTACTTAAAGCACCTTAATTTCTTTTAAGAATAAGAAGAATTTTAAATGTCGTATTTTATTTTTAAACAACTCTCGTATAACATCAATTAAATTTTCGTAAATAGTTGTTTATGGTTCAGTTATGATATTTTGATACAGCTAACGTCTCCAAAAACGAAAACTTGCCAACCATTTTTTTAAAGAAGCAGGTGGCAAATGGGAGATGTTGTTGTCGCGGGCTCTGCCGCTGTCAAAAAGTATTGTTTACGCACTATAAAACTATTGGGAGATTCTTTATGATTCGCCTTAATTGCAAACCTCATTACAAAACGAACATCCAGTCTCAGCACGTTATGTATACAAGCATTTAAATGGTATATTGCTTGAGGTGAGGTAAGATACGTTCTATTTAAGTTCTGTTTAATTGGAGAAAAAACTAGGGAGCTTCTAAACATCATCAGCAAAATAATGTTGGCATTCGGAAACGGATCGTACCGATTCCAAATTTAATAATCCATTACATATTATGAAATGTAACAAAATAATATTCAATTAGAATGTATTTTTAAATTTAAAACCAGAGCCGATATATTCACCACTTTCGTTATTGTTAAATGAAGGTTTTAAAACAGTTTCATTAGACCTTTTCGTGTTTAATTTTATTCGATTGGGTGTCATTGAGTAAGCCTATCATTGGTCGTTACGTGTCGTTTTCTTAAAACATTGAGTCACCGTCATGTGAAGTGAAGTTAAGGCGGCAATTTCGCGTGTCGTTGGACATTGCGCAGTACATTCAGAGCCAGTAATACGCTTGTTGCGATCGGCACTTCAAGATATTGATTATATTTACGAGGTGTAAGTATTAATGAAAGACAGTTTTATGTTACAAAATCCTTGCCCATGTGTAAGCGAGGTAGGTACAACATGTTTTCTTCTTCCACTTCTATCAATTTTCTGTTTTTCTGTCAATTGTCATCTCACTAGTCACTCCTTTCTTGCTCATGACATCTTCCACGCAATCTATCCATACCAACACGTCCTTCCATATTTATGTATACCAACAATTTAAATTACTTTAAAGTAAAATATAATTTACTCTAGATGAGTATCGAGCGATATAATTCTTTATACGTGCATGAATCGTTTGCATCTAATATGCTAACCATATTATCTCAAATCTAAATGTTGAGGTGGATCAGTAAAATGTTTGAAGGTTAATATATTAAACAGTATTCTGTGTTCATCATGCGTTAAATTTATTCTTGTAACATTAGATAAAATATTTATGTGATTACGAATACTGAGTACTCGAAGGTCCGGCAAACCTCGTACCACCTTATAATTAATAGATGGTTCACTATTTTAGTGATAACTTACACATAAAAGATAGATGTGCTGTCGCGAGTTTTTTTATAGGACTATTTAAGGTAAACCTTTCCAATATACATTATATTCGTGTAACTCTAACGGTTTTTGCAGCGCACACCAGAACTTTACTCCTTAATTGACACCTATCGTTTATATTTTAAACGATTCACACAATATCTTTATAAATTATAGCCTATGTGTTATTCTGGTGTATAAGCTATATTATTTTAAAGTTTTATTAAAATCAATGCAGTAGTTTTTGCGTGAAAGAATAACAATCGTCCATACATCCTTCCGCATTTATAATATTAAATATAGCAGAATACATTTTCTAGTTCAATAAATTTGTCGTATTTCTAAACTTATCGTGATCAAATTTAAAACAAGCTTCGAAAATTTGCAAAAGAGAAAAAAGTCTTGATAATTAAACAAACAGGATCACGACACGGGGACGTCATTAGAGCACAAAGTGGTGTTCTTTAACCTCGCGTACCTAAATGTAAACGAACGAACAAGGTAGGTTGGCGAGCCCTTAAGCCAGCACTTAATTTATTGCCAATTAACTTGGTGTTAAGTTAAATAAAGTGACACCAAGATATCTACGTCGCGGGCTACTTTGAGAATTCCAAGGTCAAATCTAAGACGAACATCTAAGTAAATTTTAAACAAATTTGTTTTATCTTGTAAAAGTAATTTTGAGTAATTTCTCGAATACAAAAGCTTTATTGTATTCAATCTTAAGAAAATCCCATAAGACTCCAAGTTTAAATTATACATTTCTTGAGTTACTTAATTTATATTAGGCATTAAGCAAACTTTTAATATACATGAAATTATTATGGATGTAATCGGTACAAATACAATTTTAAAATAGCTAGCTATAAATTAAGACAATAAGTTTTCTATATTGTATTTCGATGTTGTGATATTTGTTCAAATTATTAATTAAATGCATTAATCGAAATTACTTTGTTTTGTCTCTACCTAGGGCTCCACTAACCACCAACTTAATATACCCTCTTGAAAAACTCATGATGCTTATAATTACACTTACGATATTCCAATAAAGTACTTATAGTCATTATAAATGATAGGAATATTGTAATTGGGCCATACCAAGCTTTAAAGAAGCTTTGGCTACATAATAAATCTATCCAAATAGTTTTATAATGTAAGAAATTATAAGGAACATTATTACAGTTCCCTACGTAGAATCGTGATATTTTACCATTAACATATTCTATACAACAGTAGGTAAGTGAGTCGCGAAAATGATTAATTAAAAATCGAATTCTAAATAATATCTTACAAAGAAATTTAATTAGGTAACTTTATTAGTTAGCTTCGTTGCGACATCAACTGTTAAACACGTCATACACTTGTTCGACAACATTAATAATATCCGTACCAGATCTAGATGTTACTTTAGATTGAGGAGCGGATAGCGTTTATCGATGCTTCGGATCACTTGGGAATTAATTAACGCAGCTTCAAGAAACTGTAACACGTTAAGAGACCCTTTGAAGTTCCTTCTAAATTTACGATAACGGTAACTTTGACTATCGCATATCCCTATAATATATTCTCACCGTCAATATCACTCGTATATAGTTTAAACAATATTAAAGGTATATAATTTCTATAGATATCTGGTAATATAATATTCCTCCACACATGTTCATTATACGTGGGCACAGTACACTATCTTGTACTATTTTCACTTGTTTTTTTAATGACATCGTTATTGGCTGGAAAAACTGAATCTGGTAAACTCAATAAATTTTATTAGATTTAAATCGTTTCGTTTGATTCATTATTATTTCATTCAGTAATGAACTTGGTTGTTATGCCTCATAATCCGAAGCCATCGTGTACACACACTGTTGTAAGAGTAAAACAAAAATCATTAAAAATGTTTAATTCTACTACTGCTAGCACCTCATACTCTTAAAACGAATAATAAAAAATATTTCATACCTCAGTAACAAATAATAATGTATAAAGAAGATTACAAAAACATTTTAGAATTTGCTTAAAGCCATTCCTTCTAGACAATATTATAACTTGTTTCTTTGTAGCTAAAACTCGTGTATTTTTTACAATATATAAAAAGTCATAAAAGGCAAAGTGTGTATTATGTATTTTATAGACCCCGAAACGGCTAGACTGATTTTCACGAAACTAGCGGGAGTTCCTGTGAAGTTTGGCAGCGTTTGCAAGCAAGCAAGTTTGACCGGATCAACATAATTAGTGCTACCCGTGCGAAGCCGGGGCGAGTCACTAGTTAGTAATAAAAGAAACTAACGCTTAGCCACAAACCTATCAAATGTTATGTGGCGATACAGCAGCTTATACTGACAGGAGCTTCTCTTGCTTATGTTAGTCTCGGGTAATGTAACTTTCTAATTATGCAAGAATTATTAAAATCGGTATTACGGTATTTACAGAGTTTATTCTTTATTTTAATTATTAAAAGTGGCTAGTCCCTCGGTGTCTTACAAAATACATCTTGGGGAGACTGGAAATAAACGGGTTAATTCCCCCATCTCCATTTTACTATCAGACGTTTAGAAAGACAACTTCTCCATCTTTTTATAGCAGATATTAAAAAGAAGCAATTAGAGTCTTCGTTCATCGTGCATAAAGCTAAGAATTGGAACAAATTACCAGCGTCCGTGTTTCCACCCAACTATGATATGAGCAGGTACCTTCAAGAGCAGAGTGAAGTCTGTTGCTAAACAATTTATCGACCATCTATCGATCACATCACTACTTAAAATCAGATGGGATCGTGGTCAGACGCTAGTTTATTTTTAAAATAAAAACAATGATATCTTCGTTTATTATAAAATTATAAATATTTTTTTTTTAATTTTCGAATTAATCATGTCAAAATTAGTCGTAACATTTTCATTATAAATTTGATACAATTAAGCATACTAATTAACGAATTAAATATGGGCCATTTGATAAGAAACATGCAGCATTAGACGCAATCAAGAAACCAAACAGCCTCAAGGCCCGACATTACCAAATTATAATATGGTTTATTTGTACTAAGCACTATTAATATTGAACGCAACACTATTTACATAACCGGTAAAACCATTCTGGTGATCGCCACAAATCGAAATCGGTCCGGTCCATACGTATGCGTATACGCATTTTAGCCTTAATCATAAATAAAGAACCTCTCAGGCTGATTACAACGACCTCGGGCGAGCGAAATACAATTATTTTCATTTTGATTTATTATGTTTGCTCTTAATATCCACCTAAGTCATTCGTTTGTTTAGTTACCGAGTAGATTTCGTGTTCATTAAACTATACAAATAAATAAATTTCTGTAGTATTGAACCCGGTAACCCTTCGCTTATACTCAAGACGTTAAATATGAGGGTCTTTTAACAATAAGCAGTACAATACGAAGGGCAAATGCGCTTGGGGCTGTCAGGCAAACCAGATACGGATTAGCCCTAAATTAGACGAGTGAATGGAATAAAAGAGCGCTGCCACTAATTAAAAAAGCAATTTGCCCGGAACATCGGGACCTTTTTAAGACATCTTTAATGAATTATATCTCGAATATCTTTGATTAAAGAGTCACGATAGTCTACTGGCCGGGCGGTCCGCTGCCAAATTCGGGCCCTCAGTTTCGAACTTGGAACGGTAGCACCATTTTTTTTCTTAGAGACCATAAATTGTCGTTGACTTGACCACTCTTCCATTGTCGAAAAGTTCTCAAACATGTCAGTAAAAATCAGATTCAGCATTTACCTAAATCAATATGATGTTTGTATTATTTCTTTATCTTTTATTAAGTCTTTCAGTAAGCTAAACTGGATCAAAGAAATAATACTTCACTAATCACGAAGAAACGTTTTTAATATAATAAAAGTTCTTATATATTGACTTATTAAGATCAAAGTAACCAAAGAAATGAATAAAAGACTAAGACCTTTATACAGAAGCTTTGTGAAAGTGCTATCCCTTTAAAAACCTTATAACGATACGCTACGTTTTATATGAACTTAAAAAGAATTTTATGAATAGTTAATTCTTGCTCTGCCATATCCCTCTGAGATTATTTAAATATCATGTCTTAAGGTCTGGTATCGATACATAATTTCTAAAATGTCTTGCTGGTTATTTAGTGTAGAAGTGAATTGATATTAAGTATTTATTGTATATATTTCACTCACCAAACAGTGAGGTCTATCTTACTCCCCCGTTTGAGCTAGTACTTATAACAGCTACTTCTAATATTGCCTATTCATTTGTAATTTTAGAACATATTCAATTCAAAATAATTTTATTTTTATGTTTCAATATTTTTTTGTAGTTATGTAATAAACTAGCAACTCGCCCCAGCTTCGCTTGAAAGTAGAGAGATAGATAGAGAAAAAAATAGCCTAGTTTACTCGCTAATGGAACAGATTTCTATTGGTGATAGAATTTTAAAAATCAGATCTGTATGATCTGTGTAACTTGTCAACTTCCACGTTAAGCAAAACTGTCGCAGGAGACGATTTTTTTTAACAAATCTACCTCACGTTATACTATCAGAGATGCCAAATTATCAAGTAAATAGTCCATAATTAAAGCCGAAAAGTATCTGTCAATTGGCTATTAGGTACGAGAAGATAAAATCGGTGAGGTCGCAAGACAATAACTATCCACGGGGCGCCTTGTTATTGTATGTCTTGTCTCGCGTGCACAGCTGGGTGCTGTTCGCCGACAAGATAGACAAATTATTGACAAAAATATTACCATTTACCGTTCACTTTACGTGAATTTACTATGTACTAACCGTTTTTTTAGAGAGAAACAAAAACAAAATAAAATAAGTTTTAAGTCAGAGTTTTCGGCAGTGTAAACACGCTGTTACAATGCATTGTTGCGTTATTGAGGTATTTCATATCTTCAGTCAATAAGAGCTTATATAGAAATGACGGTAGCTTGTTATAAATGATACTGTAAAAGATAAATGGTGATAATAAAATGGCATGCTAGGACTCTTTCAACAATTCATCTCGTATTTTAATGTTATACGGAAGTTATTGAGCACTGAAAGCTGAAAGCTTTTGGGTAGGAAAGAGGAATTTGTAAAAAAGACAAAGAGAGATAGCAAAGAAACAGAGATCTTTAACTTATGGTAGTGGTAAATGCTTTAAATAAATATTGTTTATTTAAAGCATTTACCAATAGCCATAGATATTTGTCTGTGATCCAGGCTTTATGTTATGAAGTCTTAATGTATGTGCAATTGACTTCAGGTTTTCTTACTTTTGAGAACTGATGAACCCTGATTAAACTTTATTACAACCCTATTAAGTATACTTTTTTTTACGAATAAATTTTGAATTAACATTCCTAATTAGTAATCGAACGAAAACTCATTAAGTCTTTACTTTTCGTTGACTAAACTTAATCGGATCAGAGTACAAACCTCTCTGACAGCACGCTAACTTCAAAATGTCCACGTCTAAATACTAATAAATTTTAGCGAATCAGTTAAGTGTTGTTACCTCCGTCAGATATTTGGGGATTTGAAATTAAAATCTCGAAGCGAATATTTACAATAATATTGTTGTTTTTTTGTATACTAGTACACGGAACATAATAGGTAAAACATATCAACATCTATTGCATGGTAAAACTTGCCCCAAATAAGTAATTGTGGGCTGTAATTAGTTTTCGTCACTTCACATTGACAAATCCCATTCAAGCCCTGGTAGGATTGCGTGGACCCCATCACTTACGGGTCCGAACCAAACCGGCTCTTATCAAAGAGAATGTTATTTCAAACGCCCCTGTCAACCCCGATGGGCTTTTCGAACCCCAAATCCAGTTTGTTATGAATGAAATTACAGAAATCGAATAAGGTAAACACAACTGAGAGCCAACAAAAGCTTGCTCGAAAAAAAAAACCTAAATTGAATTCAAATTGGTTTCGTCGGGTATTGGGGACAGCCGGGCGAGGTTTTGAAGACGTGTACACGAACGTATAGCGCGGCAATAATTTTAAAGTAGCTTTTTTGTTGAAAGGCGACAGTCCCTTGAACCGGATAAACCTGGAGGTGGTCGCTTCAAAATAAAGGATGTAATTCCTTCAATTGAATTTGTTCGACAGCAAAAAGCAGTTATCGAACATCTTAAACGCGCAAAAATATGTGTTTAGATAAAGGAAAGTCGTCGAAAGACTTTATGAATGTGCAATACTTTAGTACATTGCCACTGTGCGCACAATGTTGTTCATACATTACTCAATCGAGGTGGACAGAAGTAAAAGCGACATGCACAATCGTAAACACAAGTGCGTTGTTTTGTTATGACAGTAATATGTTAGAATTATCTTCCGAAAACATTTCGATATCTTATGTTGATTAGTTTATTTAGAGATGGCGCGCCAATGACTCATCCAATGCAACAGGGTTAATCCGAATATTTATGATCAGCATAAAATCAAATGTTAGTTATCTTATACCAACGATATTTTTATTTTAAGAATATTTTAGTACCAAAATTGATTTACAACGATAAATTCGCATGGTATCCTGTTTGGGCCTTAAGTTTAAAGATATACTTATATTGATACTGCGTACAAACTGGGATTAAGATACAAATGCTAATTTTAGATATTTTTATTCGGTATTGGGGAAGTCAACTTAGAAGATTTCTTCCTTGTTCTAGTCGAATACCTATGCATATATGCGTTAAGAATTCGTTTTAAAAATTGTTTTGTTTTCAAATATATTTTAAACGGAATGTGCATCGTGTGCTCAACAGGTTTTGACATGGTGTGTGTAAATGATCACTGGCGTTGCATTATTGGAAATATTGAAGGATTGCAACTACAACTCCGGAGCATAAACTTTCAAATGCACGGTTTAGCTGACAGAGAGCGCTGCGGCTAACCGCGCAAAACGATTTCACTTTGTTGCCTCCAGCTTATTTTATAACGGTTTGTTGAATTGAATTTTGCGGTTATTTATTTAACTGAACGTAAGGACGAGATGACGCGATCCGATTCAGTCGATTCGATCGAGAAAACGGTTTTTCAACCACTAAAAATAAACAAACAGTATTTATAAACTGTATTTGTATATCATTGTTAATAAAACAAAAGACTTCGCATAAAAAACTTTTTAATAACAAGCTTTTATTAAGTTCTTATTGACGAATACGAGCCGAGGTTGTGTCGTTTCAATGCGAAATTTGGCCACCTTCCAGCTCCATCATCAGATCAACACCATGTCATCATAATATTACATTGTCACGCGATTTACACATGTATGCAAATTTCAGCTGAATCGGTAATCGGGAAGTGGATCCAATTTAATTTGCAAGATTTGATGACAAACACCGAACAGGGTGAAACTAAATAACAGCTTGTAACTATATTTATACCTTAAAGTGTGGCTTATAAGATCTTCTTTCATTTTGTAATTTAGTTGTTTCATGCCAGGGAAGTGACAAACAAGTGATTTGTGTTAAAAAGAAAGTACCTTAACCAGATAAATTATACGTTTTACATCTCACAAGAGCGGTAGAGGCAGAAGCACAATACATTTTACATGTATATGTATGGCTCAAATGGAATCTGATGAGTGAGTTGCCGTCCACAATCCTGTACGCATGTGATGAAAATTAGACCACAATGACAGTTTTTTTAATTCATTGTATAAATTTTAGATTGCGGTTACAAAAAAAGAAAATACTAGTAAAGAAAATAAAAAAATCATGCTTTTAAAATAAATTACATCAAGCGCAATAAATGAAACAATAAATTGAGACCATAATGAGTAAATGAGCGGTAAAATATCAAAGGCGCATTCAATTCGCACGGGATCCTCAGAAAAGTAACTAAAGGCTACGTCTTAATGCTCATAAATTAAATCGTATCTCTTTTATAGTCGATTCTGAAAGCTGAAATAACGTTAAGATGTGGGATCCATTAACGTAATCATTCGGGAGCCGTAACGTCGTACAAACATGCAAGCGCGAAGTGACCCCGACAAGTTATTAAAAATTTATGTCTGATTTTATGTATAACGTTGGAAAAGAATTACTTAACACCAAATTACTTACGTTAAGCTTCGGCGCTAACACAAAATAGTAGGGCCTTTGGTCGTCAGGTCTCGAAACTACCATAACTGTATTTCTTGAAGTATTTTAAATTTTTGCCATTACCCATGGGTATCTGCAACAACCTAATGAGTTGTTGGTGACGTTACTTATTATGGTATAAACAGAAAAAATGATATCTCCTTTTCCTATCCATCATCTTCCTGCTTGCAACCTTTTTTATTTGAAAACGATTAGGAGGACTAGAATTATGCCACTCCTTAGAAGAATAATACAGAATAATTCTACATCACGACTGTTTTATGTAAGGTCGTGGTATTTCACCGGTCGAGCCGACCTATTCCTACAACACATGCTACCACTGTTAAAAGATGTTCATGGGTATAATTGATAATTTAACTTTTGACACTTGCGCATTCATTTCTACTTGCAAAATATCTAAAACCTCATTTCGACTTCGATTTGTAACTTCTGTATAATCATTAAATATATATTATTTGCGTTTTGTAATAAGCCTGTACAGTTTATTACCGATTTACTGACTGCCAGATGCAGCGGTCGGGGCGCACTGTACGTGACGTCACGTTGGCGGCGCATCGCTCGCCCGCAACTGGCATGCGTCCGATACAGAAGAGTTTCATTTATTCGTTTTTTCGTATAATTGCTTTACTAATGTTCTAGATTGAAATAAAAGTCTACAAAACAAATGTAAACTATAAAATACATAATTATCTCTTTGACTTTTCAGAGGTGACGTCTCTGTATGAGTATTCTCAATAAATTTATGGAAATTCTATATCAAGCGTTACCTAGAATTCAAATTAACTAAAAAAACGTTTAACTGATAGACTTTAAGTTTGCGTAATATAAATATATTTCCCTAATAAAATTCATTCACGCCCATGTCCCTGACAAGACAGATCGAACACTGCAGTTTTAATGCATCTACTAAAATTATTTAACCGTTGTTTAAAGGCACCTTTAATACTAAAAAGCCTATGAAGGCCTTCATCAATGTAACATTTATTGTTGCATAATTATATCACCAAAACGATCACTACCGTGATTGGACCTCAAGACTTCTGCATTGGGACGGTTCATAACTTAGTTATGCTAACCGTGAGTTCACACTGAAGAAAACATTGCCATAAAGCAAGTTGTCATCTCTGTTTTTCACAGATAGATAAACCTTTTATCGCGACATGAATTTACGCCAGCGACAACCCAAAGTAAGCTCCGTCATTTATAGCGTTTATACTGCGTAAAGAATTTTAATAATACATTTTTAAATTATAGAATTTGAAAATAAGTTAACTAAGTTTTAAATAAAAATGATTTTAAACGAAATAACTTAACTTTCAATCTTCTTTCGCTCCAAGCAAAGGGCAAAAGTCCAACCGGGATTAATTTTGCGTTCTTGATAAACAATTCTCATTTGCTTACAGTAAGCAGACTCGAATTAAATTTTGGAAAAGTATTATGTTAATAAATTTTAATCGCCAGTACTTTAAAAGCTTAGGCCATTAAAGTAGCTCGCTTAAGCTTTGAGTCTTAAGTTACATTGAATCATAAAATTTTCTATTTACTTTGAAATAACTTTGTCATTAAGCTATAATTGCCCTGACTTTAACGAGGCAATGTGAGCTTTCTTAATGAAGAAATTGGATACATAAATTTTCTGAAAACAGTTATTAATGTTACTGAACACAAGGCGCAATAAATCGGCCGTTATATTTTCAAACTTTCAAACATTAATTAACTTTAAATTGCTTCCAAATTTATTATAAATTAAATCTCTATCATATATATTCAATCATAATAATGGAACAAATATGGTTCTTACGACTTTGCATTTTTTCCAGGACATCCA
This sequence comes from Papilio elwesi, assembly GCA_029849275.1. Taxonomy (NCBI): domain Eukaryota; kingdom Metazoa; phylum Arthropoda; class Insecta; order Lepidoptera; family Papilionidae; genus Papilio; species Papilio elwesi. Next base: position 5,008,160 of record CM056700.1, on the reverse strand, counting down.
AAAGGAAAATCGTTACCTCTGTCCACCGCTCCGTTTCTGGACAAGATAGCTTATTCATGTTGTTTTTTTTTAATTTACATCTATAATTGAGGACATTTATCGTGATGATTTATTATTTTATTGATTGAAAATGTACACGAAGCTATACTTTTGCTGGTATAAATTACTAACTACTCTACACGTATGATTAATGTTAATAACCTGTAACCTTGTAACCTTACCCCTCCCCTGTTTGATCGTAACTGATTTATGACCTTTGTTATGGTTGTAACGCTGGACTCAGCTCTATGGTCACAACTATCAAACAAAGTTGTAAGTTGAAGGTAAGCGTAGACAGTTTCTAGCGCGCCAGAGGATTCGGTAAATGTATTTTAAATTGCATGAAGGTTGAAAAATATCGTGTGGGCAGGTATTATAAATTTTTGAAGCACTTTATTTCTTCGGCCGTCCCGACGTGAATTTAATGCGTATATGTCTTTCGGAATGGGGCGGCGTGTAAGGGTAACTTCTGGCGTTTTCGAGTAAAGTAAACGTTTTAAACTTGTACATTAATTTCAATAGAAAACTAGAGGAGTTTGACGTTTCAATGACAAAAAAGTTAAGAATGTATCGATTTTAAGAGAATTCATTATATGCAGTTGTTAGTCGACTAGATAAAAATGTAGTTATTATTTTTTTACATAAAATTATCGATGAATTAGAATTGATGATAGAGAATTATTTATTAGTCATGTATAAAGGTTTTTCAATAAACGTCATATTTTGAGATAAAAACCATTTTTGTCACAAAAATAAGCATATGAAAATTCAAGACATGAGCGTACATTTGTGAATTCGATTAGAAAGCAAATTGTAATCGCTTCCTCGACTATTTCGCTACATTTGTAAATGCGAGTTCCAGAAATACGTGAGCGAAATCGAGCTGATATCTTCATAAATAACATCGGATTGATTCCATTCCAAGAAAATGAACATCTATTTTCCTTTGTCGGGTTTTCGACTAATTTAGAGCAATTAGTAGTACATTTAACATTTTAGCTCACAATAAACGAGTGGATGAATGTCTCCCATCCAAATCTATCGACTCGAAATTAAACTTCACTACTACACACGAAAGCAAACACTACTTTAGAAATTTTGTACACTATTAAATTTATTTATTTATCTAATACAGGGCTAAACACAGCTTAATTATCTTGAGGTTCGCAATAATACCTTAAAATTAATACAGTGCTGATAATAAATTATATCCAATAGGTAAACATAACATTCAATACTTTGACTACATAAGGATTCTAATTTTAGTTTTAAAACTCTTGTCAAGTAATTGCAATGGTCGATAAGCTAGCAGAACGTTTACGCTAATATTTGGTATGCAAGCCTTGCAGAGTTCATTGTTGACCATTACCTAAGAATACTATCAAAGCTTACACAAAATTTCCTGTTAACATGAATAAACTAGCGCTTGACTCCTTTCGTACTACTAATACTAATCGTACCTAATGTTATGTGATCGAAAGACGATACGCACTAGTTTAGAGTAACAGCCTATTCACCGTTCTCTTGAATGTGCACACGTCTTAGTTGGAACGAAACATTGACGTTGGCAACATGTTATGATCAGTAACCGCGGGCACGATGAACGAAGAATCGAACCGCTTCATACGCGTCGTATATGCATTATAAAAGAATGGAGACCAATCGTTATTCTAAACGTCCGATGGAGATGGGGGAATCAACTCGTGTGCTTTCTTCGCCTACTCCCCAAAATGTAAGGCATTACAAGCTTTTCGTGCGCCGTTGCTAAATAACATGTGTACCTTTTAAGTGATCTTGAAGGAATGATTACAATCGGAAGATTAAGTTTCACAGCTCACGGATTACAAACAAATAACAAACTTTTTTTATTAAAATAATGGTACGTTACATAACTATTTGTAAAAATATCGTTTTCAATTTTTAAAATCGATAATTGGCATTGGTTTGTCGCTTTCACTTGTGCGGTTATCGAAAACAATGTCATTGTGACCATGCAAGTGCCGACGTGGACATTTTGTTTCATTAGGCGGATTGCAGTGATAATGTTTATATACATTATTACATCTAAAATCGATAAATTAAATAATCTTTACAATCTTAAAAGGTATCAAAAAAAAATTTTCTTCGGTTATTTTTTTTACATCTTTTGTAATATTGGGATATGTATAATATGATTAATGTTTGTATTATATAATGGTGGAATTCACCCCGACTATGCCTGTCTCCCCGACCTATAGCTAGCCAATCCCATGTCAAGTAATTTCATTTCAACATTGGCACTTTTTGTCATTTATACAAAAATGAAACGTGTATTCATAAAATGTACATGGTCTTCGCACAGTCGTAAAATGTAGGTATATTTTACATGAATGCATCAATCTTTAAAAATGAACATAGTTTCACGCAAAACTAAATTAAAAAGTTAAAAAATGTTTGCGCGATGCAATGATATTTTTTACTCTAGATATATTAAACTTAAACCAAATCACCGGTCAAAAGTGTTCCAAAGCCGACAGCAACATGTCACATGTCAAATTGTGTAACAAGGATAGCGTAATTAAAATAATAAGAAAAAAGAGGACAGCAAGTGTTTGTCACTTAAGCGTAAATGTAAACACATGACATATGTAAGCTATAGAATAAGCGTCCGGACTAGGACGCTTTTGAGTCTCTACTTTTTGACCGCTAATGATATATCTGCTGCGTGTTATATTATAATATAATTGGTACCATGTATATAAAGAGTATAGTAATAAATTATTAAAATATAGAATAATATTTAATTCTTTGAGACATGTTATCAAATTCAGTAAATAAACACGATTGTAAACTATACGCTATGCAGACGGAGATGTGATTAAAAATAAATATTTAATGGAGCGAAATATCACGATGACACACGTATTTACAAATAGATGCGATTGCGTCGGGACGCTAAGAAATGTACTCGCAATATATTAAAATATTTTCTTTCAAGATACGGGTACCTGGCGAGGTCATAAGCTGGCGCGCAGCCAGACAGTTTCCAGTAATGCAGTTCGTGGTTCCAAGGTAACTAGTCTAAGATACAGACTGAAATGTCGGAACGTACACGTTATGTCATGAATTCACTGTGTTATAATGTTTAGTTTAACTTCATATTCGTACTTTTTTAAAATTATTCAATATTTAAAAAAAAAACTTAAAGTAAAAAGTCTGTTTTTTTTGAAATGTCAATATTTTAACCAAATAGGTTAAAGTTCAAATTAGAAATTTTAAAAACTCATATTTCATACAAGTAACAAAATGTTTTATAATGTGATAAGATTATAAATGATTTATTGAATATTATCATTATGGAGGCGCGTACGAATCACCTCACGTTAACTGGCTACAGCTATCCATTGACATCGTGCGGCGCTAGCAATTTAATTTGAAAAATAAAGCGTAAAACTAGAAGCGATGGCAGGGAGACGGTGCTGATGATATGGATATGGGCTAAAAACCGAACCATACGTGCATTAGTCGCGGCTGCCGTTGTTCCAATCAATATCCATTCCAGCACCTCATCCTATCCATTATGTTTACGTATCCATCTCAAATTATATCCAAATACATAAAGCAGATTTCCGCATGAAATAAAGTTATTTATATTTACTATATTTTCAATTAAAATAATATTATCAAATGAAACATCCATCGGTATAAATAACTTGCTAAAAGGCAGTTATTAGATGTTATTAGAAACATGGTAACATTGTAGCTTCAGATATAAGAAGTAATTTAATGGCGATTAACTAAGTGCAATACAAGTCTGCGTGGGTTTCATTATGAAAGAATTAAAGCTAAGTTTACACTTATCTTTGACGGTGTAAAATACACCATACTGTTAAATAGTCTCTGTATTTTAAAATTGAAAAAATGTTTCATATCTTAATAGCTAGATATAAAAGAATTATATTTTCGTTAAACGTATAGATATTTTAATAAACCAATACACCTGACTTACTGCATGGTTATTAACATTTTAATAATTTACTATACGGGAATGTTGACTTCGTCTGCCTTATGGGACCGGGGAACAATACGTATCTAATGCCGCCTTACTCATTAAAATTGATATTTTGTTACCTTATGCAATTATCATATTTTGCCACGTACTAACATTATTTCTTCACAAACAAACGAAAATTAATGTTGAAATTTAAACAACGATGTTAATGAAATGACAACAAGAGTGTAGCACAGCACAGCACCCTACGGACGACTACCCGAAAACAATCCTGTCGTTTACACGTTTCTGTTCGTCTTGTCTGCCGCAGACACGGTGAGATTTCGTGCCTAGACACGTCAAAATCTAGTCGTGTACATGATAAATTTTTCATGTCTGCCTGCGGCAAGTTACCGGTAACAGTAGATTCTAGAAATATATTTCCATTAAACTTGGCTTAAAATAAAATGCTTAAACCTTCCACAAAGCAATATTCACACGTACCGCTACAGTAAATAGTTTATTTTCATTGTTATTACCTTCATATTTATACTTTGTACGCACAGCATCGGAACAAAGCATTCCGTTCGGCCCGCATCGGTTAACCGCATTGACGTGCGGCCAACATGCATATAAATATATAAGCTAAGAATTTAGCAATAATATTACGATGGGCTATGGTGAGGTATGGAACACGTGATCCCCGTCTTCCGTCGGCTGTCGTAAAAGGCTTCAGTGGGACTGCACTATCATTTTATAGGGTGTGAACTAAGACTACACTGACTAATAACCTTCGTACTTTATGACTGTCTTATAAATTAACGGTCGACTCGATTTTATATTAATCCTTCGATTTATTCATATATTTAGCACTGGCCTTATATACTCCTATTATTTTAAAAGAAAGAGTAATCGAGCTAGACATACCTGATGTCAAGTGGTCACCGTTACATACACTCATTTGTAAATTTGTCCAAATTATTGATTTGATTACAATGAATCGATTGCATCGTTCATATGTCTAACGACTGAAGGGATTCAATATATAATAGTCACTGATGTTGTTTAAAATACACTCCTAATAATTATGTATTTGATTAATAATTAATTTATACACTTATATTGAATATATAAGAAATTAAGTAACTTTTATTATCCACGCGCTATAGTTTTATGTTGGTAATTATCGGAGGAATTTTGTTCAGCTAACAGAAATAATGTTGAAAGTAAATGAACGTATTAACGAAGTTCTTCCTCCAAATTTGATTCAGATCGGCTAACAAGGCCTCGGTGCCCGCTACTACGTGACCGTGATCAGCGGACGAGTAATGAGATTTTCTCCAAATTCCAGACTTGAGTTTTTAGAGAAAATAACATTTCCAAGAATCCTAACGAAATACCAAAAAGAAATAACTTAAGGATCCTATTCCAAGTTAATTGAATGCCCTAAAATCATTATTTATCTTTTAAACACAAAATTGTAGCATTATAGAATAATGTACAAGATTTTTTTAAAGGTCGTATAAAATAAAATACCAGGGAATTGATAGTATACTTTTAGAAAGTAAGAGTAAAATTAAAAGGTATGGTATATAAATATTTCAACGAACGCTTATAAAATTCGTCAGTTTATAATCTGACTAGGTATATCAAAAACTGTCGTATAAGATACGGCAGTTTTTGAAATGAACGAATCATTGACAATATGACGTATGTTACCATTGATCTATGACTATAGATATATAGAATGGGGCAATCAAGAAGAAACCTAGGCCGGACAATAGCGTGCTATCGATTAGTTCAAAAAAACAGAACTCCTCAGTACCGCAAATAGTAATTAGATGAACTTTCCTATAGCAAAGCCAAGCGTAGCGTCAACAAAGCGCACCTTGGGACCCTGATTGTCTACCGACTTATAGGCCGGCTCAGGTGCCACTGAAAGGACATCGTTGTACTGGAACTACGCGAGCTTCAAACCCACGACTGAAAGAAGGCGATACGAGACACTCGGCATTGTCGTTACCTTCTGTCAGACGCTAATGTTCACTTTGGCTTGCTGCTCCAGTCAGTAATTCATAGCATAATAATTACTCCACGGCGCTCTTAAATCTGTGAAGTTTGTACTGCGGATACTGTACGGTATTAATAATATTCGGTTTCCAATACTAACGGTTGTAATGGACAGCGTTATCATTAATCAATCACAATTAAAATTCTAGTTAGACCATTTAATTCCCAGTTAAACTCAAATTGAAAATTGTGCCATTCTGGTAATCGTGTTCTTTATTGAAATTGTTATAAACACAACGAATTAACAATAAATACAGCTACAAAGTAGTCTGTCGCCGTAGCTCACACCTTGGAATAGAGCACCGACTTAGAGCCAATAATAATATAAATAAATTACCTCGTTGTCTGTAATTGAAGGCTGTTGTGGAGGACAGATGGTTTAGTGCTGTCCATATCTGCGTTTATTTTGTAATTTCCATAGCAAATTGTAGTCGAACAAACGGCCCCTTATCTTAAATAACGGCTGTTATGACCCCCTGTTATTTAAGAGCTACCGTCTCTAGATGTTCTCCTAATAACTCGGTTAATAAATTTTGTTGTCAAGATCCTGAATAAGTATTTAAAAAATACTTCACGCTTGAATGAGATAAATCTTAATTTGTTTTTTGTATCTTAAAAATAAACTTACGACTATAATTTATGTAATGGGTGTACATTTTGAATAAGTTAATAAAATCAGGTGAAACATTTACAAAATTAATTAACTATTAAAACTTATGAATGATCATAAGTTGCCCACAACACAAATATGTGAAAAGACTATAGTGTCTTACTTTTGAAAATCTAAATATCAAAATCTGGTGGCGCCTTAGTGATTCCCAAATGGCAGAGACATGAATAACAAACTGCAATAGATAAACGCACTATTATTTAAATAGGATACAGTGCAAACTTAATACAGATGACCAAATTTAAGCCTCTGGCTGGTTTATCAAGTTTAAAAAATAGTTCGAAAATTTTACTGCAACATTATTTACTTTATAGTATTTTAATATAAAGTTATCTAAAAACATGGTCTCACTTTTACAGTGTCACATCTATAGATCTTGATTCCGTGATCCACAACAAAGCGCGACATGGCGTCCACACATTACCATTATCATTTGCCTCACAATGAAAAGCTTGTCCTGATCCGATTCACAAGAGACACATTTCGTCCCAATAAAGTTAGACATAAAGAAACAGCGGGGAGTATCACTGTCACCCTTTCATAACGAGTCCGTTTGCGATCAATGGATCGCTGATATTAAATCTACCAGGCTATCAATGTTTTATAATCTGATCTGATCGATTCAAAATATTCTTATTTTATACACACTCGTTACATTTAATAAGCTGTCATTGTCATCAAAATGTGTTCCTATGTTCAATACGATCTTTGTTTCTTTATGCGTTTTTATATGATTTATGTCTTTCAGTGTATAATTATATATTTACAGTTGAACGTAATAACATTTTGGGTTTTACAAAACATTATAAATAGTGAACCATATTAATAACAACAACTAAATAAAATACGACTACATTATTTTGGGTTCAAAGGTAGTATCTTTATAAAAATTACTATGTTGATTTTGAATGAATAATAATGAATGTATTGCCTCTGTATATGATACAACAATGATCGATGAAATGATGATGTGTATGTCTTTGAGAGGTTGGAGTTAGTTTAGACTGAGTCCAGTCGTAGCGGAGCTATCTCTTGACGAGCAACATTCATGCCTGACGCCTGCTGGATCCGCTAGAATAATTTAATATTATTACTGCTCGTTTTATAGGTACAAGCACAGCAAAAAAATTACAGTTTATTTTAAATTAAATAAATAGTCTAAAACTAATATTCGATAAGTTTTGAAATCACTACAATTATACATAATGGTTTCATTCAATCGTGTTTATTGAATAACCGATAATTTCACAAGTGTCTTAAATTAAGTATGCCCGAAATTATACAATCCAAAGAGACAGTGGACTCAGTTCTAATTCTGAAATTCAAATTAGTTAGAAGCTTACTTGTGAACACAACCGTGTATTTTAGTACCAAGTGCTTTATCTATATACAAAGGACGCTTCTTATAAAATGTATCTGTCTTTAACATATAACACAATGAGATGACATTTTTAATGATAACGTATGCACGAACACCGTCCCAATGTGATCTTATTTTTTTATCATTAATAACAATAAGCAATATTTGGAATAAATAAATAGAAATTTTGTCAGCGGGGGCGACCAAACGGCCGAGGATTGAAAGGAAATTTTGAATTTTGTTTGTTATTATATTTCCATTTAACAGAAGGAAACAAAATTCATAAGCTAGAAATAATTTAAAAAAATTCAATCCTGAAACCCAGAGGGTTAGGCAGAGATTTTATACTATTACAAGCTGAGCTCCGCGGCTTCAACCGACGTAAAATAAATCCTTAATCTGAAACCTATTTAATATGATTAATCAAATAGATCTGAGGTCAACTTACAATGTATTATAATTATTTCTCCATACAACCTTATATCTTTACTTTAGATCTTCAATGATTTTCTATTAATTTAGAAAAATCCTTTCTTACCGCTCGCCGGTGTAATAACCGACATTTCTGTACAAAGTTTAGGTCTCTAGACCCAGTACTTTGGGCTGCAAGTTGGTACATCAGTCAGTTTAATATAGTGATTGTAGGAGTTGTGATTGTATATGTCTGTTGTCAAATTTTCTTTATATCTTTGCACACTTTTTTGTCCAACAATTTTGTATCGACGACCAGAAGATATAATCATTACTGCGAGCAACATCTCTTGGAATAACGCTCGGTAAAAGTAATAGTGGAACCAGTAACAGTGTTTCTGAATTTAAAGTGAAGATACTAAGGCGCGGTTAACAATTATGCATAAGCCTGAGGCATTATCGGAAGAAGAAACTTGATCAATAACCACTTATTAAGATATCGTGGTCACATCGACCATTACGCACTGAAAGAGGCTGGCAGTAATTTCTTCGCGCCTTAATGGCCGGCTTCAAATTCACCGTGACAATCGCCAATATAATTTCGCCCCTTTCTTCGACCTTTTATGAGCAAAAAATTTAATAACCTTAATTAAAACAGAAACTTTGAGGAAAATTTTGGTTACTACGAAAATGTAAAATAACATAATTTAACTTCGATACTAAAAAACGTTATATTTTTAATAATTACGCAGTTGAGCTGATATACTTTATTAAGCTCTGGTATTTATAATATCCTTGTAAATACTTTCATTTCACAAAATGTGCACACATCATTCAAATTATAAGTACCCATATTTTACCTTAATTTTTATTCAGCAACAAGTTAAATTAGATATTGTTGGTACTTTTACGTGTACGTATAAGTTCCCTAATACGTTTTGTGGCTCTATGTCAAGGTACGTTTACATTTTATGTAAACCAAACTTTTATTATTTTATGTGAACTGAATTTGATGAGACATATTCATATTATTTGAATGAAACACCGTTATTGATATTGTTTATCACTGTGTTTCATTCAAATATGTTTATTTTTGACTTTTTTATATGAGATAAAAAAAACTCCTTGTGACATTGATCACACCAGAATTAAACTATAGTTAGGTAACAATTTCGTAGCTGACGTGTTGCGCGGCCGCCCCACTGCCGTCCGCGTCGGTCAATTTACATCAAATTACATCAAGCATCATTAACGGGCTTCAACAAACTCATAATACGATTGTTTCAAAATATTATATCCTTTATTTTATACGCCATAAAATTCAATTTTAACTGAAACAGGTTCACGTAACCGACGCATTGCCTGCAGATAATGTACACCAAAAACTGCAGCAAAAACGTGGTCACACGAAAATGGACATCGCAGATGACACCGAGGTGGCTTTAATGACATTTTAATAGCATATCCCTGCGCTCGCAGGGGACCAGTAATAAGCAAAAATGTTGCCTACGTGCCTTCGTGCACTAGGATCTTGGTTTTTGTTCATGCAACAGATTTAAGTTTCTTAGAATTTATTAACGACAAATTATTATTATATTATATCAAGTTTTTATAACTTTGAAGTGGAATACTAAAAATAAATTCAACATCTCTTTGCAAAGATAAAACCGTTAAGAGGTTTTTTGGAGCCTTACGTCATTTACGTGCCGCATCATTTTTATGCCTTAAGAGGTTTGATAAAGGATTTTAGAATAGATACCGGACGTTTTATATTCACTGCGAGTCTTACTTACCATGCACAAGATATCTTCTTAGTATGCGGGTCCCACGACGACACTTATTAGTCTCAAAAATTCCTCGAATCTCCCTACTTTTGGATCTCGAGAGGTTTCAAAGTAAAGCGTCCTCGCTCTGGTCGCGTTTTAAACTTAGGTGGGTATCTAATGTTTAATACATAGACGATATTGCTCTTGATAAAGCGATTTAAGCGAATCTAAAATTTAAAGCGCCATCGAATTATAATGCTTCAAGGTTTTGTTTGTACAACGGTCATAAATATTAACTAAAACAGTGGTCCAGGCGAAAATTTATTTAAGTTTATTCAAGGAACGTTTTAATATTCTAGATAGCACAATGCTCTCATTGTTTGTTACAACTTACAACTTTTAACCATTCCAGATAAAATTCACAATAAAACACATGAATGTTCGTATCGAATCAGAACAAATTATTCACATCGTACTCATTGTTCTATCATGACTTATCATTTTTAAACACGTCAATAGCGATGTTATTTATTTGAGAACGTCCGAAGTTAATCAATCTTGTCACGTTGTTGTACTATTTTCGAATCAAAGGATAAAACCTTTATTATGTCTTTATTTTTTGATATATTTTTAAACGCAAACCAACAAGTCAAATGGTGCTTGTAAACTTGTTTAAAAACGTTTCGTAGTTTGAATTGATTGCAGCGCCTACGAACTCTTGAATTCCGTCATCAATTATATAAGTTTGTCTTAAATGTCGAACGTGCTATTTCTATAACAGCCGATTCTTGGCTGCCACAGTTTAGCCAGAAATTACTGGCAGCTACACGTCTGTTCTTTTATAATAATTTTAGCCGATAATGCGAAAAATACGTGCCGTTCGGCGTCTTGATCCTACGTGAGTGGGACTTTATTGCGGCTTATTGCTTTCGAATGAAGCGAAATCATAATCTTAATGTCGGATTATTTCTTTTCATTTCTTTATGCGAAAACGATACCCCAGCAAATGAACCGGCATAAAACGTATGATAGAGTCGCAGAAACTGCTACAATTTACTAAATTACGCTATTCTTTTTACACCATTTGACATGCGTTTCAAAGCAGTAACAGATACAATCTGCTGTTACTGCTTAGGAACACTTTTGACCGGTGATTTTGTATGAGTATCAGAATAACATACCAATAGCATAAAGTATCATTGGGTAATATACAATATATAACTACCAATTTTCTGAACACTTTATACAATGAATTAAGTTCTGTGAAAGTTTGTGCCGATAATGTGAATCTTATAGATTTTGTGCATATCTAATTCACTGTAGAACTTCAAACATAAGTAGCGCCGGTAAACGTAATCAGTTTAAGATTTAAATAGTAGATTCAATCAAGTTTGAAAAGTATGCGTCGTGTGATTGGATTGACTTCTCCGAGCGACACGCAGAAGCGTCGACCTAGCGATATATCAATGATAAATGATGACTACGATAAGCTACTCACAAAGAACTTACTGCGGAGGCGCAGCACGAGAAATATCATATTTCAATCATATCTACTGCAACTTTATTTCAAATATTGACGTGTATGCAAGCCCTTGCTTCTCATAAATAATTTCTTGTCATATGTATGTATACGCAAGGACTCAAAGGGATCAAAATAATATCAAAAGCTCGTTTTTTATAACAACATATACATATCTTAATAAAGACATGCGTCTCGGGTTGTCAATAGGACGGAAGTTGATTTGACAGCGGGACACTATCGCTTACACGGTAGAAAGAAGTTCGTTAAATTTGGTCCATTGATTAACCTCCCCACTTATTGCAAAATAATCGTGTTACAATGGTCTTTCACGCTCATAACACGCCACACCTCAAGAAATTCATTTATATTGAGTAAAGATGAGTGTGTAAATATAAAATTAAAAGCTACAGTCCAAGTATTATCCAATCAGAAACAGTTAAATTGATGTTAACCTCAGCGACATAATACGAGTGTGCATCCAATATTCCTTATGCATAAAATATGAGTCGTATCTTTGAATTTGTCATATCGTATAAAATGATAGCGGTCGATCCTGCAGCATCGGGGCGTTACGCCTTCTATTTTTACAAAGTTGCTCCCTCGTTTTTAGTTATTACTTTTCAATAGTTATGACAAGCCGACTACGCGGTATGCGCATCATAATGTTTTATTATATCTTCAACTTGAACAACTGAATTAATGAATCTTTGTTCTGCTGTATATCATTTAATTTGATTGGATAAAGGCAATGCTAGTTATGCTTTGTTCAATTAAATGGTGAGGGGCATCTTGAAAATTATTCCAAGACCGCGCCGCTTTTAAGTACTCCGCATTTTTTTAAATGTCTACATTAAAATGAAATCGTGTGATTTCTACCTTTAATAACATTTAAAATTGTTGTTTGTTATCTGTCTTTCCATATATACTTAATGTAACTTATATTATAAATGCGAATAATAATAATATAATATAATATCCTAGCACACACACACACACGGCCATCTGATCCCAAACTAAGCAAAGCTTGTGCTAAGGCAACCTGGTAACTCATACACTACATATACTATTTTTTGTGTAAATACATACTTAAATAGATAATTACACCTAGACTCAGGACAAACAGACATGTTGATGCACACAAATGTCTGTCCTGGGTGGCAATCGAACCCACGACCTGCGGCGTGAAAAGCCACGCCAATCGGCCAGTCTGTGATCCGCCGATCGGCCAATCAATGTAGCTTGTTTATTTGTTTGTTATACTTAAAACCCTGAAAGACTCAACCGATCATCATGAAATTTTGCACCCACATTGTCAGGGTGATAGTTACAGAATATGACATGCGGTACAATTATCTCAGAAATAATTCTGTTCTGAGAGATAAAAAGATGCATAAAACCTTCATTAATAATATGCCATGATAATGGTAAATGTTTTGGCAATAACAAACCTTTTGACACGTATCACCTACAATTCAAGTTATTATACGGAATTATCGTACGAAAATATTCAGCGTGGATAATAATAGGAATGCGTGCGAAGCTGCGGGCAATGGCTACATTTCTATAAAAATAAAAATGAATGTATGTTTGCTCTGTATACAGTCCTTAACAGTAGATAATGATGTAAATCATAAACACTCATGAAGGTGTCTAGCGCAAACAACTACATGTTTTTATTTGACTACTAAATAACCGAAAATATTGTGAATCCAAAAGTAATTATTTTCTGTACCCTGACATCGCTTTGCACGGGATGGCTATTACCAATCCAATAAAACATTTGAATCAAAATCCTGTAACACGTTTCGTTTACACGATGTATATATACTTTATATTACTTTATTACTCTTACAAATCTTGATTTATATCTGCTCAAGATTCTTTGTCATACCATATCAAATTATTTCCTTACAGTATCGAGAATTCAAGATTTTTATTTAGCGATAAATTTAAGTGAAATATGAAGCCGATCGTAATGCTAAAACAGAAAAGCAATTAAAATTAGTGCGATCGCGAACCTCATGAGTTATATAAGCCCGGGTCGTAACAACGACCGATTTATGTTAGACGGCAAAGTGGATTGACAGGATTTAATGCAACCAATGTTATTTCTTTTACGTTTAAAAGTTGGACACAAACGATGCTTTTATTAATTTAAGTCGATGATTATAACTTCAAAGTTATTCTTACTTCTTAGGTAATTTTTTAAAATTATAGGACTATATTCTCTGAACGTTTAGTCTTATTATATCGCAATCTGAACTCGATTAAGAAATTTTTGTATGTTTAAGTTCCCTCTTCCCGTTCCCATCCTTTACTGACTAGAAATGTTTCTTTACTTTAAAATTCCTGTAAAACCACATTTTTTTTATTTCATAAATAATGTGAGTAAAGAAACCTGTTGTTTTAAACAGAATATCATTATTGCTGGTGGAGGTAAAAATTGGCAAGAACTTTTTATTTATAATATTACTAGTGACCCGCCCCGGCTTCGCACGGGTACCACTAGTTATGTTGATCCGATCGCTACGAAACACAGGAATGTGCCAAACTGGACAATCCCTGTAAATTGCATCGAAATCGGTCCGGCCGTTTCGCAGTCTATAGGTCTAGGGAACATACATTCACATTTATAATATTAGTAGGGATATTATATTACGTAGGGATATCGTCAGAGTATCGGAAATGTGATTACTTTGAATTATATTTGGTACGTGCAGTATTATTGTGAGTGTAGTCATTAGAGTTATGATTAAGAATCAATCGGAATGTCATAAATCGATTTAAATCTAAATGATTGCCGATTCATTCCATGGGTGAATTGAATATTCGATGGTAATGACCTTCGTTTGTGCCTAACGCCACGTCCGAAAGCGGCTGCCGTCTGGCTTCTTATTGCGTAAAACTGACACACTGCTGTACATTTCGTATAAATATCGCTTCTGAAATCTGCTTAGCTAAAAAGTGAAAGCAACATTATTAATTAACATTTAATTTTTAAGAAAATAAAAGAACAGCATACTTATTTAAAATCATGGAAACAAGAATCACGATCGATACTGCTAACGGGATATTCTTTCGAACTAGTTTATAGCATTATTTACGTGTATATTGTGTGTATAAAAAAAGTATTGGTTTCTGTTATTATCTAAATTCTGAATAGCCTAACAAACAGGTCTGCTAAATATTGAAATAATTTAAAAATAATATTTTTAGTTGTATCGTTAGTTGCGAGTTTTGGACTAAGTGTATAAATGTTATATGAATTATCAAGCAGTGTGTGACGAATAAGTTTAGTGGAGTTTCACGCATCGATTACTATCCAATTTCGAGCTCACCGAATACCTGCCGCCCAATCTTTTGTCGCCCCGTCACTTGCTCTTGCGCGAACCAACATCTTTGCATATACGAGTATGTTATGTGCTTTAAACTAAAAGCAAGGAATATAGAATGATAACGCCCTAATGTGTGTATTAGCAATGAAAAGAATTACTAGCGTATGGATATAAGGTTATACCTGAAATTGTAATGTTAGTACTACCAAAATTTAGTTAAAAAATAAATCGTGTTACATTAATTTAATTATTATAACTCATATGAACTTTGTAAGTAATAACCATTTGAAATAATAACATTAATTCTAGTTACTATTTAAGCAGAACTTATACCGACTTATCCTCTTTTAAACGTATTTACGTATTATAAACATTTTTTATTTGAATAATCTTGTCAAAAATGTACTAAATGCTTCTTTTAAGTCTTTGTATCGTGTTTACGCTGCGGCGATTCATTTCACAACAGTTATTAAAAAAAACGCAAAGTAAAATTTTAATATGCAATTCATCGTTCACGATGAAAGCTTTTAAAGCCTACAATTAAGCTGTTCTGCAATACCCATTCGGCATGCCAGCTCCGGCGAAATCCCCACTAACTTCGCTGGACTGACCCTAATCCGCTAGCTGTATCTAAAATGTTGTGTACAGCGAAATAGTTTCCAACTCGGATGAGTTTTCCCTCAACACTGACAAATTATGTATATAATATTCATACATTTATTACAGAATTATTTTACTTTCGATTATTTTCAATTGTGTCTCAATTTCAATATTGTTCTTATTATGCCAGGAAAATTTATTTCCTCCATTTTTTTCTTTCATTTAATTACAGAAGTATTATACATATAAACATCTCTCTTCGTCGCCTACACCAACCGACTATTAAAGCCTACAGTTATTTTTAAATCTTACAAAAACAATTCAATCAACTTAAGCTGATTGGTTGTTTGTTATTTTTTTTTAAGTAAAAGCTCAAATGCCTTAGTGAAAGCAAAATGCAAAATTAGTTGTGGATAAATTGCAATGTTGGTACAAAACCGGTTGGACATAAGGAATTAAAAGCGACAAGTAACAGCGCAGCCGTCAATCGAAGTGAATCTAGATCAGATCATGTTACCGATAAACCCGGTCCAAGAATTCTCATCGTCAATGCATAGATAGCCTTAGAGCTATTTAATTCGATTAGAATTTCATGCGGAGGATAAAGTCACACGTCAATCAGCTTAATAAGCAATTCAAATTCTGTTAATCCTATCGAAGCGATGCATAATGAACAGTTTGTAACAGTTAAGCTCACAGTGCCGGATTCCATTTACCGTAAATACATGAGTAATAAACATAATTATAACATTTACATTTATATTAAAGCGTAATTCCATAAACGTACACGCGTGATTTCTAATCATAGAATTTGCGTTATTGAGTTGTGAAAGATTGAATATTGTGGAATATTTCCGCTCTACAAATTTTCGTTCCAATGAAGGAAATGTGAAATATTTATTAAATTTATATATATACTACAGATGATGTTTAAGTATTTACGTTTATGATCGTTACTCCTTTCTCCAGCACTGTTGTTCATTCTGTATCATTAAATTTAATCCTTCTGTTTATAACTTTGCTATTCAAATTGTTCTTATTGTAATTCACTTGACATTAATTTCATTTAAAAACTTTTAACGCCTTATGCTTTCAATTTAATAGTGAACACTTCTTGTTATTCAATTTCATTTTTTTGTCTACTGTTCGAAAATTTTATCGCACGAGAATCTAAATGTTTGATCTATAAATATTGATTTTTAGGTAAATTATATATAAAAATCAATAAGCTTAAAAAAGATGTTTCCCAGAGTCAAGGCCATATTAGGACCCATTATACACGTAGTGAAAATATTGTAGAATTTAGAGAAGAGAAATAGTTATATGTATGGTAATTTATTGTGAGATAATAGGTATATTATTTTTCATTATTGACTATGTATGATTGAGGTCAAAGTTAAAGTCAAAATAGCTTGCCTAGAATTATAAACCATAAACAACTCTCTGGTCTTAAACTAGCAGACCAAATTCATTTACTTCTCACTGGCTGGATAAGTAATTAAAAATAACAGGGAAATTTATTTGCTTTATAAAAAGCTAGTTTAAGCTCGCTATTACCGGGCCCTCGATCTATTCAAATAAGTGTTAAATATTTAATATCAGTCAAGTCAGTACAACTGGTAGCGGTCATAGTATTGATTTTCCGATTTACAGTCAATTTATCAGTTTGGCTAAATATTTTATTTTCTTTACTATATATAATGGGTGTCTTTTAAATAAAACAAAGTTTAAAAGTTCAGAAAGAAGCCGATTTGAGTTAAGAAAGCTTCGCCACCAAGGTCCTTGCCACCCTACCTCATATTCAGTGTATTCTCGCAACTTTGTCCAGATCATTGTTATGCAAGTAAAATTAATTTCCCACTGGAAATATGCTTAACGCCATCTAAATATAAATACATTTATAGTTAAAATTCAATCGGTTGTACATCCTAAATTGTAAGTCCATAAGGACTCGCCGCTCACCCGCACTATAACGATGAATTTCCGTCTGAACACTTCGAAATCGATTACAAACCTATTCCAGAACGTCATTCTGACAGACAGACGATATTACACAGGGCCATACACCCTCGTTGTTTGAAACAAAATTACCTTTATTACCGGTGCGCGAGACAAGGCGGAATGTTAGTCAGGACATTGGCCACGTCCTATAAATCACTGGCGGCCGCAACTGATTCAGATTGCGGCCACACTGAACTGGGAAGCGGGACTTCGGACGCTCGGTGGTATTTTAATTTTCTATCCCTTTAATAAAAATGCTCCGCTCTTAATATGCTTTATCTTATCTTTTGATAGTTTTACTTTGTTACCGCGCCAGTTTATCAGGATTTATTGATGAAGTTTACTTGGCAGCACCTATCTAATACTTACCCATATAATTTTCAAGAAAGTTATTGAAATTCTGTAGAAAATCATAAGATAGCCCGTTTCCCAGCTGTCGATGCAGAGCGATATGAACAGAAATGGTAAATCTCTATTATCTCATTAACATGAGAAACCGTGTACACCAAGTTATACAGTTTTGTTCCCAGCATCGAAGATGATGACTAACCAAACAAGTTTAAGAATGTCCCGATTAGTTTATTCGTAATAAGTATGCGTCATCTGGGACACGATCGGCGTTTCTAGTTCTCCATTGTTAGGTACTATGAGCTATCGTTAGATAATATTAATAAAAATAATAATAATAATAATATTATATAATAATTATAATCCAGAGCTTCTTATTCTTACCTTACATGGCAGTGTCATTGGAATAATAAAAAAGATTTGTCCATTTCACGCTGGCCTAGACAACCGCAAAGCAAGATTGATTGCACTATACAAGTACAGAGTATAAAGTGCTGGAGCGACCAGCCTAGCGAGTGCCTGCGGCGAAATCCGATAGAAAATTATTAAGAAAATTAAATGATCTACTACACTTCGGTTCATAGATATGCCAATTATTGATAGCATCTAAACGGCCAGTACCGGTGAAAAATGTGTGGGTAGCACAAGTTGCGTGTTGCGATTTACTTATGCGTTTTATCAGTTTCCCATCAGCTTTACAACTAATGGTAATTGATTTTGTGTTTCAGTTAAGTAATTTCTGTTTGGACCAAAGAAACTCGTTACAAATGGTACGAATGGTGGTTTTAAAGTATCCAGATTCTTGACCGGTTTCGAAGTCGTGCTTTGCATTACAAGAGGTTAATTGAGATGTGAGAAAAGGCTTACATAAACATTTAGTCTTTTTTAAACATTTAAAGTTCAACTACTTTCTATTCAGAAGAGAACTCTATACAAATGGTAACACTCGACTCAGCGGAGTCGTTTTAAATAAAATCAAATAACTCGTCACGTACACTGTAAAACTAACATCACCACGGAAGGTAGTTAACATAAAAACTTCAGTGCGAGAACCCGCAAGAGAATTAGAATAATACTCTGTCTTTTGTTTGCCGACACAGAGAAGATATTAAGGCCATTGTTGTTACGCTTTCAAGTTACTTGCGGGTTTAAGTCAGGTATGTTTTTGCTGTTGCGTACCCTTACACGACATTGTTGCGTTGATAAGTAAACTTGACTGCTGTTTAGTACTTTAGTTGTGTTAGCTTTTATACATAATAGTATCCATTAAACTTTTGGAACAATGAAAATCAATAAACGGATTTACCTTAATCCTTGTTTTGATTTATTTATGAACCCTGGCTGTCCAGTTTTGCTTAAAATTCAATTGTCGTTTTTAGAGTGTTTATGAACTAATGGGAAACAATTACCATAAGTAACTCCGCAATAAGAGAATACCATGTAGGCACAGGGCGTTATATCTTGTTTATTTCTAACATCATAATAGCATTAAGATTCCCTGCCTCCAGCCCCCAATGAATAGCCAATGTTGAACATAGGCCTCCCTCGAGGATAGACATTCTTTTTCGGTTCTTTGATATCCGTTCATCACGTGAATTCTCAACACCTTTACTATAATATCTGTCCATCTTGTGAGATGATAACCTACGCTACATCATCAATGAAAAAAAATATTTTATAAACAAAATTTTATTGCTTGCAGTTATTATGTTGATACGATCGCTACCTAACTTCAAAGGATCACCTGCTAGGCCTATCTAACGATTACATCTAAATCATCGGTCCAGTCGCTTTGGAGTCTATAGGACCATACATACACACATAGCCTTTTATATATATGTATCTAGATCTACATTGGTATTTATATTGAAATCAATATACGATACAGTTCATTTATGTTTCCTATAATACATACTAAATAATAACTCGGTTTCCTAAAACGTGTCTATCAAACATAAAAATGCATGAAAGTGTCCGTAGAGCATGGGCAGCAGTCACGCGCAGCGCTCGCACGACCTGCGCACGCGCAAAGCAATCTAAGTGGACTTTTATAAGTTGTTGACCGATTTAAAGGTTTTTTGTTTACTTTTTTGTACCGCTATTACTATCATAGAACGATACATTAGACACGTGATACGCTGTAGCCGACTGCCGAACTGATCTATCAATACGATAACATTATTCAATTAATCAAGCTTATAACCAATAGATCTATGAAGAAATACGCACTGACGATAATCCTTTCTCTTGGGATACTCAGAGTTAAACAAAATTTAAATTATCTGGTCCCATTTCCCACCGGAATTCATCGGCAGTTTATGCTATTCTGATCTGAAGGTCATAGTTTGGGATACCGTAATTAAAAAATAATCTGTCAAACATCTCATTTTTTATCTACTACATTGATAATATGATGGGGAAACACTGGTTCACTTGTAATAGGCGATGGTCAAAGAAAAAGTAACCGAGATGAAAGTACTAAATCAATAACAGTTTGAAGAAAAAGTTGACACAAGTACTCCTGCTTTCTTTTCATGAATGAGGTGATGCAGGCCATATTTCCTACTATTCACTTCTCTGTTTTATTTTTATCCAATTTACCTGTTAGATATTCATATTAATATTTAGGACGTAAGTTTAATAAAGGACAACGATTCGTCCATCTATCTTTATTGTGCTCCTAGTAACAAACTCTACTGTTTCCATACATATAATGTTGCCAACGTGAAAGTCTACGGATAACAGTCTCCTACTTTTTTAAACTAAGCATGACAATGACCTTATTCCATTCATTCTTAGTTCGGTGAGCCGATTGCTAGTTTGCTTTCTTTTAAACAATATACACATCGTTACATCACTTAGAGTGATTATATAACTTCTCAAAAATTCTTGCTTTTTCTTTATGTCTTTTACGAAAATTATCCTTTGTAAGCGTTTCATAATTGGAGAGCGTATATTTTGTAATAAAGCCCTTATAAAGGAGACCGACTTAAAGCTATTCATGACGATATTCACGCGTTAAATTAAACATGAGCTGGCATCGCCGAAAAGCGACCACGCCTCGTTTCGGGACGACTCGAGTACCGCCCACTACGCCCATTACTAATTATTATAACCGGTTGTTTGTAACCGTCGGTAATTAGTGACCGATTTGCGGCGCCACCTGTTGGCTCCATTTGCGGCGCTTTAGCATCGCTTCGACATAGCGCTTGCACGTTAAAGACAGCTAGCTGAAAGAGTAATTAACAAGGATTTGAATATTAACACTTGTCTGACATAAATTCTTCGAATGCTAGACCATTAATGGTTCTAGTCCTTAGTACCCAGTGACTAGATATTCCTAGGAATCTATGTATATGTTGAAATCATACGTAGTAACGTCTATTTAAACGCAGTTTTATAGGACTACCAAGGAAACAATAACAAAGGCATGGGCAATTTTACGCAACGAGTAGGCTGCCGTCATTAAGTTGGGACAAGTTGTCCCACTAAGTCTACTGCTAATTGGGATCTGTTTATTTCAAATATTCGTTTCATAAAATATGAACTTTGTATTTTTATATTGCACAAGTAAAAAGAATAAAGGGGATGGCAAAACTTGCGTATGTTGACAAAAAACAGTTTTTAATTTCACAAAATAAAAGATTAATTAAAACTTATTAAAGCTGAAGTTATACATATATGAGCTAAGTTATTTACCGAACAAGAATTTCCCGTAACATTGTAATTATTCGGTAGGTGAAGCAACCTCAGAAATGTAATTACTCGCCTACACCCATATCAGATCTCTATCGCATATATAATTTCATATCGATTATAAGCCGTGTATTTTAAGATAATATTTTGCTTCCGAGAATAATTGATTGACTGCCGCTGTGGAGCGCGGCGTAAGCGCGCTGCTTTCAATCAACCTAAGTGTTTATTCATAAGCTCTATAATTGTAGTGCACAAACGAAGACTTAAAATGCATTTGCAAATAATCTTGGCCGAAAACTATCATGGCAAATACTATCTATCCGTAACCTCATTTTTTACTACTTTTACGACTTATATCGCCTTTAAAATTTGGTTAAGGTAATCGAAGACGTAAAATCAACTAAATAGCAATATTTTAATTATAAAAATATTTCCTAATAGGTAGATTTCAGACACTGGCAATGTTTATCTTACTTCTGTAATCACTACGCCATTGTGGTGGCTTGGGCGTTTGCAGACGCTACTTTAAAACTATACTTCAATGCCTTTGTACAAAAAGACTAAATAAATTTTTTGCACCGATTGTTTTCCATCCGAATACTCCATGGATGGCCGTAGCAACCCCATAGCAAATATTTAGGCAAGTGGTTTTACCATCGCTGATTAATCAAACGTTGAAGAAGATTGTGATAAAGCCTACACTGTACATGTATTAAAAAAATCCCCATAAATTTTTCCTTTTCAGAAAAATATATTATTGGGTAGAATAGCCTTTAGTTCCATCTACCATTAGGTGAATGTTCTTTAAAGTTTTTTGAGAAAAACGTAACGCCATTTCTCTTCATAATGAACGGTTGACACACATCATGCTTCGATTAAGAAATGGGTCAATTATTCTAAAAATTCCAGTAACGTGAAAGTACTTAAAGATATATTTTCGATTGCACACACGAAATACACAAAACTTATTTTGAATTTCGTAGACTTATCAAATACTAGCTGTGACCCGCGGTTTCACCAGCCCTGCAATTTTATTGAAACGAAATGATATTACCTACTCAATACAGTTACTTCTAGTTAACTCGCCAGTTACTACAGTTACCTCGTTATCATCTCCCTGCCCTTTTCTCGCGTATATGGGGTCGACACAGTATGACCGTAGCACGGTTTAACAATCAAATATGATTGTTTCAACTGTGACCATATTGTGTATTATATATAGGTTCTGTCTACAGTTCTTACGGCCGGCCGCCGGCCTAACGCCAATCCCTTCTTGGGAATAATAAGCTTCTAACCTAACCTAACAAAACATGTTACATAAGAATACATACGTAGTTTCAAAAACCGTCTATATACGTCTAAATACTGCGTTACCAAATATAGCTATTACCATTACCAGGAAGCGTCGTTCGTCTCCGAAATACGTGCATGCGCTAGAAATGCACAGTGTGCAAAATCTCCGAAACTGTCCTGTTTTGAAGTTTATATAAACTTTCAATCATCCTCATTTCAAAGATAATAATATAACTATTATAATAACATATATAAATAAAATTTCAACCTATTCAACTGAGCTGAGCTATTTTATAGCATTTTTATCGAACAAATGTTTGACAAGGTTCTTTAAATTGATATAACATTTTTATTTATAAGCCGATTGAGATAAAACAAACACTAAATGTTAAGTGAAGCTTACCACAATACATAATTGAAAATTTCACCCAAATCGGTTAAGCCGTTTCTGAGATTAGCGGGCACAAGCGCACAGAACAGAAAAAAATCTTATATTCGTTGTTTTTTTCAGTTAGAAGAAATGTGTTCATTTTAAACGTTGATAAAAGTTGCGATTTAAGTTATCGTTGTAATGAATTAACTCTTAAAGGATGAAAGGAATATCAGAATTAATCTGAAGCCTAAATAGTCCTATATCTATATCTTAAAATGTTGATCTATTTCCATCTTTCATCCACAACTAGTATTATAGATTATATCTTAAAGATGACTTCCTCTTCGAACTTAATTGTACCTTGTCGAGATCTTAGCAAGGGAAGGACTACAATAATTGTTACGAAGACAAATATTTACCGGTATTTACAAGGCAATGTTTAGCGGATCGCACACGCTGACAGCCGCCTATTACAGTCTACGAGCCTCGGACTCCCTGAGGTTTCGGCCCTTTCACACTGCCACTCGCTAAGGCATCGGCCCTTCCACACTGACTGCCCCGAGATATGGCAGCCCACTGATCAAAGCTGACAACTGGCGTTTAATAAAACTCATTAGACGACTTGGACGTTGCTCTAATCTGAGGCCTTTTGAGAATTATATTCAGTTAGGAAATTATTATTAAACATAATAATATCCGTTGTTTAAATATGTCTTATGGCTGGGAGAAGCTAAGGGGAAGCCAGTTCTTGGGAAATAAGCCATGACTTATTTTAGGTGCACAGGTATTGTAGGTATTAATTGATAGGTTACTATCGTATACATTGTTAGTTTGCATTTAAACAGACTGATATTTACTTATTTGTCTTTGTCTCTTTATTGAAATGGTGCCTTGGTCTATTTATTGAAGTAATGATTTCTTATTATTTCAAAATCACAATTGCCGGTATCTAAATTTATAGCTACTCTCGATTGCTTACCTCGCAATTTAATATCTAATAAATTCAACATTGACTGGTAACATGCCAGTTCAGGAATTTTGCTCTGTTCATTGACTTTATGCAATGTCGTCGACACAATTTTGATTATCTATTAATTTTAGCAAAATATCTTAGTTTTCTAAGCATTAAAGTATTTATATGAAGTACTAGCGACTCACCCCGGCTTCGGACAGGTAGCACTAATTATCTATAGCCAGGAAAGCATGCGTGATTTGTGTAAAAATTGAACCAAGGACAAAATTACACATAATGGCCAAATTTCATCACGACCGGTTTCGGAGTTTCGGGAGTTCCTTCCGAAAATACATCGTCACCCGATATAATTATATTATATAGTTTATAGCAGGCGGAACGATTGATCTTATAGTGAAAGAAACATCAAAATCAATTCAATGCTACCCATCGGAGATTACCCCGAACATCCAAACTCACGATCTTTACTTCTTTGCAATATTCGTAGTAGTTATGAAGATGTTATCACCTCCTAAGACGCTTGATGTCCGGGATCCAAATGGACTTTACTACTTTTGATTTATTATTAATAAGAGTACAAATACTACGTTTTTTTGCATTTCATTATTCAATTTAAATAAGAAAATACAAACAACAACGAAATCTAAATTTAAGGGACCATCGGTAACGTAGGCACATAAGGAATAAGTAATGCGCTCAAGTTCTGTAATAAATCTTAAAAGAATGCTCTGGCCGCTCCCAAAAGGATACTCGTAGAAGCGTTCACCTTCTATTTTTCCTGTTATTTATGAGCCTATGCTTTATACCAGGACCGCGAGCCAAGAATAAAGTGGGTAACTAAAATAAACGACTGTTCGTTACCATAATCATACATTTCTTGGCCCTATCAAACTTTGCCCTAATGAAAATGAATGAACAAAATAAGTCGGTGAAATACTAAGTCGTTTTTCGTAAATACGTAAAGCAATAAGATGCGAAAACGATTTGAAACAAAGAGAATTTTATTATCTTTACTCTCTATCTTGGAGCTAGATTTATGGGAGGGAATTGTGAATATAAGCCCTCAATTACAGTTCGAATGTTAGTTTTGTCTTTCATTTATCGTAATTTACATAGGCCTCCTCACATTTGCATTTTAGAATAACCGTTTTACAATTATCACATCATCGGGCGCATTAATTTAATAGATTATAAAGGATTTCACAAATAAGCAAATTTTGACGAACCTTAAGAAAATAAAATTTAATTGTTGTTTGATTTTAGCTTCACCGAAGTAATTTTTGTGTTTTAATGTTTACAATGGACTTATTTTTAAATACGGTGATTAAAAAAAGGTTAAGCTTTTAAGCCGTTGGAGTCGGGATGGAAATAACGGTTAAAACGAAGGGTTCCTTAGGGTTATGTGACGCGCAAATCTTTTTGTTTGATCAGGCGCTTGTCGACAACAAATTCGTTGACGTTAATCCCTAGACAATGGGAACGTTTCATCCCGGGACAAGTCAGATGACGGCTCGACCACCGTCGCAGCTTTAAGTAATGCTAAATCTCTGTGTTAATATTTGTATAAATGCTTTTCCTTGAAATTATTGCTTTGACGAAAATTATTCATGCACATAATCCTAAATATGTCTTCGTATCTTGTGAAGTGTTTTTATGACGGTAATATTTTAAAATCTTCCGACAGTTTTGTTTTCATATTTGATCTCTAACGATAAACAGCGTTACACTTGCTGAAATACCATATTTAAAAATTGACATTAATAATAACAGTCGATTGGCAATTTGTTGCATAATTTTTACATATAATTAAAAACACAAGCTTCCCTTTGAAGAACAATCATATCCAGTGTCAGAATCCGGCATGCCTGTTTATTTTCTGTTCTTCTGTTTATTTTATAACTAAAAAACTGCACTAAATCATCATCATCTTCCTGCCCTGGACACAGTACGATCGTAATCCATAACGTATATATATATATATATATATATATATAGGTATTGGTTACTTGATTACGGTTTTTACGGCCAGCCGCCAGCCTGACGTCAACCCTCCTCTGGAAAAACCTAACTAAGGTTTTAATAATTAATTGAATAATAAACTTTTAACTATGTGATGTTAATGTATTTATTATTTTAATTTCCGTTGATCCAGGTCCCCTTAGGGCCTTTTCACAGGTCGGTTTTTGTGCCAGCTGACGACACGCGATTTTGATGAGCGCGTACTCTGCGCGTTATTTGCGGGTTTGTAGCGACACCAAAGCGCGAGGATCGTGTACAAAGGTCACAACGCGTCGACGGTCTTGCGTTCACTAGACGTTCCTGATCACGTTCCGCACAAAAAACTTCGCCTTTAGCAAAATTTACGTAGAAAACAAAAACGGACGCCGTAACATTGACAGAAAGTTCATACACACAAATATGTCAAGATATAAGCGTGTTAAAAACGCTTTTACGCTTAAGGCGTATATAAAAATGCCAAAGTAAAAGTTGTACAAAAGATAAAAGTCTTGGTGAATGTTTTAATTACTATAAATGATAGCGACGTCACTTAAATATATCATCCGAATAGTGTTTAGATAAATGTGTAACAGAGCGCTAGACTGCGTACATTAATACTCATTTTTACGGTTCGTTAGTTTAAAAAGAAAACAAAAATCTCTTCACCACATGTTTACACACCATCAATGTTCAATCTTGTATAAATTTATTTTTACTTTTTTAATCCGCAGCTTTTCTATGTTTCCTCTTATTATTAACATAACAACGTATTAAGATAGAGACTATCGCAGCCTAGCAATATTAGTAGAAAACTATAGGCGCCTTACGTAACGGGAACTCGGCTTTTTTAAAGTAGTTTCAGTCCTATCGTAGTTTAAAACATGACAGCTTTTACGTGTTTTTTTATGGATATGCAAAGAGCGTGCATGGTTTTCTCTCACTATTTTAATCGATCGAGCAAATAATTCCGGTTTTACATAATTATCAATTATAATTTTATGTATGAAAGGCTTTATCCTAGTAACTTCGTAGTCAATTAATTTTAATATAGTCATTAAAACACGATATAATTTGGCAGACACGTTTATTCGTACTTGTTAAAATTCAGCTTTATAATTAAAGCAAGTAAAGTCTATTTACAAACCCGAGTCAAAGACAAAATTATACAAAAAAAATAAATAACTAAAACATAAATGCTTATATTAATTAATTATAAATTTGGTCACTGACACCAAATCAAAGAACATCTAGAGGGGGGACAATTTGGTTTGCACGACGTTGCGTGAAAATTTAGCGGGAATTATTAAAGCTAATTTGCAAATAAGGTTAAATGCATTATATTACAATAATAATTATGTAATTTTCAGACACATTGATTACATTTGTAATAACATTCAAGTTTACGAAATTAAGATATTTATCCGCTTATAATTTCCTTATCATAATACCGTTACTTTCCACCCATAACATTTAGAAATATTAATGTTGACCGAGAAAAATATAATTACTCTGTATTTTTTTTACAATAAATGCTTCGAATATTTACATATACATACATCTTTTTATTGCTGAAGAAATTCAAAGTTACTAAACGAGTAATATATCATTTTAATAAAGTATGTCTAATAACTATTAAACTAAACGTTAATAAGGACTAGGCTGTAAAAATAGTTATAATTGTTAATTTAATTTAACACACTTTTATAGTAGCTACATTCTGAATCCAACTGTGAAATACATGTGTCACCGAACGATTGTAAGCTCCGTCGAATTATAATCGTACTATCCATATTAGAAACTGTTAGTAAATTGTGTACTGAACGAATTATTAATAATTTGACGAATCATTACTCGGCCGTTTATATAGTCTAATCTAGTCTAGTTATACTCGGATAGTCGAAGTGAAATCGCCGAGTTATGAACTGATATTTTGCTGGAGTACGTTAAAGTTTAAGTTACGTTACGTAAGTTTAATTATAACAACAATAATATCTTAAAAAGATAGGTTTGTTCCGTTCGACATATGTCAATTTTAAATCAACGACATTTACAATCTATCGGTAACAATTAAATGTATATACTAGAAGTTCACGTAGAATAGGTTCGAAACACATTGGAAGTGAGAAGTTCATATATCACACTAAAAGTATTCAAATCATTAAGCACAATGTACAAGTTGCATTTTAAATACGTTATAACACCTAATTAATATTTACAGCATACATGAGTTAATTCAAATTTAGAAAGTTATTTCTATTCGCTTCTTAACATATTTACATTGCTAAATTTTCTGGTGTTTACCTTACTGTGTTTCATAAATATATTTTATAAGTACAATTTACAATTTTCCTAATATTACGTATAAACGATAATACGTCACGCAATCATAGCGAACGATGAGCATAAGTGTTTATCAAGAAGAAAATAACTTAAATTAAATCACAAAAGAAACCATCTCACAAAATACATTACTTATTTACCTTCTCGAATATTCTTGCACACTCAATCAGTATCACATAAGAAACTGTTCGTCCACTTTAATATGAACAATCGTTTGGATATTTTTTTCACGATTTTGTTCTAATATTTAGGAACTCAAAGCGCGGTCATCGATCGACAGCATATCGAAGCTATGACGTCACACGATGACGTCATGCACGGAGTTTTCTTTAGTCGCGATAGCCGGCGTGAGCACGGGTTGGAAACGATGCGAGGCTGGAGTAAAATCTTCGACTAACTTTCGCTTCAGGACCGATGATGAACCGACGTACACGTTGGTCCCGGGGAAGGTGCCCCGCCGTCTCCTTCTCCATACTATAGCAGCGAGCGCGGCTAGACCGAAAGCTATCATAGCTGACAAACAGCCGAGCACTAATTCAGAATCCGGGGCGCGTTCAGGAACGCGCTCCCCTCTCATAGAGCTCACTAATACCGACATTAAACGGTCCCCTTCACTAACCTCGACATCTTGTACACTCTCCGTCGAAACGCGTTGGGCTCGACTCGTATCAATGGTCATTGTCTCAGATTTTTCGTTATCTACACCCGGCGTCCGAGAGACCAGTTCCACTTGAATGTGATATATCGTATCTGGCCAAAGCGATAAAGTAACACGTGTGGAATCAGTAAAAAGATTCCCTTTCAGACCTCCTCCGTCGACTTCCCATGTAACAAGATAAACGCCACGCGCGATCCTCGATTCCCAGGCGATTTCACCAATTACGAGAACTTTTTGATGAATAAGAGATATTTCTTTTAGAGTCCATTTATGTTCATCGTGGCTGGAGGAGTTGGTGTCACGAGCTAGCCACGTTTCGTCGGGGCTATAAATGGTGACAAGACCTTGGGGGTCAACGACGAGAACTCGAAGGAGAGCGCCTTCGTTGTTAGAAGGTACTCTAGTGGCCAGCGCTTGGGTTTGTATTATTTGTCGCCAAGGTCCTTCTGCTGCTCGACGCATGACCACGTAGACCAGCGGGGCCGGTCTTGTGGAGGCGCGGGGCGCCGGAGGAGGCCAGCGAGCCACTGCGCCGCTGAGTCTCATCACGCCCTCGCCCTTGGTGTGTATGACTGGCTGTGTCTGCGACGCTCTGGCCACTTCAGTGTGAAACTCGCATGCTACCTTACAACCTGGGAACTGTGAACAACATTTATTCCAATTACTTTGACTATTTTCGCCAATATTTGTGTCTACTTTATTCCGTGTAAATTACTTTGTAGAAAAGAACCAAAAAAATTTGCATTCCATTTCTTACGTATGTTGTATAATTTTTTTTGAACAGACATAAGCTTCTTTATTAGTTTGGCCAACTACATACTCCCATAATACAGTTCTAAATTAGTACGGAGAGTAACTCATATATTGTTACACGATAGCCTCTAATTAAGCATTGATATAAGAGGAACAATAGAGGTGGTAGATTTTGAACGACGATCGAATGAAAATAGGAAGTTAAATGAATACGGCTATATACAACCTATATAATAGGTGTATATAATATGTACAGTAGTGAATAGTCAGAATGTGTCTAAAGGCTAGTCAATACACAATGATGTACTAGTACTTAATACTTTAATGTATGGATTGCTGGAACTGGATTTGGCATGAATATATGTATTAGTAGACTTTCTGCCGTTGAGAAACGATCCTTAAGAAGTATGTTAGGCGTGACCTTGAATGATAGGATTAAAATAGCATTATAAGGGAAAAGTGTTGCTTAAAAGTGGATGATGGAAATGAGTAAGGCAGCTTTCAGTGGCTCGGGCATTTGGTTAGGATGAATGAAGAGAATAAATTTATGTTGTAAAAAAGCGAGTTGCAGTGTAGGCAGGGGACGTCCAAGGAGAACTTATATCGATCATTTAAGTGATATACCAAAGAAGGGCGATACACGCAGTACCCGCAACCAACGAGCATGTATGTGTAGATATACGGATCCAGAAGAAGCGAGAGAGTTATGCCAGGTCCGCGCCCAATTGAAATCCATAATCTCTGCCTACTTCTCTGGATTTTGGGCGTGAGCGCACATTTATTTAAAAAAACAAGCAAAAACTAAATATAAAGTTAAGCTAAATTTTAACGAAATAAATCCCAATGAAACTTACACAGATATCCTTTTCATCGCACACCGCACCCCATACTTCATAGTTCGATTGAAGTAGTTCACAATTTTCCCAGCACTGCAACAATAATAGCCTTGCCTTAATTATGTATATAAAACTTAAATAAAATACACCAACACTTAATCGGGCATTATTCGCACGGATTGTCACGAACGAACAGTCTTTGATCTCTCTGGATGATAAATGGACATTGTAACTAGCGCTACGAATTAGTAGAGTGCTACTTAGTACGAATTAGTAGTACTTACTAGTCGTGCACAAAAACATAGGAGCTGAGCGATGACATAACAGTGCCATTATTGTATATAGTATATGTAGTTTCGAACAAAGTATAGCTTCATCACTGTAAACAGGCGCAGGCAGGTGCATCGCGTTCCACCAGAGCTTTCTACGACACGTATTAAATACGTTCCTTATGCCTACGTCCTCTTATTTATCCAAATATTCCGATACGATATTTTCACAGATCTAATGATCAAATTCATCTCATTATTCATGTTTAATACGTCACTAATAAAAAGCAATATTTTTGAAAAGAAATAAATACTTTTAAAGGAATTCATGAATTACCTTAATTATTTATTTTAATGTGTAATAATGATTTGTTTAACTACCGTGTCTGTTGGAATTTAAGGATGGCGTTCGATACAAATCCAGCATTTGTCACGGGGCACTCATTAGTCGGAGCTGACGTTAACTTGACGCCGTGTCTCGCTTCACTTGGGTTTAATAATTTATAAGAAGCAAGCTAACGCTGGTTATTAATTACTGATATTGACAAAACGTCCTGTCGCCTGGATGCCCGAGAAACGTTTGAAGTGGAGGTGTTATTGATTTTAGAGACTAGTCACCATTAATTTGCATTTCTGAGTCGCGGAACTTATCCTTGAATACTAATATAATTAATGTTTCGAATTAGGTATAAAATATCCGAAAAAGTGCATTAAGAGAACATTTATTAAAACATATAATACAAAAACGTAAAAATAAAAATGGTGCTAAGCTTTTAGATTTTAATAGTAGTAAAGCCCGCAAAAACAACATCTTGCACGAATAGGCCGGCACGACCGGTGAAATACCACGACCGCACAGAAGACAGAAGACTTCTTATCCCTTATCTGTCAATAAAAGAAAGGCAATGCATCTGCAATTTATTAGCTTGTTACAGATGCCAATGCTGTGGGTAGGAGTGACTTGATATCGGATGACCCACTTGCTCGTTTTTCTAATACAAAAAAATCCCAAATGGGCAGCCAGCATTGACTTCGTAATAGGTGACATTCGGCATTCAAACGTGTACTTGGGGCAAAATAAATTTCTTTGAAATATATACTGATGCTATTTACTTTTCATAAATAATTTTCCCGACTTGGAAATGGGAATCTAAATAAATTAAACTAAAGAAAAATGAAAAAAAAAATTACATTAATTTCTTCTCTAACGAATCGCATAAATAACGCTTATATGAAGCATTTCTTTTTGGTGCCCCAAGTGTTTCTTTGAATTAATACGTGGATACTTACCATAAAACAGTCGGGGCCTTGCAAACACGATGACTCCCCGCCGGGTCGTGGCGGCGCGAACTGCGAGCAAACACACAAAATGTCAATCATTGACCAATTTATTGAAATGCAGAATAAAAAACAACGAATCCATAATGATACAGAACGAAATCAATGATTCATTGTGAAATGATTTCGCTGGGGATATCCACGTGTTGTGCGAGTCCATTATTCAACGAAGATTTATTTATTTTACATTTACGTAGACCTAATTGATATTATTGTACTATCTATATTTAGGGTTTATTCTTAGGACTTCATCCTTAAGCAGTACGTATATATCGGCTTATTAATATGTTCACTTCCTGTCACATATGTGTGTTGTAAAAAATATAGGAATAACCCACTTCCCATCCGTCACATAAATGACATCTGATGTCATCCGAGGTCCCAGGCGAAGGTAATTTACTCTGAACTGAAAAGAAATCAAACTCTGAAAAGCATATTCGTAATAGATGATACGGGTTATACTTAATAGCTGATATACTAAAATTGTATGTAAGTTTTGTGTGAAATAGACAGGTTCACTATGTGTGCCAACTCTTAACAATCACGAGCTTAACGATATTTGTGCGAAATACGATTAAGCGAATAATGGAATAGGCATCACCAACTCGCCTGAACTTCATTCGAGGATTGTAAACATCGATCGTAGCATTAAAGCCACCGCTTTGATTGGTCCCATAACTCTATGTTGTTTCTTATTTTATCCAAATTGACACGTATATCTCTATAATTGAAATGTATCCATGTCTTTGAAGGGTTCTTGTCAAAATATCAAAAGTTGTATGATGCCAAGTGACCGGTCGTACCTGCCTGTCGTCGGACCTGCCGTATTATCAAAACGTTCCCGTGACACGATAAATCTCGAAATTCTTAATTAGCACTTTAACATTGCACTTTGAAACTTATCCCTAGGGGCAGCATATAAAAAGGGACGTTTAATTATTCGACGGGACACAAATGCATTACTTGTTATCTGACTTCGAAGTGGGTTTATATTCGAGAGGATAAAAAGAAGAAGAGAATAAATGTTCGATTCGAGCAGCGACTTTAATGTATTTGATAAAAGTGACATGCATCTGCTTACCGTCTGCCGGTCGTTTTAATTGCCTGATATGCCAATGGGTGCAGTGAGGCTCGGGGCCCGCGGTACTTACAGTGGCTCGGATACGTCAACTTCCCTCACGACTCACTTGATAAAGTGTTTTTGAACTTTCTAAGTGGTCTCCTCTAAAGGTCACGATTATGAATTTTATTAAAAACATGACTCACTTTTATTGTAATGGTGAAGAATGGCATACTCTGTCATTTTAAATATCATTGTGTACAAAATAAGAAACCAACTGACTGATATATCAACCGCACAGTCCAATCTACTGGTTGATTTATATATATATATATATATATATATATATATATATATATATATATATATATCATATTAGGTAGGGTTTAAGCTGGACATCGTTTGGAAATTGCCGTGTTACATCAGAAGTATTGCGAGGGCCATTTTTAGAGTTTTTTGTGAGTAGGTGGCAAGCAACGAACAAGCGGATCAAATGATGTAAAGTGAGCGCTACCCATAGACATACAAGCAAACGTGTTTGCTGATGCATTGCCTACCTTTAATGGACAAAGGAGGGCACAGACAGGAAAAATGGATATTTCTTTTCCCCGTTAATCCCATCCCCGTCCAATCTTCTTCCCTTTCCCATCCTATCCCCCGTATGAGGAACGAGTGGGAAGGGGAAGAGGACCGAAACTAGGCCTCCTGCACCTCACTCATTAGAAAAAACGCAGGATACTCTACTTCACGCCTGTCTTGTGTGAGGTCAGTCTAAAATATAATTATTGTTAACTATCAAGTGACAGGACCAAGGCACGGGAACATTATCCTACAAATAAATATTAAAACAACCTACTTGTAACTCGTGAGCGAGTAAGTTTAGAGTAGAATATCTTACAGACAAAATAGTTTGCGCGCCTGTGAAAATAGGAAAATCCACAATCATTTTGCTCAACGTTTACCCTGTATTTATCTTTATTTAGTTGTATATTAAAATGATAGTATATTTCCTGCCAGCTCCATATTAAGAGTGAACTACTTACCAACATCTCTCACAAGAGTCATTATAAAATACCCCGTAACTCTCAATTAACCCAGGTAATTGTCAACAGGGCCATGGAACACGTTATTTGCGGGCTTGTGATTAACTTGGAAATAGAATGGAACATATGTCTTATGTATAGATACGTAGTGATGATAGTCTGTGCTTCACTAAGTACTAAATTATCAGTCTCTGTGATTCGAATCAATCAAAGAACACAAAATATGTTTAGAATTGCAATTATGAATTGTTATTTTTTAATTCTGGATAAAAAACATTTATTCTAGTACTATCTACAAACTCGAGATTTTAAGCCTATACAATCTACTAACTTGACACGATAAGCTATGATAGTGTTTTTCAACGCTATCTTGTGTAAACAATTACATTACAATTACTGTCAGGACATTCTTGTGGAGGTAACAGTTTTAAGGTCCTCGAAATCAAAATGACAATAATACAGAACTAGACAGAACTCGGCGATAGAAAAAGATTATCCGTTAAAAATAAACGTTGAATCCTTCAACCGCAATAACACAAAGCAATTCAAATAGGTAATATCAAGCGGTAGCAGCGAAGAAAAAGAAATTACACTATTAGGTCACTATCATTGCCGCTAATGACGCCAATCTCTAGCGAGGGCCATCGGGCCACTCCGGCCGGCCGTTATTACATGTAATCATCGTAATTTTTCACACAATTTATTTTTTTGGATCACGATACAACGCCACAGAAGTGTTATTTCACGTCGGCTAATGACAACAAAAAATGTGGTCGAGAGCGTTGCGCTGGTAGTCGGGAGAGAAGCGGCAAATGTAATACGTCTATATTTGATTTTTATACTTTGTTCATCGAGTTTACCTCTTAGTAAAGATAAATAAGACTAATAGGCGCGCCCATGACTGCTAGGCCAAGCTGTGGATAAATAGTGATATAAGCGCAGTACTAATAGTATGTATCCTCGGAGAGAACGGACTTTTAAAAAACTTTTAAAAAACCTATAGCGTGGTATGTGTCAAGTTTTCGTTTGAAAGGACCTAAATCCATTAGTTGATATTTTTGGAGTACGGATAATTTCTCCTTATCTTAATATTTACTATATTCTGATTTTTTGGCTTTCGAACAAAAAAAGTATCATCGAAATCGGTTAACCAGGAGCAGAGTTCTGAGGTAATAAACATACACACGAATTGACAGCCTCCTCCTTTTTGAAGTCGGTTAAGAACGGAAGAAACCCGTCAGAAAATTAGTAAATAAACACGACAATCATGTCACTTTCTCCTTTTATTGAAGGCGATTATAAATAGTAAATCATCTTTCGTTGCTGATTTACTATAAAAACTAAAGCCAGCGCCCGAACAATCAGCTACTAAGATGAATTTGACACGATATCAATTAAAATAAGTTATATTTTCTTCTAACAGTACCGAATTCTACTTTCGCCATTCCGAATGCATGCCACAAAGAACGTTTAACCAATTCAATTATTAAGTATTGTATCGCACAACGCCGTCTCGAAGAGTTTGAAATATGAAAGTTAAACAAAACAAAACGGGCGAATGTACTTCGGCGACTGCAAAGGGAAATGAGTGAATAATGAACGACGGTGATTGAAAACGGCTCTCCGAGTGGGCTCGTATTTGTGTAAGATGCCGCCGCAGATTACTCTTTTGTTAATCAAACAACGCGTATTGAATATTATTTAATTAATCTTTCCTATTTGACTTTAGATGCATTGAGCGGAAAGCGATGAGGAAAATGAAGGGGTTCGAAAGTTCAAAAGTCGATTACGAATATCGAATTCATATGACTAAACAAATAATTTCTAACCATTACTTTATTGGAGATTAATATATATTAACTTTTAACCCAATTCTGATATTTCACCCTTAAATCTTCAAATTCCAATTTGGGCGCTAATCTACAAAGCTATAGTCGGTTTGTCAAGTTCCTTTTATGCTCAAAGGTATGTCGTGACATCGTAGTTTACAAATTAAATTAATAAATTTCACATTTTAAAAAAGTCAGTATCTCAAATAAATACGCTTAAAAATAACAAAAGCTATTAAATATAATCGTTCATGATCCGGACCCGAGGCTGCGCTCAGGCATGAACTAATCGATTGATAGACACACACACACACGGCCGCTTACAATCAATCCATCAGCGTTTATGTAAGGCGTAACTACCGATGATCTTCATTTATCATTTTATTTTGTGGGTAGCGGCCAGACCACGCTCGGGGGTCAAATCGAGAGTTCAAACAAAACAAATATACCTTAAAACTTACGCACAACGCCCGCTAAGTAATCAATTTAAGCAGTTGATTTTTATCCTATTTTCTAATCAATTTGTCTCACATACAAAAAAACACAGGCATCATAAGAAAGTGAAAACTTAAAACGGAAAGGCGCGACATATTTTCAAAATTAACAAGTAATCTACAAAAATAAACCCTGGACAATTCAATTCAAAATTAAACACGAGAAAAATAAAAGAATAAAAGTTCGTCGAAACTGTTCCAAATTCGAATAAGTATGTTGATAACGCGTGATGCTAATGCACGTTGTTTACGCGAACCTATAAAATTTTCTACTACAAAATATCGTCCGAAACAGTTTAAGAAGCCTTCACTTCAAAAATCAATTTCAAATTATGTTTAGACATATGTAAGTCTAGGTATAAAACTATTAGACCCTCAAACGATTTGAAAAGGTACATCTGTTTTAAGGTGAATGACGCAATTGCGTTAGGATCCTTCAAACGGTAATAACTGTTGGGCAACATAAAAAAGTGCTCTTCCATCGTTAATATTAATTGCAGTAATAATATAAAATTGAAAAACATTCTTGATATTTGGATACCGGTACGTGGTACGTTGTAGAAAGAAGTAGCATGTCTGTTAACAAATAATGCCCTTGTCATCAACAATATATTACACAAAATGAAGAACGGACAAACATAGCAAAAATATCAAATATCACACAGTGTTTTTGAGCGAGACAAGCAAAAACAGTATGAATTATGATTTCTCATAAAGATAAAATACAATCTAAGCCAGCGCGCCAAATGGAGAAGAAAAAAATGTAATATTCTGCAGGGAGCAGATACCGCGAGTCGGAGACGCAACAAGAACTCGAGTCCGCAGTCTACCTGTATTTGATGCGAGCCGATATTAAAAAGCAACGAGTATGAAAGTTAGGTCCATTTCGACGACGATTGTGGACGTTTAATGATTTACTTGCTCATTACGTTGTCACCGACTTTATTTTACATTTTCAAGTGAACTTAAAATTATCGCTTAGTTGGGCGTCTTTGACCATCTTATATAAATAAGAAGAACTTGACTGGTTTAGCTTAGCTAGTATTGCACATCGGACTTTAAATTCCTTTTACGTTGTAGGTGTCTACTACAAAAAAATTTAGGAAACTCAATCACTATGGGAGTGAAAAAGTGAGATATGTTGTATGGAAACTTAGAACCGCTGAAACTAGTGATGCCGTAGTATATATTTTTATTAAAATTGCTCAGAACCTTGTTTTAAATTGTTTTTTTTATAAATACACAACAGATAAAATTGTTGACGCCAGAAATAAATACAAATGAATCGCAGTAACTATTTTATGCAGCAGAAGTAGCCAAAACCAGCTAATCTTATTAAAAAAGATTTGACGTAAAGCAAACTTATATAAATCGAAGAAATACGCACAGAAGGTACGGTGCACGGCACATGTGTGCGGTGTCCCCACTCTCCGCCGAACGTTACTTGTTATTTCATTTGATGTGGAGAAGGTAAACTCTATTACCGGTCCATTTTTACAAATAGAAATTCAATTTCAGCTTCCGCCCTGTTCTTAGTGTAAAGTAGGTTACTGGATACTGACAGACATAAATAAAATGAAGTGAAGTAGTACGAGTAGTATTTACCTTTTAAAGCGGTGTAGTCTCGACATTTATACTACTCATGGGTAAATTCTAGTGTTTTTGTTAGCATACAGTTATGACTGTAATGGAATTACTTTTGGATACCTTTACTATTTTACATCGCTTTTTATAACGCTTTTAAAACGGACAGAGGCGTCAGTGGACGTCCGTGAAGACAACAGCAGAAGAACTGCAGATGCATTGCCGACTTGTATGGAAGGAGTACACTCGCTTCTTGCAGGACTAAGTCGTATTGGTTTGAAAATACAGCTGGCAACATATTATTCCACAAGGCGGCTGTGCGAGACAGGAAATTGCGCGAAAACCGCACGGTAGTGGAATGTCAACCATCAAGATTGTGAGGATGGTAGTTTTTTTTTAATTAATAAGAGTAATTATAATTGGTTTGAACAACACTTTACGCTTTAAGTTTGTTATCTGTGATTCGTTTATATAATAAAAAGATAAAACCGATGCATAGTCAGAAATTAGAGAGCTACGTAGTCGTAGATAAAAATAGCGTAGAAATGTTTATTTTTTATTTTTGGCAAAAGCTTTAAAATAACTACCACTATCTACAAATATTCGCAACGAAAATAAACACTTTTAGCTATTCATAAATAGCTATCGTAATCATGACACATTGTTCCGCAATTCTTTTTTCATTTATAATTCAAGCAGAATGGCGGAGAATTAAGACAGTGTCATGACTCAGAATAAACGATCGGTGAGAGATATGTCCCCGATGGTAATAAAAGATCGCCTCTACATCATTAGGTCTCGGTCACGACATGAATTTTTCATGAAATATCGACTCGTATAGCTCACCTTTATTTTTAAAGTACAACGTTCAAAACAGTATCGTTATTATTATCTTTGCCGATACTTCTCCTTTCGGACTTTTTGCGACAAACCGCGCATTTTATCTCGCGCTTTTGAACAAGGCTATAAAATGTCTCTCAATTATAGTAGGAAACGTGAGCAAGAATTCATTAGACACTTCTCAAAGTGAAATCGAAAATAATCCAGAGTCGGGTCTGTCTGTAGTCGAATAAATTTATTGCAGTACCTTCCCACGTTTTTTGTATTAAGGACAGAAACTAAAAATAAGTGTATTTTACTCAGTTGTTTATGTATGCAAGACAATCGACGATGGCCCATTTACGTATTATGGATACATCCTGCCAATTTACTTTATTGATGTTACATTATGGCGTCATTAAGTTTTTATAAGCTCTACCTTTTTCTTCAGACCGACTATAATTATGAAATTACGACATATTCGTTAAATTATACGTTTAAACTTAAAGCAATTTCGCTAATAGTGAAAAGAATAGATTTTGATACATTTTTAATAAGCGACCGTTAATACTTACTCTACGTTCGTCCCAAACGATTAAACAAATTCAAAAACTTATTGAAATGCAGTAACTATAACATGACATGATAAAATGTTGAATGTATTCGAGTCCATCCTTTAATCATGATAATTGCCGGGCTGGTCGGCGCTGTGCATTCAATTCCAGAGGTGAATTTAAATAAAATAGCGACAGCGTCGACCATTTCGGTGCGAGAGGAGACATGTAAAAGCTGAATTAAATCAGGCCGCCGCTACAATGATATAAATGGTCACAAACACGTACCAAATTTGATCATGCTGCGAATAAATTAAATAGGAACACAATCAAGGATTAAATTACTGTTCGAGCCTGCCTCCTGCCGCCCACGCGGTCGACACATCTCGCGCGCCCGCGTTATGTATGATGCTGCCCTAACATATAATATTGTGGCACATTGTGCGCTCGGCGACCGTATATAAATGCTCCGAGAGCAAATAAAACGGTGCTATAATTTCAAATCATACGGACAGAGAATGGGTGTGGACGGCGCTCTCATTGTGTGGAAATGATGTAACCACTATTAAAAGTGTGGGCCGTATCCCTTGAATATTTCTTGCAACGAAGACGTCGTAGGGTCATATCGGCATTTTATATCTCAGCGGAGACAATAGCATACATTTTGAACAAGAAAACTGGCTTAACGTACGTTAAGTGATTATAGGCCTACATTTTAATGACACCCGATTAATACTTCCTGTACAGTTTGGGGCGAATTCTTTTAAATAAATCGCAAATTTTCATGACAGTATCTAACATTTACGTATTCATTTACAAAATCTTAAAGTTCAGGAGGTATAAAAACTATAAAAATATAGAGGAATTCCAGTTTTACGTCCACAAATTTTTCGTAAAATATTTGGGATTTTTCCGTCTAATCCTCACTACTAATATATTTTCTTTTACGACAGCGTTGAGTAAAGGATTAGAAGATACTATAATGGGATGAGAATTTTTCAAGATACTTCTCAATTTTAAACCACCTTATTTTAATGTTTCAGGAAAAAATCTGTTATGTTTAGAGAGAAATTACATCTTTTTTCCTGAAGTAAATTGTAATAAAATCGGTTTTCATTAATCGCTCCACTTATTTCGTTACAAATCTAACACGTCCCAAATCCTATGTAACGTCCCAAATCTGACGTAACGTCCCAAATCTAGCATGTAACACTTACAATTTCGTAATTGATTTTTAAGTGTATAATCTTCTGAAATACAGAAAATGGTAAAATTTCGACTTATTTTATTATCGGTTTCGCAGAAATGCAGCTATCGTCTTGTAAAAAGTATCGTTTTGTAGGAAAATAGGTACACATATAAGGATGGTTTATTACAATACTTTTATAAATCGTAAACTACACAAATTCCTCTGAAATTCATCGAAGTTGAAAGACAGCCGTGTCTCCGTTGGGCATGAATTTATTTAGCACTGTCTCACTCTCGCCAAAGGTTAATTTCCAATATCCTCATCTCCCTCTGGCAGGGCTCGTCGGTTTTTGTAAGTCTCAGAAGTTACGTGGAGCATGCGACAGATGTGCGCATGGATGCGGTTGCTAACGAAGCGTGTTTGAATTGGGATAATCAATCAAATCTATGATTCGTTGACCGTGAGCGGCTCTATGATTTTAAATTTAGTTAGGAAAAAAAGAATAAGACAATTCATTTTAGTGTACAAGCCCAGTATAGTATTTTGTTTTATTTTTGACGGCGTTGATTTTGGTTCAAACTCTTTGAAATCCTACAAAATGAAGTTATTTATTCATCATCGGGAAATATTTACACTTCTGGACGTGGGAGAAATTAATCACCGAAGGCAGCTGCTGCCCACATCCAATGTACTCACGCAACCCTGACCAGATCAGGTGTATATTCTTTGGGAAGCCTACCTCGTGTACATAACCATTCCGTATGGCAACAACTTAATAATTAAATAAACAAAATTTTAAGCAAAAACAAAACCGACTTCCTAAAATAAATTTAAAAAACAACAAATGCACTCAAATGCACCAATCAATTCATAAATTATTTTTGCTTTTGGAGTTGGCGTCTGCCAAGGATATAGATACATAGATACCAGGACGCCTTAAGAAAACTATTTTACTAATGAACCTTATCTATACTAGTGATCCGGGCTCTGGCTTCGCCCGGTGGTACCACTAAATGTTGATCACTACCAAACTTCACAGGAACCCCCGCTGTGCGATTCTCAACATTCCCTCTACCATCATCATCATCGAAATCGGTCCAGCCATGTCGAATTCAATAGGAACATACACACATAGCCTTTTATATATACATAAAGACAATAGCTTAATTATTTATACATGAGATACGTGAAAATGTCTAATGTTTAATTTTTATCAGTTATGTAAGTAAATTTAATCACAACAGTCAATTTATTGATCAATTAACGGAATGGACATTTCGATTTACCAATAAATGCAAATAAAGATAACGCAATGCATAGCTGTATCAGAGTAGATTTAAATTGACGGAAAACTAGTAGAATGCAATTCCGATACAAAGAGACCGTTACAAAGCGTTATCGACACCGAATCCGATAGCCGCAATGCGAAAATTATCCGCAACCACTAGCATGCAATTGTAGGAACAACGAAGGCGTAAG
The DNA here is from genome assembly GCA_029849275.1 of Papilio elwesi. NCBI lineage: Eukaryota > Metazoa > Arthropoda > Insecta > Lepidoptera > Papilionidae > Papilio > Papilio elwesi. The sequence continues at coordinate 4,965,490 of CM056700.1, read as the reverse complement.
GAGGACATCCCAATGGTTATGTTTCGCCATGTATCTGATTCAAGTTGTGACGTGTCGTTTATTCCGCTTACTATATGCCGGAGATGCGATCAATTTATTTGTTTACGCGCATTGGAATATTGGCCTTAACATGTACGATGTTAAGCGCAGCAAGTGGTAAATTGTCACGATGAATAGTTCTTTCATTTAATAGTCAGGATAAATCAACCAAATTCAATTTCGCTTTCCATGTCTTGAATATATTCCAGAATTTAAAATAGGCTGGTACAGCAGTATAGTATACGGCAAAATATCTTTGACAATAACCAAATTATCTGTCCAAATGTTTTCAAATCAATAATAAAATAAATAAAAACGGTTAAAATTTTGTGAGCTCCCCTCTGAGCTTGCCACATAAAGAAGCTGCGAGAATATTTTAGATAACTTGATAACATTTCTAAAAGGATCCGTTCGCAGAAATCAATCAGGAATATCATCTGTGATGCTAGCTACGACTTTTGCTCGGCTGTATAGATTCAAAACGTGAACAATGCGGGTATGATGAGTTCAAATGTACAGTTGCTCTGAGCTCTGAGACTGAGTCTAGAGGCATTTCCTTTGATCTCTATTGACGATGGAGGACACTACGCTAGAGCCGCAAACCCCGCATCAAATCGGCCTACATAATTTATGTTACGATGGGGTTTATCATTCAGCACTAATATCTATTTAACTAATCTCGAATATAGAAGAGTTTTTACGACTTTATTTACGATCGCGGCGAGACTAATTTCAACGGAGCAAATTTAGAAGTTGTAAAATAAAAACAATTAAATCCATAGCCATGGAAGAAAATGGACGAATATTTACAGAAATATTTACACAGGCGGGCATACAAACGGTAGCGTTAAAAGCGAAGACATGGGTTTAGTCCAAGGCAAACAGGCTGAAAGAATTACACGAGAGGGACACAAACACCATAAATGCTCCTCGTTCCCTCGGGCAAACAGGAGCATCGCGACGCGTGAAGTGAGGTAATCCTTCCTAGCGTACGGTTTACACTAGTCTTGTTAAGGCGGCGCACCTCGATTCAAAATGTAAATGACTCGCTTAGAAATTCTCAACTGGATTAAGGTGTAATCTGCATATGTATTTTATACTTATGAAGAGACGATACTATATTTTAAGAAAAGGAGCAATATACTCGGATAGTTTACGTTAAAATACCATTGCAACAAGCGGCGTATCGTAGACGATAACCGTAAATACTGAACAAAGTTAACGTCGCAATAAGTTCAAATAAAAATATATCGGCTCCATCGATTTCAATTGGACTTGTTTAGATTATGATCTTAGAAACTGGCACGTTTAAGTGTCGTGAAACGGTATTTAGAAGTCGACTGCCGTTACGATGTGCGGGAGCTGAATCGTTAGTGAGAATAGTGAGTAAGTGCTATTAAATGGCTATTATTTTCCTCCGAGTATTTAAGACTTACACGCAAACATCCATAGTAAGTAAGCAGTAATTTGGGTTATTATTATTAACGCAGATGCTTATTTTCATATCGTATTAACTGTGAGTACTTTAAGTGGATATTAAAGTAACAAAACGTTCGTTGGCTCATTCAAATTATTATTATTAGGGTCTGGATGTTGAAAGAGATAAATAGACAAATATTGAACGATAGAGTGAAAAGTGAAGTAGCAATATATTTTGTTTACAAATCCTCGGCCATGTACAGACAGTTTCGACCACATGATTAAACAGTAATTAAAATTAGGAAACGATGAGGCGGACTATGAACATAATTGTAGAAACTTCATTTATTAGTTCCGTAGCGCCTTTACATTATATCACATTTACAGTACAATATATTTTTAAATAATGTTCGTAAAATTCTCTGAACAGCTTTCACTAAACTACTACTGAACTACAATACGAAACATCGCCGTTATATTTTAATATATTTCATGAATTTAATTATGGAACCTTAGAACACTGCATATTTTTGCTATGATACTATACATTTTAAGGAAAACTTGTACATGAACTAACCAGTAGCGCGGATCTTAGGCTTAAACAAATCTTCAAGTAAAATAAGTATTATTGTAGCGTAAAACAACTTTGCAAGTATGAGATAAAAAAAACATTTTAACAACAGAGTAGACATAAAAAACCTCTAAATAATTAAAAATAGTTTTGCTTTAGTTTATTCTTCCCCTTAAACTATTGTACCAACCCTGTGAATGTAAAAGTGGGCGTCATCACGAACTCTTTTTGCTTCATCTCTGCTGCTAATTACCACTCCCCCAGCTTGTTGACTAAAGCTTCAAACACGCAAAAGGGCAATAAACTAGTAAAATAAAAACACTGGTGTTTTTTGTAGTAATTTATTTTTCTAATCAATAACTAGGTTTTCTAATATTTATATCAAATGGAATAAAATGTTATTAGCCATTATATTTCATTATTTTGTATCATAAAATCGTAACAAAGAAAATAAAACTCGTTGTCAATATATGATATCTTTTTCTATTAAAAGAGATAAAGATTCGTATCGAAATTAACCAATTTCAAAATTGAAAATATTCAAAAATTTACCAGATCCTTAGGATATGTTGTATAACATTATTAACATTTATTAACATTTTTATATTTATTATGCGCTTATACAAGCGCAATTAAATCCATTACAAATATACCTTTACTCGCAAATATACCTTCACACACATCGCATTCGAATGTTAAACGAGCTGCTTGATGGTCTACTGCCTTCTTGTTATTAAATATGCAAAAATTAAATTAAATAAAATTTCCAATATTAAATTAAGCGTTGCGACTCCAACAGCGTGAGATAGGAAGTCAAATAATTATAGATCTAGAATTAGTTACTGTGCTTTATCGCCTTGTCAGATGGAGGCGGCGGAGTAACTGTTGCTTATCGAAATATCATAATTCATCTGTTTGATACAAGCTCGATGAATATAATGGTAATGCGTAACTGTGCTTGTGCTTACACTGTGCTTGATAAATTATTATTAATGAGCGTCCGCATACAGACATAAGTAAATAAATGACTGTTAAATCTGTTTCTTGTTTGAATGGAGCTTCAAAAGTGATTCGTGTGATATCGAAGTTTGGCGTCACCGTATATGTTGAAAAAATTATTAATTCTTATCGTAGAGTTTTATTAGTATTATTTTTTATTTTGTTTTTATTGTTATATTATGAACAAAATGTTCCTCACTTAATAAAATATTAGCTAATTCCGATATAATTACCACAAGAAGTAACAATCCCACGCCAATACTTTCAACACACTTTAAATATAATACATTAAATAGTAAACATCATTATCCGCGTCTCCGTGTAGCCGGCACAGATATAACAGATCTACAAGAGGAAGCGTATCGTAAATGCAAGAACTGGTCGAGTTGCTTCAACTAAATTTATGGCCAATTAAGCCGGTGTTAGTCGAAGCAGCTGACATCAAGCGCAAACTCTAATAAAGCTACAATCGATGATACGGTTCGCAGATATTTTAAATAAAGTAACGTACTTTATTACCATACGAAATTAATAAAAACGCAACAAACACAACTACACAACAAACAACAATGTTAAAAGTTAAAATCTAATACATGCCTTGTCGTTAATCTGAAAAACATTACACTTTCACCATTAATCCATTTAAATTTCAGATACATTCATCATCAGTACCAATCGATCAACCACGACCAAAGGTAGCGATGGGATCAACATGTGGTACCCGGGCGAAGCCGGGCCGGGTCACTAGTAATACATAATGTGAAAAGATTTGTTTTTTCGTAGCTATGAAATTAGTCTTCTGAATTAAGAATTCCTTTACCATAAGCAAGCTACATTATCTACAAGTAACACAGACTATATATTTTGTTATTAACGCGCAAAACAAGAATTCGGTCAGGCACAATGTAAATACGTTATGGTAAATAACTTTTTAAAATCGATTCAGGGTCTTTTGAGATTACCCGTCGCAAGCAAATCTTTCCTTTTATATTATTAAATAATCAAGTATGTTATTAAATATAAAACTACTGTTATCATCATAATTTACATTATAGCTTTAATAATAATTTATCTACAAGTAGTAGTATATAATGGTCGATAAACAAAACTTGTTCAACTTTCTGTATACAAGTTATCACAAAGACGTTAGGAAAAGTTGTTTAACATAATTTTAGGGGAAAACTTTAAAATAACAAAGTTGTGGAAAACGGCAAGTAAAAAGTGAACTGAAGAAGCCAGATGCCGCAGACAGTTGGGAACAACTGGCCCCCGAGTTGCTTTATAAAAAGTAAGCTTTTAAAATCCACCCGCTATAAATCAATAGGCAAAAGTTCAGAGGAAGTGGAAGCGTGAGACGGATATTTACTGTGCTGCTGCACCCGCACTCGCCTCGCGATAAATCTCGGAAGCACTCTTTGTACTTGCTCTAGACTTTATGAGAACAGTAATCACTTATATAACATGACAAAATGCTTCCATGACTTACTTTATAAGAACTAATAGAGCGGAAACTTTGTATTTTCCGCCAGGTTTCCTTTACACTCGTCAGTCCGGAAGGAACAGTATTACTGGAAAAACTAGTTTAGTGGGCGACCTTCAATCTACTGAACTATCTAACTAACTATATCCAAAAGTTGCTGGGAGCGAATCTAACTGACATATAGTTGTGACTTTTCTAATTTGATATATTGAGTAATTAAAAGTTATCAATCACAATTCCTAATTAAACCCCACAGTGATGGTATTTAAAGAGAACTCAGATTCCCTTTTATTCTCACTCTTTTAATTTAGCTATTTTACCTTCGCTCGTCATTTATTTTAGGACATACAATAATGTATGTATATATATACTACCAGATGGTTCATACTAATAGGTACTTAAAGTTAAAATTCACGATTCACTAGTCCTAGATTCGCAACAAGCATACACTGGCCCAGTGACCTTCACGCCAAGTAATCCAGCCACTATGCTATTCGAAGAGGAGTGCCCGTCTACTTTCTAGCTGTCTGTGCTATTAGTATGTATGTTTTGAATTATCTACCTGATGAAGATATGAATACACAAGCAAGGAAGAATCTTATAAATAATTTTATTTAAATGTATAATTTTTTTGATAATTATAAAATGATAATTTATTGGAACATAGAAATCTGCTCTTACGTACGATACCTGTTGGCCCAAGCTTTTCATCTTACTTTCCATATTTCGTCAAGTTGGCAATATCGAATCCGTAGTTACAAAGTTTTGTAGGTGCAGACGCCTTTTTGTAAACTGGGATTAACAGTATTCTAGTGAAACAAAAATATAACTAACCGAAGCTTTTGTTGTATAAGGAATTACGTTAAATTACTAAAGGGAAGGGTTACAACATTTTTTTGCTGTCGGATGAAAGTGTCACGGTTCGATAGTCATCCAATTTACTTGGCGAGCCACCGTCCGTACGGGTTCAACTCTTTGTTGCTCGGTCACGCCCGCATCTCAAATCCGTCCCCAAATATACCTTGTTATTTGTATACTTTCTAATTAGAAGACTTCAGTCTGAAATGTACAACAAAACGCTCTAAATGATTATGAAGTGTATAGAAGATGGGACCTTTACCTCAAATAGATGTCAAATGAACCGATAGAATGATTAACGGTGCGTTCTAACTAACGACTTGACTGGGAAATCAATGTCGGTCGAGATGTTTGTAAAATACATTAATGATCAATTGTTTATGAATGTTATGAGTTGTTTTGTATTAGTTGTTTTTTTTTCTTACGTCTAGTATCACCCTTCTTTACTTCGTAAAGAAGGGCCGCTTCTTGGACCCGAAGGTCCAGAGGAAGCAACCCGGCAAGTGCTAGGACGGAGTTCAAGGATACGGTCCTATACGCTCTCACAATCTTCTGCGCGAATCCCCGCTGCACCCGGTTAAGCAACTTCATGGTCTCCTTCCTTTTTGCCACCGGGGCCCATACGCTGGCCGCATAAAGGATGGTGGGCTCGACCACCGCCACGTATATGGTCCTGATGATCTCCAGGTTCAGTCCCCAGGAAACTCTGGCTGCTCTTGACAGCTGACGATAGACGCCTTACGCTTTGTTGCAGACATTCGCAATGTGCGTCTTAAAGGTGAGTCTATCGTCAACCGTCAAGCTCAGGATTTTAATTTCTCTAACTAGCTCAATGGGTCGAAAAATGGGTGCTCAAAAAACATGGGCGGGCATGTTCAGACGTGGGGAGTCGTACTTGGTCCTCCTAGTTAGGACCATTGCCTTCGTTTTTTGTGGCGCAAAATTTAGTTTATTCCGTACTCCCCACCTCTGAACAAGTGCGAGAGCCCCATTGGCCCTCTCCTGTATTTCCGAGGATCTGTCTCCGGAGAACATCAGCACCACATCGTCGGCAAAAGCCTGGCAGTGTGCACCCACAATATCTAACTCCCCCAGAAGGGGATTCAGCAGCAAATTCCAAAAAGTGGGCCCCCCGATTGACCCCTGCACGCAGCCTTTGGTGGTCTTCGTAGCGTACTCCGCTCCCGCAAATCTGACGCGCACACATCGTTCGCTAAAGTAGCTGTCGATCATGCGCCTCAGATTTGCGGGGCACCGCGTTTCCGCTAACCTGCACCGGATCGCGGGCCACCAAGCGTTATCGAAGGCTCCCTCTATGTCCAATGAGACCAGCACAATTATTTTCTTTTCTAATAATTTAGATCTAATGTGCTGGACCATGTCATAGAGGGAGTCTTCGGTAGAGCGCTGCGGTATAAAGCCGTATTGGCGCCCGCTGATCGTCGGTGCAGTGTACCACCGTATACGTCTTACAGCCATCTTCTCCAGAATCTTGCCGAAAACCGGCAAGAGTCCTTTGGGCCTGTAAGACTTAGGCTGCGTGTAGGTGTCCTTACCGGGTTTAGGCAATGCCACGATTGCTGCCTCTTTCCACCTCCCGGGGAAGAAAGAGAGGCTCAGGCACTTATTAGCGATCGCCAGGAATAGGTCCAGATCCAGGTCAATGGCCGCTGAACAAATGTCAGCCGTGAGTCCATCTGGACCAGGAGCCTTTTTGGGATTGAAGCTCGATGCGGACCACTTAAGCTCGGCTAGTGTGAATGGTGGGTCTCACGGCTCATCATGCGACCCCCCATTTATCTTATTTGCAAAATTTCTTAGTTCTTTGTGGTCCGCATCGTCTTCCTCCTCTCTGTCTTCAGGGAAAAACGTTTCCGCTAGGCTCCTGGCCGATTCTACCCCCTCCAATACCTTTCCGTCTTTCATGAGGGGGGCTTCCTCCTTCCTCACGGCTGTGCGGCGCATCACCCTGTAAATCCCGTCCCACATGGTTCCATGGTTTCCTTAGCGTCGATGTATTGCCGAACGACCCACTCCCTGCGGACCGGCGCGGCGGAGGAGATCCGCCTCTTTAGCCTCAGGACTTCAGTCTTGAGGCTTGAGAGCTCTTCGGACCACCAAGGCAGCCCTACTCGCCTTTTCCCCCCCGCCTTGGGCAGCTCTTTATCGCACACCTCCACCACGGAATCAACGTACCTCTCTATCATTCCATTCAGTCTTTCTTTCGTCTCTATCTTTCCAATCTCTGTCGCTGTCATCCTTTCATTCTTCCACAGCTGGGCGAGTTTCTTACGAAACTCGCACCAGTCTGCTTTTTTGGTACTATACTTCCGGGTGGAGAATACCATTTCGGTGCACTTAGATCTGCCCAAGTTGAGGTCGAACAGGACTGCCCTGTGATCCGAACTAGACACATCCTCCGCAAGCCGCCAGTTCAACACCCTCCCCAGCAAGTGGGTCGAGCAGGCAGTTACATCGACGCAACTGGAATAGCGGACTCCACCACGAATTACATCAAAGGTAGGCTCAGACCCCTCATTCAGTACATGTAGACCCAGCTCGTCAAGTTTGTCCGCGGCTTCAATCCCCCTCTTGTTTGCCTCCCGGCTGCCCCACCAAGTGCTGTATTAGTTGTTCACTAAGAGACGAAAATTAATGATGCAAATAAATCAGTTGTTTACATTTTTTTAACTTGTATATGACAAAATGCTGTAAGGCAAACTCAAGAATTAGCGACAGGTTATTTTCAACTATAACTTAACTGAGTACAAAAGTACAAGTACAAATACTAACAAGATAATAAGAACAAAAACAAGACTTAAGGCGGTGGAGGTGGTAGGGAAACATTACTGTTATCTACTTGCATAGTTTGAGTACCCACTTAGAGCATAAATGCTACTTAATTCAGCAAAAACAAAAGCGGCTAAGTAAACGCTTTCCACTACCGACGCCAACATTGTACCTACATAATGTACCTACTCGCCTACTTATCTGGGTTAATAGCAAATACGTACACTGAGCTAGCTTCCCAGTGAAGTTCGAGCAAATAAATTTCTATACGGACTACGCATTGCGACGAAGCTTTGTAAATACATTTATATCTCACAACTCGCTAAGAGCGGGAAAGTCTTTGGACTAATAATCGTAAATAATATTATGAAGTTACATTTATATTTTGTTACTATTGATATAAAAAGACCTCCACCGCCACTTCCTCAGGGGTCATAAAGGACGGCTCTACCGGGGAAGTACCACACACAGAAGGTTAGCGAAAACTATAATATGTTTATACTTCTAGTTAGTTTATGAGACATAAATCGCATGGACCACATAATTTATTAATAATTTCTAAACAAATATTTTTTATAGGTATAACATTAATGTACCATACTATACATTAAATACCAATAGGTATAAATATCTGAATAAAACGACATCAATTGGGGGAACAAAGTACCCAACAATATAACGTAACGAGACGAATACATTCTGAGCGGGCTTCGGCCTGGTACCGTTTATATTACAACCAATAAATCCATACAGCGCCACACCGCTGCAGCTCGCTCGAAGCCATATCGAGTCGGGTTATTCAGTTTGATGCGATACGGGACTAAAGCCAGCTTTCTTAGATAAGGCGGGTTCAATGCAGTGTCGGCTCAGCCTGACAAATGGCCGCATCTCTGTGACGTCTAGCTTATAACCAAGCTATGAGCTTATAATAATATGCAAGGAGTAAGATGTATCGGGAAAAGGAAATAAGTCCGATAATTTATTTTAATATGAAGCTCTAAAGAATAGAAAAGCAAACATATTATTTATTTTAAGAGATCGGTATCGTCAAAAACATGTGAATATGTCTCTATAGTAGGTCTGAAACGACACAATTTATATTTACTATCTATATATACTAACACATCTTTGCATTTATATATACAACAAAACAAAGCTAACCAAATAAAAAAAAACTTTAAACGGTGCAAGTTATTGAAAAGACACGGCGGCTAATAGTTCTAGGAAAGTGTTACTTACACTTCCATTGTTCTCAGTGTTAGCCCTGCAACTTACAAAGTACCTACCATCGTTACATATTCAACAGTGTTCTTGACATTGTTAAAGCTTACGTGTTACGTGTTTAGGATCGAAATTATTTAAACCGTAATAAAATTCTAATAAACATTTTAAGCCTAACATGATTTGGTCTTGAACTAAAGACGATGGTAAAAATACAACCAGTGTAACTTTATCGTTACGTTTCCATCGTGTTCGTCCCCGAGATTATTAAAGACACGGTCCAACTTACAAAAGTTGGTTCAGCAGTGATCCTGTTTTCAGATTCAGATAAGAATAAAGATACGTCGATCAATACGTGCGGAATAAATTGCGCAGTCCCAATTCTAGTCATATATATCAACAAGCAAGTTTCATTAAAAAAAACAATAGACCTGACTGACAACCCCTATGAAACTCCGGAGTAGAATCTAATGACAACTCACTCTTCAAAATCGGTGTAGCCGTTTAGGCTCAGGAGGTCATAGTAAAACAGAGTTACAAACATATATACATAAATATAGACATACCATTCTGTCAGTACGGCAAAAAGAGGTCATTCTAATACAGAAATTACAAACGAAAGTGACGCCTACATTTCGGTCTACCTAACCAGAACAAAAGACGAGACTAATAAATGGAAGTTCGTAAAAACATCAGTTTTCAGTTCTAACTAACATTAATAAGACAATCAGCGGATATAAATGAAGCGTATCCGAATTGACAAAAGAATTCGGCTTTAAGTGCTCGTTCTGTGAAATTTACTAACTGGTAGAAAATGTACTAGTGCCGGCACCTTATCCGAATTAACCTTTTATTATTAGCTAGTGAATTATAAACATACAGAAACATAATTCCGTCGTCGTGTATTCATAGTCGATTTCATCCTCATGATATATAACAAAAAGTAATCTTAAATAGATCCCGTTCAAGCTAATAATATCATTTTAAATAAAATTTGTCAGAATGGGGAAGAAAGAAAGTACATATATGTTAATTTTATATTATAAAAATAGACTCCATGTCCAGAAACGTTAGCCTCGTCTACAAGGACAATCTGCGTCGTTATTCTACTTCTTCGATGTCTTTTACACTTTTATTTTTAATTGTAAAATTTACCTTCATTAAAATAGAAAAAAAACCAGTAATAACGAATTATAATCTGTTAACACACAATATTCTAATTACTTTTATAATAAAAAGGACAGCGTCATGATCAGTTTCTTCATCTTCCTGTGCAGCCATTTTACCTCTACCATGCAGGTGAAATCATTCCTTCAATTCAAGAATCATTCATTCTCTATTACATATTTTAAAATTAATTGGTTATTTATTCTTACCCTTATATTATTATTTCAACTCATATAGTAATCTAAACAAGAGTTGAAGTTGTTTTAATACGTGAAACAAAATTTTTAGGAACAGTTTTAAGAATATTGCGATGTTGCGAGTTTTAACATTGCTAAAGTTTACGATTAAGAGCGGATAAAGCTAAAATGTCTACATATTATTCCTTACAAATATACTTATTCAGTGAAACATTTAATGTTTACATTACTTTTGGCATTGGGGAGATCATTTGTACCTAGATATTAATAAATTTATTACAACAGTAATGATGTTACCTGTCATACTAAAATAGGCATAGCGTTATATTTTCTCCGTTGCAAAAATTAAAATGGAAATTACGTAGACCTGAGCATTAAAAGCGCTAATTTGAAGTGTTCAACTTCCTCCCTTTAAATTTGAGTAGGGCTCTCGTCGCGCGAGATTCGTCTCGCGCTAGACTACTTTTAATTGCTTATAACATTGAAACGTCAGTTTTGAATGCTTATTGGAGCAAAAATTTAAAAATAAAATCACTGCCAAATGTCGACAATCGATAGGTTTTTCGTTTCATCGAAAGTCAGTAATAATCAAAAACAAATTGTTATTCCATGTCGTATTTAACGTTCAAGTATGTACAATAGTAATAAAACTGGCTACCGTTATTATTATTCCGTAAAGTTACTGAAAAAACAACATCCACCGTCACGGAATTCCTTTGCTAATTATACCTTAGATAATTTTATACCAGGAAAACAAGAAACGCTGTGCCGCATTATCTTACGCGAAATAAAAATAAACAACCTCCCATTATTCCGGTCGTAACGGTGATATACAGAAGGTAGCAAATTGAATAGCCATAAGGGGTTCTTTGTATGCGAGCCCACTAATCCGCGCGTCAGTATCACACCATTATAACCTCGTGGACGCCATCTAATGTCGCCATAATCGTTTAGCTTCGATATTCAATCGTGTAAAAAGTCAATTAGAAAGAGATACAGCGGGCTCGCGACCACACAATGGCGTAGCGGGCACCGGTCGCGTTCCATTCCAACCGTACAATGCACAAATTATAAACAGTCCACTTGCCTCGACACTCCGCTCACACTTCCTGTGCCACCCATTGTCAGTTTTCAATACAATAACTTTCATTGAAATGATCCTAGGCCATGCTCGTCGGCTATCGAATAGAAATTGTCCTCCCTTAACATTTTGTTAGTGGGTTCGGCTGACATTGTTACATATACGTAGCCAATTTCAATTACGACGATTTCCGCTCCATATCAATAGAACGGTACGGATGTGCACGAAATGTTTGCAAAATGGTTTTCGGGGTACTTTCGTAACAGAGTCTCTTTTCTTCAATAACTTGCCGGCAAATTTATGTCACATGAGAATAATTGACGGGTGAACCCATAGTAACGTGGATTTTACAATGTTATAGTCATGTATTGTAATATATTGTCAAAAACATTATTATATAATTAGACATGGAGCATTTTTATAACCAATTTACTTATGTCTGACTACCTTTAAATGAACAACGGAACATTTGTATGAGTTGGAGCAATTAGTATGTAAGTTACGTCTCTACTTAGGAAGTCGTTACAGACATTAGTCGACTGAGTCGTTCGATTATAACACATATATAATGACTATTGCTGCTCATTCACAGCACTGATCGAGTCAGCCGGGGGTCATTGACCTCCACGACCGTTATGTTAGATCGGGGAGACAGACAATGTTATAATCACAGAAGTGGAGTAATTAGAAAGTTTAGAAAGGGCACGGGTGAAGCTAAATGATAGGGTTTGCTGTACAATGGTTAAAGAATGTATGTCAAACTATCTCTCCCTTGTTGGAATGAATAGATAATCTTGAGAGTTTACTTGGGATGCGGATAACATCTTGTCTGTTCTTAATTATTGCTTCATAAACTGAATTTATCTTAGTTAAAGAGATATTTTTATGTATTAAGGAGGACAACTATGTTTCAATGCCTTTACTTCTTTAGATTGTTTCTATCTTCTTTAATAAAATAATGATAAATTTTCTTATAATTAAATAAAATAAAGCGGATTTGATCTGAAGGTCGAAACCTGTTAAATTCTGCAAAGTAATACATGCGGGTAAGTTATCTAAGCCGAAAATGTGTTAAAGGACAATAAATTACCATAATTCAACACGCATAGACCGTATGAATTAAAGCAAGTGACAACAAGAACTTAATTACAAAGAAATATTACCAGCAGGCTTCGGGAGGTTGATTTGTTAGCGGAGCGCGCACTCTAACCGAGCTTCGGACGCGTGACGAAGTTGACTTATGTGCACCGCTACCTAACTTGATTTACACATGACTTCCTGTGAAGTAGACCTAGTGAACTGTGGAGGTTCTTGTTAACCAAAATGTCAGATGTTCAAAAATATCGCAGGGCAGATTTAAACCGAGGCTAAATCGATTCATTAATATGTGTGTTTAATATGTTCAACAGTGGTACAGTCCGCAACAACATCTGTTTGCACGAATGGGCCGGCTCGACCGGTGAAATACCACGACCTCACAGAAAACAGGCGTGAAGTAGAAGTACTCTGCGTTTCGACTGACGAGTGAGGTGCCGGAGGCCTAATTTCAGTCGTTTTCCTCTTCTCACCCATTACTCTTAAGGTTAGGACGGGAAGAGGAAGAGAATTGGACGGGGAGGGGGTAAACGGGAAAAAAGGAAACATCCTTCTTCCTGTCTATTCCTATATTCCTTTGTCCTTTAAAGGTAGGCAACGCATCTGCAACACATTTGCCTGTTGTGGATGTCTATGGGCAGCGCTCACTTCACATCAGGTGATCCGCTTGCTCGTTTGCCAACTTATCACAAAAAAAATGTTTTGTATTTAGAAAGATTTCTTCAAAGTACCAAAAACATCCAAAAATCGAACTCTTTTCGTGATGACAATCTCCGTATAAATAGAGATAGAGCCAATTTTTAAACTCTACTGCCTATAACAATTTTTTGTTAAGGTGTAAACATGGTCACAATCGTTCAAAGTTAAGTGAATCTAAATTGCGGTCGTTGTTCATCTTTATTATATAAACCAACAAAACAAGTGACCACGAGTACAATAAAGGCCTCGTGCAAAGTTAATTTATGCGACGTTGCGTAAACGGACCCAGGAACAATAAGGACGCTTCATTCCGAACTTAACGTCACATAAAGTCGTGGGCGAGGAAGACAGCTCGGATGAAAACAGAATCTTTTTTTAATTTAAGGCGAACGGACAATGAACAAACGCAGCTGGCGGAATGCAAAATGAACCGAGTAAAGATAGAACCCGCTATAATGTCGGTAGTGAAGCATTCGTGTAATTTGTGTTGAAACAAAATACTGAGAAAAAAGTATTGCCTAGTAACGTGTTACAAAGTATCTATAGTTAAAAAAAAATGATTAGGCATTACAGGCAAAGTTCAATCGCTATTTATTTAGCGAGTAGATAACTAAAAACAGGACAACGGATGTCTGACTATAGCAGATATCAGTGATACTACTTACGAAATCAAATAAACTTCGGCAGCCCCCGAGTCCGAGAAAGGAAACGCGATCGTTCGAGATGTATTATTGTTGTGACTATCGCTTACCATAAACATTGCCTGGGAAGTATTCAATTAACAGCGGGAAGTTTTTCGAAGCTCTCGTAATCGGATGTGGTTTTAGAAAATGGTGAACGATAACCATTAACGGGAATGTAAACGAGAGAGAGGGAGATCCAGATGTATTCCAATAAATATATCCGAATTAGAATCGGAACCAAAATAACGATATTTAAGAGGCGATTAGAAATAAACACGCTGGGACGGCCGGTGTGGCTCGCGTAAAGAACGCTCGATGGTCGTTTAGATGGCAACGTTAGCAGCAGGATGCCTGCTCAGAGCAGGGCATTCGCTGCAGGCGACTTAGATACCAAACATGTTTATGACGCTCTTGTTTGTTTTGATCTCAATCAACATAATCAAGGCATACGGGACTAAAATAAAGCTTCCTTATTAGTTTAATTGTTCACACTTTATCTTTGCTAACATTGACAATGAGTGTTTTATCTAGAACCGATTTTAATGAATTATATATAGATAACAGAACTATTTACTGGTATCGGCCAGAAAGATCCTTGGCTTGGGTTTCAATCGTTTTTTATTTTGGAAGACGGTGGCAAGCTAGGCTGCTGCTTGCTGGCCATAAGCTTCTCTATGAATGTACTAATGTGTACTAATGAGTAATAAAATAATAATGCTTATGCACATATAGCACATGCGTTTCCTACTCTTAGCGAACAGAGAAGAGGATAAACAGAAAAAATAATATTTCCTTTTCCTATCCATTTGCCCGTCAAATCATCTTCCCCTTTCAGAAGGGGGAGAGGATTGGGTTTAGATCATCGGATGAAACGCAGACTGTCTTCAGTCAGAGTATACTGCGAAGTACACTGCGTGAAATATCACGGGTCGAGTCGGCCCTTTAGTGCGAGAAATGTTGTTGCGGGCTCAACCACTGTTAAAAGTAGTTCTTTTTGTTTTAAAAGTTGCCTTCAACTACTTAATGAAATAATAAAGTTTTACGTTCATACGTATGTGATAAATAAATAGTACTGGACTTATATCTAGCGTAACGCGGCAATCGAACGTTTATTTTGTAGAAAACGTTTCGTATCCGATGAAACAAATGATACTCTCACAATGAAAAATGTCAACAGATTACAGAAACGAAGAAAGTTCAAATAAAAAGATTTCACGGACCATTGTGTTATCTGATATCGTACGACTTACGAAGCCATGCAAGCTCGCCGATGCAGCCGAGTGACATTCCAAAACAACAAACAAAACATTAAATCGAACTTACCCAATTGTTATTACCTTGTTTTTTGTATCGATACTTATTCATACTGTTAAAGGTAAAGTGCGATTGGAATTTCCTGGAATTGGGGAAATACGATACAATGAACTCGAAATGAAAAGCCACTTATTGCGGCGATGTTTAAATAAATGGAGTAAATCAATCACAGATTGGTATTCATGTTCCCGAATTTGTAGTATCGGCTACTGTGTTTTAGATAATCACGACCTAAAATTATAATTTTTGTCAAATGAGTGTTACTTATTTCATAACCGACATAAGCCATTGCCAATATGCATAATAGAGGATCAGATTACACACATATGATACAGACTTAACTCAAATCGCTAAGTAATTATATCAAGTTAATGAATGCATATTCTAAGCAACCAATAAAATGGTCATCTTAAGTTTTGTGATTAATTAAGCAAAAGAACATTCATAAAAAGTTGCTAGTATTTTGAATAAATGTTATGGTAGTAAAACCCATCAAATCAACTAACTGGACAATTGGTTATAAGTCGTGATCTTAGATAAGTTATAGTTAACTTATTAAAGTGTAATTTGTGCATTAGATACATACTAAATTAAATTGGGTGTATATTATCTGTACTTCGTACTTAATATAATGTACAAAGTTAAATCTAATTTAAATAAATAAATGTGTTGTCGGAAAAAAATGTAACCGCTCAAAAGAAGTGTCAAGTCGTCAAGCGGAACCTCCCTTCACAGACTGTACACGTCAATTTGTTTACGAATTACGCATAAATTCGTCCCCGAAGACAAGACATCTCGTGCGGCGATCGTTGTTGCGACATTTCAATAAAATTTACGATTGTGACTTAAATGGCGTGTCGGATGAACAAAAAATGCTCCGACATGTTCCGCTTTTATTTTAGACGTATCTTGCGTTCGTTAAAATATCTGGTCGGAGATAATAAACCTGTCCATTCTTTGTACAACTAAACAGCAATGAAATTGAATAAATTATTATCGTCATAACCACGGATAATTAAATGTTTGAATAATGGTTATAAGGTTTTAATTTATGAAATGATACAACACGAGTTTCGCCATGGGCTAAGCTCGTTTAAACGATGTCATAAATAAAAATGATGCTATCTTTACTTTATCAGTTTGGTAGAAGCTTACCAAGATGAACATAATTAATGAAAAAACATTTTATCAAGCCGTTTTTTTGAGTAATGATAGACACAGTCTTCAATAGGAACACTACGCAATCATCTAGAAAATATCAACATTGCTTATAATTAAATTTATATTTACGCGAATATTATATTCGAATAAAACCTTTTTTATGGAATTATTATTATATAAACGTGGTTTTTATATTATGTTTTCTTCCATGAGCGCTGTAAGGTACTCGTAACGTAAAAAAAACAAAATAAACGCCGATCAAATCCGTAAAATTAGTTTTATACTAATTGGTTATATTCTTACATACTACTACAGTTATATTTAACTTCAGAAAAATTCTCAGATCAAAAGATCTTAGGCGGTATTTTTATTACGCACCAGTAAGCATTTAACAAGGAGTTAATGTGAAGACAGTACGCAGTCAGGTTCAGCCTCAGAATGAAAAAATGCAATTAAAAAAATTATTTAATTAAAAAACTTAATTTGTTCTGTTCCATCAACTAAAGACGAAACAAAGAGTATGGGAATTAGGGATGGGCGATAATTACTGAAACTATCCAAGTTAGACGACTGTTCAATTTTATCAATAAAAATCAATAAAAACAAATTATTCGAATGTGATTGCTTATCGACTAACGGCGTGCGTCGGGCGACAATGACTTACACGATTACTGTGTCAGCTTTAACTACTAATTAGTAACTTAAAAATAATAAACGAAAAACCGTCCCGCAAGCAGCGCCTCGCGCGGCCTTCCGCAGTTCCCGGCACGTATAGGTATGCAGACATCGCACACTCACATAGCGTGTTGCAGTGTGCGTAGTTAGTTGTCGATTGTTATTCGAATAATCATGGCGAGGAACACTAAATCGACAATCGAATGCGCAATTATCTATGCAGTCGATTTTTTTGTCGCAGCAATCACCCATCGCTAGTAGGATTGCAAGATCCGTCCCCTACAACAAGATAATATACGTCACTATGCGAGTTAGTCTTCTACTACTTCAAAGATGATAACAGTACCACGATCAGGTCGATTAATCGATCAAACGATAGCGGTTACACTTAAGTCCAGTGAAGATTCATCACATCGGTTTTCATTAAATGTGTTTTCTTGGCAAGTCTCTACGCAACGTTCAAAGTAAAAAATACCAGTAGTGTTTTGAACACTGAGCCAAATTGATAATCAACTGACTAATTAGCTGTGAATGTTTTCGGTAGTGTTGGACCGGGTACGGTGGAAGTTGAATAGCAAAGTTATTCTTTGTTGTTTGATTAATTATATCAGTCAAAGAACAATGTGTCCACGGCTAACGGTTCCGAAATAGTACGTTTGGAGTGGCGTGGCCAAATGCACGCTACATTGATATGTGTTATTGGCCATGACACGCGAGGCGTCCGTTGGAGACAGATCGTTCGGCACCCTATTGGTATTCTTGTCAACGGTTGCAACGCCAGCTTGTTCGCAACGTGTTTACCCACATGACTCGTGGTGACTTTAAAATTAGTTAAGAAGCCATTTTCTCAATTAGAATAGGAAAGACATTCCGTAAATAGTTCCCTACTTTCAATATATTTCATCGTAATGAGGTTTACAAGCCTGACTTACCGACTGAAAGACGAAAATTCGTCACACAAATAATTCTTATGTGCTGTATAGGCTCATATACACCTGAAACTTTAACACCTAATAAATTAGTTTAAAAGGACAGTTATTAAATAATGGAGAACATTATATCTTAGTTTCTGTTATAAGTGTCAGATGTGATATATTGAATGTAGAGATTACTGACAGTCCTCCATGTACAGCGTGTATGTAGGAGGAGGAAACAAGTCAAGTATCTCGGCACGCCAGCAACTTTTAGGAGATTTGCTGCAGTTTTTCGAGGAGTTGGGCTGGCTGGAATTATCCATGTCACACCCGTACGTAATATACGCGCTAGTCGTGTAGTTGCAGAATAGTACTCCCCTACTACTACTACTACAAGATATATCTTTCCTCCTATTCAACTGAGGTTTGTCTTGACCAGGTAGTGGGTCCATCTTGCGGGGGGTCTCGCATACGATGCAACGTATTTTAAGTGATCGGCAGTGTGTTAATGGCATTTATTATTTAACATATCAATTTCCAGCACCGATATTTCAAAACGACTGATATTCAATTAAAAATAAAAATGCGGACGAAACTTGCTCGATCTCAAATTTTATTACACGCCGCGGGTTGTTCTTTATAAATACAACACTTAAAACTCTCAACGTTTTACATAAAAAACCTTATAAACAGGCATATTTCATTATTTTTTTCCTCTAAAACAACGGGGTGCCTCATGGTTTTTTTGTAAGAAGAATACCAACTGCGCGGCGGCCCACGCAGGGCCATGATCGGTTCACACTTTAAGTGGCTGTACAGTAGTGTAGTGATATATATACGTACTCGAGTTATTATTAGAACTTCTGGGAAGGCATAGACAGAACAAAAAACTCTGAAGGAATTTCTTTGTTCTCAAATAACTTTTTGTTACTTTACATAAATTGTACGTGTTATATTCCTATTTGTACTCGTCAGTACAAGATTGATTGCAAAAAATAGTGATGTTGAGGTGCGATCCTGGTCCCGCTATGGCATCGTAAGGGAAAAATTATGCCTTGAAAGTCGACGTTGTGACTTAAATTGAGACAGGTATGCTTTGGTTCTTAGGGCATGTTGAGAGGTCAAATTAAGAAAAAGAAAAAATGAAGTTTATTACGAGGCATAAATAATTGAGATTTTTGTACCGCGTATCGACACCTCAAAGAATTTTGATCGCCGCACGTAGATTTGAGTCTTAGATAAGTGACGGTCTCTCCATCAATTTCGTACAAAATATTTGGTGAGATCCAAAGATTCGTTTTTATGGGTTTTAAAAGATTAATGCTCAGATAAAGAGATTTGGGCCGGCTGCGACCGAGTGGAATTTTAGGGGTACAATAAATTTTGACACCTTATTTGCTGTTGAATAAAACAAAACCGCCTGGAATGAGAGTGATTCGTGTTTCTAATTAGAGACTTTGTGAAGGAAATGTTTTAATTAAAAGCCAAATTAATCCTACCCCCACTTATGGCCATCCCCACCCATTTTTAAATTTCTTTAGACTCAGTTGCGTTTACGCAGTGCATGGTTTAGCCCCGCCCATAATGGGGCATCGTACTGCGCTTTGTTTAAACCGAATAAGCGATGCGTTGAGTATACTCTTTTATTGCTTGATATAATAACGTAATATGTAACAATTTAACAATTACGTTCATTTTTATAGCACCGTAACAATGCTCTAAACACGCTATATGGTTTAATAGCTCAATGCTGTTTTATATACATGTGGTTATTGTGTCTAAAAATGTGTCCTAAAAATATGATTCAATTGGGAAAGTATGTTTTACCGTGGGTTTCTGCTAGCGTAAAATCGTGTCGCGATACAAGATATTTCTATATCTTTCTCTTGAGAGACAGAAACTCAGATGACAGTATATTTTATGTGAATGTTTTCGTCAGTGTAAGCCCACGGTAAGACATTTCAATTAAAAATCTCAATGATATTGAGCTGCTTTGTTTTATTGGACAGTGTATGAATAGAGTATTTAGCTCGTCTAAGGAAACATTGAAATATTGATCAAGCTGGTGTACTTTTAACTCACAAATAAGTAATCGAACTTACTCATAAGTATATTTTTTTTATTATGTACGTTTATTAGTGAAATTATAATACTTCCAGATGAACTTCAATTGCAGACTCAAGATTAGGAGTAGTGTTTTATTATGTGACCACCAATGTCATAGTTCATTTAGACATAAGTACTTATCGATTCATTTCGTTTAATCTATTGTGACTACTCTACTGAAAACGATTAGTCCATCGAAAGATAGTTCCTGTACGAAATTTACGAGCGTTAAAACTATCTCCATTCCATCGCACACTGCAGGGCTTAGTCTACGCCTTTATTGAGAGCAGCTGGTTCTAATCGAATACCAATCAACTAGGAATGATGTAGAATAGTTCACTATTAAATACGTAATCAGAATGAACGCTCGCGCTCACTGAAAACGAAAAGTTACGTCATAATCTCTAATGATTCCAATCGACACCTCGAATATTTTCATTTACTAATAATCCACAAGTATCAGATATATAAACTTTTTTATTTAATTTACCGATGTCAAGTGAGGCTAACGGCCGTTTGACTTACTTATTCTAAATTTGGAAATTCAAAAATTAAATTAATGGACTAACATAAATTCTTTTCTATCAACTCTTTTATGGATATTTTAATCAAAACAATTTTTTTATCAGCTTGATTTGCGACAGCTTAAAAAAGAGCTGTCAAAAAAAGATCATGTTACCATTTTTTGTTTCATGGAGTTTCATTTTAATTTTTAATTGAGAAAGTATGCCTTAAACCTTTTTGTCTGCAGATAAGTCTAGCTAGTTTATGAGGAATGCAAGTACTCTATTTAAGTGTTGCTGGACGAACCAACCGTTTAGTGCGATCGAAACAAATTGTATAGCAAATTGAAATTTTCTTATACTGTACGTATTCATGAAAAAACTATCTTTTTATCGCCACCGACACCATTGTATGAAATGATATATCAAACCACTCTCAAAAAGAAACTTGAAACTAATATCAAATTACTAAGAACTCGACTAGCTTCGAAACTCTTTTGACAAACACATGGCAGTGGTTCAATGAAATTAGTCGTACGTCACTTGCTCGGGATTGATTTAGAACTGAGATAAAGTTGAGGGCGCCATTAATATAGGAAAAAACCAACGTAGGTGTCTGTGGAGGAAGGAAACGGTTGCTGTCAAATATCGGACGGGACACAATGGTCGTTGGAGGATTAAAAGCGAACCGTTGTAGTAGCGGGCGCATCATTTATCAGGACCGAGGCGTATCTTGCGGTCGCTTTAACGTCATTGAATTCAACCCGTAAGGGATATTTAATTGTTTCACTGCCACTAACAACAATGCCCGACTCGTATTGTCACATTTAGTCAAACATACCACTTGTAGAATGTTAGCTATGTGTAAAGCCGTTCATATATTCGTTAATGTTTTAGTTACTAATCTAGTCTAGTCAGGTACAAAAAAGTTCTAACTTAACAGCAGTAGTTCCTTTTTTCTATCGTAAACTATACAGCCTAATTGTTGTGTTGCATAATACTGACCAGAAATATTTATTACAAAACATATTAATATAATAAAAGGTCTAAAATATTGTCCAAGCTTACATTAGAATAAAGCTTCGGCGTCTGAAGTCGTCGCGTGACTAGAGTCCCTTCATCATCAGCGGGGCTAAGCGACATCATGTAATTTCTAGTTACTATGTGTTTCTGTTATTGTCAGAAGGCGTCGAACTATTTTAGGTCGTGTGTGGGTAATGGCGCATTCCTGTGTCGAGTTCAAATGAATTATGCCTTAATTATGCTTGTAATTAAACATTGTTATATTGACGATAGTTTGTGTGCTAAATTACCTTTTATAAAAGTATAAAAAGAGCAAGTAGCTCAATGCCACATAGTTGTTCAATGTATACTTCTATGTATGTATACTTCAATGTATATATCTTTAAAGACAGATAAGATATACCAAATATTTCAAATAATTTGAATAATTAAATTAAAAAAATTGAAATTGAAATAGACAATTCCATTACAAAATACAAAACTTAAATTAGCTATTAAAATGTTAATATTTTACTGGCTACCCTGTCGTTTAAGATTTGCCTTTTTTGATACATTCCTGCAGATAATTGCAGATCTGACCACAAACACGACGATGAGTTCCCTTGATGAGTCTAAGTCTGAAAGTCTAAGTTTGTTTTGTCTGTGTGTTTGTTTAAAAAATAAATTTAGACATCTCACGGCCGGTTTCTGAAGTAAGCAACTTACACTCCTGGATAATTAACAGACCATCAAATCAATTCAATTTATAGACGTAAAAATAAAGTTGATGCTCATGCTTCTAGCAACATAAATAACATTCGATCAGACATTTCTTTTTAATAATTAAAAAAATAGGGCGTTATTGTCTTGAAAATTAAAATATCATTAGGTGAACTTTATATAATATCATTGCTTCTCTTTCATGTAGGCTTGATTTTGCTTCTATCTTAATCAATATTTATATTGAAGTTTTTCTATACGCGGTCCTTTTTCTCACGAGTTTTTCTAGGAAGTTTAGGAATACATCTACAACTATAAAAAGAAACCAAATGGTAAGATAGCGTGTCTACGAACAACGAAATTCCAGATCGAATCCCGATAGCTTTGATTTTACTAATACAGGCAGAGGTTCGCCACGTACACAGGTGGTCCTAATAAATTATAGTAGGTCCTCGCTTTTGACAACAAGACTTTTGTTTTGTTTATTATTTACAACCAATGTCTTCAAATTTGTTGGCCACCCAATATTTCTAAAACAAAGAAGAATCCCCTTAACTGACTCAGAAAATACGTTATTATTTTCAACTGAGATAAAATCAAGTTTTACCAAACGAAAAAAAACGAACGCTTAAAAATGAAACGTATCAATTGATTAAATGTATAGACTAACTTTACGCTTCGGTCGATTGTAACATCAGTTTATTACAGCTAAGCAAATAAATTCCGTCACCTTTCTTTATCTAGGATCTTTAAGAGAAATCCGAAACCGTAAACATGCGCGTTGAGCACACTATGTTAACTATTCATTCGGCGTCTCCGGAGAATATATTGAACAAAAGACGGGCTCAGCATCCGAGCATACTATTTCTCACTACATCGGCGCGATGTAATCAGAGAAGACGACGTGTCGCGCTTATTTATGTATGAAGAGGGCGCGGGCGAGGGTGGGCCAACGCGCGAGCAACAAACAGAATAATATTGATGACACTGCGCTGCGAAGGGTCATGAATCATTAATCGCCCGCTCTCCTCTACGGCTCTATTACGACTGCTTTTCTGGATAAGCCACCCTTCACGAGGTGAGCCTGCTGCGAGCTCCCGACCTCTTCGCTCGTCTCGCGTTCGCCTTTTCCTGAATTTGTGGGCAATGCTATTAAAATAAGTATATCGATTTAATAAAACATCTGAAAGTTCTTCAAGTTTTCGCAAACTTCCTGCATTATTGCATATTTTATTTTACTCTTTGTAAGTGTGATTAAATGTTGTAATTACCTTTTAGACTTTGAATCCTATAAATTATCTCTAAGCATAAAAGGACGCTAACCATGGAAAGAAACTCAGTAGTAGTGCGTTTTTTTTTATTAAATGTATTCATATATTAATATAGTACTAAATATATCAATCGTGAGTAAGAATCGATGTAACAATTTCAAATGGAAATGAAACCAATAGCCGTTCGTACTTTAATGAATTGACTAAGGATGCAAATCACAAAAGCAAAACACAATTTTTTAAACAAAGAACAAAAAACACTGGAGGCAATTTAAGTTAATTCAGTAAGCAACGGACATGGCTACTTCCAAATGAACTCAAACGTAACAAAAACGAAAACAAACCATGGACAAAAACGCAGGTCATTTCGGCTGGGACTTTCTCGTTTATTTTTTCTAAACGCCCGAGAGGACGTGCATCCGAAACCTTGGCTGTTATTTTTTTTCTCACTTTTGTTTCCATCTGAATTTCTACCGTACATCTTGTGTTAGGTTAAACAGCTATAAAATAATAAAGGTCGATCGAAACCGTTCCTAAATTTCTTATGGAGATTTTATTTCGCGATCAAGCGAATGGTTTATTTTTTTGAATTGCTCAGGCCTTAAATCGATAGCGCTATTATTCTTGTCGGTTCAAAAAAGAAAAATATTTTCATTGAATAACTTTAATGTCTAACGGCCAAAAAATGTAGCTAGTAAATCTAGATATTATACCTTATAAGGCAATATTTGCAGCTTTGTATGTTTTTCAAAAATCACAAAAGATCGTATTTCAAATTAGTTTTCGTCTTTCGGGAAAGTTGTATGTAAGAAAGAACATAAGGTTTCCATAAAAGTGAAGAAAAAATAAAGTTGTGAGCACACGAATACTCGGTTCACGTTCTTACATAGGCATATCTTGGCACTTACTGCAGACACTTTTTAAAATTCATCACATGTCTCCAAAGTCCGCGTCGACGTCGAGGGAGGCACGCTTTCAACAACAAAAAACAACGAAAAAAGTTAAGAAAAATAAAAAAAAACATGGGTCGATGTTTAAAAAGGACCATGTTGCAATGAGATACAATAGAGGAAATAGTTTCTGGCGACAGCGTAAGGCGTTACAATGCGCCCCGTCTACTTTTTTCAATAAAATCTTTTGTATCACTTCTCAAATGAGTTCTTTCTGGCCAGTGCTAGCAGCTCTGTTTGTTTAAAAAGCAGTCCAAATTCCAAACTCTATGGACACGTCGAGGACTTCATAATACTTCATAATCATTTGTTGTGCGTTTTTTTCCCATATTAAACTAAAGACAATATTTCTCAACAAATACGTGCCCGGTATCTTTAGCTCATTTATCATTCATTATCATCTAGTTGTGTTTCTAACATGGATATCAAATAGGTAATCTTATTACCCGGTGGAAGAAATATTGTTGGATATTCAAAATATTTTTCTGTTGTTACTTTAGAACTTTTGAGTTTTTATTTGTTACATACAAATGTACTTAAGGTCTATAATCACACAACTTACAACGAAGGCTTCCATATATCATAAAGCGACACAGTGTACAATGTTTTCTTTGTGTCGTCGTAAATTATCTAATGGTATCCTAATAATCCGGACAAAGAATTCAAGGCTGCCTATCCTTCCGTCCCTACAAACGTCACGCATATCCTTCCCTAAGCGAGTGGAGTAAAAAAATGAGCATTGAACAGCGCATTGTTCGAGTCCTTAGTCGCAGGTAGACTGGACAAAAAAGCTCCCACTAAATGCGAAGGATTGCACAAAAAATCTGACGACGCGTGATTACAGCGAACGGCTCGGATTATCAGCAGATGTCAATTTTTGAAATGTTTGACTAATGCATGATATGGGTAGTATGAAATTAATGTAAAATGCCGAACAATGAAAGCTCCAAAACAATTCTACGGCCGATTACCTTTGTATAACGATACACTATTTCTACCTGATAGCTTGCTCTAGTCACATATTATCGAGTGGGTGGGTAGTTAGACTTCTAATCAGAAGGCAAGGGATCTAAAAAAAATTATAGACAAACGTGTTCAAAGTGGGCTAAATAATTCAAGTTATAAAGTAATGGTTCACCTTAATGTGGTACACATTAGAGTTGTATGAATGGCTCCTTTTAAATATGTACATAAATTGTGGGAATCAATATGCTTATAAATACCCGTAGCTTAGGTAAAAACTTTATAATTAGCATAAGCTTGGAAAAGACGCGACGATAATACTTGAGTGTGTATTCGAAGCCACCACCTAATGTTTCAAAGACCGTACCATAAGACATTTTACGTTATTGGCTTTATGCATAGCAATTTTGATTTCAAACAAACGGTCAAGAAAATTAAAATGCAAATGTTGTAGAAAAAAGTAAAACCGACAGTAAAATTTTATAACATCGTTGCTTAATGGCCGTGCAGAGTTGAATCAAATAAGTTTATTCCGATTTAAAGGGATAGCCGATACAAATTACGTTTACGGACGCATAGTCCCGATAGCGATAACAGCGGCAACCTGTTCTGAATGCTTCAAATAAATAACACAACCTGTTTAGATAAATTCTACCATAAATATTGAACAATATGTATTGCATCGGATTAGCATTGCACGGACCTGCGAAAATACTTTGCACAGTATAAATGTGCGCTTTTCTAGATAATAACGCCACATCATCCATATATTTGCTCCACAAGGAAGATTAGAGTTCTGTGTTCGACAGAAGAAAACTGACACACCTTTAACAAATTTACTTTTAACAATAACAATAAAACGTGCAGTCGATTGATAATAAATAAATAAAAGCATAGCTGATTGCCATTTTATATTTCCTTGTTTTAAAAGAAATTTATAGCAAAAATTTTAAGAACAACATGATGATGTATAACTTTATACTTTCGTGGTTTTTCTTCGCGACGGGATTCTTACCAGTTCTGACTCAGTCAGCCCGTGACTATGGCGCCTGCAACTGTGCCGAAATATCGGGAGCTCAAGAAAATCTGCAATCTCTACCTATCTCTATACGTTAAAGGGCATAATGCTTTTTAGCGTGTAAATATATAATGTGGTGTAACGTTGTTCCGACAACTGTACCGCGGTGGTTGTGGTTCGTTAGCATCGCCGGCCAATAGACGGTGAGGCTAATGAAATAAATTCAAGTCGTAACCTCAACGAGGGTATTTCGCAAACAACGAGCAGAGCTTCATGGCTCGTATCTATGTTATATTAAAGCGTCGAATATTATTTATAATCATTGTTAACAAATTATTAATAAGTTAAATCTTGTGTAGTTTATGATATGGGCGAAAATGGTTCCGAACCTACGAACCAGCGTTTTTTCAGACCATACATGTAACCATATAGTCAAAGTTATAGCCAAAATACTTGTATAATGTCGAGTGGAAGAATTATAGAAAAAGATTGTGTAGAATCCGTTTTTTTATTTCATCAATAGTCCACATTTTAGAATGGAATGAACAAAACAATTTATACGCTTTGGCAATTCAACCACGTTTACAATATCGTGGTACAAAACTGCCCTGTTCTAACTACATTGTGTTTCATTTAACATTAAAACCTAAGGAATTTCGTAGCTAAATTAACGTTATGTTTGCTTAAGACAGTGTAATAAACCGTTAAGTGTTAAAAGTTAAAAATTGAGCTTTGACAGGATTACGCGAGACTTATTAAGAAAAGCTGCCGCCGTTTATGTTAAGTCATCTTTTAATATTACGGAATACTTCATTAGGTTCGTGACGAATTTAATGTTCAGATGTGTAAAGCGGCTGTTGACGGCCTAACGGTGGCTGCGCTGTGATTGATTGAAGGACAACCTAACAAAATTAATATGGCACTTCGTTTACATGTATGAGAATATGATATGTCTGATTTTGATTAGTAAAGTTCTTGTTTGTTAAAGGTTACTTAAATCAGCAAAGTAATGGCATAACAAAAGGAATGTTTATTAAATAAAGAGCTAAAAATAAAATTGAAATCTATAACAAAATGCAATTTTACCTTTTGCAAACACGTCGCTCGACATTGCGCTACCCGCAAAGGAGATGAAACTTCCTCTTCAGCGAGCACTCCAATCCATAACATTACGATAGGCAACAGCGAAAAACTATATAACATTTTGGCACACATATTCTTTGGTATTCCTATTTGTAAAGTCTAGTCCCGGTCAATGTTTCTGGTCTATCATTACCGGCACACAAATCCCGTTAGATGAATGTTTATCATAATAACTACAACGTACTGAAAAACCCTAAACTTCGCTTATCTTACAGAAAAGCTTTCGGCACGAAAAACATTATTAAATGTAAGTTTGAGCTCTTAAAAGGTAAAATTACTTATATCGCGGGCTAAGAAGTCGTAATAAAATGATAAATTAACATAAAGTAACACAAATTGTTTGTTATACGATGTCGCACTAGAAAAAATGTTTTCACAACTTCAATCGTTCGCTTCAAAATTCAACGAGAACCGACACTAACTGCAGCGCGGTCGACTGCGGACTAACCACCCCGCCTGAAGAAGCTCTGTTCCTCTCCCCTCTGATGGTTAATTTTGTTGGCTATCTCGCTCGCGCACGAGGGTTACCGTCCTCTCGCTCACTCCTAGTATAAAGAGTACGAGCATGGCTACTACTACATATAACGCTCTCTCTGTCGTCTCTACTAGTGCATATATTTTATTCTATCTCGTTTCATCTCGGGTGGTTTTACGTTGTTTTTTCCTAGATGCAGTTTAACGGATGGGAATGTAGTGGTTATCGTTAGACAAAGACGGTAGTAGTAGAAATTTTAGGGTCGTTCAAAAGGGGTGACACAGAATCGAGCTAATTCAGGGCTTGCGTTTTTATGGGACCTCGAGTGGTAAAAAGTATCCCGCCTCTCTCGTTTGTTCAACTTTATGGCTCACGCTTCGTGATGCCATATTAATATTATTAATGGCCGCTACATCAAATACAATTCAAATTTCGTATCATTAAAGGGTTTTATGATATTTTAATTTTATAGTCGTCCTGCTTATAAAGGGGATATATACATGTACGGACATTGGAAATTAGTTTTTTATTTTATTTAAAATCATTCGTGTTTCTCATTTCCAATGTCTTGATACAAAAACCAATGCGCTGCAACGCGTTTACTTCGTATAATATTCGTTATTTCTATCTCACAAACCTTTCACTTCTATTTTGCAAGAGGCAAAGCTTCGTTCACAAAACCCTTGCAGCAAAAAGATTAAATAAGAATACAGTGTACGTGACAGCGCACAAGCCTTTCCACGTAAAGGCATTTTTCGTTTTCTTTCTTGAGCAACTCCAGGCCCGTTCCCGTTCTATTCAACCCGCTGTCTTTAATCTCCAGTCTCTTTCCAGACATTGTCTAGACGAGTCCGCAGCCGTGAGTCGAATGCACACAATTTCGATACAACCACGGACGTCTGCGTTCAGCGGACCTACAATTATCCATCCTGTAAAATCACCCAAAGCAATTTTTCTCCTAGTAATAGGACAAATAAAATCATAGAAATACTAA
Organism: Papilio elwesi; assembly: GCA_029849275.1. Taxonomy (NCBI): domain Eukaryota; kingdom Metazoa; phylum Arthropoda; class Insecta; order Lepidoptera; family Papilionidae; genus Papilio; species Papilio elwesi. The sequence goes on along the minus strand of CM056700.1, from coordinate 4,935,982 downwards.
ATAAAGTATGAAATGATAAAGCACATGTTTCATAAGTCACACTCCTATATAGCCAAAGAAAAGAAGGCAAAATAAAAATTAAAAGGTTAAAAGTTAGAACGTTGATGATACCGCTTAATCCCAAAAATGGAGTAATCTTGGATAGAAAGGCACAATTTCTTTTCAACTAACCTTTAAACTATTAAAATATATTAGACATTAAGTCTATATAACATATGGCTTTCTTGTCGTCAATTACTGTTCGTATTTCGTGATTTCGTTTGGGGTTACATTTCGAGTAGTCTTAAATGCCATGTTATTTCTAACAGAAACAACGATTTCAATCTTAGTCATCAAATTAGGACTAAAATAAATGGAAATAAAATGGCTAATGGTGTCGCTCACATTTACGGTTTGCCGCAAATGTATGGGTACGGGACTGAAACGTGTAATTCTTTAAACAGGAACAGTCTTTATAAGCACATGTCATAGGAAGGAGACTCAGTTTGTACTCGTGTCAACGGTTGTGACACCACCTCTTGAAGCCCGAGCCTTGACCGAGTGTTATAAGTAGTCGTATATAGTGTGTACTGTAAATTTAGGAGTGAGAATACTAGGCTACAACTTGTGTGAAATATCACTTATTTACTTATACAAACCACATTATCATTTAATACCAAGTACAAACAAAAATTCAAGAAATATATCTATATATCTACCTACATATTTTGTTAATTCGTGCTAAGTACAAAATTTTCTTGATAACTAATGTATTTATAAAAACGAGAAAGTAACGATTAGCCGAAAGAAGCTTGGAAGGTGTAAAGTACTGTGTTGTTTTTATTTCACATACAATATTCCTGTCATCCAGTAGTACGCTAGCCTAAAGATAAGGAGATACAGACCCTTCTCTCTGTTTCAAATATTGAGACTTGGCTTAATATCTGGGTTTGATAAATAAGCATGTAATAAAAACACACACTGTTAAAATGTTTCCATGCAATGGAAATATAACTGGGTTATTTTGCAAAGTTTCAATTGTGTGTAACTATCCGTATATCTCTTACAAAAGGAAGCGGTTCTAGATTTTCATCTATAAATTTTCACATGAAAAGGAGTAACCATAAAGGAGAATAAAGGAATAAACCCTTATTTGTTGGCGTTATTCCTTTTTCAGAAGGCACGGTCGGGACTTTATATCCGTTGGCAAACGCGATCCGTCTGTCGGCAGTTTATGGCCAGCCGATGACAGCCACGCGAACGTAGACAATGCTGAAGGGTTCGATGCGGTCTCGTAAAATGAATTCGCTTTCCAAAGGTCAAGGTCGACTGGCGACGATTGAAAATTGTGACACTTATAAATGTTAGATAGATCTTGCCACAAAAGTATCAAATATCAATATTTGTTTAGTTTGTACGAATTCTCTTATAGACCACTTAAATAACTCGCTTAAAGTATAAAGGAATGAAATTAATGAATTACGATATTTCAAATAAAATAATATTATAGTATATATAATGATATAAAGTTTAGTGCCTCAAATACTCACAATAAATACGACTATGTTTATTTAACACGTTAAAATAAAAATACAGAAGCATAAAATTAAAAATAACAAACTTTTTGATGTAATATTTAAATCTTCTGTTAGTAATAACTTAAACAAACATTTAACAGAAGAACAAGAGCTTAAATTGAAGAGGTCATTACTGCCAAGCGAATATTTAAGACCATGTTGGTTTACACAGTTACAATAACTATCTACTGAATAATTAGGATAAATACCGGGTTCTACGTTGTAGCTGATAACATATTTTGTCGATCGTCGATATAAAAATGTTTAACAAAAAGTTACCGGTCAAATTATAAAAATTCTTGTTAAATTTTATTATAATGTAGCCATATAACGTATAATATACAAATATCTTTAAGCTCTTACCTCCTCAATAGTTATTGACATGAAAAGTTAATTTGTTGTAAAGTTGTCCATAAAATATAAATAACGGTTAAGGTTTTTCGCAACGATCGTTTTTATGTTATTAGAATATTTTAAAAAAAAATTATTACTTTAATTTGTTTTCGTTAAACAACATTACAAATCTACATAACATTGGATACATCCAAATGTTGCATAAAATTTTACTAAAATTATAATCAAGATCGTTGATTTGTTTGACATCTGACATTAAAATAGGTACTATGTAGAAAAATGTGTTTAACGTGATAGTTTGGATGCATAGTTCCGGAAACTTTACACAGTCACTCACTTTCACCATACTCTTGCCAATCTTCTCTCATTTCAATTTGGATGCTTTATCTTCCATATTTCTTGCAAAGCCTTTTTTTCGTTTAGTTTTTGATTTCGTATATGTGTGTAATTGGATAAAAGATACTGTCATGTCTTTAAGGGTAGAAGGATACATAAATCGCTATGTTCTTTTCACTAATGCTATTAGACTCAAATGTCAACAGCGAATGAACCCGCCAACAAATATCGAGATCAAAAACAGCATTAGCATACACAATATAGACATAAATCTATTAATATAAGCAATAAATCATTATATGGGGTAACTTTTCGAGCTATGTGTTATGACAGCTTAACTTGTTTCACACTATCTAACTTACTTGTGCAAGTTTACAGTACATACATATTCCACTATAGCACTACATAACTCGGAATAGTTAGTTACTCCGGACATCTCTCGCAACTTCTAATTATGTAATCTAGTCGCTGAAACAAAAAGCTGTGTCGATAGCAACTGCGACTGGTTACGTTCTCTCTCTGTACGTTGCGCTTTTTATTCCATTTCTTTCTTTTGTATAAAAAAGTAAAAAAATAGAAATTCTCTACATTAATAATAAATTTAAGCAAATTGTAATCCGGTTAAAATAGACACAGAATGTTAAGGATAAATTAGAATAAAGAAGAAAAGTCCCCCGCGATCTGCAAACAAGGTGTTAGGGCAATTTTTGTTAAATTCATGATCTTCTACATGCATTTTTGTCTGAGCTATTTTTATCAGGAAACTAACCGATTCGCAAAAAATAACAGAAAACAAATATTTGTGAGTGTAGACCTTGAATATTTTTTTGCTTTTGAATGGGATGGCTCGTATGGAAAATACAATAATTTCCCAGAATAAGTGCATAAAGTTAAACAGACGAATGACGTGCCGCGAGCTCTGTGCCTCAACGTTTTTATTTATCTTCTCCCCCAACTTACTTACATAAAAGCTGAGGCAACTGCATTTTTTTGGTTGTTACGGATATTGATTGGCAGCGGAGTGACCGAATATGAGGCGAGCCGCTCAGGTACTCATTATTCATTATTAAGTGAAATCCTCTAAGTTACTCTTTAGATAAAGTTTTTGCTATGACACCCTAAACGTCCTCTTGTAGTAGTTTAATTGAGACATACCTTGATACATAAACCGTTGTAAAATAAGCTTACACGTGGATTATGCTTAGCGTCGCGTTCGAGAAAGCGTGGTTTAAAATTCCATTATTGAAGCGGAAACCCGCCCGTAATTTGCGAAAAACCTTTTATTCCCGATTACTGATTTTATTTAAAAAAAATAGAGAAACGGCACATTAAGTTTTCCTTTCTCATCTAGCATGCGAAATATATCAAGAATTAAAAGCCGCAATTTCCAATGTCTTACTTAACTTACATTTACCATCAATTTTCAAAATTTGAAAAAATAGCAACGTCGAAATTTAACGGGTTCAAATACTACTTATAAGAAGTATAAAACAGCCCAGAACCGATTTTTGACCTTCACATTGCAAGCCACAGACAACTTAAATGAAATTGAACAGCAACTATTTAGTAAAGTTAATACCCAAGAGAAATCTCTTCAACATTCCTGTTCGAAATTATAATAATAATGCATACTTTGGTTTATTTTTTCTCGACTCGGCATTTTTATTTCACTCATTTTGTTCCTCATACCTACTATTGTACAGAGTCATAAAACTTTAGAGGCTTATTAGCTATAAGAACAATCGTTATTTCGATTCTATATCTGTCGTGCATTGCGTCTTCCATAAATTTTATGCATTGGAAATTACTAAATAATAGTTATTACGCGTGCTATTATCATTTGTTCTATCGGCTTATAATGACCCTTTGTTTGTAGTAATATTATATATTAAAAAAGTCTTTAAATTAACACAACAAGGACACCATAAAACAATTTCAGAATTCCAATTTAATTTTTTTCACTACGTGGAGTGCTCGTGAGTGCATGAGTTCTTAGTTTATTTTATTTAAAAACATCCCTACGCAAGCTACTTTATTGGACGGTCATTGGAGTACCGAGGGAGGACAGAGAACGAACTACGAGATTCACAAAACCGACAGAATCTCTGACCATGCAATTCGTATAAAGCTTCGAGATACACAATTAAAATAAAAAGCGAAAAATGGAATTTTAACAAGATAACAATAATAAAAGCAAAGATAAATGTGTATTAAGATGTTAATGTTTTGAGATTCCAGTCCGTACCGACTTGATTTTTTTTAAAGTACAACGCTCTCTAAATATATTTTACAGAATTCATTACTCTGCGAACAGAAATGTACAGTTAAGAAGATGGAACTATAACACCGCAGTAAGAACAGAGCCATCTCTCCTTATTTAAAATTTTTCATATTATTTTTGTTGAAATGAGTTTTACAGTTCTCGCATTCATAGAATATAAACAAAACAGCAAGCATTTTGCATTTTCGATTGTAAAGGGTAAACTTTACGCAAATACTGGTGGATAAATTTAATGTTTCTTTCATTTTTGAGTTCGTTTAATATTCCTTTAGGCTAAATTTTGTAAAGTACAGAAATGTTGAAAATATGAATTACGTATTTACTATAAAGTTACAGTTAATTTTAAATTTGAAACGAATATATGTACATACACACACAATGAGAACATTTTAAGTTACCTGACATTTCATCAACCTAATTACAAAGTTAAAACCTATGTGACTGCTGTTATTGGTGTCAATCGCTACATATCCTTCTTTGTAAAAATAATTCAATGCGAGATGAACTACTTAAATGTAAGTTTTTTATTTATTAGTAAGTTTTCGGTTAAAATAAGGTATAATTCTTAAAATTATTGTAAGGATGGCTCCTTAGTAAGTAACGTTTTATTTTTTTTAATTACACGGTATTTGTTAAAATAAAAATGTTTAATAATTTTACAGCGACTTTAACGTCGTATTAAAGTTGTCGTAAATAGTCACGAAGTAGTCAGCGACGAAAATTACAAAATGTTAATAGTGAGAGACCGTAATAAAACTCAAAGAGAAACGCAATAGAAAGTTCTCGATTAATGTATTTGTACTGAAATAATGGAAGCCGTTACAGAATACGTTGAACTTTGAACTTTTACAGCATCTACGTAGTTGTATCACACAAAATGTTGAGTACGCCAGTAGCTTCCAGACCCAGCATTACTTGGTCCCTATCTTAGGCTAACTTTAATGAAGTTTCCTTTTATTACTTCGGAGCTGGCCCCAAGGATCTTTGTGTTTATGATCCTGTTATAACTTTAAAGGGATTGCAACGCCGTAATACTTCCTTGTTAATTTTTTACCTTCCTCGGAATACATTTCTCTTGAGCGGCAAAGTTTAATAAGTCATGGTTTATTTACTAAGCAAGTTTCTCTTACATTTTGTATTGTTTATAAAAATATCAACCGGAAGTTGGCATACAATCTTATTTTAATGCTTAGCACGACCTCACATAAGATAGGCGTGAAGTAGAAGTATGCTTTCGTTCGATGAGTGAGGTGCCGAAGACCCAGTTTCAGTCCTCTTCCCTTTCCTAATAAGGATAGGATAGGATGGAAAGGAGAAGACGATTAGACGGAGAGTGTATGGATAGGAGAAGGAAATATTTGCCGATGTCTATGGGCAGCGGTCTCTCATCATCAGGTGACCCGCTAGCTCATTTGCCGCTATCTTCTTATTCCTTCAAAAAATGAAATAAAAAACAAACTGATGTCCGCGGCTTCTAAGGCATTCATTTCTCATTTTCCTGGCTCTAAATTTTTATAAGATGATACCGCGTATAATAACTTCGAATTATAAGTTGCATGTCAAATAATTGTCAAACAAAAAATTGTATGAAAACGAAACATTACAATGGAAACCGATATTGTCAATGAAGGTATTGTGTACCTCGGGAACAGTATTTTTTTAGGTCAAAAGCTAAGTACCACGGATATTGTCTGTGCAAAATTTCATGACGATCAGTTGAGTTGTTAAGGAGTTAATGCGTAGTAAACATACAAAGTCACATTCACCTTTCTTCTTGTAATTAGAATTAGTTATAAATATACATTCTTTTATGTTTTATTTGCATTAATCGATTGTTTTGGCTTTACGCCGTGGTTGATTTAGTAGACAGATGTGCATGCAATATATATAATAATATAAAAATGCATTGTAACCAGTTCTATAAGAGGAAACGTTTTTTCCCAACTTAGGATTCACCCTCTTGTTGGACATAATGTGGAAATGCAATTTCCATAAATTTTACAGACTGTGAGCACAGTTCCCATCCGAAAAGATTGGACGTGGCCGCGTGATTATGACGGAGATTACGACGTCCACTTGACAAAATCTTTGATGATATTGTAACGATCTAATGTTGCCATAATCATTTACTTTATACAAGTATTTTATTGAATTTCCAAATCTATCAATCTAGATTAACAGAATGCCAAAGTCAACGCAATTCTTCTTTCTAACATAAGATCTTAAAAGGTACTGTTAGAAGAAAAAGCGTGTTTTGTATTATATCATCGTGATAGCAGACATATCGATTAGGTTAGGTATAATTATTCAAAATAATACACCATGCAAAACTTAATACAAGCTGCATATCTGTTCCTCCTGAAACAGAGAACAAGCAAGTTGTATTTTAAAATGATAACAATTGAATATGTAGGATTATCCGTTTTTATCATCGCTTGTGTACGTTTCATCAGTTAAAAGTCCACTATTATACGAGCATATATATCCTAAGAACTATTTATAATATATTAGTCTTAATAATACGTTAAGGGATTTTTAAAACAAGAAATGTCTTTTCTTTGTTTTCTTTTTTTAGAAATGGTTATGGTTATACATACATATTACGTTCACAACGAGCGAAGGGACGTGCCGTAACAAATCAAATAAATTATAAAAAGAGATCTTGGGAGGACATGGCTTTCCTTGGGACAAGTCGTAAATTTAACGGTCGAGGTAATCCTTATTTTCCTTGGTTATTCACATGGACGCGTTAGCAAAACTATCCTCCTTTATGTGTAGCAATAAAATCTTGTTACCAACAACACTTTATATTAGGTTATTTCTGCTCATAGTCCACTACGTCAAGAGAGTGATTCAAAATAAGAAGCCTTTTAATTTTTTGTTTCACCTTCTACCTATATTGTCTGTTTAACTGTGCTAAAGCCACACATGATTAGAACGAGTGGAGCGATAGGCAGCGGCACGAATTGGTCGGAGAAGGAAGTACCGCGAATGATTTTCTTCGGTCTCATCATAACTGGAGAACGACTTTACCTATTTAAGTTATCTAAGACTTTGCAGAAGGTTCAGAGAAAAAGAAAATTTCGCGGAAAATTAAAATATTTCAGAAAACTTAGCGGCTATTTAAGCTTTTCGTTTGAGGATTGTGAATTTAGCACCTGTATATATATATTAATATTTGGATAAATATAAGTTTAACAGTAGCCGTTGATACATGCTCTGGTATCCACTCGAATCCAGGGCAAGTCCTAGTCTTGCTATAAGAGAGAACTATTGTTCTGATTGTTTCGTGTGTTGATGGGCACGTATCACCGGGTGAGACGCGTTCGTGTGTTTCCATAAAAAAACTCTGTAATGAACATACTCTATTTCCCATTCGCCTCAGAAATTCCTCCATTATACAAAAAAATTAAGGTAGTAAAATTCTTCGACCGAGACAGAATTACTACGAATTATAAGTATAATTTAATTAAGACATAACAGCACCTTTAATACCAATTAGTCACACGATCCGTGGTTTGGGCGTTGTGGGTAATTTGATATTTTAATGGGTTTAGTGTGGCTTTCATCGTACCTCCTACATAGAGCTGACCAATCGCGGTCTAAGATTTCTGTACTTTGATGGCTTCACTGATTCATCGTACTTTAAGGCTTTAGATGATTTGGCTTAGCACCATTTGTTTATGCCACAAGCACAGAACAGGCTTACTTTCTTTCACGTTAACAACTTACATATAGTCATAATACACTTTTTTCTATTCGATTTCATAGCCAGGACCCTAGCTGTCAAGATGCGGATTTGTTATCTTTCCCAGCCAAAGCAGTTGTTTTTTTTTATCTCTCTCTTCCCCATTACGGTTAAAAGGGAATTAAAATAATTTATACTTGCATTTCTATTAATTTTTTAGTCACTGTTTCTATGTCAAAAGCCAAGTATCGTTAAGACATCTAGACAGGCGTGCTAATAAGCTTCTTGTGTCAGTTGACTCAAGAGTCGTATTATTTTTCTTAAAGATAGCTTTGCGGGAATTTTCAATGTAATTGCCCCGCTTCCTTCAACAACTTGACAGTTCAAAGACCAGCCACTGACAAGCTTATTGTCGGCCGCGGAACATTTACCTTATTCAAAGTATTTGTTTTTTTGTATATCGAAAATTCGTTCGCAATTCATTCATAGCTAGCTAAAAGATTTATTGCGTAAAAGTTTAAAGAATTAATTACAAACGTTATGCTTAATTAATGTACTCTATGAAAATTAAGGATTAAATATTTATATATTTAATCATTACAATAAGTAAAATATTTTAGATAGATTTAGTAAATAAATTATCCATTCTATATTACTGAAAATGTGACGTAGAAAACTTATAATTATTAGACAATTGGTTAATTAGACTTAATTGAAAAAAGTTCAATATTATGGTTGTATTTATTCTATAGCTTAATTTATAGTTCGATTATTACAGCTACAGGTTTGTGATTAGAAAATGAATCTCTTAAAACACGAGTTAATTTTGGCCAGCGTTCTTTATTGCTCAGGATTATGGTCCACTATAATCATTTCTTTACAATCCGACGGAGCCGGGTGCTTCAGTTCTCCAATAGTAAATGTTCTAATAGCAATAAAACCAAATTGCCGCTTTAAAAGCTCATAATTAGTGAAACTAATACCAGTTATTGACTTCTATATAACAAATCAAAAATCATAAAATGTCTTAGAAAGCAATAACTTACATTTATATTTCGAATTAATTAATCCGTATTAGAACCTAATGATAAAATTATGATTTACGACCACAAAAAAGGAACGCAGAATGCGATGTTATCAATGCCCATAAATATGTTGAGATTGCTTTTGAAATCGAAAGACAAAGATTACAAAAGGAAATCAAGAGTGAGTCCGCTCTGAGAGGTAACCCGATATTGCTCATTCGGTTGTTTTCTCGTTGTTTGGGTATAAGATTACAAGCAATTTATTTCAATATGCCAATCGAATTTACGAATGGAACATGAGTTATTTAAGGAGACCATTTTATAGTTCATAATATATTTGGTTTACAATAAACTTACATACGTCAAGCTATAAATTGATCGCTATGAGAGAATTCAAATAGCTTTAAAGTCAATAAACTAACGGATAAGGTAAACAAAAGTTGTAGTTGCGTAAACAATATTTTTGAATACTATTACTATAACATAACAAACTATAAACGTTTTAATACTAGTGATAAAACTTACATAAATATGTACTGGAATAAACAAAAAAATAGACTAATTGATAACCGCCTCCTTCTTGTAGTCGGTTAATTAATATTGAGAAGCATATAAAATTAGCAAATAAATGAACGTTGAGTGTTAAATGCCTTCTACATATTTGGTAAAATTTCAGAAAAATCTAAAATAATAAAATTCTGGACATAATGGCCTAAATTTCATGAAACACATGACAGAAAATCTCATTTGTTCCACACAGGTGAATGTGACGCGCTGTCATCAAAATTTAAGTAATGCGCAAAATACTGGTTTTTCGGTGCGTGCACACATTACCATAGACGAGTACATTGTCGCCCCGCGACTCTGACATTGCATTCGGATTTCGCCCCTTTGGTATCGATCTGTCGGCCCATTGGATAGAAACCTCAATAGAACTATTTTTTTTAAGTCAACGATAAGCATATTTATCGCTATTTAACAAATAAATGTATAGCTATTTATACTCTTTAAGTAAATATGCGCTTACCGCCGTAACCCAGAAAGGTAGGCAGAGATCCTGGCACACCTCTCTCGCTTCTTCTACATTCATAAATCTACGCATACATGCTCGTCGGCTATGGGTGCTTTTTATGTCGCCCTTCTATAGTTAACCACTAATCTGATCAATATAATTTTCCTAGGACGGCGTACCGACACTGACACTCACATTTGAAAAATAAATTTGTTTCGATATTCTCTCTTTATTCATCCTTTCAACATGCCCGAACTATCCCTACTGAAATGTTTTATTGTACGTAACTTTAGGATAATGATTATTATAATTTTATTTTTTTTAAAATTTCGTCCTAAATTTTTCCGTTTAGGATTCGATGCAAAGTTAGCTAACTTGACATGTAATTAGAGACAAGACTCGCAAGAAAGGGGTTACAGATCGTCAACCAGATTGCCCGTCCTCGCAATCTTTAGCCACGTCAAGAATTTTAATGGAGACGTTAGTACGAATATCGTAACCACGATGTGCTATGCAAGAAAGGCTTTGGTTTTGCATTTTCAATGTTCTAGCAAGAACTCTTCTACTATTCTTTTTCTCTCTATGTTCTACATTTGTGTATACATACCTTGACACGAAAATTTGTACAGTACAGACAATAAGTCAGCAAAATACGTCCTGCTTTTCCCCTGACTCATCCTGACAAATTCGAACCATCAATCAAATACCTTTCTTGATTATCAACACACTTTCTTTCTTACTTATATGAAGAAATTACATCAACTACATTTTTACAACAAGATTTATTGCTATTAATTTCACCGAAGGATATCTCTAAAGTAAAATACTTCTACACAAGATGTTACTCAGAAGTTCGCATTCATCTTCGGTATTAATATTATATACGTTATGAAGCTCTTGATAGAAATTTTATTACAGGTTTCTAAGCGTCCTAAATATTTTTCAATCTCGTTTCTAGGATACGGATATCGGTACAATTATCGATAGCGAGCAGTCGCGGACGGCGAGATTGCAATCTCCCGATAGGTTAGTTTAATCCACAGATTTATGGAGCGAGCTACCATACTTTAATCTGTTCGCTAAGAAAAACCGACCTATAAAATGTCGGTACGATTTACAGGTATCACAATAGTCTTGATATTAATTAGGCTTTACAATGCAAACTCCTATATAAAAACCTCAGGCGAAACATGCAAAATTACATTACATTTGATAAATTTTCTTAACGTCTGCGTACCATGTCTTATTATTTTCTTTTCTTTTATCTTTCAATGTAAGAACAAATATTTCATCTTTTAACAAGAGCAGTCGTTATTTTTTACATTACTATTCGTTATTTTCTTTGTGTATTTACAATATTAGATATATTGTTTTCAGATATGTTTTATGTATATGTAATTTCATTGACTATTACAAATTATATAAAAATATTGTTGTAGCTTTCTGAACTTACAAATCAACAGTACTTTCGTTTTGCAATGGCAATATAGTGCAATTAGCCAGACCGCTGGACCATATTGTAGTAAACTATTCCAGGAGCCTGTGACCTATCCGTAACATTAGGGTAACAGCATCTGTTGCACGAAAGGGCTGGCTCAACCGGTGAAATACCACGACCTCACATGCGTGAAGTAGAAGTATTTTCAGTCTTGTCTGATGAGCAAGGTCGTCCTAATCCTAGTATTGTCCCCCACCCTATTCTTTTCTTATAAGAAAAGACGGGAAGAGGGGGGGGGGAGAATTTGACCGGAGAGGGGATAAATAGGAAAAGGACTTTATTTTGTTGAAGTTATTTCATCACCACTGCTCCAAAAAAACAAAAAAGGCGAAGGACAACATCGTAAGGAAACCGATATGTCTTAGAACCACTATATTCAAACATCCACCAAGCGGCACTGGGCCAGCCAGGTGGATTTAGGGCCCCATCCCTCTCTTGGAGAAGAGGCTTTTGTCCCTGCAGTGGGGAAACGTTTTAAAAAAACTTGATTATTATTATCGCTATTGGATATTATGGTTAGAGGTCACTTAATAGCTGGTGGACCTCTGGCAGGTAATAATAATTATTATATGAGTTTTATTTCTACACAAATGAAAAATCAAGAGTCCGACGTATCTCTGTACATCGCTTCGTAATCAAAATCAAGATATTATTGTTTTTATATTATGGTATACGAAAAGTTTTATTAAATTACAACGCCTCGAGGTAACATGAAATCTGCTCAGAAATTCTAACAAGGTCCAACTTATGTTGGGTGCAAAAACTAATCCTACTCAACTGGCTTAGACATACATCAGACATCATTTGTTTTGGTATATATGTTAATATATACAAAAACAAAAAAAAAACAGATAAACATAATTCTTGACTAGGACAAATTATTATTAACAAACATTGATTAGAGGCTCATGTTATTTAAAAATATATCTAAAATTACATATATATCAATTATTTCTGCCACTGGTAGACGTAAGTATGTAAACATAAAACAAAGTCGGAATGACGCCAAATTCTCGTGTTATATAATACAACACCGCTAGGAAAAGTAACAGTGGAAGAGTCCGCAACATCTGTTGCATGCACGGGCCAAGTCGACCGGTGAAATAGCACGATCTCACAGAATACAGGCTTAAAGTAGAAGTATACTGCGTTTTGTCTAACGAGTGAGGTGACGCAGGCCTGATTCTCTACAGTAGATAGGAGAGAGACTAGGAAGTCTCTCTCCTATCCCTTTCTGATAGGGAACGGATTGAAAGGGATAGGGATTTGACAGGGAAAAGTAGTCATGTCATCTTGGTACAGATGCCTATTGCTAGCAAATTCATCCATAGTTCATTAGACCAATTTGACGCTTGGCTAAGAATGACGTTTACGAAAAGTTTAACGAGTTATTTTGAACAATGTCTTATTATTTGGATGCTTTCCTACTTTATTACATTCATAGAAAAACGAAAAGAGACCAAGTGGTTTAAATTTTTGATAGGATGAAATGGATAGGATTTGACCTGTTACAAAAACAGTAAAATTATGTGAACCAATCAAAAATTCGGAATAAGGCATTTAAATCAGATAACTAAATAAATATTTATTCGTCTATAGAGATGATCAATTATTGTGTTATTCTTCCTTTGAACGATGTTCTGTATTTGAAGTGTAAATTATTTTCTTACACTTAAATGGCTCTGATCAAAGACACCGTTAATAACTACTTTGGATTGGCGTAAAGCGTTGGATCGTAAAATCGACAAATGTTTGAAATATCAACACAAAGCTCAATAGATTTGTCTATATTTATTATATATTATTGTTATTGAATCAGAATTTTTAGTTAAAGTAGAAGAAACACTTAATAATTATACAACTAACCAAATTAATAACGATATTTTAGTTTATCTGTGTCAATTTTCCGCTGTCTATGCACCCTTGAAAGAATAATATAATCGTGACAATAATGGCATTATGTTTTTGAGATCTTATTTTCCTGTATCTGACCGACTCCTTTTATTTGCCTTGACCTCTTCTATAAGAAATGTTAAAGAATCGTCTCCTCTTCCTTTTTATTATTTTATGGAAGAAGGTGTCACACGAGCAACCGGATCACCTAATGACCTGGGCCACCCACAGACATACACAACAAGCAAATGTGTTGCAGATGCATTGCCTACCATTAATGAACAGAGGAGGGCATAGATAGGAAAATAATATTTCCTTTTCCCCGCCAACCACTCTCCGTCCCATCTTCTTCCCGTTCCCATCCCCATCCTATCCGTATCAGGAAAGGGTGAGAATTGGAATAGGACTTAAAATAGGCCTCCGGCACCTCACTAATCAGACTAAGCGCAGAGTTCTTATTATGTATAAGTGAATGCAGTAATTTCATTCATCTCGCCGAGAGCAGAGTGGCGCAGTGGAAGCGTGCTGGGCCCATAACCCAGAGGTCCGTGGATCGAAACCACGCTCTGCTATTTCGTTTTTGTACTTAATTTTGAATCGTCTTTGAGAGCAGTGTATGTGAAAGTAAATTGTAAAAACATTTTAAACAATATTTATTCGTTTTCCATCTTTCACTAAAAAAAATAAAACCATAAAAGGTTTTTTTTTAAGTGAAACGAAAAAGTTCAATGTTCTGAGTGTGTGATGACTACATGTGTTACAACACATTTGCTTTTTAGTAGTGGTAGTAGTTGATAGTATTCAAAATTTGCATCAATGGCTCTGAGATTAAACATCCACGTTAGGAGTACAAGAACACAAAAGGATGCGAGGTTAAATCTAAGTTCGTTTAGAGATAGCAATGGCTAACTAGTTTTTAATGAATTTTAAGAAGGTAATTTGCTTACATGAACCAAGAACTGAACACCAACTAGATGTGTAAAGAAACATTGGAAATTAAAAAAAACACTACCAAAAATTTACCTTAGTCAGGAATCGAAACCAAAGGTCGAAGCTGATTTATGCATTCAAACCGATAAGCTAGTCGTCAAAACATCTGCATACTACAAACATAGCTTTTCCATAAATATTTTCGGTTACCTGATCGCAACGCTTTTAGTGAGGTCGGCGGGTTTATTAGAGCAAGCTAATAATGTTTTACGACTTTGTATTCCTATTGTGTTGGGATTACGTAATGAATTTCATAGAAGCACAGGCCGCTTAAGAATATGCTCGCGTTTGTTTTTGACTTTATTGTATGTATTACATTCGATTCCCGCAATTCATTTTTTTCGTGTCTGTTCTGTAAAGAGCGGCCACATTACGTCAGAGGGCCGTCATTATTGAAATGTCTGAGTGGAGACCACCCGCGACACACAGTTTTGTAGTATAAAAAGCATTGGGTTTTTTTTCTCTCCCTTGGACTCATACCTACATGAAAGTGGATCGACTAACAAGCTGGGTGCTTAACATGTCGAACGATGTCCGTTATGGCGTTGGCGTACTATTATGGCTCATTCTTATAAGCATTGGCGAATTGTTACCATGACGAGCTTGATAAATATGGCTCAATTTAATAGCCGGGTGTTTTACATTGCCGTGTTTTATACTACAGTCCGGGACGTGAATGTGATTAACTTTTTTCCTATGTTTCCGTTGCGCTGCGAATGCTTTTTAACTTTATGGCTAACAATTAGTGCACGTGTTTACTTTGTTACTTAAAGCATTCATGCAAAAAAGCTGTTGAAAACTTTTAATGTATAAATAAATTCTACTTCATTGTATTGTATAAATTGTATTGTACAAATTGTATAAAAACTTCAAGTTGTGTATATCGATATAGTTTTGACTTTCTAATTTTACTTGTGTATTTTTACTTAAAATGTCATAGAAAACAGAACAGTTGTACGTAACATCAATTATAGGTATTGCACATCAAATAATTTAATCAGAAATTCTTAAAAAAAATTCTAATAGTATGATCTTCTTAGGTTTAAATTAAACAAGCAAAATTAACAAATACATATCTAAGTGAGACAAAATAAAAAAGGCCTCGAACAGCTTTAAAGGCCATACACGGTATAATGCACTCGTGGATGGTTCACTATAAAAGGTTATTGATTGTGAAACATGTTCGCTGGCCGCGGGGGCCGTGTTTCTTTGGAGGTTCGTTGGTGGCCGCCGACTGTTCTATTCCAAATATTTTACAAATTGCAAGATGTTGGAAGCGACGCGACAGCACGACGCGGCGACGAATGTCGAAGCATTGGACCCATAGGTCGATTTCTTGGTAGGTCTGTATTCGCGAGAGTGTACCACGAATACAAAATAGAATACATTTGCGTCTGCGCTTATAAATTTAAGCCAACCTATTATTTGACATCCTTGGTTAAGTATTTCATCTATATAAATATATTTAAATAAATGTTGAATAAAATGTTAAATGTTAATTAAAATTACCAAATGATGATTATATCATAACAATAGATTGTGATAATATTGTTTAACCATGATGAAGTGTCCCAGTGCCACATTGACGTCAAGTTACTGAGTAAATGAATATGCGCTCACGCCCGCAACCCAGTGGGGCAGGGAAAGATCCCGAATTTCCATTTGGTGCGATACTGGCACTTGTCTCTCGCTTCATCTACATATACCCGTACATCTTCGCATCCACGCTCATCGGCTACGGGCACTCCTTATATCTCCTTTCTGTAGTTCTCACGGCCGTCTCCAGCCGACATTTTTTCTCAATTTTACAAAATAAATTTGCAATAATGTTGAATGATTGTTAATTGAATTATAACACTAATATTAACGAAGCCCGGTTTATTGATAGATTTTCAGGTGCCTTAATTCAATTTACTTTAAATATGTATAAGATAAATTAATTGCACATAAATACCTCTTTACATTTTGTGCATATTTTAAATATGATATAGACATAGACTTGCAGTTCTAGAGTATAAACAGGCTTGTGTTATTAATTGAAAACAGTAACACATCAATTTAGATTAGAGAGTTGTATTACAGACTCAGACAAGGTCACTGCCCTTAACAATGTGAGATATTCAGTCGTAATTAGTTAATATAAAACTCTTTGAAGTAAACCTCATTAATTATAAAAAAAGTATTTTTAATTAAGTTAGATATATAAGTAATCATATAAGAGGCAATATCAATGTTCGATAGTTAATTTTGAGTGCCCTTAAATATTTCTCATCGTATACATATTTTTAATAATTATTTGCTGTAAGATGTGGCGACAGGTTTTTACCGATTATGTCTGATTAAAAATTTACGACAGTAATTTGGTCCATTTAAGCTCCCTGTCGAAGAAAGAGCCAACAACTTAAATTGTAAATATATTAAAAATTTCATACAATTACTATTAACAAAGGACCCTAGGTCATATTAGTACAAATCATTCGTGTTGACCTCGTAGTAGTAGTTTTGTAAAACATTGAAACGCTAAAATAATGATTAAGTAACTCTTTATGTAAATTGAATTAATTTAATCAAAATGATATCATTTTAAGACTTCAGACTACGGTGATTAAAAAAGCAATTAAGTTACTCGTACGCGCGCGGCAAGTTGATTACTATTAATAAAGGATCCCTGATGCAAGTTTTCAATAGTCTGAGCTCGGAATAAATCAAATAACTCCGCAGGATCCTCTGTCGTTGGCAAATGTGTCTTCATTCATGTTGGCGCATAGAAGCACAGGAAAGCAATGGAGTCGTGTTGTAATATGTTATTGATGTATTTAAAAATTAGGTCGTAAGTTTATAATTTTGTAAATGACACAGGCAGTGCAGTTTCAAGAACAAACGTTATATGTCTCGTAAAAGTATAATTAAAAAATAACAAGCAAAAATACATATACATATTTCCAAGCATAATAAAAACGTGGCTGGATGATAGACTCAGACTAGGTGGATTTGAAATAAAATCTTCATATTGATTTTTATCCATCATATTGCCTTTTTTTAAACATAAGGATTTACAAGTTTACGCGTTTAACGTAGAACTAGCACAATTTTTTATAAGGTTAGCCTTTTTTACCTCTTGTTCACATAGAAACTGCACAGAAAACCACATCGATGGGGGATGTGGTTTTCTTAAGCATTTGTACGTTTTATTGTTTTAATAGTCCATCCTAATCCAATCCTACGTCATGCTACACTGCAAGGTAGTGTTTTTATACGGGGTTAAATATTTCGGTCGCCGGCATTGCTACCGGAGAGTATCATAAAGGATTGTTGGAATTCTTGGAAGAGCTGGGTTGGCTGGAGTGATCCATAGCCCACCTACACGCTAAAGAGCTACACGTGGAATTGCAGATACGTAGGCCCCTAAACAGTACTAATAATATAATCTATATACATATATCTACTAAAATGTGAATGTGAGTTTGTTTGTTACGCTTTCACGCGAAAACTACTAAACCGATCATCATGAAACTCTGTACACATATTCTTGTAGGTAGTAGAAGTAACTTAGGATACTTTTTATGAAAAAAAAAATATTTTTTACGAAAAATATAATAATAAAATGTTTGTCAAAAAATCTAAAAACGCCATCAACGCTACTTCAACGCCATCATATCAACATAATATTATAAATGCGAATGTATATATGTGTGGATGTATGGATGTTTGTTACTCTTTCACTCAAAAAACGGCTGAACGGATCTGGATGAAATTTGGTACAAGGAAATATTATAATCTGGAATAGCACATAGGCAATTTTTTTATCCCGGATAAATGTACGGTTCCCGTGGGATACACGTTTTGTTTTTTACGGGTGCATAGATTCATATATAAAAGACGATGTTCCTTATAGATTCCGAAACAGCTACCCGGGCGAAGCCGGGGCGGATCACTAGTCCATAATAAATTTGAATAAATTTAATAAAAGAGTAGGAAAAATATTTGTATTTGTAATATTCTATTTGTGTTTTTATCTTAAGCTCCGTTTACACGTAATATAATAATACCAATATCGTTTTATTTAATTTAATAGCACCTACTTTAACATTTACCAAAAGTCACGGCGCGAATTTCATTCAGCAGATTGATTATTACTTTTACCTCAATAGTTACGCGTATTCATAAAATTTGACTTATAGTTAACTTGATTTAATAACATTTAAATAATGAAAATGTACGGATTTCGTTGATTTCGGACAAATTATAATAATGAATTCGAATTGAATCGAGAACCAGTTCTTATAACGTTATACATTGCTAAAAGTATGGGTAATTAAACACGCATTTGTAACGCCCTGGTTAAGGAGAACAATGGAAGTTAATCTGCATGTTCACTTAAAAATGTTAGCGTCTGTAAGAAGAATTCATTTACAAGTACCTAAAAGCTCTTTGCATGCAACTATTATTTAGTTGGAGGAGTTAGTTCATAGTAACATCGAAGGCAGATCCATCTGGCTATGCGCTCTGTATTAGTTATAAAAAGTTAATCATTATTTTAAAATGCTTTATTGACATGAGTTGGTCGTACAAGGAGATTATGATACAATTATCTTTACATATATACTATAATTATAAATGCGAAAGTTTGTATTTATAGTTTGTATGGATGTTCGTTACTCTTTCACGCAAAACGCTGAACGGATCTGGATGAAATTTGGCACAGAGATAGATTATTGTCTGGAATAGCACATAGGGTACGTACATTTTGTAGGGTTCCCGTGAGATATTTTTTTTCGTTTTTTACAACTGCATGTTTACGAATAAAAGAACGATGTTCCCTATAGATTACGATATGGTAACCCTAGTCATGCCGGGACGGATCACTAGCTTTTAAATATTGAATGAGAAATTATTGTAAAGTACATGACCACTGGATGAGGGCGTACTTTTTTGCGATCAATGGGGAAGTAACTTGCGGTACCTCAATATTTTAAGCTGGCGATATATGACATTGTATGACCCACCTTTCCGAAAAAAAATATAGAAAAAAAATATAATCGAGTATTATTATATAAATAATAATCGGGTATTAATAGCCAGACGAAGCTTATTAATAGCCGAAACTCTTCGTCCTACATTTTTAGGCTGGTTTTGTGCTTCTTTATTCATCTTATTAAAATAACAATAAAGTAAAATGAACCACTGAATATAAAAATAATAATTAAATTGATATATGTTTAGAGGAGTAATAGCGCCTCCACAGTGCCCTTTCCGTGACAGACGCCGACAGGTTTGAACAAAAATAGTCTTCAGCGTGATCGCTGCGAGCTGACGGACAATGCATTCATTATTGAGATACAGCGGCACACGAATGGCTGCGATGCGAGAATATACTGGAAGTAAAGTGACGCAACAATACAAATAGGTACGAGCTACAAAATAGGTGATGCTAGCTTCTTATGGGAACTGTACAAATATAATCTTTCAACTCTCTTAATGCCCTTGTAAATCAGCAATTACGTCGGGCATCGTTTTTGTAACGTGATTTGGTCAGGGGAAAGAACTTACGTCATTCGTCATATCACATAAAACAAACGATTTGATTTTATGAGACAGCCCCTTCCCATACTTTCTTGTATAAAAAGGTTTGGTTCTGCATAACATTAAGAAACTGTAACTTTTACTTAGATATAGCTGATGAACTTTTGTTGACAATTTACACAATGTTTCTTGTAGTAAATTAAGTAACTTAAAATTGCTTATGAACTTAGTTTAAATTAATGCACGCAATAAGGGAATTTAGACAATTTTTGGGGTAACAATATGATAACTACTTCCTGTTATGAGAATAGTTTAAAAATTTATGAATTGGTTTTTCCCTAAAACAGGAAGTCCAATTCTAAAAAAATAAAGTGAGAGGAATTGACATACGACCAGTATAGTGGAACATATAGCACATACAGTTTTTTGTCAAATGAAATAATCATCAGTTTGAAATTAAATACAAGGCCTATAGAATAACGGTTGCAAAGTCTTAACGCAAAGTATGAGGCATCAATATCGCCGCAATACATATTTGTAATAAAACACAATATTTAAAGTTAAATTTTATTAGAAACATAAATCTCGGTTTAGTTACATTTAAGATATTCGATAAACGATTCCCTTTATGTCTCTGCGCCTACATTGAAATCACCATTCTATCCGCTAGCGATCTGACAACAAAACAATACAAAAGCCAAAGATCAGCATTCAGGACCAAAATAGTATTGGACTGTAGTCAAAACTCTTTGGAATTACTACGCTATTTGTTGCCATCGTCCATTCAGTAACTCAACGCCTCATCGTAATCCGTTGCCGGTGGAATTCGACAGTTATAAAACGACTGCCTATAGGACTGGCATTACAAATCCGCATACAACTTTAGTATCAATCATCGAGGCTCTTTTTAGGTGGTTTTTATGTCGGAACCCATGAGAACTTATTTTAACTTATTACATAACTACAGTTTTAATAATGAATATCTATTGAGTCGCATAAACACCGCTCTTTTAAGCCAAATGGGATTATAAACCAAGTTACGTACCCAGAATCTTCTTAATATCTATAAAGGATTTCTATTTCTCTTCGTTCTGGCACAATTCTTCTAGCTAGATTAACAGTTACGAATATGCGCTCGTCAGTTACAGATAAACTTAAGCTCACTCCTAGTACTCAAGCTTTACTATGCTGCCACAAGTACTCGTCGATACTTTTCCTTACCTATACGTCTTTTATCGATACTCGTTTTCGTAGCCTTTGTATTATGTTATATTTTCTTAATCTATGTTTTGCATAGGGCCGGACCTTCGACACACACTTTTACACATACTTTTAGTCGCAACGTCCTCTTTTCATCACCTAAATCCAGAATTTCATCTTCAACGCTGTTTCTTATCATTGTATTGAAATGAACCTTGATATTTTAGTCTGTTTATTGAATTATTTTATTATTTAAATTAAACTATTCAAAAATAATAACATTTGTCTCATAGTTTTTAAAATGAATTACGTATCCTTTTGTTCCCACGTGTCTCTAGCTTTAAGTAAACGCGAGGAATGGGATTTGCCATTAACTAACCTTTAGCGCGGCGTCGCCCGTGAATCTTGTTCCAATGACTCCCTCGGGCTCATCCTAAACTCAACTGACTTAGCAGCTTCCGTCCTAAATCCATACCATTTATGTTCAAACAATTTTGGACTCTAATTCTAACTTAGTACGAGAGTTGGTAAAATTGTAAGAAAAATATAATTTTCTCATTTAATCAGCAGGACAGACAAAGCTCTTCGTGTCCTTAATATGACAGAGGATGGGATTGGTATGATTCTCTAAAAACAGAACAGACTCAAGCAAGTCACAAAAACGACTTGTTTGTGTGACTATATTTAGAAGATCCATCCGCAGAAAATCGATGTATTTTGTGCTGCAAATTTGTCATAACCTCGTTCATATATCATAACCAGAGATCGTGCAAAATGGAGTCTAGGTTCGGGAGAATGCGATAAAAATAAATTCAGACAAAAATCCAAAGGAACAATATAAGGAAATTCTAATAAATATTGTAACAGAGTGGGCTTTGAGTCACTGGCCCGCCAGTGAGCTATAGAGAGTGGGTGCGGTACTTAAAGCAGACATCAATTACAACCAAGAGTAATACCGTGAACGTTAAACAAAAGGCAATACACCTTCCTCTTAATCTGATTCGTATTATTGGAGTCGTAACACAACATTCCGTACGATTTATTACAAAAGAGCTGTTAAGAAAGTACTTCGTTGAGGGGACGGCATCTTATAGCCGGATCGGGAAAATGAAGCGTTAGAATGTTTTAAACGAATAATGATTTATCGGGTCGGTTTCGACTTTAAGAGCCGTCTCGAAGCTACGCGAAGAGTTCGTGCTAAATGGAATTCTAGTTTCACACGCAACAAATGCACTCATTATCTGATGAACTTACCGAGGCGCGCCGGTAATGGTACAGACTAATCAACTTTACAGAGCCTCATTACAATCATATCGATACGGAGTCGCACGCCACCTCACCTCAAGCCCTGGTTACAGTATTCAACTAAATATTGGATCATAAAACAGTAAAAACAATAAAATAATCATATATCTAAATAAGACGAAGCCTTTATTAAAAACAAAGGACTACTTAAATGTATTTTATTATCATGTACTTAAATTTTATGGAAAATTCTTAATCTAATTTGATGAAAATTCTATAATAAATAAAAAAACACTAACGAATACATTTTAAAATGTCAGCGATTTAAAATGTACACGTCATATGTAGAATACATTTGAATTAGTTAATAAAACCATGTTGCACAAATGTGTCGTTTAAGTTTATGCTTTAATAATATACTCGATTTACGCTTAAATATACCTATGAATACATTTTAGATACCAGGTAGATGTCCTGACTGTCTTTCTTTTAGGCAAGAATTAAGAATGGATTCTTTTGAAATATTGAAGTCTACTTTTTTGTTTTGTTTTTTGTGCAGTAAGTAATGAGAAAGTCTATGGAGAAGCAGCTAGAAATTTTTTATTCTCTTTTTACATCGCCACGGTTTCATATTCTTACTTGTCGCTAATTTCTTCGAGTGCCTTGATGCTTCTTTGTTTTTTGCACATTATCCTAAAAGGATTTACTATAAATAGTCCAATTAAGTCTTGAAATAAATTGATAAATTTTGTATCAATGAAATTGATTGAAAAATAATAAGTATTATATTAGTGCACTGTATAATTATTGCTTTTTTATTTGCATTTAAATAAGACATCTTTAAAAAAAATAAGAAATAGAGTACTAATTATTTATTGCGGTGTAAAAATTTTCGGTCAAGGTATTTTTGTAGTATCTTTTTATCATAAGTACACCTCGTGCGTTTTACACCTACACCAATGCATTTTAGTTTCATGAGGCTCTTATTTTGTTGTTAAATAAGTGACTGCATTGATTTATAAATCACTAACCGATATTTCATACAGTAGTAGAACTTATTTTAATGTAAGTTTAACATCTGAAATGCACGTAAGGCAGAAATAGATCAATATATATCCATATATCTTCCGCACTGCTGCCAAACGCTTCAGCAGCTCGTTTTGTAATCACCAAACAATAATTCTCCTTACCAATGCTTCCTTATTTAGCCTCACTGACAAATGTTTCCAACACCTGTCGCAGACTATCACTTAAAGTCAACGGTCCCATTATGATCTATAACAATTTATTTGTGTACAAATAAGAGATGTTTTAGATATGAATTGTAATGAGTTTCATTATGCTTGTTATTAGTAATAAAGAAGCTTAGTGTAAAAGGTCTATTTACGATGTTGTAAAAACTGGTCATGGTTTCAGCCATCATTGGTTTAGGACTCCCCCGCTGATCACCACAAAGATCGGTCCTTTACTCATCCAGTGGACTCCCGCAACCTTAACCAGATCATCAGTCCATCGTGTGGGAGGCCCACCGATGCTGCGTCGATCTGTACGTGGCCGCCATTCACCTTCCGGCCACATCGGCCTTCCGTTCTGCGAGCAATGTCTTAAGGTTTAAAAGGTTTGCAATTCTTCGGGAAATGTCGGTTACCTTGCACTGCGGATCACGAGCCTTTTGTGTGACATTGTGCCGTATAATGGTACTCGCAGTGAGGGGCTACGTCTCAGTACTGTAAGACATCGCTGGTAACACACTCCAGTCAAAGACTTTCGTCTTGAGCCACTGCGGTAGATGTTGGTACGAGAGGATATCTTGTAACTGCCCGAACGCTTCACATTCGAGTCAGATTCGGCGAATGACCTTGGACCATTGGACAATTTGTCCCAGGTACAACACAGGAGATATTCGTCAACAACTTCGAGAGTATGACCTCCGATGGTTATTGGAGTGGGTAGATCATGGAAGTTCGATATAACTTTCGTTTTATGCCTATTCACCAATTCACCAAATAGGCTTCATTTGCACCAGGTATACAGACACCAGGTACAGCATCATGGCGTTATCAGCTTAAGAATGGGGACGGATTAGTACTATTTTACAATATAAAGTACTCTATAGTAGTGTAACATCACAGTGTCATTTTATTCTTTTATTTTACAAATAAATATGATACGTATGTATGTAAAACATTAAAACTTGCCCTGAACAGAACAGAACTTGTAACAGACAAGATAATAACTAGCGCGCCTCGGTGTGGCTTCAATGCAATCATTCATACTGAAGCCGTGAAAGGATAATTTCTTTACTCGCAACAATCATGTTAATTAATTGAATCATTCAAGACCAACCCTAATATGGCATTTCTTGGTATAATAAAATTATCTCAAGCCATTTATACACTACGTGTTTGACGGACACGTGTCTTACTGGTAGAACCTGCTACGTTGTGGAACTTAGCTTACGAATCAAATTGCTTGTACAATTAACAAATTATTGGCATTACAATAACCATTTAGACAATTTTGAAAAAAAAATACATTGCAATATATACATCCGTGCATTGCTGCTTTGTAAGCTAAGCGATAAGATTCCGACCCCAGCCGACATTGCCACTCACTTTTGCAAAATAGTTTCGCTTATTAATACTGTTATTAAGTATATCAATAATTACAGAAACCGTTATCATGTACAACGCTCGGGGCTAGGTAAAATTAGATCGAAGATGAATTTCTGAAAACTCATAATGACGTTAAATCGAGCAGAACATGCTCTTCGTATGGAAATTATGCCGAATTACGTAAATTAGGGCAAATTATCGTGAAACTTGGTTACCGCAAACGCTGCCCATCGTCAGTGAAAGAGCCCGGGGCGCACCGCCTTGCGTGACAGACGAAAAACATTATTAGCCCTTGAATATAACAACTCGAGAGAGTAAATAATTGTTTACTGTTGCGAGCGTTAAGAATAATATTAATGCACATATAACAAATATATGTATAAGTTAGTCGGATCATATGTATTTAATGTAGCGATCAGATGTAATCCCATTTATGTCTTATGAATCAACGTTAGTCCTAACGAAAATTTTAAACTAATCTATGTGAGATTCAAAGTGCATGTTGCGTCAGGGGAATGTAAGACCTTTTTCTACCCTTATCTTAAATAGATTTCTTATTAAATTCAATAGTTTATATTCCGATAAGTTAATTTTTGCAATAGGTTATATTTAGCTCGAAGTATATTTCTTTCAAAGATTAGCCTCTCTTCTTCAAGGTGTGAAACTAAATTTAATGTTTTGACATGTTTTTTAAAAAGATCATGGTCTTATTGGACGACAAGAATTAAGACAACCTGAGACTTAATTTAATGGGAATTCAGTATCTTTTGTTTAAGATTGCACAGCCACAAACTAACTAACCAGTCGCCAACAAGATTTAAGTGGCATCTAACACGGCCTCGCTTACTATCTGGAGGTATTTATAATTAAGACTCGTATATTAAAAATATCGCAGATAATGAAACTATGAGGCTTGCAGTCGAGAGCACATTTATATTGCGAGGTTTAGACCAGCAGGTAGGGTTGCCAAATGTTTCCTCCCCACCTTTTTATAGAAGAAGATTTCAAACGAGCAAGTGGTTCACCTTATTGTAAGTGACCACCCCATAGGCATCTGTAACAAACTAATGAGTTGGAGATGGACCTTTAATGGACAAAGGAACGGATACATAGAAAAAAGGATATTTTGTTTTCCTATCCATTCTCTCCCTATCCTTGTGGATTATCGGAAGGGTGGAATGGGAAAAGGATTGAAATCAGCCCTCCGGCCGCACTCATCCTATAAAATGCAGTGTTCTTCTTCACACCTGACTTCAGGGAGGTCGTGGTCTTGCACCGGTCGAGCCAGCCCATTCGTGAAGATTATGTTGTTGTTGCAGGCTATGTCACCTCAACTATCAATTTAAGATTAGCAGAAAATAAAACCCCCCAGTAAATAACCAATACATTAACATGTTATTGCTATTTATGAAATTATGAAATACTGAAAATCTAAATATATTAGTTATCTTTGTCACCGCTTCACTCTCGCTTCGCTTGGATGGACCGAAGAGTCGACATTGACAGGCGTCTCTACAAAGTCTAATGTAACTCAACCGGGCGGCAACGTCACCTCGATGCTCGTAGAAAGTCAACCTTTGCGATGGTTGAGTGAACAAAACAAAACAAGTCAGACACGTCAATGCCCACGCCTTTGGTACGGTAACCTGATACAAGCAGGCGGATACATTTAACACTGCGGAGAGGTTCGCAAGCGGTCGATGTCGCGTGAGAACTGGGCATTAAGCGAAGCGATGAGCGATGCGGTGAGCCGAAGGACGTTAGTTCGGCACATGTAAGTGTACTGTCGCGGCCCTAATCTGACTTAAGACTACTACGCGTCACGCATTTTACGCTCGTGCCCAGCCTCACTACTCCTACACAGTTTATAATCTTGTAATAGAATTGTAACTGATGCTCGCCATGCAACCATTGTGTGCAACAAATGAAAACTGCTATTTTATTAACTTGATATAAGTAATCCAATTTATTTAACAATTTAATTTATTCCTTAAAAACCTCAAACCATCTTTGTAAACCACTTACCACACATATTATGCCATTCGCCTGGGTCGTTTTTCTGGCATATTTTTAACATTCTTATTGGTACTGTTAATAGTTTGTTGCGATAATTATTTAGTATCTTACTTTAGTAGCTACTAAATCCTACATGGGTAGTAAGTAAATACATTCTAACTTTGACGAATTAGATTGTGATATGTGTGCCGACTGCTCAGCTCAGACCAAAATTGGATTTACATGAGTTAAGTTGTATTACATAAATCAAAGTACCCTGTGAAGATAAAAAGTAAGTATTCGTTATTTTTTTAGATACGATAAATAATATTAACTTCTGTATTACGTAAACATTCAAAAAGAAATATACATAGTGTTGGTTTTGATAGATAATTTACGATCCCGTTGCCATCGCTTTCGGTCACCATGTCCGATACCTTACCAGCCGTCCGCTCGCCCGTGTCACGAAAGAGGATACTTTAATATCCGATTCATTGTTGTGTTACAAATTTGTCAGTGATCTTTACATTAAACTTTTTCTCTTTTAAAACCTGAGATGGGCTCATAATCCCCGACGCGGCCGGCGTTTGTGAGCATATCTTCGTCAACCAACACCCGGACCACACATGTATAAATATTTTGTATCGTATTAAAACGATAGATAACCAAGAGGTAAGGAGTTATCGTTGGATAAGAGCTTAACGTTACATCGTTTCTCCGGTTTCCTGTTTCCTGCTCAGCTTCTGGGTGTTCTAACATAAAGAATGTTCCTAAAAACATGTTATTGAATTTGTATGAAATTCGAACGTAAAATAAATAAGAATTTATTTTATATCCCAGTCAAGTCATCCAGTAGACGGTAATTCTTGAAGTTTTGTCATTGTTCAGAAACTAGCAGTAAGCGTCCTTCTCAACAAGAGGGGCTTACAAAAGGATAAAATCAAACAATCAAGGATGGGAAAGCGATAAGGTATTGACGAGGGAGGTACTAGTCAACACATCTGCCAACTCATTTCGCTCATATCATTTTCAAATTCACGCAACATGCTTTTAGTCCCTATTACCTATATACAATTTTTTAAATTTATTGGACATTGAGATATCCGATTACATAGATAGAGATGTACAAACATACATATATGTAAAGCGTTATAAAGGCGTGTTAATAAATAACGATTTCTAAATATACTCCGGTAATAAAATATACTAAGGCGACACACGAACTGAATGAGTCACGGGTTAAATTACATGGGTTTTATTTTATTTTAAAGCCTTGGTCAGGTTGTTCTGCGGTTTTTGTTTACTTCGCAGAAAAAGGGGCAACATTGCGGATTAAACAATTTGACTTTGTAAATTACTGTGATACTGCAAAGAAGAATATTATATTATAACATACCTACATGCTATGAGCACGTAATACAATCTCCAAAGAGTTTTTTGTGTCATGAGAAATTTATGCAAAATATATATTGAAAGCTACTGTCTATATCGTCTGATAATTAATGAACAACTCTTTAGTCAATTAAATCATAAGGAAATTATACATATGATGGAAACTTAATGCTAGAAAAGCTCTTATTAAGTTAAAACGTAATTCAAAATAATTCTAAAACTTCTTTCCCGTGTTAGTTAGTTTGTTTGTTTCAGTCGATGGTGATCCATTGGTTGACATAGGCCTCCTCTTTTATGATTTTAATTGAACTATACTAAATTAGTTTACGGAAATAATCGTATACAACTTAGGTTTCGCTACGGCACTAGTAATCGCTTAAATAAGCGAATGGCTGTTTAGACTGACATATAGGTATTAATTATTTTCTCCAAACAATTCGAAGACTCTTATACCTGCAAACATACTACCATTCTATTTGATGAATTAAATATTTGCACATTCCAAACTTGTAATCATTAATTCTGAACAAGCAAGTCCGCGCGGACCCGCTCAGTTGTCACTGGCTCGAAAAATAATTACGAAGTGTTGGGAATACGTCATGCTGAGCTGACACGGCCACTCATCGGGTTATTAAGATGTTAGACTGTGGCGCATTTAACGAGTTGTCTCTCATTGTTGGGCGAACGGAGATAACGCCGGCAGATAATCGCGACAACTGAACTTGGGACGGGCGACTCATTTAATGCTTGTCTCTTTGCATAAGTTCAACTCCGGTACGATCATGATTATTATTTCGAATACGTTTTCTGCTTGTTCATGCAAAAGCTTTGTAATGTATGAGAATGGGATGCTTTGAATAATAAACTCACAACAGCGTCTATGATTTTAATAGTCTTGTTAAAGTTTTGATAGAGCGAATTAATTTGCGTAGGTATTTTTCGTCCAGACTTTAAACGTAAGTGAATGCTAGTTTAATTTTAAGTTAGCTTTCTATCCAAAAATGGATCTTATAACGATACAGATATGTTTTACTTTCTGCTTCTCCCACGCTTAATACTTTCTCCATATTGTTCGTCTTTTCCTTAGATCTTAAGGTTGTGCTCATAAAGCTTTCAATCGAACTCAGCTCTCTTTTTTGTAGAACGAAAAGTGGCCAATACATACCTATGAGCTTCTGCGATAACTTTAACAGTTTATGTTTTATTAATACTTACTGTTACCAATAGATTCATAAGTTGTGGATTTGAAAGTATTTAATTTTACGTAGACTTATCATGAAATATGAAGATTACCATTTTGAATATCTAATATTTCGCTTACTTTGATCGTACATTGCTTAGGGTGAAACTAAAATCATAGCTTTTTATACACTGTAAATCTATTTTATTACTTAACGATTTAATTATAAGATAATGTACAAGCAATAATTTTCATTTATTTCAGTATCCATGACCTCTAAAGACCTTTAAAACACTTCATTGTTGAAGTTGTAAAATGATTAGTCCAACAACTTTTTCTCAATTTTAAGTGCTTCTCGTGCTTTCTAGATCCTCGATGTTGTACAGCCATCGTGCCCACAAATCTCAATATTTATTAGCAATATTAAAATTTGACGAGGCAACACGAAAAGCAATACCATCGTCGACGGACTTGTTACAATCCGCCACCACGCGGCGCCACAATGCGAACGTGTGACTGTTCTAGCCATTTCACCAACTTTCATATGCACTTAAAATAAGCTTTATTCCAATCGAATACAGTTGAAAATTGAGGAAATGGACATCCTAATACAAATTGTAGGCCAAAGTTGAACTAAGCACTGCAGTGGAATACATATTCAGTTATTATGTTGATAAATATGTCGCAACTCGGTTAAAACGCAACGCATCGAGGAATATAATAAACCTTAAACCGTTATTTATTGCATTGACTAATTTTATGAATCTTTTTGCCATATAAATATTTACATAATTTTCCATCTGGCCTACAAATTACTTATCAATATCAAATATGTAAAATGGAAAGCGACTTGCTCATGCAAGTCACTATTTTCCGACATGGACGTGCATAGATAATAAAAATAATTTACAAGTAATTTATTTTACAAAAAATAAAATCACGACCTAATCGTTCTTCCCTTACAGTATTTGTGACATTATTATCTGCTATAATGTTCCAGATAATATTTGTATAATAATATTATTATATATATAATAATGTCTTATTAACCTTACAATGGTAACGTCTACAAAACTCTCTGCTTGCTTATTCAATAAACGTTTAGTGTGGGAACGAAATATATCCCACTTTGTTCAAAAGAAACTACAGTCGTTCACAACGACGTATTCCTTAAAGAATAGAGATATTCCTTATAGAGAATTTGTAAGAAGATTAATTTATCTTATGTTAGTGTCGTCTCCTAACAGAGGATGGCATTCAACATATGTGATCATGGTTCAGATCGGCACTTCTATTCCAGGATATTCTAATAATAAGTTGAGACCATGTTTGAGAAGACAAAGCTAATATAACTAATAATTTCGAATATTTTTTTGCTTACTGCAACAAAAAATTGCATACAAATTATAAATACAATACGAATACAATTATGATACGTCAGACAAGCAATATCTTATCTTATGACGCAGACGTAAATTCTCTGTTGGGTATTCTAAAAAATGTTACTAATTGATCCATTTGCTTAACAAACTTAAGTTGTAAGGTAAAGAATAATAAATGTATATTATTAATTAAAGTGATATAGCCATAACATTATAAAAAAATATTTTATTTTATTATTTTTTTGTAAGATTATTTCGCGTATAATAACATCATCTTAGGTAAGATGTGTCAAAAAGTTGTTATTGTCAAAACATGAAACATTACCATGGCAACAGATATTTTAAATTAAGTTTTTGGGTACGAGGTACGGTTGCAGTTTAATTTTTGGGATAAATCCCATGGTTATGAATCATGTAGTTGTTAGGGAGTTAGAGCGTAACGTCTCCCTTATAATGACTTTCAAAATATTCCAAGAATAAACACATGTGAAGGATATGAAAAGTAAAAAGACGCGAGTTGCTCTTGTCACCGCAAATATTTTCGTTTCCAGAATAAAACAAAGCACATCGAAACATGGAAGTCACTTACGAAGATAAATACGACGCCATGCTAACGCCAACCCACTATAAGCAGGTAAAGGACGTATTACATCTAAATTTTACAATACGACCGGCTTTCACAAACAAATTCTACCTATTCGCGGAACAATTTCACGCTCTATTTTACCCCTTCGTATTTTCACAATTGAAAATCGTCCGTAAAAGCGTCAAGGCTTTTGTACGTTGAATTTTTATAACCCACTATTTTAGTTTCCTTGTGATAAATGATACCAATTCTTTATTAAAATTTCTCTTTTGTTGTCACGCCCACTGACGTAGTGTACTTGTGTATTTTCTATCTTCTTGAAATGAAATAAATACCGTGTATTTATCAAAAACTTATTTTTTCTGGATTCAATGACGAATACACTTCAT
Organism: Papilio elwesi; assembly: GCA_029849275.1. Taxonomy (NCBI): domain Eukaryota; kingdom Metazoa; phylum Arthropoda; class Insecta; order Lepidoptera; family Papilionidae; genus Papilio; species Papilio elwesi. The sequence goes on along the minus strand of CM056700.1, from coordinate 4,903,842 downwards.
TACAAACCGAACAGGCAAGTTGTGGAGGAATGAGTTGCCTTTGCCTACACTCGTAAAAATAATCATAGAAATTCTAATAAAAAATATTACTATGTAAAAATAACAATATCATGTTTAGCGAAGAAAAATATAGCTACAGAAAAATGAATTATTTACAACAGAACGAACAAACTAACAGAAAGAAACAAAACTTCTTTGCGCCGAGGAGACGTTGAGTTTCACTAACAAGCTTAAGTCGTCACTTGCAAATTGTAACTGTCAGCTTTATTATTTCTTTTAACTGAACAAAGATACCGGAACAAAACGCGTTTATCACACTTTATTCCAACGTTTACTTAAGTAAGTGTGATATCGTAATCATCAGCAAGCAACAGACATGAATCGCTACGCAAGGGACCTTCCTTGCCCATCCATCTTCCAGTAAACATGTTAAATTTAAAATTTAAATCATAAATTTTAAAACCATTAGATCTATTCTAAAAGTGGCATAGCCGTGACTCTCGTCGAAAGTACAATTAAGTATCATTGAGATGATAATAAATAATTAAAATGGGTCCTAAAAACTGTATCTGGTCCCTCACTATTCTTGAGAAATGTGCTTAGACCGCGTCGTGTTGTATTTTTAAAAAAGGACGTTACTCACATCCTATCTTGGGCACTTCTAGATTCCTTTTATTCCAATGTATATGGAGTAAGCGGTAGATGTTCCCGGCAGGACGCCACTATAGAGCTAAGTGATTTTATTTGTGTCCACATTCCAATGTGTATCAAATTACGTGGCCTTGCGACCAGCTGTTTGATCGATCGTCCACGGCGCTGCTAAAAGAACAGCATTCACTAAAATAATTATCTCAGTCAGAAGGAAAGAACAACGCAATGCAAGATACCCGTATAAAGGTTAAATAAATTTCTTGTACTCAAATAACCTTATAATTTATAAGTCAAGTCGGTTCTGAAATACAAATGTCGTTAATAATAAAGGTATAATATCACAAAGGATCTAAGCTGCTTTAATATTAATAGCAAATTTAAAATTCTTTAACAAGACAGAGGATAATATATTTCATAGGAAAATTTAAAGAAAAAACTCAAATAAGCATGGAATAAAACATTAATTTGTGATTTGCGAACGTATCCCAATAATTCCATGTCTTTGGTTGTGAATTGTGAGCGCCTGCTGTCGAAAGGTTTAAAAAAAATTACGAGGTACGACATATCACATATTTAACCATTTTAAACTTACGTACCCATTTGATACTATTTTTTTCATCCACTTAATTTTGTCCAGTATTTATTTACAGTCTCCTTAACTCAGCAATATGTCAATATTATGATGCTTTTTAAATAAAAATACCGTCATCTTTGAAACCTACCAACAAACACAATTTAATTATCTTACATATATTAAAGCGCGTCGATATCATTAAAGTACTAATCTGCAAAGAAAAAATAATTTTATATAATGTTTGAAACATTAAATTCAGAATTGTTGATTACATCCGTTTATCCTAAGATTTGTAATTATCAATACCACGTTGTCGACATAAGTATGTCTCAATACCTTGATACATTTATATATAAGTCATTATACACTTCCTATATTTTTTTCCATTACGCATTATTAATATTGTAAATAAAATAATTAAGAATGAATATAATCGCGCAGAGTCTATGTACGCTATAACGAGTAAAGTAGAACTATAGTTGTTTGTGTTGCGTTCCTTTATGCAAATCTGGAAGCGACGCGGCGTGTAAGCCGTATCCAGGAGTGTCACTCTCAGCTGCGGAATCGATTTGGAAGTTTATTCAGGCTGACAACGCGTGAAGCAAGCTCGAGCTTCAACTTTATTCCATTTTATCAATATGTAGATAAGATGGCGCGTTCTGTTTGGATTTATTATTGAAATAACATCCATTTTATTTGACAATTTCAATCGTTGTTCTTAAATTGGTATTTATGCGGTAAAAAGTTATAGTAATGCTGCTTGACTCCAATTTAAAGTTCCCTATAAGTTTTTGACGGTTACGCAAATTTAGAGTTCTATCACAGTATTTTTATCTCATAAACAAATATTTTGTTTGTGTTAAAAATTATACGTTTTTATATTTAGAAAAACATTTACTTCGAAACACTATTATTTATTGTCCAATCCAAGCTATCCGTGTCTCGACCGTATATCAAAGTACATCGACCAACGCTGCATAAACAGGGTCAAATAGATGATGTATTTATGAGTAGATAAATAGATTCTTTGCAACAGTTCAAAAACGTTAGCTTAGCCAAAATTCTTAACCAAAAATACCTGTAGCATAAATACGAAAATTCCCCGTGATGATTGTAGGTATTCGAACTTCAAGCGAACGAAGTCGCCAGCGTCTACAATACTAGTATTGTAGTACACGAATGAAACAAATGCAATAAAAAACAAATGTGAATTCATGAATGTTTAATAGTTACCGGGTTATATTGATTTGTTTAAATCCACCGCAGTAACATTTTATGAAAAAGAGAATAACATTTAAATAAATTAGTAGAAATGTTCGAGAAGCATCTACACGGATTGTAGGTTATGTGCGAGTGTAACGACGTGGAAAGTAGTAACGTCTCAACTTTCAAAGAGTTTTCAGAGAATTGAAGTGCAAATGCTTGTATCGGAATCGATAAACTTTAAATATGCTCAAATGTAATCTCTTGGAATGCAGTATCATTGCAACTTTACCAACAATGTTATTTTAAGTACTTTGGATCCCATCATTTTCAACGAGTTATTTAATGAGAGTATTTATGCATTGAGAATATTAAGCTGCAGAACTTGCTATCATATCAGACCTCCATAGCAAAAAGTCATTCTCCATCTTAGCACATTTCTCCAGATTTGGATCGTAATGCTGCCTTTTAATTTTTCGGACATATAAATTACATTGATTTGAAGTCCATTTAAACATATTTATTACAATAAAAAGACACATTATCATAAAGTAACAATCGATCCAAAGCAACAATGTAAGCGGTTGCATGCTCTTTATTACACTCAAGATGCCTTTAACTTCAGACCCTCCCTTTGTTCTGTTTACACGCTTGGCGGATAGGCCTGGGTGGGCCACTTTCTTAAAATGTCCTCTCGATTATCGAGAATCGTTTCTTGTAACACTGTGCAACTTTAAGACATTTGGAAGTATAAGCCTCGTGAGTTGGAGCATTAATTTCTAATACAATCCGTACTAAAAAGTAGTGAAATAAAACAAATTTTGCTTGCAAAATTAAAATGTAGTAATTTCTTGTTTTTTGATATAAATATAACATATACATGTAATATATGTATAGATGATCGTTATAATATTTGAACGGCTAACTGAAAATTTATTATTATCATAATGATATATTATTCATATTATTGTTGGTTGCTTATCATAGGATTAGATAAAACTTGTAGACAAACTTACCTTGTCCACGTGGTTAGGTGATGTACCAATGAAAGAATATTTGAGTAATGTCTTCATGATCCTGTGAAAATGTTAAAGCTGAACGATTTATAAAGGTCTTAAACAAAAAAAGTCCTGCATATCAATCTGACTAACTCCATTGTATCGCAGTTTATTCAATGTTACAAAAAATACCGGCAAGCGCAACGTCTGTTTGTGTCTCGCGTACGTCACGTGCGTCTACAAAGCTTCCCCCATTCTGCACGAGCATTTCATCTCGCTCCTGATTGGCGGAGCAAGCGCGGCGTTCTTTCTGTATAGGGTTTCAGTACGTAATGTTTGAGTCTCAGTATTATTTGTATAGCAGAGCTCAGGCTCTATGTCGATATCACAATAGCAAGCTATACAGTTGAATTGAAAATACCGGATGCATATGCCTAGACATTGATTTCCTTTATCAACATTGTTATAACATACAAATAAAATGCAAACTCTTGTCTTAATAGGTAATCTAACTTTTTTTATCGTAGAAGGCAATTTTAAGAAATAAGAAAAAAAAGTTAAAGTACAAGTAAATTATTATGTTTTATGTCGCTCACGTGTTTATCTGGCGTCAGGAACACATTTACAACCTGAACGAAAAACAAGAACAATAAAGCAGCGGCCCCGTGGCCCGCAGTCGGTCGTATCTTCGGCAAAGTTCGCAACCTTATAGCCAATTGACATCCAGACACGAATACCGCATTGGGTCGTGATCGAAAGAAAGAAAGATCCTCGTTATTTGCGAGCCGGCGTTGGGCCATAAACGTTATCACTAACTAGCGATCGGGGCGGATCGATCCCTTGATTCTCCTCGCGAAATTAAGGAAATCGCTCATGGGGATATTATTCTCGGCGTAACAGATAACATCTGCTCTCGATGTTACACATTTTCGTTGTGCTTTTGTGAGTTTTTCGTTTGAGCTTTCTCTTTAATTAAAGAAAACAAATACTTTCAAGATGGGCGTTAGCCGCAGGTAACCTAGATTAAAAGGATTTTGACATCGGGATGTCAGAAATCTCAGTCCCAGTAATGCTATGCATCAGTATCAGTCATACAATATTTATTAGTAATAATAATTCCCTGAGACATTTGATCCCAAACTAAGCAGATCTTGTACAGTTAACAGAATAACTGATATACTTTTACTTTCATAAATACATAATTACACCCAGAATCAGGACAAACAGACATGTTCATGAACACAAATGTATCTCCTGGGTGGAAATCAAACCCACGACCTGCGGCGAGAAAAGCAAGTATCTTACTAACCACGCCACGCCATAGTGTGGGTTTCATTTTGTTTTATTTAAAATTTAAGTCAATAAATATATTCCATGAGAGTGTTTATGACACATCCTTATTAATGTTTTGTTTTTATTTATTTAAAATCGGTTGTTAACAAAAGTCTTATAGTGGATTCGAAACTTACTTTCGCAAACCATGTCGTAAACGAACTATTGATACTTAAAGTTTTTATTCTCTGCAGATTTTATAGCTTCATGGGCGATTATTTCGGTTTGGCATTTTCGCTAACTCGCCTTCTGTCACCATTAAAACTTTAACGCAAAGAAAATAAGTATGAAACATACTTTAGTTACGTTATCTGTTTTTAAAAGTAAACTCAGGCCCATATGATCCTTTTCAGAAAGATAAGATTTTTCTTGTTAGTTTTTTTAACGCTAGTAACAAATTGGTTCAACCTTTAAAAACGATCTGTCCGTCCATAGTTTTGACAGGTTCAGTTGTGGGTGGTCCTTAATTACTCTCTGTCGTCCATCTTCGTTGACAAATCAAGACTTCTCGAGAGATATAACGCTCTCGTTTATTAGTGAACTATTAGATTTTACTTTTCGTTCGTTGAGTAAAGATTTAACCTTTCAGCAAGGCCCAAATACTTCACTTTTTGTAGGCGATTTCTAATTACCGTTTTGAGTCTAAGCAATGTGACTTACTCTATAATTTATGTAAAAAAATAATAATAAATCAAGTATAATGTAGGTCCCATCGACTGAACAACATTGGTTTATAGACTTGCTCTGTAATAAAATATGTCAATAAAACCTATTGTTTTATATGAGAACAGACGATATGAATGAAACTATCATTGAAACAAGACTGTTCTTATTGAGTACCCGCAATAAGAAGACAATGCTTTAGTCAAAACTACCTGTAGTAATAACTGTACACACAACATCTTCACACCTCTGTTTAAACGCAATCTTACTAACATCCTAGGATCAATTATTATCTGGATTTGCCATGCAAATGACGTCACGCGCATGAACAAGATCGTAATATACAAACTCTGCTAGGAATAAAAACATGTCGAATACATTTTTTGTCACATTTTAATATAAATATCCTTGATTATCATTAATTGACAGTGGTAGAGCCCGCAAAAATGCAACATCTGTTGCACGAATGGGCCGGCTCGATGGGTGAAACAACACGACCGCACAGACGACAGGGGTGAAGTAGAGTATTCTGCATTTCGGCCGATGAGTGAGGTGCCGGAGGTCTCATTCTAGTCCTCTTCCCCTCCCCATCCTTTGCTAAGACGAAAGGGATGGCAAAGGGAAGTGGACTTCACGGTGGAGGGGATGAATAGGAAAGGAAAATAACTATTTTCTGTTTATCCACTCCTCTGCCCATTACAGGTAGGCAACGCATTAGCTTGTTGCAGGTGTCTATGGGTAACCAGTCACTTGATATCCGGTGAACCGTTTGCTCGTTTGCCACCTTATACTATAAAAAATGTGTGACGTGATTATTAGTATAAAAGTAAAAACATAATGTGTTATTGTTTGTTTATCAAAATAAATAAATAAAAAACATGGTGATCTGTGATTAGGCTTCAAGACTGAGTGAGTGAAAATCCGAAAATGTAACATTTCATACGTAAGTACGATTTCCAGATGGATAGAAATAACGATAATGCTTAATTTTTTGATCACGTAATTAAAAAAAAAGAAGTCGTGCCGAACTTTTTCTTTCATACATAATTTTAATGTAAGTCCTAATGTCTAGTCTACGTTAACTAATAAGCATAAATAATAACACTCAAAAACGAGTTGTCAATTTTTTATTTTAAAAAAATCGGATAACATGACCAGAACTACCTGTCGAATAAAAAAAAATCAAATTGGTAAATCAGGTGCGGAGTTCTAATTAACAACCATAAAAAGAAACTAAAGCTACTTCGTGCAACGTATGGGTGAGTAACTTATTTATAAATCTAGCTTAGGATATTATATTCTTCATTTTATACGTCTATATATCAAGATAAAGACGAGAGATGTTCTGATAAATGTATAGGAAGCTAATGAATCATATATTGAAGAGCGTCGCCCGTCCTCTGCCGTCGTCCCGCTGTCCATACGCATCGCCAACAATTATTTCTGTCCGACATTACGACACCAAGGGGTGAACTCTTCGACGAACAGATACTGATCGTGACTTTAATTGTATGTGGCGCTAACGTAACGTTTCATCTACAAGTGTTCTTAAGCGTGGCTTACACGACGCACTTAAATTATTTAGTATCATAGACAGTACATTATAATCCGCTATACTGTGGGATATATTCAGTTAGTTGAACGTTCCATTATAAATCGCCAATAGTCTAATGGTTATTAAGGGTACGGGTTGCTGATCATGAGGTCGAGGGTTTCGATCCGTCATTTGCTAATTTCCGCCAAAGATTATATATCTATAAGCTAATACTAAAGAAAAATAAAAAGTGGAACAATTTAATCATAAATAAGATTTAACTTACTAAACTTAAATCCTGAGCAGTTACTCTCAGGTACTTTCTTTAGTAGCTGTTTTCAATTTGTTCTTGTCACGTACATATATCTTTGGTTATTTATATATATATATATATATATATATATATATATATATATATATATATATGTGTGTTTTTTGTCAATAGCATCATACCACGTCATCACGTCGACTACAACCGTACTTGATATTATTTCGCTGGCTTATGAAATATAATTTTATCACAAAGAAATTTATGGAAATTTAAATTGCTTAAAATTAAAAATTAATATTTTATTCTTTCACCTATTCTATCTCACTATCTACATATATCCACTACATAATAATATTTCAATCGGAACAAAAGGAGATAATATTCTGTAAAATTTAAAATAGTACTTTAAAAGTTTAGCCTACACTTAATATTAAAATAATCCAAATAATGTATCGGGATCTCAAACCATAACTGACGGACTTTGTAATCAAAATTAAGGAATCAAAAGAAATTTTGTAAAACGTTTATAATTATTCAGACAGATTATGGCACCTTTATGTAAATTACGCTATATTTATCATTACCGCATATGCAGCAATACACAGTTGGCATCCTATCTCTACATTCTAGGGTCCTTTTATACTAAGTTTGGATACAAAGTACAGAAAACTTTACAGTACAATTTTAAAAAAATTGCTAAGCTGTTTATTATTTTTACATTTAGTACGAAAAGAGTGTTAGAGTAACATAACAGAGAAAATAGAATGCGTTTGAGTATGTTTATCATTTCTCAAGTCTCAATCTTATTAAAATGTATTATTCGATTGGTGTTTTAGTAGTTTATCTATGACATATAGAACACGCTTGTTGTGCTTCTAACCTCATTACCAAAGCCTTTACAATAATTATTTGCTATTCCCAATTAAAATTACCTATCACCAATAGCAGTTTTATTACTTAGTGGTATTAAAATGTACATAATATTATATTATTTCCGAGGTTGGCGCCAGGCAGGCGCCCGGCCATAAAAAAAACTGTAGCCAAAACTTACTACAGTTTTGACTATGGCCGTACTGTACTAACCGACATCACATTAGTGAAAAAATGGCAGGGAGATGTTGATGAGTATTAAAACAAAACTATTATAACTTAAATTTGTTGCAAAAGTGAGTGACAATGTTGGTAGGGGACGCCCTAGGAGAACTTATATCGATCAGATTAATGACTTACTAAAAAAGGGCGATATAAGGAGCACCCATAACCGACGAGTATGCATGATGTATGAATGTGGAAGAAGCGAGGGAGGTGTGCCAGGATCGCGCCAAATGAAAATCCATGATCTTGCCTACCCCTCTGGGTTACGGGCGTGAGCGCATCTTTATTTATTTATTTATTATAACTTAAATTTCTTCAGACCCCTGTAATATAATTCAATCCTTTACTCGTCCAAAGAACGAAGATAAACGCTCCTAAATGCGTATAAAGTTTTCCTTACAACAGTTTTACTGCCTACAGTCATGGGTAATTTAACAGAGGAAGTTATTGAAAAGAGGGTGTAGCGTCATTATCAAATCAATTTCGAACGTCATTAATGTTGCGATAAAATTGTTTCTAGGAAATAAGCCCTAATTTATTTAAAATCGACGAAGAAAGAGTTGTAAAATTAAAATAGCTACGGATGCCCTACATTTAAATTAAAAATATAATGTTATGTTTACATAAAATGTAATTTATTCAACGAAGAGCAAAAATATTTGAGTGTACAAAAACTAGCGCTACCATATTTGTCGTCATATAAACCTGACGCGCCTCCTGCTTCTAATTTAGGCCAAGTTGATTTCGTCGTTTTCTCATTATACAGAATACCCGGGTGGCCGTCGCTTGACAGGAGGAAATTGTCCTCGGGGATAAATAAAATTTGACTCACTTGAAATTGGCCCATATTAATATTGTTTATGAGTCGCACTTAATATTATATGGGACGTTGTTCCTTGGAAGTTAACATGTTATATTTGTAGAAATTGTTTCATTTGCCTCTTTTATGAACACCATTTAATTAACAATATATCTCAGCAGTCACTTGAAAGAGCGAATATGTACACTTCAATTTCATATTCTTATGTTCTAAGAAAACCCACCTTTAACTTTAGTGCAAGCCATGACTAGAAACTAAAAGCTTTGGATAAGAAAAGATAACCCTTACTAATAAATTGAGGTAAAATATTTTTAATCTTGTATCGCGACTGTTAGATGTTTCTTAATGTAGAGCTGAATATTCTGATATACATAATTACTCTAACAAGCACAATATAATATCGTTACAAAATTCTGCACAGTACACATTTCGTCCTCATCAATTCTCATCACATTGGTGACAGATGATATGTCTGCTTGACTTAATACAGAACACGGTATCTCTCCTGTAACTGATATTAACATCGTTATAAGGGCAATATAATAAAGGCAAGATTAGCGTTACTTTTTTACTTACAAAAGAAGATAGTGCCAATATTTGAAAAAAAAACGCACGCTTGGCGCTTGGTATCCTTACAGAACTTTCACATTGTTGTGCTATGTAATAATTGTACAACTATATTTATCAAATTTTAATAGATAACACCGGGAAGTATTCAAAATTTAACTAAAAAATAAAAATTAAACGAGGCGAGCGCTGCGAGCGGACGTGGGAGTAATTACCCCGCACTTCCCTCAACAAATTGGACCACTTATTTATGGTTAATGAAATTCAGATTTTATAATAACGAGCCGAGTTTAACGTACCCGTTTACGCGTTTGTCCTACAAGTCCATTAATGCTTAAAAACCTGTTCGGACGTCCTGACACCATCCATTTTTATTGATTATTTATTTTATTAAATCACATTCGCTTTTATAGCCACAGGTGTTCAATGAAAATGCAGATTTTAAAAAGATAATCTTGATTTCTTGATTTAATGAATTGATCGTTAAAGCTATTATATATATTTCTAACGAACATGGTTAAATGTTCGATTCCAAATGTTTTTCCGATTCTAATGCTCAAAAACCCACTCGTTAAAATTTAGAAACTTTAACTAGTAGATTGTGACATTTGGGACAAAATCTGAAACAATCTGGAAACAATGATAAACATACTCCAGTTGAACTGAAGATGAGCGAAGATAAAGATTGGCGTCGGTATTCTCATTACGGTGCATAACAAACTTAACAGTTAAATTAATAAAGCTGTAGGATATTTATCTTAGAATGTATTTAAAGGTTGATTGCTTAAAATGTATGGTATTTTTATTTCTTGAAAATGTTAAATTATCTTTATTTTATTTATTTTAAATTCAACAAAAAAGATTTGACAGTTTCCAATGATTGACTATCCTTATAAACTATAAATCATTTCCGAATCTCTAATCGCGAATATTCGCAAGCGACTCGGCGGAGTCAAAGCAATTAGAGACATAATTATATCGAAGATTTTCATAGAAAGACTAAGTAACTTCAGCCTTTTGAATTAAAGGAGGGTGAAGATTTTACCTTCAAAAACTTCCATCAAAAGGCTAATTAAGATGAATTTTAACGATCACAATACGCCATTACGCCTCGGAGTCTACGTCTACCTTCACTCACTTTAATTGGCTCCCACACCACAATTTTTCACAGTAAATTATGAAACGCAAGTTCACTCAATATCTAATTCCTTAGGACAATAGTCTAACAAAACAACAAAAGATTTTTTTAATTCCATCTTTGTCTCGACCCGTCGGAGCAGAAAATTATAATTATTCGAAAAAAATTAAGACGAACCTCGCTAGATAATATCTGTAACGACTGAACTGTTGGCTACAAATTGATCATTTTGCTTTGTTGTTTACTGTTATATTATATTAGAGTATTTTTTCTGCCGGTAAAGGTGACCTAGTAGAATGTAGTAACATTGAAACTGACTGACCTTACGATGTATTTTTTGACACGATTCCAAACCGACTACCTCCAGCAAAACTCTTATGTCTGTAAAAATTGAAAAATTGCTCTCTTGCTAGCTCGAACATCATATGGATTTTGTCTATTATTGGATTTTGAAGATTAGATGGTAAAAAGATAAAAGGCTAGATGACTTCAATAAAGAAAAATATGTAGACTAAGAAAATTATTAAAAATATGTGTGTACTAAAGAAATATATGGTAGTATGTTCACAAAAGCCTTACTTAGAGATCAATTTCAGTATTTTAGAATATATAGGAGTAATTAAAATTAATTAATTAGTTTTCTTACAATATTTGTGTAACATCTCATGATTTTTGTAAGTAAAAATATTGTCCGGTAGGAGTATATCGTTTTCAGTTAGTTATTAACTTTAATACATTTATCTCAGTACATGTTTATGATTTTAAATTATGTATAAACTTATAGCTTCGTGTATTAACTAAGTATATGTTGTGCCTGCTATTGGATTGTTGAACGATTTCAATTTTTATTATTTGTGAAAGGAGAGTTGCAATTTGGTAAGAGTGTTGTAATAGTAAATCTTCACCCTTCTTTATAGGTTGTCACATCACTATGATAAGTATACTAGATTGTCTTTTGTTAACTATATCTCTGGTGAATCTCAAGATTAAACAGGTTCGTCACAAGTTTATTTGTTTACTTTTACGTATTCAAACATCTAAACAAAAAATGTATTAAATGGCAACGAGGAAAAATAAAACTCCTTAGCAAAGAATTCCATTTGAATTGAAATACGAACTAAGCCGTGGGATTTGGTCAAATCAAAAAGAAAGGTGTGCTGAGAGGTCGCAACTCTCTGGACGTCTCTTATCTGTCCCGCCACCGCGCGCCGGTCGTTATTCAATAAAACGTCGCCGGCGCGCCGTTAGGATCCGCCTTTATTTCTGAACATTAGTCCGAAAATCCTCCGCGGCCACCCGAAGAAGAAATACGTTGAATTGAACGCGCTGAAACGACCCAGCACAGTATCACCCTGGCGTTCAACTTCCACTTTTATTACACGACCTGACCATTAGTATTTAGCAAACCATTAAACATAAGTATTAGGTACATGTCCTGTTTTTATAACAAAAGAATTTACTTTAGAAAAATATTAAAGTTCTAACGAGAAATAAAAGCTTAATATAATATAAAGTCTTAAGAAAATTAAAACTTCACAAGACCTTCCACAACATTTTCTATCGCATAACGTGGCTGCCATTAGTTGAAAGCCAATTAAGTTTTCATTATTTCCAGGTGTATTTTCTTTACCATAAGTACGTACTTCGTGCTACGTACCATAATAATAGAATTATACTTAAATAATTTCTCCTGATGTATTGAGACCTATTTTTTCAAGCACGTATCACTTATTATAAAAACTGAAATCCAATGGGATATTGCGAGTAAGTGTTAATCGTTCTTTTTGCGCTCTGCCTAGTAACATAGGGACTTATCACATTATATCACAAGGCGGCACTTCTCGATTCCAATAATTTATAGTACGTCATAACGTAATGTCTCATTCAATTTAAAATTTGTGTATACAATCACAAAATGGGACATAAAATTTCGAAGGAGCATTAAGAAGGACAATTCGGGACCATTCCGACTTCAGCGATCGTTACGTTTGAATCTTTTAATTTATCCGTTCCTATTTCCTTTGATCGTAAGGAATGAATAAAACGAATTATTTCTACAAGATTCTCCGGGACCCGAGTAATATCTAATGACGAGACACATAATCCGTCCTCGATCTCCTCTCCGCTTATTGAGACGGAATTTTCGATTAGTTGTGATTGATTGAAGCGACTTGTCTTCGAGAGACGTGCATTTTATGATCAATCCTACTTCTTCAATAAACATAGTAAAAGCAAAAACGAGATGCTACATCTGCATGTCTAGAATCTATATTTTGCATCGGATGGGTTACTGAACGTAAGTCCTTCACTATTTGAGTCTGCCTCAATCTTTGTGAGTCACATCTGTAAGTATGACCGAGGAACCTTGAAATTTATGAGAGAATCGATAACATGAACCTTCAAAACGAACCTTATTTAGTACTTAAAAATTCCTTTCCTTTCTTTCCTTCCTTTTTCCAGCAGAATACTATTCACTTCCCAGAAGCAAACTTCCTAAACACTCTAACTGAGTTATTAAGACGATTCATTCTGAATAACTAAAACGGGTATCTGCATATAAAATCGTTAAAATCAAATTTCATTTGATTCAACAGGCCGTGCTATTTATTTCAAATATATAAATGGACTGATGGTACATTTAAGAGTTTACTGTAGAATTTCCACGGTGAGGCTTAATGCAATTTGTGGTAATGCAGCCGCGACCGCGCGGAGGCAGCGGACTGCGCGATCCGGCCGGCCCGTGCCCGCTGCTCACGTCACTGCAATTTCCTTACTTGTCAATTCCATTGCATAACCATTACATAACATACACAGTGATGGAGATAACACACTTTTATAGAAATGTCGAGATGTGGTCTTTGGTCATCTTTAACAATTATAAATCAAAATAAAGATAACATGAAGATTCTCATTATGTTCCTTTTACCCAATGGCTAAAACGGGACCGTATTATTACTCCGCTGTCTGTCTGTCTGTCACCAGACTGTACCTCATGTACCGTGATAGTAAGACAGTTGAAACAACAAATATTTAAAAAGAAAAATAAATAATAGGGGGCGGGGCTCCTATACAACAAATGTGATTTTTATAGATGGTGCTCGGACAGCATGGCAGTACTACAAGCACTGAACAGCAATATTATGACCTCTGGCCTTATCTTTGAATGCCATCAGCGTCTCAATGAGGCAGGGGCCAAGAACAATATAATCCTCCAATAGATTAAAGGACACAGTGTATCTAGAGGTAACGACGCGGCTCGCAAAGGCTCGAGTATTAGACCAATCGGTCCAGAGCCTATCGTCCCTCTACCGCCAGCATACCTCAGGTCGAAGATAATGGAAAGAAGTCACATCCTTCACTGCGACCTATGGCATAACATAAAGGAGTGCAGGCAAACGAGAGAAGCCCTACCGAAGTTAGATAGGAGGACCTCAAGTAGGTTACAAAACTTAAGTAGAAAGCAGATCCGAATAGCCGTAGCAGCGTTTACAGGACACGACCTATTCAATAAACACCTGTATAATTTAAGAATTACTGACAGCCCTCTTTGCAGAGCGTGTATGGAGAAAGAGGAAATGGCGTCACACGTCATGCTACACTGTCCTGCAGTGTCCCAGTACAGGGTTAAGTATCTTGGTTCGCTGGGATCGCTCCAGGAGATAATCGGCAACATTAAGGGGTTGTTGGGATTCTTCGGGGAGTTGGGCTGACTGGAGTGATCCATGTCCCGCCCACACGCAAAATACGCGCTAGTCGTGGAGTTGCGGTAAAGTAGCCCCCTACTACTACTACAGATGGTGCTTAGTACGGAACCATTCCTGCGCGAGTCCGTCTCGCACTTGGCCGGTTTTTCCCTTTCTCTTTAAGCACGATATCCTTAACTTTTATAATTTATTCTTATTATTATTATTTAATAAAAATGTAGCATTCAAATTAATGTTGTAATTCAATATAGATTCTACTAGGATAAAGAAAAACAAACAAACATGTTTTAACTTAAAAGAAAATAAATACTTCTGCACTTCGAGCGCATAGAGTTAGGGCTAAGTGTGCAAGCACATAATACTAAATTTGTTCTAGGTGAAACACCAGCCTTTTTCTTCGGGGCGGTAATATAATTCTCTCACAAGGTGAAAGAAATACTTTATATCATTTCCTAAGCGCACGAACCGTTAGTTGAAATCTTTATGACTCCATACATCCAACAATGTGGAAGTTTTAAAAAAGGATTTCAAAGAGTACTCTATTCTTCTTTCTATAGAGAAGCTATCCTAACATACCCTTATATCTGTTATCTTTAGAATACGAACATTATGATACATATAAATGAAAATAAGGTACACAAAAGTTAAGTGATTAAGATATTTACAATATGTGATCTTTTAAAGGCTACAGAGCCTCAGATGAATGAAATTTTAAAATAGTACTGAAAGACAATAAAAGTCATAGACGTTAGTTTCATACATGGCTAGAATAAACCCACAACTCTTATAACATTTAGCCACAATGTGATGACCAGACCTAATGTTGATTGGATTTTGGTGAACAGTTTCTTGAATATTCTATTTGATTGTGATTTGTGGGTATTTAATCCTAAGCCTCACAAGAAATAAAAACTGCTTGTATTTAATACGTCACCAGACTAAAAGTCGTCGTCGTACTTGTCGAGACAACGCCTGCATTACAAATGATACTACACTGTTCCTATGACAACCAATGCCGGTGTTCAGGCTTCCGTTCTCTCTGCCACTCTCTTCTTGCTGCACATTAATGACCTGCTCATTCCCGGTATCTATGGGTATGCAGATAACAGCACAGTTGTAGAGAGATATCTACCGAATGGTCGGACCAGTAGTACTCATGTACAATCAGAACGAGAAGCCATGGTAGAGCGTCTAAATCACACACTCGAGGCAGTCTCCTGTTGGGGCAATGCCAATCTTGGTAGATTCAACGCCACCAAAACACAGACGTGTTTATTCACCGCTAAACCTTTGCTCCGACTTTTCAGAATGTATCTCTGGAATTTACCGACTGTCTGCAGTTACTGGGAGTCGAGATCTCGGCAAACCTTAACTTCGGACGGTTCATCGAATCTAAGACGAAGGTAGCTTGGAATCATTTCTAAGGCACGGCGGTAGTTCACACCAGGACAGCTATTTACTTTATATAAAGCACAGATCCGACCGTGTATGGAGTACTGCTGCCATATCTGGGCAGGCGCAGCCAAATATTAACTCGCGGCACTAGATTCGGTGGAGAGGCGGGCCAAGAGGCTGATCGGTGACCAAGACCTTAACTTGACCTGAGTCTTGAGCACAGACGTAAAGTGGTTAGCCTCTCGGTGTCTCTCAGATTACATTTTGGGGAGTGTGCGTAGGAATTACACGTTTTTATTCCCCCATTTCCATTCTACCATCGGACATTTAGACATACGTCAAGTCTCCATCGTTTCATAGAATAGATACCGCGCGTCCGAACGAAGCGATTCGAATCATCGTTCGTCGTGCGTACGGCAAAGGGTTGGAATAAGTTGCCAGCGTCTGTATTTCCGTCCGATTACGATGTACGGGTACCTTCAAGACAAAAGTGAATAGGCTGTTTCTAAACTAGTGCGTACCATCTTTAGACCACATCACCACTTAATACTAGGTGGGATTGTAGTCAAGCACTAGTTTATACGTTATTAAAAAAATTGATGCGATTAATATTACCTTTTCATTAAAGAACTCATAGATATTCGCAATGATAATTGCAATCTGATCTAATTAACAGAAGGAAGTTGAAAAAAGGATGATAACTTTGGCAAATCGCTTATTAGATGAGACGTAATATTATTTGGTATTTTATGAAGTAAATAAGTATATGTATTACATAAATAGCAGAACTAACATTACTTACGTTTAATAGAAAAACGTTCTAGTAAGATTAATTTTTATTTAGTTTAGTTATTTAGTTGAGAGGAACATTTTTTATGATTTCTGAGCCATTAAATTAGTTAAGCTTTTGCTGTTAAGAGACTTTTCGCAATTTACATTTTTTTTTCAAAAAGTTTACGTTTCCGTATGTCGAATCGAAAGGAAATGAAGACTTCTCCACACTGAATAAAATAAACGTCCCAAATGAAAACACACATAGATTTGTCCGACGAGCGTAGTTACTTAATTATTCAATAAGCTAGCGCCAAATATCTTACATCTGTTTCCCTTTGATTCGGTGTCGTCCAGACTTTATTTATGTGGTGGGGGCATTTTTCCACAAAAGCACGCGAGGTCAGCTTAAGAGGGAGGAAACGACTTTGGCCTAATCCGCTGACTTTTATTTATTCAGTGAATTAATCTCGGCGCGGCCAAGGGGGTGGGGGAAGCGACACGGGCCCTTATTTGCTGTCGTCTCGCAACGATACCAACGGTTCTCGACTGCACACGCCGATAAACCTCTCCAGCCTGCGGTTTCTTGACAAATCAAAATTTATAGCTGTCTAGCTCTTCTTTACCCTTACTCGTATTTTGCTAACGTCTCGTAGATCTGGTACAGCGAATGGTTTTGATTATTTAGTATTTCATATTTACAATTTTAACGTATAACTCTGTAAAAGGATATCACATCACATTGGGATAATAATCACCATCAAATTTTCACCAAGCTTAATATAAAATAAAAATGGCGGGTAATGTCCTTAATAATCCTATAAACAATAAAAAATACATAATATAGGTTATATTCTTTTAATGGATGAGATAAAAGCAATTATTTGAAGTAGCCGTGGTCAAGCAAAGTGCATCAAATTTAATACACGAGACAAACAACTATCAGTTAAAATTAATTCATCAATATCTTACACTATTGTCATGACGAAACGAAAGCCAATGGTTGTATTGTTCAGATGCAATCGTATTTAGCGAGAGGACGGTGAAAAGCAAAATAGAAGCAATGAGCTCGCGTGGGCTTAGCGGATTGAAATGCCATTCTTTATCCACGCCACACTATATTTATGACGTTGCCAACAATTACACGTTTAAAATACGAAAGCTTATTTCTGTAACATAATTATTGGTCGCGCAGCTTTCAGGTTTTGTTAATAAAGCTTTAGAAAGCAAATTAATCTTTTATTCATGGACCTTGACAAAGCAAGATTAGGGTTTTTAGAACGTAACGTTTAAATTTTTCGTACGTAGCGACAGTGAAAGGTGTAATGTCGCTTTTATTATGCGACCCTGAATTCTGTCACTTGTTACAAAATATTTTAAGTTTTGTGCTAGGAAATTTTAAAGGTAATTCACCAGCTTATATCAAATGTAATAATATTTATAAGTATCTTAATAATGCTACTTACAGGTACTAATAATATGTAACCGTGTTATTACTAATTTGCTCTGGAATTTACTCTCAATATATACATAAACATTGAGAGTAAATTCCATGAATATTTGCATTCAATGCGTCAAACAACCACCCCTGAAATACGATTGTTATATTGAAAACGGTTAATATAAAATTAAATAGGTGAATAAAGCTTTTTCATATTACATTCTTCTCATATTAATTAAAATAATACGAAATTATTAATGCATGGAAAAGTGTAGTCTACGTGGCAATAAAAGTAAATTGTTCATTTTAATCGAAAATCCAGGGATGCGTTCACAATACAATTGCATATAGATTTCATGATTTCCGTCGAATTTAATTTCGTAAACTGGGTTAATGTTAAAAATAAAAGTTCGTCGAATTGGGTCGTTAAAAACGAAGGAATTGTTAACCGTTGATATGTTTATTATCACTACGGTAGGAAACACACGAATCAGACGCGGCTTCCCCTGAAAACAGAATTTTTATAGATGCCCATTTATTCTCGACCGCCTTTGATCGTGTGTGGTCTTACGGTCTTAACAAGCTGTGTGATGCAACGGAATTAGATGCGAAATTCGATTGCCTTTATTACTCTCGATTAATGGCTTCGCATTTTATTACTTATTTATAGAACCACTGACTTTAATCTAATTATTTAAGGATTTTATTTTGTAATAACTTATATTAACTACAGCTTAGGAACACGCTGTATTTTTTTAAATCTATCGTCTCATATAGATAAAACATAAATATTTCGAACGCTGAACTTTGATCATCGGTCATTCGAAACTAAACGCCCGGCTTGTGAAAGGCGGAAGAACGGAAAAAACGGAACTACTCATCGGCTTTTACAAATTCTTTTTGTATTAACAAGCTGAGCTATTACGACATTTGCTAGGCTATTTAATATCACGCTATGAAACTTAGGAGCGGAGTAAAATGGAAAAACTGTATGAGGAAAAGGGATGGAAACAAGTCAATATTTTATCATATAGACAACACATCGAAAATGATAAACAGCAGTCGAGTGATGTGATTGGATGCGATGCTATGCACATGTTGTCAATAATAAATCATTTTTTTTAACATAAAAAAAATATGTCGACAAATATGTAAATTGAATTAATCTCCATAATTTTTCTACTTTCGGCAATAAATCTTTTAGCCGATACAAAAATATCAGTCATTTATACCGGTCCTAATACGTTAGATTATAATTAAAAAAACAATTAAGTAGACAACACTGGCGACGTGATTTTATAATGACATTTAATATAGTTGGCGTCCATGGCGTCGTTATCATTGTCGTTGTACACAAAATTTGATCAACCATATTAAATAGGGCTAGGTTAACGTTGGCTTAATCAAATTGTACAGCGGGCGAAACCGCAGGGCACAGCTAGTGTCCTATCAAATTTCATTTGAGTGGCCAGATGCATGGTCATTTTGCATGCATTGGTCTTTAGAAACCGAAATCGAAAATATGTATTAGGCAAACCTTTAAGAAGCCGGGCGTGTAAGTATAAACAAACGATTGATAATGATAAAGATCCTGATATATTGTTACAGGACTTCAGTTTATAATCATAAAAAGTTAAATTTGATTCAAAATAGATGCAGTTGGTTTTCAAAAGTACATCCTCAGCCTTTTCCGCTCTTTCTTTAGCTTTTGTCAAATACATCCTTGCTAGCTTTTCCGCTCATTCTTTGGCTTTTGACAGTTATGTCTTTTGAACTTTTGAAGTGTATGCCAATCCCATTTCAGCGCAAAAAGAGTACAATACTCATTACGACGTTCTTTTCAGTCTAGTTACTAAGACGGGGCTCATGCACTAAATTAGGAGCTATGCAACACATACAAACTGTATCCGAAATTGCTGTTGCTGTTTCTACAAAGCCTAGTCAGATGGTGGCTATACAGGTAGGTGTTTCTACATTTCCACAGTTTGCATGCATCGAAAGCAAAGCTGTATTTAAGAAAATATTTCTAGTAATAATTTTTTTCAATCGCTGACAAAAACAAGATAAGATATTATTTAATAATTCAATATATTATTCATCAGATCGAGCGCCTAAGACGGATCTGATAACTTTAATACACAATCCTGACCTTATTTTTTAAAAGGTTTTGTATAATTTATCAATCATCGTTTTCTTTCTCAATATGTCACGAAATTCGTAACAAACAAAATGTACAATCATGGTTTGACTCGCGTTAATTTAAGTGAGAAGGAAGTAGGAATTTACGCCGGCAGTGACTTTATGCAAGGAATCTAATGAAACGTCACTCAATCACAAAAGCTAATCAATTCCACCAACAACAATACTAAAATGTATAACTAGAGGACTTTTAGAGCACTTTTTATGAAAGTCTTTAGTTGTATACCTGCGTAAATGCCCCAATAAAAACACTAACCGAGTACCTATTGGCATTCAATTATTAAAAAAACAAAGGTGACCGCGCCGCTAAGTGGAATTATTTGTACGGAACCCGCATACAGGAAGCTCTTAGCTTTGTTTTAATGTCACGCGGAGGTATTAAAGAAAATATAAAAACAAATGACGGTCGGCTCCACAATAGGGGAAAGTACGCGGCTGCCTTTATCCTTGGGGCGTGGGGTGATTATGGTTTCGGTTATTTTCCGTGCAATGTAACGAAATTTATTTGGGGGAAAATTTTCAAATTTCCTCTTCTCATCCTAACAACAAAATAACAGAGATGTCTTAAAAGAACTGAGCCGTACCTGTTCAGAAAAATATTCAACATTCTTGTTATTAAATAAGGCATTAATGTAATCAATGAAAAAAGATAGATTTTTTAATGGTCATAATTTAAAAACAGAATCAATCGCATAAGTAGCAAAGTCACTCTGGTACTTATCTTGTACCTTTTGTTGTGGTTTGTCTACATATAGTTTTATGATAAGAGATATTTTGTTAAGACCTTATAAAGAGTTGTTTGTTGCAAGCTTACGAGAGCAGCGCTAAAATATATTGTTTTATTTAAGATTCCATACCGATTTGCATATCAAAGGCTCTCAAGGAATGTCTAATAGAAGTTTTTGCATTCGTAATGAACCGCGAGAATCAATAAGAATTAAATGAAGCGTGCCCGAACCCCCCGGCGGCTCGCCTACCAATTTACCCACTTCAATTTAACCAAGTAAATTAATGTTGTTCTATTTCCCTTTCTTTGAATATGTTATTCAACTTTATTTTCATTGGAGGGTAGGTTGTTCATTGTTTAAAGTCCGCAGTTTGAATGTCATTTATTATATTACTTCGCCCAAATACTTCAAAAAGTGCTCGTAGTAGATAAAATTGCAAGGCAGGTAAAACCGCGGGTCACAACTAGTATATAATGAAAAAACTTAAAAAAAATAACTAAAGCTTACGGCAATGCATTAGTGAACACCGCATCCAAATTGGTTTAGCTGTTTCTGATAGCAGCGTTAACAAACGCACAGACAAAAATTTTAATAATCATTGTTTTGGGTCTTATTGAGTTTATGAAGGCCCCCAACAATAGTTTTTCTCAAATATCTTACAGGTACAGACAGCGGTCAGTTACATTTTTATTATATACTAGCTGTGCTCCGCGGTTTCACCCTCCCCGGTTTCACCCTCCACGGTTTTTACACGTATGTAGACGATTTTTGAAATTATGTATGTGTATTTTTGTATGTTTTGTTAGGTTAGGTTAGTAGCTTATTATTCCCGAGGAGGGTTGGCGTTAGGCAGACCGCCGGTCATAAAAACTGTATGTATATCTATGTAGTATGAACTATGGTCATAGTGTAAACAATCTTTTGTGATTAAGCTTTGAGACGGTCATGTCAATGTCCCCACATAAGCGGGAAAAGGGCAGGGAAATGATGATGAGGTTAGGATAGTATTGAAGTCGGTAATATCATTTCGTTTAAGTAAAATTGCATGGTGGGTGAAACCGCGGGGCAGAGCTAGTAAATAATAAATTACTTCAATATCATTTCGAACGGCACTTAACGAAAGCTTGCCACGAAGAAGTGGGCCAAAACTCATTATTATGGTAATAATCATGGGCTTTAACCACCATACAATTAAATTTCAATTACATATAAGTCATTTGGCGTAGACGAATTTCGTTTATGACGGTACAGTTTCCAAAATATGATATGGGAGCCAACTAAAATTTAATAAACACTGAATAATTTAATTTAGTGTACCACTTGTGCATGGATGATGGCCAATAAAAGCGATTTTATGGCGTTTTTATTATGATGCATAAACGTGAATCACCTATAATGGGCTCGTGCCATAAGAAAAATTACGCTCGACGGCTGTCGATAAGCTTCATATTTCTAAATATTGTTTTATAAAATAAAAACTGGACAAGTTAAGGCTCACGGCTGAGTAGGCTCTTACTCGCAACTAAAATAAAATAATATCACGTCTGCAATTTTACGGTGCAAACAAAGTTCTTGATAAATATCAACACGCTCGGGACGCCTTCTACAATTTATATTTTATATGAGTAGCAGAAAATCTTGATAGTACTAATTGCTTTCCTATATTGTACATCATTTTATTTGTGTGTAGTATTTATTACATGCTTCCCATTTAGATTAATATTATTTAAGGCAAAATAATCTAATGATCGCTTTCAAGAATCGAAAGTAAGGCTTTTTCCCTAACCAGTACCAATTATATTTCAAGATTTATGAAGAAATCTCTCTTAAGTTTAATCTAGTACTTTTTTATTGTATAAAGTGCTCTTACAGCTAAGTCCATCGATATACACACCTCTTCAAAGCAAGTAAGGCCCAAATTTATCTTGGGAGACGTTATATTAATAACTTAGCTACTATTTAAATTTGAAATAAATATATTGTTAAATTTTATAATTATTTCTTTAGTATTGCTGAAATTTTCTACAAAACTTCATTCAGAAATATATAAATAGCAATGCTCAATAACTATGAACCTGTAATAAGATGTCTTGATCATTATTTCTTACAATTAATGCTGGTGTAATTGGCTACTTGTAACAATAAATAAACAAATAAACGAATAACAATGCAGCCCGGAGCGGGGTCGACTTATCAGAATTCAATTTCTAATACAAGACATACTTTATCGGTCGGGGAGGGAATTGCGTTCAATAGGGCCGAACAACGGTACGCAATGTTCGTAGGAGTTGAGTGGTATTCACCTGCATTATTTATCGGCTAACATTATTAACTGCATATCGTTGGTAGATGGCTATCGCCGCTACACGCCGCGGCGAGCACACGCGCTTTCGAGCAGCACAAAGATACGAATCGTTTTGCTGAGTTCCCTTGTACAACGACACGGCTTCCGATGTGTTGCGTTACTTCGCGATATAAAGTTCGTACAAAGTTTACTTTTCACTAATTTCCTAAAGAAAATAACAAATTCAGAGGCTAATGTACGTTTCTGCTTGATAAACCTTCAGTGATCGACAGAAATAGAAATCGCTACCCGCTTCATGCCAAGCATATATAAATGAAATTATATCCCACTTAAACTGAGAAGCCAAAAGGATGTTACTTAAGTTGCTTACGCAATATTATCATTTTACAAAAAAAAATCGAACTCCATTTGCCACGCCAGACACTTCAACGAATGGTGTTACAGTATCCCATGAAGAATAAATAACCTCAAATATAAATATTTTACTAAATTGACTGGGAAATTATAAAATATTTTTTATTACATTCGTGCAAACGAGTAGTGGGTCACATAAGTTTTTTTTTTCTTTTTTATTTTAGGGACTTTTGTCTTAGAAGACATGTCAGTCCCATCGTTCCCCATACACCACAACTCATGCATTAACATTATACAATTATAAAATTGAAATCAGCCCGAGAACCATACTGCGCACTGCTTCTGATCTTTCAGTCAAAGGCTGAGATAAGATGGATTGGTACTCCCCCACACTGTACCTGGTTATATTGAATTTTTTAAGCAGTGCTTCTCTCGCATCCTTATTTAGGACACACTCCGCAAGCAAGTGTTGCACATCCTGGATAGTGTCGCACGACTCACAATTAGGCGATTGCTTCTTCTTCATCAGGAAGGCAAACCTACCACACGGAATATGTCCGGAACGAAGGCGCAGAGTCATTACAACTGATGACCTGTTTAGTCCACACCTATCAAACCAAGGCACTTGAGGGAGTTGACTCTGTATTGTTTTGTACCTTTCTCCTTCGACCTTTGATCAAAGTGTTCCTGCCAAAGTGTTATGCATACTCTTTTGTAATAGGACAAAACTTCAGAGTAATCAGGAAGTACTTCATACTCTGTTCCATCTAAGACTGCGAACTTTGCTAAACTATCGGCCTTCTCATTGCCTTTTAAACCGATGTCACATAAGTTATCACCGACGCCCATGAACAACACAACATGACCATGAACAACACCACATCCGAGGAACTGCAGTCGCGTTGCCGGACTTTAAGCAAGGAGTACGTTCGTTTCTTGAGTTGTAATCGTTTGGAAATACCGCTGGTGAGAGATCACTCCAGCGCCGTTGTGAACTTTAGAGGTAAGGTAAGGTAGTAGTAAGTAAATTTAATAAATGTTATTGAAATAAAATAATACAATGGATACGTGTTTCTGGGAACGTGCACATAATTCTTTTGTCTTAACAATTATACTTAAAAATATTGATTTCATCTTTTCTTGAAAACACATTATTTCTTAGAGACTTCGTAGTGTTATTTTTTAAAGTTCAGATAGTTCACATGACTAACCTTGTAAAACGCGCTATTCGGTCGAGTTTTGGTTTCATTACAAATTTATAGAGGCTTACGTAACTAAGGTGATAATTAAAAAAGGGTTTTTAAGAACCATGCTGGGTTAATATGCTATAAGTTTGTATATAAAGTAAGATAATCAAAAATTCGGTATGAAAAAATAACAACTTTTTTATACTTTTCAAATCTCGGTAAGAATATTGTGCTATATGTCTACTTAACTATGTATATGTATGTGTGCATTATTCATACATAATTTGCATATACATACATATATCGTTTTAAAATTTACTCACAAAAAAAAATTGAAATATTTCCAATTTGGTAATTTAAGTTTTCTGTTAATTAAACTAAATTTTTGCCAGCATATTCATACATAATTTTTAAGGCATTTTAAAGTAGAAACT
Organism: Papilio elwesi; assembly: GCA_029849275.1. Taxonomy (NCBI): domain Eukaryota; kingdom Metazoa; phylum Arthropoda; class Insecta; order Lepidoptera; family Papilionidae; genus Papilio; species Papilio elwesi. Next base: position 4,878,478 of record CM056700.1, on the reverse strand, counting down.
AATAGATGGACATTGTTGTTAATTTGTCCTTATAGTTGGCATGTAAAATACTTTATTGCAGACTATGGTGTCCATTTTTTAAATAACATGTTCTTATATACTGTCTACTTCACAAAGAAATTAAAAATAAAACTAAACAAAATGAAAACAAATTAATCACTCATTACTGCGCAATTCCATGAGAAATGGCGCGGCAGTGATTTGATGGTGCAGCAGTGATAACTGCAATCCAGCCGACTAGCGAACATGCTAAGGATACTGTTGTTACTCTGCGCACCAGGGATGCGAAATTTTTACCCATGGTAGCAGTGTACCCGATGTTCAGCAAACATCCCTGATGCACTACCGAATGGCCGCAGCCCTAACACCACCCTGAACGCATTATTAAATTGGGTTCGGAGGGCACTGTAAGACTTTTGGGTATAGTCAGTAAGCCCACAGGCTGCACGTGTAGAAAGATGTACAATAGGACCTAAAAAGTTCAACTTTGACTTTTGTCGAGACACATAGTAACATAAACATAAAAACTGAAATATGAAATACAAATAAAGAGAAACAATTTTTTCCTAGCAAACATTTCCACATTTGTAAAACTTTTATTTCTCGCAATAATATATAAAATCAAAGTTTTCGCTTCATCACAACTTCGGCAAAGTCATATGAAGCAGAGTAGGCTTTCTAGGGAGTTCGCTTTCGTAAAAAGTTAAAAAAAAACTCGACCGAGTTATTTTAGCGATATCCCGTAATTTAGTCACGTAATCCTTCTTCAGTCATCTTATTGCGACTGAATTTTCAATCGGACTGTGATTGATTGGAACGAGTGCTCCGAGGCTGGATTGATTTTTAAGTAGACCCCAAAGATAGAAAGAACCTTAATAAATTGAGTAGCATTCGATACAGAGATACAACCGGATGAAATCCTATTTACGGAGGATTTTGACAGAAGCTGGATTACCGATCAAACTGCTTTTATTTTGTTTCCTACTTTATTACATTGCTCTTCTTTTCATTAAAGTAAAAAACACTTCTACAAATAAATTAAGTAACGTATCTAATCTACCATCTCAACACTTAAACTATTACGACCACTTATGTTATTTTATTTGACACGATAGAGCGCTGCAATATTCCAAACGAATTAATTATTTGTTAGAACAGAATTGAAGCATTATATAAATAAAGAAAAATGAATACACTCACGCCCGAAACCCAGAGGAGAAGCAGATCACGGATTTCCGTTTGGAGCAATTCTGATACACTTCTGTCGCTTTTTCTTCATCCATATATCAACGCATACATGCCCATTCTTAATCCACAATAATTTTTTTTATGTGAAAAGGTGGCAAACGAGCAAGCAGATCACCTGATGTCAAGTGAGCGTCTTGTCAACGTAAATAGTATAACCCGCGTACTACAACTACTTATAACCTATAACCACTTATAATTTTTGTAAGTATCTGTGCCATCTTTGTCGTCATTTCAGCCGATTTTCGTTCACTGCTACGTCTAGGCCGATAAGGCCTCTCCCATTGGTCGCCCCAAAATCGGGCCTTGACCTGATACTCGGTCCATCTTTTGGGAGGCATACCTACGCGGAGTCGCCCTGTACGTGGCCCCCATTTTAGAACCTTACAGCCCCAACGGCGGTATCAATGTAATCTTACATTCAAAGAAAAGTAACATCGTTAATACGGTATAAATAAAAAAATAAGAAAATTAAGAAAGTCTCGTCGTCTATTATTAATTACGTTAACAGTTTACTTAAGTTTTATCAACACTAACCTTATGCTCTGCGCGCCCGTTACGACATCACTACTTGGTAGATAAGATCCATTAGCTCAATGATTATTTAAAACATTAAGTACAAATGCTAAAGGAAGCTTATCTGTTACTTGAGTTAGTTAGTACTGCTTTGAAAGTTAAACTCAATTTTTCGTTATGGAAATAATACGAATATAATAAACTATTTTTGATTGAAGAACAGATTCAATATCTATATACCTAATTAAAATAATAATATTTTACCATTTAGTAAGTAATATTATCTATTGAATGCGTATGCGAATTTAAGAGTTTATTAGACCTCAAGAGAAAAAAACTTTCACTGCGAAATTCTTTATCAAAAGAGAAACTTAGTAAGCTTAAGTAGAATAAGCTAAATAAGATTCATATCTACAACCGTATTGTATACCGGATATGACGAAAATAATTATTCATACAATATATGACTACAATTATTTCATCTGAGACGAAGTTTGCGATGATTACAGTTCAAGTTTTGTTTAGTCGGGGTACAATATTGTCGCCATTGGGCCCTTAAAATGTCGTTCGTTCAGTGTGTATCAATTTTAACCATATTTTTGCGTCCGCCTAATATGTTGTTTACGCTGTTTTGATGTTGTATTTTGTATATCCTACTATATTACCGTTTTTCAATCGCTGTACACTGAGTCGTAAAATGTGGGAGCGGTGCAGAGAGTATTTACCTCTCTCATCAACTCATCGGTTTGATAGGCGGGTGCAGTGCTGTGCATTATTGCTATCTGCTATTGCGATAAATGCGGAGCGTTTTTATCGATGACAACGTTGCGCCCGAGCTCAGCCTTACTATAATTTATGACCAAATGTACAGCGAGTGAAAAACAGAACTATAGTAGGATATAAAAAATTACAATACAAATACAGAATAAAACATAGACCGCCCTCTAATTATGTTGATCTGATCGCTACCGTACTTACAGGATCACCCAATATCTAATCTGAACGTTTCCTCAAAATTTCATCGATTTGGATCCAGCCGTTTCGGAGTCTATTATTTAGATAGAAGACGTGTGAATACACTTGCTTTTAATCTATATTTTCCAACTAATTACAGTAGCCCAGTTAAATTTGGTACATGACTTAATTATAACTTGTTAGTTCAGATAACAATACAAAGGTTCATAATATTAACAATGCCGTAATTTAGGAAAATATATTAAACTTCATGTTGAATCCCGAACAAAATAATGTTATGAACTGTCACGGTTCACGTTTCGATGGACGCTTGTGCTTGTCCAAAGTATGTTCACACGCACCTGGCCCTCAGGTCGGCGCACGTGTTACATTCATTGTGCTCCTTCAATTAAAGAGACATGGCTTTTCACTATACGAAAGGAAAAACACGCCCGTTTATTGTAATGAAAGATACGAAAAGTCTTTTTGGTAAAGAATATGTCATGACAAAAGTTATTCCGTCATGTTTATCACATAAATGGATTGTCGTCCTTGACGGAATACAGTGGAAGTAAAAATAAGAAATCGCGATTATCTCTAAAAGCAAAACAATCCCAAGTATTGTTAATGAAATGAGCGATCAATGGATTCAAGGGAAAACATAAGGAAGGTTTTTTATTGCCGATAATTGTACTTTATTTATGACTACTTTCAAATTGAAAGTAATTACAATTAGCTGTTTATCTTGGACATGCTTTTCTTTCAATTTATTAATGCTATTTGTAATTTTATATGCATATATTATGGGTATTATCTGATGGAATAGCAGGGGATTGGTATTGGGTGCATATTATTAAAAAAAATCTACAATGTCAATTGTATAATTAGGCAAAGAGCCGTCTAAATTCGAAGCTAAAAGATTGTATGAGAGAAACCCACTTGTAACATACGAAATAAAAAATATAAATAGGAATGTGATGTTATATATATAGTATGATGTTTTACACATAAAATATTATATATATTAAGCGTAGTTTTATATGTTACATCGGTAAAAAATATATTTGCCTAGTACCCCATCTGCATGCGGCTAAGCTCTGAATTACCATTAATATGCACTTAGTTTTTTTACACAGCGCATTCCTTAACATGAAAATTAGTGTTTAACTGTCTACAAGTTTTTAAGCTTATGTTTGTTGCAATTCGATTTTAGTGACCCAATTTTAATGCTATTGAAAGTTAAAATGAAAGAAATATTAAAATAAGCATAAAAAGTGTCTCAATATCACACGAGATGACTCAATATTCTTTATTAAATAGAGAGTGGTAGTAAAAAGTTCACAAATCCCCTTAACTCCGAAGTCAGCTGGTACGTTTTTAAAACTTCGGACTGTATTCAATTAAAAGTTTCATTTTTTAATTTAAATAGTCCATTGTTCTTTATACAGCTCTGTTACAGTTTTCTTACAACGAACTGTTTTATAATTTGTTATTTTTTTCTATTTTAATAGGCGTTTTAGATTTTATAGTTGTACTAGCGTATAGAGAACATACATACTTCGCTTTTTATATATAATTTTTTTTCATAAAAATATCCTATGTTACTTCTAATACCTCCAAGAATATGTGTACAAAGTGTCATGATGATCGGTTGAGTAGTTTTCGCGTAAAATCGTAACAAACAAACTTACATTCACATTTATAATATTATATAAATATAGATATAGATAGATAAAATCCTATTCTCAGACCTACTAAATGTATATGCAAAATTTCATTGAAATGGGTTAATCCGTTTCGGAGGAGTATGGCAACTAACACTGTGAAAGGAGAATTTTATAATATATCTAATATTATGTTGTGTAAACTAAGTAAAGACAATTATATGTTTTTGCACTTTTGTATCTGTTTTTATAAAAGTATAATAAATTCAGGTTATACTATATGCAGATAGTAATTTTAATAAAAAGGTATGCTCTTACTTTTTCAGTAGCGATGCAAATCACTAACTATATTAAAATTTGTTCCGATCCTTTGCTGAAGTTCTACAACTTTTTAAATATGAAACATTGCTAAAAAATTACACTATACAGTAAATCAATGGCCGTTGGAGGAACTTTGGTACATCATTATAGTGAGTTTGAAAAAAATCTATCGACACAAATGCGGTCGGTTTGCAGTGGGTCTCGTCCCAAAGCCGTAATTACGAGTACACACTCTACCGGCCGCAATGGGAACAAACCGCTAACATTCACATATGTAAAGAAAGGGGAACACGCTTGAGATACAGTTTTAGTAAAAAAGAATAGTTAGGAAAATAATATATATATATATATATATATATATATATATATATATATATATATATATATATATATATATATATATATATATATATATATATATATATATATATATATATATATATATATATATTAATATCATAAAAAGGAAAGATTTGAAGATCTGCTCCAGATTTTAAAAACTCTTTATTGCTATTTGAGCAATTAAGTATTATTGAAATCCGTTAAATACAGCCATTAGAATAGGCTATATGTTTAATATTATCATGCAATATTGAAACCCATCAGAGTGCGACTGGGAACAAATAACATGTGAAACACAAAACTCTAAGATAAAATTCCGTACTCGTATCGGTGGTTACGTAATAGTAGTATACGTAAGTTTCTAAGTAATTGTGAAGCGGTTCTTATACACGTTAGCTAAAACAAACCTTTGTGTTTGTAACAGTTCGGCTGAAGGCAAACAATCAACTCGGTACTGACCGAGGAATGTGTACTGAGAGCAACATGTACAAGATTTTGACGCTGCCCTAATCAAAATATGAGTGTAAGAGAATAATGAAATATCCATACACCTTAATCTATATAACAGATAAATAGATTTAAATCTAATAATGTACTTAATTTTCACCGTAAGAACTTTATTAGTTTATAATTTCACTAACGATACTACGAGTATAAACCGATGGCCAATTATGAACTAATGGTTTATGTTAGAATGAAAGATAACTTAGAGGTTAGACTGGTTACGTTGGACTTGATAGTTATCTTATTCGTCAACCTATTATAAGAATAACAGCTTTTAATTTTTTTTGACAAGATTCGCCATATTTTGAATTGGTAGGTTAGCTCACAATGTGCTGACAGTTTATGTTGTGCCTAGTCCGATTATTAACTGACGAAGTGCATAAGCGGTCGGTGTGATACAGATTAAATGACAAAACAAAGTTAAGCCAAACAAGGACTGCCGCTGCTGTATAAAAGTTGAAATTGAAAGTAGCTGTATGAAAATATGTTCAAGTAAATGACCACTAGCTGAACGTAATATCAGGATAAAGAGATGCTTGCATTGTCGCAGTTTTGTCACTTAACTATTTAATTGAAGCTCGGCAATGGCCTCTACCATTAAAACAATTAATTCATAATTTACACGTAATTATTAAACTAGAGGTATTTATCACTGAGCCGCCCTTAAAGGAACTATATCATCTAAATATTTAACAAGGGTCTACAAATTATTTATTCACACTATAGGCACCGTAAACAGCCGCAGGAGTTGTAAACTAACGGCCGCAATCTAAACAAAACATCCGATATTCCAACAACAATTTGCACAACACCATATTTATGCGAGGGCGCCTCTTCGCTAAGATTGTGTTTAAGTTAAACAAACGAAATATATGTTATCAAATAACCCTAAGCTAAATTTTAATAACTATAAACAAAACTCAAACCAATAAATTAATCATAAGATTTTTGTATTGTTTACAGACACATCTTTGTGGCAATCCTTATCCATACAATATCATGGCTATAATGTCTGCTGATCCTCCATGTTGTGGTGAGAACTAGCCTAGTTGGCAAATTACTCTACAGCATTACACAACTTTATTTTTGAGATTTATCTTTCCACCCAAGAAACGTTTGAATGATGTGATATTAATTAGAAAACTGCTCGACTTACTGTCAAAGCGAGCAATGGTTAGAAGCGGTTTTTTGGGCTAAATATTGCGAGAGTGCACCTGATGTTCAGTGATTAAGATAAAAATTCAAAGTTGGAGCGTGCCTATCCACCGGCGTGGTTACTAGATATCGCATTTTTAAATACAACTATCGCCATCTATATCACCAAAAAGCCTGACATGACTGATCTATAACTGATACACGAGCAATAAGGAAATTCAACCATTAGAAATTAGAAAATTAAATTAGAAATAGAAGTTCTCAAATTTCAGGATTTAAACTAATGTTAAAAAAGGAGGCGTGACTTAAGATTTTCTTATTAAAATAGCTGTAGCAGATTGCAAATTTTAAGCCACATTACTTTGATTGCAGTCATCCAATGGTACATAGAGATTAAAAAAAACTTGACAAAAAAAATATTAATGTGGTATATCTAAACCCCAAAAAATACACGACCCCATAAATAAAATCATAAGCAACGTTTGGACAAGCCCGAACATCAGTCACGTGCGGGTTAAATGATCTGAAACGGGAAGTAATAAACCCATTGCTTACACTATTGCGTATAGTTTATCAATATTTACGATCTTCGATACAATTGTAAACATTCATGCAATCGATAGGGCATTTTTCACAAAGGAAGCCATTAATACGCCGTATCCTATTTACTATAAATTTATTACATAATAGTTGAGAAATTATAATAAAACGTACTTATAGTCTGCTCCTACTTATGTAGAATTCCAAATTAATCCTGGTCTGTTCTAGACTGTGAAAAATTTAATGTGTATATTATTGTGTCCATGAAAATGTATGTGACCAAGAGTAAAGTACGCAGGCACACAGTTCAATTGACGACTTGTATATAAACATAATTCGTGTTCTTTTTCTATTTTTACTTTCTTAAATTAAAATAAAACTCGTTGGTTTTTAAATTAAAATAACATACATTAAAAAAAATGTCGAATCTACTCCTATAAATTTCGGTATATAAACAGATGTGGCCCTAAAGGAGAGTGTAAGAGCCTAGAAAATAAAACTGTAAGTACACTATAATACATATTGTATGTACACAGAAAAGAAAAATCTCAATTTAGAGTGATAGAAATTAATTTTAAAGCGAGTAGAATCTAGACTAGCGAAAGAAATAAATGGAATCGGCGTTGTTAGAATTTCATTATTTAAAAAAATATAATAATTAGTACGGAGATAGAAGCAACCATAAAAAGAGTATTACAATAGTAGTAATATTTTTTTGATTCAACAAATTCTTAGGTACTAAGTATTCTTTTATAAATTAAAATACTCTGACTTTCAAAGCTTTTTGCGATAATCCGATCATCTTCTTAAAAAGTAGGCCACTCAATAACATTGCGTATAATTATTAGAACAAATTCAAAGTGATTTCGGTAACAAGACCCAAAAACATAACAATATTACCAACTATGAAGGCTCGTCTGGCAATACACAATGCTGTACTAGTCCCCACTTTAATGTATGGAAGTGAGAGCTGGGTTTGGCAGGAAAAGCATGCTAGTAGAGTTAATGCCGTTGAGATGCGATCCTTAAGAAGTATGTTAGGCGTGACTTTGAATGATAGGGTTAAAAATAGCGTTATAAGGGAAAAGTGTGGCTTAAAAGTGGATGTTGTTACTAGAATTGAGAAAGGTATGCTTCGGTGGTTCGGGCATGTTGAAAGGATGAATGAAGAGAGAATAACAAAACAAATTTATGTTGCAAAAGTGAGTGGCAGTGTTGGTAGGGGACGCCCTAGGAGAACTTTTATCGATCAGATTAATGACTTACTAAAAAAGGGCGATATAAGGAGCACCCATAACCGACGAGCATGCATGCGTAGATGTATGAATGTGGAAGAAGCGAGAGAGGTGTGCCAGGATCGCGCCAAATGGAAATCCATGATCTCTGCCTACCCCTCTGGGTTACGGGCGTGAGCGGATATTTATTTATATTTATATATAATCAGGATCGTTCACTGAAAACAGGTGGCTTATATAGGTATGTAACATATTAAACTGATAAAAGTTTTACATACGCCGTTCACTTGTATGGCTGTCTAGCATATACAAAAAAACTACAGAGAGGGCTTAAAATTTTCGATTTGTTTTAAAAGGCTCTCATTGGCCAGCTGCGGAAGAATGGCTTCAACCCCTTCGACGTGGTGTCGGGTTGCAGACATGGAGCCTGAGTATCAATTAACCAAAATGGCCGCCGATATGAATCACATTCATTAATTACGATCTAAATTTCAGTACTCATTTTGGCTTTAATATGCAAACATTAAGCATATATATAATCGCTTGGGTGTTTTTTCTGTATTAACTACTACTCGTATTATTACTTATCAATACTATTTCTTAATTACGAGTTAGACTGACTTACTTTTTCTAGCTTTTTTTTATTTTAAGTGATAATCGATCAAAACTTAATAAAAATACAACATTATTCAGCATAATGGTATATTTCAAACCTCCGTACTTACGTGCAGATGATATCTTGCTTTTTGTTTATAGAAGCGGTTTTCTTCAACTATTCAACCATCGAGAGACCGTAAGTCTGATGTACTATATTGATTATCATTTCAACCTTGTACAAGACGCTCATAGCAAATAAAAATCCTTCCATTAGCAGCGGTGTCTGACATTAGTAGATAAGCGTAGGTAAATACCTGAACAATGATATCTCTCAATGGGGGAGGCTAGACTCTTGCTAAACAATGCGGTGTGTTTGCGAGGGTACTCTCGACGGCCAATCAGCGAATGTCAGGGCCCGTGGTGCTCCGTACACTGTAGTTTGTTTTAATAGCACTAGTCTGGATTAGTTTTCATGTATTGCTCTAACAATGCTGCCTCACTTTAGAGAGGGGAGCAACCGGAGGTAGCCATTTTTACTCAAAGTACAATTATAACAAAAACTGCTACATCGAGTGTACGTGTCATATAAATATGCCAACGATTACCGATTTTCTTTTGACACGGTCTTGGCACACCTTTATCGCTTTTTTTACACCCATCGACATCACCTCAAACAATATTTTTAATAGAATAATAAAAGTATATATAAAATGAAATTTGTTAAGAACAAGATTTGTTATTACCAATTTTAAATATGGTTTTAGTCCGACTTGAAGAGGTGTACGACTTGCTTATAATGTCCAGCATTTGTCTTTTTACGTTTAATATAAATTACATCGATATTTTTATCGTAAGATGAGTTTTCGTTTAACTGCTACCGTCTATTTTTGAAAATTCTATTTCTATATTTTTCATTCAATTTTTCCGATTCAAATAAAAATATTTAAAGGCACTGGGCATAGTTGTTTGAATACATGTATTTCAATGAACTTTCACATTGATTTATGGAGCTTTTGTTGAGAGTTTATTTTAAACCGATTGCAAAATTTCAAACGTCAACTGAAACATACTCCTTTTTGACTCTATTCCTGCTTACTAAATATTTGATTTGTTTCATAACCACAGTTGTGTCTCCTGGATTCATATATACCTGGTGTACACAATATGTGTTTGGACTTAACAAAAATATAAAACAGAAGACCGTTTCAAATCCTCGAATTACGTTTCATTTTTAGATGCTTATTTACACTAAAATTTGGTATAAATCTACAAAAATCTATAGGCTACGAAGAGAGTTCGCTTGTAAAAAAGTAAAGTAATATTTTTATTAATAAACGCAATATCATATTATCTGTACAAGTGACTGCTATTGAACATCATAGCACCGTTAAAATATTTGCATCGCTGCGTTATGCGGTACCCATAAATTACTCACAGCGGATTAAAATAACTTTTTTAGTATATTTTCGTGATGTTACGCTCGCGTTATACAAGGATTACATTCGTACTGAATAAGCCGCGCGGTCTGCTCGGTCCTCCCTGTATATGTTATCAGGAATTTCCGGGACGTCCATCTATTTAAGTTATAATATTCGATTCATTTTAATTAAACGAAAATCAATGGACATAATTTTCCGATAAATAGAGAGTGGAACTGAGAGTTGACTAATTGAAAAATAACCTCACGTATTTAAATCAAATTGAGCTCATAATGTTTTAAATATGACGTGGTTAAGTGTTTGGGAATGCACCAATCAATAATGCTAATTGATGATTTTAGATGCCTAAAAGAGGAAAAAGCTTTGGCAGAAACGTCCAAAATTGTAACACAACTTCGCTAATTTGAATGAATTGATTTATCGTCATACAGTTTTTATGGATATTATTGAGTGTGTTTTAAAAGTTTTGTTTTGTTAAAAACGTCCATGGAGCGGTCGCGAGACTAGTTTAAATAACGATGAGTTGGCCGAGCGCCAGGCAAAAATGAAACTCACCTGACATAGTAAGCTTGGGCGAAAGATTTGCGAATCAGTAAACGCGAGTTTATTGCATTCATTTGGGAATTTATTACCGATTTAATTGTAAGTATATTTTGTTAAAATTACGTAATAAGACAATAAAACAAATAAACATTATAGATATCTTGCCGTTGGCTAAGATCATAATAATTGCGGAGATCCAATTTATATATATCTCTTTCTCTTCGTTCTACCCACAACAGCAATAGTATTAGACCCAACAGAAGCAACAACTATTTCATTAATGGCTCGACTCAACCAGCGAAACACCACGACCTCACAGACGAAAGAATAAAGTAAAGTGAACTACTTTACTTTATGTAAACAGATGCAAGTCCAAAACCCTTGCAACAGTGCCTCCTCAGTCCATTAAAGATAGGCAATGGGTGGTTGTCTTGAAGTTGGGTGGACCAATTGAACGTTTCCCACCTTCTTCTATTATAAAAAAACATATCAACAGCTTGTTTCTTTAACGTTTTTATTATAAGCTTCTTTCAGTTTCAGAAACTTTGTTTTATTTCACATCTGCTATTTCATATTTTTTATTGTTATCTCATTGACGTATCCGGATGACTGTTGCGTCGCGACGTGCTAATTAAAATGTGTTAAAAATGACACACGGGAACGGCCCGGGACACTTTTATTTTAGTCGCCGTCCGCAAAAAATAGCGTTGTCTAAAACAATCAAACGTAAAAGAAAACTACGGCTGCGATTAGAATCTTTGTGTACAGGAATGAATCTGTCGTCAGCTGCTCGAGTATTTGATCAAAAGATTATAATACGACGGTGTGTACCAAGCGGTGCATTTTAAACTAAAACGTCCAAAGTCTCCTAGAGAACATGATGTTGAACTCGCGCAGTACCGGTGCAAAGTGTTAGATTTCAAGCATTCTATTATGAAACTGTCTTTTATATAAAAAAGAGGGCATGAATAGAACTAAGGTTATGGAACCGAACTTAGCTAGACATTAAAGTTGAGACGTTAAACTTGAAACGCTCAAGTTAAATAAACCATACAAATTTAAAGTCAAAATACTGGAATATTTTATGGTATAGTTTTCAATAATATTTAAAAAAGCTCGAAAACCTTGCTTTACTTATACTTAAAATTTTTAAAAAATGTTGTTTATATTATATTTTGGTTAAGCAGGTACTCTAAAACCAAACCAATTTTAATAATTCTTAAACCAACATTATTCAAATATAATATATACTTTATATTTAAGTGTCATCGGTAAATATGGAAATTCTTTTGAACGATGCCCGGCATGAAGAGCTAAAAAATAGCATTACAATAATTGGCTATCTTCATAGGAACTTGCGATTGTTCAAAAACACACATTTAAATTCGGAATAACAATGTGCTTCCTTCAAACATACCTTATTACGTTCCTTTATTTCCAAACTTAATAAGCTGATCGATCTGCTTGTTTTATTGCATTTAATACTAGTCCAGCAAAGGCCGACCCTGTAAGCCACATCAAAGGTTTTGAATTAGCATGAGTTTGAGGGATAATAAAGTGGTGGTAGTTGTCGACTAGTGCACCTTAGGGGCTAATTCTGCTTGGCGAGTAATGATTATGAGTCTGATGCCGGCCGCAGTATGCAAATGAGTATAGCCCTTAGCATGCCATTGAGGCGGACCAGCTGTGACCGCTTCTGTACAATATTATTTTCGTAAATAACAAGTTTAAAATAAATTGAAAACGCAATAAGAGAACGCGAATGCATAAGAAAATTGTGTTCTTTATCTATAACTCCAGTTTTCAAGTAATCGATCGAGTCTATTATTAGCAGGGTGGCAGTGCATACACGCCGACAGTTTTCTTTTCGTATTATCCTTTCATCTACAAACGTCGTTATATTTCAGACAATTTACAAAAAGTCATAATTAATATTTTAATTAAATAAATTCAATAGCTATAAAGTTTATTGCGATTAGACAGACAAGACTTTTACGACTTGTTTCCGAAAAATTGTCCTTTATGTATAGAATTATTTAGGGGTCAGCGGATAAAACTGGCAAACTAGGAGCCCGACTTCGTTTTACATTATACATATAAAGATTTAAACAATAATTTGATTACATAGAATTGATTATTTAAGTTAAGATACACACAAATTAATTTACTGACACAGTTTTATTAACCTAAAAGAAAGAGAATGTACTTAAAATATAAAAAAAGACTTATTTATGTTCGACGCTAAATATATCTTTTTGAAAGATTAGCTAAGAATAGAAAGCTTCTTTCAGACGTTAATCGCCTTTTCTTAATAAGCACTCCTCTGAGATACAACAAAGGAATGAAAAATAATTCGTTTATACTAGCTTTTGTAATTGGCTTTTAAGGCAATGCAAATAGGAAAATTTTGATTGAATTTTTGTTTCATTTAGATACGTCTAAACAAAAATAAACAATTTTGAAAGCTTCGCTACTTCTTTGATTTATTAATTCCAATTGTCAAAATCCATGAAAGCATTTTAAATTGGGTTGCATATACAGTGTGTTCACAAATGACGTGTTCAACGGAATACCAGACGGTCCTTGGTCAAATATATAATAGCTAGACGGCTTGAAAGGTCCAGATCAAAGATGGAGATGTTTAAATTTTACCATGTGGGGTGTATATATACTTTAATTAGTATATTTTTTAAATAGGAGCACATAGGAAACGAGCAAGCTATTGAGTTGTAGATGCGTTACCTATTTCCGATAACGATATTTCCTTTTGTTAAATTCGCTTCCCATACCCATCCTCTACTTTTAACAAATGGAAAGGAAGGGGAAAAGGACCAGAATTAAGTCTTCGGCACTTCACTCATTAGACGAAGCACAGAATTCTTCTACTTCACGAGTTTCTTTTGTGTGGGCCTAGAATTTCAGTGGCCAAGCCGGCCCATACATACAACAGGTGTTGTTATTATGGGCTCTACTACCTTTTGCCGCTACAAAATATAAAAAATGGTGGAATTAAACTTCATTCAAATATAGATAAATATCCTAATAAAAGAAATAAATAGTATCACGCCGTGATAATATTTATTTCAAATGTAATGGGATTCGCCGCCTCAAAATTCTTATCTTAATTGAATATGCTCTAATGTAATGAAACGAATTACATACAACATTAAGCACGGTTACATGCAAACATAATTTCGGTCAGTGCGGGCGTGGCAATCGCTGTGGCAGTCATGATTTAAGTGACCGTTTTACATTTACAGCTTTTATCACGATTTTGTTGTATAAATTGAGACATTTCGCGGTGTAATGCCTTTTTTACCGATTATAGTCAAAGTTTTCGACGACTAGATTATTTTTAGAATGGTATACGGATTTACTACTCTTAAACACGCGTTTAATAGCTAGAATTTGGGAAGGCAATTAAGAATAGTGTATTTTTAAATTCTGATAGAGGTTAGACCGCGAACAAATTCATACAAATCATATCTGAATGTAAATTCGTGGGCGTGAGGCTTTCTGACACAGGACATTTTTCACGCAATCCATTCATACTTTCTTCGGTATTCGTCTACACTTGTGTTAAGTAACAATATCGCAATTTAACAATCATGTTATCATATCATCTTAATAAAACTCCTTCCATGGCCAAGCAAACGCGGACGATGACCTACACAATGTTAATTAATTGAGATATCCAAATTACTCCAACAATTCCAGGTATACGGCGAAACAAAACAAAATCCATTGGGGAATTGCCACAGAGCGTGAAATTGCCAAAAAACTTCGAAATCCATCACGAATCAAATGACACTTTGAAATTGTAAAGCTAACTGAAGAACGAATTGGATGGACTGGGAAAACAATTAACGGGAGCAAGCGATGCGAAAAATTGGAATAATCAACGGATGCCGTGTTGAATAACGTTTCAAATTTAATAAATGTAATTTTTCAAAAGCGCCCCACTTTATGGCACTCCAGCGGAGCTTGCGCGTACTTTCGCTTTAAAAGCGGACCTGCCTGTAAACAATTTGTGTTCGCCAAAAATAAACGATTGAGTGATCCAATCATTTTATGCGTTTTTTTCTCTCTAAACGTCCATTCAAACTGACGTTTTCAGATATAAATAGAAATCCAACACCTGTTATCATAGTATCATATATTTTACTTTATGAAAATATGTTTCAATTAAGTGTTGACTAACCAATTTGCTCGTCATTAGATATACAATCTGAAAGCCGTGCGAAAAAATGCAGTCTATGAAACGTGCAAACAAAAAAAAATTGCTTGACTCAAAGTCTACCATGAATCATTTGAAGATTTTATAATCGATAAAACGTAATCTAGTATCAAAGCCAAATATTATCAAAACTTACGCAATTAACTTCCACCAAATACTTACACCGAGCGATTAACATTTTAAAGGACAAAGTTACCGATAGCTATTCGCTGAAAGCCCGGAAATTGAGCATAACGCGCCCATTAATATTTCAACAACTTCCTAACGATTAAAATCGTTTAATGTTCCGGTCGAATATATATCTTAACAGACTACCGTATAGTCTAAATTTCTGAGACCGAATTGAACTTTGAAAACCATTGTAACGACTTGCAAACAGGTACAGCTAGCTACAACAATCTATACAATGGAACTGTTAGTACGCCGGTGTTCGCTATGGATTTGTGTGACGATTTAACTTATATTTTGTGTTCAATAACAAAACGCTTTGATTGATTCGAATATGAACTAAATATTACTAGTTTACTACGTAGACTGCGTAATGTGAGCCCATTTTAATTAACTGAAGAACAAATTAAATTAATTTATGTGTGATCGATGCTATGCGAAATATCTTCTCGGGGATGCTGATTTTTAATAAAGAAAACTCCATTTTACACTGCGCCAGTATTCCAGGGAACCATTTTTATTACAGGAGGAGGAACATTTTAACAGTGGTAGAGTCCGCAACAACAACATCTGTTTGCACGAATGGGCCGGCTCGACTGGTGAAATACCACGACCTCACAGAAAACAGGCGTGAAGTAGAAGTACTCTGCGTTTCGTCTGATGAGTGAGGTGCCGGAGGCCTAATTTCAATTCTCTTCCCCTTCCCACCATTTCCTCATAAGGATAGGATGGGAACGGGAAGAGGATTGGACGAGGAGAGCGTTAACGGGGAAAAAGAATTATACTTTTTCCTGTCTGCCCTCCTCTGTCCAAAGGTAGCCAACGCATCTGCAACACATTTGCCTGTTGCAGATGTCAGCATTCACTTAACATCAGGTGATCTGCTTGCTCGTTTGCCACCTTCTCTCATAAAAAAATGAGAAAGTTGTTTTATATGAATACCATGTAAAGTAAATCCATAACAATGAGAGCAACAAGTAATGTGATCACCATATAATGTGAGCACCATGTTATGTGAACACTATACCTTGTAATGCAACTAATATGTTTTGTGACTACCATATGATGTGACCACCATATTATGTGACGTGCCCATATGTCTCCCCCACGAAAACTTTGACTATGCCAAATATCACAAATCTTCCTTTAAATCTTAAAAGTCTGTGGAAAGATTTCCCTTCACGTATTTATATATATAGAATAACAGTGAAGATAAGTGTTCCATTAACAAAAACATTAGGGAACGTTTCGAGAACTACAATATTAAAATGCATTTTTATTTAAGTTGAACACTAGGCTTACATCAATTATATCGCCATCTGCTGTAGAAGGGCGAGTGCAGTTTAAAATATTGTTTATTATATTCCCTGCTCATAATTTATTCCATAATTTGTTTTACAAATAATAATATATAAATACTACAACAGTTTAAATTTATTACTCCATATTATTTGTACAGGTATGCAAGCTTATATATCTAAATTCCTCACTTAATAGGACCTCGTAGCACAAAGAAAATAACAGTATATACTCGTATATCCTGTCCTTTTCATCCCATTTTTATTCCCCGCTAATAAGAATGGATAGGGATAGGAAATATCTTTTTTCCTGTTTATTACTTTCTCTGTAAATAAAAGGTTGGTAGCCCATTAGCAACTCGTCAGGTTGTTGCATATGCCAATGGGCATCGGCACATAATATGGTGAACTGCCGGCTCATTTGCCATCTGCTTGTTTCATAAAAAAAATTGTCGGGCCTGTGATTTGGTAGAACATATTATATGACGAATACATGGACAAAAGTTCGAAGAGTCCTTGTCCCAGTCAGTAAGTGACAAAATTTAATCAAAATAAGATGGAAATATACAAAAAGACACTATATCTTAATTTCCGCTGACCACAATTGGAAAAAGGTAAAGTTGCATCATCCTTAGTGACAACGTTAAAACTCAAAGAAAATGATAATCCGCACTGACCTAAAGTGATTAGAATAAACGTAAAAGAAAGTGTCTTAACATAAGCAAATTGCAACTAATTAGAATTCCAAGTTAAAGACTTAATAAAGCTACAAAGGGAATAGCGTCAATCGCTTCAACATCCACTAATTGAATATTTATTAATTTATCAAGCACTTACTGAGTAATTAAAGCGGCAATGGTACACAAACAAAGAAAGTTCCCGAGAGGAGAGCGACTACAGCGAAGTCAACTACGACTTGACCCCAAGTTTAATTATAAACTGAACGATCAAGTTCCGAGGACAATCGCAAACTTGGAATCACGCTGCTGGTGTCAGACTACATAGTTTTCGAGATACGTCTATATTTATTGATGTTTTGGGTATTTAAAAATGGAAAGTCTTAATGATATTTTCGACCGCTCGTGTTATCGTCGCTTATCTTCTGTTAGTTGTCCTAATTCATCCTTCCTTCCTGCTTGTTTTAGCAGTTCTTTTCGTAATTGAACTGGCTTTGAGATTTTGTAAGTTGTAAAGTCTTAATGACTAAAACTAAAATATATATATATATATATATATATATATATATATATATATATATATATGGAATAGCGGCCGCGTACATGTCGACGTAGCATTGGTAGATGGATCAACGGTCTGCCTAAGGTCGAGGGTGCCCAGGACGAGTGCGGCAAGAGACCGATCTTGTTGCGAGGTCATGATAAGATATTTTATTATTTTGGGAATGTTAACATTTTCATATTATTAATACTAAATAAAAGTATAATTTAACGTATATCAAGAGCGGTGCAAAACTTTGTAACTGCTAATTAGATGGCTGGAGGGACCAGTAAAAGCGTGTACTATAATACTAAAAGATTTTAAGCTTTTTTGTTCGTTTCACTCTCAGCAACATAGTACGATATAATTTCAGTGATGTTTAGATAGGGCGGACGTTTTAATTTTCCTATCAGATAAGGAATTTTAATTAAAACAACGCTATTGTTACCGCAAGGACACTGTAAAAATCATAAGCGCAACATAAATAGATGCAAGGAAATAATTTAACCACAACCTACTTTTCCAACAAATTCAGTGAGTTGACTGAGAAATAAACTATTAACAACATAATTTTATAAAAAATACTAAATACTTCTGCCACCAACGTTTGTTTTACTAAAAATATTCTAAAATTTCGTATATTTATTTTCACAACAAAATTAGGCCAGGATTTTCCAATTACAGATTTTAAGGTGCTTATGAATATTCGACAAAGTGTCGTAGAATTATGTTTTGGCACTCTTAGGAAATTTTATGTATTGCTATCCTATTCATTTTTCCACATTATCATTGTATTTTGTTTGTTGTACTTATGCTTTAAATGTGAATAACGCCACTTCCAAACATTTATTTTTATATAAAATTTTATTATAAGTAAGTAACTATATTGTTACTCAAAAATAAATTCGATGAACTTACAATATTAGCTAGTTTTACAAAAAATAAAATATAAGAATTTAAAGTCAATTTTTAAACCTAAAAACATATTGAATCTTTGACCATGTATTATTAAAAATACTACGTTGCAACAATGGATCTTTTCACAAAAGGGGACCTTTGTCCTGCAGTGGCCTATATACAAGCGGCTATCATCTTGTTTTTATTAGAACTATAGTACTCGATTGTGATTCTCGGCCAACAACGAACCTCATCTAGGTATTGTGTTTCATGGCCTATAATAAAAATTCCCGCTCTAACAGTGAACAGGGAACAACGTGTTTAAAGCTTAAAATGCAGACGACCTAAATCCAACACAATGGCCCGATGTTTTCGGGAACACAATGCGCCACCATCGCTCACTCGGCGCGCAGTTTGTTCAGGTGTTCGCGACTTTTGAGCTGCGAAAATTCTAGTTTAAAAATTTCAGTTCGAGACCGTCGCGCTTTTGTGTGATAAGAATAAGTTCATAAACCTAAAGCGCTTTCTTCCATCATTTTATGGCTCGCTACACGAAAGTCCATATTTCTTTTTAACTTCATCCCATTGTGAACACCGAACACCCAGTAAGCTTAAATCCACACATATCTGTCTTTCATGAATAACTACATATGTTTTTTTATTTCATGTATTCATTCTGCGTTATGTTTATTTATTTATTACGAGTAAACACTTGATTTTTTAAAATCTATGTACATAAGATTTCCTTTTAAACATGTTCCAAATGCCACATAATTCAAAATTTAATTTTGCACTAAAATAAATAGGTGTACATTTTTTGAACACATTTATATTTAATTTTGATTTAAGTTGTTTTTAAATTTAAACACAAGGAAGTCAATTTAAATTATAGGCAAACATTGAGTTAAAGTAAATAGATGAGTATATTACTTCAATACCTAGAAATAGAAAAGCTCCCACGTCCTCGTAAGAAACATTTGGAAAAGTGTATAGTGTACGTATCTTTTCAATTTATCTTAAGTATAGAGTTCCGTTCAATTCCTGCCTCTAACAAAGACTTTCTAGACAACAGTCACGGTAAATAGAGAATATGGACGAGAGAATGTATTCGCTCTTATTGGAGCTAACTTTAAAATTTGCTTTTAATGTCTATTTGTCAAAGGTATCCTTCATCTTTTAATTTTTGTGTTTTATAAAAAAATACGTCTATTTATTTGTAACATGTTAAACAATATTACAAGAATGTTTCTCGTAGTGTTGCGACAAATTAATTATTCTTGATTATCATTTTTATATAGATTTTAATGAAGTTCCAGACGTAACGAGCGGAAGCCTAGCAATCAATGTAGTAGTACAAATCCTGCTAACGTTTTCCGCATTCGAAGTCATCAAAATTAGATATTTACAAAATTAATTCTAAATATTCTACTAATTTTACATCCACAATTATTTCCTTTTGGTTTTGATTTTACATGGATCGTGTAGATTATTATCGCTTCACTAAATTAAAGTAAAATTCGGTGAAAGCTAGCTCCTACAACTTAACCGCACATCGCTCAAATTAAAACACGTAAATTCATGATAAGATCTTTAAGTTTATAATGCTGTTTAAAGTCTGTATTATTTTAAACATTTTAAGTTACGTCTGTTTTGTTATTTAGGTTAAATTATATTTTGATTTATTATCTAATATTTATTATTTTTCATAATGTATGTGGCTTGGGACCAAAAGTTTTTAAAATATCAGCCACGCACAACACTAGATGCACCGTTGCTGTACCAAAGCTACGGAAGTCCACTAGAAGGAACAATCGCAGTTTTGATGGTTGCGGCAAGTTTCTCACTAACTGTGATCGTCTATTAGATTACCTATTAGTCGATGATGATATATTTGTATACTAGTAAAATGCATTGCATGTATTTTCGATATCACGAGATAGACTGATGAGGTCACCGAGGTCGTGAGGATGCGGAAAGCGGAGGACCTCCTACTCTAGACGGCGTTGCGTAAGTCTAGCAGTGGTATGAATATAGACTGATGATGATGATGATTTGTTTAGCCTATTTTGTATTTAAATCTTCCAATTTTCATAGACAAGAAAACAAACAAGATTCACTGACACACTTTTTTTTGGTTAAATATTGCAACTTTTTAACATTTACTTCCAAGAAGGAATTCGTCTCGACTATATATTTTGCAGCGTCTAAGATCTTAATTTGGGATAGTCGCTTACTTAGTAAAACGACGCGACGTGTAGTCGTATTATTCAACAAGCCTATGTCGAGACGGCCGACGTATTAATATCTGGTAGATTCGCATACGTAGTAAGTAATTCAGTGGTTAAAGCGATTATCTGTCGCTAAGCGCAAATTCCCAACAGAATAGTTCGTGTTAATGAAGTTCTCGTTAACAGGTGTTACGTGCTTTGAAATGATAAACTCCAATGAAGGCCTCTCATTTAGAAACAAATGTGGGAACGAAAATTGAACTGCAGTCAACACAAAGCCCCTATCTGATAGTTTTATTTGGTAAATTAAAAGTTTACTTGTCGATGTATTTGGAATATTGAAGGGATGAGAAGAAAAACATAACACAACAGTCCCTCTGGAATGCCTTAAACAATTCGACAACTACAGTTAGCAATAGACGTAAAGTATAAAACTATTGAGGAAAGAAAGACAAAGAAGTGATATGAATAGGACCCTAGACGAAGCTAAATAGTTCCACTTCCACCTATGGACGGCTAAGCCAGCCTTGCTTTTCTTCACCGAGACGCAGACATCTTCTACGGCGGACACATAGTATCTATCCTGCCAGGGTTACAAATTGGAGAATTCCTTTATGCCTCGGGCCGGGGTGTGCTTGTACGTCAGAGAGGATATCTGCTCTCGTCGTCTCAGCGTTCTTGAGGGTAGTGGCCTATCTATTTTGTGGCTGCGCGTAGATAGCGAAGACCATTCGCGAGTCTACGCGAGCCTCTATAGATCCCATAGCGGTAATGCCGAAATAGACCGACTCATGGAGCAAGTCCAAACGGCTACAGATTCCGTTCTGGAATAGATTCCATCCGCCGAAATCGTGGTGCTTGTCGACTTCAATGACCACCACGCCGATTTGCTTGGCTCACGTACCATCGATCACGCGGGGAGATCTGTCCATGACTTTGCCTTGTCCTATGATCTCACGCAACTGGTTACATCGCCTACGCGAATCCCAGATGTGGAAGATCATACACCTTCCCTGTTGGACCTTTTGCTGACCTCACATCCGGCCAGCTACTTGGTTTCAGTCGATGCCCTCTTGGGCTCGTCGGACCACTACCCGATCCGGACAAAAGTGCCTATCTCGCGTCGCCCACGGTTCAGACCCAATGGCCACCGCCAAGTGTGGCACTACAGGTCGGCAGACTGGGATGAGATGCGGTCCTTTTTTGCATTCTACCCATGGGACCGTGTTTGCTTTAAGCTGGACGATCCCGACGCCTTTGCCGATTCTATCGCCGATGTGGTGCTTCAGGGATGGAACTATTTATTTCATCCTCTGTAGTGCCTATTGGGGGCGGCTCACGGCCCTGGTTTGGTCAATCCTGCAAATTAGCTTCGCGCTACAAGCAGGATTAGGATCGACGACCGAGCTCTTATAATAAAAATAATAAGAAAATTCTTTCATGGAAAGTACAACATAAAGACTTATGTGCCTATACGTAGCAGAGTACATATAAAGAAAGAAAATAGTTTATTGTTGCCACTACACTCCACTACACAAGTTTTATCAACAGTACGGTAATAATAATATATGAGCTAACAGAAAATAAAAGAAAAACCAATATATTTTGAGAATATAACGGCGACGAATAGGTACGGCGACATATATGTAGTTAGACATATGTACATATGTAATATTGAACAGCGGGGTTGTTGGGAGTGCTCTCAAAACTTGAGAGCCGGTCATTTGGTCGTCAAAAGCACCGCCGGACGCAATGTCCTTACGGCAGGCGCAAGTGCTTCGTTTGAATATTATATTTTAAGGGAATAAAATACGCTTCCATTTTATTTCATGGCATACGTTTAAGATTTTTTGTTACAGTTATTCTTTTATTATCCGACACAGACAACTAGGGGAGTAAACAGATTTTACGGTACCTGTAGATTGCGTTTTCTTAGTCCTATTCTATTCTCTTGTGGGAGAGACTAACTCAAACTATAGCTGTCCACCATTTCGGAGACTTTTGACTCCATCGGCCATGCATCCACGAATATTAACATTTAATATTTATATATTTATGGTTTTCTGGCCTTCCAATTAAAAACAGCGAAAAAAACATATTTTTTACACTGTATTTAAACAAATGGTAAGTTGTATATTCAGTTGTGTGCGTATTAACTTCAGTAAACACCGATATTTACCCTATAAACCAATAGAAAAGATAATCAAGGTGAGCCCGGAGTCGATACAATTGTGTAAATAAGAGTTATAACAAGGAACGCGGGACTGTCTCTCTAGGGAACGTAAGGGATTGAACGACTTGTAGGACGCGTGTAAAACATAAATTTATCTTAGTATTTTTAACGCATAGTTTACTACGATTTCTTCGTAGTACTTTGAAACTGAAATTATTTACTGGTTTGGAAATTAAAACTTAATACAATTAGAAAGGGAGGGAAGAATATAATATTAAAATAATATACACAGAAATCCGATTCTTATTCTCCTTATAAAGATAAGAAGAACGACAGTTATATGGAACTCAAAGTTATTTTAATACGTGTTGTACATGTACTGAGTGAAAAATCAATTTGCACAGCATTTTGTGTTGGAATATTTCTAAAGGCCTTCGTACATCACGTCAGAAAGCGCCGAAAATGTAACGTTGTGTATTAATTTTGTTATCTGCCAGGGGTAGCGACAGAGTCATTTATTGGCTCCTACATTGGGTATCGAGTGTAGCCGTGACGTGTAAAGCGTCGCTGAAAAATTTCATTAGGCAGCTACAACAGAGAAACAACGACCCTTTGTCCTATATATTGACTGAGATTGATTGTCAGTCGGCATGTGCTAAACGAGTTGCACGACGAAATAAAAGCAAATGTTCACAACCCCTGTCGCCGTCCGTCACGGACACAAATCGTTTTATTGAACTCCGCTTCGACCATATTAACTCTAAGTGACACGAATTTATTTGGCACAACGTTAACTCATTGTACGAAATTTCACAAGGACAAGTATTTATAATTGATAGAGTAGCTTAAAATATAATTCTCTTTCTTATTATGTCTATATCGGAAGCATTTAAATTAATACGTTAGTATCACAATTATTATTTTTATATCCTATAATTTTCATAAACATAACATATATTATGAACTATTTTTTACTACAAACACAAAACAACATACAACCATAGTAATAAATCCCATGAGAATCATATAATACTTACTTGATCGAGAATGTAATATTATCAAAAAAAAATACGACACACAATTAAACATAACAAATATTCTTAACTTACAATTTTGTTACGTTCTAAGATACTGAGACCGGCGTCAAAAATTAAATATTGATTTTAAGTAAAAAAATAAACATTACTAAGATCGTAAAGTAAGCAAACATTAAACATTTTTGGATCCTTTACAAAAAACTAAGGTTATTCTTTAGAGACATGGTCTGAAATTAAAATGAATAATTAAACAAATGAAGTAAGTCTCTGAATACCAAAAAATATCTAGCTACGAATTTAGAAACATTTTCTACGAATTCAGACGTTCGAGTCTGTCCCCGGGCCCCTCGAGTGCTACAAGTCCGCATTTTCAACGAAATACAAGCTCATATTTATTTAAAACGATATCATTAGGTATGTTCTTAGCTTACTTCTAAGATAACAAGCATTGTTGAAAGTCTCTTGAGCTCTCGACCCTTTCTCACTTTGACAAGTCACCCGTGAAGATTGCTTAGATCCCCAGCGACTGGTCCTTAACTTGAAACAGCCTTATCGCCGAGATAGGATTAATTGCGGAAATACCGGAGATAGCGGCAGAGTTATAACTACCTAGCAGCGAGCTTTGGTGGTATCCTTCTAATAACGAATCTTTATTGTAATTTGGTAAGTACGCCCTTTTCTCACTATCTGAATTGGTGCTATAACCCATTTACAATTTTATATTTTAACGACACGTATTTAAGATACGATATTCTATATTTGATAGACTAATTTCTACCTATGACAGAATTAACGAATTAACTGTATATTTTACAATAATAATGTAATTTCAAAATCAATTAATATGATGAAATAATTCAACAAAAAAGAAATATATTATTATTATTATTTAATTCAATGAAAAGTAGCTCAAGCAAAGATTACTTAATGCTTACATACTTAGTTGTAATAAAGTATAAATAAACAAACGTTATGCTAAGAAAACCCTTATGGGTAGTATTAAGCAATTTTGTTCTTACACTGGTATGTATCATATTATGAAAGCGATCCCACAATAATAATGCAACAGCTAATACTTTGTATATATCAAGCAGAAGAACAGTGGTAGAGGCCGCAATAACAAAATCTTTTGTACGAATGGGCCGGCTTGGCCGGTGAAATACCACGACGTCACAGAAGACAGGCGTGAAGTAGAAGTAGAGTAGAAGCGTTTCGTCTGATGAGTGACGTGCCGGAGGCCAAATTGTAGTCCTCTTCCCCCTCCCACCCTTTTCCAATAAGGAAACGGTGGGAAGGGGAAGAGGATTTGACGGATGAGGAGGGGATGGACAGGGAATGGAAATATCCTTTTTTCTGTTTGTCCCCTACTTTGTCCATAAAGGTAGGCAACGCATCTGCAACTCATTGGCTTGTTGCGGATGCCTATGGATAGCGGTTCTAATTTTCAGGTGTCGCTTGCTCATTTGCCTTTATTATATATTATATATTTTACTTTATTGTATATATAAAAAAAACCGATAACATAAAATACTAGTAATTTAAGGTGTCGACTCTGTATTGAATGTAATAAAAATAATGTAAATAATCCAATTAAGTTTGATGGACACCATACAATGTTGAGTAAACATCTAGAATTTTGTTCTTAAATGTAGTAATCACATACAATTCACGAAATATTTTTGGTCATTACCTGAAATAGACGCAGCAAATTAAGTCGTTAATTACGAGCAAAGGTGCAATTTGAGGTATATTTTTTGTAAGTATTAATGCTGGTATCTGCTGTGGTTTGCTTTTACTTTTTGTTACTTATAAAGTATAATAACGCATTGTTTTTATAAATGTAGCCAAAACAGGATGAAAAAAAGGTTGATTATGCGATAGAACCTTGTCAAATGTACATCCACGTGACGTCATCCGTAAGTAATAAGTTTAGTTAATAAAATCATTTTTATATTGAATTAAATTTATTGTGGAATTATTATTGCCAATAAGATAGGGAGTTAAGTATATAATAATTGTATGAATATCTTTTAAATGTAAAATCTAATTTATTAACATCACTCGCACTTTTTCAATATCTAATATTTTATATATAAGTATGATAATGAGGTTGCTATTCAAACCGAAACAGACAGTAATTAATAAACATCAAACGTGCCCGTTTCCTGAATTATAGCACCAGAGACGTGTGGGTTGAGCAAAATTTGCAATTTCCAAAAGCAAACATTTGCGAAAACGCATCCAGTTAACACGGGGCGCGTCATATCCAGCCGGGTTGGAACTGAAATCGGTGTGCTTGTTTCATTTATTAGCTGTATCATACTTCAGGCCGCACCGTCTCTGTAAATGTAACCGTTCTTAGTAATATTAATTTCACCAACGGCGTTGGCACGCCACTTCATTCCGTGT
Source organism: Papilio elwesi (assembly GCA_029849275.1). Lineage (NCBI taxonomy): Eukaryota > Metazoa > Arthropoda > Insecta > Lepidoptera > Papilionidae > Papilio > Papilio elwesi. Next base: position 4,851,758 of record CM056700.1, on the reverse strand, counting down.
TATGTTCCAAAAAGCACGCTACGCTTAGTAGTACTAAAGTAGATGGTAAGTTGAATTAAATGTGAACGGATTACGCATAAATATTGCCACAGTTGTAAGTGTAGAATGCTATGATTTTCGCGTTATCGACTGTGGAGTAAAAATACTAATAATTCTATACCAGGTTCACGCCAATATTTTTGATACAATAACTTCGACGACCTAGTAACCAACATTTGGTATTGCACCACTTTCGTTTTTGAAGGGTCCGTCTTAGTGATCGTAAAAGTTTCGGTTTTTCTGACTTACACTTTGAGAGAATGTTTCATTGTATGAAAGAAACTTTATGCTCTAGCCTCTTTTGGCTTGCAAAATCCAGAAATAAATATGTAATGGTCCTTAGATGAAACAACAAGATTCTTGTTTTAGTATTAAACTAATGCTTATGCTGCATTCAAATTCTTACGATGTATTGGCTATTTGTTCACAAAACTATGTAGGTGTAATCAAATTATACTACGACGTGAATTAATTTGACACTCTCCATCGCTTTTGACAATGAAATGTCTGTACCAAACTTCAAATTATGCAATAAATTCAAAAACAGAAGCTGCACAAACGAACACGGGAGAAAAAGAATGCCTTCCCTTCCCCGAGGAACAGTTAATGCGTCCCGCAAAATTCCATTGCCGGTAAAGTCTCGGAAATGACGGGAGAGAATTTGCATGGTTGATTGCCGTCCGTTGCTCAATCAAGGACATTTAACAAAATTAACTAATTGAGTGAACGTTCCACCGTCCCCTTGCCTGCTACAACTTGCCGACAGTAAATTGACTCAACAACAGCGACGCGACGTGTATCGAGAGAATCTAATAAGCGATAATAAGGTGATTCCGTGCGGTCCGCTATGTTTTAATTTTGTTTACTGCGGTTCATTTTGAGGAAATTTATGGTGATATTTTTATTGCCATTAATTTATTGTTATGATGCTTTTACTGAAATGGAACGTCTTATTTAAAATTTTGTAGAGGTTTTTTCCATTAGTATATATTATTAGATGTGGACGATACAAAGTAAGATATATATAGTTTTTGCCCCATAGGACACGTGATATGACAATGGGTACGGAGAAAAAACTCAAAACAAAGAAAAAGTGTCTAGAGGTAACTATCTGTACCTCTTCCAGTCTGTTTAAGAGATGTAAGTGTTTGTAAATCATAATAAATTTATCGACGCTTCTGTTAAAGCCAATCACAAAAGCTCTGACATAATGGCGTGAGAAGTTTCGAAGAGTTGAAGGAATTTGTAACTCAATCGGCTAATTAGAGTTTGTTTTGTAACAAGCGGGGAGAGTCGGGTAATTAATAGACTTGCTTTCGAGAATGCTTTCTACGGAATTGGATATAAGTATTATCACTTATCTTGTCCTTTGTTAGAACAAAATCCTTTAACGACAATCTGTGCGAGTACTTTTAACAGCACTTCTTGTGACTCAGTTACTAACTAATTACCAACATACTTTAATTACCTAATTAAATTAAAGAGTTAAGGTAACTTTTTAATGAGGAACGAATTTAAAATATACAAAGAAATAAAAAAAAACTATACTTGCTATTAAGAAAATGAATAGATTTAAAAAACAACTATGTAGGAAGATTTGAATCACTGAAACATTATTGATTAAAGACAGGCAAACATATATCGTGCTAGATTCACGTCCGCGCAAAAGATTAAAAAATCAAGTTTACAAACGTCAGTTCACATGATCTAACGGAATTTCAACATAATTTTCACAAGTCGCTTTTTTATTTACTTACTAAAATATGACAGTTTTCTTAGAAGCTGCGTGTTTCACCGGCGCAGTACTACTAGCATACCCATCTCAAGAATAGCCTTTACTAAATATAGAAAGACTGATTGAAGTCTGACTTCAATCGCCTTACAATATTTTTAAAGAAATCCAAACTCTAATTACACTGAAGAAATATTTAAGATCATGTTCCTCCACTCACCAGAACAATTTACAGGCATTGTTCGCTCGTAAGGATGTCAAGCCCATTATTGATAGATTCCAGATGATCGTCTTTCTTTTTGTAGTGGTTCACTTGACCCGTGGAAGCAAAAAGTGGAATCACAAGGCTCGACCTTTTGTCGGTAAATCGTAGTAAAAGATTTATTTTCTTAAAGCAAGATCGGTATGTCCAAGATAAATGCCGTCGCAATATTGAAAATGATATTAAGCTTTTTTTCTTCTTTTAACCTTCCAAATGTAAGAACGCTGAGTTAGCTTACTATATACCACTGTATATTCAACTAATTTCATAACTGTAGAAGCTTGTGAAGATTATTGTATGAATGTTCGTTACGCATTACTCACAGTTGTAGCTATTGTACTACTAAATTAATGCATATGAATAATAAAAAGTTTAATTTTACAAAATATTCTTAGTAGCATTCCTAGATGATCTAAGCGTAATGTAATAAATGCGTTGTCAAACGGCCTTTCGTAAACCTTTGTACCATAGATATACAAGCCTTAAGCGATAGTACTACGAGTGGATGTACGGTCCGCATTTTCTCGATCTCTGATGAACGATTAGTACATAAGACACTGTCGAAAATGCTTATGATTAGTATAAATATTAATTTTGTTTAGACATTTTGGTGACATTATATCGAATGATGATGATGAAGTAATTTATTCATTCCCTCTCCTCAGTGAGAAGGCCTGTGTCCCTGCAGTGGAACATTCTAAAAAAAGGCCGATTTATTATTTATTAATTCAAAATTTTGTAATAGTAAATAGAATACGGTTGTGATTCCTCAGCTATAACTCGAACAGGCCGCGCCTAATTTATTGATGGTGATTTAAGAAGAAACTGACTGACTGATACAGCAACGCATAATACAAACTACCTATTTCTCAAGTCTCAGCCTGCTTCACTATAAATTAAGTAAGTGATATTTGAACTAGATTCCCTCAGGTTTCAAGAGGAAGGTTAATCCTATGATGTAGTAGACATGCTAACGCCATACCGTAAGATCAAACTGCACAGTAAAACACGCTTTTAATAACGGTTCGTTAACATTTGCCAAGAAAATTATAATTCACCAGTTAACATCAAAGAAGTGTTATTTAATTACAGCGCGAGTCTTTGAGTGGTATTGTTGACACGTGGCTTTTGATCTCAACCGAAATTACGACTACCTTAATTATAATTAAGTACCTATTTAATTTTAGTAATTTAATTTTAACTCATCAAGTCTCTTGTAAAATTTATTAATGTACATTAGAAAAATAAGCTGACAGTTTCTAGCGCTTGGAAATATATGCAGTTACGTCTAAGGGTAATAATGGGTTCGAATCTAAATCGTAGCAAAATATTTTTAATATGTTTTGCTTCGATTTAGATTAGAGCGTTGTTCAATAATCACAAATCTTTCTTTAGTATATGAATGTTTTATTAAATGAATATATTAATCTTGGTGAAACGTTAATAGCGAGTATCTTTTTACATCATTTTTTTTATTAAATGGTTATCCTGTTTTATAGTTGCATTATTTCCAAGAGATTCAAACTAAGCACGTTGCGATGCACGAAATGCAAATCTCTGACTAGAAAGTTCGGAAATAATCTCTGTTATCCGGAGCTGGGAATCTCAATAAAGGCGCAGTGTGACGGGCGGACAGACGCGCCGTTTTGTTCGTATTTCCCACGCGCCTCTTAACAATCCACTGCTAGCTTAGTGATTTGCGAGTATTACCATGATCCTAGCTTGAGTTTATTTAACTATTATTTTGTCGATCGAATAAATGAGTCAACAAGCACTTACAAGGGCTAAACAGAGGTTACGGATTTTCATTAGATTATGCACTGATTGACTGAGACTGTTATCGTAAATGTTGTGTTAATAATTATATGTATATAATTTATATATAAAAATTAATTTATTAATGCTATTTTTTTATATTATATTTCGTAATTTAACCACATAATCGTTAATAACTAAAAAAATGATAAACAATAAATGTACGTAATATTAACAATAATTGGTTTTTGCATTAATATGTGTTGCATATGCTCTCTCTAGCTTTCTCTAATATTTTTTCTCTTGAATAGACTCTTAAAAACATTTGAACGAATGTAACTTGCTTTGTGTTTACATTATTTACATACATAATAACAAAATAAGGCGATTGTCGACGTAAGGGCTCGGATAATTGATTTCTAAGAAAGTAATCATCGAAAAGTTTCAACAAATCGAATTATTAGCGTAGCGTGTGCCACGGGCAGCGCACTCGGCACAGGAAACGGTTTTATTTGCTCCGCGAAGCATTTTAATGACATTTTTCTTTTCGTTTTAACGTGTTTCGCATTCGAGACGTTCTCTGTCCGTCCGGACGCATTCAATGATCGATTGACGCATTCACTTTGAAACGAATCGAATCCTGTATGTAGATTTCCATTTTTATTACTGTGTATTATAATTTCACTTACATAAATGGGTCTATTTGGGGGTGAATGAAATCTGAGTGCCCGTAGTCTCAACCTAATATGACATTTTTAGATAACCAGTTGATATAATACGAACTACCATTATATATTTATATTTTATATACCGAATAAAAATTGTTACTACGCGCTCTACGTACAACATTAATAATTATAAGACATTTACATCATTAGTTTTATATTTAAAATATAACTTAATTATGAAAGCACCACATACCTATAAATTGCATAAGTGGAGATAAAAAATTACAACGCAATATTTCGCTATCTTAAAAGCTCTACCCCACTCCGAATAGTCCAGAGCCAGGAGCAATGACTTGTGTAGTGGTAGTACGTCAACAGAACATCAAATAAGCGATCCGCGAGATTACCGTATCCAAAAAATAAGGATATAAATTAAGCGCTTACTAAGGACACTCGTCACAGCAAATGTACTGAATGGGAATAATGGAGAATACTCGACGGGCCTGCCTCTAGAAGGGAGTGCTTATTTCTGTTTTTATATTTCATTATTGGCTCTCTCATCTCATATTGCACTCCATTCGGATTCATAGAGGCCGCCATAAAAGATTGAAACGTGAGAGGGGCATTTCAATGGCGTAATTGCAAGTGCACTTTTTTAATTCAATTCCTGTCGGCCACGCTAAAGCTGGAATGCACTTCATTGATATCACTATGAAGTAATGGGTTTTTTTCAAATCGTTTGCTAAAATATTTTTATTATTTGGCAAAGCAAACAAATTTCGCTCGCTAGATGTTTCAATCACAATTAATGACAATAAAAAGTCATAGTATTTCAAGGTCAAAAATTCGGGTTCAAAAATTTCCATAATTCTAAATCATTAAACTATCGGTTGACATGGTAATGTTATATGATTGACATGGTAATGTTATATGATTGACATGCTATGTCTATGTAGTGATATAATTTCAAGTTAGTATGTGTTGTATCGAGTAATAAGCATATCCAGCAAAAGAAATGAGAATGCATGCGAATCCTTGAGCAACAGTTTATAATAAAGATAAGTAGTTTAATACAAGTCTAAGTGCGCGTGATATTGTAAAAAGCTAATTTATATTGTATTTTAATTGTACATAATATATAACTTATATAAAAACTGCAGCTCGTGCCGATTAAAAGCGCCATATAACACAAGATTAAACAGTACTTTTTCCAGGAGATGACGAAGAAAATGAGCAATTACTCGACGTCGGTTGCTGGAGTTTAACTAATGAAATTTACAGTATACCGAATGGGAAAGTCAGTGGAGACTTGTTGTATTAAAAGTTTCGAACATTTTACAAGAAATATAGGTTATAAATACGTATATAATATATAATAGGTCATAAAATACATTAAGAAAATAAATATCAAAACGTTTTGTAAGCAAGTTTCGTATAAAAAGAAACATTGTTTTATTTTTACTCCCTTGTGTTTTTACTAGATCAAAATCAGGGCTTATTTCACGGTAAACATTTTATTTCGCTTCCAAACTCCATGCTTAAACCTTCCCATCGTCTAGAAATTATGTATAAGTTCTGCTTGTTAGGAATGCTTATGGGTATTGGTCATCGTTTAACAGTTTTTACCATCTCTCATAGGAAAAGATGAGGAAAAGTAATAGTATTAAATAAAAAAACAGTGATATCAATCTGTATTTAATAATAAATTGTATATAAATTATCTATTATTATAAATGAGGTGTTTTAGTGTGTGTTTAGGTTTTTTCAAATTTATAGTTGTTATAATAAAACATATTCTAGTTTTGTCTCTGGCACCACTCCACGCAGTCGACGTCCCCACATCTATATACCAGCAGATAGACTGTAGAATTCAGGCGCACGGAAAATTATCCCCGAAATACAATTAAATTGTAACGTAATTTATTTTAATTTTAATCCACGTCTACCCGCCGTATCTTCGGCGAGGCATTTGGACCCCAATAACTGACGTTAATATTCATTTCACAAGTTAAGAACGCGTATATTATTATAACGGAGGTAAGCTACTTAGTGAACTGTAATCATCAGTGACTAGTGCTGTTAAGATTAAACTTTACTACTTGTGCCAAATTTAATTATAATGCTTTACTTAGTAATCAAGCTGTGCTTTTAATATCCTTTTCTGTTTTATGGTTGTTGTAAAAATATTATTAATTTTTGTAGTTGTCATTTTTAAATCAATTTTATTATATGCATAGTTTTCAGTCATCATAATATCTGTAGTTCACGAAAATATTCACATGTATAGATCTAAGAATTGTGTGACACGAATGAAATTATATGAAACTAAGGACTATTATTATAAGTTGGTATTTTTTGTGTAACTGTAACTTCTAGTTCTTGTTCGTTACGGGCGATAGGGATTTCTTAACCTTTAATGGGACCGACATGTTTGTTCGCAAACTAGTGATTGAACAGAATTCAGCAATAGTAAAGCCACGTAACACGTTTTTCTTGTTACACTAAGGAGACGAAGGGGTGCATGCTATATAACAAAGTGACTCGTTTGATTTCTTCTTCCCAAAAAAAGAACTGTATTATTATTAAAAGTGTAAAATGTATCCCCTGGTATTTTAAGAAGGATTTCGTTGAGCAACAGAAATAAGCAGCAGAATAAATCTTAAGCAATGTTATGTGAAATGTGAAAATTGTGCGAAATTTAGGAAAGTAAACGGAATGACTTGTGACAATTTCATTAGAGTGACCTTGTCTAGACGTCTAAGTGCGCCACGACGACTCTCTTATGAATCTTTATCGTAACAACAAAATTAAGAAATTGCGAGACCAAATGAGAAGGCAAACAAGCTTATAATGCGGCGTTGCTCTACAAGAATTTCATTACGATGACAATGTCGGGAACTTCAATTTTCTTGCGAGATAACGAGCGTTGTTGAGATTGTTTCAAGCTTCCAACTTGAGGCCACTTTGACCCGCGGCCCGTAAACATCGCCAAGATTCTCATTAGATTCCATAAAGGAAAACACTAACATTTATGCGAATAAATTGAAAGAATATACAAACAACGCGAAACGGTCCGGAAAATCTGCTTAAACGCATTCTTGTGAATTTATCTTTTTAGTTATAATTTCTTTATGCTTTCAGGACACTGAGAAAACGATGAAGAAAACGATGGAATAGCAGAATTATTTTTAATGAGTGTTTATTTAGTATAACATAGATTACGATTGTTGCCCACCTGTCTCATTTGTCCAGTGACGACAACAAATCAATTCTCTAAAATAGACTAAATCAAAATAGACTCGGCTAATGTATAGTAATTATTATTTGTGTAATTTGCACCGATGTTGACATTTTTATTGTCATGCAATTAATGTTGAGCAAAATATTTTGGAGCGAAAATTTCTTTGCCTGTGTTAAACGATATTTGGTAGGGCAAAATCTTAAGGGTTCGCGTCAGCAGCACACACAGGACTTGGAACAGTTTCGACGAGTATTTTTCGTTTATTTAAATTGTATTAAAATTACAATTTTATTGTTAGATATTATTTATTATTGAAATATTTTTGCGTCTTCCCATTTCTTTGAGTTTTTACTCTTTGTACATTAATAAATTAATAATATTTTAATTAATATATTCGTTCAGTTTAATAAATATTCTAAAAAAGTTATTATACTTGCGGTTCGAGCAGAAGATGTTTCTCGTGATCTGGAACCCGATGGCAGCGCCACCTACCGAGTCCAGTTGTAAATTTAAGCCTCCTGGGTCCCATTCAAAAACACAAACAAAACTTTCATCAAATCCGGTCTAGCCGTTTTGTAGTTTAGTCACATTCACATGCATATAAGAAATTATATTTATAGATCAGATAATATAATTATATAACAATGCGAAGTATGTACCAATGCATTACTTGTCGAACAAGTAATGCCTTGTCGAGTTAATATAATAGTTAATTAAGTAAATCCCGTTGCATATTAATTACAATGGCTGATTCATTGTCCGAACAAATTAGCTTTAACACTCAAACCGCTTGAATTAAAGTACACACAGCGACGTGAATCATGTTGGTACCTATGGATTGTGCAGAGGACCAATATTGGAAAAGCACTCGACTATGCGCTAACGAGATGCCAGTCTAATGAACTTGAAATCCTGCGCTTCCATTTTGTATAATGGACACGTACATGAAACTGCAAAGAGTTAAGTTATTCTATTTAATAATTTTGAAAACTGAACAATTTTTCTGTTGCACGAATGTGCTGGCACGACCGGTGAAATATCACAACTTCACAGAAGACAGGCGAAGTAGAAGCATTTCGGCACCTTATTCAGATGAATGAGGTGCCGAAGTCTTAATTTCCTCCCTTTCCCATCCTATTCTTATTAGAAAAGGATGGAAAAGGGAGGACGAGGATTGGAGGGGGAAGGAAGAGATAGAAAAAGGTACCATCCCTTCCTATACCTCCCCTCCTCTGTCCATTAAAGTTAGCCAACGTATCTGCAACTCGTTTGCTTCTTCTGGATGTCTATTTGTAGCGGTCACTCACAATCAGTGACCCGCTAGCTCTTTGGCCACCGTGTATTATAGGATATCGAATTTATCGAAATCACAATAACGATCTATGATCTCATATCATTATGAAAGAAAGAACATATCAAATTAAGTTTAGTAGCTCTACGTTTTATCGTTTGTGATGACGCGCGACCGATGTGCTTTTCGTTACAGAATAAACCCCAAATGCGTCTGTGGGAATGAGTAGATATTTGTAAATCGGATTAAGTGGGCAAATATCCGCGGCGGCCAAACCTATCGACGGTACGCCAATATTTTATGAGTTTATTCGCACCAGTTCAACTTAGTGTAGCGTAACTTGAAGCTCAGATTTACCATTATCCTACAATTGAAACGTTATTTTATTTTGTTCAAATAAAATTGCGGTTTATACTATTTTTGCTCTTTTTTGGCTAAAGTGTGTAAATGTATCTAACTAATAGTCTCCAACTATGGTTTGGAAGTTTAAAATCTCGAAATTCGTTGCAAGAAGTGGCTAAGGCGAATTGCTATAACTACGAAACAAAAAAAATATTTATTATACAATATTATCCGCACCTTAAATGTTGTCAATAAAAATAGTAATATCTTACCCGGTTCACAACACAGAGTTTACCTTCAATATCGAAACCGCAAATAGAAGAAAACTACGAAGACAAAATTAGTTTAAGGAGCGGTATTTAGTAACAGAGGAGAAAAATAATTTATGCTCTCGAAGCCCGTAAACAAGTCAATCGAATTTAAGTAAACGAATATTTTTGTATCATGAGGTCGTTAGTAGCTAAAGAACTTAGAGAAGTCTATAAATTAACATGTTATAGAAATAGCAAAGAGAAGGAGAAAAGACTTAAATAATCGAGTGACGTTCAGTTTCGCAGTCACTTGGAAGAAAAGACCAAGTTGACCTCTAAAAAGCTGGATGTACTCAGTAGAGCGAAGCCGTATTTCCAGCCGGGCCACCGCCTTCAGCTATACAAGGCGCAAGTTCGGCCCCACATGGAATACTGCTCGCATCTCTGGGCGGGAGCACCTCAATACCACCTTCTTCCATTTGATCGCATACAACGAAGAGCGACTCGAATCGTCAACCACTGAGCTCTTACCGGTCGGCTTGATACTCTGGCCTTGCGGAGGGACGTCAGCTCCCTCTGATTTTTTGTCGCATGTACCACGGGCAGTGTTCCGAAAAACTGTTTGGAACGATTTCTGCCGCCGAGTTTCGTCATCGGACAACACGACAGATCGCCAGGTACCATCCACACCATCTTGATGGCTGGCATTCCTCGACTGTGTGGTTCTCGTGAAATTTCCTGCCACGCACAGCCGCGGTTGTGGAATGGTCTATCCTCGGCGGTATTTCCAAACCAGTACGACTTAGGGTTCTTCAAGAAGCGAGCCTATCTCTTTCTTAAAGGCCGGCAACGCATCTGCAGTTCCTCTGGTGTTGCGGGTGTCCATGGGCGTCGTTGATCACCTCGGTGTTCCCGCCGCACGTTTGCCCCCTTCTCTTATAAAAAAAAGATGAAGCCTTGGACGACCCACCATATATGTAAACTTCGGCAAGTTATAATAAATCGGAACAGAGAGACGCAGTTTCTAAGCTAAAGGAGAATTAAAATTTGCAGCAATGAGCCAATTAAAAGAATCAAAATTAATTTATTTCGATAAACAATCTCAATTTCGTCCCGTCGCGGTTCAGCAAACTTAAGTACGTAGTATAACACTTCGCCCCAGACGGATGAAATGGGTTTTATTTTTCAGAATTCCGAAGCGAAAATTGCGCAATTTTTCCGCTCATGAGAAAAGTTTCAATGTTATAGTAAAAGTTGGAAGGAGCGCTTGTGAACCAACACGGCGCTATTATTTGGTTACTTGGTTTTGTATGACAATTGGCTACTTACTTACATTCTAGAGAGATTACACTAATGTTGCCGTAGCAAAGTTTAACGTGCGCTCTTAAAACTTTGTCTTACACTTTTAGTTATTCACTTTTCTTTTAATCTTGCAAAATATTTTACTTCAAATAAGTATATGATTGAGTGGTTAAAGTTATTGGAGGTTCTTATTTATACTATGTGGCAATAAAGTAGGTGTTAAATGGATGGGCCGACTCCATTTCCATATCATTATTTGTTATTTTGTTGTTGTGAGTCACTTTATAACAACAAAACGTCAACAAATACTATTAAAAAGAAAATAGTTTTTAAAAACCTATTGAACGTTGTTGTTTGAGCAAGGATGTGTGTAGAAATCAATTTAAAGAAAGTTTGCACTGTAATAAGATGAAAGCTGTAGAGTACCATCAGGTCAGATCGCGGAAAACATATTACATACACTATTGTAATGTCCATAAAATGACAACAACGGTAATTGCAATGTTTAAACTAAACTGAACAATTTCAAACTGACTGTACTACAGTCGTCATTCATTCATTCATTGCCATTTCAAATGACAACTCACTTAAGATTATGTGACGTTTTAATAGGTCAGAATTAGCATATGAACGGTCGGGTCACCACTTTGCTCAAGGATTATGTGTTAATAGTATCTTAGATGTTAATATCTCATGAAGGGTTAAGCCTGCATGTCAGTAATGGATTATTCAAGACGTGGCCGAGGTACAAACGGTCTCGAGGCTCAGCACGTTCTAATTGAGTTTTGATTGCTAAGATTTAATACCGGGACACGCTTGATTGCATGTCACCGACGTAATGTTCTCGTAATTCTAAATATATATCACTATTTCTATATTAAATAATGGAATGAAAAAGGAATGGAGACGTTTTACAGACTTATAAGCATTAATTTATTAATTAAAACATAACATGTCATGCATTACAGCATTGCGCTGAGGGATGATGGATGCATGGACACAAAATTTAAATACTACCGAACTTGTACCAATAATGTTCTTTGGACTAATATTGTCCGAGAAAGTTGTTCATCTATAAATAGAACTATAACTGATTGCTCGTCTGTACATGGTTTAATAATAATAATAGTTTTTCAAATACCTAATTTGAAAAAACTATTGTTGGGGGCCTTTATAAACGCAATTAAACCCAAAACAATGATTATTAGATTTTTTTTCTGTTTGTCGGTTTGTCAGTTTGTCTGTGCGTTTGTTACCGCTAATCTCGGAAACGGATTAACTGATTTGGATGCGGTTTTCAATTATGTATTGTGGTAAGCGTCAGTTAACATTATTGTGTGTTTTATCTCAATCGGTATCGGTAATAGAAAAAGTTATAACGATTTAAAGAACCACGTCAAACATTTGTTCGATAAAAATGATATAAAATAGCTGATCAGTTGAATAGGTTGAACATTTAGTTATATATGTTATTAGTTATATTACGATCTTTAAAATGATGATGATTGAAAGCTTGTCCGGGGTCCCATCCCATAGTAAAGAAAATTAGTTAATTCTTTAGATGGCGTTACGAGTACAAATTAAGAAACGAAATGCGGAATACAATTAGAAAACCAAAAGAAAATAAAAGTAACTAAATTTATTACCTTTAATATCAAATAACAAACAACACATTAAACTCAAAATTTGATATTTTTCATTGTTACGTCTAAAATTGGAAATTAGATGGCGCTATAAACCAATAACAATTTTTTCAATACTATTGGCCTAATAAAAAAGTGTAGACTTTTATAAATATTTTAACATTCAAATTTTGAAGGAAAACCTATACATATTATAAAAATGTAACTGACGCTCGGCACTCCCTGCTAATAATGGTATTTACACGCATGAAGACGATTTTAGAAATTATGTTTGTATTATTTTTTTCCTATGTTTTGTTAGGTTAGGTTAGGTTAGTAGCTTATTATTCGAGGAGGGTTGGCGTTAGGCAGACCGCCGGTCATAAAAACTGTAGCCAGAACCTATATACTATGGACTACGGTCACAGCTTAAACAATCATATGTGATTGTTACGGTTTGCCACGATCATGTCGATGTCCCCACATAAGCGGGACAAGGGCAAGGTGATGATGAGGTTAGGGTAGTATTTAAGTAGGTAATATCATTTCGTTTAACTAAAATTGCAGGGCGAGTGAAACCGCGGGGTACAGCTAGTCAATAATATCACTTGAAATCATTACGAATTAAAAATCTGTTGTATCCTACTTGTTTGTAATGCATATACAAAAAATAAGAAAGTATCAATACTCATTGAAATTTAAAAAAAACTAAAATACATAAAATAAAATGAAAGATCGATGAGCCTGTGGGGATTTTAATTCGACAATATGACGTCATTTTATGATCGAGGATGACAATAAAAATGTCTCCTACAACACAGAAACGCTATTCACACGATGCCACAATTTTCAGTCGAGCAACATTTGAATATTCATGTATGGAAAAATTAAATAATAACTTTAAATCTTAGCGCCAACTATAACGAAAAGTAAGAAGTGCTTACTATTTTTTTTGTATTTTAACAATTTTTTTACTTAACTCATTCGTAAGAAACGGGCAACCTTTGACTATCGTTCATATCCCGAAACTGTATTCTATTCAATACACAAAAATGTACTGTGTACCCAAAAATGCATTGTTTAGGTAAATAAAGACTTTAACAACATAGTATAAACATTATTCAACAGCGCTGATAGGTTTAAGGTCTGCGTAAAAATGTCGTAGAAAAGAAACATTGATTTAATCTTTGGGAAACGTCTTCTAGCAAATTTTACCTTAGACGGAGTTGTCAACGAAAATTTTAATGTTAACGAATTTGTGGAACACAAACCCCTGAAAATGTTTGAAAAAAATGAATTCTAAAGGCATTTCTAGAGATGAGTGTTGTTAAGTTTATTTTCGTCATTAATAACATCGTGGAATACTGAATAACCATCTACAAATTAGAATCATATTCCCGTTTATTTAAACTCTGGTTGTGTTTTAAAAGCCTATTTAGACGTTCTTAATGACTTTTCATTCGGTGGCCAATGGTAAGAGCTTGAATGAGTATAAATTTAGATCGAGTACAAGTCATAGACGTATTGAAATTTATTAAATATTTTTATTTATTCATCGTGTTCGTAGTTGTTATCGATGTGCTCGTGTTAGTTTTTCAGCATTCGTAAATTGTACAAATACTTATTGGTATTTTTAAGAGAGCAATAGTATAACAAATTAATGTAAAACACTAATTTACTGACTTAATTACATTTGTCAAAACATAATAATAAACATAGTTATAAAAATAGTAGTCACTATTATGTGCGAGGCAGGAAATTACGCGAAAACCACATGGTAGTGGAACACTAACCATCAAGATGGTGTGGATGGTATTTGGAGCTCTTTTTAGTTGAGTGATTACGGAACTCAGCGGCAGGAATTTCATCAATTCAAAAAAATATATTTTAGATAAAAATGTACTAAAAATTCTAAAATGGGTACACAGTGAACGGAAATATACATTAAATGCTATATATTTCACATAAAATGTTAGTGTAATAGAAAACCTTCAGTATCTACTTCATTGTTAAAGTTCTCTGAAGTATTGCTTCGCTCATAACAAATCCCAAGCACAGAAACGTAAAGCTGTCCAAGTAGCCATGGTCAGGTCCTTGTGTTGAGTGCGGCATTATGAACCGTCTGCTCACTCCTAGCCCTTGTTCACTTTCCAAATTGAAAAACAAGGAAATGCTGCCACTTACCGAAACGATTTTCTTTTTCGAAGCAATTGTTCTGCTCTAAACTTAGCAATATTGCGAAAAAAATTTACAACAGTAGCTTTATTGGTAATAAAATATTAACTAAAATATTGTTAAACAGCTTTTGGTGATGAGATTCTTCTTTTATCTCTAAAATAAATTATTTTATCTGTGTAAACTTAGATGATAAAAACTTTTAGAGGTGTAAATTAAATTTGTTCATTTTTTGGATAATTTAAATTATTACCTTTATAAAAATTACCAACACATCAACATATTTTTTTGTAATTACTGAAAAATCATTTAGAATAGAAAGAAAATGGAGTTTATTTAAAGAAAAAATATACAACTCCGAAGCATACGCTTGTCATAACATCATTGTAATTTTTACTACACAGTCCTTTGCGAGTCTCGAAAAAATTAAAATGGCCCGAAGCCCACGGACTACGCTTATTTTGGCCGTATGAACGAGATTATATGAGAAATAAAACATACATTATTCAGCAAAGGCGGAGAGCCCACGTTTCATCTTTCACATTGAATAAATATTTGAAGGGAAATACTCGTTTAACCTCATTTCATAAATTAACAACGTAGATTATGCTTAGCGAATATATTCTGAGGGTGGAAAGGGAAAGAAACAATTAACCAAACCAAAACCAAAAGACCAGTACTTTTGGTCAAAATAAATAGTATTGTACGGTATAAAAAATTGTAATACTATTATTTCATTTTATTTATCAGTTTTATTAAAAAATTGTCCCTTAGTTTGTTTCTTGAATGAATAACATGTAGTTATTACTGGTTTTCGATAACAATACGACTTAAACCTTATTAAAACGTACGCAAACAAATGACACTTGATTAATATTAATATATTCTAAACACCGATTTAATCAGGCTGAAGCGATTCACGGGATGGTGTCTCGACCGTCTCACCCTAGTTGGTATGGGTACTAGACAGAGTAAGGACCCGAGCTAGGGTCGGGTATCCTTTAAAGATTCTTTCGTTAATATAGTCTAAGAGCTTAAATACACGGCGTTCTTTTAATCCGGAAATTTTGAAAGAATAGATAATCCTTACGAGAAATGGTAGCTCTTGACGACAAGATACTTAGAATTTTACATGCTTAAAATTTTACATTTAGACGTAGTGTTGATGTACATAATAAAAAAATTGTAGATATTGATATTTTTAGTAATAACTTAGAAATAAGTAAAAATTAAATTCAAGGCAATATTACTAATAGTCGATTTAAATTAATTTTTAAATTAATGGAACTGTAAGTCCACATGTAATATTTTTTTGTTATTACTCTGTATTTAAGCGACTGTCTGTTTCCTAAATAAATAAAAAATAGATGTATGATTTGATGAATGTTACATGTGGTTTAGAATTTAATTATTCACTTAGTATTTTTGAATCCAAAATCACTTTTAAAGGCCGAGGGCTTTTTTACTAAAAGGTCTATGTGTCTAATAGTGCATTCTATTTCAGCCGCATCATCCATAGCGCCAAAGGGCATAAGAACTTAACAGCGGTAAAGCCCGCAACAACAACATCTGTTGCACGAATGGACCGGCTCCACCGGTGAAATACCACGACCTCACAAAAGACAGGCATGAAGTAGAGTATGCTGTGTTTCGTTTGATGAGTGAGGTGCGGAGGCCTAAGGTAGGCAACGCATCTGCAACTCATTAGTTAGTTGCAGATGTCTATGGGGAGCGATCACTTGATATCGGGTGAACCGCTTGCTCGTTTGCCACTTAATAGTATAAAAAAAACTAACACTATAGCATATAGTGAAACTCCTCAGAACTCCTCAGAACTCCTCCTCTTTTCTGAGGCGTCCATACTCATGAATGAAAATAAAATCACATAACTGTGTCAGTAAAAATTACAACAGTGTATTACATTGACACATACAATATTCGATTAAAGTTTCCTATAAGCAACGAAAAGACCAACTAGAAATCAACAAATTCAATAGCACATAGTTCTTGAATTTTTCCTCTCAACTCCGGTATTTCGTGCTACGTTAGTCAAACATCGACGTCGCTGCAAATATTTTTCTCCCCACAGATAGTTGTTGACTCGACCTCACAACCAACAGACTGAAAACAGTTTGTTCCTACGATCCAAGAGGAGGAGATGGAGGAAGAAAAAGTACCTACTATCTGTTATACTACAATAATATGTTTTTCAACTATTACTAATATACAGTATCTCTTAGATAACACGTCAGTCATACATAAACGGCAACATCTGGTCATTACTAATAAAATAACATTCGTAAAATAACACCAAGCAGAATAAAGGGGACCTTAGAATCAACTCCATTTCTATTATAAATACAAACAAGGATAATTCAAATAATATTCCGTGCTTATCATGCCTTTAACATTAGCATTTAGGATATTTTGAAAGGCATCTCAAAGAAAAAGTGATGGGGGTCTTATTTTAATTATCAATTCTAACTTCAAAATAAGTGAACGAGTAAAATTAATATGATAACAATAAATTGGGGTTATACAACGAATAATTGTAAAACAACAACACTGTTTAATCAAGACCCCGATTGCCTCTACTAACCTCGTCTGAATAAACTTTGGTGGCAATTCAATTAATGCCAAGATAACAACAATAACAGTTTTCAGTAATTATGTTTGCACTACAAACTCCTGCAGCCAACCTTCGCGTCATACGGACTTACATATGGAAACGCAAATAGTAGTAGTCTCGTAGTTTAGTGCTCATGATATCTACATATATATACGTCTCAATAAAGTCAATAAAAAGGGATAGTATTTCCTATCTCTGTCCACTCCAATCGCTCATAGTAGTAAAGCTAAAAACAGAAGAAGCTGTTGCACGAATGGGCCAGCTCGTTTAGAAAAATCACCTTGCAGAATACAGGCGTGCTGGTATTTATTCTTCTTCTTTGAATGGATGACGAAGTTCCTTCTATACCCGCCTCCCCTATCTGATTTTCCCCATCTCCTCTCCCATCTTTCCCGGCTCGTTATAAAAAAATATGTAAATGTATGTACTGTGACTGGGCGCTTCTTATGTGTACTCGTCTCGTCTCGTGTATGTTTCTGCGTATCTTTTCTTGATCCTAGGTATGATACCAATAAAATATAGTTTACGCAAATTTCTCCATATGGTAACAACTACATACAGGCACATATTATTACCAGTATCGAAATCGACGCCGAAGACATCGGAGACTGTAATTATTAGGCTAATAAGAGCTTTGTAACGGCTCCAATGTTCTATCGGCGAGCAGTTAATCCCTCGATGTAGATTGCAATTTAATGCTAAATGCATCTAAGAACCTGCGCTATTGGGTTCTAGATACGTACAATCCTGTTACATATTTATATAGAATAAACAAAATCTTCTTTAACGCGGAGATGTGTTTTGTAGAAAAAGCCAAGCGAGCAAGCGAGTCACCTGATATTATGTGACCATACTATTATCATTCGCGACGATCAAAAGACAGTAAGAGCGGGCTGTGGATAAAATTGAAAAGACGAAAAAATAAGGAAGGGAAGGATGGAGTCGGCACCTCTCGCTAATAAAACAAAACGCAGAACTCTATTTGCCAGATAAATAAATCTACTATTTAAGTTGTAGTTAATGCAATCCCTTACGTAATTTACGTGGTATAAGGTTATTAATCACTTTATCTCAAACTTATTAAGGAAATATATGACAATTCATTAACAGTATCTTTTATATTTATAAAAGAAACAACATTGATTAATATCTAAAGTATTAAAATAAGTAAAAATGTTATATCTCATCTCCTTTTATCTTTCAACTCGTACTATACGTGCCTTTAAGTTGCATGGCCCATTTCCATAGCTCTTAAATGGATACGTGCCCACGTATAAGTCAGTCTCGTCGCTTTAATTCTTATAGTCAAGAAAGCGGGCAATCCAGAGAAAATTTCCCCTTTGTAACATCTTAGATAAATGAAAAAATTCGTTTATTGACCGCAATCACATTGTTAGGGAACAACCAAGTAAATCAGGATTATGTGTAACCAATTCAACTTTTTCGAATCATAGTGGTTTTAAAAATATACACCTTACGACTGTAGCCCAGAGGGGTAGGCAAAGATTAACGATTTTCATTTGGCGTGATCCTGTCGTAGTACCCATAACCGAAACTCTTCGGTTATGGGTACTCCTTATACTTACTACGTACGTACGTAAACTTACTAGCCCTAATATCAGCTAGGCTCTCCCCGACTTCAGGCGTAACTTCGTTTATTACATCATTTAGCAAGCCCTCAGATGGGTTGGTTAAATTGCCACCAAAAAGAAGCTCCGCTGGAGTCTTCTTTGTGGTAGCGTGTACCGTGGTATTGATACCTAACTGTATGTCTGGTAAATTTTCATCCCATAAGCCATTTGGTCTGTCGTGGTTCATTGCCCCGAGTGCCGCCAAAATGGTACGGTTGTACCGTTCGATTTGGCAATTTGCTCGAGGTGTGGCTACAGCATTAAACACGTGCTTAATACCGCATGATTGAGTAAACGTTTTAAATTTCCTACTAGTGAAGCTTGTCCCTTGGTCGGTAATTAAGCGAGTTGGCGCGCCAAAATAACTAAAATGCTCTCTGAATACTCTAATGCTTGTAACTGACTGCGTATTACGTACAGGTGTGATGTCAACAAATTTAGTAAGCGCGTCTACTATAACAAGGATGTATGTGTTGCCACGCATGTATGGTATGAAATGGTACGATAGCTTTGGGGATGGGGTGTAATTCACCGGCCTTGGCACCACTCGGTATCTTGTAATGTGCGCACTTAAGGCAAGCTGAGACATATTTTTTTACAAACCGTCTCATCTTTGGGAACCAATAAGTAGCTTGGAGGCGCGCTAAAGTTTTGTCAAACCCGAAGTGTCCTATCGTGCTTGGCTTTCAATAATCGCCATCTGGTGCCACTTGGAACAACCCAACGAATAGTATTTTCGTCCACTATACGATATACCCGCCCATTTACTAGCTTATAATTTTTGAAAATGTCGACAGCATCTTTACATTTAGAACCACCTAAGATATCAGCGATATATTTAATATCTTGCTGCTGATATTGTATTAGTGGTAATTATACGATAGTTTCCTATTTTAGTGCAGTGCAAAAAATCCAAAAATGCGCACACACGCACACAATCTTATGTCGTTAATATTTATACATATAAGGCATATTTGGCGTTGCCACACAAAACCTTTTAGGAAATAATATAAATATTTTATAGGAAATCATATACGAATTTAATTAATATTCCGAGAGCCAGTCTTGTTTTTGCCTTAAATTAGAGAGTGTTTGCAACAAACTGCAACAAGAGTACTAATGAGGTGCAATAACGCCGCCTTCCCTTAATGATCAGATCAGGGAATAAGCATAAACAACAATATTTACTTCTTTTCATATATTCATTCTCTTCTGTCAGATCTTCTTCTACTTATCCTATTCTTATTAAAATAGTTTGCGAAGCGAAAGGGGAGCAGGTTTTTTGGCATTACCATCTATTATACATACATATTGATGGAATAGTTCGCGTTCTTAGAATGGGACGCAACCATTTGGAGGTTCGTTCGTCAAGCTGGCGAGTCAGCGTTTATCCAATGGTCGGCGATATCAAAATAAAATTCCCGCTTTAGATGAAGAATTGTAAAGAATATCAGAATTCTTCAGAATGTGTAAGCGGGACCAAAAATGCTTCGTTAAGGCTACTTCGCTCAGCAACAAAAAAAATCATTTACTTGGACAAGATGCTATCCCATTCCGATTGCGCACGGATTATACCGAGGATTCCAGCTATAGACGGAATATATTGGCCCAAACGAATTTCTTAAAATCACCTAAGTCTAGAATAACTACGTGTTATATTGAAACAAGGCTCGATAGTTTAGAAAGGATATATTGTTCATTTAACAAGGCTCATGAAGAATTATTGTCTCTTCTTCTTCTCTTCGTAGTCAAAGGAATTCCATCGAATATTTTAGTTCCGATAAGTATGAAATGTTAGAAGAACTCTATGCCAGTTACAAGGCATCTTTAAAAGAAAAATTAAGAAAATTATCAAAAGAAACAACAATAAGCGATACACTTAGCCTGAGTAGAACCAGTACAAATACCGAAATTAATTTGCCTACGATACCAATTCCCAACTTCTCGGGAAATTACACAGAATGGCCATCGCTTAGAAATTTATTTATTTCTATAATTCATAAAAATGCAACTTTAGATAATGTTCAGAAACTCCATTACCTGAAATCTCTGGTATCCGGCGAGGCCGACCAATTATTGCGAAGTATCACAATTACAAATGAAAACTGCACTCAAGCCTGGGAAACATTATACAAAAGATTTAATAATAAAAGATATATTGCAAATAATATTATCAAAAAACTATTTGGATTAAAAATACTTGCCCACGAATCAGCACATCATTTAAAGCAATTGCTAAATACCACAGCGGAGTGTCTCAGTTCTTTAAAAAATATTGGAATTAATACGGAAACATGGGATGACATAATCGTTTATATAACCGTTTCGAATTAGATCCAACCAGTCATCGGTTGTGAGAGCAACACATATCTGCGGAGAGTGATGAGATGCCGACCTTTAAGCTGTTGTCTCAATTTCTTGAAATGAGATTTAAGTCCCTGGAGATGGTTGAAGATTATACAAGGCGAAGCAAGTTGTAACTATCATTATTAAATCATTAAAATATGACATTTAATAATATAAAAATATGCTAATAATAGTCATATGCATAACATATTAGAATATCATTACAAAATATTGATATTTAAATTAAAACATTAAGTTACATTATTTGGTCTAATGAAGATATAAATCGTGATTAAAGGTACTTAAAGACCTATAAAACACTTATAAGTAATATAAATACATATTAATATTGATATCGAATCAATACATTGAGGAAAATAGGGGCATAAGAATTACATGTGTTCTCGTATTGATTTTGCGTGAAAAATAATACCAAGTCTAAAGAGTGAGTTCGTGCATTGATTTTTTTTATTGAATTTAAATCCAAAAATAGGGTAATAGGTATTGTATACACTTATAATGAACGTTTATAATAAAATAATTTAAAAATACGAAAGTGAAAAATCCTACGCGAACGGACATCAAAATGGCCTGTACGTAGATGACCACCCATGACTTTACATATATGAGTAATGCGGCCGGCGTGAAGCGTTGGACGTCGAACTATTGAAATAATTTATTTATTTTGATGATAGATATATTTGAAGAGAAATATATAAAATGAGTAATGCCGATTACTATATGGTGGTTGTTTTGGAATACGGATCATATACAAGCGGTATACAGGGTCCAATTTCCGTAAAATGTTGCGTTGTGAAATTATGCTGGAAATCGCATAGACATGTTCTCACGATGAATAAATGTCTATAAACCTATACCGGCTAGGGTGTAGTTGGTGAGTTACTAACTAATTATGCTTTGGTTTGGGAAGAGTGTGTTTTTGCACTTCGGTGTATTAAACGTGCTCAGAACCATGTCTTAGAGCTTTGGCTTTTTGATAATGGGTACTTGGCGTCTTAGAGGCTTGCTTCTATGATACGTCGAGTTTATATGAATTGCCAACTAACTTTTGTACCGAAATTGATTCTGTTTTTACGGATGAAAATAGAGGTAGCGGATACTTGTTGCCTAAGCTTGATTTCTTGTTGGTTCGCAAGCATGTCTCGCAAGCGCGATTATACATTCTCGCTACAATAACATTACACGGGTGCTTATTGTGTTCATAATGCGTCATTGATGGTTGCGGGGTTGATTACAAATTTCTGCTCTGAAGCGGCTACGCCTAGAGTATTATCTCTATCGCCTGTCGTGGAGTGTGTAGAGTTGCAATTCGACATTACTGCACCTGATATGCTGCTTATGTTTGGTCTTTTGTACATCTTTTGATGGATCATTGATGGGATCAACGAGTCTTCCTGTGACGGGTATATAAGTGGTTCGTGGCTAATATGCTCATTTGTATTATTCGGATAGATTGAGGATAAGATATTATCGTTTGCTATGGTATTCTGTATTGTAGTATGACGCTTGTCTTAATTAGATTTGCCCAAGTCGGGTCCCTCTATACGGGATTGCTGTTTGCCCTCCATGATTTACAAATCAATTAAGTGGCCTGTAAAATACCCATGTTTATAAACGAAGGCGAATTATTGGTGGGTGATGCAAATTTGATCGAGACTCACATTATGCGAAAAGTTGGTGTATAACACAATTATATGATGTTCGTGAATTATACTAAAAGTTATTAATGTGGCCGAAACTGTCCTGGCATTAGTTGGTGGAGCCTGTGCATTTGTCTCTTGCGAAGATGGTAGCTGGAGGGAGCTATGCTCTCAAGGCTCGCGCTGACACCGCACAACGAGGGAATTAGCCATCCCCTGAGGCGAGTTTTATACTCCTAATGCGCTCCGTAGGTCGATACCTGTTCTGACAATGTCTTGGTGGCGACGCCTTATTATACACTTGACGGTATAACGCATTGATATGCGAGAAATGACTGGATGGTGTTTATTCACCAATAATGAGCTAAAAACTTTTTTACTGGTTTACCAGTATTTTTCTGCGATATATTGTGGCCGATCTGTTGTCCTTTGAACTCGGGGGGAGTGCAACCGGTGGACGGCACTCACCGTACACAGCGGGGATTTCCGCTGGAGCTGTGTACCTCCATATATTTTTAAAGACAAAAATATATGTTGCGATAGTAGGGTTGTATTGGGTATTTGAGATTAAAGCATGTAAACCCTTTTGCAAGTACAATTTTAATGAAATATTTTGGAAATTGCAATTGATCGATAAATTTAAATCATTATTTTGGCAAAATTTATATAGACTTAAGGATCCTATGGCTTCAATAAGCTTGGCGAATCTTTCTTCCTCTATAATTTCTAGAAGAACTAGTTATTACAACTCACAAAGTAGAACAAAGTTCTACAACTAGACGATCACTTATAAATATATCATTGGCCTAATATAATATAAAAGAAACGATCGTGGTGGTGTTTCGACTTGGAGACATTTTATGTTTCCGAGTCGATTTCATTAATATACTCCTAATAATCCCTAGAGGAAAAAAGGATGGTTACAATTTGGTGCCGTGACCAGGATATATATAAAAAAAATATATTATATTATAAAAGTGGGCTTGTAGCCTACAATTTGTTGCTTGTGAAATGGAAAGGATGATTAGAGGAGAGAGTTTGCTTGGGTATTGAAGTCTGGGGGTGGCACAATTTAATGGCAAACATTAATTTCAGATATTCGATGTGAACAAAATATTTGGACCGATTCTATAAATAGTGTTATAAAACAGTGCAATTTATTAATTGTGTTAAGTGAAATAACTATCCAAAATGAGTAAAGTTCAGAAAAGGAGAAATACCAAGGCAGGATATGTTAATTAGGACTTTAAACTTTTACACAAGCTTCTTAAGAAGACTGTGGAGACCTTTGAAGTAAGGTTTAAAAAATTAGAAGACATAATTAAAAAAGAGAATTCGAGCAAAGAATGTAGTGTTCTTGAGGAAAACACTGCTTCAATGGATCAATCAATGGATCCAAGACAAAACGTTGTCTATAACATCAGTAATATAACTATAGAAAAGCCAAAGTTTGGAGGAACAGAAAATGTTCATCCAGTTACATTTATAGAAGATCTCACAAACTATTTCAAAAAGGTGCCTTCGGAAAGTATAGAAATTGATATAGCAAGAGAGTGTTTAAGAGGAGAGGCTAAACACTGGGCACGCATTAATAGCGTAAAATGGAGAACATTCGATGATTTTAAGAATGACTTCCTCAGAATCTTTTGGGGCGCAGATGAACAGAACAAAGTGAGGAGATTCTTAGTACAGAATAAATGGAATAAAAATACTTATCCAACAATGGTTGGATATTTTCTGTTCGTCATTGAGAAGGTGCAAATGTTATCATATAAGATACCAGAAAAACAAATTTTAGCTGATGTACTAAGACATTATCCAAAGAATGTACAACAGTTATGGCGTATTGCGAAAATAGTTACAAAGTCAAAAACATTTCTCTCGACAGCACCAGTGTCTTCAGCAAAATGCATCTTTTGTAAAGGCGATCATTAAATCTTTCAGTGCAAAGAGTTTGTCAGACAAAGCCATGAAAAGAGAATAGATTTTGTTAAGGAAAATAATTTATGCTTCAACTGCTTAGTTCCAAATAATTCCGCCAAAATATGCTTGAGAAGCACATCTTGTAATATTTGCAAAAGAAAGCATCATTCGTTACTACATCCCGGGAATAAAGTCATACAAACAACAACAGAACAGCAACGAGAAGAAATACACAAACGTGAAAATCAAAACATGGCCAGTCATTTTGTAAAACAACCTGGACAAGTACTGCTTGCTACAGCACTGGTAGATGTTTCTTGGAAGAATGGCTATACACACATCTATCGTGCCCTTCTTGACCAGGGATCATAGGCTTCGCTTGTAACCGAGAACCTTGTTCAATCAGCAGGTCTAAAAAGAATTAAAATCAACGGCGAGGTTACAGGACTTAGTGAAGGGAGCAAACTACGTACCAAGTACGTAGTCGAGTTGAAATTACGCTCAAGAATTGAACTACACTTCACTATGTCTGTAAAAGCCTATGTGTTAAGGAAAATTACGAATTACCTTCACGAAAGTGCATCATTGCAGAGTGGCCAGAAATAGAATCAATTGCACTAGCGGATCCTACATTCGATGTGCCTAACAAAGTAGACATATTGCTAGGGGCTGAGCCTTATGCCACAATAATAGATGATGGATTGTTAAGAATCTCTGCAGGGATGATTGCTCAGAATACGAAGTAAGGTGGGATTTTATCCGAAAAAACATCAGAAACACCACCTGGAACATCAAAAATAGTTGTAAACATGCACATATGTGACTGCTATAACACGTTACTACGAAAATTTTGGGAAATAGAAAATTATAAAAATATTCCAGGTCGAAAACAAACAAAAGAGGAAATACTATGTGAACAAATATACAAAAACACAACCTTAAAAATAAAGGAAAATAAACACAAGGTTCGATTACCTTTTAAGGAAGACTGTGATAATCCTATAGAAAAGTGCGGAGATACAAGATATCTCGATTTTTACACTTCAAAAGGAGATTTAAACGAGATGAAACATTGAAACTCGATTACGCCAAGGTAGTTAAGGAATATCTAGACCTTGGGCATATGGAATTAGTCAACGATAATGCGGAGAAATCACTTTACTTACCACATCATGCAGTTATTAGAAACGATAAGGATACTACGAAAACAAGAATAGTGTTTGACGCTTCAGCGAAAGGTTCAAAGGGATGTTCGTTAAATGATACTTTTTCCATCCTATCCTTATTAGGAAAGGCTGGGAAGGACTGAAATTAGGCCTCCGGCACCTCACTCGTCACACGAAACGCAGAATACTTCTACTTCACGCCTGTTTTCTGTGAGGTCGTAGTATTTCACCGGTCGAATCGGCCAATTCGTGCAACAGATGTGTATAGGTTTGTACGGAGTGTTGGTGTATTAAAATAAAACTTTCAGATATAACGCATGTAATCGGGCAAGTTACAGAGTTGGACTGCGCACAAATATCGGCGGTTGCAAATTTACGTCACTGTAATTAACTGAATTATTGTACATTGCTATTTTTATTTGCAAGGCGTATTTGCGGGAACAAGATGTTCTACCTCTGTTAAAATACTTTGTGGATTATGTGTGCGTAGACAATCTTAGTTATGCAGACGACATGGTGTTGCAGGGTCCTTCAATTGGGGACTTAGAAATCTGTTGAGGATCTGCGAGTCTTATGCTTTCGCATGGCTTTTAGTACAATGCGAAGAAGAGTGAGTTTATGCTATTAAATCTAACGATAAAGGGCTGGCCACATTACCACCACTCACACTTAACGCTGTGGCTTTGAACCGTTTTCTGTTGTTGTGATGTTTTCCGCCTGTTTTGTGTGAGGTCGTGGTATTTGACCGGTCGAGACGGCCCTGCACTGCAACAGATGTTGTTGCGGACTCTACCACTGTTTTAATGTTCTAACAATCTTTTAGCTGGACATATTAAATTGCATAATGGTCCTGTCTTACAAAATACGCTTTTAGGATTTGGATGTTGCAGGAGGCACTGTCTCTAGTAACTCATCAAGTAACAATGAGAGCTTAGTGTCAGAGTACATCTCCCATACGGGCTTCATTCTCAATCGCCTTACAAAGATTTCTTGTACTGGAGAAAAGATTTAAAAGGTGTGCTCTGAATTTTAAATTATATAAAAATAAATCCTATCATATAATCTATAATTATAATTTTACCTTATATATATTTTTTTATATGTTAATATCAAGTTAAACCTATCTGCATGTATTTTTAATTTATTTCTTAAATTTAAGAAAAGGGCCTTTTATTATTATTATTTTAATTAATGTTTAATTTGTTGCCGGGCCCAACTATGTTCAATAAATATTAAACATTTAGATATTTTAATAGAAACTCGGTTAGAAACCTTTTTTATATATTTTTCGTTTGTAGAACAATAATAAAAATAGATGACATGTGTCTGTCTATACAATGTTTAATTCAATGAAATAAATATATTTACGATTGCATTTTTATTAAACAAACATATTTTCAAATATAAAAGTATAAAACTTACAACTATACCAGCCAGCCGCCAACACAATGTACTGTCGACGGTCGCGTCTATATCCAATACAATTGATTTTAGTTTCAGCTGTTTGGCATTTTTTTATATTTACTGTTATTTTTTCTGTCGTTATATAATAAAAATAATAATAAATCAGCCTTTTCTAGAATGTTCCCCACTGCAGGGACAGGCCGCCTCTCCGAGTGAGGGAATGAGCCGTAATCCACCACGCCGGCTCAGTGCGGGTTGGTGGATGTCACATGTCTTCGAATTTTGTGACTCTAAGAACATGTCAGTTTCCTCACATATTTTCCTTCACCGTTTTGGAGCAGTGGTGATGAAATAAACTATACAAAGTAAAGCGCCTGCCTGGGTTCGAACCCGCAACCTGCAGTATATCAGTCGGGGCCTAAGCCGCTGAGCCACCACTGCTTGTCATTATATATGCAGTATGAAAGTATATGAATTTTTGAGGTTAGATGTTACAGCATATAAAAGCCGATGTATGTATGTTCCCTATAGAACTATAAGTATAACTATTGTCCAGATTGGCACAGCGGATCCTGTGTTTGGTAGCGACCGGATCAACATAATTAGTGGTACTAGCGGGACACTAGTTATATATAAACTCTTTCGACTAACATCGCAGTTGTTAGACATCTTCAGGTAGGCGTGGCTTTATCGGATAGGCAGACAGTATTCCAATAATCCTTAATCTGTTCATTTGACAGCAGATAATTATAGATCACTAAGAGCCGGCATATATATATATATATATATATATATATATATATATATATGTATATATATATATATATATGTATATATATATATATATATATATGTTGCACCACCGGCTTGTTGTCTCTACGCACCCAATTTTCAAACAAAGGAGGAGTCAGTAGTCCCAGTCCAGCTGTCACAAGTCTAGTACAAGTCTAGATAAGGCAACTTACAGCCATCACCTTCCATCTCCTCTCTGTAACCTACATATTATATGTCTGTCTGTCTGTCTTGTGACAGTCGCGATAAATTTTTTACACATTTGATTTTTGTGCTTACTTTTCGAAACAGAATTTTAGTTTTGGTTTATGGAAATAAAAGAATTGTTTAACATTGCATAATCAATTATTATATTAATTCAAAACATTGTTTAAGCAGTTTAAAGTATTAATTTTAATTTTATGAAAATATTCATTAGGATAACAATGGATGCATTACGAAAAAATATAATTATCATTTATAATTATAATAATACAATAAATTATAATTATAATTTATTAGATTTATTTATTTTTTATATTTAAAAATAATAAGAAATGAAAACATGCATTTCATAAAAGTATTGGTATAGTTCGACTGGAAACATGCATTTCGTAAAGTAATTACACGATGTGTACGTGTAGACGTATAGACAATGTGTATAGACGTCATCACAAGTTGTTATATCCAAGGTACACAGTACCTAAGAATTGTGCACAAAGTGCAGTGGACCGCATGCAACGTCCCATGCTGGCATCACTGACGGAACACATAACATGACTTAAATTCTAAGACATATCATATCAATAATAATTATAAAATCACAAGACAATAATGTTTTTTATATATGTTACCGACCGATGTCAGAGCAGACACTTTACAATCGGGCTAGGCGAATGCTACGGTCGGCACGTTTCATGAAATGAGACGTCGAAAGTGATTGGGGCGAAGCACGATAAGCGTATTGTGAATGTGATAAAACAATGACGTTCGACAAAACGAAACGTGCGCGCTGATTGGTCGAAACTCGTATCCCGCGCCACATCTTTTGCTGGCAAGCTGTTGCTAAACGTAAACAAACAAAATGTTCTTATGATGTCGTTTTCAATTATTTTCGCACCATCAGTAAGTAAAATTATAAGTCCCTGTCCGTGTTGTTGGAAAATAAATAATTTGTGTATATTTTAGTTATTAATGCTACGTAAATAAAATGTCATTTATTTGCTTAAGCTTAGCGACAGACTAATGGATTAAAGGATGATTGGCAACGAATCAAAAAAAGCGAATCTCAAGTTTCGACCAATCAGCGCACAAAATTCGTTTTGTAGTCAATGACAATTATGTCTTGGATAGATAAGAAAGAACGCAGATAAAGCTTGGATAGACAAGATAAGAGAAGCCTAGAAAAGAAACAGCACATTCACAATACGTCGTTAAGCTGAATGATTATAAAGTGCCTGCCCTTACAATCGGACGGTGACACGGACATGTCATTTTCGTAAATATCATTTCAATGAAAATACAATTTAAATAAACAATATAACAAATTACAATTTAAATTATCAAGATAAAATAAGTTAAATAAATCACATGCATGGATTTGTATGAATAGTGCATTAAGAATGGTGTGAGGGGGCTGCGGAGTGACTGGTTCTGGAAATCCATGATCTCTAACCCTCTGGGTTACGGGCGTGAGCGCATTTTTTGTTTGAAATATCCGTAAATGTCCTCAACTGCGACCACAAGTGTAGTATACCACCATTATTAATATTACAATAATTATTTCCAGGTGAAGTATGACTCGATGCAATCCAATATTCGTAATATGGAGGACGCCCAAAGAGTAGCCGAACTAGAAACAGAGGTCTCTGAATATAAAATGAATGTACAGTGACATTCGTTACTTTCTGTTTACGTATATTTTTATAAGGGAACAGTTCTGTTTCTGATTTATTTTAAAACATGAACCCGCCTTACCTTTGCTCGGGTGGACAAATTTAGAAATAAAAATACTATGATGAAAAAAAATTATCTTGAACAAGATATTACACATTATACATATAATATCTTATTTATACGTTTTCTACATGAAATGTATGTAAGTAAACAATGTCTGTATTGTTGATTTAAGCAGGATGCGAGCGGAGCGAATGGAGAGGCTGCCGCGACCCGAGCTGCAACCCTCACCCGTACAACCAGTCACTCCGCAGCCACCTCACACTGTTGTTAATGCACTATTCATACAAATCCATGCATGTGATTTATTTACCTTATTTTATCTTGATAATTTAAATTGTAATTTGTTATATTGTTAATTTAAATTGTATTTTCATTGAAATGTTATTTACGAAAATGTCATGTACGTGTCACCGTCCGATTGCAAGGCCAGGCACTTTATAATCATTCAGCTTGACGAAGTATTGTGAATGTGCCGTTTCTTTTCTAGGCTTCTCTTATCTGGTATGCTTATTACATGCCTCATTTTCTTGTTATCAGACCTGATAGTGTTTCTACAAAATTACGCACAGTACTTAATGCCAGTGCTAAGACATCTAGTGGGTTATCTCTTAATGATATTCTTTATGAGGGTCCTAACACTTACAATGATATATATGATATTATACTCAGGTTTAGAGTTTATAAATATGCTTTCACTTGTGACATTGTTAAAATGTATAGAAATATCTGGATTAATCCTAAATATACATCCCTACAGAGAATCTTATGGCGTAATTCAAATGAAGAACCCCTCAAGTGCTTAGAACTAAATACTGTCACAAATGGTACTAAAAGTGCACCATACCCAGCTTGTCGTACCATGCAGGATTTGGCTGATAAAAACATAAATACTCATCAGCTAGCTGCGGAGTGTATAAAATCTAGTTCTTATATGGATGAAAGAGCCCACATGTACTTTAGTAACAACTAAGTCCAAAGTTGCTCCTATTAAAAAACAACAGTCGATCCCCAGACTAGAATTATGTGGAGCGCAATTCTTAGCTCAACTAGCTAACAGATTTATAGATACCATTAAAAATAAAATTAATATTTCATGTATATATTTATTTACAGATTCTTCTATTGTACTAAATTGGATAAAGTCACCATACAAGCATAAGCATGACACATATGTCACACATCGGCTGATGCTCATCATAAACACTACAAACAGTGATAACTGGTATTACATTAATACTAAACAAAATCCTGCTGACTTAATCACACGAGGTGTCATGCGCAATGCACTTCCACCATGCTATCTACGGTGGTACGGTCCTTCTTGCTTAACACAAAATGAAACAAGAACAAGCCGTCTTTGATTTATCAAACATTTGGAAAGGAACAACTTTATAATGTTAAGCAATTAACAGACACTATAGAGTAACCTGTTTCTAAGTACACCAAAATACAATGTATTAAGTATTAGAATTATACTCACGCTCATGTGTTTTCAATCTGATACTCTTAGTAGTTTTTTTGGCCAAATGCACTAATACCTTTTGCGCTGGTATGGCTTTTCAACCACAAACACATTTTGTGATCACGTAGATGTTCTGATTGAAAGGGAATATCCGAATTCATCATAGCTCTTTTTGTGAATGGTATTCTTAAATACTTACGCTTGTCCATGTTTATTCTCATTACTTTCTTTGTAATGTGTCCTTCTCCCAGGTTCATAACCTGACCATACAACTTTTAAATGTCAATTCAAATAAAACATTTTTCTATTTTAATTTCTGAAAAAGCAGATGTTGGTCGAGCTTTCGCCTCAATTAATTTTCTAAAAGCAAATTTTATCTAAATTCATTTTATTAAAAAAAATTAACTTTAACTTAATAATTTTATTAATAAAACTAGGATTTGCAACATCATTACTAATTCCCATTGAAGGTTGGGTCGTAAGGGTTCGAAACAGCAACCTACAGTGCATAAGTCGGGGCCTAATCCGCTGAGCCACCGCTGCTCCAAAAACGGTGAATATATATGTTAAATTAAAAATTAAAAATCGATTAATCAGTTTTAGAGAATGGTCAGTAGAGGGCAGCCCTGCAGTTCAGCTGTTCAAAATGGCGCATTTGTTTTTCCAAAATCTTAGACTTACTAATGTCAATGTTAGAAAAAAATATTTTAATAAAGAACGAGCGAAAGTTATTATGTAGGTTAAGTTTTGGACGAATTGTCACAATTCCTTTTGAAATGACAAAAAATTAACTCAGAAAATAGATAATTACACTATACGGCATGTAACACAGACACTTTCGCTAGTTGTTTACTATTAAGGGAAAAAATATATAGAAATAGTAAACACAGTAAAAAAAGACATATATGCAAGTAATTTAACGTTTCTATCGTACGTACGTAATCATTATTAAATAGATTTGCGAATTTTCACCGCACGTTAACGCGTGTTTCCAAAATACTATTTTTAGTCAGACGAGATGCAGAATACTCTACTTCACGCCTGTCTTCTGTGAGGTCGTGGTATTTCACCGGCCCATTCGTGCAACAGATGTTGTTGTTGCGGGTTCTACCACTGTTAAATGTAATTTATGAATACTTGGACCCGCTGCCCAAATTCATTTAACAGCTTGCCAATATCACAAACAGCTTGACGTAATAACAAGTTTTTTTTTAAATATATATCTATCTCTTGATTACAAAAAAAAATAAGTATATACTAGTTTTACTACAGTTTTTGTAGCGTATAATTTCCCACTATCTATTTACCGGGCCTCGTTTCGCCGCGTTTCTCGGTTGGTTGTGTTATGAGAACGTAACGTACGTAACCTTACGTCACTAATATGATCAATATAAGTTCTTTCTGAGGCGTCAATACGCCACTCGCTTTTGCAACATAAATTTCAACAAAGGGCAACAAGAATGATAAAGGGAGAGGAAAATGTTTCTCTGCAAGATTAAATCCACAGGTAGACGATTAACCATCGCCGGCAAAATTTATTTACATTACCTTATCGAAAATTAGATCTAGAAGTGTGGACACGATAGATGAACGCCATTAATGTAGGCAACCCTAGGTCTGGCTATGGTTGGGGGAGTCTACTGGATGAGGACAGGAAGGGACAGATTTTGTGGACCAGAGAGGACCTTCACGTCCTCAAGTGTAAGACTTTAAACCGTGAATTTAATTAAAACAATTTCATTATTCAATAATAATATTGATTAAAAAAATACAAAAGTGCTACCCATTTCAAGCATGAACAAATAAATAGAGTACTAACAAACATATATCTTTAACTATTTGATAAGTAAGGCAGTCGATAGCTGGATGTAGAGAGGCAACTAATTACGTGAGCATGTGTATCACACGGCAAAGCGTGTACATGATACGGGCATTAAGTGCCCCCCATTGTCTGGAGGGCTGTCTGCCTCATACATCAAGGGCCCATGTTTTTTATCGCTTATTCTTTGCGCTCTTCGTCATGGAAGTACGAAACATGGGCGACTTAATTAAAAGTATGAAATCTATTGTGGTTCAAAAATATATTTAAAATGATAAAAGTAAACATCAGCTTTGTTTAGACGACACGATAAATGATCATATTAAATAAATTATATATATTTTTATGGAAGAAGGTGATGTTAAATAGCCGCAAAGCATAGGCATCCATCCGCTACAAGCGTTGCAGATGTGCTGGCTGCCTACCTTTAATGACCAGGGAAGGGGATAGACAAAACAAAGCATATTTTCTTCTCCTATTCATCCCCTACCCCGTCCAATCCTCTTCCCCTTAGAGGTGGACGGCCCATTTCTGCGACAGGTGTTGTTGTTGTGGGCGCTACCACTGTTGAAATATGAATTATTTGAGTTAAAGCTTTATTTTCACTACATACTCTTTGGAAGCAAAATAATGACTAAGTGTGGAATGTATTTTAATTCGTTTATTCATCTATCCATAAACGGCAGTTTACCATCCCAAGAAAGTTGGTCTAGTATACCTGCTGCCTTAACTGCCATAGTCTCTATCAAGTAATAACATACTGTTCGGTAACCATTATGTAGCGTTTCACTGAATAACAAAGCGGCCATTCTCAATCAAGTGAGTACAAACGAATGTCAGAAATCAATACGATTCGTACTCACCTTTGACGCTGTTCTAATAGTTATCCCACGCGCAGCTCAATACCTACAACCTTCCAATTTTAATTGAGAGGAGTCTGCATTGAGAACTGGATGACGTAGACTGAAATAATGACTTGCGAAATACTAATTTAAAAGGCGTCTGTTAGTGGATATCTTTGTGCTATAATATACATGTTTTAGCTCTTTTGTCTTATCTTATTTTCTTATTCAAAAATAAGAAAATAAGATAAAAGAATTAATAAACTCCGTGACTTTACAGGTGTGCAGAAGTTAACAATTCTGAATACAAGATACGGCGATGACTTAAACTCTCTGCAGTTCACAGTTCCACGTACACTTAGATACAAATTCGAAATTAATCCGTAGAGGAATGTCGGATATTCAGGAATCGGACATTGCTTAGATTAGATATGCATTGTGCACGTCAACGTCGGTATTTGCAAAGCCAACCAATAACTGATTATTTTATATAAACGCATTTTAAACCCCCAGAAGGGTATGCGGATATGACAGATTTCTCATATCATAAGGCTTTTCACCTTGTCTCATTTCTACATCCATAATTTGGTGATTAGTACATACTAGGCAAATTGCGGTTACTCTTAATATCGCTTACCTTTTATTATGTCATCAATCTGGTCAATAGATCCCTTTAGGACGTCCTATACTATTACTGTCACCAAGTTTTACTGTATCTTCATTGGCCCTTTCATATTGTCCGATCTACCGCAGTATACCTTTTTTAAACGTAAGCCATAACACGTCTTTTCTTTTTGTCTACTAAGCCACGCTTTTCACTTATATTGCTATTTCTACCCCTTCATTCAGTTCAGTCACATCCAGCCAACTTCTCAAACTCTTCTACTACTGTCTGCGTTTTAAATAAATAATTGCTATTACCCTGTTCTTATTTTCTATTTTAATTGCAGAAGATATACATAAGTATTGCTGTGAATTGGTAGTAACATCCCCTTGAATTTTTATGTACAACTTATTTCAGTCATCACATTTAAACGTCTGGAAGACACCGTCGTTGCCAGGTAAGGCCTTATTATGGGGAACAGGTTCGGAAGTCACAAGACATCTTTTGATTCAAAGTGGGAGAATATCCCCAGAAGTAGGCATTTTACGGTCGATGCATGCAAAGGATTAAGCTTTAATGACATCTTTTAAAACTAGATTTTAATTTTATATTCGGGTTTTAGTATTACTGCAAAAACGAGAAACAGTAATAATGGTTCATACGCAGCAGATTTCTATAAAACTTAGAAGGGTGAACGTGCGTGTAAAAGAGTGCACAAGTACCCAATCTTTTTACTTACGCTTTTAGAAATTAGCTAGTGGTGGGGTGCGCATTGAACCAATGACGTCATTCTGCGTGCGTAAGGTTGCAAGAGGGCAAAAACAAGTGAATGTTAAACATGGCGTCGTTTCAACGAAAAAAAAATGCATATTAATCATGAATAAAGATTGATTCCTAATTAGTATTTTAATAACTTAAAGCGATAATTATTTCATAATTGAAAGAAAGATACATCAAAAGTTATTTTTTTCGAATACACGATGTAGCATATGCATTATATTTGACGCTAAAACCCAAGGATTCCGAGCTAATACCACCCACTGCACGATGTGAAACTTTTACTGCGAGTTGCTTTTATAAGGTCTTAAATTTCAATTTCATCGGATCACCGCGAACGTTGGCAGACGAGACCAGACAATGCCAGGTCGTGTGCCGAAGTTAATTTTTCAACGGAGGAGCTTAATCTGAAGATTAAGTTTATTTCAATTTTTATCAACCATCCGAAATCGAAATATATAATTAATGATCTGTATTTACATTCAATAAAAGGTTTTAGCCAGTTTACCAGTTTTATCTTACATAATACGTATACACAACAACACAACAACGAAACAGCCGTTATCCAATAGGTAGTAATGGCGGGTTAATCAAACGTTGTTATAATAATCGAATATCTAAAATAATTTAAGAATGGAAATAGTTTTGAAATAATTACACTTAGAATTAAAGAAGATGGACTCTTCGCATTTAATGCTGCATGCTATATTGGGTACATAAAAGGTCAAATCCTCGCTTAGTGTGAATGCCAACCTACAACTAAACAATCATAAGTCAGCTCCACAACCACTGAACTTAATAACATATATTAAATATTATTATATAGTATTTTCGCCAGTTGATTAAAAATATAGTACAAATATTTTTCTGTCAGTTCAAAAAGGTAAAACATTTAACAATCGCAAACAAATTTGACTTTTTAATATAATATTTTTTTCAGAAGACTTGCGCTGAAACAATTTTCAGTTTCATCCGGTCTCGCGGAATATATACGTGGACGGGTTTCGGCCTCGATGTATTTGGTTGAATATTTCATATCCGAATGTGCGAACGACTGCTTCGTGGTAAGTATCACTTGTCAGAATACAAAGTGAAATTAACTTCAAATAATTTATTTCATCTATATTATGTATCAAGAACAGAATTATGATTTTCGTTTAACACCATACTATTGCTTGCGGGCCTATTTTACTCTACACTCTACATTAAAAAAAAAAACTTTTTTATATAGACGTCTGTTAAAATCTCGGGGTCCCGGTAAAGATGTACAAAATTGATTATTATTGTGAATTTATGTGAATCCAAAATCAAACTCGTAATAATAAATAAATAGCACGATAACTAATATGACATGTTAGCTTATCAAATAATGTACAACCATGTGTTATTAACAGCAAGCACGGAGCACCATGGCATGCGGTGGTAACTATGACAGAAGTGTCACTGCTGCCATCACTGACCTGCGTACTACTTTATTCTTTATGCCCCAAATACTCACAACAACAAATTAATTACCTAGAATATTTTTGTAATGTTTAACAGCTACTTACATAACTGCAACCATAAGCTCGATCAGGAACTTTCCTTGAACTACAGCCAACTTTAACTTCTTGGCGCTGAGGAATAGTCCCATTATGCTTGTGACTGATTTGTTATTTATTAGCCACTCGTGAGCTCTACAGACCCTTGGTACCCGGGTTAGACGACTATGCATTTTGCACAAATACTTTCTATATGAATAGAGGCACCAATCACGAAGCAATGGGTGGTTGTCATTTCCAGTTAGGCTATTTTACATAGCAACAATCGTCGCATTTATCTGCGATTTTGAAATGCATTTATATTATAACGGTGCGTTAGAATAGTTCATTGCATTAAAATTTACGTTGTACAATTTAATATTAAACTTATATTTATTTTGTTTTATTTCTTCAGAAACAAACGATGAATATTAAAAAAATCAAAATAAGGACTTATGGACCTTGGACATAAGGAATTCAGATTAATTAGTAAAAATTAAAATAAAGTTACTATTATGATCGCTCGCTGAAATCAGTTGATGGGGGCCAACTCACTTGTGTAGCGAGGCCCTAAAAAAGAACGTGGGTGCAATTGCTGTCTCCTTCGACATCTCGAAGGCATTTGACAGGGTCTGGCATAATTAATAATCAAAGCTAGCCTCTTAAGCAAACTTCCAGCCTATGGCTTATCCCCAGGTCCGATTGAGTGGACAAAGGACTTCCTGAGTGAACGATCGCTCCGCGTAGTCATAGACGGATCTGTCCCTATTGCGACTATTGCTACTGTTTCTCTGGATTCCGTTCTCTCCGTTACTCTCTTCTTGCTGCATATTAATGATCTGCTTTTTCCCGGTATGGTATCTATGGGTATACAGATGACAGGACAGTTGTTTTTGAGAAATCAGCTGGTGGACTAGTAGGGACCAAGTAAAGTCTGAACGCGAGACCATGGTACAGCATCTAAATTACACAATCGAAGCAGTATTCTTTTTTTTTATAGTACTAGGTGGCAAACGAGCAAGCTGTTCACCCGATGTCAAGTGACCGCTACCCGTAGACATCTGCAACTAACTAATGAGTTGCAGATGCGTTGCCGACCCTTAATGCACAGAGGAGGGGAAAAACAGAAAATGGTCATTTCCACTTCCTATACATCTCCACCACCGTTAAGTTTTCTTCCCTTTCCAATCCTTTTTTTTATAAGAAAAGGGTGGGAAGGGAGAGAGAACTAGAATTAGACCTCCAGCACCTCACTCATCAGACGAAACGCAGATCACTAGTTCACGCCTGTCTTCTATTAGGTCGTGGTATTTCAGCGGTCGAGCCGGCCAATTCGTACAACATATGTCGTTGTTGCCGGCTTTACCTCTGTTAACCTGTTGGGGAAATGCCAATCTTGTGAGATTCAACATCACCAAAACGAAAACTGTTTATTTACCGCCAAAAGGGGCCAGTTTCCACCTTGGCTACGATTTCTTAGAACGTATCGCTCGAACTCACCAATTCACTTTCTGAAGTTAAGTCAAGTCAGTCAGTCAAGATCTCGGCAAATCTTCACTTCGGGCGGTTCATAGAATCTAAAGTGAAGTAGCTGCTAGGAAGCTTGGAGACATTTCAAAGATATGGCAATAAATACTTCACACCGGGCCAGCTTTTGATACAGACTTATATGTATAAATCACACATCCGACCATGTATGCAGTACAGTCAGTCTTAAGCAGAGAGACAAAGTCTAGCTAGCCTCTCGGTGTTTTACAAATGCATTTAGAAGAGTGTGCGCAAGAGTTGATTCCCCTATCTCAATTTTGCCAACAGTCGTCTTGCCAGCCTCAGTTTTTCCGTCTACCTCTATGACGTGGGAACCTTCAAGAAAAGAGTGTCCGTTGTGTCACTTATAATCAAGTGGGATCGTGATTTCATATTAAAAAAAATAAGTGGAGAGAAAAGCGTGTGATACATTATAGGATTAGAAATAGCGTTGTAAGGTGTGTTAACGTAGGCATAGTTTTTTTTCCAAAAAAAAGTATCCAATGAATGTCGACGCGGAATAACTATGGAGTATTTTCAATAAAGTAACAATGGCTGCTTAACGAGTACTAGTTTTCATTGGCGTTATTGCTTTTGTGCAGCGACACGGACGGATTACACGAATCGCGTTCGCTGTAAACGCAACAGTCATACGGCAATACTTCATCACATTTTCCAGATATAAAGCAATCAAATTAATATCGAAAGTGCTCGCTGTTGGAAACAATACGATTCATTTTATTGCATGCACAATTGAAGATTCAGTGGTGTTTTAAAATTTAATTCCATTATTGACCAATATACGCCTTAATCCTACGAGTAAAAGCTTGTTTGAATTATATTATTTGTATGTATTTGTTATTTGATGTGTGTGAGACTAGCTAAGTAAGCTTACTGTCTCTGATTATACTAGAAGTGTTAACAAGGTCATCACTTTATTTTTGAATAACTTTTTACTTAAATTGATACTTTACCCATACAGTAAAATAAAATGTTTCTTGAAATATATGATATCAGAAAATTTCATCGCCAGCGTTAGCACGTACCTGAATAAAACATTGGCGTGTCGGAAATCGCAGTATTATTTATTATACTGTAACGAATTTTATAGCTAATAGCGGGTTTATAAAAGCGTTATAAGCTATTTTTTTACTAGAATAACGACGTTTTAGTGCGCGTTATAATATTTTTATTGATTCTCGACAGAACGAAACAAGGAATCGTTCAGTTTTGATGTCCGATTATTTTGTTGATGGCGATGTTTTATGAAGACGTTAACATATTTTTTCATACTAAATCGGCTCGGGGTATTTATTACACTTATTGATAGTATCGTTCTTCCTCATTCTTTTTCCTAGTTTATATGTAGTTAAATTATTTTTAATGATATTTCTACGCACAACCAAATGACAATATAAATAATTTTACGTATCTAACATTCCCTGAACTGTGAGAATTGTGAATATAAAATCCAGCGCTACACCGCGTTTCAATAGTACTACGGCAGTACCGCAGTGAAGTCGAGGTAAACGTGCGTTATGTTTAACAATGTCATATCCCAGGCGTTTACGTAACAATACAGTTCTTCAAAACTAAGTTAAGATGTTAATACACACATAGTAATCCAAAAAAAAACATTCATTCAAAAAAATATACAATTCATTTGCAATCGTGCTACTAAAATCTCCCTTGGCAAATAATATTTTTTATCCGAAGCAAAATATTAAAGCATTTTAGAACGAGTCATAGCCATCTCCCCGCGGCGATGTAACCAGGTATTTGATAAAGGCGAAATGTTATTCGGGGCGCGCCATCAAAAGAGTCTCGCGCTCGCAAAGCGCAACGGGCGTCGTTGCCCTGTATTTGCATTATCTAGATTCGGACAGCTCGCTTTCATCTCACGTTTTGGATATTTCAAATACAATTTGCGATAGAAGAATTCGGTGAAATTTTTCCATGTGTGGATCCGTTTGCATTTCCGGATGAGATTTTTGCTTTTGTACAAAATGGGATTTCATTTTTTTACAAACCGTTCAGGTTTCAATCAAAAATAGTCTTGTCTTCTTTTTTTATGTCAGTTAGACTAGGAAATCTTACTTGGGTGATTTTTTAATTTTACCTTATAATTACAGTAACGCAGAGAATATTGTAATAATGTTATTTATTGACAAGAGTTATTAGACCATGCTTTAAATAAAATTTATTCTGTTACAAAAATGTTACGTGAAATATATATTGTGGTCAACAGATGGATTGCGGTGTAGTTACATTGCTAGAAAAACAATTAACAATATATTAATCTAGTTGTAATCGATACTATACGAAATATTGGCACAGGTAGTATTTTAATGGTAACCCTTCTCTCTCTCCCTATAATGCAAAAAGACAAATTGTTCGGCAAAAAATTAAGCGTTTTTTCAAAATTCAAAAGTACAATATATTTTTCATTAATTGTTCTGAATAAACATGTATACCTACTTATATTCAATTCAATATAATTAACAAAAGGAAATGTTGATTCTAACAAATTAAAGGAATACCTTTTGTTATTAGGGCGGCAGTAAACTTGTGTTTTATCGCGATCTCGAAAGAGATCCCGACTGTTGTTACCGTGACAAACGCCTCGCTTCATTACAACGGGGCGTGACCGGATTTATAAAAATGAAATTTTTGGCGTACATGGCGCAGTAATGACATTGTCAAACCAACCTCTTTACTTTTCGACCCTTAAAACTTATGACAAAAACATTGTAAGCTGGAGCTCCAAATTAGAAAACAGCAGATAAATTACAATATGTAAGCCGTAGTCCAGGTAAAGGCTATATTAAAATTTATGTTGATTTGTATATGTCGTGTTAAAATTGTACGACTGATGTTCTGCATATGTTTGTCCCTGACAATCGCACTGATATTACAAACTGACGGCAAATTGACGAACCAATGACATTTCTAGACAGATTTTAAGCTGTCCAAGTGAAATCGTAAAATCATGAACTGATATGTTCCTTGCATTATGTTAAGTTAAAATGGATAAAATATATTTATAGAAAGAGAGTAAATAAATTTATTTACCAAAAAAAGTACATTATTACATAATCTAACATATTCGGTAAATTATCTTAACAGCATTATGCTGTGCCGGAAGTCAAAACCCGTAACACAGCGCTGATTTTCGGTGCTATAATGTCTAAAATAAGTTGACATGATAGTTATACAGTATGTCCGGAAACGACGTGTCTAACGAAAGATATCACAGACTCGCCTGTCTCAGAAATTGCTTAACTTGGACGCTAGAGAACTTCAAACATAACGATTTTTTTTTCAATATCTTGAAAAGCCTTCAACAGATTCTATTCATTTTTGGACCATGCGATTGTACCAACAAAATACAAGTTTTTGTGAAAGAAGCAGATCACTAGAAATTATCCACTGTCATAATTGTAACAGCCTGTATAATCACTAACAATTTTTTTTACTTGGATAGCTATTTTAAGTTATGAGATTTTGAGATGATGCTCCTGTAAAATGTGTTCCTAGACGCTTATGTCAGGAATTATAGGGTAACAATGATAAAGTTTTTTATTAAAATTTGGTTGGTATTACGATCACGATAAGTGATTCAGGCATTTATTTAAGTTGACATGCCTTGTGTTTTAGTTAAACCAACAATATCATGTTATCATCACGTTACGTATGTAATAAATTATAAGAAATATTACGACACGCGATAAATTGCACTCCGACTAGCTGTCCCCTGGTCTCTCTAGCTGGTCGATACTGTTTCCAGACAAAGTTGAAACCACGTGATAATAACATGAAGCCTTCCCTTTGTT
Organism: Papilio elwesi; assembly: GCA_029849275.1. NCBI lineage: Eukaryota > Metazoa > Arthropoda > Insecta > Lepidoptera > Papilionidae > Papilio > Papilio elwesi. The sequence goes on along the minus strand of CM056700.1, from coordinate 4,809,204 downwards.
CTATTACGCTGTGGCCCGTACAAAGTGTACACCTGATGCTCATAAGAGAACGGAATAATTGAAATTGTGTTGATACAGGCCACCCGTTAATAATAATAATGCAACGGCGATGTCGTGACATTTTAATGTATTATGCAGAACCGCTGCTACGTGTTAATGGTCCACGATGAGCCCCAGACATAAATTTGGGGCTTTTATCCCATTTTTGCGTCGTTTTGCAGCGCAATTTGTTAAGGCCTTGCATACGTTTAACGTTATTGCTTTAAAGACTTTCATATGGGTTCAGTGGAATATTCAAGTTGTACACTTCTCAAATCATTTACATATTTTTGTTCGGATATGTTTATTTTACATTACCGCTCGCGCTTTACTTAAAATAATATAGTAATAACAACCGACCTAAAGATCTTATTTATAGTAGAAGGTAAGTAAGTAAAGTCTGACGGCTGGTTGATGAACCAGCGCCAACTAAATTACATCTACAACAATCAAAACTGTAACAGGTGCGTTGTTACATTTCACAGATAGGTATAGAAATGCTGGGTGGGTTGCATCGGTTCAACATTGGGCCTATGGTGTTTTTGTTTACTCCATTCCACGAGATCATAATACCCTTCTTCCTCGGTAGCCGGCTCATTTGGTATAAAGTTTTGCCATAATTTTTGTCATAGTTTAGAGAAATCCCCATTTCAACTAGTTTTCAAATCCTTAATTCCAAAAAAGTCATTTATATTAAATTGTTTAGAAGAATATCCAGATGTGCCAACAGAGTAAGGCAGTTCCGTCTTCTGTCGATTCTTCTTTTATCATTATTATTGCACACAATAAGGCATGTTAACAACGAGCGTAATTTATGAAAAAATCAAGCTTGACGTCGTTTTGAAAATGACATAATTGATAGACATATACATTTTTACATGAAGAAGAATTTAAATTGATTATCGCAGCTAAATACGCCTTTCGATTTAACAACGCTCAATCAATTGTGTCACAGTGGTCTAAAGTAATTAGTGGGAGTCATGTAGATTTCGATCGAAATCAGATTTGTAGTCTACCTATTTGGCCACCGAAAATAAATGACCAAAACGTTCTCTTCAAATCCGAATAAACCAAAATGGAATAGTACGTTCATTAGGTAAATTATCTGCAAATGCAGTATTGGTGTTCCTTCGGTTTAAACCTAGTTTGCTTTAATTTGGTATTTTTATCTAAAAATCACTACACTTATCGATATCTTCATATCTAGGATCAAATATAAGGAACTAAAAACCTAACTAAAACTGTTTGGATTTAAAATTATAAATGCTAACCTACTTTTTAGTAATTTTAAACATCAGAATCTCATCAATAACTACAATTGATGGGATGATAAACAGTTTTCAGTTTTAGTTACAAAAAACAACAAAACTCCATTGGTTTTAGCTACGCTTAGCGTTTAGTATCCCAGATTCGATGTAATCATTTGTCACTAAAGACGCTAAACAAAATCATAATAAATCATTACACATTTACTATGCCCATAAATTGAAATGTACTTTCATTATGATGGACCATTTGTTATTTTATAGGTAGAGGCATTATTCTAAGTGATTTCGCGCGTTTACTACACGTCCGTAATAAACGATAGTGTGTATAATCATAAGTTTGCCCTTCCTTTTACACAAGTGAGATCGACAGACCATAGCAATTTACTGTCCCAACTACTGGATAGGTTCCACATTCATTTTTAAATTAGCCAGGCTTCGCATGGGCACTATACAAGCTATCATCGCCTACCTTAGACCGTTATAAGAATTTAGAAACATCCTTTCTTAATACTTGCGTACTTAATAATAGAAATCTCTGTCAAAAAATCAAGTTTCTAGGTCCAAAAGTTAGCCCAGTGCGTCCAGCTATTTTTTTGGTTTTAAACACTAAAAATGCATAAATTAAAACACACCTTGTACGTCGTCAGACTGCATTTTTGAATCTTAATTAGCTATGCATTTAAATAGTTCATAATATTTTAATGTATTAATGTTTTTAATTACAAATGCGCCTAGCAGACATTAAAGGGCGTAAACATACTAGATGAACTGTAAAGTCAAAGTGTAAATTATCGATTTCAATTACTCTAGCACAATATCGTCTTCCATCAACAATAACCGTTCGTTTCGAGACCCGCATCGAACAAACCGTATAAAATTTACTACTTGTTTTGTCGAAAGGATGTGTTACGCCGTTTTTAGTGTCGATTTTACGATAAATAGAACCATTTGTTCTCGCCTATTAAGGCTTGACGACGCATAGAATGGCCACTCGAGATTGTGTGCGAGTGGCTCAGTATAACTCGGCGGATATACTGCAGCTCCAGCATTTCCTCTTATTGTTTCAGTGACACAAACAGACAATACCACAATCAATACAACTATAAGTTTACTTGCAGCCTAGCGTAATAATAAACATTATAAAAGTTATTTAATTTTTCTACAATTTAAACTAAGGTTAATTTTCTGCTAGAATATGAATCACGACAATAGTCGAATAATGGGTTCGAATCCACGACCCTGTTGTTTTGTGCAGCCTGTTCCTACATAAGTGCCAGGGGCCTGATTTTGATTCTCCTCCCCTTTGAAGAAAATAATGGGAAGGGAAAAAGATATGACGGGGGAGTGGGTGGATAGAAAAAATAATATATTGTCTATCAGTACATTAAATGTATCTGTAATCATTAGCTTGTTGCAGATGCCTATGGGTAGCAGTCACTTAATATCTGGTGTACCGTTTGCCCGCTTGCCACATTATAATATAGTAATATAATAATATCCTAGGACATATTCACACAAGGCCATCTGATCCCAAACTAAGCAGAGCTTGTGCTATGGCAACCAGATAACTGATATACTACATATACTACTTTTTTTATTTTTTTTTGTAAATACATACTTAAATAGATAATTACACCCAGACTCAGGACAAACAGACATGTTCATGCACACAATGTTTGTCCTGGGTGGGAATCGAACCCACGACCTGTGGCGTGAAAAGCAAGTATCGTACAAACCACGCCAACATTGCCACCTTATTCTATAAAAATAATAAAAACAACTTCAAAATAATAATTTATTATTACAAGCTGAGTCCCACGGTTTCATCTGCAATTTAACTTAAGTCTAAGTTATCAAGGTTAGTTAATTAGTAATCTGAGGTCAACTTAAATTGGAAAATTTCTCCATCCAAACTTTCATCTCCTACCTTAGACCTAGAGGGGATGAATTTAGAAATAAATCTTTATTAGTGCTAGCCCACGCAATTACAAACATCTCTGTGACAAATTTCAAGTCTCTATGCCTAACATGTTCTTCTTTTATATATTTTATATATATGGAACATATACAATATTTATTTCTTCGTAAGTATTCTAAGACAGGACTGTGTTAGCATCCCCGTGGCTGCTGAATTTCTTTATGGATGATTTTTTGAAGGCTTTGAAAGAAGTTGGATGTGGATTAAGAATGGCTGAGTTAGGCGTAAAATGTCTATTGTACGCCGCTGACTAGGTCGTGTGCGGACGGACATAGAAGACTTACAACTTATGCTGAATGTAGTAAATGACTCATAAGTAATGCTGTGCTTGAAAGTGAACAAAGTAAAACAATAATTGAAATATGTTAAGGGTAAAGAAGTGGATCAGGTGGTGGAGTGAAATATTTGTCTAGTAGAGATGTAGGCATGTTAAAGATTTTGAACGACGAGTAATTGCGGGAGTTATCAGTCGTCAGGAATCTACGCATTGATGCATTCCCAAGGAGGGTTGGCGTCAGGCAGGCGGCCGACCGTAAGAACTGTAGCCAAAACTTATACAGTATGGACTACAATCATACTGTGCCGACCCCGCATGAGTGGGGAAAGGGTAAGGAGATGATGATGATGATGCATTTATACCCAACAAGACGAAGACAAAATTTGAACCACGTTATAATAATTACTGAACATTTCATCATTTCAATAATTACAGATCATAGAATTGTTACAAGTTAAAAAGCATTTAGACAGAAGACAAGTAAAGAGTTTTGTGACACTTAGCATCTGCAACTTTGACTTTGTTGCTAACACTACTGCAATATTGCATGAAAATACGCCGCAGCACGAAAAAAGGCGTGTTTGCTCACGGATACGTGTATAAATCTATACCTTTGTACAACGTATATTGAATACAAATAAAAATCTAATTGATCCCAGCACTCGTTCTAACTCCGCAGAGTTTTAAACTAAAGCTCGTGTGTAAATGTTGGTGCTGATGCAGCCGTATGTTTTATAGTTTCTCTGCTGTATGCCGGCGCACGTGAATAATATCTAAATACCAACAGTTTTAACCCGACCCTATATATTAAATATCATACAATACAATTACTGCAAATTTTATATTGCACAAAAAATGGAGTAAACATTGGGAATAAACGATTGATTTGGTTTCAATAAATAATCTGTTGCACGAATTGGCCGGCTCGACCGGTGAAATACTACGACGTCACAGAAAACAGGCGTGAAGAAGAAGTAACCTGTGTTTCGTCTGATGAGTCTGGTGCTGGAGGCCTAATTTCACTCATCTTCCCCTTCCCACCCTTTTCTTATAAGGATAAGAGGAGAACGGGGAGAGGTTTGGACGGAGAGGGAGTTAATAGGGAAAAGGAAATATCCTTTTTCATGTCTATGCCCTCCTTTGTCCATTAAAGGTAGGCAACGCATGCAGCACATTTGCTCGTTGCGGATATTTATGGGTAGCGTTCACTTAACACCAGGTGATCCTCTTCCTCGTTTTCCACCTTTTTCCATTAAAAAAAGTGTGTAGTGGGTTAGAATGATAAGTAGAATGCACAGGCTGTGTAGTATAAAAAAATATAATTTGTAGAATTACCGACAGATTGATTAATTTAAGACAATTGGTAGTATTATCTTATAGCGACTTACAATTCTTTTTGACACGCGGTCGTTTCTTATCTTCATCGCTGGAAGTTTTTGTAATTTAAAGCGTAAATTAACTTGGAATATATTATCGGTTGCATTGGTAATGTACGTCACGAAGCCAACGAAATGTCAAAAAGATGTTACTGTCGTGTCATGCATTACCATGGCGACGTTTATTAGGTTTTATTTTCCTATTCCTCGGTAAGTATTTCTTTCGGTAAAAAAGGTACACCAGTGTTTCTTGTGTACCCCTGACAATGTGTGTATGCAAAATTTCATGATGATCGGTTGAGGTGAGCTGAGTCGGAAAGAAGCGAAAAGTGATAAGACGAGAAGATTTCGTTGAATATTTCAGATCTTCAGCTTGGCCCGGCGGGTGATCCTTTGAAGTTTGGTACCGATCGAATCAACATAATTAGTGCTACCAAGGTTTACTGGACGGATCACTAGTTAATAACAACCGCAGAGCCATCTTAAAGATTAAACTTCTTCTACAAATTTTTTCGTTCTACGAAAAACGGCATTGATATGCTCTGTGCAAAATTGAATCGACAGATTATAAAAACCCCCTCTCTTGATTTATTTATAAAATCATTATATCTATAAATTTAATCAATTTAATTATAAAAAAACGCATACAGTGCAGTGAATAGTGAAAGGGCGTTAATAACTACGCCAAATCTAGTCTAATCGGCGAATGGATATGGTGTGATTTCAGCTCAGTATATTGTCGTACCTAATAAATGGCCACCAATTTATTCCCTGTCGCCCTTATTCCGCTTCTCTGTGTTAATTGAGACATTTGCACAGTAATGACCGCCTGTTATATTTAAAGGTCACACGTAGCTACGAACGAATTCATAATTTTTCCTTTATAAAGTTCATTATTTTAATACAAAAAGAAGTAAATTCCCAGTAATTTTGCGCCAGATTGAAGATTAAACATGGAAATAAGGCTTGTTACTACATAGTAAAGTAAACTTAACCTTTAAGTTAATTATTGCTAGAGTTACAATGCTTTTTAATATCATCTAGATCGAATGGACAGTCGCCTGTTGAGAGATGGTACCGCTCGTGAAATTACATCTCGACACAATTATGTTACAAGAGAGCTACTTGCAGTAATATTAAAGAAAATAACCTAATCTATGTGAGTCAACAATTAGCTTAACGAAACGTTAAGTCAATCCTCAAATAAGTTTGGTTAAGACAGTCTGTCTTGGATCCAATGACAAAAATTGTCATGTTGTCTCAGAACACTTTACTAAGTATCGGCAAACTCCACATGAAAGTCCCAAAAAGATTTCGCTAAGCAAACTAAAACAAAGTATCTGTCCTCTATATTTCGACATAACCTTGTCAAATAAAAAACCACTTGATTTAAGTTAATCTTCAAATATTGCCTTGACCGTATTTGTACATTTTTATTTATCACGATTGACGTCACCTTTGTTTCTCTAATGAAAATAAACTACTTTTTGTTCCATTTAACTGGTAAGTATCATAATGCACAATTCTGGTGCAATTTAGGATTTTCTACATAAGACTGTTTCTTTATCGTAGGGAGAATTATCGTTGTGACGTACTATCCGGTGGCCGTCTTTTTCATATAATTTTCTTAATAATATTTTCAAAAGACGTCCGTAATTACAGTTTCCTTACCCGCTTTTGTAAACAATACAAACATTTTTGGTAAGTCATCACAACTTTGTAGCGAGGAATGTCTGCAAAAGAACATTTCTAAAAATTTCTCACGCCTTCTCTGACCATTAAAGGTAGGCAGCACATCTGCAACTCCTTTTCTTGTTGCGGATATCTATAGATAGCGGTAATTTTATATCACGTTAAACGCTTGTTCTATTGCCACTTTCTTCCATCACAAAATATTATAATATTTGAGCGAACGCAAAGGAGTGCGGGATCACAAATTTGTCAAACAAAACCGTCACCTGGACGCCCTCGATCGCAGTCAATTTTATTTTAAAGGAAATAAATTCAAGGATAACGTGATAAGACTATCTAACGATTACAACAAGCCAAAGTCTTGGAGAAATCGTATGTACAGGCCGAAGACCCTTTCCCCACCGCCAACAGTGAAAATGTCATCTGACCTTTTATTCTTTTTACCAATCTAATCTTCAAAATCCAATAGGTCCCCACGTCGCTCAAGGATGTGCAAATGTATCATCGCCGTCTCCTTTGCTATAACAATTAATTTGTTAACTTCAGATCAATGTTTGTGTTAATATTTTTGCTTCCTTTTACACGTCAGGTCAATGTAAAGGGTCTAAGCGATCGTTCAAACGTTTATTTTCATTTCGTGCTTGCCCCTTTTTCACCCTCGTCTTTCTGTGATACATCGCTGAAGGGTGAACGAAATACACCTACTCTTTGCGTTTTTTTTATTAAAACAAAAGCATTTTATTCAGGTTGGAGTTAAAATACTGTTATTATATTTTTAAACTTTATGAAGTTTTGAATTACCAAAAAAATTGATGAATATTTTTGCTAGTTTAATATTTACTTGATAATTTTCTTTATTATAATATAGGCTGGACTTCCCTTTATTTGTTTTTACTTTCTCTGTGGTAATCATAATAAATAATGACAAATTTTACAACATGTGTAACTTGGAAGGGCTTATTTCGAAAATAATTATAACTTCTGTGGTGGAATAAGCGTTGAGTTGATAGCGATATAAGAAATATTTTTCTTTTTAATGTTACTATTTCCGTATATACCAATATTATCGTGTCCTTAAAATATTTTTCATTTAAATATTATAAGCACGACTACAAAAATAATATTTATAATGTGGTTCTTTAAAAATAAAGAAAACAGATTTCCATTTGTTTATCATTCAATTCACCGAAAGCCTTTGTAAAAAGATGATTGTGTCTCCAAGGCGGCGCTCGGCTTTAAACATCCACTTGAGCTGTGCCTGCAGCGGGATTCAATTTAAATCCCTCTAGAGATCTTATTATTACAGTAAGGTGTCGAGAGCTAAGTAACCGTGGCATCTCGCAATGCCTCCAGACAGGGCGATAAATTAGACAAATCCGATTTGCACGTGCACGAGGGGTGAAGGGAGGGGGAAGTCGTTAGTGAGTTTTGGTTATCGCGTCTCTTTAGACAAAAGACATCAATCATAGCAATGCAATTATCTCGCGACCCATTCCCCCTAATCAACGCTTCATATCTACAGTTTCGTAAAATAAACAATTAAAAACATTGAAGTCCCTTAGAAAAACTTTATTATGTATTTTATGTTTTATTTTTATGGTTATCAAAATAGCTAAGAAAAGAGCTAGAAAGATATAAAATCATAAATATAACTACGTTACGTACGTTGGTTAGTAAAAGGTTAAAATGTATACTATAAAATCCATCCCAACTCTTCACTTATTTAGTTACTCGGCTGCCGCGACAAAAAAATCAAAGTACCAATAATTCCTCGTGGTCTGGACGCTGGACCAATCCTGGAGTTCATAGCCTTAGCTTTTGTAAATGTACCTAGGAATAAACAAGGAAGCTCGAAAAACAATAGTATGTTATATGCCTATCTCACAATCCATACTTTACAATTGCTAATATTTATTAGACTATTCTACAATTCATAAATCATATGATAAATTAAAAATAAGAGAATTGCCAAAGAGTATGTGACCGCCGTATTAAAAAGTGATTTGCATAATAATTCTCAGACAGAGTTGATCATCTGTTGCTCTCATCAGTAATACAGTGAGCCGATGGAAGGTAAGCGAGTGAAAATATAAGGAAAAATAAAAGGAAAAGCGTAAGTAAGCGATGCAGAACACGTCCATAAGAGTCGGCTGATTTTTGCGTCACGTACAAAAAAAAGAGAACTTTTATTACTTCCGAGTGCCGTAATTGTTATGGAGAAGAAGGCGCTCTTACTCAAGTTTGCTTCAGCTAAGTAGTAACGTTAGTTAATGAAACGACAGTCGTACAATGTTTCTTTTATTTTCCACTACCTGTATAAAATAGACGTATAATAAAACCGGAATCGGCGAGTGAGTTTCATTAGACCGGATTCTATTAAGGAGACAGGAAATTGTTTTCTTCTTCATGCTTAAATAACGATACAATACTTCGCAGTTTAGATATATAAATATTTACATTTACACTTATATCATATGATTATAGCTACACGATTAAGCTATTATAAATAATTTTGATATTAGAGATTTGGATCAAGGTCAGTTCTAATTACTTTCACGAGTAAATTAAAGGAAGTGTAATTACCAGTAATTTGCGTATACCTAATTTGAACTCTTATTTTTTATTTATCGGCAACATAAATATTCGTAAATCGCAGATCTAATAAATACGTTGTTGCCGAGCGACTAGCCATTATGTGGTTTACGAGGTAAGTCACGCTTGACCTAACCTCAACAATCTTTGATTGAGCAATTTTCTCCGACAACCACTCTTTACGCGATAACTTCGTTAGATTAACACGTTAGTACTTTAACATAACACGCTACGTCTGTTCCTTTTTTAAAGATCTGATGTAAACAGGCTTAACTTGGTAATTTAGCTCTTGAAGTTATATCAAATTTATCTTATTACATTTTTAGTTTAATCTAATTTAAACATAAGTACTCTGTTAAATATGTGTCTTTAGGCCTTTGTGCTATTTACTACTATTACTATTAGCAACCGCTTAATCTACAAATAATATTGAAGTACATTATGTTCAATAGAAATTAATATTTGAAACACTACACAAAGTATGATTTGGAAGGAAATATAAATATTTTTAGGAGCGAGTAACATCCATTTGAAATATTCTGAAAATCTTGAAGGCTTGAGACCTAATACAACGTGTATAATCCGCAAGTTGACGCATACCCTACGCCATTCTGCGGAGTAAGAATGTAAACTATGCTCTTTAAACCTAAACTTTTATACGTACGGAATTCAATCATGTGCAGTTCGTCGAAGTGAATGTAGGGTAACCCGATATCAATTGTTTTGTGGAAAACTTATAACAATTAGCGATAAATTAACGAGCAAATTACACTATATAACAATATTTGTACTACACGTATAAATGCACTTAAACTAATGCAATTTAACCTCTCCTGCGCGTAGGTTGATACGTATGTATGCATAGACATACGAGAGTACGTGTCGCTATATATATATGTGTGTATATGTATATTTTGCTTGCAAGTTTGTATTTTTACTGTTATAGATGTATTTTTCTTAGAGAATTCACGAAGAAAGCAATTCTATGTTGGAGTAATTTATTGAAGTTTAAAGGTAAGGCATTTTATTATACAGTGTTTGTTATATATTAATCCTTCTCTCTTTTTTCTGTTTGCTTTAAAAAAATTCAACAAATTGTTTCCTTCAGATAGACTTTGTTATACTTAAACTATAGTTTAATTGTCAACATGTTTATATAAGTATTAAATGGCTTATAGATATTTTATTAATAACTTTAGTCCACAAATGTGGCCACCCTACATACACAGAAGAGTTCGGTGCCGCGACGGCAAACTTAGGAAAGTTCAAACGGACCAAATGCGCTCGCACTAGTCGATTCCCTCTGCGGGTAACGGAATTTCCGATCAGGACGAGATGCGCCTCCGAACTTCAATACGGTTTGTTTATTTTCTTCATATTGTCAGTATTTGTTCTAACACTTGTCCGCGTTGGAAAATTTGTGATCGATTGCGAACAAGCTATGGGAACTATTTTGTTAGGTATTATTTTGTTTTCCTTTTTATTATTAACCGACTTCAAAAAGGAAGAGGTTTGGCGGCTTTTATTTTTGTATGTTAGATCAGAACTAAACCTCGATACTCAATCTATAGTTTTTGTTTTTAGATTGGTTCCATTCAAATTTTATCCGCATCCGATAAGTGGTTCCACAGTTATTCAGGATTTTCACGAATTGGAATTCGGTTTTTTGTAGTTATACTGCGTTTTTATTATCTATTAAAAACACAGGCAGTCATAAGAACTGCCGACAGAAGAGAAATCTAATCCCTTATATCTTTGCAATAAAATTGCAAATTGGACATAAGATAAATAAAAATTAGTTTCACCTGCTTAAAAATTTTCTATTAAGAAAAAAACATGTTGCATTTTGAGAGCGTTATTCACACGAACCTATAGGATTTTCCCATACCAAATAACGTCTAACGCGGCTAAAGAAGTTTCCCTTCCATAATTTATTTAAACTTGCCCGTCTACATTGAACATTGATCCTTACTGTAGATCTTACATTTACTATAATGCCCGTAGCGCTGTGAGCTAAGCTATATTGACCAAATCTAAAGCAACACAATCGACACCTGGACCTAAATATCTGACTGACGCAAGACCAAAGCAAGGTATATTACATTAAGTATTTTTGTTTTTATATGATGTAATTACTGCAGCGACCAGTAATATCGTAATTGCGACGGAGCGGCGTAATGCATTTTTGTTCAGCATTCGCCTCGGAGCGGACCTCTTCAGACATCTTTTGGAGGTTTTGTAAAAAAGTCGTCATATTCGGCGCGGCGGCGGGCTTGAGATAAAATCCGCAACGTCGTCGTCTCGAGTGGTCACTGACCCCTCCAGTTGGGTGACTATAGACCGCCTTAGAATATAATTATATTATTTGATTGTTTTATATAGCGAACAAAAATATTTGTTCTCTAACGTTTTGTTTCTTCTTAAATTAATAAAATCACGAAATGTTTAATTTACATTTTTACGGTAGAATGGTAAAGAAGTAAGCTGTTGTATGTAATGTGTGTGGGTAATGTTTGTATGCCTGGGTAAATGACATTAGATATGGGTAGTAAAAGGTTTTTTTTCTAGGAAGGGAGATAAAATTAGGTAGGTGGAGGGAGCATAGCATAGCATAGGAAGGGCGGGAAAAACTCTACCTTTTATTTCGTAATGTGTAGGGGTAGTACAAATTAGGTTATGGAAATAATACCTCCCACAAAATAATTGTCAAATATCGCCATTCTACTCCTATGAGGCGAATATCTAAGCATCGTCAGAGCAGCCCAGGTAAGCCCCGAGGTAAGTCCAGTTACTCCCGTCCCAAGCGCATCGAGTTAGGTTTTAGGACTAATAGCCCCTCCCCCTTTTTTTCTCTAATCTGGTGACCTTCTTTCTTTCTTTGGTGAAATAACCATGCTGTTAACCATAGCCTCTCCCTCCCTGTGGTTAACTCACTTGTTGAGCGCAAGGGGGGTGAGCTATCACCCCCCTTGCGCTCTATCTCAGGGACCATTTATGAAATTTATCTTATCTAGTCACTCGTTAGGAAAAATACGAATGTAATTAAAAAATAACCTTAAAAGTGCGGCGGCATTCAGATAAACACCGAATGTTTTTTTCATATTACATTTAATTTAACAAATTTACATTTTCATTTACTGAAAATAGTAGTAACAATATTAGTCTTCACCATTCAAAAAACTTTCTCTATTTCAATGTTCGCAATACTTTAATTCGTAAGACATAGACGAAATCGTAAGGAAAATTGATTTTTAATTTAAATTAATCGTCACTATCCTCGTCATTCCAAAACAACTTGTTACAACTTGATATGGACTTCAGTTTGTGTATTCTTAATTCTTAAAGTTGTATACGTTTATGAATATTCAATTTTATGCTTTGAATAAAACGCTATTTACTATTTTAAATTTATCCTTACATTACATCTACCTAAGCCAGTTACAAACCCGTAAAACCACGAATTCTTACAAAAAAAATACAGTTAAGTGAATGGATTTATCATTCATTGACAACAATGCAAAGTCTTACTGGAACAAAAAAATCTGTTAGATAAAGCTAGCTGTCAGTATTCGAAACCTAGTTTAAGAGAAAGATCTATTGCGATAAGACACGCTGTCACTATCAGAGATGAATGAGAACGCAGGGCGAAGCTCGGTCGACACCTATTATTACTTACGTTAAGACAAAGGTGGCAATCAAACAAACAACAACTGTATTAGTTGCTAGCGGAACAGCAGCCGCTGCTGCGCTAGGATGAGTTAATGCGAGGCGCGGAATACAGAAATCCTTTCCGTAACTCCCCCCTGTTTCCTATATAAGCTCATTATATCCGAAATGGTCTTAGTTAAGAACGTTGATGTGTAATAGTGATCACTAAATATCTGGTAAGCCGCTTACTCGTTAGCCTTCTTCGTATATAAAAAAAATACTAATTTAAATATAAAATGGATTTCTGTTCATCCAATTTGCGATACGACGTCCGCACGTTAAATACGTAATAAAAAATAGCCCGCTAAATAAAATACGTAACATTTTCTTACTCGAATATTTTAGAGACAATTTCGACCAAAAAAAAAAGAAATACTCAGCAAGTTTAGTCACTCGAAACATTCCTTATAAATTATTCCGAGATCAACAGGCCTGGATTTGACCTACAATCGGCCTTTTTCGCTCATAAAGAATCCGCTTAAGACTCTTACAGTGGATCCCGAGGGTTTTGCACTGATCATGCCGATTTTTGCCTATTTAATAATCGATTATTGCCCAAGGGTAAGGCCGGATTACCATATCAAAAGAAAGCATGATCCCGTGTTCAACGTCAATTTAGTAAAACATTCTCTGTCTCAAAAGGCGCGAGGCGTTAGGCCTTATATAAAGTAATATATTTCTAACAAATACCTTTGTATTGTAAGCTTGACAAATTATAATTTAGGTAGGGTAGGTAGGGATTTAGAAAACAAGAACGTTGTTTTTCAAAGGTCTAACTTATGATCGTGAATTTTGATTTGATTTGATTGAATCGGGCATATTCCATCATCTGCTGTTCGCCTGAGGAGAAGGAACAAAACTCGAAGTCGAAAATTAAATTAAAGATGTCACTTCGAAGTAAAAAACTACCTATCAGTTATAAAATAATGTGACTGTAAAACGAGGCATCTTATCCCAGAGATGCGAACAAAATCGCATCGGTTTATTATAATACATTCGATATGTATATCTAAACATTATTTTGCAAAACCATAGTCACGGTAGTTAAAAACACTTTGAGATGATTTTGGTTTCTATGAATTTCTATGATCCTGGAATTAAATTAATGGAGCTCTGCAAAATCAAGTCAAGCAAAGAAAGGAAGAAAATAAAGGTATACCATACAATCGTCCAAATAAAGTGCATGCCCATAAGTAACCGGGCATGCAATGGTGTTCCAATAATATGTTTCATAATGACAAACACCTGAGAAGCCAGTTTGACAAAAGTGATAACTAACCTACTGAATCACCAATATTTTCTACACAATTGAGATGGGAATATGGGATGACGCATATTAAATGACAAAGAATTGAAAAAAATTAGTTAAAACCGTGGCAACTAGTACTGCTCGATCTGTATCAACTTCCCAAGTTGTTTATTTACACAATAGTTCTCTATCTGTGCTCTCTAATATAATATGGGGGTGTTTTTTTCACAGTACATCTAAATTGACTACGTGAATATTATATTAAATTAGGCTAGGTACTTCAGAATATTGTTAAAGGTGCTTCAATACAGGGATCTGTGTTCCGCAAGGGTTATCCACATCCTTTGTGCGTCAGAAATTTTAGATGTAAGCCTCGTAGCGGCATGGCGGCCGGATGCGTCAACCGCTAACTATTACAGCGCCGAGCTCCGTACAGCTAATCCCTGTGGATTATTTTAGATGGAAGGATCTCGTATAATCCACCTAAACTAAGTCCAACAGAATTTACCTTAATATAAATGGCATTACTTATATCAGACGCTTGTACTGCAATTTTTAGCGTAGATAATATAAATATTGTTAAACTTAAAATCATGGAATAAATGTAATAAAATCATTTTACTCTCGTTTTCTCGCCTTCCCTCTTTTTCTTCAATGTAGTGGCCATATTAAAAATTGTTTGTAATGGTCAGGGGCTTGCAGACTATATTAAAAGTTCATACATATTGAGGAAGTGGACTGATGAAACGGAGCGCAGACACGAAAAAACTAAGGGATCCCGCCCGCGTCAACCGCAACTTTACTTTGTTCTGCATTTGCTCCTCTCCGTACCTCTAGCACTATTTACAAAAAAAAGGTAAAAGGTGGACCGAAATCCTGCTGAGGATGGTAAGATGGATGCTAAAAGTAGAAGAGAAATGAAGAATTAGCTGAAAAAATAGGATAGCTTATGATATATAGTTCCGTTGTATTTTTGTTCACTTTTTTGGTAAATTTTGTCAGTCAACTTTGCCTCTAACGTTTCGGAAAAAGTATTTCCTATACAGAAACATCAAAACAAAACCCTTTAAAAACATATAATCGTACTACTTATTTAAATATTTAGGTTTCTTTATTTCTCTGTTCCTCTTTACTCCCAACTCTTATACTTTATCTACATTCGAAATGGGTACCCACTGTTCACGATAGAAGAATTTGAATAATATATACAATTCGCATTATGCACTATTATTGAAAATACAAAACCAAATATGAAAACGGTCTT
This sequence comes from Papilio elwesi, assembly GCA_029849275.1. NCBI lineage: Eukaryota > Metazoa > Arthropoda > Insecta > Lepidoptera > Papilionidae > Papilio > Papilio elwesi. The sequence continues at coordinate 4,793,761 of CM056700.1, read as the reverse complement.
CACTTGCCGTTCTATTAGCGTAGACAAGAGGGGTTACAACATAACGAGCATTGTTCCCGGAGCTAGCTCGGAACGCTAACGCGTTGGATTCTCGTGTTCTCGAGACAATTTCTTTCCTATTACAATTCTTTAACCAACTTTGTCAGAGACATTGACTTTTAAATATAACTTATTCAAATCTGTCGCTAAACTACCACCTAATGTCTTTACGATTACGACAAAAATCCTTAGCATTTTGCACGCAAAATTATAACAGCCCCGAACTCTGCAATCCTTTTAACAGTTGATTATAATTTGCATAATGTAACCATTTCAATTCAACGAACAGTATAATTGCGAAAAATTTGACTCACCGTAATTAACACGCTGATTAAGTATTAATGGATGGAGATTTATGTGAGACCTTCTTTTATATAACTACGTATGTAAAAAGACTGAATTAATCCACGGGATTTTTGCAACATGGATTGTGTCAAAGAAGAAAGCGAAGGAAACTATATTCGTAGTATATATAGAGCCATAAATGGTCACCAAGAAATAAATAACTAGTACCTATGACTCTAAACGATGTTATACTGGACCACATTTTGTTCTGGAAGATATAGTAAAAATAGAGTCATGCAATTTGTTGTAGACATATTTTATTTGCAGTTTATAATTACTATTTAAACGACAAATATTTTTACATGATTTAAGTGGTCTTTCACAAATTGGACTTTAACCTGCACCACCTCATCTTTCTTTATTACAGGTCTTTTACACATTGATAAAATAATAAACAGAACTCAGATTAGATCTGAATATTCTGTTTTAACTAATGTGTTGTAGTTGAATATTTTTTTCGCAAACCCAAAAATTCAAAATAAGCTTTTAAAATAATGGAACAAACAGTGGTGAAGGGAAAGGTGTATACCGCTAGGTCTATTACCGCTACACGTACCTCTAAAAAGAGATTGGTAAGAAAATTTATATTCATAAGCGAAGTAAGACGTTACAGGGGACGTTGAATTTTGTAATATTATCGAGGGAGGCTCCCTCTCAGGTAATCGACTGACAAATGTCTTAGATATTTTACCGACTTCATTTTGCGCATGCCAAGAATAGTACGCGATGTCTAAGATACCATTTGTATTTTTTTCATGTACCACGTCATTTATCTAGTTTTATATAGTCTCCCCGTTATTGCTTCTACGCAATTTATTATGTCTTTTTATAAAATCCTTTTTGTGCTATAACCCTATGGAAAAAAACATTATCTTACACGCAGGTTGAATGCATCGCCTCCAAATATGAAGAACCCAAATTCAATCTGAAGCACTGTATTGCAACTGTAAAATTATATTTGTAAAATATAAACGTGTATTCCACGTCAGACTCTTACCACGAGTTTGAAAAATAAATTGCGGACGACTTTCTTATTATACTATAGATTATTGTAAGTACATCAGGTGAAGTATAAGGCTATCTAAAATTCATTGGATAGATAATAATTGATTATTTTGACTTATTGCGTCTTATTCTACTGTATTTCATATTAATATGTGTTATCAGATAGTCAGATAGAGAAATATTGTGAATATAGCCCTTATTGCCCTTACTCTGACGTTGGAGCGGGTAACTTCTCATAACATTGGTAGCGCCCCGTCACGGAATGGTTAAGAGATCATTTGTTGACATGTGAAATAACCAATCAGCTCTCCACTTAATATAGCATTCAGCAGAATATTAACGATAATTTCTCTTGAGATCCAATTGGTCCAATTGGACATCTATCAACGAAAGGGCAAGGCCCATGAAAGAGTCTGAAAATTATTTTAACATACAGGGTGTCCCAAAAGGTTACGTACATAGGAAGGGGGATGATAGGGGTGGTCACAAGGGTCACCAGAAAAATAAAATAAAAATTCCCCTCTGGGTATTAAAAAAAATAAAGGGCATTTTTTAAAAACTTAAAAATTTTACACCTTCTGGGGCAATTTTGTAACCAATGACCTACAAATATTGCTACATTTAAAAAAAAAGCTATTATATTATCGTCAATAACCCTTTATCAATATGAAATAAAAAAAACAATACAACTAACAAAGATTTTAAAGAAAATTAAGTTCTTGTCCAGTCAAGAACTAAGTAATTACGATTTCAATCAACTTCCTCCAAGTGTACTGAAAAAAAAAGTACTATGCAACTCCGGCGAGTAACTTAAAAAGATGGGTAATTTTATACAATTCCAAAATGGTATAATACTTGCTTTCAAAAAATCATACTAGGACATTTAAAAATATTTTTTGCGAACAATACCCCTTCAAAACAAAACATACCAATAAAACAACAGTCTCAAATTCGTACGCAAATACATTTTTAAATGTCTATTCTCTTCCTTAAAACTTAAAGAGACAGGTAATTGTATTGCAATCGTTTTAAATGTAACTAAAAATAAACAATATTGCAATTATTTATTCAAATAAAATGTTCGAAATGTCTACCACCAACATAAATACACGCCCTGCATCGTTTCAAAAATGAACGGGAGATATGGCGAGCAAATCTTCTATTATTAATTGATTCCGCTGCCCCTGTGATCCTCGCCCTCAAGTCAGCCAAGTCCCTGATGGGTTTTACATAAACTTTTTCTTTTATAGCACCCCAGTAAAAGAAGTCTAACGGGCTTAAATCGGGTGAACGAGCTGGCCACGCTATAGCACCGGCCCTTCCCATCCACCTACCAGGGTATTCTTCGTCTAGGAAATCCCTTACAGGCCGTGTATAATGTGCTGGGCACCCATCATGCTGGAACCACATATTCCTGACTGTTTCTAGCGGCACATCTTCCAACAGATTTGGTAGTTCGTTTCGTAAGAAGTGTAAGTACGCTTCGCATGTGTACATTTAAAAATATATTTGCGTACGAATTTGAGACTGTTGTTTTATTGGTATGTTTTGTTTTGAAGGGGTATTGTTCGCAAAAAATATTTTTAAATGTCCTAGTATGATTTTTTTTATGCAAGTATTATACCATTTTGGAATTGTAATAAAATTACCCATCTTTTTAAGTTACTCGCCGGAGTTGCATAGTACTTTTTTTTCAGTACACTTGGAGGAAGTTGATTGAAATCGTAATTACTTAGTTCTTGACTGGACAAGAACTTAATTTTCTTTAAAATCTTTGTTAGTTGTATTGTTTTTTTTATTTCATATTGATAAAGGGTTATTGACGATAACATAATAGCCTTTTTTAAATGTAGCAATATTTGTAGGTCATTGGTTACAAAATTGCCCCAGAAGGTGTAAAATTTTTAAGTTTTTAAAAAATTAATTTAATTTTTTAATACCCAGAGGGGAATTTTTATTTTGTTTTTCTGGTAACCCTTATGACCACCCCTATCATCCCCCTTCCTATGTACGTAACCTTTTGGGACACCCTGTATAAATGCCACGCCAAAGAAGAACACACGCTAAACGTTATTTTTTACTTTAATGTATTATTTTAATTATATTATTTTTTAACCATATTACATAAAAGATAATACAATAATAATTTTAATTTATAATTAATGAAGACTTCGTAAAAGTTCACACATTTTTAGCGAGCAAGGCAAAGAATTTTCTTGCAATATTCAGTCTCTTACACAGCGTGTCGATAAGGTACAAATTAGGAATAGAATTAGACGCCCCAGACAAGACGTGTCCAGAATTGACAATACAGCCGGGTGCAAAAGAACATAATAAATATCCTTCCCTCGGTAGATTACTTCGTGGATAAGACACCTATTGATTTATAGTCTCTAGGCATTTTTCGATTTAGACTTATCGATAATATAGTTCGCTTAGACGATTTACTAGTAGAAACAGAACAAATTTAAGTGTCTGTATGTAATATCGAAATAAAATTTCCCTACTCAAAACTTATGATGTATATACGGTACAAACTAATAATAAGAATACAATTTTTAAAATTTTGTCTGTCTATATGTCTGTCTGTCTGTCTGTCTGTCCGGTTATTCTTTCGGTTAGGCTTTATTGAAAGCGCCAAAGGTTGCCTTAAGCAGTGAAATAAAATAAACTTTTTGCTTGCGTACTTTATTGAAGTGTAAACTTCTTTAGCCGCGTTAGACGATATTTGTTAGGAGAAAAACTTATAGGTTCGTAAGATCGACGAGTGCAACATGCTTATTTCACTAAAAACAACTTTAACCGCGATGGACGATTTTTGGTAGGGTTGGTGGTGGTGGTTAGTGGGGGGTTAGTGGTCGTGATGTGGTCTTGAGGTAGCTAGCGTTGGTGTTGATGAGGTGGCAGTGATAATGGTAGTGGTGACGGTGCTGGCTTTGGTGATGATGTGATGGTGGTGGTGGTCCATGTGGTGATGGTGGTGTCGGTATCGATGTCGGTGTTCTTGATTAAAAATGTGCATTTAAAATTCATTACAAAATATAAAGTATTTTTTGTTATTGTTATTATTGCCTTGAACACGTACAATACTTTACCATTTTTTTTATTTAAAAATGAATAGCAACACCGGGTGAAATGTAGCTCTATGCAGATAAACAAAATTAAATTATTTGTAATATCAACATTTTATTTTATTTTATGTTTTATTTTGTACGGTAAAAAAATTACGTAAGTATTCGATTTTAAATTTTTATTCTGCAAGTAATTAATGTCAGAACAGATGATAATTCACAATATAACCTGTTGTATTTATATTGTCGTCATCAAATATAATTGAAATACATAGCATTTTTTAATAGGGCAACAACCTGACTGAAGATTAAACTTTTACGAAGCAACGACATTCGCAAAAAGATTTCGCATTACACAAAGTAAACGCTAGTTAGATAAATAAACAAGATCCTGCATCTCCCCGGGGCAATGTACACAAAACACGAGATATGACAAAATATAAGGAAAGCTCCGGGAAACAAAAACATTTTTCTTACTGTAACCTCGTGTTTACAGCAAGTGTTTGCCGTCCTCGGGCCCCAGATGTTATTCGCCATAAGCCTCTCTTATTAGGGATTCCGTATGTTCAACCGCAGCAGTACCATCTACCGAGTATTTTTGTCTCAACGACTTTATTAATATCAACCTCACTTTCAGACACAAAAAAGATCCTAATTCCGTCTGCTTTGTTAGGGGAATTGGCATAACAAGGACTAACCTTTTTTGCCGTAATTAACTTCGTCAGAAATTAAGCAAGTGCTTCAAATTTTTCACTAGGAGCTTATTCTTGGTTATTATAGTTAGTTATGAATAAATTAACAAAGGAAACAAAGTGTCTACTTTCCATTCAAAGAAGTTTTATGATATAATGATAATTTCGCACCCAGTGGCGGAGATTGTGAGATCCCAGATTTATGTGTTCTACGATTATTTTCACTTTACTCCTTATATATAAACATGCTTCTCCGATACGTGGATTTTAAATATCAAATGGAAAGAACCTGTATGTAATAGGTTCCTTCAAAACTTCGTCCATGCCACTTTCTGGTGGTATCATAACTCTTTTCGTCCGTCATAATATAAGTTGAAACTACCTCTCTGATATGAAATACTATGGTTAAAAGTAAGAGGTATTTTAAATCATATGCTTTGTGTTATTCATGCCTACCTCCACCATCATTAACAGTAATGATTTCCTGTACGACGCGATGATTATTAGTTGATTTATATTTATAACGACGTACTTCCGTTCATATGGATTTATTATTTTTAAATAATCTACTGAAATTCAGAGTCCAAACATCGTAAAACTAAACATGTTATGTCGTTATACTTTCGTGTGCGCTCTGCTAGTGACATCGGCCGCCGTATTTTTAGAAGGGAACTATGTTAGTATTCGATAAATATCATATTTTATTTGGAGATTTCATATATCAGATTTTTGTCCGCCTTTTATGTTTTCTACGATGACTACTGACTTATTAAACATCAAGTTAATGTTTCTATTCATGGTTTTAGAGTATTTATTGCAAATTGATATCTTGAAATGAAAGTAAAAAAAATAATATACGGAGATATCTTGACTCCTTGTTGCATTTGCGATTTATAAAGCACCTCCTAATATATCGTAGTTTTATTTCACATACGCACAGATACAAAACTCCCCTCGTCCATTTATTTAATTCGAAATAAAAAAAGTTAGTATATTATGGTAAAGTAGTTATATGATAAGTATGAAACGTAATTATGAATTAAGTTACCTTTGAACAAGATAAATTAAAAGTATATATTCATTTATTTGCATGTTATTTTCAGGGTCAATACGTGATTAGAATAGTATCTTATGCTGTACAAAACTATAAGCCGTTCGTGAAAGTAGCAGTTGATCATGAAGTGCTACAAAATGGATCATCAACTTTGACGTACCATTGTGTCGTATTGAAGGACTTGGGAGTTTTCGGTGTACGTATTGTCTATTTAGAATAATACTTATACATCTATTGCTCCTGAAATATTGACCCCAGAAGCAATATATATCCATTAATTATTTGAACTATAGTACATACCAACGTCCTTGTCATGTCGATATATTGTCATCGGGACTATCAGAAATAAAAGGTTTAAATAATATCAATTTTATTTAAACAAAACAAATCTCTTATGTCATAATGGAAAAAAAGAAACCTATTCGTTATTAATGCGGCTTATAGACATAGATATCAATGTAATTTTATAAGTGTAGTACCATTTGCATACAACGATGCGGTACGTTTTGCCTTGATCTCGGCGACTTATGACGCACCGGGTTGTGGCTCGTGCGCTATATTTATTAATTTTAACACATAATATTTATTTTAATGTTATAATTATGTATAATTTACTGTTTTTACGATTTCGCCATAACAAGAATGACGCCATTGATTGCGATTGTCATTAGTTTAAACACTATTTATAACGGATAGTGTGTCTACTCGAGGATAAGTGCATGAAGAACGTATCTGATACTCATATCTTATCTTAATTGTCGGACGCTGCTGTTGAAAACTAGTAAGTGAGTTTGGATAGTGCAGTAGAATTACATGGATATATATTGCTTCTCGAGGAAATATTTCCGGAGCAATAGATGAACTAACCGAAAGGATCAGTATAAATATTTTTACGTCTTACCTTGATTTCATAACGTGACACTCATCGCGAATCCTGAAAAGTAATTTTGATAATTAAATAAGGAAAAACAATAGATAGAGGGATAGCATAAGTGAGAGAATACGCCAAATTTAATTTAATTCGTTAGTTTAATTCCAATGTCTAGTATTTATGTAAATATAAGAAATTATCCTTTCCACATCATACATTTTCCTTTTCTCGTGTAACGAGTGTACCTAATCGTCGCATCTTTGATATTGCACACTCGAATGTCGCTACCTTGGAATTCACTTAAAAACGGATAAATATTCACTAAGTGACTTGAAGGTTAATATGTTACTTATTCTGGATTCACCAATACTAAGCCTAGTTATTAATTTTCGGTTAAATTCAGAGCAATACACATTTTATTCAGATGAAAATACGCTGGTTGGCTTGGGATGAGACCTTAAAGAGATACTCGCAAGCCATCAACCTCGTCATGAGAAACGTTTGCGAGAACCGGCTAGCAAAAGAGATTTTTTCCATGTTCAAAGGATTGGGCAAAGATTGCAAGGTGAAGCACGTAAGTGAAGCACAAAAAAAATATTTTTATTAACATACAAGGATTTTTCCTGTTTTTATGTTTAGCATATATTTTTTATGAAACTATTGTAATTTATTATTCTAATGGTTTTGTCTTGCTTCCCATACATCGTATGCTCGTTTTTTTACCTTATATAAGGGGCAGGAAGGAAAAAGCAGAAGGAAAAAACGAACCCACTGTTCGTCACCTATTGCTAAGTGATCACCGCCGCCCTTGACCCCTACACCAGAGGATCTACAAGTGCATTGCTGGTTTTTAGTCGAAGAGTATTTTATTTTCTCGAAGGGCCGTAAGTCATATCGGATTAGAAACATCCCTGGACTAGTCTTTAAGGCTTGTAAATTGCCAGCCTTCAAGAGAACTGACAATTATTGTTCTTAGCAGTGCTTTGAAAAGAAAAACTGTATGATTCTCATCATTCATCACATTATATCACCACTCTGTGCGAGAATACGAATCGAATGTGAATCTCTCTTCACTCTTCTAAATCTGTAAAGACTACTAAGTTTGCAATGTAATGGATACACGTCGATACGTGTGCGCAAAAAACATAGCCCCGCTATCCAAAGCATAGACCTTGTTATACAGCTATAAAGGACCGACAAGAGATACTCCTCATGCACACATGTATTTGTTGTGTGATAGTTACTGTTTATCTGTTGTATTATGTTTAACTGGTATAAATATTTTTTCACATTTTTTCAGGGTGTGTACAACATTTCAGTCCTTGATTTTAACGGACTTATGCATAATATTATGCGTGACAAATTTTTCTACGGGAAATACAGAACAATCACAGACATTTTTACGGAAAAGTTCGGTAGGGTTTTAAAAGTAAATCTTACACTTGGTATTTATCCTATTTAGGAATCCTTATTATAATTAATAATATTAACTATGTAAGTATTTTGTTGTGTAAAAACTTGCGATTTTAGGTCTCTCATTTGTTACATTTACTGGTCGCGATAAAGATCAATAAAGCACTTGCTCAGATATGACATTTGCCAAAAAAACATATGTTACAGTTTGAGCATATGCTTTAAGATTTTATTTTAATTTATAAATTTTGACTGATTAAACAATAAATAACTTAAAATTTTACCGCACTACAAATCTAAGCAAATTTAGATAATTTAATACTGTTGTATATCTCTGACTAACTCCTTCTATATGTATAACCTCCTATCCTACTGTCTGAATACGTGTGCTAAGTGTACTGTTGATGCCGTGGTTGACTTCATCAAAAAACACGTTATCTCTATTGGAAAGAGATCCAAACGTCCTTCATACATTTGCCATCGTAAATACAGATCCAAGATTTTCAAAGTTTTCGAGGCAAATATTGATCTTTTTACAATTAACTAAGGCAAAGTCTTTTGACTAAAAGACGTTAAATATGAAAGTTCGGAAATATGTAAACAGTATAGAAGACCTTAATATAAAATTTACAAAAAAACATTGTTCGGTGAATACTTCTTCTCAGAAAGTGAACAAAGTATTGAAGAAGAATATAGTAAGAAGTTGGTAGCAATATAAAGCAAAATAGCAGTAGTAAATATAAGCCGACTTCTTTATCCCAGACCTCTATACTTCTATATTCTTCGTAGCAAAATAAAGTAGACGAAGCGGACCTGTATTTTTGCGTCAATGTAATTTTGAATATGAGGATTGCTGAAACTTAAAAGAACTAAGAACAAATCCAAAATTCCTATGTTCTCGTTTCTTCCACATATGACACACCGTATTAAGAACCGTTTAAAGCGTAAATCTCGTAGAACATTCGTTTTAATTATAATCGTTTGTTCATTTCATTCCTTGAAATTTCCATGATCGCTTGCAAGGCGCTTCTATACGTTCTGATACTGTTTTATGTTGTCCGTTCATATAGATTCATAAATTTTGATTGATTGATCATTAAATTTCATATAAATGAATAAAACATATTATAAAATAATGGGCATTAAGTCAATGTTTTTGTGTTACAATCCTTTTGTGAGGTCCCTTAGCAAGCCAGCTAACGAATCTCCTATTTTATTTCTTATTGGGTGTATATAGTTTCTGACACTATATTCATTATACTGCAAGTAGTGGATTTGTGTACATCAGTGGGGCAAGAACAAACTTTATGAGAAAATGCATATACCTATATATAAGTGTATTTTACAGAAGTCTAATCCTCCTTTCTATTTCCGTTAGAAATTATATCATTTAATTAAATATATGTTTTACCAGTTAGCTAGGAATTGTTTAAATCCCAGCGGCGGAGAGATTAGAGGGTTCGAACAAATAAACACTTCAGTTTTATTATGTTAAAAATAGTATATTTATATGGTGAGTAGCATTTTAAATAAAAAACCAGAACCTACGATGTATCATCGCAGGTGTGCAGGTATCATTACTTAATCCGACGGCTCTATAGCGGTACACGAAGGAGAAAAATATTGATTTTACTGTTGTAACCTTGGGTTCAACAAAATAAATCTAAGAAATGTCAGGTCAAACTCAGCATTTTAGGTGAAAATACGCTGGTTCGCCTGGGATGAATCCGTAGAGAAATTCTTGCGAGCCATCAACTTTGTTATGAGAAACATTATCGAAAGAGAAACACAGCTTGCAAGGGATTAGGCGATAATTGCCAAGTTATGCACGTAAGTATAAATCATCAAATTAAAATTATAATAAAATCACATATACACAACATACTTTGTTATTTCAATTTATCTTTTAAATTCTGTACCCTTTATCAATACATATAAAAGTCCCCTCGCCGAGCGTGTATATCAAAAAGCGATAAACACAAAAACTAATGGACTTTTTCATATGCTTAACACCAATAGACGAGGTAATTTATGAGAATAGCTTAGGCATATTCATTGATATTTTGTGTAAATGGGCTAAAATATAACATTACTACAGAAATTTTAAGGTTAACTTTAAAATTCTATGAAAAATTCAGCACAATAACAGAATTTTCGAAGGAGAGAGATGTACGGTAGAGATATGGAAATAAATATTACCGTTTCATATTAAGCGAAAATAAAAAAGCAAATGTTGGCATTTAAATAACGCTTATTTAATACTACAATATAAAAAATGACGTGAGTAAAAAAATATTTATTAAGCCTAAAGGGCTACTTATAATTTTAGCCTTTGTGCATGAAAGAGTAGACTACTTCTTATATTCTCTCTAGAAGTAGAATTTGAACGACGTGCATCGTTAAACAAAACGTAAAAATAATACAAACACCGAACATCTATCTAGGAGCCGCATCTACGGGTACATCATAACCAGCCATGTTAGCATATTTTAAGAATCCAGATGCTGAGTTGTGAAAGGTAAAAGTTGCCAATGGTACTAATGGTGCCCTACAGTTTGGAATAGATTAATTAGAGTAAATTTAGTATCATAAGTTAGTCCTAAGTTAGATCTCGGTTAGGCACAGCTGTTGTAGTATTGTTTAAGATATAACAAATACCTTGTGTGTAATTGTAATAAGTGTGTAAATTTTTATAATATAAACGTACTCCGGCGTACAGAAATTTTGACTAACTTTCTTTAGTGCTTTGGTATGTATATTAAATAATAAAATAAACACTAAATAAATATTGAATTTGTAAACAATAACAACATACAAAAAACCTGCTCTGAATTCACATCATCATCTCTGACATTAAGCCAGTTTGTGCAAAGCTAAAATAGGTAGGGGGCGAAAAAATCGAGAATATATTTTACATCCGGTCAGGTGTCGTGGAAATCCTGAGGGAAATCTAACTTTCCCGGAGGCGCAGACAGCAATCGATTCTATTCAAATTTATGACAGAGAATAACGGCCCGCGTATATCATTTGAAGGGGCTAAAACCGTTTTCATATACATTGCATGTTTCGGCATCCTTTTTTCAGTCAATATTGTGGAATTTTTGAACTGTGCTAACTTTGTTAAGTATATAGCCATCTCTCAACGACAATCACAAATGCTGAACTGTGCTTTTTCATTTATTATTTTACATTTAACATAATTATCAACTTCACCATTAGCTAAAGCAAAAATCAAATAACTCATGGTTAGCCAACGATATCCAGTGCTGGACTCCCCAAGATATTATCGCCTGATACTTGTATTCAGACAAGTAAAATTAATAATAATATTTTGGGACATTATTCACACACGGCCATCTGATCCCAAATTAAGCAAAGCTTGTACTAAGGAAACCAGATAACTGATATACTACATATACTATTAGTTTTCCGTAAATACATACTTAAATAGATAATAACACCCAGACTCAAGATAAACAGACATGTTCATGTTCACAAATGTATGTCCTGGGTGGGAATCGAACCCACAATCTACGGCGTGAAACGCAAGTTTTTTACTAACCACCCCAACTGGTCCGTCAAGTAATAGTTTAAAATAAGCAAAGCACCCGACGTATTGTTTGGATGGTGTAGTTAACGACACTGCGGAAGAAGTTTTTCTTTATGGAAGAGCCTGGTATTTCACGGATGGACGTTGTTGATCCGGGCTCTACCACTGTTAGAAAAAAATACAGATCTTATGTCCCTCACTCTTTAAAAACGATTCATTCCTGCGTGCATTCATAATCGTGAAAAACAGTAGGTAACATTTCGTCAGTCTGGCAAAAAAGAGACACTTGAACACTCTGCCTCACTGGAATTAAGATATACATAAAAGTTTTTTTTATTACAATGCAGTTGCTTTTTTTAATAGAAGAAGATATCAAATGACCCATAACCATCTACAACGAACTAACTTGCAGGTCAATTGCCTACCTTTAATGGGCACAGGAGGGGAATGTAAATAAACAGAAAAAAGGATATTTTCTTTTCCTTTCCCCTCCCTCGTCAAATCCTCTTCCCTTCCCATATTTTCCTTATTACAAATGGATGGGAATAAGAAAAGGAGTACAACTAGGCCTCTGGCACCCCACTCATCAGACGAAACGCAAAATAATTCTACTTCACAGTTACATCACATGTCTTCTGTCGTGATATTTCACCGGTAGAGCTGCCCATTCGTACAACAGATTTTGTTGTTGCAGGCTCTACCACTGTGGAATATGTCAATTGAATGGCTAATATATGAACGCACAGTCCAAACTACTGAAGCCTTTAGACTTGAAATTTTCAGACACTTGTTTTTACATGGGCGAGCAATAAGAAATTTTCTACATTTGTCCCCTAAAGGTCTTAAGTAGGGGGTGAAAGATTACATGGAGAAATAATTAAAATCCAATGTAAATGGATCTCAGATTTACTTGATGAGTTATATTCAGTAGGGTTCAGCTGATCAATGATCAGTCAAGTTAAGCTGTACGGCGGGTGAAACCGTGGGTATTTAAAAAAAGAAAAGAGTCTTAAATTTCATTCAATAAGCCATAACAAACACTTTACCGTCTTCCTAAGCCATTCGCAAATCGAAAATAAAAGTATATTTGTAAAGTATACAAATAAAGTACTTTTACAATATCGCATCTGGCAAAATAAAATCAAACATTTAAATTGATTGGTGAATATTTTTCACAATCTTTATTGAATTTCACAACTCTATGAGAATAATATTTCGACAACCCTATCAATAGCTGTCTGGAGCTGGCAGGTTTGGTGCCGACTTCTCACGAAATTCACGCCCTTATTTTATTGACTACCGTCCAAGATTAAACTTTCTTCAACCTTTAAGAAGCTACTGAATAGCTCTTCTAAAACACTCATTAATAATGTTGTTTCTAGATGTTTGAGAAATTTGAGTACATATTTTAAATGTTAAAAAAGAAAAATATATTACTTAATTTTAAATTTATTATTATTATTAGGAATTCCGTATTGTATATTTTTATGAGCTTTTGAAAATATAGACAATTAAGGTCACGAAATCGGAGCAGTTGAATCTAAAATATATTTTTGTCCATTAGACTAACATTTCTATCAATTACAGTACAAGCTGAAAAATGAGATGATACATAAGTTACTTTTATCCTATTTTACCTTCTCTCTGCCTAACCTTCTGAGTTACGGGCGTGGGCGCATATTTATGTGAATATAAATATGATAATTAATTTCAAAACTTTTCTTGTTACAATACAAGTACGATACATCTTCCAAAAGAATTCACTCTTAAATTATTTTAAGGGAACTGAATAACTTTTTCTAGAGGGTAACTAACATAAAGAAAGAAGTATGGAGGGAAGGCCGCGGGCTACAAATCTCCATTTTACGGGATTAAAGCACCTCGCTGTTTTATATAATAGAGCCAGTATAAAGAAGGCTGAATATTTTACTCGCGGCAACTAAGGTTTCACCTTTTGCAAGTAATGGTACCGCATCAGTCACTGTTTAACTTGTTGCTTCCTCATGATGGATACGTGTGAGAAATGTTTACGTATTTTACAGGCGTTGAATTCGCTGAAATTATGTATTGTTTTACTTTAATCGTAATTCATTTATGTTCAGGATTTTGCTCTGTTTTATCCAAATAATAAAGTATTGTTATGTAGGGCGCCTGGTAAAAAACATCGGCAATATCACTTTGTTCCATTTCAAAGTCTTAAAATTAATAGGAGATGCATGATGCCTTGAAACTACGGTGACAAATTCAGACGTGGGAAGTATTTAGTAAAATATAGCGAGCGCAAATTTCTTTCTTTATGTTTTACTTATTCAGTTTACTTACTTCTGCTTAACTTTGTTGGAATAGTCAGTGGCAATGTTGATTAGTAAACGACCTAAATGAACTTATATCGATCAGATTACTGATATACTAAAGAAAGGCGACATAAGGAGCACCCGTAACGGAAGAGCATGTATGCGTAGACGTTTGGATGTAGCAAAAGCAAGAGACGTGAGCTGGATCGCGCCAAATGGAAATCCATAATCTCTACCTACCCCCTCTACGTTATGGGCGTGTATTTATTTTCTATACTTAATAATGACAGCAGGTTCACCACTTGTAACATTAAAATAATAAACTTAGATAAACACAAACTCAGGTGTATAGAACAACAAGGAAGATTTAAAAATCAGAGATGAAATGCCTGCGAAATTCTTGTATAAAATTTTAATATAAGTTACGGAAGTCGCATCAAAGTTCACGGATGTTGTAAATTTTATTTGATCTTTGTTGTTACACAAAAATGAATTACCTCTAACTTTTCCGCTTTCTTAAGGAAAAATACGGTAACTAAACCGACCAAGAAATAACGTACAAAGCTTAAACTTCACCGAATAAAACTTTCCTGAACATACATACATAATTCTTAATATAAACCTAAAACTGAATTGATTGGGACATATATTTCCGACGACGTTATTGCTGGAAATTGTCTGAAGCGTCAGCACCAAATGGTTTTCTGCCTCTGTTGTTGTCACCAAGATGTGATCGCCAATTCATAGGTATTGGTCCTACACTCGATGTGATTTGGCATAATGGTGGGAGACCTGCTGAAGTCAGCAGGTTACGTTGTAAAATTGTTCAATAACCAATAACCAACAGACATAATAAAAAAATCAATGAGTTGCAGATGCGTTGCCATTGTTCGTGTATGATACATTGTACCACTAACATTTACTTGTTAGACGGAACACATATGCAATTAAAAATTACCTCTTATTAACCTCGCGTGAATGAAATTGAACTCTGAAATCTGATACCATATTGTTTTGTCAATGTGGCCCTCGTCAATATCCTTTCAATTATGTAATGATAGATTACAGTATTAGGTTACAAAACAAGCTTATTTTTATTTAATATCTTCAATAACTTTAATATGCATCTAATGTCGGCAAAGTATCAATAACATGACTCTTAGAGTATTCCTGCAATCGGCTTAAGAGCCTGTTCGGGGACAAAGTGGTAGTAAGTAATTAAACTGAACTTAATTAAAATCCCTATAATGCTGCGAGTAAGCCCCACGAACAACGGCCAGTGAGCAACTTTGGCTACAAACCGACAAACTCTATGTAGCCAACTTCGTTCATAATTCCCTTTGTGGAAGAATCCTGTTTGCGTTCGCGCGAAAGATAATAAAATTGGTCAAGTGTAAGCTTTTGCTTTTATTGTTTCGAGGTTTTATACGCTTTCTCCTCCTTTATCTGCATTTTCATTAAACAAGTACAAGAATATAAGTTGTTTTATACCATTTTCGCACTCGCTTATTCAAACTTCTACTACTACTACTGTCACTGATTTGGAACACTCTTGATCAGCGATTTTGTATGAGTGTAGCATATCTACGGTATAAAATATCACTGTTTGTCTGTTATAAGTTCCGCTTGAACAACATTAGGTTTGTAAGAGACGGGATTCTTACCACGATTAGCCTTTTTGAGCTCCCGATATTTCGGTACAGTTGCATGCGCCATGGCGCTCTCAACATGACCGAACCACCGAATCATACCTTTCTCAAGTTTAGTCACAACATTCACTTTTAAACCACACTTTAAAGAGTAATGTGTATTTAAATTCGTATTCTTCCGCCGTTAGTGATACTGTTAGTCGGGTTTTTTTGTAGTGTACTACTTACTACTACCTGTTGGACTCTATTTCTCACTCGTTTCCTCGATAAAGGCTGGCAACGCCATCCGTAACCTTTCTGATTGTTGCGAACGCTCAAGGGTAATCACACAATATGTAGCGAGTCTTTGTAAGACTCTTGTAAGCGAGTCATTGCAAAGTATAAAAAGCATACAAATACTTAAATTAGGTAATTAATTTCCTGTAATGTATGTAGCGGAGAATGTCTGTTATATTTTCATTATTTCTATTCATCCCAATTCCCACTTACATTGATAGACTTGTGTACTTGTTCTTCTATACTGCCACAAGCATCATCAACGTCAACATAATCGTAATCAAAGGCGAAAACGAAACACTACTATTTTCCTAAAATAATTGGAATACAAAATAGAATCAATTTAGCGCGGTAAGAGACAATAAACCGCCTACATTTGCCGCACAATTCCATTAAGACTGACTTTCTCATCCTTACTAAATAGGCCATGAGTTTGAATTGCTAGTCTGAGAAAACAATAAAAGGATCATAAAAAGCTTTGCCAAATCTTTACTACGTCTATCCAGCGTTCTATTTTGAACACAATAAGGTACCATTTTCCGTGCATTGGCACTAAAACTGACCCAAAGCATAAGGGAACGTTTTAAGTCGACATCCATTGCACGTTCGTAATATTGTTATTTTATTACTACATTTTAATTTATATTATAATAGCAACACCAATCATTATTTTTGTATCAATTTACGTAATAAAACTACAATAAAAACTAAAGCGATACAAGACTTTATTCCTATACTAACTTATTATATAACCAGATACATGAATAACTTACGTGTTACTATGATTACGCTATGTATGTTTCGTATTTCAAATAAGTTTTTTTGTCATCGAGCTTCAAACAAGTTTTTACGTTAATATTTCAAAATATTTTTTCGAAAAACAACTTTTTATCATATTTTATCTTATAATATTGGGTATCCATATTACACAATTTCACTTCACTTTATCTCAGGATTTTCACAAAATTACAACATTTCCGATGAAAATATTAAAATTGAGATGGCATGCATGGTTAGATGACGTTTGTAGGTTTACAACATTCATATCTTGCAATGAAAAAAGGTATAGATCGTTTGCTACATGTTCCCTAAGATATAATCCATGAGTTAATTATAAATCGTTATTTACAAACACACATATCAATGCGAATCAATTAACTAAGCCACATATAATTTCATATCACATCGATTGCGACGATCTGGTAAGCCCTGATATTAGTTTTCTGTGTAAGCAATTTTTGTAAGTGTCCCCTGTTATTCCTATGTAATTCTGGCAATCCCCGACGCCCGAACGTTGATGCCACGTGTTACTCGTTTATTGAATTCTAATAAAAATGTGTAGGGAGCTAATAAATCGTTATTCGTAGAGTTAACAGCGATATACAATACATACGACTTGAAACGACGATAAGTCGAATATAATTTATATTTCTATTCCATTGTGTCTTTATTATTGTCTGTAAAATAATTAAAGCAATATAACCTTGTGACGTAATGTGACGTGATCAATGTATTATTATCAATGTTTATAAAATTCAGTATAGATACTACAAATATTTAGTTCTGCGTTTTAAAAAAAATTGTAGATTGTAGAAATAATTAACTGATATTTCTTAACCTAAGTTTATGCTAGGACATGGTTCACAATCATCGAATGGCGGGTTCGATCCCAGGGGTTCATGTTTCGTAATATCAACCCCTAGGCTATTCGCGTATTGTCTGATAAGTGCGGTGCCACAGGCCCCATCGTCTCCATCCTTTATTGCTTCTCTGTCTTACAGCCAATAATTGTGTAGCACAAGCAAAATAGTATATTTGTCATATGAAAATATTTTTACAAACGATTAAATTATGACCGTGCGGTATATTCATTTACAGTATACATGTATGTTAACGATACTATAAATAATCCAACAACAAAATACTGAGAGAAAAACATTTGTGCAGAAAGTACTCATACCATGTATTCTAAGAACGTAACAGAGAAAAATAAAAACAACAAGAACGAGGGGCGTAGTGGTTATTTGAGTTAGAACCGGTAGGTTTAGTCTATTCGAGCGCGGACTGGATAAATTTATTTTATGAACTAATTTTCCAGCGACAACATTCCTTATATGTTGGGGAGACGCCTCGGGCCTTGTAGGCATTTTTTGGACACAAGCCCCGCTCTGTGTTTAATGAAAACTCCGTACCGCAATATGCCGCGAGGGACCGCTTTCACTGATTGTGAATTTTTTTCATACTTCGCATGAATATTTTTATGTGAGTTTTCGTGTTCTACCCACCGACGTCTGTCTGAATTTGTCTTTAATATTTTCGAAATTATAATTACATATATTTCAACATTCTTATTATTTTGTTCTCATGTGATAGACTCGATACCGTGATCCTTAAATCACTTGGATAGGATGAGAAAGTAACCGACAAGTCATCAACGAAAATAAATCAGTTACTATTACACGGTACTTCAAAGTATCCAACCGCAGGTATATCTTACGAAACTCATTGATTTTCCCGGATGAATTAGAGTTGCATTTATGATTTTTTCTTTTTCTGGCAATAAGTTCGCATATTCAATTCAAATATTAAATAAAATTTTATGGACGCCAGACTGCAACTGCTGTAGACAATTGGAATCGTAAAACTTTTATTTTATCAGTGTTGCCATAATGTCCACAGACTTGATCTCTGCCATCGACTTTTGAATTGACGAAGGAACGTCACTTCTAATTAAATAGAATACGAATACAGTATATTTCTTTAACGTTTATTCTCCACACACTAAGAAATGTAACCATTATTTAAATTTCTCTACACAAAAGTAACTCTGTTGTTCTATTTAAATATTTATGTATATGATATATTTAATAAACTGTCATACAGTATGCTACTTAAATGGACGCGCGTCCATTTATTTTGCAATACCGTTTATTCTAAAAATTAATTGTAAATTTTGATATACAAATGAGCATGTAAAAATGTACAAATTTAGCGATGAAACGTTTTGCAAAATTGATAAGGATCAATAAGAAGGCTTATTACATACGTCATTTCATGTTTGCAAACAAAACTTGTTTGTTGTAAATTTCTTGCATAAAGTAAGATGTTATCTGAATCATATGCCAGAGTAATACTGTACTTATGAATATAATATTGCATATTTTCCAAAAATAAAGGAAAAATTACAAGTACAAGAATAGCGTAATAAAACATGCAATAGAACAACATTTAATGATGCAGAATATATACTTAATATCATAAATACTCAATGGACGTAGTGAGAGTCCCGAAGTGCTTCCGAGATTTGCAAATATTAAAATATTGTAGTATCGCAAAGGAAGCTTAATAGCGCCGCCACGAGGTGAGCGCAGGAATTTGCAATAAGCTCTACCTTTGTCTGGGCAAAGCGTTCCGCCCGTCCTTTATTTCGCAAGTTCCTTGGATTTCATTCACTGTGTACAACACCGGATACAAGAACCGAAATGTTCCACTCTATATTTTAATAAATAAAATGTTATATCACACTCAAAGTCACTTACCGGGTTCAATCACTGAAAATAATAGTAGCAGTCGTTCCAGTTTCTTTCGCAAAAAATGTATGATATCTTTCCAAGATATTATCATAGATATATGGGGTGTCAACTTAATATTACTGCTAGCGACAGCGCT
Organism: Papilio elwesi; assembly: GCA_029849275.1. NCBI lineage: Eukaryota > Metazoa > Arthropoda > Insecta > Lepidoptera > Papilionidae > Papilio > Papilio elwesi. The sequence continues at coordinate 4,773,833 of CM056700.1, read as the reverse complement.
CATTTAAAAACCGGCGAAGTGTGAGTCGCACTCACGCACGAAGGGTTCTATACCATTATCTATAAAAATCACGTTTGTTTCTTTGCGAAAGAGCCCCCTTAAATATTTATTTTATAATGTTTTTTTGTATTTTACTATCACGATTCATGTTAGACAGACTGGTGGACGGAGGGACGAAGAGCGGAGTCTTAGTAATACGGCCCTTAATAGGATCTCCACTCTCCATCCCTCCGTCCGTTCGCAACCCTCAAACGATACAGAACACGACAGAAATGATTATTTGAGATAATACGTAAATTTCCAGTCTAAAGTATCAGAAGTAATACTCGTAATCAATAATTAATTTCTAAGTTACAGCAGACGCTTACATGTTTTACTTATATTCAACTTATTTTCAACAGTCCCGAACCACTTGGTATACGTTATGTTGCTTTTTAATTATGTATTCGTAGAAAAAAATTAAATTTTTAATCAAGATAAAATCTAAAAAAGATACAACCCAGGAATAATGTTCCACGCATACGATCAAATTAATAGAAACTAAGCAGAGTTCCTCCTTCAAGTTTGTAATTGTTCCATCGTTCTACAGTGGGGCAATTCATTATCCCCGCACGGCTCGCAGTGGTCGTCATGGCTCGTTAGTGATGTAAAAACTTCACTCCTTCAGGATCAATATCGGAAAATGATTAAACTTTGAAGCGGCCATCGTATTACTCTAATCGCCAAGATTGAAATTTAGATCCTTGTTCAAATGTTTTGTAAGTCCACTTAAAAATCGATTTAAATTTTCATCGTAGCATAAAACATTCAGAACTTTTAATAAAGCACTAATTTGTTTAAAATATGTTGAAACCAACAATGCAACGCAAACAAGGCTGGTAGAGTTAATAGATTTTTAAACCATCGCCAAAAGCAAAACGTTTTTAAGAGTCAACCAATGAAAATGATAGGTATTCATAATGAATTCCTACTCTCCATAAGTTATCAAATCTTAGTCCTTCAGAGGACCTCGCAGAATGAATAAGTAAAACCTCTTAAAATATGTACCAAAGATATTTTATGTCATAGATTTGTTTGTTGTCATCGACAACAGTAACAGTGGTAGATACCGTAACAAAATCTGTTGCGCCCGTTTTCTGTGACGTCGTGGTATTTCGCCGGTCGAGCCGGCCTATTCGTGCAACAGATGTTGCTTATACCTCGAACAGACTTTTTTCTCGACTCAGAAGGAAGGTTATTTTTTCACACGTATGTATGTTTGTCTATTCCATAGTAACCTCGTATAGTCTGAACGAATTGACAGATGTTGACGAGTGAGACGGACTATCATAGGCAATAAATGATGTGGTGAATGATGAACGTCATGCAGTCGGGTTTTTCGATTTTAACTATTCTTCTTCGTTGCCTTCTTCTTCAAGGCCTGATAAGTAGTGAACCTAGCCATATAATATACGTTTATAGTTGTATTAGTTCGTAACTACAATTGCACCTCATATTAAATATCGATCTAATCGAAAGATTCCATACGTTATAGTACATTAAGCACTAGTTTAACATAAAAAATGTATAAACTAATGTATACTGTCCAAACAAACTTTGTCCAATTATTTTATTACTATTATTCGCTACATAATATTTAAAAGGAAGTAACAATTTAACGTCAGGGTAGAGACGGCAAGTCGACCCTTACAATATCGTTTTCCGATGAAAATGGAAACTTTGGCCCCATATAACTTAGAAAGTATTTTCAGGGTTTAGAAAAATAATTGGATTGGTACATTGAAGAAAACCAATTACAAAACGCGAGAGAAGCCATTCCCGATTTACTCAACAACGGCAATTACGACAAACTTTATCGTATTAAATTGGTTTAGCAAAATATACCCTTTTCTATATTTCTGGACACGAACTGCCTCTAACGAAATCCAATACTTCTCCGCATTATTAAGAAAATTGTATCTAACATTTGGTATTCGACATACAAATTATTTTTGACGACCCTTTTATATTTATTTTTTGAGAAAATTAATTCATTCAGCTTTAAATATTTTGACCTTTAGAACATTGTCATGCCATGGCAACATTATTGACAACGTTGTTTTATAATTACAGATAAAAAATAAGCCTCTTCGATTTTTTTTATTAAAAAATATTTGTTTCGATATGTAACATATTTTGTACACACACATGTTAATACTGGATTTCAAATTACTTCCTTAGCTTCCAGAGCTTTGAATTAGGGAAATTAATCTCATAAGAACAACATTATAGCGCTAATCATACGTAGATGAACCACCCCAAAGATTGCCAAAAAGGCGGATTCCTTGCCACCCTTCAGAAAGAAGTCTCCCGCAAACTTAACAGGGTAGTCGATCTATCTTGTGGAAAATCACTACCACCATCTCCGCTGCGTAGGACCCGACTTACAGTAGGTCGCGGGTTCGAACCCAGGCACTGCTCCAAAAGCGGTGAAAGAAAACATCGTTTGGAAAACGGCATGTTACAGTGGTGGAGTCCGCAACAACAACATCTGTTGCACGAATGGGCCGGCGCGACCGGTGAAATACCTCCTCCTCACCCTCACAAAAGACAGGCGTGTAGTAGAGTATTCTGCGTTTCGTCTGATTAGTGAGGTGCCGGAGGCCTAATTCTAGTTCTCTCCCCCTTCCCACCCTTTTCTTATAAGAAAAGGATGGGAAGGGGAAGAAAACTTGACGGTGGAGGGGATGTATAGAAATTGGAAATAACCATTTTCTGTTTGTCCCCCCTCCTATGTCCATTACGGATAGGCAACGCATCTGCAACTCATTAGTTAGTTGCAGATGTCTATGGGTAGCGATCACTTGACATCGGGTAAACCGCTTGCTCGTTTGCCACCTTAGTACAATAAAAAAAATGTCTTAGAACCGCCAAATTCGAAGATATGGTGACATCCACCAATCCGCACTGGGCCAGCGTAATGGATTACGGCCTCTCCCGGAGAGAGGCCTGTGTCCTTGCAGTGGGGAAACACTTAAAAAGGCTAATTTATTTAATTAAATAAAAAATTATATTGCATTTTAGTTTTGTAAGGTCATTTCCGGTTATGGTTGGCATCAGGCTGTAAAAACTAGCTAAAACCCACATTCCCTTTTCAGATAACCAAGCATGTACATGCTTGGGTATCCCTGGAATTAATATTATAAAGCGGAAACATTTGTTTGTTTGTTATTGGTAAACCTCTGACTCTACAATACCGCCATAATCATTTTTCGCGTCTACAAAGCTACAATATCTACAGGTAACATAGGATATATTTTCCATGTTTGCTGTTTAATGTAATCAATTTGCGCGACGCCGGTCACGAACTCAGTAAATACAAAAACTTAAGAACAAATCTATTTGTCCGCGCTAGTCGGCAGGTATATGTTCTGTACATAATGTTTCCAGAGTTTTCCTTAAAATCTCTCGAGTATAATGACGCCCTAAAATCGCTTTCCGAGCGTTTCAGAAACTTACTTATTAGCTGGAAACTTTTTCCTTGCAACACACACGGTTGGCTTGCCGCTAATGGTTCACTGCTACTTACGAAGTTTTAGCGGGACGAAAAAAAGTATATTCGTGTTACTAAAGACCCCGTCCGTACTTTAAATCCTCCTTTTTCATATTTCCAGACGAAGTAATCCCTAAACTTATTAAAGTGTAAGACAATAAGTATGTGGTGCTAGGAACTCATATATTAGGGTGGGAAGGAGTTGGATGGTTAGGGAGGGACGCTCCGAACCAATATTAGCTTACCGTCGTACGTGTAAGACGAGAAAGGAATAAGAATTAACCGTTCCTACAAAGGTGGAGGGATGCCCACGAAAACAATAAGTTACTTTTCACGTTAAAGAAAACACTTAAATGCGTTTTACTTCAGCATCATAATGTGTGTGCGATTCATTTTATTTCTATTTAATTCACGAGATATTTATGTTAGTTGAATTATTAGGTTTTTTACCTAAATCGGAAAGTTTAAGGTCGTATAAGTAAAGTATTAAGTTATTAGTGTAGTGAAGGTTGATAAAGCTTATTCTTCTTATATTCCTTATGTATTTTGAAAAATGTGTCCATTAAACGATCAACTTTAATATATCAAAAAAACTATTAAAATAAAGCATATTGACAACTCGAATTTACACTTCATTTGTTCCACATATCTCTTCTCGTCCCTTACTCTATTCTATCCGATAATTGGTGTACCAATAGACCAACTGTAGTATATCACGCAAGAAACAGATGGCGCCAGCTACCCGATTACACGCGCCATCGTCGCAGGCTCAGCGCTATAAAGGAGTGTAATAGCAAAGTTCCACAGAGATGGCGCTGGGATCTTTGACTATTGTTAGAATCGAGTATTGCACTTGGTTGGCTGCCTTCAAGTCATTGAACACCTTCCATTGTAATCCCCGAGAATAAAAAACACTACTTGAGTAGCAGTACGGTGTCTCTGTCGAAACGACTGCAATTGCTTAAGCGGTACTCGTTAACAAAGTACTGTACGTGTCTAGTAATTAGTATTAAGCGCAGATCAATTCACCACGAAGACCCATTGTTAATCATAATTCAGAACTGTCTAATCAAAGTTCCCGCAATCACATATGCAAAGTAATATTGGTTTACTCACTTCGCGGGGAGGGTATTACAGATCCCTCTCGATTCTCAGCGCAACTACTCATAACTTTTGTTCCTTATCCAACATTTTTATGAATCGCTTAAGAGCACAGGACTCTGAATATTTTTCTTATTGATATAAGCCAGTGCCAACTCAACGCACCAGCAAGTCTGTGTAGTTTTGCTGATGTTCATGTCTAGCGTTGGTTTGTTGGTTTACGTTTTAGATAAGTCGTCCGTTCGCTTGCACCCTTCTTCCGTAATAATTTATGAGAAGCTAGAACAATATATATAAATATCGTGTTCCAATATCCCTTTAACAATGCCATTTTGTCATCTTTTTATCAAGTTTGGTTGTTTAATTTATCCTTATTTTTTTATTACCTATATTTAGGCGTTAGGCAACAAAATGACGACTACGAGGACGGGCGACTTAAAAGTTTAATGTATGTATATTGTATGAAATTAAACAAGAATATAGTTATTACAACAAATATTTTAAGAAAAAGTTACAGTGTAATATAACCCGATTAAAGTGTTCGCACATTTTGGTCTACGCGGTTCACTTTGATTTTTTTTGCTTTAATAGTAATGTTTCTATAACTCAAACACCTTTCAGACAATATGAGATGGTTAAAAATTACATTAGATACGAGAACCAGAAACCACGACCTTATTTATCGCCGACAGTACATTAATGATTAAATAATGGGACATTTTTACTTTCAACAGCTGTTTTGTTAAATATTATACTAAAATATTTATTAATGTTATATTTAGACATTAAAGGTGTCAAATATATATGCATTGGTACTTGGAGAGGTTGTACTTAACCCTATTACTTCCATTCCATCCATCATGGGGCCTACTCGATTGACACGAAAGTCAACACTTAACCCGCTATCAAAAGCTTGTAATACATGGCAAACGTTTTATAAGACGTAAATAAGTTTTTTATTTCTTTGACTTTATATTTAATCGTGATTCGAATGATAACTTTGGTGAAATTGTAGCTTTAAAGAGTACTAGCTAGATGGTATGGAAATTTTGAAATAATGAATTAATAAAGAGTGAACAAGGGAGAGGTGGTTTGATATATTGGTAGACGCCGACAACGACGACGACGTTTACGTTCTTATAAGAAGATTATTTACATGTATATCAATGTGCCAGGATCGTGGCAAGTGGAAAGTCAACAAACGTCTAAAGGCAGCAGACATTCGAAATACAGATTTATCCGTGTTTATTTTACGTCTCACTGGTTTAGTTGCGACTTTAGTAGTTCCAATTGACAATTGTGTCTCATTCATACTTACTTTGTAATTCAAATTAAAGTATATCAGTGACGTACATAAGGTAAAATTTGTTGTAGAAAGTATATTGCTAATATAAAATTATGATGTTATAAAAATGAAAATAAGTTTATTACTGCATGTAAGCCCCGCATGAAAGAAGATTTATGGACGTTTTAACCCCTATATACTCACGCGTCTCAGTTGATGACTCCTCCTGGCAATCTTAAAATTGTCTCTCACACCGAGTTCTCAGAGATGCCTGCTTATATATTTTGAAGTTTTTAAGCAACAAATACAAATGACAATCACTTTAAATGATCCAATTAAATCTGAGATCAACTAATGACTGTACATGTACATATTCAGTCTTCGTAGATAATGAAAAACAAAGACACGGAACACAATAATTCGAGAGCCTCGGCGGGCTAACTCCACCATTCATTTACAAAGTAAACCCCAAGTCGAACCCTCGAAACTCATTAAAAGTAAATCCGGCTGCATTTTCTAAAGACGTTGAGTTAAAGCTTCTCTTAAAGAAATTTTCTTAAAACTGCAAGCGGTAAGCGTGGCTCATTTGCCACCATTGAGGCGGTCTCTAAAGTTCAATGCGCTACCTTCCGTTTAAATAAATCTTGAGATTGAATTGTAAGGCATTCAGTGGAATGGAGATTGAACGGACTCTTGTTGCCATTTTCTACGTTACGTTTAGCCTACGAAATAGGTTTTAACCCCTCATACTGAGAAAGGGTTATAAATTTGTTTCTTCGTTTTTAGCTTTGGGTATTTTATTCGCATTTCAATAGCGTGTAATAGGCCTGACCTATTCAACACACAAGTTTAGTAAATGCCCTTATTAGTTTAGTTTTATGGCTACGATTGCTTAGGGCCAGTTGATGATCGAAGTACATGTATTAGTTGTTTTCAAATATGGAGAAGGTTGCCGCCAATCTACAGCCGTCTTCTATGTAATGTATTAAACTCTTTTTACGTCATCGCATGCGGAACAGGAGTTGTGCTATAGACCCGTGCATGTCCCTGTAGCGATATTTACCTAATAATGTGTAAATGCAAAGGCCTCAGTTTTTCAAAATAAACAAACTGCGGTAAGAATTTACTAACTAGCCCGAATATACGCGAATATATAAATTGTTTTATTTGTTCTTCCGGTGTTCGGATTGAACACGATCGATGGAAAAGATATTCAATGATCGCTCTTCCTACTTATTACCTGAATATTGTTAATCAAATGCCATCTGTTGATAAAAATACGAATTTTATAAAATAATTTAATAATTATCTTGAACGAAAATATTAATTATTGTCGTTAATATTTATCGTGTATCATCGATACTGAGCGGGGCTTCGTGCGAGGCAAGTTTAAATTGATCGGGATGTTTTCGAATAATCACCACAATAAAAAAAATTACTCATTGCATCCAACATTGCCAGTTACATAAGAAAATAACAATTTTCTATTCAAATCACGCGCTTCATTTTATCCCAAGCTTTGAGACAAACAAAGATTTCAATAATTTACCGAAGTGCTAGTGCCTGCAGTAATCCTCTGACAGTAATACAAGCGCGAGGGGGCGCTTGGGAGCTGCCTGTTTATTTAATAACGTTGTACCGTTCCGATAAGAGCGACTATTGTATGAAGCCAGGGAAGACATGGTCGATCTACTAGAGCAATAATTTAATTTTATACTTAACACAATCTGGTTTTTCTACGTTTGTTTTATGTTACATACGTTTATTTTATTATTAGTTTTGAGTCTACAAAAATAAAAATAAAATATGCGTTTACGCCCGTAATCCAGAAGGGTAAGCAGAACAGAGATCATGGATTTCCATTTGGCACGATCCTGGGACTCACGCTTCTTCTACATTCACACTTCTACATGCTAATCGGTTTTGGGTGCTCCTTATACCTCCGTTTTATAGTAAGCCGCTAATCCTTTCGATATAAGTTTTCTTGAGGCGTACCAACACTGCCACTCACTGTTGCAACATAAATTTGTTTCGTTATTCTCTCTTCATTCATCATTTCAACATGCCCAAATTACCAATGCATACCTTGCTTAATTCTAGTCACAACATTCGCTTTTAAGCCACACTAAGTCTACGAATGCTTTCAATCATGTTCCTCAATGATTACTGGGAAGAATATGAAAAATCTAATAATGTCTTATTATTCAAAATCGTTCAAGAAGCTTAAGCTACAGGTCACAATGGAACGGAGATAGTACATACATACAAACGCGCGAAAAACTTTACTCTTCTGGGTCGGTCGGGTAAAAATATCTAACGTCATATATTATTCTATATGTTACTTCTTTAAATTTCATTATATATCACCCGTACACAATAACTAAATATATATTTAAAAACATATAGCTTTTACAGCCATTATTAAAATTAGTGTTGGCCTTGTATTCATTGTAAATTTATTATAAAAACATTCCAAATTTTATTGCTAACAAAATATCAAACCATATTAATTATAACAAAAGTTCAGAAGCGATCCTTGGTAGTATATTTAAAGAACTTTTGTAATTTATTTAAATATTTTTAAGGAAAAATTGAATCAGTATACATTCGGCGCCAACTCTATAAGTAATAAAGTCTTTGTCGTCACCCCAATTCTCCGAATGGGAACTGCTTGGCAAACATAGATATTAGTTTTCTGTGAAAGTACTTGTCTTGAGTGTATCCGGTTATATTTCATTAGGGTAAATGTAAAATTACATAAACTCAAAACTGACTTGATCAAACTTGATATTAAGAAGCTGTTTGTAGTAATGTAAAATTAGTAAAGAGAGTTTCAAGATGAAATACTGTCCTAAATATCTAAACATCTTGGTGTTCGATGTATTGGAAAATGGCCGTCCTCAAAAATTAATGGATGTTACATCGCATGGAGTTAAATTGTGCGTAAACGCGTTGAAAACTTTTTCTTTCTTGTACTTAAATCAATCTCATATATTTTATTTCTTACGCACGATAATATTTTATGGTTGTTTTGTTTACGATACCGCAAACTATAAAGTTTTATAGAAACGCTTAAAGGATTTTGTCGCTTAAATTTAGGAAGATGAAATTAATAAAAATCAAAAAAAATAACGGCAAATATATTGACCTTCGTAAGTATTAAATAACAGTTTAACTGTGTTTAATAATAAATTAAATATGAAACATACAAAGTATCATAAGTAAATAATTTAAAATAACACACATTTGACGAGTTTATCATATCTTTTTCTTACTTTATTACTTATAACTTTAATCTACTTTTGTAGAATTGGACGAATAACTAAGAATACTGTATATGTCACGAAAAGCGAACTTTTCTTTCATTATTCTCTTTAGACAGCAACGAGATGGGGCAATTTAAGTTCCGGTAATTTCCAGAATTATTTCCTTTCAAAACTACGAACATAAAATTTTCAACTAATTTCTATGTATGTAATAGTTCTTCTGAGTACGAACTATATTATATTATATAAGTATGTAATTTCTTTGGATTCATTTTAGTGACTCAGGTATCTAATGACATAAATCTACTTTTTTCATTATACATACAAAATCATTTCAATCAATGTTCTCTTACCACAAATTTTAACAGCAAAAGGAACCAAAGTGCCAATAGCCTGGTTAAGGGTACCGGACTGCCGATCATAAGGTCGTCGGCTCGAATACGCCATTGGACTATTGTCGTGAACCATATCCTAGCACAAGCTTTTTCAGCTTAGTTGGAATGGTTAAAAGAAATATATTATATATATATATAATAATTAGTAAATTAATACGAAAATGTACAAATATTTTATCAAAAAAAAATGAACCACTTAGATCGAGTTATGTAAGGATGTTACAACACAACTTAAAAAAGGTTTTAGTTATATAGTATGTGTCTGGATATTAAAACATCCCACAGTAGTATACTCGAGCTTGTAGAATTCTTACTTATTTATATTATCTTAGGAAGTGAAAACCTTTGATATCTTCTATGAACATAGGAAGAGGTTGAATCTTAATATAACTTAAACTGCTTAAAGTATACAAAACATACAAAGGTTGTGATAATAGAATTGTTAATTAAATCCATCATTGAAATAGTAATGTGTTCTTACTTTCTTCCCTCTAAAAAACCTCCATCATTGAAATAGAATACAATAATATACTCATAATATAATATACTTTTTCATTCCATCCTATTCATCATCATATCATTTATTCATCTTTCTTTTTTTCGTTCAACGTCGAGTTTAAAAGGTTGTCAACAATTTTCGATGTAAAAATTACAATGTTCTTTTGTGGTTTTTTTGTGAGATTTTAGTTATGCCATGATGTCAGGGCATTATTTGAACGGGCATACTTCCACTACGTAGATAATAGAAAAAATGAAGGGTCGCGTTAATTAGGATGTCAGCTACCCAAATAATAATCCCAGTGAGGCTCATTTTGTAGTCTGGTCTGGGCTTGTGATAATTTTATTTTATATTTCAATTGTTTATTTACTAAAAATGTGCTGTTGCACAATGCACGAGTTTGGGCTGGTGAAGAAGATTACGGGATTTCATTTTGCGTCAAGGACCTGTTTCAATGTGGGCAATTGTATCAATGGCAGCCTTACAATGCATTCTTATATAGGTTGTTTTCAATGAAGAATGCTTAAAACACGAAAATAAAATGTAGGTTGTTTTAGATGTAAACCAATAGCCACTCTGCATAAAGACGGTTCGAATTACTCAAGCGAAACCTGGTTGTTTTTGGTTGAAAATGTAGGTACAAGTATTTACATGAATTAAATTACATTATAACTTTTATATGTATGTATATATATATATATATATATATATATGTATATATACATACATATAAAAGTTACTAAACATGAATTAACATATTGACTATTTCACAGCGTACAATAGAACAATTTACTAAGAAACAAAAGCACTATCATAGAATATTTCCGGCGATCATACTTACAGATACATTTTCCCTCAGGAAATAGAATATTTGATGTGATACGGAGCTTCCCTTCACTTTAACTTCAGCAGACTTTTTCAAAAAACATTCAGTTCGCTTTCCTTTAGTTTTGTTTCTCTAGTCCTCAGAAAAATAAGTGCCTTGTTTTTACAAGGGAACAAAGAAATGATGAGATATCGTAAACTAAAATCTGCAAATAGAATACTCAAACAAATGAGGTGGTACAATACTACACACCACAACACCTGACACAACATTTCCAGTACTAAAAAAACTTATCAAACATAAAAACAATATGATTGTGTGTTTCAACAGAGCCGTAGAAGGTTTTACCGTTATCATCACATCGGGTAGTGATAAAATATAAAAAAACGGTCTTGTAAAAAAAAATTTAACTTGCTCTATACTTTTTGAAATAGGCATGAACTTTCGTACATTATCATAATATTAGCTAAATAATTATGTCTTCACGCCCATAACTCAAAAACGTAGACAGAAGTTATGGATTTCGAACTGTCGCGATCCTGGCACACCACTCCCGCTTCTTCTTCATCCATACATCAACGCATACATGCACGTAGGTTACTCGTGTTTAGCAAAGACTATTTACCTCCGCCTTACAGTGCGTGCCTAAAGACGCCCGGCTGAATGTGTACATATTCTTCTTCTCAGGCGTTTTCACTCCTACTTTCGTAAAGTGAACTGCTGCCTGTACTGCCTATTTGAGTGTAAACATGTTGACATTACCCGGAAACCATAATGAACAAGTGAACCATGTTTTTATTAAGTAAATTATTGCATAATCTATGACCATAGACCCACTTTCGCTGTCACTTAATCTAAAGTATGGTAAACAGTTTCAAATATATATCAGCTTAAGCCTTAGCCAAGTATATGTTTTTTATTAATAAAATAAAAAACCATAACTGGATTGTAGAAAACTTTCCATTTACCTTAATTTTCTGCTCACAGATTTAGTATATGTACTGTTCAAATAGTAAAATGTTAACTCGTACGGCACATAACTACACGCTTTTAGAATTTTCAATTTATAATGTTCCTACCTTCTCACTTTGAAGCGCACCTTCTTTGAATCCAGGCACCTTTCTTTTGTACCTCTCTCTTGGCGGGTTCACGTAAGGTCACCCGAAGTTTCAGCGAAACTAAAGGCGCGATAAAGGAAACAAAACACTCTCGAGTTTTCGCAGGTATAATTATCATGGTTTTGACCCAAGACACGATTCTAGTTTACTGTATACAGGTAAATTTTACTCCTTGCATAAAATATTTTTTACTATCACAGCGGCTACAAATAAGTTTACCATTATTTTAAAGAATACGAGGTCCTTGAGGTATTTCTTAATAAAAAAATCATTAGTTTTTTAACTTTAACTCCACATACTTACGACAGGCATTGAGTCTCTCGAAGCATTTATTATGGTTACTTACTATGAAACTTAAGATTAATTAGTATTATCGATATGATTGTAAAATTTATTCGTGTATACGAAAATAAAATGCATAAATGCATATAAGTAAGTACAGTCAAATAATGAAGAAAAACAATAAAAGAAAATTCATAGAAATCGGTCCACCCATTTTGGCATTCATTTAATAATCAGCCAGCCAGCCAGCAGAAAGGTCAGCCATTTAAGAAACTGTGGATTTATTTTTTTATAGAAGAAGTCGGGATACGAGCAAGCGCTTCACTCGATCGTAAGTGAGCGCTACCCATAGGCATCTGCAACAAGCTAATCAGTTGCAAATACAATGCCTACCTTTAATGGACAGGGGAGCTAGAGATAATTTATTATTTGTCACGGACAACTTTACTTTTTTTTACATATCTAAGCATACATATTACATACTCGTCGGTTAAAGGTGGTTCTACGGGTGCTCTTAAGGTCACATTTATTTACTTTCACTCACTCACTTTTGCAACATTATTCCTCCATTCATCCTTTGCACCGTGCACAAGCCGTCGTATCGCAAATATATCATAATTTAATCCTCATTCAAATTTATTTGCTTAGAATTTTATCACGGAATATTACAAATAAATATTTGGCAACAGCTTCCATCCCTTCATATTCAACTAATAATAAAGCTCGTTTTGTTTTATTTATCTACTTCAGACTAGTACTTGAACCATTATTAGAGCTCTGAGTGTGCTGTGTTTACTTACACTCTAATATAAATTGTTTACTAAATAAGATCCAAACCTTTCGTGCAATAGATTTATTTATTATATTTTAATCAATGGTTTTATTTTTCGAACTGAAACTAGTTTGTCAATTTCAATCAATTTAAATCATTAAGGATATTAAAAAGACCGCGTTATTCTTTCTTTATCGTTATATAAGTTATCAACTAAATATAAGTATAATTACTTAATAACCTTTAAAATCCTGTACTTTACTTCATTTGAGTTTGAACTCATTCAATTTCAACATCTAGCACTCTGTAGCAAATAATTGTATCCCAACCGTACTTCCGGAGATTTTATTAGCATCGCTTTTTATCACTCAGTAGGTATATTTTTATTTCTTTTACGTACTTGTATGTTTTTGAACCTTTTTACCTGGCTTTTGTAGTTTGTTAGAGAGATTACAAATACATATGAGTTTTCTTGGTTATTCTCAGAAGTTATAAATTATTCGCGAACTTATTTAATCTATGTGAAAATCGTTGAATCATCATATATCATACACAACATCCTAAATAAGGTTTGCCAACCTTACGATGGGTGCTACAATGATTACAATGCTCTTGTGATAATGATAGACGATCGATATCAATAAGCCGAATATTATACCATTACATTAGTTGATAGCGAAATGCTTGCATTTAATTTTTTTGGTAACATTATACAAATAATACAGGTATCATATGTGATGGCCCTACTCGGCGTATCGTTCAACAAAACAAAACGTACTTTTTCATCCTCTTCAGTTTTGCTCTAATTGGATAAAAATTTTGGTAAAACTTTTAGTTGTCTCCGCATTATTTTTTCCACCATAATTCCAGTACACAGACAAAAAACCGAATGCCGCGTTAATTAGGATGTCAGCTTCGAAAATAATAAGCCCAGTGAGACTCATTACGTATGCCGTCTCCATTCACAACCAAAAATGTATATTCGCATTTTTAGGATATGCAATTATAAGTGTGCTTACATTTTCCACGCATCAGTATCATGAAAATGTTTTCGTCATATTCGAGTATCCAAATAAGTAAAATTAAATGAAATCTGATCGGTTGCTTTACAAGAATAGTTATAAAAATATGCTGTTGATATATTACAGCCCCATGAATTCGATTACTAAGTTCAGGAATATTTAGATCAGTGTAAGATGTAAGAAGTGTACTGTAGTGTACTGTGTGTGTAAAGATGTCTGGTAAGTAAGCTTTGTTGAAATGTAAAAGATTTTTATAAGTGGACACCACCACATGTGATGGACTTGACGATTAGTAAACGAATTCTTAGTTTTGTCGTTTAATAATTTTCATCCGAAATGCATATTTTACATTCTTTTACACGTTTTATAAGGAATGGAAATTTAAATAATCATTAAATACTTCCTTAAAAGCGCAAGCATCTTTCGGCTCAACGCTGTGGAAAATGGCCACCTTCAAAGTAATGGATGTTCCCTTCTACAAGTTAAATTGTGTGTGAACATCATCGACAATCCTTTAATTCTTAAATACGGCTACACCATTTGAAATGTGAAATACACTCAAAGTTACATTCCTGTCATAGAGAATTTTAAAATCTCGCTGTTACCAGATGCTTCCAAATGTACAAGATTTTTTTAGCAACGGTGGCTTTTATATAAAACTAGCTGGCTCGGCGAACTTCGTTCCCGCCCGCAACCCCTTTGCGGGTGGAATTTCGTGAGATATTGTGATGAATCAATATATATATAATAATAATAATAATAAATCGGCCTTTTTTTAAATGTTTCCCCCTGCAGGGACACAGGCCTCCTCTCCGAGAGAGGGAATGAGCCGTAATCCACCACGCTGGCCCAGTGCGGGTTGATGGATGTCACATGTCTTCGAATTTGGTGGTTCTAAAACATGCCGGTTTCCTCACGATGTTTTCCTTCATCGTTTTTGGAGCAGTGGTGATGAAATAAATTACACAAAGTAAAGCGCCTACCTGGGTTCGAACCCGCAACCTACAGTACGTAAGTCAGGGGCCTTAACCGCTGAGCTACCACTGATCAATATATATATTTATATATAAATAAATAATTAATAATATCCTAGGACATATTCACTCACGGCCATCTGATCCCAAGCTAAGCAGAGCTTCTGCTATGGCAACCAGATAACTGATATACTACTATATTAACTTATTAACTTCCTTTATTTTTTTTATTATTTTCTATTAATTTTTCACGATTTCCACTATATCTTAATAAGGCAACGCAAGCTCAGTTTTCAATGTGACATCGATTGATTATAAAAAAAACTATCGAGAAAAAATGTTACTTTGTACGTACTTCAAAATTTTATGACGTATCTACAATTTACAGCAACACGTATACGACATCCTCCATGTTAACCATTAACTAGGGGAAGGTTTTTATTTTAACATTCCTCTTTTCTGCGTTCTTTTTTACACTTTTTAGTTATGCCACGTCAGACATTATTTGAACTCATGTAATAAGGCATAGACAAAGAAAAAAGTCGCGTTAATTAGTATGTCGGCTAGGTAAATGATAATCTCTCAAAGCTCATTTCGTTTGCGCCTATGCGAGCTGTCTGTCTACGACCACAAATTATGTTCACCTTTTTTAACAGATGCAATCAGACTGAAATTAATTTAATGTCGCTCCCGAGTTCAATTTACTATTAACGAACGCGGAGTTTTTAGCCGTAATTATTCATAATGTTATAAAAAAAATATCTATTATAAAAAAGAAGACCACAGTCTTCAATGACTGACAATTTTCTTTTATGATGATGAGTGGAGTTTAACAGTGGTAGAGCCCGCAACGATAACATCTGTTGCACGAATGGGCCGGCTCGACCGGTAAATTTCTACGACTTCACAGAAGACAGGCGTGAAGTAGATTATTCCGCGTTTCGTCCGATGAGTGACGTGCCGGCCTAATTCTAGTTCTCATCCCCTTCCTACCCTTTTCTTATAAGGAAAGGATGGGTAGGGGAAGAAAACTTGACGGTGGAGGAGGTGTATAGGAATTGGAAATAACCATTTTCTGTTTGTCACCCCCCCCCCACCTCTGCCCATTAAAGGTGGAAAACGCGTCTGCAACTCATTAGTCAGTTGCAGATGTCTATGGGTAGCGATCACTTGACATCGGGTGAACCGCTTGCTGGATTGCCACCGAGTACTATAAAAAGAAACTGATGCTAGAAGTGAAAACAACAACAACAGCAACGACGACAACCATTCGGATGTGTGGATGAAATAAACAAATTGTTCTCACGCTATGTTTATACTAAATACTTAAATTGAAGTGATAAGACAATTTCGGCCTACAGAAATATCATATATCGTTGCTACAAATTTGCTTAGACTTGATCTTTCTTTATCGTTTCCCATACTCAAAGAAAACAATACTCGATCATTAAAAAAAATACAGGCATATGGACTGCCGGCCGAAGTAAAAACTCAAAACAGCTAGGGAGGCGCGACAATAGTTCATCTATATTATAAATGCGAAAGTCTGTGTTGTATGGATGTACGGATGTTTGTTACTCTTTCACGCAAAAACGGCTGAAAGCATATGGTTGAAATTTGGCACACGTATAGATTATAATCTGAAATAGAACCCTAGAAAAACGTACGGATCCCGTGGGATATTTTTTTATACAGGTGCATATCTGGGTGTACAAAAGGCGATGTTCCCAATAGATTCCGAAACGGCTACCTGGGCGAAGCCGGGGCGGATCACTAGTAAATAAATAACCAACAGAAATAAGCCCTTATTATTTTAACCTTAAAATTCAAAATTGAATACAAGAACATATAAATGAAAATAAAGTTCGTCGAAACTGTACAAAATTCAAAATAGCATGTTCCTGACAGATGTTAGTTGTTGCGCATATTTTCCACGCGAACCTATAATATTTTCCCCTATCAAATATCGTCTAACGTGGCTAAAAACGTTTTCACTTCAAAAATGTACATTCATGCTTTGGTGTATAATATCTAACAGTTGCCAGTGTATAACTATACTATAAGCTACTAAAAGAAAAGGACTCACCGTTACCAGACTATGTAGTAAAGGTCCCAGGCTAGTCCACGTTGATTTTAACTCCATCTTGAATAGTTTCGGCATCGGGCGTTTAGAGCGTATTGAACTATATTAACACTATAAGTCACCAAATATATTGAAACGTTACAAAATATTTTCATAAATCGATAGCGCAGTAATTAGTCAGACATCATAAAATTACATTTCACCAAACACTGATGCAACCCGATTGCCTTATTCTTCGTAAACACTGCTGCCAGATCCACTAATTCACTAAGGCTTGATCAGGCTGAATGACAGCTTTAACAAAGAATTAATAATGTTTTTTTTTAATTCTGTTCTAATGAATGATTTAATACTCTATCCAGCCAGTTTCGCTTTCATATTAATGCGTTATTTATACACGTGGTGAAATGTAAAAAAATGATGGCCTTAAATCAATCATCAGCTCTGATTTATTTCTTTTATTGTAAACTAGAATTAAGGTTTGTTGTAAAAATAAGGTTTTACTACGAAAAAATTATAAGTACATTTATCTACTTTCGTTCTTTCCTACAACAATGCTGGCATATCGCAACGTACCTGTATCTACGAGGTGTCATTTCCTACCTATTTTAAGAAACAAGCATAGGTTATTGGAATACAAATAATTTTACGGATTTTATCGCTTTATTTTATGTTTTTTAAATTTCCGACGTTTCGACTACATTACAGAACTCATGTTCACGGGGGAGACTGAGGTGTCAGCCATCCCAATGTCAAAAGTTACTGGCGAAGTACCCACTTATTTTCAATTAATTACTTCTGCTCCGATCTAAAAACGTAAAATAAACGCGATAAAATCCGTAAAATTAGTTTAATTCCAATATGTAGTATTCGAATAATATAAGAAATCATTAAGTATAGATATACAACTTCCATGAAATTGCTTCAAAACCCAAAAAATATAAAATGTAGCAAAAATAAATTACTAATTTTTTTTAAACAATATTTTAAGCAAGCAGTGTTTTTTCAAAGAACTTTAGATTGACATTTTGTCTGCAGAGCGTCAGTGAAATTTTCGAGAGCGGTGTGGATTCCGCGATAATAAAGTTGTCGCAGTTTTTGGGCGTTAGAGCGCGGGTAGCGAAAATGTGTAAACACGGCCGTAAATTTCTTTTGACATGGTAATCTGCCTTTCACCGCCTGAAATGTCGCCCCTGGAGCGTTCTATGCCATATACTTTACTTTCATACGAACCACCTAACTTTTATAGTTCAGTAAGGTGGAAGTATACAAAATTCTGTATGTAATAAAACTTGATTCTACCAGTGAATCCTAGCATTAAAAAAATCTTACGTTACACCTTAAGAAGATGCGATCTTGGTTGCAATTTAAAACAAAAATAAGCTCTTTTTTGACGGTCCTAAAAACTCCTGGGAATTTAATTCATAAATTACGATGTAAGAACTTAATAACTGACTGGATAGACAAATTTTAATGAAGGGCTAGCCTGTTTTCGTTATTTTATGCTTACTCATTGCAAAATCCAATATCAAGATCCACTCAGTGTCTGCTCCTTACTAGGGAAAGCGTTTTAGCTATACGGAGGAAAAAACGCATTCGTATTCAAGTCAACATTTACTCTCCGTGGAAAATTTCTCGATTCCAAGAAAATAAAACTGTGGGGCAATGAAAATAGTACTGATTTGGCAATGAAATTCTTATTCCAGAGTGCTTTAATAATTTATTAAAATATACAATTGTAATAATAATCTCTCAACATTTAATAAAAATAAAACATTCGAGGAACCATATAAAAATAGATATGTCATATAAAAATTATCAAATTGGATTTCGGCAAGCTGGATATAAGCTTTTAGTGGCTGTTACATGAGATTGATAGTGTAGCAAGACTTATCTACACAATAATAATAATGTACAATAGTTATTTTCGTTATTTGGGTGTATTTAAAAGTCTATAGTCAATCCTTGGTACAATATCCAAAATATGAAGAAATGCGTTATAGTACCTTTTGTTTAAATTCAATGATTCCCTTCAAAGATACGTTTTACAATAGTTAATACCTTTTTTAAGTTGGAGGGGGGAGGGATCTTAACCAAGGTGAATGCCCCCGGGACAAAGTTTTCGTGCGGCCCTGGAGAGCAGACGCTCCACTTTATTTTTTTTAGTGCTACGGCAATACATGACCACGCCATGTTGTCGTCTGATCCCACTCCGCTGTCTCCTTCTGGACCATGACGGACTCACAAATGGATATCAGCACCGCCCATTTTCATTTCCCTGCCAGAGCGGTCCTACTATTGGTCCTACTGTTGGCATTCCTTTAGTTTCGGATACCGGATAAAGACAAAAAAGAGAAATAACTAAAATCCGTTTCCATCCTTGTCACGTTCGCATCCACTTAAATAGAATAACAATATGGCTAGTACCTATGTATTACAGTTTCCAGGAAATAAGCGAGCCATTCAATATAAAGATGAAGAAGATGAAGATGAAGATACCTCCTCAATACCAATAAAGACAATCACATACAAAAATAAAATAAAAGTCATAACGTACCATCTAAAAACTATTTTTTTTAATGTAAATTGGTGGCAAACGAACAAGCGGATCACCTGATGTTAAGTAAACGCTGCCCATAGACATCCGCAACAGGCAAATGTGCGTTGCCTACCTTTAATAGAGGACATAGACAGGAAGAAGGATATCTCCTTTTCCCCATAAACCCCCTCCCTGTGCAATCCTCTTCCTTTTCCCATCCCATCCTTATGTGGAAAGGGTGGAAAGGGGAAGAGGACTGAAATTAGGCCTCCGGCACCTCACTCATCAGACGAAACGCAGAGTACTTCTACTTTACGCCTGTTTTCTTTGAGGTCGTGGTATTTCACCGGTGGAGCCGGCCAATTAGTGCAACAGATGTTGTTGTTGCGGGCTCTACCACTTTTTAAATTATTTAATAGCTCTATAGCGTATGATATTAAAAAAAAGTTTTCAGTCACGTGACCCAGGCAGATGTGAAATATAACTGGCGGTTTTTTGTGGGACAGAACTGGACGAGAGCTTAAGAATCGGCCTTTACAGTGAATATTCGAATTTCTAATAAATAAAAATATAAAGTAAAATTATAAAACGGCATCGTCAACGACCGAGCTCTTACTGATCTGTTTGACCCACTAGCATTACGAAGGGACGTTAGAATTCCCCTAGCGTTCCAAATAATTGTTTAGAACAATTCCTGCCGCAGAGTTTCGTCATAGCTCTACTCGGCAGAGCTCCAACCATCTTAACATTTTGATGGTAGGCATTCCACTACCGAGCGGTTTACTCGTAAATTCCTGATTTTCTCGCACAGCCGCGATGTGGTATGACCTGTCGCACGTGGTATTTCCAAGAAGCGAGCGTATTCCTTCGTTAAATGCTGGCACCGAATTTGCAATTCCTCTGGTATTACGGATGTTAATGGGCGATGGTTTTCACGTAGTATACCACCCCTTATGGTACCCCCACCCCCACCCCTCCAGAATACGCGGGGCAGCTCGCGCGCTTACTCACAGACTCCACGCAGGAGTTCAGGCGTAAACGCGCAGAGGGGGATTCTCCAATACCAGTGATATCGGTACCCCCCTGGGGTAGATTGTTTTTGGATCCCACTGCCATCGGCATCTGGAACTGTGTGGCCAGCAGAAGCTAGATGCGGATTCTACCACTGTAAGAATTGACAGATACACTGATTTCCATATATTGTATATTAGTCCACTACGGCTTACGGCGCTCACATTTATGTCGAGGAATATGAATTACGTTATGGACTAATCTTTATGTAATATTTTTAAGCTACATTGTTACCACAGCTAAAATATTAAGTTAGGTACATTTTTATTTTTAATCTGTGTTGCGATGACAAGCAACAAGCAAGCAAATCATTCTGTCATTGCATATTTTTACCGGATCGCGGTTAACATTTTATTGTAAACTTAGGAACAAAAGTATTGACGAAGAACAAAATTTTTGAAGACCTTTTATTAGTAAAAAAAATACATCCAGTTATTCAAAGTTACAATGAGTTCAATTGGAACGGGGGTAAGAAATGATTTTCCTTACTTTATGAAATTTCTTACTTATAACCAAACATAAAATATGAAAAGCTTTAGCTTGTACATAATACTAACAATTTTAAGGAAAACATTGATTTTCTAGAGGTTAATCTAATGAAGAAATGCTTATTCATTACAACTATATATTTCAGTATGATCTTTCTGCATCACAATTCTCGCCTGACGGTCGAGTTTTTCAAGTCGAATACGCCGCAAAAGCTGTTGAGAACTCCGGCACAGTCATTGGTCTCCGAGGTAAAGATGGAGTTGTGTTTGCTGTTGAAAAATTAGTTACATCAAAATTGTATGAACCGGGTGCTAACAAAAGAATTTTTCATGTAGATGAACATGTAGGAATGGTAAGTCGATATGTATAGCTACAATTCTTAGCATATTTAATAGTTTTTCTTAAACTCCTTGATGCTCCTGACCCAAGCTGTGATTATCAGAACCATAATAATCGAACGGGTGTCTACTGGTGTATAAAGGTGTCGCAATACAAGTTTCTCTCTGAAAAAACTGGGATTTCAATATGTTTGTGAGAATGTTTTTGGCAGTGTAATGTCACAGTAAATGTTAATTACTATTACGAGGTCCAATAATAACTTTTTATGAATTTACTTCATAGATCATAAGCATAAGCATTGCAGAAACATTATTCAAAAATAATTATGAAAAGTTAATTACATGTTTTAGAAAGGTTAATTACTTAACATGTGGTGTAAAAATGATTATATTGATTATATCTTTAAATCTTATATCTATACTACATTTAAATGTTGTTACATAGCAGAGTCAAGCATTACTGCCTTATTATATGATTTTTATTCTTTCTTTACTCAAGCCGATTATTCTATTTTCAGGCTGTTGCAGGTTTAATTTCTGATGCAAGACAAATTGTTGAGACCGCAAGATCTGAAGCATCTAACTACAGATCACAGTATGGCATTCAAGTGCCTCTCAAGTACTTAAATGAGCGAGTCTCAATGTACATGCATGCATACACTTTGTACAGTGCTGTCCGTCCTTATGGCTGCTCTGTGGTTATGGGTTCCTGGTCAGAGCATGAAGGTCCTCAGATGTACATGTTAGATCCTAGTGGAGTATCATTTGTGAGTACATCTTACATTATTATGTGTGAAACTTGTTTTGGGACTGTATGAATTGTAATTTATGACTACTATTTGCATTTTATGACTTGGAAAAGTGTAATTATTATTTTTATATCCAAGTGAAGAATCTGTATCTTTACTAGAATTTTACTTTAAGTGCTTCAATTAATCTCTTTCTTTTTATCACCTCAATAGAGTATTCAGCTCATTCTCTTACAAATTAACCAGAGTACCAAGTTTCACTTCTACTTTGTGTGAACTCGCACTAGATTTTTATTTAATAATCAAACCCTGATTTTTTAAAATAATTTATCTTATTTTTTGATCTCTGAAATAATCAAAGTAATCAATCAGTAAATAAAGCATCAAATCATACTATTACATAGAATATTATTATTTTTTACTTCTATCTTTTTTAATAACTAATCTCTGATTATTTTCTTTAATAAAAAATGTTACTAGATTGTGGAAATAATGTACTAGTATTTCTTTTAATTAAGCTAGCTAAGCTAGCTGTCATGTTTCACAGTCCAAACCCTTAACCATTTGGCTATTAGTGCTTCTATTTTGTTTTTAATATTTTAAGGATCAACCAACAACAGTAATAACTGTTAGAGTTTGGAAATACAACAAATAAGCATACAATAACAAGGTATGCTGAAGGTAGTTACCATCTTTGTTCCATGATAAATGTTTCCTATTGTACTTTAGTTCAAAGAGCAAAGGCATACTTTTCTTTCACTAAACCAGTGATTCACAAAGTACAGGTTGCATTTGTTACAAGCGAATATTAAGTAAAATCTAGGACTCAACTAGGTCAATGGCTGTATGGCTGCAGTGTTACCATTAGGACACTACATCAAACTGTTATTTTAATACAGGCAAGAGGTGGGTCTAAGAAAAAAAAATGTTTTTCTTAGGTGAGTAAGAGCACAGTTAATACTTGGAACCACTGCGTTAGACTATAAGGATCAATATTTACTATTCCATGTTCTATTTTTAGTTGAGTTGTTCCTTAGATTGAAAAATATAAGAGAAATGTATCATACCTAATAACTTACTAGAAACTTCTGACCCGTGAAAATTCTTAGTTCTATGAGGTCTGCATAATTATTTTAATTTAATAAAACTACTAATTTCAGTCATACTTTGGATGTGCCGTGGGGAAAGCAAAACAAGCTGCTAAAACTGAAATTGAAAAGCTCAAACTTGCTGACATGACCGTCAAAGAGTTGGTAAAGGAAGCAGCAAGAATGTAAGTTTTATACATTAATGGCGAAAGTGAAAGAAACATTATTCACCTGATTTTATGAGATCATCAATGAGTACTGATCAGATCAGACATGTTGCAAAGTAGTAAAGTTCATTGCTGTGCAGTTGATAGCACCAGTGATGCCTTGTACACAGCTTGTGCTAATATTTCCCCGGATTGCTCCAATGAGTACTGGAACTAATTTGCATCTGAACTTGAAATTATTGGGTAATGTCTTGGATTGGAGTCAACAAAATTTTGTCCAATTCAACCCCAAAAAGACAAGTTTAGTGACCCTTTGGTTGTTTTCCTCATCTGCTATTAAAAAAAAAACCCGTCCTAAAAAAAGTCGAACGCCAATAACCCATAGATACAAATGAGAGTTCCATTTGGTAGTTCAGTTAGTTTAGTAGGTAGTTCCACACCTCACTTGCTTCTTCCCAACTCGTCCCCCAAATAATAAAACAATATTTGTATTTTGTTACAGCATTTATTTAGTCCATGATGAATTAAAAGATAAGCAATTTGAATTGGAGCTATCGTGGGTGTCAAAGGATACTAAGGGCCGTCACCAAGTGGTACCTCGCGAGATCGCTGCAGAAGCAGAGAACCAGGCTAAGCAAGCCCTGGCCGATATTGAAGACTCAGATGAGGGTGAAATGTGAGACAATCTGATTGTGTTAGTTAATAAATTTTTATGATCACTCTGTCTTTTCATGATTAGCAGTTTGTACCACAATTAATCATTTTGTTTTATCTCAACAATTTAAAGTATGGTAAAAATAAAAGTAATACAATTTATTTATTTTTCTTTATTATGCAAAGTTACATTATATTTTATTTTATTTTTGAGGATTTGAAGAACTAACAGCTTTACATTTAAATCAAACAAAATCTTAACAGTAAAGTAACAAAAATTCAACCATATAAAGGTTCTTGCCTCTAAAATATTACAAAGGATTACCATAAAAAGTGCCAAGCTTACAGGCTTTTTAATATAATGCCTATATGCTCTGCAAAGTCTGCTGTTTTCTGCTGCAACTTTTATCATCTTCGTCATCACCATCTTTGAAGGTGTATGGTAAGGGCGTCAGGTTGATTTACATTACTAAAGTGTAGCATTAGTATCACTTCTCTTGCAGGTACCACTTATGTGATATATTGTAATTTTTGTTTATAGTAACAGAAAAATATAAGCCAGCAACTTATTCCAAGCCATACAATAATCAACTCAAATAATCTAAATTGCATTGATTTGTAAATTCATAGACTTACAATTTAATAACCCCCAAGTTTTATGGATTTATATTAATGAGCTGTTCAAGTTTTTTAAAGCCTTCAAATTAGATATGATACTATGTGTTATTACTACTAGATATTAAGTAAGAGGAATGTCTTTGTTGTGCCTGTGGACAAAATCCAGAGAAATTAATTATGTACCATACAATTTTTTAATTTTTCGTGACAAAAATCGAAACCCCGCCCTCCCCTTGTGATCCAACGTGGTAATTTGAAAACCTGCCCCCTCCCCCCTGAATGTGTCACGTAGTAATTAAGTAAATTAAGCTTGCAACAATACCATCTGTTGCACGTAAGGGCCGGCTCGACCTACACTTTCCTCATAAGGATAGGATGGAAATGGGCAGGGGGTTAACGGGGAAAAGGAAATATCCTTTTTCCTGTCTATGCCCCCTGTTCATTAAAGGTAGGCAACGTATTTGCAACACATTTGGTTGTTGCGGATGTCTATGGGTAGCGCTCACTTAACATCAGGTGCTCCGCTTGCCCGTTTGCCACCTTCTACCATAAAATAATGAATATGTTCCCTATGTTTAAGTACATTTACACACAATGACATCTATCGGCTATTGCAAGAATTTCTACCAATTATCACACATTTCTTGTGTAGATTGTCAATTCTTAGTAACAATATTGGTTAGAAGACTGGTAATAGGAATTTTCTAATTACTATTAATTACTACCGACCGTCATGACGTGTCTTAATTGCTGCACACAACACTAAAACCTTACCGCCATCTATTATCACAGATACAATACTACTAGTAATATGTAGAATTTAAATATTGGATTTCGTGGTATAATTATACATTACCATATGTTCACATTTCTTGACATGATTAAGGCGTTCATTTGAAATGGATAAGAAAGGCGCGGAAGCCCGTCACGCAATGTTAATAAGAGAAGCGTATTATAAATTATACCTATCGTTTACTATAGTTTTTTGAGGGCCTGAATCCAACAATACATAGCGACAAACGGCATGACAGTGACGCGGTGACGCCCTCTCTGTCTACACTACCACTCAACGCCTGCGTGTTGCCTAATTTATATTTATAAATATGCTTATGATTATTAATTACAATTAAAATGATAAGCGAAATATACTTTTATTACGACGCTATTCTCTTTCTTGTTATTGTTATGTCGTACATTATAGAAGATTTACGCATATTTTTTGAATACTTGTATTATTTTGTTATACGTATTCTTTGGAATAAGACCAGAAGTGGTGTTTTTCAAATACAAGCTTTAATACCGAGTACACGGTTAGATCCAAAAATAAGCAAATAACGAACTGAAGGGACAAATATTACACAATTAAAATACTAGACTTCTGACAAGCTAACAATAATGACATAATTAATTTAGTTATAAGTCGGGCACCATTCGGCCAGAGTAACGACCTAACTTGACAACAGTTAGAAAGCAAAAGAGTCCCGATGCCGGTGAGGAATCGCCTTTTATAGATTAGAGATTGTTCATGATTCTTCTAGAATTCTGCTGACCGGTGACGTAAGTGTCAGGCAACAAACTCTCATCGATGCTAGCGGGTCATACGGGTTGCTGGCCGGCCAGCAGCGTAGATGCGTCAGGCGGCATGCGCGCGAGAACGAGCACGTAACTCCTTAGTTATAATACAATAAATTTTAAGCCGATTATATTGACATCCAATAATACTTTTCAATTATAAAATTATAATGAAATATTACTTTAACTTTGCTCTGAATATTTAAGCTGTGACCGCGGTTTCATCGGCTGCGGCGTCAAATTTAAACGAAATCAGAATACCTATTCATCGCGTCGCGCTTAGCTTTCTTTTCCTTTTTGGTCGGTACCTAAGGATCGTAGCGTGATATGAAACCTATTATCTTCCTTAATAATTGGCTTTTAAAGCAAAGAACTCAATTTCTTTCGTAAATTCATGCTAACATGATTTTTGTATTTCTTTTATAGTACGAAAAATGCGGAGGGATGTTGGCGAAAAATAAAAAGACCACGTCATTAGGTATTATTTTGTATTGTCAATTTACGTGTAGTATTTCACAATATTTGCAAACGTCCTAAGCATAATATACAAACTGGTTTACCAATTACTACAATGACTCGCATATTTATAAAATGTACAATATAATCTCATTCGTTTGGACTTATTTAAATATATACAAAATATTAGATTTGATAAATGTGTATACAATATCTTTAATTAGATTAGAGTGATATAAATACATAAAAAATAATAATCGCTACTGTATTTACAACTTGATTACTTAAATTGATTAGGCCTTATTCATTTTCCTTAATCCTGCTGGCCGGTTACTCTTGGATATAACTGAAAAAAAAAACTGTATTACACACTGGCAATTTGAAAACAAATAATTAATAAGAGAATATGTATCAAAGTCTGCTGGTAATCTTATTATCTACGTCTTAACACCAAAAACTATCCAGTCGTTAGGCCATGGCATTTCAGTCAGGCCATGGCATTTTTGACTGTTTCCACACGAAAAAAAGTGAACTAGGTTCTGTGTACAGGGCAACTAAAATGGGGGTAAATAGGTCAAAGGAATAACGAGTGTTTGTGCCATGACTCGGACGAAACTGCACTCAAAAGTAACATCCCAAAGCCCTTTCTAGTTAAACTGAGTATGAATGTGGTTACAAGGGCATATATGAGTTCAAATCCTCTATAATCATCTCCTCAAGAGACACGTATACGTGAGCTCACTTACTATGCGCTTATAAACATAGCATTTCTACTCACTCCATTGACACGTGTTGCGTACGCACACACTCACCCATACATGCATATCCCTTTACCATGCACACATGCAACCTTCGTGTATGCTTGCAGTACAGTCGCGCTCAAAAGGCACATACACCTAACACATGCACGCAGTACAGTCGCGTACACAGAACACACGCACTGGACGTGTAGACTTATGTGTAGAGCCATGCACTCACCCCGAGCAGGTTGCGCGGCACGTAGCCCTCGCGGCCGGCTTCGTCGCGGCACCACCACCACTCGCGCTCGCTGTCGTCGCCCTTACGCAGCACGTGCAGACGCGCGCCTGACTCAAACGACAGCTCGTCGCCGCGCGCCGCGCTGTACGAGAACACCGCGTACACGAGACCGTTGTTCATTATGCCCAGTTTCTCTTGGACGCCTGTAAATTTTTTTTTACTTTTTTACATTTCACTTTCACGCTCATATTAGTGTCATATATATATATTAATGTAACGTAAAACTTGATATTCCCCCAGTCCCAAATGTCCGATTTAATTGAAACGTCATGAAGGACACATACCTTTTTCATAATCAAAGTTCTGGCCATTCACAACCCCACAATGTAACTTGTCAGCTATATCTGGTGGCGTTATAGAATGGACGAGTACTTACTGTATAGATATTCTGAACATCCGTCGAAACCCTCCTCGTCCTCTTCACATTTCTCGGCCGCTGTTTCATGATCTGACAGAGTCGTTGCAAATATGCAAGCGCCTGAAACAATATAACTTTATTGGTCTACTACTGTTTATTTCTTCTTAAATATCTACTATACTTCCCTCATTTTCAGACAACGTATAATATTTTTAGGATACAACATTTTCACCCATAAAATATTTTATCCTCACTTTGGTGAAACACTCACTCAATGTCAAATTTTGGGTCGTACTAATGTAAGAAAGGCTAATTGGCGAACCGAACATCATGGGAAAAGCCAAAGCCCATAGACTCCACCTGCTGAGGATCGGAGAAGGTCGTAGCGTTAAGGAGGCGTATCTCGGACCCGATTTCTACCTACCTCTAGGTTGGCCCAGATATTACTGGACGAACGATCACCTACGCCACTCCACATAAAATGGCAAGAAGCGGTGCAAGACAGGCGGCGTTGGTGCCCTCTTGTGTCAGAGGTCAAGATGTATCTTACTTTCACTTAGTATCACTGCGCCAGGTGAGCATTTTAAACTAGAATATTCGTTAGTTGTCAACTACAATAGGCTACGCCTTATATCGCCTTATCGAGAGAGGTATGCCAGGATCATGCCAAAAAGAAATCCGTAATCTTTGCCTATCCCTCTGGTATGGGCATTAGTGTTTTTATGGCAATTAGTTTAGTTATCTACGTCTTAATAAGGAAAAACCGTACAGTTATATAACGTATGAAATATACGACTCTTTGTCTGTACGTACCATTATCGACGAGGAAGCGCACCATGGGCAGGTTGTTGCAGGAGGCGGCGCAGTGCAGCGGCGTCCAGCCGTCCGAGTCCTGCGCGTTCACGTCACACCCCAACTCCACAAGGAATCTGGAGCATAAACAAATGGCGTTTAGACAGCGCATAATAATAAAAATAAATCAGCCTCTTCTACAATGTTTCCCACTGCAGGGACACAGGCCTCCTCTGCGAAAGAGGGAATGAGCCGTAATCCACCACGCTGGCCCAGTGCGGGTTGCTGGATGTCACATGTCTTCGAATTTGGTGGCTCTAAGAACTTGTCGGTTTCATCATGATGTTTTCCTTCACCGTTTTTGATAGCACATATATGGTAAGCAAAATAGTATGTAGTAACGTATAAGGCCGGCTCTCCCCGGCATGCTCCCCGTACTATATTTGTTCGACTGTGAAAAGTATCATGTTATGTACAAATAACATGATATAGAACGTTTATATATTTAAAAAATTATATATTTAAAAATATTTTTATAAAAAAAATAGAAGGCATTATTATTCCCTAAAAAGCGGACGAAGTCGAAGGCGACAGCTCTAATGTTACCAAAACTCGTGACCGAACAGACACAAATATATGAAATCTTTACTTCATGCCATGCGTTGTTAAAATCAGATTGTTAATCATAATATGTAACATCGTGCTACAATAACTATGTTGTTAAAACAAGAATGCTATCGAAATTCCAATAAATGCAGATAAAAATCGACATAATTTTTACCATGACTAGGACGTACTCGTAGATGCGAAGCACTTTATTACATACAACAACTCATCGTTTGCAACAAGTGTAATTAATAATAATAGTACCAAAAAGATTAATAAAAGTAACTTAAAATTGATTCAGTGTTGTAGCACTTATACAATATTCTACTCACTTGACTATTTCGAAATGGCCCGCACAGATGGCATTGTGGAGAGCAGTAATACCTTCGTCGTTGGCAGCGCTTGCATTTTGCACCTGGAAGAATTTCCTTTACATTTTACTGTACGATAAACAAAAATGCACCTTCTTCTACGAGCAAGCGGTTCACCTGATATTAAGTGACCCTTACCCACAGGCATCTGCAACAAGCTAATGAATTGTGACATTTGTCCCTTCTCCTACCAAAACCTTAAAAATTAAGAATTACCGGAAGGCCTAATTTGAGTCCTCTTCCCTTTCCCAACCTTTACTTATAATGGGATGGGGAGGGGAGGGGGTTGACGAGAAGGAAATATCCTCTATCCTGTCTATGCCCTCCTCTGTCCATTAAAGGTAGGCAACGCATCTGCAACACATTTGCTTGTTGCGGATGTCTATGGGTAGCGTTCACTTAACATCAAGTGATCCGCTTGCTCGGTTGCCACCATATAACGTAAAAAATACACTGTAAGCAATAAAAATATTTAAAACTTAAAAAAAGATCATAGACGAATTGATTTCAAAATTGTGTTATAAGAAACAAAATATAATAAATTATATGTATTTTTTTTAATTCTTATAATGAAATTCTGACAATATAAAAAAAATTAATAATATAATAACAGGATTTGGAAGATGCAAAATTGCGCTGTTACTTGTCTTTGACTTCAGCATCGGCTGAGCCTTATTCTATTTGCTCAAGAGTCGTATTTTTTTTACTTTGCTTTGAGTAGTAATAAATTTGAATTCGACTGTTTGTACTTATTTAAAATTTAAATAATTTACCTGCGTCGCAGTTTTCTTGACCAATTCTAATTCACCTTCCAAACTTGCGTCCAAGAGGAGAGCGAGTGGGTCGAAGCTGACCCGCCTCGTGAGCGGCGCCTTGCCGCCTTGCTTTAGGTTGCCTTTCTTTGACCGCCTCAGCACATTCTCAGCTCTCTGAGAATCCTGACCGTTCAAATCCACTGAACTAATTTGTTCTGCAATATCCGACACACCATTATCTTTGCTTTCCTCTTGTCTTTCATTTGAACTCAATGATATGTTGTTATTGAGAGATCTATCGACTTCGTCTTTTTTAGTTTTATCTTTAAGGCCGTTCTGCATCTCATTGGTGTCCAATGTTAAATGATCCATTTCCGGGAACAAGAATGCCGGTGGCATTTCTATGCGACGATTTATACTAACGCTGATACCATTCTTGGCGTTATTGAGGTTTCTTAGTTTAGGTTGTTCGCTTAGCGGAGGTTTTCTGATGGTGAGAGGACGAGCTTTTATGATCATTTCACTGCTGCTGCTACCATTGCTGGATTCCTTTTGGTTTTGCGCGGGCTCGAAGTCGTTTGATAATTCCAGCCCGTGGGATTGAATGTTAGTATTATCCGGTACATGTTCATTGTTTGCGGATTGTCTTGGCGGAGTCTGAAAATCATATAAGAAAGAGTCATTTAAAAGTCACTTAAAATATTTTATTGAATTAAATTTAGTCAAAAGTTGTCCGCCATAATGGTTTAGATTGGAACAAAGTTGATTTGATAAATTAACCTTGAATACTTATCCTCAATATAGACATTTTTAGGCCGCCCACAGAATAAGATAAATACACATATTACATTACGTTGTAATTCATTTTATATAAGTATAATTGTTTTGAAAAATGAAAATATATAATTGTTTTGGACAATTGATAAATACCTTGATTGTAGGTTTAGGAGGTAATGCGGGTTTGGGAGATTTGTCGGTGCCGCTAACGTCTGGGGTGGCGAGCGGCGTGCTCGCACTCTGCGGCGGGGACAACAAGAGGCTTTGCGACGACGCGCTCTGTCCGCTGAGGTTCGCGCCCGAGCTAGTCGAGAGCCCTGACGCCGTGTTCCTAACGATCTGGGGTTGGGAAGTCACCATGTTACTAGCTACGTGATTCGGTACAGTAATGCTTTGGGTCTGAACGGTTTGCGGCTGAACGGGTTGGATCTTTGTCGAAGATGTCTGGTAAATGGGTGATGGCTTCCCGCTCGAGACCTGAACCGATGTGGGTGCTACGCTTGATACGGGTTTCTGAAAATGATGGCGATATGTACAGGTGACGTGATTATGATAAGACAAAATGATTCGAGCTATGTACGTGATTTCAATGAATGATGAAAGTGAATGAACAAGATCTTACCCCGAATCCTATAGAACTACTGGCGGCAGTTGATGTTGGCGAGTTGCCTTTCACACCCTGTTGACTCTTGCCCGAATTTGTCTTCGAACCTTCACTGCCTTGACTATTCTGACTTAACCTAGAATTTTGTGGATATGCATGATTTTCCTTCCCTTCCTGGTTACACCTGCTAGAAGAGTCAGATTTTTGCAATTGATATGTATGTTCTTGTTGATATGTCGCTTCTGTTTGACTAAGAGGCGTTGCCAAACTTTTGTTAACAACCGATAAAGGCGTCGAATGAACCGTCATATGATTAATATTTGCGGCGTTTTGATTTTTAACATCTTGCACATCGATTGCTTTGCCGTTCACTTCTTGTTGTTTAACTTTCCCGTTACCTTGTGGAAATTTAGTGTTGTAGGGTAACGTTTGATATTTAGGGTCTGATTTGCTCGCAGCAAATTCTGGTGGAAATTCTTGTTCGTTGATTTTTATTTCCTTGCCTGTTTGGTTGCTGTTTGAGCTGCTGGTACTGTTTGGACTGTACTGTGGTTGCTTTGAATATTCGGGATATTTTAAAAGGAGATCGTACATCGGTTTTTGATCGTAACTGGTGATGCCTAGTTGGACGAAGTTGTTAGCATCGTGTTTTTCATGGATTTGTCCTTGAGGCGGGAACTGGTTATCCTGTCCGGCCGCCGGGTGAGGGTAACCGCCGTTGAACAGAGGATTCATCATTTGTTTTTGGTGTAAGTAGTGAGCTTCTTGCTGCGTGAGGTGGCTTTGTATATTATCGCTCTGAGTGAGCTGTGTTAATGGCACATTATTTTGTATTACGTTCTGCTTCAAAGCCTAAAAACAAATTTTCATTTACGATAAATTTCAACAGTATACGTATAAAATAAGTTATAACAAAAACAATGTAATATGATGATACAAAAAAAAACGATCTTTGTACGATTGGGCCGATTTAACCGGGAAAGTATTACAGTCTCACAGTAGACAAGTGTAAAGCAGAAGTTTTAGATAGTGACTCTCCCCGGCTTCGCCCGGGTACTACTTATTATGTTGATCCGACAGAACACAGGAATGTGTATCACGTGTGTATCGATCCAGCCGTTTCGGCGTCTATAGGGAACAAACATAATTCGCTTTTTATATGCAATTTTGTCCTAAAAAGTATCCTATGTTTCATGATGATCGGTTGAGTACTTTTCGCGTGAAAGCAAACAAACTTACATTCACATTTATAATATTAGTAGGGATTTTCTTTTCCTAACTATTCACTGTGTACTATCCACTCCCTATTTATAAACAATGAAACCGAAACTTACCTGGAAATTATTGTTATGGCTAAGGCTCTGGGCGTGCGGAACGTGATTGTAAGGCTCGACGGCGGCGACGTTGCCGCGCGCTTGCTGGTTCTTTGGTTGACTGGACGTGGCCCCGGCCGGGTAGCTCGGCAGTTGCTGCATTGGCGTTGGATTGTTCGTTCTGAAAATAAATGTTTTATTCCTGTTTAATTTTAAATGTATCAAGCAGCAAAATAAAAATAAACAAATAAAATTTTCAGGCTGACTTTTCCATATTACGACGATATTCCATTTACTTAAACACACTTTTAGAAAATATCGATGACAAGAACAGTAACCAGCTCAAATATTTTTATTTTGAAAAGTTCACAATAAGTTGCAGACGGTAAAATGTAAATAACCGAAATACACATACCAAACAACAACATATAAAAATATATCCGAGTAGTCATTAGTAAATCCAGAATGAAATGTATTAAAATATAGTAAAAGAAAATCAAACCAAATCAAATTCCAAAAGGTTGAAAACGTATCTCAAATAGAATAATTTAAATTAATAATGTACTAATTTGATATAAAATCATAATTACTGATACGCAGCTATATTAATTTATATACATTAATGTTACTGCATATATGTAATTATGGACTGCATATCAGTAATTATGAGTTTATTAATATATAAATTCCGCCGAGAAGTGTGGCGTTGCATACGCTTAGCGGAACTTTAATGGCGGTTTGGCGTTCATTCATGCTTAGTGTTTCGGAATTGTTGGAATGAAACGCGGCATCGGTGCGCGTTCCGGAGTGCACTTGTAACATCTCACTCCCCGCGCTTTACAGTTGACGTTAATTTTACCCACGTAATGGATTTTCGCCGTAGCGCTAAATATATTGAATTCATGAGCAGAATGTACTGAAATTTGGAGAGTAACTTGAAAATATAGTGGCAACGCTAAGCGACATCGCAAATTGAATGCAAAGGGTTAAAGTTTTAATGCTTTATTAAATATTTCGACTAAAGGAAAACTAGTGCGACTCCGTTGTAAGTTTATTATTAAAGAGAGTTTATTATTATTAAGTAGTTATTATTAAAAAGGACGATATTAGGTTAAAATACCGTGATATCGTGACCACATGGATATGAAAGAAACGAGTAAAATGTGTGTGTGTGTGTGGAAAGGTGATTTGGTAGCAATAGTTATTGTGTGTGGTGGTTTGATTTCTATACCTATCTAGTTATTATTTTAGTCTATCCCACGTCGCATTGCGACTTTGAGGTTGTAACATCACTATAAGAAAAATAAATTGTAATAAATTGAAATTATTTTTACCGCAGTGCTATCCTTCTACCAAAAGTTGGCGATTACTATGACCAACTGCACTTGTTATCTTGATTTTTAGTAAAAATGTCTCATACCTCTGCTGAAGTTGTGGCTGGCGATGCGCGGCGGCCAGCTGCCGGTTGAGGGCGCGCTTCCGTAGCAGGCGCGCCTGCAGCTCGGCCACGCGCCGGTCAATGCTGCGCATCTCCTCCTGCCGCGCGCCCAGCGCCGCGCGCTGCGCCGACAGCCGACCGTTCTGCTGCTCATTCAGCTTGTTGCGATACTAGAAAACAGATTTCACCACATTAATATAACTGTGTCACGGAAGGGCCGCATTTCATAATATCTATATCTGACTAGAAGTCCAAGAATATTGTTGACTACGGCCTATGGTTCATGACATAACGTACATGAAGGTTGCTTCAACAGGTATTTACGAATTTCAAGATTTTTCAAAGCAAAAACGGCCATAGCTAGATTTAAAAGTAATTCGATAATGAAAGGTATCATAGTTCAAGTAAGGCGCATGCGTTTTGTAAAGAAAGTTTTATTAATATTCGCAAACTGTTCAAGCCTTACATCTTTATGATTAGCACACAAACTGTCAAGGTACTTGCTACCTTTGAATTATATAATATAATATGAGTATTCGTAATACACTGTAAGATAAACTAAATCTCGAAATACTAGTAGTTGAGACAACAAGCTGTGTTTATAAAACAAACATCAGCTCCGACTATATTACACTAGTTCTATAGCACTTACCAGCAAAATACCTACTTAGACGCTGCTAGACTCTGTATACTCGTGTATACATATAATGTATATATATATATATATGTATATATATATGTGTGTATATATATATATATATACAAGAAGGTATTGCTAATTAATTGATCTTAGCATAACTATCATAGGCATAATAGTTAATAATAGGATTAGAAGATACAGTTAATCTCTCCAAATATATCTTAGGTATGATAAAAAGTAATAAGAAATCTTTGATTAGAACAGTTTATTTATACAAAAAATTATTAGTTTTAAATAAAAATTGCAGTAAATTGAATATAAACATTGCTAAAACCATATCTTATTTCGCGGACATGAGCTCCTAAATTCGCATCAAATGATGCGGTCGATTCAATAAATTTGCGGTATAATAGAGTGTGAAATTCGTAGCGAATGAATCGGTTGCCTCTACATAACTACGGCAGTGCACTCAGTAACCAACGCGTTGGGCACTACAGAGGCCGGCGCTATCGAACACCCATTATTACGTACCCGATATAACTGACCACGAAACGTTCTAGTGCTACATCAATTCCAATTGAATGACTTTTTCCATGTCAATGAATTTTCTGCTCGATATTAAGAACATTCTTTTTGTGACGACGAAATAGAATTTAGATATGAACACAAAGAATAAGTCATGATATACTGATGCAACTGGCTTTACCACTGTTAAATACACATTGCCCAAACACCCATGCTAATATATGTATTGTAAATAATACCAATATAGAAATAAGTAATGCTTCCTTTTAAAAACCAAAAATATTCGACTGTATGATAACTGACAGTTTAATGATTTACTTCTAGTATATGGGCTTCATTCGCCCTGTGACACTCTGGGGAAAAATACGAATCGGATCACAACTCCTCTTCAAAATCGATCAAATCTTAGGCTACACGAGGTCACCATGGAACGGCATACATATATATATATATATATATATACACTTACATACCCAAAAAAAACAAAACGCTAGTCGGACAAAAATTTGGTTATAATTTTTTTGTAATTACAAGATTAATTAGGGTCCTCAGTTTTCACAAGGACAATAAAACTATTCATATTGATATTACGTAACCTGCATTACTTAAGTGCAAATACACTTCTTTCACGTTCTTCGCAAAGAACATATTCCACCAAAAAATAGCTTTATCTCATTCGTACGTCTCCCGTAGATTTGTAGCGTAAATTAAGGAAAGGTGTAATTTACACAGCTGAGATCCGAAGTAAGGTTATTAGCGCAGGTTGAGAGCATCTTACAGAAGATCTTATGGGATTACATGTTACCTCATAATTTCCCTCGTGACATTTATATGTTATGTTAAGACACCCTAAAATTATATTACAAAAGACGTACGAGGTGTCAGAAAATTATTCTTGTAATAAATAGTAAATCAGCCTTTTTTAGTTTGTTTCCCCGCTGCGAGGACACAGAGTCTCCTCTCCGAGCGAGAGAGGGGGCCCACCACGCTTGACCAATGTGGGTTAGCGGGTGTCATCTGTGTTCGAATTTGGTAGTTATAAGACATGCCGGTTTCGTCAGGAAGATTTCCTTCACTGTTTTTTGGAGCAGTGGTGATGAAATAAATTACACAAAGTAGTCAAGGCTTAAGCCGCTGGGTCACCACTCCTCTCGGTCGGGTCGGCGAACCAAGGAAGATTTGTTTTTAATTGTAAAAATAAGAAGTTTTAAGTCCAAGTTTAATTACATTACAGAGAGTAACCGGTTATTGTCTGAAAGTGTATGCGTGTGTGTTTATTCAGAAGTGCGCTCATGCTCTAAGTAATTGGACATCTTGACATCTGTAAAAATAACGTCGCATCATGTCATTAAATCATTATCAATATAATGACATGAATGAATGCAATCTCTTCTTCCCCCTTTTAACCAAATAGAAGCAAACTTTAAAAAGAGAAAGAGACCTAACTTATTTGTTTAGCTAGCAGCAAACTGGCGCAAACGCAAACTGACTTGAGAAAACAATAAAATGAGGATGGTAATGGCGTATATATGTCACAAACTGATTGCCATCTACTTTAGTTCACAACCTCCGTAGACATGTTATAAATTAATAGTAAATTGAGAAGCTCCTCCTTCTTTGTTAAAAAGTTGTTTATCAATGAAGAAATAAGTTTATTGCGTTCGCGACATGATACGCCAAATTCAACGATTCGTTCACTTCCCATTTTGATATCAGTTCATAAAATACCTAGTGATATTATAAACTGACGAACTTCACAACACACCTTTTTAACAATTAAGGCTTGACCTAAAGCTTACGTAATGCAATATTGTAGTCTATATAGTAAATATGCTTCTTACACTTACTAGGTTCGTTCGAAATCTGCAACCAGACTTGCGTTTCTTATAAGTGCACCACCAAGAGTTCATAATGTCCTAGTAACATTTTAGTAGATATTTTTGTAACACAGCACTGTGTAGTATGTACATTCAATTCGGTCGTATTGTATTTGTTTATGAAACACCCACGTTTAATAACTGCCTAAGGTCAACTCGGAACAATCAGACCAGTCGGGAGTCGCGACAGTAACTGAATTGTCAAATCGTAGTCTGATTCAAAACGCTGGCAACGTCAGCAAACGTGAAATTAGTTCACTGAATCGACTATCACGGTGCGAATATAGTCAGGTGTCAATAGTAAGGAATGATTTGATTTTTATTATCTTGTTGAAAACGCTCCAAGTATGTAGCAGTTTGTTGCCATTTAATGATTGTGGTAATATTAGATTCGCTTTATTTTAGTTCTTTATTTGATTTAATGTTTTTAAAGTTAGGTTAGTTAATAATTACGTTATTAGATGTACTTTATTAAGATTTATAGCAATCCATGTATTAACAAAATTGTTTTTGTCTATCCAAGTTCATCCAATATTAATTAGTGCTAACATTCTTATGCTGAAAAACTTTTACGTTTGTAGATTCTGGTCTTTTGATAGTTCAATGATGTAATCATAGTAATAATGTAATAGGTCCTTTAAAGAATGCCAGGGTATCAGGTCCAAGCGAGGGCGGCCTTGCTCCCGCAACCTGGTTGGCGAGCATCGCCAGGGAGACTTCGACGGACGCGCTGCCGAATGTGAGTCATGCGTTTGATCAATTGTATCATCGCCCTTTCGATGCGGATCGTCAGATGTTTTTAGGGAATGCGTTTTTACCAGTAATGAAATAGCTATGTAATTAGTTTATTAGACATTAACAATTATCATTTAAACTAAATTTATAACTTTATGGACTCTTTTTAATATGAATGCGGTTATTGTTTTTGACAAATTTTCCTCCTTTCATATGTTCGTACCAATAAGAAGGTGTGTGAGAGAACCTGCACAAGGTGGAAAGACAGGACTCCATGTGTCCGACCCGTCCAGAGCTCTAGGACGGGCCGGATTGCCTCGATGGTGCAGTGGCCGGCAAACGGCGTAAGTTGCCTCTCCCGCCACAGGGTGGCGAGATTGGCCTCCGCCGCCTTCCGCCACGCCCGCACTTGTTCCGGCGCAGGATGTTCGCCCTGGCGTCGGGCGTCCATCTTGCGCCAGTATACACTGCAGAGCACTTCGGCGTCCAGATCCCAAGGCGGCGTCCCCGCCAGCACGCAGGCCGCCTCGCAAGAGATGGTGCGATACCCTCGTATCCCCGTAGTCCCAGGTACTTCATCGTACCCTCGACGCCGATGGAGGTTCCGCCCACCGTGATAGAGGACTGGGCTGGAGGCGCGTTCCGAGGCCCATGGAAACACAGGGCCTCGGATTTGTGTAAGGCTACCTCCAGGCCCAGTCCCCTCACTCGAGCGACTATTTAGGCCACGCCGGCAGTGGCCCGCACACGGGCCTCTCTGTGGGTGCTGCCCCGAGCCGTCACGAGGGTGTCGTCGGCGTAACAAGTGACGCCAACGCCCCTCAAGACGGCTCCGCGCAGCACCCACTCGTAGCCGATGTTCCACAGGAGCGGCCCAAGGACCGACCCCTTCGGAACACCGCACGACATAGCCCTCCGCGACCAGCCGTCGCTGGTCGGGTACCCGACCGATCGCTCGGAGAGGTAGGCCGCCACGGTCCTCCGGAGGTAAGGAGGAACTTCGTGGTACCTCAGCGCCTCCCTGATGCAACTCCAGGGCAAGGTGTTAAAGGCGTTTGGCGATGTCCAACGACACCGCCACCAACACCTCACCCCAAGACACCGCGGCCTCCGCAAGGGCCCTCACCCGCGCTATGGCGTCGATGGTGGACCTGCCCTACGGAAGCCGTATTGGTGGGCGCTGAGATTCGGCCCCACCGTCTCCAGGTGGCGGACGAGGCGAGCAGCGACGAGCCGCTCAAACACCATGCTCACCTCGTCGAGCAGAACGATCGGCCGGTACGCCTCCGGCTCGTGGGCTGGGCGCTCATGCTTTCGAAGCAGGACCAGTCTCACTCTCCCGGAAACTGGCCCTGCTCGAGTGCCGCACTGAACAGCGCCCGAACCCACGGTTCGAGCGGCCCTAGTGCCAGAGCCCAGGCGCGACCGGGGATCTCGTCGGCAACGCCATCACGTGCGTGCGAGGGCGGGGAGGCTCAGTGGTGGACGTCACGTTCGCCACCCCCGCTATCGCCGCCCGCATCTCGTGTTAGCGTGTCCTGAAGGAGGTGGAGACCCTGTCCGATCATTTATACATCCGGTTCAGGGTCTCCAATGCGCCCCTGGAGTGGCAGGCGCGCGCAGCGGCCGGTCCGCGGCGAGGCGCGGTCTTCCCTCGATGGCAGCTTTCCCGCCTCGACGCGGACCTTGCGGAAGAGGCCGCAATATGCTGCCCGTGGTCGTCGGACCCCCCCCCCCCAATCGGTGGGGGTTGAAGAAAGGGCCGTCAGGTTTCGCCGGGACCTGACGGCAATCTGCAACGCCGGGATGCCAAGGGCGCGACGCTTCGCGCCCAGGGCGGGCGTCTACTGGTGGTCGCAGGACCTCGCGGTACCGCGTGCCGCCAGTAACGCCGCCCGGCGTGCATTCACGCGGTGCCGCAGACGGTGGCACCGGACGGATGTCGAGCTGGAGCGCCTTCAGGCTGACGTGCGCGCCGCCAAGAAGGCGCTCGCAGCAGCCATCAGGGTCACCAAGGACAATGCTTACTCAGAGTTCTTGGCGACCCTCGACGAAGATACCGCATGGTGCGGGCAAAATTAAAGGTGGCGCCCCCCAAAGAACAAATGGAGCCGGCTGTCCTTAGCGCGGTGGTCGGTTGGCTGTTTTCTAACAGCCCTCCTTTCGATCCGCCGCGCATGGTCCCGCCAGATGGCAGGGACCAGGACTACGCTGTCCTGTAACCAGAGGAGGAGGTAGCTAGGGCGGCCAGCCGGCTCCGGGGGCCCGGAAGGCACCGGGGCCCGATGGAGTCCCTGGCAAGGTCCTCCTATTAGCCGCAAAACACGTCGGGGTTCGCCTCCGCTGCCTATTCAGCGATTGCTTGGCGGCGGGGCGCTTCCCTGGGGTGTGGAAGGAGAGGTGGCTGGTCCTAATCAAAGAAGACGGCCGTCCCGCGGACTCACCCTCCGGATACCGGCCTCTAGTGATGCTGGACGAGATCGGGAAGCTACTAGAAAG
This sequence comes from Papilio elwesi, assembly GCA_029849275.1. Taxonomy (NCBI): domain Eukaryota; kingdom Metazoa; phylum Arthropoda; class Insecta; order Lepidoptera; family Papilionidae; genus Papilio; species Papilio elwesi. The sequence continues at coordinate 4,732,609 of CM056700.1, read as the reverse complement.
AGTTATCGCTTCCCGGCTCATCCAGCATCTGGAGAGGGATGGGCCGCAGATCTCCGAGAACCAATTCGGGTTTCGGTCGGGGCGATCGACTCTCGATGCCGTGACCGCCCTGAGGAGGTTCACGGAGGATGCGGCTCAGAGGGGGCAGGGGGCTATAGCGGTGTCGCTCGACATCGCTAATGCCTTCGGCTCCCTCCCCTTTGAGGTAATAGAGGAGGCACTCCGATACCACCGAGTGCCTCCCTATCTCCGGAGGGTGGTAGGACACTACCTGCAGGGTCGGGTAGTGTCCTACATGGGGAGGACGGCCAGGGAGGAAAGGCGGATGGCCACCGGTGTTCCCCAGGGGTCCGTATTGAGCCCCTGCTGTGGAACATCGGATTTGATTAGGCCATCCGCGGAGAGCTGCTGCCCCGGATGGCGGTCATCTGCTATGCAGATGACACGCTAGTAGCAGTCCGGGACAGCACCTGGAGGGGGCTGAAGGCGAGAGCTGAGGCCGGAGCCACCATGCTGGTCCCGAGAATCGAAGCGCTCGGCCTCCACGTGGCGCTCCCAAAAACTGAAACCCTCTATTTTAGAGGGCCGAGGTGGAAGGTGCCAGCGGGGGCCAATCTTCGGATCGGCGGGGGCGAGGTCGGGGTGAAGGCTCTGATGAAATATCTGGGCCTCACCCTCGACGGGGGTTGGCATTTCGGAGAACACTTCCGGACGCTGACCCCCCGGCTCGTGGGCGGCAGCAGCCCTGGCTAGGCTGCTCCCCAACACCAGAGGTCCGGGTGTGCAGGCAAGATGCCTGTACACCATGGTCGTCAAGAGTATGGCCCTGTACGGCGCGCCTATCTGGGCAGACGCCCTGGACGCGCCGAACAGGGCTCTCCTCCGCAGACCGCAACGCATTGTTGCGGCGCGTGCGTGCCGGGCCTACCGCACGGTACGCCACGCAGCGGCCTGCGTCCTGGCCGGCACTCCTCCTTGGGAGATCGAAGCGAGAGTGCTGGCCGAGGAATACCGGGTGCGGGCTGAGCTCAGAGACCGGGGTGGCTCTTACACCCCGGAGGAGCTCGCCCGCGCTCGGCAGAGTAGGAAAATGACGACCATGGAGCTTTGGGCGGGTGGCCTCGCGGACGCCGAATACGGGGTCCGCACAATTGAGGCCATCCGTTCACCGGAATGGTGAGGGAGGGGGCCACGGGTCCCTCACCTTCCGACTGACGCAGGTTCTGTCCGGACATGGCTGTTTCGGGCGGTAACTGTGTCGGATCGAAAGGGAGGAGACGGCGTCGTGCTATGGGTGCGGCGAACCGGACGACACGGCACAGCACACGCTAGAGGTGTGTTGTGCGTGGTCTGACGAGCGCCGCACCCTGGTGGCGGCGATCGGCGGGGACCTCTCGCTTCCCGGCGTAATACGCGCCATTTTGAGAAGCGAGAGGTCATGGGACGACGTAGCGAGGTCATGGGGCGGCGTTTCTGCATATAACAATAATAGAAATCGTTCAAGGGAAAGTGTATGCTATAGTCAGGGTATTACTGCATCCGAAACTACATTTATTTGTTGTTTATTAAAATTTTATATAGGCGGTATTTAGTTATGATTTTAACATTATTACCCCAGTGAACTAAGATACTACAGGCTACTAATGAAGTAAAGAGACGTAGAGAGCTTATTTTGAATTTTAAATTGGCTTTAGAAATCAAACGTACTACTCGTATTCAATAGTAAGTCTGAGGTAGTCCGAGTTCTTGGCGTCATTTTTCTACGGCCGCGACTAACGGACGGCTAAAAGGTCAGCGTTAATTTATCCTGTTCCACTTTTATTGTGGATCAAATTAAAATGGAGCGATGATAATTCAGTGACTCCGACTTGTGATCTAATTATATTTATATGACATTCTATAATATTATGAGATTCCATGCATGCAAAATTACTTTTTTTTAATATTACAAAGTGGCAAACGAGCAAGCGGCCCCTGGAAATAAGTACCGCTACCCATAGGCATCCGCAACAAGCTAATGAGTTGCAGATGCGTTGCCTACCTTCATGGACGAAGGAGGGGACAAACAGAAAAAAGGATAATTCCATTCCCTGTCCATCCCCTCCTCATCCGTCAAATCCTCTTCCTCTTCCCATACTTTCCTTATTAGAAAAGGGTAGAAGGGGGAAGAGGACTACAATTAGGCCTCCGGCACGTCACTCATCAGACGAAACGCAGAATATTTCTACTTCACGCCAGTCTTCTGTGACGTCGTGGTATTTCACCGGTCGAGCCGGCCCATTCGTGCAAAAGATGTTGTTATTGCGGGCTCTACCACGGTGGTAGTACTGGTTACAATTTATAAAAAAATCCCAAAACCAATATTGCTTTAAGTTTTTATAATAGTCCCTTTTATTTCTTGCATTTTTTCATTGCTTTTTTGAATAACGCAGACGTATTTTGGAATAATATTATTTTTTCAGATGGTACTTTCTATGAAATCTGTTTCGCTGATGGAATCAGAGTAAATCTTGATTCCTTACGTTCCGACATTGACAAGGGGTCGCAATTTGAAAAGGGATTCCATATAAGTTTATTTGCCAAGAGAATACTTGACTTAACTTGATTGTTTATTCCTAAATAAAGTCCGCTTCAAGGAGTTCAATACATCGTTGAAAAAGTTTTTGATTGTTCGCCAACTTAATAAATCTATTCACCGTCGAATGGATATATTCAAGAATGTTGTCGGATTATTTATTTTTAATAGCTGTGACGTAATTTTCCGCAATGCAAAGAAATAAGATAATGTGTCAATCTCATTAAGCAAAGCGAGCAATACTTGTACGTTGCAGCTATCTCGAAAACAGCTTTAACGGTTTGTACATGTATGTGTTTTGTTTTTAGCAGATATATAGAATATGATTTATACGGCAAATCCTTATTCTTATAAGGTTCCTAGAATTTTGCATTTACAATAGTGTACATAGGTAAGTAAAACATTCAACTTTTGTATATTTTACCGCTTAACTCTTGATAAGACAAGCTCTTCAAGTCAGTAGTTCATTATGCTAATCGCTCGACTCACCATAAGCTCGCGGCGCAGCTTGTCGAGCTCGTGGGCCGAGGGCGGCGCCGGCTGCGCCCGGCCGCGGCGCAGCTCCTCCAGCTGCCGCGTCAGCTCCTCCACCTTGGCCACCGCCACCGACAGCTCTTTCTCCTTCTCATTGAACAGCGCCCGTATTGACTCCAGGTCGCTGTCTAAGGACAAATAAAAAATAATAATACATAAGTGTGTTCGCTACGAACCCCGTCTGTTCAAAAAAACAAAATACGAAAAGTTGCACGTTGACAAAAAGTTTTAAAATTCAAAGGGATGCCTGTAATTGTATCTAGATTTATGCAATAAGGTCGCTTTCATCCACAGGAATTACTTCTACTGTATCTTGACTCGACAAGGGTAAAATGTGATTTATGTTGTTTCATATTTATTTCGTAGTTTAATCTTACAAAGGAGTATGTTTATTAAAGTTATTTCTCTTACAAAATCACTATCTTCTCTATGAGACAAAGACTGTATTCATTTACTTCAAAAATAATAATCAAATAGCGCAGCGCGCCAAGCAACGCCTCGCTTTATAAAAAAGCAAAGTCGTCATTTGTAGAATAGTCGCAATACATTAAGCAAAGAAAGCGCTATTTCACAGTTTGAACGACCAGCTGAGACCAATTTAAAAGCTCCGAGGGAAATACCTCCGACCTTTCAATTACTGGAGACAATAAAGAGGGCTTTATCTGTATGAGGAGACGAGCTTCCGTTCGTGCCTGAAGGCTTAATAGGAACTCCACCATCGCATTACTCCTCAAAGCTTTTATATAGTAAGCTTTTACAGTACATACGTGTACTTTAAATGAGTATTTTTGAAACATACGCTATATACACCATTACAAAGATAGTAGAATTTGATCACTTGCCGATTCATACACACACAAGCACAACTTTTCGGTAGGGAATTGGGACCCCGAGTACCTACTAATCATCATCGGTTGCTCCTTGCAGTTAAAGATAAATACCTATCTATATTATTGGTATATATATACCTATATATATATATACCAACATATGTCACAAAAATATTAACGAACGTCTTAATAAAGAAAGGCGATATTAATAGTACCCGTAATCTAACTTTGGAAGTATCGTGAGACGAGACCTGTAACAACAGGACCAAGCTAAATGGAAATCTGTAATTACTACTACCTACATCTCTAAATTACACGAGTACTACGAGTGCGTATTTACTAATTGATTTCAGTCAGTGTCCTGTTTCTAAATAGAAAAGTATTGGCATAAGAATTTTCATCATGAATCAATGAATCTTGCGGTCGAATCATACCACATCTTCTTACTAAATGACGTAAAACTGGTCATTTTTTAAAAACATATTACTTAGGATTATTCACTTTAACGACTTTATAACTTCATTGTAGTGGTGAAGCTAAACAGCAGAGCTTTTAAAGGTATTAATCTATTATTTAATGCATTATAATTAATTGAAAATATTAGCGCACTGGTAAAAAAAGCAATAAAAGTGTTTCAGCTCAAAACCTTAAAAATTAGAAAGTAAAGAAAGCCTAATGCTTCAAAAAAAATGTGATTAGCATTTTGGACACGAATAAACCGCGATCGCTGTGACCCATCCAAATTGATTTAACTTACCGCCTTTAAATAAATTCTTTACTTGATATACACGTCTCGAGTGAAGAATCGTTTTTTTTAAAGATCCGTGTAAGGCTGCTTCAACAAATAATACTTTGAAGGTGATAAAATAGGATATAAGTGCAAGTATTATTTCTGATATATTTGTAATTTGTTACGAATATTAGGATCTTTTAAGAAGGAAAGTGAATGTTGAACAAAAACAAATAGTAAAGTAAAAGTAAAATATAAAGGAACAAAAAAGTTATCTTCTTACCTTTTATAGAAATACATTATTAACTATGACAATATTTTATTTATTATCACGAATCAAAACAATTTCAGTTAAAACTACTTAGATTCCCTTTCAAATGTAAGCAACAGTCGTAACGTTATTACATACAAATTGATGAACAAAAAGCACAATACTAATTCCAACGTATTGGTGAGAGAACGAGATTATATTGTGACTACAAACAAACGTATACCAAGAAGTATTTATCGAAACTAACTTGTTTAATTGAACGTCGGTAAAGTTTTTCAAATTGACCTTACAGTACATGATATTAAAATAGGCGAAGGCCTTTGGCTTAGTGCATTTGCAAATGGCAATGGTGGAAATTTTATCTGAAAGTGATAAAATTAAACGTTTACTTTCCTTGTTTTTCTTTAAAAAAATGTGCGCACAAAGAAGTTTGTGGTTTTTTCTCCGATTGCAATTTGAGAACTTCTTAAATGTTTAATTTTTGATATTGTTTCGTATCTATTATATATATTTCGAGATGGATAAAAGTTACTTTTTAAGAGTTTCTTTTGCATATTAAAATATATTTTCAAGAGTTTCTTTTATTTTATGGAATAAGGTGGCAAACGAGCAAGTGGATCACTTGACGTTAAGTGAACGCAACCCATAGACATCCACAAAAAGGAAATGTGTTGCAGATGCTTTGCGTACCTTTAAGGGCATAGACGGGAAAAAGGTTTTTTTCTTTTCCCCGTTAACGCCCTCCCCGTCTAATCCTCCTCTCATTCCCATCCAATTTTTATAAGGAAAGGGTGCGAAGGGGAAGAGAACTAAATTAGGCCTCCGGCACCTCACTCTTCAGACGAAACGCAGAGTAATTCTACTTCACGCCTGTTTTCTGTGAGGTCGTGGTATTTCACTGGTCGACCCGGCCCATTCGTATTGTTGTTGTTGTTGCGGACTCTGCCAATCTTTTTCATATTAAAATATGTTTTTAAGATATTTATTTCCGCTGAGGGTAATATAAGGTTTCGTGAATACAAGCGCTGTTTTTCCTAAAATAGTCTCAAATGCAGTGAGAAATATGCGGGAAATCCTACGGAACACAGTCGACGGCGAGTCAGAATACGGCTCGGGGGAGCAACGCTTCTCCTCATAAGCACCACGATACTGCAACAAGAGGGAACAACAACTTTAAAAAAAATATTTTAGGATATTTTGCTTTGGCTTTCAAACTCTGATCTTTTATTATAATATACAAGGCTGTAAACAAGTAGCTCATAAAACACGAAGTTCAAAATACGACAAAGCGAAACGAGAACAAAAACTTAAAGTATCCAAGTTTATGAAGTCCTCCGATATCTTTGTGCCCGGGAGGAAAGATTTAAAGCCTGTCCAGATGAAGCGTATTGCACGCGAAATAAGTCCCGCTTGATGCAAGCGTTTTACGCGCGTGTTCTTACACGCGTATATTATGAGCGTGGCATCTGGACGAGACGTATGTAGCACTAATATCCCGGGAACGCAAGTGTGCTAACGGGTGTAAACTGCTTCATCTGGACAGGCTCTTAAAGATGCCACGAACAAGATATCTTGAGCCAGAATTGAACAAAAGCTGTTAGGGGAAAACAAATGAAATTCCGATTCTTACAAAGAATCAAACAAAAAGGATAAATACGTTGACGCCGACAGATTATTTCCAGGCAAACTCTAGATTATAATTACAAAATGCCCGATACTTACGTATATTTCTGGGTACTTTTATTTTATCGCTCTGCCGGTTTAACACTGCAATAATAGCAAGATGAAGTGATTCGATGATTCGTTTTGATATAGTCCCCGAATAAACATTTTATATGACAAATACTCCTTTAAACATCAAAATGTTTGTGTGCCGTGTCACGTGTACGTAAAATAAAGTTCTCTATTATTGTTCAGGAGGTAATTTTTTTAATAACCAACTCAATTGAGTTCAATCGAAAAGTTGATGAAGTCAGTTTGACTTTGAGATACATAAATAAATGTAAAAGAATAAAACAAGTTACACCGTCATGAAAATGAACATATTCATGACAGTAAAAGCTAAAGTAAAGCACAAGTTATTGATTTTGTGTAGTGTAGAGGTGAGTCATCGTGTCGTTTGAAGGCTGGTACGGGGAATGTCGATACAATCGGTTGTATGATTGTCCTCTGACACGAAAGCTTTGAATTTATTATCTACACGTACCTTTAACTTGGTTAGGAAGAACCAAAATACCCCATATAATACACATTAAATAAAACAAAATAATTATGATATACAAAAATTACACAGGTTAACAGATAAAGTATATTTTTTCATAAATAGATAATAATCGTAGATATAAATAAAAATAATAATTGTTAAGTAATCAGATTTGAAAGAAGCTTTATTTTAGTGTGATCCTAATGACCGGGCCAAAGATATTTGTTTCAACCCAGCGCTTTCCCTAAGTAATTGGATACTCGAATGTCTGATGAAACCGAATGCTAAATCCTTCATGAAGCGAAAATATCTTCCAGATGTCTATCGAAATCACTTTTACTAAGAGTCTTCATTATGAGAAATTTAAGTGGAAAAAAATTACGTCGATCGTGTAAACAACAATACACTTTTTTTTAAATTATTTAAAACTAGTGATCCGCCCGGCTTCGTCCGGGTAGCCATTTCGACCATTGTCTGGGGGTGAAAAGGTACTTGTGTGTGTGTGTTGATCGAATGTGAATATCTCATAGCATTTAAGACAAATATATTTTGGAATAAAACTAATTTTACGAATTATATTGCGTTTAGTTCATGTTTTTGTTCTCCACGTTTCGATTACTTTACAACGCTCATAGTCACGGCCAGAAGGAGACTGATGCGTCTGACTTCCCAATGTCAAAGATGCTGACGAAATACCTTCTTATTGTCCATGACATTGTACAGTACTCGAAACGTCGGAAACAAAAACATAAAATTAATGCGATAAAATCAGTTAAATTCCAACGTGTAGTATTCGAGGAAATATAAGAAACCATTATCAAATATATTTCATCATTCATCCCTAGAAAGAGATACATGGGATTTGCTACAATGTAATACATGTAGTTATGTATTATGTAGATACGTATTTTTTTATTATAGCGCATATGTAATAGTAAAAATGTTTTAGAAATTTATTGTATGTAATTGAATGGAAATGAAGCGTATTGGACAAATAAATGAAACGAGAACTCGGATTCTAGTTCAGCCTTATTTCTTTTGATAGTCTTAATTTAAGTAACTTCAGAATGACAACAAAGACGACTAAAATTAAGACAATAGACGGCTCGTTAGCTACGTTCCTAACGAGCAGAAAGCTTTTAAAAGTAAAAAAAACATTAATTAGGAACAACAAGAAAACACATATTTCATGTTGTGACTGTACTGATAGTACAGAGACGTATTCAAAATATTTGTCTTCCAACAATATTATTATTACAATAATATTCAAATAGGATTCAATACAATACTGTTGGTCTAAAAGAGACGGTACAGAGGCGGGCAATAGTAATGTAATTTGCTTCAAATATTAGGTTGACCTACGTTTAAGGTACCCATTGTTGTTTATGACGTCGTAAATAAAATGGTTACAAAAATTACGGAGTGGCCCACACAAGTGGTATGTGGCCTAACCTCCCACTATTCGTTTTATAACTGGGTCAATTTATCAGTACAAGATCAATCTATTTCGTGTGCAGACGACTGCTGACATTGGATCTGCAGTATCGTTTGAATTTGCGGGATTCATAGACAAGATTATGATATTGCATACAATTGTATAGGGTTGTTTTTAACTAACTAAAAATGGAAGCTTCATAAAGATCATTAAAGAGTTTTTTTGTATTTTTTACATTGCTAGTAAAACTTGCAGAAATAAGGGTAAGCTTAAGAATATAAAGCTATAACAAACGCGCTTTTCCTTTCTAATTTGAAAACGTTGAGCCCTCTTGAGTTTACAATATTTTCATCCTAAACGTTCCTAGCTTATTGAAAATTTAAATGAATACTTTTTATAACCATAAACTACAACATTTGGGCTTAGTCTATTATACAGAGATCACAATTAATACTTATATTTAATTATAATCCTTATAAAGTACAAAGTACAAGTTCTCGAAAATAATCAAGTGAAAAAAAAGTTCCTTTATTGTACCAATTATATAAAATACGTCTTGTAGTCTTCAACATTGATCTTGTAAATTTTAAGCAAGATTATTAGGATAGAAAGGTCAGTTGGCCTGAGGATATGGATTGACCTACGCATCGTAAAAGCCGAAACATATTTTATGTAGTCGTCTACGTAGCAATAATACAAGTTCATGACCTTGTCGGTCCGCTATTAAGGAAACCCATTGGCCGCTCAAAATCTTAATAAATTACAGGTTATGTCTATTTTGCCAAAAGTTTGTCATTTTTGCTAATTCATTCAGTCTAGTAACAGGCATTAACGCAATTGTGTGTGGTCACATTATCTAAATATTCAAAAAAAATTATTGTATTATATGTTATAGAGGTCGGCAACAGTCGGACCACGGAAGGTTGAACGTGGAACGCCAAATATTGTTAAATATAGCTACATATTTTTTTTTCGGACCTTTTCTAAAAATGCTATTCCTCTTCAAAAACAGGCGAAGCACTGGGTTTTTATGTCTATAATTTTTTAATGAAAGTATGTTGACAACCTGTGTTTAATATTACGGAAAAGCAGAACAGGACAATTTGCTTACGAAAAATATTGAGCAGATTTAAAAAATTCTTTCACCATTAGCACGCTCTTATTCCTTAAGGAATACATTTCAATATACATATATATTGCGACGCATATTAAAAGCTTGTGTATCCTTAATTAATTAAGAATTATATAATTATTTAAATTGATGCTAATATTAAAAAAATGTATTCATTAACTATTCCAATTTAGCTAAGGCTTGTGTTTTGATATAAAAGTAGTTAATGGATGTCAGCGATATCGCATGGTTTGATCCGGATACTAGATACAACCGTAAAAATTCGGTCGCTCAAATAACAAGACTTCCATTTGGGTACTATTCCGTCCACAGTTCGCATTACAAACTGTCAGTACTTGGATTATTTTAATGTTAAAATTTCCTAAATTTTTAACTTAAGGTTAGTTACAAAATAATAATAATTTCCTTAATAGCAGACCGAGAGGGTCATGAACTTGTTTTATGTAGTCGTCTACGTAGCAATAATACAAGTGACCCAAATGGAAGTCTTGTCAGTTGAGCGACCGAATTGTTACGGTTGTATCTAGTATCCGGATCAAACCATGCGATATCGTTGACATCCATTAACTACTTTTATATCAAAACACAAGCCTTAGCTAAATTGGAATAGTTAATGAATACATTTTTTTTAATATTAGCATCAATTTAAATAATTATATAATTCTTAATTAATTAAGGATACACAAGCTTTTAATATGCGTCGCAATATATATGTATATTGAAATGTATTCCTTAAGGAATACAAGCGTGCTAATGGTGAAAGAATTTTTTAAATCTGCTCAATATTTTTCGTAAGCAAATTGTCCTGTTCTGCTTTTCCGTAATATTAAACACAGGTTGTCAACATACTTTCATTAAAAAATTATAGACATAAAAAACCAGTGCTTCGCCTGTTTTTGAAGAGGAATAGCATTTTTAGAAAAGGTCCGAAAAAAAAATATGTAGCTATATTTAACAATATTTGGCGTTCCACGTTCAACCTTCCGTGGTCCGCCTGTTGCCGACCTCTATAACATATAATACAATAATTTTTTTTGAATATTTAGATAATGTGACCACACACAATTGCGTTAATGCCTGTTACTAGACTGAATGAATTAGCAAAAATGACAAACTTTTGGCAAAATAGACAACCTGTAATTTATTAAGATTTTGAGCGGCCAATGGGTTTCCTTAATAGCGGACCGACACGGTCATGAACTTGTATTATTGCTACGTAGACGACTACATAAAATATGTTTCGGCTTTTACGATGCGTAGGTCAATCCATATCCTCAGGCCAACTGACCTTTCTATCCTAATAATCTTGCTTAAAATTTACAAGATCAATGTTGAAGACTATAAGACGTATTTTATATAATTGGTACAATAAAGGAACTTTTTTTTCACATGATTATTTTCGAGAACTTGTACTTTGTACTTTATAAGGATTATAATTAAATATAAGTATTAATTGTGATCTCTGTATAATAGACTAAGCCCAAATGTTGTAGTTTATGGTTATAAAAAGTGTTCATTTAAATTTTCAATAAGCTAGGAACGTTTAGGATGAAAATATTGTAAACTCAAGAGGGCTCAACGTTTTCAAAATAGAAAGGAAAAGCGCGTTTGTTATAGATTTATATTTTTAAGCTTACCCTTATTTCTGCAAGTTTTACTAGCAATGTGAAAAATACAAAAAAAATCTCTTTAATGATCTTTATGAAGCTTCCATTTTTAGTTAGTTAAAAACAACCCTATACAATTGTATGCAATATCATAATCTTGTCTATGAATCCCGCAAATTCAAACGATACTGCAGATCCAATGCCAGCAGTCGTCTGCACTCGAAATAGATTGATCTTGTACTGATAAATTGACCCAGTTATACAACGAATAGTGGGAGGTTAGGCCACATACCACTTGTGTGGGCCACTCCGTAATTTTTGTAACCATTTTATTTACGACGTCATAAACAACAATGGGTACCTTAAATGTAGGTCAACCTAATATTTGAAGCAAATTACATTACTATTGCCCGCCTCTGTACCGTCTATTTTAGACCAACAGTATTGTATTGAATCCTTATTTGAATATTATTGTAATAATAATATTGTTGGAAGACAAATATTTTGAATACGTCTCTGTACTATCAGTACAGTCACAACATGAAATATGTGTTTTCTTGTTGTTCCTAATTAATGTTTTTTTTTACTTTTAAAAGCTTTCTGTTCGTTAGGAACGTAGCTAACGAGCCATCTATTGTCTAAATTTTAGTTGTTATTTAAATCTTTGTTGTCATTCTGAAGTTACTTAAATTAAGACTATCAAAAGAAATAAGGATGAACTAAAATTCGAGTTCTCTTTTCATTTATTTGTCCAATACGCTTCATTTCCATTCAATTACATAAAATAAATTGCTACAACATTTTTACTATTACATATACGCAATAATAAAAAAATACATATCTACATAACACATAACTACATATATTACATTGTAGCAGATCCCATGTATCTCTTTCTAGGGATGAATGATAAAATATATTTGATAATGATTTCTTATATTTTCTCGAATACTACACGTTGGGATTTAACTGATTTTTACTGATTTTATCGCATTTATTTTATGTTTTCGTTCCCGACGTTTCGAGTACTTTACAATGTCATGGACAATAAGAAGGTATTTCGTCAGCAACTTTACATTGGGAAGTCAGACGCATCACTCTCCTTCTGGTCGTGACTATGGGCGTTGTAAAGTAATCGAAACGTGGAGAACAAATACATGAACTAAACGCAATACAATTCGTAAAATTAGTTTTATTCCAAAATATATTTGCCTTAAATGCTATGAGATATTCACATTCTATGAACACACACACACAAGTACCTTATCATTTCACCTCCAGACAATAGTCGTAATGGCTACCCGGGCGGATCACTAGTTTTAAATAATTCGAAGAAAAAGTGTACTGTTGCTTACACGATCGACGTAATTTTTTTCCACTTAAATTTCTACTAATATCGTAGTAAAAGTGATTTCGATAGACATCTGGAAGATATTTTCGCTTCATAAATACAAGCGTGATAATGGTGAAACATTTTTTTAAAATCTGCTCAATATTTTTCGTAAGCAAATTGTCCTATTCTGCTGTTCCGTAATATTAAGCACAGGTTGTCCACAAACTTTCATTAAAAAATTAAAGACATAAAAACCCAGTGCTTCGCCTGTTTTTGAAGAGGAATAGCATTTTTAGGAATTAAATTTCCGTCGTTGCTCGTGTATCCTACCTTTTTTAATTAAGAACAACAAATTATTTTTGTCATTTGTGTTAATGAGTGCCTACAGTTAAAAGCATTTTTTATCTCGGAAAAGAAAACCAGCCGGCTCTGTCATGGTGAAATATTTAGTAGAGAACTTAATGCTGTGTAATACTTAATCGTCATAACAAGAAAGCGTAATAGCCCAAAAAGAAGTAAATCGGATTTCTTCAAGCGATTGTGTCTTCAAATTCTTTTTTAATGTAAATTATTTTTTAACCGGATACATACGTACATACATATGCATATGAACAAATGAATATTATAAATCATTTACATGAAACTAATGTAAATTAAAACCTTAAAATCACAACTTTCATATTATTCCTTGTTACTTTCGAATTATATATTTATTAGGGTATTAATAAATCGTTTGTATTAAATGTACAATTCGTACAAATGTTAGAAAAAGACTTATAGTTTAAACCACGTTTTATATGACGTTTAATTTAATATATAATATGAAAATGGATCATGCATACTTAAATAATACATTTTGAACGATTACCAGGAAGTAACAACATTGTAATTACAAAGGTTTAACAGACGTTTGTATATTTGTCGTTTAAACCATATCTAACCTCCATATTTGCTGTTCATTGTTTACTTATGAATAATATACATGTTTCGAATACAAATTTGATCTTGCGAGATTTTTACGCTTAAATGAATTAGGAGAGGAATTCTTGCATTCGGAACAAATTCGGATTCTAGCCGTGAGAACTTAAGTCTATTACAACTGTACTACCATCAATTCAATGTTTGGTTAAGACAATAAAAGCTTTTTTACCTTTTAACGATTTGTATTCACCGCTCGTCCGTACCCTAGTAGACATGACGTACAGAATGTTGAAACATGAATTAAGTTGTACATTAACAACTACTTTATATACTAGATATTAACAAAATGGAATATATTAAATTTTAATATCACTAAATTTAAAATATCGCGACTCATAGGGGTCAGAAAGAGAAAACAATCGCTATTCAATGCCACGTCTAACCAGAAGACATATTTGATATTTCAACATCAACATATCATATTTGCGAACCACTCGCAAGAAAGAAAAAACGAACATAGCTGAACAAATTGATCTCACAATTTTTCCCATTACAAGGGTAGAGGAAGACCGAAGAAAGTGTTGAAGAACCGTCTAAAAGATGACATGTGTATGAAGGGTGTACATTCAGATGTGACGGCAGATATACTGTGCCGACCCCACATAGGTGTGAAAGGGGCAGGAAGGCGATGAGTTGAAAGCCATCACATGTAATCTGACAAATACGAACATACTTTGAACAAAATGTAGAAAAGCTATGTTTAAAACCCCTGTGCTACAAAGTATTAATCGTATGTCGGTAGCCACTAAATAATGGATGGAAACATATTGATTCCTAGCCTCAAGGATATTGCATGTAGTGGGCACTATACCAGTGTCTTGTGTGTTTTTAATAAAACATTATACTCTACGACTATTTGTCGCACATACTTAGCTGTACTATTACGAGACATTTAATACATAATGTTATAATAAGTTCATATTTTTAATATCTCTACAGGATTATAAGTTGGAACAGACGTGCTCGACGTTGTCCCGGTGATTGTCAATTATACCACCATTTCGGCATCCTGCATTATTTCGGGACAATATAGCTTTGTGAAAGATTTATTACAATCGGTCCAGTAGTTTATCAGTTATTAGAAACAAACAAATATAATATCAATACAGAAATAATGGATAGAAGGTGACGTATGGATGCTTATAGGATTATATTATTTTAATATTATATACTTTAGACTTCTATTGTTGTCTTAGGGGCGAATGCGATTACTTATGTACGAGATTACGTGTCTAAACGCGGAGAATGTTGAGACATGTAAAACATTTTCATGAGTCGAGAAGTTTCATAAAAAAAACATGTAACAACTCTCGCAATAAATCAAAAGAACAAATGAAACGACTTGAAACAACATGGAGCTTAAAACATTGTGGAATACGAAGTTTCCTGTTGTTGCTTTAGAACAATTAATTCGCGTGAATGAATACTGAATTTGGCATCTATAATTGCTTAATTTATAATTAAGCAAAATATTGTACAAAGTTCATAATTTGAGGGGTTATAGTGGCAAGCCTCTCAATGCTTATTTAGAATAAGGCGTAGATAATCACTTTTGTTCAATTGACATCCTAACTTGATAAATAGTTTACGATTAATCCATTTAAACAAACGAAATAAATACGTGCATACGTAAAAATGTGTTGCTTGAAACAGAGATACAATCCAACGAGTCAATCTCAATATAGACAAAGTGCAGCTTAAAAATTCTACAAACTACGGCTCCTAATGGAAATGTCGACTCAGAAACGTCGAGATTTCCTATTCGACACGGTAGAGAATGGCGTCTAAATGAAAACCTTGTCAACTAGCGGCCGAATGTATTGTTTCGTCCGTAATCTCGCAGCTACGTCCACAAACGAAAGACAGGCGTACGTACATACGTACGTGACGTTGAAATTTTTCGAACCCGTTTTATTATTCGTGTTACATTTAGCATACAATCGATGATTTAGATTGGTTTCTCACGGTTTCAACGCACATCATAAGTGAAAAAAAAGTAATAGTTTTAAAACAACAAAAATAAATATGGACCTTTGCAATGCTTACCGCAATATGCCGACCTTCGCTATCCGTATCTATTTAATGCCATCTTCATCTGGACGGCGGACAATGTAGCTACTAAGAGTGTACGAACTACGAAGTTCCGTGATATAGCAAGTATAGGAATAAAAGTTAGAATAATCACGGAATTTTAAAGATAGTTTTTCTTAACAGAATTAGCAAGTACAAATTCCTGACCTACGCTCTCATAACAGTTCTCTCTCTCAGAGCACATATCTGGCAAATTATGGCAAACTCTTGATATTTGGATTTATTTAATGCAAATCTCCGACGCCTACTTAACGGGATAGACGACGTGTAAGAAACTTGAAACACCACTAATGTCGGCACTTTATTTGTTAAATTATGAATTTGGTGTGTTAATTGTTTATTTGGGTTCTCACGCAATTTAGGCGTAGGGAAATTTTGTGTCTACTCTGTTAATTAATTTTAATATATAATGCACGTAAGGTGAGCAGCGAGTTGTGCCGATATAAAAACAAGTCTGAACTTTTTAAAATTAATAAACATCTTCGTAACTACAACAGAGGTAGCGAGGTATAGCTAAGCAACGTTCTAGAGCAACTACCACTTAAATTAGAAGCACTTTCGAGGTGGGCAGAGGTCCGGACTCACGGCGAGGTACACTTGGGCTCCCGCTAGGAAGGCCTCGGTCTCGGCAGGGTCTACAAGCCGACGTTGTTCAATTTTAAGGACAATAAAAGCGTGTGTTCATATTTTCATATACCACACTTTATTATATATAACCCATGGATAAGTTTTCCCTACTATTTTACTGCGAACAAGAGCAAATATAGTTGAGGCAAGGCAGTTACAGTATTTTGGAATATATATTTGGGATGGCATATTATGTCTAGCGATATAGACTGGTGATGATTATAATGATATAATATGCATTTATTTTGGGTTGCGGCATATGTTTAGCATCTAATTTTTTACTAAAAATTAAGCCCCTAATTATTAGCATTAATTTAGGTACTACAGTAACAGGAGCGTGCTTTGAAACCTGTGCACTGTGTATGGATCCACCTCGCGGATATTGTTACCGTGGGTTTCCACTGGCATATAAACTTATCGCAATACTAAAGTTTCTCCCTAACTTTCTCTCTGAAAAAACTGAGACGACAATATGTTTTGTGTGAATGTTTTCCGCAGTATAAATCCACGGTTTAGGGTAAAAGTTTTCAGTTTACATACTTCTTATATTAAAATAAGATAATAATAATTATTATTATTAGAATTTATACCAAAGTTAACTTTATATTAACAATGAATTGTCAAATCAATGGCCTGTGACGGTAAACGGGCGCAAAGGCTTTAAATAAAAGGAAAATAGAAATAATCAGTAAATAGAAAATAGAATAAACAAGATATCTAATATTACCAGCATAAAATCGCAAATCGGTTATACAAGAAAAAATATCAAAGTTTGCAATCTTTATGTAAATACAAACTATTTTTGTCAAGGAATAGTTGACAAGTACCACATTAGGTGTTGCTTTTGATCAAAGACATTCTAATATTTATTCAATGAGAAACCATTCACATTGTTTCACCTTTAACGTTCAGCTTAAGCATTCAAAACATGTAAGAAGTTCGGCGATAAATTAGCACCCGAAACAAATGAACCAAGTTTTAACAAAGAGGTTTTTGGAAACGGCTGAAGTTAATAAATTCAGTGTTGGCATCCTGGTGATAAAAAGTGTTCAGAGCTCGTTTGTTTCCTCCGAGGCACGTTAACCGCCTTCTATGCTATTTAATTAGTTTTAGATTAGTTTTATCTTGAACTTGAACATACATATATACGGTACATCTTAGCAGCTACGTACATATGTATAATATTTACTGTATGTACCGTACCTTAATAAGTTTGTAGATGTGCCTTGTGCCTCCACCGATTCCGACTCAGAGCCAGTATCTGTCAAATTCATGATTTGATTAAAGTTCGATAGACAATAATAAGCGGTTAGCGTTTGCAACACTTCACGCAGTAGTTTAGTGCCTTCCTCGACTGTCATACTTACCAAAAGTACGTCGGCTATGTATGTATACGAGAACGTCCCCTCGTCCCTGCCTCGATTAACTTTTTAAGGGTTTTATTATATCGCACACCTTTTTTTCTTAATGGGATAGTCGATACGGATAATAAGCCACCGCTGTTGGACTAGATAACCTAATAAAACTCACGTTTTCCGATTTAGCTGTTGTAAACGCCGTACCGGTTATTAAAATGATTGAAATTTAGTGATAACGGACATCAATGATTCTAATTCGGAACCCTGAAGAGGAGTGTTAACATTTATAGGTTTGTCCATCTTCTGTACTAAGTTGACGTGTGTCGCGGATCAAATACTGACTGTTCTCAGTCTTGACGTACACTACGCCATCGCTATTCAGTACATCGGTACTGATAATAATCTGTGTGTTCATATAAATAGCGGGTACCACTCCAAAAACAAATCGACATACTCCCGCGCGACTATTCCTTTGTTACCTAATCCTTCCAACACACAACAAAACTAAAACAGACAACGCTAACAAGAGAAGTGTTTTACGACGTCCGTACATATTAGGAAAACATCAATTGCCTCACCACTATCTATTTAAACGTCAACCGGCTTTGTATAACAGCTGTACTTCACTACCGCTGTGAGAGATGAGAGCTCTTTACATTAGTCAATATTTCGCCGATTTGTACCCTAAATTAATGATCTAAAAGAAACGTCTTCCTTATGACCACCCTTTTTACAAAAGGTATACGTTATTTTACACTAGCTAGGATTTGCATATTGTTGAGTTCGACAGTTAACCTTAGTACGTCCTAGCTTGCCACAACCAAAACATCTCGTATCTGATTCAGAACTATCTGGTTTATTCTTATGTAGAATTAATGGTTTACGATTATCAAGTTTAACATTAAACTTAGGTTTAGTATAGTTGGCCAAGAACGAACTACGTTCTCGACCGTTAAATTAGGGTTTGAAGCTACCGCCTTGATCTGTGCATCGGTTATTCCACGGATTATTATTTGAATCACGAGTTCTTCACGGAGTCCTTTAACTAAACGAAGTTGTAAAAGTGACCGACGAGCGTACTCGGCATAAGATTGAAATTTGTCCGAGCACGTGTTCATTACGTCGAAAAGAAAATTAGCGTAGTCGATCTTATTCGGACAAAGAGATTTAAATTCTTTAGTAAAATTGGACCACGACCGGTCATTTGTCGTCCATTCGTTAAGCCAGGTCTTAGCGTCACCTTTAATGGTATCCGCTAGTGCTTGCGTGGCGTTCACAAAATGTTCACGCTTACCTTGAGGCGTAAACACGCACACACGAACGACCTCTATCTGCGTCGGATGATTCCACACGACGACGGCGCCGCGAAGAACGGTCGTGGACACGATCATGACGTCGCGTTCGATCACTTCCTAATCTTGAATACGTTTTCGACTACACACCGATGATCGCTCACTGTCACTATCACTAGAAACTAGATCACTACGACCTATTACGACCGGCCCGACGCCTCATCTTGCGAGGCTTACTTGTTCGCAAACGTACTCTACGTTCCTTGTGCCTTCCGACCTACTACGTGATCTGATCCGGTTACGCATTCCGAGCAAATTTTAATTAAAACACGAAAGAGATTCAATCAACGGCTAAAGTAATTTAGTAAGCATCACTGAGCTGGAAGGCCTATCCCACTTCTGATTTTAGCAACTATAACTAATATTTTATAAAAAAAAGAAATAATCACAAGGTTCATTACGAACTTAAAGTTTAACATTACACAAAACTGATGAACCAACTATCAACCGTTAATTTACACAATTATATCCTGACTACCCACTTTGACACGACCTGCCACTTCGAAAGCCAACGAACGAATGCCCCCTCTCTTTTTTTTTTTTTTTTGTGACTGAAGGGTCACTGTTTGCCTTGAGGAGGCATTTACAGCTACACCGGGCTCGAGGCGGCAGGGCGCAGAGGGCGCCTAGCCTAAGCCTCTTTAAGAGTAACTAAGCTCGAGGGCTCCCTCCGTAGAGGGAACCTCGGCTCGGGCCGTTACTTTAATATTATTACCGGATTGGAGGCCCCCTCTCTGAAGGTAGCTCCCTTTAAATAGGGTGTCAGAGAAATACCCCCTCTCCGAAGTTGGCTGCCTTAAAATGGAGTGTCAGACGTGACGAATATATATATATATATATATATATATATATATATATATATATATTGGATTCTGGGGGGGGGGCACCATCCCACTCGTTGCTGGAGCTCGGGGCAAACGCAGGCAGCACCTCGCGGCATCCCCTACCATGTTCGCCGTGGACTTCTGTAACATCAGGGGACTCCACTCTAACTTGGAGGTCGTCCACTTCCACCTACGGACGGCTAAGCCGGCCCTGCTTTTCCTCATTGAGACGCAGATATCCTCTCCAGCAGACACATCGTATCTATCCTGCCCGGGTTACAAATTGGAGCATTCCTTTTTGCCCCGGGCCGGGGTGTGCGTGTACGTCAGAGAGGATGTCTGCTCTCGTCGCCTCAGCCTTCTTGAAGGTAGGGACCTATCTATTTTGTGGCTGCGCGTAGATAGCGAAGACCATCCGCAAGTCTACGCGTGCCTCTATAGACCGACTCATGGAGCAAGTCCAAACGGCTACAGATTCCGTTCTGGAACAGATTACATCCGCTGAGATCGTGATACTTGGCGATTTCAATGCCCACCACGCCGATTGGCTTGGCTCACGTACCACCGATCACGCGGGGAGATCTGTCCATGACTTTGCCTTGTCTTATGATCTGACGCAACTGGTTACATCGCCCACACGAATTCCAGATGTGGAAGATCATACACCTTCCCTGTTGGACCTTCTGCTGACCTCACATCCGGACGGCTACTTGGTTTCCGTCGACGCCCCCCTGGGCTCGTCGGACCACTGCTTGATCCGGACAGAAGTGCCTATCTCGCGTTGCCCACGGTTCAAACCGAATGGCCCCGCCGAGTATGGCACTACAGGTCGGCAGACTGGGATGAGATGCGGTCCTTTTTTGCATCCTACCCATGGGAGCAAGTTTGCTTCAAGCTAGACGATCCCAACGCTGTTGCCGATTCTATCGCCGATGTGGTGATTCAGGGGATGGAACTATTTATTCCATCCTCTGTCGTGCCCATCGGAGGCAGTACTCGGCCCTGGTTTGGTCAATCCTGCAAATTAGCAGCGCGCTACAAGCAGGATTGTTACCGAGCTTGGGCTGAGGCGTCAGCGGCTAGGGATGTAAATACCAGCCTGCTCAAAAAGAAGTACAACTCTGCCTCCAGGTCCTTCAAAAGAATTATTGCTAAGGCAAAGTCGGAACACGTGGCCAGCATTGGTGAGAGATGGGTACGCCTTCCCTCGGGAACTCGTGCGTTCTGGTCTCTCGCCAAGGCTGCCCAGGGGAATTTCTGTAAGCCGTCTTTACCATCTTTGCGCAGGGGAGATGACTCGTTAGCCCACACCGCAAATGAGAAGGCCGTTCTTCTAGGCTCTCTTTTTGCGTCCAACTCGACTCTGGAGGATTATGGTAGTTCACCGCCGAATATCCTGTGCGGCGACATCTTCATGTCCGAGATCCAGTTTTGCCAGAGATCAGTGCGTAAAGTGCTGCAATCTCTGGACGTTCACAAGTCCAGTGGGCCTGACGGTATTCCTCCCATCGTGCTTAGGACATGCGCTCCTGAGTTGGCACCGGTTTTAACGCGATTGTTCCGGTTCTCCTACTCCTTAGGCATTGTCCCGAAGTCATGGAAGACTGCCACAATCCATCCGATCCCAAAGAAAGGTGATAGCTCAGATCCGTCCAACTACAGGCCGATTGCCATTACTACCTTGTTCTCGAAAGTCATGGAAACGATCATCAATTGCCAGCTCATGAGGTATCTTGAGGAGCACCAGCTGATTAGCGATCGTCAGTACGGCTTCCGTCAGCGTCGCTCAGCTGGTGACCTTCTTGTGTACCTCACGTACAATCTAATATGTCAATAGCCCAGGCGAATTGTTTTAGTTTAACCATTACAAGACCATTTTTAACATTTATGACAGTGTTGCACAAAATAACCGTTTTTTAATATAGAGAAAAATTTATACTTGATTGTAATAAATTCCGTAACAATAGTTATTATATAGGCCCGTTCATTGTATATCAAAGGTTCTTATAAAGATACTAATTTAAGATTTTCATCAATCTTTTCATACAAAACAACGATCCTTTAAAAATATTAAATAAAAAGTAAGTTGACTGAAAGATGTCATCCTTAATTGAACGTCGCGAGGACTGTTATCGCTTCCATTTTTAATTAAGTTTCTTATTTAAATCCTGCAGGCCCCGGGTCCGTAAATAAGGTGACATAATGTTGATCCCAATTGGTCACCTTGGTAGCCTTGGATAGAGCCTTAAATTATTTATTATTATATTATTCATTAATCACGTGAACGAAAGATTTTTTTCCGCAGTCAAATCCGTTTAGGGCCACTTGGTAAATAATTACATTGTTTGGTCAATCTTACCATATCCACTGGAAGAAATGAAGACTAGTTAAATCCCACCACCAACTAATATGGGGATTTTAGGGATCTACTGTTTAACCAAATCCCGTCTAGTCAACACCTAGTACTAATTTCTAAGGATAAACTTACATATGACAAAAGTACTAAAAGGTTGGCGGTGCAATCCAAAATTAAAATCAGCTATCAAAAGTTACGGAATGCCTCTTAATAAATAATGACACAAACCCTATTTATCTGTTGACTCCCGGAAATTGGTGTGTATTTTTCATCCCTTTGTATATTTTTTATATGACAAGAATTTTATATGAAAAACATATTTTTACGGTATTACTTAAGTTGCTCGTTTAATAACTTTCTTATATTTTTAATAAACAAACAGTTGTACAATATATTTTACTACAAAAATAAATCTTATTGTACACCAATTACGGATTATTTGTTGGATTTATTTTAAAGTAAATTACATTCAAAATCAAATTATGTGTTAATAGCTAAAAAAATATTTCCTTTTAGTGAAAATTATGCACTTACGATTTTACTATTATGAAATATAAAATAAAATATAAAATTTCAGAAAGTTTACCTAAATTCAAATTGAAGACTTTTATTTCTCTATTGCCATGGTATTTGTAAAAAAGGACAAATAATTTTATTCTTCTATTTTATATGAGGAGGATGGCAATAAGATGAATACAAAAGGATAATAAAGCAGTTCAAAGTCGATAAACAAAGAAACTTGTTAACAAAGTGATAAACAGAATTGTTATGCAATAAATAGCTTCTTTACAACGCTACCAGGATCTGTAATCGATTTTCGTACATACAAAGTAACCTGCTAAAGTATTTTAAATACTAAGGCTATATATACCAACACAAGTATAAGGACTGCCGACAGAAGTGAAAACTCAAATCAGGTGGGAAGGCGCGACGATAGTTCAAAAATAAATAATCAACAAAAATAAACCATTGTATTGTAACAATAAAATTCATAATTGGATACAGAAAAAATAAATAGATAAAAGGTCGTCGAACCTGTTCCAAATTCATAAATAAGCATGTTGAAGACGCGTGTTGCGGTTGCGTATTTTTTGGTTTTTATAACTATACCCGTTTCATTTTTTTTTCATTCAGTTCCAACGGCTAGTGAACAAAAATACCTTTAGTACAAATAAAAGTTGTTTTAAGTTATGCTCGAGTAGTAATATATGCTACAGTTGCAATATTCATATCAATTGATAGCTACTAAATGTTCTATCGTTCCCACAATTTCGAAGACGGTCGCAAGTGAAGCATGAACTTTGTCCAAGAAATTAATAAATAATATTTCATTTCTGATTGCAAGGAAAAGTGTCGCTTAAAGGATTTGTGGCAAAAATCGAGAAAGATATGCTTCAATGGCCTGGACATCTTGATGGATGAATGAAGAAAAAGAGGCAAGACAAAAGTGAATAGAGTTTTGTTGCTAGCAAAGCTGGAAACGATCTTCTATATACTAAAACGGATGTTTTGTTCAAACGTATGAATGTGGGAAAAGCAATAGAGGTCAAACGATAGAGGAAGAGGCAAAGCAATAGCCTAGCCCTTTGGGTTACGAGCTAGGCTCTTATTTATTTACTTAATTATAAGAGTCTACGTGTGGCTGGCGTCGGTTAGTACGTAAACGTAGATGCAATGCCATAGTATATGAGCTTGTTGCAGACCTCAATAGCTAATCTACGCGGCCCGCAGAGCGCCTGCGTTTATTATCCGATTAACGTCGACAAGTTTCCGAGCAAACGCTATCCGTTTGCGTTGGCTTTTGGGAACTTAAGTCATTATAAGCAATGTGTATACTCAGAGCTGAAAACAATGTTAGTGACTGTGCTGCTGATGGCTTTCAAATAAACAACTCGAACTTTAGTCTCGATATTAACTAGAATCGGAAGGTCTCTTGTTTTACTGGGAACTTATTTTAGTAAACATTTGATAGAATTTTTCTAGACAACAATGCCCATGACATGATATTTTTGACATATGCCATCAAAACATTATAATAGAAAACCGCCATTTAACGTTTTGGAAGACGACTTTGTCCCGGTACTGAAAAAAAAGCTTACACTTAAATTTTACAACTATCAGCGATGTTTAATTTTCTCTAAAAATAACAAAGCCTTTGGACTTTATTTTATATTAAGTAGTTCTACTGTAATTAGTCGATTTTTTTGTCACTCTTTTGATTAAATACACATTTAATTATTAATTTAATAATTTTGGCATTTGTGATCTGGAAACCTACCACGGAGACTTCTAAAGTATTATATAAATACGAGCATTCATTTTGTATGTCCATAATATAGGAAGGAAAATAATGTTGCGTCTTCCAAATCAAGTTATACAAAGATATTTTAAGAATACTCACTGAGAGCGATATTTGCTTGTTTATTCCGGTCCAGCTGACCTCTGAGAGCGCGCAGCCTCCGCAACTTCTGCTCCTGTGCCTCGACACGCTCCCGCAGCCTGCGCAGCCTTTCGCCTTCCACCGCAACCTTTTAAACAAGGAAAGGTTTAGGTAAAAGTTTACTACATTGAAGAAAAAAGATAACTACTTTAAAATGTATTAGCTAGGCTTTAAATCAATTTAATTACAATTTTAATTTTTTTATCATATATATACCTAGCACTTCACAACAGTTTTTATGTATGACAACATGCATATTGTGATTGTTTATTATATGTCCGCTATTGGAAAATAGGGACAGTAATGAAGTGCTCTGGTACTAAAAGAGAGAAATTGTCTAGCTGCAATATTTTTAACGACAGCACACGGCGAAGGTGCGCGCTTTGTAGCAGGAGCTTTCATGGTTCGTTTATAGAATACCCGTGTCAAAGCGCTGACGCTAATATGCGGGGAGCAAATTGTGCATACTGAATATCCCATTGCTTTGTACATTCCTGAAACTTCCTACGTTTTATTTTTCGAGCACAAACGTTAAAACTGTGGCAGTTCAATTGAGGAGTTGAAATATTTCAAAATTACGAAATAATTATAATAACTTCTAATTTGTTAAATAAAAAAAATGTACAGCAAAAGCAAATCACGTTACACTATTGGGACGAATTAAAGGTGATATGGTAATAAAGAACAACAGCAAGCCATTCTGTGACATAATCTCATTAAGATTTCGAACAAGTTGGCTGCCGGATTATCACGTATTTGATTTTATTATGAAGGATATAAAATTAAATCATTATTTTATTATACTGTGTAATTTAAAAAAAACTGTGTGCTACTCCACTCCTAGCGCACTTCACGCCCACACTAGATGTTTTCATAACTACCGTATTTACGGCGACACTAGATACCCAATAAATTCACAAAACAAAAAGCAGTTGCTTTTTAACTTACGATCCCCGATCCGGGCCAATGCCAAATGTACGGGCACGCAGCCCGTAACTGTTTCGCTCGCCCTAGGTACGTCAAGTGCCTAGGTGACCACAGCACCTCTGATTGTCCCCGTCCGAAGGACAAAACACAGTTGGCTACTTTTGACCCCCCCGCCTGTGTTCTCTGCCAATCGCAGGGATACACTGCTAATTACCTTGGGTGCCCAAAAGCACCCAAGCGTAAACAGCAGCCCCAGCAACAACCCCGTCAATCCTCGGGAAGGGTGCCGACATCGGCATCCACCGAAGCGACCTAAGAGCTCGGTGGCCTCCCAATCCGGTAATAATTTAAAAGTAACGGCCCCAGCCGAGGTTCCCTCTACGGAGGGAGCCCTCGAGCTTAGTTACTCTTAAAGAGGCTTAGGCTAGGCGCCCTCTGCGCCCTGCCGCGTCGTGTCCGGTGCAGCTGTAAATGCCTCCTCAAGGCAAACAGTGACCTTTTAGTCACAAAATAGCGCAATAAAGGAGTCAGTCGGCAGTCAGTCTGGAACTAGTCGTTTTATTCAGATACATCTAAAAGTTTTTAACTACGTTAAATATTAAATCAATAAAAAACCTTTTCAGGTCGTAATTTTCATTTCAATTTGTATTAAGCTCGAGGAGGGAAATTTTTATTTATTTTATAGGCTTATTTACTGCGTGAGAAGTGTTTATTTCTTTTAGTAGGGCGATAAATATCGCATTAGGCTAACGCAAGTCCGGGCCTCGAGCTCGGCTAAGAGATTTATTAACACCGTGTAGGAAAATTAAATTTTTGACCTTATCGCTTCGAAATTTCTCCAAAGGATTCCGGGACAGTTTTGATGGCAAAGTTGTTTGCAGTATTTGGAAATGGAATTACGAGTAAAGTGTATAAACAAATTTCGAATTTAAGCAATTTGCCCAGCATTGTTGATTCTGTAAGTTAAATGTAAAAAACACAGGCAGTTATAACGGCTGCCTACAGAAGTGGAAATTTGAACAGGCGCGAAATACTTCAAAAATAAATAAATAATCAACAAAAATAAACCCTTGCAGCTGTAAAATAAAATTCAATATAGAAATAAATGAAAAAAGCTAGTTGAAACTGCTCCAAATTCAAATCAACGTGTTACTGACGCATGTTGCATGCTGGTTACGCGAACCTATAAGATTTTCCCCTAGCAAATAACGTAAAGAGGATTTCATTTCAAAAACTAGAAATAACATATTAGTAATTTTTGTTCTAGTAATCTAGTGGCACAGCGCAGCCTATTCTAACGATCTAAATATAATTCATTAAAATATACATAAATCTTGGAGGACAAAACAGCGTTACGTAAGAAACCTCCTAAGAAATTCCGGCCAAGTTGAAATTAAATAGGAAAAAATAACTTAATTTTACTGCAGTGAAGCTTCACCTTCCGAGCCTTCGATGGTTGACGTCATAGCTTAGTTCGCAAGGCGAGGCGCTTCGTTCGCGTTAATTAATCCAAATTAAATGTATTCCAGTCGTTGCTAAGGTTACGTGCATATTGGACAAGTTCTTTCTTTTAGAGTTAATACAGTTTATAAAGTCATCATTTTAAATAATGGGAAAAAAATATTACAAACAGGGCTATTACTAAGTATTAATTCTTAAGATACATCATGCTGATAAGTTTTACTGTCACTGTGAGTAAGTCCTTGAAATGAGTACGAGTTTTGTTGGCTGTTGGCCATCGCAGGCCGAAAAATTTTCCACATTACATCGAAATGTCAGAGGCGATAAGCTGTAAATTTATAGCGCTGTTTTTTTAAGACATTTCCTTTCCAATATCGCACGATGTATGTGCGCAAAATAATCAAAACACAACTCTTTACGAAGACCGAAAATGTAGGATATATAAGAAGTTGCCTTGAACAGAATTTACCAGTCAAAACGCGGCGTTAATAACTCAATATATTTTCGTAAGGTATACAGATATACTGCAAAAATAAATAAATTCCTCATACATAAAACGAAATACAAATAGACTATAGTTAAAGTTGACGTTACTAAAAACCACTTATTACGTATTTAGTACGAAAATCTAGTTATCTAAAAAAAACAATGTATGTATGTTATCTAGAAAGTGAATAAGCCTAGGTTTACCAATCACCCAATTCAAATAAGGATTTCACACCTCTCACAAATTAAAGACAGCATACATAGCTTTGGCGCTGGCAAATGCTATTCGAGATTTATTACGTACACAAGCCCGTATTGAACCACGCAGAGTTTGAGAACTCGAGGTAAAGATACCCGTCTCTCAAGAACGATGTAGTAAAAGTACGTAAAAGAACGATCGTAGATAAAGTCGTACGCTTTAAGTGAACGAAAACGTCAAAGGCCAACCTAAAATAAATAAATGTATTCTACCCGCAAAACGACAAATTGAGGATAATTGTTATAATTACTTTTGCAAAAATAAATATTATTTATGTTTAATTATATATACACACATACATACATATTTATTATGGTACAATTGTTCTCCAGCAGCCTGAACGGCTTGACTGATCTTAATGCGTGAGGTGTCATCAGCTTTATATTGTTTTCCGGGTATCATAGAGGTTCATTGAGTAAGTCGGGTTATTGCTTTATAGTCAGTTAAAATATTTGAAGCTTGTAATGTTATCGGAGATCAGTTAAAGTCTTTATCACACATATTTCTAAATTGAAATAAAAAAAATCTTTATATGTCGTAAATGTATGATTCAAATATATGTAAGGCACGAGGCGATATGTTTTCATTTCTGCGCACATGTACGCTTTATCCGAACAAATGGTGTGGGTTGTTTCCACTTAGCTTTGCTCAGACTTGTGTGTAATATATGCTCGCATACACCGCCAAATCATGTACTACCCACGCTGTTTTGCGGCCGGTGGCAATTTCCTTTAACTGTACTGAGTACGGTTTATATGCCTAGATCTCTTTGTGTTAATGAATTGAGATCACGTTTTGATGGTAAGCCTTACAAGACCTATTTATGATTTTTTTTAAACAATTACTTTGAATAATACTAAAGAGCCGTCTTCTGGTCCGGCCGTCCGATAGTCAATAGAGCTAAGGAATATTAGAAACACGGTAGGTAAGGATAGTTATATAGAAGGTCTGTCTAAAATCCTATCCTATAGAACCTGGCGTTGAGGACCTCCATCCAAGAGAGGCTACTCCTACGAAGGGAGCCCTCGATCTAAGTTACCTCTATGTACACTTCGAGACTGGTGTAAATGCCTGTTCTAGGCCAACAGTGACCAGTCAATCACAAAAAAAGAAAGATGTGCCAGGACCATGCCAAATAGAAATCCGTAATGCTGCTTACACTTGTAAATTAGGTGCGTGAGTTCTTATTTATTATTAATAAAAAAATAAACTAATTGCTGAGTTGTTTTAAAAGTTATGCTTTGAATATGAACCGAGGAAGTCAATTAAGGAGAGAAAACAATTCATCAAGTTAATTTCAAGTTCGTGTACATTATACAAGAAGTCAGCTCTTGTTTTTAAGACCGTAAATCTCAATATCGTAATTTATTCAACTAGAACATAACTTACTTATTTTATTAATGTGGAACTTTGCTTTAGGACTCGTATTAAATTTATTATTAATCTTTTCGTAGTACTACATTATAGCAATGGTAGAGCTACTACATTTTACTATTACATTAACTGCTACATTTATTACACGAATGTGTCGGCTCGACGGGTGAAATGCCACTTCACAGAAAACAGGCCACAACATAAAGAAATATTCTGCGTGTCGTTTGATGCGTGTTAAGGTGCCGGAGGCCTTATCCTAGTTTTTTCCCTTTCTATCCTTTAACGCAGAACGGATGGGAAGGGGAAGCGGATGAAGAGATATATATAGAGAATAGAAAAGGGAAATATCGTCATTTTTGCTTATTTCCTCCGCTGTCCAATAATGGTAGGCAACGCAAGCAAGTCATTAGCGTGTTGCAGACGCTTAAAGCGGTCACTTAATATCAGGTAAACCGCTTGCCCGTTTGCGACATTTTGCCCAAAAAAAATTAAGTGTCTTATCATTAGTTAATGTAATGAGCATTAAACAAATGTTAATTATTATTTTATAGTGTCTGCGTATAAACAAAATAACAGAGACAACAATCAGTACTCGTGTTTCTCTGAGCTGAGTTATTTGAAAAGCGATACAAGGTTTAGTTATGACTGAAGAGTCGAACGCGGTCTAATTGATAAGCGATTAAGTAAAAAAGTAAGTCCTGAAATTTGAATTATCGTCTATTGCAAGAAAACCTTGCAGGTTAGCGTACATTGTATCCGCCGGCCACTTAAACTCAAAATAGATATGAACGTGTCATATAATATAATAAATACATAAAAAATGAAAGAGGCAGACCATCCACTGATGGGTCGTAAAATCAGTAGCAGGCGTTGCATGGACAAGAACAGCTGGAGACAGAGAAATGTGGTTGCAGTGCATAAGGTACACAGACAGGGCTATAAAGAAAAAAAATGGTCATGTTAAACCATTTTATATGTTTTGTGTACTTGTCTGAATAAAGGCGTTTATTGTTTATTATAAACGTTACTGCGTTCAAGTTTAAAGGTGTTGCACGAAGCGAGTAATATTTTATGAAACATGCCATTTTATAATGAAGAGGGTCTAGATCTAGAGTAATCTAAATGCATTAATGGAACAATATGACTTTATGCGGTTGGGCATTCCACACCAGTCCACACGTTAGCATGTCTATACGAATTTTATAAAGAGAAAAGATTTGATTGTGTATTTGTTTATCTATTAGCGAGAAACCTAAGCTATATATAAGTATTTTAATATGTCTATCTATCTACTCAAACGAAGCTGGAGCGGGTTGCTAGTCATTAATAAAGGCTTTGGGCATTTGGCATGTTTAGTAGTAGACTTCTAGGTTTAAATTGATACACATTTCAGCACCTGTTTTACAACTTACGTAAACATAAAATATTTATTACAGGTAAAGTGTTTTCTTACATGTTTCGCGAAGAATGCAGCGGATAAATCTTTTAGTGCTCGTTAAAGTCTTAAAATGTCGGCTCTAAAAGCATTTTTGAAATAAGTATCACGAGACCGTTATTAAATTCTCAATCGGGCGGGATAGAAGTGGGTCGTGAGGAAGGGATTATTTACAAAGTCACATTCAAACTAAAAACAGCTTGCCTGCGAAATGTTAATGTATCCACCATTTAGTGCATGTAGATACGTGTTAGTTGTCCACTTAATGTCCAGGAGAGTGTAGGTCTAGATTACGTGATGTTATGAACTTACGATGAACTAGTCAATTGTTATTAAAAACAAAAATAAGATGTTATTCAACATTAAAAGTGATTTAATGTGTAAAGTAATCTCCCAAAAACTGCTAAACGATGAATAAGACTCCATTAAATAAGGATCGCTCTGCAGTAAACAGTCCTTCAGTTTTCGTTTTATAAAAAAATATACGCTTACGCCCGTAACTCAGAGGGGTAGGCAGAGATCATTGAATTCCATTTGGCCGCGATCCTGGCACACATCTTTCGCTTCTTCTTCATTCATACATCTACGCATTCATGCTCGTCGGTTATGGGTGCTTCTTATATCTTCATTTTTTAGTAAGCAGCTAATATGACCGATATAAGTTTTCCCAGGGCGTCCACTACCAACACCGCCACTGCTCACTTTTGCAACATCGAATTTCCGAAGAATACCTTTCTCAATTCTAGTCACAGCATCCACTTTTAAGCCAGACTTTTAGACTTTAGCCAGACCCTTATAATGCTATTTTTAATCCTATATTTCAATGTCACGCCTAACATGCTTATGTATAGCATAGCATGCTTTTCCTGCTTAACCCAGCCACTTCCATAAATTAAAATGGGAATAGTAAAGCATTCTGTATAGCCAGACGAGCCTTCATAGACACATTCTGTGTCCTTACAACTTCGCTACTTTGCCTACCAAGGGAAACCATCCAAGCTACGATTGCATTTTTGATGAGTTTATCCTATCTTACCAAGAACTTGCAATATTTGGGCACAAACTTGCGAGACCGTAATTAACTTATGAATTAAGTAACGTGAAGTCCAGTTCTGTATTCCTTTCCACATCTTAACAAAGATGTTGAATGTCAAATAGAATTATATATCAAAGCAAATGAAACGGGAAAAAGTTTTATTAACAGTTAATAAAACTTTTTGTTAGATAACAACAATGAAATGGTTTAAGGCGTATTTAACTTTTTACTAAAGTAATATACGACTGTATAACCCTAAGGGTTGCAAGCGGTACATAAATAACTATAACCACGGATATTTTGTAACACATAGTATGACATTTTCTCATGATAGTTAGCGACTTCATCGAAATACAGAAAAAAAAATTGAAAACCGATTCATTTTGAGCAGCATTTAGGTATTGTATCATTGGTATTTCTTTGTAGGCCAGGCGCCCACTTGCAGTTTTTAGCTGCGCGACGAAAAACGAAGGATTTATAACAAAAAACAGATATCGAGGGTTTTTTTGTGTGAACCTTTGCTTTTGCAGTATGCACATCTTGTTCATTATAATAACTTCATAAAGGTATTTTAGACAAGCCATAAATTCTGTCGCTAAGCTTACACACCAACGACTACTTAGTAAAATTCCAGCGAGCGAAACTGTGTGTTCGTCGCGTCACTTAGGAATGTAGGAGTAATAGGTAATTACGGATTTAGACGTACCTGGTGCTGTCGCGCCTCCTGCTGCTTGAGGTACCTCAACCGCTGCTCTTTGGCGCAGAGCAGCTGGTGCTGCGTGTCGATCTGCTGCTGTTGTCGGAGCGCCATCGCGCGCAGTTCGCCCAGCGTCAGCTCCACCCCTTCCCCCAGCTGTTGACAACATAACAGTACCATATTAGACGGTATTTTTATATCGAATTTAAATGAAATTATAGATACTTCCGATTTCGCGCCTGTCGTAAAAAAATACTTAACCGATTTTGGTGCCTACATAAATATGTGAATAAGGCGTAGCTTACGAACATACTACCATTTTTTGTAAAATTAAAACTTAAAGGGATAAAATATGAAATGATTATTAAATATGAAACACTGTTTAAATTAAATTTTTTCAATCAATAAATTTCGCATTTCTTTCGTTTACAGATTTTTTGGTTGAGACAAATGAATATACAATGTTATCACTTAATTTTTGTGGGACGGTTCAATGTTGATGATGGTCGTGGCAGACATTGTATTATTTGTTATCCTAGTAACATAACAAAAAACTACTTCTTAACATTGATTATTAGGCTTAAATAATTAATAATCAAAAGTGGTACAGGAGTGGTAGAGTCCGCAATGACAATTGCCCGAAAGCACCGGCTTGACCGGTGACATACAGACAGGCATGAAGTCTTCTGCGTTTCGTCTGATGAGTGAGGTGCTAGAGGCACAATTTCAGTATCTTTATCCAGTGTCAGTATCCTTATTAGGAAATAATGGGAAGGGGAAGAGAATAAGCTGTAGAGGGAATGAATAAGAAAAGTAACCATCTTTCTCTTATCTTTTTCCTATCTATTTCCTCCACTGTCCCCGATGAGTCCAAGTTTTCTTGTGCGTATGCCTATCTCTCTATGCTCTCCGGCACCTCACTAATCGAAACGCAGAATTCTACTCCTTCACGCCTGTCTTCTTTGAGGTCGTTGTATGTCATTGGTCGAGCCAGCCGACTTGTGTATCAGATGTTATTGTCACAATCTCTACCACTGTATAAAATGTATTCACAACTTGCAACATATTTTTAGGGTAATAGCCGCTACAATAATGGCATATATACTTACATGTCAAAAGTAAAGTTAAAGGCAACACTTCAAAATGCCAACAAATGATATGTAAAAAGCTTTTCCCCGGGACTTTATCGGAACATTATTATCGTAGAAAACAGATTGTCGAGTCACCTCAATATTGTCAGAAGAAAAACTTTGCCAATTTTTCTCCCAACGTAGGCTTACTCAATTGAAACTTTTCCCTTGTAGGGATAGGCAAAGATATATCAAAGTGGGGATTGGAAAATAGCTGTACTCGACAAATATGTGTTAAACTGCTAATTTGAAAGGGTTTTATGGTAAAATAAACTTTTAGTGAACAAGATATGGATGTTAGAAAAACAGACTCACTTTTCCTTTACCGATTCTCTTTCGCGAAGACCATCTAGTTAGTAGTAGGGGGCAACTTTACCGCAACTACACGACTAGCGCGTATTTTGCGTGTGGGCGGGACATGGATCACTCCAGCCAGCCCAACTCCCCGAAGAATCCCAGCAACCCCTTAATGTTGCCATGATTTCCGGGAGCGATCCCGGCGAACCAAGAACAACCCTGTACTAGGACACTGCAGGACAGTGTAGCATGACGTTTGACGCCGTTTCCTCTTCCTCCATACATGCTCTGCAAAGAGGGCTGTCAGTGCTCCCTAAATTATACAGGTGTTTATTGAAGACCATCTAATATCTAACCTAATCTGAAATTGTAAAATGGGATAACGTGCAACCAAATTAGCCTAGTTTAGTAGTAGTATCAATCCAAAGCAGAGTGTCAATTCATCCGCGGGACGATTTCGTTACGATCCGAGTTTATACATGTGGACGACGGACGGTGACGCTTTTAATACTATACGACAGAGGCGCAAATTCCTATTTTAGAATTGTGATTCGGCAAGTGATTCATAATATTTATTGTAATTGCTTAGCAAAATGTATGGTACGATTGGGTATACATAGCCTAATTATTTTTCGTGTCATACATTTCCATTGTTAACATTGTTCGTAGATAAATATATAATTACGGTAAAGGCTTTGGTAGCATATAACTCCGTGTAAACAAGAAGTTCGCAATTCAGTTGAGGATTAATTACAAGCCAAAAATATGAGTGTCCTGCTGAGATAACTGTGGGCCAGAAGTCGTAGCGCTGGATTACGTCCATCGTCTGGCTTTGCTATTGCATTGCGGGCTGTGATTGTTTGAAACTCCCTCCATAATTCAGCTGGGGTGCTCCATTATGTACGCTAGCTTATTTGACATGTCTTATTCTGATTATGGTTTAAATTGAGTTTATTTTGTCATAAATTCATTGAATTTCTGCATAGTAATAAAGATCGGTAAAGTATTTTTATGTAACAGAATCTAACACGAGTGATTAAACTTTTAGAATTCATACAATTTTAAGGCTTTCTAAATAAGTAGAAAATCTTTTAAAATATGTAAATATACAATCATAATATATAAGATCAATGAAAAAGGGACATTCAATTTGATATGACATCTTGTAGGCATGTCACGGCGTCAACTAATGGAACGTCTTATTTCACGTTTCCGAATTCCCACTTTTGGACCTTTTCCCAGTGCGGCGTACCGGCCGAATTAAAGCTGTCTGCGGTCAAGATTTATAGGCACCGCCACTTGTTGATAGCGCCATTCTTGGTGTATTGGCTAAAAATATCTAGCAAGCTGTGAAAGCGGGCCTAGATATTGTATCCAAAAAAATCAGATGCCAATTTCATTTCGTCAGCTCTAGGTCTTTTGCGTTCTAGCTTTTTAACCATGTTGAACACAGAATAATATCTGGCAGTCACGAACGGATTTCAAATGCGATAAAGTATTATTCCGATATTTTTTAATTTGAGTTTTTTGCACAAGCATACTCAGTTTCTGTTGACACTTAAGATAATTAACTTACACATTTCAACAAACATGTTGCAATGCATAGGGCCATTTGACAATAATGATAAGTATAAAAATGAATGAAAACAAATACAACAAAAATGCGTAGCACCAATTGACAAATAATTACAAGTTGATTGCTTAGAAGTAAATTTTTAAAGCTTATTGGCGTAGCGTTGAAATGTGTCAGTTTATAAAAGATGAATACCACATACTATAGCATTCTGTCATTCTGTGCCTCCACTCTCCACCTGTGGACCAGTCGGCAGTTTATCATTGTCGTCCACTTAAATTATTTACTTTCTGGAAATTTCCTATTTAAATAGAAGGAATTTAATGTTTAAGTTAAAGTAAATTCAACGCGCACAGCATCAGATAATGTCCCTTAATGAAATTTACTAATGGTCCGTGAAAGCGAAAGCACAACTAAATCGTAAAACTAAGGACGATCACACATAAAAGTAGATTCATGTACGTAACGTGGTGTGGTTATTTCGTGGTCAGGTTAATGGTGGGTCAGATACAGATTTATACAGATAGAATACGATACCTGACCCACCATTAGCTAAAACTTTCTAGCCATGTCGTTTAGTCACTAAATATTATTTATATTTAGTGACTAAACGACATGGCTAGAAAGTTGCAATGTACAATACATTTCAACTTTCTAGCCATGTCGTAAAAAGTTAAAAGTGTATTGTGGATGGGACACAAGAAGTTTTGCTTGTGATAGTGATGAGGAAACATAAAGAAAACTTGTAATAAATAGAAAATGTAGCGATATAGTCGTGAACATCATCTGCGAGTACATGATGCTTATGGAATCGCTACAGTAAACAAACTGCGGTGTAACATGTAAATTATTATAATTAAATTAAGTATTATCATCGAAGGCAATATTATATAAATTAAATTAATTAAAAAAAATTAAATCTTCAAAAATATTAAGTCCCCCCCCCCAGCGGCGCTAACAATTTTATAAGAAATCACAGAATAATAAGGAACTTGCTATAATTGAACTTAACTTTTCACTTCGTCAAGTTTAAATTGTGCTTGACATTTCAGGCGAGGCTTAGTGGCCGGAAAGTTATTCCAGTCGATGGTCAATTCAAAAGCCGCAGTTACCTTCATTGCTTTATAAGATTTTTAGATGGAAATATTTTATTGAGTTCGAACGATACGCCTTGTTCGCTATTCTCCTATTCGTTGCATACTATAAGAAATGAAGTCCAGCATAGAAGCTTTGAATTATTTGTGATACGGTTTCAACTAAATAAACGAGGGCAAACGTGGATTCATATTTTTTACCTAGGCTTAGATGACTCAACCAAGATAGAAAAGGGGAATGGAGGAGATAAGAAGGGAAGAGGAAAGTAGTTGGAGAAGGTTAGAAGGGAACCTTCAAAATTATTAATTATGCATACAAATTGTCCGGAATTTTTAAGTGGGTCAAAACTAGAAAAATATTTAAAGTAAAATTTAAAGGTTGCGCTTATACCTATTTAGGGCCCAAACATCTGAAAATCAAGAGCTTTGAGTTTGAAGAAGCAATGTTTCATAAAAATAATTTGTCCCCATTGCAATCAAACAGTTATTTCAAAGTGGAGCACAGAGTAAGTAACTCATTTAAGTTTCTCGTGGAGTTAGTACATAGTATGCCTAGTGGCATATGTTCGCCATAGTTCTACAACTGGTAACCATTTTGCTTGAGCAAGGGCGCCTCAAATATAAGCTTTCGCAAATTAATTTCGCGCTGGTACTAAATCTGTTTCTATACTAAATAATGCATTAGAGATGACCTGTGACTGCGATTCCTTCTTAAATAAATGCAAAAACTCGTTTCACGTTTCCGTTCTTATCTTGTTTTATTTTTTATAACCATGGTTTCTATAACTGGACTTCGACATCCCAGTTTCAAATCTGAAGACATTGAAATATTCCAAAAAAGGCAATAGATTTTGCCGAGAGTTATGAATCTTTTCATTTTGTAAGCTGACTAAGCGACGCCGGCATCGATCATCATTCTTCTGATCAAAATGCTTTTGTATGATTACCTCTAATATAATTCAGTATTCTGTAAGAAAGTGGCCCTATTATCTAATAGCTATCTTAGTTCTATAACGTCGAAATTTAAGCCCAGCCGTGCGCCATTAATATTCAAAGTACTCGAGTAAGCATATTAAGTTTATTAATTATGCAGTAGATGAATGAACATTTAATAAACGATTATAAGAGTTAATCAAGGCGCTAATTCAAGGCTGAATTTAATAAAACCAACACGAACCCCGTCAGTGCGGCCGTAAAAACCTCATTTCGTAAGTAATTAAAGCTATTCAGAATACGAGAGCTTAACAAAGAGGGTAAAGAGAACCGTCTGCAAGGCGATGAATAAAACATGCTAACGCGTGAGCTCACCCGTACGACAGAAAACGCGACCGTGTCGTGTGAAATCGCTACCGCTTTGGTGCCTAGTGTGCACATGAACATTAAAAAGTAAAGTACATTAAAAAAATACTAGCTGACCCAGCACACTTCAAATTAATTTATGTTGTTACCTGTTCTATTTAAATATTTACAGAATTTCTATATAAAGTGGCAACATGCGGGGTTGTTGGTCGTAGAAGGGATGGTCGATGGAGTTAAGCCGTTTTAGTAAGGCAGTCGCTTAAGAAAGCCGCAGCGTTGATATTCCTCCCACAAGAATGATCGACGATCTGTTTAAGGTTGCAGGATTCCTCTAAATGATGTTGGTAAAGGGCTTTGTAACGATTCCTGCCGGAGACATTCGTCCAGTAGTGGCCTCTTATTGACCGAGGATGTTTATTTAAAGAATATTAAAATGTAACAGATAATATAAATTTATATTAATTCCGAATTGGACTTAAAAATATTTTTGCTTTGATTGGAATCGAAAAACTATGGCGCACAGCTTTTGTGAGTATACTAGGCCACATGAATGCTTAGACAACATATATATGTATGATTGTTAAAATGGCTTTCTACCTTCATTGCCAAGTACAATACTATATATAACCATGATAATAATCTGCACATCGTACGACCGATTTTACTTTATGTCCTATTCATTATAAAACAATTATCTAACCAGCAAATTGCTTCATAGAAGTGACAATTCGTCAAGATGTTAATAACTTAATGACGGATATTAAGCCGTATTGACTGTCAGACAAACTGTGTACTGAGAGATAATTGAATTCAAATTTGGATTATGCCACAAGATTTTCGTAAAGACATTTGTTTTGCCGTAGTTTACAACATTACAGAAATATGCTATTGAAAAATAAAAGCTGGCGAGCAATCACTAATTGATTCCTTTTGAACCCTCGGGCTTTCAAATAAGCGACATTGCTATTTGAAACAAATGAATCTTAATATCGTAGTTGTCCGAGACGTCAAACAATAAGTTTATGATGTAACAATAATTACAGGGAACTTACTGTATATGTTACCGACAAATTTCGAATTTCGTCAATTCATGGTCTAGGCTTATTATCAACTGACAGCAAATTGTGAACTAAAGTATCAATGGCAATTTGACGTATTTCTTCGATAAGCATCTTAGTAAGATATTTGTCTACATAACTATCATGTCTAATCAAACGAACCTAGCCCATAAATATTTTGTATTCTTGCAACTTCAAATTTAATGTAATAACGCAATAAAAATATCACTTTAATATTACTTTGATAGTTTATATCGTCTAGAAATGGCACGTTTAGTTCTAGTCGGATTAAAACTGACAAGGTTTACAATTTTGGTGACATACATACATCAGATACCGTATCCTCTTTACATCTCTTCCACTTTTGTTCCTTATCATCTGCTTGAAAAGCATCTGTAAGTCTTATGAAAGTTGTGGAAGTTTTCTAATGCCACTAATTCTAATCGGATTTATTTTTAAATGGTTTAAGAGATAAATAAAAATGTAGCTAATAAATATAACCAAACATTGTTTCACTTTTCTCCGCAATGTTTCGCTATTGTTTAACAGAACTCCACAATGAAGAAAAATGGTTTGTTTGTCGCGTTGATATTCGCTTGTCTCAGGGAAGGTCGCGTACGAATCACCACTAATGGATTACTTAGGTTACTGACAATAATTCGTAGAAATTCATCATACCTTACTCAAAACCTACTAAAACTTGAAAACTACAACACCTTTACCCTATTTTAGCCTTATTAAGGCATTGATCCCAAGCGGCGTAACATCTACGCATACATGCTCCTCATTAATACCGCCTTTATTTAGTATGTCACCAATCTGATCAGTCCTAGTTCGTCTATGATATCCTCTGCCAACAGCGCCACCGAGGTTTACAACAAAATAAATTGAAGATTTTATTGGAACATAAGCATTTTAATGTCATGAAAATATGATTTTAAGTATAAAAAATGGTGTAATATTTATTTTTATAGTAATAAGTTACGTTCTGTCGTTGAAATAGTTTATGGAAGTGGGTTATAACTTTATTGTATAGCTATAAATGTAGCGATATGAAGAATTCTTTATCGCGTGCTATAACTTGTCGGCGACGTAATCGCCCCGTCGCCTTGACCGATTTACCATTCCGTTGCCATTGTTGTAACCTCCAACACAATAACCATAACTTGGCTACTTTCATTAGTTTAGTAAACACGTGAGAGTGTGGTCATTAAACGGTAAACACATTTTTAAAGATAAATAAGAGAGATCTTACATTGTGATTTTCAGGTACCTATCAGTGTAACTTTATTAGTGTACTAAAAAAATATATATACGTATCCCAAAATAAACCATAAATACGAAATAAATATTAATATATTTAAGTTATTTTTAAGTATTAGAATATATAAGACCGTTATTAATAACGGCCTTATATATTCTAATACAGTGAACGCACAGTCTGATGGATTCCTAACTTTATTAAATTTCCGTCAAGTCTTCAACAACCTTGAGGAAAATTACGTAACTGCATTACCATAAACGTTATCATTAGAGCCCCTGCAAATTATCTCGTCAGCTATTGCTCCCTTACCTTGACATATAGGATGTAAATTTAAATTTTTCCTTTACATACTTGATTGTTCTGATTTTTGATTGACAAGGCGAGAAAGTCGTCATAGAGCAGTAATTTTTGAAGATGTCTATTAATCTTACTGTATCATATTTCACTTACGTAGATTAAAATACATGTTTCAAATCGCAACGATCATACGATATATAAAACATAATCCTATATTTCTCTTTGCCAGCACAGAAGTCGTGGACAATTTTGGTAAAAAAATATGAAAAACAGACAATACCATATTTATACAGTACATATTTTTAGGAAAAGTTAATAAGCACCTGACCTAAGCAAAAAACAACCAGACAGCTTTATAAATATGTTTGAAAAGGGTATGAAAATTAAAAAATAGAAAAATAAAAGTGTTTTATTCGCGCAGAAAACAATTAATCGCAGACCCTTTTTCGAGCAGGCAGGCAACACACACGCGTAGACGTGGGTTTCCTGACACCCCTCCGGAACAATAGCTTTCGACCTCAGCTTCCTACTTCACACCGTTTTGTTCTATTCCTTTTCTTTATATTAAAATTAATTTACTCTTTGTTTATCCCTCACGCAAACATAATCCTTATTAAATTCGCCATGACTTGTTTACACTATTCAAATAAAATTAAGCTGTTAAAAAAGATTCAAAAAACCATGGTGATATTGATCGTGATGTTTGCTTCTTGCGGGATGGATGAAATGGCGACAGGTCACGAGTTAATAATAATATACCCCCTTAAAATAAAGGATAAAATGTCTTACTAGATACACTGCACTGCAGTGTCGGTATACAGGGTTAAATATCTCGGCTCACCGGGATCGCCGGCAACATCAAGAGGTTGATGGGATTTTTTGAGGAGCTGGGTTGGCTGGAGTGATCCATGTTTCACACTCACGTACTCAAAGTACGCGCTAGTCGTGGAGTTGCGTAAAATAGCCCCGTAGTAACTAACTAAGAAAAATATTTATATAACCATCTTAAGATCTATCAATTATATGGGTCTGAGTGTTGGGCTGTTGATGTAACGGATAATAAGAGAGTGCATGTGGCAAAAATACGATTGTTGAGATAGATGTGAAGAGTAACACGAATGGATAAGGTACGAAACGAGTATATTAAGGGAAGCCTGAAAGTAGAACAGTTAGCGGAATAGTTAAGGAGAAAAAAGTTAGCTTGTTTTGTTTATGTGGAGGGAAGAATTGCATGTGTCAAGGAGAGTTTTAAATATGAATGTGGTGGGATATGTAAGCAGGGATAGGCCTAAAAAAATATGGATGGATGGCGTGAAAGGTGACAAGATTAAGAAGGACGTGACGACTGAAATAACGGATGATTGATCGATGTGAAACTCGAAAACCTGTTATGACGACTCCACATAAAGTGGGTAAAGGACAGGGAGATAATAAAACTCTAAAAAGTATTGTTTGATTTCATTTTATATGTTAGTCATACAAGTAATGTAAGACGTTTGATGCAAGACAAAATATTAAATTTAAATTTAATTATGATGCGAACATCATTCTTATCACACATGAACTGAAATATCCATATATCCACTATTCCTAAAACCTATAATATTAATATTAATGTAACAGGAACACCCTATCATCGGTTAGTAAACCAACTTATAAGTTAAAAATAAATATTTAAAATGGTATTTTCATAGCTAACGTGCTTTCTTTAAAACCTCGACGGTGGCCATTACAGTAATATCAAAACAAACTCATGCTAGATGATGGAAGACAGTACTCTAAACTACATATTAGACCTCTTAAAGTTATAGTTGCATTTTGTAATAAGAAATCCCACTTATGCGATCTATACGAAATTAAACCTGTACATAGTAAAGGTTCGTTTGAACA
The DNA here is from genome assembly GCA_029849275.1 of Papilio elwesi. NCBI lineage: Eukaryota > Metazoa > Arthropoda > Insecta > Lepidoptera > Papilionidae > Papilio > Papilio elwesi. Next base: position 4,690,353 of record CM056700.1, on the reverse strand, counting down.
AAGAAGTAGGTACTAGTGAGTATAAACAACAACTCTATATAGGTAAGTAAAGTGGCAAACTGTAGCGCCCTTGCGGTCGTTCTTTAACCAAGGGTGCGAGGCGGGTGTGCGGCCGTCGACACTTTGCCGCACTTAGCCTGTAAAACTTACGCCGGTTGTAACGCGTGCAGGTGACCGCTAATTCATACGTTTCCTACTCATTAGTACACAGGGCCACAGAATTTTTTGCCTCCAATAAATAGCTCCTCTATTGTCCACACGTGTAATGTCCACATCTGTCTAATAGATAAAAAAATTACTAGCAAAACGTACACCTACGTTTTCTGGCGGGGCAGGAAGTGATAATACTTTCTCAATGACACGTCTTTAGCTTCCTTCTTTATGTTATGGATATACATTTAATTTTATTCGTGATATTTTTTTAATTTATTTGGTGTACCATAAAATGAGTACATCATTCTCGCTTTACTTTTCTATACGTATATAATTATTAAACATATTTTTTAATGACTATAAACCACATAACACTTTTTCATCATAAGATCGTGGAAATTTTATAGCGATAAAGAAAATCGTACACAAACTGTATCTATTCAACTAAAGATTCTTAGCAGAGACGACGACGAAAGATAAGTTAAAAAATATTTAAAATCTGATGGAATCTTGTTATCGCTGAACATTTTCATAACAAAAGTCGGCACTAATTTTACGAAAATACCGGTGACTTTAATTAAACATTACGTGTAAAAGGACTTTAATTAAAATGTTAATAGGTTTACTATCACGGTGTAGGCGCGTAAGTGCCGAAATGAGAGCAGTTACGATACTATCGGAATATTAACTACGAGCTCGGCCAATCTCTTTGCTTTTGTAACATTTTCAATGTAATTTAGCTGACGTTACCCGATAACAATTCGAATAAGTAGCAATATACAGCAAAAGCGTTTTCACTATTTGCGGGTCAAAAATTGCGACTCAATTCCGACGTTAAAACTGACGGATTCCATTAAAAAAGAGCCTTAAACTGCACTAAAGGGGTGGCCTTTATCTTGAAAAAGGTCCAACTTGCGGGAGCTTTTGTTAAGTCTCAGTAAACTCTTTACAAAATCACGTGATTTATCGAATGTTATATTTGAAAATAGTGTTTCATGATTGGCATCCATATTCGAACCTATTTATATGATAATTATTGGAAGTAATACATATATCTTCTAATTAAGCATGATGAGAAATGTATGTTGCGAAAGTGAGCGGCAGGCAGTGTTGGTATGGATAATAGGCGAACTTATACCGACTAGATGGGTAAAATAAGAAAAAGCCGGTATAAAGAGGTCCCATAACCGACGAATAACAGCGTAGATGTATGTATATTTGTTTGTAATCCGTAATATCTGTCTAGTGCTATGAGTTAAAGGTGTGCGTGCTTATTTTTTCATTAAACATGATATAATCCAATCATTTAATAGCGAGACAATTTATTATTATATAATTCAAGGTAGGTTGTTACTCTGGCAGAATGGTGCCAGATTTAAAATTAAGATAATAAGTAATGTTAGCTTGTCAGAAGTCTAGTATTTTAATTCTGTAATGTTCTCTGTTCAGTTTATTATTTTGTTGTTAGCTACTTGTATTTCATGACATCACTTCTGGTCTTATTATATATTTAAAACTATGAAGAAAGTATATTTCTTTAATGTACAAACTACTTAGATAATCCATAGATGGCGCGGTGAGTTATGGTTGATAAAACACAATCGATAAAAAGGCTTGTAACTTGCCATGAGAAAATTGTCAGATTATTATAAAAAGGTGTTTCAGTAGTTAACTTTTAGTGTCGTTTCTTTGTTTTCAGGTAGGATAAGACTTATTATTAACAGTTATTTTTATTAGTGTGAAATGTAATTACTTTGTTAATTAAATTAAATAAATTAATAATTCATTACATCTGGCGAGCACCACGCTATATATATATATATATATATATATATATAATTCTCCTGTCACAGTGTCAGTTGCCATACTCCTCCGAAACGGCTTACCCGATTTCAATGAAATTTTGCATATATTTACATTCAATAGGTCTGAGAATAGGATTCTAATTAGGTAAGTTTGTTTGTTACGCTTTCACGCGAAAACTACTCAACCGATCATCATGAAACTTTTTACATATATTCTTGGAGGTACTAAAAGTAACATAGGATACTTTTTTATGAAAAAAAAAATGCGAAGTATGTATGTTCCCTATAGATTCTGATACGGATGGACCGATTTCGATGAAATTTACAGGGATTGTCCAGATTAGCACAGCGGGTGTTCCTGTGTTTGGTAGCGATCGGATCAACATAATTAGTGGTACCCGGGCGAAGCCGGGGCGGGTCACTAGTATTTTACAAATTAAACTAAAGGCATACGTCTCCTTTGCTAATTGTAGATAGCGTAGGAAACTAAAGAATTAATGGTTCAGAAGCATTTTCATTTTATTTCCCATGGGTCCTCAGATCTTGGAACGTAAGGAACTGGGGATGAATACGATATTGCTATACTTGTTTTAGCTACTGTTTTCTTTTTTACAATTGATGCGTAGTTAAACAAAAGGTTAGGTACTATTACAAACATGACATTAAGGTCATTTTTTATGTTCTTTTTTATTAGAAAGAATTATGTAAAAAAATTCTATTTATAGGTGTATTCTACCATCTTTTTAAAATGATAAAATTTATGACAAATAAGCATACAGTGTCTATATTCAATATTCTTCACGGAGTGGGCCAAGGGTCTATAAATCCACTTCACGCCTCTGCTGTGAATGAATAGAATACAAAAGAAATTTTATTCTTTTGTTAAAAGTCCATATTCTTTTGGTTTTCTTTTGCCACCTTTTTTAATAGAATAAGTTAAAATCCATTCCATTTTTAAAATTTCTAACTAATTATTGTCAACAAGTACGTACGTACGTATGACGTAAATTTGGTGGAAAATCATCATAATAAAGTGTGTGATATTTTACATTGGCTATGGCGACTTCAGTTCAATGTGGAAATAATATAATTAATTTATGCAACCGCCACTTTGAGGACCATAATTATAATATCAAATTTACAATCAGTAAACTTATCAATGACTCGAAGTTGTATCTATTTATCAATATTCGCATTCATAATTTATTAAATATTAAAAGCAAGCTGTTCACGATAAGAGAAAAAGAGAGAACAACCTAACGAAAAGAAGGAAAAGAAGTGAGTATAGATAGAGCCTCCTGACGCTTAGTACCTATATTATAAAATATTCTTAAATTCTAATTGGTTTTACATACTCTACATTTTCTGGTGAGTTGCGATTGGGACAAGTAATGCATATGCAAACATATGCTAGTTGGGCGATCATTTAGAGTTTAAGAGTTTTAATAAGTATGTTAAAAGCTTTGGCGGCTGGATATATATATGGATCTACAATCAATATTGCAATTACAAAATACATTGGATCGAACCTCCTGGTGTCGAATTTAAGTTGTTACCACTAGGATAAATTTTAACATTGCAAGAAATACTATAAATTTCTATGTTACAAAAATATCCTATTTTATTTAAATTATAAATATTTTTTTCGAAATGAATGTAAAAATAATTTCAAAACTTATTCAGAACTCATTTATTTATTAGTACAAATAAATGAGTTCGCAAACGGTAATAAGCAAATATTACGTTGTAGCGGGCGTACAGTACAGTACAACTTTATAACTTAGTTAAGCAGAACTAAGTTGACGCTTGATGCACTGCGTCGTATAACTTATTTATGCGGAGTAATGGTAATAATTTAACATATTTCTAGCGAATAAATTTAAGTGAAACGATACAATAATCAAAACATTCTTACGAATTATGTTTTCATTAAGTTACATGAACTAACGTATTGTTCACCCTATCAAATTTTTTAAGTCTGTAGATGTCTCCTCTCCTTATCTAAACAATATTGCTGTTATTTGTCTTGAGACTTATATATTATGTTTAGTAAGGTCCTTTTAAAATGCAAACCTTCTAACGGGAATACAGAAAATAACTAACTAAAAACTTTTGTACAACAAGGTGGCAAACGCGAAAGCTGATCTTAAGTGATCGCTACCCATAGGCATCCGCGACTAACAAATGAGTCGCAGATGCGATGCCTACCTTTGGACACAGACATTTCCTTTTCTTAATCCTTACCTCTGTCCAATCCTCTTCCCCTTCCCATCCTATCCTTACAAGGGAAGGGAGGGAAAGGGAAAAAATTTGAAATTGTGCCTTCGGCACTTTACTCGTCGGATGAAACGCAACTTCTACTCTACGCCTGTCTTCTCCGAGGTCGTGGTGGTGTTTCACCGGTGACAGATGTTGTTGCGAACTCTACCACTGTACAAAATTTTAATAGTATTATTGAAATTTCGTGATTATGAAATGTCACGTAATACTTATTTTTTTTAATTTGAAATTATCCGAACGAAACCTTTATAATGTCCGCTCTGACGAAAGTCTATAAACAGAAATAGGATATTCATAAAATGTATAATTAAAGTTGAAAAGTTTGACATTTGCTTGGTTTCTGTTTGCTTCAAATTTCGTAGAAGTTTGCGACTGGTAGTTATTATTGGTTTATTGAGCAAGTCTGTACAGCTGAGCCTACTTAATAACAGCCTTACAGCAAGTTATAAAGACGTTTATAAGTTATAAGTTAAACTAGACTTCTTTTTGAGAGCTTTTGGAAAGACGTTGGTACCTATCGTCACTCAGACGACTCTCCAACAAGACTCATGACTGCACTCGTGCAATGAGATGAACAGACTAAACGTTTGAAATTCTGACAGAAATCTACATCATCATCAATCAGTCGAGTAATTTATAAAAAATAAAGGCGATGTGTGTATGTTCCCTATAAACTCCGTACCGACTAGACCGATTCCAGATTTCGATGAAATTTTTAGGAAACGTTTTGATTGTGCTAGTGGAACGACGGCTGATCCTGTGGAGATTGGTAGCGATAGGTTCATCAAAATGAATGCTATCCGCGTGAAGCCGGGGTGAATTCCTACTTATAAGACCAATACACAGAGTGAAAAATGCATTAATATTCTGTCAAATTATGTCATACTTCTATAACTTAATTAACTATTACAATGATTCCAGTGCAAAAATCTAGTTAATATACATAAAAAAAATGTGCAGAGTGTTGGAGATCTCACATTTGCAGGTAACTCGTAACATTTCTTCAAAATTTGACAAACACCACTCAAAGAAATCTCTATTAAAAAGACAAAGATTCCCTGCAATATGTGGGAGTTGTTTCGTGAAAAGGGAGGTCAGTGTCTAACAGAAAGCCATAGAAGCGCTTACTGTTTGTTTTGACAAAATAGCGCGGTGGTAGAGTTGGCTGTCAGAGAGGTGGATGCTAACGATTACAGGGCGAGATGACAGATGTTACACATCATATGCGACCAGTGTAAGACTCGCTAGTATTTTTTAACAAATATCAACAATTTAAATATCCGCTTTTGTACAAACTGCAACAAAAATATAACTAGTTTGTCTTTTCTACTTTGGATTAAGAAGACAGGAGTGTAGAATAATATTCACATTAATAAAGTACAAGGTTTCGATTGTTTAGTCCGGATAAACTCAACAGCATATCACCTTACGCGGCTCATAGGCAGTAGTTGCTACATTTGGCACAAAAGATAACTAGGATACCCCACTACTAGAAATAGTAGAATAGATACTCGTAGAAACACGAACGATATACTTTCGAACCAAGTTCCAGGCACTCATGGTATGTGCTGTCCGTGATTCAGTTTACGATTTGTCAGATTAGAACACGTATCATCATACCATTTGGTTATCGTACTATTATTTCCGTTAATAATAGTATAACGCAAGACAGTTATCCCGAGTGAATGTAAGAAGAAAATAAATCTCTAAGCTTACTGCGTTAACAAGGCACGTCGGAGGGAATTCTGAAACACAATTCTCCACTCAAACTCTCACATATTATGTGACCGCAATTTATTATTGTAAAAATTAGGACAGCCTTCTGACCAGAAAATATATACAGCTCAAGCGACACTCGGGAAAATATCTGGTTTTGTGACGCAGAGTCAAAATAAAGCCCCATTGTTGTTCGCAATCACGGCAACCTTAATACGGCGAGCGACTGAAGAAATTTATGGGTCCCTTATTTTCTACAGGAATTGCAATCCCTTTTATGGTTGCGGAATTATAACAGTCGTTCTACATTTTTCAATATCGTTTGAAACTGTTCAAAGCTGCGACAGTGTTGTAAGCAGGTTATTTTGTAAGAGTAAAGTGATGCTAGTTAATTTTTCTAACCGAGATGAAAAGTTTGTTTAATACTTTAAAAAAAAAGTCAGTTTAAAATATCGATAAAATCTATTACCACAGAACCCATCGTAATATCTTGTACTCCCTATTATGTTAATATTAAAATGTTATTTCAATGTAATAATCCTAAAAGCAATAATCCAATGCCGTAATCCATAGCATTACCTTGTTTGGACTACATTAAGGAGAAGTATTTATATTCCAAAGAATAACCTTTTATACTCTGTGTATAAAAATAACTAACTTGTTTTCTCTCTGTATTAAGCACGTGTGCAAAATATAAGGTGCATATTACATATGAACATGAACACAAAATGCAAGAATATTTTTAACAAACGTTAACCGTTATTGGAAAGGGCACTGAGAACTGTGGTTTCTTAAGCATAGAGTGGTGGCAAAGGAGTCAAAGAAAGAACTGGTTCATGTTTTGTTCCATTTACTGAATGTTTTAACGTGTTGTCGTTGAAGTCGTTCAAGCTACAATGGAGTGAAACTAAAGTTAGAAACTGATTTTCGAAATAATGTGTTCACAAAATATGTACGAAAAATGGGCATGAAAAATAAATGTGTTCTATCTAATTGGAAATCTAAGGACGCCATTACTATGCGATTGATTTAGCAGTTAAAAGCTACTCTAGGTATATAATCAATGGGCACATCATTTGTTCAAATAATGTCACATGCAATGCGGATAGTAGAATATGACGTATTGGTACCTTACATCAGTGCAATGTAATGAAATTACCCTGATGTGATAGGCTACCCAAGGGATTACAACACGTTACGATATGTGCCACCTGCACACACGGTCTCCTACTAACTGTACTTACTTAAGAGTTAATGCGAATCAATACGTTTACCTACTAGGTACTCCAATATTATTATTCTTTTTTTTCACAAATTATTCTACTTTTGTCGTCTCTCTCTTTCTTTCAGCAAAAATATCTATATTTCACGAGAGCGCCGAATAAAATCTGTGTCCATTATCATTAAATAGACGATTTAAAATTGGATAAATACATATCAATCAATTTAGTTCAATACTCACGGATATAATAGCCATCAGAAATATATGATACAAAACGTACCTGAAAAGAAAAAATATTATTGTTATTTTTGTGTATGTACATTTGTGTTATGTACGTATTCCTGTTAAACAACTAACTGTATTTTTTTAAAGTGATGTAAGTTTAATAATTCAGAGAAATGTTAAACTTCAGTTTTAAAAGCGTATCGGACATCTTCTCGGAATGATTCATAAATCAATTTATTGATCTGACTCTATTAAAATAACAATTTTACAGTCGAAGCACGTCCTTTTGGGGCGAGATGCTAAAAGTAATTGATCAAAAATAACCAGGAAAGGTTATCGAAAACAGAATTACTTGGGAATTTTCGATCATTAATTATTGGCCAAAAATATTTTGGCGCTGAGCTTGCTATGTTGCACGATCTTGAGTTTTGTACGCAACTTATAGCTTATATTATATGTATGTTTGTACGTATTTAAATACTTTAAACACATATAAAGGTGTGTCAAGTATTCCATTGTGTTATTAACCTTGACGTTTCAAATCAAAATAGTCTCAGTGACTTAATTGACACAATAGCTATTGTTTAAGTGTTACTGTTTTCTTTGCTCCACTAGAGCCAATCTTAATATGAATTACATTATTAATGATGTTAATTTGAACGTCTTTTCCTTAGAGATCTTTATTATTTTTCATATTTCTGTGAGCAAAACGTACGTAAAGTCGTATCTAATAACAAGTGGACAAATCCCACGTATTCTCCAGAATTAATTATTAACGGCGAGCGCTTAGTCCTTCTTGCTAAATTTGTATAGAGAGCTTACTGGCACGGCAAGTGTAGTTCATTATTTCTGTTCCAAATATCAGTAGACTACTTATGAATACGATAAAAGAACCAAATTTAGATAAGTTAATGATTTTGATTCACTCGTAATATACACATTCAATCCTATGTATGCATACATACGTTTTTAAACATATTATTAAAAGCCACGCCTAACATACTTTTTAAGGATCGCATCTCACCGGCTTGAACTAGAAGAATAGTAGGTTTACACTTGGCATTGCAGAAGAAGCGAGAGATGTGTACCAGATTCGTGACAAATGAAAATTCATAACCTCTGCCTACCCCTCTGGGTTACGGGAGTGAGTAGTAGTAGTAGTAGTAGTAGCCAGACTTTTTCGGTGTAGATTTCCTGGGGGCTAAGCTTTGCTCGGCGTTTTTTATTTGCTGAAAAGATATTTACGAGTCATATGGCGTCATCGTAGTTTTAAGTTGTCACATTTGGTCGTCTCAAATGGGCGTATATTTTTAAGGTATCACTAAAACTTTGTTCATAAGCTATCACGTATACTATATTTATATATAAATATCCAAAATATCCGTAAATTTTATTAAAGCTTAAATCCCTATACAGACGTACCGCGATGAATACACGAATTAGTAATGAACAAACATGAATGTAGACAAGCGGCGAGTGAGCCGCTCGGGTTTGAAGCTGAACAAATTTAATATACTACCACACTCTAATATTATTAGAGTATGAGTAATGCGGTAAATTACTTTGATTTTTAATACTGCAGTGGCATAACACGCGCTAGATTCCTGCAGTATAAAATATTCTAAAGATTTCAACTCGATTTTACAATATTTTTATAGATGAAGGTAGTAAATGAGCAAGTTTACGCCATATTAAGTGAACGCTATCCCTATGGATAGCGTCCAGATATCATATCAGGATAGCTTGCAGATGCCTATGCATCTGCACCAAGCTAACAAATGCGATGCCTTTAATGACCAAAACAACAATGATATTTCCTATCCATACCTTCCTCCATAAAATCCTATTCTACCTTCCTGTCCTTTCCTTATTAGAAAAATATGGAAAGGGGAAGATGACTAGAATTAGGCCTTCGGTACCCCACTCGTCAGACGCAACGCACAAATACTTCTTCACGCCTATCTTCTGTGAGGTCGTGGTATTCTCACCGATCGAGTCGGCCCATTCTTGCAGCGGATGCTGTTGTTGCGGACACTACCATTGTTGTTATAGTAATAAATCTAGGAGTAATGAGGTACAGGAAATGTTGTTACATTTTGACATTGAGTCTTTGACATATCTTGCAAATTATAAGTTTATGTCGCAAATGATAGGGTTCTGTGAATAAGTATAACAGCAATTGATACGCCCGGATGGCATTATAAACTCAAATTAGAAACATTCACGCATGTGAACTTAGTTAAAACATAATTGAAACATATGCACGTAATTTAAATAAGTACATTTAAATATAACTAAATTACCGTATTAAGAATTATTGCCAAAACACGTAGTGTGAAGCGATTTTGCGCGCCTTGCTTCCACAACAGTTAACTCTAATTAACACATTTCCTTCATCACTGACGATATTGACACACAATGCTTTGCTAATGATGGGAGTGTGAGCTATGAAAGCAGCTACTCTAACCAGCTCTTCTTTGAAGTCCTTATAAAATTAATTGCAATTTTAAAACGTAACTGGGTAAAAAATACATGTTTATAAATGTAGTCAAAACCTTTGAAGATTTTCGAATATTTTTTTTATTAATTATTAGTAGATTGTTGAAATAATCTACTAATATTTTTATAACCATTCCAACTAAACTTAATTCTGCGCAACAATCGTCAAATGCCATAGATTTCAACCCACGACCTCATGTTTCGCAGTCCGTACCTTTAATCGTAAGGCTATTGAAATTAATTAAATGACGAATTACTCACACCGCATGTGACAATAGAACTTCAAAATCGTATACTATGAAAGATATTTGGAGGCAAACAAGCAGTCTCTTGATGCTACGTGTTCAGAAACACCTGATGTTGGTGACCTTTAAGGAACAAGTACTCTATTACCTTGAAATACATCTGATCGGGGCTGATCGATGAACGACCCTATACTGCGGTTTTATGGCTCATCGGTAAGAGTCGCCGGTGTATCCTTGCAATACCACGATTTTACATACCGACCTGGCTCGCGGCTCATGCATAACTACTTGTCGGTCAGGGCCGGCGAGCCGAGTCCGTGGTTATTGGTATTGATAAGAGCGCTAAGAGGGCGGGCGTCGTTGGTATATAAAACCGCGGTATTGCATTGCCAAGCTTTACCGACAAGCCATAAAACCGCAGTATTTTTATCGGTACGGAAATACCGCCGAAAAGTATAATAATTCCACGAGGCTGGAAATTAATGAAGTAAAGTGTAGAAATGTAAGGATTTTTTAATAACGGTAGAAAAAAAATTCCATTGTTCTACAGCTTTTTTTAAAATTCTATAATATAATAGATGCTTGTGAAGTACAATATATTATGCACAAAAATATGAAAGTTTCTGTTTTAACAAACTTTATTATCTAAGCCTAATTATTTTTTTCAATTCAATATATATATATATACCTTTAATTGAAATAAAAAAATATATGTTATTATATTCTTCTCAAAAATAATGCATGTATTTAATGCTCTTGTTGAAAATAGGTGTTTTTAAAAAACAGCAGCGTTTTCTATGAGAGCTCAACAAATTAATAGACAAGAGGCTGCAGCCTCGCGTTAACTTCATAACTGATTAAAATTGAACTAACTTGATCCCTCGAGCACAACACTTTAATACTATTATGTTATTTTAGTGGATTTACGTTATTTACTTTAAATGCAAAAATATGAAGCTTTAATAGGCATTCTAATATAGTTAAATATTATTTTTATTACGATCTCTCTAGTACATAAGAAAAATAAATGATTTCAAGTGTATCCTTCATAACATAATAATAAAATTGTCATTTTAGGACAATGATCATATAAAGATTGCAGAATTCATGTTTTGTTGGACATTATTGAAATGAACACAACGTTGTCAGTTGTCCCTTGTTGTTAAGACTACCAAGGGAATATGTTATACGACTACAGTTTCTTTATAGAAGAAGGTAGCAAGCGGCTCACACGAAATGAGGTAATGGCTACCCCATACGCATTTGCAACAAGCAAATGAGTTTCAGGTGCGTTGCCGACCTTTAATGGAATAAAATTAAACAAAGGTTATTTACTTTTTCCTATACATCCCTTTCCCCGTCCCCGAAGGTTTTAGTTAGCAGTTAATATCATATATAATGTCATGAGCAATTATCATATTTTAATACAATACAGAAATACTTCCGATGGAAATTTCCCAAAAGTACAGACATAATTTTAAAACGCTTGAATTAAAAGTTAATTAAATATTCAAAGTAAATTGTATGGTAAAGAATTGTCAAGCAAAATAAGATTAAATTTATTGTTCAATAAATCTTAATCGTGTAGCATAACCGCCAGCGAGTTCTAGTTACATGACTTCAGCCCGCGCCGTATTTATAATGGCGATTAATTTGAACAAGAGATTAAATTAAGATCAGTTGGATCATTTATTTTTGCCGAAATTTAGATGATCCCAGGATTATACTTATACCAGTGAACGCAAATTATACTGCGTTGTATTTTTACCTTCACATTATTTCCATTTTCTTATGGACCATTGTAATAAAAACAAACAAAAAACGGTCTCATAGTTATGTTACGGTGTGACTAAGTGTCTAATTTAAAAAAATATGAAAGAAGATGACAAATAGCAAGGCAAGCACTTCATCTTTCAGTATAACAATATTCAATAAGTATTATTAAATCTTTTAGCATAAAAAGCAGATCAGCTTTGTAATAAATCTAAGTATAACGACTATAAGGATGTCACTTGCGGTGCGCTGATACAACCTGAAGACTATGCGAAAACGTTACGAAAAATAATTCATATTAAAAGTTAAAGTAAAATAAAATTGACAAAGAAAGGCTTGTACTATGCAATATTATTATCAATTGCTATACACAGTGTTGCAGTATTTATATTTTAACCGTTACGATACACTCGCTAGCTAAACGTAGCAGCCGTACGTAGCATTCGTAGCACTTGCAAACATCATGCTTGTGTATTTTTATTCCTTGTACTATTAATATGGAAATGACAGATTGACAAAGTTCGTTTTCAGACATTATTTTAAAAGTTTTATAACAAAATATTCTTATAATTCTAATTTAGTAATTGGTTTCATGATAATCGTATGTAGACGGCTGCTTTTTGCTGCTCCACCCCTGTTCGCGGGTTCTGGACTGGAAGACATTATCTATGATCTTTTTTGTCATTGAATATAATAATCCGATAATGGCTACCGATCGAGCCGAGGCTCGGCCCTCTCGGGCACCCTCGAATCGGAATGCTAAACGCGTAATGAGTGACAGCCCAAGCCGAGGTCCCCTCTCAGGGGCCCTTGGGCCGAGTCACTCCATGGAGCGTCCACCGAAGCGACCTAAGAGCTCGGTGGCCTCCCAATCCGGTTATAATAATATTAAAGTAACAGCCCGAGCCGAGGCTCACTCTACGGAGGGAGCCCTCGAGCTTAGTTACTCTTAAAGAGGCTTAGGCTAGGCGCCCTCTGCGCCCTGCCGCCTCGTGTCCGGTGCAGCTGTAAATGCCTCCTCAAGGCAAACAGTGACCTTTCAGTCACAAAAACAAAAAAAAATCATTGAATATACTTCGTCGCATAATTCTTTATACAAAAAGCTTCGAAGGGTGTCACCTGAGTGTACAAGGCCGTGACCCGCAAACATTACACGAACAAAGTAGCCACTAGACTCGCGCCCTGTTTTCTTTTCATAGCATTCATAAAAAAAATGACTAGCGCCTGCTTTGTAAACGACCTTTTCCTCAGTTAAATGCCGATAAAGTATTACAAAAACATTTCATTTTTAAAATTAAACCGAAGTGACCGAAGTGACTTACTCAGATTCACTGAAGGATTCTTGAGGAAACAAATTAAATGATCTTATAAAAATGAATACAGCTAAGTAATACATTTATAGCTACATTGCACTAGAACAGCTAGCACAGGAAATACGACATTGACATTCAGATATACGAGTAAATAAATAACTATAGGAGCAGATCAGTACAACAAAAAAAAAGGTCAAATTACCCTAACGGTTAAAATGCCTACTTAGAGTGTCCCTGTATTCCAATACCAATAATAATTTGAAGATTGTGTTACGATTGAAATTTTAAATGTAATAAGTATTGAAGGCAAATTATCTGTTTTTCGTTTTTTCTTCTCCAATAAAATCGACTTGAGAGTTTCTTTTATTTTATACCATAACAGCGCTAAAAACCTCAGAGTCTTTAAAATATTTAGAGAACTTTAAACAAAAGTACTCGCTATAGTGAAAAGAATAAAGCAATATAAACTTTATTCATTCAGAAAACAATTAGCTATGAAGTCTTTGAAACGGGCGCGTGAGTAGCGGAAAGCTGTCTGCCGCAACTGAACAATAGCCCGGCTCACCACTTTACGCTGTTTTGTTCAACCTCCATTCTTTTGACAAATATTATAACGCCGTTCACCGTCTCTCACGTATGTATTGAATGAAATGTATGACAAAATATGAAATGCTAGTTGTAAGAATGGATGGTGGTTGTGACATTTTCACTTCTCAGCTGTTCCTTAACTGTTAATAACGTTATAACCTATGTATCAGACGAATAGTCTGTATCCATTCATTGTAAATAATGTACCTCTATTCTTCTATTTATTATGAGTACGGTAAGAATAGCAACAAATTATAGGTGGTAGTATTTTGGACCTATTATGACATGAGTACGTTGGGCATAAGACTAAAAGGGAAAAAAACAAAATAGTATATGCCCTTCGGCCACATCGCCACATCAATTGAGGTTATCGTCCAGCACTAATAATTTATTGTTCTAACAAAAAGTAATCAAATACCTCCCTTTATTGTCACGAATCATGCTTAACTGGCATAACTTTGGTTCAATTTCTTTTGTTCTGCTGTTGGAATAACTACAAACTAACCCAAAGCCATAGTTCCTCTCTTCCGATGATGGCTGACGCACGACTCACGCGCTCCTAAAATAGTTTAATTGTAATACTAATAATAATTATTTGTATAGTAAACTAGTGTCTTTCATTTTAACTAACAAAATCTACGATGCACGGTAGGACTAGGCATTCACACTTTTTAAATTAAAAGTCCATCGAAGAATATCTAAGTTTCACTCAGGCACCGTGTATTATCAATGAGGAGTGACATTATCTTATCTTAAATGCTAAGTAGAAGGTCCAGACTGGGCAGGGACAAGAAGATTACACAAACCTGTATGGTATTTTATTTATATAAGCCTCCTGTCATTAGTCTGATAATTTATGGTTGAATCACGCTATAAAATAAACATTTAAACGCAATAAGACTCCTCCGTAACTATCTATATAACTATCGGCGTTAGGACCTGTTACGCAGTTACTGGACGGATTTTGGGTCCGAATCTGAACTGAGAAAAGAACGTGTTTTTTACAGGCCATAGACATATCCTTGTAACTATTGGACCTATCAAGACCAGGGATATGCAGCTATTGACACTCTTCTGACTTAATGGTTAATGAGTCAGAGGATTGTCAGTACATCACTGATTTGATGGAAATGGAATAATAACCTTGTTGCCGAATGGTTTCCATTGGTATATCTAATATTTTAAGATAATTATTTCATCATTTAAAAACGCTGATTTAAAGATTAAATATGAGCTCAAAGCTCAAACAATATTTAATCGTTAAATACATTTTCATTAAGTTTACTAAATGTAAATATGATTTAAGACTTAGAAATAACGTAATTAGATTTACAGATCCATCTTCACATTCATTAAAATTTCCAAGAAGTGTAAATTGCTGGAAGCTAACTTAATATTTTAAGGTTGCCTAATGATTGCTGTAAATTCTTTTAATATTTCTATAATTTATCAAGAATTATATTTAACCTCTTTAGGTCAATGAAAGCTTACTATTTTCATCTACCATGGAGGAGGAGTTTAAAGAACAGGTAGAGCCCGCAACAATAAAATCTGTTGCACGAATGGGCCGGCTCGACCGATGAAATACCACGACCTCCAGGCGTGAAGTAGAAGTACTCTGCGTTTCGTTTGATGACTGAGGTACCGGAGGCCTAATTTCAGTCCTCTTACCCTTCCCACCATTTCCTTACAAGGATAGAATGGGAACAGGAAAGAAGGAGTAATGGGGAATAGAAAATATCCTTTTCCCTGTCTATATCTCCTCCTCTGTCCATTAAAGGCAGGCAATGCATCTGCAACACATTTGCTTGTTGCAGATGTCTACGGGAAGCGCTCATTTAACATTAAGTGATCCGCTTGCTCGTCTGCCACCTTATACCATTAAAAAAAGAAACTAAGATCACCCGTGATCGGCAATCATGTGTGCGTAAAAACAAACATGGAACCAAGAAATTCGGTCTCACATCTCAATACGTATCCATTACTTATAACAAGCAAATTTGTCACCCAAACTTTTAGTCAAGTGGTTATAAGAATAAATTCAGCCAAACTCATTAATAATAAAAAAATAAAGTTATCGAAATAAAGGTTTCTACGACGTTATTAAAACGATATACATATATAACGGTCCAATATTCGTTTTACCATGACTGCATTATGTAAAAAATTGGGGAAATTTTCCACACAACGAAATGTCCTTCCTTTTTACAAAATATCATGAATTGCACAAACTACAAACGGCATAAGTCCTTTTGTCGCCCTTATAATCCTAATACAATAATAATCGTACGTTACATTTTTTGGAAAGGGCTTTGTATATTGCCTATTGTATGATGAAATTGCTCGACGAATCATATTGACTATTAATATCTATAGACATACCAGCTGACCGGCAAACTGCGTCCTGTCGTAGAATTAATTTGTGTTTTGTTACATTGTTAGCTGTATTAATTTCTGCATAGGTTGCACTGGGATCGATTCCTTTCATTGAAGGACATTGAGATGTTGCGGGCTCTACCACTGTTAATTAACAACATCTGTTGCACGAATGGGCCGGCTCGACCGGTGAAATACCACGACCTCGCAGAAGACAGGCATTAAGTAGAGTATTCTGGAATATACCTATACGTAATTATTGAGTAGGTACATACACCATTTTCTTCGACATGACATTTTGCGCGTTTATATTTTAATTTATATTTATAGCCGAGATTAATTAAAACAGATTATCACAAAGCAAAACAGGGTGGAAGATTTATGAGGCAGATAATGTAAGTGGTTGTAGGAAAACTCTTTACTTAAGAAATATTTCAGATCTTTCCATTTTATCACTGATTACGTGAATATAGAGCGCTTAAAAGAGCAATTAAAGACGTTTTAGATTCTCTTTGATAAATTTTACGAGCGTAACTTAAAGAAGAGATCACAACAAGATTGCCGACGAAGCTGCAAAGTTAAGTGATTTTTCACTAAAGCGTTATCATACGTCGATGCACGATTAGACTTACTATCTCATCAGAATAACCATGTGAATTATGAATAGGAATGCGTTCATTTCGAAGAATTAATAGATTTCGTAATTCAATTCCATTTCCAACGGTATGGGATAAATTACCTACATCATAAATCGATCAATATACAATCAGCATTATTTTACAAAAGATATTATTATGACGTAACACTGATTGGGTTTGTTTGTTATTGCTGTTTTTTTTTAGAATAATGTCGTCGTATTCTCACACGAAAAAGAATGAGAGTTAAACATTAAAAAGTGTAGGAATTTCAATAGTTAGAACGAAAAGCGCGCATAAATGCAAAACCTTATTGTATACGTGGCTATGCCCATCGTCGCTGTCGGTTGACACGTTGTACACTTGTGTATCGTCCGGAAGTTACAAACCACCAGATCAAAAGTAGTAGTTGACGAGCGCGGTAGGTATGAGAACGTAGAAGAACCAGGAGAAATGTGTTAAGACGATGTTAAATGGTAGCCCGTGACTTTGTGTTTATCCTAGCTTGGATTTTTTTCCATCTTCTGAGAGTTTACTTTTGTTATCTATATTACACCAAGAATATTTTATTTTACGTATAGAAAAAGCATTGATAATCACTCTTATTGGTTAATTCCAAGGTCTTCAATGTAATTACTGAACCTTAGTAATTTAATAAAATAACAACTTGTAACACGACTTTTTGTGATTCCGGTCGTGTTTTTCTAGATTTCTGAGGCGTAGATGGTGAGGATTTACATCGTTTTTATTTTGTTACCTTCTAACTTCGAGACTGAAATCGGTTTAATGTCTTGAATAAGTGAGCAGAGACAAGAGCGTAAAGTTACAACGGATTAATTAAGATAACTTAGCTTTTAATTAAATAGCTAAATGAAATTTAAAGACGTCATCCGGGAAGGTTATAATAATTATCAATAAAATATAAAAATCGCTTCACAGCCTGCAATATCGTATATGGCATATTTTTTTATTCATTCCATCAATATACTGATGCAAAGACGGATCCTGATAGAAGTTTATATCTGCTTTTTAATTTGGACTGAGGAAACTACATTATATCAAATACAATACTATTAGAAAGTTTAATAAAAACCCAATGAGAAGAACTATTTCCACATCGAAGTTTTAAACTCTGATCTGAACTAAGCTTTTATCTCTACATTTCGAACATATTTACTTTAAATGACCGGCTTTATCTCATACTTTATGCAGAATTGGTTAAACTTCTGAACGATAATTGCCGGATGGAAATGTATAGATTGGATAAACCTACGCAGTGTCAGACCTGTATTTAATTCCTTAAATGGTAAATTGAAACGGAATAAATAGATATCGAAGCGTGTTTATGAGGCTAGAAATTTAGGCTTAGAGCTTGACGCAAATCTGCGTTACGAAAATTACATCTGAGGGATCATACGCAGCTGTTTTTATAGATTAAAAGTACTTTACAAAATTCGGGGATATCTAAGTGAACGACTTCGTGTTTAACTAGTGGAGTCTCTGGTGCTTTCAAAATTAAATTATTCAGATATAGCTAATTCAGAGGGTACAAAATGCATGCGCCCGATTTTGTTCTTCTATACCACGTCGAAGTCACGTTACGCCTTTTCTCAATGAAAATAACAGCTTAAAAATGGAATATCGTAGGAAACTTCACTTGGCGTGTCTTCTTTTTGAAGTAATGAAATCGCAGGCATCGAGCTACCTTCTGAATAAGCTGGTGTGGTCAAGCGGTAAGCACTCTGAACGCAATCAGCGCTACCTGCAATTATGCACGCAACAGCACAAATCCGCTGCGTTCCGAGGTAGTTTTCGATATGCAGCCACCAAATGTTGGAATAATATCCCTCCGCCGATAAAGAGCGTGAGAACAAAATCAGCGTTTAAAATTAAATTAAAGTCATTTCTTATGAATTTTCAAAAAGGCAAATCGTTATCTGTTGTTATGTAATATTAAAAATAGTGACTGCATAGTAGTATCTAATTAATTACATACAGTGCTGAATACATTACATATAGTTTCACCAGCGACGAAGGTTACTTTTACTCAGTTCATTTGTACCTGATTGCAATAAAGATGTATAGATAAGTTAAACTATAAAGTATAATATAATATAGGAACAGAACTTAATCATATATACGGATTATTTTCTACTGCTGACACTGGCGCACGGACGACCCAAGGGTCTTTGCATAACACCAGCGCTGGTTACTCCTGCGGGTAGCCAGCACATACCTGAGCAAGGACCTTATTCGTTCAACTGCAATACTTAATAATTAAGTATCTATATTTTTGTATAACTTTCTTTTCCCATTTTTTTATTTTTACCTATTCTTTCTTTAACCTGTTTATCTTTAAGTCTGAAGTGTTGTATGTTGAACGGATTAAATGGATTATTATTATTATTATAAAACTATAAGTGAATAAGTTTAAAGATTAATAATATACTAGTGATACAACCTGGCTTCTCTTGGGTTTGGTAGCGATCGGAACAACTAATTATGTTGATCCGATCGCTATCAAACTACACCGGAGCACCCGCTGGGCCAATGTGAACGTTTACAAAAATTTCATTGGTCCAGTTGATTCGTAGTCTACTGGGAACGGACATACAAACAACGCGTTTTAAATACGGATTAATATTTTTCAAATATAAACTCAAAGTTGTCGCCATGCTTTGCAGGTGTACCGTACTACGAGAACACTGCTAAACATTATCTAGTGACTCCGGTCGTAATTTTAGCATATAAATGGGTCCTTAGATCGATGAGAGAAGCCTACGTCCCGCGTACAGTCCGTCTGCCAGCTCTTAAAAAGCAACGAAAATCAACCTAACAAACGCCAGTTCTTAAGGACTGTTTTTAGGGGGGGCTTAAAAACGGAATATACAGGATGCGAAAGATTACGTCATGTTACAATGTTAAAAAGATTAACATGTATATATAATGAGTGACTCGCAGTTTGACAGGTTGGCAATTAGTAATGTATGAACTGTGACCTGCTACGCCCGCCGGGGTAACTTTGTAAATGATTGAAATGCACGAACCTAAGCCCCGCTGCATGTCGTAGTGTACATATTGCAATACATTTTCAATCTAATGATAAATTATTCATAGGTTAGCTAATAATACTGATTGATAAATCAACTACATTGAATCAAAAGTATGAGTGAAAGAATTTCATTATTTTTAAGTAGGACAGTCATCCTCATCCCATCCCTTGCTTTTTCTTAATCTAGTTGCCTCTCTTATCAACGAAAGATGATATATTTACAAAAACAAAATGTAAATTAATACACCTCATCATCTCCCTCCCCATATTGTGTGGGGTCGGCATAACAGGTTTTTGACTTCCACGTCGATCTAATCCGTCAGTTCAGCTGTCAATCCCTTTTTAATTATGTCAACTTTTACGTAATCCATCCATATTTATACGGCTATAGTTAGTAAGGTTACTTGATCCATTTAAGAACCGTTTAAGAGTAATCATATTTTAATAAATGCATTGGAGTGCTCTTTTAATGACTCAACGGGGAGACGATTATTGTATATAAATTGCGCTTAAATTTTTATACCAGTTCATAAATTTTCACTTTTTAAGTTTGTTGCCTTCACTATATTAGATTATAAACAGCTATTGTAAATATTTACAACTAACTTTTAAGCGTGTTTCGTCTTGTAACTCTTTTTAAATATAGACTTGTTTATACAAACAATCAAAAATACTTCAATTACAATGTTTTACGTATTTTTGACAGAAAGCATATATGAGTGAACGGGCTATCTAATATATGTGAGAATCTCATCAAGAAATATCAATCGTTACAGAGCGAGTAGAAAAAATAGTCTTAAAAATTAAAACGTATTTAATTTAAGTGCATACCTAATTTAGGTTTCCATTTATCAGTATAAATTTATTTATATACTAAAAGCTCTTACGTAGTTTATTAAGCTCGTAAATATTTAGGAAATAGTGATGTAGCAATAACAATTTGTTTATTACCCAATTCATTTAACAATCATAGGCTAATTGATAACAACTTTGCAAGATTACGTTAAGGTCGTGAGGCGGTATAGCTTAACGTTTGTGTGTAATTAAAGCGTCAAATAATTCGATTTGAACGGTTCAAAGATAAGACTGCAATAATAAAATAAGGATAAAACTACCATCTCTTTTATTTTCTTTCTGAATAAATAAATATGCGCTCACGACCCTAACCGAGATGGCACCCAGAGGCCGCGATCACGGATATCCATTTGGCGCGATCCTGGCACATCTTACTTGCTTCTTCTACATCCATACATCTACATATACATGCTCGTCGGTTACAGGTACTCCTTATATCACCCTTTTTTAGTATTTCACTAATCTGATCGATATAAGTTCTCCTTGGAAGTCCCCTGCCAACGCCGCCACTTGCCTTTGCAGCATAGTTTCGTTGCTCTCTCTTCATTAATCCTTTCAACAAGTACGAAACACCAAAACACACCTTTCTTAATTATAGTCACACCATCCAGTTTTGATTTTTCCTTCTCTTGGAGTTATAAAAAAATAGTTACAATTAGTAAAACTTATAAAATATAGGCATGTGTGGGAAGATATCAATAGTTCTACAGCATGTAGCCTAGTTAATGACATGTCCATACATATGTATTTCTCATTTATTGTACGGCTGATCTTCCAAGCATAAACGCAAACAAATATTGTCACCTGACTCGATTTTCTAATAGAGCCACTAGTCTCGTTAACTGTTTTAACCACGACGCAGAGGTGTTAACTCTGTTTTAGAAGCTATTTTACGGTGTAAACTGGTTTAACGTCCGACAGCCGCACTGTAACTTTATTGTTCTTTCCATTCCTCGTCAACTTTATTTGTATTGTATAAAAAAAAGATTTATCCCTTCTACGCAAGTTTTTTTTAATATGCAGTAAAGCAAAGAGCAGTGGTGGCTCGGTGTTTTACGTCCCGACTACTGTAGGTCGCGGGTTCGAAACCAGGCAGGCGCTTAGTAAATTAATCTATTTCATCACCATTGCTCCAAAAATCGTGGGGAAACTGGAATGTCTTAGAACCACTAAATTTGAAGACAAGTGACAGCCACCAACCCACACTGGGCCAGCGTATAGTATTTTTTTAATGACAATACGTGGCAAAAAATTAAGTGAGGACATACCCGGTACTAACTCCTGTTGGAGCAAACTGAAAGTCAAATATGTCGCCTTTTTTATTTAAAGGCGTATCACATGCTATAAGTAAAACGATAAATATTGATAGATCAGTATGGTTTGATGTAGCATATATTTAATCTTACTTCTTACTAATTTTAAAAATTGTAATTATACGCCTAAATAGCTGAACAAATCTGTGTGAAATTTGACTTCAGTCGTGTTTTAATCGGAAATAAGGATATCGTCCATACGTCGCTAACAAGAGATGCACGGATTACGTGAGCGGTGACATGATTAAGAAGGGAGTGACGATTGATATTACGGGTGATAGATCGACTTGGAAGACGAAAACCTGTTGTGCCGAAGCCATATAAAGTGGGAGCAGGGCAGGTATAGTTACCGTAACCAATTATTAAAATTCTTGTTTGTCCGTCTGTTCTGGCTAATCTCCGAATGAAAAAAATAATTTGATAAAAACTTTTACTGGTTATAGCCTGATGTTATAAGAACATTTAATTTGCACAAATACTTCAACAAAATGTTCAAAAAAGCCACAGATGACATGTCACGTGGCAACTACTCGTAAATGAAAATATCTTTTCTATATGTATATAATATTGCGCGAAGAAAAAAAAATTAAATTCAACGCGAATGAAGTCTCGGGAACAGCTACTAAATACATATAGTAGATACGTCATAAGGACAATTAAAAGTTTAGGTAATAGAGATAGCTGTATACTATCCGTTTTAACGAGATTTCCATGTCCCTACTACGTCAAGGGGGCGGGGGTAACGCTTTAATCAATTTTAAGCTACTCAAGCAAATAAATTATAATTTTCCATCATTTTCGTTGCTAATCATCTGCAGCTTAATATTTATAGAAGAGAGGAGGATTGCAGCGAGGGCACGAGTTATACAATATTGGAACACTAAAGCCGAAGAGAATCTCTAAGATGTCTCCGGAATTCATTAGCATACAAATTGAAACGCTGAACAGTGGCGATTGAAATTCTATTCGAAAGAAATTTTGTATAACGTCTCACGATAAGAGAATTTCTTATCACTAACATAAGAAGGTTGATTTAATTGAATGACTTTCATCGATTTCGAAATCATATGGTTTTTTTTTAATTTGCGCCAAAGCTTAATCAGAAACCTCTTGTCGCTTTAAAAACAACATTTAATGTCCGGTCAAAATATTTGGGTCAGATTTTTTTTTTAAATGTAAAATTATTAAACTTACCTCTTGTTTGTTTACCGCATCACTATCACATATTTTATCATCTAAATTCTCAGTTTTAACCATGTTCGTTGCATCGACAGTGACTTGATCTAACGATGGTTCATTATAATGTTTTCTTGTATGATTGATTACATCCGGTTCATTAGGATATATGTCACAATTTGCATTAGTGGTTATGAAGTAATCCGTTGCTGTGTAATCTTGCTGTGATTTATCATTAGAAGTTTTTATCTTGAAACAAGATATCGTTTTTTTATCTTTCTTAGCCTCATCTTTCCTGTGAGTTTCAGAATCGTTCTGTTTTTTTTCATCCTTTTTACAATCATTTATTGCCTTCAGTCGCTTCTTTTTACCATTCCATTTAGTAGTTGCTGACATGGATCGGTGGCTATCATCACTGCTGCTTACACTATCTACACAAACCGGATTTACTAATATTTTCGTTGACTTTGTTTTCCGTTCAATCTTTCTAAGACTAAGTAGGTTTCCCGATGAATCCATGAATGATGGCATTGATGTTAAGGCAACTGGACTATCTTTCGTATTTATACAGTATTTATGTTTGGATTTTGGTAGTAGTTGAATAGTCTTCATAACGTCGGAAGTTTGATGACGTAATTTGCCATTTGTTCCGAGTGGGCCCATTGTGACTGGTGGTCCTCCGTTAAACAGTAATGCTGTTTCCATAGGTTGACACACACAAGCTAACATTTTCAACTGGTACTTTGTACATACTTAACTATTATCACTTACATTTCAGTGCTATTGATATATTTTATGAGATACTTCTATTCAATGTTACATGACTGGAAATAAAGACATTATTATTAAGATTTGGATGAGTAGTAAGAAATAGTATGTTGTAATAAATCTTTCCGACTTGTGTTACAATACTGACATTAAATTACAGCTACTCTCCGAGGACTTAAGATGCATTGTTTCTAGCTGAACGGATGTGAGCATCACATTCATTTCCTAATATGTAAAACGTTACGTGACTTCATTCTTCACTTACTTACGGTAAAATTTACATAGAATTATTTAAATATTGTATATTAATAAATAATCTTACTGGCTGGTGTTATATTTGAATTTTATAAGTAAACAAACGAATAGTACATAGCTAATATAAAGACAAAAAGTTAGATTCTAAATGTAGGTTCATTTATTTATGTATTCTTAACTCTTGCCGACTGAATTCCTACTCAGTCGATCTGTTAGTAGTCCTCGCTTTGTTAGTATTGACGAATAGTCTTTTTATTGCTTAAATCACCTAAAGCCCTCAATGTACTATCATAGATGTATATGTATATTACTAATTATATCTCTTGCACTGTGAGATGTTAAGGATCACTGCTAGTTACTAATCTATTCTGTGGTGAAATGCTTGGAGTAAAAATCCCATTCGTGATGAGTGCAAGCAGTCTTCAACCAAACTAGTGTAAAGTACTTTAAGTTACATTATTATGGTTCAGATACTATCAGGAACATGATATCGAGTCACTATGATAACAGACTTATCTCTTTGTACTTTGTTATTAAATATATATAAAAATATATTCTAACAAAAGACGGCATATTTTTAGTTCTTATAAAAAAAAAACAATTTGCTGTCTACTTTGGGCTGTGATACATTTACGCAGAAACAAATAATTCAACAATTTGATCACAACGCTGCCAACAAAATTACTAATTGAAATATCATAAATTCTCTTTATGCAATAAAATAGGTATGTTTTATTGCAAGCGATATTTACACATGTATACCTACGTCATTACATTGAACGATATGAGAAGATAATCTTTATCCAAGAACCTTTAGTTTCCTTCTAACACATTTTTTGTAAGAAGCGGATTGTTTACCAAATAATGCGGGAGACAAAAGGATATTTTTTTCTTGTCACTTTTTTTCTTTATTACAAAACAACAAAAGAAAGTAAAATTAATGGTAACCGTATTGGTTATCATAGTTATAGGATTAGTTTCAATGATTACTTATTGATTATAGTCTAAACGCCGTTGTAAGTCAAGACTAATATCCAGGCTTAGCCTTCAATGCGACTTTCCAAGTTTTCAAACCTTCAGGTAGCGGGAATAGATATCCTTTTTTTACAAAGACTTCCTTGCTAATCTGAGATCTTCTCAAAATGTAGTCTACTGTCATTGAAACAATTCGAACAATCCGTTTTCACTTAAGCTAATTAATTTATTACGTGCAGCGATAACCTTTTAGATTTTATCTTACCGATTTAAATCTTAATATGATGACATTGTTTATCATAATATATGTAAAAATATCAAAAGAATTACACAATTACTAATTTTAGATTACAGAGATGGCAATTAAAACGCCTAAAAATTCAATGCCTGCTAATGATACATTTAATCAACGCAAATCTCGTTTGTTTTTTGTTCGCTTCATCTGGATTATATTTATTGAATGTAACGAAAACGTATTTACGTGAGCTCGCGAAGTTATTGAATACGGTATTGTAGGGTTTTCAATCTATGTGTTAAGGGCTTAAATAGTACGTAAAAATTGTAAATTACTGAAATACGAAATCTAAAATGTTTTTATACTAGTTGCAATTCTTGTGTACTTATGTTACTACATAACTACTAAATTTAAAACTATTTTCGTCTGACAACTTTTTTGTTCAATCGACATGCCGGGCGTCTCTTAGTCACCAATAAATAAATTTAATAATTCAATTTAATGTTCATCAGATAATCTTAGTATCAAGTTGGCGATTTATTTTCCTAAACATATCATGATAATTATTTTATAATGCATAGTATGTTGTGTGGACGCTGCGATTGTTTTATAGTTTTTACGACCGAACCTTTTCCCCTCTAGGTCCCATATCCTTCTTTGATGACGTAAATTTTCTACTTAGTCATTCTCTGCGACATCAAAGGCTGCTTTGAAGTGGTACTAAAATTATTAAGGTCGTGGTGACATAGATAATATTGAACGAATAAAAGTATATCATTATGGTACTAAAGCGCTTAAAGTTCAATTTAGAATTGCGAAAGTAAGAAATTATAGTTAAAAAAAATCGTGTATCTTAGTTTTGTGCACTGTAATTTACTTCTCGTTTTCGATTTGTTTTGATTTTTTTTTAACTAGTAATCAATTTGCAATTAGCGAAATGTTATATAAAGTTGTTCCTAATTATGTAGCGTCCTAATAGATGTTGCTAGTGTCAACTAAAAACAAAGAAAGAAAATATGAATCTAGACGAATCTAATCGAAAATAATAGGACATTTTGATCTAATTATTGCATTGTCATGGATCTTCAACGAGTGTGCAGAGATTGATTTAAATCTGATCGTTCAAAGTGGGTCAAAATCACGTCCAAAGATTCCGTGACGTATGAATATACAGGCGAAACTAATATAAGCTTATTAAAAAGTTAAAAATAATGTATGGAAAGTCATATACGAACTTATATCTTGAATGATACTAAATGTACGACTAATCCACAAGTGTGTATAAGAGTGTGTGTAAGACAAGACACAACAAGACAAGACAAGACCGCGCCAAATGAAAATCTTACCCTTCTCGGTCATAGGTAGGAGTTCATATTTATTTATATATTCACTGAAAAATAATAATATTTAAGTTAATTATTGCTATAAATTGTTTTATCTGAAATTCGAATGAAATCATTACACGCTCAATATGCTTTTGTCAAAAGGATAGGAATATATATGTTACGAGAAAAGCTTCTTCAGTTCGGATTTATCTCACATATCGATACCAATATCGCATCGTTAATGAACGAGATAACGACTTTCAACAGAGCAGCGCATATGTGAATGACGGGAAGTGTCTTAGTGAAATATGAATTGTGGATGCAAGAGTGCTTGACTATCGAACCCTGCTCAATTACAGCGAGATTTAATTATCAAGCCCGCATTGAGGAGTCACTCGGCGTTCAACCCTACCCACCTTGTAACCGCTCTTAAGAGGAACGTGTAAAGCCGATTTAATTAGAATTTCATTAAGTAGTAGGATATTATACTCGTGTCATACATAATAAAACAATGTCCTCCCACTGTCTGTCTGAACGATGTAAGCTCGACGTCGCATTTCCCGTGAGTCTTGGGTATTGTACGCAACTTTTACCTTGCGTTCAATTGTGAAATCTTGAAAAATCTACAGATATCATGTTAATTTATGGCATACGAAATATGTAATTCGGAAAAATTTAAGTCACTGAAGACAACACAAATGGTCTTTATCAGTCCACACTTGATCTGAACGGTCAACAATACGCTCAAATCTGCATAGTCATATAATGATAAAAGGCAATTAACCAATTATAAGTCTAACGTACAGGTGAGAATTCTACTTACTTACTTATAAATAGGGTATATTATTGCGTAGCGGATAAACCATTCTTAAGACTCAAACTTATTAAGTTTAGCCACAGGTCTCGACGGATGTTATTGATAAGATAATTTGCCTAAAATTGATACTAAGTTGTTTGTACTAAATTGTCTGTATGAAGGTTTCTTGAAATTTGAATGAATTTTCCATCCTTTTGGTCCGGTAGTCACTGATATAAAAATTAATGTAATTCAGATATTGTAGATTATTAAAAGATAACACACTTCTCCTTTCACATCTTAAAGTTCTGAATTATTTCGATTATACATTTAATTGTGTTATATGAATATTATTAAGTTTTAGCAGAAGTTTGTTAAAAAAAGTTTTATTATCTGAAATATATGTACTTAATGTTAAATAGTTTATAATAACATCGTTATAAATATAAACAGCTACACGAATAAATAAAAGGCTAGACGAAATTCTTTAGTGATTCAGATGAATGACGACTCAAGAAACATTCGTACAATCCCTAAAGGATCTCTCGAGACTACAAGAAACTTCTGAGCCAATCTCAGTAGTCAAGCACGACTTCTTTGCCTTTTACATGACACTAATACAAAACTCAAAACAAACTGAATATACTTGATCGTTCGAAATTTACAAGAAAATATTAGGCAAGTTTATTTTTACATACATTCAACTATATACATATATATATACATATATATACATATATATATATATATGTTTTTAGGAATGCGATTTAGAAGGTATATCTCCAAGGAAAAAACGGATGCCGACCATATTTTGTGATGTCCGAGGGTGAAGCTGTGATTAAAGGAATAAATGAATGATGACTGTAGAATTAAGTAAGCTTCCTTTGAACTCCTTCGCACACCTCTCGACTGTGTCAAAAGCCTGAAGATACCTTATTATAGGATCAAAATCAATGTAACTATACAAAAACCCTAAAATATGAAAATAATTCCTTAATATTATTCGAACGAAGGTAAAATATAGTTGTAAAGGTAGAGACCGACAATAGGAACCGGCGGGTAATCAAATCAACACCTTCGTCACGCCACAAATCGAATATGAATAGGGGTATTCGTTCGGTCTCGCTAGACTCTTTACTTTAGACGCACACGACAACGCAAATACATATATGACTCCGGGAGAACTCATTTGACTTTGTATGTAAATTCAATAAAGTGGTGACATTTATTTCCCAAGTCAAATGTCAAGGAGAATCGGAAATACCTTTTTTTAGAAAAGGTACTGTTTCCAACTTTCTTATTTGGACAGATGTTTTTAATTAACAATCTAGGCGTTCGAGTTTATGAATTCCAGCTGATTTTTTCCAAAGTACTTTTAATTCTTTAATTGTGTTGGGTAAATAATTGAAGTGAAACTTCTTACGGTACGTAGAGACATTTTTTCGTTACATGTAAAGCGTGACGCGTATTTACTTCAACTTTGTATGTTATTGTTAAATTGTTAGAGTAGGTTTAAGTGAGGGAGTCTGTAAGTGGGTGAGGGGAGATTGTATAGTAAAGTACAAAAGATAATCATGATAATAATAAATATGTTACTTATTTATAAGATTAAACTTTATAGAGTTTTAGAATACATGTAAGCCAAAGAAGTTTAACTTCTTTCGCGTGTGCACACTGTTTTGTTTTACAAGTTGATTCGACGCCTTTTATTAACTGCCAATATTGAAATCTGAAACTAAAGATATGATTTTAAGAAAATCTTGGCTAGGCAACGTATTTGTAATCCGAATAGCGAATATTATTTTGACGTATCTTTTGAAAAAAAAACATTCTTGAATTATTTTTAAGCTACGTACACTGTGTAAAGAAATTGTAATTAAGTGTTATAAACTTTAAGGCAGGTAATTGAGTCTGTTAAAATATAAGCGCCTTAACAAACGAAAATAAAAAGGAAACTTTTAAGATTTTGTCCCGTAGAAAAGTTTTATGTACTTATCACATATACAAATAATTGTTTATATATATTTAATCGGTATATCCACCAGTTACGTTTCAGCTATTCGTTATACTTAGATATCCCCTAGAATAATGATATCTGGCCAAGAAATAAAAAGAGTGGATTACGTGAAAAACTTAGGACTGTTGATGGATGGCGATTTACACTTTCAAGAACACTTAAACAGACAAAATAAAAAACGCTTTTTATAGACTATTGCACTTATACCATTTCCGTAAATATTTAGCCAAAAATGTCAGAAAAACAATTGTCGAGTCGATTGTACTTTCTCTTTTTAATTACTGTGACATCGTTTATGGACATAGAATTACAGAAAAGACAAAAAAGAATATACAACGCGTGCAAAACGCCTGTATATTGTTATAATATTCCGAAACGTTCGCGTATAACTCCATACCTAAACACGCATGAAATTGTAAACATGGCAGCGAGAAGGGAATTGTACTTGGCCTGCTGTGCGCATAAAATTATTAAATTCAAAAAGCCTAATAATATTTATACCTAAAGCTAGACTGGTTTCAAGATGCACACAGTAGGAATACACGTCGAAGATTGTCAATTTTCTTAAAATCCCAGTACATAAGACTGCCGGCCGCCGAGGAAGTTTCAAGTATTTACCCCCACCTTTACGCGGGCCGGTATCTGTCCAATGTTTTGAAAAATCATTTAAGAAACAATTATTGGTTAAACAGCAACATTTCATATTAGTATAGCATGTACTATTCTTGCTATTTATTTTTGTTTCACTTTCTTTTTTAATTGCTTTTTTGTTTTTCTTTTTTTAGTTTCGTTTTGTTTTTTATTTTAATTAGTGCGGATTATCTTTTACGTCTTTTTAAGTATTGTTTATTTATAAGTAAAAGTCTCCTCTAAAGAGGCGCAGGTCTGTTGCTAGTGGGTCGGGCTGAAAACCAGCACCACGTGACTTAGGTATATGTCATGCGGTACACGCTGAGCCTGTTACCTTTTGTTATCTTTATTAGTAATTAATGCTTAGCTTACTATGTTTTTGTAATTGTTTGTTTTTAAAGATAACAATAAATTATTTGTATTTTTTATTTATTTTATTTTATTTACTAGTTACTTGGACAACTTGTACCATCACAAATTTATGCACTAATTGTTTTTTCTCGCAAAAAATGAGATACTAATGAGATGGTAATGAAGTCGTATTTCTTAATAATCGTAAAGTCGATAAATTGAAGTAATGAGTAGCGTGAACTTTACTTTTAAATTGTATTCAATGTTTAATTACTTTTTAATAATTCGTATATTAGTATGTTTCCATTATAAATTCATAACGACTATGTTCAAAACTATATAATCATATTCGTAAGTCAAAATGAACGACAATGTATTAACTGCATTACAAATGGAGAACAAGAAAATCGATGCGGATGAACCTTTCCGATAGACTTGCAGCACGCTACGTCAGAGCAGACTAGAAATCGAATGAGACAACGACAATGAAATCTGATAGAGGGATACAATCCCATTTCCATGATTTACGTAAAACAGAACTGTCGATATTCTTAATAGAACTGCCAGATTTATTTTATATTCAAATTGAATATATAATTCAGTTTTAATATGGATATATCAAATGTGTGTGTGTGTAAATTTAAATTATAATGTAATTTCTCAAAATCGCTGTCAAGCGTGATTTTTTCATAAATCATGCTCGGCGTTAACACCCTATCTTTTACAAGTAGTTACGACGAATTGTTTAAGAGTTACAAATGGAACATTATTGTTTTTATTATTATTGCATATAGCCGACGATATCAAACTGTTTTTTTATTACAGTATGCCTCCACTGGGAATTACAGCCGAGGCACGGCCTAAAGATATGCAGCCTAACCGCTAGACTATAGATTAGTGTTATAATAATCAACCCCATATCATTTTACCCGTCTCCTTTATTAATAAGAGAACTAAAAGTTTGAGCTACTCACTATTTAAAGGGTTGTTGGGAACTGTGACGTATTCTCAAGACATAAGGTTGCATTATGGGTTTTGGGTTATTAATCAGTGGTGCGGTCTCGTGTTACTTGCTCGGCGACAAGTGTCTCACACGAGCTGCGAACCCACAAACTAGACTAACTGGAATTTAAAATATTTGTAATATCTGCTTACACCGCGTAAACACGCCACCACCGCAATTTTTGAGCCAAATAACCCACTTCATACATCACAGTTTTTATACAAGTATTTAAGGAATTGAACGTTTGTCTTTATATATATACATATCAAATAAACGCTTTCATTTAATTTTGGCGTTCCCAGCCATGTCAACTCGTGGCATAAATAAATTATTAATATTCTATTCAGGGAAATGGGACTTACGAATAAATAAAAATAGTTACAACTGCCCCTTTAAAAGTTAACTGCGTATAAATAAATATTGCCTAATATAATATGTCATAAACTTATGATCACTTGTGATCAAGTGTCATCAATTTCATCACTGGGCATACTATATCGAATTAGAATTTCAATAATTTCTCTTTTTTTATTAATAAGGTGGCAAACGAGCAAGCGGATCACCTGATCTTAAGTGAGCGCCGCCCATAGACATCCGCCACAGGCAAATGTGTTGCAGATGCGTTGCCTACTTTTAAAGGACAAAGGACAGACAGGAAAAAGGATTTCTTTTTTTCCGTTTACCCCCTCCCCGTCTTATCCTCTTTCTCTTTCCGTCCTATCCTTATGAGGAAAGGGTGGGAAGACGACTGATATTAGGCCTCTATTTTAATTAACATTATTCTAATTTTGATAATCACTGCGTATATTGAATAACAACATAATTTTATCGGAAGGTTTGTATCTTATTATTAGGTCGACATAAATAGGAACTTTGAGATTCTATGAGCAGCCCCTTTCTCACACACAGCCACAACCTAAACATGAAGTATATTACAAAATATATTGCGCAAAGAAACATTTATAAGCAGTTGATACGTATAAAAAAATCCAATTCAAAGTAGTAGGTGCCTATTCAGATGTCAACTGAACTAGCTGTTGTTTATTGTATGTATGTTATTTATTTCTCCGCAATTAATACTTGGCTTTAAGGCCGTGTTCAAAGTTATTATAATTGGAAACTGGATTAAGCTGAAGAAAGTATTTAATTAGCAACCATAGACATATAAATTGCAATCAACGCTGGAAGTTACACGTTACAGTACGTTTTTCATTATTGGCTGACTTGTACATTCATATTTATTAATCCATTATAATTTTGCCGTAAATGCACAACACCTACATAGATGAATCGGTAATCTGAATCATTGGTATTTTTCTATACGCATAAACAAATAAACAAGTGTAAATAAATAATAAGTTATATAAACAAATAATTAGTATGAATAAATACATATCATTAACCATGATTTCATCGTTCTTGATAAGTTCGACGAAAATATCACAGTATTCTACTGTGAACTTGTCAAGTATTGACACCGTTAGTTTTAGAATACAATTGTTGACAACAAAAATTTGATCCCGCGACAGCCAAATTGATGAGTGATAAAATAACGAACGATGTCCAACCGATGTCTAAACTGAAAACGTATATTTTATACTATAAATATATCCGGCAGTTAAGCGATAAAATATAGTTTGCGTTGTACAAAATAAAGACAATTAGGTAGTCACCTGTTACTTTATCAAAAGTTAACTTTGGTTAGGTTTATACCATTCGTATTGTCACTTTAGATGACGCTAATTATTTAAATGGCATCATTCATAACAGTTCATTTACTTACATGACCATATATTTATGAAAAATCTACAATAATTAGCTGTCAAGATTGAACCCGCTAGATGACACGACTTTGCTATCTATATTCTCATATACATATATTACATATACCTTACTGATGTACATAGAAATCATTAAGGTCAAGGTATGAAACCTTTTATTTATTTAGAGCCCAAAAAAACAACTGACAACTGATAGACAAATCTATTGACACAAGATGTAATACAAGCCTAATAAATCCGATAAACTCATAAGATACCGATGCAATACATAATTTAAAGGCAACGGGGTTTATGACCGACAAAACTATTTTAAATAATCTTTCCCACAACATCTTAACAAGCTACACTTGAAACTGAATCCTGAACTAAGACCGAGTAAAAGTGTCTTTAAAAGGAAGTTCAAGTAGCCACATGTTGCTTACGGATGAAAAAACTCTTTCAATGTAAGGTGACTTCTCTTCAGTCTTTCAAATAGTCTGTACGTGTACTGGTATTTATTGTAAGATTAATGATTATTAAGCTATTGGCATATTATATATTTATCATACCTTTTATTTTTAAATCATTTGTTTATAGGTATTAAATAAAATGTAGCTATAATTTCCATAGACGCTGAAAAATAATAACACAAGTGATTAAAAAAACTATACGATTTCAATATTGCTGTCTTCAATTATTGTATACTAGTGATCCGCCCCGGCTTCGCCCGGGTAGCCGTTTGCGAATCTATACGGAACATCGTCTTTTATATATGTAGATATGCACCCGTAAAAGAACAAAACGTATCCCACGGGAACTGTACATTTATCAGGGATAAAAAATAGCTTATGTGCTATTCCAGATTATAATATTTCCCTGTACCAAATTCATCCAGATCCGTTCAACCGTTGTGGAGTGAAAGAGTAACAAACATCCATACATATATAAACATTCGCATTTATAATATTATGGCGTTGAAGTAGATTTTTTATTACATTTTTTGACAAAGATTTTTTTTTAATTTTGTATTTTTTTCTCATAAAAAGTCCTATGTTACTTCTAATACCTCCAAGAATATGTTTACAAAGTTTCATAATGATCGGTTGAGTAGTTTTCGCGTGATAGCGTAACTAACAAACTTACATTCACATTTAAAATATTAGTAGGGATCAACTGTAGCATTCCGCATGTACATATACCTGACCGATCCAGTAAAACAATGCATCTAGTAGTCGACTCTATGAATTTAAGCTTAGGTTAAAGCTATAATTTTTTACATAAACTTTACAACAATCTATCCATTTCAAAACAAAATCGAAAATATCAAGTTTCCAGCCATGTAATAGTTGTGTTTAAAAATAAAACGTCAAAAACAAACTTCACTTGACGGACCGCACGATGTAATCGGTGCGTCGGGTGCGAACGATCGCACGACCAACCCCTACAAAGGTCTCGGCGCTACTGAACTGCCGCAGACTACGGGCGTCGCTCGTCTACTACACTACACAATGAAACCTCGGATGAACCCCCTGTCCCCGAACCCTTCACATCAGAAAAATGCACATATTTCTAACAAAAAAGACTACAACGGACAAAAGAATATTATAAAACCACTTGTAAAGCGACTGCTTGATTCAAAGTTCCTCCAATTTATTGTATTTTATAATGATGCGTTTATATGTCAACGGCAGTCGGGGCATGTCGGTTTGTACCAGTTGTTTTTTTTATATGTAATTACCATCACACGTAAGGGCTACTACCTATAATTTTGCTGTTTGTGGTCACCGATTTTATAACCTCGGGTAACAATTTTCACATACAAAACAAGACATTGAATAATAATGCAACTGGTCGCTGTAACTACCGAGCTCATGACAGGTTCGTGGGCTTTTCTCTTCTTTTTATTTTGAATTATACTAAAACAGTAAATACTTTAATTTTTAAACAATAATCTAAATCCATTTTTTTAAGTTTCTATCAATTTTAGTTTGTCTGCTCTTCCTTTTCTTCTTCCTTTCCTATCAATGTGAAATGAATACATATAAAGTTTGCAATTGAGTATTTTTCAATTCAAATAGTGTAGAAGCCGGGATAGTTCAATTGGAATAGTTTGAAGCTTCGTACTTCAATGCCCACTTGAACGATACAGCGGAATAAAAGAACGAATATTATAAATACGGAATAACATAAAGTAATATAAAGTTAAGACTAATTTGAAAACGGACATTATTAATTTCGAAAAATGCAACACAACGACTCGACCTGTGAAATACCACAACCTCACAGAAGTTAGGCATGAAGTAGAAGTATTTCTGCGTTTTGTCTGAAAAATGAAGTGCTGGAGGCGAAATTTCAGTTATTTTCCCTTTCCCATCTTTTCCTAATTAGGATAAGATGGTTATGAGAAGCGAATTGGACGGGGAGGGAATGAATGGGGAAAATATCTTAATATTCCTCTGCTCGTTAAAGGTAGGCCCAATGCATCAAAAACTCATTTTTTATAAGAGAAGGGGCAAACGAGCGGCGGGAACACCGACGTGATCAACGACGCCCATGGACACCTGCAACACCAGAGGAACTGCAGATGCGTTGCCGCCCTTTGAGAAAAAGATAGGCTCGCTTCTTGTCTTCTTGCTTCTTGTTTGTTGCGGTACTTATGGGGTAGCGGTCACTTGACATCCGGTGGCGCGCTAGTTCATTTGCCAGCTTTATCCACAGAAAGTAAGTTAAAATCAATAGCTAAATTACACTTACCCTTGACAAGAAAGCTCAAAATATTTTTGGACTAATTAATTTAAAGTCCCTTCGCTGTACTTCTTTAATATGCACGATAAAACCGTACACGTTTTATAAAATTATTTATTTAAAATGTAGGTCGATTATCGCAAATAGATAAATGAACAGAACTAGTCGTTAAATTGCAGCAGATACCGTGTGTAGCTTCCCGTACGATATGAATTCATGCAACTTCGAAACGGAGATAGCGGATTCGATGGAGAGGAAGTTTTGATTTCTGTTTGCATAATACACATGCATAGTAGACTCGGTATTTGTTTGCAATTTTTCATTGTTTACACAACTGCATACGCTAAATCGTTCGAGGTGTGCGTTGTTGCAACATCACTGATACAAGAAAGATAAACAAAAAGAATTATTGTACCATGAGTTACTCTCACTTTTTTTTAATAGAATAAGGTGGCAAACGTGCAAGCGGGTCATTTGATATATTAAGTGAGTTGCATATGCGTTGCCTACCTACCTACCTACCTCATGGACATTGGGGATAAACAGAAAAATGATGCTCCCTTATCCTATCCATCCCCTCCCCCGTCTAAGCCTTGTCCCCATCCCATCCTTTCCTTATTGGAAAATAATACGAAAGCGAAAAAGATTAGGTTCAGGCCTGCGGCACTCTTCAAACGAACGAATATCACTTACAGTGATTGCATATCGCTTGGCAGGTTGATCATTTGTCTTCTTCTACCATGAAAAAATTAGTAGAAACTTTAAATACGGCCGAACGGACATGTCGAGTTAAAATAGTATACTCATCCATTATTCCTATTAACAACCTTAATAGGCTAACATGTAAATATAATACTGAGTTTATCGTGGTTGTCTCTGATTGTTTCATGTTGTCTGCAAACATCAACGAAGGTATCATTACTCCAAGGACACTTCGAACCAGATGACAACTATTACCTGAGAAGTGCCCGTACCTGTCTGTTAATTCAATTGGTAACAGGAAATCCAACCATATATGTACATTGAAGAGGACAGTTTAAAATTAATCCCCTGCCAGTAATCGCGGACTGTATCTTCATGTTCATAACAAGAATGTGCTATTGAGAAAAGGGTGGGCCAAGATAAGAGCTTTATCGATGCATAAAGTATGTGTTGTTATGAAGTTTGTGGGACGGGCCTTTAGGCGCGTCGGAGAAAAAGAAGAATTAAACCTTATTCATTGAGGTATTCGCGGCATCTTTATTTACACCTGTCGTAAAATTCACGGCCTTCAACGAGTATAAAGGTCGTGCGAGTAGATTTTATCAAAATGCCCAGAGGGATTTGCATTTAAGTTATTGCAAATTTAGATAGTTCTTTTTTACGTTACCAGATTTCGTAAGTGCGCGTTTCTTCAATGTAAGTTGTGTCCAATCACATGCAAAAAAATTATAACTGTTAAAAATAATAATACCTTTTCAGAGAATGTGTACATTTGATATAAATAAATAAATGCAAAAGATGATGTCATCGTAAAATAATGGTTTGAAGATTTAAAATCGAAAATAGTCCGATTAAAGAAAAACGAAAAAATCTTTAAGCGTATATGATTGAAAAAATATATGTCACGGTGTATCGTCCGTGTTACAATCCTTTTGACTTCTATATTTTTCATCATATGCTCGGACAAATAGTTTCTCTGTGTCAATTGAACACAAGAGATTATAACTTTTAAAGTAAATTCAATACGTAGCAATATGTAGCTGGCAATATTACATGTAATTCTGATTGTTGCTAAGCATAAAAGGATAACATAAAAGTCTCTCTAACCCAGGGTTCAAATTTATTTTGAATGTAAGCATGTGAAATATGCCAACATACATTAAAGGCGTTTCGAAAAGTTCCTCTTTAGAAGGAAGACGCTGAATATGCGTTTTTAAGCATCAAGTTTATTAATAATTTGCTATGCGTAGAAGCGTTTAGTGTTTGTACTAAATGCGAAATTCTTTAAATATACGCTCCGATTACTTCAGAATAAATTTAAACAAGTAAATTTTTTCACTGTTTCCGAGAGTTGTATAGCGGAAGCATTAAATCTGTATAATCGAATTCATTTTCATTATTTTTCACCATTCCCATAAAGCTTGAGCTTAATTTGTGGAGATGGTTCACTACAATAGTGGGAATCGGAACCTGAGATGCGCATGGTTTGCTGTTGTTTTTTAAATATAGATATAGTATGAATAGTAGTATTCTGTATTGATTTACAAATATTTCTTTTAACCATTCCAACAAGCTGAAAAAGGTTGTGCTAGGATAAGATTCACGACAATAGTCGAATGGCGGATTCGAACCCACGACATAACCATTAGGCTGTTGGCGCTTCTTTTCCCTACATCATTAGGTGCTTAATGTCGCTTTATTTTAAAAATCCTTTATCCTACGGATAATTCAATTTATATTAGTTAGAGATTTTAATGTGGGCATGTAGTAAATGTAGGGTAATATTTTTTCATTTGTATCTTTAGTGCGTAAGACGAAATCAACGGCGCATATAGCAACACAGGGTTTTTATTTTTATGCATATCACAGTTACCAGCTCCTTACTTTCTGGAATAAAATAGATACAATATAAAAAAAGAAATATATGCAAAATTGTCATAGTAATTTTGTATGTCCGAATCTAATTCTTTTTAGTACTCTCAGCGAGTACATAGTATGGCCAAATTTACACCAATATTTTTACAACAGAAATTGTAAAACAAAAGTTAACCTAAGAAAATTAATTGAAATTAATATACTAAGTCAAATAATTGTATATGCCAGCCGTCATGAAGCAACACATTGTGGTAAACAAAGGTTCGAAAGAGCCAGGGACAGTGAAGCACATTACTTATAAAACTTACATTTTATAACAAGGGAGATATTGATCAGATCGGAGAGAACCATTTCCAACTTCAATAGAGTTAATGTCAATTCAGACGTTGCTCTTTTCTGGACCTACTACTGTTCGAGTTAACTGAGGAAATAGGTTTTGTTTAGTACGCCCTCAATTTCAATTTGATATGTGTGTATATTTGATATTAATGTGTTAATATATCTATATAAATACAAACATATATATATATATATATACATTACATAAAAGTATTTACAATTATGTCAATTTGCAAACCGTTTTTTTTTCAATGTATATAATCAGGCTTATTAAACCAACGACCAGAACAGAGCCTCAGCCAGCAGTAGCGGCCATTGCATTTTTTTGCAGTAGATCTGGCGGTTTACACGTATTGATTTTCACTTGGCATCAAGTAAGCAATATCCTTTTACGCCTGCTCGGAAAATAAAACAGTTAAAAGCTGTACTAATTAAGACGCACCTCTAGAAATGACTACTAAATATATTCTTTCATTATTCTCTGTATAACACGAGTAACTAATAATTATAGTATATGAGTGTTATTAATTACTTGATGGAGATTATAGTATTTTATTTTAACAGTAATTAACTCTTCTACTTCGAGTTTTCCACTAATTAATATCCGTGAAAATCAAGCGTTCGCTTTGTAATTCCTAATTATTCATTAATTAAGTTTATTAACTCACCTCTTGTGGTTTCAACAAAGATAAAACTTCTGGGGATTAAAAGGGGAGGCAGAAATGACGTATATTCATTTCGTATGTATCTGACACTCTTCTTTCCCACTATGTCTACAGTCGCTATGAAAGTAATGTCAAAAATATGTACAAAATAGACCCATATTCGTCCAGATTTTTTTTACTTAAGCTGTATACAAATATGTATATGAATAGACTTTTAGTAACAAATATGGTAAAACAATATATAAGATTAAATTCGGTTGAGTGAACTAGTTTCTATACAAGGACATATGGTATATACTTATTTGAACAGGCGGTGCCGTGTTTATCTTCGGAGATTAATTCCTGCGCATCAGAAGGACGTAGCGTACTAAAATGCGACGATAGGAGCCCTTTTGTAATGACGTGCAAATATGGGTACACAAGAAGTTTGAAAAGATCCCTTCTCGTCTACCAAAACTTAATTGTTTGTAAATCAATTCTGCTAATGGTGCTAACCTCACAGAATTACTACGGATATGTTCACGGTTGATTGAAAATTGTTTAATATATAGATTAGGTTTTGTTAGTAATTAATTTTTTGATTAAAATATTAATTAAGATATAGCATAACGTCATCAATTAATCGACAAATTGATTTCTTAACTAGCTCATAGTTTATTTTATTAATTTCGAACCAAGGACCTGTTGCATAAAGTTACCTAGACCCCATCGCGTCGCCCATGTGTTCTGCTGTCAGATTTTTTGTTACAATACCCCATTTGTGAGAACTTAAGGAACCTTTTTCGACAAAAAATATTGTTAGCCAAAGTATGGTGTAGGTTCCACCATTCCTTCGGTAGATACACATACTACACGTGTTTTGATGATATATTAAATGTTAAAATAACGTCGCTCTCATTTTACAGATTGAGAATCTATATTCTTATCAGTGTATGTGTTATATCGTTAGATTCTTTCATGTCTTTTGAATGCGAATTGATTAGACAGAGGCGGGAACTCAAATATGAGGTGTTCCGTCGCAGTTATCATTCTTTATAATAAATATTGTTTCGAAAGGATTTTTCAAATTCAGAGCCTAACTAGCTAACTTACTTTTACATATTAAAACATCTTTAAAAAACATTGTTGTGTTCTATCACTTGACTTGGGGTCACTAAATTCGGAAACAGACTTTGAAATTGACCCATAGTTTGAAAATAATCATAAATCCGTCTCATACGCTTTTACATGAGGACCTCACAGTCGACTGACTGAGTCGGGCGCGATTTAGACTTGTTTTGAACTATTTTTTAACAAAATTTAATGATAAATATATTCTATTTGTATTCTTATGTCGCTCGATCTACTGTTACTTAATATACCTCGTGTATTCGGATCTTCAGCGTATATAAACAAAATAGTCCCCCGTCTACATTCTGGAGCAAACATTTTTGCTCGACTTTAATATAAAAGTTGGAATGCTGGATAGCCCACGTCGTTCTAATACCTAGCTTGATAAAATAATGTGCTCTAAATACTTTTTGTACAAGTTATTATTTCACAGGCGTCACGAAATATTAAACAACATACAATTGACCGTAATAAAACTCAACTTGCTAGAATGTAATAACAAGTACACTAGAATTGACCTATTATGTAAATTGTCCCTACGAAAGAGGCTTTATTCACAAAATTAAGTTTAAATTAAGCAATCAATTAAAAAAACTCCCTTATTCAAAGCTCGAGCACACATCCAGGTATCTATTGACTCACCACGATATCATATGGTCTAAGGCCTAGAGTC
This sequence comes from Papilio elwesi, assembly GCA_029849275.1. Lineage (NCBI taxonomy): Eukaryota > Metazoa > Arthropoda > Insecta > Lepidoptera > Papilionidae > Papilio > Papilio elwesi. The sequence continues at coordinate 4,648,903 of CM056700.1, read as the reverse complement.
TTCAAAATTTTAAAGGGTTATTCCTTCCGCCGAGTAAAGGACAGTTAAGAACGGTTTGTACGGAATTCTACCCCCATGAGGGGTTGCGGGGCCGTTAATTAATTATAAGGCGTAACGACATTTGCCGAGCCAGCTAGTAAAATATACAATTTAAATTACTTGATATTTCCTGCGACATCACAGAAGACGAGCGCGAAGTAAAAGTATCTTGCGTTTCGTCTGATGAGTGACGACGTCCCGGAGGCCTAAATTCTAGTCCTCTTCTATATACGAAAGGATGTGAAGGGGAAGAGCATTAGATAGATTTGAGGAGATGGAAAGGGAATAGATTTTTTTTCTGTCCTCTCCTTTGTAAAGGTAGACAAAGCATCTGCATCTCATTAGCTAGTTGCAGATGGTGATGGATACCGGACATTTAATATTAGGTGCCACTTGCTCGTTTTGTCACTGTAATAATTGAGACGTAAATTCCAGACCAAATAATACTTTTATTTAAGTAAATTTATTATAATTTTATGCTCAGTAAAGTTTCGTTTAGTTTGAAATGGGAATATTTTAAATGGGCTAACGAATGCCAAAGTTTTATGACGTAAGCAAAAGGTAAAGGAATTTAAGGAATTTCAAGTCTTTCAAAGAGGTCCTTGATATGCTCCTTAACCCTTATCAGCATATTTATGGAAAGCAGACGTCCCCGGAACCACTTAGACGAGTATTAGATAACGAACAAAGGTAACAAAAAGAAAATACCGCTGTAGTATTTTAAAAGAATTTACTGTACACTTAAGCGTGGAGATCGGCTAAATTCCTTTGAAACACGGACCCATAACACAAGTGGGAGCTCATAAATTTATTATAATTATGAACTCAAAATGATATCACTTGGGCTGTCTAAAGTAAGAAGTTTCATAGCGAGTATTTATATTTACGCGAATATTAACATACAAATACATTGGAATAAAATTTAAATTAAATTTTACGGATTTTATCGCGTTTATCTCATGTTTTTCTTCCCTGTATGTTGGACGAAAAACGTAAAATAAACGCAATAACATCCGTAAGTCTAAAAACTCACGACTGATATCTGTAATCCGAAAAAAGTGTAAATAGAGATAACAAATTTCTATTTAATAGATTTTGTAAGCGTTTAATATAAATAAATTATAGAGTTTTGTTATGGGCGTACTGCAGTTAGCATATCTTTATCATTACTGGATAGTTGCTAATGAATAATATTGCTTTTTTATTTCAATACAGTTGCCTATATTAAAATTTAAAACGACAGATTAACAAACATATTTTAATCTAAGTCGGATCATTATACCAAGGAGATAGAACAATATACATTCAAACAATCGGAGCGAGCGAAGAGCTCCAATCGTAACATTACATCAAGAGTCTGGTTGTAAGATGAGCTAAAGTTGAAATGACAAACGATTTGGATTTAACTTGTAAAAATGAGTAAAGTCACAATGCCGGATGAATTCTTTGCATGGATTCTCTTTTGAGGATAGTTTTCAAGTCAGCCCTTGTTTAATAGTTGTGTCATAGTTGTGTGTTTGAGGAGTGTGCGCAGGAATTACATGAGTTGATTCCCTATGTCCATTTTACCATCGAACGTTTAGACACACAGCTGATCATCAACAATTTGTAGTGGTAATACCGCGTGCTCGACCGAAGTGATTCGAATCTTCGTCCATTGTGCGGACGGCAAAGGATTGGACCAAGTTGCTATCGGCAGTGTGTACACAGAAAGAGTAAGACCTATACCTATACCTAATACGAAGGCTACGAGAGAAAGAAAAATAAGGTAGCTGTAATGGGACGCCCGGGCTATGAAACATCTTAGTGAACATTTAAATGTATAATCAATAATCTTTAAAAAACAATAAAACATATCTATGGGGGTTCAATTTCCTAGTTATTAAAACTACTAAATTCTGTAGAAAAGTAATAAAAAATTAATATAATTAATTATTTTTATTGCTAAATACTTATATAAAGTTGTAAATAGAAAATAGTAAGTAATTCAGAGAAATATATAGTATGCGCGCGCATATTCACTGAAGGGAGTCGAGAGGGATGAGGTAGAGGGTCAACGTTATGCCGTTCCGTTTTGGAAAGGGTCGATTTAACTGCTACGTTTTCTTTTATAGAAGTGGCTGTCAAACGGGTAAGCGGTTCACCATTGCCTAACTTTAATAGACAGAGTAGGAGTAGTAGTAGAGTAGTAAACAGTAAACAAGGTTATTTCCTTCTCCTATTCACCCTCTCCCCCCCGTCAAATACTCTTCCGCTTCTGATATCATATTGGAAAATGATAGGAAAGAGAACAGGACTAGGATTAGGCCTACGGCACCTCACTCATCAGACGAAACGCAACAATACTTCTACTTCAACCCTGTCTTCTGTGAGGTTATTACGTATGTCAAGTCGTAGGTTACGTGGTATTTCACCGAGACGGCCGCAATATAATAAAATAAATGTTTCACATTAAAAATTAAAAAGTGAGAGAAAGGAAGAGACATACAATAAAGTGACAAAATATTGACAAATGATGAAATGTGTATTTTTTAAATATTTTCCACGTTGTAATTGTAAACAGACAAAAGAAATTATTTTCTGTTTATTATTCTGTTCTATTAGTCTGCAGTGATCTTTTAACCTTTCAATTAGTTTCCATTAGAAACGAAGTTTACTAAACACTCGTAGCTACGAATAGACGCTGTGCAATGTTTTACGCTTAGATGGATTAATATTGACGAAGACTACACGATGAGGTTAAATTCAAAAATATGAATACATAAGTTTTAACTAGTCACTTATACTTTTTAGGTATACTTGTAAGTTTAATTTGTACGAGTAAGCAAATTTACATATTTGGATTACTTTTTACGCATTTTTAAAACAAAGTACTGTGATTTATATTAGAACTAGAGACCCGCCCCGGCTTCGCCCGGGTACCACTAGTTATGTTGATCCCATCGCTACCAAACACAGGAACACCCGCTGGGCCAATCTGGACAATCTCTGTAAATTTCATCGAAATTGGTCCAGCCGTTTCAGAGTCTATAGGGAACATACATACTTCGCAATTTGTATTTTTTTTTCATAAAAAGTATCCTATGTTACTTCTTATACCTCCAAGAATATGTGTACAAAGTTTCATGTTGATCAGTTGAGTAGTTTTCGCGTGAAAGCGTAACAAACAAACTTATATTCACATTTATAGTATTATAGATAGATAGATAGATAGATAGATAGATAGATAGATAGATAGATAGAAGAAGATAGAAGATAGATAGATAGATATATGGATAGATAGAAAGTAGGGATTGTAAGTGTTGTATGTGTAGTATTTGGTGTGGAGAAAGTCGCTCTTTTTTAAAATATTAAAGACCAACAGTGTGAACGCAAAAATTAAATAAATAAATAAAAAAATTACCGAAAAAGTTGTACTATGTGTAGCCTACCTAACAACTACAATCTTCGGGCATATTTGATATTCCTCTCTACTGTAATAAGAACTTAGAATAATAAGTTACGGTGGCATAAAAGATAACAAAATTGACGCTGAAGTCCGTGTTGTGGACACCACAACCAATGCCGTGCGGTGTTCTATTCGTTTAATTTTATATTTCTATTCAAACGAATAAACTTTTATCTAAAACAAGACTTCTTATCTGAGGATACTATGAAGTATTTATAGCTTAAAGGAAACATAAATCTACAATAATCCGCCCATAATAATCATTATCATAATTTTGAGTCCAAAAAGCCAACGTAACACCAACAGGTAGTTAATAATTGATTCACATACGAGTATATGTCGCTCAATAGAAACATAAAAATATATTACGTAGCCGCTGGTTATAACACGCACTCAGAGGACGTAAGCATCGTTAAAGAATTTTAATTCTGTCACAAGTCATTGTGTGTAGTCTGGCGGTGTGAGGTGGAATTTCACGCTTCTTAATTTAAGACTTCCTCAACTAAGACCCTGTTCACATTAAAGATCGGGTGTGTAAAGGTAGGTGCTTGCATAGGATCATATGTTTTATAATATTTTTGTGCCATCAGGAGTGCATTTCGAGCCTTTCTAGGATTTTTTCTTAGGGTATTGGTGAGTTATTTTCGCTATTCATATTTGGGAAGAAGACCCATCAAATAGCAATTATAATCCATTCTAAATACTCAGTTCTTTCAGATAATTGGCTAGACAAAGAGAGCGATTGGTTACACGTACGCCGAGCTTCAGAGGTAAATGTGCTTTAAATACAGAAAGATACGTTTTCTGCCTCTACGTCACATTTACGTGGTATTTATTTTCATTTTACTTACATTTCAAACAAATTTACGCATGTATAATTTTCCGGCGTCTGTGTCACTATTGTGAATAGACCCTTAGACGTAAGTTTTAGTTGGTTCGACCGGTTTGATTGGGTATTTGTTAGTTTACAGTTCGTAAAGTTTCCTCCCTAACCTGTTTAAAATAAACGTTCAAGTTAGTGATAAGTAACGATATGTTTATTCGATGTATCTACACGTATTTCCTAGGGATTCAATATATATAACGATATGAAGAAATAATAAAAAATGGATGTCACCGTTAATTTTTATATACTCCAGGATGATTGCTGGGCATAGGCATTTGACATTGCCTTCTTATTTTCCTATGTGCTAAATTACTCTTCTCCTTTGCTGGCTGTCGCTTATTAGACATATTATCAATGGATCTAGCTCTTTTAATGGAATTACCTCAAGGGTGGTAAGTGCAAAGTGGGATTTTGAAATGTGGAAGCGGCATAATCTGTGTCGGTACTTAGTGCCTGTCGCAATTCTGATGTTATAATACTCTCAGTGGCTTAGTGTAGACGTAATTGTGATTATTTTAGATTTTTTCACATCTTAATTTCTTCAAAATACTAATCTAATTGTCTCGCTGTGTCAGTATAACATAAGAGTATCATGTAGCATGAAGGTTAGCACTGAAAATCAGCGCTGAGTTGGGGGCTTGACTTCCAGCCCAGCATAATGCTGAGCTGCTAACCTTATTTACCGAATACTAGACTATTTATAATTATGTTATTAGAATAATTTTTTTTCGGTAAATAAATATATTTTCTTTTCTTCTTTCTTTTTCTCTTTTCTACAATAAGCAGGTACCTGTCCATCTTTCACCATGCGACATTGAACGTTGACTAGCTAAAGGTAAAGTCTGCGCCGTACATAATAGTGGCACGTATGCACTGCTTACTTAGGCATTAAAGCATATTAAACCAAAGAGTATATGTTATACTTCATATAATTAGCAACTAGTTGCCTATATACACGATGGAAAATAGTGATGGCATCTAATTTAAGAAGGTTTTTTCTACTATTAAAACCCGTCATAAAAACGCGTATAGATCATTGTATATACTCCGAACAAAATTGTTTCATCTTAAAAAGGAAATTGCTTATTTAGTTTGCTATCTAGTAAATCTATTACAGACATAAAGTAATTTTAGACTCCATCAAAAATCTATCATCCTATCTGATCCCCTGCGGATTTCAATGACCCGGAGATCGAATAAGCTAAATTAGACCGGCTTTTTTTCCTATAAATATTATTATGATATTAAATATGTATACGTCGAAAACCATTGTTTGTCTTACAAATAAGACAAGTACATGTTAGGCAAGTAAATTTTTAAGAAGTTTTTGTTTGTCTTCGAATGATTGCTAAATTAATTTTTGTCAGTTATTCCTATCGCCTATGTTTATCAAGCACTGGGAAACACCTATTAATCATCATCATCATCCTGCCCTTTTCCCGCTTTATGTGGGGTCAGCATTAGTTTTCGACTTCCATGTCAATCTATCATCCGTCATTTCAGTCGTCACTCCCTTCTTGATCATGTCATCTTTCACGCAATCCATCCATCTTTTCTTAGGCCTACCCCTACCGACATATCCCTCTACATTCATTTCTAAAACTTTCTTTGTCACATGCCATTCTTCCCTCCTCATAACATGCCCGTACCATGGGAAACACCTATTAATGAATAGGTTAATTAATGACTGAAGTGGTAGGTCAGTTTGTTTGGAATGGCGACTGTCTTTTGGCATGTTAAAGAATTTGATAACACAAATGGAAGGCTTAAATTCAGAGAATATAATCCCGATCCTAAATATGATCATCTAGAGTTCCTTTGAATGAGAGAAAGTCTAGAAATGTGCTTTTAAAGCCTGATGGATAGATTTAAGTGGATCATCATAGTTTAAATTTAATCGGCTTAACAGGTGATCGATATATACTACATTACATACACAATTAATTTTTATTTCAGAAGATGGCAGACGGTTTACCCGATATTTAGTGCCTGTTCCCCATTGGCATCTGCAAAAAGACGGTAGAAGGAGGCGATAGACGAAATAGAATATTTTCTTTCCGTATCCAAGAAAGACGAAAAAACTAGGATTACATTAGGCCTGCGGCACTTCACTCATCAGACCTAATTTAGAACACTTCTACTTCACACCTGTGTTCTGTGAGATTTTATCGGTCGAGCCGGCCCATTCATGTAACGAATGTTGTGGGCTCTACCACTGATAAAAAAAACCTGAGCACACCCATCACTTTGTTTTTTTTTTAAATTGACCTAGTAGTCGTTGATTCAATAATTGGATGAAAATCTACAGTAAAATTTCAAGAATGCGTCACGTCTAGTTTACATATATTTAGTAGAAAGAGAGGAAAGGTTAGGTCTACATACTTTTTTCAAAGTATTCTCAACATTAAATACAAGAAAAATGGTCTCATGTGCATGCAACCAACGTTTACTTTTGTCGAACCAATAGCGTGCATTTTCAAAAGGGTTGCGAGACTCTTATCACGGCATTAACGTTTCCTGTAGTACTATTAAAATGTCATTAGTGCACCATTTCGGTTGACATCGGAGCGCTCGATATTTAATGTCGGCTCACAAGAAGTACATTAAATCGTATGCCGCCCCATACACGCCTAAACAACACTCACGTTTGCCACGCGTAGCGTACACAGAGTTTAATGATAAGTTTTTCAATGTTTTATTAATTACAAAAAGATACAATGTTTAGTATAACGCTGATATCCACTATCTAGACGTAATTGACAAGTTTTCCAGCGACGATAAGAAACGAGTGCAAGCGACGCTTTGACGTTTTTGGCGACACATTGCTCGTTTGCAGGGGGCGAATAATAAAAAAAACTAGTAGTCATTATATTTTCAGTTATCTATTGAAGCATGCTGTATATTTATTTCTTTTGAAATATGTATAACGAAATAAATCCATTAACACTTATTGTGAGTACAATAAGTACACCAAGTGGAGAGTCATTATCATTTTATTTTTCATTACCGTTCTCAAGAAAAAACCATCGAGCGGCTTATACAAAGCTCCTCTGTTACTTTCAGCCACTTTGATGCAGTCGCTTATTAAAAATATTCAGACCATTCACTTGTTTCTTTTTTATTATTAAAAGTGCTGATGAAATTCTTTGGCTGCTTTATTCTTGAACTGAGACATTCATGAAAAAAGTAGACAACATTCAGTGAAATAGGAAAAAGAGGAATTTTATTAAAATCACAACCTTATGGTGACAAATGACACTTATAAAATAAACATTATTGTGCACGTAATGATTTCTTATATTTATGCGATAATACTATATATTGGAATAAAACTACTGTTTTGCCGATTTTATGGCGCTTATTTTATGTTTTTTCCCGACGTTTCGAGTACTTTATAGCGCTCATGGTCGCAGAGGGGACTGAGGTGTCGGACGTCCAAATGTCAAGTTCAAATCAAGTTGCTGGCGAAGTAAGTATTTTGAATAAAGATGTTTTTTTTAAATTACTATAGCATATAATCAATAGGATGATACCCGATGACCATGAGCGCTGTGAAGTACTCGGACCGTCGGGAAGAAAAACTATAAATGCGATAAAATCCGTAATATTAGTTTTATTCCAATTTATCTGCAAAAAAAAAGTTTACAGTAACACTTATAACTCATTACAAAATTTCTGTAGGAATAAATCTCCTCTTCCCCGAAAGCGGATATGTGCAGGCTTACCTAATGAAAAATCACAATTGCTGAACATGTTGCCTAACATAATACTAATATATAATAATATTAGTGGGGATATAATGGAAATGTTTACCTTAAATAGTCCTACAAAAAAGCCTGCGACAAAAAGATATCTATCTTTTATGTGTAAGCCATCATCGACAAAATTGTGAACGATCTATTAATTATAGGGCGGCACGAAGTTTGCGGAGCCCTAGCTGGCCTATGTGATAATCGTCAGCATTTGATAAGAAGATCCTGTCCCAGTAGAGGACAAAACCAAATCGCCGACCCTTATTAATGTCTAAAAATATCATTGGCTTATTTATTTCGTTTGTTATATAAACAAACAACAGTGCACGTGTGTGTGTCCACTGTACTCTAAGTAAAGGATATGTATCATTATACAACACACGCAATGGATGCGTTTCAATGTTAGCACTTCCTGCAACTGTGACATGACTGATGGGAAGGCCAAATGTCATTAATGCTAATAGGTGGCAAAGGCAATTTGATGACGTGTTTTGATATAGCAACGCAATATGTTATATCAGCGTCAGCGAGGTAAACAAAAGTGTATTGTAAATTATGGTAATGTTTATAGATGATTTTTTTTTATTTTATTGACGGTCCTGTCTATTCAAACATTTATAACATAAAATGCTACCTATTCTTTAGTTTTCGTCCAGTGTGTCACAACTAGTATTAATAAATATATCCATTATTATAATATAATACCAGCAGTGGTGGCTCAGTGCTTTAGGCCCCAACTTGCCCCACCGGGCCAGCGTGATGGATTACGGCCCTTTACCTCTCGGAGAGGAGGCCAGTGTCGATGCTAGGTTGGGGGGGGGGGGACATTCTAAAAAGAAGAACTATTTATTATTATTATTATATGAATACTATCTGACCCGGCAAACTATATTCTGTATTAGAATTAATTCATTTATTTAATTATCAATTCATTTATTATTTATGTGCTGTATTAATTTTTTATTGAATATTTTGTATTTGTATGATGGATTTCACTGGGGGTTATTTTTTTTCCGTTGTGTTCGTTAGGTCAGGATGTAATATGACAATATAATTATAATTATACTCTGTCATTTCATCAGAATAAAACGATGCTTACGAAAATGTTAGAAAAACCGCATTTTATTGTGTTTTTAGGGCAGAGACAAATCTAAAATAAAAAAAAATTGTGTAATTGCTTCTGAGATATAAATGTGCACAGATTGTATTACATTTTACAACAAAACATTTTTTTTAATTAAATGAATGACAATCGTTTAATTTTTTTTTATAAAATCAACCAAATGCGGCACCTGGTCTTAGAGTCTAAGCGGCAGTGTGTTGAGAGAAATCAACTCATTTAAAACTTCTAAATCAAATATCCATTTCAATCATGACATTTAAACAAAATTAACAGCAGTAAACTCCTAATCGTTCGCAGTTCGCCAATGGAAGTTGATTATTTAAACAGAGCACGTACACTCGATTCGTGATTAGATGCATGTTTGCAATATTTGATTCAGTGACAAATCAGCAGCGAGCCATAACGCACACAGTATCGGAATGAGGTAAACAACAAAACTGGTCAAAACGTGTGTGTGAATGGGGTCTTTGAAGTCAAATCACAAATGGGTTTATATGTTATTTACGGTCGAAGATCTCGTCTCCAATTATGTCGTAAAATAGCACCTGCCCGTTTTATAGAACGTCGCGTTTGCATACGTGCCGTGATAAAAGTTTTGTGGGCTCGTTATGTTGGCCCATCAGTAGTTGATTACTATGCCCTAGTAGTAATATTGTTCATTTTAGCCTATAAATAAAAATAACACAAGTTTTTTTTTAAATGTAATATAATCGCTGTTAAACGAGGGGTTCTGACGCATAGTTTTTTTATCTCAGTACAAAGTCATGAGTGTCTGGATAATATACACCATTCTAATTGTTAAAGAATCTAAAGTTTGCCGTTTAAAACCACTCTTTCCTATTTATAATATTTCTTTTTAATATTTACTTTTATTTTATTTTATTTAAAAAAAACACGTTTGGCTTTTTTAATAATCAAATAGCGTTTATTATACCAAAAAATCATTCGTCGGTCTGTTTGTTAAAAAAATATAATATAATACATAATGTTATTTGTATTGTATCTAATATATTTTATTTCTCCTCTGAGTAGTATATATATAATCAAACAGGTATCCGGTCGTATGTTTTTTATAATATTGAAATATGTGTATGATAAAGCTCCTGGGGTCATGGAAGACATACAATATCCCCAACGGCGTCCGCATTCCAATCCTTAAAAAATTGTCGATCGCCACGTGTAAGCCAGCTTCCTTCGATAAAGATTTATCAAGTGAGGAACCTACTACTTTTTTACTCATAAAACACATAAATCAGACTTGCAGATGTGATAATCCAAAATGCTCTAACAAATGAGTGACTATGAATATTTACAATAAAATAACATGTAATATTTAATAGATCCTTGTATAGGTAATTATACATTTTAAGCTTTCATTTTAATACATTCGCAGAATCATCTATATTTATGTTCCACGAAGGATCGTTTCTTTTTTTATAGGACAAAATAATTATTAAATAAATATTAATTCACACCTAATATTTAACTTATTGTGTCGAAATCAATTATCAGTTATCTTTAAGATCCTAGTTTGCACAAAAGACAATAGATGTCGCTGAATGTCACACTCAGAGATAATTCTATTTATGACAGCTAGGAAAAAACATGCGGTAGTGAAAGATCGAGTTAAGTTTTAAATAAAGATGTAAGTACAGTATACTGTACTGTAGTGTGTTCAAATTGTAATCGTGGAGGTGACCGAACTACGTAAATATATTAACAAACATATTTCAAATAGTATTTATGTAATAATAATTTCATAGCATTGTTTAATAAGCAAGGCTCTCGAAGCTTATACCAAGAATTGTGTACAAATGTTAGAGAATCGATGTACTAAGCCTACAATATATCTTCTTATGTGAAGCTTTGGGGTAATCCCGAGCTAAGTGTAATATATTGTGAAGAAAACAAACTCGCTGGGATCTTAGCGGCGTGGGATATATTATAAATCCTCATTATTAAGGCAAACCCATAGGCACCGTAAATTATGAACTCCGCAGAATTTTAATACTGAGTAGAAACTAGTTATTCTGCACTTAAGATACCTACGGTAATCATTTTTAGTTTGAAATTGAAATGGAAATTGTCGTTTAGGTTAGATTAGCAGAACATGATTGTAATATACACAAATAATATCGTAAAAGAAGAAATAGGCTTTACGCGCTTTGTTCTTAGTTTAGTAGTTAGCATAAGTTTTTAGGCAATTAGTAGAGGGATTGTTTCATTAACAGACATCAATTGATTTAAAATCATAACCAAGGTATGCATGTGCCCAAAAGAAGTTGGTCTTTTATTTTATTTAATAGTTACTTCTGAAATTAATCATTTCTTTAAATTAAATTCTATAAATCTATCTCACCTATTTAGTTAAGTAAGTAGATATAAATATATTTATTTGTTATTATTCTCGTGAGGTTAATCTGAGCCGCTTTGAGCCTAGCGTTCCTGGCATGTTGCCGAGCTCACCACATGGTGGTGTTGGTGGTATTATTACCGCATGTCCGTTAATATTTTATTCCAACTTCTGTATATTTGACAGACAATATCCATCACGTAGTCTTTATCCAAGTTATTCATTTAATCCATTAAACGGTACTTATAAATGCATTTTACTTTCAGCACACTGTTGTTCTTACTTCCGACTACCCTTTTATTGTATATGATCAGGTAAGATTTTATTTTACAACAACGGAAAATTAACAACAATCGTGTATCCAATCCCGGAGGCATTCCCGATCGGGGCTTAGTGATCGCGTCATTAACTCCGTAACGCTTGATCAGTCAGCGCCGACGAAGTAAATTTTGAGCCGTAAATATCTCCCGAAAATACTGTTTGCGAATATTTCAGAAGCGGGTGTCGCTTCATGGAATTTTCCACGATACGAAAACGAATGAATTTTGCGACACGAGCAAATAGCAAATACGTCTGTTTAAAGTGAAACTCGATGATTAACGGTCGAATGTGATTTAATTATTCTTCTATCGATCTGTTAATATTGTTCTCCTAAATCGATTGTATTAAGCATTATTATCCTCAAGAAACTAAATTAGGCGGTAACTATTACCATCTAAAAAGATGAACCAAAGATCTGGTCACAGTTGTGACAGTTCATTGGATGACGGCGTAGAGTCGATCTTGGGTTAGTCCTTGGAGGAGGACTACGTTCATCAGTTCGCCAAGGAGACATGCTTCAGTAGACATCATAAAATAAACTATTGCAACGCACTAGTTAACTTATAACGCCAGGCTCACCTACTTAACTAATAAATATGTCGGATCATCAGCTTAAGACTGATTGTTCTCCTTAGGAATAGGTGGACCTTCTAATGAGGTAATGAGCGCTCTTCTCGTGAGAAAAAATTATAATGAGCCACTAAAGGTTGGAATGCCTTGTCCTATGCGGAAATGTAATGTATAGGAAGCAAGTCGCACAATGTTATGTAGGCTTAAAAGCAAACCTTTAGTCAGTTACTAGAAGGAAATTTAACAAAAATAAATACCTATTTGCTATTCTGTTATATATTAAGTTTAAGCAATTCTAAGACGTTATATGGTTGCCAATGAACTTAATAAAACACATAACATTTACGCAAATTACATTGAAAAAAAAGCGCTTTGCAGCAATCGTACGGACGTACATCAATCTCACAAAACACACAGATATAGTGATGAAATTAACAGTAAATTAGAAATTTTAATGGCCTAAACTGGATAGACTGAAGATTTTATAATTTTATATTATTCCACGTTAAACAACACGACATTTTGATGTTTAGTTCATAGGCACATTCTCTAATTCACTTCTTTACGTCGTAGACTGTTTTTACTAGCAAAATTACGGACAATCATTACAACCAACACAAAAAGTTCAAATACTTAATTAAAGAAAAGGCTCAACGACTACGAAGAACACTAAAACAAAGTAATGGAATTGATCTAAAGATTGTTAATCATGAGCATCGCGCACGTTGTAAAGGTAACTCAAAAGTTAAGTTATACCTTAACAACACCATTAAGCTAGGGCGGGCAGGTGCACTGGGCGCGTTGATTTACTGACCCCGATCAAAACGTCGCAGACAATGATGGATATACTTTGTCGCCTAGCGGTAATCAATGCTTTAGATTACTAACTATTTAAATTTATTGCACAACTAAGCACTACTCGCCCACAATAACATCAATCCTAAATCCAATGAATGACATTACATCACGATGTGTTTTTATAATGTACAAAAAAGTTAAGCATAAGTGACTTAAAGCATATAACAAAAATAGTATAGCTACGTCGCACTGTATACAAACCACACACGCGGGGAGATGAGATGCGAGTGGGCAGGGGCGATACACCCTATACGAGTCTGATAATCTCGCATTATAACCTAACTACCATTAGTTACAGATATAAAATCTGATAAAATTTAATTTTAATTTAATTTAATCATTTATTTTCAGATGTAACATCATCCATATCATCGCCTATTTTATCTTGTTCGCTTGCTTTTTGGTAATGAAACTATAATAAGTCTCTTACCTATTTTAACCCTATCAGAGTAGATAGTAGTAGAGGCATTTATTTATCTTTAAATCCTCGATTGAGCTTTTTAAATTCTAAAGAGTTAAGCTGATGGCAAATATCCGGAACTAAACAGATTATAAAATAAACGTATTTTATTGAAACCATAATGTAATAAAAAAAATCGACTGGAAATTAACACTACCAACTAACTTCTCCTAATGCTTTACAACAGGATTTTCCCTGCATTTATCAATAAAATGAAATTCGAGTACCCCTTTTTGCATGAGATTGGAAAAGAATAAATTTATTACCATAACTTTAATCAAGCGAATTCAATAAATTACTATTTTATTATAATAAATATATATTAACAAAAGAATTTAAGCAATACCATAAAATTAACTATGAAATATAAATTAAATAAAGTTAAACATGCTCTAATAAACCAGGGGAATACAGCTAACATTTATATCGGATCTCTTAGAGAGATAATCGAAAATGCCAACCAATTTGTGACTGGTGATAAAAAAGAGAAAGGGGTAAACGAGAGGCGGGAACACCGAGGTGATTAACGGCGCCCACGGACACCCGCAACACCAGAGGAACTGCAGATGCGTTGCCGGCCTTTAAGGAAAAGATAGGCTTTTGTAGAATGTCATAAAACCCTTTTCCATCAGTATTTGAATTGGAAGATTTCACAGCCTAGTTTTTAGCCAAAACTTGGTCAGTACGCAATTCTGGTCCAATTTCAAGTGAAATTCATATTATTATTACACAAATAATGTTTGTCTAAAATGTCTTCAACAACCCGGTTGAACAGACACATGCCTCTAATCTTCTGACAACTGAGATAGCCCAAGGCCACATACGGTGAGCCGTACATAGCAAGTACAGTTTAACAAATAATTCCTAAATCGAAATTCCCATACTATTAATGAGGAGGTAAATATTCACGAACTATTTGTTGATATAAAATGTATTGATCTATAAAAATAGGTCACAGCTGTTACCAGTTACTAACAGCGCGTGTTAAATTTTAATGACGACTTTCCTCGCAAGTTAGCTTAATTAAGTTACGCGAAACGTATGAAGACGCGTGAGAGCCGTCGAGAAAACTTCCGAGGTCGGTGAACTTCGTTGCTCTTAAGCATAGTTCACACGTACCAGTACTTGAAGTATTTACATTGAGTAAGGAAAATGTAAATTCTTCCACATTATGTTTAACATTGACACGTTTATCTAACTTGATTTTATTTAAAAATTGTATTGCATATACACATATTTATTAATACTATATCTTGCATGTCGAGGAGTCTCACGACAAGCTTTATGTTATAAGTTATAAAAGAAACTTGACTTTAATTTTAAAGTTTCGTCATCCATAGCTATGGTATATTTAACACATAACATATATTGATATATGAGTCGATTTTATTTAGTTTCTGGTACTCTTTCCTTTAAAGTAATTAGTTAATTTTGTCGATATACTTTTATGTTACCTGAACTAATCCTAATTTCTTTTACCTATCTCTTTACTTAATATTATGGTATATCCAAATGAACGAAGATCCTTTCTCAATTGGTAGGTTATATGATAACATTTCAAGCTACACTTTTCTCCTAAACCTTATATAATTTTGAGACATTTTTCAAATTCACTCAAGAAACCGTTTTAGTTTCGGAAAATAAACCTAAGCAAAGGTCAGTCAGTGATATAGACGCGGGTTTAGGTGTTTTCTTTCAATTAAAACTGTCTCCGCAAGCCCTCTGATAGCGGCGCTATATCTGGCATTCCATTATAACCGTACAGCTATAGTATAAAGTTCACCCGCTGAATTGGCCAAGTAAATTAAACATGAACAGCAAATTTTAGATTTGTTTATTCAATTTTAGTCAATAGTTAAAAGATTTTAACAGTGGTAGAGCCCGCAACAACAACATCCGTTGCACGAATGGGCCAGCTCGACCGGAGAAAAACGACGACCTCACAGAAGACGGGCGTGAAGTAGAGTATTCTGCGTTTCGTCTGATGCCGTCCCCCTTCCTACCCTTTTCTTATAAGGAAAGGATGGGAAGGGGAAGAGAACTTGACGGTGGAGGGGATGTAAAGAAATAACCATTTTAAACCATTAGAAATAAGCATTTTCTGTTTGTCCCTTCCTCTGTCCAGTAAAGGTGGGCAACGCATCTGCAACGGGTGAACCCCTTGCTCGTTTGCCACCTATTACTATAAAAAAAACTTATTTCGTAAGCACGGATGTTTTTTCTTACCTATAACTACTATCAATAATATTATAATACAAAAACTACCAGATATTCTATCAGCGATCGAATGGTGAGGATTCGTTATTGTTTCCGCGTCATCATCTCAAGACGTACGAGACGTTCAAAAGATTATCGCCTTAAAGGTTGAATACCTCCAGTGTTTCTGGCTGAACCTATGTATTTCCACTGAGGCTTTCAACAGTGATGCTATCTGCTGACTTCACTATTCACGTCGTCTTTATGTAAATTAAGGCCGCGATTCACAAGATTACGCCTGTCAGCCTCTTCCCGGATAGCACGCGGTTGATATTGGTCTTGTAACGAACAACACGACAGCCAGGCACTATTAGCGTCATTTGTTTTTAACAGACGGCAGTTTTTGATAATGAAGTCTAAAAGCAACTATTTACATTTCATATTAAAGTAAAAGCTATGTTTTAAAGGGTTATTTATAGAATTATTACAATTTTAAAAATAAGAATAAGTACTTCCATACATATAAACATTTATAATACTATGGCGTTGAAGTAGCTAGATTCTTAGATTTTGTTGTCAAACATTTTTTTCTTTTTTGTAAAAAAAAATTCTTTTTTTTTCTTCTAGTACCTCAAAGAATTTGTATACAAAGTTACATGAAGATCGGTTGAGTAGTTTTTGCGTGATAGCGTAACAAACAAACTTACATTCACATTTATAATATTAGTAGGGATGATATATGATGGTTTTTCCTTTAATTTCGGCACGAACGAGACAAGTGAAAAAAGTTTAATTAATGCTATAAAACATAATTGTATTAAAATAAAGTTACATTTTCTTTAGGCGTGAGTACTTTTATGTTATGTTTACTATATGATACTAATCGTAACTTCCATAGTATTATCGTTACTTCCTTTAAGTTTACTTATTACTTTAAGTCATAATGCATAACTTTTTCCTTACCGTAATAAACTAATTTTGTAACTAGTTTGACATATGTAAATCTATTCACGTACCTGTAACAAAAACACGACGAAATTAATTATTTTTCTACGAAAAAGCAAGTTACACACCCACAGGTTCCATTCAGCCATTATATATTCCCTATTTCATACCATTCCTGTTATAACGTGGGTGTTTTTTCTTGAATAGATTATTTCAATGTGGGTGTTTTCTCTTGAATTAGCACATTGAATTAGAAGGGTATTGAGTGATGTCGGCAATACATTTTAGTTTATTTCTGTACGCAACAAATACTAGGAAACAAAAACACCGTCAGACTATAGACTGTATTGGTACAAAACTTGGGCCTAGATAGATCATTCAAGACACAGCTATCATAACATACTATATCATATTGGTGTGACACTATTTTATGTATATACTTTAGCTACTCTAATATACAAAAAGTATAAAATTTGGATGAAAAATAAATGTATGTCAAGATATACATGTAAAGTTTTTACATATATTCAGTCCAAAAAAGCGGGATTAAAGATTACACTATTTGCTGACGTCAATGATTTTTCAACGTCGTTAAAACATTATATTTCTATATTGAGCGATACCTGCTTACTTCAATATACAAAAAGGATCTTTACGTCATGAAATCTATTAATCTACTTTGCGGGAAAAATATTAGGATTATAAATATTATACTTAATAAAAGAGTGTCGACATTATTTAAAAAAAATCCATTAAAAAGTGAAAGAAAGAAAAATGGGTCTCATAATGTTTAGTCACGCCATTCGAAGACGAACCACGACGCCTTGTAAATGAGTAAAAATTAATTAGTTTGTTACCAAAAGCACGTTCCGCACTCTTGACCTCTCCAGAATAAGAAAAAAGATAATTGGGTTAAAAAGATGCGAAATAGATTAATGAGACGCGGCCGCAGAACTGGAATAATTCTATTTAAATTTATTAAGCGGACATTTAAGACTTTTTCTTTACTGTAAGAAGACTTATTTCCTTGCAAATTTTTAGGTGATTTCGAATATTAGCGTGTACCAACTCCGTTCCTGAACAATAGGAACCTTAATTTACTTCACGAGAACGATTCAATTGTAAGAATGTATTTGAATAACGTTTGCTATCTCAATTTAGACCTATCTAGTTCATCAATGCGCATTTAAATTCTTAGAAGAAGAAATCGAAATTAGTTTAATTAATACAAATAATACTAAGATTATTTGGAATGTGTCTTGAAAAAGATTTTCGAGATTACCGACACCGGAGCAACTAATTTTCAATTTTTCTCGTTTGACATTTTGCCAGGACACCTACTACTACTAAATATAACCTTCATTACTCCGAAAACATTCGCCTGATAAATTACCAAAGCTTGTAAATAAGAATAACTAATAAAATAAATAAAATAATAAAATACAAATAATACAAAAACGACATCTGTAGCCGGCACAAAGCATCCATTGTACCAGAGTTTCCGTGGTTTACGAAATAGTCAAAACTTTTAATTTTGTCGTGGCAAATATCGTTTGCACCCAACATTTACATATTTTTGTTTTGTCAAAAGAGAATAAAGGGACGGACGAGTCGTGTGTTCCGCTCGGGACAAAAGGTGACAAAAGTGTAGGAGAAATGTGAAAGCGCTTGACTTATTTTAGTTATAAAGGATATTGTAATACAAGTCGCTTGTTAACGTGTTTTCAGGCACGAAATAAAAAAATACTGGTCATCCAGGTATTATGACATTATCTGACCAATAAATCTATTCCGAAACAACACGATAATATAAAAAACAAGGCCGAGCGAAGCTCTGTCCACACAGCCTGTATGAAATTCAACATCACACATTTACCTAATTATATTGATACTAGATATTGAGAACTCGAGCTAAGCAGCTCTAAGATGTATGTATCGTATTTCAGGAATTGGCCGGAGAAATGTCATTGAATATACATACATTAAAATAGCAATTTAGGCAATCGTCGACTTGAAAGATGTAAAAAGATAATTATATATAAATTAATTAATACGCACGTTTTCGAAAGATAAATCATGATTTGATAATTTCAAAATTATGGTCAATCGGAATACATGGCGAGAAGGAGAAACGATCTCAGGCAGTTTCAAGGCAATGTCATGCATCAAGATCCCTAGACATTCCATCGGGTATTCCCCAAGGATCGCATTTAGGGCCATTACTTTTTATCCGCTAAGTTAACGATATTGGCAAATTTATTGATAATACAAACTTCCTACGCAGATGGTACCAAATGTTTTAATGTTATATTGGAAGAAAATGATTGTTTAGTGTTACAACACGCATAATGCTCAGCAAACCAGCATTTTCTAAATCTTGACAAGTGTTTACATATGCCCGTAACGGAAATCCTATTTGATTCAGTTATAAAATGAACGATCAGTCTTTTAATAGGGTGAACTCAGTACGTGATTTGGGTATAAAAATGGACTCAAAGCTGTCATATAATAATCATATAGACATGATCATTAATACAGCGTTTTGCCAACTAGGTTTTATTTTAAGAACTTCGAAACCATTTAATAAGGCACACTCCGTGTAAGTTTTATATTTTTGTTGTCTGATCAATTAGATTTCGAATTCATAATCTGAAATCCGGTTTTTGAATGTCATAAGATTCGCTTCGAGAAAATACAAAAGAAATTAAAAAAAAATGTCTTGAATACCACAATAACAATATGTACATATAATAGCACACTTATCTGTCACAACCTTACAACTCTTACCGTTAGACGAACTTACTTTGCTCAAGTATAAATAAATTTAAAAAATGGAAATTAGATGGCGCTTATAAATCAATAAAAAAAATTCAGCACTATTTTCCTAATAAAAAGTGTAGACTTTTATAAATATTTCAAAATTTTTGAATATAAAGTTTTAAAAGAAAATCTATACATATAATAAAAATGTAACTGATCGCTGTCTGTACATATATTCGATAATAACTGTTATTGGGGGCCTTTATAAATGCAATTAAGTTCTAAACAGGTCAGTGTCGGAGATTTTGCAAGCTTACTAAGTTACTGTGCATTGAGATATTCTAAGCACACGCACTTTTTTCGGAGACGCACGACTCTCCCTTGTAATTATGGTATTTACACGTATGTAGACAATTTTAGGAATGATGTGTGTATTATATTTTAATAGGTTAGGTTAGTAGCTTATTATTCCCGAGGAAGGTTGGCGTTAGGCAGGCGGCCGGCCGTAAAAACTGTACCAGTACCTATTTATAGACTATGATCACAGTTTAAACAATCATATGAGCGGGAAAAGGGCAGGGTGATGATGAGGTTAGGGTAGTATTTAAATAGGTAATAAGTAATATCATTTCCTTTAAGTAAAATTGCAGGGCGGGTGAAACCGCGGGGCACACCTAGTCTAGTAATAATTTAGAATTATATAAGAATAAAATTCAAAGCAAAATTACAAATTGTACACAATGAGAGACGCCTCAAGCCTTAGGCGTTGCGAACTCGCACACGAGTAATGTCACATCGGTGCCAAGAACAAATTTACAACACAGGTCAATTGTTGATAATCGATTTTCAACTGTATCCTCTCAAACATAAGAGTGAATAAAACAGCACGAATATTCGCCCGTCTGGGAATCCGTCTGCGTAACAGGAAGTCGGTGTCATCTCCCAAGTATTCACGCTTGACTGATTAACAGGTTTTCGTAGATACATAGATTTTCGTAGATACTCTCAATGTGAGCAAAATATAGATATAATTAGGTATTTTATATATAGTATTAAAGAAATATGCGTCCAGACTGCACTGCACATTTGCCGGTGACATGACTAACGTCTATGATATCGCAATGCAGGCAATGATTAACTGAAAACAGGTAACCAGGGCAACCATACAACAAGAGCCAAAAGTTATTCAAGATCGTCGCGGTTCGCTCCGCGCCGTCTCCAAAAGATAGTTTAAATACGACGCAAACTTTACACGGCAATTAAGACTTCATGCTATTCAAAATCTATTTCACTTCTTGAAGTCAAAATGTGGGATATAATAGCGTATTGTTTATGCTATCACATATATCCCACATTCTTTCTTTATATATTTTATGAAAGAAAATATTAAAATTTATTATCTTATTTTGTTTGGACGGACAAGTACATTAATTTGCTTACTCATAGTGTTACATATAAAACGTCATTAGCATATACAAATATAATTCAAAATCAAGTTGTTTTTCTAATATATATACTGTACGGTTTATTAACAGTATAAATTGTACCGAATATTCGCTTCTTTGACGAGAAAGTGAAAAGAAATCAAGTTAGCTACGAGTGCCCTCTATTTTCTTACAATTTGAGTGATCAAAGAAAATAATTCTAGGAATACTTCCACAAAACATACATCTATACTATTACTTGTAATTGGGTAGATATATTTGAATATTTCAATGTTTCTTTGAAGAGATTCTCATCATGGAGATATCATAACAGCACTGCGTATTTGCGAGGTGAAAAATTATTATTATTTATAAAGCTTATTTTGATTACAAAACGAATATTTCAATACCGTTCGCGAACAAGATTAGTAACGCTCAAGTGATTTTTTTTTAATTGATCGCGCTCCAATTCCGAGCTTTATGTCAAATACTTTCAATAGTTGCTGAGAACCACCCAGACTTCGGGGATCCGCTTATTTCGTTAAATTGAGTTTCATAATATATCCATTCGATCTTTTGTGGATACACCCTATTTTATTATGATAAATTCTAGAAATATTTTTCAAAAAAAAAACAATACAGTTCTGTGGAGTTTTTAAGTCTGTAGGCACAGTGATTATCACTTGTAATATGTATTCTGCCAAAGTAATCTGGTTGGTACCAAATGTGATGTCTTCACAAATTTCATCAAGCGAATTTTGCAGAATAAAATGAACTGAAAAAAGAACCCATAAAATAATAATAATATAATATCCTAGGACATATTCACACACGACCATCTAAGCAGAGCTTGTGCTATGGCAACCAGATAACTGATATACTACATATACTACTTTTCTTTTGTAAATACATACTCAAATAGATAATGACACCCAGACTCAGGACAAACAGACATGTTCATGCACACACATGTCTGTCTGTCGGCGCGAAAAGCAAGTGTCTTACAAACCACGCCACCCGGCCCGTCGAAAAGAATGGAACCTCATAAATTACACAGCTGGTCAGATTGCAAGGAGGACGAGTATCCACTGGGCTTTAGTGAATTTGATATAAAACAACGTGGTGCTGATTACACCATTTAGATCTCAATAACGGCTGCACAAATTACCTTATCTTTGATCCTTTAGATTAATAAAATTATGAAAAATGAAAACTATACTTCACAAGCAAATGCCTTTTGTCAAAAAAAATCTAAATCAACGTTTTTTCCGATGATTACAAAGAGTATATATTTTTTTCGTTTTTTTTTAATGTTATAAGGTGGCAAACGAGCAAATGGATCACCTGATGTTAAGTGAGCGCTACCCATAGACATCCGCAACAACCGTCTGTGTTGCAGATGCGTTGCCTACCTTAATGGACAAAGGAGAGAGCATAGACAGGAAAAAGGATACTTCCTTTTCCCCGTTAACCCCCTCCCCATCTAATCCTCTTCCCGTTTCCATCCTATCCTTATAAGGAAAGGGTGGGAAGAGGAAGAGGACTCAAATTTGGCCTCCAGCACCTCACTCATCAGACGAAACGCAGAATACTTCTACTTCATACCTGTTTTCTGTGAGGTCGTGGTATTTCACCGGTCGAGCCGGACCATTCGTGCAACAGATGATGTTGTTTACTCTACCACTGTTAAATATCCTGACTTATACAACAAAACGAAAAATGTCGTATATCTCATAGTGCTTCAATGAAGGGAATAGGCAGTACGCAACTCATCTATCAATAAACACAAAATTAAAACAGCTAGTAAGGTAACATGACATAAATAAAATCTAAGTCAGAACGAAGTTCGCCGGGTCAGCTAATAAGTATTATAAAGGCAAATAGCAATCGCTGTCTGAACTGCTTATTTACATATACGATAAAAAGAAACGTGATAAGAAGGCTATTAACACATTTTATTTACATTACGATAACCTAATTTCGTGTGCACAACCGAAATGTATCTTCTTAGATTAAGTAAATACATAATAAATCGACAGTATTAGTGTATACGAGAAAATTAAGGATGGAGCGAGTGGGTTGCTCGTATCCAAAAAGGTGTATGGTAGTAAGATTATGCAGAGGTTAAATAAGTAAATGCTAATAAAATAATAACTATCTGTATATGGTAGTTCTAGGAGACGCCATAGGCAAGCTTATCAACACCAGATTCATGGCATATTATAAGAAGTCAAGATAATACAACCATGAATAATATAGAAGTTATCTTGACAGTGTCAAATTAATATCAGCCAAGTCTGTCTATCATTACTGTTACTATTTTATTTATTGATTTACTAACAAGCAAACTGCAAACTCTTTGGAGAGCCTCGATTTTAAATTGACACCATTCCCATGACAGATATTGTCGATTTTTATACTTTCAACTCGATTTATATATAAAATTATTCGAATACCTCTAGTCAAAGCGTAATTATCGCTTGGACAGGGCCGACATTAACTCGGGGCAGTAACGATTATGCTTATAGTTAGCGTTGCCCGCGGCTCTCCTTGCTCAAATCATCGTGTAATGACTATGCGATGTGCGGTTAATACGCTCTTAATATTATAAATGGCCATCAACAGAAAGGATAAAGTAAAAGCAGTCACTTATTTTTAAAGTAAATAAATACTCACTCGCACACACTGACGGGCGTAAGTTTAACCCAGAAGGTGTACCCAGAAGAATACGGACCACTATTTGGCACAATTGTGGCAAACCTTCCTCACTTCTACATTTTTATATCAACGCATAAGCACTTTCTCCCTTAATTTATCCTTTGACATGCCCCAATGAGCGGAACCATTCTCAGTTTCAGTCACAACGCCTTTTTCAAGTCACATTTTTCCCTAACAACGCTATTTTTAAGCCCGAATCCCAGTGTCACACCTAGCATACTTCAGCATCGCAACTCTACGCTATAATGCGCAATAATACTACTACGGTGGGTTTTCCTGGCAAACTTTACAGAAGGATGAGTGAAACGGGGGTAGCAACAACACATATACAACAAAAAAATGACAATTTATTTACCACGTACGTAGTAAGTACATTAATATAAAACTAAATTAGTTTCCGAGATATCCATGTTTATGTATCTAACATCCTTGTAATTTACGGTACAGGAACTAAAAAGGAGAAAAGGGAATGTAAACAGAACTAACAACGTGCACGTACGTAACGTTAGTGAACAGAAAACAATGCGCAACGAGTTAAAGGAATAAAAGAACTAGTCGTGTGCATCACCGCCTAATTGGAGGGCCGCTCCGGGCTCCGAGTGCTAACGGCCCATGCATAGTATCCACTAACGAATTTCACTAATATTGTATTAAATGAACTATTATAACAAGAGATAGCTCAGCGTTCGAAATGCTACCATAATTCCCTTTAGTTTCTGTTATCTTTTGTGTACGTAAATGTTTTTTTTCCACGTCGGGAACTCTAAAAATCTTATCGTCCCTTAGAATTATTTGTATTTTGTGATATTTTTTATATCAAAATTGAATTATAAGTAAATAATATCAAGTAAGGTCACGTTACGGGTATATTCTTGTTATCGCCAATCAATCGGTACAAGTTAATCTTAGATACGTTTATTTTCCTTCACACATTTTTGCTTAATTTATGTTCTTAACATGCCTGTATAGAAATATTGTGTCAAAATATACTATACAGATGCGGTATTAAAAATAAAAGATATTCGGAAATGAATACAGTAATAAAATCGTGCTTTAACATTTTGCACGTTCCAGTATTTTTAAAAATAATTATGGAGTTCTTGTTAAATAATTAAACTGTCCAACAATTTAAGAAAAATGGTAAGAAATTAAAGTAATCTTCGTTTCTTGTTAATGAACTGTCAAAACTTTGCCGATACGGATAAAGCGCAACAAAGCGCTTTTTAAAAGTTACCCACAATGTAAAAGGAACGAGGCTAAAATTAATACTTCGGACAGAATAAAAGCAAGCAAACCTTTTTGAGACCGGCGAGACGTAGAGCTCGCTGCAGCCGCGCGGCGCGCGTCGTCGCAAGGTAAACTATGGGCACCGCCTCCCCGCTCTCCAGCTCGATGTCGAAGTCGTTAACTGCCTCGCAAAACTTATAATCCTCAAACTTTTTTTCTTCTCTCTTCATTAGTTTTACAGCCTCCCTGTCTTTACTTATCTCGCCATTTAAAACTTCCTCTGCCGAGAAAAGAGGATTGTTGTAATTGTCGAGGTTAACGTTCGCATCATTAGCGATGATCAAAGCGTTTAAATTTACATCTTCGTTTTCTTCTGGGTAGCTAATGAGGTAATTATCGTTCACAGATGTTTGATCGTTGCTCTGTTCGCTGCCGCAGTCCTCTATCACGACCGATGGTATGCTCGGGTTCGACGACGCGAAAGAGTGTGCACTCCAACTCAGTCCACTGTTAAGGCGGCCGCACTCCATTGTTTTTTGTGTAAATAATCGATGAATGACTTTTGTTATTATACTGGTAATAAGAATGTGGGGTATTCAATAGTTCAATTACGATTGTCAGACACTGGTGACGCGATGGGCGTTTACATCGGATCCGATTTCATGAGCAATGTGTTACCGCAACGCTAAATAAGCAATTATCTAATTACTATTAGGATCGTGCCTGGCGTCGGCAATCGGGGAAATTCAAGATAATAAAAAATATGTAACAATATTGCTTCTGAAATAAAAAAATCAGAATATTATGCTTCTAAACAGAAGCATCATATTATAATAAACATTCATTCATCATATGGTGAAACCATAAGTGAAAGAATTATTAAACTCTACTATTTTTGACGTCCGTTAAAAAGGAGAAGGTTCTCAAATCGCTTGTATTTCTTGTTTATGTTTTTAATCAACAGCTTTTGATTCCAAGTTGGTTATATTTAAATGTTATCCCGATCCACACTTTTAAATAAACTTCGACATTCATAAACTGATTTTATATATTGTTCTTATTCATTGGTTTAAATTCAAAACTATCGCCGGGAAACTCTATTGTGTGAAAAAGCGGCGAACTAAATGTAAGCCAGAAATCCACAGCCAAATCTTTGGAAATATATCCGAAGTGAATTCGTTGGAAATCTGTGGCCGTTGGTGAACGTACTCGTATATTGCATTCTTTACAAGGATTACGTCGAGCTTTTAGTTTTATACATATCATCGTTTGGAAACGGTCGTTTTATTCACACACTTTTTATTCTTATAAATTCTTGGAAGTATAAATAGGGTTGACTAGCTTTCTACTTACGCAAATTAACTTATGTAGTTATGAGATGAGTTTGATACGGTCGACGTCCCTATCATTTGGATTTTTTGTTTTTCAATTATATCAGGTACGATTCAAGCGATTGATTGGTTGGAGGTGCCTTAACGCAATTACTAATTAAATTATTACGAAGTTTATATTATTCGTATTTTTAAAAAATCAGCCCTGTTACTTTCTTTAAAAACACAAACACAATTTTAGCGACACTCTTATTTTTAAAGCATAAAGAGGTCTCGTTCTATATATTTTAGATATACTGAGCACGTTATGTAAAAGGTAGGGATATAATACTGCGACAGATTTAGATTTAGCTCGAAAAGTCTGAACAAACATTCGACGCAACTGTTAAAAATGAGAACACGAGATGCATGATGTAGTACACGTGTTCGCCGTCTTTAAAAGACTCAGAACATATTATTTAGATAATCTATTTTGTGTTTTCAGCCAAAATTATTCTAGACTAATACTTATTTACGTCTCAAATCTTACATCTGATAAAAGAACACAGACTCCGCAGGCTCGGCCACCTGGAAAAAATGGATGACGAACGGGAAGTGAAGCGTACATAAACATATATAAGGATGCATAAGTATGAGAGGGCCGTTTGGCAGACACCCAGACTGCCGTCCGAGATACCGCTGGAGAGATGACGTGAAGAAGGACCTGTCTGAGCTTCAGGGTGAGAGTCCACGAGACCGAGAAAAGTGAGACTCTTAGTGTTGGAGGACAAGGTCCACTTTGCGCTCTGCGCCACTCTACTTAGTTACCTATTTACATCTTATTGAGGATATGAGCTGAGGGGGTAGTACAAGGGTTTTGCTTCGTTCATCGGGTACTTATTTAACGAGTTTAAAATTATATTTTGAGCGCTCGATATTTATTCGCATATTATGAAACAGCATACTATGACAGCATATTGTACATTGACAGTTTACGTTATATATAATAAGAAAAACCTATAAATTCAATATTACATTTAATTTTTTTTTGATTCAGATTACTTGTTTTAGTAATATTAAAAATCGATTCTTCAATACGTATGTCCTCCAAAATGTACACCGCCCTAATGTGCACAGGACAGGTGTTACGATAATAATTGATAAGGGTAAGGCTTCGCTAATTTATAACGTACTGTTGCCTAAACCAAACCAAATATAAATTTTCGACGATGTACAATTATTATAAACAGTAATTAACTTTGTTTGGACAAAAGAGACGGACTAATTCTTAAAGTAAGAACCAAGTTTTTTTAACCGATTTCACAGTGGTAGAGCCCGCAACAACAACATCTGTTGCCGAATTGGCCGGTTCGACTGGTGAAATACCATGACCTCACAGAAAACAAGCGTAAAGTGGAAGTACTCTGCGTTTCGTTTGTTTCCCTTCCCACCCTTTATCATAAGGATAGGACGGGAAAGGGAAGAGGATAGGACGGGGAGTGGGTTAATGGTTAAAGGGAAATATCCTTTTTCCTGTCTATGCACTCCTTTGTCCATTAAAGGCAGGAAACGCATCTGCAATTCATTTGCTTGTTACGGATGTCTATAGCTCCCGCTTGCTCGTTTGCCACCTTCTTCCACAAAAAAAAAGTTTTATCTTACGATGCCAATTAACAAGTTAAATAAGTTTCGAGAACAAACCTAAATCGAATTTATTGTCGATATACTAAATAAAACGCTACGTTTTGACAAATATGTATTGAGTTGAGTAATATAATTGCTGCATCATTTGTATTATGTATAGAGATAGACGCACTACACGATCATTTAAATTTACAGTAAATAAGAAGCAGCACGATGCCAACGTCATGGACTCACAGTATAGTTATATTTAAAATTCAATGAACATGCTAAAAGCACATAGCATTAAATTGTGACCCGTTGAGTTGATGATATGAAAGTACTTAAAACTCATAATTCAATTACAGACGAGGAAATAAATTACTATTAAAAACCATCAAAATCAAGAACAATAATATATTCGAATAACAATAGGCAAAGAAGTCTATTTTAAACAATGCTATAAATATTATGACAAAATATATGCTTCATTGAGTTTTAAAATACAAATATTTCGTATTAGCAATTTTTAAATCATGATTCATTTAACCCCAAAAAGGCTAACAATCAAAGTCTAAATCGTGGCAAGTGAAATATATCCATACGTATGACTTTTGACCATAGTGTATCAAAATAAATCGGTTCGCAGACGAGACGGACTAAAACGTTAATGTCACGAATGTAACAAAACCGCGGACTCGGAGTCGATGCACTCGCCTTATGATGTCCCGAGGAACAGTTTCTCCAGTAACCGATGCCACCATCTGTCACGGATGCCAAGCTAATATAACATTTAACGCGATTCGCTATCGAACGAGAATCGAGTGAATAATTTCTACGAGTACAGTGACGATAAAATAAATTTTTCAGACCAGAGAATTCTACGCCTTAAAATGTAATTTTTTTGCATATACATAACTAATTATTTTATAAGTTAAATAATAATTCTTACAAAACTTAATCTACATAATTAAGTAGAGTAAGTCGAAGCGTACTAGTATATGCATATCGATAAAAAGATGTATGATATATATATAATTTCCACTACCCCTATACTTCTTCGGGGCAGGGTAATACGATGTGCACAGTGATAAAAATGAGAAGTACCTACGTATAAACCATTAAGAAATAATTTCTTGTTGAGACTAGACGCGGTACTAAAGTGTTGGCAATAAAAGAAAAATAACTATGTCTACCTAAAATAAATTTGAATGCATCTTTAAAACCTAATTAAACAAAGAATAAATTGACACCCAAAATTTACAATTTTTACTTTCGTCTATTGTTTTTCGCCCACCTGTACTCAGACTGGTTTATTCCACTTTCACCACCTGGGTGATATGCGCCCATGTGACTAAACCCTCTGACTAAACAGGGAAATGTAGACGATAACGATTGCCACAAACAAAGATTAACATTACGTGCAAAATATAGATATAAATGGCATAGAAAGATTAACATGCTACGGTAGGATAGAGCATGTTGACAGTATAAATAAGAAAGGGTGGCGTGGATAATTTATGTTGCATAAGAATTATGTGGGTAAAGGGCGTCCTAGAGAAAATTATTTCGACCAAATTGGTGGTATTGGTACTTCCAACCGAACCGAAAAGCTTGCCAAAACTATGTCAAATAGAAATCTGTAATCTTTGCCGTAAGTATCATTTGTAAGGTCATATTTTTAAAAAATATTTCTAATTTAATAGTATAAAGTAAGTTAATTTTACAGTGTTGACGAATAAGAAAAATAGATAAAACGACGTAAACACGGCCGTTGTCTTGCAGTCGCCGGCCGTTAGCTACCGTAAACCATATTTACGATATGCACAATAGTCGGTCTCGGTAACCGCTTTATAAACATTGGCCGCCGGTACGCAATAACTTTAACCAATAACTTGACTCATTATTTATAGTTGGAGCAACTGAACACATTTGTGTTCATAGATTTGTGTTTAAACACAGTTGTTCATATTTAGACGGAATATTAATCAATAATTTTGCGACAAACATACACAAATATAACTTTCTTTTTGACAGTCTGTCTGACAGGTTACAAGTTACAGAAATTGATAAGTAGGACAACACTGCGTTTTATTCTTCACTGTTATTGTATTATATAAACAAGCACTTGGAATTGTTAATGACCACTTCAAAGAGCTCCTTTTAACGTTTGCGAACATCGGACACACGACCGGCGTACGCGCCGCGCGAGTTCAATCCAGACTGAGGCGTTCTAAATTTGAAATGAAGTGGATTTAAAAACATTGCGTACATTTCCTCTATTTACTTTTTTTAATTCTTGATTAATGATATTTTATGATTCAGTCATTGACCTCTATCTAGCGAAATAGCTTCTTGTATTTTAGATAAGATTAATACTTTTAAGATTTTTAAATAGACATTTTTATAAAACATTTATTTTTATTTTCGGCAAATTGAAAAGCTGAAGTATAATGTCGTTATTTTTCTTTCTAAATTTCGAACGAGTTAAATTTGAAGAATGAGGAGAAAATGCGTGAGATATCAGCGTTGTACGATATATTATTAATTCTAGCAATCGCCACATTTTTATTCCTCACTGATAAATACTTACATTGCATGAAAATAATTATTACCTAAATTTATAAATTTTGTAATAAATTTTCCTATTTTTTACATTAACTACCTCGCTAATAGACCTAGAGATTCAAATGCAATGTCTTGCGATCAAAAGATATTGACAAATAAGATCACCTAGAGTATGTGGAGTTCACCACAATTTATATTCACTATTACATTTTACATTAATCACCGCCATAGAGAGCTAAAATTAAACAATACATTAAAATATTTTTGTTACGTGAATCAGATATAAGCGTTGATACACACAAGAACATGTCTTACGTTCGTACAGACAGTAATGAAAACATACCTATAGTACACATAAATATTATTGGTCTGTATAGTAACGACCTTGCCTTGGTTTTCGTATCGCTGTAGTTTGACACTGTGCCAATACATCTACAACGAATGAAAATACGTCACTTGTGTGCTCTCAAATCTCAATGAAGGTGAAATTAGGATGTGTATGGATATGTATGTGATGTGTAATCCCACTAACAGTTTATTTATTTCAGTGGCATTACCGGTAGGGGTCGCACGATTTCTATCTATTATATCTTATCTAGCTATTATTTCTATGTATTATATTATATCTATTATATCTGATGACATTTTACAAGACGCTCATTTCAAAATTATCAGAGTATAGTATGTCCAAATACTCGATAAAAGCGCGTACACTTATTTGTTTAACAATAAAGCATAAGATATATTGCATGTATGTGGGCGTGCGTTTGTGTTATGTTAAAACTATCTACTTTATTCAATACTAGCTGTGCGCCGCGGTTTCACCCGCTCTGCAATTTTACTTAAACGAAATGATATTATCTAATTTATACTGCACTAACCTAATCATTATCTCCCTGCCCTTCTTCCGCGTATGTGGGGTCGACAAAGTTTGCCTATCATATATGATTTTTTAAAATGTGACCGTAGTCCATGGTATGTATATAGGTTCTGGCTATAGTTTGTTACGTCCGGCCGCCTGCCTAACGCCAAACCTCCTCGGGAATAATAAGTTAATAACCTGATCTAATAGCAGCAGAATAACTAATAAAAAATGTGAAACTAAAAGCATGCATTGTCTCTTCCAATTTCCGTTCGTCACGTTATATCTGCTGACTGATGGCGGGATAACCATCAACTAATTGGCTGTCTGGGTGAAATGCCAAGCAGCAAGGGGCAGCAGCCTTGCTGACTAAAGCTTAACAGTTAACTGCGCTCACCAACCGGCGTGTCCAGCGTCACAGGGCATAACCCTCCATATATGGAGGAAGTCCACGTCCAACAGTGGACTGGGATAGGCGGATGATGATGATGAATTTTGTAAACCGGATTAAAAACTATTAATGGGTACAGCTGTGTAAATTAAAAATAAAATTAGTAATGAAATGTCGTTTGTGAAATTATTAAATTTAAGCAAATTTAATTTTGCTCTGAATCGACAGACCGCAGATTTTAATCAGCGATACGTAAATAAAGAGATTATTATGTGAAACGTATCAATCATTGATTTATAGTATACTATTGTATCTATTTTTTATTGCTCCTAATGTAACGTAGCGTCTTGGTCCTTCGGCAAAAAAAAACAAATGATATGATACAAGTGATCTGCCTAAATTTTCACATGCCATTATGACGTATTTGTTTTAAATTCATAGTATACATATATATACATAAGAAAACTGTAACTGATCGCTGTTTGTACATGGATGATATTTACGCAATAAAACCCAAGACAATGATTATTAGAATTTTCGTCTGTGCGTTTGTTACCGCTAATCTCAGAAACCGCTTATCCCATTTGGGTGGGTTTTTCACTTTTGAATTGTGGTAAGCTTAAATTAACATTTAGTGTTTGTTTTATCTCAATCGGATTATAAACAAAAAGTTATATCAATTTAAAGAACCACGTCAAACATTTGTTCGATAAAAATGATATAAAATAGCTCAGATCAGTTGAATAGGTTGAACATTTAGTTATATATGTTATTAGTTATATTACGATCTTTAAAATGATGATGATTGAAAGTTCACGGGGTCACGGGGTCCTATCCCATAGTAAAGAAATTTAGTTTATTCGTCAAAACTAGATGGCGTGACGGTAGTAGTAGCTGTGTACAAATTAAGACACGAAATGCAGCAATATACAATTAGAAAGCCAAAAGATAATAAAAGTAAATTAATTTAGTATTACTTTTAATATCAAATAACACATGACAACACATTAAAATTAGAATTTGATATTTTTATCGGAAAAAATGCGAACCAGTACGATAATCAATTCTCCGTTACTTTGAAATTGTCAAACGTTGGAAATTAGATGGCGCTTATAAATCAATAACAATTTTGTAATACTATTGGCCTAATAAAAAGTGTAGACATTTATGAATATTTTAAAATTTTTGAACATAAAGTTTTGGAAGAAAATCTATATACATAAAAAAAATGTAACTGATCGCTGTCTGTACATTGAATTATTCGAGAATAACTTTTATTGGGGGCCTTTATAAATGCAATAAAACCCAAAACAATGATTTTTTATTGTATATACAATCTTTAAAATATTATATAACTACATATTATTATCTTTAAAATGATGATGATTGAAAGTTTACATAAACTTCAAAACACTGTGCATTGAGATATTCATAGCACACGCACTTCTTTCGGAGACGCACGACGCTCCCTGGTAATTATAGTATTTACACGTATGTAGACGATTTTACGAATGATGTGTGTATTATTTTTAATAGGTTTTGTTACATTAGGTTAGTAGCTTATTATTCCCGAGGAGAGTTGCCGTTAGGCGGGCGGCCGTCTGTAAAAACTGTAGCCAGAACCTATATAGTATGGACTGTGGTCACAGTTTAAACAATCATATGTGGTTGTTAAGCTTTGCTACGTCATATCGATGATGAGGTTAGGGTGGTATTTAAGTAGGTAATAGGTATATTCATTCCGTTTAGGTAAAATTGCAGGCCGGGTCAAACCGCGGGGCGCAGCTGTAATAAATATAATAACAGTAAAAATATCAGTCGGAAATTCTTAATACTTATTTTTTTGTGCCGCAACTTACGAGGACTTAAAGGGCCGTAATTTTTTGGTATTGTTAATTGTCTTGACCAAACAACGTGCGTTATTACTTCACCATTTTTTTAACTTTAAAATTGAATAGCAACAACACAAGGTTTTGTACGGTAAAAACAAGTAATACAAAAAGTACGATTATAAAATTTTATTCTGCGAAGTTATTAATATGTTTAATTTGATTCTACGCGGACGAAGTCGCGGGCAACAGCTAGTATTGAATATAACCAAAGTATCAACAGTCATATTGACAATTAAAAACTCTATCTCGTTGTCTTCGCGTACACACACAAAATTTTATTGCAATTGTACGAAGAAAATAAATAAGTAAAATGTAGTGTAGTGGAGTGGAATGATCTATTTCAAAACCGTTGTATTTTTTGTAGTTGTAAAGTTGTATACTTTGAAGATACAGAAAATCCCACTCGTGTAGTAGTAGTTAATAATAATAATAGTAAATTATGTCCGTACGAATTTAAATACTAAAATAAAATAACTACATCTCAAATACCTATATAAATAAATATAATAATTTAATATATTTCACAACTCAAAAAAAATGTATCGTTGCCTACGCTCGCATTGAATTAAAAACAATTCATTATAAATTTACATGCGGTCTTCAATCTTAAAGATCACCAGTATTTATTTAGACAACATTTACAAAATATTTCATCAAAGCAGGTACCGTTGTAAAAATGTTTGCGTTGGTGGCAACAATGCCAGAGCCGAGGCGTCCACATATGTCACTCTGAGTAAGCCGGTCCTAGATTTAAATCTATTCATTCATCAAAAAGCGAGCAGCTATTGCTTTTTCTTTTTTGGAGATAAAATAAACTTTGATTACATTTCATAACACCAGAAAATACATACGTCTATTCGTTCCATTTGAATAAATGCACATGTTCCTGTTATTGTTCATTAAGCATTTGTGGTCCCACATACTAATAATTATGTAAACGCTTGACACATTGAAGAAACGAATAAAGAACCTGGCCAAGAGTGTCACATAACACTCATGCATTTTCTATATTGAAACATCAAACAATCTGGTTAACTTTATTTTATAGCCTAAATTAATGATACAGGATCTCGTGTCGATACTTGGATACTTCTAACTGTGGAATCAAAACTACTTTAACTCTCTTGCATCCTTTGTAGCTTTGTATTAACTTGATATTTCTGCATCATTAACCTTTTTAACTTGGATCATATTATTTAACATTAATCTTCAGTTTCTGATTACACTATTATTTAAGATTTTGTTATTCCAAGAATCATTAATCATATTTCTGGTGGCATTTCTTTGTGTTTGCATGCCTTTCCTTCAATACCTAACGATTCAATACATAGAGACATGTTACAATAAGAAGCATTTTAACACTATCTATGCAATCGTTATGACAATGTTGTGTAAATTATTGACTATTCTTTAAAATATAACATAATAAAAATACTTAAGTATCTTTTTATACAAATCTTTGCTACATTTTTTTCATCATGTTGTATAGGAATTCAGATTCAAGTTTTAACAAAACAATATAAAGCAAATGTAGAGGTCAACCGTCACTAAAATAAATTAACTGACGCTTATTTTCAACAATACTTTAACCAAAGCAACAATTAGAATTCTAGAAGCCACAAAAAATGGAATAAACATTACTGTAAAGGTGCGAACCTTCCAAATAATGAGGCCATTAACCTAAAACAATCACATATCACATGCATAGGTAGATATTTAATTGAACGTGCAAAAGAATGGATTTCGTAACATTTTCCCTCGGACATATGATTCGTCAATTTAATGGTAATTTACGTGATATTTATTTTAAAATTTAGTCATAATTTACTAATAATATGCAATTTGCTGTTACGATTAATAATTAATGGAAAGAAGGAAGGAAATGATTTAGTATAAAACATATACTGAAATAATACGAATGATCTACTAAACTAGCGATCTTATATCAGTCAAATTTGTTACGTAGTACAACGAATTTGATTCGAATGCTACAAAGGCATCAAATGCCATAATTTAGCTGAACATTTCTAACCTTCGCCAAGTTACCAACAAATGAAGGATTCTCGTAAATCGTCGTCGATCCATATAGTGATTCGTTGCCGCACTAAGCACGAATCCTCGACAGATAATGCGCGATCATCCACCTTGTTTCTTCTACGAACTAGCCGATCAAGTCGTTGCAAATACATAGTAAATATTAACAATTGCAAGATCAGACATAGTTACAAGTTTTGAAAAACACCATACAGATATACATATAACCAGTTCGAAATGATGAATGATGAATGATAATAAAACTCGATTTAATACTGTCACAAACGTTTTTGAAAATATATATCTGACACCGTGCCTTTTTATCTGTCAATATGTTTTAATTACTACTATTCGTTTATACAAATTTTACAAGATCCTAATTTTAAAAAAAATAATTGAAATTAGAAAACATCAGAAACGAGTAATTCTGTCTTCAACTGTGAAACACTAAAACAACAAAGTAAACACCCTAATTAAGTTAATGAGAACGCAATTCAATAAGCAATACGAATGTTTTCCTCATAAATTCCTCAATTGCGTGCTCATTCGCACTCAAGCTGGCTAATTTGAATACCGTCCCATCTTTCGGCGGCTTCCAGATAATAGCGCCTAGGAATTAGGTTGTCTCGGCGAATACTTAAATTAATAAATGTCTGGACACGCGAGCTGATACCGACCGCACGCACGACTTTACTTTCGCACGCCAGTTTTGGCACAAAAATAAAATCTTGAAACAACTTTTTGTGCAACATTCCGTCTTACATGTCAGTTCTATAATCATTGAATTCCAATCAAAAATCGTAACACTTTCCACAGACACCAAATAATTCTGAGTTAGGTGCACTCTACTACTTCTACCGTTGCTCGTTTTCCCCTTCTCTTATTATAAAGAAAACCTAACCTAAGAGCAGCAACTAAGCCCGTTGCTTAAATGTACCAGAGTCGACATATCGTATTTACGACATAAACATCATGCCATTAGATATTTGAAGAATCGGTATACATTTTATAAGCACACAACTGTTAAAAAGAAAAAAAAACAATACTAAATTAAACTGTTTAGCACACCGTTTTGCCCTATTTACTACTATAAAGCCAATAGCGAACTCCCACGAATGCTTCAAAAATAGTCTTTTCATTTTGAAATAGAAATCGTAATGACGGTTCATTACATCACGTCGTGAAGCTCAATCCATTATCCACTTTTAGCGACGTCACCGGCGACTTCACTACGCCGACAATTCCTTTTCGACTGATGAATGGCTCTCCCATCAATTGCAGATCGCTTGGGCACTTCATAAATATGTACACGACACTGTGGCATCACTTTTTATGTGCTCAAAAGGATCCGCTTGCGTATGATTGATGATCAGGGAGCCGACGAGTAGTCTTATTGATTGACTCGACTCGAGCCGTGTGTACTCGCTCGCTTGCTTTTGCAGCCACTTGGCATATTTTTTATCGAAATCGAATATTAACGATTGCAAGCGTAAAGGGTCCAAGATGTGTTGCGAGTTTATACCCTGAAGTAGTTTACCGATTTTGTACCCTACTCTACTAATTAAATAAATAAAATAGGTAAGTCTACTTTAAACAAAAATAAAGTATTATTTTTAATACAATTTATTAATAAGATAAATTACGCAAACAATAATCGAATCCATAACACATCTATTCTGAAAAGTGCAAGTGTCCTCTTGTGCGCAGATTTTTAAGCCAAGTTATCCTATGGGATTACTCCTTCCTTGTATCTTTCCCCAAATCGTAACAAGTGATTACATATATTGAATTAGTAAACTGTCGCTCCTGTGTTAATAATAAAGCATTATCGCATTATTATGCCGAAGCGTAAACATAAATAGTATGCAATGTAATTTTTGTTAACGATAGCTCATTGTTTGACAAGACAAAAACAAATAGAGCCTGATTACGGGCGCCAGATTTATGACACTATTCATTAAATTTTCAATGCTGGGTTAACTCTAAGCCGGATTAACATAAATTAAGCAGATATTTGAAAAACATAGTACAGATATGAAAAGCCAAAAAAGCAGGTTTGATGAAATGGCGACAGGCCTATACAAGTCGGTCGTAAAACCTGTCGTATTGCTTGAGAGTTAGGTCACCAAAGATTCGGATGAAAGGAGATTGCATGTGGCTGAGATGCGAATATAAAGATGGATGTGTGGTGCGAGAGGTAGAGGAAGACCGACGAAAAAGTGGATGCGCTTATGGTTTTCTTCTGGAGTTTCTTAAACCTAAAAGTACTACCACACAATATCTTTATAAATTATAGCCTACATGTTATTCTGATTTATAAGCTGTTATTGTAAAATTTCATTAAAATCCATACAGTAGTCTTTGCGTGAAATAATAACAAACCTCCATATATCCACACATCCATACTTACAAAATTTCGAATTTATAATATTAGTAAGGTATTTATACCTACATAATATATCCTATGCTTTTAAGCTTGCGAATGTTATATAGATGCCTCCGTAAGCTACGTAATCCAGTTAATTGCTTCAGATTTAAACTGACATTAATTCGCTTGGGAGGAGAGTGAAACAGGGACATGCGAAAAACCTCTAGTGATTATAGCGGTGCGAACCACACACGGTATGTTGATGGCAACGCATTTGATGTTACCCAACAAATAACTCCCCAAAGTCGGTCTGGTGTACGACACATTCTTGTCTTTTAACAGAGGATTCCTTCCTGAATTTATTTATTTGGGAGACCTCAAGTATATGCCATTACCGACAAAGTTTGATGTTTCTTCGTGATGAAATTAAATATTGTATCGGGATATGGGACGAAAAATAAAGAAATGATACAATAGTAAATAGCTGATATACATTATTCGTCACCTCGTCCAGTGGACTCCCGCAATCATGATCATCTTGTTGGAGACCTACAATGCGTCATTAAACTACTAATATATTTCTTAGATATAATTTCATTCCATTATAGTTATCATACTTATTTAAGTGATAGTGCGGAACATAGTTATATCGGTCCGGCAATCAAATAACCTGATGTAATGTTGACCTATTTGCGATATGCGGGTGTGTCCGAACTAAACGACCAGGGTTCACTTAAGTGTCATATCAATGGCCGACCTCGATACAAATGTTGGTCGCTGCGGAACTATATTGATGAACTTTGAACTTATTGTACTGAAGGTACTCCGCAAACGTGACTAGGCTAGGCTATCAGCAAGGAATCGATTCCACAACTTCGGTCTTATTTGGAGCGGTGGCAATAAATTCTTACGTTCCAGAAAGTTCACCCTTATATTGTGTTTCTAAATTTGGGCATAGAATGTTTAATGGATATAAATTTACATGTACTATTAAACGTTATTAGGTCCAAGTTAGTAATTAATTAAGCGACACAATCAAAATGTGTATCTTCTGACTTGTATGGCGTTATTTTCATTAATGTGTGTAACAAAAAAATAGATAAAATAGATATTGATGACTGCATCATTATATAAATCGGTAAAATTCCAACGCACACATTCATACAACAAATGAAAATCATTACTTTATTAAAGGATCAATTTATTATTATTTCTTCACAAGCATATCATTCGCCGAGGAGAAATCAAGAAAGCAAATCTGGAAACCCTACGTCGTTTATTTGATACCAATTACAACACACTTATGATTATTATTGAAAGATCACTAACAAAGGAACGCAATATTTGCTTATCACTTAAGTGGCCTCTAGCCGTCATAAAGATATATATATACTGTGGAAGGCTAAATATTCATCAACCTTCAAGTACATTATTTCTTTCCTATTAATCGTCTAAATATCATGAAGCAAAATACTGGTAAAAAAAACTTAATGTTGTGTAAGTAATGTTATCTAAATTTAAATTATTTATTTTGAATATTTTTATATTATGTATTTGAAAAAAAAACATAAATACTGTTATGGTTTAAGGATTTGCAAAATATAAAACAAGCAACTTTTGCTCTCGATATTTCACAGTACGAACTTTTTATAAGTCCTCGTATTCCGCGAGGAATGCTATGCGATACGAGAATAAAAAAGCTTCGATAAAAGTGAGCGCAGAACTCGCTAGACTTTTGAAATTCCCCACACGTTATCTACATTGAAAATCGTTCCGTACATTACTTGGAATCGTATTGCGATGGAATGGAGCATAGTATTGTGTGCAGCGAACAGAACTCAGCTAGAGGATTATTCTCACCAGTGGCTTTCGTTAGAGCCGAGCGTGATCCGTCGCGGGCTCTCGTGTCACTGAATTCGATTCCAAATATTCGTGAAACTGGCTACATCCGTGTTCTATTATTATATATAAATAAAACAAATAAATACACAATCACGCTCGTAACCGAGAGGGATAGGCAGAGATTATGGATTTCCATTTGGCGTGATCCTGGAACACCTCTCTCGCTTCTTCTACATCCATACATCTAGGCATACAAGCTTGTCGGTTACGGGTACTCTTAATATCGCCTTTCTTTAGTAAGTCACTAATCTTATCGATATAAATTCTCCGCGGACGTCCCCTGCCAACGCTGCCACTCACTTTTGCAACATAAATTAACATGTAAATCTTCTTTTCTTATGGTGGCACCTTTGTTAGCTACCGAAACTGTATTTTTTCAGAATCCTATTTAAATACCGTCAGATGGATGTCCTAAGTGGCTGTACTAACGGCTTATGCATAGCCGTTAAAAGTTCACTGCGGGACTTATTATATATCAATAGATATCCTACCAATATTATATATACGAAAGTTTGTGAGTATGTATGGATATTTGTCAATATTTCTCGCAAAACCAACTGATTCATTCAGTAGTATATACAGACATAATACTACTATAATATTATAAATGCAAAAGTTTGTATGTATGGATG
Organism: Papilio elwesi; assembly: GCA_029849275.1. Classification (NCBI taxonomy): domain Eukaryota; kingdom Metazoa; phylum Arthropoda; class Insecta; order Lepidoptera; family Papilionidae; genus Papilio; species Papilio elwesi. The sequence goes on along the minus strand of CM056700.1, from coordinate 4,608,244 downwards.
TCTAGACGTTTGTTACTCTTTCGCGCAAAAAATACAGTACGGATTTTAATTAATCTTTACAATATTTCAGCTTATACATCAGAAAAACATATAGGCTATAATTTATAAATATATTGTTTGAATTAACAAAAATATAGCGATAAGTATCATTAAGGAGGACCAAATCCGCCTTATGCGAGCTCTTGTGGTGTGCGCTGCTAAAACCGTTGCACTTATATACCTTTATATTGTATAATGGAAATGTTTACCTTAAATAGTCCTACAAAAAGCCCGCAACAGCATTTATCTTTCTTTTATTTGTAAGCTTTTATCGCCAAAATAGCGAACCACCTATTAATTATAGGGTGGAGTGAAGTTTGCCACGCCAGCTAGTAATACAATATTTGTATCGAGTCATGAGTATTCGTAAGGCATCATTTATTCATTTCAGATGAAACAAGTCGAGACGCCTTGAGGTATTTTGTTGGCTAGCCATTATTGGTCCGTCAATCGTGAAGAAAAAATAAGTACCATCATAATCTTGACTTAAATAACAAAATATTACTTTGCAATGATCTGTTCAATGAACTTTAATCAAAACGTGCGACACTCTTGCTGACGTTAGTTATCGTGAATTTGTTACAACACTACTTTGGAAGCGGTGACGGTAAGTCCACCTGGCAGTCCGATGTGCAATTAATAGTTTTATTACATTATGATTCATTAGAAAAACGATGACTCGGGAAATTAAACGATGGCGATGCGCGTGGGAAATAAACGGATTTTATAGAGATAAGTGAATTAAAAATTGTAAGGTTTACGTTACATATTTTATGTGTTTTTAAAAGCTCATTTTACAGGAATCTATTGAAATTAAATTTGCTTCTGTACTTACAGTTATCAGATTCAATTAAAAGAATTGTTAACATAGCCGTGTAGGTTTGCGGTAACATGACTCCGGTCATAACGGTCCGTCAGCGGCGACGAGTCCCATCGACGATAGAAACTACTTGATAAAAACGCAATTTGTGCCAATTATGATCATATGAGCACAATGTATTGCGCCCATATTGTCATTCGTCAATGTTAATAAAGGACTTCAACAAGAGTGAAAGAGTGAATTTGTTTGCAATGATTTTTAAGCACTAAATAAATAAAGTTGCACAAATTATAAGTATTGTTGTTAAAAGTAATGTGTGTATCTGCTCAAATTAACAGTTGTCATGTCGGCTTAAAAACTACATTTTTGTAACATTATTCTGATCAGTCTTGGGGATATACTTGTAAACTAAGGCACGAGAGTACTCCGGAAATATCTGAAAGATTCGTTCAGACTTAGTTCATCGTCAAGAAGCTTTAACGATAAGGCAAATGCTCGCGGTCCGACACCTGTTTCTGGGAAACCCAATCCGCAGTATGAAAGACAGCGACAAGCCAATCCGTTTTGTGAAACAGAGGCAGAAACAACAAATGGGCATGATGTCCTGTTTCAGTCCAGATACTGGTGCTGCACCACCCCCGTTTCCACAACAACATCTGTTGCACGAATGGGCCGGCTCGACCGGTGAAATACCACGACGTCACAGAAGAAAGGCGTGAAGTAGATGTACTCTGCGTTTCGTCTGATGAGTGACGTGTCGGAGGCCTACCTCCTCTTCCTCTTCTCACCCTTTTCTTGTAAGGAATGGATGGGAAGGGGAAGAAGATTTGACGGATGAGGAGGGGATGGACAGGGAATGGAATCCATAAAAGTAGGCAACGCATCTGCAACTCATTAGCTTGTTGCGGATGCCTATGCGGTTCTTATTGTTAGGTGCTGCTTGCTCTTTTGCCACTTTATTCTATAAAAACAAACTTCGAGGAAGTTATTATGTCGGCAAAATGCTACAAAATCTATCATCTACAATTCCTCGTATCTCTAAGCACTTTATTCGTTGACAGCAGACCGCATGCAGCACCAGTATTCTTTAATTTCATAGTATATTATAATTATACAATTATCGACAACGTGTTATCGAGTATATTTTAAGCTCCCGTATCTTTTACATCCGTACAACCATCCACACGCAACCTTCATAGTGATTCCCTTTTTCTTCACAAACATAGGAACGTTGAAGCTACAGCCACCCACTATCACAATTCCGTGAAGTAGTTTTGACTAAAAAATGAAATACTCGTCTAGGGACGCCCATTTTTATATATCTCCGTTTTAATCCGTAGGTATAGGTTTTGTTTAGTAAAAAGAGATAATCTAAACGTATAATAAGTCAATGATATACAATACACGACTTAGTGTATCGTAGTGAAATATTAAGAACTTAAATTCACACGCGAGCAAAAACCGATACATATAAAAAATAACCGAACATTACGTATTTATATGACAATATTTATTAGAACATAAAATAAACGCTCCCGTCCCGCCCGTCTTTACGATATTGCTTAATAAATTCCAGGAATGGCAACCAAAAATAATTTACGATCCAGGCAACATGTGTTTAAATTATATATATATATATTTTATGCTTTAAATAAAGTATGGCGCAGAATACACGTTGTCACCTAGACGCATCGCAAACGCTGTAGAACTTTGTGTAAACTCTGAAAATTCATTAAAGTTCGCATACCAGCATTTTGTGTTTGACATAGAATTTTCATTATATGCACTTATTAAACAAAGCTGTTAATATTAATAAAATTATATACATATTACCCATACATTATGATGAATTTCATAAAATCAATGTCCATATTGTTTTTATCCATTGACGGCATGATTAATGAATTGGGAATATAATGCATTGACGTTTTTCTTTAATAAATTAAGACTTAACGCGCTGCTTAAGCGCCAATATACTAATGGTTAAGAATGTGATGTGGGAAACATGCACAATAGGCTTCGAATCCAAAATTAAGCCGTTGTTGTCGTTAAGCTTTTGCAACTAAGTTTAAACTTGGATGAGCTATGGTTTGTGAATAAAGCTCTTTTATAATTAATTAATTAATCAACACAAAATCACACGGATTTATTTTAATTAATGGCACCATTTTGTAGACAGGCTGCTAGAAAAAAAAGTTGAAAAATGAATAAGAAATACTGGAGTATTTAAAAATACGGAATTTCGATTTATACCCTATCTTATATACCTGGGACCCTATGTTACAAGAAGACTAAGAATCGCGACACATTTGTTCAGTTTATTGAATACTGTGTCGCCACAGATATTCATTGATGATTCACATCATTGTACACTAAACCGACTAGATACCAAAACCAATATTACGGAGCGATGGTTTAAGAGATAAATGTGAATGTAAGATTGTTTCCTATGCCTTCACGACTTAACCGAACATACCTTAACCTGTGAACACGATTTTTTTTTAATGAAATAAGACAGCAAACTAGCAAGCGGGTCGCCTGATGTTAAGTGACCGCTACCAATATGCAATTGCAGTTGCCTACCTTTAATAGACAGAGGAGCGGTTTAACAGGAAAAAGGATTTTTCCTTCTCCTAATCAACCCCTCCTCCGTCCAATCCTCTTCCTCTTCCCATCCAAATTTCCCGAGGGATAGAAAAATATAACCTTCGTTTACAATATAGGTTTGTAGCATAGAAACCATGTAACATTTACCATAATGTCACATGGTTTCTATGCTACTGTATACGTATTTTGTTTTGAATAAAAAAGACATATTTTACCAATAATTTAAAGTAAACGTAAACGCGGAGTCGACTTAAAAAAATATTCAGCTAGTAAAAGGAAAATCACGAAAGGGAATCGAAAATTCCAACTGTTTTTCTCTAATTCATTCTTATGTGTACGTGTCATATGAATACGTAACACAGAGTACAATAGTTTCACTCTGACTACATCCAATGCAAGCCGTACACCATACTACGGTATATCTAATTCACTTAACCTTAATGTAATTACACAGAGATCCTAGTTTTACTGTTTCGTTATTTTTAATACATATTTCCGACAACTTAGCCAGCGTTTTCAATGTGGCAGCGCAAAAACTTAATTTTACAACATCACACATTTCCAGCGTCTGTAGTGTAAGTGTACAAATACTGATATCATAATTAGTGCTATTGACAGCTTCCAGGGGAGGATAAAGAGAGAGAGTGCATGCGGCAGAAATGTTTAGATGGATGTGTGGGGTAACACGAATGTAGCACTAACGATTCGATAACGATTAAGTAGCAGAGATAAGCACGAAATGAGCACATTATGAGGAGGGCAGAATGGCATGTTACAAGGAAAGTTTCAGAATTTAATGTGGAAGAATATGTTGATAGATGGATGATTTGACATGGGAAAAAGGAAACATGTTGTGCTGAACCCACTTAATGGGCACAGGGCAGATAAATGATGTAACGAACAACGTAGACCCTTCTAAAGATTCATCTACTATTTAGTCAAGGGCGTGGGAGTCGGGCGGCAAGGGGTGATCTACAGAGCAATTCTTGAATGAGTCCAAACCTTTCTGAAAATCATATTTTACTAATATTCGTGACCGGCACAATGGAATTGGCGCACCTTATGTTGCTTTAAAACTTATTCGTCTATTGAGAAGTAAATTAAACCACATATTTTATAACTTAAAGACGACATTTATATAGTCGTACACTTTACTCGTACATTTATCGAAAGCAAACACACGGTATTGATCAAAGCGAGTACATGTCGTTGTGTGAGAGCGGTCTTTACTTACTGAACTGAAGACCTCTTTGATTACTTTGCTATGCTCCTAAAAGTCGTGCAAGATTTATTTTAATATATTACGTTTGATATTAACTTTCATAATTCGCAAATGAATCCAACTTCCTCGTATTTTCGTTCCAAGTTTCTTGTATAATAAACATATAATCACATAGCATTCCTACAGAATCAAAGGAAACTTTATTATATTTTTAAGCTAACTGATTTCTGCTACTTCGTTTGATTTTTAACAGCTTTCGATCTTTCATACAACATTTTCCACTTTTCATCTCAATATGGGTTGAATTTCCAAAACATCCTTTCTCGCTCGTCGTGTAGTGCAATCATTTTGCCTGTGCATCGAAAGGTCAGTCACGTTTATTGATGTATTATTTTAGAGTATGCCATATCTTTAATTAACAGGTTCATAAATTTATAAAAATGTACATCATTTACACTTTATATGAACACAAACGTGAGAGAAGTGCAAAAAAATAGCCAACAATCTTTAAAAATGTATTCTAATAAATTTGTGTTACGTTACAACAAGCATTTGGAAGATTTCCAACGAAGAAAGTGGTTTTTAGAATTCATACTAATTTTATATTTTGGTTTCGGTGTTAATGCGCAACGTTGAAATGACATCTTTATGGACTAACCCTCGTCCACATTAGGCTAGCGTTGTATCTTTAGTTATATTTTACATGTATGCTGATTAATTAGAGTATTTTAGTATTTGCAACAGGTCATAGCTGCATATGCGTATCTGCGGGGTACGAAGAACCCAATATTTTCTTAGTACTATAAGCAAACACGACGTTGTCACATTAAAATGATTCGTAAAACACAAATACCCATAATAAGAAAACATAAAACAACGCAATAAAGTAAATCCAATTGGTATCAGTGGAGCGCGTAAAACAAGTCAAGCATTTGGTTTATCATCAATCTTAATTACGTAACCGCAAACTTTAGGGCCGTTCAGTGGCGATTTTTTCTATCGATTATGAGGCAAACAAGGCCAATTAAACTCGAATGTGAAGCGAGCATTCCCGAAAGCAGGCCGGCCATCGATCACTGCTCGCGAGCACTTGACAGCCCATCGACCAGAGGGTTGCTGTCCCCGCTTGCACCAGGTTAATCGCAGACGAGAGTACTTAATTGACAAAACCCTCATCTGCACACACGATTATCTAAGCTAATTTGTTTCGCTACTCGCGACATACCATAATTTTTTTTTTAAATTGTAGTTTGTAATTTTCAAACAAACCATAAACTCTCAGGACGCTATATTTGGGTGAAAATAATTTATATTATTTGAAGGTATTCTTTATGAGCGCAATAGTTGTTTAGCAATAGCTATTAAAATTACTGGCGAAATACCATCGATTAGGCTTTATTATACAATGGTAGAGCAACAACATCTTTTGCACGAATGGGCCGGCTCGACCGGTGAAATACCACGACCTCACAGAAAACAGACGTGAAGTAGTAGTACTGTGCGTTTCGTCTGATAAGTAAGGTGCCGAAGGCCTAATTTCAGTCCTCTTCCACTTCCTTGCGGTTGCCTATGGGCAGGGCTCCCTTTACATCGTTTTCCTCCTAATTCCACAACAAAAAAGTAAAAAGTTTTCAAAGTTTATTTAGACTAAGCTATTTAAAAACCTTTTGTAAATAGTAAGTTGTGAAGTTGTTAGAAGAGATTGTATGCGCGTAAATTATCCTTTACATGTTTTAATTTCAGTTCTACGTTTTGAGATGGGGTTCCCAAAGAAATGCAGTTATTTCAGGAACATACATTTTTTCCATTTTTTCCGATTGGTAGTTCCTGCGTTTAACGCGTTCAAACAAACTTTTAAGCTTTATTTATAATACATGGATTATATATTATATAGTTATATTTGAAGCATTTAATGCAGAAATAGGTATTTACCATTGAATAAAAGTCATTACGTTATTACATTATAGTCTAATGTAACAAATAAGTAACTCATCAGCGTAACAATGTCACAGAACAAAGAAATATAATACAAAATATTTTATTTCCCACTCACGCTGTTGCTCAAGCCCGGCGTTGTCCTGGTGACGTACAATATGGCAGGGTGATAAAAAATACACAGCAAATATCTTTCCTTTGCATAATATAATACAGTCAATCGTACAACTCAAATAGAAATAAATTAGGTATTTGAATTAAGAAATGATATACACACTTACTATACTTTGATATATATATCCAATGTTAATAAGGATAGGTTCTTATTTAAACTTCGAAAAGGATTCAATTGTTCAACGTTAGTTTGTAAAAACCAGATCCTAAATACACTAACACGTGACGTCCAAAAATCGCAATACGTGAGCATTAAATATATAAACATATAATAAGTAGTCCAATCTGCATATATAATATATACCATACCTTCTATTGTGGCGTTATCTAATTCAATATCAATATTATAATATGCTTCTGCAAATGAAAACCCACTCACGACCGAAACCTAGAAGAGTAGGAAGACATCACGAATTTCTGTTTAGCGCGAACTACGCATACGTAGTCGTCGTTTACTGGTACTCTTTATATCACCTTTCTACAATATAACTTTAATTTCATCGATATAACTTCTACCGGGTTCAACACCAAACACTGCCACCCACTATTTTAATATAAATTTGGCTCTTCACTCTTTATTCGTTCTTTCAACATTGCTGAACTACCGAAGCATACCTTTCTCAATTTAAGTCGTAACCTATTTTAAGATAAGATTAATGCAGTTTTAAGAGAACAATGGTCAGTTCTAGACCTACAGTAGCATCAGCTTCAGGATACGCCAGACGAATGCCCAGTTTGTCAGACAATGCATATATCAATTTGGTCATAACTAGAAAGACATGCTTCTGAGCTTCCTAATTAAATCTACAAATTCTCTAACTTTTTTACTAAACCAATTAGCTAGCCACAAGTAAACAGTCAATGACGTTAAATTTGTCTGTAACCACACAGTGTACATAAGGTAACACGGTGAGATCGTAGAGCGGCATTTCTACGTATATCTCGTCGCAATGTTAAAAGTGTACGTTTGAAGTTTATATTACTAATTGGAATTAACATAGACACACAAACGACCGAGCTCCGAAAACTATTTCGACATCTAGTTCATGTAAGCGTGGAGCGTAAAGCAGTGCAACGTACCAACGTTTTATACACTAATTACTAACATTGGACGGATAAAATTCAATTTTTGTTTTATACAATTATTATTTATTTACACTTAATGACACACTTAAATTAAACCATTATAGAAGACAAGTAAACAATGATCTTGTTTGCTCATTGTACTCAATTAGCAAGTGTAAATTTATGACCTTCAAATTCATAGTCTGTATCCTAAGACATATTCAACTCCGCAAAAAATTCTTGCATCAAACATGCAAACATCAGTACATGTTTTTAGAAAAGCTAATAAGAAAATAAATACATCAAACTGTAATCACTATTTTCCATTTATTTCCAAATAATATTTTGGTCAAAGATACAAGCCGGGTTTCCACATGACAGAATGTCATCGTTCAGCAAATTCAAATTTAGTTTGCCACTAAAATATTTAGATAGTAGTCAGCATTCTGGAACCGTTTGGTTATATACGCCAATAATAAATGTTCCAATAAAAATATAATAAAATCTCATTTGAATATGTCTCCTAAATTAAGACATTCAAGAACTTTTTGGGGCTTAACATAAGTATAAAGTTGCAGTCGGCACAATTTATAACATATTAAAAGCATCAAACGACAATACAAAAACCGAATACCTTCGAATGGGATTATTCAGATGGCTGATTCAATTGATTCAAGACGCGGCCACAAATTCTCTTGCTAAAGATCAAACCAATCGGACTGAGCGTGTCTTCACTGATGGGGATTATTATATCATTTGTGAAACGTGAGCTAAATCCATAAATCTTCTTTATAAATGGACATCTTTCGCAGAGTTCGGAAAAAAATATACACCGGAATGTTTTTTGTTTCCGTTCCAGCGCTTACAAATGATAGGAAGCTTAAGTTGGTGTTGTAGGAAGAGAAAAGTCGACGAGCAAATAAAATATTACAAACTCCTATAATGAATAAGCGACACACGCGGTCAGAGTAAATTGATTTTTGTGCGTACGACATAGTTCTTTATTTTTAAATCAATAAGAACATTTTTCATTGCGTGATGTATCGACTTTTCGAATTTATCGTTTAACAGTAGTATTGCCCACAGCAGAAACATCTAGTGCACGAATGAGTCGGCTCGACCGGTGAAATACCACGACTTCACAGAAGACAGACGTAAAGATGTAATCTTCATTTCGTCTGATAAGTGAGATGCCGGTGGACCCATATTTCTTTTACAAACCTTAAACAGTCCTATTCCCATCCTTTTCTAATGAGGAATAGTAGATAAGGGGAAGCAAATTTTACGGGGGTGAGGATAGATGGAAAAAGAAAATATCCTTTTTCTGTCCATCCCCTCTTCTATCCATTTAAGGTAGGCAACGCATCTGCGACTCATTTTCTTGTTGCTTGCTGCTTGCATGCTTATGGGTAGCCGTCACTTGATACAAGGTGAACCGCTTGCTTGTTTTCCACCTTCTGATAAAATATTATGTCATATTATAATAGTCTACCGTTACCTACTTTTAGCGGAGGGTTGGGAACGGTTCCCGCCTTGTCGTGGCGGTGGGGCTCAATAACCGTGGGTGGGGGCCCACGGTGAAGCTAAGAGGAACCCAAGGTCGGTCCGTGAGGGAGGAACGGCCAGAGAGAGCCGCTCGGGGTGGGCTCATTGGAGCCCACCTTCGAGCGCAGTCGAAGGCAGTGAGGGTGAGTTACGGAGGGAGAGGAGTGTTGGTAATTCGGTATGCCACTCGCCCTGCCCCCGCGACTCAGCGGGGTCGCACTGCTTATGCGGTGGCGGTGGGGCTGCGGGCATCTGTCTTTTTCAAGACGGAGGTCACGAGGCGCCACCGGGAGAAGCGCATTTTCCACACCCACAAAAAAGGGGTTGGGAACATTACCCGTAATGTTGAATGTGATGACCTTTGACCTTGGGTACGGTGTCTCTGTTGTTTTCACTAACTTCATTTTGCATAACTATATAAATCATCTGGTTTAGAATGTACCAAAATACCATATAAAAATCAATCTATCTTTTACATCGTGCTTCTAATATCTTACTTGCAATATCTAGATATTTAAAGATAAAGATAATATCACCATAAATACTCTCCAATCTTTAAAAGTAAAAATGGCCAATCTATTCGTTATGAGTGTGTGTGTGAAAGTTATGAGCATATAAGCCGTTTGTGTTTAATTTTAAAAACTAAAATAAACTATGTTAAAACAACGTAAATAAAACTTACCAATTCCTCGGGTGATCCCGGTTCCTTCATACCATTGCTCTTATCCGTGCTCCCCGTCTCTGTAAAGAGAAATATACTACTTTATACGAGGTAAAATATCCATAACAAACATTACTTTCTAAAATAAAACTATAGGATCTACAAGTATACTAGCGACCCGCCCTGGCTACGCACGGGTAGCACTAATTATCAATACCCAGGAAAACACGCGTGACGTCTGAAGACAACCTGGATGAAAAATATATTGGAAGTATTGTATCATTGAACTAATTCAATATTTTTTTTAATTTGCAGTAACAAATATTAGAGTCAAATTGCGCAATTAAATTTAACCAGAAAAATATTAATCTGCGCAATTTTATCCCGAGCAATACGCAGTATTTCGAAATAATGCAATTTTAATCTGAACAGCGATATTACGCAAAGCTTACATTATCAATAGTATTGCGCATAAAATGCTGTTAATCCAAATGGGCATTTTTATTTTTATGGGATAATCTATTGAAGGAAAACTGACTGACCAATCGATACAAGCGATCATTGGTTTTATAAAGGCAGGCATGCCACAGTCTGTATTATTGTCTTCTATGTGTGACTTTCAGTAAAGTACTTACTCTTTCCGTATCTTTCCCTATCGCCCCTATCTTTTAGCAAAATATGTGACTGAACCCAGGTCGCTCGAATTCTATAATACTTAATAACAGCGCCGGTCGAACACTAATCCACCTCGCCATTTTTATAAAGGAAATGAACATGATTACCTTGATATAAGTTATTATCAGATGTACACATATTTTTTCTTTCTTTTCAGATTTAGAAGAACGTTGAATAGTTCTATTAGAAAAAAAAGGAAGTATATGTTCTCCATGTAGGAATTATTAATAAAGATTTAAAAAAAGAATTTATCTGTCTTAATATTAAATTAATTTTCAAAATTAAAGATAATAGAAAAGTAAGCCGCCACTTTTTTATATTGCAAAACAATTAAAGGGATACCATTAAATTCTTCTTATAATAGTTTGTTGACTCTTTTTTTATCTTAAGCATGCCACAAATATTACAATCAAATGAAAACACATTATTATAAACAGTTTACAGTTAAAATCCATTTTTATCATTAAAAAGAAAAAAATATAATCTAAATAATATTCACGTATTTGTACTTTACAACAATAACATAAAACAGCTGGTTACCGAAATCACCGCTGTAAAAAACCTTTTCTCAATTTGAAAACCATTTAAACTGCAATTTATACCAAAAATAAACAAGAGACACGAGAATCACTTTTTTAATAACACCGCTGGCAATTTTGCTTTTGATAAAATTGTTTTTTGAACGTTTGTATTCGTAAATAGGGTCATAAAAGGCACTGAGTGAGGCTGCATGTGACGCAATCAGCGTCGCTTCAGGAGCGATGAATCGAAACAAATTAATAACACACCTTGTTAGCGCCGCTCGCTGTTGCATTTTAATACGCAACTTATTTCCCGGGAACAATTCGATTTGAGAAAGAAGAATCTCGGCATCAGTAATTTAGGTAAGTTATAAGTTTTCACTTGAGTTTAGCACTTTATTAGCAGGAGTGTTTGTTTCTATCTATTCTAAATACGGACACAAGTTCTATTTCCTGACTCTAACAGCTTTTTCATAATAAAAGACGCAGGCAGTCATAAGGACTGCCGACAGAAGTGAAGATTCGTAAGGGATGGGAAGACGATAGTATAATAATAAATACTCGTAAATAATCTAGAAAAATAAACCCTTGTACAGTACAAATAAAATCCAAATTTGAATACAAGAAAAATAAAAGAAAAACAATTCGACAAAACTCAAATAAATATGTTGCTAACCTTTTTTTTATATATGTTATACAAACATGTTGCTGACACATGTTGAGCATGTTGTTCACACAAACCTATAACATTTTTCCCTAGCAAATATCGTGCAACCCGGCTAATAAGATTTAGGGTACTTAAATAAATGCAATCAAATCCGTAAATTTTGTTTAATTTCCACGTGTTGTGTATTTTTTATATTTCCTTTTCGATACCTTCCTTTTTTTAGTAGGGGAATATTTTAAATTAATTGATATAAATATTTTTATTATTTTATTTTGGCAGTACAGGCTGTAGTTTTAAAGTTGATCAAAATTACAGAATAAAATTCCTTCGAGCGAATTTCATTTATACCTGCAAATTAACTGCAAGAGTTGTTCGTGGCGTGTTCAATTAGTCGTCGTCAAAAGCGAATAGCTTCGTCAATAAACTTTGTTACACACTAAATCCCCTCGACACCGGATGTTGGTTAGTATGAATACTTATTACAGATGAGTAAGTTTAGCTAGTGCAGTCGAACTTTCCCTTCTCTTGATCAACATATAATACTTGACAAATACTTGGCAATACTGGTGTATTTTTGTTTACACATTATTAAATGAACGGTTAACAAAATGATATTAAAAAGTCTGTTTCCGTAACCCCAGACTTTCTGTTAGCTGATTTCCGTCGCCGAAGCCAATATTGTTGCTAAAAAATCGTGTGTGTGTTAATTTTTTACTGCTTTCTTTATACGCTAAAAACACAACAGATATAAACAAAAATCCCGTGTGCCGGTACTCTTTATAAAAAAAGAAATTAAAAGCAATTAATAACGGTTTAATAAAATAACACGGAATTATTGGTAAATGTCAAAAAGGTTGCCATGGTAATGCCACAAAGTTAATATCGCTTTTAGATGTCGCGCGACATAAGCGTCACTCTTATAATTTTTCATTCTTTCAATTTGTAGCTTAAGCGAGTAAAAAACGCAACAAGCAAGAAAATTACTTTTTTATAATTCATTTTATATCTACGATTTTGTATTTACAATGTATGCTACTTACAATATGTATATATTTACTTATGTATACAGCATTTGTTTCGTAAACTAATCAAAATTAATATTCCTTTTTAATAGTGTAACTATCATTATTAAATCATTAAAATATGACATTTAATAATATAAAAATTTGCTAATAATAGTTATATGCATAACATATTAGAATATCATTACAAAATATTGATATCGAATCAATACATTAAGGAAAATAAGAATTACATGTGTTCTCGTATTGATTTTGCGTGAACCATTGTTAGACTACTGTATACGGAGAAGCAGGGCAATATCTACGAAAGATAATATAGAAATCAGTATTTTGCGAGAATCTTTTCAATTACTTGTGCGATTGCAAACTATTGCAATCTCTTGTCCTAAAGTTCTTGTTATGGAAGAATGACTTAACTGTTTACTACGTATGGTCATAAACGATATAGTTCTACATCCTTAAAAAAGCTAACGTTAACCATACAACAACAAAAAACGGTGTCTAAGGGGCAAGTGAGTACAAACTACATCGATGATGACAATCACTCCTCCCTTGCTGTGCTGTTTTGTGTCGTAGGGTATTTATAAGTTCAAGATACCCCCGATATGTAAATGACGCGCGCGACGATGTACAGAAATCCCCGCTTCCGCTACCGTGCCATTGATAAAATTAGATTCCTGGGATCACTTGATTACTAAGATATTAAAGTATTAATTTCAGTTATTTCTGCAAGGATTATATAACGTTAAAATATTTCACAGGCACGCATATGGTTAGGTAACCAGGCGAGGTCGTCTCAAAGCTAATTCGGCGGTTGTGATGAGGTAAATGCCTGTTACCTAACTTGCTCATTCACGTCGACAAAGTAAAAATCATTATTACATATTAACACGCGTAACGTTTCCATAAATGTAACACAGTGCCTTACAGAACTAATTTTCGCTTATCTCGTAATTGTCGCTTCATGATTTGTCTTACCGCAACTTTCGTTCTCTCCGCAATTCTTTTACCTGTTCGCTTACGCGCAACCGCACGACTTATATCATGTTAACTGTGATTCAATTGCCTTCAAAGAAATTTAAACTATACTGTAGTGATCTTAAAGGCTACATTTGTATCACAAAATATTTAAAGAAATTATTTCCGTAGAAATTATACAGTTAGCGCTGAAAGTAAATGGTAACGTCGACTGGCGGGGGTTACGCAATGGAATGTTAATTGTTTTTATTTCGCGACCAACTACTCGACCGACCACTCGACCAACCACTCGACCAACTACTCGACCAACTGCTCGACCAACTACTCGACCACCTGCTCGACCAACTACTCGACCAACTACTCGACCAACTACTCGACCAACTACTTGACCAATTACTCGACTGACTACTCGACCAATTACTCGACCAACTACTCCACAAACTACTCGACCAACTACTCGACCAATTACTCGAGTGACTACTCGACCAACTACTCGACCGACCACTCGACCAACTACTCGACCAACTACTCGACCAACTACTCGACCAACTGCTCGACCAACTACTCGACCAACTGCTCGACCAACCACTCGACCAACTACTCGACCAACTACTCGAACAACTACTCGACCAACTACTCGACCAACTACTCGACCAATTACTCGACCGACTACTCGACCAATTACTCGACTGACTACTCGACCAACTACTCGACCGAGCACTCGACCAACCACTCCACCAACTATTCGACCAAATACTCGACCAACTGCTCGACCTACTACTCGACCAACTACTCGACCAACAACTCGACCAACTACTCGACCAATTACTCGACCAACTACTCGACCAACTGCTCGACCAACTACTCGACCAACTACTCGACCAACTACTCGACCAATTACTCGATCGACTACTCGACCAATTACTCGACCGACTACTCAACCAACTACTCGACTAACTACTCGACCAACTACTCGACCAATTACTCGACCGACTACTCGACCAACTACTCGCTCGACCACTCGACCAACTACTTGACCAACTACTCGACCAACTACTCGACCAAATACTCGACCAACTACTCGACCACCTACTCGACCGACCACTCGACCAACTACTCGACCAACTACTCGACCAACTACTCGACCGACCACTCGACCAACTACTCGACCAACTACTCGACCGACCACTCGACCAACTACTCGACCAACTACTCAACCAACTCCTCGACCAACTACTCGACCAATTACTCGACCGACTACTCGACCAAGTACTCGACCGACTACTCGACCAACTACTGGACCAACTACTCGACCAACTACTCGACCAACTACTCGACCAATTACTCGACCGACTACTCGACCAATTACTCGACCGACTACTCGACCCAACTACTCGACCAACTACTCGACCAATTACTCGACCAATTACTCGACCGACTACTCGACAAATTACTCGACCGACTACTCGACCCAACTACTCGACCAACTACTCGACCAATTACTCGATTGACTACTCGACCAACTACTCGAACGACCACTCGACCAACTACTCGACCAACTACTCGACCAACTGCTCGACCAACTACTCGACCAATTACTCGACCGACTACTCGACCAATTACTCGACCGACTACTCGACCAACTACTTGACTAACTACTCGACCAACTACTCGACCGACCACTCGACCAACTACTCGACTAACTACTCGACCAACTACTCGACTAACTACTCGAACAACTACTCGACCAATTACTCGAGTGACTACTGGACCAACTACTCGACCGACCACTCGACCAACTACTCGACCAACTACTCGACCAACCACTTGACCAACCACTCGACCAACAACTTTACCAACTGCTCGACCAACAACTCGAGCAACTGCTCGACCAACTACTCGACCAACTGCTCCACCAACCACTCCACCAACTATTCGACCAAATACTCGACCAACTACTCGACCAACCACTCGACCAACCACTCGACCAACTACTCGACCAACTACTCGACCAATTACTCGACCGACTACTCGACCAATTACTCGACCGACTACTCGACCAACTACTCGACTAACTACTCGACCAACTACTCGACCAATTACTCGAGTGACTACTCGACCAACTACTCGACCGACCACTCGACCGACTACTCGACCAACTACTCGACAAACTACTCGACCAACTACTCGACCAATTACTCGAGTGACTACTCGACCAACTACTCGACCGACCACTCGACCAACTACTCGACCAACTACTCGACCGACTACTCGACCAATTACTCGACCGACTACTCGACCTACTACTCGACCGAACACTCGACCAACTACTCGACCAACTACTCGACCAACCACTCGATCAACCACTCGACCAACAACTTTACTAACTGCTCGACCAACAACTCGACCAACTGCTCGACCAACCACTCGACCAACTATTCGACCAACTACTCGACCAACTACTCGACCAACTACTCGACCAACTAGTCGACCAACTACTCGACCAATTACTCGACCGACTACTCGACCAAATACTCGACCAACTACTCGACCAACCACTCGACTAACCACTCGACAAACTACTCGACCAAATACTCGACTAACTACTCGACCAACTACTCGACCAACCACTCGACCACCCACTCGACCAACTACTCGACCAACTGCTCGACCAACTACTTGACCAACTACTCGACCAACTACTCGACCAACTACTCGACCAAATACTCGACCAACTACTCGACCAACTACTCGACCAATTACTCGACCGACTACTCGACCAAATACTCGACCAACGACTCGACCAACCACTCGACCAACTACTCGACCTACTCCTCGACCAAATACTCGACCAACTACTCGACCAACTACTCGACCAACTACTCGACCAATTACTCGACCGAATACTCGACCAACTACTCGACTAACTACTCGACCAACTGCTCGACCAACTACTCGACCAACTACTCGACCAACTACTCGACCAACTACTCGACCGACCACTCGACCAACTACTCGAACAACTACTCGACCAACTACTCGACCAACTACTCGACCAATTACTCGACCGACTACTCGACCAACTACTCGACCGACTACTCGACCAAATACTCGACCAACTACTCGATCGACTACTTGACCAACTACTCGACCAACCACTCGACCAACCACTCGACCAACAACTTTACCAACTGCTCGACCAACCACTCCACCAACAATTCGACCAAATACTCGACCAACTACTCGACCAACCACTCGACCACACGCTCGACCAACTACTCGACCAACTGCTCGACCAACTACTCGACCAACTGCTCGACCAACTACTCAACCAACTACTCGACCAACTACTCGACCAACTACTCGACCAACTAATCGACCAAATACTCGACCAACTACTCGACCAATTACTCGACCGACTACTCGACCAAATACTCGACCAACTACTCGACCAACCACTCGACCAACCACTCGACAAACTACTCGACCAAATACTCGACCAACTACTCGACCACCCACTCGACCAACTACTCGACCAACTGCTCGACCAACTACTCGACCAACTGCTCGACCAACTACTCGACCAACTACTCGACCAACTATTCGACCAACTACTCGACCAATTACTCGACCGACTACTCGACCAACAACTCGACCGACTACTCGACCAAATACTTGACCAACTACTCGACCAACCACTCGATCAACTACTCGACCAACCACGCCACCAACTACTCGACCAAATACTCGACCAACTACACGACCAACCACTCGACCAATTACTCGACCGAATACTCGAACAACTACTCGACTAACTACTCGACCAACTACTCGACCGACCACTCGACCAACTACTCGAACAACTACTCGACCAACTACTCGACCAACTACTCGACCAATTACTCTACCGACTACTCGACCAACTACTCGACCGACTACTCGACCAAATACTCGACCAACTACTCAAACGACTACTTGAACAACTACTCGACCAACCACTTGACCAACCACTCGACCAACAACTTTACCAACTGCTCGACCAACCACTCCACCAACTATTCGACCAAATACTCGACCAACTACTCGACCAACCACTCGACCACACACTCGACCAACTACTCGACCAACTGCTCGACCAACTACTCGACCAACTGCTCGACCAACTACTCAACCAACTACTCGACCAACTACTCGACCAACTACTCGACCGACTACTCGACCAAATATTCGACCAACTACTCGACCAACCACTCGACCAACTACTCGACCTACTACTCGACCAAATACTCGACCAACTACTCGACCAACTACTCGACCAACTACTCGGCCGACCACTCGACCAACTACTCGAACAACTACTCGACCAACTACTCGACCAACTACTCGACCAATTACTCGACCGACTACTCGACCAACTACTCGACCGACTACTCGACCAAATACTCGACCAATTACTCGACCAACTACACGACCGACCACTCGACCAACTACTCGACCAATTACTCGACCGACTACTCGACCAACTACTCGACCGGCCACTCGACCAACTACTCGACCAACTACTCGACCAACTACTCGACCAACTACTCGACCAAATACTCGACCAACTACTCTACCAACTACTCGACCAACTACTCGACCAACCACTCGACCAACTCCTCGACCAACTACTCGACCAATTACTCGACCGACTACTCGACCAACTGCTCGACCAACTGCTCGACCAACTACTCGACCAACTACTCGACCAACTACTCGACCAACTGCTCGACCAATTACTCGACCAACTACTCGACCAACTACTCGACCAACTACTCGACCGACCACTCGATCAACTACTCGACCAACTACTCGACCAACTTCTCGACCAACTGCTCGACCAACTACTCGACCAACTACTCGACCAAATACTCGACCAACTACTCGACCGACCACTCGACTAACTACTTGACCAACTACTCGACCAACTACTCGACCAACTACTTGACCAACTACTCGACCAACTACTCGACCAACTACTCGACCGACCACTCGACCAACTACTCGACAAACTACTCGACAAACTACTCGACCAACAACTCGACTAACCCCTCGAACAACTACTCGACCGACCACTCGACCAACTACTCGACCAACTACTCGACCAACTACTCGACCAACTGCTCGACCAACTACTCGACCAAATACTTGACCAACTACTCGACCAACCACTCGACCAACTACTCGACCAACTACTCGACCAACTGCTCGACCAAATACTTGACCAACTACTCGACCGACCACTCGACCAACTACTCGACCAACTACTCGACCAACTACTCGACCAACTACTCGACCAACTACTCTACCGACCACTCGGCCAACTACTCGACCGACCACTCGATCAACTACTCGACCAACTACTCGACCAACTACTCGACCAACTGCTCGACCAACTACTCGACCAAATACTTGACCAACTACTCGACCAACCACTCGACCAACCACTCGACCAACCGCTCGACAAACTACTCGACCAAATACTCGACCAACTACTCGACCAACTACTCGACCACCCACTCGACCAACTACTCGACCAACTGCTCGACCAACTACTCGACCACTTGCTCGACCAACTACTCGACCAACTACTCGACCAACTACTCGACTAACTACTCGACCAACTGCTCGACCAACTACTCGACCAACTACTCGACCAACTACTCGACCGACCACTCGACCAACTACTCGAACAACTACTCGACCAACTACTCGACCAACTACTCGACCAATTACTCTACCGACTACTCGACCAACTACTCGACCGACTACTCGACCAAATACTCGACCAACTACTCAAACGACTACTTGAACAACTACTCGACCAACCACTCGACCAACCACTCGACCAACAACTTTACCAACTGCTCGACCAACCACTCCACCAACTATTCGACCAAATACTCGACCAACTACTCGACCAACCACTCGACCACACACTCGACCAACTACTCGACCAACTGCTCGACCAACTACTCGACCAACTGCTCGACCAACTACTCAACCAACTACTCGACCAACTACTCGACCAACTACTCGACCGACTACTCGACCAAATATTCGACCAACTACTCGACCAACCACTCGACCAACTACTCGACCTACTACTCGACCAAATACTCGACCAACTACTCGACCAACTACTCGACCAACTACTCGGCCGACCACTCGACCAACTACTCGAACAACTACTCGACCAACTACTCGACCAACTACTCGACCAATTACTCGACCGACTACTCGACCAACTACTCGACCGACTACTCGACCAAATACTCGACCAATTACTCGACCAACTACTCGACCGACCACTCGACCAACTACTCGACCAATTACTCGACCGACTACTCGACCAACTACTCGACCGGCCACTCGACCAACTACTCGACCAACTACTCGACCAACTACTCGACCAACTACTCGACCAAATACTCGACAAACTACTCTACCAACTACTCGACCAACTACTCGACCAACCACTCGACCAACCACTCGACCAACAACTCGACCAACTGCTCGACCAACTACTCGACCAACTACTCGACCAACTCCTCGACCAACTACTCGACCAATTACTCGACCGACTACTCGACCAACTGCTCGAACAACTACTCGACCAACTACTCGACCAACTACTCGACCAATTACTCGACCGACTACTCGACCAACTACTCGACCGACTACTCGACCAAATACTCGACCAATTACTCGACCAACTACACGACCGACCACTCGACCAACTACTCGACCAATTACTCGACCGACTACTCGACCAACTACTCGACCGGCCACTCGACCAACTACTCGACCAACTACTCGACCAACTACTCGACCAACTACTCGACCAAATACTCGACCAACTACTCTACCAACTACTCGACCAACTACTCGACCAACCACTCGACCAACTCCTCGACCAACTACTCGACCAATTACTCGACCGACTACTCGACCAACTGCTCGACCAACTGCTCGACCAACTACTCGACCAACTACTCGACCAACTACTCGACCAACTGCTCGACCAATTACTCGACCAACTACTCGACCAACTACTCGACCAACTACTCGACCGACCACTCGATCAACTACTCGACCAACTACTCGACCAACTTCTCGACCAACTGCTCGACCAACTACTCGACCAACTACTCGACCAAATACTCGACCAACTACTCGACCGACCACTCGACTAACTACTTGACCAACTACTCGACCAACTACTCGACCAACTACTTGACCAACTACTCGACCAACTACTCGACCAACTACTCGACCGACCACTCGACCAACTACTCGACAAACTACTCGACAAACTACTCGACCAACAACTCGACTAACCCCTCGAACAACTACTCGACCGACCACTCGACCAACTACTCGACCAACTACTCGACCAACTACTCGACCAACTGCTCGACCAACTACTCGACCAAATACTTGACCAACTACTCGACCAACCACTCGACCAACTACTCGACCAACTACTCGACCAACTGCTCGACCAAATACTTGACCAACTACTCGACCGACCACTCGACCAACTACTCGACCAACTACTCGACCAACTACTCGACCAACTACTCGACCAACTACTCTACCGACCACTCGGCCAACTACTCGACCGACCACTCGATCAACTACTCGACCAACTACTCGACCAACTACTCGACCAACTGCTCGACCAACTACTCGACCAAATACTTGACCAACTACTCGACCAACCACTCGACCAACCACTCGACCAACCGCTCGACAAACTACTCGACCAAATACTCGACCAACTACTCGACCAACTACTCGACCACCCACTCGACCAACTACTCGACCAACTGCTCGACCAACTACTCGACCACTTGCTCGACCAACTACTCGACCAACTACTCGACCAACTACTCGACTAACTACTCGACCAACTGCTCGACCAACTACTCGACCAACTACTCGACCAACTACTCGACCGACCACTCGACCAACTACTCGAACAACTACTCGACCAACTACTCGACCAACTACTCGACCAATTACTCTACCGACTACTCGACCAACTACTCGACCGACTACTCGACCAAATACTCGACCAACTACTCAAACGACTACTTGAACAACTACTCGACCAACCACTCGACCAACCACTCGACCAACAACTTTACCAACTGCTCGACCAACCACTCCACCAACTATTCGACCAAATACTCGACCAACTACTCGACCAACCACTCGACCACACACTCGACCAACTACTCGACCAACTGCTCGACCAACTACTCGACCAACTGCTCGACCAACTACTCAACCAACTACTCGACCAACTACTCGACCAACTACTCGACCGACTACTCGACCAAATATTCGACCAACTACTCGACCAACCACTCGACCAACTACTCGACCTACTACTCGACCAAATACTCGACCAACTACTCGACCAACTACTCGACCAACTACTCGGCCGACCACTCGACCAACTACTCGAACAACTACTCGACCAACTACTCGACCAACTACTCGACCAATTACTCGACCGACTACTCGACCAACTACTCGACCGACTACTCGACCAAATACTCGACCAATTACTCGACCAACTACTCGACCGACCACTCGACCAACTACTCGACCAATTACTCGACCGACTACTCGACCAACTACTCGACCGGCCACTCGACCAACTACTCGACCAACTACTCGACCAACTACTCGACCAACTACTCGACCAAATACTCGACAAACTACTCTACCAACTACTCGACCAACTACTCGACCAACCACTCGACCAACCACTCGACCAACAACTCGACCAACTGCTCGACCAACTACTCGACCAACTACTCGACCAACTCCTCGACCAACTACTCGACCAATTACTCGACCGACTACTCGACCAACTGCTCGACCAACTGCTCGACCAACTACTCGACCAACTACTCGACCAACTACTCGACCAACTGCTCGACCAATTACTCGACCAACTACTCGACCAACTACTCGACCGACCACTCGATCAACTACTCGACCAACTACTCGACCAACTTCTCGACCAACTGCTCGACCAACTACTCGACCAACTACTCGACCAAATACTCGACCAACTACTCGACCGACCACTCGACTAACTACTTGACCAACTACTCGACCAACTACTCGACCAACTACTTGACCAACTACTCGACCAACTACTCGACCAACTACTCGACCGACCACTCGACAAACTACTCGACCAACAACTCGACTAACCCCTCGAACAACTACTCGACCAACTACTCGACCGACCACTCGACCAACTACTCGACCAACTACTCGACCAACTACTCGACCAACTGCTCGACCAACTACTCGACCAAATACTTGACCAACTACTCGACCAACCACTCGACCAACTACTCGACCAACTACTCGACCAACTGCTCGACCAAATACTTGACCAACTACTCGACCGACCACTCGACCAACTACTCGACCAACTACTCGACCAACTACTCGACCAACTACTCGACCAACTACTCTACCGACCACTCGGCCAACTACTCGACCGACCACTCGACCAACTACTCGACCAACTACTCGACCAACTACTCGACCAACTGCTCGACCAACTACTCGACCAAATACTTGACCAACTACTCGACCAACCACTCGACCAACTACTCGACCAACTACTCGACCGACCACTCGACCAACTACTCGACCAACTACTCGACCAACTACTCGACCAACTGCTCGACCAACTACTCGACCAACTACTCGACCAATTACTCGACCGACTACTCGACCAACCACTCGACCGGCCACTCGACCAACTACTCGACCAACTACTCGACCAACTACTCGACCAAATACACGACCAACTACTCGACCAACTACTCGACCAACCACTCGACCAACCACTCGACCAACAACTCGACCAACTGCTCGACCAACTACTCGACCAACTACTCGACCAACTCCTCGACCAACTACTCGACCAACTACTCGACCAACTGCTCGACCAACTACTCGACCAAATACTTGACCAACTACTCGACCAACTACTCGACCAACTGCTCGACCAAATACTTGACCAACTACTCGACCGACCACTCGACCAACTACTCGACCAACTACTCGACCAACTACTCGACCAACTACTCGACCAACTACTCTACCGACCACTCGGCCAACTACTCGACCGACCACTCGACCAACTACTCGACCAACTACTCGACCAACTACTCGACCAACTGCTCGACCAACTACTCGACCAAATACTTGACCAACTACTCGACCAACCACTCGACCAACTACTCGACCAACTACTCGACCGACCACTCGACCAACTACTCGACCAACTACTCGACCAACTACTCGACCAACTGCTCGACCAACTACTCGACCAACTACTCGACCAATTACTCGACCGACTACTCGACCAACTACTCGACCGGCCACTCGACCAACTACTCGACCAACTACTCGACCAACTACTCGACCAAATACTCTACCAACTACTCGACCAACTACTCGACCGACCACTCGATCAACTACTCGACCAACTACTCGACCAACTTCTCGACCAACTGCTCGACCAACTACTCGACCAACTACTCGACCAAATACTCGACCAACTACTCGACCGACCACTCGACTAACTACTTGACCAACTACTCGACCAACTACTCGACCAACTACTTGACCAACTACTCGACCAACTACTCGACCAACTACTCGACCGACCACTCGACCAACTACTCGACAAACTACTCGACAAACTACTCGACAAACTACTCGACCAACAACTCGACTAACCCCTCGAACAACTACTCGACCAACTACTCGACCGACCACTCGACCAACTACTCGACCAACTACTCGACCAACTACTCGACCAACTGCTCGACCAACTACTCGACCAAATACTTGACCAACTACTCGACCAACCACTCGACCAACTACTCGACCAACTACTCGACCAACTACTCGACCAACTACTCGACCAACTACTCGACCAACTACTCTACCGACCACTCGGCCAACTACTCGACCGACCACTCGACCAACTACTCGACCAACTACTCTACCGACCACTCGGCCAACTACTCGACCGACCACTCGACCAACTACTCGACCAACTACTCGACCAACTGCTCGACCAACTACTCGACCAAATACTTGACCAACTACTCGACCAACCACTCGACCAACTACTCGACCAACTACTCGACCAACTACTCGACCAACTACTCGACCAACTACTCGACCAATTACTCGACCGACTACTCGACCAATTACTCGACCGACTACTCGACCAACTACTCGACCGGCCACTCGACCAACTACTCGACCAACTACTCGACCAACTACTCGACCAAATACACGACCAACTACTCGACCAACTACTCGACCAACCACTCGACCAACCACTCGACCAACAACTCGACCAACTGCTCGACCAACTACTCGACCGACCACTCGACCAACTACTCGACCAACTACTCGACCAACTACTCGACCAACTACTCGACCAACTACTCGACCAATTACTCGACCGACTACTCGACCAACTACTCGACCGGCCACTCGACCAACTACTCGACCAACTACTCGACCAACTACTCGACCAAATACACGACCAACTACTCGATCAACTACTCGACCAACCACTCGACCAACCACTCGACCAACAACTCGACCAACTGCTCGACCAACTACTCGACCAACTACTCGACCAACTCCTCGACCAACTACTCGACCAACTACTCGACCAACTGCTCGACCAACTACTCGACCAAATACTTGACCAACTACTCGACCAACCACTCGACCAACTACTCGACCAACTACTCGACCAACTGCTCGACCAAATACTTGACCAACTACTCGACCGACCACTCGACCAACTACTCGACCAACTACTCGACCAACTACTCGACCAACTACTCGACCAACTACTCTACCGACCACTCGGCCAACTACTCGACCGACCACTCGACCAACTACTCGACCAACTACTCGACCAACTACTCGACCAAATACACGACCAACTGCTCGACCAACTACTCGACCGACCACTCGACCAACTACTCGACCAACTACTCGACCAACTACTCGACCAACTACTCGACCAACTACTCGACCAATTACTCGACCGACTACTCGACCAACTACTCGACCGGCCACTCGACCAACTACTCGACCAACTACTCGACCAACTACTCGACCAAATACACGACCAACTACTCGACCAACTACTCGACCAACCACTCGACCAACCACTCGACCAACAACTCGACCAACTGCTCGACCAACTACTCGACCAACTACTCGACCAACTCCTCGACCAACTACTCGACCAACTACTCGACCAACTGCTCGACCAACTACTCGACCAAATACTTGACCAACTACTCGACCAACCACTCGACCAACTACTCGACCAACTACTCGACCAACTGCTCGACCAAATACTTGACCAACTACTCGACCGACCACTCGACCAACTACTCGACCAACTACTCGACCAACTACTCGACCAACTACTCGACCAACTACTCTACCGACCACTCGGCCAACTACTCGACCGACCACTCGACCAACTACTCGACCAACTACTCGACCAACTACTCGACCAAATACACGACCAACTACTCGACCAACTACTCGACCAACTACTCGACCGACCACTCGACCAACTACTCGACAAACTACTCGACAAACTACTCGACAAACTACTCGACCAACAACTCGACTAACCCCTCGAACAACTACTCGACCAACTACTCGACCGACCACTCGACCAACTACTCGACCAACTACTCGACCAACTACTCGACCAACTGCTCGACCAACTACTCGACCAAATACTTGACCAACTACTCGACCAACCACTCGACCAACTACTCGACCAACTACTCGACCAACTACTCGACCAACTACTCGACCAACTACTCGACCAACTACTCTACCGACCACTCGGCCAACTACTCGACCGACCACTCGACCAACTACTCGACCAACTACTCTACCGACCACTCGGCCAACTACTCGACCGACCACTCGACCAACTACTCGACCAACTACTCGACCAACTACTCGACCAACTGCTCGACCAACTACTCGACCAAATACTTGACCAACTACTCGACCAACCACTCGACCAACTACTCGACCAACTACTCGACCAACTACTCGACCAACTACTCGACCAACTACTCGACCAATTACTCGACCGACTACTCGACCAATTACTCGACCGACTACTCGACCAACTACTCGACCGGCCACTCGACCAACTACTCGACCAACTACTCGACCAACTACTCGACCAAATACACGACCAACTACTCGACCAACTACTCGACCAACCACTCGACCAACCACTCGACCAACAACTCGACCAACTGCTCGACCAACTACTCGACCGACCACTCGACCAACTACTCGACCAACTACTCGACCAACTACTCGACCAACTACTCGACCAACTACTCGACCAATTACTCGACCGACTACTCGACCAACTACTCGACCGGCCACTCGACCAACTACTCGACCAACTACTCGACCAACTACTCGACCAAATACACGACCAACTACTCGATCAACTACTCGACCAACCACTCGACCAACCACTCGACCAACAACTCGACCAACTGCTCGACCAACTACTCGACCAACTACTCGACCAACTCCTCGACCAACTACTCGACCAACTACTCGACCAACTGCTCGACCAACTACTCGACCAAATACTTGACCAACTACTCGACCAACCACTCGACCAACTACTCGACCAACTACTCGACCAACTGCTCGACCAAATACTTGACCAACTACTCGACCGACCACTCGACCAACTACTCGACCAACTACTCGACCAACTACTCGACCAACTACTCGACCAACTACTCTACCGACCACTCGGCCAACTACTCGACCGACCACTCGACCAACTACTCGACCAACTACTCGACCAACTACTCGACCAAATACACGACCAACTGCTCGACCAACTACTCGACCGACCACTCGACCAACTACTCGACCAACTACTCGACCAACTACTCGACCAACTACTCGACCAACTACTCGACCAATTACTCGACCGACTACTCGACCAACTACTCGACCGGCCACTCGACCAACTACTCGACCAACTACTCGACCGACCACTCGACCAACTACTCGACCAACTACTCGACCAACTACTCGACCAACTACTCGACCAACTACTCTACCGACCACTCGGCCAACTACTCGACCGACCACTCGACCAACTACTCGACCAACTACTCGACCAACTACTCGACCAAATACACGACCAACTACTCGACCAACTACTCGACCAACCACTCGACCAACCACTCGACCAACAACTCGACCAACTGCTCGACCAACTACTCGACCGACCACTCGACCAACTACTCGACCAACTACTCGACCAACTACTCGACCAACTACTCGACCAATTACTCGACCGACTACTCGACCAACTACTCGACCGGCCACCCGACCAACTACTCGACCAACTACTCGACCAACTACTCGACCAAATACACGACCAACTACTCGACCAACTACTCGACCAACCACTCGACCAACCACTCGACCAACAACTCGACCAACTGCTCGACCAACTACTCGACCAACTACTCGACCAACTCCTCGACCAACTACTCGACCAACTACTCGACCAACTGCTCGACCAACTACTCGACCAAATACTTGACCAACTACTCGACCAACCACTCGACCAACTACTCGACCAACTACTCGACCAACTGCTCGACCAAATACTTGACCAACTACTCGATCGACCACTCGACCACCTACTCGACCAACTACTCGACCAACTACTCGACCAACTACTCGACCAACTACTCTACCGACCACTCGGCCAACTACTCGACCGACCACTCGACCAACTACTCGACCAACTACTCGACCAACTACTCGACCAACTGCTCGACCAACTACTCGACCAAATACTTGACCAACTACTCGACCAACCACTCGACCAACTACTCGACCAACTACTCGACCGACCACTCGACCAACTACTCGACCAACTACTCGACCAACTACTCGACCAACTGCTCGACCAACTACTCGACCAACTACTCGACCAATTACTCGACCGACTACTCGACCAACTACTCGACCGGCCACTCGACCAACTACTCGACCAACTACTCGACCAACTACTCGACCAACTACTCGACCAAATACTCTACCAACTACTCGACCAACTACTCGACCAACTACTCGACCAACCACTCGACCAACCACTCGACCAACAACTCGACCAACTGCTCGACCAACTACTCGACCAACTACTCGACCAACTCCTCGACCAACTACTCGACCAATTACTCGACCGACTACTCGACCAACTGCTCGACCAACTGCTCGACCAACTACTCGACCAACTACTCGACCAACTACTCGACCAACTGCTCGACCAATTACTCGACCAACTACTCGATCAACTACTCGACCAACTACTCGACCAACTACTCGACCAACTGCTCGACCAACTACTCGACCAACTACTCGACCAACTGCTCGACCAACTACTCGACCAACTACTCGACCAAATACTCGACCAACTACTCGACCAACTACTCGACCGACCACACGACCAACTACTCGACCAACTACTCGACCAACTACTCGACCAACTGCTCGACCAACTACTCGACCAACTACTCGACCAATTACTCGACCGACTACTCGACCAACTACTCGACCGGCCACTCGACCAACTACTCGACCAACTACTCGACCAACTACTCGACCAACTACTCGACCAAATACTCGACCAACTACTCTACCAACTACTCGACCAACTACTCGACCAACCACTCGACCAACCACTCGACCAACAACTCGACCAACTGCTCGACCAACTACTCGACCAACTACTCGACCAACTCCTCGACCATCTACTCGACCAATTACTCGACCGACTACTCGACCAACTGCTCGACCAACTGCTCGACCAACTACTCGACCAACTACTCGACCAACTACTCGACCAACTACTCGACCAACTACTCGACCAACTACTCGACCGACCACTCGATCAACTACTCGACCAACTACTCGACCAACTTCTCGACCAACTGCTCGACCAACTACTCGACCAACTACTCGACCAAATACTCGACCAACTACTCGACCGACCACTCGACTAACTACTTGACCAACTACTCGACCAACTACTCGACAAACTACTTGACCAACTACTCGACCAACTACTCGACCAACTACTCGACCGACCACTCGACCAACTACTCGACCAACTACTCGACAAACTACTCGACCAACAAATCGACTAACCCCTTGAACAACTACTCGACCAACTACTCGACCGACCACTCGACCAACTACTCGACCAACTACTCGACCAACTACTCGACCAACTGCTCGACCAACTACTCGACCAAATACTTGACCAACTACTCGACCAACCACTCGACCAACTACTCGACCAACTACTCGACCAACTGCTCGACCAAATACTTGACCAACTACTCGACCGACCACTCGACCAGCTACTCGACCAACTACTCGACCAACTACTCGACCAACTACTCTACCGACCACTCGGCCAACTACTCGACCGACCACTCGACCAACAACTCGACCAACTGCTCGACCAACTACTCGACCAACTACTCGACCAACTCCTCGACCAACTACTCGACCAATTACTCGACCGACTACTCGACCAACTGCTCGACCAACTGCTCGACCAACTACTCGACCAACTACTCGACCAACTACTCGACCAACTGCTCGACCAATTACTCGACCAACTACTCGATCAACTACTCGACCAACTACTCGACCAACTACTCGACCAACTGCTCGACCAACTACTCGACCAACTACTCGACCAACTGCTCGACCAACTACTCGACCAACTACTCGACCAAATACTCGACCAACTACTCGACCAACTACTCGACCGACCACACGACCAACTACTCGACCAACTACTCGACCAACTACTCGACCAACTGCTCGACCAACTACTCGACCAACTACTCGACCAATTACTCGACCGACTACTCCACCAACTACTCGACCGGCCACTCGACCAACTACTCGACCAACTACTCGACCAACTACTCGACCAACTACTCGACCAAATACTCGACCAACTACTCTACCAACTACTCGACCAACTACTCGACCAACCACTCGACCAACCACTCGACCAACAACTCGACCAACTGCTCGACCAACTACTCGACCAACTACTCGACCAACTCCTCGACCATCTACTCGACCAATTACTCGACCGACTACTCGACCAACTGCTCGACCAACTGCTCGACCAACTACTCGACCAACTACTCGACCAACTACTCGACCAACTACTCGACCAACTACTCGACCAACTACTCGACCGACCACTCGATCAACTACTCGACCAACTACTCGACCAACTTCTCGACCAACTGCTCGACCAACTACTCGACCAACTACTCGACCAAATACTCGACCAACTACTCGACCGACCACTCGACTAACTACTTGACCAACTACTCGACCAACTACTCGACAAACTACTTGACCAACTACTCGACCAACTACTCGACCAACTACTCGACCGACCACTCGACCAACTACTCGACCAACTACTCGACAAACTACTCGACCAACAAATCGACTAACCCCTTGAACAACTACTCGACCAACTACTCGACCGACCACTCGACCAACTACTCGACCAACTACTCGACCAACTACTCGACCAACTGCTCGACCAACTACTCGACCAAATACTTGACCAACTACTCGACCAACCACTCGACCAACTACTCGACCAACTACTCGACCAACTGCTCGACCAAATACTTGACCAACTACTCGACCGACCACTCGACCAGCTACTCGACCAACTACTCGACCAACTACTCGACCAACTACTCTACCGACCACTCGGCCAACTACTCGACCGACCACTCGACCAACTACTCGACCAACTACTCGACCAACTACTCGACCAACTGCTCGACCAACTACTCGACCAAATACTTGACCAACTACTCGACCAACCACTCGACCAACTACTCGACCAACTACTCGACCGACCACTCGACCAACTACTCGACCAACTACTCGACCAACTACTCGACCAACTGCTCGACCAACTACTCGACCAACTACTCGACCAATTACTCGACCGACTTCTCGACCAACTACTCGACCAATTACTCGACCAACTGCTCGACCAACTACTCGACTAACTACTCGACCAACTACTCGACCGACTACTCGACCAATTACTCGACCGACTACTCGACCAACTACTCGACTAACTACTCGACCAACTACTCGACCAACTACTCGACCAACTACTCGACCAATTACTCGACCGACTACTCGACCAACTACTCGACCAATTACTCGACCAACTGCTCGACCAACTACTCGACTAACTACTCGACCAACTACTCGACCGACTACTCGACCAATTACTCGACCGACTACTCGACCAACTACTCGACTAACTACTCGACCAACTACTCGACCAATTACTCGACCGACTACTCGACCAACTACTCGACCGACCACTCGACCAACTACTCGACCAACTACTCGACAAACTACTCGACCAACAACTCGACTAACCCCTCGAACAACTACTCGACCAACTACTCGACCAACTACTCGACCGACCACTCGACCAACTACTCGACCAACTACTCGACCGCCCGCTCGACCAACTACTCGACCAACTACTCAACCAAATACTCGATCAACTACTCGACCAACTACTCGACCAACCACTCGACCAACCACTCGACCAACAACTCGACCAACTGCTCGACCAATTACTCGACCAACTACTCGACCAACTACTCGACCAACTACTCGACCGACCACTCGACCAACTACTCGACCAACTACTCGACCATCTACTCGACCAACTGCTCGACCAACTACTCGACCAACTACTCGACCAAATACTTGACCAACCACTCGACCAACTACTCGACCAACTACTCGACCGACCACTCGACCAACTACTCGAACAACTACTCGACCAACTACTCGACCAACTGCTCGACCAACTACTCGACCAAATACTTGACCAACTACTCGAACAACCACTCGACCAACTACTCGACCGACCACTCGACCAACTACTCGACCAACTACTCGACCAACTACTCGACCAACTACTCGACCAATTACTCGACCGACTACTCGACCAACTACTCGACCGGCCACTCGACCAACTACTCGACCAACTACTCGACCAACTACTCGACCAACTACTCGACCGAATAATCGACCAACTACTCGACCAACTACTCGACCAACTACTCGACCAACCACTCGACCAACCACTCGACCAACAACTCGACCAACTGCTCGACCAACTACTCGACCAAATACTCGACCAACTCCTCGACCAACTACTCGACCAATTACTCGACCGACTACTCGACCAACTGCTCGACCAACTGCTCGACCAACTACTCGACCAACTACTCGACCAACCACTCGACCAACCACTCGACCAACAACTCGACCAACTGCTCGACCAACTACTCGACCAAATACTCGACCAACTCCTCGACCAACTACTCGACCAATTACTCGACCGACTACTCGACCAACTGCTCGACCAACTGCTCGACCAACTACTCGACCAACTACTCGACCAACTACTCGACCAACTGCTCGACCAATTACTCGACCAACTACTCGACCAACTACTCGACCAACTACTCGACCAACTACTCGACCAACTACTCGACCGCCCGCTCGACCAACTACTCGACCAACTACTCAACCAAATACTCGATCAACTACTCGACCAACTACTCGACCAAATACTTGACCAACCACTCGACCAACTACTCGACCAACTACTCGACCGACCACTCGACCAACTACTCGAACAACTACTCGACCAACTACTCGACCAACTGCTCGACCAACTACTCGACCAAATACTTGACCAACTACTCGAACAACCACTCGACCAACTACTCGACCGACCACTCGACCAACTACTCGACCAACTACTCGACCAACTACTCGACCAACTACTCGACCAATTACTCGACCGACTACTCGACCAACTACTCGACCGGCCACTCGACCAACTACTCGACCAACTACTCGACCAACTACTCGACCAACTACTCGACCAACTACTCGACCGAATAATCGACCAACTACTCGACCAACTACTCGACCAACTACTCGACCAACCACTCGACCAACCACTCGACCAACAACTCGACCAACTGCTCGACCAACTACTCGACCAAATACTCGACCAACTCCTCGACCAACTACTCGACCAATTACTCGACCGACTACTCGACCAACTGCTCGACCAACTGCTCGACCAACTACTCGACCAACTACTCGACCAACTACTCGACCAACTGCTCGACCAATTACTCGACCAACTACTCGACCAACTACTCGACCAACTACTCGACCAACTACTCGACCAACTACTCGACCGCCCGCTCGACCAACTACTCGACCAACTACTCAACCAAATACTCGATCAATTACTCGACCAACTACTCGACCAACCACTCGACCAACCACTCGACCAACAACTCGACCAACTGCTCGACCAACTACTCGACCAATTACTCGACAATTAATCGACCAACTACTCGACCAATTACTCGACCGACTACTCGACCAACTGCTCGACCTATTACTCGACCAACTACTCGACCAACTACTCGACCAACTACTCGACCAAATACTCGACCAAATACTTGACCAACCACTCGACCAACTACTCGACCAACTACTCGACCGACCACTCGACCAACTACTCGACCAACTACTCGACCAACTACTCGACCAACTGCTCGACCAACTGCTCGACCAATTACTCGACCAACTACTCGACCAACTACTCGACCAACTACTCGACCAAATACTCGACCAAATACTTGACCAACCACTCGACCAACTACTCGACCAACTACTCGACCAACTGCTCGACCAACTACTCGACCAAATACTTGACCAACCACTCGACCAACTACTCGACCAACTACTCGACCGACCACTCGACCAACTTCTCGACCAACTACTCGACCAACTACTCGACCAACTGCTCGACCAACTACTCGACCAACTACTCGACCAATTACTCGACCGACTACTCGACCAACTACTCGACCGGCCACTCGACCAACTACTCGACCAACTACTCGACCAACTACTCGACCATCTACTCGACCAACTGCTCGACCAACTACTCGACCAACTACTCGACCAAATACTTGACCAACCACTCGACCAACTACTCGACCAACTACTCGACCGACCACTCGACCAACTACTCGAACAACTACTCGACCAACTACTCGACCAACTGCTCGACCAACTACTCGACCAAATACTTGACCAACTACTCGAACAACCACTCGACCAACTACTCGACCGACCACTCGACCAACTACTCGACCAACTACTCGACCAACTACTCGACCAACTACTCGACCAATTACTCGACCGACTACTCGACCAACTACTCGACCGGCCACTCGACCAACTACTCGACCAACTACTCGACCAACTACTCGACCAACTACTCGACCAACTACTCGACCAACTACTCGACCAACTACTCGACCAACCACTCGACCAACCACTCGACCAACAACTCGACCAACTGCTCGACCAACTACTCGACCAAATACTCGACCAACTGCTCGACCAACTACTCGACCAAATACTTGACCAACTACTCGAACAACCACTCGACCAACTACTCGACCGACCACTCGACCAACTACTCGACCAACTACTCGACCAACTACTCGACCAACTACTCGACCAATTACTCGACCGACTACTCGACCAACTACTCGACCGGCCACTCGACCAACTACTCGACCAACTACTCGACCAACTACTCGACCAACTACTCGACCGAATAATCGACCAACTACTCGACCAACTACTCGACCAACTACTCGACCAACCACTCGACCAACCACTCGACCAACAACTCGACCAACTGCTCGACCAACTACTCGACCAAATACTCGACCAACTCCTCGACCAACTACTCGACCAATTACTCGACCGACTACTCGACCAACTGCTCGACCAACTGCTCGACCAACTACTCGACCAACTACTCGACCAACTACTCGACCAACTGCTCGACCAATTACTCGACCAACTACTCGACCAACTACTCGACCAACTACTCGACCAACTACTCGACCAACTACTCGACCGCCCGCTCGACCAACTACTCGACCAACTACTCAACCAAATACTCGATCAACTACTCGACCAACTACTCGACCAACCACTCGACCAACCACTCGACCAACAACTCGACCAACTGCTCGACCAACTACTCGACCAATTACTCGACAATTAATCGACCAACTACTCGACCAACTTCTCGACCAACTGCTCGACCAACTACTCGACCAACTACTCGACCAAATACTCGACCAACTACTCGACCGACCACTCGACTAACTACTTGACCAACTACTCGACCAACTACTCGACAAACTACTTGACCAACTACTCGACCAACTACTCGACCAACTACTCGACCGACCACTCGACCAACTACTCGACCAACTACTCGACAAACTACTCGACCAACAAATCGACTAACCCCTTGAACAACTACTCGACCAACTACTCGACCGACCACTCGACCAACTACTCGACCAACTACTCGACCAACTACTCGACCAACTGCTCGACCAACTACTCGACCAAATACTTGACCAACTACTCGACCAACCACTCGACCAACTACTCGACCAACTACTCGACCAACTGCTCGACCAAATACTTGACCAACTACTCGACCGACCACTCGACCAGCTACTCGACCAACTACTCGACCAACTACTCGACCAACTACTCTACCGACCACTCGGCCAACTACTCGACCGACCACTCGACCAACTACTCGACCAACTACTCGACCAACTACTCGACCAACTGCTCGACCAACTACTCGACCAAATACTTGACCAACTACTCGACCAACCACTCGACCAACTACTCGACCAACTACTCGACCGACCACTCGACCAACTACTCGACCAACTACTCGACCAACTACTCGACCAACTGCTCGACCAACTACTCGACCAACTACTCGACCAATTACTCGACCGACTACTCGACCAACTACTCGACCAATTACTCGACCAACTGCTCGACCAACTACTCGACTAACTACTCGACCAACTACTCGACCGACTACTCGACCAATTACTCGACCGACTACTCGACCAACTACTCGACTAACTACTCGACCAACTACTCGACCAACTACTCGACCAACTACTCGACCAATTACTCGACCGACTACTCGAACAACTACTCGACCAATTACTCGACCAACTGCTCGACCAACTACTCGACTAACTACTCGACCAACTACTCGACCGACTACTCGACCAATTACTCGACCGACTACTCGACCAACTACTCGACTAACTACTCGACCAACTACTCGACCAATTACTCGACCGACTACTCGACCAACTACTCGACCGACCACTCGACCAACTACTCGACCAACTACTCGACAAACTACTCGACCAACAACTCGACTAACCCCTCGAACAACTACTCGACCAACTACTCGACCAACTACTCGACCGACCACTCGACCAACTACTCGACCAACTACTCGACCGCCCGCTCGACCAACTACTCGACCAACTACTCAACCAAATACTCGATCAACTACTCGACCAACTACTCGACCAACCACTCGACCAACCACTCGACCAACAACTCGACCAACTGCTCGACCAATTACTCGACCAACTACTCGACCAACTACTCGACCAACTACTCGACCGACCACTCGACCAACTACTCGACCAACTACTCGACCATCTACTCGACCAACTGCTCGACCAACTACTCGACCAACTACTCGACCAAATACTTGACCAACCACTCGACCAACTACTCGACCAACTACTCGACCGACCACTCGACCAACTACTCGAACAACTACTCGACCAACTACTCGACCAACTGCTCGACCAACTACTCGACCAAATACTTGACCAACTACTCGAACAACCACTCGACCAACTACTCGACCGACCACTCGACCAACTACTCGACCAACTACTCGACCAACTACTCGACCAACTACTCGACCAATTACTCGACCGACTACTCGACCAACTACTCGACCGGCCACTCGACCAACTACTCGACCAACTACTCGACCAACTACTCGACCAACTACTCGACCGAATAATCGACCAACTACTCGACCAACTACTCGACCAACTACTCGACCAACCACTCGACCAACCACTCGACCAACAACTCGACCAACTGCTCGACCAACTACTCGACCAAATACTCGACCAACTCCTCGACCAACTACTCGACCAATTACTCGACCGACTACTCGACCAACTGCTCGACCAACTGCTCGACCAACTACTCGACCAACTACTCGACCAACTACTCGACCAACTGCTCGACCAATTACTCGACCAACTACTCGACCAACTACTCGACCAACTACTCGACCAACTACTCGACCAACTACTCGACCGCCCGCTCGACCAACTACTCGACCAACTACTCAACCAAATACTCGATCAACTACTCGACCAACTACTCGACCAACCACTCGACCAACCACTCGACCAACAACTCGACCAACTGCTCGACCAACTACTCGACCAATTACTCGACAATTAATCGACCAACTACTCGACCAATTACTCGACCGACTACTCGACCAACTGCTCGACCAATTACTCGACCAACTACTCGACCAACTACTCGACCAACTACTCGACCAAATACTCGACCAAATACTTGACCAACCACTCGACCAACTACTCGACCAACTACTCGACCGACCACTCGACCAACTACTCGACCAACTACTCGACCAACTACTCGACCAACTGCTCGACCAACTACTCGACCAAATACTTGACCAACCACTCGACCAACTACTCGACCAACTACTCGACCGACCACTCGACCAACTTCTCGACCAACTACTCGACCAACTACTCGACCAACTGCTCGACCAACTACTCGACCAACTACTCGACCAATTACTCGACCGACTACTCGACCAACTACTCGACCGGCCACTCGACCAACTACTCGACCAACTACTCGACCAACTACTCGACCAAATACTCGACCAACTACTCGACCAACTACTCGACCAACTACTCGACCACCACTCGACCAACCACTCGACCAACAACTCGACCAACTGCTCGACCAACTACTCGACCAACTACTCGACCAACTACTCGACCAATTACTCGACCGACTACTCGACCAACTGCTCGACCAACTGCTCGACCAACTACTCGACCAACTACTCGACCAATTACTCGACCGACTACTCGACCAACTACTCGACCGGCCACTCGACCAACTACTCGACCAACTACTCGACCAACTACTCGACCAAATACTCGACCAACTACTCGACCAACTACTCGACCAACTACTCGACCACCACTCGACCAACCACTCGACCAACAACTCGACCAACTGCTCGACCAACTACTCGACCAACTACTCGACCAACTACTCGACCAATTACTCGACCGACTACTCGACCAACTGCTCGACCAATTACTCGACCAACTACTCAAACAACTACTCGACCAACTACTCGACCGACCACTCGACCAACTACTTGACCAACTACTCGACCAACTACTCGACCAACTGCTCGACCAACTACTCGACCAACTACTCGACCAAATACTCGACCAACTACTCGACCGACCACTCGACTAACTACTTGACCAACTACTCGACCAACTACTCGACCAACTACTTGACCAACTACTCGACCAACTACTCGACCAACTACTCGACCGACCACTCGACCAACTACTCGACCAACTACTCGACAAACTACTCGACCAACAACTCGACTAACCCCTCGAACAACTACTCGACCAACTACTCGACCGACCACTCGACCAACTACTCGACCAACTACTCGACCAACTGCTCGACCAACTACTCGACCAAATACTTGACCAACTACTCGACCAACCACTCGACCAACTACTCGACCAACTACTCAAACGAGCACTCGACCGACCACTCGACCAACTACTCGTCCAACTACTCGACCAACTGCTCGACCAACTACTCGACCAACTACTCGACCAACTACTCGACCAACTACTCGACCGACCACTCGACAAACTACTCGACCAACTACTCGACCAACTACTCGACCAACTGCTCGACCAACTACTCGACCAACTACTCGACCAAATACTTGACCAACCACTCGACCAACTACTCGACCAACTACTCGACCGACCACTCGACCAACTACTCGACCAACTACTCGACCAACTGCTCGACCAACTATTCGACCAAATACTTGACCAACTACTCGACCAACCACTCGACCAACTACTCGACCAACTACTCGACGACCACTCGACCAACTACTCGACCAACTACTCGACCAACTACTCGACCAACTGCTCGACCAACTACTCGACCAACTACTCGACCAATTACTCGACCGACTACTCGACCAACTACTCGACCGGCCACTCGACCAACTACTCGACCAACTACTCGACCAACTACTCGACCAACTACTCGACCAAATACTCGACCAACTACTCGACCAACTACTCGACCAACTACTCGACCAACTACTCGACCAACCACTCGACCAACCACTCGACCAACAACTCGACCAACTGCTCGACCAACTACTCGACCAACTACTCGACCAACTCCTCGACCAACTACTCGACCAATTACTCGACCGACTACTCGACCAACTGCTCGACCAACTGCTCGACCAACTGCTCGACCAACTACTCGACCAACTACTCGACCAACTACTCGACCAACTACTCGACCAACTACTCGACCAACTGCTCGACCAACTACTCGACTAACTACTCGACCAACTACTCGACCGACTACTCGACCAATTACTAGACCGACTACTCGACCAACTACTCGACTAACTACTCGACCAACTACTCGACCAATTACTCGACCGACTACTCGACCAACTGCTCGACCAACTGCTCGACCAACTACTCGACCAACTACTCGACCAACTACTCGACCAACTACTCGACCAACTGCTCGACCAACTACTCGACTAACTACTCGACCAACTACTCGACCGACTACTCGACCAATTACTCGATCGACTACTCGACCAACTACTCGACTAACTACTCGACCAACTACTCGACCAATTACTCGACCGACTACTCGACCAACTACTCAACCGACCACTCGACCAAATACTTGACCAACTACTCGACCAACTACTCGACCAACTACTTGACCAACTACTCGACCAACTACTCGACCGACCACTCGACCAACTACTCGACCAACTACTCGACAAACTACTCGACCAACAACTCGAATAACCCCTCGAACAACTACTCGACCAACTGCTCGACCAACTACTCGACCAACTGCTCGACCAACTACTCGACCAACTACTCGACCAACTGCTCGACCAACTACTCGACCAACTACTCGACCAACTACTCGACCAACTACTCGACCGACCACTCGACCAACTACTCGACCAACTACTCGACCGCCCGCTCGACCAACTACTCGACCAACTACTCAACCAAATACTCGATCAACTACTCGACCAACTACTCGACCAACCACTCGACCAACCACTCGACCAACTACTCGACCAACTACTCGACCGACCACTCGACCAACTACTCGACCAACTACTCGACCAACTACTCGACCAACTGCTCGACCAACTACTCGACCAACTACTCGACCAATTACTCGACCGACTACTCGACCAACTACTCGACCAATTACTCGACCAACTGCTCGACCAACTACTCGACTAACTACTCGACCAACTACTCGACCGACTACTCGACCAATTACTCGACCGACTACTCGACCAACTACTCGACTAACTACTCGACCAACTACTCGACCAACTACTCGACCAACTACTCGACCAATTACTCGACCGACTACTCGAACAACTACTCGACCAATTACTCGACCAACTGCTCGACCAACTACTCGACTAACTACTCGACCAACTACTCGACCGACTACTCGACCAATTACTCGACCGACTACTCGACCAACTACTCGACTAACTACTCGACCAACTACTCGACCAATTACTCGACCGACTACTCGACCAACTACTCGACCGACCACTCGACCAACTACTCGACCAACTACTCGACAAACTACTCGACCAACAACTCGACTAACCCCTCGAACAACTACTCGACCAACTACTCGACCAACTACTCGACCGACCACTCGACCAACTACTCGACCAACTACTCGACCGCCCGCTCGACCAACTACTCGACCAACTACTCAACCAAATACTCGATCAACTACTCGACCAACTACTCGACCAACCACTCGACCAACCACTCGACCAACAACTCGACCAACTGCTCGACCAATTACTCGACCAACTACTCGACCAACTACTCGACCAACTACTCGACCGACCACTCGACCAACTACTCGACCAACTACTCGACCATCTACTCGACCAACTGCTCGACCAACTACTCGACCAACTACTCGACCAAATACTTGACCAACCACTCGACCAACTACTCGACCAACTACTCGACCGACCACTCGACCAACTACTCGAACAACTACTCGACCAACTACTCGACCAACTGCTCGACCAACTACTCGACCAAATACTTGACCAACTACTCGAACAACCACTCGACCAACTACTCGACCGACCACTCGACCAACTACTCGACCAACTACTCGACCAACTACTCGACCAACTACTCGACCAATTACTCGACCGACTACTCGACCAACTACTCGACCGGCCACTCGACCAACTACTCGACCAACTACTCGACCAACTACTCGACCAACTACTCGACCGAATAATCGACCAACTACTCGACCAACTACTCGACCAACTACTCGACCAACCACTCGACCAACCACTCGACCAACAACTCGACCAACTGCTCGACCAACTACTCGACCAAATACTCGACCAACTCCTCGACCAACTACTCGACCAATTACTCGACCGACTACTCGACCAACTGCTCGACCAACTGCTCGACCAACTACTCGACCAACTACTCGACCAACTACTCGACCAACTGCTCGACCAATTACTCGACCAACTACTCGACCAACTACTCGACCAACTACTCGACCAACTACTCGACCAACTACTCGACCGCCCGCTCGACCAACTACTCGACCAACTACTCAACCAAATACTCGATCAACTACTCGACCAACTACTCGACCAACCACTCGACCAACCACTCGACCAACAACTCGACCAACTGCTCGACCAACTACTCGACCAATTACTCGACAATTAATCGACCAACTACTCGACCAATTACTCGACCGA
Source organism: Papilio elwesi (assembly GCA_029849275.1). Lineage (NCBI taxonomy): Eukaryota > Metazoa > Arthropoda > Insecta > Lepidoptera > Papilionidae > Papilio > Papilio elwesi. The sequence continues at coordinate 4,564,873 of CM056700.1, read as the reverse complement.
CTACTCGACCAACTGCTCGACCAATTACTCGACCAACTACTCGACCAACTACTCGACCAACTACTCGACCAAATACTCGACCAAATACTTGACCAACCACTCGACCAACTACTCGACCAACTACTCGACCGACCACTCGACCAACTACTCGACCAACTACTCGACCAACTACTCGACCAACTGCTCGACCAACTACTCGACCAAATACTTGACCAACCACTCGACCAACTACTCGACCAACTACTCGACCGACCACTCGACCAACTTCTCGACCAACTACTCGACCAACTACTCGACCAACTGCTCGACCAACTACTCGACCAACTACTCGACCAATTACTCGACCGACTACTCGACCAACTACTCGACCGGCCACTCGACCAACTACTCGACCAACTACTCGACCAACTACTCGACCAAATACTCGACCAACTACTCGACCAACTACTCGACCAACTACTCGACCACCACTCGACCAACCACTCGACCAACAACTCGACCAACTGCTCGACCAACTACTCGACCAACTACTCGACCAACTACTCGACCAATTACTCGACCGACTACTCGACCAACTGCTCGACCAACTGCTCGACCAACTACTCGACCAACTACTCGACCAACTGCTCGACCAATTACTCGACCAACTACTCAAACAACTACTCGACCAACTACTCGACCGACCACTCGACCAACTACTTGACCAACTACTCGACCAACTACTCGACCAACTGCTCGACCAACTACTCGACCAACTACTCGACCAAATACTCGACCAACTACTCGACCGACCACTCGACTAACTACTTGACCAACTACTCGACCAACTACTCGACCAACTACTTGACCAACTACTCGACCAACTACTCGACCAACTACTCGACCGACCACTCGACCAACTACTCGACCAACTACTCGACAAACTACTCGACCAACAACTCGACTAACCCCTCGAACAACTACTCGACCAACTACTCGACCGACCACTCGACCAACTACTCGACCAACTACTCGACCAACTGCTCGACCAACTACTCGACCAAATACTTGACCAACTACTCGACCAACCACTCGACCAACTACTCGACCAACTACTCAAACGAGCACTCGACCGACCACTCGACCAACTACTCGTCCAACTACTCGACCAACTGCTCGACCAACTACTCGACCAACTACTCGACCAACTACTCGACCAACTACTCGACCGACCACTCGACAAACTACTCGACCAACTACTCGACCAACTACTCGACCAACTGCTCGACCAACTACTCGACCAACTACTCGACCAAATACTTGACCAACCACTCGACCAACTACTCGACCAACTACTCGACCGACCACTCGACCAACTACTCGACCAACTACTCGACCAACTGCTCGACCAACTATTCGACCAAATACTTGACCAACTACTCGACCAACCACTCGACCAACTACTCGACCAACTACTCGACGACCACTCGACCAACTACTCGACCAACTACTCGACCAACTACTCGACCAACTGCTCGACCAACTACTCGACCAACTACTCGACCAATTACTCGACCGACTACTCGACCAACTACTCGACCGGCCACTCGACCAACTACTCGACCAACTACTCGACCAACTACTCGACCAACTACTCGACCAAATACTCGACCAACTACTCGACCAACTACTCGACCAACTACTCGACCAACTACTCGACCAACCACTCGACCAACCACTCGACCAACAACTCGACCAACTGCTCGACCAACTACTCGACCAACTACTCGACCAACTCCTCGACCAACTACTCGACCAATTACTCGACCGACTACTCGACCAACTGCTCGACCAACTGCTCGACCAACTGCTCGACCAACTACTCGACCAACTACTCGACCAACTACTCGACCAACTACTCGACCAACTACTCGACCAACTGCTCGACCAACTACTCGACTAACTACTCGACCAACTACTCGACCGACTACTCGACCAATTACTAGACCGACTACTCGACCAACTACTCGACTAACTACTCGACCAACTACTCGACCAATTACTCGACCGACTACTCGACCAACTGCTCGACCAACTGCTCGACCAACTACTCGACCAACTACTCGACCAACTACTCGACCAACTACTCGACCAACTGCTCGACCAACTACTCGACTAACTACTCGACCAACTACTCGACCGACTACTCGACCAATTACTCGATCGACTACTCGACCAACTACTCGACTAACTACTCGACCAACTACTCGACCAATTACTCGACCGACTACTCGACCAACTACTCAACCGACCACTCGACCAAATACTTGACCAACTACTCGACCAACTACTCGACCAACTACTTGACCAACTACTCGACCAACTACTCGACCGACCACTCGACCAACTACTCGACCAACTACTCGACAAACTACTCGACCAACAACTCGAATAACCCCTCGAACAACTACTCGACCAACTGCTCGACCAACTACTCGACCAACTGCTCGACCAACTACTCGACCAACTACTCGACCAACTGCTCGACCAACTACTCGACCAACTACTCGACCAACTACTCGACCAACTACTCGACCGACCACTCGACCAACTACTCGACCAACTACTCGACCGCCCGCTCGACCAACTACTCGACCAACTACTCAACCAAATACTCGATCAACTACTCGACCAACTACTCGACCAACCACTCGACCAACCACTCGACAAACAACTCGACCAACTGCTCGACCAACTACTCGACCAATTACTCGACAATTAATCGAACAACTACTCGACCAATTACTCGACCGACTACTCGACCAACTACTCGACCAACCACTCGACCAACTACTCGACCAACTACTCAACCAACTACTCGACCAACTACTCGACCAAATACTCGACCAACTACTCGACCAACTACTCGACCAACTATTCGACCAACCACTCGACCAAGTACTCGACCGACTACTCGAATAACTACTCGACTGAACACTCGACCAACTACTTGACCAACTACTCGACCAACTACTCGACCAACTACTCGACCAACTACTCGACCAACTGCTCGACCAACTACTCGACCAACTACTCGACCAACAACTCAACCAACTACTCGACCAACAACTCGACCAACCTCTCGATCAACTACTCGACCTACTACTCGACCAAATACTCGACTAACTACTCGACCGACTACTCGACCAACCACTCGATCAACTACTCGACCTACTACTCGACCAAATACTCGACCAACTACTCGACCAACTACTCGACCAACTACTCGACAAACTACTCGACCAACAACTCGACTAACCACTCGACCAACTACTCGACCAATCACTTGACTGACTACTCGACAAACTACTCGACCAAAAACTCGACTAACCACTCGACCAACTACTCGACCAATTACTCGACCGACTACTCGACCAACTGCTCGACCAACTGCTCGACCAACTACTCGACCAACTACTCGACCAACTACTCGACCAACTACTCGACCAACTGCTCGACCAACTACTCGACTAACTACTCGACCAACTACTCGACCGACTACTCGACCAATTACTCGACCGACTACTCGACCAACTACTCAACCGACCACTCGACCAAATACTTGACCAACTACTCGACCAACTACTCGACCAACTACTTGACCAACTACTCGACCAACTACTCGACCGACCACTCGACCAACTACTCGACCAACTACTCGACAAACTACTCGACCAACAACTCGAATAACCCCTCGAACAACTACTCGACCAACTGCTCGACCAACTACTCGACCAACTGCTCGACCAACTACTCGACCAACTACTCGACCAACTGCTCGACCAACTACTCGACCAACTACTCGACCAACTACTCGACCAACTACTCGACCGACCACTCGACCAACTACTCGACCAACTACTCGACCGCCCGCTCGACCAACTACTCGACCAACTACTCAACCAAATACTCGATCAACTACTCGACCAACTACTCGACCAACCACTCGACCAACCACTCGACAAACAACTCGACCAACTGCTCGACCAACTACTCGACCAATTACTCGACAATTAATCGAACAACTACTCGACCAATTACTCGACCGACTACTCGACCAACTACTCGACCAACCACTCGACCAACTACTCGACCAACTACTCAACCAACTACTCGACCAACTACTCGACCAAATACTCGACCAACTACTCGACCAACTACTCGACCAACTACTCGACCAACCACTCGACCAAGTACTCGACCGACTACTCGAATAACTACTCGACTGAACACTCGACCAACTACTTGACCAACTACTCGACCAACTACTCGACCAACTACTCGACCAACTACTCGACCAACTGCTCGACCAACTACTCGACCAACTACTCGACCAACAACTCAACCAACTACTCGACCAACAACTCGACCAACCTCTCGATCAACTACTCGACCTACTACTCGACCAAATACTCGACTAACTACTCGACCGACTACTCGACCAACCACTCGATCAACTACTCGACCTACTACTCGACCAAATACTCGACCAACTACTCGACCAACTACTCGACCAACTACTCGACAAACTACTCGACCAACAACTCGACTAACCACTCGACCAACTACTCGACCAATCACTTGACTGACTACTCGACAAACTACTCGACCAAAAACTCGACTAACCACTCGACCAACTACTCGACCAATCACTTAACTGACCACTCGACCAACCACTCGACCAACTACTCGACCAACTACTCGACCAACTACTCGACCAACTGCTCAACCAACCACTCGGCCAACCACTCGACCAACTACTCGACCAACTACTCGACCAACCACTTGACCAACTACTCGACCAACCACTCGACCAACTACTCGACCAACTACTCGACCGACCACTCGACCAACTACTCGACCAACTACTCGACCAACTACTCGACCAACTGCTCGACCAACTACTCGACCAACTACTCGACCAACTACTGGACCAAATACTTGACCAACCACTCGACCGACCACTCGACCAACTACTCGACCAACTACTCGACCAACTACTCGACCAACTGCTCGACCAACTACTCGACTAACTACTCGACCAACTACTCGACCGACTACTCGACCAATTACTCGACCGACTACTCGACCAACTACTCGACTAACTACTCGACCAACTACTCGACCAATTACTCGACCGACTACTCGACCAACTACTCGACCAACTACTCGACCAACTACTCGACCAACTACTTGACCAACTACTTGACCAACTACTCGACCAACTACTCGACCGACCACTCGACCAACTGCTCGACCAACTACTCGACCAACTACTCGACCAATTACTCGACCGACTACTCGACCAACTACTCGACCGGCCACTCGACCAACTACTCGACCAACTACTCGACCAACTACTCGACCAACTACTCGACCAAATACTCGACCAACTACTCGACCAACTACTCGACCAACTACTCGACCAACTACTCGACCAACCACTCGACCAACCACTCGACCAACAACTCGACCAACTGCTCGACCAACTACTCGACCAACTACTCGACCAACTCCTCGACCAACTACTCGACCAATTACTCGACCGACTACTCGACCAACTGCTCGACCAACTGCTCGACCAACTGCTCGACCAACTACTCGACCAACTACTCGACCAACTACTCGACCAACTACTCGACCAACTACTCGACCAACTGCTCGACCAACTACTCGACTAACTACTCGACCAACTACTCGACCGACTACTCGACCAATTACTAGACCGACTACTCGACCAACTACTCGACCAACTACTCGACCAACTACTCGACCAATTACTCGACCGACTACTCGACCAACTGCTCGACCAACTGCTCGACCAACTACTCGACCAACTACTCGACCAACTACTCGACCAACTACTCGACCAACTGCTCGACCAACTACTCGACTAACTACTCGACCAACTACTCGACCGACTACTCGACCAATTACTCGATCGACTACTCGACCAACTACTCGACTAACTACTCGACCAACTACTCGACCAATTACTCGACCGACTACTCGACCAACTACTCAACCGACCACTCGACCAAATACTTGACCAACTACTCGACCAACTACTCGACCAACTACTTGACCAACTACTCGACCAACTACTCGACCGACCACTCGACCAACTACTCGACCAACTACTCGACAAACTACTCGACCAACAACTCGAATAACCCCTCGAACAACTACTCGACCAACTGCTCGACCAACTACTCGACCAACTGCTCGACCAACTACTCGACCAACTACTCGACCAACTGCTCGACCAACTACTCGACCAACTACTCGACCAACTACTCGACCAACTACTCGACCGACCACTCGACCAACTACTCGACCAACTACTCGACCGCCCGCTCGACCAACTACTCGACCAACTACTCAACCAAATACTCGATCAACTACTCGACCAACTACTCGACCAACCACTCGACCAACCACTCGACAAACAACTCGACCAACTGCTCGACCAACTACTCGACCAATTACTCGACAATTAATCGAACAACTACTCGACCAATTACTCGACCGACTACTCGACCAACTACTCGACCAACCACTCGACCAACTACTCGACCAACTACTCAACCAACTACTCGACCAACTACTCGACCAAATACTCGACCAACTACTCGACCAACTACTCGACCAACTACTCGACCAACCACTCGACCAAGTACTCGACCGACTACTCGAATAACTACTCGACTGAACACTCGACCAACTACTTGACCAACTACTCGACCAACTACTCGACCAACTACTCGACCAACTACTCGACCAACTGCTCGACCAACTACTCGACCAACTACTCGACCAACAACTCAACCAACTACTCGACCAACAACTCGACCAACCTCTCGATCAACTACTCGACCTACTACTCGACCAAATACTCGACTAACTACTCGACCGACTACTCGACCAACCACTCGATCAACTACTCGACCTACTACTCGACCAAATACTCGACCAACTACTCGACCAACTACTCGACCAACTACTCGACAAACTACTCGACCAACAACTCGACAAACCACTCGACCAACTACTCGACCAATCACTTGACTGACTACTCGACAAACTACTCGACCAAAAACTCGACTAACCACTCGACCAACTACTCGACCAATTACTCGACCGACTACTCGACCAACTGCTCGACCAACTGCTCGACCAACTACTCGACCAACTACTCGACCAACTACTCGACCAACTACTCGACCAACTGCTCGACCAACTACTCGACTAACTACTCGACCAACTACTCGACCGACTACTCGACCAATTACTCGATCGACTACTCGACCAACTACTCGACTAACTACTCGACCAACTACTCGACCAATTACTCGACCGACTACTCGACCAACTACTCAACCGACCACTCGACCAAATACTTGACCAACTACTCGACCAACTACTCGACCAACTACTTGACCAACTACTCGACCAACTACTCGACCGACCACTCGACCAACTACTCGACCAACTACTCGACAAACTACTCGACCAACAACTCGAATAACCCCTCGAACAACTACTCGACCAACTGCTCGACCAACTACTCGACCAACTGCTCGACCAACTACTCGACCAACTACTCGACCAACTGCTCGACCAACTACTCGACCAACTACTCGACCAACTACTCGACCAACTACTCGACCGACCACTCGACCAACTACTCGACCAACTACTCGACCGCCCGCTCGACCAACTACTCGACCAACTACTCAACCAAATACTCGATCAACTACTCGACCAACTACTCGACCAACCACTCGACCAACCACTCGACAAACAACTCGACCAACTGCTCGACCAACTACTCGACCAATTACTCGACAATTAATCGAACAACTACTCGACCAATTACTCGACCGACTACTCGACCAACTACTCGACCAACCACTCGACCAACTACTCGACCAACTACTCAACCAACTACTCGACCAACTACTCGACCAAATACTCGACCAACTACTCGACCAACTACTCGACCAACTACTCGACCAACCACTCGACCAAGTACTCGACCGACTACTCGAATAACTACTCGACTGAACACTCGACCAACTACTTGACCAACTACTCGACCAACTACTCGACCAACTACTCGACCAACTACTCGACCAACTGCTCGACCAACTACTCGACCAACTACTCGACCAACAACTCAACCAACTACTCGACCAACAACTCGACCAACCTCTCGATCAACTACTCGACCTACTACTCGACCAAATACTCGACTAACTACTCGACCGACTACTCGACCAACCACTCGATCAACTACTCGACCTACTACTCGACCAAATACTCGACCAACTACTCGACCAACTACTCGACCAACTACTCGACAAACTACTCGACCAACAACTCGACTAACCACTCGACCAACTACTCGACCAATCACTTGACTGACTACTCGACAAACTACTCGACCAAAAACTCGACTAACCACTCGACCAACTACTCGACCAATCACTTAACTGACCACTCGACCAACCACTCGACCAACTACTCGACCAACTACTCGACCAACTACTCGACCAACTGCTCAACCAACCACTCGGCCAACCACTCGACCAACTACTCGACCAACTACTCGACCAACCACTTGACCAACTACTCGACCAACCACTCGACCAACTACTCGACCAACTACTCGACCGACCACTCGACCAACTACTCGACCAACTACTCGACCAACTACTCGACCAACTGCTCGACCAACTACTCGACCAACTACTCGACCAACTACTGGACCAAATACTTGACCAACCACTCGACCGACCACTCGACCAACTACTCGACCAACTACTCGACCAACTACTCGACCAACTGCTCGACCAACTACTCGACTAACTACTCGACCAACTACTCGACCGACTACTCGACCAATTACTCGACCGACTACTCGACCAACTACTCGACTAACTACTCGACCAACTACTCGACCAATTACTCGACCGACTACTCGACCAACTACTCGACCAACTACTCGACCAACTACTCGACCAACTACTTGACCAACTACTTGACCAACTACTCGACCAACTACTCGACCGACCACTCGACCAACTACTCGACCAACTACTCGACAAACTACTCGACCAACAACTCGACTTACCCCTCGAACAACTACTCGACCAACTACTCGACCGACCACTCGACCAACTACTCGACCAACTACTCGACCAACTGCTCGACCAACTACTCGACCAACTACTCGACCAACTGCTCGACCAACTACTCGACCAACTACTCGACCAACTACTCGACCGACCACTCGACCAACTACTCGACCAACTACTCGACCGCCCGCTCGACCATTTACTCGACCAACTACTCAACCTAATACTCGATCAACTACTCGACCAACTACTCGACCAACCACTCGACCAACCACTCGACCAACAACTCGACCAACTGCTCGACCAACTACTCGACCAACTACTCGACCAATTAATCGACCAACTACTCGACCAATTACTCGACCGACTACTCGACCAACTACTCGACCAACCACTCGACCAACTACTCGACCAACTACTCGACCAACTACTCGACCAACTACTCGACCAAATACTCGACCAACTACTCGACCAACTACTCGACCAACTACTCGACCAACCACTCGACCAAGTACTCGACCGACTACTCGACTAACTACTCGACCAACAACTCGGCCAACTACTCGACCAACAACTCGACCAACCTCTCGATCAACTACTCAACCTACTACTCGAGCAAATACTCGACTAACTACTCGACCGACTACTCGACCAACCACTCGATCAAATACTCGACCTACTACTCGACCAAATACTCGACCAACTACTCGACCAACTACTCGACCAACTACTCGACAAACTACTCGACCAACAACTCGACTAACCACTCGACCAACTACTCGACCAATCACTTGACTGACTACTCGACAAACTACTCGACCAACAACTCGACTAACCACTCGATCAACTACTCGACCAATCACTTGACTGACCACTCGACCAACCACTCGACCAACTACTCGACCAACTACTCGACCAACTGCTCAACCAACCACTCGGCCAACCACTCGACCAACTAATGGACCAACTACTCGACCAACCACTCGACCAGCTACTCGACCAACTACTCGACCAATTACTAGACCGACTACTCGACCAACTGCTCGACCGACCACTCGACCAACTACTCGACCAACTACTCGACCAACTACTCGACCAACTACTCGACCAACTATTCGACCAACCACTCGACCAACCACTCGACCAACTACTCGACCAATTACTAGACCGACTACTCGACCAACTGCTCGACCGACCACTCGACCAACTACTCGACCAACTACTCGACCAACCACTCGACTGTACCAAACTAGTCACAGCGTGGGCGCTTACGTAACTCGCGATAAGATATCGAAACGCTTTCGAAAACTTTCGCCGGTAAAAAGATCGGCTACCGTTTCGGACCTCTCACCGGTCACGTTCCTTGAATCGAGGTGACCGAAGGGGTTTTTGTAAGTTACGTGATGCCTTCGAGTCTCGAGTTTTGACTTACACCACGTATTTAAATGAACAAGTTACCAAGTTACGTGAAAAATTGTCCACAGAAATAACCACAGTAGTGGTTATTAAGCACACTTGACAATAACCCATATTTGATTTCCGGCTGATTATGATGTCCTTCCTGATAATGGATATATACATATACCATCTTTCGATCACGTCGCTGTTTAACATCAGGGTTGTGGCCAAACAGTAGTTCTTATTTCATTTAATAAACCCATAATTTGAAACAGACCTGACACTGTTCAGTTGTATCATGCTATAAACCTTTGTACTCAATACCAACAACTTTGTTATGGCATGATCGGTCACATTGACCGACCGAATCTGATATAACTTTGAGTTCTCAACTTTCTTAAACCACTATGTATTATGCAGGGTATTGTGCGAAAGGTACTATGCTAATTTTGTAACAAGGGTTTTAAGTTTTAATTAAAATAGGTGGATTTAATTTCCCTTCGTACACGTGTAGTTTACAAATACCACACTCGGCTTTGAATACAAATTATACACTCAATTTAAATGCACGGTGGTTACGTGAAAATTAAAAGACTTATAAATAAGAATATTAATTATTAAAATTGCTGAATGTATTCAGACAAATATAATTAGGTCACACACTTAAAACATGGTACTCACTGTATTCGCCGTCAAACAAATAAAGTGGCAGATGCGGCCAAGTTATATAAACTCTTGTATAAATATAGAAATATCAATAGACTCGTAGTTTTAAGGTGGTAACACAAACAGTGTATGTGCACTATACTTTATTCTTAAAACTAAAAGTTTGAGTATGTATTTGATACACTTGAGTTTGTTCTGTCTCCACTTAAAAAAACATAAAGTCGTTAAAAGACAGTTGTTTATAGTTGAAATAATTAATTGTTGTAATGTAAGTAATTATTTGTTACAATTTCGTGAACTACGCTGAAAAAGTACCCAAAAGTTATATCAACATCAAAACTGCCCGTGTTTTTTATTTGCCTATCCTGGGCGGGGCGCGCTGCTAGTAATAAAATAAGTAAAATACACTGGTGGATTGTGTAGTAGGAGACGTGTACGTAGAATCCCAGCTATCCGTGGGTTGTATTAATTAAGGCTTCACAGGAACTGCCTCGGCTCGCTGCGCAGGCTTCGTTACGTGTCTTCTGGGAATGCAGCTGGTAGCACAGTGTACCAACGTAAAACGTTTATGCTGTGCTGTGTATTACAATTTCACTATGGAGACGTTTCATTGGCGTTTGCAATTACTGCTAAAATCAATGTATTTCGCAGATTACTTAGTAGGATATTTTACTGACGTATGACTGTTACTTGTATAAATAATATACATCGTTCGATCTTCATAGCATAGTTGCATCAATTGTATTGAAGGCTGTGTACCAAATCTCATAAAACCTTAAATTACCGTTCACTCACCATCAGAAAATCCGACTTCTTCTGGTACTCAAAAGTGAAGCCACTGTAAGTCGCCAATTGGCGACTTCGTTACACCTAATTGTCATTAGTTTCCTGCCACACGAATACAAAATGTCCGTGACGTGGTTCAAAAATGACGATTTGTGCTACGAAATCGTGTAAAAACTCAAGGAAAAATAAGTATACGAATATCACATTTCACAAATAATTAATTAATTTTATGATGTATCCTGAATATGACAACCAAATTTAAATTTATATTTAGTTGAGTATTATTATTATAACAATATCATGGCGTTAACTACATCCCAAATTATATTAACCCTTAGAATAAAACGAATTATAAAAGACAATGGATTAAATATTATTTAAAAAAAAATTAATAAAGTGTTATTCCAATAAGCTTTGTTATATTATTATAAACATTTGTATTTACATGTTATGTAAAAGCTGGTAAACATTCGCGAACCGAATCGAGCTACACTTTTGAATGTTGAATTTGCGCGGTATGAGGTATATAAATCTATGCCTTTCCGACTATTGAGACAACTTATGTAGTCTTCCAGACGACTGAAGTAAGTGGCTTATCCTTTCTATGATAGCTCAAATGTAGCATTGTCCAGTGTTAACAAAAAAACATTATTTTCTCTTCGAAACAAATCATTCTAAGAAACGAGTTACGCGGTAAATTGATTGCTGTTCGTTAGTATTGCTCATATTGCTAAAGCTAGTATTGCTTGTATGCCCTCAGTTCAGGATAGATATACCATAGATATATATTTTAAGGATAGCAAAGGGAGTTCGATATATTTGAGTAACCGTGAAAACAGTTCCGTATAATTTTATATTATATGTATTGTATTATATTAATTTAACGTTATCATGTTGAGGAGGAGTAGGGCTGGTGACATAGGCTGTCGAAGGCTTTTCGAATTGCTCGATGAGATAGTTCACGCGCAAACCGCACCGATGACCGATGAGCAGTGGATAATGAAAAAACTCGGATTAGCATGTACGAATAGCGTTAAGAACTACTGAAAGTGAAATACAAGCAAATAGGTACAGAATGCAATAAGTTCGTGTATAACAAACGCAAAGCCAGCAAGCGCGGCAAGATAAAAATGGCCGGTTGCATATACGCGGACCTCCCGTAAACATGGAAGAAGCCGACAAATCAAATAACAAAACGTCATCGTCAACGTCAACGTTCATCTAGGATATTTGATAGTGGGATTGTTTAGGACAAAACAAAATTAAGAAAAACATAATTTCCACTTCGGAAACTATCAAAACTGTCCGAATTATTAACAAGACGAAGTTCAGCGATCTATCTCTTAATTAATATGTAGGGCAAATACACGTATGTTTGTATGTTTGGTTAACAAATAGTAACAAATACTATTACTCATTTAGTTCCTTCGTTTCTTAAAACAAACAAACTGAAACTTCCTTTCAAAACACAAATCCATTAAAAATAAGCACTTACGGTCTCATTACCTTTCCACTTAAGTAGTCCGTAACCAAGTTTGACACAGAGCTTAGTCGAAAATAACAGAACGAAAAACTGTCGCCATCTTGTGGCCATGCCAACTGATATTTTAACACACACAACGCTTAAAATACTGAAACGTGCCGCGTTGGTATTCAATCGAGGGTGTCCAGATTAAAGAGCGGAACAAACTTGGATATCGTGACCTTACGCTCACGAACCATTCCTCAAATAATATAGTTGTACTCAACTGGGACAAGACCAGGTCTTGGTTTGTTTTTTTAATAGTTTTGTAGGCGGAGTTAATAAGCATACCTAATTAAACTCATTGCTCGGTTAAGGTTACAGATAGCAGCGAAAATGTTTAAAAGTTATTTAGTGGTAATTTTAAAAGATAATTGGAGAATCATATTTGCCTTCACTCGGCTCATGACAATAGAGTTGGAACCTGTTGCCGCTGCGTATTTACGTCGCATAAAATTTAAGAGGAACATGACTTGCTATAAGGCAATAAGGCGATTATTGTAACGACTGTTATCTTTTCTGTCTCATTTAAGGTTAGGTTATTATTTTAAAAGAAATAGTGCGCGCATTTTAATCTATGTATATCTACAATCAGAAATTATCTCAAACAGTCATATATCAAAACTTAACATTAGTATAATTAAAGATAAATTCGTTCTTGTAACGGAGAAACGTCTCGAATCAAATTTTATAATAGTGTTAAATACGATGACCGTACTAATTAGTTCAAAAATTTGATCGAAGCCGCCACATTTATAACACTCAGGCTCAGCCACCCCGCACCCTAAGGGTCCTCCGTATTGCACGCGTAACCCCGGCGGCAACGCTGGGACGGCGGGCCCTTGTCTTTTTCAAGACGGGGGCCGCGAGGAGTGAACCTCTATAAAAAACTCAAGGCGGCACCAGCAGGGGAGGGCGGCGATTCCCATACCTGCATTGCACTGGTGCCGTCTCCTCAGGAGGAGCCGGAAACGGCTGGCGCTGGTGGGGCCGCGGAGATTGTGCGAAAGCGTTCCCGTAGCCCCACCGATATGCGCATACGAGGCGTCGTCATGTTTTAGTCGGTTCGAGTCCGACATAATCCGAACTTGTCCCCGCGAGGGAGGAAATGCGTGGGCATTTCCTGACGCAAAAAAAAACGTGTGCCCAAGCCACGCTGTTCCAATTATAATAATCCATGTAAATATTAACTGTATATAAACCGTGTCTGTGGATTAGTGTGTGCATTATGAAATATATATGTACTCTGGAAAACTGACTTTTACTGGTGGTGTATAAACTACCAAAAAATAGTTATTTTACAACGCGCAACGCTACCTTCCTTTTTTCAATCACTAGCCTCACAATTTTAATCTTATTTCACGTTTCATGTTTACGGGTCGACAATATATCTACAACTCCTCTTGTTTACCAGGGTTCATGGATGGCAATGCCAAATACAAGTAACCGATCTCTTAGATCAAACGCGTCACCGAATAAATTGGTCCGCATAATCCGCGTGCGGGCTTATCATCGATCCACTCACTTTGAATGACGCAATTGTAAATTGAATAGAATTAATCTCTAGTCCACCCTTTTTTACGTTATTTACCCGCACGACATGTGCAGGAAAACTCCAATAATGTCAAACACATCACATCAACCACACCGTCTGGACGGCTGGCATTCCTCAACAGTACGGTTCTCTCGACATTTCCTGCCACTCACAGCCGCGTTGTGGAATGGTCTTTTCGCAGCGGTATTTCCAAACCAAGTCCTTCAAGAAGCGAGCCTATCTTTTTCTTATGGGCCGGCAACGCATCTGCAGTACCTTTGGTGTTGCGGGTGTCCATGGGCGTCGTTGATCACCTGGGTGTTCCCGACGTTGGTTTGCCCCCTTCTCTTATAAAAAAAAACAATGTGCTCGAGTACAGGAAAAATAAGCGTCTATTGTTTTTTGGCGTATCAAGCTAACGGCAGTTCGATAATAATCACATCCATATAAAATGACAATATGTGTATCTTTCTAAGAGATGTACACTGCACATGCAACTAAGGGGGATTGAATATGGTCATAACCAATTGCTACAGTGATAACTAATCATGCAACGAGGTTTTCTACCTATGCTATAAAAAAATCGTATGTATTAACTACTGTTCATAGAGAATTATTACAAACAATAGACATGTCTACAGACATTTAAAAACTAAGAAATGAAAACAAATTCTAAAGCGGATGCATTTCATGTTTTTTGCTATCAACGCAGCTCGTAATTGTAATTTTTCCCCAGGGGCGCACAACCTAAGTCCCTCCATAAAACGCCTAGGAATGCTGCAGTGCTGCCTATCTTCTTCATAAATATGGAACTAGTGATTATATGACGTAGTTAAACAGTTTTTGCTGGGCGTGTACCCACGCCCTAGCAAAGAGCCCGCAGATGTCTCGACTAATGGTGGATTAAGCGACGACGCGTGCTTAGCTAAAAATATTTGAGCAGTTGCATTTACTATTAGAACAATCCGTTCCTTCCGGGATTTCATTTCATTTATTTAACTTTTATTTTCATCTGTGTTACAGATTAGTAGTTCAGATCAAATCAATTTACTGAGCATTTTCTCTTTTACATAATTTTGATATTGAAACAGTTGGCCCTCAACTAGTAAATATATAATGTTTTTCTAATGTACGTCACAAACAATTTGTAGGCTTAATAAAAAAAAATTACAGATAAACGCATATATTATGATAACATGTGTGTTTGTGTGCAAGTATGTGCAAGAAATTTTATAGAATCGTTAATTTTATTAGTATTTACTTTGTCACGTAACCTTTTTAAGCAAATAAATCATTATAATAATAATAACAAAATCATTATAATAATAATATTGTGGGTGATCATGTGCGGAGATAATCAGTTGACATCTGTTTTGTTGTTCTTTTGCGTCCTTACACTACCGTCCTAGCCCAAAATTTAAGCATATATTACGGATTTTCACTTGGTACGGCACGCACACGTCTCTCGCTTCTTCTACATTCATACGTCTACGCGTACATGCTCATCGGATTTGGGTACTCTTAATATCGCCTTTCTTGAGTGTATCATTATACTATCAATATTTAATAAATTTACGTTAAATATTGACATGATGATAACAGGTACATCTGAGACCGCCACAACCTATGTACAGCGAAGTACACTTCGAGCAACTGCCACATTCCTGTTCCCCACGAATGCCTGTAGGCTAGTAGTAATTTACCGAGGATTAAGATTCCAGAAACTCAAACGAAGTAGCATCGCGGTTCAAGGTTAGAAACGAATTCTTGAAGGAATCTACATCTATAGAGATCAAATATTAAAAAAATTACAAATCAATCATTTAGAGAGTTGTTTAGTTATTTTTTTACCTTACGTTGTAGTGCAGTATAAAGTAATCTAATTTTGCGTAGAAAACAATACTAAATAAGTATGAGTATTATAAAATATGCAGAAATAAGAGGATTCTTATGTTTGTACATAAATAAAGTAAAACATACATATTAAATTACGGGAACTGCATCTCTATTAAACTATGCACGGAGTATATTATTTCATAGATAGTTCAAGATTTAAAATGATCTAAGTCATCGAAATGTTGTGGACACGCAATATCGTAATATAAAATCCCCTACAGTACAGCACGTAGGTAAAAGTAGCACTATATCAAATTCTAAGTCGATACGCTAAGAGTATTGATAAGTTTTTATGTGACTTAAGTTGTGAGAAGATAACTTACAAGAAAGTACCGAAGCATGTATTGTGATGGTCTAAACCAAACACTGATAAAAACTTTGGACTTTATAAAATGATGATACGTTACAAATTGTGACGAAAATAAAATCGTAGGCTACATATATAGGCAATAGAAAACTATTGCCAAAAAAATAAAATCATTCGTTATCCAAGAAAGGCATCCATAATTATTACTTAAACACATTAATGATTATGCATTCAAATCTGTGATTCTAAGTTTATTGTAGTTATTTAACAAGAACTATACAAAAAGCATGTAAGGTTTAAGTATTAATCGTCTATAAGCACCGGAGTTTGTCGGCTATTTAGTTGCGTAGCAAATTACACTAATGGTTAGGAAAATACGCTCCCCTAATGTGCGTAAAAATGTTGTAGAAACGATAAGAGACATCGCTGGAATTATGTTTAATAAGCTAAGGCACGTCGACGTGCATTTGCAACATAGTTTGCGGCAGGTGACCGTGCGAAAGCCGACACTGTGGAACTTAGAACATATGAACCTGAACCGTGCCAGCTATAAATGGTATTCACATAAAGAAATCTAAAACGCGTAGCGCATAATATAAATCTATGCGAAAAGCCCCTGATTTATTCCACTCCTCACTAGAATGACTGATCTTGAATCTAAAAGGTATTTCCTACAGTTTTTGCGTACAGAATACATCGACTATGACAGCACTTATAGCTAATGGGTAGATACGTTAGTATGAGATTTTACTATTTGGATTAATCAAATTGAAAAGTACTGTAACTTGGGTTTTGTCTTGGTATACGGTTAACAACACAGTAGATTCGATGCTATTTTTACACGTCCTAAATGAGCATTGAGAATAATATATTATTCTCAACGCTCATATACGAGGACATGGGACGTCATTATTATAGTCTATGGTTACCTCATTTGAGGTTAATATTACTATTCAATTACTTAAAAACGTCACTGACAGTTTACACCAAGTAATTTGCATACAACACTATGATGACAGTAAAAATTAAAATTTCGTGATACGTTCTGCGAACAATACGGTCTGGCAGCGCTGGCATATTAGAGTCGGTAGGTACTAGCTTAGAAAGCGCCTCGCGGGCACACGCCGGCCCCAGAGCTCGTTCTTTACGCGTCCTCGCCATAGAATAGAATGTACTAAATATAAAATGGAATTCGTAGCCAAAATCCTATTATTTATTAACTCTACTAAAACATAATTTTGTAACTGACCTTCATCATTACTCACTTTAATTATGTAACAAATATGTTACATTGCAAAATAATAACAAGTTTTATACATTCTATAATTTTATTAAAAGAATAAAGGTTACCGAGTAAGACAAAATTAGTATAGACGATAGGCTATATCGATACAAGACTCGATGGCCGTTTTGGAAGCAGGTCATTGAATGGTGAAACAAATATTGTAGATTTCTTAAGACAAACTGTCCAACTAGGTACGTCCAACTTTGAGAAGGAGGTTAATCGCTGAATTCGACTCGGATGGGCAGCGTCTGGGAAGTTCTAACATATCCTCTCGTCCCAACATAGATGTATGGTAGACCGTAGTGTCTCACGGCGAAAGTCTGTGACCAGTGTGTGTTGCCAGTGATAACTTACGGAACTGAAACGTGGTCCCTCACTGCGAACACTATTAAACGCCTCAAAGTCGCTCAAATGGCAATGCTCGGAGTCTTTTTTCGGGATTAAATCAGGGGTCATGTAGGGAGGCCTCCCTACAAGATGGACCGACGATCTGGTCAAAGTTGCGGGAGTCCAATGGATGAGGGCGGCAGGGGACCGAGCTCTGTGGAGACCGTGACTGATCAATGGGGGAGGCCTACGTCCAGCAGTCGACGACTGTCGGCGGAAAGGAAGGAGGGAACACTCAAAAACAATGAATGCATATCACTTCTATTTCTTTAAAACATAATGAACGAACTCCATCACGAAAACTATTTTTATAAGTTTTCTGTAGTATCAATTAATACTTTTAAATAAGCATGAATATAAAACTTTCGATTCTGTATTATTTCTAAAAAAATATATTTTCAGTATGCAATATTGCGAAAATACGTAGCTTCAATTTCCAATTTGGTCCCAATAACGTAGGAAATCTAGTAAACGTTTCCATCGAGGGCAATTCCCATTACAATCGATACAATAACCTAATGACAATAGTCAGACATCGTAAGCCGGTGCATACCAAGACGAATGACTTGTAAGATCGTGACTCGACGATTTAGTTTCTATACGAAAGTTATTACCCGCATATTTATTTGAGTACGTGGGTGCTTGCACAACGGTTGCCATTATAAAGCGATATACATATAGATTGCCTATGCTTTGGTGTTGATACACAAAGCTAGTAGATCGTGACTCATGTCTCCATTTATTTGCTATAAATATGATTCGATTACTGATAGGTGTTAGTGTTGAAATTAATTGGTTTATTATTAAACATATCTTGATTTGTTCCGAAATAATGTTGAGGTTTTCTGTGACGTTGTATCATAATTACATTTGTTTAGACTAGCATTTGTTTTAAAATTAAAAATTACATTTTTTAAAGTAATTGTAGTAATTTAGTTTGCGTTGTAAATAATTATCAATTATATAGAGCAAAAGGCTAATTGGACTGAAAGGTTATAGAATTGCAGCGAGGTATTAGTATTGACGAGGTAGCATGCGTTGTTCTTACGAAATGACCGACGATCAGGTGAAGGTTGTGTGTGAAGGCTCAACTTACGGCAAAAAATCTAGGTAGCATATGGGTGTTACATATGTTTATGTCGTTATTTCTACTTATTTACGTTATTCTCAAACGGTAAGGGTATTTCAATAACAAAGTTAGGCTAAAATAAGGTTTATTTGAAGTTTGTTTCATTTTAAGGTTCATTACCCTGTAAAAACAATACAATTCTAAATACACGTAGCGGATAAAATATAGGAGAAAGGTGGCCATTTGAGAGGTTGAAAAACAAACTGTAACCCGAAATATCCTCCGACCTCTACATCCTTACAACGATCCGCTTCTAGGTCCCAAGTAAACATTGCAGTAAAAGAGCAAGCCATTAATGGCTAAGGCCAATTTCACATCAAATATTTTGATAACATCAAATTAAAAAGGTAACTAGCGTACTCGACTAGATTATATTGGTATATGTACATAGCCAACTTCATAATTGTCGGTAAAGGAGCTAACGCATCATCATTATCACACTATACCAGCGCACAGACTAGCACAATGCCTCCCACCATTAAAAACAAAAAAAAATCAAATAACCTACACCCGTTTAAAATACTACTTTGAATTTAATTTAGAATGCCAATATCAGTCCTCCTATCCCTTCTTAGTAAGGATGGGATCAAACGGGGAAGAGCATAGGACGAGGGGGGGATGAATAGGAAAAGGAAACATCATTTTTCCCGAGCCATTCTCTTTTGTTCATCAAAGGAAGGCAACGCATCTGCGACTTATTAACATATTGCGGATGCCTGTGGGAAGCGGTTACTTAACATCAGTTGAACCGCTTGCTCGTTCGCCGTATTCTTCCATGGACAAAAAAACTTGCTTCCGAGTGTATAGAGTAAAAATTTGCTATAACCACCACAAAAGTGTGATTCAAAAATGTGTTTTAATTGTAACATTTACATTTCGAATTTACGATCGACCCAAACAAGCGTTTTGTATTG
The DNA here is from genome assembly GCA_029849275.1 of Papilio elwesi. NCBI lineage: Eukaryota > Metazoa > Arthropoda > Insecta > Lepidoptera > Papilionidae > Papilio > Papilio elwesi. The sequence goes on along the minus strand of CM056700.1, from coordinate 4,543,870 downwards.
AATATGGTTCAGATCCTATATATTTGTCGGTAGACATAACGAGTTTTGTTTCTAAATTATGATAATCACTTGTAAATATTGCACTGCTGTATTTACATAATCCACAATTGCTTTCGATTGATACTAAGCCCCGTCTACACAACTAGTCTAATCAAACGTTTAGACACAAACTACGAAACAAACATCACGAGGAGTATGCATTGCGCTGCCCGAAATATAAACAAAGGCGCCTTTGTAATCAAAACAAGCGATGTCCGATTTACATTCTAAATGTTACGTTAACTACGTTACATATAATGAACGCCAATGAAAACTAGGCAATGCCAAGAGCACCTCGTACTTACGTAGACTGGAATTAAGTACAATATTTACACAGTGCGAGGTCGCAGGGAGCGTTTGCGTTGGCTTATACATTAGGGTCCTTTGCTGCGTCATTGGCTAACACGATTTATTGAGCAAATCTTTATACAACTCGGCCGTCATTAAGTTGATGAAGCGTTTAATATTGAACAGGTCGTATTCACGCAAATCAAAATTTCATTTCATTAAAAGTAATAAAATTAAATTACTATTTTTATGTTTGTATTTATTATGTTAAATAATCACAAAACGCCAAAATTAAACTCTTAAAATATATAATTTTTGTCTATTTATGAACTGTATTCTTTTTTAAGTAGGTGGTAAAAGCAGTTCATCCGATATTAACTGACCGCTATCCCTAGGTATCTACATCAAACTAATGTGTTGCAATTGCATTGCCTTCACACAGACAGAGGAGGGGATAAACATAAAAAGGATATTTCCGTTTGCTTTCCATGCTTCCCTCCCCTGCCGAATCAACTTCCCTCTGCAAGGGTAAAAGGACTAAAATTAGGTCTGCGGCACCACACTCCGACACAAATATACTTCTACTCCACGCCTAACTTCTTGGAGGTCATGGTCGAGTGGACCCATTCCTGCAACAGATTCTGTTAAACTGATATCAACTAGTCTACAACTACCATATAGTACTGCCTAAAGATAAATAGTCTAATTTTTGTTTACTTTTGCATATACCTACCTATATATTTGAGCAGCACACAAACATTATTCGCAGCCGTTAGTGACCTAACAAACGAAAACAGTTAATCACCGGACGCGTCCTAAATAATTTCGGTATCGTACAAAACTCAGCTTACGCCATGTCATGAACGAATATTAATATTAGCGTGGTGCCCGCGGGCCGACTCTGCCGTCCACTACATAATACACAGCACAACTTTTGTATACAGGCTCGCCTACAATTCTTTAAAATAACTATATTGTAGCTAGTGTACACTAATCTTTAAACCTACTATTAAACCAAGTAATCAACTGTTCCTACAGACTGCTGAAACACACTTTCTATTGATTAGGGATGGAACAAACATCGATAATTCTAGAAAAAAAAAACATTGTTTCGGGATATAAAAAGTGCCGTTGTTTTGAGTTGTTAAATTCATATAAAAAAAACTCAATTACAATCATTTGAACACACAGTTTAGCTTTTGTTTAAAAGTTCTGTATCTAGCATTGCATGATTTTAAGCAGAAAAGTAAGAAAACAGCGATATTCAGTGAGGTAATAGCCGGCAACGGAAGCCAATGCGGGGTTTAAATTAAACGATGCAAAAATATACGCGCCTTTGCGCAGGGAGGATGACTCGCTGGCTCATACTGCAAAGGAAAAGGCCGATCTTCTGGTCTCTCTTTTTGCATCTAACTCGATACTGGATGACAAAGGTAACTCACCGCCTAAATTCCCGCGTGGTGAGACCTCTATGTCGGAAATCCACATTTTCCAGAGATCGGTGCGTAAAGCGCTTCAGTCTCTGGATATCCATATGTCGAGTGGGCCTGACGGAATCCCTCCTATTGTGCTTAAGACATGTGCTCCTGAGTTGGCACCGGTGTTAACGCGTCTCTTTCGGTACTCCTACTCCTTAGGCGTCGTCCCAAAATCCTGGAAGACTGCCTTAATCCACCCGATCCCAAAGAAAGGCGACGGCTCGGATCCGTCCAACTATAGGCCTATTGCCATTACTTCTTTGTTCTCCAAGATAATGGAAACAACCATTAATTGCCACCTCATGCGGTACCTAGAGGATCACCAGCTGATTAGCGATCGTCAGTACGGTTTTCGTCAGCGACGCTCAGCTGGTGATCTTTTGGCTTACCTAACTCACCGATGGGCGGAGGCAATTGAGAACAAAGGGGAGGCCTTGGCGGTTAGTCTGGACGTAGCCAAAGCCTTCGTTCGGGTTTGGCACAAAGGGCTTCTTTCGAAGCTGTCTTCCTACGGGCTTCCCGAGAAATTATGCGAATGGATTACCAGCTTCCTTGAGGGTCGTAGCATCAAGGTCGTAGTCGACGGTGCATGCTCGGACACCAAATCCATTAATGCTGGTGTACCACAGGGCTGTGTACTATCTCCCACCCTCTTTCTTCTGCATGTCAATGACATGTTGCATAGTAACGTTCATTGCTATGCAGACGAAAGTACCGGTGATGCCCTGTACATGGCCCGCGCTAATATTTCTCGGGATTGCGTCTATGAGTACCGGAGCAAACTTGTGTCTGAACTCGAGACTCTATTGGGTAACGTTTCGGATTGGGGGCGACAAAATCTTGTCCAATTCAACCCCAAAAAGACACAAGTTTGCGCGTTTACAGCCAAGAAACAACCCTTCGTCGTTAATCTGAACTTTGAGAACACTCCCCTGGTTGCCTCTGCTAGTATCAGTATTCTCGGCGTTGATATATCGAGCGACGTCCAATTTCGCGGTCATTTGGAAGGTAAGGCCAAGTTGGCCTCCAAAATGCTTGGTGTGCTCGGTAGAGCGTAGCAGTATTACACGCCGGCCCATCGCTTAAAGCTGTATAAGGCACAGGTTTGGCCTCATATGGAATACTGCTCGCATCTCTGGGCTGGAGCCCCCAATTACCAGCTTCTTCCACTTGACCGCGTACAACGAAGAGCGACTCGAATCATCAACGACCGAGCTCTTACTGATCGGCTTGACTCAATGGCATTGCGAAGGGACATCAGCTCCCTTTGCATTTTTTATCGACTTTACCATGGGGAGTGTTCCGAAGAATTGTTTGGAACAATTCCTGCCGCTGAGTTTCGTTATCGCTCAACTCGACAGAGCTCCAATTACCATCCTCGCCATCTTGATGGTTGGCATTCCACTACGGTGCGGTTTTCGCGTAATTTCTTGCCTCGGACAGCCGCATTGTGGAATGATCTGTCGCCAGCGGTATTTCCAAACCAATACGACTTAGGGTCCTTCAAGAAGCGAGCGTACTCCTTTCTTAAAGGCCGGCAACGCATCCGCAGTTCCTCTGGTGTTGCGGATGTTCATGGGCGGCGGTGATCTCTTAGTTTTTAGGCGACCCGTTGCTCGTTTGCCCCCTTATGCGATAAAAAAAACCCAAACTTTCTTATGTTTTAACTCTTTATTACACGTAGTTTTAAAAATCCTCTATTGTCATAAGAATGATTTAGTATAAGTATTTATAAGTCTTGTATTGTGTTTATTTCAGGTAAATAATGGGTTGATAAATATCAAATATCATCAATTATCTTTAAATAAATAAATATGCTTCACGCCCGTAACCCAGAGCAGTTGACAAAGACCATGGATTTCCATTTGGCGCGATCCTAGAACACCTCTGTCGTTTCTTGTAGATTCATACATCTACGCATACATGCTCGTTGGTTATTGGTCCTTATATCGCTCTCTTTTAGTAAGCCACTAATATGATCGATATAAATTCTCCTAAGGCAACACTGACAGATACTTATGCTAAATTAATTTGTTTTGTCTCTATTCATTAATCCCTTAAACATGCTCGCACCACCGAATGATCTTATCTTATCTTTATATCCATTCCATTATCGATATTTTAAGCACATCCCTATTGCTATGGAGGAGTCGCCTTAGGTGTGTTTAGTGGCCAGTCGACAGCTACACGGGCACGACAGCGGCTCTCGACGTCTCGCCAACTGACAAGTTAAGCCTCGTTCACTCCGCTCATGATACGACTAGAAAAGCCAAAACATAACCCTTTCAAGAAATTTAATAGTGTAAACATGTAACGTACTATTGTTTTCAGCATTTTACATGAATTGTTGTACTCCATATCTACTCTTATTTCGAAATTGTTGAAAAGCACATCAAATTTCATAATATGAGTAATTAAATAAAAACCAAACGATGATGGACTATAAAAAGAAGATGTATTTAGTGTAAAAGCAGTGACTAAAACTCATTTAACTTTAAAGTAAAGCAAGGAAGACGTGATGAGTATGATGCCGAAGGTCAAATAACAGTCTCCTTCCCCTTTTCACTCTTTTTAATGAGGAAAGAATGGGAAGCATGATACAATAATTAGATTGTTTTGATCTATATAGATACACATCCGTTCGGGACGGCTCAGTCCGTATAATGCCTAATCCCTCTCCCGTCCCGTCCCATACGCCCGCACGTACGCAACGTATTTTTATTTAAACGTCACATATGCTAAAAGTGGAATGTAGTTGTATTAATGACAATACGTTACACAAGCAGAAGTTGCAACGAATCATAGTGCGGGGCCCACGCTTCCCTTGTCACTCGAGCCAACCTGTGTAGGAAGTAGAAAGTGTGACTCGATTTATAAGCACGAAACGGTTGCTCGGCATGTGTACTAGTTATTGGAGCTTGCATTGTTTTTGTTATGTATCTACTGCTATTTAATTTATACTATACACATATACTTGAAATTCCCAGGACAGGTCCGTGTCAGCCTGGCAGCCTGCAGTAAAAACCTATACAGCACAGATTATGGTCATACTGTGCCGACCCCACATGAAGTGGGAAAAGGACAAGGGGGATGCACATCAAACTTCAATCTTTATTATTTAAACAATTGTTGAAGATGAAAGAGTAGAAAGAACGAAGAAGATTTTTTTTAAGCAAAGATAATTGAGGATTATTTAAATAACAAATAACAACTAACAACCAACAAAGAATTGTTACATAACTATTGAGATTGATTGCTTTTTAGTGGCCATCGGTTAAACGCAATTCAAGTAAACGACGAGATATTCTAATCCCACGAGGTGCACTGTAAGATAATCTACGGACACAATTTGCTCCGTGTTGTGCTTGCGCCCATGGACACTCAGGTTACATCAAGCTTGGACTTGGAAAATCAATCACTCTCAGTTATATTTCTGTAAAATGGTATCACCGTTAATCATCATTTGAACACTTTTCTCATTTATTTTTGTAGTTATATTTTAATACTATAATTAAGATATAAGTGATTATTTTTGCTGATTATTTCTCTAGCCATTGACATAAAAATTTCCAATATGGAAAAAACTAGTTCGCTCTAGTTGCTGAGTAAGGAGACGAATAATTAAAGTCTAAAATAGCCAACTGACCTGAATGTCATTCCCTCAAATGACACATTAAATGAGCCTAAGAAACTTACTCTGCTCACCTCCAAACTTAAATTAGAAGTGAGCACGCGACTGCCATCAACATGAGATATAAAAGGCTACGCCCAATTACTTAGTGAAATTACGACTTAATTGGCACTCGAGTACAGTCAACTTTGCATAGTAAATTTAAGTTTATTACGATTTAGGGAAATTTAGTTTAAAATTTTAAGCTCCAATATACTAAATATTTCGGTTAACTGCGAATCACGTGTTCATGGTTTAGACCGACCACCGAATTACCATTAGACACTAGCCATGAGCCATAGCACAAGGTTAAGTTCGTTACGTTTGACATGTGTCATCTAATAGTAATTCAATCTCTCAAGGAGAGGTATTTGTTTATATAAAGAATTTAGAAAATTGTTAAATGCTAATTAACTCATATTTCGTTAAAAATAGCTAAAAAATATAAGAGACAAGAATTTAATTAAGTATTCCAATTTGAGCGTACAAACCGGATGAATGTAAAAAATGAAGAACATTTATGCAGCAAAAGTGAATGTACTCGTTAACTAGGTACGCTTCAGCTAAAACGTGTGTCTGCTGCATTTTAGGTATAAACTATACCTATACAAGGAAATAATCTTCACGTGTAAAATATAGAGGATAATCTGTCAATATTACTGCATATAAACGGATTTTGCAATATTTTGATACTGTACCAAACCAAACGAGCAAGCGGTTCACCCGATATCAAGTTGCATATGCATTGCCTACCTTTAATGGACGAGGGGATAACCAGGAAATGGTAATTTCTCTTTCCTAGTCATCCCCTCCACTGTCCTCTTACCCTTCTCATCCTTTTCTTATAAGCAAAGAATGGGAAGGGGAAGAAAACTAGAATTAGGCCTCCGGCACCTTACTCATCGGACGAAACGCTAAATGCTCTACTTCACTTCTGTCCTTTGTGAGGTCGTGGTATTTCACTGGTCGAGCCGGCCAATTCGTGGAACCGATTTTGAAATAAATAGTCTTCCTATTGATGTCGCTTGTTCAATTTTGCTATATATACATTAAACTCTTTCAAAACTTATATCCTCACTTCTTACTAATATAATAAATGTGAATGTAAGTTTGCTTGTTACGCTTTTCACGCGAATACTACTCAACCGACCATCATGAAACTTTGTACACATATTGGAGGTACTGTAAGTAACATGGGATACTTCTAATGAAAAAAATAGTATATAAAAAGCGAAGTATGTATGTTTCCTATAGACCTATAGACTCCGAAACGCCTGGACCGATTTCGGTGAAGTTTACAGGGATTGTCCATATCGGCACATTCCAGTGTTTGATAGCGATCGGATCAACATAATTAGTGGTACCCGGGCGAAATCGTGGCGGGTTACTATATACGTCTGAGAGTTTTTCACAATAAGAGTTAAAACATTTTCCACTACATAGCAGACGAGGAATATGATAAATGACTTCAAGAACCTTTTTGATTTCTTTATGATCTGTCAACAAAAATGAGCGATGCGTCTGATCTTATTAAAAAGAGAAAATGACCATGTCTGCTTCCCTCCTCCCCTCTACCTTCCCTCTACAATAATCTCGACATCTTTTATAACTTGTTTATTGAACTGTTTTCGTGATTTTATTATTGTTTTAAATTAATTTTAACACATTACATTACATTGCAGAGAGGGAAGGGGCCGTAATGCCAGGGCCACCACGCTGACCCGGTTGCGGTTGGTGAATGTCACATGTCTTCAAATTTAGTGGTTTTAAGACATGCCGGTTTCCTCATGATGTTTTACTTCATAGTTTTTGAGCAGTAGTATTAAAAAAATTACACAAAATAAAAGCGCCTGTCTGGGTTTGAACCCGCAACCTACTGTAGGTTTCGGACCTGTAGCCCCGTAAACCAGTAAGTCGGAGCCTAAGCCGCGGAGCCTCACCTACTCTTGACACTATTGCGATAACAAAATTTAAAGACTGAATTTAAGTTAGGTTACTAATTCTAACATATTTTTTATTATTATTATAGCTATTTAAATGTCTTTACAAATAATATATGTACAAAAAAGACATTTTGTACGTAATAAGCAGAATGTCGAATTCACCTTACGTTTCAATTATAGTTTATCACTACCAATGCAAATGTTAAAGCGACAACTTAAACATTTCAAAGGCTAAAACAAACAGCTGGGTAACATCAAAACTTGAAAATGTCGTGAGCGTCTCGCGAGTTGGAAACGACGCCATTTGCATATTGCACTTACGCCGGTGCTCTTAACTTAGGAGTCACTTTAACTGACGCCGGTAGAGACCTCCCGAGTAGTCTCCTAACCTTTGAGCAAATGACACGACGCAGCAATTTTCAATGATCGGCAGGAGAGGGCCATGAAATCATGATGTGGTACTATCGAAGACGTACATTTAATTAACCAATCTATTAAAGAAATATGAACGATATTTACTTCTCACGGAGTATTCCAGGTAATGTAAAGTCCTGTCAACCCAGTTTTACCCTAAACCTTTATTATTTACACGCATTTAATGTATTCATCATTTGTAAAATGACATATATGGTATATTATTTCGTCTTAATTTAGTTGTTACTAGTAGCCTCAACTTCCTGCAACTCCACGGCTGGGATGGACCTGGATATCACTCCAGCTATCCCAGGTCCCCGAAGAAACCTAGCAAACCCTTGATGTTGCTGGCGACATCCGGGAGCTATCTTGATGAGCCGAGTAAGATACTTTATTATCCTTATTTAAGTTTATTGTCAGTTGAGTCAATTCTAAATTTACTACAATCAGATAGTAGTTACATTCAATCAAATCTTATTTAATAGGCGCAATATTAAATTCAGATACTGGTACCGACGATCACCTATATTATGGAAGATTAACAACATCACGAAACATATAAATATAATGTATCTATCGTGTGTGTCATAGGCGTATATTTACTTGAATCTCTTATACTTTTAGGACGTAGTAGTACGATTATTATTATGACGATTACTCTTTGTACGATTAAAGAACCTCCAAATTGATACAGAAATCATACAAACATAAGTCATTAACAAATAATGGTCCTAAACCGGAACAAGGAAACCGTAGAGCGGCCATAACGGATATTAATATGACGTCACCGGGCCCTCGGCGCCGCGAGGCGTGATTCCGGCCGCGTCAGACGAAACAATGCCCGTGCTTTACGAATCAACAAGCAGACAGACAGACTACACGAGGCATTAAATCCCGTAATTTTGCATTTTATTTCCGCTAAAATTGCCGTACAAGTACTGAGAATACAATGAAGAAAACGAATTATGATGTGGCCAATCATGTCTGAATAAATCATCCATCATGTATATGTTGCAAAATCGAGAGGCAGTGTCATAATCAGGGCAGGGCATAATCCTTTCGATCGGATTAGCGTCATAAAAAGACAATATTTAGAGTTACCGTACTCCACAAGCAATTCTGAGAGATGGATGGATGGATAGAAAGCGCGCCAGAACCGTGCTAAATGGAAATCTGTCGACCCCATCATTCAACTCATTATTTCAATAAAAAAAACTGACATTGCATATCACATGTACATATTTCACTTTTTATATTTCGTGATGATTTAATGGATCTTACTTCCTAGTATCTCGCTTAAAAAAATAAAACCAGGACTTTAAGTCAAAAAGTCTATAAATAAGGAAGATAAATTCTCTTAGTTCAGAATTACGTGAGAAACACACTTTGAGATAAGCGAATTACAGATTATCTGTAAATTAAATGCACATTATGTTAGTCCGAGATACTCACTTCACTTGTTTTTTTATGTTTGTTTCCTTAGAACTTAGACATTAATGTGTCGATGTTGTAAATTCTTTTTGCAATCAATAGGTTTTGTTTACTATGCGATCCTATATAAATTTTATCCCGATCCGATAAGTGGTTCCAGAGTTACCCAGGACTTTAAAGAATAGATGTCGGGATTTTGCAGTTTTACTGCGCTTTTTTTTATATTACAAAGTGGCAAACGAGCAAGCGGCCCCTGGAAATAAGTACCGCTACCCATAGGCATCCGCAACAAGCTAATGAGTTGCAGGTGCGTTGCCTACCTTCATGGACGAAGGAGGGGACAAACAAAAAAAAGGATAATTCCATTCCCTGTCCATCCCCTCCTCATCCGTCAAATCCTCTTCCTCTTCCCATCCTTTCCTTATCAGAAAAGGGTAGGAGGGGGAAGAGGACTACAATTAGGCCTCCGGCACGTCACTCATCAGACGAAACGCAGAATACTTCTACTTCACGCCTGTCTTCTGTGACGTCGTGGTATTTCACCGGTCGAGCCGGCCCATTCGTGCAAAAGATGTTGTTATTGCGGGCTCTACCACTGTTAAATATATTATTACTATAAAATTAATTCAATTTTTGTTTTTTTTTATTGGCACACAATTAAAAGAACCTTTAGATTACTATGGCAGCAATATTTGAGTAGATATATTTGCCTTAATTTAGGTTATCTATGTTTTACGCCATAAATTTTCGATGTTACATTATTCAATTGCATATAGATGTAATAGATTAATTTTAAATAAATGAACACTCAAGGCTGTATCCCAGAGAGATAGCCAGAAATTTTCAATTTGTCGCGATCCTATCACATCTTTTTGACTTCATCTACTGTCATACATCGACGCAACGACCGACGATCATGTCTGTCATGGGCACTATTAATATTACAATTTTTCTTTTAAATCTTGCCAATATGATCGTTATAAGAACCCATATCTTACTAATACTGTCATCACTTCAATAGGATCAAATAAATATTAAGAAAAATATTTGTAAATACGTATTACAAAAAGTGCAACATGCAAATTTTTTGTAAGCATTCATTTAGCTAAGGTATGCAAGCTCGTATTATTGTAAGATCAAAAGAGAGTAAGCTGAATAGTTCGAAGTAAGTCGGTTGTGAGGGCGCGTGGCTCGTGACTTGCGCCGCTGTGAGGCATATTACAACCGGCGTGACCGCGCTCTTGCCTCGGTAATAACTCTCCGGACAACTTAAGCGTAATTGCATAAAATCGCTTTTGTCGGAATTTAGCTTACTCAATCTGCGGTGGGTCTGATACTGACACAAACCATGTAGGATATGTAATGGTTGATTGGCTGAAGGAAGAAAACGAGGCCTATACTTAACAAGTGTCATTTGACTGATAATGTTGGTATAGTGTTTGATAACCAATAAGTAAAAACGCAGTAAGCTTACAATTTATTCAAATCTAAATTTTCGACGTGTTTTATAACCGTACACATTTACATACGCGACGCCTTCGAGTTTTTTTAAGCCGTCATATCTGTAGTTGACTTACACAAAAATGTTATTCGGTACTCAACCAGCCACTTTTCTCTTTATACGCATAGAAATTCTAACGCAATCGCCATACAATACAGGCATGGCAATAAATCCTTATCTGTAGATAAGCCCCTACCCAGTTCACTTTCTAACAACGACAAATCCGTTACGTCACGAGCATGTTATGTATCATTTACATTACGCACTGTCTTAGCGTGTAGACACACGACTCGCTTTGTTGAGCAACCATGTAATTAAAATATTTATTTTAATATAATTACAAGCGAAAGCTACTTAATTAGCATTAACAACAGTCATACGAAATCTTAAATTATTCGACGATATGTAGAATCGCGTGGTGAAATGAAAGATACATCGTATTTTTTTATGCAAGAGAAATACTCTCACTTCTTAGAACATCGGTCGAACGCAAATGCATTCTTGTTCGTGGTCATACTGCCGAGAAATTATTTCAAAGGAAGAGACAGTAATAATTCTTCTAAGAATGAAATTGTAATTCATTACCAAATAAACAGCTTTGAAACTGTTTAGATATATTTAAAGTTTAATTTCTAATTGAATTGAAACCTTCTTTAGCCGCACCTCCCCATGTGTTTTTTTAATATATCGTAGGTGCAATGATGTTAAATAAACGACACGTTTTAAAACTCAATTGAAATATGATATACCTAATTAGATATCCCATTTTTATCTTTATATAATTACAATATATTTGACCCAATACCCGCCAATACAATCAATCCTACTTTTTTCATGTTTTTGGTCGCTCGTTCTCGCCTATCGACTCAACCTGTTCATAACAAAATATTTAACTGAGCCTAAACGATCCGTTTTAAAGCACTTCCTGTTTAGGGGCTATCCCCCGCGATACGAAATGAGTCACGTATGCTTCCCGCACGCGACTGTACTGCCAATATATGTACAGGTGCGCACGTATGAACTAAACAATGTGTTACACAATTATTTTGTAATAGCCAAAAGCCTACCTCTGCTCATTTATATATCCATATAATACGACTTATACAAGTATTATAAATGCGAAAGATTGTAAATATGGATGTTTGTTATTCTTTCACGCCTAAACTACTGAATGGTTTGAATGAAACTACAATAATTATAGCTTATACACCAGAATAACACATAGGCTATAATTTATAAAGATAACTTTTAAGTGAATTATCCAAAATATCACGATAAGTGTCAAGTAAGGAGGAAAAATTCCGCTAAAATCCGAGCTATTCTGGTGTACGCTGTAAAAACCATTAGAGTTACACGTACGTAATGACTACCGGAAATGTGTACATTAAATAGTTCTACAAAAGAGGCGCGAGCATATGCATAAAAGATAGATATATATCTGTCTTTTATGTTTAAGCCATTATCGCCAAAATAGTGAGCCATATATTAATTGTAGGGCGGAGCGAAGTTCGCGGGCCAACAAGTACCTACAGTATTAAAGAAGTGACTTATTGATAAATCAACACACAGTCAAAGTACTACTTCTCTAACTTGAAATTTTGCAGAGATCTGTTATTACATCACTAAGTAAGGACTTTTCTAAATTCAACCCTAAAGGTCTAAATAATAAAAGACAAATTTGAATCCGATGTAAATTGACCTCAAATCTATATTATCAATCATATTAAATAGGGCTTAGCTTAGGCTAGAGATTAGTCGGTTTAATTAATTTGCACTGCTTGTGCTATATACAGTGCAATTTATAAAATATAGAGCTATTGTTGTGCGGCTTGATATTGTTTATGTTTATTTAAGTAAACTCGTGTGCTGTGCCATTATTTTAACATATTATCATCATTTACTTCTCTGATATATTTGGCTAGACGATAGCTCCAGTTTATTCTATGCATTTTCTTACTTTTAAAAGAAATAATACATTCCCTAACCGTTGAAAAGTTAGGTTCTTGGAATTCTCGTGTAGTTAAAGGTATACCGCATAATGCATTTTTTTTAAGTTTTTGTCTCTTTAACCGTTTTACGCAAGAACCGGTTTAGTATTACAACATTAAATTTATCATGAATGTGATGAGGGAATTCAAGTAGTCTTTAAAAGGAACTTGAGTGGCGATCGGTGAAAAAATCGCAGATGCGTTAATTGGAAGGTACGAGACAGACGACCGGTCGCTCGCACTGTTCCGACGTTTAAGGTTACTTGCTCGACTACATGTAACGAACTCTCTTAACGAACAGTTGCCAGCGGCTGAAAGATGGATACCGAATGCCAACATTATACACAATAATGTACTACACTTACAGCTGTTTATGTCAGGCAACGCCTGCAGTTTCAATGTTGTATGTTAATAATATTTCTTTCTTGAGAAAATACCTGTCCATGCTCTACTCAACAGGAGGGAACAGTAGAGATAAATTATGTCAGACTCGTCGGCCTACGCTATATCCATAATAATCCATATCCGAAATTAAATTAGCGCATATTACTTCTGGTTTCTGATGGTGAAAGTATTTATAAAATCGAATCAGTTATAAGTAGTGGTCAACTCCACGTCAGCCATGTTGCACCAAACTTTATGGTAATATAGTAATTTGATCACAGTTAACACTGCGCTCAAATTTTTTTAGAAGAAATTATTCCTTCATAATAAAATAAAAAAAAATAGTGTAGTAATAGTCATCGTGATTTCCTCAGTAAAATTCCATCTCGGTTCACGTTAAAATATAAATCAGAGAGTAAGAACGACAGAACAGAACAAGTGGCTCATTAAAATAGGATTGGAGTAAAAAAATGTTTCAACAGATTTACTTATTCCTTCGATAGACATTGCTAATGGAATGTGGTAGAAAAATATGACTTCAACCTGTCCCAGATAAGCCATGGTAATCCCCAATGTATGATACTATACTTTAAAGATTTACGGCGTAGGCTCCGTGACCTTATTAATTTTATGGGACCACTTGGCTTCGAACTAAAACTAGTTTCGAAACGACGCTTAACACAAACTTCTTACGTGCAGCCACATAGCCAACCAGCAATTCAAAAGTCTAAAATACGTTTCAATTTGTACGTGAAAAAATATAAACTACATAGCTTTTTCATGGTGAAATAATTTGCAAAATTAATTCAGGGCATTCAGCGTTTACCCGTATAGATTTATGTTGATTCAAACATCATATTCTTTACTAAAATCATACACTATAGTTAAATACGGATTTAACTACTAGATATAATTAAATAGAACAATTAAAAGTTATCACCATATACCTTGAACTATTAAAAACCTAATGGTTAAGGGAACGGACCTCGAAATATGCACAACATGGTTGTTGCTTCGAATCCGCCATTCGACTATTGACGTGAAGCAGTTTTTATAAGAAATATCTATCACATCAGCTTTAATAGAAAATACCAATGTTGTTCATAATTCGTCCATCTAGTCAAATTTTTCATATTAAGTTAATCTCTAAAAACTATATAGCAGTTGAACTGCAGTATAGAAGTTAGGACAATACTTTCTGCGGGGTACAGACTTAATCGGGAATTTATAATTACATTTCAGAACAGAGCTGTCTACTTACGAAATAAAAGACTAGGAAGTATATTATCATTAACACTTTCATTTCCGTCCCTATGTACAATAAATAGCTGTAAATGGTCGTACTGTGAGAACAGGCAATATGGCTCGCTATAACTGACAAAGGGCAAAAGCAATTAAATTTTCTAATCCTTTCTCAGCAAGTCCATTCTCTAGAGGGAATAGTTTGAGGGATAAAGTCCCATTGTTGGCTGCACAGCACAGTCGTCGTGAGAACGGCGATAGCAGCTACAATGAGACCTCAACAATTTAATGTTGCTATTAGATTGAAACAATTCACAATGGCACGTGAGAGGAATCGCACGGGAGTTTTTTGCTTAGTACGATAGACGGAGGGTCGAAACGTAATTTTTCACGGCTACGGACACTAAGCATTTAACGCCTTCGCTATAGTAACAAATTATCTTTAGATGTCGGTGGATATTAAGTGTAATGATTTCATTAGTGAACGTGGATAAACGTACTGCAAATTTTGCCAATGGAGTTTTTTCTGGACTATAACTTAAATTATTTATCATCACTTGTTTATTAGTTTTTTCATAGTATTTTTCTTAGTTTGACAGTGGTCTTTGAAGTACATGCCAAAAATTCCACCCATCAATAAATAAATGTACGCTCACACCCGTAACCCAGAGCGGCAGGGGCAGAGATAATGGATTTCTATTTGACGCGATCCTGGTGCGCCTCTCGCTTCTTTTGCGTCCATACATCTACATATACAAGGTCGTCGGTTACGGGTATTCCTTATATCGCCCTTCTTTAGTATGTTACTAATACTCACTTTTGCAACATAAATTTGTTTTGTTACTCTCCCTTAATTTATCCTTTCAACATTTCTGAAGCATATCTTGCTCAATTCTAGTCAAAACATCCACTTTTAAGCCACACTTTGCCCTTATTACGCTATTTTTAATCCGTCACGCTCTACCCGGCAAAAGGGCTAGGAACACATCACAAAGTCATTTGGTCGTTAAGTATATTAATGAGAAACTGATCACTTAGGGGGACTTAGGACTTAGGACTCGCTTTAGGGTTGGACAAATCGACGAGTGCGCAAGTGTGCAATAAACGTACAAGTCAAAAAGATCAAGAAATCTGTCGTACATGGTGATTTCCAATGATGCGAAAAGGACGGGAAATGTAATAGCATATAAAAACTATTATGTTCGTTGAAAGAACGTACAACTTTACTTGACATACATATCAGACATGGTTCAGCGGTACAGGCAATATAAATCACATTCCTATTTTTTTAATGTAGGTATTAAATAATTCACTAAGTCAAAACATATTTCCGTAAATTACACATTACGTATTTACGGAAACAGTTAAGTAACATGTCGATAAATTGTACTCGATAAAACATACGGCATCAGATAAGAAGGCAAATGACCACGGGAAAGCACGACCACGCGGGACGAGTGGGCGCGGCGGGCGGCACCGCGCAAATTTGGATACAGATAAATACCGATTTAAATAATTATTAAGCGAAGCGGTTGATTCTATGAAGTGTTCCAAGGATTTGTTTACATTTTACACTAATTTACATTTAATTCTCTCATCTCCATTATACCATCAGATGTTTAGACTACCAGCTAATCTCCATGCTTTTGTTGTAAGTATACCTCGCGTTCGAACGAAGCGGTTTGAGTCTTAATTTAATGTACAAAGGATTGGAACAAGAAGCCAACGTCATGGTGCCTGTCCAATGATGACCTAATGATAATGTCTTTAAATTATCTAGGTCGTTAAGAGTAAAATAGCTCATAAAACTATATATTTTGTGAAATAACTTATTCGAGAAAGATTGTGCAAATTTACTCGTGCGCGATAAACATCCATAACAACAAGCTGACATTTAGTACCAAAAAACCTTGTTTATGATCCATTTTCACATCATTCAATAAAACATAAAGTTCGACTTGCGATATTTTTTTTATAATTTACAATCATCTCTTTCTGGCGCCTAGGACCCAGAGGGCTCTATCATGACTCCGTTTAAGGGTCTATTAAGGACACATTAGGACGTTAAAGTCTCCCGCCTAACTAACGACTGAAGTGAAAATGGGCATGGGACACGAGGGAAGTTGACGCCGGCTCTTTAGAAAGCTAAACATAAAACATAAAAAGCGGGTACGACGGAAAGCGAAGCTTAATAACTCGTTAATTACCGGTCATGAGTAGACATTGCCCTACTTAAGTGCCCGGCCAGAAACAATACCTTATATCTATTTGCTTTGAGTGTTTTTAGAACCGTTTGACTTCTTTTGTTTACGTAAAACAAACTTTTATTAAAACGTCTTATGGCTTTGCCTTTTGGGTGAGTGTGTTTCGTTTAAGTTTGCTAACATAGAAATCTATATTCTATTTTTAAAGTAAATTGACCTTTACTTTAAAAATAGAAATAAAACTGTGAAACTATTTTGTAGGAAATGGGGATACAAATCTCATTGGTGAAAAGAAGTAATAAGTCTTGGTACACTTAACACGCCAATCTCAAAATCCACAGAAAAAAAACATTTTCTCTAATTTTCTGCGATAAAATGCACTAGAATAAATACTACTTCACTACATTACAACGCTGACATGTATGTCGAACAAATAATTAAGGTCACTTAAATTTTCGGAAGGTGTTTGAATTGTTTAAATAAAACTTTTACCTTCAGGTCGGGTCGACCGGTGAAATACTTTGACCTCACAGAAGACAGACGTGAACCATACGTATTTCTGCGTTTCGCCTGATTAGTGAGGTGCCGGAGGCCTACTTTTGTTCTGATCCTCATCCCCTTACCTTCCTTACCTAATAAGAAAAAGATGGAATGGGATAATGGTTTGACGAAGGAGGCGATGGATAGGTAAAGAAAATATCCTTTTTTCTGTTTATTCCCTTCTCCGTCCATTAATTCAAATTAAGCAACGTATCTGCAACTCATTTGCTTCTTGAAGATGTCTTTGGGTAGCGCTCACTTAATATTAGGTGAACCATTTGCTTGTTTGCCACCTACTTCCGTAAAAAAATCTAATGAGAGCTTCGTTTTGTAGACTGGTTGATACATTAAGGAAGATTATTAATGACCTGATGCCAAAACAAGTTGCAGCAAAGTTATCAGCCTCCCGATCTATTTGAGAAACATCTCTTAAAAAGCTTATCATTCGATCGATCTCAAATTGGAACTAGTTTGATGTATCAAGTCGTCAAATAGCAAAAGTATTTTCCTGATCGCGGCAGTAGCGATACGGACACTTGCCGATTCAACAAACTGGTTCCGACGACCCATCCACTTGATCTTGGACGAGTGTTGGCCAACTTTCTCGAGATTCCACGCGGGGTGAGACGCGTCAACGCCTGACATCGACCGTAGCGTTCAAGATTCGTGCGAGATTTTCGCCGTGAATTAAATCGATCAAATCAAAGACATTTTAACAATTCCTAAGTATGTACAGGACTCTGAATGGTAGGATTAGAAATAGCGTCATAAGGGCCTAAAAGAGTATGTAAAGCAGTTGAGAATAGAATTCGTCAATGGTTCAGACATGCTGTATCTTAGTTGATTTGACTAGGTAACAAGGCAAGTTTATGTTGCAAAAGTGAGTGACAGTGTTGACTAGGAACGTCCTGGATGAAATTATATTTAACAGGTCAGTGACAAACCTCCTAAATAAAGTCAATGGCGGTGTTTACCCATAACCGAGGAGCAAATGTGCATTGAACGAGTGTTACAATTGTTTTATATAAAGTATTTTGAAGAAAACAATCCAAAAGGCGATAATAAAGAAAATTCTAGACTGAATAGAAATCAGTCCGTTAAAACGATAATATGTAATAATAATATAAAATATAATTCATGATTATTGAATAAATATTGATACATGAACAATAGTTAATCTATCATCCCATATATAGAAAGGTATGTTAAAGCGCCAAATCTAGAAATAAAGAATTTGCGTGGGCGGACGCGTCATTTTCAATAGCAAGTTTTTTATGACGAGGTTAGAGACCGATGGTAACAGTTCATAATAATATTACTTATTGTTTAAGCTCTCAAATATTATTTATAAAAAATGCGATGTGTTCATTCTAAACAATACAACTGTATTTTAGTTTCAAGCATTCAGCAAGTATACCAGTAATCAAGGTAGAAAAGCAATGTCTCGGGACACCTCTTTTTTATGGAAGAAGGCGCACGAGCAAGCGGATCTCCCGATGTTAAGTGAGCGCTACCCATAGACATCCGCATCAAGCAAATGTTTGGCAGATGCGTCGCCTACCTTTAATGGACAGAGCAGGGCATAGACATGGAAAAAGGATATTTCCTTTTCCCCGTTAACGCCATCCACGTCTAATCCTCTTCCCGTTTCGGTCCTCTCCTTGTGAGGAGAAGGGGAAGAAATAGGGCTCCGGCACTTCACTCATCAGACGAAACGCACAGTAATTCAACTTCACGCCTGTCTTCTATGAGGATTTCACCGATCGAATCGGCACATTCGGCAACAGATATTGTTGCGGGTTCTTCCACTGTTAAAAAATATTTCTCTTGCTCTCTTTCAACAATACACGCATGCTTCATTAGGCCAGACGGGAAAAGTTAATGTAATTCAAATCATAATCATCTTTAAGTACATATATCTACTGTACATGGTCAGTACTAAACTAGTCCCGAATAGAACGGTTTTGAAGATTTTTTTTTTGTAATATCCATACAATTGCCGTAAATTTAATTTCAAACTTGCTTATAGGAAGCCATTTGGCGTTTGGACAGAAAATCATTTTTAAATCCGCAAACGATGAAACTACTCCTGAATTTTTGTTATGTAAAATACTTTAACATTACCGAGATAGAAACTGTAACAATAAACTATGAGAGCACAAATAAACGTTTCAAATATAATTCTCAAATACACTAAATCCTTTATTAATACATACATCAACATTCTACTAAGACACCTGCTCGTATACATATCAAAACTTCGAAACAACTATCAAAACAGGTTTTTATAAAAGCGTTGAGCGATTCAATGGACGTTGAAAGTAAGAAAACTACCTTAATTACCTATCTTGACTTTTGACACTGGACAAATTTTTAAATTCAAGGCAAATTAAAAAAGTTAAACTGTTGAAAGAGTGTATCGCTACAGCTATCGTGGGTCGTTTGTTATTCTTGGAGTAATTAGATCCAATAAAAACGGTTGTAACTGGTAACAAACAGGGCGGTCATTATTCACCCTCGCGTTGTCTTGCCTTAGCAAATAAAAGTTGTTAATAGGCAGCTCGTTTTTCAAGTATTCGGAGGAGCCAGTTCCGTGCTCTAACACTCGATGCTAATTAAAATCTATGTATATAACTCGCTTAACGATATAAAACTAGTTTCTTTACGATAAAATATATTAAGATTGAGACTTCCATAGTTTGAAATTAAATGTTACAAATTTGTTGGATCAATTTTAACTTGAGCTTGAGGTAAATTGCAGACTTTTACGTCAGTTATAAGGGTACAGGGTTACGGGGGCTACCCTTAAAGGGCAGTGGAGTCCCTTTCAGCGGTGGAAAGTACTTCCATTGAGGGGCAAGGCATTGAAGGTATTACAAAGGTAAAAACTTTATTGTAGCTATTTCTGTTCCACTTTAATACATCGTCTTAAACAACGAATTAAAGAAAATTGATACGATATAGGAGATAAATGATAATGCTATACAGATAAAAGAATTTCTGCACGAGTTTGATAATGATAATAAAGCTATCATGCGAATAATTTAATACTCTTTAGAGGTTTTATTAATCAAACATTGAATTAAATGTTAAATTTAATGAACTGTTTATCAAATATAGAATTATCGGTTACATGTATTATCCATGTACCTCTTAAATTAGTGATTATTTTTGTATTGTTGTGTAGTTATTTGAAATGTTGAGCATCAAATTCTTTGAAATAATATTACATTGCAAAAGTTTTGCTTCATAAAACGTGCCCTTGATAACATTTAAATACTGAATGCGATACATAAGGCGACGGTGAAAGGTCTGAGTACAGGTCATGTGTAACATAATAACCCGACTTAACGGTAGCCTTTTATATGAACTGGTATCTTAAATTCGCGAAAGCAAACCGCCTGCAGAACGACTGCGAAGCGTGCGAAAT
Organism: Papilio elwesi; assembly: GCA_029849275.1. Taxonomy (NCBI): domain Eukaryota; kingdom Metazoa; phylum Arthropoda; class Insecta; order Lepidoptera; family Papilionidae; genus Papilio; species Papilio elwesi. The sequence continues at coordinate 4,523,318 of CM056700.1, read as the reverse complement.
GTGTTACCGTACAATTTGATAGCATTACAACATTCATTACAACTAAATAAACATAATTGCCGTGGAGTTGTTAATTGCCACAGAATATAATAAGTAAACATGAAGTAGGCATAACAAAACGATAAGGTCTCAAACCCTGATTTATATTTATACCGTGGTCATATATACTGATGCCAATCAATTTATAGAATGGTACTCTTTTACGCATAGGCGTACTACACAGACCAGTTTGTCGGTGGGTCTGACCATGTTAAAAAATGACTAACAGAATAAAACATATATTTTACGACGATGGGGGAAGCTGTTGAACTACAAATTCGGAAGGGATTGAAACCCCCTTCGGTATGCCTATACTTTTACGTAAAGACATAAAAGTAATTCAGAATTTCTCATTATATCGTACACTTTTTATATGCAATGCCATGCGAATTACTCGTACCTACTTTAGTCGAAGTTGAAATATCAGGATGTGTCCAAAACAGTATATTCAAAATTATAACAATGTTTTGAGAAACTTTGAAGCTTTCGTTTAACTAGACAATGAAATTTCATTAACCAAGTTTACAGTAATCTCGTTAACCCAATATCTAAATCCAAGACAAAACCTTATAACAGACGCAGCGTTATCTTTAATGACAGCCTCACAGACGGGTTAAACTAAACACGATACTGTCCTATTTAATATTCTATTTGTTATTTCTGAATCTACATAAGTCTACACTACATATTTAAATAAATTTCCTGCTCAGTTCTTCAAACAATGATAACGAAACGGGCCGAATGTAAGCGTGTTATGTAAATAAGCACCTTTGAATGGAAATTCTCAATCTATTTAATGATTCTTTAAAAGATAAAGACTTGGCAATGAAGGTATTTTACTTAATGAAAAATAAAGTTGTATATAAATTCCATAAATGACTCGAGGATTCACACATTTCCTGTAGGATGTAACCACCATAGCAAGTTAATATGCGGGTACTTTTAGTTTAGGCGCTAGACGGTAGTCCATCTGAAAAACCTTGTTGAATTTATGCACGCCATATAAAAAGAAACTGTAGACATCAGCCGCTAAATTATATCTATCCTAATATTACCACAGCAAAAAAAATGTTTTTACACAACTAAGCCGATTTTATGATTCAACATTAATCTACAGCATCCTGTAGTAACATGGGTTCCATATTTTATTATTAGACTCAATGTAATAAACGTTAAAAAATTGTAAAATAACTTATTTATTTGATCCCTGTTTGTCATTCCCTGTCTCTTACATTCATTCTGATCGCAGGGTACTAGTGCGTATGTATACTTATAAAACCGAATGCGATGATGAATGCGTAACAGGCGAGCCGGCGCGCGCAAGCTAACGGCTAACATTACTCTGGTATAGATTAAAGTTGATAGTTAACAATTACAATAAATAAATGAACGTTTTTATTTAATCATTTTATTAGTAACAAGCTTAAAATAAAGTAGACGACGATGCAACCGCATTCACCTTTTGGTCGAATATTTTGATACTATTATAGTTTGTTTCCGGAATCATCTAAGTAGACTACTTACTTATATTGCCTATCTTTCTGATAAGAAATTAATTATTAAAATCCGTTCAATAGTTTCAGTGTTAAAAACAAACCTTCACGAATAAACAAACCCATTCTCTTAATTAAATATACATATATGGACGCTTTTGTTAGATTACCAATTAATGGAATTTAATTATACCAATTACTAGAACTTACTATTTAATTATTCCCGTTTATACATCTCAAGTTAGGTACAATAGACCAACAGAAATGCCAAAACCGTCCCAACAGTATGCTATTCAGCAAATGCAGTGACTGCCGCGCGGGGAACTCGGAGCAGCTACGGTATGCATCCCGACAAACAGAACATCTCAAGTTTCGATTTGTATTATAAAAATGTCTTCCAGATCAACCGCATCGCACAGGTCTGAAATAATTACCCTTAAAGTGGTAATTAAGGGTGAAAAAGGTAATTATAAAATGACATTAACACAAAAGGAAGCTAACTTGTGCCACAAAGCTACCGACAGGGTCTCATAAGATATTTTTCAGACGTTAATTACTATAAAACTATTCAATCTATCTTAATAGTGGCTTTTTGTGATTAGATATGACAATACTGTTATCATACCGAATGGTAAACATTGTAAAGCAAATATCGGTTATAATTTTTTGTGCATTAAGGTCAAGCGCGGCGACAAACATTAAAAAAAAGTAAGAACTACCCACAAGGATGCGCTCGAACTTCAGATCAAGCGAACAACCTGCGTTTTAAATTGAAAAGCTGTATTTGTAAACGGGATCGGAGGACATTTTGGACTTTAATAATAACTTACTTGTTTAAAATATTCATACAATACAGTGCAGCAATATCTGTAAATCACATATCATAATAAAAATATTTAGTATATCTGCTACATATTTAAAAGCTATAAAAAAGCGTTATCAAAACTTTTACTATGAGTTACATTGGCAAGAATCCATGCTTATTGTGTTTGTGCAATTTATGTAAATATAATAATCTATAAAACATAAGAGTATTGAGCCCTCAAAAAAAAACATATTTCAACTTTCTATGAATCTTTCATTTCTCTCATTAATTAATAATTATACAACACTATACAAAGTGCATATGATCGCAAATTGAAACATAAACATAACATGACAATAATAATAAAATAAACACCATGAAAACTCAACCTATATAAAAAGGCTTTTCTAATAATACCCTCCTTAACATTCAGGACAATGCGTATTCGTCTCAGAATGTTCATACGTTACGCGTTGAAGTCCTTTTTAAGACAGATATGTTTTCCAACTTACATTTTATTTAGTTATGTATAGTTTACAATAGAACTCGAACGATATACATATGAGCTAGTATTTGAATGAAGTCACTCTTTTTATATGATTTTTTAACCGCTATCCGTGATTGAATTTATCTAACTGTAAATGTTGATGTATTACATCTGCCGCAAGTTTCATTTTAATTACATGTTCTTGGTATCATATTGCCGATGAAACATCGAGGAAAAACAATTATAGCTTTCGATGTTGTTGTTGTTTATTAAAATTTCAGTTTGAATTTCGTTTTTTTAATGATTTTGAAATATTTCTTAACATATTACCCGTCTAATTCCTCAATATAAAATACAAAGTACCAAACTCAACAGTTTTAATAAAGCGATCATTGTTATTCAAACATTTAGACTCGTGGATGTATGGAGCAACGTGAATCCTGATACATCTATGGATTATACAACATAGTGGCGAAGAATGACATTTTTACAATCATGTTCGTTTAGGCTATCCCTGGAGCTCCTAAAGGCATGTGCTCTGAGGAGGCCTTATTCTATTACTAGAAACTAGAAAGAATTATGAACGACTTACCCTTTTTCACGTTGATACGAATCTCAAAAATCCTTAACTGGCACTTATACACAAAACATAGGCGATTAACGTATAAAACCTTTTTTTTTATTTCACCATCGATTCAAACACAGGCACTTTTAACGAACTTACGGTGCACAGAAGTACATGGCGTGATTTAAGCCAACATTCACTCAAGACTAGAGCCTCTAAAGGCACATATGTAAAGAACGATCCAAGCTAACACTTATAACTGACACAAGGAACTCCCGAAACGATCCTTACGGTACCTATACATTTGTGACGTGTTTAACACAACATTGATGAATTTCGACCGTTAAATGCCGGATAAAACAAACGCCGCGTTACGTTGTTAAGTTATAACTAAGTCTCTCGGAGAGGCAAAGTAAAGACCGTTGATCCAATTGTACGGTCGATACGGCAGTGCGCTGTTTTACCGACGCTCCACTCAACATACTTCGTCAACCGTCTCATTCCCAAGTTAGCTCAAAGAAAGAGACGGCGCTATTGCGTCTGACAGTAGTGGGAGTCGGCACTCGTACCTGCACAGCGAAGCCTCTTTCATTATATGTACGTAGTAACAGGTGAATAAACGATATGTGTGCGTGTCTTGTTGCGAGTTTTTATTGTGTGAGTGTTTTCTTGACTGTAGTAAAGTGATAATATTGTATTTTGTTCGATACTATTTTATCGGGCCTCTACCATGGTAACGTTCTTGCCAATATATAATTAAGGGTAATTATTGAGGTTAAAAGTCGTTTTAAATGTATCTAGGTTATGAAGATTTATCGCTTTAAAATTTCGAATTGTAGTGTATTCAACATATTAAAACGTTTGTTAACCATATTAATTCACTATAATATTTACTGTAAAAGTATATTCTAACGTTTCTTACCTTAAAAATATGTGTTTCGGAAAGAATATCTAATTTTTACATTTGTTGTTTGAAATTTGCATTTCAGTGTTGTCCTGACAAGTTACTTTGTAAAATGAAATAGTTTTTTTTTACGGATCGGTGCGTACAATCCTAACGAAGAATACATATAATATGTACGTAATAATTAACTCGGCATTAAAGAAAATCAGGCTGCGAGCTCTACTGACTCAGTTCCTATTCTTCATTTTTCAGTTCATTTCCATTCATTAATTAAATGAATTCTTAATAAAATAAAGGATTCTTAATTCTGTTTTAAAACGCCTTAGAACGAAATATTTAACTGCGCTTACAGTTTTTCAAAGTAACTTAACAGACTGAGGATATTGACGACACTTACTGCTATGTTAATAAGTAAACTTTAAAAGTAATGAACAGGATGCATAGGCGGTTCGGCGACAGCAGTTCCCAGAGTTGAATTTATTTTTATCGAAAAAACTATTAGCATAAATCAAGAGAACGGTTCTTACACCAAAATGTTACACAGGTATGTTATATTTATAAAAAATAATTTTCTTAATTAATTGACAGTTTTTCATTCACACAGCTTCGCGTTCGACGAGTTAGTGGTGCACCGAAAAATATTAAAAAAAACCTTGCCCCGACAACACTCAGTATGCGGAACCTGAACAGCGAGATGGACATGTTCGACAACGTAACTTTTTCATGTCATAAACATAAATTTAAGTTTCCTGTTCGGTTAGTCTCACTACATAAGTGAAACGTCGATTCATTTCTCTCCCGGTCGTCTGGAATAAGTTCTCCTATTTTTGTGTTGTTGTTGTTGTGAATTATTAGGATTTTATTAAATTGACAATAAGCTAATGTTTGACTACAATCTATATGAGTAGCTGTAGATGCCTCTTAAAGGCAAACAAAAGCAAGTCACTCACACACATAATTAAGCCGCCTCATGTTTTGTGCGGAAGGAATTGTTGGACGGTACATAGTAATTTAACACTAACATATTCCCTCTTCTATTGCTTAATTTTAAGTTACTATAAAATCGTATATATTGCGATCCCAAAGCGGGGTAATAAAATTACTTTCTTTACAAATCATTATATATATCCATGCTTAAGTTACAAGTTAGTTATGCTTTCCTGAAATCATAAATGTTAAAAATAATCTGTAGGTGTTATTGATATCCCCTGATCCCTGACAGCGATTTACATCCACCCCAATACGATTAAAGTCATGGTAGCTTTGATTAATAAACATCAAAAATATCCTCTTTTAATCGCGAACCTTTTATGACTTTCTGTTTTTTTTTATAATACGACTTCGTCGACGAAGGCTCGTGAATAAATATCGTAATTAGATTTCCGATATAATGCTCGCTGCGAAAGGACGGGCCGAAGAAGAAAAACTAATAATGTCTACTGAAACCAGAGCCGTCCAATTCAGATGGAGTGCTCCTCCTGCCCATTAATCTTTATCCATCAATAAACTAATTTCGAGGAAAGAATTATTAAAACAATTCGTTTCAAACAGAATTTATTAAAAAGAATAAAGTAAATTTAAAAAAAAGCATATATTTTACTTGTAATAGTGAAAACTACTAGCAGTTGCCCGCGGCTTTGCATGCATTCGTTTCTTATTTTTCTGTTTGGAAATTTTTGAAAACCTGGTATTCATCATCATCATGGCCTAAAAAACCGTATCGTATTTAATACGACCATAGCCAAAAATAGTTTTGACAACAGTCGGGAAAAGGGCAGTTTCCATACTCTTGAAAATTGGCTTCTCAAATAATGGTATGTACCTAATACCATGTTTTAACCACATCGACATTTAACGTCAGGTGGGATTGTGATGGGTTCTTTGTTGTTGAATTAAACTTATTAACTGGAAGTTTACTATCCCTTCGGGCACTAAACCAAGAAAAGTGAAATGTAATATGTGAATCGGTAACAGTGTTGTTGCCAAACACAAATACACGAAGCAATTACGACAAAGTCAAGCCGGTAAATAAATACCACCGGCATTTCTGTACAACGTCACGGAATTTCGTGATAAGTTCCTCTTCCCAAGATTGTGGGAGCGCCCGCCTAAATATTGCATTGATTAAAAACATCGAACTCTGTTTTAAATTGTAATAAAAGTCATACGTACATCTATCTATCTATATTTCACTTAGCCAAAACAAAAATACATCACAGAGCAATTGTGGTTGTGATTTTAGAGATTTGGTAGTCGAAAATGTATTTTCGATTATATGTTACCATTATTCGTCTACAACTACATTATTCTGAGATGATCGATATATTGATTTATATATCTGGTAATTGTATTATGCATTATATAAAAAACCCAGCAAAGCGGTCGTTACAGCTAGTAGGTACATTTAGTATATTTATAAAATTATGTATTATGTGGGGTCGGCAGAGTATGACCGTAGTACATACTGTATATATGTTTTGGCTACATTTTCACAGCCGGCCTGATGCCAACCCTTCATGGTGAACTTCGTCCTAACATATATATATATAGCTAGAAAAATAATAGTTCACACGTTTTTTAAACATTTACTCATATAAGAAAGTCTTCCAAAAATAATAATAACGAAAATATTGTCCTCCTTTCAACCATAACTTTAGCAACTTTACTAACTTTAACATCATGAAAAGTTGAGCTCAATTGGGATAGTTAAAACTTACCGACATCGACGTACTTGAGTACAAACTGCACTTCCGGGCCCAGCGCCTCGGCAACTTCAAGCGGCAGTTCTGTGTCTCGCAACACGTGCACTGAGGAAAATACACACAACTTTAATAAACAAGCATTTTCGTAGTACAATAGACTACACAGTAGTTTTACGTTGACCTTGACATTGACATTGCAATTAAATTATATCAAAATATTTAGCGTAATAAATTAAACTAGACCGTTTACTTCCTCTATTAAGCCAAATGTACACCTTCATGCATATAATACGTACAGTACAGAGTAATTTAACCCCTTTTCAAAACAGCAAAGGGTGCCCAATCATTTAATTGCTTAATACATTGTGTTCAGAAACAGTACTTAACTTTCTTTTCACTTATTTTACTGCAGTTTTGTTTAATAGGACTTATTGTTGATAAAACAAAGAGAAACAAACAATAATGAATAGAATGAACGGTATAAAATGGAGAGTTATAAAAATGCCAACAGAAACATAAAGATTTACATTTAGGAGTGGCAGAATCATCTAGGGGTTTGTCACTACACGAAGAGTTCGTTCGAAGAAATAGAAACACACTGAACCTCTCACAGAAATCTGAATTGGTTAAAGTAGTACAGGTAACACATTTAAGTTTTGTTCTTCACCAAATCTTTTTTTCTTGGGCGGTCGAGGACCAATCTTTGTGGCGATCCTTTGGGGAGGCCAACGTCCAGCAGTGGTCGTCTATTGGCTGAGATGACGACGGTGACGACTTGTTTATACTTTGACAAATCTATACATATAATCAAACTGTAACTGATCGCTGTGTGTACATTGAAGATATTTAAGAAAAAATATCATTGGGGGCCTTCATATACGCAATAAAGCCCAAAACAATGATTATTAGAATTTTTGCCTATTATTCTGTTTATCTGTTTCTCTGTGCATTTGTTACCGCTAATCTCAGAAACGGCTTAACCAATTTGGGTGCAGTTTTCACTAATATATTGTGGTAAGCTTCACTTAACATTTAGTGCTTGTTTTATCTCAATCGGTTTATAAACAAAAAAGTTATATCAATTTAAAGAACCATGTCAAACATCTGTTCGATAAAAATACTATAAAATAGCTGTTCATTTGATTAGGTTGAACTTTTAGTTATATATGTTATTAGTTACATTACGATCTATAAAATTAGAAAGTTTATCTCGGGATCCTATCCCATAGTAAAGAAAATTGTTTTATACGTTGTATTAGTTTATATTCGTCAAGACTAGATGGCGTTACTAGTACCTGTGTACAAATTAAGAAACGAAATGTGGCAATTTACAATTAGAAAACCAAAAGATAATAAAAGCAACTAAATTTAGTATTACTTTTAATATCAAATAAAACTTAACAGCACATTTATATCAAAATTTTATATTTTAGCGGAAAATGCGAACCAGTACGATAATCAATTCTCCGTTACTTTGAAATTGTCAAACGTTGGAAATTAGATGGTGCTTATAAATCATAACATTTTTTTAATACTATTGGCCTAATAAAAAGTGTAGAAACTTTTATAAATATTTTAACATTCAAGTTTTGAAAGAAAATCTATATATATAATAAAAATGTAACCGATCGCTGTCTGTACATGGAAGATATTCGAGAATAACTATTATAAGGCCACCTTCATACATGCAATAAAATCCAAAACAATGATTTTATTATTATATATTATTATCTTTAAAATGATGATGATTGAAAGTTTACATAAACTTCAAAACAGATCAGTGTCGGAGATTTTGCAAGCTTCAGCTAGATACACCGTGCATTGAGATATTCATAGCACACACTTCTTTCGGAGACGCACGACGCTCCCTGGTAATTATAGTATTTACACGTATGTAGACGATTTTACGAATGATGTGTGTATTATTTTTTAATAGATTTTGTTAACCTAACAAAATCTATAAATGCTAGTAGCTTGTTATTCCCGAGGAAGTTTAGCGTGAGACCCCAGAACCTATATAGTATGGACTATGGTCACAGTTTAAACAATCATATGTGATTGTTAAGCTTTGCTACGGTCATGTCGATGTCCCCACATGACCGGGAAAAGGGCGGGGTGATAATGAGGTTAGGGGGGTATTTAAGTAGGTAATAAGTAATATAATTTCGTTTAAGTCAAATTGCAGGGCGGGTGAAACCGCGGGACACAGCTTGTATATAATATAGTCCAAAAAGTTCATCACTATAAATATATTGTTATAAATGAAATGTACCCTATAACGTCGGAATCAGTAGAAAGAGGTGGAACTTATATCCTATGGCTTTCTAGCTGTTATGTCAGAAACAGGAAGTACAAAAGTAACCCTTAAACTAGTATACGCCTTAGAAATTGTATTGTATTTCTACAAGTTAATCGAGACAAGTAATAGTTATTGTAAACATTAAAAACCGACTGACTGTATCATCATTCAACGTAGTCATCTATGACACTCCGGGAAATAATACGAATCTCATGTCACCTCACTCTATCCCAATCAGTCAAGTTGTTTGGGCTACATACATGTTCGCAAGTGCATAGAAATACTTACTAACATAAACATACATACATACTTATTCCTGATAGAATATAGCTGGAAATAATATCAATAAAACGTTGACCTATTTTATAATTCTTCATATCCATCAATTTGTTTCCAAAACTATAATGAGCATGATATCTCAAGGGAATGTCAAGCCCGCTCTTAAAAATGACATTGTGGTCGTAACAAACATTCAACGTTCATTATCTTCGAAGGAAATTATCTGGTTTTTAAATTCCGAAAGAAAAATAAGTCTGCTCTTTGCGATATTATAAAGCTCATTACGTAACGAAAGGGACCACTCCTATACAGACCCGAATCTCCCCCATTGTTTGACTTAAAAGACAATCAACAATTTGCGAAGTCGTCGTATACGAATTCACATTTTTGTATGCCATACTTTAGCACGTAAAATTACTAATGCTCAAAGCTTTTAATTAATTTGAAGATGACAAAAGAAATAATTCCCACGGCAATCGTATGAATAACGTAGTTACAGTTTTCGCAGAGCGCCTGTGCGAACATGAAAGCAATAATTACCATAACTTACAACATAATTGGTGAAACTATTTTAAAGTTAACGGCGCTGTTAAACAATTTATTAAGGTAACGTAACGAGCTTTAGGATGACGTTACGAGCATAATAAAATAAAATCAAACCGAATGTGAAAGTGAAGGCCGAGCTAATGACTAGTATTATAGAATGTTCCCAGGCCGAGACCAGCCGCAACACCCCTTTCTTCGTCGGGTGCTTATTTTTATCTTTATATCTTATCGAATGTGAGTTCATTACGCCAAATTATAGTTGTTGCAATGCAATTTTCAATCGCATGCTTCCTTGACGAGCGACTCCATTAACGTTCGTTCTTGCATGTGCCTCCTACGAATAATTATGTGAAAACAAAAGCCCCAGTATGGTTAACCTTAAAGATAACAAAAATCTTTACAAATGAAGCTTAAAAATAAACATAAAACAATCTGACACACTTATGGCCGCCTAATGGTATAAGTTGCAGTCTTCAGAGCGTATAGTCGCAGGTTCGAGTTCACCTATTTCCGTGAACTAATATCTAGCCAAAGATTTGTCTCATTTGAAATAGTAAACAAAAATCACAGTATATTTTATATACAAAATTTGATAAGCAATTTAAAGAATACGTTAAAGCATGTCTTAAAATTGTCAAATTATAATAATTCAAATCAATCTAGTGCACTGCACGTGACAGTTTATTTTTATTTAATTATTAAATGTATTGATCTTCTACAAGAAGAGTCTATATTATGTTCGATATAATATCACCACATGCCATGTAGCTGCGAATAAGCTGAAGTAAAAAGTGGGTCAGACAATTTACGATGTTTTTCTTCTGACCGCGTCATTAACGTGATACGGTCGTGACATGTTTTATATCATTAAGCACTGAGACTAGTGGGACGTTTACCTGACGCTAAGTTATAATTGTCATGATGTTTATTCGCCCACCAGGGCAATATGGGGTACCTGGTGTAGTATCTACCTACCTACCCCTATCTCTATTCTACTGTCGGGCGTTTACATGCGGCAGATTTCCACCCTTTCATATTATACATTGGTATGTCTAATATGAAAGGGTGATATGAAATGGTATGCTTTCAAACTTTCAAGCGTGTCATATCATCGTTCATAATGCGTACGGCAAAGGATTGACCCTCCTGAGGAAAAACGGAAGGTAAAATGTAAAAATACTGAAGTCTATGGACCCGCCAATGCTTTCTACAGCTGTGACGTCATCGGACTCAGGTTTCATGTTTTTGTGCCCAAACAGTCCGTCTCGTTAGTTGCCGCTTTTGGACTCTGAGCGCTTTAATGTCTGCAATCTACTGGTAGGAGGAAGAAAGATGAAACAAAAATTGTTTCCTCCTAGACGACAAGTGATCCACCAATATATTTTTTACTATGCACACATTTTATAACATAATTGTATAGTCACAATAAAAACTTTTAATTGGCATTTATTTAAACCATTTAAAAAAGAAACCAGAAGAAAGAAATGTTCCATTTAATAAAGGCAATTTAGGTTGAATCGCATATTATTTGCTAAAGGTACAAAGAGCATAATTTATTTTATTTTGTATTTTATTTTTCCTCATTGTAAGTAACCTTCTAACTTTCAACTTTTTACCTCAAATGACCTTAGATTTGCATGATTATTAACGTTGGTTAATTTATTCTTTTGCTCAACTCAGTTTAATGAAGTAAATAAATAATTATTCAGTATTTTCTAAAACATAAACTTTCGTGATTTTTACCAATATCCGGTTTTTAAGAGACGTGATTGTTACCACGATTAGCCTTTTTCAGCTTCCGATAGATCGGCACAGTTGCATGCGCCATGGTCACGGGCTGACTGGAGTTATGAGGTAAATTGAAAAAATGTTATAGGTAGCCGTATCGCCCGCGGCTTTGCACGCATTCTTTTCTTATTTTCCTTGAAAATCTTTGTAAGATGATTCCTTGATGAGTGATGATGATGATGAGTATAGTAATATAGTTCCAATGCGTCAAAAGCTGTTATTGTCAAAACATGACACATCACCATGGGAACCGATATTGTTAATGAAAGTTTTATGTACTCAAGGGACGGGTTTTATTTTCGGGGGAAAAGGCCAAACAAGCAAACAAACACACGCATTAATAATATTAAGTTAGGATAATGTAACCTTATAATAAAAACCGAACTTTGATCTAACGAAACTTGTACTCTTCTCTTGCTACCGCTCAAGTAACCTAATTTCATTTTATGTAACTTCTTGAAAAAAAATGTTTGAAAAAGTTAATTCTACCTCGTAAGGAAATGTCAAAGCGAGCGTTATAATGAAGGCACACGTAATTCACTCGTTCACCTCGCGGTGGGAGATACGTCGAAACAATTTGAACTGCTATGCGGGGAAGAGTGAAAATGACATTTCGGACATATTTTTCCCACGATCAAGTCGATGGTAAAAAGAGATTCCATGCTTTTTACTTTCTCTAGGACACTTTTAAGGAAAAATTACAATCAATACAATCTTTGACTTGGCTAGTAAATACAAATATATTTATGAAAAAATATTTCAAAAAATAAAATTAAGATTTATTTATATTATAAGCTGAAATTATATAATTTAGTAACAATTAATGTTTTTGTAGTTATCATTTGTCCGAAAAACAAACAAATACATGGTGACATTATTCGAAGCGCAATTACAGTGGCGTCTCGGCTTTTTGCTTTGAGTAAATCGAGAGATAAGCTTTGTGTATTCCGAGATGGTGGTCACAATCATCGATTTTCCAAGCAACGACAGTAGTCACATTGTCGTTACACATAACGATAACGTTATATGAAGTCCTAAATTTGCGTATGCAAAAGTTACCGTACGTAACTTTGACCATTGCATGACTTCCAAGAAATATCGTGTCTACTGCCTAGGAAATGGAAGCATATTTTTTTTTAATTGTGCGAATCCATTTAGTTACCTTTATTTAGCGTTACGTGTAAGTTTAATATATTCGTTTGACTTGATTGAAAAAAAAGAATACATTTACTCAAATTAAAGTACATAGATAATAATTTCTCATAGGCAAAATTAGAACATTAAATAAACGCGATAACATCCGTAAAATCAGTTTAATTTCTATATAGATATACAAACAATACGATTTAAATATTACTCCATGTAACAGAAATCGTTAAAACAATATTTCCAATGAAGCTATATCAATTAATTCTTTTCACTCTTTCGTCTTAATCACAATTCACTCTCAAGAGACAAATCATTCACTAAAGAAATATTGCAATGACCTATTGCATGCAATATTGCTTTAGGGAACATCTCCTACATTAAATAGGAACTAGTCCATTAAGCTTATACAATTCATAACCGTTGAGTAGAAAAGTGCTCTTAAGAATGAACCGTCTTTCATTTTGCCGTTCACAAAGGCCACACAATGAAACACAAAGACGTCATCAATTATTTACGTTACATTATAAGTCTATATCCCACGGGGTTGGAACTATCAAGTACTGTTAAGGTAAATTAAAGTGACATCTCGGAGTAACGGACCGACCGACAGTTTTTACCGGCAGCCCGTGTCTCAGAGCGGTATTCGGAGTCTATCCTTGAATAGCTGATCAAAGTGTAGTTTTTCTCTGAAGCTCCGGTCCTGTTAAACGGAGTCACAGACATTCTTGTTAATGATTGTAGGCTATAATACGTGTATGGGATGTTGAACTGTGCTACGTCTAAAAGGTATAGTTATTTGAAACCAACTTTAAAAAAAAATGTTCGAATAGAGTTAATAAAAAATACTCTTTTTACATACCTTTATACACCATATTCGGGCATAATTTCACGTCTCAAAGCAAAGTACATGAATAGTATATCTTTCGGTCACCACTTAACATTAGATGGGATTGTTGTTAAGCGTTCGTTTATTTATAATAAATAAAAATCGCTTGTACGCGTTATAAATGTTTTCCGCGTGCTAAAATCTAGGAGGCATTTTTTATTTGTTACTACACTGTACTATATGTGCTGGACACTGTACTGTATGCGCTTCACAGTCACAGTTTATATATTTATATTTTATGTTGCTATAATAAATACTTTTATATCATTCAATAATAGTAGTTAGTAAAGTCCCGAAAATCCAAGCAAAGCAGATTCAACACGCTTTGATTAATAATGTCTCTCTTTCGTTTTTGCTGTGGTATACGAACCGCCATTAAATTTTCAACTTATTGGTTATTAACCACTAAGTTTGGGGAAATTAGTAACCTATTTAGGGATTCTCAAATCTTAACGCATTTAGTAACACGAACTAAGCCCATAAATTCATCCTATGTCACAATTTTGATGGTAAAACCCACGAGTTGTTAGTATCTATACTCTTAAAGGTTTCTTTTCGACCTTGGTAATGTTAATGTTAAAGCTCCTTTATTATAGTAATAATGTGCTAATTTCCTTTGATTCAGCCTCAGGTCACTGTATAATTAAACTGATGTACGTAATTTCATTTAATCAGTCGAACTTTAACTGTTAAAATTTTCTCCTCTTTGGCCCGGGTATCGCATCCTCTAAAATTTTGTTAATAGACAAGAATTAATCGTTTAGTCCTCATAATCAACAAGGACTTAACATACTCAGCCATTGCCTTGGTAACTTTTTCTTAAGATGTCTTAGACGATATATCTAGATATATAAGCATCTATTACGCAAACTAAACTTTAAGACACATTTTTTTCAACCGAATGTTATGGAAGTAAATTTTTTATACTTCTGCGTCGAAACGCATGAACGTCGAAAAACCCATGAGATCTTCTCTCACATAGAAAATCTGGCAATGCGTCCATAAATTTCTATATTTCCTGTTAGTTATTGGCTTGGTAACATAACATACGGAGGCTGGCAGGTGGGGAGGCAGGGGGAACACTGTTATGAGTTGGGGTTACCTCCATGTAGCGGATGCACGCTGAGCAGTAGGCAGGGGTCGTCGCCGGGGTCGCGGCAGCAGTCGCGCACGTCGCGCGCGCTCGTCTGCGGCGTCACCGGCACCGCCGTCGCCGACCATCCCGCGCCGCTCTCGCACCACACGCGCACTATTATCTATACAACAACCAACATAAATTCAAATTAATTCAATGTAAGATATATTTTTATAATTATTCAAATTGCAGCTGGTATTCGATCTTAAGACTCACTTATAGCTATACCTTATTGGTTACACAGGGTCATCAACTGTCGGCACTAAACGTCGACACAAATAAACGAGCACACACCATTTTCACAATCGTGGTACACGCTAAACTATAAAATTCCTCATAATTTGATATGATATAAGAAATATGGTCCACGATCGATCCCGAAGATAGAATAATGTTATTATAAAGCAGTGACTTCGTCATCTATTTTGCTTATTTATTGCCTCAGCGTATTAATTTATATATGTTGATATCAACGAGTTAGTCATGAATATTTAAATTCTTTGCAAGGTACTCCAATATACGACCTCAGTAGATCAAGAGACTTAAGTGGCAACGAGTATAGAGCAGAAAAACACAGTTTTAAGTCAAAAACTTTCAGCGACCTAATTTTAAGCTTTTAAAAATAGTAAATTTGGTAACACGCCTTTTTTATATGAGCCTATAGTATCCAGGCATATAACACAATAATTATTTTACTTTACGCCTTTAGAAGAAGTAACAAGAGCTATTTCTTTTTTTTTATATGATAAGGTGGCAAACGAGCAAACGGATCACCTGATGTTAAGTGAGCGCCGCCCATAGACATCCGCACAGGCAAATGTATTGCAGATGCGTTGCCTACCTTTAATAGACAAAGGAGGGCACAGACAGGAAAAAGGATATTTCCCTTTTCCCCATAACCCCCCCCCCCTTGTCCATACCTCATCACTTTCCCGTCCTATCCTTATGAAGAAAGGGTGGGAAGGGGAAGAGGACTGAAATTAGGCCTCCGACACCTCACTCATCAGACGAAACGCAGAGTAGTTCTAATACGCACACTACTTGTCGAACATGTTTGATAAGCTTTGCTCTATATAAACAACTTTTTAATGATTTAATATCGTTAATAGAAGAAAATGCTGTTTTAAATTGAGTTAGACTTTTACACTCATTTCAAAACTAGAATAAGTGCTTCGTTTAGTCGTAAGTTTCTGGTTAGTTGTTAGTATGTATATGCAATACTAACAACTAAACATACACTTTCCATTTTATTACTGAATAATAACATGTATTTCTTACATGGCTCGACTCGACGAGAAAGAAAGAAGAGGAAACTGAACGACTATTAATGCACAGCCTAATTACTGGGGACTTGAAATTTGCACAAAACTTTCTGTTATTACGTGACGAACACTTAGAAAGGATTTTTGAAAATTCATCCCCTAAAGGTCTAAAGTAGGAGATTAAAGTTTGTATGGAGAAATGATTTTGAAACCAATGTCAATTCACGACAAATTTATATGAACAATAATTTTAAATAGTGTTCAGCTAAGGCAAGTTGTCTATTGACAATTAAATTGCACGGTGGGTGAAACCTCGGGGCTCAGCTTGTTATATATATATAGTGTTAGCCCTAAACGGAAACATAAAATTTAAAATTAAAATTTAAGAACTACAAACTATAAAATTTAATCCATAAAGAGTGAAAACTTCACACCAGTCTGAGGCAAAAGTTGCTGGCAACATTGAGACTCCCGACTGGGGCCTTCAAAGTAAATAGCGGTTGAAGTCTTCTTGGAAATTAAATTTGTAATTCTATGTTTTCACATTATCTTGTACCGTTCATCTTTATCTAGAAATCTTGTATTATTCAGTTGACCTATTTCGAGTTATACATACGGTATTTTTCTCCCTTTTATTTAAAAACACCTCTACTTTCTCTCGTGTAAAGGTGTGATAACTAACTCTCTTTAACCTAGGCTGAGGTTGAAAGATGTGACGTATTCAGAATTATTCAGTTGGCCTATTTAGTAAATATATAACTACATTAATTATTATTTTATAACTCTTCTTTTCCACAGAAAGCTAACATATTTATTAAGATATAGTGAATATAGTAATCGCCTTAGGGTAAAATCATTCCATTCATAGACTGCGTAGATTCATTTGATGCGAGCAGTTTAGGTGATTTTTCCAAGTGTCAAAGGTGAATCCGTTTCCTTTAAAAAGGAAATCGTCATTAATTTGTCCAGATTAAGATAAGAGTTTTATCAGGACATTGGCAATAAATTTAATCGTATTTGAATACCGCAGACGACTACATAAATTCCCGGGGCGTTTCGGTTCCGAGCGCTTCGTTAGATTGAATATTTTGAATTCATTTACAATAATCGGAGTACATTTGAATGCGCGCGATAAATTTATCTTAATTGCTGGCGATTTCTGAAATCGATTAAATTGTTTATACAATATGTTTATTTCGCAAGCCGTGTCGTAACGTTAAATACAGCATCACAACACCACAGTTTGTATTTTGATTAATCTATTAATTCATTAGTATCATTTCTAGTCTTATGTACCGAATTACTTTTGTAAAACCATTGAGAGACTATTGTGACACGATTCCGTTGTATGGGTGGACAGATCCGACTATTATGACCAGAGCTTTAGTCATCAGGCTATTTTACTTCAATATCGTATTATATGAAAGATAACTTACAAAGTCTGAAACTACGGTAAGGAGAATTGCCGAAACCATTCAGCTTGGGAGCGGAAAAACAAATCATTTTAACTCCGACTTACGCTCGAAGGGAGTTTAAGACGTCTCCGCAGGTGCACTTGATTGCATTATCGTTACATGCTGATATGGAAATTAATTTAATTTAACAATGACTCTACAAAGTCTATTAACAAAGTAAGGGAAAATTATGATTTGTTGGAACTGTTTTTGAATTTTCAATAGATCTTAATATCGATGTCTGTTTATTTTTACATTGTACCACAACTTTAGTTTAAAGTTTCAGCTGTCAACTCTTTGTTATCACAGTGAGTATTCGTTCTTCGTTTCGTATTAAAATTAAATTAGGATGAGGAGAATTAAAAAGTTCAAGCGACGAAGACGTGATAAAAATTTAATAAGTATACACTAGATTGCGCACTGAAAAGGTTGCGATAACCTGTAATCTCCTGCACAAGCTAAAGTTCTACTTTAGAATGTATTTTTATCGAAGGGCAAACTTCTTTAAATGCGTTGGACGAGTTACGTAAGCAACTCGGTCAACATGCGTCAGCAACATGCTTATTTGAATTTGGAACAGTTTCGACGAACTTTTTTTCATTTACTATGCAATTTTGTAACAAATTTTATTGGTACGATACAATGGTTTATTTTTGTTGATTATTTACATATTTTTTTATTATTTGAACTGTTTTAACTTATCAATTTTTTCGCTATTTCACTATTTACTTGAATAAAGAAATAATATGTGTTGGATCCATAAAGATATCCCACAGAAGCAAAGTGTTATCAGTTAGTTTCATAGCGAGCAAAAAAATCTAAGTTCGAGACAATGCATCTCATAAGTGTAAAAAAATAGAGAAGGAGTTTGACGAAGCTGATTTTCAACAATGCGCCCTTGACTTGTTTATGTAAACAGTTCGCGCAGGGTCCGTTAAATCGAAAGTGAAAGGAAGACCGAAGACGAAGCGTTGTAAACAATTCCATTCCCATGACTGAATGATCATTAAGAAGACATTTACGACTTTAGTGCTTTTATTACTTAATTGTTAAAGTTAACGAGCCTCGATAATATACATAGCAAACGATTTTATACTATCAAGGCTATTTGAATATTTCTCACTTTGTATAAACTAAGTTACTATGTTTTCCCAAACGTATTTTGAAAAAGATTTAATAATATTTGCGCAAATTTTAAATAGAAACTTGCAAGAGTTTACTCGAGAGCAGTTCGTACAAATTTTAATTAATAATTTAAAATGAGGTTCTTTCTCACTTATATGCTTAGACATATCGAAATATATTACATTATGTCACTAAGCGCGCAACTTCGAAACGCTATTGCTAAACGCAAACATTTGTTATTTGACAAATAACTGAAAAGTACTAGAGTGGTAACTATTCATAATTAGGATACGAAAGGAGTGGAAGTGCTCTTGAATAAAATAATAAATGCCTATGATTTACAGGAGATTACAAAGGTACATGCATACGTACATTCATCTATACTAATATTATATATGCGAAAGTTTGTAAGCATGGATGTTTGTTACTCTTTCACGCAAAAACGGCTGGACGGATCTGGATGAAATTAGGCACAGAGACGGATTATAGTCGGCGTCCCACAAGTGCGCACGCTTCACGTTCCTTCCATCAACGATTCTATCCAGGTGGCCGAGTCAACGGAGTGTTTTTGTCTCCCAATGATGTTTGGCTTGGCCACCAGTCTCTTCATTTTTAATAATTAAAAATATAAACAAATTAAGATGTACGAGATAGTTCCTCCACGATTTGTGTTCCTCAATAAAAAAAGTTTTTATTACGCTCGTTTATTCCGTCGGCCCTCGACTTCGCCGTTCTTTAAACAAAAGCCGAATTTTCTAGCTTTCGAGTAAGTTCTCACATTAAAAAAAGCTGTTTTAACATTCACGCGTCGGGTGAGATTATTTACACTTTCGTTGTGTGTTTCGGAACGTTTCTAGTTTTGGTCGGTAACGAAAGCCTTCGTTCTCATAATTTTGTTATGATTAAAGTATCACTTAATAATTAACATTTTTTGTTACATTAAAAGTCGAATGGTATTCACGGGGCCACAACGAAGCTTTCTTAGACGGTTTCAATCAGTTACGGTCAGTGCAATTTGCAAATACGGATTTCCTTGCCATATAAATCCTTATTTCAGTTACAAAAAGTTACTTAATGAGTCAATAAATGCGCCAACTTGTCGATCTATAATATTGTAAAGAGGAAATATTTGATTGTTTGTGTGTTTTTTCTGCACTGGATAGGCTCTGAAACTACTGTACCGACTTCTTTTGCCATTAGAATCCTACATTATCTCTGATGAACATAGGAGATAGAATTTTTTATTTATGATTTTTGAAATTTTTGTTAAATCCCCATGCGACGCCGCGGCGGGCTGCTGGTATTCTATAATTGTTAATATTTAAAAAAATCTAATAATTAGGAAAAACTGTCACAATCATTAATTAATTACATAAAGTCATCAGTTTTCTTCTTAGTTAATTTGAAATTCGGAATTAATTAGACTCGTTAGCACAAAAAAATAAAGAGTTTTAACGACGCCACTTGAATAAATTATGTCAAATTTGAATACATTAGTGACAGTCTTAAAGTATTCAGATTGTACGCTGAAGGCGGTTCCTTAATTACAAATTTACAAACATTGAAAATCCTTCGAAAACTTCAACAACGTACTTAACAATATTTGTCTGACTCCGTCTTACACAGATACACGTGTACATACATATAGTAAAGTATTTCTACATACTATCAATATCATATAATAAATTTTATGAGATTGCAAAATACATTATTCTAATCTCATAAATCGAGATATCAAACAAAGTGTTGCTTAACACTAGGTGTAGAATGAGCGGCAAAATGATACCAACCTGCCTCTACCTACTACGGTAACGTAACGGGACGAGGTGATATAGATGATAACTCAGTCAATAACAGATCTCATAACTGATAACTAGTGATTTCGTCTTAGAAGTAACAAGCCAGTTGCACGTTGGTTCTATTCAGAGATCAGAATCTTCATTTGACACGTTACATTGTAGGAATCGGTAACAGGTAACGTTAAATATTCTACGCCTATCGAATTTTATTACCAACATGCATAATGTCTGGTATATTTTTCGGTTGCATACTCCGGAAAGGGCAATTTAGATAATTAGTAAAGTTATGTACTGGAATCATTAAACAAATCGATTTAAATGTTCATGTACGTTACAAGCATGTATGCACTATTACTACGATGTAAATAAGAAATCAATTTTCCCGTGCGATCATAAAGTATAATTTAATAATAATAATGTCAAAATGCTCATTTTTATATATATTAAATGCATCAACGTTAAATAGGTTGCTCTCTAAGCAGAATTCAATTTCAAGCTAAGAATATACATAAAAACAAGTAAAATATACAGAAATCCACCTCTAAAAAACAATTTAAATTACTAGAAGAATCTTAACTCCAGAAACTACCTCTTCACACTGAAAAAATTACGAGACCACTAGTTTACTGCGGACAAGAAAAATACAAGTTGAACGTTAACGAGTTGCAAAACTTTCAGTAGAACTAACTCTGCGACCCCCAAGCTGCGACGTCACCGGCGGGGGTGTAATGCTGGAATATCACATTATTAGAACTTTGACTCACAGTTGGACGTTGCGAATCTTCGCATTTCGAGCTATAAACAAAAATGCGGATAACAAGAGTTCAGCAGCATCATTGCAGTATAAACGGTTCATAAACATTTTCGATAGTTGAGAGCAGAGGTTGCACTACGGGAAAATATTATCTAATTTTATTTCATGCAGACTACTTTGAATTATATTCACACCTCTTTAAATCCTTATGGATTATACATCGCTAACGATATCCTATTTTAATCGAGTTATTTAAATCTTATATGACAAAGTGGAAACTTATTACCGGACATCAATCAAACCTATTTGTAATTTAAAACACATCATACAACTTTTGTATCACTTGAGAATCTAGGTCCCACTTTGTTTGAGCTAGGGACTCCAGCAAAGTTGCCATGGGAGGTATCATCTTACGTAATATTGTTTTACCTGTTATAGCTTACAATAGACATTAAGTAAAGTTTGAAAATTAAGAACAATTAAAATGATAAGATCTTTTCATGCAGAAAGAAGGATGGGAAGGGGCAACACATTGGCAATTAATTAGCTTGTTACAGATGTAACTTACATCAAGTGAACCACTTGCTCGTTTGCCACCTTCTCCCATAAAAAATAGAATCGCGACAAACTACTCCCACATTTTAAATTATTTATTGCTTAATGATTAGTTATAAAGGTAGAAAAATATTGTCCATCGAAGCCAAAAAAGAGAACGAAGGAGTTCGTGCATATATGACTCCAGGCTTCCGTTGACCTTTCGTGAAGGTTAGCCATTGGCTTGTCTTATATAAATATTGAATTTAAAAAAGACTAGTGCCTCCATGAAATCGATAGCAAATAAAACATGGACGAAACTTAAGACAATAGCACTTAACGCTCTTGTTGCAATTATAAAAACAGGTTTTCGATGTATTGATCATAGAATCCGCTTTTATCCATTTAAAGAGTCCGCGTAAAAGTAAACATTATCGTATTTTTTGTTATCGTTCAGTAATTGAACAGAACCTTTAGTCTTCTAGAACGCAAATCAAATCAGTTCTAACCCCGGTGGCAAAGCCAAGTAATATTTTTTTATACTAACAAGCATGTGTAGAATGTAAAAGTGAAGTAAGCGAAAGAATCGAACCAAATGCATTCAAGACAAGGCGGTCATAGTTTGCTGACGTGAAACCATATGTATTTTGTTGTTCAAAATTATTTACTAACAAATGCGATCCTCCACTAACAATTCTTTATATTTTTTGTGGTCTAGGTCTAAATAAAGGAAAATGAGCAAACTGGTAGGTATTCAATAAAGGTTCCCTGCTTCCTTTATTGCCTAGAAATACGGCCCTAGCAGCTGCGAGCTTTGCAGATGTTTGCGTAATTATTTCAAGGGGTGACTAGCGTTAAGGCACGCAATTCTTTAATTGTGTAAGGATTATTGAAAGGTCGAATGTGTTATGTGAATCAGTTAAGTGAAGCTGTTTCTTACCGGAATCATTCTTCGAGGACATGTGTGGTTACGCCTTATTGCCACCACTGTTTATCTGTAACAAAAACGGATGTTTAATTTAACATCAATTTAAAATATGTAACGTAAAGTCATAAGAAAATATAGGTATCATTTAATAAAAAAAACAGATGTGTCTTATGGAAACACGGTTGGAGCGGTGTTCCTTTAGCTTTATCGTTTAATATGTTATGATTAAATTAAAAAGTTATTTAAACATTAAAATTACAAATATTTTTGTCATATTCTTAAAATTGATGACAAGCTGAATCGATCGAAAAAAGGTTTACTTTCCTGGATGTTCGAAGTGCCTTAAAAATCACTGTAAAAATAATTTGGAATACCAACTAAACCTCAAAAGAGAAAAACATCTTTTCCATGGTAACCAGAACCAAAGGCCATAAGCGCGAACCGATACATCGAATGTGCACCCTCCACAATACCAGACTTTTTGACATAGATTGATTCTCAAACTCCCGCTCCACCTTCGAAGCCAATTTAATTAAATGCTTTTGTACATGAGAAACTTCCCCCCTGCTTGTGCTGGTGCTTCCGTTTCGTATCTTAATAATTTTGTATCGTTTGTATCTGTATATAGTCCTCAGTTAAAAACTCATAGTGATAATAAAACAAATAGATTTAATAATAATTGTTCTCAAAAAGATAATCAGTAGGAAACATTAGAATTTATTTTTATAATTTACGTAACCTATCTAATTTTTATCTTATGTTGAATAAATAAACAGTGGGAGTAATTTCAAATAAACTAGGCTATGCTCAGACAGAACGGTATCTTTCAAAGGCAACCCTATTGTCAATGCCTAAAAAGGTACACATAAGTGACGTTTACCTTTTTATGCATTTTTCTTTTCAGATGTCCCGATGTTGGTGGGAATGTCTGCCTGCAATATTTTTGTTGCGGTGACTAAATCATTTTCACTCACACACTATTAATATAATGTTGGAAATAACAATTTTATCAAACAATAGTAAAAAAACATATTTATATACTATAAAATTAGTATATAAGGGAATGTTACTTACTAAACATGGAAACAATGTAAAAACATATAAATTTGTAACGATCACGTAAATCTCAGTTCATGTAGTCCGCGTATCGCATGGCACGTGTCATGTCTATCTCTGTACGTGACGATTGTTATTTTCTTACTAACTTCATCAAGGCAAACGGGCCCTTGGCTCTAGTCCCCTGATAACTTGCCTCTTATCTATGTATGCCTATCATTCTTTAAAGTAACCGATTTTGAGAAAACGTGTCATTTTTAAAACAAGCTACCAATGGGTTTAGTTCATATTAAGCGACCACAGCGTTAGGCCAGACGTGGCTAATCGGAATTGATACTCAACAAATTATATTTTACAAACAGATGAGCAATCTGCAACATGCAACTTGTGATTTTTCACAGACCATTCCCTGCTGCGATGTTTCTGTCGCAAGTGCGCTCAATGTCAATGTTACAAATTTGCGTAATTTCACCGCGCGGCGAAAAAACGTGCAATAGCACGTGCCCTTAAGAGTTACAGGTGTGTTATAGTTATAATTTACAGGTATGCGAAACATTACAGTTGGAATTTCTAATAAATAAAAACAAGTAAAATATAGGGAATAACATACTATACGAGGATACCGTTTCGTAATTAAAATTAATATATTTGAATTATAATATGTAGTATTGCAAAATATAGTAATTAATAAATTGACATTAGTATGCTGGCACAAAGGAGCCGGAGAAGTAGAAGGGGCGTAAGACAGATGCCTGCAATTCCTTCCTTCATAAGGAACTGCATTTATGATTTTTGTTCAAGACCATCAAAGCAATGCCACAAAAATATATTTTGTACTATATGATGATGCCATTTAAAAGGCGCCATACAAAACCTCATTGACCATTCAAAAAACAAATTGTCTTTTAATTAAAAATCTTAAAGTATTACGGGAAGCCAAGGAAATTTATCGTATTCGTTAAACAACAAATCCCTACGCGTCCTCGAAACAGTATCGTAGAGCGATACCTTCACTTCTTTTCTTTAGAAAAAGATCATGAGCGTCGTGATCTTCGCTAAGATTGCGCTTGGATTTTATACAAGAAATCTAAAAAAAATGGCAATTAATATTTCTATAAGAAATATATAGATGTATACACTTTTATTGATTACTTTGGAATGGTACTTACTTCAATCAAATATAGTTTTCTTTATTGCATTTAGTTTTAGAGACATCATTATAAGCCATTACTTTTAAGAACAAAGAGATATTCGAATAAATAACATCTTTTGAAATTTAATGGGATAGCCAGAAATTACAAATTAAGGTCGTGTAAAATGTTAACCCCATTCGCTCGTATACAGCATCAACAAAACACGGACGCTATAAGAACGGTACTTCCGAAATGTTAGTGAGAGGTATTTCCAGTCGTCCCACCCTCGCTTGTGCTTCATTGTATGCAAATCGGTTCGCCCGCCACTACCAAATATTTCACGCGAGCTTTGCCACGGACGACGTTGTACCAAATTACGCGACCCCGGGGCTATCCGAGGAAACGTCGCCACTCCCAATTTGTCCCTTCCGAGTCGCCGCTTTTGTCGTGTGGGCGTCACGCAATAAACATTTTCTTTGTCGCCCCGGTTGTGACTAGTTAAGTTCACTAAGCGCTTCGAAATATCCAGGACCATTAAAGACTTATGATGCAGACGCAATGACGTCTACAAGGTCATGATTATGTTACTTTTGGACTAATTGCGACACTTCAAGGAATAATTGTAGTAATTGAAATGGAATTAGAATGACAATGTTTTTAGTTACTTATAACATAACATAATAAACACAGCTAATTTATGTGCCATTTTCGTTTGAAACGCTAGTGCTGGTAATTAGATTAAAACAAAAAGAGGAACATTACTTTGGCACTACCGTGTATTGAATCAATAAAATTCAGACAAATAGTCTGTCAGAGTACGAAGCATCATTGTCATTCAAACTCCGAACGCAAGAACGTAAGATCGCAGGCGTGTCCTCAACAGGCGATGTATTCACCGCCTGCAATTCTGAGCCGTCTTATATTTAGAACATAATGCGCATCGATTCCCACCTATCTATCAAATGTTTCAGTCATATACAGCATCTACTATTGCAATATTATCAATAGATATATTTATGGTACAAGAAGAAAGTCAAGTGGGTATATGGAATAATTTTATGTGACGCTATCGCTAATGAATAATATTTAATTTTGTCACTAAAGAATTCAGATGTTTTTTCGGATTTGCCCCCCCCCCCCTGAATCCACTGACAATTCTATTTCTAGAAGTCCTATTAGTTACTATTCTAGTAAATTTGTATTTAATTTTAAGGTCTAATCGTCTTAATGAATAACCTTTTCACTATATTGAATTTCATTCTAGAAAGAAGATGTTTGTGACACATCTATAAACTACATGTCATTGTTCCGCCCGACTGCAAACCGCGTGGCAGGACTTTATGAATATTTAGCAAGGAGGAACTATTCCTTGGTTACTAATGCGCAGGCAAGAACGATGGCTGCGCGGTCTTTGAATGAACCTTAATTACAAATGCATTTGAATATTTATACGTTCAGGCTGTAGGAAACGACTGGTTTCTCAGGAGACAAACGCTTCTTAGTCATCTAAGGCAATTTCCATGTACAAATTGAATTATACGAACGCTATTAAATAACTATATGTGCTAAGAATGTTAACGGTGCCCCGACTTTCTTAATACATTTAAAAATTAACACTATTATTGATAGAATTATGAATGATGTCCCAAAAGACCTCTAAATAAAAGAGTACTATACCTCTTTTTCGTTACCTACTTTGTCCTCATATTACACAGAAACCTTAGCAGCTTCAGATAATATCATATAACAATCCTCAGATAATATAGATCTTAGATTGGAGTTCGATTCCCAGCTGAGGATATATTTTATTCGTGTTTTTAGCTTCCCTCTAGTCAAAATGTATTTTACTTGAGATTCCTCGATGCCTGTTACATAGGGATTAGGGGAAAGCTGGACAGCGATATTACAGTGTATTTTGCTTCGAGTAAAAACATGTAGCTTCTTTTTTGTACTAACAATTGGTTTATAGACAACATCGCTTTATTGTTGTCTAGATGTGCCATGTGGTAATAAGACACCGTAACTTGGCCGACTGACTAATGTAATAACTGTCCGTATTAAAGGTGTTAGTGAAGAATACTTCCGACTGAATATATAACAAAATTTTTAACGAAAACGAAACCGACTTTAAAAAAAATATATTCAATAACAAATAATCTACTAAAAAGTTTAAAGTAATTTTATTCAATCAAACATAAGAATCAATTCTTAATCATATTTATTTTTGCAGTCGACGTCGCACTCGAACAAAAAAAGAATTATCAAAATCGGCTCACCAGGAGCGGAGTTATAAGGTTACATAAAAAAGAGCAGTGGTGGCTCAGCGGTTTAGGCCCCGACTTACGTACTGTAGGTCGTGGGTTCGAACCCAGGCAGGCGCTTTACTTTGTATAATTTATTTCATCACCACTGCTCCGAAAACGGTGAAGGAAAACATCGTGAGGAAACCGGTATGTTCTTAGAACCATCAAATTCGAAGACCTGTGACATTCACCGACCCGCACTGGGCCAGCGTGGTGGATTACGGCTCATTCCCTCACTGAGAGAGGAGGCCTGTGTCCCTGCAGTGGGAAACATTCTCGAAAAGGCTGATTTATTATTATACATAAAAAAATACGCTTCGAATTGATAGCCTCCTCCTTTTTGAAGTCGGTTAAAAAGTACCTAATCTTAAATAACACATAGAAATTATCGACGGTCTCTGCCTAACGTAACCCGTAGCCTAGAGGGGGTTACGGGCGTTAGCGCATTCTTATTTATTTATTTATTATAGATATGCAATATCGAAGGCCACTCGGACGACATCGGGACAAAACAGCTAATCCCTATACAGTAAATTTTAAGTATCGTGGGGAAGGAAAACAGGCAAAACGACCGTTTATTATACAAACGTGTCTGGCACTATACGAAGCGAACACAATAAGTTGAAGACTGGTGTAAGTAACGTGGGACTCACGCAAGGGTGGAATTGTGTTAATTATTGAAAGCCACATTATAGGTAGCCTTACTGAAAAAAAAATAATATGAACTTGTCAATATATCACAAGCGTTTTTTTGAGTTAATTAGTTAAGAGTTTATAAAATTCAGGTTTATTTTGAATGAAAATCAAATTTCTAGAAATATTAGTAAGGTATTTAGACAATCTACTAATATTTTATATACACGCCCGAAGAGGGTTGGCGTTAGGACTATAGTCAAAACTTTTGACAGTATGGATTACGGTCTTTTTGTGCCGACCCCACAGAGAAAAGTGGGAAAATGGCAGGGAGAAAAAAAACCGCTATGTTCGAACAAGAATTATCTACGACAAAACGCTGAAAAATAGCCGTATGTAACACTCGTCTTACTAAAAAAAAGTGAGATTTAATAAGGTTATTAATAAATAATGTACCCAATGCGTCTACTTTTTCAACAGCACTGTACAAGCCAGCACATTGCCATAGATGTGAATGGTGCGATATAGAAGATAACGGTACCCAGTCGCGGCTAACTGCATCCGTTTGTATGTAAATGTAGGGACAATTTCACCTACAAAAATTTCATCATACCATTCAATTTCAAATTGAAATGGATGTTTAATTTAGCGAAAACGATATAAAACTAACTAACTCAAGAGTGACTCTTTTAAATATTTCTCATAAACAGAGAACATTAAAAAACATATGGAGTCAGATTAAAAGTCAACTCTACCGACTAACAACATCTCATCCAATCATATAATGACACTCGCCTTATATTTACAAATATTATATAAATATATACTTAAATACGTTAGAGAAAATAAATAAACTGATAATTTAGTGCACGTATTTGTAGCAGGATGTCGCTACTTAAACAACTACTGTATTCTATTTTGCCTCAATTAGAGATATAATTAAATGCCCCAATTTAATATTTTAGTTACTTATACTTATACTAATATAAATCGAATTAATTATTTGATGGGACGAAGTGAAGAGCAACAGTTAGTAGATCGGCTGCCACATCGTTATTCGGTTTTATTACTTTTTAAGAGATCTTCAGTATCTGGGGTGGTTCGTGATCGGACGCCAAATGTAATGGGTCCGTACATTCAGCATGCGCGGCGAAGGATGGGTCCCGGCACTTACGTACAATCATACTGTCAATCCGTCCGTCTGTCCCGCTCGCCCCGTGGGAAGCATTTCCCAATCACCGAATAGTAGAAAGCGCTATTATTCTTTTTATCTTTCTTTTTCACTATTTCAATAGTTCAATTGAATCGGTATCGGTATCTGAATGTAGGTATATCTGAGCTGGTTTCACGAAAAATTACATCGAACGAGACAACAGTGTAGCTTTTAGTCTTCTATTATTCACACGTAAAATGTAAGACTTAAGTTCAACACTAGTTTTTTGTATTTAGAAATTACGGACTTCGGAATATGTTTGATATCTCGCACAGGTACATATCTGGCATCCTAATATTTCCACTACGTTTATTAAAATCAAAGATACGAAAAGAAATTTTGAAATAAATGATATTTATATGACAAGGAGTCTTGTCACATATTCACTCAGATGGAGACACGTTATTAATTCTTGTTTGAAGTGCACGCAGTAAGCTACTATTTTTTGTAATAACATTCTCGATGTGTCTACGCGTCCATTGAATATGAGTACTTAAAGCAACGCAGCAACGGCTCGAGTGGCTTATATTGCTAATTGAGGAAATAGTCAAAAACAGCTCCAAGGCCTTATATCGCCAGATGAAGGCAAAAACAGCGAGGTCAAGGTACTTACTTGTGACTGGGAATGTGAGAAGTTGCAAGAAAAACAAGAACAAAGAACAATTGTACAAATGGATTTCTGAATTTGTTCAGGCGTTCGTTAACCCAAATAATATCCACACTAATATTTTTATGTGGTAGTCATACTTAAAAACTACCGATTAAAGATATAATGGAATAGGATCCAAAAAACCAAAATCATGCTTTAAATTTAAAAAACCTTTTGGCATAATATCGATTATTCATCATTAATTTTTTTTATAACTGATTGACTAGCTTCTGACCACAATCCCACTTGATGTTAAGTGGTGATGTGGTCGAAAAATGATACGAACTAGTTTAGCAACAGCCTATTCACTCTTCTCTTAAATTTTTAAAATTTCCCTTTCATCCCGATAGCAGTGGAGAGGGCAATGCTCGAAGATTTGCGAGATCATATCAGAAATGATTGGATTATATTTTTTTTTGGATCAATGGTTTGACAAAGAACAAATTTCAGAAGAAATCCGAAGGACGAAATAATAATGATTATTGAAACAAGTAGCTTATGATTCGAATCAACGACCATCAGATGTTGAGTTAGACGTGCAGCCATTAAGTTATTGCTGTTGTATTATTTTCATTCTGTAATAATCTGAATCATATAAAAGTATGTAACCCGTTGGGTAAAAAAAATCTCAACTACATAAATACTGAATAGTCATAAAAGATTAGTCTGACTAATTAGTGGCACTTTACTTGTCACCAGCACTACAATATTTATTACCATGTTTAAATGTAGCCTAATGACACTTAATTAAATATTATAACTGACTTGTCACGATTCCATTTACGGAGCATCATTGTTAATTCGGCACAAAACGAACAAACACCGCGGTGCCGACGTCTTCGGCCTTCGAGATAAAATTCGAACTCGACTATCGTGCCTCTTGAATGGAACGCAAAAACTCACATTACGAATTTTATTGTATACGAAGCAAGACGTTACCTTGAGGACAAACAAAACGACCATCGAAAGATGAACTGTCTCGAGATGGCAGATCGCGAGCTCATCTCCTATAACCGCGAGACGAAATGGAAAAGGTCAAAATAAATTGGCGCGACGCTAACCGAACTTTATTCTCCCACAAACCTATTGTAGGAACCGGTTTTAAAGAATCCGCCTTGCGTCAGTCAGCCACGTGTAAACATTTTAATTGATGATATGCGGAAGACAAAAAGGCCGCGATTACTATCGCGTTTCTAATTTCAGCAGCGATCTGAATTCGAATTCCATTGAAGTGTTGGGCCACTACGCTTTGAATAGTCAGCAAAAGAATATAACCTCGCATATTGTTACTTAATGTGGTGGATGAACAGAGAAGTGTTAAAGCAGCCCGAAATATTTTTAGAGCATGTCTTTGTAAATAAAATTATCAAATTTTATAAAACAATAAGATAGGGTTATCGCTTATTACTCTTTTAAATTATAAAACTGAAACCTTTGCTACCAAATAGTAGACAATAGTCAAAGTTGAACTTACAACCGTTCGTTTTTCAGAACATCCCTACTAATATTATAAATGTGAATGTAAGTTTGTTTGTTACGCTTTCACGCAAAAACTACTCAACCGATCATCATGAAACTTCTTACATATATTCTTTGAGGTATTCGATGTAACAAAGGATACTTTTTATGACAAAATAGTATATAAAAAAGCAAAGTATGTATGTTGCCTATAGACTCCGAAACGGCTGGACCGATTTCGATGAAATTTACAGGGATTGTCCAGATTGACACATTCTTGTGTTTGGTAGCGATCGGATCAACATAATTAGTGGTACCCGGGCGAAGCCGGGGGGGCCACTAGTACTGTATACAAGTGACTTAAGTACGTTATCAATTAACTGAATAATAATATAATTTAGTCAATAAAGTTTTTTTAGCTGAGAGATATTATAGTATAACATAAGCACCTGTGCTAGCTGGTAGCTGAGAATAAATTGAAATGTCAGTGGTAATATCGAGCCCGCGACGGGTTTCAACAGAAACATACACAAAATACGTTACACCTGTTCTAAATCGAAAACTACGCGTTTTAATATGCACATATATCATTGTAAAATTTAGAACAAGTCTTTACTCCTTTATAAATTCAAATGACCAGCTAGACCTTCACCATATAATATTTTTCGCCTAGGAAATTGTGTTGTAAATTGTTTTAAAAACGAAATCCAATTCAATATTTTTCCTATAGACGATGGCTACAAGTATTGTCCAGGAGCAAAATTTCAAACCCAGGTCTATCGACAAGGCACTAAGATTGTGAGGTTTCCAAATCTTGCCGGTAGTACAAGACCACGTCTGTAGTTAATGCCGAGCTACACAATTAATGTTAAGCCTTACCGGTTCCAGATTTAATTTCATGGTTATTATAAATTCTTTTACTGTGTTCAATTTAAAATATTAAGAAAGAAGCAAATTATCTTTTTGTATTTTCAATTAAAACTTCTATTTTGAAACATATCAACTAAAAATATTATATGTAAGATCTTCATTGTAAAAACGAGTACGCTACAGATTTATTATGTGCTATATAGTCACTGGTAATACTGCATTTGTCTGTTAAATCATCTCCTTATTTACAGCGGTCGGATGCTACGGCATCGAAGATGTAACGATTGCTAGAAGTTTCCAAAAAATGTTTGCCTTATTCTTGCCATAATATATTATTACACCTGATGACTATATTTTGATTACAATGAAGGATGTTGTAAATTGATCGACTGTATGCTTTAAAAAAGTACAAAGATAAGATAAGCCAATTTTATTTCTGTATGTCTCCTTAATAAATCCTCACCCCTGTCTATCTCTCCCGTAGGCTAGTTTAGTACAGCATTCCAAAGAGATTCAAGACTTCCAGAGATTTAGAAACACCTAATACATTTATGCGTTCTAGATTTTGGGAGCAGGGACTTGAAATCGAAACATTTGGCGCATGATCGAGTTTTTTTCACTGTTTTTTTTTAGAGCAGGTAGAAAAAGATTCTTCAGTTCTTTATCGCTCTTTTGAAAGTAGGGTCACGTGCCCAGATTTGTCGCTGCATAGTGACGAGCGATTGCGTAAAGAACCTATACAATTTTTACTCATAATTTTGTATGACCGTGCGTGCGTCATAAGTATTTAAAAATGTTAAATGCATGAAATTTTCACTCCCGCCATTTCTTTTGACGTGGTGTGTGTGTTCTCTTGAGTTTTCCGAGGACCTCTTCTTTTAATGTTTCATTACTTACTTATACGATGACTTACGCATCTTTTTGCATACCTACCATACCTGATTTACGTTTGCTTGCTTATTTGAAATTTCAATTTCAATTTCCTTTTAATTGGAGTGGTATTAGAAGAAAGCTGGACAAATTCCTTCTAATCCCTAGTTGTCTATGACGATTCTATGTTGTCTTTCATCAGTCGTCTTTACTACATGCAGGAATGAGCTATACGATGACATTAATAAACGCAAGATGGTTCAATGTATAAACAAAAAACTTAAGAATAAGAACATAATAGTTTCGCCGTACTACTTTATTCAAGCTTAATGCAATGTTCAAATTTCATCGCTTCTCTGAAGCAATCGTGGCGACAGTTCTTTTCAAATTCAGATCACGTTTTCTTTATCCAGTTTTGTATAACAAACAATTGAACGATAGTGACACGAAACTAATTTCAACATCTCGCATTCTGTGGCAGGAATAAATGCAACTATGTAAGAAGACTCGCAAAGTCTGTGAACTTTAAATGATTTAATATAAATGTATTTTTGTTTGCAGTTTATAAAACTTGCTTTAGCACAACGGATAGAAGTAAAACTTGTTATAAATAAAGAGAAGAGTGATTTAATGTGAAGAGTAAGGAGACTGAGACAGTAATCCTTTTACTGAGACAGTGCTTCAAAAGGAATACCAAAATAAACGAAAATATGAAACAGTAAAAATATTTCCTAAAATTGTATTTATTTTATATTCAAAATAAATCTTTTTCTTCCTCTTTCTATCTTTTTCTTCTTCTCTCTATATTTTCTTCCATATAAGGAATCGTGGGAAACTTTCAATTGTTTTCACCAGCCTCATACTCTCTAATTACTTTTGTTGCAATTTCGATAGAGATAAGAAATTCCTTCGATCATTTTCCCTATTTTAATTTAACATGTCGTAATGAGTATACTCACTAAATACTCATTTATAACAATATTTTATTATTTTATTTCATAACAATTATCATATTACTAGCTGTTGCCCTCGGCTTCAAACGCATTACGTTTCTTATTTTGTTCACTAGAAATTATTGTAAATAGATTATCTGTACAATAACTTTGAATTATAGAAAACGTGATTGTTCAAAAAAGTTGTTATAGTCAAAAGATTCAACCATGGCAGGCAGCCGATATTGTTATTGATGGTTTTATAGTTTTCATCCCCACACATCACGCTAGACCACCACAAAATCACAAGGAAACTGTAATTTATTTTCCGCATAAAAGGTAAACATAAAAACATGCGCGTAAATGATTACAACGTTGTGTAATAAATTCCATTCAAAACGATCGGTAAAGACCCTTAAGCGATTTACGATTTTGAACAAACTAAAAAGATTTTTTTATATACCCATATTACGATTATCTAATCGATTATTATTGGTAAAAGTGCCTAAGAAAATAGTTAGTTGTGTTAGCAAATCGAAGCGAGTGATTTTAAAATAGATATTTTTTGTTGCTAATTTTATAATGGTAAAGATAAAATGTGTCTAGTATAGAAAGAACTTCCAAAATATGAGACATTTCCAGTTAGACTGTTAACATCGGTGGCGACTAGGTGCTCTATTGGCTGCATTTGTAAAAGCATGAGTTGAAACATGCAGTTGTAAATCTGTCAACGAGAAAATTACAAGCGCGAGGACTTCATAAGGCGTGTTGGGATGCGAATCGTGTGCGGCGGCCATGAGGACCGCAAAGTGATGGAACCCTTTACCTTTAAAGTGCGAACTTGTTAATAAACTAGTGTGAAAAAGTGATTTGAATGAAAATTTACTTGCAAAAAAAATTACTATACCAAAAAACTTATGAAAGTTCCCAAATCAAATCTAGGTCTAGTTTTCCCTAAATTATTTACGATAAATATGTTTTTTTTTGGGCGGCTCTATGCCGCCCTCTCGTCCCCTAACATGGGTAGGTCAGGGACCTTTTTTACGGGGTAAATATTTTTTTCAGTTAGTTTTTTAATGCACGGTATTGACAAGTTAAAATCTAAATCTACGATACAGTTAAAAGATTATTTAAATTACAAATGCAATATACAATAAAAAATAAAATTTCTATTAAAATACAATTTATATACGATAAATATGTTGGCTAGCTTAATATAATTTGGATATGTTAGTTTGACTACAACGCGATGACTGCACACTATGACATTATATTATATGCTAGCTACTTTGAAAACTGAATTCAGACAACCTAAATTATCTTACCATTCTTATGGTAATTATCAACGAACTTCTAAAGTTGAAACATTATTTTCATGAATTACTCTAAACATAAATTAATATTTTGTAGGCCCTTTCAAAGAATATCGTTCCATAGTGAGCGTTTGAACAACTTAATGACAAACTACGTATGCTTTCCAACAAAAAGAATATAATAACTTAGTCCCAAGTGACATACATTACAACATACTATTTCCTTGCAACAGGTTTTTCTTAAATAAGATTTAACAATAGGAAAACATAAAATAACAATATATAATGTGTACCAACACCTCGTTATGGCGGATCCTGTCATACGCTGTAAGCGCCCGAGCAATATTTCCCCATCTACCCGCCAAGTAGACAAGCTCGTGACAACAGTTCCTAATATTTCATACCAACGGCCATATCGCTCGAGATTAGCTCACTATGGTATCTCTGACCAAATTTGCTGAGCTTAAATGTGTTGCTGTAATTCTATCGAATTAAAGACCTCAATAAAATGTAATATGGCAAACTCGCACGTGTTTTACCCAAATTGTAATAAACAGTTAAAGCAAACGTTGGCCAAACATTACCATGCCCATTAAATCTCCCGCTTAAGATAAGAATTAAAGGCGAGGAGCTTACCGTATATTCTATACCTTGTGAGGTGATCAATTTCACTCGTGTGGAATATACTCTCGTACTTTCCAAGTCCTTGTGAACACATTTTGAAAGTTAAAAGACCCAATAGTCAAAGATCATGTGTACGAATCCGCCACTCGACTATCCTAAGTGTTAGCGTAGTTAGTTAGAAAGAATTCCTGTAAAATTCGTCGACAAATTTGATAAAAATAAAGTTATGTGCCAATGACTTTACATCACAGAGTTTTGCGGGGAGACTTAATAAAAAAGAAGACAAATTTGTTGATGTTTACTAACTTATAACTAATAAGTAATACAACTTCAAATTCAAATTATCTTGAAGGTCTCAAGCATCAAGAATACTAGAGCAAATGCCAGTAAAAGTAACATTGTCAGACATTTAAGAACAATAGACTAGACACCTAAAGACTTAGGGTAATATTCTATGCGGTATGCTTGCTATTTCACGTCAGACAATTCGGCGCGTAACTATTTTTTGCCATTAATTTCCGCGTACATAGTATTACATCGAAATCAAGGATTTAAGAGACAAATATAGAGGTCAAACGTGCTTCGTATATTTTACATATCTTGCTTCACAAATTGATTTAGAAATATTTATATCGTGTGTATAAAAGAACATATAAATAGCCCATTATGTAGAGATTTATTTTATTTACTAGAATTAAGAAAGGTGTGCTTCAGTCGTTCGGGCGTGTTGAAAGGATGAAGAAGAGAGAGTAACGATACAAATTTATGTTGCAAAAGTGAGTGGCAGCGTTGGCAGGGGACGCCCAAGGAGAACTTATCGATCAGATTAATAACATACTAAAGATGGACGATATAAGGAGTACACGTAAGACGATGTGGTGTGCCAGGATAGCTCCAAATGGAAATTCATACCTACCCCTTTGGGTTACGGGCGTGAGCGCATATTTATTTATTCAAAATGTAGGTAGATGGTAAATGAAGGCCGGGGAGCGGAGGTGTCACTTACGGCCAAACCTACAGGCATCGGGTTACGCTGCTTGCGGTTTGCGATCGACTTTTAGCAAAAAAGTATCGAGGGTATCGTTTCATTGTTGTTTTTTTAGGTGTCGTCGCTCCTCAAAGTTAAAGCAAAGCAGAAGCAAAGAATATTCGCCTTATTAATGGTTAACAGCCTAATTTTTACTTTGACGAGAGTTGAATTGAATGCCATATTTGGGTACCGCGAAACAACCTTTGTTTATTCATTTGTACTATGATATTAATTCCATGTAGCAGTATAGTAGTATAGTCTTAGGTAATAGAATTTTTAAACTGTCATCTTCAGTGTTCGTCTAAATCATAAGAGGAAACTGTGTAAAAATCATACGTTCCTAGGTTGAGTACTTTGAGCAATGTGTTGATAAATAAGTCGGTCACTACTATTATCTACCTAGATAGTTAAGTGTAAAGTGTACATTTCTTTTTATGATGAATCTAAGAAATTTATTACCGTTAGTTACTCGGAGCCGAACTTGGTCAAAGTAATCCTCAAGTCCGGTAACATATCATCACATGAGTTCAATGCAACGACACGAAATTTCGTGATAATCTTTCACAGACATATCGTCACTAGATATCGTGACTTGCGAAAAAGTAGCATTAAATTACTTGCGCTCAATTACGCCATGTTATAAATTACTTATGTGCTGTAACATGATGCGTTTTTTTTAACGTTAAATCAATGTCCGGCCATGAACCAATCAGACGTCAAACAAACTGTCAAAATTTCTAAATATATTTTCCTTATATAGTTATCTACGTAACCTTGACACATCGTGAGAAAACCTTTACGTCTGCGAAAAAATACATTTAATATTTTATAGGCGTCAAGTCTAGTAATTCGTCGTGTAGCGTTTTTCTATATCTAATATCTATCAATGCTAAAAACATACTAACTGAATATTGAATTATATTATTTTCTATTCATTTAACTGGTATATAAACGTTATTGTTTTATTTCAACAGCTCTTCTGCGAAATTCAGGAAATTCGAGTTATGGTAAAAAGGTGATAGTTTCACTATTTGTTTTCCCTTCCAACCGATATTGTACCAACTTAATAAGTAAATATATAGATAGAATACCTTTATAGATGTACACAGCATTTTTATTACCAACTTACACTTTTGGCGCACTGTTGGTTGTAGCTTTTGGGCATTGCCAAATAAATTGTACTGTAATCCAACTAGGTGTGCCGACGTACTCGTTCTATGCACTTATCCGTAGAACAATGCAAATACGTCGGTGAGAACTTGGCATTATCAGATTAAACTTTACCTCCCAGTTTATTTGTAACGTTGGGCGCGCCATTTACCGGTGCAAGTCTTTTGCAACAGGTACTGAACCCTGATACTTTTTTTTAACCTTTTCTCGTATATTGTACAACTTACATAACATGGGCATTTCAAAAAAGTTACATCTTTAACGATTATAATTTTACTACTCCACATACAACAAAATAATACCCTCTTACATCAGTAATCCTGAGAAGTAGGGTGAGGTTATTTAAACACACCTCTCTCGCTTCTTCTAAATCCATCTACCCATACACTCGTCAGTTTGGTGCCCTTAATATCGCATTTTTATTACGTCGCTATTCTGGTTGTTTTAAATCACTGTCACTCACTTTTGCAACATAATTTTTCCTCTTGTTCTTAATTTCCTTCTGTTTTGTTACTCTTTATTCATTCATCCTGTCAACATGGCCGAACCGAACCGATCGAGAAAAAAATATTTTTCTGCTATATGTATGTACATCTATTCAGAAGTGCAGCATATGATCCCGCATTTAATTGGACACCCCGGACGTAAGTTGAATAGCGTTCAGAGACCGTTCACATCTCGACAAAAGATCTGTTAGAAATCAGCTTTTCACGAGGTCAACGTCCGTTCAGGATGTGCACAGACACAAAACGAGTGTAACACAAAAGGCTCGGTGTCTCTGTGCCGTACAATGCGACACTGTTTTCAATCTCGCCACAACAAATATAAAGGTATAATTTGCCGCGGCTAAGGTTGCTAAGAAAAGCCGAATCGCAGCTGAGAAGTTAATAAAGGAAAAATATAACTTTATATTTTTAACTAGCTGTTGTCCGCGACTTCGTCCGCGTAGAATCAAATAAAACATATTAATCACTTCGCAGAAAAAAACCTTATAATCGTACTTTTTACATTAGTTGTTTTTACCGTACAAAATTAAACATAAAACATCTGTATCAAAATTATTTTTTGATATAACAAACAATTTAATTTTGTTTATCTGTATAGAGCTACATTTCACCCGGTGTTGTTGATATTCAATTTTAAAGTAAAAAAATTGTTAAGTAATAACGCACTTGTTCAAGATAATTAACAATAACAAAAAAAGACGGCTGTTTACGACCTCGTAACTTGCGGCACCAAAAAAATAAGTATTAATAATTTGCAACTGATATTTTTACTGTTATTATATTTATTACAGCTGTAACCCGCGGTTTGACCCGGCCTGCAATTTTACTTAAACGAAATGAATAAATAAATACCTAACCTCATCATCAACATAACGTAGCAAAGCTTAAAAATCACATATGATTGTTTAAACTGTGACCATAGTCCATACTATATAGGTTCTGGCTACAGTTTTTACGGCCGGCCGCCCGCCTAACGCCAACCTTCCTCAGGAATAATAAGCTACTAACCTAACCTAACAAAACCTATTAATAAATAATATAATACTTGAACTTTATTTAATCTTTCTATGATCATCATTTTAAACATAATATATAGTTATATAGTATTTTAAAGATCATAATATATAATAAAAAAATCATTGTTTTGGGTTTTATTATAAAGGCCTCCTATAATAGTTATTCTCGAATATCTTCCATGTACAGACAGTGTGTATGATAATGTTTATTTGTTTGAAGTGGAATAGATCTGAAACTTGTTCTTCTATAGAACAAGGCGGCGAACGAGCAAGCCGGTCACTTGATGCTAGGTGACCGCTACCCATATCCAGGAATAAAAAATGAGTCGCAGATGCGTTGCCTGCCTACTTTTGGACAGAAGAAGGAATTGACTGGAAAAAATATAGTTTCATGGAAAAGAATAGGAATATTCATCACCTTTCTGTCCAATCCTCTTCCCCTTCCCATCTTATCCTTATTGGGGAATGATGGGAAAGGGAAGAGGACTGAAGTTGAGCTCCGACACTCACTCGTCAGACGAAACGCAGAAGCATACTTCTACTTCATGCCTGTCTTCTGCGAAGTCGTGGTATTTCACCGGTCGAAGCTCCGATTCGTGCAACAGATGTTGTTGTTGCGGACTCTACCACTGAAAACTATCGAATCGAATTTGATAATTCTTTCATCATTAGAAACCTACCTAACCAAAAACGATGACATCTCCCGCAATTATTCAATTTGAAACGTATGTTCAAACTTTCTTAAAATTAATACCGTAATAGGGTACTATTAAGAAATTAGCAGCCCTACATGTGACAAGTAAACCGCAGAGTATCGATGTGATACAAGTAGCTGAATATGTTGAAAAGACGTTTAGATTGGCGCAAATGTTGAATCCGACCACCCAACGATCGGAGATATAAAAATACTCCATGCAACTTTAGACGACGGTTTTATCTGAAATTGTGCAGTAAATGTGAATTTTACTGCGTTGTGATACCTATAATTAAGGTCGTAGATTTTAAAGCGAACTATAATAGTGTAAAAGGACAAAAGCTTAAAGTAAAATATTGGTATTCTGTACTGAGCCATTTGTAA
Organism: Papilio elwesi; assembly: GCA_029849275.1. NCBI lineage: Eukaryota > Metazoa > Arthropoda > Insecta > Lepidoptera > Papilionidae > Papilio > Papilio elwesi. The sequence goes on along the minus strand of CM056700.1, from coordinate 4,482,531 downwards.
AGTATTATATAAGTAATATTTAAGTACGACAATATTATCTAAATACGATCATAAAACCTTACGTTTTGATGTCAATTTGATTACAATAAACCCAATGAAAAATAAATAGTGGCCGGTGCAAAACTATTATTTTGGACCAATGATATACAAGACAATACAAATTGCAGTCCAGTTTTGTACACATTTCATTGAAATACTTGAGGGTTTACGGTAGTATAGAAAATGGAACACCGTTTAAAAGGTATCTATCTCATTGAAAACTAATATTAAAGTTGCACAGCAATTATCGGGGACGGAGGGAAAAAAAAGAGAAGTGTTTAGATGTCCAAAGTGTTTTTTGGTTTGTCAGCAAATATTTGAGATTCTTGTAAGAGGTCTAAAACCTCTCAGATATTTACCGCTACACTTTTTACAAACATCTGATGCGGAATACGAAGTCAGTGTAAATATTGTCTTATTTCTATATAATGTAGTTTCTAACAATTGTTAAAAAATGAGGAAAATTATGACAAGAGTGGCTTGATCAGATCATAAAAGTACTACTAAGACAAAAACGGATTCAAAAGTAATACGACACATTTCGTGGGGCTAATAATTTAAAAAGCATCTTTTGACTAGAGACAATGCTGTCTACACAACACACCTCTACGTCACATTTCCAAATACAAATAAAAATGTTTCATTTTTACAACACAACAACTATATTAAAGAACTTTCTAACCTACACGTATATACATACGAAAAGATACCTTTAACGACGAAAAATGAATTTTGATCCAAAGGGTACTTTGATGTTTGAAAACTTTATAGACCCGCCACGGTATATAGCGACTTGAAATAAATTATGCTGCTTGTTTCAGAACTTTATCTTGACTGAGGAAATCTAAGACGGCGCGGGAGCGCGGATGATCTCAATTTCACTTTGATCTCATACAAATGTGATGCGAAGTTATGCCTGGATATTTGTTGGAAGTATTACATTCTCTATGACGAGTGATTGCTTGAAAGTGCTACAAAGGGTTTTCTAAAGTAACAATCTAAGATAGATTGTCACTTTGTGCGCCATAAGTGCTGTCAAAAACGTATATTATAGTAATATTATAGTAGTACTTCCGCACATGCCTCCAACGAGGGCAATTTGTATATTGTAGAAATGGTCATTATTCTTTAAAAAATCTAGTGGCAAAAGGGGCTAGTAAGCTTTCTTGATAGCACATTATTTTACTAACTTGTTGCCGTTATTAACTTACTGTTTGTAAGTACACTTCGTCTAAAGATACAAAGCCACAGACAGAAAGGGATTTTATAGTTACAGTAACAGTAGTAGTACATAGTAAATATGGGCAAATATTATTAGTCGTAATGCGATAGTAGCTACCGATCGAGCCGAGGGTCGGCCCTCTCCTGCACTCTTGAATCGGAATGCTAAACGCGTAATGAGCGATAGCCCAAGCTTCTCTCGTAAGCCCTTGAGTTCAGTCACTCCATGGAATGACCGCCGAATTAACGCCAGAGCTCGGTGCCGTGCCAATCCAGCAGTAATAAAGAAAAAAAATATGCGCTCACGCCCGTAACCCAGAGGGTGTGTGAGAAAAGTGAGTGGCAGTGCTGGTAGCGGTAGTCCTAGAAAGACTTGTTTCTATCAGATTAGTAGCTTACTAAAAAGGACGATATTAGAGGCACCCATAACCGACGAATATGTATGCGTAGATGTATGAATGGAGAAGAAGCGAGAGAGTTGTGATGGTAATTTCCCGAGCCGAGACTCCCGTGAGAGCCCTCGAGGTAAGTTACGAGGTAACTCTTAAAGAGGCTGCCTCTTTCAGGCAAAAAGTGTCAAGCCACAAGAAAAATACTATTAGTACACTCACATGTTTCAGACCAAGACACGTATTCGTTTGTTAAAATTAAAAAGCATAAAATACAATGTAATCATAACTGAGAAAAAACTAGCATCTTAAATAGTTAAATCTACTGTGGCCTAAATAATTAAAACGCCAAAATTCATGTTCCGTCATCTGGGTGAGTGGGAAGTAGTTGCGGTCGCGTCCCGCCTAGCCTCGCACATTTTAAGTATTTAGTTAGTAACGTCGGTGTTAATTATTTAGTTGAAAATTTCTACCGAGTGTTTCTATGTAACTTAAATATACTGTGGCTGTTGAAAAAAGGACACATCACTAGATTCACACGAAACTGATACAAAACGAAAAATAATATAGTCATTACCTTTAAAAGATATTAAATTGATTTACGATGATGTGGTTTTTATATAGCTTTGCATAAAAGCATGAACTTAATACCCTTAGAACGAAAGATTTAACCATATCACTTTAGTGGTAAAAAATAACAATGAATATTCATTAGCAAACTGAATTATGACTGCTATAAAAGGAGCTTTTTAATTAACGACAATGCATAACCCATGTCAGTGTTCATTATTTTATGTTCATACCTTTAAATATTCTATTAAGACGAACAGAGATCTGCACTTTAATTGATCTATAATACGAGCTTATTTAGAATGTGGCAGTAAACGTTACATCTGCATTTACGCATCCAATGGTATATGAGTACTTACTAAACATATACATACATAATATATTCTGACGTATAAGCCGATGATACAAGAATCCGAACCCTTGAGGTGAGAACCACCAGTATTTTCTAACGCCAAACATACCACTACGTCTTTTCATAAGAAATATAATAATAAGAAACGTAAGTTTTGTACATTTGATGAGCGATAACCTATTATCATCGGCAAAAGTTATTTCCAAAAAGTTTTAAATGCTTTGACAGCATCATGATGATGGAACTAGGTGGAAAAAAAATAAGGAAAGGGAGAAGAGGGTACAGAACTTCCAGTCGCCTCTTCACATACAGTAAACAAACTATCATACCGATTTTCTGTGGAGACCAGTATCGGTAGTTATGCTCACAATTTTGGAAGAACTATGCCAGGAAATGGAAATCTGCCCGGTCCCGGTGCACTCGGGTAATAGTGCATTCGTTGTATAATTTGTTCGGCCTTTAATTTTAATAACTCACACATTTAATTGCTACATTGTAAAATCGTTTTAACTCGACAAAGTTTCCGAGTCTCCCACGCTCGACTTACTTCTAATGGATTCTAAATTAATTTTTAATTGACTTTGTGTTACTGCTAATCCCACGTGTAAATCTGTACAAAGTTTCACATCAGCAAAGTTTGAATTCGGTATTGGAGTCGTGCCAAGTTTCTATGTTTACCTATCGACTTATAAAGCTGTGTTAAGTAATTTAATTGTTTATGAATAGATGTTAATGAGATTCGTGAGCCACCCTGCTGCTATTATTGCCTTTTAGTGATATTTCGGCCAATCTTTGCCTTTGCCTTGGGCGGTGCCAAGGTACTCATTGTATAACCATTTGATGAAAAAAAAACTTGGTGCCTTATGCTTAATACACATTGAGGTATTTCTGCTTAGATTTTATAACATTTAATACAAAAATAAAGTTATGGGACCTGAATAGAATAATTCTTCAAGAAAAGGTGAAAAATGGTCATGGTCATAGTCAGTTTACTAGTCGCTCGATTGGTTGTTCAAGTGGTCTCTCTAATGGCTAGTTACTCGACTGTTCTCTCGATTGCCCCCAAATATATTATATTTTACCATACCATATGATACCATAAATGAATTACAAATATTGCTAATTAATTAAGTTTTAAACACGTTCAACTAATGTAGAACATAATACAGTTTAGAACGCACGTATAGCACAAAACACCGGTATCGATTTATAAAATTGACAGCACAAAATGTAGCACAGTTGAGTAAAAGACATATTTTCCAATAACATCGCTAGCTAGCGATATTCTTTCGTGCTCGGGACCGCTCCATTTTAGCATTTTATTACACAGAACGGTTTGTTATATGCGCGCGTGCCGCAAAATTGATTCCGCGTGTCCTCACGTACATGACAAATTACTATTGCATTGCCTCTCTATTCTGGTCGTGTATGATGAAACGCTCTTTGGTCGACGTACTTCTCATTGAAAACATCGATTGGTATCAATACGAACGTATTGAAGACAGAAGTCACTAACTTCTGTATAACAAACTTATATCTAAAAAAAAAGTGTGTGTGTGTGTAGTTATACTTTTTAGTGTAAAAGAAATATAAACTTAGTAATAAACTTAAAAATAAAATTTAATTAATTTAAAATTTAATTTATTAATATTTATTATTTTCTTAATTTAATATAAATAATACTAAATTAAAATTTTTATCAAATAAAAAATCATTAAATTTGTTCATTTATTTTTATAAATATTTAATAATAAATATATAAATATAAAATAATCAAAATGTATATTTTAATCTGATATTCGATTTTAATTTTTATTAAGTTTGTTTTGTAAATATGACATAACCAAAAAAATTACCAAGAATAATTTAATAATATTTAGTATTAACTATATATGGATTTAGAAGAAGCGAGAGAGTTGTGCCAGGATTGCGCCAAATGGAAATCCATCATCTCTGCCTACCCCTCTGGGATACGGGCGTGATCGTATATTTAATTATATTAAGCAATAATATTTTAATTTATATCAATCAATAATACATACGGATTTTTATAAATTTTATTGGATTTAACAACTATATTGGGGCATTTCTAAAAAATATACAAGCACAGTTTTTTGCTTTGATATTTACGAAAAGTAAATAATATTAATCAAAATAATCAATTTAAATCAATACTGAATATTATTTATTAGCACATATATAATTCGCACTTGTATGAAACAAAAACACGTGTTGTGCATGTAGAAACTAGAACCACGTAAAAATATTATAAATTTAAACAGTGATCAGAGGCGCGACGTGCCAACATGCGCGACTAATAGAGGTTCTATTTCTATCTCGTTGGTAGCTTTTTTTCGAGACATAATGAGCGGTTTAGCTGGCAGCTTCACCCTGTTACTTTTATGTTACAGTGATGCGCGCATCTTACAATTTCACTCTCATCATTTTTTCATAACGCGCGTAAAGAACGTATAACTTCAAAAACTATCCAATACTCAATATCAACAGTTCAAAGACACAAATACTTTCATAAGCTGCAAATCGAATCTATGGACTTGCTATGTAGCATTTAAGTATTCTAACGGGAATATGGCTATGAGATGGTTATAATCATTTTACCTATTAAAAAAAACTGGAGTATAAAATGTTAGTAGATAAATTACAGAATTTATGTAAGTAGCTATGTTATATAGCCTGGACAACGTTAACTGGAATCAGTAAAAGAGCGAGCAAACCGATTTAACGACAAGCCGCGTTGATGTTTACAAAATAACTTTAAGAATTAGATATAGGGAAGGAGTAAAACAAATATAACCTTTGATGTATTTAACTCATACTCTGTATATTAACTAACGAGGAGTAAGGACTCAGACTCGCGACCCAGAGATATCCTGCAACTACACCTAGCAGACAATTTTCAGCATCCTTTTCATTAACATGTCAACAATCTGATCGACGTAAGCTTGTCCCCGACGTCTCCTACCAACATTTTTTTTGTACAATAGGTGGCAAACGATGAAGCGGTTCAACCGACTTATAGCAACCGTGACCCATAGGCATCTGCAACAACCTAATGAGTTGCAGATGCGTTGCCTGCCTTTGACGTTGACTAAGGACCGGATAAACAGATTAAATAATATTTTATTTTCCTACTTGTCTCCTCACCGGTCAAACGCTCCCATGCTTTCCATCCTTACTTTATTACAAATAGATTTGCCGGGTAATAGAATTAGGCCTCCGGCACCTTACTCATCGTACGAAACGCAGAATACTTCTACTTCACACCTGTCTTCTGTAAGGACGTGGTATTTCACAGGTCGTGCCGGCACATTCGTGCAACACATGTTTTGGGTTCTTCCACTGTTATATTACCACACACTGCTGCCACTGCTTGACCACGAGCATGACCGAACAAAACCTTTTTTAATTCTAGTCACATTGTCATTCTTGCGATAATTTTCAATTACATTACTCTATTACATCTTAATTTAAAAGAGCGTAGTAACGCTTAGTACATACATAATTTCACGGAATTGATACTGAACATTTTACAAGTAATTACATGTAGACTTTATTTACGAGAAAATAATACGTTTTACCTTCTAAATTAATAACTTACCTTCACAAAGGGTTAGCTGCGTTGTAAGCCAAGAAGCCTTACAAGGTAATGCATACCCCCTTCGCATTACAACGAGGAGGGTGCCAGTAAATACGAACACGTTGCATTCACTTTGAGGAAAACATTGTTTAAGTTAAATAAGACCATATTAGTGTTTGGGGTTACGATACATAAATTACTACATCGATTGTTGCTCGAGATGTCATTATTCTTTGCTTAAAATTTTCCTCGAGAAACATGTACTATGTCATTATTATTCAATTTCGGATACCATCGTACAGGCAATACAATCAAGAAGCTTCTTGGGAAAAACTCAAGAGCGGAAATGATGTAGCTATGTGTAAATGAGATTATATGACGCGAAGTACTAATAAAAAAAGACGTTACAACCAATTTTTAAAAGACATTGTGTTACAATTACACCGCTTATCCTAATATTGTTCGTTAAGTAAGTCCTAGCGACAATAACACGATGGCATCTGATGCAAGTGTGACATTAGAAATCAATATGTTATATACCACTAGAATATAATAAGTGTTAATTATGGTCATCGAAAAATTTGAATAAGATTACTAGGTTACTGTGTATGACATATATATACGATGGTTACCTGCTATTTATGTTTATAATTGGCTAGGCTTTGACAAACGTCTCAATCATAACACTGATAAGATAATGATAAGTACCTTACCTTAATTACCCTAATAAGCCTCTGAACAAGTCTGAAAGTCTGAAATTGATATATTTTATGGTGCAACATTCCGAGCAATTTGTTACGTTGTCGCCATAGCTAACACGGCCCCTTGACAAATGCCTGCGTTGTGCGCGCCAATTTGCTCGGGCTTGTTGGATGAATCATTCGGGATAGAAACTTTTGTCAATACTAACCTTTGACACTGAAATGTCAATACCGTAATCAAGTCCACGTCTTTGAACATTACTCGATTTAGACTCAGTTGGACTTTAGATTGCAATTTTATGAGCTGTTTTGCCACAAGAACAGATGTAGCAGGGAAACGTGACACTTCTATTTATTTGATTACAACATATAAATAGTATAGTACAAGCTGGCTCGGCAAACTTCGCTCCGCCCTATAGATGGTTCACTTGTATGATTTTGCGACATTTACTTACGCATAAAATATAGATATATGCGCTGTCGTGGGTTTTTTGGGTAAACATTAAAATTATATATTATATATGTGTAACTCTAATTCTCAGTACTTTTTGCGTGAAAGAATATCAAACATCCATACATCTATTCTTACAAACTTTCGCGTTTATAATATTAAATAGTAGGATGTACACGTAAGAAATATTGAGGCACCTCCTATATATATATATATAAAAATGAATTCCCTATTGTCCTTGGTAACAGCATCGTGCGTGTACTACGGCTGGACTGATTTTGCTCGTTCATTTTATTTGCGTTTCTTATTGTCACGAGAAGGCCCTTTTAAAATAAAACAAAATTAAGAAGCTTGTATGTTCCTTATAAACTCCAACAGTTGAACCGATTTCGATTAAATTTTGAACGGAATGATCTGATTGGCATGGCGGGAGCTATAATTACCGCTATTCGGGCGAAGCGGTTGCGGCTCAATAGTTACTTATAAATTCCTAATAAGCTTGTTACGTAAGTAACAAGCTTACGTATTTTTATAAGTGATTTCTTCAACAGGACTTTTCTTAAGACAACTGATTCAGAAGGATGGTAATGTATGTCCATTCCTTTGTGAACTCCTTTTTCCTAAACGGTTTGGACGATTTTTCAAATAAAGTGTCATTAGGTTCGTATTGCTCTCCTCGAAGTGGTAATGAGATGATGTGATGAATTGGCGATAAATAAATTACCTAATGGTGGTTAACACAAAACAAAAACACGTCAAAAACTGCAAAATCTATAAACGAAGAGTATAAGTTTTTTAAGTTATATTTGCCTGCTGCCGTCTAATTGTAAGTAATAAATGAACTAGACGTGCGCCTCTATGATATTTTTTTATGTTAAAATATTTTAAAGTTATCTGCTTGGTTAATTATTTGCTTCTGTCAATACAGTATTTCATTGCTTCAAGTTTGGTTACTGACAGCAGCTTTAAATTCAGAACCCAATTGAATCGTTTATGATAATCACCAATAATTATTTTCTTTAGAATATATTACCGATTTAGCAACATATCTTCACATTAACCTTAACTATGTTAAACAAATTACAAAACCTCCTAAACAGACAATTGAAACCGGTATTTTTTCTGTATCAAGCTTTGTTTTTTTATATCGTTGTAATTTCTCGAACTATAATGTCATAGATTTGGCCTTAATAGTGTTTTAACACAGCCGGCAAATTGCTTTATTAGTGTATTCCACTAGGGACTATAAGTAGCAGAGTGTTATAACTTATTACAACCAAAGTAACAGAATCTAATATATCTAAGACCTTTATGTATATGCCTTGTTTGTTTTCTTAATAAATATCATAAGTTTCGATCTTCATTTATCTATCAATTAACATTTTATAATTACAGACTAATTTGTTGTTTTATAATTGTAGAGTACTATAAACTAATTAACAAGTGTTCTCACGATTGTTTATGGCAAATCAACCCTGTTTGCTATTCAAGCACAATTAATCAAGGACTCCCATGAATATTATGAGTATATATTTATAAATTGGATAGAAATAATACCAGCATTACAATAGAGACTTTAAAAAACTTTATTTTTATTTTATGTGGTTTTCCCCCATTATTTTGTTATGGTGGTCCCCTGTTTATCCCAATATCTTTAAAAGACCGTGCGAAATGTGCAATATAAATGCACAGTTCGCAGACTGCAGCGCGTTGCGTGCGGCATGACTAAGCGCTTATCGTTTATGTATGAAGCCGGGCACATACACGTTGTTAGAGCGACGTCGTGACACATCGGCGATTATTCAAAGGCACTGAAATCAACATCTGTCACTGATCGACGATTGCAAGGATTAATTTGCATAGCAAACGGCTTTACATAAATCCCTACGTGAGGTACGGGCCTAATTGTAAACTACTCGTGTATTATACCAAACCATTTTAGGGTCCCCATTATCTAATGGATAGAGAATGTTTGGTTTAACTTAGTGATATTATTTGAAACACTCCTACGGTTTATGTTTGTGTTTGTGAAACCTAAGTTCATTAGGATTTTAGGACACTAATGATTCTAATCATTTAACAATTTCTCGGCAAGAACATAAGCTCGACAGAAATAGTTCCAGTTTCTAACTTCGTTCATAGCTTATTTATTCGATGTTCATAGTTAAAGAGCCAGCTGAATAAGCTCTTGGTCGAATGTAATATCGATAGGCTGTTCCACTCGTGTCATATGTAGGCTAATAAACTCAGTGAAAAGTGAATATCCATCGCTGCCACTCTTTATATCATCATGGTTGAAATAAGAAAACATTTAAGCTACTCTTATGTGAGAAACTTCTTTACTAGCGATATGCCCCTGTATCAAACTGGTGGATACATACCATACTTTAGACCTTTAGTGGATGAATATAGAAAAATCCTTTCTTAGTGATCGCCTACGTCATCAGTGATCGCCAACAAACTGTGCAAATTTTTTAAGTCTCTGGGCCCAATACTTTGGGTTGTGTGTTCATATATCAGTAAGTCAATCAGTTTCTTATTTTATGCATATATTATATAGATTTAAATTGGGGATGGTTCTTTTCCTGTTGCGCGCAAACAAATGATAAAGTATATGTCTATTAACTAACTCGACCAGAAGATCTGTGTATGAGTTGTGCGAATCCCTTCGCTTCGTCCCTAAGGCCTTCGCTGCTCGTTCACAGAAATCATAAATATTTAAAACAATAGGCGGATATTTACGAGCAGTAAATCGCCACAGTGACTATACCCATGCATATACGCATTGGAATAAAAACAGCTAGTGATCTTGGTACCAATCACCAGTACTATGAATACAAACTCGATATTTATTCAAATAAAAGTACTAATTTAGATTACGGAAAGTAACTTTCACAACAGAAATGGAAAAACGTGCAAGCGATTTACCGAATGTTAAGCGAACAAATCTAATTATTTAAATGAGCAATTATTGTTTCTTGTATAATTCTTATTTTTACTATTTACCTATATATAATTTTATTTCGAGTATCTCAGCAACGGCTATAAAGAGTTGATTAAAATTTTCAAGTTAAAACTACTTTAGCCGCTTCACTTCAGAACGAACCGTTGCCCAGGTATTAAGCATTAGAATAAGTTCCAGAAACAATGATAACCTTTCTAAGGGAAAGGGAAACTGTACTACGAGAAGGGAATAAGATCAAACGGACTAATGCTGCTTAACACTTCAATATATATCCCGGTATATTAATACAAGTTTATACTTTTCATAGTCGAGTAGACCTGCTGCTGTAACTGTGGGTTTCCATTGGCGTAATATTGTTTAGCAATACAAGATTTCTCTCTTTCTTGAAAACCAAGATAATATATTTAATGTGAATGTTTTCGGCAGTGGAAACCCACGGTAATATCTTCTGTTCATGGCTCTCTAAACCTGTCAAAGAGGTCAAACCATATGTTCATAATTATTATCCAGAAATGGTATATATATCGTCAAATAATGACTACGATTATTATATGGCTCCTCCTTTTTTTATTATGTTATTCTATTCACTTTTAAATGTGCGTTAAACCAGGAATAGCATGTTGTAAGTAAAATTTACGACGCATATCTTATCCAATGCAAAATAACCTTTCCCCTTTTTGGTCATTCCAATTATATGGTCAGCTTCGAAAGGCGATTTCCCTTAGTCCCAAAGGCATTGTTTACGGTACCGGCGCTGACGTATGTTTCCTAGGTATTTTAGTGGCCCATAGAAGACTTAACTGCGCCGCTTAAAATTTCATTGTCGACTTGAATGTATAATATAATTTATTCGAAACGTTTTACCATCGCTGTAAAGTTTCGTGTGGGCGTCAAACTGCTTATTCGCAGTGACCAATTCTATAATATTAAATGTGACAATTGAATTGAAAATAAAATGCAAAAGTTATAAAAAAATTAAGGAGTTTTCAGGATATTATCGACTTTTACAAATGGGTATTGATCAAAGAAAAAACCACCACTGACGTGTTTCGATCAAGACGAGATCGACGTAGTTCTTGCAATTGCGTTGTTCGTCAATGTTCACCGAACGAAAATTGTCTTTAATTTTTTTCTACTCTACAATATCGTGCTTCCCAAACTTGTATACAATCAAGCATGATAATGCGACGTTTGTATCATTATCCGGAACCACAAGAACTTAAACCTAGTAATTTATAGGTACATAGTCTCTATTTCCAAAAGATGTGAATGAAGAAAACGATTCGTCTGAAAGCGTATGAAATGTCTATACAAAAAGTCCTAAAAATATCGCAACCTACGACCGATGAGAAAATAAAAGACATTTAAGATTCACAACGTTATCCAATAATGGGCGCCACTAAGTATGTAACGGTTTAACTTTAAGAACATAACCATAGTATAAAAAAATGATGTGGTGTTATTAAAAACAGTGAACCCGTTTCTAGAATAATATAAAACAATTGAGTATCACTTCCCATAGTCTTCGATCGATATTTTGTGTGGGCTGGAAACGTTACTTTCTCTGTAAGCCTACGTGTTTCTATCTCGGGGTTATGTTGTAGGTAGCGCTGCGAATTACAGTCATTTTACCTTCAGCCAAGTTCATTAACTCTTAGTGTGACTGCAATTCAACAGTTTAGTGTTAATGTTAATCAATTTGTCATACATTATATGATAATTCCAAAAACATAGAATTACAAAATCAATGTAATATTAGCCGCAAATAAAACTAGTAATATTATAGACTACACTAAGAAATATATGTCTTGTGGCCTAAAGAAAATTTAAGGCGCGAGATAGCAGTTGCATGAACCGAATACGTCACAAGCCAAATATGGGTTGGTATACTTCTACATTTCATGTAATGACTGCAATCCCGTTTCTTCCCGTCCTCCTATCGTTTATCTAACCAATTCCTTCCTAAATAGAAGTTTTTACAACTCATTTGACATTGATCAGGATTTCTATGGATAGCGATGGTCGTAACTTTTAACGCTTCAACTGATTCACATAACAGCTGGATAAGCTTGCAGGCAATCCCTGTTTTTCTCATCACATAAAAACAACGCTTGGCCAACTGTTTCGCTCTAATACCACGCAAGATGTCTTCAATGTAGGTTTGACAACTATCAAAAAATGTCTGTACAATAACAAGTATACTACGCGTAACTACATGTTAGCAACTAACTACGCACGTTAATGAAACAAATGAATTTCGAATTTACATGTTCGAATATCTTGGATGTCAATTTGATAGAGCCCATGGCGACTCCATCACGGTTCATTAAGCAAGCCCACGCGCGCATTGGGAGCTGTAAAAACTAGCCATTGTTTTGATGTTTCGTAATATATGTATTTATTTAAACACACGCCGCGACAATCTAATGTAACGAAATTATTTTGACTGTTAGAAAACTTGTTCAAGTCTCTTAATGCGAAGTTATTTATTGAAAACTAGTTGTATCCCGCGACGAAACATTTCAATTTAATTTAAATTAAAACATCGCTTCGCAGGATAAAAGTATATAATTGTATTATTTACAATAAAATGTAAAACATCAGTATCAAAATTAAATTTTGACATTACAACAAACAATTTAATTTAATTTATAGATTACCACCAACTCTACCTAAAATCGTCTAACGCAGTTAAAGATGTTCAATAAGCATGTTGCTGACGCTGTCGCTAGCGCATGTTGCGCATGTCGATCTCGCGAACCTAAAATATTTACCCCTAACTACAATCGTTTAACGTGGCTAAACAGGTTTACACTTCAAATACATATATATATATATATATATATATATATATATATGTGTGTGTCTGTCATTAAGTAGGCGAAGATTTTTCAAAATTTATCCCGCAAAGTTCTTAATTGTAATCCAATATAAGTTGACCATGGATGATTGTGAAATATTGGAATATTTTTTCGTACATAAACTGCATTATTTTACATATGACAACTTCAAAAGATATAGTTTTATATGTAATATATGTATGTAATATAATAAAGTATTACTACCAGTATTTAATGTGTTTATATTCTACTTGTCCTTTTTGTTTAAACAAATTCCAAAAGTGTTCGTTACTTAAGAGACTAGAGAGGTACACTGCAAATACAGTTGTGTCAACCGTCCTAAAATCTAACAGCTTTGTTGTGTAACGTTTCGCTTTTTAACCCACTTCTACACAACTTTCATCGAAACTAGCGAACAAACGCCCTACGGATATGTTTTAACTAGATTTTACACAACGCTTTGTTTGTTTGAGATACGAGTACATATGTATTAGTTATTGTTCAAAATATTGCACATAAGGTATGTGTATCGATTATAACCATAAATACTACATATAGATAACTTAAACGACTATCGAAGACAAGAATCGTCTGTATTGAAAGGGGTTGGGCGAAAGATTGATATAACGACGTTGACTTACTTCACATTCGGAAACAAAATAGAGATATCGCTTAGTCAGATACGTTCAATAGAATGCGGTAGATTGACTCAAAGGTATAGACTCTTTACGGTCTATTGAGTTCGCAAAGCGTCGTATATAAAATTGGCCATCGATTCAAGCCAACCGACACATCCGTTGTTACTCGTTGCACTGACAATATAATTGCGTTCCGCTCTACGTAACACGATTTTTATTTCTACTTTTTATAGTACATTAAATTGATGTGTTGCATGTAGCATTGTACATTACCCATATGCCGCTTTGCTAAATTACGTGTGTAGCTTGTGGCCAGATGGTATAAAGAAAAGTACTGTTTGCTGAACACAAATAAATCGCTCGCATCCTCACCGAGCATTAATACTCTGTACTTTTGTCTCGTCTTACCCTGCAAGACAATCTGCTCATATTGGCTGCGAAAATTATTATTAGTTTCCACATCCGTTTAACACAGAGATTGTATTCGCGCACAAAATACGTGTGTATTAAAATATGTTTAATAAAATGTATTCAATAAACTTCAGTTCCTCAAACACATTACTTATATCTGATATAAAATTTTACTTTCTCGCTTTAAAGGCAGATAGACGTGGGCGAGGAGGCTTCGTTTTATAATTTGTTGTGATTAAATGGTTTTAATTGTATGAATCACATCTTTACGATAGATATTTTTTATTCGATTTTGTTCAATCAAAACTTTATACCGTGTACCTGTTTGTTATTCCTGTATTAGTAAATGTCTAAAAGGCGATGATTATCTCCTTCGTTTTTATGGAAGTAGGAGGGCAGCGAGGTAACTGGCCACTACTATCCATCAACAGTCGCTACTTCACGTGAATCACCCCAGCCTTTTTACAAAACAGAGAAAAGAGGATTACAAAACGGGGCTTTTAAACATCTCGGGGGAATGTAATTCACAGATTAAAAACAAATATGGCTTACTAGAGAGCAAGCCGGTTAGTTAGTTCGTAAGTTGGTTAGCGAACCAATTTGACTAAGCGATTTCATTTTTATTTTGTAATCTACAATTATTATCTAATCACCCGTCAATCATCATTCTACATACCAAGCATAAACTTATTGCGAGTACATTATATTCCAACAAACAATTAAACATCCACAACGAATCTCTGAATTACTTTCAATTCAAGAACGCACGTGTCAATATCTGTGAAGTGATAAAAATGGAACTCACTAACTACAAAGTTATTTATCAATTGGCCACACACAACAATAAAACGTATGCAGTGTCGTGTCAGTGACCTGTGTACTACGACCAATATATAAAAAATTACGAAACATCGGTATATGCCTAATCAAGTGTAGCAACCGAGGTGGCAAAGAAATATCTATTAAAAATTATAAGACATTATATATAAGTCAATGCGTTAAAATCGTTTGTAGATGGTAATTTACATATTTCTAAGGCCGTCTTAAGGAAAATAAATAGCTATGAATAACCATCTAATATCAACACTAAGATGATAAAAAATCAACGAATATCAGTTTAATATTCATTTGTAAGCATATATAAAAAAGCAAGTTGTTTATTCGATGCCAATATATAGACACAGATAAAAAAAAACATCAAAATGATCGTAACGAAATACGCGTTAAAACACTTTATGACATTTAGTTTAAAACATTAATCTATGGTCTATGCACCATCATGGCCGGCTACTCTATGAATAAAGATGGCAGTAAGCACAGTTTAATTGTTGGCTAGCCAGCGTACATAGCCAGGCCACATTTCGCGAACACATCTAAGCCGTCCGACTAGATTTCACTGTATTTGATTACAACGATTATTTCTTGTCCACTCTTGGATCGAGATATAATTACTATGGTAATCACGGATCTCTCCACGTTTTTTTGTATCAACACCGCTTTAGGGAACCCGGTTAGCCTAGTGTTTTACTATAATAGATCAAGTACTAGAGGTTTTTATTCTTAAGTGTTCTTAATTAGAGTAAGTTACATTAACTCCAGTCTTAAGTCTTTAAGCTAAGTTTCAAACAAAGGTTTTGTAGATAACTTAAGAAATATTCACTCAAAAGTCTAAAACGCCTATATTGGCAACCGCACTAAAGTAATAAAAGATGACTTTATAAACTAAAGTTAGAAATGAAGATTTCTTATGTCTTTCTCGATATCCGCGTAATGTTCAATACGTATCGTCAACATCAGTCGGTTATTCAATAGTTAGCCGATGATAGTCAGAGCGCAACAGTTCCGGAGCGGAGGTGTCGCGGGCTCATTAGATCGCAGCGTGAGGGAGCTAATGAGGCTCGATGCTATCGTGACCGGCCGCGGCCACTTTCACTTATAAGGGCGGCCAACGATTATGTGCCGCAGATACGACGTAACTAAAGATATGATCATAAAGTACTTTTGACGATTCGAATAATGATACATCGGGTACAAATTACTGTACAAATTTATGCTTAAGCTCTTTATAAATTTTATTTACGCATTTAAAAAAAGTGTTACAGAACATAGAATGTAGGAATGGTTGACGGATTTATATTTAAAAAACCAAAGATTTGGAAATGCGAAGTTAAGGACATTAACTAGTTTAGTAAACATGCATACTGAATTAATATGCAATTAAAAACTAGAAGAATAGGCACCTTAGCATAAGCTCAAATACTTAAAATAAATAAATAAATATGCGCTCATGCCCATAACCCACAGTGGTAGGTAGAATTATAGATATGGATTACCATTTGGCGCGATACTGGCCACACGTCTCTCGCTCTCCATCCAAAAATTTACGCATACATGCGCGTCGGTTACGGGTACTCCTTATATCGCCCACCTTTAGTATGTCACTTATCAGATCGATATAGTTTCTCCTTTCTCGTTCCCTACCAACGCTGCCGCTCACTTTTGCAACATAAATTTATTCCATTCATCCTTTAACATGCCCGAACCACACTTTTCCCTATTCCCTTTTTCGAATACTCATGAAACTATAATCTGATTATACAAAAACAATCAAAGATTAATTATAATATATAAAATAGCGTCCTTGACTATCTTAATAAAGATTAAATTATAATTTATTTTTACATATATAATGAAAGGTCTTATGCCGCTGAGACAAACAGAAAGCAGTGAACACAGATTACTATGCAATAAATCCATCACAACAGTAGCAAAACACATTGAGAGAGTATTATCTAAAATGTAAATTGTAATAAAAGCAATCTGTTTATATTTAGTCTCTGGCAAATGTGAGCGCAAATTATGAGCACGACGGGTTGCGACCATATTTTAGCGCGTGGCTTCCACGGTGATACGACGTCCTCCATATTCGGATACGCTCTCATCTTTGTTTAGAAAATTTATACACTATTGCGTATTGCTCGGAATTTATGCGGTCTCTCGTAACGTACGTTCAAAACTATTCTAAACGTGTTTTGATCTTTATGTGACTTATGGGCCCGGCTCTAAAGGTTGAATATAAATAGGATAATTTCTTAGTGTCCTTCATATAACTACTATTTACGTTCATTTTAATATAAAGGTTAATTAATTGAAATATTTAATATTATGCTGTATAACAGTATCTACAATTTAGCTATTTTTTAAATAATAAACTAGGCTTTGACCGTCTGATGTTTAGTGGCGATGTGATCGAAAGCGGGTTTGGAATAGTTCTGCCTATTCATTTACCTCTTGAAATTATCTACGTCATAATTGGACAGAATAACAGAAGTCTTAAAATATAATATGCTGTCCTTATAAGTACAAATACTAAATATCAGAATTATAGCTAAGAGGAAACCTGTCCTTTGTAAACCGTTTAGCAAATCATTTCTAATTAAAGATCGAATTCTTATTGTAAAAAATGTACAGTCACATTGATTCTTTATATTCTAACATTCAACCAAAATGTGTATCTGTGTTGTTAAGAAATACATATTTGTATACAAAGATTAAGATCATTAAATATGGACTGTAATCCCAACTGTAAACAGTATCTAAAGACACAAAATAATTTATTACTTCATTGTTCATAAGTTTAAATATCAAATAAAATACATAATATAAAAACAACTTCAAAAATTCTACCAAGTTTTACCCAGCAAGCCATTTGACGTAACGTAATTACACGCGTAAAATGGCGTCGTAAAGTCGATTAAGCGTTTATATATGTACATTATAAATGTCACTGTAAAATAAATCCGAAAAAAAACAGTTTAAGTTATTCAACAAATAAGTATTATTGTATATATGACACACACTAACAGGTAAATTAATAATTAAATCTGTACTATCTGCTGTAATACGAAGGGCTGTAGTTTTTACAAAATTAAGAAATAAATACTCACTTTACATGGAGGTAGCAATCGGAATTTCCTTTTCAAATGAAGCTCAAAATTAACACATGCACCATTATAGATTAAAGAATTAATTAGATTATTACGTCGACAAAACTATATTGATCTTGATCAAAAACGAAGAAAGCGGCGGCCATTACAAAAAATATGACGTAAGATATTACGTCACAACAGTAGCGACGGCAGATAATTGGCGGCATTCGGTCAGTTACTCACTAGCCGTAAAATTATTTCCAGCCATTGACACAGGGCAGGTGCACATTCTGGTTCTACATTTACGGTCATCGATGAAGAAATAATAAAAAAATAACGAAGAAACAGCGGACGTAAGTGCGCGTCGCTAAATGAAACTCTCGGCACTAAAAAGGGCATCATCGATGTTTTCTTTAATGGTTTTTATTTAACATAAAAGATGATTAGTATTTTGTAGCTGATTTTTTTTTAAAAGCATCTGTTATCAAACGCTGAAAGGTATTTATAGAAAAAAAAATAAAGATCATATATAAGTAAATATAAAGTAATAAGCGTCTATGAGTATATTTTTTATTAGTAGTTTTTTTTAGTTTCTAGTTAGTAGTAACTGTAAAAAGAAATATGACGGTACAGATAGAATATAAAGGTGAGTAATGTCTCTTAATTATTATTCCCATTATGGTTGTTACAGATTATATTTCATTTATAACAATCTATGTACGGTGTAATTATTTCTGCTAGCTGCAATCCACGTTATATCGATGCAGCCCGGTCTTTATGCTTGTAGCTGGTATAAGAAAATCACAAACATTAAACAGGATCATACACGGTATCGGGCATAATTATTTTGAAGTCCGGCCAATAGGTCGTTGAATAAATCAGAATCATAACCGCATTTTCAAACGGTTTCTTTTGAAGCCGTTTGGAAGATTGTAAATTGGGATATAGTACAGAGCTAAGCACGAACTGTGAATAAAACAATATTATCCCTGCAATATATGAGATCTGTGTCCGATAATGTAACATCAAGATTTGGAGGATTGTGTTATAACGTGTTGATGAGTGGACTGTATTTGATGTTGGAGTCAAGGCAAAGTAAACGCTGGCACGTTGTTGTATGGACTATTATTATTATATATTTATGAGTTAAGTTACAGTGATTGTAGTCGCCGGCGCGTTGATGATGCGACTGAAGTACGCGCGCGGTGCGGTGACGGCTGAAGGCGCCCCCCGCGCGTCTACCCGCAGGCGGCTGTGTTGGGTCCCAACAAACGTGTTCACACTGTCGAAAACATTCACACAAACACATGTTGTTATTACTCTCTTTATAATAAGACTGAGATAACAACATGTTTTAAGTGATTTTTTTGGCACTGCGAACTCACTCAAAAAGTTTCCAAGTTTTTTTGGTTTGTTTTTTTTATTTATTTATTTAGGAAACTACTACAGAGTAGTAAAAATATATAAAATAATTTAAAAAAGGTTAAAATTAAATTAAATCGACGATTATTATTTATAAAAAAATATTTGTAATTTTGCTTTGAATTTTATTCTTATATATTTCTGAATTGTTACTAAAAATATCAGTATCTACAAAAAAAATATTATATACATCAACACTACGTCTAAAAAAATATTACAACTAAATACTGATTTACACAAAAGAATGACGAATAAATTTTTACTGCGAGAGCTGTGCTTGGTTATTTTAAATTTAATCTGTCCTAAGATATAAGGGGAATCCAAATAATTATTTAAAATTGTATAAAGATATATTTGATCAAAGTAAATTCGTCTATCGGCAAGAGTCGTGAGGTTGTGACGGAGAGGTGAGCTATTATGTGATATGCAGGTATTGTTATTGCGGTATTCAAGACATTTTATAAATTTCTTTTGTATTTTGGTCAGAATATATCATCGTCGCTTACTGTACAAAGAAAGTGTAATGAGTAGCTGTCCACTCATTCGCATTCTGCGTGAGTCTTATATTATTGTGTACGCATTATGCATTCATTAAATCTAAACAATTAATACCGTAAAGCGAATCTAAAAAAATGTATGAGACAACGTAACTTCTTTTTTTGCCATAACTGTACTATGCTCATATTACGAACCATATTGTCCTAATAATACAACCTGAAAAGTAAACATGCCATTCGACGGCCCCCCAAGTATACGATCTATTTGTGTAAGTCGCTATGTACATAAATACTGGCCATCCCGCGGCGTAATGACTTTTACAATATATAAAGATGAAGAAATAATATATTAGGAGCATCGTTTTACTTAAATATAGAAGTGAAAACTTAATAAGGTATCGACAATAACTTCACCGTCATTTTAAGATGACGTTAACCTGTGGCTTATGTTAGGTATCTTTTGTCCAGTGATAGATACTTCCCTTGCTGTGCCAGATACATGATCAAAAAGACTAGTGAAGTTACTAGAGAAACAGCAAAATGAAGAATGCTAATCCAATGTTTTATAGAATTTTAACAAACAATTATAGGTTATAAATACATACACAATTGTAGTTCAAAAATTATCACATTTACTTTAGACAGTGCACCATAAACATAATAGTTTGTAATCATCGACCGTTTTATTACACCACTAAGACAGAGTCTAAGATTTTCTTGTAAATCTACTTAACTTCTTCATTCATATTAAAAATATCGAAATCGTTCTGATTACTGTACAGTATACAGATCGTTATTTTTTTTATTTTATAATCCAAAAATGATACTCTCTAATCTAATCATACTCTTAAATATTTCTACCCCAACTAGTTGACCAAACAGACGAGATGCAAGATGCATGAACGTAGCCTTGCCTGCTGGTAAAGGGTTCAACTTGCATTTTTTTGTTATTCATTTCGTTGTTCTTGAAAAAACCCTATGGCAACGCCATCTACCGGGTTCAATTGTAAATCTATATAAGCCCGAGAGTCATTCAAACACATAAAAAATCAAAAAAACATTAGCAGTCATTGATTGACGTTTGCAGTGAAATCAACAACAATGACGACACTCACTCCTCTCCACTGCATCCTTCAAGCGCACAGAATAAATATTTATAGATTAAACTCAAGCTTAACTTAAAAAGGAGTACATTAAATAAAAAGACGAATTATATAATAAGCTATAACTTCCTCTACTACTGAAAAAAACGAACTTATTTTTACAATCAATATCAGTGATTTCGATAAAAATAGAAAAAAAAACAAACATACTGTGCTCAACAAACACATTTAACACATCAACAGCCGCGCTTCAATTCGCGATTGCCACCGCGTTGTGTCAATATTTGCCTCGGCACCAACCTCAGAGGTGCCTCAAAGAGGCTCTAAGTGTACCACACGCCTACGCTTTGTTTGACATCAGGCCTTTAAGCCATTTCGCAGCGATCTGATAAGAAATAAAACAATTGAATATTTTTCTACTTTCACGATTTAAATACAACATGTCATGAATTAGCCGTCAAGTATTAAATATTCATTACATTCATTTACATTTACATGCGTATACACGTGTAATCCACAATTGCCTTTTACGTCAAATGGAACGGAAGAAGGCTATAAGACAGGGTTATAAGGGAGATCACGACCCTCAGAATGAAGTAAAATAATTGACTATAATACTATTTTATCAAAATTTTCACAAAACGATAACAATTTGCTTCGAGTTATTCCGGCACAATTCACATGATTATGAACAATGGTTTCCTGCACTTGAGCTCATAAATTATGTTCTAACCTAGGTACGGGTAATTTCTCTTCGTGTCGCTAAATTTAGGCCAGCCGGTGACAAACTAATATAGGGTTTAAGGTTAGAATATATTAAATTACTGATGTATAACTCTTGCACTAGGGACATATCGTAAAAAAAAATTAATGACTACAATTTCCGGATACTTTTTGATGTTCAACCTACCTTATACATAACTAAATGTAATCCATACATCTCGATTACACTTAGAAAGAAAGAAAAAAAGCAGTAGTAAAGTAAGTAAGAATACAATAGAGAATAGAATACAGATCAAAAGTACAACATTATGCGAAACAGAAGGGAGCAGCATTTAATTAAATTGGCTTTGTAAGTGGAGTTTGAGCTTAAAAATTCGACATATCGGTTCCCGCTTACCGATGTTGGTTCTGATTTAATGGTGTGGACGATAAAGATTGGATTATACTAACTCTTCGTGATATATATTCTTATATACTTATAGATATCGATTTGAATAGCAACAAAAACATTAAAAAAAACTGATAATCGTACTTTCAGTTAGGTGCACGAAATATACGGTAAAGTTCTAAGATAACCGAGTATACTTATACGATTTTACGTAGTACGATACGTTGTTGGACGCCGCAATACAGTGTGTAAATCGTTCGATAAATGGAATCGATATGCGTTAGTAACACCATATCGATATCATAATGCCGACACAAATTTGATGCGATCGCGATTAACCAGTACATTTGCAAGCGAATTTGTTGCCAGTCGGCGAGACTGCGATAAAGTAAAATTTTATACTACACAGTAAAGAAATGGGATCCTGGGATTTCGCCTTAACTGAATTGCTAGCTACATATAAATACCAATGCTAAGGTGTTAACGTTTGCTTTGTATACGTTATGTTATCTATACTAATTTAATGGGAAAAGCAGAAGACTTTGTTTAATCACGCTAAGGTCAGGAACTATCGATCGGATTTGAAAATTCCGTTTGCATTAACAGAAAGAAAACATTGTGAGATTGGAAAAATGTATGGTATATAAAAACAAACTATTTTAATTACTTTTTATAAAGGATGAATAATGTACGTACAAATTGTTATAGGCACCTATTATACATTTTTATAATGAAACCTTTCATACTATCCAAAAATGTCAACTCATCGTTAACTCGAATGTTTCCATGGCAACCGCATGAAACAAAGAAACAACGCTTCTATTCACACGGTAACTGAAAAACAGCAATATTTGACGCTTTAACGATATTCGGACTGACAGAATTATTTTTTTTATAAGTTTACTAACAGTTTTATACCAATCCTTTTAGCACGGGAGCCGACGATGCTTAACTTGTACATCATCGAGCGTCATGGGGACCTATTGTATTTTGAAGATTAGATAACAAAAAAAAGAAGGTAATGTTTTTATCTTAAGCCGTGGGGAAAATTGTCTACAGTCTTTATTTACGATTTTGTTACGGCGGCTTGAAATCGTCAGATTATCTTCACATATTATTGATAAATGTTTCAAATCGTCTCGCCTGTTGTCCTTCGCCGATGACATGAAAATTTTTATTACCGTTAGGACACAGGCCGACGCTGAACTGTTGCAAGAAGATCTGTTAAGACGTGAGGAGTATTGCATAGTAAACAAGCTCGATTTGAACCCGTCTAAATGCACCCTTATTAGTTTTTCTCGGAAACGAACTTAATTCTCAGCGATTATTACTTGTTGGGACACAAACTACAAAGCGTACCGGTTGTACGAGACTTAGGGGTTTTTCATGACTCTAAGCTAACATTTAATTATCATGTTGATAACATTGTAGCTAAAGCCTCGAAGGCTTTAGGATTCATCAAGCGTTTCGGTAAAAAATTTAATAACATTAAAACTATTAAAATTTTGTATTGTACACATGTTCGTAGCATACTTGAATACGCTTCTCAAATCTGGAATCCTTTCTACAACACCTACGTATCTCGCATTGAAAACATTCAACGTAAGTTCATAAGATACTTGTGTTATCGCACCCATGTTAATTACCAGTCTGAAGACTACTTCTCGCTCAGCAAGCACCATCATTTACTACTGCTGAAACTGCGTCGTGTAATCTCAGACATTGTATTTTGATTAAAATTTGTTCTGGCACCGTGGATTCCCCGGACCTATTGGCTGAAGTATTGTTTAAAGTGCCTCTAATGAGCCTTAGACCTAAACGGTTACTTTATACGCCAGCTTTACGTACAACTACAGTAAAAACACATTCCTATGGCGGGCAGGTATTAGCTTCAACAAGCATCATGAACTTGACTTGTTTTACACCAGTATCATTTCGGCAAGGCAGGTGATAAGTCGGAAATTTTTTGTGTCATGATAATTGTTATGATATATTGTAGCCAATCATGGCATAGCATTGTTATTTCTATTCTTTCTTGGCTTACTATTTCTTTTTTTATTATGGTTTTTATATTGTGTGTATTTTTTCCCTTTTATGATTTAAATTATTGTTTTCTATTGGCGAGAACCTTTATATGGCTGAATTGTTGACCTTACCTCTAAAATAAAAATAAAATAAATAAAATATTATCCTTGAACTATTTCCTTTAAAATAGAAAAATTGACCGCGCTCGTATAACAAGTTTATGATCCTTTTCCGATGCAAGAAGAGCGCGATCGATCAAATCGTCCGATAATTGAAATGCACACTTTATAAAATGAACAAACCCCCTACCATAAATCTGATGCGCTGAAGTAGGTCTGATGATCTATCTTTTTAAAAGCTACACCAGTTGTGAAAATTTGACGAAAAGCGCTCGAAGATGTACAGAAATCTCTGCTTTGGGTCCCGTACCATACCATTATAACTATTGTTGAACATTGTAACTGAATTCAAACTTGTAATAAGAAATAGCTAGTTTCTATAAAACGAATAGATTCTAAATTAAATTTTAAAATTAGTAGGGAGCGCTTCTTTATATTATATTATATTCTTATATTCGGTAAGTACAACTTAACGACTTTTAAATCATGCAATTTTTCACAGTAAATATGAGTGCAACTAAATTCAATATAAGGTTAAATTCTTATAAATAAATTGATATACATCACATCAAATTTACTAAAAGTGCTAATTTTACTTTAAGATGAGATCCAAAATCGTCACGTTATATGTTGCGTACTTATCATATATATATATATATATATATATATATATATACGTTATGTGTTATATGTTGTGTAATATATTTGTTCAAAAAATAACCAAGCAATAATATCACAGTAGCGAAACCAAAAGTTATGCGCCATACGCCAGCTTTCATCTTCGGTTTCAAGTTTTGAAAATGTTTAAGGAGTTCAAGTCAAGTCAAAAGAAATAACGTTCCCGTTAAATCCGGGCCCTATAAGAACTTTTAAGTACTCTTTTTTACGGTTACTAAAAAACAGCGTTAATAACAATGTATAAATGTAAGATACATAGGAACAAAAAAAATACTATACACTGTCGTAAAATAAAATCTTAGCAAGAGAGTACCAACAGGCAAAAGAATAACATTTACTTTAGATGATAAATACAAAAGACCATACCACCTTACATACAATCAGGATGTTTAGATAGTTATATCAAAACAAACAGCAAGAGCAATGAGGCCGGATGCGCCATGCAATCCGGTCCCTCGAGCTCGAGACCTTGTCTACGCACTTGCCGTTTAAAAAGTGTAGGAAGAGCAACCCTATGGAACGCGTCCGATCCCATTAAAGACGGCCGACAAGCAAACTAGTTTCACTTTACAGTTAAGAGACGAGACAGTTCGATTCTGCGACGATACTAAGACGAAGGTCGCGGGAACTCGAGCGGTACTAATTCAGAATTCGTTTCGCGAAGCGATGACAGTAGTGGCAGTAAGGGTTGCCATCTCAAAGAAATTAATAATGGATTTATATTACTTTTATTAATCAGATAGCTGGTTATACTCGGTATCGATGAGTGTATATTTGTTGGAAGCGATGATAACTTCATGGCTAAGGGTCCTAGCACCTAGTGATCGAGTATTGGTTTTCAGCTTTTACAAATGAATTTCTTTTTTACATTTTTTGCTAATATTTGTGTGACACATGTCAAATGGTAAAAAAGGATAAAATAAGAAAAAAGAGGACACCTAGTGTTTGTCAATTACGCGTAAATGTAAACAATGACACGAAGTAAAGGAAAATCTTTCCAATTGGGACGGTTTCTAGTCATCACTTTTCACCCGCTAACGGCATACTGTATTCATCATTTTAATTGCTCAACCCTATGAAATAGGCCCGTCTGAAAACTGGATGTCACTATCCCAGATTGTAGAAAGTCGTGACAATGTATTATGAAGAAACATCCAAAGAAAGAGTTTGGCCGAAATAAGAAATTTTTTGGTAACACTGCAATTACATTGCTCCAGTTCATGATAAACTTATAAATGGTTCAAGAATTTAATGTAACAAATTTATGACCGGTCAAAATACAGTCCGCAATATGCTTTTAAATATGAAGGTAGAGTTTCACAAGTCCCAATTTAACTATTAATTTGCATTTTTATACGATGATAGAGCCCGCTAAAACATTTTAAACACTACAGCGCCGACCCGTGAAATACTACGACCTCACAAAACACAGGCGTGAAGTAGAAGTAAGTTATGCTTATGTAGTACCTACATATTAACGAGTGAGGTGCCGAAGGCCCAATTCCAGTGATCTTCCCACGCCTATCCTTTCCTAATAAGTTAGTGGATTGGACGAGGGAGGGGATGGATCCTATGTCCAAAAAAAAGGTAGGCAACGCATCTGCATGTCATTTGCTTGTTGTGGATGCTTGTGCGGTAACGGTACTCGCTTAATATCAGAGTGACCGATTGATTACCACTTTCTTCCATAAAAAAATGACCATTACTTTTGTATCGACAACATTTTATGACATTTTACAATAAATTTTACCCCAAAAAGCTACCCTGTCAATAGCACTAGCATCAAGTGGCATGCACGCCTTTTCTTGATAAAGGTCGGTAAAAAGATAAAGGGTAGCTATCTTTCTTGTCACCAATTAAATAATGCAAGCGTTTATGATGAAAGGAAAATTCAATAAATCTTCACACTGGTACAAAACGCAGCAAAATAAATACGAACAAGTGAATAAAATATTGTTAAAACTTGAAATTTAAAGCGATGCTTTAGCTGCAAACTGCCAATTAAGAACGAAATAACGTTTGTTTTTCATGTGCATATTTATTTAAAAGTGTTATTCATTTCCAACCTGTCAATTTAATTAACGATATTTTTTAAATAAACGTAAGCATATCTATGTAATTTTCGATATCAACTACGATTATATTTTTATAAATGATTGCTCTGAGAGAGATGTGAGAAATTATTTGACTAACAAATCAAATCAGTAGTAATGTTCTTAAATAAAACAGATCAAATTAAATAATAATCGGCAATATAATTAAATTCATATTTTATATCGTATACGAATCGACGTAATATAATGAAATGTGAATCGTTAAGAAACGTCTAATACTTTAATATGATACAAATAACATTTCCCCTTTATAAAATACTAGTGGCCCGCCCCGGCTTCGTACGGGTATTTAACAAAAAATTATAAATAAAAAAATTCTATCACATATGTTTATCAGGGATAATGCAAGATTCTAATGGTAAAAGAATTTTCCAAATCGGTCCAATAGTTTCGGAGCTTCAATGCAAAGAAACAGTCAAATTGGTCCAGTAGTTTCGGAGCTTCAATGCAAAGAAACAGTCAAATCTTTCTTCGCTATATTAGTTTAGATCATCATATTAAACAATGACATGTACGTCACCGGCTTACGGCTGTTTTCAATGCGGTTAGTGAAAATCCAATTATTGTAAAGGTTAGTTAGTAATCAAACTGGAAGGTGCGCATACCTATGTCCTATTTATGAAAGAATCGGAAAAACTTCATTTGAATTTTATGCTCGTTCTAGTTCATATATATATATATATATATATATATATATGTCTGTGTTTGTAATATATATGTAATAATATATATAATAACATATGTAACATATAAAAGTATAAAATACGATACACCATTAAGTTAACTAGAGTGCCATGCTTTACTAACGATCCAATTTGCATACGCGTTCAATGTTATTTCGACTTTCACGTTTTATTGTTCGAAGCATTTTGAAAGCAGATAAAAAAATATGTTTATCGGATATTTTTGCTTTTTTTTAACGACGACACAATGTTAATAGCCGATGTAAATTATATTATTTGTAGTGGTTAGAAAAGTATGCAACAGCCGTATTATAATGAAAAGTGTGAGCAAAAGCAGATTCGAGATCGATGGTTTTGTTTTTCTAATTAAATTGTAAAAAAGGAGATAATTATTATGTTATAAATGGGGAAAACTGAAAAATCACATTGTTCATTTTATTATCGCTCAACGGATACTCAGTTAATCCCATCACGCACCTTATAAGTAGGCATACATCACTTAGCTCAATCTATTGATAACTTAATTCGATGTTATAAGTTATTGTAGTTGTCAAAAATGTATATTATGTAATACACCAAGCAAGTTATGTAGAGAATCGTATAATATACAACGTATTTAAAAATTGTTATTTGTTAGGATAATTAAAAGCTTACCTGTGTTTATATACACGTGTGCCCTTAATATTCACAATAACACATTCCAAACTTGATTGCTTTAGTAAATCATCGAAAAGCCTAATATATCATAACAACGCAAAACTATTACGATTCACGAATTATGCCTACCATCGCTTAATATAAATCAATATAATCACTGTCCACCAGTGAAGCAGGAAATCGGCAATTTGTTTAAAATAAATTATCATCACACACACTTTTTTTTCGAAAAACCGGTACACAGTTTAAAAACGTGCGACGTTATACCATAACGCGAAAACCGATACGAGAGCGAGCGCCGACTGCGCGGGCGCGCGACTCACGTGCACTTGCCTCATGTGCCGACAGCTGACTGAATCGCAATTCGGAACAACGCAACTACAACAATAATTATACCAGGTCCCAATACTTTTTCTCTAACGACCACCGTTAGCCGGCGGTAGATCTCAGTATCCATCTTGTGGAACATTAGATTTGCGGTACGGTAAAACTTCCTGTGTCTTCAACCACGGCGCCGTGGCAGACGATGAATGTGTTGCGGATGTTTCTTACAGGTAATGTAATATAAATTGTACAGATTTACCTTTGCTTCAACAAGATGTGATTTATGCACGTGACTGTGTCGAATTAACAATAGCCGATTTTATCGTTACGCATCCTGAACGTAACTGCTATAGCAGTCCATGTAATATTTAAGACAAAACATTGTTTGCATAGTTGAATATATTATTACAATAAATTATTAATATAAAAGGAGATGTGTGCATCTGTTCCCTATACACCCCAAAACAACTGGACCAATTACTATGAAATGTCATTAAAGGAAACCTTCAGATTAACGAGTGATCCTTTGAAGTTTGATAGCGATGAACATAATTAGTGCTACCTGGGCGAAGCCAGAATGCCTAGGGCAGATTACTAGTAAAATATATGTTTAATGTATAGTACATTTTTTTATATTAATTTATATAATATAATAATAAATCTTTGACAGAAGGTATAAGAAGACACCCGTTACAAAACGTTTTTTTTCTATTGATACGGTATTCTAAATGATGAATAAAATTTATTAATACTTATAACAATTCATTGATATTCTCATCCACAATCACAATAAAATGGGTTGATCGGTATAACGCAGTAATGAGAACTTACCATAGCGATGCGCAAGTGATTCTCTTTTCGTACGAGCTATTTGTCCCTCGAGGACTACCAACAGCAATAGATTCCTTGTTCGAAAATATGACGATTTAACCCGACTTCAAAAAGGGCTTCAACGGAGACAAACATCTTTTTTAAATGCCTCGAAAAATGTGTGTGTATATATATATATATATATATATATATATATATATATATATACATATTTATACGAATAGACGACATCTCAACGATTACTCGAATCCTTTCATGATTTATCAACATGTAAACTATACTTACTATGAAACCACAAGCAACATTGAACTACCTAGATTTACAGGGAACCAATTTAATAAATCTGTAGTAAAACAACCAATTAACATCTCCATCGATGTCGCATTAAATGTAAATAAAAATAATTAAGTAGAATGAATAATAAATCAAATGCATTTTTATGTGAAAATATATAATTATAAAACTTATGTTATTTGGAATACAAACAAAATGTTAGTATGTTACATTAATGTATGACAGTTTACTGTGAGAATGCACAGTTTATATAAAAGGATATATTCTAATAACAATTCAGTATAAAACAGCGCTTGTCTTAAAACTAGAAAACTTTAAAAATCAGTCTCAGATAAATAATACATCCGATATTGCTTGATGGAATGATTAAAAAACATGTTAATATCATACATCTAAATCTAATACAGGAAGTGTTGCCGAGCTTGCAACTACCAAACGAAGAAGAAAGAAGTACCTTAATAGTTGCGATGGCAAAACAGTAGCACAACCTCATAAATTACTAGCGAGGTATACTTACATTTCTGCGTTTGGTCTGATAACTGTTGCGCGGAAGCCCTTAACCCACCACCACATCTGGTATTTCGGGCCTTATTAGCGCAATCGATCAAGCAGCCATTAACATCCGCAACGGTCAGAAGAGATACAGGTGCATTGTATTGTATTGTACTTATTTATTCATTAACAATATACATTGTGTTTCAATATCAATAAGACAAATGTCATCCTTTAATTCAAAGAAAATCTTTTTGCCCTGATCCCAATTTTTGTGGAGTCAGCACAGTACTAGTTTTATTTTTTGCAGCCGGCCGCCTGCCAACACTCCTCGGACATGAATATAAGTAGATTACCGAAATAATTTAATGATATTTCTTTGACCACTTCCATTCCCAACGAAACTTGTTTGCTTCACGACAATAGACGAATGATGCTTCGAACCTACCATGTTTCCAGTCACTTTAATTAAATATTATTAAAATTGCGGAATTACACAAAACACACTTTTACTATTAATAACACGTTACTTTTTTCCCACACATTACTATTTATACCTAATAACACAATCCACTTCAAGATGGAGTTCTATAATTTTTTTCTAAATAAGGACGGTGACACATCTGCAAACCTTCAAGTTGGTGCGGAAGTTAATAGCGGTGATTACAACCAGCACTGCTTTCTAACTCATGACGGTGTCCTAAAGACCATAGTAATTGTCAAAGTCCTATGTATGTATATTGACTCGAACATTCTATAAAATCACCATAATATACGACATATGACATTAGTTAGTTATATCCATTAAAATAACAACTAAGAACAAGAAAATAGTTATCTTTACAAAAGAAAAGCACGCTATTAAAATATAGTATATACTTGTGCGTATTGAATTATTTACAGCAATATACGTTAAATGTTTTTTATGAGTTCTTTTAACAATACCAAGATAAAAGACATGTTCTCGCTATTGGTCGAAATTATCATATCACAAATGCAGCAGCAAACATTATCATCATAAGTATGTATGTAATCGAAAATGTCTTACCGTGGATTTGCACCGCCTAAAACATTCATACAAAACGTATCAAGCTCATCAAGCAAGAAAAAGCTTTATCGCGACACGATTTTACGCCAGTGGAAATCTACGGTTACAACCGAAATCTCGAACGTCCGCCCAAGCACCGTTTGAGCCGTCACCGACTTCCTAAACCAGTGCCTATTCTCCCTATTTATTATATGATGCACTAACTTGTGCAACATAGATTTTGTTGCCTCATTCATCTCATTCGCCTGAATACTCAAAACAACAAAGAAAAAATATGAGATACAAAGTTATGTTATTAGTAAAAGCAATTATTTTATTATCCATCGAAAAAAATATTAATTTTGATAGTCCAAAATTTGCTTCTATTAAATATTTGTATTTTTAGAAACGATAACAGCGATTACCATATTCCAGCGCGCATGTAAGTCACGTCTTAGTTTAAGTCACTTACATCTTGTATTTATATAATACGCATTTTAAATTTGTTTTTTTATTATAATCTCTTTGGATTATACATTTCATTACAACAAATTCAGGTACATTCAGTCGAAATATGATTGACATAACAATAAACAATAATTATGACCATTAAGATAACTATTCCAGAGCAAGGCATGGCGGCAGCACTGCCGTGCCTTTGTCTGGATGAGTTGATGTTATTTTTGACAGCTGTCCGGTGACTGAACTTGTTACATAGTTGGAATAAAACTAATTTTACGGATTTTATAACCAAACCAAGCATACAACTGCAAGATCTCAAGATACTGTGAGCTTTAGAGCATAGATAGACGCCAGACACCTCAATCCCACTCCGTGACCAAGAGTGCTGTAAAGTACTTGAAACGTCGCAAACAAAAAGCAAAATCCGTAAAATTGGTTTTATTCGAATGTGTTTATTTCAATGTGTATTATTTGCGTAAATATAAAAAATCACTATTGCATAATAGTAAGCTATGGAGGGTAGCGGTAGGGAACACCATCTTTCATTAAAGACAAATTAAAAAAGTATCCAGTGGCAAGCGCCCAATTACAAAAAAACAAAAACCTGCCAATATAGCGGTAGCGTGTGCAAGTGGGTTTGACATAAACGTAGTAGCTATAGCTTACAAGCTGAGCTGAAAGATAAGGCGGAAGTCTTTCTTCCTTGTTTAATTAACTATCCCACTCTTATAACTTTTGGCGCTATGTTTGAAATTCTATCGCGTGTTACCGTGGCTCTACGTCTTTATGCAAAGATTTTCGCCTAGGTTCTCCCTATCTCTACCCTCAATGTAGTAAACATACTTTAAATCTGCCACAGATTCCAAAATTTATTTTTCACTACACGAATATGTTTATTTACACTTTAATCCGTATGAAAACCTTACTAGCTATGCAATTTACATGTCAATTTCATAGTTACAAATCAAATGTTACTCAAATACTCACGCGCATCGCCCAGATAGATCGACAGAGATTACATATTTCCATTTTCCACGACAGAACTACAGACGGCCTAATTACATCCTTTGCTTCCTCTATTTCCACACATTTTTGACAGCTACAAGTAGTTATTTAAAAAAAAAACTATTCTACTTGAATGTTTTAAAAGTTAGAACAATTATGAATGTATATTACCTTTGTTACAATAAGAAAAACATATTCGATCAATAAAGCGGTATCAAAACTACTAAAACTATTACACTATAATTAGTAGTAGTTTAATTGTATTTGTCATTTGTTTAAAGATAAATAACAATATTGGAAACATATTACATTTTTCTTCCATTTCTTACCAAAAAAACAATTTTAGATACTGTTTAAGCATTTATATCTATCAGGTAATAATAATGCAGGCTGCAGTCCCTCTTTACATGACTACATCTTTAGTTTCATCCACATACATTTACGCACATTCTATTATTGGTCACGAATTACACTTGGCACAATATTAATTTAAGATATTCTCTTTGAACACTAATG
Organism: Papilio elwesi; assembly: GCA_029849275.1. Classification (NCBI taxonomy): domain Eukaryota; kingdom Metazoa; phylum Arthropoda; class Insecta; order Lepidoptera; family Papilionidae; genus Papilio; species Papilio elwesi. The sequence goes on along the minus strand of CM056700.1, from coordinate 4,449,067 downwards.
TTATATTGCTATAGAAGTATTAAGTCTAAAAAAATCTTTATTTTGAAAAGAATTTCAAACTTATTTTGTTAAAAATTTTGTTAATTATTTAATAAGATTCATAATGTTTAGGCCTAAGAAGGTTTTTTGAAATGTAGCATAAGAACACATCAGCAATGGCAGTTTAATAGAAATGAGATCAAATTATATTGTCAATTAATATTCATACCAGTGACTTCCAAACAGTGTGGACTTTGACTCACATTGATGAATCCATTTGAAATATGATTACTACAGTAGTCATCATTACAAATACTACTTATACTTTTATAACAATTATCGCCATTAGGCATGTTATTAACAGTTTCATCAATGCAATCTAAAAGGTGATCAAAGAAATTTGGAAAGATATCATAACTTGGAAAAACATTTATATCTATTACAGCATGATTACCTGTTGCATTATCTATAACTACATCAAAACCGCAAAGACGTAAACCGATTTTCTCTCTCAACAAGCGCATAATCGGTTTTATCTTGTTCTCGTCAAGACTGATTTTAACATCAGGCTTGTCATGCGGATCCAATATAGATAGAGTTGACCGACTATCCGCTTTGCAAACTTCACCAGTCGTGTAGAATATAGGTTCCAAATCTTCTGATGCATAAAAGTTTTTGAGGCTGGGACGCCGACAAATGTGATATCTGAAAAAGAGTAAAGTAAGCCTTTATAGCAAAAATTCGCAAGACACATGCATGGAGTACACATTCATTTAAGTACTAATAGAATAACACCCCACAACCCAAAGTCAGTGTCAAAAAGTTACCATGGCACCAACACATTAATACCCATTATGGGCTACCCTATTTGATTAGTTGTGAGTACAACAGTGGACTTAAAAAGAGGACAGGTAGATCAATGAATATTGTTACATTGTGCAACCAACAAATAAATAATGTATTTTAAGAGTGATAGAGCCAGCAACAACATGTGTTTCTGGCTCAACCAGTCAATTACCATAATCTCTCTCATGTGTGTGAACTAGAACTATTCTGTGTTTCATCTGATAAGTGTGGTGCCAGAGGCCTAATTTCAGTCCCCTTCCTTTTTGCATCCTTTCCTAACAAGGATAGATGGGATACAGAAGAGAAACAATAACTTACATATATTAAACTTGCTTTCTTGTCATTTTTTTATTTATTAATCATTTAGAAACAATTAAGCTGTTTGTTAACTAAAAACACAAAATTTTATATGAGGCATAGAGGAGTATCAAACTAATAGTATAAAAAAACAAGTAATATAAAACTGTGACTAATTTTATTACTAATTTTAGGAGGCCATATTCATTTTCAAAGTGCAAAAATAGTGTATTTTTCAAGGTTTGCAATAAACTTTTTGAATGATTTAAGTCTTGGTTTTTTTTAAGTAAGATATATTTACGAATTATTAAAGTTTAAACTTCACAATTGGCATGGCAGCCTTGTTAGTAGCTAGAGTTTGATGGCACTGATATTAGCATAAACTTATTATGATACCAGATATCTAAAGTAATATGCTTACTGGTACAATGACAATCTGACAAAGAGCTAAACACTTTGCAATATAATTCAAAACTAACCAGGAAAAAAAAAGAAAAACACTTTAAGAATGAATTGTGGTGTTTTAACCTTCATTAACTTCCTATTAGCAAATAAGTAAATTATGTAATGCAGAAAGGAATATTTTTGGCATTAAAAGTGATCAATGGTTAGTATTAAGCTTTAAATGTAGAATTTTATTAAGACTGGTCCAAATCAAACTTACCTATTTCCAACCACAAACACTTTGTGCAGAACTGCATTATGATTTACAAAACTCTGTACCACACATGGAGGCTTGCAAACATTCAATCCTTTTTTGTTAAATATTAGAACCATTTCATGAGCAGATTTTGAACCATGTGCAATTGTTGGTTTACATATAACTGGGAATGTGACACCCCATTTTCGCATAATCTCAATATTTTGTTCAATATTACATGTCGTGAACTCTGCAAAGTTTGGTGTAAAAACTCCATGTCTTTGTAGTGATAATTCTTCTTGTAGTATAGAGTAATAGCAATTTCTGAAAATGTCCATGCTTTATCTTGAGTCAATCAATAAAAATATATGTTTTTAGTATAAGTATAAACAATATGAAAAACCTTACCTGTTTAGTAAGATTCTCACATTGTTTATTGGATCAATTACTGTTGTATTTGGATGGTTTGACAGATACTGCTGAACATTGCAAATTATGTGAAGTGCCTGAAAAAACATATAAGTTGAGTTAGGCAAACTAAATTAATATATTATAATCTTACATTTTTAACATATCGACTTAGTACACATGGCATTAGTCACTATTTAATGACGCAATGGGTTTTAATTAATAAATTAACAATTGTACCTTAAGATCGCCTTGATCAGATGCTGCTATAATGTCTGTCAATTTATGAAGAAAAACGTCACACTCTGTTTGTTCTTCTAAAGGCTTCTCTAAATCAAGCTATAAAATCCAATTATCATGTTCAAATTAATTATTTAGTACAGTAATGAAACAATAAGAATTGAATATTCACCTTGATAAGATTGTAACCATGTAAATTACAAGTTTTAATTAGTTCCTTCCAATTTAACTTTTGACTCTTCTTCTCTGATATCCATATCCCAATGTTTTTATAATAAATACTTTGTTTATTATTCATACTGCAACTTGTTTTCTTCGCGTACCACTGTACCGCAATCAAAAATATGGAGATTGGTTGGAGTTGTAAACAACTATTTTGATTTTCCGCGAAATTTTTGGCGTAAAATAAAGCGGGCTGGACTTGACACAAACATTGGCCAGTGCTTGCCAGCAGTAGTGGTACTGCAATGCAATGCTAGGGGGGCATGCAAGGCAAGTAGCGGTCAGGTCAGTAGCGCAGCGTTAGCGGTAAATAACTTTTGAGTCGGCTCAAGCTCAAAGGCTCAATGGGCTAAAACCAGCTAAAACTCAAAGCTGAGTCGGAATTCGGATCCTCAGACAGAACTTCATAGACGGAGCAGCCCACAACCGAAAAAGATTAAGCGCCACGTAAAAGTGAGACATCAAGTACAAATTATATTGTGGAAGACAGAGACAAGAAATTTGTTTTTGCTTTGTATTGAAATTATTGTGCGAGTGGTGGTTTCCAGTATCAGCTGCAAAAGCCGAAGTAAGCAAAAAATCGACGAAATAACATTGCACTTGTAAGTTTCTCATTATTTCAAAATATCAATTATGTGTTACCGTGGGTTTCGAAGTGCAGAATACATTCACACAAAACATATTGCCGTCTCAATATTCTTAGAGAGAAAGATAGAGAGAAACATTGTATTGCGACAAGTTTATACGCCAGTGGAAACAACAATTAGTGATACTTTCGAATATTAATTAAAATCGAACGCAATCATTTTAAAATAAGAAATGTCGATAATATTAATAATTATAATAATTGCAATTAAATAATAACATAAGCAAAACCTACAACTTAATGTTGCCATTGCATGCTAAGAATTTTATTTCCTTGTATTTGTATAGCGTAATCCATTTTTATTTCTGTTACATTTCCTAATAATAATGAAACAGGTCGCGGAAGACATACAAAATAGCAGTTGAACATCACCTTATAAACTTTTACAAATTATCTCGTTGGCAGCATCGTTCAGCCCTTGTAAATAAATGAGCACTTTGATGATTATACATAATAACGCCGTGTCTTTAGCAGCCTCTTAGTCGCTGGTGACAGTAACAGATTCAGGTTTTAAATTCCTTCTGAGATACTTGTGTTTGTTATTTAGAAGTTCTCTTAAATGCTATTAATTAATTATAAATTAGTCTCTTAAGTGTAAATGTACTCCAACTTTAATAAAAAGAACACAATATGTAATAACTTTAATTGCAAAATGTCTTATTTATAGTTATCGATAATAGAAAGTATTAAGTTACATTTTGTGTTTTTGAAATTAAAACTGTTTAAAATATTGACAAAAATGTCAGAAGACGAAGTTCTCAACATCAAGTTCCGAGTTTTGGAATTATTTTCAGAATTAGAAGAAGCGCAGTTAGATTCAGTTGAAAACTGGATTTTGTCACGTGCTTACAGAAAAGGTTAACATTCTGATTTTTAAATTATTATTTACTAGTTGACCCGGAAAACTACGTTCCGCTTTATCTTGACACGCGTTAGTTTCTATTTTGCGATAACTTCCAGGATATTCATTAACTCATATTGTGTAAAGGATTATCATAATGTGCATGAAATGCACACTGAGTAACTAATGAAATTAAGTTGATAAAGCTATACACTGGCTCTCTCTATTAAAAAGGGTAAGGTAAGCTATCCATAAAAGATAGGTATATTTTATCATGATGTTTTATGGATCTTTTTAAGATATAGAATTCCATGGTATTTACATTATTTTGATCGATCTTATAAGGTTTAGGCAATGTTTGTAATGAAAGCACATAAAAATGTATTTTTTACAGCATCTCACATTACTTAAGTAAATCTTTGAAATTATCTGCTTTTTAACAAACCCTCATCAAAATCCATTGTGTAGTTTGAAAGATCTAAGGGAACAGACAGTGGAAGTAAAGATTTAATAAATTCTTTGAACCAATGCTTTTTGTTATTCTTCTAGATTTACAATTCAAGAAGCTTCTAGAAAGTAAGGAGAATGAGTTAATTAAAATGGGTAATAAATTGAAAAAAATTATACCCTTTGAAGCAGAAATGCCATCAGAAAACATAGTAACTCCCATTGTTGGCGACCAGTCTGACTGCACTAAAGATAACACATGTCATATAGATGAATTCTTATATGATGAAAATGAAGTTGAAGATATGATAAAATGTGGAAAACTTAAAAAACACTATTGTGTAGACTGTAAATCTCGGAATATAATGGTACTATGAAATTTAATCCAAAATTCACAATATGTTTAGCTTTACATTATTCTAAGTTTGTGTCAAATTTTATTTTCATATATTTCAGGAGTTGATCTATACTTCACATTCTATGTCTAGGCAAACGCTTCAATACATCTTTAATGTTTTATTACCAGCAGATCTAGAAGGGAAACGGTTATTAGATGTTGGGTCTAGAATTGGAGCAGTGTTATATGGAGTAAGTATGGATTAAATAATTGGTACTCAACTAATCTACCATGTTATTGTAAAATTTGTAATATATTTCTTCTAGGCTTATCACTTTTCAAATGCAAGTTCAATAATTGGGATAGAAATGAACAAGGAATGTTGTGATGTTCAAGAAAAAATAATAAGTCAATTTTCAATGGACACAAATAGAATTAAAGTTATACATTGTGATGTGATAGAGAAAAATGACATTGTTAATGAATCTGATATCATTGTAATCAATGTTCTTGATTTTTTTGTTGATATCGAAAAACATAAGGAAATGTGGTATTTCTTCAAAAATCACATTAAAAAAGGCACCTTTATTGTCACCAACAGAAGTATGGCTGATACATTAGGTTACTTAGATATATTTGAAGAATTTATGGATTGGTTAACTATTTGCAAACCACATCAAATGAATAACGAAATATTTTTCGATATGGAGATCAACACTGATATATTTCTTTACACTGTTAATTAAAACATTGTTATAGTTCATTTTTTGTTTCAATAGTTTTGCCACGCAACAACTACAAAAACTATTTCTAATAATTTTACTCTTTACATCTTAGTAGACAGAAGCAATTTGGATTTAACACAAATAAATGTTTAGTAATATTAAATATATGTAAAACCACAGCAACAAGTATGGTTTTAATGCTACCTGATGTTCAACTATATTGACTAAAATTGGGATCACAACCACCAAACAATGGGAACCAGCATTCTCAGCACTTAGCACTATTTTCAAAAATTCTGATTTTCACAATAGCTTGTGCTTAATTGTGAATGGCAACATCCAAAGCATGAAGTCAAATGTTTATGTATGTTTAAAAGCGCAGCGTCCTCCCTATACTAGCACTAGACTGCCCGCACAGTACACAAGCTTTACTATGATTTATGACCGAGCAATGTGCAACGAGTAGGAGGATTCTATATCGTGTTTGGCTTAAGTACGCGTATACATTGCAAGTTAAATCTGTGCTAATTTTGTAGTTTATGTAGTGTATAGAAATCGCGAGCCAGTCAATGCTGCGCTGTGGGAGGCCGGACCAGTGTCGTTCACGCCAGCAGCACGCACAACCTGGGTCGCATTGTACTTTTGTAGTTACCATGTATTACTTATATAGTTATTTGTTTTGTTGTGTACGTGTATTTCTATATTACTTTGTTGTCCCATTTCAGGAAGATAAATGTGTAGCGTATAGAATAAAAGTGTAGTGTGGGTAGTTAATAAATATGATTGCTAACCCTGCACTGGGCGAAAAAAAAAACAAATGTCCTACCATCGTCGTATGAGAAATGTTTTTATATTTAAACTTAAATTTATGTAAGTATATTTTTATTTATGGAAGTAAGATCTGGGTTTGGCAGGAAAAGCATGATAGTAGAATTAACTCCGTTGAGATACAATTCTAAAAAAAGACGTTAGGCGTGGCGTTGAATAATAGGATTAAAAATAGCGTTGTAAGTGTGGCTTGAAAGTGGACGTTGTAACTAGAAAGTTATGCTTCGGTGACATGTTGAAAGGATGAAGGAAGAGAGAGTAAGGAAACAAATTTATGTTACAAAAGTGAATCGCAGCGTTGGCCTGGGACCCTCCTAAGAGAACTTATATCGATCAGATTAATGACACACTAAAGAAAAGCGATATAAGGAATACCCGTAACCGACTAGGATTTATACGTATAGATGTATGACCGTAGAAGCGAGAGAGTTGTGCTAGAATTACGCCAAAAGGTTCCATATTCTCTGCGTACCCCTATGAGTAATGGGCGGGAGTGCATATTTATTTCACAAAAATTAAATATATTTTTTTTATGAAATTAGTTAACCAATAATTATTAAAGTTTATTGTTTACATTTACAAACTGCAACCTAGGTAGGGTTTAAACTTTTGTTTTTTCTAACTCGCCAATTATATTGTTTACTTCAACGTTAAAAACACTCCATAAGCCATTCTTCTTCAGTTTAAAAATGTAATGCTCGGAAACACGTGGAACAGGGAAGGCCTTGGTCGTTAGCGTGAGTGTCATGAACCTTTAGTGGTTTAGTGGAACGTAGCCTAGGTAGTGCATAGAGTTCTAGTTATAGTTTTATAAAGCATCGTGTACATTTGTCTTTGACTATGTATCATACATTACTTTATCTCTATTAGTGATGTGCCAACTCGGATAAAATGAAACTCGATTTAGTTAAAATTCACGTAACTCGGGTTGAACTCGAGTTAACTGACTGGAAGAGGTAATTATTTTTTTAATTTTTACCAATTTATTTCCTCAGTTACGCATTAATAGTTCATCTAAATTATATTTTTATCTGTTTTAATTCTTTCATTTTTATATTATTTATTTGTAAAACGTATTGGGTCAGCTATACTAACTAAACTAAAGGAAATTATTGTTTAAAGTTGTTATTTATTTATGTATTTTAGCTTGAATTTAAAAAAAAATATATTAGGAATAAGACCAGATGCCAGAAGTGGTGTTTTTAAATACAAACTTTAATATCGAGTACAAGAATAGATTCAAAACTAAGCAACAACAAACTAATCAGAAAAATAAATATTGTACACAATTAAAATGCTCGACTTCCGACAAGCTAACAATAATGTCAAAATTAATTTAGATATAAATCGGGCACCATTCAGCCAGAGTTACAACGTAACTTGACAATAGTTAGGAAGCAAAAGAGTCCCGATGCCGGCGAGGAATCGCTTTTTATAGATTTCCTTATTGTTCTCGATTTTTATAGAATTCTGCTGACCGTTGACGTAAGTATGTCAGGTAACAAACTCTCATCGATGCTAGCGGGTCGTGCGGCCAGCAGCGTTAGTGTGTCAGGCAGCATGCTTGCGAGACAAAACTCCACAATACTTAATTACTTCCACAATATTAATTATCAATAAAACTATGTAATCATATAGCAGTTTTTTTTTATAAAATCACGCTAACGTTATTATACGGGTAAGTTTCTAACTCGAGTCGGAGAGAAAGTAACTCGATTTGGTTCGAGTTAAGCCCAACTCGAGTTGACATCACTAATCTCTATCACTAACTAGTGTTTGTCTAACTCATACGTGAGGCACTTCAAATGTCCAATACAAAGGAATAAATGTCCTATCACCTCAAACACACATTTTGTACCACTTCAAACTTTTGAGGTAAATAGATATGTAGTGGGACATTGAAGTTGTCGCTCACTCACAGTTACTGCATCACGAAAGAGTAAGTGAATAAGCGAACGCCCCGGCGTATTTTGAGGAGTTTTGTCCTGCTCACACGTCGCATGACAAAAACAAGGTGATTGACGCGAATGGATATTAGTTTCGTGTTGTGACATTTTTAAAATGTCGTGTCGAGTTTGAAAGTTTAGGCAGTTTAATTGGATTTGGTTTGTTTAAATTATTATTTATCTACTATTGTTGAGTTTCTTTTGGTGTGTCCTATTTTGGCCATTAAACTTTATTGGTATTTAATAAATTGGTAATTTTTATGAATACTAAGCAAACACAATAATACCTTTGGCGTTTTAAGTTTTTAATTTTATGTTATTTTACTCAAGTACCAAAATGTTAAAGTGTTTCACAGTCAGGTCTTAGTTGTTTTAAACTTTGTTTAAACCTTTTGGTTTGTCCTACCCATCACTACACTCACCCCACCTCTGACTTTTGACTTGACTCTGCTCTGTGAAGAAAGATGGCGAATGCGTGACGTGATAGTGATTGTCATTGCTTATTATGCTCATAGTGTTTTCGATTTTAAAAACAGATGTAAGCGAGTTATTTAATGGTGATATAAGTCTAAGCAATATTTCAAGATGTGGCACGAAGCTCGTAAACAGGAACGGTTGATTCGTGGTATGATTGTGGATTACCAACGAAGAGCTGAACGGCGCAAAGATTTCTATGAAAAAATTGTAATTACTCTTTTTATTAATTTTATGGTTAAAGTTAAGACGAGTCTTCGTCTTTGGATTAAGGCTTTATATGTTTTTATCCTTTTTAGAAGGCTGAACCTACTCAGTTTCTACAGCTCCATGGACGACCATGTAAAATACATTTGGATCCGGCTATTGCTGCTGCTGGAGAAGGGCCAGCCATTATGTAAGTTAAATAAAACACACACAGGCACATTAGGTTAATGGAATTTACGGCAAAATACGAGTAACAAAGTAATATAATAATTTACATGTTATAACTTTTGCATTAAATAATCTGTATTTTATTTGGTCAGAAATAAAGTCATGATATTGTTTGTACTGTTTATTTCGCCATTGTAAACAACTAAATAATAAAATCATACAGGATGCCATGGCAGGGTGACAACAGTAATATGATAGACCGTTTTGATGTAAGAGCCCATTTGGACTACATAGCAGAAGTAAAAAATCCAGATGTACCACCAGAAGAACTTAATCAGGAAGAGAGGCAGTGCAACTATGAAAGATATAGAATACTTGCACAAAATGCATTCTTAGGGATAAGTATGTATAATGTTGATATTCAACAGATTTTAACTTATTAAAGAAAGTTAATAAACATCTATTTATCTTTGTATAGATTGGGTTTCACATATGTTAAATTTTATAAATCATATTGGGTTGATTAATAACAATGCTTATGGATCTTATATGTTATACAAATTAGGTTTTCATTCTCAACTGAGAACCTATCTGAACTAAATGTGATTATCGGGACAAGAACTTTTTGATGATAGCCTATCAATTAGGATTTAATATTAACAAGAGGTTATTACATATGTTTACAGTTTTAATATCTGATTAACAAATGTTAATACTTTTAGGTGAAGATAAATTCTTGCAACAACTGGCGATAGAAGAACAGTTTGGTGTGACCATTGATGAAAAAGAAATGCAGAAAGAGAAATTAAGTGAAAAGAAAGGGACTGGTGCTGCTATAGCCTACAATTATAATGATCCTGGAGCAGAACCATCTAGTTCTAATGGTAGATTCAGCCCTACTTATTTTAAACCTCAATCAGCTGTGATGCTTACAGGATTTAAATGGGTACCTCTAGAGATAAACATTTATTACTGTCTGAGGGTATTCTTATGGCATTTAGTGTTAAATTCCAGGCCCTGATATTAAGCAAGCAGAAGCAAAAGATTCTGATGATGAATCAGATATGGACATTATTGATGTTGATTTGAGCATTGATGTCAACAAAATGGAGGCTTCACAGGTAAGTTTATTTATTTATCAAGCTCATTTCAATAACAGAATATTTTTGGCTAAATTTGTAGCTTTTGGAGATTTTGATAATATTGGAAAATATTTCATTATATTTCTAGGACACCTGTATATAGTTTTCCATATAATTAGTAATACTAGGTTTGTGTGATACAAATAAGATACATAAATACACATACTTTTAACATTTTTGCACAATTCATACCCGGTAGCTCCATATTATATAGCAACTCAAGTCTCAGCTGTCACCGCAGGTCAATATATGTATTTTATTAAATATAGTCTTTTGTATTAAGATGATAAGTTTTTTTTAATTGTAATTGTTAGATTTAAATTAATTTAATTTATTTGTAATGAAAATTAAAAGCTATATTCAGACTTTTAACAGCTTATTTCTGTGGAGCACAGGCACACGAGTTAAATTCTGTGGGTCCATTGTTCGGGATGGCAGGATGTGATCTGTTCTCTTTTCTCACTGGTGATGCTGATGATGCAGAACACCAGAAACAACTCTTGAGAGAGGAGAAAGAGAAGGCAATGTACTCTGGAAGAAAGAGCAGAAGAGAGAGACGTGCTCATCGGTTAGTACAATATGTAACTTTATATATTTTTTTCACTTTATGTAGTGAGTGATAAAATTTGGTGTAAATTTATCTCGGGAGGCTATAAAGTTGCGGTAACTTATTTTTATTTTAAAACATTCCTTGACATGCACAGCAGTCTAAAGGTAGCTTGCTAGATCTTTTGTGTGCTAAACATAAGGTTGCATAAAATAAAATCATCTCTTACATTATGGTCATATGCGTGTTCAGTGACAAGAAGCTCGCTACGCGTGTGGTGAGTCCGCCCAGCTACGCAGCACCGTCGTCTAAGCCACAGGCGCCATTGCGGTCGCCGAGCCGTTCGCCGAGTCGCAGCCCCTCGCCCGCCAATGACAACATCGAGTTCATAACCTCATTTGGTGGTGAAGATGATGAAGTGAAACCTTGTAGGTCTCTATTAATTAATATGACTATGATGAAACTCCATAGAAGAATGTGGATTAAAAGATGTGACTAAAATTGAGAAGGAGGGACATATCTATCGAGAAGGGAATTTGCTGCAGTAAATGACAGTGGTAGTTAGGAATCCTAAATATTATATTTAGATCAAAGACTAATTTATTGACCAGCTTATGGACGTAGGTAGAGGTAGGTTATATTAGGAGTACATATAACTGACAACTATGTATTTGTGGATATATGAATACAGTAGAGAGAGAATGTTCCGTGACTATGCCGAGTGGGAATCCAAAATCCCTCTCCATTTACCAATGAGTTAGGGGAAAGTGCATTATTGAGAAATGGTAAATGAAAAAGCAATTTCAATAGATGGCCAAACTAACAATTGAAATAACGGTCATCATTAATATTTGTTATATATCACAAATAAGTTCTCGTTTTTCCAATGAAGACTAAATTAATACTTGCAATCACTACTATATCCTTTGTCCTATCTCAGAAGCTTCTTTCTGATTTGGTGTTTTATTTATTTTGTTAGTGATAATCTTGTGAATGCTTTTTGTTTAATAACAAATTTATTTGCTTAATGCTTCACAGCGCAAGCCCAAAAGGTGCTGTATGTGGATAAATTGAAACAAAATCTAAAGAAGACTAAATTATATGCAGAGGTAGCTCGTAAACCTTCAAAGGCAAGGTAAAATGTCAAAAATAATTGATGTGTACCAGTATTATAAAAAGCTTGATTGTTGTTTGTTCTGATTAAACTCAACTCGCTACTTATTGTGAGAACCCCCTCTCTTATCCGTGAGTAACCTAGTAGATTATAGTTTTATTTTTATTTTCTATCAAACATAGCCAACTTGAGGCAGTTTGTTGGTACTGAATATGAACTCAGAAAAGGGGATTATAATATACATTCAAAAACATTTATTTTATCCTAAATATTGAATATTGAGAGGCAGAGAATGTATGATTAATTTCGTAATATTTTGTGCAACTTACGAAAAATTATATTTTTAGTAGAACAACGACAATCTTTATAATTTATTAACAATAGCAATTATTTTGAATAGCGCCCCAATTAAATGGCTTAGGGTAAGGGTCTGTTAAACAGATTGCGGTTTGGCATCTTTCATTCGACCATTGTTTTAAACTATCTCCCACCATAAGCTAAGTTGGAATGGTTTAATAGAGTGTTAGTGAATTATTTGTACAAATTACTGATGTTTTTACATTAAAAGTAAATTATTAATAATAAAATTTAATATCTGAAATTAGACGCAATTTTTTCAGTTCACCGTTGGGAGATAAATACATACGGCCCCAAATGGAACCTCGCGGGCCCCAAGCTAGATCATATTCCCGGTCCTGCTCCCGCTCCCGCTCGAAGTCTAGGTCTCGGTCTCGATCTTGGAAGAAATCGCGCACAAAGTCGAGGTCGCCGGTGCGATCGCGGTCGCTATCTTCAAGGTCACGCTCAAGGTCGCACAGCCCCTACAGAAGATCGCGTTCAGTGTCAAGGTCTCGTACGTTCAGAAATAAACGCTCTCGCAGTCCTTCAAAGTTTGTATATGATTTTTATTGTACTATTATTGGGTATTTAGTAATTTTATTATTGAGATCAAGTGTTATTAACAAAAAAATATGTCAATCGTGACAATTACAACAACAAGTCTTTACAAGAAACCTAAAGGAGTATTTAATGACCCGATAACATTCGCGTTGTTACAATTTCATAACATAAACAGTGATTCAGATCTACTTACACATGGAATTTAAATATATAACAATATATATTTTGACCTTTTTGCAGTAACACGAATCATAATAATTCGAGGTCCATGTCATACGAAAGGTAAGCAAAATTTTCTTTATTCATTATGTGCAACAGGTTGTAAGTGTTGTTACACTACATATTGTTATATGTTTTGGATACGTTTGTTGTATGAAATGACAATAGGTTAAAAACAAAAACAAAATTTGACTGTTCCAGTAATGATAAAAACCAGGGTCAGAGTAAGCCAGTGCCTCGGTACTACGGACGTCGCAAGGAAGATAAGTCGTCAAGCGAACTCTCTGTCGACTCCGGCTCAAGTGATACTGATGATGACCAAAATAAGTAAGTCCTACTTTCTTACTGACTCCTTTTTATTTAATATATTATATGACACCAAGATTCAATGTGAAAGTACTTAACAATTACATAAAATCTCTTCAATTGTCCTGTTATCAATATTTATAACAGAACACCACAACTTACACCAATCAGTGAATTTTAAATCTGAGATCTTCCATTTGTATCATATCACAGACAAAGAACAGAATTAGTTACAAGATATAAGCTTGTTGGTCACTGTTCACCTCTTTACATGCCTGTGTTATCAATTTACTCCAGCATTACAATGTTTTAATTTTGACAGTGCCATAGTTTTATATTTAATTTTAATAAATTAAAATTTATTAAAACAATCCAGTGGGTTTTTAGAACCCAAAATCTAGTATTTTCGGTCGTAGAAGTCAGTATTTCTAAAGGGAAGATATGGTGTGCCATGTTGATAAGTTACCAACATGTAATAAATGTTGGTGCATTATTTATATTTGTTGTGTTGACATTGTGCAGCAGTTTTTGCCTAACCATATATTGATCATCCGTCTTGTATTGCAGATCAACGGGCAATAAGTCAAACACAAACCAGAATCAGTTACGATTGTCTGGACCCAGCACCAAAGTCAGTAAGAATCATTTGCTTCTCCATTTGTACGCTTTCATTTTACCACCATTCTTAACCTCTAAACTTGTAGTTATCGGAACGTGTGAAGGTGCATTTGCTTGAAACTCGCGTATTCATCTACTAATCAAAACAAATATGCTAAAACACAACATCTAAATAAAGATTGATCGATGATTAAATTAAATGGAGAGAAATCATTGCTAAGTTAAGTCTGATAACATTTAGGGTGTGTTCCAACCAAACGTATTGTCAGCTATCGGCTGGTGAGCAAGAGTATCGCAGTTTATTGTTCAATTCATATTTAACTTTTGTTCACACGGAACCGAAAATACGACGATGCTGAACGTAATAGTGTATTGGATTCCGGCACCGTCGGGCTTATTCGAAATTAATTTGTATTGCACGGGTTGTTTGTGTACGGCCTTCAGTGTGAACGTTAACAGGTCAACTCTTCTGTTCACACCCTGCTCGCAGTCGGCGGCTGAAAATCCGTTAGGTGTGCACTTGCCTTGTCGAAATCCGAAAATTATTTCTTGCAACTCAGCACAACTTTGGTTAATTATTTTTCAGTATTTCTAAGAGAATATATGTATGTTGTATGTAATTTCAAAGCATAAGAACCAGGATCAAAAAACCGGTTCTTTTAACCACATCCAGCATGAGTTAACACAGTTTGTTTTACAGGGCCCATCTCGAGAAACACTTACCCTTAAGGAGAAGTTAAAACGAAAAATGCAGGCTCAGTTATCAAAGCAATGTAAGTAAAATTCAAATATATTGCACTAAAGAGTTCATCCGAGTTGTTTGTTCGTCCATCGAAATTAGTCGGAAGAAATGTAGACATTAAATATACAAAAAAGTATAGAGTAGTAAAATATAAAATTAAATAGACAATCTTTTGTATGTTTGTATTAAGTAATGGTTGAATAAAAAGGGTATTTAAATGTTAAAATTATAAATATTCCGTCTCAAAATTGACGGTAAGCCGAATCGATTGTTGAAAAATGTCTTACGTTCCTAGGTGGCTAGTAGTAGTAGTGCCTCAGAAATGACTCCAAAGAGATGTCGGTTTTTGGTGGCGTTTTAGTTTGCTACAGTTTTTTTCGGTCTAGCCTCTCAGCCTCTAAACAAACGGATAACGCGCGATAAAGAACTCGGTTCTAATACGTTTTTGTTTACGTGCACGGTACACGTAAGGCCGGGCATTTTTATAATAAATGTATGAGTAGAAGCGAGAGAGGTTTGCTTAATCTCTGCTTCTCTCTGAGTAACTGTGCGTTCGAAGTGATTATTTCTTCTTTTCTTCAGTCAACAGTCGTCCACTAGTAGATGTACCTTGATCGCCACAAAGATCGGTCCCCTGCCGCCCTCCTGTCTTCGTATTTGTTTATTTAGTACGTTGTTGTAGTGCGAGCAGACAAGCGCGCGGAGGCCGAGCGGCAGGAGCGCGAGAGCCGGCAACAGGCGCGCCGCGACGAGGAGATGCGCGAGCTGGTCATCAAGCTGCGCCGCAAGTCTGTACTACACACAAACATACACACACCGCTTGTAGATATTAAGGCGAAAAGTCTTGTTTAGATTAGTATATGTGTTCAAAGTATCTTATATTTAGTTCCTAATAATTTATTTTTAAAAATGTACAGGCAACGTGAGATCAGGCACCTCCAGAATCGACGCTCCAGTGATGATAATTCAGATAGGAGCCGTAGCGGATCTTCTTCGAGGTATTATTAATTTTATGGCGTTCTTTGATTTTGTCCAAGTAGTTATATGCCAAATATATGCGTAAATAGTTGTATTTAGTTCTTACCTATATAGTTTTTAACTTTTACTAAATAACTAGTACTCAGTAATAAAAAGGAATACAATTTAGACAATTGGTAAGTATTGTAGTTAGTGCTAAAGAGCCTAGAATAGGAATATAGGACCGCCAAATACTACGCAACTTAGACTTTCCTACATTGGTAGAGTCACCGTCATCAATTACGTTGATGTTAGAAAATGATGGTCCGCTGTTCTGTAAGGCGTCCCGGTTGCATCGACCACATAACAGCTTTTGTTGCGGGCTCTACCACGAATAAAATAAGGACTTAAAAACTACCGACACGTTTTGACTAAAACTTTTTTACAGAGCATCTCCAGTAGTTGAAAAAAAAAGGGACTATAGTCGATCAAAATCTCCGTCACCCAAACCGAAACGAATTCCAGTATGGGAGACGGAAGAACAAACACCTCCTGCCTTCAAAGCTAGAATACAAGAAGTTGGTGAGAACTCACATTATCAGAGGTTACCGAGAAGACGGTATCAGGATAATTCAGAAGGTTGTTATATTAGAGATGTCAATGATAGAAGACATGAAGAGGAAAAGCTTCAGAACTATAATAGGTACGCAAGGTATCCGGCCAGGGACCGCGGCAGCCGTACTTCAGAATATAGTCGTTTCGAAAACTACGATAACAGATGGGAAGAAGATAAAAGCTGCAATCCGGATAGAAGAAGGCCTTTCAACTCCCAATTCAGAAGTCAAAGCAACAAAGATCCGAAGTATCACGATGAAGGACCGCCACAATGGCAGCCGCAACACAACCAACATGGCGACCGAGATAGCGCGGGAACTTATTGTAAAAGCAAAGTTAAGCTTGTCGATTATTAGATTAATATTAATTTGTGATTATAAATTGAGAGTCCAAACATACTTTGTAGACCTGGAAACAAACAATAAATGAAAATGATGCGGTCCATTTTGTTTCAAATATTAAATAACTTTCACCCAAATACCAATATATTATAATACTAAATTGCTCTGGGGAATTAAGGTACAAAATCCGAGGTAAGATTTTAAATCTGTTTAGTCTATAATTCAAGCTATAGTTAGGATGTTTTATTTGAGATGTGCAAATATTACTGAATATGTATGGATGCCAGAAATGCACAATACAAATGTTTAAGTTTTAAAAGCAATCAAAATTTTAATATATATTTCTTATAACGTTTAGCCTTAACTCATCTTTAAAAAAAACGGTTATTTTTGTAGTAATAGCAGGTAGCTATTTTTGAATCATTACAACATGTGTTGCTCGACTAAATTTATGCAGTCTAGGATAGCAAAAAAACTTAAATGTTTTTTTGGCATGTGATCAGGTCGAATGAGACAAAACTGACTGTAAATAGCTTATTATTATAGCTACTTAAATTTACACAAAAACAAGCAATAGATATCTTTTATTATATTTATTTTATACAAATAAATTAGAAATAAAATAGTTGTTTTATTTCAATCCTATATTTATTGTTGATCAAGTACTGATACTCTGTATTTGTTTTAACAGTTCAACTTGAGTAAGTACGCAACAACGAACATTCTTAAAACTTTTATAATGTCCTGCGAATTACTATAAAAACATTTTTTATAAGGTGGCTAACGAGCAAGCGGATCACCTGATGTTAAGTGAACGCTACCCATAGATATCCGCAACAAGCAAATGTGTTGCAGATGCGTTGCCTACCTTTAATGGACAGAGGAGGGCATAGACAGGAAAAAGGATATTTCCTTTTCCCCGTTAACCCCCTCCCCGTCCAATCCTCTTCCCGTTCCCATCCTATCCTTGTAAAGAAAGGGTGGGAAGAGGAAGAAGACTGAAATTAGGCCTACGGCACCTCACTCATCAGACGAAACGCTGAGTACTTCTACTTCACGCCCTGTTTTCTGTGAGGTGGTATTTCACCGGTTGAGCCGGCAAATTCGTGCAAACATGTTGCGGGCTCTGCCATTGTAAAATAATATATATATATATAACAGTAAAAAGTGATGGTCAAACTGAATATACCTAAGGCAGTGAAGATGGTTGAGTATCTACTACCTTTTATAGAAGTATAGTTGCGATGTATCCTTCCGCGTATAAATAAAATACAAAAGTGCTATCTAAATAAAACTCCAATGTCAGCACTAAGTAACTAACTTTACTCATCTATCAGTAATGTACCGATAATAATAAAAAATGTATACCTAAAATATACTAATCTCTACAAAGATAATTAAATAACGTATTTAAATAAGGCACGTAGAAACAACACCAGCAATTTTAAAAATAAATAAATATCTAGAAATGTTGAATACTATTAAAAAAATGGTTTTGTTTCTACTTGCATCAAACATTCTGGAAGCCCTGGACACTGCAGACTTATGATTTGATAAATTAAAGATTAAAATTACGTTGCGCTTATATTAATTACATAGTTATGTAAAAATTTACGTCACTATTAAATATTTAATTCAACTAAACTTCACATGTGAATTCTATAACTAAGGTTTATAACTAACCTTTACCTTCTTGAAAATTCCTACGAATTGCAGCGACGGTGGTCACAGTTGGACAGGTATATGTCAATAATTACTATATATTATGATTGAAAATAAATTACACTAGCACTTGTACAAGGTCCTCCTTTAACAATTAGTCGCTAAGGGTATCAACGTCAATGTCTTCGTTGTCCTCGGTGGCCAGGTTAGCGTCAGGATCTTTGATCGTGCCCAAAGTGCCGCCCAGGCCGGCTCGACCCTCTTTAGTATGTCGCCATTTCATGCGCCGATTTTGAAACCACACTTTCACCTGTAATAAAACTTTAATTATGACAGGACAGACAAATATTACAATACTTGGTAAATATGGGAAGAAGAATATAGGAGCCAGAACACACTACCGAAAGCTAGTGACCCGTATTTTATGTCAATAATGCGCTATTAAATATCATCATTAATAAAGCGCATTCGTTTTGAGATTTCTTTTTACACTTCTCTTAAGAATCTTGCAGTGAACCGGGAAGTAAGACTGACTTGGAATCACAACACTATCCAGTAACGGTGTAATTCCGTACGTAAAGGTAGGAACCTCATGCAGTCGCTGGCTTGCAGCAAATCTCGTCACGTGAGCGACAAAGCTGAAAATGTCGAGCTTTGTCATTGTCGCTGGGAGAGCAAGAGTCGGGAGTGAACACTTGTAAGCAAATGATCTAGAGTCAATTTTCGATAAAACGGTGTTTTATTAGGGTTCTGTACTCAAAGGCTAAAACGGGATCTTATTACTAAGACTCCCCTGTCCGTACGACTGTCTGGTTGTCCTGTTTTACCAGGCTGTTTCTCAGGAACTCTGATGTGATAGACAGTTGACATTTTCACAGATTACGTATTTTTGTTGCCGCTTTAACACCAAATACTAGAAACAGAATAAAATAAATATTTAAGGGGCTCCCATACAACAGACATGACGTTTGCCGTTTTTATAGATAACGGTACGGAATATAACTTTAAGCATTCGTGGTTTTTACTAATATAAGGTTTGTAAGAGACGGAATTCTTATCACCTTTTTGAGCTCCCGATATTTTGGAGTCAGCCCGTGACCATGGCGCATGCGACTGTGCCGAAATATCGGAAGCTCAAAAAGGTTAATCGTGGTAAGAATCCCGGCTCTTCCAAACCTTATAATGGTACTGCATGGAATCTTTTAACCTAAGAGACCAGTGGGACCCAAAAGTTGAGCAAAGTAATGGTTCACTCCTCGACCCCACCTCCTCACCTCCCAACGTGATGAAACGAAACGATCAAAGCACGTCTCGAAATAGTCCTCAAAAATGCAGGTTAATATAATCGCTTAAATCAGATAATACGTTATAATTTCTCCATTGCTATTTTATTTTCTAGATTTGATATTCGCCAAAGCTTAACGGTTATGAATTGACAATTTGTTGATGTTGTTAGAGGAATTACGTGTTAGTTATGTAGGCAGGGTATGACTTAACTTATCACCCAAAGTGAGTCGCGTACTATACCTGGGCATCGGTAAGTCCCAATGTAGCCGCTAACTGTCGCCGGTCCGGCTTCGTGATATACTTTTGTATCTGGAACCGCCGCTCCAGTCCTTTCCTCTGCAGATTACTGAACACGGCTCGCGACCACGATCGTTTTCTCTTGCCACTCGATGACACGTCGCAGCGAGGTGTAGAAGGTTGCTGCGGGGATGTTGCCCGAGGAAGCGGCAGTCTGTATACTGAAAATAGATATTGAATTAAAATGAAGACGTTAACACAAGTAATATTATTTTATTATTGCCACTAGCAAGCTGTTTACGTGATGGGAACTTCTCCCACCGTTACTCAAACCATCCGCATAATCCGATGCGTTGCCCAGTTTTCTATAAGGTAAAGGCAGGCAGGATGTAAATAAAAAGATGGAGAGGAGACCGGGATGACAAGGGAAAAGGGATGTGGCCTCCTGCATCTTATCTCACTCTCCAGACGAGACGTAAAAGGATAAAATCCTTTACTTTATGCCTGTCATAGACATCGTTGATCATTTTATATTAGGTAACCCGCTTTACGTTTACCCCCTTAAACATATACATATAGTATAGATACATTTCTAAAAACTAAAACCTACGTACTACCTATAGCTGTTGAATCTATACATATAACAAAAATTTAACTGATCACTGTCTGTACGATATCTGTAAGATATTTAAGAAAAACTATTATTGGGGGCTTTCATAAACCCAATAAGGCCCAAAACAATGATTATTAGAATTTGTGCCTGTTTGTCTGTGCGTTTGTTCGCGTTAATCTCAGAAACGACTTAACCAATCGGGGTGCGGTTTTCACTAATATATTGTGGTAAGCTTCTCTTAACATTTAGTGTTTGTTTTATCTCAATTGGCTTATAAATAAAAAAAAGTTGTATCAATTTAAGGAACAGGACAGGTTCGGAGATTTTGCAAGCATCAGCTCGACACACTGCGCATTGAGATATTCATAGCACACACACGTATTTCGCACGCACAATTTGGTAGACGCACGACGCTCCCTTGTAAAGGCAACAGCTATATTTGGTAACGCAATATTTACACATATATGGACGATTTTAGAAACTATGTATTTAATCGTATGTAATATGTTTTGTTAGGTAAGGTTAAGTAGATCATTATTCCCGGGGAAGGTTGGCGTTAGGCAGGCGGCTGGCCGTAAAAACTGTAGCCAGAACCTATACAGTATGGACTACGGATACAGTTTAAACAATAATATGTGATTGTTAAATTGTGCTACGGCCATAATGTGTCGACGCCATATACGCGGGAAAAGGGCAGGAAGATGATGAGGTTACAGTTGTATTAAGTAGGTAATATCGTTTCGTTCAGGTAAAATTGCGGAAACCGCGGGGCACAGCTCGGTTATTATTAATAATTCTTCTTGAAATCTAAAAATAATAGTACCGTAGTGAGGAGTCAGCATGTGTCTATCGTTTGGCAATACACTATGCTGTACTAGTCCCCATGTTGTTGTATGGAAGTGAAAGCTGGGTTTGGTAGTTAATAATGCCTTCGAGATGCGACTCTTCGGAAGTATGCTTATGTTGGGCGTGACTTTGAATGATTGGAATCAAAATAGAATTATAAGGGAAAATTGTGGATTAAAGTGGATGTTGTGACGACAATTGAGAAAGTTCTGCTACGGTGGTTTGGGACTGTTGAAAAAATATTAACAGTGAGTAAGAGTAAGACAAAAAGTATGCTGCAATAGTGAGTGGCAGTGTCAGCGGGGCACGTCCAAGGAGAACTTGTATTAGTCAGATTAGTGACATACTAAAGAAAAGCGATATAAGGTGTAGATGTACCCGTAACCGAAGAGTATGCATGCGAGACGTACAGATGTAGTAGAAGCAAGAAAGATTTGCCAGGATCGAGTCAAATGGATAGATAACCAAATAAATCCGTAATCTATGTTACTTATAAAAAAAATGAAGAAACCTATTGATATCCGAGTGACGTGCAATAAATATATAGGTGTCCCAGAACTTAACGTCAAGCCGATACAGGGTGACAGGATTGATCGTAACCATTATGAAAAAAAAACAGAAAAAAAACCTGTCCCGTGCAGTTTGAAAATTATAGGCATTTTAAGAAAAACCTGGAAATTTGGTCAAACTGTAACCATTTTTCGGTTATGGTGATCAGTTGCATTCGCACTCGTTGACACGACGCACCTCCGTCTCAGTAAATCAATAAATCTAGATATCTCTAGAATATATTATATATTATTCATATCTCCTTTTACACGCAAAAAGTATTTATCAACCACAAAAAGGAATTGTGTTTTCATTGTAATTATTTCGTGCTATAGTTTCATGAGCACACGAAACCGGTTTTTTTCAAATACCGCAATTTATTTGTTTAAGTGAGTTTGCTTTGGTTGGAGAATCCCTTGTTCTCAAAGCTTTGGACGTTAATGAGAGATAAAAATATACTTCTGAAGATTTCTAAAAATTTTTACGTGCCGACATGATAATCAACATTGTAAAGTGACGTCATAACCACTTAAATGTTTTCTGTATTTAATTAAATTTTTGTAATATTTCAGTATTAGGCTGGTTTCTAGATTATTGTTTACAAAACGAATATTTAATTAAATTACTCTTACAGCGCTTATAAAAACTGGAAGTTACTTGGTTGTACCGTGAGCGCATATCATAGTGTGTAATATGACCTTAGATTGCGCTCCTTAATTTTTCCAATGTCGATGTCGTGCACCGTGTGCGTGAAAAATTAAGCTTAGGGCCACAATCATTAAGAAGCAGATTTTCACTTAAAAATTAATTTGCGCTTATGGGGCACAGAGAATCAGTATCAAAGACAAGAAGAGCTATTGGATCTCCTCAAATTGACCGGTGTAAATGAGAATTTGCAGTGAATAAGTGATTGCCCTTTTTTTAGGAACAACCATAAACGTGTGCGTGACAGACAGATATTATATAGTGAATGTAATGTTTCCCGTAAGTTACTCAATTGGGTCTCGAGCATTGATGGTTCCAGTAGGACTGAGCGACCCTGACCTAGTTTTTTTTTGTAGTAGAAGGTGGCAAAGGAGCAAAGGGTTCATCCGATATTAAGTGACCGCTACCCAGAGACATCTGTAACAAGTTAATGAGTTGCAGATACGTTGCTTAGCTTTAATGTACAGAGGAGGGGATAAACAGAAAATGGTTATTTCCCTTTTCTATTCTTTTCCTTTACCGTCAAATCTTCTTCTGCATTCAATCCTTTCCTTATAAGGATGAGAAGAGGAAGAGGACTAGAACATCAGACAAAACGCAGATACTTTATTTCACGCCAGTCTTCTGTGAGGTCGTGGTATTTAACCGATCGAGCCGTCCCATTCATGCAAAGGATGTTGTTGTTGCGGGATCTACCAACTACTGTAAAACTTCGGAATAATGGAGATTTCGAGGCACCGATTTCAGGACCGAGTGATTTGCGGTTTCGGAGATTTAATTTAGCCGTCTAGATCGCCAAATCTAACGAGCCCACTTCTAATTTTGGGGCTTTTTGGAAACTCTGGAGTTTTGAAAGCTAAAATTATAGAACAATCAATATGAAAAACAGCTAAAATTTTAGAAAAACAATACAAAATGGAGGAGCAGAAATGTGGGAGGAGGTCATTTGACATATCTAGTTTAATGTCATCAATTTCAGATCTTCAAATAAGCATTTAATGAAAACAGGATTTCTTCATAACAAAATAAAAATCAATTCACACTAAGAAATTACTTTTGCGACACTTGTTATATTTTCGCATGACGTGAATACGATAAATATTTAAATTTTAGCATGTAATCATTTTAAACTTAGTTTATTCGAGTGAAGCACTAGCTGTCGCCAAAGCAGGAAGAACTTTGTCTAAATCAAGATATTTTGGTACTTTCCTTGAATGACACGTATTTAAATGGGGCCGTGTGGTTGGCACTGTTTCACTGGCCGAATTCGCCTTGTTTATTAGGCGTATTCCACAGCTATTTAATAATAATTATTATAAATATTTTTATTTGTCAGAGAGATGAAGTATCTGAACCTGGCGCGAGCTGACCGACACGTGGATTGGTTTGACGTTTGCCTGAATTATCCCGATACTCGTCTCTCCAAACGGGTTAGTCCCGGCCACCCTCTCTGACCATCTGAGGCGACTGGGACTTCGGGACGGTGTGCTCCGAGCTCAATTGCAGAAAGCGGTGCTTCTCGATACCGCCCGAATTGTCCACCGGGGTCTCTCCCTTTTCCCCTAAATTTTATCCGTTTGATCTCCCCTGCCGAGGGATGCCCGTCTGGTTGGGATGTATTAATTTGTTTATTATACACTGTCGGACATAAGTTTGAGACCACTTTGTACCCAGCTTATAATTTGCAAAATATTTTAAATCTGCGTATGATAACATAACAATATGAACACGTGTGTAATCTACTAATCATTTTGAATATCTAAACATCATTTCTCTTATCTTTTACACAATGACTATGCCATAAATGGGCATTGTTTATTTACCACAGATGAGTGCCGCGTAAGGACCAGGTGTTGCAATTGTCATTATATTATATGGCGGCTCCCTCGTACTTGTTTGGTTATTGTTTTGCGTTGATAAATATTTAGGAATATTTTAAGCCATAAATCCTATTCATAGCATGGCTACTTAAGGCGTTAGTCTTGGTTAAATCTATTCAGTCTGAGCTACTGTTTTGTCAAGTGAAGATCTCAAAAAATGGGAAAAGTCCGTGAAATCTCCAGTGACACTCGTTCCACCATCATTACTCTATACGACCAACGAGAAATTGCCGCTAAGCTAAAGTTATCGAAGACTTGTGTTCATAACGCAATAACTCGATATAAGACAACCCGCAGTCATCAAGACCTACCGCGCTCGGGGAGGCCGAGAGCAACCACTTCTAGCGAAGACAACTTCATTGTTGTAACAAACAAGCGTAATAGACGTTTAACAGCACCAGAAATTCGAGCTGAACTCAATAAAACTCGACCGGAACCTGTATCATTGACAACAGTAAAGAGAAGACTTCGAGATGCCAATTTGTTTGGTGGCGTAGCTGTTCGTAAACCACTGTTACGGACACAAAACAAAAAGAAACGTCTGCAGTGGGCTCTTACTCATCGATATTGGACTGAAGAAGATTTTAAAAAAGTTCTTTGGACTGATGAATCAAAGTTCGAAATATTCGGTTCGAAAAGAAGAGTTTTTGTACGTCGTAGTGCCGAAGATAAGATGTTGCCAGACTGTCAAACATGGTGGAGGCTTTATTATGGTCTGGGGATGTTTCTCTGGCTATATGACCGGAGATTTGGTTAAAATTGAAGGAATAATGAAAAAGGAGCAGTACAAAGAGATACTGGAGCGAAACGCTGTTCCTTCCGGGCTACGACGATTGGAGATGGATTCATTTTCCAACAAGATAATGATCCAAAACATAGTTCTTAACTATGCAGGGGATATTTAGAGCACAAAGAGGCGGGAGGAGTTTTGAAAAACATGGAGTGGCCCCCTCAGAGTCCGGATCTCAATCCGATAGAGCTTCTGTGGGAGGAGATGGACAGAAACGTCCGTAGTCATTGTCCGACGTCAAAAGAAGAGGACTGGACTCTGGAGGACTTTACAAGAGAGTTGGAACAATGTTTCACAAGAAACTATCAATAAACTAATAGCCCGGTTACCAAGATTGGTCAAAAAAGTTATAAAAGTAAGGGAAGTTTTTTCGACGAAAAGTTAGTTTAAGTAATATATTTTTTTTTATTAATAATAATGGCAATTATTGAAGTTTTTAAATTATTTTATGTTACATAAAAAGTTCCCTATTTAATAAGGTAAATAAATAATTTGTAGAGCACTAACTTTTGGAGTTTTATTCAATATTGTAATTTTTTCAAGGTGGTCTAAAACTTTTGTCCGACAGTGTATATTATATTTATTTTTATATTGTAGTATTCATTTTTGGTATATATTTTAAATATTTAGATATTTATTTTCTGGATTATACCCAACCAGACCATATAGGAAGAGGAAATATCCTTTTTCCTATTCATCTCATCTTCTGTCCATTAAAGGACAAAAACGCATCGCATTTTTTCTACGTGATGGCTTTACGGATTAAGCCTTTGTAAACAGAATCACCCGTAGTGCTCTTAGGGCGTCATAAAACTCGAGAAAGTCAGAGAATCAATGTTTCGAATATTAGAGTTTCCAGAAGTCGACATGAAGTTCAGATGAAATGAGTGAACAAACTTAATATGTGTAATATGTGGAGTGTAGTAGTCAAAAATTCTGTAAGGATGTGTGAGCAATTTTTCAGTTAGACATACATTTCTAACATTAATTATTTGTCGTCGCACTTTAAAAAAGGTCATGAGCTTATCATATTGCGTCTTGTCTACTTCTATCAAGAACGAAGTTTTAAATATGGAAATATATTTTCTCAACCTGCGAGAACCTAGTCTTGAGGCTCGAGAAACCAAAAACAAAATGATTATATGTTTTTTAAATAAAATAAGCAACTTCTTAAGACTTTTGGTATGATTTTTTAAAGAATCGAGCAACGTACCAGTCGTAGGCCTTAGAGCTGGATGTAAGTGCGCATAAGGCACCGATAGAGGGAGCTGCAGGAGGGGGGGCTCGTCCCTGCAGCAGCGGTACAGCGCGGCCACGCAGCCCGCGCACGGAGGCTCCTGCGCTCGTGGCACATCCGTTACCGGCGCACTCGCACTAGAAGTCCCATTATTCCCTAAAATACTGTCAACACTAAACTTGAGTTTACTCGTGTTTACATCACTGCTGATAGACGTCATCGCATCATAACACAGAATCCGTGTGCGCTCGTCGAGGGTGTCAGAAACACTAACAACATTGGGGTTATTTTACCGGTGCAGGCGCAAGCAAAAGGCGTGCCCGGTTGTAACGAGGTACCCGATTGGCTGGCCACAGTGGGGCGTAGCGCTGTGCAGTGATGGAGTGAACGTTTGACGAACACTAGCTGATGATATACGCCTGGCTGCGGTTTGTTTACAACAAACTGCCTATTTAATGTGTTTTATATTACTTCGCAAGTTCGATTTAATTTTACGACTATTACTGCGCCGCTTACGTCACGCAGAAGTTTAAGATGGAGTCCGTTGGATTTGAGTGAATAGAGGTTAGAGGCCTTTTAATAAACGATTTTTTACTATTGCATTTGTTTGTCTAAGTTTGAATACGTAGAACAATTTTTAATATAATAATACGGCCACAACGGTATTTCTAAATGAATACAACTTTTCAAGAAGCGAGCGTACTACTCCTTGCTTTTCAAGGCCGCCAACGCATCTGCATTATAGGAAAACAAAACACAAGAATACGCATTTGCATCTCCTTGGGTTGTTACACATGCCAATGGGTGGCGGTCGCTTGGAGTGCGGGGAGCACTTGCTCGTTTGCCACTTTCGGATATAATAAAACACAAACAAAATCACATTCGCATTTATAATAGAATATTTTCCTATAATAACCCGTCAAATGAACGCATACATAGAAGAAGAGAAAAGGATGGGAAGGCGACGAGGTTTGGAGTTGGGCCTCCGGCATTTCACTTATCAGACAAAACACAGAACTATAAAATACTTCAAGTTTTCGCCGGTCGAGCCGTCCAATTCGTGCAACGCTGCTGCGGGCTCTAACACTATCATACACTTTATGATCGGTCGCAGGTACGCAGACTATGTCTATGACCATGTGTCTTCTACCCGAAGAAACTCTGAACACGTGTGAACCACAAAACTTGATAGGAAATTTAATATGACACACGAGAAAGGAGTTTTATTAAATTAATTTTACGACTCTTGTAACTTTAACGACTTGAAATATATTAGTTTACACTCATACCACCGACAACCATCATCGACATGAAGGCTGTTTAGTGTTTACATCATAATAGAGAATTTAAAATGCTTTATATATAACCGTTTTAATGAAGCTGTTTTTATAATTTTTAAATAGCCTGTATTCGCTTTTTGCATGGAACATTAGCCCACATACTCCGAACTACAATAGAAGACAGGAATTTACAACGGCATTTATCGATACCAACAAATTAAAAAACAAGATAAATAATAAAACTAAGGTAGTAGTCTACATATTTACCACATTTAGAGAAGAAGTTTGTGTGCTTTCGGAAATTATTATGGGATTTGGTTCTAGTGTTTGTGTGTGTGCGTTTTTATAAATCTTTTGATCAATCAAATCAAATCCCTACCTACCTAGAGATTACTGAAAAGTTGAAAAATCGGCAAACAGTATATTATGAAAAATAAGAGAAGAACTACAAATTCTCTATTAAGTAATACGTAAATCTGCAGGTAAAAACGTCCACTGCCATATGCAAGAATTGCCATAAAGATCAACTCTTACCGCCGTCATCGTGTCGCCCCGACCGTGGCCACCACTCTTAGCCTCATCCGCCCCCTTTTCCACGAACAATCTTACCTATCCGTTGCCACTTCGTTTAAGCAACAATATATCCAAATCCGTATATCAAATACATATAATTTTACACTCAAAATGCAATTTTGTAAAATAGAAGATGCGCATAAAACATAACTAAATATTTATTTTTAGTTAGCAAGATGTGTGTATTTGAAACTTACACTAATTAGTTTACATTACATCGTGTTAGTAACTTGATAACCATTGTTTAAAAGTAAACGCCTTTAATCTCTTTCGTGTGAATAGATATGATAACTTTGTTCATCCTTCTAAAGAAAAAAAATTGACTATTTATAATTAGGTATACTGGTAGTGGTCCAATGTTATCATAGAATAGAGGAATACATGCACATACTTGTAGGCATCCCTTAACTTTTAGTAGATGGAGGGCAAGGAGTCCGCGATTGTTAAGTTTTTTATTTATTTATTGACATCACTATCCATACCTAACTATAATTAGTTAATAGTATTTTGCCAAACTGAAAGCAGTTTGTTGGCAATAAATATATCGAATTACTTGAACAACGTTCTATAGATATTTTTCATTATCCCTAACTTACAACCAAATATACACACAAATACCCAAAGTGGAAAAAAACTCATTTTTTTGATTTTACCGCTCATAGTCACGTAACATGTAAAGTACTACTCGAATCGTCGGGGACAGAAACTTAAATTAAACGCGATAAAATACGTAAAATTTGTTTTAAGCATTCGCGTTAATATAAGAAATGATTACAAGTGACCACAGCTATACACATACGCAATCATAAGTTTCGTTTGAGAGAAGTTACAGATATAAACGATGGGAGGGGAAAGGGTCTGTGCACCTCATTTATAAGATGAAACACAAAACTCAACGAAATGCAGAATTTTGACTTAAATGTAACAACTAGTGCTTGACTACAATCCCGTTGAACAGCGATGGGATTGAAAGATGGCACGCATTAGTTAACCATTACCTAAACGTCTCCTTTGAAGGAGGTACCCATGTCACTACGATGGCAAGACTGGAGCTTAAATCTAATGCGAAAGGTTTGTACCAAAGATCGGTATTCCGTTAAGTCAGTAGTAAATTATGAACTGCTTGGTTCTGTTGTTGTTGAATCTATGACTCATTACTCGCAGTAATGAGGTCTCAGTAGCCGCGCACCAAACATCTACCATGCTATACACAATTCCCCAATCCTGGTCTGGATAACATCACTCTGGCATAATCTAGATTGTTAATCTAATTTTATTTATATAACAACATTATATAAAAATAAATCTTACGCGCCTGTTAATGCCTGAACACACAGCGATCAATTGGAGCGCATTGTTGGCTCTAAAGCTCTAAAATCGATTACGGCTCGGTTTATTTTGCCTGTCGGCTAACACCTGTGCTCCATCCGCGCCAACCGATATAGATGCTATCATTGCGCGCTGATCGGTACTGTTTACTCGATACGAGAATCGATGTGTAACGAATGTGATGTTATTCGATATTTGTTTAAGTTTACCCACTCTATGATACACGCTACGTCTATATCTATATGTTTAACACGTGTGGCTCGCGCTCGACAGCGGATACCGGCTGGAAAAGCATGAGCGCAACCTACGATACGTTAGTTTATTAAATGTTTTGTTTAAAATTGATAGTGTACAGTTTTTAAATATATTTTTTAACGTTAACGTTATAATCAGTTACGTTAAGTTTAATTTAATAGTTACATAACTACTTTTTTACCTAATTGTAACATTGGAAAATGCATGAGCTAAATAGGTATAAAGCAGTCGGTAAGTAATTTTAAGTGACGCCAGGATACAGTTGATTTGTTTTTATCGAAGTCTAGTAAAAAACCCAAGGGTTTAAACGTATGGAAATAGGGCAATATGATTGAAAATAATGTACGTTCATATTTAATAATTCTTGCCGGCCTGAGTTTCAGCCTTTCGCGGTCGCCTGTTGCCAAACCCTGGTATAAGGCGTTATGATATAGAGATTTGTATGTCAATTTAATAAATAATAATTGTAGTTTCAGTTTCGGTTCAATCGACATTAATGTTTCTCAATTTCTTCAAGACTCTAGAGATCTAAACAAAATAGGAATTTTAGGGTTTATACAATAAATGGCTTTTACACTTTGCAGCTTTACTTAGCCCTACGTAATATCACATATTGTTCATGTTTACGTTTTGGAAAGGTGAATGGGTAATCTCCTGCAGTCCCGCACTCCTACAGGACATGCGGCGTCGCTCGCTAAGTATTCATCGGATGAACATAAATCAGCGTAGTTTGGAGCACGTCGAACCGGCTAGTGTAAACCGGGCGTCAATAGGATCAAAAGATTTGCCACAGAATGTATTGCGCGACCACACACGTGCTACGCCTCAAACTCGCGCACACTCGCTGAATTATAACGATAATCATTTATTTCCCGCACAAATAATATTCTAATATATCGCGTAATCTGCGAATTCCCCTCAAACACTTTTCTTGAGGGAAAACAAACAACTCAGACAGATTGGGAGCATATTACGCGAATACAAATTTGAAATAATTGCATATAAAATTCTTGGGACAAATGACGTTTGTTTGTTTTTCATATTGCTTCATATCCATTAAGAAGTACGTAAATAGTAAACTTTTGATTTTATTGCAGCAAGTAGTTGGTTATGGGAGCCCAGTAATTGTGTGCTCCGCGTTCATACAAAAAAAAATAGGATTGATCTTTGGATGTATACCGGATTGGAGTAACGGGTGGGCGCCGTACCTTCATTGGCTAATAATGATTTGCTTAACTGATCTAATCTTACTTTACGTGATATTTTACTTACATAATAGATTCCTAATGGCAAAAATTCGGCGAATACAAAAACTTTGAAACCACTGGATCGATTATTTCAGTGTTTTTCTCTTTCTTCTTTTTATGTGGGTATTATGCGTTCTTACGCATGCCAGGCAGTAGTGCCTGGCTCTGACAGCTCGGCGACGGCTGAACAAACTCGGCGATGTGTCGATTTGTTCTTTGTATCTGTGCCACTTTCTTTCGCGTAATCCAAAATAATGCTAGCTGCATATTCTTCTGCTGCAAATGTATAGATTTCTGTTTTGTCTTCTATAAAATTGCCCAGATTGCCCACTGCTATTTGAATTCTAGTCGGCTTGAACTGAGAAGTCTGCTGTCCCAAGCTCTATAGTAATTGGCTTTGACGGATCAAATTATATAGTTTAAGCTCATGAGTGATGTAGTCCCAGACCAATTCATTTTGCTTAGACTTAAGTAACAACAGGTGTTGTTGTATTGACCTGGTTTTTTCCGTTAAAAAATAACTAAATATTTTTTTTCGTATATATTATGGGCCCTCCTTCATATGTCATCAATCTGATCTTTGTCCGTCCTAGGCGATGCTATCGACTTGTAAATTATCATAATATTCGCTTTAAAAATACGCTCAACAAACGGGAAGATTTAAAATCAAACGTGACTTTAATCGAATCGATTAATCAACTTAATTTATAACTCTAGCGATTCTGGAATCGAATGTAGAACCGGGTGCATCGGGAGTCTCACATACGATCGTTATTTCTAATCGCCGCTCAGAAATAACGTCCGTGGAGATTTATTATAACTACAAGTCTTGTATATCACTGTCCTTAATGTTACTGGAAGGAAAGCGCACATACGTCTGTCAGTACACTAATCATTTAAGAACACGCAGAGAATGAAATCTCAAGGCCGTTTGCGACTAGAACAATGGTAGAACCAGTAGCTGCAACAGCTGTCACCTAGAGGTATTAATACGTCTGCTGAGTGGGGTGTCGCAGGCCACGTCCCCTCCCCGTTCATTTCTCTCCTCCTTTTTCTTATCCAATTCGTCTTTCTTACAAAAATACTGGCAACGCATTCATAATTCTTTTGTATCATAGATGTTGATAGGCGACGGCGGTTCAACAACAACACCGGTTCACGATTGCTCGTTTGCCACCTACGACATGAAAAAAAACCTTTTTTTGCAGATGAAGGTGGCAAACGAGCAAGCTGTTATCTTTATCGTGACCGCCCATGGGCATCAGAAACAAGCTAATGGGTTACAGATGCATGACAATGCATCTATAAGCTTGGTAGACATACCATCAATGAACAGAGGAAGAGATACACAGGAATAAAGATATTTCTCCCCTCACTGTTCTCATCATTTTCTTATTAGAAAAGGCTGAGAAGGGAAAGAGGCAGAGTACTTTTACTTGACACCTGTCTTCTTGAGGTCGTGGTATTTCACCGGTCTAGCAGGCCCATTTGTGTAACAGATGTTGTTGTTGCGGGACTCTACCACTATCTTCTTCTACTAAGTTGCCTATAGTTAATTAAAGCTGTTTTGTTGATTGTGTTTATAAAAATAGATCGGTTTATGATTTTTCATCCGTATAGCCAAGAATATTTATTCCGTCTTCGTTAAAAAGGAATGAACAAAGTCGCGTGCGTCCGTTAGTATTACTATAAAACGATTGTAAAGCCCCGGGTCGTCCACCGAGCTACGCGCGCCCACAATTAGGCCGGCCCAATTCGAATCAAAATAAGTAGCTCTAAGCAAACAAACTGAATAACATCCTTTCGGGAGCGATGAACGTCGACCGCTGAAGTCTGACCGGCTTTATTTATAATGAAGCTCACAATCAACGCACTGCATTGTTCACTATATTAACAAATATTTTTTTTTGGAAATAAATGGTCAACGTTTTTTCTGTTAAGCGACGATTGCTACCCAAAATCATCTGACATTATGGCCAATTCTAAAGTGGTTTTGTAGGTGTAACAAATCCAGTCTTTCCGGCATTGGGCCTTCCACTACAGTTATTGCCGTGAGACGTCGTCTTATATCGTTTTGTTGCATACTTTTTCTCTTACCATCTATTTCCTCTTTGATTACTGTGTTTCTTTATTAGATATTCGTGTTATATCAGGTGCCCCATTTTCCCCTATGGTCCTCAACATTTTCCATTAGTTTTCTCTAACTCAGTACAAGACTCCCTTCTCACATAAAGACCAAAATAATCGCAAATCCATTGTCCGCCTTTATCAAACCAAACAGGAAGTGAGTACGAAAATTAAAGGTACGGATAGGGTGGAGGATTCGCCCGGTCATCTCAATCATGGGTTAAATTCAAAACGTAAGCTACACGCTGGTTTTGTATGAGGCACTTCCATTTTCAAACCGACCTAGACCATGGAATAGATTAGTTTTTAGATGACTACATTGAATTAGTGCCTATATGATGTCCATGGTACAACAGCACAAGCACGGAATGAATTACATCGATATGCTACACCCATTTAGGTTGCCGTCTAACTAATCAATTTAGAAATTTGCCTTATAATAAAATAAGCAAAAAATAGCACTTTAATATCGTATGATTCTTTAAAATTAAAGTAAATGGTAATGAAATCTCGAATTCATGCATATCGAGAAAGCGCATACAGTGAGATAAAAACACACATAAATATGTAAGAATAAACGAAAAAAAATGAATTGATTGCCTCCTCCCGTACGTAAACATGTCCGCCGCGCCCTCGTAAACTGTAAGCGGATATTTTAACCGCATCGATATTTAATATTTATTACGACACAGACATCCAATATCGACGCACGATTTACAACTGCCCGCACTTTAAATATCGTATCCACTGACTAATTGATTAGAAGTTCCTTGTAATGACCCGATTTGTAGTGAAGTACATTATTAAATTATTCACTTACAAAAGCATACTGATTTAACATTTAAGCTTTTTCAGCTTCACAGAGAGATGCCTACGAGCGTAAGTCCCGTGATTAGGAGTCATTCAAATATCACACAATTTTACTACATTCTTTGCCACTAAGCATTCTATGTAATTACTGTCCGATGATAAACTGACGAAGTTCCCAATCGATCGGTGACACATACAATGAGATAAAAGGAAGAGTCAGTAGCAGTAGCTATTGCACGAATGAACTCTCTCGACTAGCGTAGTACCGCGAGACCTCAAGCTTAAAAGATAAGAGAAAAAACTGGCGGGAAGTATGCCGTCTGACGTGTGAAGTGCATGTAGCACCATTTCTAGGTCTAGCCTTTCTCATTTCTCTTTTTATTATTCCCTGCTCGTACCAACACAAAGTCACGAATCTGTAACTCTACTCGTGAAAACAACAGCAGCGGCACTTCATGTCAGGTAAAGGCGTTTGCTCGTTTGGCCCATTCCACTATTCGAACTTTTTTTGTGACTGACTTGTCTGTTCGTCGTGAGGCAGCATCTACAGCTATACCGCACTCGAGACCGCAGTGCGCAGAAGGCGCCTAGCCTAAAGCTAAAGAGGTTTAGGGTGGACTTAGTTACTCTTAACTAAGCTCGGGCTGACCTTTATTATTATTACTTGGATTGGGAGGCCGTCCAGCTCTTAGGCTGCTAGATAAATACATTTTTATATATTTTATATCTATAACTGTCCAGTACAAACATTCACGTGTAACAGTTACTAGAGCGGCGTATAAGTCAGGTTTCTCACCTCCAGCTTACATATTGTTGGCGGGCATTTAAAGCGCCGTAAAGCGAGGCGATAAATCCGGTGCGGGACGCCTACGGCCCTTCAAACACGTATTAATATTTAATTGTAGGCGCGATATCATCACGGCGCATAACTAACTGTTAATAAACTGTATTGTTGACGTGAATTATCCTCATAAGTCTGTTCAACGAGGCTGCTTAACCCCCGGGAGGTGATTCTAAAACCGATCAAGAGATACTTTTCGTATGTTTTTAAATACTTATGTAGAGGACCCAATATGATAATGAAAGAAACGACAATAGTGTTAAAGTTATATGAAAAAAAAACTTCGACAATAATACAACAAGAGTAATTTAAAATTATATATAAAAAAGGCAATATTATGGGAAGACATGTTTCAAGCGTTTCTTATACTTAACTAGATGTTATACCGCACCGTATTTTCGTATTTTTCTTGAATACACTATTAAGTAATTAAAAAAATACTAAAATTTACATTTTCCTGCCATATTTTTTTTTGAGAAGGTGGCAAACGAGCATGCCGATCACCTGTTAAGTGAGCGCTGCCCATAGACAACCGCAGCAAACGAATGTGTTGCAGATGCGTTGCTTACCTTTAATGGACAGAGGAGACAGGTAAAGTAGACAGGAAAAAGGATATTTCCTTTTCCCCGTTTACCTCCTCCCCGTCCAATCCACTTCCCTTTCCCACCCTAATCTTATGAGGAAAGGGTGGGAAGGGGAAGACGACTGAAATTAGGCCTCCGGCACCTCACTCATTGGACGAAGCGCAGAGTACTTCTACTTAACGCCTGTTTTCTGTGAGGTCGTGGTATTCCACCGGTCGAGCCGGCCCATTCGTGCAGCAGATTTTGTTGTTGCGGGCTCTACCACTGTACTGTAATATCTGTCATGTCTGTTTGTACTGAGTCTGGGTGTAATTATACATTTAATATTGCCACCAACTGAACTAAAGTACCGTCAACTCCTTTACAACTCTTGGTGTTGCTGATATACAATGGAAATCATAAAATATCTTCATTAAAATCTGTGAACATCTTAGGTTTTCTGCATCTCTGATCGCGCTATGATGGTTTTTAAATGAACATTTACCTAACTTAAGAATGTCTTTAATAATATCCCATCAAACATGGTTTTAAATTGTGTCGATTAATAATAAATTATTGCTGTTTTAGGCAAAGGCTATAGGTATTCGATGCTCAAGTATTGAAAGATAGAAATAAAATGATTTACCTCGATCATAAATTCAATTTATGCACGCTTCCTCACTGTCCAAGAACGAATAAAATGCTAATATGGTTCGAGACTCTATATTTTTTGTTTTTAGATAAAGTTTTATTTATAGAAAATGGCTTAAAATCACCAGTCGATCGTGCATGAATTCAAATGAATCATTATTTTAATACTAAAGACAGCTAGTGTGTAGATAAATAATATGACCAAATCATATTCGTCGCTTTTACGTATTTTAGTTTAAATAATTCTATATTGCTCTTAAACTTAGTTAAATGAAGTGGCAAGACAATACTCCGGCCATATCTGAGCGCAAACAGACGGGAGAGGTAAATCTTGGAATGGATACCACTAAGGGAAGAATGACCTAGTAAAGACGGCGAGATGAGGTTGGATGCGGAAAGTGGACAATAAAATGAAAATATACCTTTAATGGAAGGTGATGGATAGGCAAATCCGACAGTGGGCTAGTACATGGACTTGGGCTGATGATGATAAAGGTTTGCGTTAAATCTGTCAATAATTTAGCAAAAACATTAAACCAAAATAAATAAAATTAATTTTAGTTCCTATGGTTGTCTTTTTGTTCCTGAGCCACCTATCGGATTATTCACTCAAAAGATTTTTGCTCAAAAATTTGTTTTTCTCCTTTTTCTTGGAAAACAAAAACATTTTGTATCTAAAAAACAAAATTAGACACTTTTACTTATGATTCATTGCAACGCATGCGGGGTAAAGCAACACATACATACATTTTAATCTATACATACATAGTATGTATGTATAGATTAAAAATGTCACATTTTAAATAAATAATTTTACTTTGCAACTATTTTTATTTTCATGTTTTTAAAAATTATAAAAAATTATCCTTAATAAATTTATACTCGATGCAAGAATAAGAGCCCTCCGGAACGGGCAAGAGTATGTCGCCTCGGGTATATCTCGAGCCCAATGAACGTTATAAATAATAAAGTATCGTCTAAGATATACAATAACAAGTTATAGTATCTGTTCATAAGTTCGAGTAATAAAAAATAAATACGTACGTACGTCGAAGTAACCGTACATCACTTTTATTGGTTCTTGTAAATAAAAAAGGGCAAGTATCCGGTGTGATCGGACCTAACGTGTTGTCGTATATTTATTATAATTAGCCCTCGGCGCTCAGAGCTCGGCGCTCGTGTGGCGAGACCATCAAATGCTTAAACTGTTTATTAAGAACTAATAATATTTGCATAATCGTGTTCAGAAACTATCGTCTATATGAAATTTAATATTAATCGCCCATTAAAATTGGAAATTAGTCGTATACGTTCAGGTTATTGAAATATTCGACTAAATTATTGGAGTTTATTCTATTGACTATGTATGATTTAGGATCATTAGTTTTGCGTTATGAAAATATTTCGACATACTTATATGAATAAAAATTATTAAATTTAATCGACCATATCGAAACATTAGTAGAAACCAGATCAAATGTTGCTTTTATCAAATTCCTTAAGCATTGAACTATTTAACAACGTCAAGCACTCGAAGAATTCAATGATATATTTCACAAACCTGAGGTTACTTGTTTTTTTATTTAAACAGATCTTTTTACGGTCTGCGGAACCCACTTTATGAATTTCTCTTCTAGACTTTTATACCTAATCAAGAAAAAGCTGCTAAGTTTTTGGCTGTCTTAACTCTACTGATTTTAAATTTACCCATAAGCTGTTAGTTAATTGAAAGTTAAACGTACAAAAGGTACTAAAACAATGTTAGTTGTTTGGAATCGGTGCTCACTATAACGCTGGTTAAATAATAAAAAGCATAAGAAGTAAATTAAACGAGCTGATACAAGGGCTTTATGACTCTTATCTGTCAAACAACAGCCGTGAAATGGTGTACGTTCGGATCGTGCAAAATTTCAAAAAAGAATTATCGAGCCGCAAAGGTTTCACGAGCGTAAATCACAATAAAAGTCCGGAGAGACGCCTGCGCGGTCGCGGAGGCTCGGCCAGGAGTTATGATTGCCGCGGGTCGTCCGTAAACATTACGCTGCTTTGTGTACGGTGTGCTTCATTTGATAGTTTTGATTTTTATTTATATTTAAGAATAATAACACAATAGCAATAAGCCTGTCATATCTGTACTAATAGAAATTTTACTGGCGTTGTCTGTACTTGGAACATATACGAGAAAAACTATTATTGGGGGCCTTTATCAACTCAATAGAACACTGTCTGTTTGTCTGTGCGTTTGTGCCCTCTAATCTCAGAAGCGGCTGACCCGAGTTGTTTTCACGAATGTATTTTGGTTAGCTTTTTCTTTATCAGTTCTTAAACAAAAAAGTCATATCAATTTAAACAATCACGTCGCACATTTTGATGGTATTCAATATTGCAAAATTCTGTCTGTTTTTATTTATTGCTTATTTTATTAGGTTAGATTAGTGGTGCAAGTTGGTAATATGATTTCGTTTAAATTAAATTGCAAGGCGGGTTAAGCCGCGGGGCATAGCTACTTCGGCATATAATTTTTGAGAAGTGTATCTGCAATTACCGTAATTATTTATTAACAAGGTAATATTTACACTTCGAATGTCCACAGTTGTGCTTAGGAAAAGGTATTTTTATATTTCTTGTTTCATTTTAAAATTATACGCAGTTTAGCTTACATTATTTTATATGTTAAAGCTATAAGCGTAATTACTACTGTTGATAACCAATTGAAACTTAAATAAAAACAAAATAATTATAAAGAAAAACGAGTACGATAGCAAATAATCGAAGAACGATTTGTGTATCTCTAACTCTTTCGGAGTTTCCCTTTTAATTAATAATTTAAACCGTATTCTTAATTACATGAACATATTATATACACAGCATTAACATTCTTACATTTGCATTCAATAAAAATGTAACAAACAATTAATACATATAAATTATAGCGGTCCTGATAACAATAATGTGTTCTATTACATTAAAAACATATTAGATGGGGTATTTAATGTATCGGAAATGGGACCTTTAGAGAATAAGCCTATGGAGGCCCTACATGGCAGTGGAGGGAGTGGGGGAAGCGTGGTGTCCCGCGCAGCGTGCGATAAGGCAGGCCGCTGCGGGGTCTCTAGACCCCCAACATGGTTCAACCACTGCAAATATTAGTGTGGACATGCACCTTTACGTGTTATAGATCTAAATTTCTAATCGACAATTTATTTGGCTTCCTTTAACAAATAAATTTAATGTAATAATATAAAGAGATTGTACACTCCTCAAGCAAATGAAATGACAAAATAGAAAAATTCAATTTTATTACATTGACAATACACTTAATATTTACATTCATCATGTCAAACGCAACCAACCGATTTTTTCTTGAGAAACAGCTAATTAAGATATCATACATGCAAATATAATAGAATTATTATGTTTCACCTAAAGCGAATCTAACCTATCCTCTACCTTCCATTCTAACTTAAACTTTAACGTAATAACGCAGACAAAATATTACAATTGGACGTTCCACCATTCAATTTCGACAGTTTATGAAAGAACGACAAATGACACATCTAAGGGTAACAGGGCTGGGATCTCAGTTAAACAACGAATGAGATTGGTAAATAACATCTATTACACTTAAACAATCAACAATTATAGGTAAAACGGTAGTAGATACAGTACACACATCAAATTTTAACTGATTCATTCTGTTTACAATTGATTACAGTTTATAATAGGCCTATTCGGATTATAAACTGACGAATATATATATAAATGTCCGCGTCATTTTGTTCATCATTGAATTTGCGTAAATAAAAATATATATTTTAGCTATTTTGAGTTTTAAGTTGAAAAAATGGCAATGAAAAAAAATGGTATACATTACGATTCTTATAAAACGATATAATACGATTCTTACCTGTAATTGTTATAAAACTCATTACATAGAAGCTATTATGATGATTTTGCTCTGTGAATGTCTAAGCAATTTATAAATCCAGTTTAATTCATATAAACTGAGCTTGATATTGTTAACAAAATGTCATATCCTCTCTATGCTGTCTTACCCCTGCGGTCCGGTGCATCGTGTAAATAATAATTAATTTTATTGTAAATGCTTATATTTTATTGCGGGATTTGTCAACAGAGCGCGCGATGTATTTTGTTGCCTGAGATATTTATTGTTGGTTACTTAACGTAATGCTTAAATGGCTACACTCGGCGTACGTGAATGAGGTAACTCTGGAACATTTGTTCGCATTTGATTGGATATCTAAAATTTATAATGTTTGCAGCTGTTCTAGTAAGAAATGTACTATTATATATTGATAACATACTTTCGTTTGTATATGATGAAATCTATAAGAAATGAAAAAACTATCAATTACGAAGAAACAAGCTTATAGTTTACATCAACAGATAAGAATGCCTAGAAAGCTAGGCATTCTTATCTGCATTACGTTTTTAACTAAATTAACCATCTAGTTAAAGTCGTCGCGCGCAAACGTAACGAAAACGCCAAAGCGCAAAATTTTGTCAAAATCCTGGCATATGTTGTCATGAAGCTCTTCTCTCTGTTTTCGCTCTTAAAGAAAAGTAAAGCACAACAGTGGTGCGCTGCTTTTAATGTGTAACATCGTTCCTCTAGCTTCCCTGCAATCTGTGGAAGTAAGTTCATGAAAAGGGACGAAATTTACTACAGGACTACAGACCCGGGAAGTACGCGCTATTTGATTAGACTAATGAGCATGCGCGGTGCTAGAGTTGGCCGTCAGATGGTATGTTGGTACCAACTGACGTTTTTCCCAGAGTTTCCCAGAGCTTGGTACATATTGTTAATAGGTATTGTTTCACACAAATCATATGCGACTACTGTAAGGTTCGCTGCTTTTTGTAGGTTCATTCTACATATCTTTGATTTAATATAATAATAAAATATTAATTATAATACAATGCTTTTAACGCGCTACGCTAGACTTGTCCACCATAACTTTAACAGTAGCTTATTAGCAAGGATATTACCATAGATGTCGGTGATCGCTTACGAACACCGACATACGAGTATTAGATCCTTGGCGTCTCGTTATGAGTAAGTTATGTTTACTCCCCTGGAGTTTGCTCGCTCCTTGGGATCATGTAAGGATCATATCTTACGCACGGTCTGCCCATTAGAATATCTATGGTCAATTAATGACTTGTATACAATAAATACTGTAAATATGTCATTTTAAGTGCCCTTATTTTGTTTTGTATCTAAAATTTAAATGGGAAAATTTTCTAAGTACGAGGAAGTTATGTAAACTTCATTCTTCATTATTATTATTTCTCAAACATTTTTCCACCTTTTCCATTCTTTTGTTAGAAAAAAAACTAAAAACATTAACAACAGACAACGAAATCGTTAATATTATTGTTACGTATATAATATAATAAAATCATCGTATCATATATATATATACATATATGTACGATCAGGTGTACACATATATAGTATTTAGGAATTTTACAATATCAATGAGGTAGCATTGATATTTAAAAATTCCTCCTTATTTTATTACTGTTGTAACTAGTGTTCTACAAAAAATAGTATGACTATGATGTCATGCCTTTAAAGGATTTTGGATATATTAAGGCAACAAATGCGTATAAAGTGAACCCAACTCCTACTACTCACGCACTATAAAATCCGTCAAAACTATTTAAATATACTTGTTTTGTACTAGAAGCACTGATGTGGAGGGAAATTAAAAGTTTCAAAGTTCACAAGCAAAGACTACTAAGCTAATCCTGGAAAAGAATCTCCAAACTTTCCAAGATCAGTTTAACCCATAAAGTATGTAATATTGTTCAATAATTTCATCATAAAATCGTGCAAACAGTCTCACAATCACGGTAATGTAATCAAGCATGCAAAATTATATCAAGACGAAACTATGTAACTCTATTTAGAGATGACATCGCACTACTATTAATATTATTATTACACCCATGTATGTATTATATGGTGGTATCATCGTAACTTAATTTTTTGTCTTTTTAAGTGTATTATTGAAGTGGTACACGAAAAAATGTTACGAATTTTATGAAACGAAACATGTAATGATTATTTTTATTTTTATATTGAAATTAATAATCTGTATCTTTACTAAAATGTAAATATAAGTTTTCTATTTTATCTGTCTCTCTTTCCCCCTAAACCGAGAATAGTCGAATTGGTTTTAAACTGGCTTTACATCCAGGACCAACGTTTTAGGAACTCGTGGTCACCCTATACGCAACAGAGAGTCATTCGACTGTAAAGACGCACGATGAGTTCTTTTACGAGGTGATTTCGAGTCGAATTCAATTTAGTTTAGAGAGTCGTCAGTCGTAAACCTTTGACCCAAACGCCCCCACTCTCAGTCTTTCTCTCTGATATCTGGTATTTATCGATTGCAATAAAACATTCAATTGTAATTGCAAAGGTACGGAATAACATTGACTGACCTGCCATGTTATTTTGTACGATTAATTAATAATTAAAGAATACACTTTTTCTTACGACTGCGTGTTAAACAATTGAAATATGGAATTTTGTTCACTTATATGACATCGACCGTAGTCCATACTGTATAGGTGTTGGTTACAGTTTTTTACAACCGGCCGCCTGCCTGACACGAACACATAGTAAACGTATGTCTCACAAAAATGTATCGAAGCTTTTTTTTACGTTAGAAAGTGACAAACGGGACCACCTGATGTTAAGTGACCGATGACCATAGACATCCGCAACAAGCAAATGAGTCGCAGGTGCCTTGCCTTCCTTAAATGTACAGAGAAGCGGATATACAGGAAAAAGAATGTTTCCTTTTCCTATCCATCCCCTCCACGGCCAATCCTCTTCCCATTCCCATTCTAACCTTATTAGGAAAGGAATAAACGACCTTCCTTAATCTATACTAATAAATAATTTTGAAGTGTCTGTATGTTATATCAAAATAACAATTCCATACTCAATGCACATGATGTATACATATACATCATGTGCATTGAGTATGGAAATGTTATTTTGATATAACATACAGACACTTACGGTACTATACGGTACTTATAACGAAAATAAAATTTTAAACATTTTGTCTGTCGGTCTGTTTATTCCGAGTAATATCCGAAACGACTGAACGGATTTGGATGGGACTTTTACTGGAAGATAGCTAATAGTGTCGAGATATCTTGCCTATTTGAAGGCTAATTTAATTTAAGCAAAATAATTAGAGTCCCGCGCGAAAAGTGAAAAACCCTCGAAATTAAAAAAAACC
The DNA here is from genome assembly GCA_029849275.1 of Papilio elwesi. Classification (NCBI taxonomy): domain Eukaryota; kingdom Metazoa; phylum Arthropoda; class Insecta; order Lepidoptera; family Papilionidae; genus Papilio; species Papilio elwesi. The sequence goes on along the minus strand of CM056700.1, from coordinate 4,405,547 downwards.
GACTCGGCGCCGTAACGAAAGTGCCGCACGCTACCTGCAATGTCACAAAGGTTGGCTTAAGTAGTAAAATAACATAAACACTTTACTATTTGAAATGTAAGCCTGTTTAGCCACGTTAAACGATAGTAGGTAGGGCTAAATATTATACGTTCGCGAGATCGACATGCGCAACATACGTTAGCGTCAGCAACATGGTTATTGAACTGAAAACATCTTTAACTGCGTTAGACGATTTTAGCTAGAGTTGGTGGTAATTTATAAATAAAATTAAATTGTTTGTTGTAATGTCAAAATGTAATTTTGATACTGATGTTTTACGTTTTATTGTAAAAAATACAATTTATATTATATACTTATATTCTACGAAGTGAATAATATGTTTTAATTTAGGTCCACGAAGTCGCGGGAAACAGCTAGTATTATAAATAAAAAAATTTAAAATGAGTTTATTTGATTATTCATTGGTACACTGTTAGTTGATAAAAGCCAAACACAAACATTACGTGCGTGTAGCTATTTTTTATACAAATGCTCAAAAGACGATGAAGATTTAATATAAATAAGAATGCTAAAAAGTTGTGCAGTTCCCAGTGTAATAAAGCAATTGCTGTGAGCCGTCATCGTCACCCACATGTGTGTACGGGCCTTTATCTTCCAGCCACCGGCGATGAGGCCCAACTGCACTATCTTTGTAACTAATTGTCAGTTAAACACGGTTTAAAAAGTAACGGCACGATTTAAACAAAAAACTTTAACAAGTTATATCACGATTACATAATATAACCTATAGTATATTTTACGAACATAATATCTAAGAAAACAAAATGTTTTTGATTCTATTCAGCCGTTAGAATCTAGTTCTAGTAGAGGCTATGTAGGTACAGTTACATCTACAAATAGGGTAATACATACAAATCTAAATTCTTACAATAAATAAGCAGATATCACGTATTTCTTTTTAAAAATTCTATTATTTGTACTAGAACACTCAAGTAACTCGTTTTGGCAGAATACCACAAGCTGGCAGAATACCGATGCATGTATACTTCGGCTTCTCATCTTATGAATAACCCGTTTCCTTAATGAATAAACTCACGAGCTACCTCACCGTCCATATTATTAACAAACTAAAACTTTATATGTAATATTTTAAAACAAAGTTATTTTTGTACCAAATATGTTGAAGTTAACGTATTATGTTGGTAGCGGCCGGTAAACAGTGGAGCACTGGCGATGACAGATCTTAAGCAGCAGCCCTCATTACCAAGTCTTATAAACAAGACTGAATACTTACAACATACCAAAATATCATAAAAAAACTTATATATCACACTCAATTTTGTACTTTAACCCTTACAAAATACAGGCTATTATAGGAACGCAGTATATCAAAGCGAATTTTAAACGGCATTCACAATAGTATCTTTAAGACGAAGATACAGCTATTATTAGGTGCTAGCGTGATTATTTGACAGTTTGAAAACGTTTACAGATTGTAGGTATATTGAGGGGCAATCTGGTTTCCTGTTTTTAATATAAACACTGTTTTGTGGTAAGCATTTTTTCTTAAATAATTGGTATTCTGGCGAGATGTACTGTTTCTAGCACAATCTATACAATTTTATAAAACATTAGTGCATCTTGATTTTAGAACCGTGCTACATGATTTACTTAAGGTGATAAGTACTAATGTAAGTACTACTTTATTAGTAAACTTATAATACCTCCCTACGTAAATGAAATAGACATGATGTTTTGACATTCATATGTGAAAACATGTAATTAGCTTATTCATATTATGTATATATACCTAAGTTATTTTGTATTCTGCTGTATGTTTTCCAAATAAAATAAAATAAAATGTCTATATTTGGCAAAGTCTTTCTATTACGCTATTATGTTTTTAATAAATTGATTTGGTGGTTTTAAGTCAGCTTCTCGATAGGCTGAAGATTTGAAATATTAAGACTCATGTGATTTTACGGTCAAATTATAATTTAATAAAACAACTTTAATAAAATTGAATGCAAAGCAACAAATTGTGTATAATTTTTACTTCCATTCCATTTGTAATAAAACGCTAGTGTTAGTATTTTAGATAAATAAATAGACAAAACAAGGTAAATATAAATAAATCTCAAGTCTTTATATAAAAAAATGTATTTTGAAAATAATACCGTTCCATTAAGTGTATACAATGTATTTATAACGTATCAAATTTAAATTATCATGTTAATAAAAAAATGAATACATAACACTTGTTAAACAGTAAAAAAATAATGATTTCTTATATTTACGCGAATTGAACTAATTTTACGGATCTTATCGCGTTTATTTCATTTTTTTTTATTAAATAAATACGATAAAATGCCTAAGAATACTTTAATTTCAAAGAACTATTGATAATTAACCGATGCCATTCCACTTATTCCACTGAGAGTATCCTTCGCAGAGCTGTATTAAAGCTGAAAACAATTGTTCAGGCGGAAAATCAATTTCATTGAATATTTCAGCTTGTCTCTTTCTTCTGCCATATGACGCAAAATGTGCTTGAGGCCGTTTGATTCCTGCGTTCAATACAAACGTGGATTGAGGCACTGTGGGCGTGTTGTAACCATTCTTAGATTTAACCGCCTGCACTATCAAACAAAGCAAATATCCACCGAAAGCGAGAAACGCCAATGTAGTTACAGACATCGAGAATACGTTACTTATTTTACTAACTTCCTTCTTATACAAACCCTCTTCGTAATCCGTTCGTTTAACAGGCGATCTCATAGCCATCGCTTGAGCTCCGAAATTCTCTATAAACGTCGGATCAGTCGCTGTAGTGTTGCCATATTCCGTAGTCGAAACATCTTGTAGTGAATTCTTTATTCTTAAAAGCTTGTCTAGAGATAGCTCATTGAGAACTTGAATTTCTTCAGTTGTCGTATCAGCGAATGTAGAGTAAAATAATACAATAAAATATATCAATGATGTAGGAAGTAAGCTAGTCATGATGCGTACTGCTCGACTGTTAGAATCGGAATACGGATGTACACTAGCTACGGTGACGGATCTTCATGGTCTACGTAGCGCGATAGTTGTTAAACAATTGTAGGAAGCAGGTCGACTGACACGAAAATATAGTAAAAGTAACGTTTTACACGTCTCTAAGTAATGACACAAGTTTGCGTGTTTACCGCAAAAACAACCCTTTTTCGTATCTTAACTTCGACACACTCCTCCTCCCTAGTTTGCCTCAGCCAGTATAGGCCACTCTTGGCGTTGACAAATCAAGCGATCAGTTCCGTGGTCACATGGAAGATAAGGCCAAATTGGCGTCCGAGAAGATTGGTATGCTCAGTAGAGGAATCAGTATTTCTTGCAGGCCCACCGTCTGCAACTGTACAAGGCGTAAGTTCAACCTCACATGGGAATACTGTTCGCAATTCTGGGCTGGAGAATCCCAATACTAGCTTCTTCAATTTGACCGCATACAACGGAGAGCGATTCGAATAATCAATGATCGAGCTCTCATTGAGCGGCGTGATCCTCTGGTACCGCGAATTTACTGCGTGGACCATGTGTTCAACAAATTCTGCTGCTGAGTTCTGTCATCGCTCAACACGACAGAGCTCCAACTACCATCCACATCATCTTTATGGTTTCCATTCCACTACCTCGCGGGTATTTGCGAATGTAGGCCACGCACACACACCGCGTTGTCGAGTGATCTGTCGCCAGAGGTATTTCCAAACCAATGTGATTTAGGGTTCTTCAAGAAGCGACCGTATTCTTTCCTTAAAGGCCGGCAACACGTATGCAGTTCCTCTGGTGTTACGGATGTTTATGAGCATCGGTGATCGCTTATATTTTAGGCGACTCTCGTTTGCCTCTTATGATATAAAAAAAAATATGAAAAAGTTACTTGTCCGTACATCCCTATTTAAAATTAAATGTCACTTGTACATGAAAAATTACATGAAAAAAATATTTTATTCGTTAGCATACGATTAACGATTTTATATTTTATTACGATGGACGTATCCTTTTAAGTATAATATAATACCTGTGTTAGGATACCCCCCTCTATATAAATATATAAGGACATAAAGTTACTATCTCTTATTGCACTCCCACACATCTACCGTCAAGAATTAGATGAAAAAGATTGCTCTCAGAAATATTTGTTTAGATCTTAAAACCGAAACAACAGTGTTCTACATAGATATCGTTACGTAGATACCATTAAATTGTGCGGTGTGTATTTGGGCCCGCTACACCTACTTCTTGCCGACGTTCATTTGTATACGGCATGATTCGAAATATAAGCATAACTTTTAGAATAATAAATGTCTTTTGAAATTAAAACATCGAAAGCATATTAATACTTCAAGTTTATGCAACAAAAATACAAACAAACAGTTAATTTTAAAGAAAACAACGAATAATAATAGTAATTAAAGTAATTAGTAACTCTAGTAAGTATCAAGCTCATAAAAAGGATCTGCCCTATTAGGTTTATGTAGGTACCTAAGAAAAATAACGCTAAACATTAAATACCCATAAAGCAGTCATACCTATGACCCAAAGCGATGGGCAGTTGTCACTACAACCAGCTACCGAATACCTAGTAGTACTGCCTAACTACCCTGTGTCTCCAGGTTAAAACACATGTAATACTTTATCGGGCCATACCTACTGCCAGCACCTATAGTCGTACAATGGCCACCCCAATTAGCCGATAATATAGTTACTAGTGTTATTTCTTCACCTTACTTACGAGTTCGTTGCCGCAGTATTTATTTAATTCATACGCGAACGCTGCTACCCATTTTTAAGTCGTCAATAGATCTTTTAAGATATTTATTAATATAATGCGAGCTATTAGTGTATCTTCGTATAAAATTCTAATCATACGATGTATTGATGTAATAAAGCTAGTAAAAGCGGTCGTAGGAACGGGCGGGCTCGATCATTCGTATGTACAACAACCTCACAGCATACAAGCGTGAGTTTACTAATTTATACTTCTGTGCTTCGTGATACAAGTGGGTTCTTGCTTTCTCTGTATTTTCTTACCTACTCACCCTCTATCAAACAAGTACTGGCAATGCAACCGTTATTCTTCTGATCATTTTTATTATCTGTAATGGTAGTGGTGGTCACACAAGATCAAGTGAGGCACTTGCTTGTTTAGCGTCTTACCGGCCCTTCTGTCATAAAAATAATTGTAGCGACAATATTTAGTATGCGTCAGAATATGAAAGAAAAATGATAAATTGCAAAGATTTGAGGCCTAGCATTACCAAAACGCCATCTAGCGTCGACAAAGGAAGAATGAAGTTTAATTGATTACATTTTCTTTAGAAAAATTTATATTAAATTTTTTACAATAAAAATAAATACATCATGTATCAAAATATGAAGAACGTAATTCGTTTTGAATTTAATGGTCTACTGCGACAGTTGTGCTTGTGCAGCCATTACATCGAGAAGCGAACCGTGCGTTATGAACATCTACAAGTGGCCTTATTCGGTCGCATTGTGGTCTCTCCGTTCGCCTCAAGATGGCGTCAGTTTATCTATTTATTTTATTTATTTTAGTGCCAATAACTTTTGCCAATGAGAACTATAGAAGGGAAGGTTTTCTTGACAGATTGAGCACAGGAATGAAATTTGCACATGACTTTCTCGGTAAGTATGTTTTCTTTCCCGACATTTGAAATTGTTACATAAATAGAAAGTTTACGGTTGCTGCACATTACATCTGGAATGTGTAATTTTCAGAACCGTTTACCATTTAGTTTATAAATTAATAATAAAGTTAGTAATAAAAATGAACGAACAAAATACTCTTTACGCAACCCAACTCGGTGTTAGAAATTGAGATGAGATCTGACAACTTTTCTCCGGCTTTTTCTTCCACCGGCAAAAGATTATTCCATCAAAAACATAAAATGTAAAAAATTGCCAGATCTAATACCGCAGTTCTTCCGCAACAAAAAGTTGTGAGGCTCATATAAAAAACAGAGTCAGTTATTTTAGTTTTTCTATGGAAGCATCTATCCAACAACTTTGTTATATATTGTTTTTTTATCACATACCTAACATTTATATTGATTGTATCAATGTTTGACATCTTTATTCCTATAATAATTATAATGACTTGGCAATTACGCGCTATATTAGAGAATAATCTATTATATCTATTACTTAGTAAATGTACACAGTGCACTTAAGAATGTAGTATTTAAATTAGCTGACTATGAAAATAAATAAATAAAAAATACGAAATGTAATCTGGTATAAGTTCTGTTCAAAAAATCTCATCATTTCAACCGTTTAATACTTCTTTTATGAATAATACGCCAATACGAAACCAAACTTCAAGCTATATCAAGATGTAATTTATCCTAAAATTATGAAATTACAGGTTCCGAATCGGTAGCTCTGAAAGTAGCCGATTTTGTAGTTCGAGCCTTCAATACCGTCAACAATCCGAGTCCACGTAGAAAACAACCCACAACGAAAGATGCGTATGGTGAAGATAGTCCCCAGAGCGAAGAGAATACGTACCAAGATCGACCGAATAGCAATATTTATGAAACATCAAGCCCCAAGTCCCCGTGGCGACACCTAATTCGTTTGTTGGGTTTACAGCCAACACGAATTAGCGCAGTCGCTGTGAATGCCCTCGTTTTTGTGGCGCAAATGGCAAGTACTTAAGTACATTAAGTATTTCTGTACCTTAAAACGCAATTGCAGCAAGGAACGCTTTATATTTAACGCGTATACCACCAACAGTTAAATTACTTTCGTTCAAACTAAAATTGCCATGTTATTAAATACTTCCTATGTACCATAGTGTGCCATTGATTGATATTTGTTTATACGTTTATTCAGAATAATGAAAATGTTTCAGATTTCAACTTTCTTAACCGGCACACGACACCCAGAGAGACCAAATCGCTCCGATGATCCCACGACATGGCTTCTTAACAGAAATTCTAGAAGACTTCAAGATCTTATTGCTACCGCGAAAAATGAATCTCTACCAGATCTCATAGAGCAAATGATTCAAGAGCAGGAATCAACGGAAGAAACGAGCTGTATACGTTTATTATTTTGTAAAATAACGCCTTTCATAAATAAAATGCAGAATACGGTTTTCGGTGCACACAATCCAAACGACAAAGCTAAAGAACATCTAGGCGCTTCCATTTTTTACCGCCATCTACCGACAACAGAAGAAATTAATAGTCGTAGTGATTTGTGCGAGAAGCGACACAAGGAATGCGACTTAAATGAATAATTTATATTATAGGTATTTTACCCGTTTTTTAAATGTTTTATCATTGAATAAAGGCTTCTTTAGGATTGGGTGATTACAGTTGCGTTAGATTATTAATTATTGGCTTAAATTCGGGTTCAAACATAGTAGTTTATTCCAGTATACATTACCAAGTTGTAATTTAAAAAGTTGTAGTTAAACATAACAAGGATATTACAGTATATAATTGGGTTTATGTTATTGTTTTTAAGCATTTCATTTATTTTTTTACATGGCAATATATACATTTACATACAATAGTTGGATTATTTTAAATTAGTTTAGTTTTGTAATTGATGATATAATTATACAGAATTATACAGACTCCAGACTCTGACCCAGAATAGTTAAAATATTTTTAAAGGCCTCAAACACACACCTCATTAATCTCTTGTTTTTTAATAATACAAGAAAAGTGTTTTAATTTTTAAGTAATTCCTTCTAAGCATTCTTGTAATACCTCTATTAATAAACAAAAAAAAATGAGAAACGATAACCGAGAGATTTTGGGTAGGCCTTCAAGTTAGAGGTAAAGGACCCTATCCCATTCCTGGACCGCGTACCGTGAACTATTGACAAAATATTTATTAACACAGATAATATTTTTTTGAATTTATTAAGGGTTCTTGTTAAAATTATATTCGCCAAACATGTTTTCAAGACTAGATACTTTTAGTCACTTTGTGTATGTCGATCATTTAAGATACTACAGGGTTATCAATTTAACGTTTATCTATATATAAATACGCAAAAGGAATTCATTCAACAAACTTTTAAGAATAATGCGAAAAAGTGTGATATTTGGTATGGTTGCCATGCACCATGCCCATTAGGTTTCCGTACATTACCAAAAAGGCGTCATTTATGTCATTTTAAAACTTAAAAAACTGGCATTGTAAAAAGGATTTCGATTAAAGTGAACCGAATAATAAAACGCATAAAAATGTAAATAGAAAAGTTTAAATCATTTATATTGCGTTGTTTATGTTATATTTTTTATATAAACATCATTGATATTTTGGGAAAAAAGTCAAAGATGTGTTGTACATCCATCGATTATATATGTTTTACAAGGCCCGTTTTAACCATATTGCGGGCTTTTAAACATTATAACAAGTAGGAAACTATTTTGAAAGAAATATTGCTTAACGTCTATGATGATTTTAGATTAAATAACCAACTAAGTCAATAGTGTTCTGCAAAACGTGTACGCGCGCATTCTAAAAACTTACTCCCATCGCGTTATTTATATTAATTGATATATTTACTTATCATTTTACTTTTGATATCCAAAACATAATTGATTTTGAACAAATTTTTATTATTAATGTATAAAAATGTGAAGCTAATAGGTGTTACGCTTCTTTTTCTCCTGATGCGAACCCTTGTACTACTATAATATAGAAAGTTTTAGTATTTGTGTATCCATACACGAAAAGAAAATTGTAATAATATTGGGCTCATGGAAGTGCAACAGATTTAACATAGTTAAAGTGTTTTTCTGGAGGTAGCTACTTTTCTGCAGTAGTTGTAGTAGGACACTACATGAACATTTATTTATTAAGTATATACAAGATAATAGAAACAAAAAAAGTGATTATTGTCGTATTTCGACCACTGGGCTATCAACTCCAAATAATACTGCGTTTCGCAAAAGTAATCGTTGATTAATCACAATGATATATAATAACAGTAATAGTCAAAGCAACTCGGGTAAACGTCGATCAACAAATCGGAAGCCGGAACAGCTGTAAAAAGAAATCATTATATTTTGCGACTTTGTAATTTGATTCCTTTTACTTAAGATCTAATGTTTTTTCAGCATCAGAAAGGTATTTTTGTTTCTATTAGATAGAGTTATTATTATCATCTGGTTCTTTAAGTTGACAAACAAAAACTTTAACAATAAATAAATGGTCGTCTTGTGGATTATTGATATTAATTAAATAATTTAGTTTTTCTTCGAGTGTTGCAGCCCTATTAATCAATCAGCGAGCCGCAGTCGGTGCGCTCGAGCTTTCCAATGCCCGCGCAACTTTCTTCATGTACCTACTTAAATATGCTTTATATAATGCCTCTCACATCCACGGCGCCGACATCGACTATTGGACCACTATTACCTAATTCTTACATCACCCCTCACTGTGTCACTAGATTATATTAGCTTTGTTTATAAATTACACATATTTTACAAAAAAAAACGCAAGGATTTGCAACAACCCAACCATGTATCTAGAAATATGCACTTTGACAGATATAATGCACTAGTGCAAGCATACATTTGTTTAAAAATGTTAATTAAAAAAGGTACCAATACAGAATGCGACAATTCCGAATGCTATGAGATGAATGTCTATCTTGTTTACATATTTTGTTCCATTTTTTTACCCGACTGCTTTAGAGTATACTCGTATCGTACGCGAATTTGGAGTAGCGGTAGTAGAATGGGTTGGCATTCCACTATCGCTACTCCAAACTCCATCTACATTATCAAGATGGTGTGGATGGAATCTGGAGCTCTGTTGTGTTGTTCGTTGATGAAACTCAGCGACATTCTTTTGAATGCCATGGCAAAGACGGTAAAAATACAAAGGGAACTGGCGATTTTAGTTGCTGTTGTGTTCTTTGAGTCATCGCAGATTCAGCCGTTTCGTTCAAGCAGGGTTGTGGCCTTCATATACATATATAGCTGGTAAATAACAGTGACCCCACGTCTTCCGCCGCGCTGTCTCATGATGCAGACGTATTACATCATGGTGTTACGCAAATTAAATATTTGAGACAATTTGTGAACAGATATTAATCTTTGCTTATGTAATATCATCTTAAGTTCTGTTCAAAGGCATTCACATGACAACGTGTCAAATTATTTACTGTACGGTGACGGACGGTGGACGTCCACGTCACTGTGACTGGTCTGTCCATAGAATTCAAAACACAAGGGTTTGGCAGTCCATCCACAGGCAACGGGTTTCATAATGGACACAGACGGTGGCTCTTCGAAGCACTGTAGTCGAAGTACTTTAACGAAGTTTAGGTGCAATTTTATACACCTTTGGTATTTAATATCTTTCAAAGCTACCGTGATCCAAACTTCATACTCGGAAATCGTTTATTTCTGTGGGTGTTACGGACATACAAGAAGAAATTTTCAGGTTTTAGAAAATGACGAAGAACACATCTTCGCGGGCTCTTGTAATAAAACATTGTATTAAAAAACATCTTTATTTAATTTGTGCGGAGTGTTTATAGCACATTCGCAGTTATGTTTGTTACGTGTAAGTAGCAAGTGAAAGTAAGCATGGCGGCGTGTTGCTGAAAAAAAAGTATCCGAAATTTGTATAAGGTAAAAAAGTACAAAATTTTCGAATTACGACCATTCACTCCGAACAATAATTGAGGAAAGACTCAGTGCGTTTACAGTATAGTAATTAATACATAGCCATATTTTCTCAAAAGCTTCTCATAACAGAAAAAAGGCGTTTATCATCAGGATCATATTAAAATCTATTTTACACTTTTCAAGCTATGCTCCATATCCCCAGTACCGTTTTATAGCTCGCCCTATTCGACCGCAGAGTGAACTACGCGGTCAAACCGCAAACACCACTCAGACTTCCGTATTAACTGCAGTAAATAACTGAATAACAGGATGTTTAATATGATATTGAATGTTCATGTCTTTACTATTGTAATTCTGATAATGTAAATTAATAAATAATAATATTTGAAATGTTACCTATATTACAATATACAAAAAATATTACATGTAAATCACAAACAATCAAAAACTACTGAAGAACTGTGCTATCGAGCCGTCGATCGGATCTCTGTGTAAAATATCAAAAATCTAATTTTACATTACATTACAAAAATAGAAAGTATTACAATAATATTGTTATTTATGAAATAAAACTAAATCTCTCAGCAATAAAATGTGAACAGTTGTTGCGAGTGATAAAATTGTTTCAATACCACTCGCTCTCTATATATTATATTACAGTGTGAAAACATATTTAATTTTCTTCATATTAATTTGCTTTTCAATTATCATTTTATAACTTCTGATGAAATTACAAATAACATGTCATACGTTGAGAAAGTGACAAGTTACCACGAGATTGTCGACTTTCGTTTTGTTTCGATAAATTAGTTTGTATACAATAACGCAATCTTATAAAAATATTTAAGTACGCTTTTATATCTGAAGTCTTCACTTAAGATGAAAAAAGTTATAAAAGATACAGTATCGCTGTATTAACCTCCATACTCGTCTAAATAAACTCGTTCAAACTTCTTCTTTTTCAAAATACCTTTTCTCTGCGACTCAAACCCACTGGATGATACGAAATGAGATTCACCAGAGTTAAAGAAGTCATTAATGTTATTTTTACTAAGTTCTAAAAAAAATTTACCGAAAGATCGATTTTAAACTTATATCATGTGCAGTGAAGAGTAGACTCAGAGATCGGTCCGATTGTTAAATGTTAAAATCTTTGTTTAGTTTTTTTTCAATATTATAAATTGCACTGAATGCTTGACTGTTAATTTATATAAAACTACTTATTCCAGGCATGCGTTGCAATGACAGGCGAAGTAAGTGCTTGATTGTATATTTTGGCATAATGCGCTTTCCTTTTCTTCCTTTACTTTCCTGAATTTCTTTGCCACCCCTTTTGAGTTTAAAAAATAAAAGATAATTTAGACGAAATATAGAGCAGACATATCTAAGTGTAGGGGTATTTCATGTTGTTTTTAAACTATTACCTGTTAACCATCTTTAGTTTAGTTTAGTAATTAGTAACATAGTTTATCTTTAGTTTTTATTGTCACATAATAAAGGCATATAACGCGAATGGTGCGTTCTGATTCCCATTGGGGCCAGTCTTCACTTTCTTTTGTGACGTTAATTTGACTGACATGAATGCTTGGTTATAATGCAATAGATGTTTTGTTTGTTAAATAATTTATTTGCTTTATATTGTTTTGGTAAATTATATGTATGCTCTAGACAACACAGGTTAGCTGTTCATCAGTTTTCGATGAAAACCTCATCGAAAACTGATAACTATAAAAGATAGAGAGCCCCAAAACAAGGAAAATTTAACTTATTCTCTAGTCTAGCCTAAATACCTACGTGTAATTTCAAAAATAATCAAGATAGTGCCATACAATCGAAGTTAAAACACCGTTAGCAGTCAGTGGGTGAATCCGTTACAACGACCTCGCATTTATTACATATTAGAATATTTTAATTATAATCAAATCACGATAGAATTGAGTAGCGAACGTGCATTACCGCAAGTCTACAGATCTCATATTTGGTTTTGAAAGGCGACTTGTTATGATAAGTAATTAATTAAGAAATAGGGATTCCGACGACAGCATCTCTCATCCCAACTTATTATTTAGGTCTCAAATATAATATAATATATATGCGATGACCTGCCAGAAAAAGGTTTATTTAAGACATCTTAATGTCGAGTAGCCACTAACTAAGCTATCACAGCTGGTAGTTTATTAAAAACAAAAATAGTGAGCTCCTAATCCGATGGCCTTGGGGAGAGTGAATCGGACGCGCTCGGCGACAATGGCAATCGGAATGCGACGTGTCCTTCTGGGTCAGTGCGCGACGCGCGACCAACCATCAGGCCGATAACAGGCCGCCATTGACCAGTAAGAACGAAAGCCAACATTTCGCTGCCCCACTACCCTACTCACGAAGCTTGCGTTTTACGTTATTTTTGTTTACTATTTATTATGTACTAAGGTGTTCAATTTTCGAACACTTCATAGCGTACGTAGGAACGTTATAGACTCAAGGATGAGACACAATGTCCATTACCTCTAGTAAATGTTAATATTTCATCACAATACCTAACCTCCCTATTTAATAGCTACCTTTTTATTATTGGTCTAGAATCCGTCACCAATGACAAAAGGCAGTGAAGGCGGGCGCGCTTTGTGTTCGGCACGTCTTTTCGGAGGAGAATTGGGGAGGCTCATCCTCCCCAGAGACGGGGCTGGCTCGGCGGCTGGTGCAGTCGAGGCAGCAGTCCCGCATGCATGCGGGAGGATAACATTTTGAGGGTTTAGCCGTGTATATAACACTATAAACGAATCAAACGACGATGCGATGAAACGCATCGTAACATGCATCTGTATGCATGTTACGATGCGTTTCATCATAATATTTTTATAAAACAATTATAAACTTCTGTAAGTTTATAATTGTTTTATAAAAATATTATAATTTCGCTTTATTCGCAAATGTAGGTCGTATTAGGTGAAAACTGTGAGAAGCACGAATTCCAAGTTTACAGTTACCCTCAGGCGAAGAGACATGCAAATTGACAAATATTACCGGACTCGCTGCTCTACAAGTACGGACTCTAAGTAGAAAAAGTCAGACACGTAGCCACTGCCTGTCATGGACTTCAATAATGTGGGACAAAACATTTATCAACCTTTATATGTAAACACAACAGGTCGTCAAAATTTCGCGCGTTTTTTTATTTATGGCCGACTACAGTGCTATGAAGTTAACAGTGTAACTCAATTGGATCAAGAAATTACCGAGACCCAAAGAAGGTATCTTTGCCCCTTGCTTCGGCACATGAGACTTCTTTAACACATCTTGATGGGAACAGTCGTTTGTAAAATGATTGTTGGTCGTAGAAGAAAATCATGACTGCGTAATATCAGAGAGGCCTGAGATTGCGAGTGCCGCTCAACTGTTCCGCCCCGCAAAGAGAATCACGAGAAGAAATATCGTCGTCTCAAGTGGTAGAGCATTTTATAAGGCCAAAAGAGATTATTTTGTTTAATGTAGAACAGAAATATTTTTTAATAACGGGTATTTTTCGTAAAAAAAACTCGTATCTCGTAAACTATGTGTTTATTTTTTGGCAAATCTCATAACTCCATTTATATACGTTTTTGTAATGTCATATAGATATATAACTTTAAACTTTCATGGTTTTTACTAATATAAGGTTTGTAAGAAACGGGATTCTTACCACGATTAGCGTTTTTGAGATCCATGATTGGGATTTTTTGCTGCCACTGGATGCCAACCTCCGCTAGTAGGAGAGGCGATTGTCCGCCATCACAAGATGACTTCGACTTTAGTGACGCGAGTTATAATCATTATGGATGCACGGAAGATATCACAAGTCTTCCATCTTTGACAAAGCATTGTGCCGATTGATGGGAATGAAGACTTTTGGGTGACCAACAGAGAAAGAGTCTTTACAATGTTTGATACAAGTGAATAAGGGCTCGGCAGCGGCCCCAACTCCACGGGAATTCGGATACTTAAACCGCCGCCCAATGATGAATCCAGCCATCTGGTTGAATCTTGTCCAGTACATATCAAGCGGCGCTATGGAAAGTATTCAGAAGTAGAATTCTATTGCGTTTCGCTTGATAAGTAAGGCGCCGGATACCTAAACCTTTACTCGTCTCCTTTTCATTATCATTCATCTATCTACTTCTGCGGCTTGCATGACATCTGCAACTCATTCCAGCAGACCTGACGAGTCGTTAGCCTACCTTGACGGAGTGGTGACACCCATTTTGATGTTTACCTAATACACTCACTTAAATATCTCTAGCTAAATGAGAAAAGAAAATTCGTATCTATTGCGGTGATATTAAATATTATAATGTGTTTCGAAATCTGATTCATGATAACTTAGGGACATGTAATTAAACCACGAGCTTAGGATGCAGACTGACCTTTAATCTATAACGTAGTTATATCTACTCTCCCCACATATTTACATATACCGACAGTTTTTTTTGTCTTGTTTATATTAATGCCGCGTGGAATTACCCAAAAGAAAGTGTTGCATGAGTCATTTCTCTGATAGCTTAGCCTTCCATTCGGATTCGGATACGCGATCTCTCGGATGGAAACTTTAAACATTTTTTTAATATTATGATTTGGCTGTGATCTGGTATAAGCTGTGAAAGATACATTCACAGGTAAGGTTTGTCTATTATTCCCTCGAAATCTTATTTATATATTTGAATATTTTGGTAACTAGCTGTTTTGTGCAAAAAGTAAAAATATAAATTTAATGAAGAATACAAAGATTTTAATAAATATGCATAATTTTCCGATTCGCCTTGGATACTTTCAGGCGAATTTCAAATCATCAGTGATGTGTGTGTGTGGTCGCTCATGACAGTATGAGTATAATGTGACAATAAGTCGAAACTAATTACACACAAGCTTATAGGGAACCTCGAGAGAAGGCGTTTCAGATCCTTTAGATATTAAAAAAACAAATCGTCTTAGTTATTTGAGATGATTCATTTTTAAAACATATAACATTAAACAAGCGAAAGTAATGTCTTGTCTTAATTATGAATATTGAATTCAGATTAGTATAATTAATAAAAAATCATAGTGCTTATTATTCTAATGCTTTGTGATACAAAATATTCTTAGTTTTATTTTCTGGCGCGTATATGAACAGCTTAGTTGGTACCCGACACGGGAACACGTGAAATACAAGTGTCCGTGAATTGAATCGACTGTAAAATATGCGCTTAGAAATGATAAATAATTATTTTATCAATATAGTTCTCATCGATGCATCTATTCTAAACGAAACTTACTAGCTGTGTCGACCCAGTTTCACTCGGCCTTATTTTTATGGTTCCGTACCGTAAGGGTAAAACGGAACTCCGCTGTCCGTCCGTCTGTCAGTCGGACTGTCCAGACAAGGCTGTATCTTATAAACCGTCTTAATTTGACAGTTTAAATTTTCACCCATGATGTATTTCTGTTGCCGCTCTGATAACAAACGTTATTTTTTGCTTAATATTGATAACGGCAACAGGTACGTACGACAAAGTCTATTCACAGAATATTTAGTTATATATTCACTTTAAAAATAAATAAATAAATAAAAATACAACAAACGTGATTTTTTTGCCGTTTTTATACATCGAATGGTACGGAACCCTTTGTCTTGCCTCGCACTTGGCCGGTTTTTATAATACTCTTACTATAGTTTTTTCGGTATAGATAATTATTATTCGGTAATTCTCATAACACCTGGATGACAGCTTCGCTCGGTATCTGTATCTAAAAATATATGAATCTTAGCTCTTAGCTCCCATTTATCGCCCCCAAAACATATACATATGCAGGGGCCGCATGGAGCCGTTTCCGTCAGATTATTTAAGTATACATAGAAGAATTGCCCGTTTAAAGATATTATAGTATTAGATGTGCAGCGCGCTAAGGCTTTATGCCGCATAATAATGTAATGACTTCTCGTTTTTTGACTTTTGCCCGAGTGTCTACTCAAGCTAAGGTCGCCTCTTAGGGGGCCTACTTTTATGCTCTTGCACCGTCTCTCTACTGGGGTATCACGCTATTTGTATGTGATTTTTATAACGGTGTTCGGATTACGTGTTACTTTTAACCGATCAAACATTTACGAAGCCACCACGGCTTATAACATTTACTTTAGTAGCTACAGACAGTACAGACAGATAGTATCATATGGCACGAGTTCATCCCCGTCACATGGGGAACATTTCCCAGCAGATAGCGACTGCTACCTCTGTAGTAGGGTAGTGTTAAGTAATGAAATAAAAAAATCACGAAATTACTTCATTTTATTAAGTACAAAGAAATACAATGTACAACCTGTATCATCTACACATCTTAAGTCAGCATTCCTCTGGTGTTTCTCCCGCAGTTTGTAAAGAAAATTTAAATCCTCCCGCGTCGCACAATATGTATACTTATAATGTTGTACTTTAACTTACCTTCGACCGCCGGTAATCGATAGATTTCGAGGACCAATCCGGTCACATGCGTCTACCTCTATGTTGTCTATTTGCTATTTGTATATTGCTAATATTGTCTTCAAAGTACCTATATCTAAGACAGCTGTACACAAAAATCTTGAGAATGAGCATTACTTAAATCTTGAGGAGCATTACTTAAATCTTGAGAACGAGCATTACTTAAATCTTGAGAATGAGCATTACTTAAATCTTGAGGAGCATTACTTAAATCTTGAGAACGAGCATTACTTAAATCTTGAGAATGAGCATTACTTAAATCGATACAGAGCCATCGTAATCAGTAATAAAATCATAGTCTTACTTTGGTTCACAAGTAGCATTACTAGCGCTTTAGTTTCCACTGAATATAACAATTATTCTAGGCAACAAGAACTGTGAGAATATCATATTTAATGCTTTAACGAACAATACATCACGCAGCTGAAGAGGTCGCACCTCTTTTAATGTCTGTTTTTCACAGCTTTTTATTCCACCATAGTATGTAAAAATTAAATTAAGCGTTATATTCTCCTACGTGAAGTACCTAGTTCGTAAATTCATTTCAGCCGCTTGTCGTAGGTAAGGGGGTGAGCAAGGTAGAGTAGTCATGTTTCAGGTCACTATTACAGATACAACCAACTTTATCGACTAGAAACACATTAGATGAGTCTTACTGAGTAATCGAAGATTCTAGACACATCTTCACCTTATAATGAACCGAAATACCACACGATGTTACCCCTGAATAAGTTACACCACGTTTATTGTTTACACCTCAAGGCAATAAACTGGCATTTTCTTAGTAGTGTTCTATTTAGGCGTGATCTTTTCTTGATTAAGTAAAAACGGTTATCTTGGGCTAAATATAAAACTTAAAACGTGGTATTTATTTCCGCACATGTATTTTCTTACAGCAAGAAAAGATAAATAAGCACTTACCATTCATCAACCTTCATCCATTCAATCTGATCTGTGGGATGCATTTTACCTGTAACAAGCAAACGTTACATTTTAAACATTAAAAATAGAATTTATATTTAAACATGCGAGTAAGCAAATGATGTCCTTGACAAGGTCCAAGGACTGAGTCGGGATCGAGACATTGAAACGGGATGAGGAACAGGTTGAAGACGCGGACAGACGGATACACAGTTAGCCGTGCGGCGTAACTGGGTCATCCTATATATATGTGAAGTGGAAGACACAACACTCATTGCAAGTCGAACAGTCGAGCAAGCAACACGCACTTTCACTTCAGTGACGCTCTGACAACCTCGTGGAAGATAACGATCAGTGTTCAGTGATTTAGTGAATCCCATATCCGGTGCGAGATACAAGGTAAGGACTTTAATTCTGGCAAATGGCCTACCCGATAACGTGAATATTTAAGCACCTTTCATCTCGGTGAAAGTTCCAGGAAAGTTAAATGCACTTTGAACCTTTAATGGCTGGATTTTATTGGTGAAACGATTTGAAATGGTGTGAAAAATGATTCTGTAGCAAAGAATACTTTTCCCGCGTCCGACTTCTGCGTTTACTGCATATTCCGTCGTGCGGTCGTTTTACGGCGAGACGAAAGTAAACAACTTTCTCTTTGACGATAACGTAGACTTGTATTTTTTGTTGACATAAATCTCTTAGGCTACAGAATTAACTTTCTATAAAATGATTATGCCGAAAGACTGGTGCGTAAAATACCAATCCATGGTTACACTTTAAGACGATCTTAAATGATGTCATTTTAAATTGCCTCTATGAATGTACAAATATAATTTTAAAAATATGGTAAACAATATTGGCAAGTGTCTCTGCTGGTCAGGATCGCTTCTGAAAATCATTAGCAATGTACATATATATGCACCACGCAAAAGCTACGGTCACCTAAAATAGTTCAACCAAACCAATACCACAAAAAAAGATTAATATATTTTCACCGTCAAGGTATTTAGCCTAAAGTATCACCACGTTATTAGTACAGACGATTATTGTGGTACATGGTAAATGTAAAAAAACAGGCGGTCATAAGGTATGCTGTCAGAAAATGAAAACTCGAAAGATTGGAAGGTGCGACGATAGTTCAAAAATAAATAAGTAATCAACAAAAATAAGTCCTTGTATGTTAATAATAACATTCAAAGTTGAATACAAGAAAAATTAATGAAAAGTTCATTGAAATTGTTCCGAATTCCAATAAGCATGTTGCTGATGCGTGTGCCTTACCAATTATTGTCTAACCCAGCTAAAGAAGTTTTCACTTCATTTAAGCACAAAATCGACCACTAAATTTCTATACCATTGATTAGAGTAAGTAAAGCTTTCTAGCTTAGATAGTATGGTATTTTCTGTTTTTACCTGAAATAATATTTACACCAACATTATATATTTATAACTAATATTCACACACACTTTCAAGTGATGTACTTATTGAGGTATTTGTCACTTTCACCAGCACCGAGCAAAAACACAAGTTCGTTAACCTGCCCGTTGGACATTAATCAATTCTTAACAATATAAAACCACAAGTCCGTTCTTATGTCTCTCTTGAAATTTATATATCTATTTAATACTTTATTTTTTATTATTAGATAATATATTTTAGAAAAGTGATGCAATCGTCACATTTATCTAAATTGAAATAACCATAGAATAGACTTGTAACAATAACTGTAAAGGCAAGAGAAGCATTTAAAATAACGGTTTAATTACCAACAAAATATCGGTTGCCGGAAAAAATAGATGTTGTTTTTTTTCTACATGCCTCGTATTATGCATTATGATAACATAAATACAAATTTAAGATATAAACAAAATAAAAATATACTTAATAAAAGTCACCTTAATTTGAGGGCTTAGGTCATCTTTGAGTTTAAAAACCAGATAAGAACTGACACAGTTAAACGTGTAAATAGCAAAAAACAATTAATATAAACTTAGGTCACATAAAAAATGTAGTTCATCCACTCATTTATAAATCATTATTTGAAACTTTTGAATAAATTGGCTTTAATATTCTCATGAATACACACATATAAAAATAAAAATTCCGGTATTGGTAATTCTCTTTTATGACCTAATTTCATTGGATTCTGCGAGATAAGTGATATAAGCGAAAAGTAAAATTAAGAAAATATCATCACCATCTCCCTGTCCTTTTCTCTCATGCGGGGTCGGCACAGATTGTTGTCCATACTGTATAGGTTTTGGCTGCAGTTGTTACGGTCGGCCGACTGCCTGACGCCAACCCTCCTCGCGTATTAAGAAAATAATCGTAAGTAAAAGTACTCTCTGTCAAAGCATATGAAAAGATTATTTAATTTAAATATTCTTTATATATCCTTGCTTTAGAGTTGATAATAATATTAGGGAGTACACTACTTTTTTATTACTGTCAAAACAAGTTGGTATAATTAGTTTTCCTGTAAAAATTCACATTATTGTTATCTTTTTCGACAATCCAAATCCATTCAAATTGCACAAATGCTCGAAACATTTGTGATAATTCATCTAAATAATCAATCGAAGTCATCAACCAGAATAATTCATATCATCCTTTATTATTAGAAAATATGAAGCTCCAACCGTCGGATAATGTATGTTCTTTAAAAAACGCATATCAATAAGAATGGTTCACACGTGTAATAATAAATTCAGGGAACAAAGTTTTTATTGACCATTGTTTTAACACGACTAAAAACTTACTAAAACATGAATTAAGGTGGAACAAGCACACAAAACTAATAGTCACCATAATGCCTTGAATTAGTCACGAATGCTTCACGGCATTTATCTTCAAAAGCCCGTTTCGTCGCCCACAATGGACATATTAAAATACGAACCTTCACTTTCGAAAATATGAAAAGAAAAGAAACATTTTAACCCTGAATATAACAAGTTGAATTTGTGATGGTAATGAAATTATGTGACAAACGGCACAGTACAATTCATAGGAAGTTTTGACATTGTTTGTTGTTAGATACTTGGACTCGGCAGTGATTATAGAATCTTACGGTTTACTTAGTTAATTGGCCCATTCAGTTAATAGAGCGAATCAAACGGTTAAATTACAAGCCCGAGAACTTGAACTCTTGAGTTTAAGGGTTAATACGTTGAGAAGCTTTTAATATTGGGAGCTTCGGACTCCAAAGAACGATTACTAAGGATCATGATGTAGCTTTCTCATGGTAATTATATTTAAAATTCTATATTATATTTAAAGAATGTATCTGACATTAAAATGTACTGACAACACTAAAGGATGAGTTGACATCTAGCAAACATAATATCAATTTTGGATGTTGTGTGAAAAATAGAATTATGGCAGCATTGAATTATATCAGTGACCAGAAGTTTGGCAGTAGTCTAATAGTCTTCTCTACGGAACAACTTGCAAAAGCCTTTGGCTCTATTTATATCGCTACTTCAGGCTATCATTGATATGGCTCAGAACGATGATGAGCCTGTTTTGCATGTTGATATTTAAATTGACTAAGAAGAAAAGTAGGTTTAACTTACAATAAATCACTAGATGTCTATTATAGTCTCCATTGATTGTATAGCTGGTAATAACAAGGCTTAGAATGCCGGCTAGTGTTGAAAGCGCGATGAAAGCTGGCATCGTAATTAGTCAACAAACTTCTCGCGTGTCATTCTACCCGCTTCCGTCCATCCCGTAGTTTCTTGTACGTTCACGTAATTATTGACGTCCTCTACAATATTTATAGAAGAAAGTTGCTAATTGTTTGTAATTGCATTCCGTTAGGAAACGAGGTTGAGGTAGAGTAGTTGCATTTGCTGAGTGCATTGTGCCAAATAACCAACGTCATTTTCTTCGGAACTTGACAAGCACCTGTCAAGCTTGTGAGTATTTTCGGCAAGTAATCAAAACAATTTATATTTTAAAATTATATAAGAAACTATTTCCGAATGCAAATTTATTTACCATAGTCGTAATAATTACATCACAATTTATATAATATTACCGAAGATTTAAATTTGTAATTTTTCATGTGGTTTAGAGTAGATAAATAATTCCGCGTCCTATAAAGTAAATGATGAGAATATTAATCAACGATAAAAGGAATTTACGTAACACAATGTAGCCTAAGCTTAACATAATTAGTTAATCACAATAAAGTAAAACGTTGAGTAATTGTATGTAAAATGATTTACATACTTTAATATACATATAACTTGTGAAAAATAATGATACAAACGCGAAATAGTTCATTTTTGATTTTCCACATCAACAAAATTAATTGAAATTAAATTTATTCCAGGTTTAATCACATTAATTCAATTGACACTAAATACTCCAATATTATTTTTGAACTATAACCATATTTATCAACGTAAAGAAAATATTAGTATTGACATTCCGCAAAACATATTTATGGTGCGCATTATCAAATAATAATTATCCACGTAGATTTACAAAAACAAACATTTGGTGAAAGAATAATTTAAAACGTAAACATCATATACAAACGACATGTGAACTTTTTTTAGTAACAATTAACAAAAGTTATAGAAAAAAAGTGGTTCCAAACACGTTTACTTTCAAATAATTAACTTAATGATTATTTCCATTGCCTCAAGTGGCTCCGAGTCACTGAGTCACTGCTCCTTTCATGTCCAAAAACTCAAAGTGAAAGTTGTGAGGCCGCGAGAGGAATCTAGTCATTCACCGGCCGGTATTGAGTAACCGAAATTTTAAACAGGTGATAGTAAACTTTTACCAATACAAAGTGGTTAATTCATACAACATACACTTACTTTTTGTATTTTTTTTCTATACTTCTAATTTATGTTTTGTTATAGGTGCAATGATAAGTATGCCTTTAATAAAAAAGTAATGTGTGTAAAGTAAAGTGAAACAAGTAAAAGACATGACTACGTCTAATACCAAACCAAGACGAAAGAAAGATATATATATATTTATATATATATATATATATATTCTATATTCCTCAATGCCAGTGTGGACTTACGGTTTCGAGATATACTGTCGGCCATATTGACTTAGGACTCTGTAGAAAGCATGTCTAAGCGTGGCATTTCAATAGGACACAAGAATCGCAGTAATAAAAATTGTAAACGAACAGATATTAATAAGTGGTATCAAGCAGACCTTCTCGTTCGAACGACCTATAACAGTCATGCAGAAGGAGATTAACGATTTGACACGAGCATCATGCAACCCGTTGACTGACAACTATTATGTTACTATCATAGCAAATAGCCAAATGTGTGATAACTCTTAAAGACCAATTGATAAATCTCTTCCGTCCTCTCAAATGAATACACATGTGTGGTGTATAATAGCTATAGATTATACATAAGTGAGTGCATCTCAAAGGTACCGTTTGATCCACATCAAGACTATGATAACGGTGTGCTAAGACATGCGCTTCACTGAATCGCGGTCATTACCTATATATCCGCTTAATGCTGCTTGTGTACAAATCGCTAAGTTAATTTTATATAAGAGTCAAATAAGAAGATTTAAAACGAAGGACTAATAATCTACAAAGCCTAGGACTACAGACAGACATAGAATTTCGCAGATTCCTCGCCTTAATTTCTCTTAATAAAGGTCAAAATATTAATTTAACAGTACTCTACAGCCTGACGCATTACTCCTCGAGATGTTGGGCTGAAATGACCGGTCTATTCCCATTTCCTATTTTTTACTACGTGTTTCTTACGGTCACCAGTTTGTGTTCTATTAGAAAATACAATCATAGAGTCTATATCAAAATATGCAACTAAATCTGGCATTAAGTGAACAGCGTAAAAGAAATTGTAGTATACAGTACAGAGAAATTTAGCGCAAGCTTCCTGCAATTTAACATCTCGACCGCATATTTTTATTATTATTAAAAAAGAGCAAGGTCACCACCACAGTTTCTTCGTATTACAATACTTTGAACTATGTGGCGTCATATTTTTTTTATAGAAGGTGACAAACGAGCATACGGTTCACCCGATATTAAACGACCATATGCATTTGCAACAAGCTGCAGGAAAATAAATAAGCATAAATAAATAATATTTCTTTTTAGTACTAATCAAAAGGAATGTAAAGGGTAGAGGACCAGAAGTAGGCCACCGGATGAAACACTGAATTCCACTTCACGCCTATCTTCTGAGGTTGTGGTGTTTCATTGGTTTGCCAGCACATCCGTGCAACAGATGTAGTAGCTGCACTGTTAACATAGAATGTTCTCATTGTATAATTGTGGCAATGTTATTTGCTAGAAATGAAGTCAGTGAAGCCTATCCATATAAATCATTTAATTTTAATAGACTGTATAATGCTTTATGCTTTTCAACTAAGACTACGAGATTTTCTCTGAATTTTACTTTGCAACCTAAGGTTAAAACTTTATGAATTGACGTGACCATAGCGACGGAAATCTGTTTTTAAACGAAAAATTAAAGAGCATGCAAATTAAAAGCGCGCCATCCATTTTAATCACTAGATCTTAGCCAAAACAGAAAGCAAAAATTGATGTTTTACCAATCGATATTTTTTATGTGTAAAAAAAGTTATACTTCGATACGTCATCAAAATTGTAAGTATTATTTTATGCGAAAATTGGCAGACGTGTGAATGTGTTAAATACTATCCATAAGCAGCAATGCAATGGCCTTAAATAAAAAAATAAGATAAGGGACCTATGACAATAGATTCTATAAAATGCTTAGAATGAATATATGTTACTGTTCCAATTTATTCCATAATACAACACATTACAGCAACTATCATATCCGTGTATGATGCACGCACAACGGAGCCAGCTCAGTTTTAGAAAGCGCATCGCAGCCGGACTGGTCTCGATGACTGGACTAAAAACAAGCCTAAAAACATACGAGAAAACGAC
Source organism: Papilio elwesi (assembly GCA_029849275.1). NCBI lineage: Eukaryota > Metazoa > Arthropoda > Insecta > Lepidoptera > Papilionidae > Papilio > Papilio elwesi. The sequence continues at coordinate 4,380,533 of CM056700.1, read as the reverse complement.
ACGATTTACGTAACTTTTTAATTTTCTCATCCTAAAATCATGAATAGAAAAAAAAACGAAACTTAAACCGAGAATGATAGCAATCGCCGAGTGAAAATCGAAACTTATTTTCCCGCGACGAATTTCCCATGAAAGTAGGTAGTAGTGGTAGTTCGAGTGGTAGGAGGCAGGGAACTGGTGTAGAGGAGCTGTAGCTCCGAATTAAGAACAACGTTAACCTTGCAAGGCAGTCGCTCTAACGCGACCAGCTCGGCCCGCTTTCACCCATTGCCTTGCCGCGCCTCACACTCGTTCGTACTACACCGTTCTGCATTAATACACAGTATAATTATACATAGCTAGCCGTCCGTGTAGACAATATGCCAACACAACGATTCAAATGCATTTAAATTTTAAAAAAGTTCATTTTTAGTTCCTGCAGCATTACAATCACGCTATTTGTTTATTCGTTGTTTACTTTCTTCAGTAAACGTTGAAAATTATTAGTTCATAAAATTGTTAGTACTTACATAAAATAAAATTATATTGTTCTTTAAAGGGTAAAAAGGGGTATAAAGTATACAATCAATCGACTAATTAGCAATTGCTAATTCATTTATTTAAACACTAGTGACCCGCCCCGGCTTCGCCCGGGTACCACTAATTATGTTGATCCGATCTCTACCAAACACAGGAACACCCGCCGTACCAATCTGAATAATCCCTGCAAACATCGAAATCGGTCCAGCCATTTCCTATACTATATGGCGTTGAAGTAGCTTATTATATATATTTATATTTTTAGATTTTTAGACAAACATTTTTTTTTTTTCGTAAAAAATATATTTTTTCATAAAAAATATTCTATGTTACTTCTTCCAAGAATATATGTACAAGTTTCAAGATGATCGGTTGAGTAGTTTTCGCGTGAAAGCGTAACAAACAAACTTACATTCACATTTCTAATATTAGTAGGGATTGGTAGGGATTATAAACATTAAATTTTAATAATTGCCTCGATCTGATTATCATAGTAACACGTAAAGTTCCGCTTTTTCCGTGATACTGTGATAAAATACCAGCATGAAAAAGTACTGGCAGCTCCGTAGACGGCCTTACGAAACCATAGAAAACGATCACACACTAAATACAAGTTGAATTTACAAAATATTAACTTATCAGTTACATTTTTTAAACTTTAATCGTAAGAAGTGTAGAAAAGCAAACGAAAGATAATCGTTGGGAGTAACAATAAGAATTCTTTTGTATTACCGATGCTCGAGAGAGTTATAAAACCGAGTCGAGTCTCTCTCGCGCGTCGTCCAGCTTTCACCCAAGTGTGCCGTCAACTTGGCGACGAACATTCACGATATACAACGACCGCTTCGAAACATTTATTCGATAAACAAATGTGACATTGTTATACGTTGACAACACGTTTAAATAAAACAGAACACACGTTTTGCTTGGTAGTGCGCTCTCCACGATAGATATGGTGAGAATGGTCACACTCTTTATGTCTACATGCGTGTCACATCGACGATTTAATTAATTAAACAAAAAAGTAAGCCCCAAAGTCTTGAACCCTTTTTGGGTAAGAAGAGGTAGCCCGGTTATCCGCTTTTGATAGAACTAATTATAGCCGATTTTTTGGGCTATAGTTACTTCGAGGTCTGATAGGCGACATAAGAGCTCGACCATCTCCCAATTCAGTAAAATAATTTAAAAACTGCCCGAGCAGGTTTAGAATAAGCGCTTACTGCACTTTCTCAATTCGAACCCGGAAAAGTGAAAAAAGGTTAGTCGATTTAACACAGCCGTACACACAAAATGTTTGCTTTTTTATTTAAGATAGTCGCAAGTAGCTCTAAAATGACTATGGATTCGTTTATCTCAGTTGTTTGAAAGCCAAATAATTATGTTGTTACAGAAATAAATTGTTCTTTTGTACTAATAATATAAACAAGAAAGATTTATTTGTTTTAATGGGTAAATTTAGAAACTACATCACCAATTTTAACCGGTTTTTAGAGATCTACAATGTCCAGAAAAAAAAGTCTATATTTTTTATTATTATTGCGCAATATTTAATTTGGCATTGACAACGCTGGACAGGAACAGCTAGTTTATTTTACATAAGCGAAATTCAGAAATAACAATATGATAAACATACAATCATCGAGAAAATTTTAGTCGGCCAAAGAAAGGGGACCGACGGGTTTATTATATTGAAAGGCATATTAGCACCAATTTATAACAACTAACACTTAACGCAGGTGGTAGAGGTGACCATCCGAACTACAGTTAGTGTGACCGGGTCACCCGTATTAAAGCTGGTCACACGACTGGCATACTTCAATACTGGATGTGGACCGCAGACCGCATCGCGTATTGCATCTTAAATAAATAATTCGTATAGTAACTTCGAATCTACCATTCGATTGATATTGTACTTCTAGCATAATTTTTAGTTCTGTTGGGGCAACACGGGGCGATATTTAGCTATTTCAATTGATATTGATGAGTACTACCTACAATGAGCAGAGTTGGAAACGTGTAATTGATAAAGTAGTAATTACGAAATTTATTGGGAATAAAATAAAACTAAAATGAATGAATGAAAAATCTAATAACTGTTATCAATACAATTTTTATTTTAATGTTAGGTTTATGTAAGTCTAACAAATAAAGTAGATGCAGGGTTCCGCAGAGGTCATAGGAGTTTCAATTAATACCGAAAAAATGATATCTAACGTTTTTCAAAAAGACAGAGAGCACTCGATTTTTAATAGGAAACTAACAAACCGATTAATTTAGCTAAGAAAAGGTATTTTTAAGATTAAGCGAAAGAAAATAAAAAAAGAGTATTGACATGTATCAAATGGAAATATTTTACTTATCTTCTCTCCTCTTTAGTTTCGTTAGTTTGCACTAACACCCATGTTTTAAGATCTCTAATTTCGACCACTTTTTAACCGACTTCAAAAAGGAGAACGTTATCAATTCGACCCGTACGTTTTTTTTGAAAAATCATACCCCTGATTACATACAAATGAATAGTCCGGTGTTTCTGTCTTATTTGACAGGTAATTTCTTCAAAGTGTATTAAAACACAAGAATAACTCTTAAGCTGATTGTTTGTTTAGATTTATTATTTTTATTTATATTAATTCCGATACCAATCGTGCCGGTAAAAAAAAACAAAAACCTTCGTCCGTTTTGAAAAATCGATATTTCTGGATCCCGCCCTGCTGCCGGTAATTTAAAAGACGTCTCGTAATTAGTCTTAGCATCGAAGTAAAAATCCGCCGAGACAAGTTAGCGGCCGCTTTCTACGAGCGAATCACTCATCAGAACACTTTCTAATCGAAGTCAAACACGGCACAAACAATCCTAAGCAACGTATTTAAACATTAAAATTACCACCCTAGCTGACCTGACAGGTCTTTTAGTAAAATTTTCGACTTTTCGTCTTTTTCCATTTTCTTTTAAATATTTTCAGGAACATGACGATGATGCACACGAGTACAATACAAATAGAAAAGAGCGATTGTTTTCAAAAATTCGCAAATTTTACTGGCAGCTGCGTCAACTTAATCCCGAATTTATTTTTCGTATACAACCTAAAAAAACAGCAACTTTTGAATTGTTCTCAAATCAAACACTAAACAATATCAACAGTTTGGCTATTTTTAATTACTAGGCTAAACAGTTAGCTTTTTTAAATTCCTATAAAAATATCATCCTATAAAGATATGATGACTCACAGTATTCATTTGTTGTCGTAGGATGCAGCAGAAACTGTCCGGGTGGGCACTTTTGGCCCTGGTCAGCTCGTCGGTGATCCTCCACACGATAGCTTACCCTCAGCAGCAGGCTCCTCTCATCTCAAGGGTAATCATTGCTTTGACATATCATAAACGTTTTTAATACTAACCGTTTCCATTGGTGTATAACTGGTCGAATACAAGATTTCTCTCTAAAAAAAAACTGAGACAAAAATACGATTTCCGCAGTGTAAACTCACGGTAACATTACAATTGATTAGATATTGATAGAGAGATAGATCATTTAAAAGACTAATCAAATTCTTCTGTTGATAAAATGAGAATTTTAAGACAAAGTATTTGTTACCAATACTAATAAATATTAATATTGATTGTATTTTTTAGGCAACGAGCAATGTGCGGTCACAAAATCCCGTATATTACAGTAACTCCTTGCCCGCGCCGCAAGAACAATTAGGCCAAGAGAGGAAATATGCCGAGAAACCGAATGCGTTGAAGAAAGTGGTGGACGACATCGACGACACGCAAACAAATTCAATATCCGAAGGCGGTTTCTCCTGGTCAAATATGTTGGGTGAGTTTCATAAAAATAAAACTAATGTAATATTAACTATCTTAAATAGCAAAAAATACAGTTCTCTTTGATATTGCATCATTTATGAAGTCGCAGTATGAACAAACTCTAGGCTATATGAATGGTATTATGTACGAAAGCTTCGTATCTTTTAAGTTTACCTGATTAGCTTCACATCAGAATCAGTATCAGTTTTAAGTAAAAAAAAGTACCCGTTATACTGATCTAATCTCAGGCTTAGTAGCCTCTCCAACGACCATGCATCAGAACGGACACGAAAAATAATATTTTTGTAAAATGTAACAATGATTGGAGTTACATATCAAAAAGTCCTTAAAGTTAATAAAATGTTAAATGCACATGCAAAACTTGTTTTTACTAATGGAAAATCTTGAATCGTAGTTTTAATAAATTTTACTTCTGGGAAATACTGACTCCTAATTTTATTAATTTTCAGGTATGATAATGCAAATGATATTCAACCCAGGCGGCACAAGCCCCAACAAAAGCGACAGCATCGACACCGATTCCGGGTCATCATCCCCTTGGCCTAACCTCCTGTCCATGGGTCTCAAGATTTTAACCGCCGTACTCGGTGGAGGAGCCCCTGTTGATGGAATCGACAAAGTGGACTCTTCATCACCAATGCAGGTAAAACATAAAATAATTAAAAAGCACGCATCGACAATAAAAGTAGTAGGCAGTTTGTAAATTACGAAAACGACACAAATACAATATGCATAAAACACATGAATAAAATTAATTTGCCTAACTGATCGACTAACAATTTTGTAGATACACCAAGACGATTTCCAGTCACTCCCAGTTTTGTAAAATATCACCTTCAAAGTATATCCTCGCCTGTATTTAGTAGTATTTAAGGAGTAATAGATTGATAGAAAACAAAAAATACTTTCTCCTGGGAATGTCTCAAGGAATTCAATGTGTTAAAGTAAAAATCTTTTAAAATTTTCCTTGAGGTACCCCTTGATAGTACATGTAAATAGTAAAGTTTGGTTACGGAGATGGTATTGCTTCTCGCTTGCTTCAGGGTATATTGGCTGCGGTTCTTTCGACGGTGCTCGGTGCAAAAGATCCCGACCAAGTGGCCTCGATGGCAAAGCAGGCTGGAGAGGTACGCCACCTACCTTTCCTATTCCTCTTTCAAAACACCCTTACTAAATTAAAGTTACAGATAATGCAAGATTTGCCTGTACACTAAACTTTTTTCTCTTTTTTATTTCTCTTTTTTCGAGAAACTACTTTTTGGGTCATAAAATGAAACTGAAATGTTATTTTGTTTTACAGTTCATCAGTATTGTTGTGAATCTCCTGGATGCTCTTAAGACTTCATTCTCTCATCGGTCGCTCACTGCGCGATCCATGGGTCGCAAGGATTCGGTCAGTGACGCAGCAATCGCTGGCATTTCCATGCTCAAGACCTACGTGAGGTCCTTCGGCACTAACGATGACAAATGCCTTCAAAAATATGTATGCGACGCCAACAACGAATGTTCATCCGACATCGGACCCAAAAGCATCTTCTGTCAGCTTGGAACGTAAGTTTTTTTCTAACCGCTTGCTAATATATCATCACAGTATTTTTTGTCTAAAATTAACATAAATAATGCTGAAAAACAAGAATAATGTAATTCTATTTTAAAGATCCAGATTAGCTTGCATTTGCAATGTGTCAAATGGCTTAATGGTTAATTGTTTTTCTGCTTTTGACAGATACGCAGCAAGTTTCGTACTAGAGAGACAATCAGGTGGCACCTTTGATGAGTTCTATGAAGCCGGTCGTCGCGGCCGCTCTGGTATTGACTGTCGTCAATTGTATCTTGAATGCAACGAAGTTTAGAACCGCATATGAATCTCCAGTCAATATCCCGAATAAACGAACGCAGTGGTGAAAAATAGTTAGTAAAAAAATAGTACTACATTCGAAATCTTCGAACTATAAGCAGATAAAATATCGTTATCATTTTATAATCCGAACGAAAAATTATAATTTTTCAATTGCATTTGGTATCTTGGCGAATACTAAAATGAAATAATCCGACCGATTCCATTTGATAGACATTCGGTAACTTTTGTGCAAGCCATCCCATCGCACATGTGAAGAACGCGTCATGTGTAGTGTCTGTTTAAGTTTTAATTTATTTATTTATTTAACTTATTTTATAGGTTAATTACATAGGCATTACAAAGTATTACGTGAAAATAGGCAAAGACATCAAAATTCCATCCGGTAAAGAGTTCAAAATGAAAGTAATTGGCATTTTAACCAGCAATTTCGCCAATTTTGTAATAACGACTGATGTAAAATTTAATATTGTGTGATATAAAACATTTTTTATATCACCCCATAGTTTAGTATTGAATATTATGTGTATATTTTTGTGATTTTGTATGATTGAGGACGTCCTTGTGTGATTGTGATTGTTGAATAAAATATTAATTTATACAAATACTTTGTTTAATTATTGATTAACTTAGAAGTAAATCAGAAACTTTTGTTCCTTGTGGGACCCCTACATGCTCATCATGAGCTACACAATCAAAAAGGTGAAATTAAATACATAAAAGTTATATCAGAACCCGTTCTTCAATGGTTCTCAATTCAATTTCTATGGTTTTTCAACGAAAAGCAATAAATCTCTGAACTACAAAGGAATAAAAATAAAAGAATGCGGTGATTGTACATAGGTATATAGTCCCTCTATTGTGTTCGTTCAACAGATATGGTTAGTTTTAACGAATCGATCTTCAAGACTGCCCAAAATATGGTCAGCACGTGTCTACGCCTTGTGTAAGCTTCCGATGGTAGAATGAAAATGGGGAATTAGGTCGTGTAATTCCTGTGTACACTCCCCAAAACTTCACCTAGCTACTTTGCGTCTGTGCTGAATACTAACTAGATTGAAGTATTGGTCAACGATCAACCCTTTGGCCCGCGTCTCCACCGAATACATAGCCGCGAGTCGGTATTTGGCAGGCCTGCCCCGAAGTGACAGCTGTACTCCAAACACCGTCTTACCTGTTTTTTTTATGTAAGAAGGTGGCAACGAGCAAGCGGATCACCTGATGTTAAGTAAGCGCTACCCATCGACATCCGCAACAAGAAAAAAGGAGGGCCTAGACAGTTAGAAGGATAATTACTTTCCCACGTAAACCCTCTCCCCTTCTAATCCTCTTCCCGTTCCCATCCTATCCTTATGAGCAAAGGGTGGGAACGGGAAGAGGACTGAAATTAGGCTTATAAGACTTAAGGTGTTTATAGAAAGTCAAAGGTGTCCCGGTGTTAAGTATCGCCGTGCCTTTGAATGGAATCCAAGCTACCTTCGCTATGGATTCGATGAACAGTCCCAAGTTAATTCGCCGAAATTTCAACTTCCAATAACTGCAGACAGTCGGTGAATACCAAGGGTACATCGTGAAAAGTCAGAACTATGGTGAGATGGGATTTGATTTGAGACCCCCTCGACTATGTGATTAAGACGCTCTACCATGGCCTGTCGTTCAGATTGCACGTGGTCGCGATGATCCGAGTATTCGATAGATATCTCTGAACAACTGTACTGACATTAGCAAACTGGGACACCGGAAACGAGCAGGTGCAGCAAGAATAAAGTTTCAGAGAATGGCACCTCGAGGAATACCGGGATTAGTCATCATAGAGACAGATGAAGATCTATCTATGATGACGCGGAGCGAGCACTCGGGAAGTAATGCTCGAACTTCACCTTTTAAATGTGCGTTTAATGGTGTCGCTGCAACCAGTGTTTCTAAGTTATTTGAATGGATGGCATCTGCCGGGAAAAAACAGTGGTAGAGCCCGCAATAACAACATCTTTTGCACGAATGGGCCGGCTCGACCGGTGAAATACCACGACGTCACAGAAAACAGGCGTGAAGTAGAAGTATTCTGCGTTTCGTCTGATGAGTGACGTGCCGGAGGCCTAATTGTAGTCCTCTTCCCCCTCCTACCCTTTTCTAATAAGGAAAGGATGGGAAGAGGAAGAGGATTTGACGGATGAGGAGGGGATGGACAAGGATCCTTCGTCCCTGAAGGTAGGCAACGCATCTGCAACTCATTAGCTTGTTGCGGATGCCTATGGGTAGCGGTACTTATTTCCAGGGGCCCCTTGCTAGTTTGCCACTTTTTAATATAAAAAAATCATCTTCCTGCCCTGTTCCTATCTATCTGGGGTCGGCACAGTATGTTTTCTTCTTTCATATCCCTCTATCAGCCGTCGTATTACTCAATATCATCTTTCACACAATCCACAACTTTGTTCGGTCTTACTCTGCGATTGTAACCATCCATGTTTCTCATTACTTTCTTCGCTATATGTCCTTTTCTTCCTCCGCATAACATGCGTATAACACGCTAAACTTTTGCACCTCAATTACTCCGTCCCTGGCGCAACTTTCAGACTTCCCTTAATATCTTTACATTACCGTGTACATCACACATATTATGTGTAGTATCACTAAAAACACGTTTCCAATATCTTTCGTTTTAAACATACCCGTCAAATTTATTGCATTTTTCAGTTTCTTTCATTTTGAACCGACTTCAAAAAGGAGGAGGTTATCAATTCGACCCGTATGTTTTTTTTATGTATGTTACCTCAAAACTCCACTCCTGGTGAACCGATTACGATAATTCTTTTTTTGTTCGAGAGTGCTTCCCGATTGGTCCCATTTTTTTAGTCGATATCCGACCGGTAATTTTTGAGTTATTCTTAATAATGCGTAATATGAAAAAGTTGAAATTTACTTTCTAGGCTAAACTATAGAACTTACATTAAAATGATGTATGAAATAATTGTAGCTCTTTAAATAAAAAAGTCCGCGATGACATATATCTATCTTCTATGGTTGTCTCACAATAACCACTTTTTTCTTAGGAAACACTAATCAAAACGCATACGCAACTTCTACGCTTTTATTAGCGTTCGGTATGAATCCTTATCCATTTAAATGTGTTAGTATTAAGAGAATTTAATGTAGATTATAATTGCTCTTTAAACTATATAATTCTGACCAATAGTTTAGTTAAGATATCAAAAGTTTAAACTACAAAGTAAGTACGCGCAGTAGACGGCCGGGCTTAGCAGTGTGTTTATTACTATGTACTTTAGTTGATTATCTTTCTTTGATTGAAAGTTGATTGTCATCATGTATTCCCATATAAATTTGATCAAGATCTAACCAGTTGTTCTTAGTAAAGCTTATTAAATTGACTTTATATTGACGGTAAAGGTACGATACTGTACGGTTACATACGGTGGGCACGTTGCTCCTCCGACTCGTTAGATAAACGATCCTTTGCCAAGTCAAGACCGTGACGTTTTTTTTAAATCAGGCCTCATGGTCTGGTTCAGAATTTTTTTTATGTAAGCCCGCATTTTCGAAATCCTGTTTTTGCGTTTTTCACTAGTCTGTTTTAAAATGGCCCTGGAAGTAGATGTCCTAATTTTAGATAGGCTTTCCGTCCTGTCTTCGTTTGTCTCATTGAAACGACGCTGTCTCATATGAGCAGCGCGTTTAGTAGGTCAACCCATATACTGACAAATAAAATAAGTTAAACTTTAGATTCACTAAAAATCGAGAAATAAACAAAATTTTTAAAAATATGATTAAGAATTGATTCTTATGTTTGCTTGCGTAAAATTATTTTATACCTTTTAGTGCGTTATTACTAAAACACAATCATCACGCATAAAATACCGTTAAACTTACGCTTGACATATCTTATGGAACAAAACTATGTAGAGCGCAATAATGGGATCCGGAGATGAGAAGTACGTACTATATTAAGTCAGTTGGATTCTAGCATTAGCACAACTTGACGTGAGTGACAATTCAATGGCTTCAGAAAATTTTCTGTCCCGAATGGGTTTCGATACAAAACTCACGGAAAGGTAAATTACTTTTTTGATATTGAAGGAAAAGCATAAAGCAACAATGATACCGGCAAACGTTCATTGGGTCAGCTGTGCTTGAGCAGTAATCCTAATGATTCGCAATAGGTGGTCCGACCAAAATCTTGTATTTAACAAAACTTTTTTTAAATCGAAAGGCTGAATATTAAAATAATTATTTTATTAAGATTAAACTTTATTTTTAGGTATACAGAATTCACGGGCCCTATGCATGATCAGCCCTTATTTTATGCATATGAACCATCTTCACCTCCACACAATCATGGCGTTTCTAATAAACAGTAAGTAAACGTATTTAAAACAATATTTACATCATAATAGTGCCGGCAGCAGAGCCCATGGCTTGTATGGCAGTAGATACCATGACTTCACAGAATTCCAGCATACAATAGAAATATTATATCGTATTCTCTTTCTTTCTTATATTCTTCTCTCTTACTTTAGTATCATTTTAGTTTATACTAGCGACTCGCCGCAGGTTTCGCAGGGTCACTAGTACTAACTATCCATAGGCTTAAGCCTAGGGATTAAACACGCGTTGAAAACTAACTTATATCGCCATCTGTTAGAAGCCTATGGAACAGTATAAAAGCTGTGCGGTGCTTACGATGTCTTCAGATTTCAAGGATTTAAAAAAAATCAGCCGGTTTAAAATCGATCCACCCGTGTTGTTTAAATTAATCAATTATGATGTAAAAAATAAATCCGTAAAATAGTGATTCTTCATTATTATTTAAAAGTAAAATAATAACTTTATATCCGCAAGCAAAAATGTATATATATATATATATATATATATATATATATATTAACAGGCACGTGTCGGCACAAAACCATCTGCGATAGACCGCTCGGGGCCTCGTTCGAGGGCGGCGCCCTTAATACCTCAACGCGTCACTATTTTGCTAAACCTCGATTCTTTTCCAAAAACTATTTTTTTATTTATTTTCCTTTGAAGACTATTATCAAATCTGACAAAATCGGTCCAGCATTTTCGAAGATTACCCGAAAAAAAGACACTGACGATACTGGTACACTGGTATATATAAGTACCGTATAGATGTGAGGAAGGAATTTTTATTTTGATATTATTACTGCTATCGCGTGATCGTGAGCAATAAAATCGTTACATAATACAAACCCTAGAAATAACACTTTTTTTAACACTGTTTAATTGATTTAATAATTATATGTTGATTTTTTGCAGCCAATATACGGGCGCTGGTCACAAAAGCAACGCAGCAATGTCCGCTCTAACGTTACTGGCATTTCTATTCTTTCTGCACATATTGCAGCAATGCTTGAAGGACCACATGACAAACATGGGCACTCCGCAAGTTTTGATAATGACTGCGGGCAAAGAAGGCGAAGAGAATATCGCGAAATTGTCAAATAGCAAAGTAGACAAATCCGGTATATCACGCGACGAAAACAACTCTCAAACGGAAATGTCAAACTTTAAAATAAGAAAAGTAACCAACGACAATAGTGCATACGAAAACAAAAACACCAATGACATGCCGTCAAAAACGTTGTTTAAAATAAAAACCGCACATCAACCACAAAATGGCGAGCAAAAGGATAAATTTACGAAAAATCACGGTAGTCGAAGTTCAATCTTCGCAAATTTGTACGATGAAACCGATTACTAATTTTTTTTAAATATAAATTTAAACTTATATCAAATACTTTGGTGTGGGTATGTTTATAGGAAAAAGAAAAACAAATTAAACGGCATTATTTAATATATAATTTATAGACAAACATGAATTTCAAAATACACTCATCACAATCTTGCTTCGCTGACAAATCAGTATCCTTACATACTAATTTGACGAATATAATAATATAAGTATCAAGATCGCCATAAATTTAAACTGAGAAAGACTAACAAACCGACTAACTGAGATTACTAATTTATCTGTATCAATAGAGTTTTAATAATTGAAATATATTTTCACATACTTCTTTCATGGCTGTTATAAAGCTCTCATTTTACAAAATGGATCAATTAATCTGTAGATACTGAATAAAAAAAATCCCCTGGTAGATCTTAATTAAAATAAAATTAATTAACTTCGCTTAGAAAATGTTAAAATATATTTAATACATTTTATTTTAATTAAGTTAATTTAAATTAAGATAATATCGTTGTTTTAGGATATTTTTATTATTTGTTGTTGGTGCTTTAAAACGTTACACGATTATTTGCTATGAACTGAACTGTTCAATTTATAGTGAACAATTGTGCATTAATTCCAGTCTTTGGAGTTGTTAGCCTTTACGAACCAAGGTATATGTTACTGTAAATGTGATTAGTTAAAAAAATGATTCATTCATTTCATTCACAAGGTTAAATAATTTCTAGCCTAATTCCCTAAAGTACGCGTTCGAAGCCACTAAGAAAATATATAAAAAAACATCTAAATTAACAAGTTATCTAGTTAATACGATAGTTGCCATAAAATGACTTATTTAGATAACACAATTTTTGGGTTTGTTGCCAACGTTTGGCAAAGCTTTCTATACCAAAACAAAGTTAAATAAAGCAATAATCATGATGGCAAATTTACTAAGACATCCTTAGCACATTTCATGCACGGTGTTCCAGTGAGTTTCGTCATATAGCAGAATTCGCAATAAACCTGAATTTCTTTTTCACCACGGAGCTTTTTCTCTACAATAATTTATGAAAATGATTTTGTCAGACAGTTACGCTGCGCATGGAATGCGTAAATTACAATCCAAGTGCACAGTTGAACTACTAATAGAGCATAAAAAGAAATTACCTCTATAATCGAAAGATTAAGAAATAAAGTATCTACATTAAAACTAGATGCGTCGCACGCGCTCGATGTACTTAGTCTGTGTAAGCGCACTGGATCCCATTGTCGGATCGGTCATACGATTCCAATCGGTCTGACCGACAACGAATCCGATAGCGCGCATTTTCTCTTGCTGCCTTCTCTCTTCTATATCTGCCCAACGCACCTGTTTTAATTACAACACGATAAAAAAACAATACAAAAATATGAACAAACTCACCTTTTTGCAATAATATTTATAAAAAACCGTACAGACTTAAAAGTCAACTGCATGAGTTTCGCATTTGAATACCGATGACCGATTACGGAAAGAATTTGTGTCAATTGTTGATCTTACAAAACAGAAAACATTAGATTTAGATTTAGTTTAAAAAAACTGTATCGAAGTAGCCTTACCTTGTAACAGCCATAAATTATTTGAACTAATGCCGTTTAACGATTTATGAAAAGATACTTTTTTATTATTAGATAACAAAGTCGGAGGCGAAAAGGACTTGTGAAGCCGCAACCGCAAAAATATGTTTTTTTTTGTTGACAAAATATTAATTAAAAATTACCGACGTAAATTTATAGTATATTAAAAACCAAAAGATAAAATAAGAGGTTCAAAAATGTCGTATTTCAATCCAATAAAAATAAAAGATGTAGATCCACATTGTTCTTGAGTATCATGCAAAATGTATACACTCCTTTGTAACAATAAAACAATCATATCTAACCATAAATATTTTATATGTACTTACAGTTTTTTTTCCTGGCTTTGCAACATTTGGCTTCCAATCGTCTATTTGCAGGTAGTCTTCCATGGAGAATTGCGAAGGCCGGAGAGGTTTGCTGGTGCCATCGAGCCGAGCTGAAACAATATATCGGACAATTTAAAGTTCTGTTAATTGTCTAAACCGCACAATTTATTTTAATCAAACGCCTGTTACACACAAATGTTATTTAAAAGCAGTATGTAACTGATCATCATTTACCCTGGTCACTGAAACATGATTATGTTTTAAACATTTTTTGTTTTGAATAGCTTGAATAATAGTTTCAGATTTAAAAGATATTAGTTTTTGGTGTAAAAATATATTTTTTAATTTTTCCATAAACTCAAAATAATTGTTTGGTCGTTGTCATAACCAATGCTTTAAGCTAATCGCGTGATATAAAAATGATAAACAATAACGATTAATAAAACTTCAGAAACCTACCTAGTTTTGTCGCGTCGTCCATTTTCTCCCATTTCGATGTAAAATGATTTTCAACCTGTGTTAGAATACTGTGCGGTTTTAGATACAACGCTGAAATAAAATCTGTTACCCTATCCATACCATATCATCTAATACACATAATAGCAAAATACAATAAAACATGGAAAATTCGGGGTATTCGTTCCAAAAGATGAACAAAACATAAAAAGGTATATTTTACAAACATATAAAAAGAATAAATTAAAAGACAATAAATTATAATAGGTACTGTAGATGCAGGCATTAGCTGCAAAGTAAGTATATCTGAAAAATCATTACAAAATTCTCACCTCCATTTCCGCAACATCCTCCATAGTGACCGCATTGACCGCATGTTCCATAGAGACCGCATTGTCCGCATCTTCCATCGTGACTCCATCGTCCGCATCTTCCATTTGCACCTCTGTGATAGCAGCACTCTGTAGTAAAGTGGTCGGATCCAACTGTATGTGGTGCTCTGGTGTGGGGAAAAACTTCTTTTTTATTTGTGCAATGTCTTCTAATGTGCGATTGTGTATATTCCTCTTGAAACAAGTTGAAATATCAGCCTCCATAGTACAAATGTACACCTGTAAAAAGTACTTTTGTTGTGTATTTCAAAACACTAATTTAAGTTTAGTTTACTAAACTAAAACTAAAACAAAACATAAAGTAATTAGTAATTCTGAATCCAGGGTAGGGACTAAACTGTGACCAGAACAATGGTAAAGCAAATAGCGGTAGATATATAATTGGGCAAAATATCATCATAGGTGCCTGGATCAAAAGTGTTGAAGGATGACAAGGCATCGCATAGTAGTTACCTGAAATCCCTGCTGTCTGGCAAAGTTCCACACATCCGCATAAGATTTTAAATACTCATTAACTGCATCAACTATTATAAATGTGAAATATCCATCTGTTATACTTCGTTTGAAAGCTCGCTTTAATGCATTCATATAGTCTTCTTCCATGTTTTGTTCATATTCATACTTTAAGGACGGTTTTTTAACCTAAAATAGATTACAAGGCAACAAATTATATGCAAATACAGAAATGAGATTTTATATATATATATGTAGATATTGATAAAAATACTTTTAACATGTTATTGACATATCAAGAATTATAAGGCAAGAATATTACTAACGGTTTTGCCCGAGACAGAATCATTAACTTCTATTTCACCTTCTTGCATAAAATAATCATCTATTGACATGATCCTCACTGTTCCACCATATTCAGCTTCTTTGTCTCTTATTAATTTAGCTAAATATGATTTACCACTTCCTGGCAATCCTGAAAAAGAAAAAATCAAATAAAACTAAATTCAGTTACTTGACAATTATAGTAACACAAGCTGTCCTCTTTTTTCTTATTATTCTAATTACGCTATTCTTTTCACATCATTCAAAGTGAGCAAATGTTGCCGTCACTGTCTTTGGACTACTTTTGAATGGTGATTTTATGTCAATAACATATATATAGTATTCTAAATCAGTAATAAAAAGTCTAAGTTTTGCACAAACCTCTTAAAATTATAACAATTTTTTTGGGTCTCATTTCCCGGCCTGGAGGTTCTAATATGTCATCTATCATGACTATGTGTTTTGCTTTAACAATATCCTTACTTTGTGTAGTCTCTTTTCCTTTTTTAATAGGAACACTTCTATCGTCATCATTACTGTGATCCCTTTTACGGTTTTCTTTTTCTTTGCTATTACTGCGATTTCTGTTTTCATCTTTTCTGTAATCTTTGTACCTATCCTTAAATTCTTCTCTATCTCTGCCCCTTTCTCTATCTCTATTCAATTCTTCCCGTCTGGTATATTTATCTGAATCATCCCATCTCCAATCATCGAATCTGCCATCAGTCCTATGCCTCTCATCATAGCCATCTCGTAAAGAAACTCTTTGTCTATAAAGTTCTCTCACAATTTCTCTAGGTTTTCTGTCATAATCCTTATAATATGGTTCTCGGTTCAATCTCTCAGATGCAAAATTGTCAAAACCCACATTATTAGACCGTGGATGTCTTACAAATAGTTGATCTGCTTCTCTTTCGAAATGTTTCTTTTTATTATCACTATACTTTGACATATGGTTGTACTCAAATATATGGACAGGTTCAATAAATTCTCGAGCTAAAATGAGAAGTAAACAGATATTGACAAGTTAATGTATAATTAAAGTAAGCTCTGAAGAATAGATTACAGAAAAAAATACAGGAAGTTGTAAGGACTGAATACTCAAATCCTCCTATCTTGCATCCTACCAGTCTAAAACAGGGTTTTATGGCATTTTTCGTTAATTAAACACTATAAAGTAAAGGCACAGACAAATTAAGATTCTCAAAAAAAAACTGATTTGAAAAAAAAACTTGTACTATATGACTAACATTTAAAAAGCTACAAAATAATTTGAAAACCAATCATTTGAAGGCAATGTAAAGTTACTGTGGGTTTTTCATAATCAAAAACATTCACATAAAACATATTGTCATCTCAGATTTTTCTGCGAGAAAGATAGAGAGACAGCTTGTATCACAACACAATTTAACACCAGTGGAATCCCACGGTAAATTGTATGCTGGAATATGACTACCATCAGACAGCAGCTTGTTAAAATACACATATATCATACTCTTATTTCAAACAAGGTTAGAGTAGTGGTTGCTAATTTAATCTGTTGAATATTTTCACAACTTTGGATTTTAACACACTTTCTATACTTATATGTTGTGAATCCTACTTTTTTTTATGTGACAAGGTGGCAAACGAGCAAGCGGTTGACCTGATGTAAAGTGATTGCTACCCATAGACATCTGCAACAAGCAAATGTGTTGCAGATGCGTTGCCTACCTTTAATTATACTTCACACCTGTTTTCTGTGAGGTTGTGGTATTTCACCACTCAAGCCGGCCAATTCATGCAACAGATGTTGTTGCAGACTCTACCACTGTTAAAACCTACTGTATCATATTCAATCATGTTTAGAACTAAATACTCTAGGTAAACAATATCTATACATTTGCAAATTCTATCACTGTTGCTAAGAATTTAGACATTTATTTGGAACAACTTATTTGAAGGATAAATATTTAAGGTTTTTAAGGAAGGTTTAGGTAATTGGCTATTGCAGAGATTCCCTAACTATAGGTTGGGAGTGAATATTGAGTGGGCTCTAATGTAAAAAGGCCTTTAATGACTGAAGACAGTGTTTATGTTAGGACACTTAGGTCTGTGGTGATTCCAGTGGGAATCACTAGGCTAATGACTGCTATCTCAGTCAACCCTAGTAGGAGTTTATTCGTCTTTTATAATTATTCCAATAATTAAATTACCTTTTAATCTTAATGGCTTGTGTTGATATTCAACAATGATTGACGGTGCAAACATAGTTTGCTCAACCCATTTTGACTGACCCAAAGAGGTTGGCATTGGATATATTGGATGATCACGAATATTTCTTCCCTTCTGAAAACCTCTTCGATAATCATCAATATTTATCTGATTAGGCTGAGTTTGTAAGGAATGTTCCGATGACATTGCAGGCATGTGATTTCTTGGTAGCATATTTAGTACATTGTTTTGAGTATAATTGCCATAATATTGTTCCTTTGATAAATCCTTTTCAGTTTGATTGTATGAAGTATGTGTAAATTGCCCATTACCTTTGTTGTACAAGTCATTAGACTCTTGGTTATATGACATATTTTGCCTGCTACCAAAGTTAGCATTATTATTATACTGGTATGTGCTAACTGCTTCGACGTTACTCTGAGATTGATTATTACTGATAGGATCACTAGTTTTTTGACAAACCATTGAAAGAATATTCATAATTTTTTCATCACCCAATATACTATTTATACCTTTGGATATGGTATTATAATCTGGAGTTTGTGAATTAAATCCTTGCTTATCACCAGTTATATCAATCACATCCTGTAACTTATTTGATTGTATTTTTTCTTCAGGAATTAAATCTAAGCCTGGAATACCTTTAGAAGTTTCATTTGTAGGCAAAAATTTTGACTGCTCCATATTAGAAAATGAATATGGATCCACATTTTCATATGACTTATTTGCATGACCTGCACTTATATGTTCATAACTATTATCACAACTGTAAGCAGGTTGAGCACCTTCATACTGTTGGTATTGACTGTGGTCAAAGCTGCTGCGTTGATGTGTATAATTTGTATCTGGATTATTATGCAATTTTTGAGATGGTATATCACTTGGAGTGCAGTTATTATTATTTTGTTTGGGAGGAGGTGGAGGTACAGGTGGAATGTTATTGCCCAAATTATTGGGTGCTTGAACAGTAGTGCCAGTTAATTTAGCTTGTTTTTGTTTCATCTGCTCACGCCGCTCTAACAGCTGTGCCCGACAAGCTTCAAACTTTCGTTCATATTCACTGTATGCCTGTTTATCAGGATGATTAACATTTTCTGCTTTCCATTTTTCTATCTCTTCTTCCCATTTATGAAACTGAATATCAAACAGTCTTTCTTCTTCTAACAATTTTTTGAGAGCCTCAGAAGTTTGGGACTTGTTACGGGTTTCAGTAGCATTGGACCTATTTTGGGTGTTACCTTCTAAGGTTTTCGTGTTACTTACACTATCCGGCTTGCTTGGAGTTTGTGATGGTAATGGTGGAGGTGGCTTAGGTTTATAAAGGGGCTGATCATTTTTATGTGGTGGTGGAGGTTGATCAGGCGGGGGAGGTGCAGGCGGGGGTACGCTACTCATTGGAGGTAAAGGGGGCCCAGAACCCATTGCTTGCACAGTCTGCATTTGCTCCGCATACTAAAACATAATTTATCAAATTAACTATCAATGCTTTATATTAGATATTGAATCGTTATGTAAATCAAACAGCAAAACCTAACCTTTTCCCCGTATTGAATTTGCCACTGGGCATATTGTTGTTGCCATTGGGCCCACTGTTGCCAATTTTGTTGTTGTATTAAAGTCCATTGATCAGCTGTATAGCCCATGTTTGGCGTCATTGAAACTCCGGGGTTCCAAGGCCCAGAAGGCATTGGCCAAGACATTGTGTAAGAAAACTTGGCAATCTAACAGTAAAAATATTACTTTTGCAACAAATCGCAAATACTCCCAATAGTAAATACTGTTGACACTAAGCAACAAACAAACGATTACTTATTGCAGTGCAATAATACCGCCATCTTGACTAAACCAAAAACCACCAACCATGCTGCTCTACAGACAACAAATATATGTAATTATTTGTAGTTCGAAGTTCGCAGCAAAACGTTGTGTTTATATTCTCTTTGGTTCGCAGTTCGAAATGGTTCGAAAATTAATTCAAACAGTTCCTATGTAGGTAATAATCATGTCTTTGGTACATTAGAGATGTCCGATAGCACTTCTATCGGTTTTCGATACTTTTGGTTCGATTCGATCCATTATATCGTTGTTGTCGGAGATGAAAAATAGTGTAGTTGGTAGTTGTTGGAGAGTCGTACGAAAATAGGAAATAAATAAATGCTTTTGTTCCTTCTTATTTTTTAAAATAATCACATTTTAAGGATCAGTGCGCTTTCTTTTTATTATAATTATAAAATACTTCTAATAATATATAATAAAGTCGTTTGTTTCCTTTGAACTTTTAAGCTCATAAGCACAAGCCATTTATGAGGTAAGGTGAGGTCAACCGTCAAACTTAAATTAAAGTTACATTTCAATCACTAAACAAATATAAAGTTTTATTGATTTTCAAACGCATAATTTTTTTTTAATAATTTCTTTCATTATTGAAGTGAAAACTGATTAAGCCTCGTTAGACAATGTTCGGTAAGGGAAAATCTTATAGGTTCACGTGAACAATGTGCAACATATGTCAACAAACAGCGTCAATCATTATGCTTTTTTGAATTTGCAGCAGTTTCGACCAACTTTTTTTTAATTTGCAGTTCTTGTATTCAATTTGGTATTTTATTGTTAAGACGCAACTATTTATTATTGTTGATTATTTATTTATTTGTTCGGAGGACGTCCCCTTTTACATACATAGACAAAAAACAAAAAAAAAACAGTAGAATCGTACATTTTTCCGGGAAAAAAGCCTGATCTTTAGCCTATTACCAGCCATTCCATAATCTATCTCTGTGCCAAATTGCATCAAGATCCGTTCTGCCAATTTTACGTGAAAGAATAACAAACATCCATACATCAATACTCACAACTTTCGCATTTTTAACATTAGTAGGATAGTCGGATTTAACGCGGAACTTTAGCTGGCTATTACTATCTACAGAATATTGTTTTATTTTATACCATAGATCTTTTTTCATCATTTGCTATTTCATATTCATTCACATATTTGATTTTAAATAAACAAAAAAATATGTTGTAAAATACAAAACTTTGTGAATAATTGGTGCAATGTTATTTTTGAGAAAAAAAATGCTTATAATAAACAAATATTATTAAAACATGCACACCAAAAACTATTGTTACTGTTAAAAAGATATGAGATCTGTAGTGTAGCTAAAGTTTGATGTTCAATTTGAGTTTGAGCAGTTTGAGCTTCAACTTATGAAAAAAAGTACGGATACGGTTATGAGTAATTCAGTTCGGGTAGGTTGTAATATCTATTTGACGGGCAGTTACAACATTGATATATTTTTAATGTCAAAAAATCTGAAACCATATAGGTAACTAATGAGTTCATAATCTACCAAGAATATTTTATCTTAAAATTCTTGCATTATCAGCAGTCATCAGGACTGAAGTTTTAAAACGCAGACTATACAAATATGCACTCTATATACGGGGAGTTGGATGAGGAAAGCGTCCGATTTCTTAATTTTTCCATTGTTGATACGGTTTATTATTATAAGCAAAAAAAAACACAAATTTAATAAAAACAAGGAGTTGTCTAAATTGCTGATCGTTTTTGGTTTTGAATAAAGAAATCGAATTTCGAAATCGACTTCAATTTTCGAACATACATGTAGTAGAGCGCATCACTATTGGGACGCCATTTTCGCTTATATGTACCACTGTTTCTCGACGGTGTCGTTTTTAATTTCTAGTAAAAACAAATTAAAATCAAGTTTTAAAATTAAAATTACGTAGTTATTGGGACATTAATTAATTAAGCTTCGTGTAGATCTACATTTTCAAAAAGCGTTCAATACACTCGCAGTGATATCGTCTGCGCGGGAAATGTTGCTACGTTTCTTTTAATCCTGTCCAAATGCTAGTAGAAAAACATTTGGGATATTTGTGTTTTATAAGGTTATTTTCATTATGATTTCCTTTAAAGGACGAGAAAGTAAAAGGGGACGTATTTACAAAATGTCCAGAAATTTAGAACGTTTATATAAAGAAGGAAAATGTCGAGAATGTAGAGTTCTTGTGACTAGAATGGACTTCGCTAAAATTCTCGGTAAATTTACCAAAGTAAAAATCCAATATGAAAGTAGTTCAACAAATAAGCCGAAAAAGAATGTTGACTCTCATTTGGCAAACACAAATTCTAGATCAAAGTTCAGTGAAAATGGAATTACTCCGAAGAACAGTCACAAAAAGCAGCCATCAAAAACAATACGGACTCCAAAAACTACGAAGGTAAATGATATGAAAATTTTTCCAGATTTAGTTATTTCAGAATGTGATGTTGACTCGAAGAAGCCCCATCCTCCAAGCAATATGGTACCAACAAGTAACATACTTAAGGAAAATAATGGTTTGACAAAGCATCAGTTAGCTAGAGAAAAAACCAACTATATTAAGAAAGTGGTGAGTTCTGGCTTTAAGCAATATGGTATTATATTTACCTCACCAACTATACCCAACAATAATAATAATGAATTGAAAAACAAATTATCTTTACTTGATTTATTACCTAATCTAAATAAAAGTATATTACCTTCGGAAGAATGGCATATAGACTATTTTCCTAAAACTGAAGAAGAACCCAAAGATGATAAAGTTTATGATCGCATAGCGGCAGAATTAGAAGACTTAATGTATAATGAAAAACCAATTGAGAAATTAAAACCTGAGGGGTCTGAAATGAAAGTTGAAGAATTTCCTTCAATAATGGATATATTGAATGATAATGTTACAGAAAAAAATTCAGAAAGCATTCAAAAAGAAAATGAACAGAGTTGTTCTGAATCTTTAAAAGATAATTTAGAATCAAGTGATGTGGAAGCAATGCTTCTAGGAAAGTCGAATGTTGAAAATAAAGACTGTGAACCTATGGCAATGGATGTTGACAGCTCAGACGTTAGTAAGCTAATAGAAGACATGGATCAATTGAACAGTATCACAGACGATAGTAAGGATAAAGATGTAAATGATGAGAGCTTGGTTAAATCTGAAGAAAAAATATTGAGTGAAGTATCAGATACTTTAGTTAATCCAAATAGTCCCTCAATACTTGATGAGGCCTTAAATAAGGGTATTGAAGAACATTTACCAAATGAAAATCAAGAGGAAGATGCTCCTTCTCAAGATAATAATTTAGTAGAAAGCAATGATAATGAAAACAATGAAAGCAATCCTGGTAATGACATAAACTTGACTCAACTTGATGAGAATATAGGTGAAGATGTGTCGGAAAGAAAGAGCATTGACAAAAATGTTAATGTTTCTATTCCTGATAATGTAAATGTAACCCATGTTGTATTTAAAAAAATGTTAGGTGACAAATGTTTTAAATCAGTAACATGTCCCAAAAACTTGAAATATAGCATTGAGTTAGAAGGAAAACCAGTTGAGTTTATCGGAGCACCAAAATACATTTCAAGTTTAGAAGATCTACAAGTGTTACTACAAATTGTGAATGAGAGTGAGCTAGAAAGCTTGTATGTCTTTCACTGAATAGTTTATTATAACAGATCAAATAATAGGAGCTATTACTGTAGTTTGTATTTATATGAATTGATAACATTTTGTTCAAATGTTAAAATAATTAATTGAAAGCAAAAAGTCTAAGATTTAATGTGTAAATAACTTAATAGGAAATTGCTTTTCAATTCAACAGGTTATTCAATATTGAATAAAAATATATACATATAATATTTTTACAATGTATAGAGTATTACTAAAAATTCTATTTCTAGATCATCATGACCCCCTCCACTACCAGTAAAAACAGCCAGGTAATGGAATACTTTGATATTTTGTTGAAGGGATTATAGTTATATTCTTTGTTATAATCATGATTCATTTATTGCTTTGTATTTCCATATAAATTGGAGATTGGAAATTCAAGAAGACAATCAACTTTGACAGGTAACAAACTTAGACACTGTAATAGTTTCCGGTGTATATATTTCTATATTATAAGTACTATTTGTAAGGTATAGGACTGACATTTATCCAGATAAATACTAGTTGTATTTTTTTAAGATAGCTGGATTGTTATTTATCTAAGTGGAGAGTATATTACATGTTGAAAATAACATAAGGTAAGTAGTATATACTTTTCGATGGATCATATTAGAAAACCTGGCATTTTAACAATATGTCTATTATTTGTCTTTTTTGTTTATTTCACCATTCATTAAATCTATTTCTAACAGAATTAATATATAAATTTTTGTCAAGGAAGAAATATTGGCAATAAATATTTTGAATCTTGAAACAATGGCTCGATCACAATTAAATAAATTACTAATTGTAGTTCTAGTATTTGACTAACAAAAGATGTCTCTTTTTTTAAAGTTGCTCTTTATTTTATGTTATATTTCATTTCTTTTTAAGTTGATGAAATATGAATAATATGCATTACACAAAATCTGAAAGAATTTAAATATTGGCTTATTTACTCTTTCTTCTTTTATTAACATAAAACTAATAAAATAAGCAGTTATAATTTGTATTGAGGTTGAGAACTATTTAAGTATTTTACAATTTGCTATGGAATTTCGTACATTTTAATTTGAATTCATTTCATAAATTTAATTTAACCTTTAGAAATGCATAATTTTAAGTTAGATACAAGGTTTAGGTTGAATGTCAGTTTTGTGGGAATGTGAGATGGTAACGGATATTTTAGCGAATGCGGACAGTGGGCATATACACTGGTATTGAAGAAACCATTATATGTGTTAATAAATGATTTTCATCATTTGTTGGGAGAAAACGCTATCAACGACCCGCACTTGCCTGTTAGGGAACAGGCTCGCGGTCAGCGTTGGGCTAGGGGAAGTCGTCGGCAGTTCCGCGCAGGGGTTATAGATACACTTTTTTCTGTGTCTTGTCCTACATTATAAATGGGTACTATAAATACGAATTTGTCTCGGTTTTAGTTCACGGGATTATTTTAAAGATCAGTTTTGCACCGTACTAATAAACTAAGTTTATGACGTGACCACGTCTTGTAAGTGTAGAAATGTAGCGTTACAGTCGGGTTCCGCTGCGCTAGAGCCGACAGTAACCGATCATGCACGATTGATGTGCCACGTGAATGTGTATGAGAGAGAGAGATAGTAGCGCCGATAGATAATGCTTATTGTTTTAAGAAACCACGAATTTAACGCCCGAGCGCCTTGCGTCCAGACATCTGGGATTTTTTTTGCAAAATACCACTTTCGGCTTTATAATATATCAGTTTTTGTTCTTATGGTCAAATTATAAAAATTATCATCCTTTTTAGTACGTTTCCCCTAATTTAAAGTGATACAAATAAGAAGTAGAACACATAGGAATTGGTCTTAAACCGATTTCCTCCAATTAGATAATTTGAACATGAAGCATGAAAAATAAATAGTTTATCTACATTAGGCATATCTGACCTATAATATTGTGTTAATTGAGATAACGTGTTTAAAACTTGTTCGTACTAATTTTTTATAACGGTAACGATACCCAAGAATAGTCGCTGGCCACTGACAAAACTGGGGGGTACAAATGAAAATATAGTGCGACCAACTTATCTGTGAAATGGCAAACTACAGCGGTCGTATTGAAGTCTCAAACTATTTTCAATGTCTGCTGGCTTGTCAGTTATATTAAATTACCCAAATATGATGAGATTATATTTTTCATTAACGTTTTTACACAACTATATTTCAGACTTGGTTTCAAAAATTTGCCTTTACAATTAATTAATAAATATAAACTGAACACGATGACATTTGTTTATGTGCAGTAAAATTTATTTCGACATTTTTAATTACGTTTTAACTTTGTCAATTTTGTGCTATTTCAATTTACTTGGCAACATTGAAATTATGGTGGCGACGCCACAGATAAGTTGGTCGTACTAGAAGTCACCCTTGATACGTGATGAGTAATTGTTTTGTTGCCAAACAAAAAAAAACAGTGAATTATAAAATGGATTTTAAACAAAATCTTCGTTATTTATTCCATTTACAAGCAAGTTATTCTGAAAATTCACCGCAGTTCTGATTTCTATTTTTAAGTTTGGTCACACTATTTTTTTTAGTGTAACAGTTTTAGTGAAGGTAAACCGGTGGTGAGATAGTTACTACTGCTACGCTCATTCAAGTATCTAAGCAGTTTTCGTTTCAAAATAAAGAGTTTTCGTTCCCACCGGCATAATATCGTTCCGCGATACGAGTACACATACACAGTACACATTCTATGACAGACTCCCTTTGGCTCCCGCCATTGCACATAATTTTTCAAAATTCTGCGTATAATCTTATTTTGATGAAAACACTAACCATAACGTAAACAAATAACCGGTTTCGGCCGTTTTGCAAGTGAGAAACGAGAACCGAAAGATTTTGTAGAAATCAAATATCGATAATTCAACGTCTAAAGTGTGTGGTCACGCATGGTTAATTCTTATCAAATAAAATACCTGCGCTACCTCGAGACATGTTTTTTCGACAATGGAGATTCTAGATAGAGAGAAGATAATTTAATTATTAAAAACAACATCGAGTACTTTTATTTTAAAGACACTAATAATTACTGAAAACAGGGCAATGAATAAATAATTTCATTTATTCACGTAACGTTAAGAAATTAATATTCTTCCTCCCTTCTGGAAAGTAAAATATTTCACGGGGGTCCTGGTTTGTTCGTGTCATATTTGATATCATTTGAGGCCAAACAACTTATGGCTTATTAATTCCGCCCTACCCTTATAATGAAGTAAAGATTTACAGTGTAAGCCATTACTTTATCCTTATAATGTGCAAGCCTTACGCATTTTTGGGTATTACGTAGACATGAAAATGTCAGTCTTTATATTTTAGTTTATTATTGTATGTTGCTGCCACTGATTTATGCCCGACAATTCAAGAAAAAAAAACTAATAAATTATATGGATGCATTTTGCATAATTTAATAAGGTAACACTTCGGGTCAAAATTTTGTGATCTATCGTAAAAATGTAATAAAAATTGCTGTCAAATATTAATTATAATTTTAGTCAACAAAGGTTTTTATGTTAAAATTCGTAAATAGAATATTTTCGCAAAACAACTATTTCTCACATTACCCTATCGCTAGCTATCCATATTCTACAATTTCACTTTATCTTACGATTGCCACAAAATGATATTTCCGATGAAAGTATATGTACGGTATATAACGTCTGTTTGTTTACAAAAATTATGTCTTGCTGTGGGTCAATATATAGTTATGCGATTTCGTAATGTAACTTAGTTACTTAATATGGCTTAGTTTTAAATCTAAATATTGCGCTATGTTTATATTTTATTTATTAATGTGTTTATTTTAGGGGAAAAGAATTGTTATTCTAATATTTCAATTAAACATTTTTGCATTGTATTATATCTAGATTGTGTTTATTTAAATCGATATTTAGATTATTATTTTAAATGTCAATTGTCAGTCAGTTGGATACTGAGATCCGATTAAGCTCGAATAATGGAGTTACGATGAAAGTTGTAACGAAATGCTTACTGTTTTTGTTGTTTTGTTATTTTTACGAATTTGGGTTTGAATATAGTCATGGCAGTACAAAGATGTTACATACCTCCAGATGGAGCATCCGCGACCGAAAAGTGAAGCCATCTTAAGCCGTCAATTGGCGACTTCGTAAAATCCAACTCGTCATTAGTTTCCCGCCACACGAATGCAAAATCTCCATATTTGTAATTTAAAAAATACTACATTACAAAATTATACTAACCCTAAAAATACAACGAAATATAAATATGCTTAAAAAGGTGACTTCACTTTTGATTGTTGATTTTGTATGGAACGCGCTATCTGGAGGCTTATAAATCTATGTGGCAGTCATTCCAAGTTGCAAGAAATACCAACTTGATTTGTCTCATAAATTTCTGCTAAAGCGTAAAAGTTTTTGATTTACTTCTGGGAATAAGGCATATGGCTATTTTTCTCACACATTACAATAACATACCGCAACTACTATGTAAAATTTTGTATTTCATAGGTATTAATTGTAGAATAATCGGTATACAGAAACAGACAAAGTTAACATTACTGAAAAAAATTATAAATTAAAAAAAAAGAGTTTCCAAAACAGTTGACGGTAACATTAATAAAAAACCTGCACAAAATGTTTTGGGCAACAACATAGAAACGGTTTTTTCAGAAACTTTACAATTCAAGCTCAAAATGGCCTTTTTGTTATGAAAGTTTAATACATACATACCTAATAACAAAGAAAAGTATGTTTTGTTTTCTTTTTGGAATGAGCTGTCGGCGACATCTAAAATGTGAATGTAAAAGATTTTGCTAGAGTAAATTTATTTTCGAAACATCTCAGATTATAGAAAATAACAGTTGTCAAGATGTCACAAATCAGGATACAATATACTTGTTTATGATTTTTACATAATTTACTGGTATAGACATATTAAAACTAGTTCTGTCATCTCACGGCCGCACTTTTACAATAGGTGACGTGCGCTCTAGTGTTCATGCTCGCGTCTAATGGAATACTTGTATATAATACTTTATAATTTGTGGTGTAATGTAGCACATAGAAAGATTATCGCTAATTAACAAAATAATTGCAAACAAAGATGTAACAAATATCTTTTCACTAGATATAATTACAGTAAATATTAATAGATGTTCTTTAAATGGCGCTAATAGGTTGTTTAAAGGAGACTGAAACCAATTAATGATTTTTAAATAACAGCATACAATAAAAAATATTCAAGTGTAGTGTTAGAATTAAAATGAATATCGGCTCGCTTACTTAACACTACATCCGCAGTCATGGACCGGCCGACTCGAAAAAAAACCGCTATGCTTGATGGACGGACAAGACAAGTTTTAGTTTATAACAGAAAAACAGACGTGACTTTGGACGTGCGCGTGCGTGATATATTTATTCTGTGGCGACAAACCAAAGAGAATAAAAACGCTACGCTTGACCGACTGAAGTGACTGAACAGAACATTCTCCCCTCCTAGACGTGCTACCCGCGCGCAATGCTTACGCTTAAAATCAAGCGAAGCGACTAAGGGAAAATCTTATACATTGTCTACCTACCGTCTCGTTAGACGATAAGATACACATATACACCACATTTTTGTATAGACTGCAATACAATACATCACGTAGAAACCATTCTTTTACTTGTCATTAAAAAAGATATATTGAATGTATTATGTTGAGTCAAACTGTCCGAGTCCTCTTCCGAAGATTCATCTCTTTTGTAAATAAATATTCAGCTTCATTCTTAATTACGCTGTTACATTTACGTCATGTCATTCTTAAAAAACTACGCAACATTTTGTGTAACGTTTTTCGCAATCACTTGCTGGGCTTTTTACTCAAAGTAAAATAATTAATACTAAAGGTCCGACTGTTAGCCTTGGCCTAGCAGTCCGGAGCCGATGCACACCTTCAAAAACTGCACTCGTGAAATAAGAGTTGTATTTATTTGTATTACCTTCAGCCTTTCTGCACTCAAAATATTGAATCTCCAGCGAGGCCCGACCTAAAGTTATGTTTTTAGATAAGGAAATATTATTATCCTCGTATACTTACAATAGCGATATAACTGCAATGGACATAAATTGTAAACAATGTCCTTAATGAGAGGCACGTTGTTGTAATTTCGTGTGTCACTGTGCTTCTTTCCCGATCTTTCTAGATCATATCAGATTTTATATTACTAATTAAGGTTGTTATTTATCTTAATCGTAAAAATATGTAACTTAGAACCGCTTTTGTTTAGATTACTTTAAATGTACCCTCTAGATATAGTTTATAATACATATGTTTAAAGTTTCAATAAACGTTTGCTTTCGAATCTCTTGTTTTCATTTTAAACAAATATAACACTTTGATGTGTTTAAATTTTCCAAAATCTATTATAATTTAGAATAATTTTATAAATCTATTTTTGGTTATGGCAATGTCCTTACAATGATGTAGAAGAACTAAAAATATTAGTACAAGGTGAAATAAGAACAGTGAAATTATGTTTTACAATTCTGTGTATTTATACTCTGTAGCGAAAGCATCAAAACCTGTGGGGTAGCTAGTTTGAGTCCCTTCTTTGGTAACTGACATAGTAGCGACTGCGCAAGCCGCTCCAATAATTTGATGTAGAGGATAATCCTTCTGAGTTAACAAATAACTTGCCAAAGCGCCTACGAATGCGTCACCTGCTCCCTGTTTTTTTTTATGAAACATGTTAGTTTTTATTTATTTAAAATAAAAATATATAATACTAAGAGAGAATAGGATTAAAGATTCTGCTGATGAATACGTACTGTTGTATCTACGGGTATAACTTTTTCACAACAAACGTGGATACATTTGTTATCGTTTTTGGATGAATAAATTGCACCCTTATCTCCGAGAGTTATTATAACCATTTCGCATCCTGACTCTAATATATTTTTCAACGCTAATGCGCCGTTCCTGAAAAATTGAATTTTAATCAAAAATTTACTATAGTTATATATATATTATTATGGTAATAAAGATACTCATATTTTTGACTTACCATAGGTCAACTGCAAAACCAACATATAACGAAGCTTCTGATTCATTCAAACATAAAATAGAACAGTTGGGAAACATGAACTCGGTATCTTTTAGAGCTGGAGCAGCATTAAACAGTTTTTGCTGAAATAAAGCAATGTTTAAGGTCAAGACTTTAGAAAAGAGTTGCTATAATATGATATGCAAATTTAGCATAAAAGAAACATACGCCCTTGCAACGTTTGAAAGCTTCAAATGTTGACTCAAGTGGTGTTTCCAATTGTCCTATGACAATATCAGCACTTTCTATTAGCTCGCCTGCAGCTATAATATCCTTACAACTTAGATGGTTGTTAGCCCCTGGTACAATTACTATTTGATTTTCTCCGTTTTCTGCAACCGTAATTTGAGCAATGCCGGTTGAGACATTAGATGTTAATGTTACATGTGAAACATCGACACCAAGTTCTTTTAAATATGTTTTATATTCCGCTCCCCATTTATCATCTCCGAGCTAAAAGGAAAACATTTTTTATACTAATTACAGAAGTAACGTGCGCCGGCCCTATATTTTAAACACGCAGGTACGAGTACTTCAGATTGAGTGACCGTGGGTTTACACTGATGAGAACATTCACATAAAACATGTTATCATCTCAGTTTTTAAGGAGAAAACTTGTATTGCGACACGATTTTACACCAGTGGGTACCCACGGTGAGAATGACAATTATTAGTGTATAAATCAAACCTACTCTACTTATCATATAAGTATTAGCTCCAAGTTTTGCTGCAGCCACACACTGGTTGGCTCCTTTTCCACCATAACTTGTTACAAATTTATATCCATGAAGCGTTTCTCCGGGACTGGGAAGCCTAGGAGCGTACCTTTAATAGATTTTTTTTAATGTGAAGAATTAAATATCACATTTCATATACATAAACATACAAATAATACTTACGTTGTAAAATCAACACTACAAGAACCGACAACGACAATTTTATGGTTTGACCTTTTTTCGTCTCCCATATCCATCACAACTATTTTAGAAATACGACAATGGTATCAAGTGTAAGACACACACTTACAATAGGTGTATACTTGCTCAAACACTGTAAATTAATGTTAGAAGCCAACCACTAACTAGCTAAGTACTACGATTTTAGTATTTATCTACTGTCTGATCAAACAAGCAGATTACTTATTGTACGTATTGAATGAAACATAACCTCAATTTTCGTAATCACGCATCGTAAATTGAGTTCAAGTCGTCATTTCAGTTCACAACACAATAGTCTGTTGGCAATGTGACTTCGGTTCGATCAAAGAATCTTTACGTTTGCTTTAAATTGTTGTTTTATATAGGTTCAAAATCTTACTGTTTTATATCCTGAAGTTCTCACTTTTATAAGTTCGTAACTAGATACAGACGTCTTTCCATTGAGATCAATATATTCGTAATATTGTAATGTTATGTAATGTTTTATTAAAATATGGTTGCATTTCAAGTGCTTCTCTATCAATTGGTTATCTTATCAGTCTTTTATACGGTGTGACATGGCCATCACCATTTCGAAGAAGAGTGAAATAATAAATAAGAGAGAAATTCTCTAGTAGAGAACTATGTTGTCAGTAACTGACGTTCTTACATGGATTACTGCACGACAGTGCACTTAGGAATATTAGATAAACTTAAAAAATTAACCACACATAGCAAAGCAGCATTAAATTATATTTATATCTTTCACGTGTTAATTTATAAGGCGATAAAATGATTCCAGCAGAATAACTAGCTGTAGCTCAATGATAATGGTTTCATGATGAGATGTGTATCTTAAATAGATCTTATGAGGAACAAAATGAGTTATCATGTCGAATTAAGTCATGTTGAATTGAAGATAATTTTATATGGATAAGTTTAAAGGTGAGACAGCGATGATTTGTAGAGCAACTATTATTACTATTGGTAGAGCTATATAGACTACACTAACTAATTAAATGGTGAACTGGGACATCCAGGAGTATTGGCAGTCACTGTTTTCTTACAATCACATTGCTTTTCCCACACAAAGTCTGGAAAGGTATCAACATTTTTTGTTCCCTGGTGTATTTTATTATTCTTTATTTCCTTTATTAAATAATGTTAAGAGCAAGCATACATTGTGACAATAGTTTTTTTTAATATGTTGTCAATATAAGTTCATCAAAAAGAAATGCACTAAACCTAAGTGATCTGAAGCTAAAAACCTTATTAATGCAACCTAAATGGGGCTAAAATACATATTTTACTTCCAGTAAATTATAAGGTAGCAATTCTCCTCCATAGTAGTTGGTGTGAAAAAAGTTGTCACATTAATGTCGAGATTACCCTGCATTCATCATATAAATAGTACATATTTGATTTAGCCTGCATGACTAGGTCATTTAAAAGTTTGATGTTGATATAAAACTAGATTATAGGTGTATACTAGGTGCTGTTGGCAAAAGTATGACTTTATATGCAGTTCTCAGCTTTTTGCTTAAGTTTCCAAAAGTGTCACTGACTTGATAAAGGAATAAATTTAAAAACTAATGAAGGTTTTTGTACCCTCACTGTACATAGGCTTTCTTTCTTACTTATTTTTACTTTGATTCCTGAAACAGAATAAATAAAAAGGCCTTTATGTTGTATTTGTATTTATTGTTTTTTTTTCTACCATCTGACTAAAAAAACTTTTTCTAATTATTATTAATCTTGTAACTTTTATTTAATTAGTTTGCTTATTAGATGAATCATCTTTAGGATAATTTTCAGCATCTCCCATTTTGGTTGCTTTTTCCATTTGTTGATCTTCTTTACTTCCTATTTTATCAGCCATCTCTGCATATTTAGCTTGTCTATAGTCATATTTGGCAGCATCAAGTAAAATATTTTGAATGAGATGCCTATTATTGTGGTGTTTATTTACCAGAGAAGGAAATGG
This sequence comes from Papilio elwesi, assembly GCA_029849275.1. Classification (NCBI taxonomy): domain Eukaryota; kingdom Metazoa; phylum Arthropoda; class Insecta; order Lepidoptera; family Papilionidae; genus Papilio; species Papilio elwesi. Next base: position 4,347,326 of record CM056700.1, on the reverse strand, counting down.
GTTGCCACGGAGTTCTAAAACAGCCTTCTCAGTGTTACGGCTGTACTGTGGCCTTGGTGCTTTATACATTCTAGTGTAAGCTATATCCGAATTTTCATATCTTGGCACTAGAACTTTAAATAATTTATGTACAAGTTCCTTTTCAAGTAACCAATAATCTGCTATTTCCATAGTCGGTTTGTGACAATCACCATGTGTTATAGCCTCTGATATAAGCTGGAAAGAAAGCAATTTGTAAAAGATCAAGAAGAAGGCCAGAGTAAAGGGTGATTTAACCAATTCCTTTTTATAGAATCCTCAACCCTACTTTCACATCATTCAATATAAGTTCCCCTAACAGAAGTGCTCTTTACATTATATTAAAGTTTAAAAGCAGTCAAACTGACCAACAAAATTGTAATCGTCCAAGAACCTACTTTTTAGTGTATATCTCAATGATTCCTTACCCTTTCGGCATATTGACGAGCTTCATCCCCTCGGTTGTAATTTAACTCAATTCTTTCATATTTAATTAATCCAGTAACAGTTTTCCGTAATTTATTTAATCTGCCTTCCGGACCTTTGAGACTTCTAAGCCGACGAGGTTTTTCAGCTACGTTTATTCGTAATTTTGAAACAAGTTTGGTAACTTGTGCTTGATTCATTATTATTTTTTTCAGATAGACAGACAGGTTTTAATTTTCTCTACAACTTGTGCGTCAATATCATAACTCTCCTAAACAAATATTTACAAAAACAAAATATTCACAAATTTTATATCTTATAGGTTATTTGGCTTGGTTTTAAAAACCATTTACCAACGGCCATAGATAATAAAGATGTGTCAACTCGGTTTGGCAAACCGAATCAATTCGGGTTGAATGTAACTCGGGTCAAACCAAGCCACGATATATCCTGTCTGTCCAACTCATTAACTAGTATTACCGTACTCTCTGTGGTCTCGAGAGTGGTGGGTTAGTGACACCTCCAGGCGCCGCCACTTGCGTGATTTGCTCAAAAACAAAAAGTGTTATAGTGCATTATGTAAATACATTAAAAATACCGTCGGGACTATTCAATTAAAAACTGAATGAATGAAATACACATAATCAAAAAGACGACTCGAAATTAAGTCTTGGCTTAAATGTTTCGATACCAGGCTATATAATCTTTAAAAAAAAATAGCCAGTCAATTGTCACTGTCAAACACAAGTTTATTTTGTTTTAGGACCAATAGGCTCTCGCATTCCTGATACAGCTCGTTTTATTAGCTCTTCTAACAAATGTGAAAGCTAAATACTAAACACGAGCTAACAATTAAATAGTCTGTAATAGATAGTTTAATATTAAGAGACGACATTTTAAACAAACATGATGAACTCTAATGTTTCAGACAATGGAGTCTACGAGCTTATTACTGAATTGTGTCGAAAAACTGCTTCCTCATATTCTTGCCGTACATCACATACTGCTCTTGCTTCTAAAATGAAATCCTTATCCTACGAAATAATTTTGAAAAAGTCCACTTTAAGTTTTTCTAATACACGAAACGAGCCAATGGTGGAATTATTGTCATATTGTTTTGTGTCACAGCATAATTCAAAGAATGTGGCGGAATATAAGAGGTCTGTTGAATTGAGAGATCTTATTAATATAATACAAAAAGCTGATTTTGGTGATTATAAAAACCATTTCCAAAACGTCTTGAGACTCCTTATTTGCTTACACAATACGAAGAAACCAGATTTGGAGAAAGAAATGTTTCAGGTAAATGTTGTTCTGCAGTATACATTTGATATAAGAATATTTAATTATTTAAGGAGTGACCTAATACGTATCAGATGATTGGGATTTAGGTAAACTTTTATATCATAAGAGCTGGTTTTTCAGGGAAAAGAGAATGGAAGGGATTTTCGCTTTCTCCCAATACCACTTCTACTGAAAGGATACATACTGCTTCTGAGAAAATTAAAATATATTTTTGTATAAACATAACATCTTTATCTCAAACATTTAGTTTTTTTTGCACTCCTGGCCACTACTGCGGCATAGTTGCTTAGATAGCATGTCTTGTGGATGTGGTCTACGTTCAAATTTAATACGCAAATACATCCCTTTGGTTGCTCTTTGCTAACTTAATATGAGTGTGTTGGTTTTGCATAGCCAAAATTCTCAAATTGTAAAATGCACTTGGGATTTAAATCCTAGCCAGCTTTTGCCAATGACAAACTCCTATTATTTGCAATATATTTCCAACAAGAAATTGCATGTTTCATTGTGGGCATTGTTATAATGATCATCACATATAGATTGTACATGCATTGTTTGAACTGTGTGTCTCATTGTCTTTTTTTTATAGTACTAGGTGACAAATGAGCAAACAGTTCACTCGATGTCAAGTGATCGCTACCCATAGACATCTACAACTAACTAATGAGTTGAGGCCCAAGCCTACCCCTCTGGGTTACAGGTGTGAATGCATATTTATTTATTTAAATCATTTATGAAAAAAATAGAAATCAATCACTTATCTACTATACACTGATTTATATTGCTTACTTTTATCAATTACAAAAGTAAAGTACAAAAAATTAAAGTTTAAAATAATATTTCAGAGACCTTTTTCATTTGGAATCTTAGATGAGATGTTACCGAAGCCCCCAAGACAAGCATTTGGATCCCCTCAGCCTTATTCATATTATCCTTCTTTTGTTTTTGAGTTGCCATTTACAATAAAAAAGCAAGCAATGGTGCCTGATAATGAGAAGTCTTACACAGCTTATACAGTGGAAAGTTTTGATTCTAAATCATGTAAGATTAATAATTTATTGTTAGGTTTGCAATATTATATTGTTTTATCTCTAAATATGAGCAAAAAATCCGATGGTATGATTCAAACTTCACTCATTTGTATTTTTACAGTTCTTCCAGAAAAGACAAGCTCAGAAATACCTGGAATACATAACATAACATCTTTTATGAGGCCAAAGTCCCTGACATCATATTCGTCAACTGGCTTTGGATCATATACAGAAAATAATATCTTAAACATACCCAAACTAACAGCTCCAAGAGATTTAGAAATACCAAGTACTATTGAATCCTTCGGTTTTAATGTAAAAGTAAGTAGGAGAGACAAATATTGTAGTCACACAGCACACACACAGGAGCAGCGACCCTGACTAGTACTGTAGGTTGCGGGTTTGAACCCAGGCAGGTGCTTTACGTTGTGTAGTAAAAGGCATGTTCTTAGAACCACTAAATTCGAAGATATGTGACATCCACTGGGTGCATGCTGGCCCAGTGCCAGTTGCATGCATGCATTGGTGGTGGATTACGACTCACTTATTATTGTTATAAAGTGATAATCCTTATAAAAATCAACCAAAGATATACATATGACTCCGGGGATTTCTATCCCAGATTTCCTTTTTCAAATCTGAAAATTTTATTTGAATCAAAAGTTTGAAAAACTTAATAAAAAAATAGTTTTTACTTGTCTAGGGTTGTTCCGTGTTACACCTAATACAATGGGTTGCTGCTTTAGCTTGCTGATACAATTATTTTTTATAACATAACATAATAAACATATAGTAATGGGAAATGTTAATTTCTGTATAGGTCTCATTCCCTCCTTCTAATACCGTATGTGCAATAGAAGAGATGTATAGAGCTGACAAAAATGCTGTAGATATTTGGGAGATTGCTACACAGGTTGATAAAAATATACCTGTAAATATTTGGAACATTGTATGTAAGTAAAAATTTAATAAATAACTATAAGCAAAATAGTAATGTAAGACTGGTTGCTAGAAAGGAAATTTAAGATAAGGAAAAATGCAATTTTTGAATGATAGGAAGACTTTTGTGTAAAGTATAATTTTGCCAATATTTTAGCTTTTAAACTATACTTGGTATAGAAACAAACATACAACAAAGCATCATTTGAATTTTTTTGTCCTAACATTCAGCAGATACAAATATCTGCAATATGCAAACATGATGTACATCAAGCATGAATCTAGAATTTTAAGTTTGTAAATATATTTTGTTGATTTCTTTACAGCAAAGATGCCACTGGTCAATGAAAGACAGGTCATCGCAACATCAGCAAGAGAAGTTGCCTTGTGGAAAAAGGTTTATAAAGGACAACTTGCTCATTTGAAAGTCATATCTGAGAAGCAATTTATAAGACATATCAAATATTTAATCAGTAAGTAAACACCGCTACTACATAGTTAAATTATCATAATTTTTTAGAAATAATATATTGTTTGTTGGTTTTGGAAAAGCATGCTAGTAGAGTTAATGCCGTTGAGATAGGATCCTTAAGAAGTACGTTAGGCGTTAAGAAAGGCCTTGAGAAAGGTATGCTTCGGTGGTTCGGGCGTGTTGAAAGGATGAATGAATAGAGAATAACGAAACTAATTTATCTAGCGAAAGTGAGTGGCAGTGTTGGTAGAGGACGCCCTAGGAGAACTTATATCGGCGATATAAGGAGCACCTATAACCGACGAGCATGTATGCGTAGATGTATGAATGTAGAAACAGTAAGGAGGTGTGATGTCCGAGGATCGCGCCAAATGGAAATACATGATCTATGCTTACACCTCTGGGTTATGGGCGTGAGCGTTTATTTATTTATATTTTTTTATAGAAAACCATAAGGAGTAAGCGGTTTACCAGATATTAAGTTATTACTACCCATAGGCATCTACAGCCTCGTCTTCCTCTCATTCTTTTCCTATAAAAAATGATATGCTACTGTGAGCTTACGGCACTGGTATGCTATTTAAATTGTTTTCAAGAATTTAAAACTAAAGCTCATAATCAGAATGACTAATTATGAATTTATTATATTTTAGTTGGTGTTGAAACAAGTTCGTTTCCGTTTAGCGAAGAGTCAAACTGCTTTTATATGAAAGATAATTTAGTACTTGAAGGCATTTCCAAGGAGCGCCTCAAAGGTTACGTGACAGATTTACTAGTGGTTGGAACTTATTATAAACGTTTAAGTCATTTTGCTTTCAACCAAAATGTTGAAGACAACTTCCAGAGCAAAGGGCTTGTTCATGAGGTAAGAGTTTTGTTATAGCTTTAATTGACAATTCAAATGCAATGATTATGAAATAGTGAATTAAATGGAAGTGCGACACGCCGAATTTATATATGTTGCAAAATTGAATTGCAGTGTAGTTGTTAGTCTCAAACAAACTTCTATTGACCAGATTGCTGCCATGCTAAAAGCAAAAGCGATATCATGTCTGGTCAGTTTCATACATTGGAAATTTAAGTACATGCTCAGTACGTAAAGATGTCGGTACGAGTAAGCATTGTGAACCATGGAAAAGTAAACCATATTAAAAGCAAAGTTAAATCGCCATGTAACTTGTTTTGTTTTACGTCAGTGATTTATTTAGTTCTATTCTTCAAAATTATCAATGATTACTGAATAAAATATAAATTTACAATATTTAATTCAAACAACACCCTCTTTTTAAAAAATTTAATTGATAAAGTACATCGGCACTACGGGAGGTTACTCTTCAAATTAAGTATCGTGAATTCACGATAGATGGCCGAGTTAAAACGACGACGCAACGCGCAGGCGGCGCTAATTCAACAATTTATCTTAATAGCACAGAGATAATGATATACTACGTACAAATAATATAATAGTATCGTAGTATATGTTATCGTTATCGCCATCCAAGTAAAACATTAAAATTAAATAGGGTCATTTATAATTTCCACGTAAAGTGCCATCTAGTAAGTTTTCTTAGTAAATAACTTTATACTGACAACCATAGAACTTGTAGTACGAAGCTCGCGCTACGGGCGCCCGCGCCGCGCGACTTAGTGTGGGGTCAAATCGACCAATGGGATTGTTCCTCTGTTGTACGTAGTATATTATTATCTTTGTGGCGATATTAAGGGCTGTAACCGATGAGCGTGTATTTTTAGATGTATGAAGAAGCGAGAGACATGCCAGGACAGTACCTTATTAAAATCTGTAATCTTTGCATACACTGCTCACCATTTTTTTACAAATTTTAAGGCTGCACGGGAAGTTATCAGGAGGTACCTTTTAGACTTTCGTCTCTTGGCGACTGAAGTGTACGACGATTGTAAAGACATGTCAGAAGAATTGAATTGTATGCCGACACTTTTGGATATTCTACATCACATTGAGCCGCTAAAGTACCAGATTGAAACTATCGCGTCCATTTATAAAATGATTGATTCAGGTAAAAAAATGTTTTTTTTATTGATTTAATGTATTCTTAGAGTGAAGACGAATGCAAGGAGGTACGGGATTTATTCCGACTCTAGGTCCGCTCTAGAAACTGTCAAGAGCGGTATGTCCCTTCATCCCCTCGCGGAGAATATAAGATGTATGAAAGAAGCTAGAGAACAAGGGAAGGATGTAAGGTTGTTTTGGGTGAAAGCGCATGCGGGGATGGAGGGAAACGAGAGAGCGGACCAATTGGCCAAAATGGCCGCAATCGGGATAAAGACCAAACCTAATTATGATAGGTGCCCCATTTCATTTGTCAAGCGACAGATTCGTCTGGAGACGCTTGACAAATGGAATGGGCGGTATGTGGAAGGAGACACGGCCTCGACGACCAAGCTCTTCTTCCCCAACGTGACGAGCGCCCCCTCCATACTTCGGAAGCTGGACCTTCCGAATCCCGTGCTGGTTCAAGTTTTGACGGGGCATGGGGGGTTCTCACACTACTTGCATCGTTTTAAATGCAAGGAGAACCCCTCATGCATCTGTGACCCAGCGCGGGACGAAACTGTGCTGCACATATTGACAGAGTGCCCAGTGTTTGAAGCAGAAAAAGTAGACCTGGAAATAAAAAGAAAAAAGAAAATTGAAAAGGAAAATATAAGTAGTATTATTAGAGATAAGGAATTACGAAAAGAATTTGTAAACTACTGTAGGTCCTTAGCCCAAAAAGTGATATATAGAAATAAGACATAGACAGAAAAATGTAACAGGGTAATAATTTTAGTGTTTTCAAATTGTTTAATTTTATTTGGAGTTATTATTGGTTTTATCTAGTGTAAGTTTTAACCTGTATTTTATAAGTATTTTAAATTTCATTTGTATTGTATAGTATTTTATCGCTTTTCAATTGTATATAATAATTTGATTTTTTAAACCGTAAATAAAACGATAACCTGAAAAACTTATTACCACCGTCGAAAAGGACCCTGATCACCATGTTAGGGGAACGAGAGGAAAAAAAATGTATTCTTAGAATAGATGCTAAGTAGTGCTCTTCCTGTGACGTCTTTAAACGTTACCGTTACCAGAAAAATCTCAGGGGTATAAAGAAACGTTTTCCTCCTACCTTACCTACACATATACTACCTTGACATACACTATGTAACGGAGAAATTCTTAAAAATACCTTCCTTCAATGGATGGACAAACCTCGAACTTACTCGTCAATACAAAACCGATTTGAGACATCAATTTACTTTAACTGCCTTTCAAAAAAAACTTTTTTGATAAATTTAAACACGCAACCTTTATGCTAAATAATCATATGCAAGTTGGTTGGTTGCTGACACCTGTCAAAGAAAATTAAAACGATGCATTACAATCGAATATTACGAAAATTGTCATGTAGTCAGGTACGCACTGTCGTATTTGAAATAACAAATAGCTTTTGTAAAATTACGCAATGACATATAAGCAAAATGTAAATTAAATCATCAATTTAAAGCACTGTATGAAAACTTGTACATTTAGATTGTACAATTGTCATTGAACATCCCCGGATTATGTTCGCGATGTCATAGCTCGAGCAGTGTAAAGATGTTTGAGTTCAATTTCCCGTATTTTTCCAGATTCGAAAACAACCATTCCGCATGGCGCTGAGCTTATGTCATATTTGTTCAATGAAATATCACTGGTGTCACACAAAAGTACAGCGTTGACTTTGTTCAACTCTCTATTCACTGTTTGCAAAGTTTACTTCAAGTAAGTGATTTTTTTTCTTTACACACTCTTATGCCATAGTAGGACAGTCTACAATTGCCACATTTTATTAGTTTACAACATTGTCTAACTTAAAGAGTTGAATATTAATAATCAATAGCGAATGAGTTCATAGGAAGAAGAATCAGGACTTGATATACTCTTTTAATTGTTGCAAATACTACCCGTATTAATAACTTAATAGAAAGCCACTGCCTCATTCGCCGTCTTCATGATCCAACAAAACAAAACCAATCAAATAGCAAATCAACCCAAATCATCTCCAATATGAGATGAATATGTTAAATGATCATTTGGGCGTATTAAGTATATCATCTAAGGTCAGTTTCAATGATAATTTATGTGAGAATACAAATGTAAGTGTTTGTAAGAATAACAATAAATGCTGCCTTCTTGTATAAAAAGTATCCAATGATTCAATGGGACGGACTAGAATTTTTCCAATCGTTCGATGTGTACACAGTAAGCGAGGGTGAAATCGCTTCGAACATACATAGATAAGAAAAGGACGGAGACTAGCCGTATGTCTCAATGTCAGATGTTAGAGATGGTGTTCCACTACAGTGCGCTTTTCACGAAATTTCCTACCTCGCACAACGGCGTTGTGGAATGATTTGTCGTTAGAGCGGTGTATCTACGATACGACTTAGGGTCCTTTATGAAGTGAACGTAATCCTTCCTTGAATGCCGGAAACGCGTCTGCAACTCTGGTGTTGCGGATGTTCAAGGGCGTCGGTGATCACTTACATAAGGCGAACACCTGCCAAACTTATATTACTTAATAATTTATCATAATAGTCCATAGGAAAGTAATGACTATTTAAAATTTATCATAGGTTCATTGAAAGATTCATCTTCGAAGGTGAACTGGACGACAGATACAAAGAATTCTTCATTAAGAAAGACAACCAGTACGTAAATTCGCGATCGAAACGCTATTGGGATAAAGGATTTAATATAACGCTTGGTGTGGCTGTGCCAGATTTTTTGCGTTCCCTTGCAAAGTTTATACTGCTGTGCGGGAAGTCTTTGCGATTGCTGAAACTCTGTAATCCCAGTGTAAGTACAGTTATTTATTATCATTATCCCAGTAATATTGTAAACCTGTGAGAACGGATGTATTTTGTCTTGATTTTACCTTAATACTACTAAATGCCTACTTCCCTACTTTATTATATAATGTCAACGGTACTAGCTAATCTGTTATACTCCTCTGAGACTTGGGTCTGGTATCGCAAGCATATCCGTATACTGGACAGATTCCGCCTCAAATTTCTCCGAGACATCATGAATACCCGATGGTCAGACCACGTCAGGAACACTACCGTCCTGAGGTGCGCTAATGTCGGAGGCATTGAGGTGTATCTGATGAGGCGGCAGCTGCGGTAGTGCGGACATGTGTCTCGTATGTCGGAGAGTCGATTGGCGAAGCGCATCTTCTATTCAGAACTCCAGCACGGCAAGCGGAATCGTGGTGGCCAGTACCTAAGATATAAGGACGTTCTGAAGAGGCATATGAAGAGATGCAATATAGAGCCCTCACAGTAGGAGACAAAAGCGGCACTGCGTCCCGCGTGGAGGCGACTTATCCACCAGCAGGTTGATAATTTCGAAGTTGAGCGGCGTAAAGAGCTCGACACAAAGCGAGTGAATAATGAACTGAAGACCCGCCAACCTGTGACCATACATTACAATTATGTTGGTGACTTTGACTTGTCCAAAGTGGTCCCGTGCTATTAGTAACAAGCTCGTGTACGCCAGCCATCAGAGAGCACATGAGAGGGCAGAAAACCTTAGCCATAACTGAATGAAGTCTTATAGTTAAAGTGCTTGTCCAGTGACACAGTCACCATGGCCGAAAGTGGCCTGGACATCATCATCATCGTTATATAATGTTATAAATGCGAAAGTAAATCTGCTTGTCTGTCTGTTACGCTTTTACGCCTGAACGTGAACGATTTAAATGAATTTTGTACAGACATTGTTTAGATCATATGTCCTTTATAGGCTACTTTTTAATGCGAACAATGGGTTGGTCTGAAAAATTAAAAAAGCTGCCCAATGTCACTATTCCACGAGGACGGAATTGCGGGCGTAGCTAGTTGTTTATATGTTTTGATTTCAAAAAAAAAAATAAAGCTTATACTAAAATTAACTTTAAGGCTTATAATAATCTAAAAATTGTTGCCATTTAAACGATTACTGATGTGTCGTTGTGTGCCGCATAAACAAACCGTTAGAGTATATATAATTATGCTTTAAACCATTAATGTTACTTTTAAACCGTTATATAAGGAGCACCCATAACCGACGAGCATGTATGCGTAGATGTATGCGTAGATGTATGCGTAGATGTATTAATGGAGAAGAAGCGAGAGAGGAATGCCAGGATAGCGCCAATATGGAAATCCATGATCTCTCTCTTACCCCTATTACGGGCGTGAGCGCATATTTATTTATTTAATATTTTAAACCGTTCTAAAAAAAATTACCGACTTCAGTAAATTTAGTACAATCTGTGACAATAAAATGTATGTACTTACGTCACTTGACACACAGCTGTTGTGTTGTATACAATTGAAGCTTATTTGTATGGGTAATAAACGCGTTCGACTTATAGGATCCTTTAGTTGTTCTCATATCATCTGATCACCCGTCAGTGAAATGTTGTGCCACCTTCGAAGAATTGGAGCGTCAGCAGCAAGTTCTAGATGTATATAGAACGAGATGTTTGTTTGTCAGTGGAGAGCCAGTCACGTTCGACCAAATTTTATTAAAAAAAGAGGCTGAAAGGAAGGCTTTTACGGAAATGGCGTCATTGAAGCAGGCCGAAACAATGGAGAAGATTGTAGGTGAGTGTTTTAATTTTAAGGCCTTTAAATGTAACGCAATAAAGTATTGTTATAATATTGAATTAGAAGCTTATACTTTATTGTAATAGGACAAAAATTGTTAAACATTTCTATAAATAGCCATGATTTTTTTTTATGTTATAAGGTGGCAAACGAGCACGCGGATGTTAAATGACCGCTACTCATAGACGTCCGCAACAACCAATTGTGTTGCAGATGCGTTGCCTACCTTTAAGAGACAGAGGAGGGAATAGACAGGAAAGAGCAAATTTCCTCTAGGTTAACGGGGGTTACCCTCTTCCCGTCCGACCCTCTTCCCGTTCCCATCCTATCCTTAAAAGGAATGGGTGGAAAGGCGAGAAGAAATGAAATTGGGCCTCCGGCACCTCACTCATCTGACGAAACAGAGTAATTCTACTTCACGCCTGTTTTCTGTGAGGTCGTGGTATTTCACCGGTCGAGCCGGCCCATTTATGTTGTTGCGGGCTCTACTATTGTCAAAAAAATGAAAAGATGATGAAGCAAATGACTCCTCGATTGAGTCTAGGGTATGTGTGCATTGGTCCGTTTCTTCAGGCTCACTGTTCCACTGTGCACATACTTAGGACATGTTCAATGAGTCCCATGCTAGCTTCAGATCAAGATTTGCTATGTTTCCCCCCTTATTTGTTCCTCTGACATTGATTATAGTTTGGTTTTAATTTAGTTTTCTTAAAATTTATTGGTTGTTTCAGCGGAACGTAAACGGTTAGCACAATTAATAATAGCAGAAAAGCAACATTCACTGAGAGTACTCGAAGCTGCAATGGCTGAAGCTAAGGCTGCCAAAAATAAAGCGAAACAACGCGAAAGGAAAAGATACGAATTAGAAGAAGCATTCGAGAGGGCCACGGAAGAAGTTGACTCCAAGTTGAGGGATGATGAAAGGTAAAACCACAGTATAATAAATTATTATTGTAGCTATTACAATAATTCAATTCTCCGAATATATTTTATGTATTGTTTTATTTTTTGTAGCATTTGCTAGAAACCCTGAAAGATGAGTACATCTATGTTTATTAACTTAATCTCTTTTACTTTTAAGGAATAAAATAATGGAATATTATTCAAAATTAAACATGGAAGTGGAAAAGAGTAAATTACACACAGAATGGAAAATAAAAAGACTGCAACTAGATCAAAGCAGAATCCAATTGCTTTCCACCGAGGAGAGAAATTTAAAAAGAGAGAAATTAGAACTTGAACATAAACGCAACGGTGAAATTATGGACATTTCGATTGAGAGCTTAGATTTAAAATCAGCAGAGACGGAATCTAAAGTAACTGTTGTTGGAAATGAAAACGTACACAGCCAATGTATGGATAGAACACCAGGCTCCATAAGGTCTATGGAAACCAACGGTACTGAGGATAGCTCAAATCCTATCGAAAATAATTTCATGGCAGATAATTTTGTAAGAACAGACATCTTGAATATATATAAACCAGGCTTAGAGGAAGATAACTGTAATAATAAGACATTGGATTCTCAAGGCAACGTTTTGAATGTCAATAGTCAAAATAATCGAGATAGAAGGGACTTTACGACCTCCAGCGATGTTATCGGCGGAAAACTCGATTGTGAATTAGACAATCAAACATTTATGGAAATTAGAGAAGCAGCTATAAGAAATAAGCAAAAAGTGATGTGTCACGAATTCTGTCAAACTGATGACCAAAATAATCAAATGAGTCCACCTATGATTCAGTTACCGTCGGTCGACGAGGAAAATAACGAATTGCCCACATTTACGGAGGCAAGGCGGAACAAATTGAAAGTACTTGGTACCGATTTTGGGATTATTGATCTTAAGGTCAAAGAACCAATAGAACCGAGAACAGACGCACAGAAAGAAGCTGTAATAAATAAACGGAAAGTTTTGGGTGTTGAATATAATCTTCCCGCAGAAAATATTCCCAAAAAAGAACCAGCTAATGTGGCACAGGAAGAGGCGGTACAGAATAGAAATAAAGTACTTGCATCAGAATACAATACACGGCTAGCAAACATTAGTGTCAGTCAAGCAGGTAGGAAATCAAGATTGACGTTAAATTTGAAACCCTTTGTCGAAACTACAGACACAAATAACCTTGCATCCAATACTGGAACAATCACGCCAGGAGAATTCTTTCCACGGGTAAGTTCTGCTAAAATAACTATTGCATTCCTTAAAAATTATTAATTGAAATATAATTAAATGAAATACATTGTGCTTTACTTTATATACTATAGTGAAGGTCAGTCTATTTCTTCCGTTATCATATGGAAGATAAAATTGTTAAAGAAGCATTTAATTCAGTGCCTTGAGTAACATTAAAATAATATTTTTTTCGAATTTCGTACACTCGTATTTATTTGCATCGTTATTACGTAAAAAACAATTGGGAAAATAGACCACTTTGTTCTATTTTTGTTTTTATGCCAATGTTAAAAACGAAATTGTATTATTAATTGTTTACTTTCGTTATAATTTGCCCCCGTGGCCTAAATATTAAAAACGTAACAATTAAGTCTTGCTTAACATTTTTTGATATGTAATTTCCAGCTTGATCTAGAAACCCCAACGACTGCAGATATACCATTAGGCAGTGGGTTGACAAGTGATATTTTTACTCCCAGAAGCGACGGGAAAGATTTAGATACTGGTATAGTTAAATCTGATAAGGAGTATTTGTTATCGGAGGGATTCGATTTCTCGATAATAGTCGATGAGGAAGCAGCCGTGTCTGAGGACGCAACCGATGTAGCCATAGAAGACATATCAGATACTTCCCTATCAAAAGCCTTAGAACATCCAGTGAAAAGTTTATTAAACAAATATTCGTTTTACAATTTCATTGACGGGTCTTACAATTTCGATACCTTTGATCCTTTTGGTGTCAAGGATTTTAAAAATTATTCCAAAAATTATTTTTCAAATAAAATGAATAATGATGTTAAAAAATCCTTTTACACCGATCCGGCGATCATTATGGAAGAAGTGCAGAAAAAACCCTACCACAATATATTTGTTTCGAATTATATATCTGATGAGGAAACGCAATCGAAGATAGCAACCAACAATATAGCAACACTTACGGCTTGCCTGCAAAGATCTGTAATGTTGCCATTGACATATCAGTTGGAGGTTGTAAATAATTCTATACTGACGCACTTCCTAGTTAATTTGGATATGTACGAACATTTGAGGAGCTTAAAGGATTATTTTTTCCTAATGGACGGAGAGTTTTCTAGAAGCATTTGTTACAACCTTTTTACGAAGTTGACGAAAACCTTGAATCCGCAAGAGCTGTTAAATTTTGCAACACTGCATAATATTCTTGATAAGGCTTTGGGATCGTCTATATCACGTAAGTATATTGCTGAAGATGATTTCCTATCAAAATTAAAGATCCAGAAATACAGTCATATGAGAATGTGTTCCAAGTTCGACCGAGGCGTATTATCACGGCCTCCTAGAATACAGATCTGTAGAAGAGATTTACTTCTTCTTTTAGTCTGACGATGGAGGCTTTGACGGATCCAGGCGGACTACGGAGCTCAAGCCGCAACACCCTCCCTCCTAATATCTTCCGAATACACAGAATTCGAGAAAATTTACTTTTTACCGTGCTAAATTTTTCCTCAAGAGTTTCAAGCCCCCCAAATCACATTCCTGGAGCTGCGAAATATCACGCCCTCACGGAAGACAGGCGTGAAGTAGATGCGTCTTGTCTGATGAGTGAGGTGGCGGAATCCCAATTTCAGTCCTCTTCCTTTTCCCATCCTTTCCTAATAAGGATTGAACGTGGAGGGGATGAATAGGAAAAGGCAATATCTTTTCTCCTATCTATAGTCTCTTCTGTCCATTAAAGGTAGACAACTTCACTTAAAATTAGATCAACTTGCTTGTTTGCCACCTTCTTCCATTAGAAAAAGCGCCCTTCGTTATAAAATAGTGTCCTTTAAGAGCAGTAGGTAAACTACCTATCCTAAAAGGCGGCCACGCATCTGCAGTTTTTTTGGTGTTCATGGAGGGGGGGTCCATTACAACTTTAGAGGACCCGCTGCTCGTTTCACACATTATTCTATAAAAAAACGTACAGATTAAGAAAAAGTTATGAATTCATGTTATAAAATAAATCTTATTTACAGACATACACAAATTTTCGGAGAACCTATCGTTCACGATTGCAGAGTCTCCGCTAAGCTTCCAGCACAGCTCGCCCGATGTGTTGCAATGTCTCTCCCTGACGTACTCTGTAAGCTGGCCTCTCAATATAATATTGTCTCAAGAAGCTTTGCTGCGCTACGCTAAAGTCTTTCAGTTCCTCGTCAAAATGAGACGGGTCTTTTGGGTACTAAGTGAAGATTTCGAGGTAAGACATAGTTCTCATGTTTACTTCCAAAAAAATGTACACAAAATTAACACGATTGAATTAGAAGATGATGTCACTAATTCGTATTGAAAATATTGAAAGTAGGTTCACCTTTAATCAAAATTATAACCTTTCCTGTTACAGTCTCTTAAGCTATCTGCGAAATTATCACGGGAACATTCTAGAAAACTGCTGAGATCACCTCAATATATATCAATACAAATATATAGACACGTCATGGCGTCACTTATAAGAGCTCTAGACAATTATATCGTCACCACTTGTATTCTCACTTCATGGACAGAGTTCGAGAGCGATTTAAAAAAAGCTAGGACTTTGGACGATCTGTATGAATGCCACGTCGTATACATCAAAAAGGTCCTCTTCAGATGTCTCCTAAACAACAGATCGACTCCAGTGATGAAGCTCTTGAACGAATTATTCACTGTTATTCTGAAGTTCAGCCGAGTTTTAAAAGCTGGGTATGTATTGATTAAATGCCCTTTTTTAATTAACCAATCAGCCAACACATCTGGAGTATAAGTTTAGCAGTGGTAGAGTCCGCAACAACAACATCTGTTGCACGAATGGGCCGGCTCGACCGGTGAAATACCACGACCTCACAGAAAACAGGCGTGAAGTTGAAGTACTCTGCGTTTCGTCTGATGAGTGAGGTGCTGGAGGCCTAATTTCAATCCTATTTCCCTTACCACCTGGAACAGGAGTGGACGGGGAGGGGGTTAACGGGGAAAAGGAAATATCCTTTTTCCTGTCTATACCCTCCTCTGCCCACTAAAGGTAGGCAACGCATCTGCAACACATTTGTTGCCGATGTCTATGGTAGCGTTCACTTCATCAGGTGATCCGCTAGCTCGCTTGCCACTATCTCACATAAAAGAAAATCCTCTACTTACCTTACCAACCCTCTCATACCACCTCCTTACATCCACCTCTTTTCTATAAAAAATGCTGACAACTCATTTACAATTCTCAGAGGTGGATGCACTAAGGTGCTTAATCCCCCCAAGCGTCAGAATTCTTCCCTCACAAATTTTAAAGTTAACTCGTTAATTATTATTTTTTAGCCAGCATTGAACTTTCTTGTTTTGCGTAAGACATAACACCAGTAACCCGCTTCATATTAAAATATTATTTACAGTGAATGGCAACAGAAAGAATTCAACGGCCACTTCACGCATACCAATTTCATTCAACTAGAAGAACTGTACCATCTGTTCGAAAAACTGGCCAAATACTTACACAAGGTGGTCACCAAACTAATGGAGTGTGGGTACCAACGTCATCTGGTGGAACTGCTGACTATGGTCAATTTGAACGGATACTACGATCCCGATAGATCGTAAGAGGACCAAAATGCGACCGCTCCCGCGAATTAAATGAAACAGTGCGCTTACGTTACAATATAAAGTTTTAAATAAATGGAGTACCAATGCAATGAAAGAGTTGACATTGATAATGTCAATACCATGTACTTCAGCACTACACCAGAACTACTAAGTAAAGGGAATCCTACTCCTAGTAATCAATAATATAACCGAAGAAAAGTGGGAGAAATTGGAGTCCTCCGGAGCGTGCAGAATAGAACTCTGTAAATGTACATTTTACTTAAACTTGTAAGTAGTATTTTGTCTCTATCATTGTTAAAAATAAATTAATGTGAAATGTATTTAGTCACCTGATGCTATTGTTTATTTAGCTTTGTTCTGTTATCATTATAGTTCAATATTTTCAGATTGTTTGTATGAATTAGAGTGTGCTTTCTAGATCAGAGGTCGGCAAAAGGCGGCCCTCTAAAACCACCAAATATTGTTAAATATACCCATTACATATTAATTCTTCTTCTTAAAGTGCCATCTTCATTCGAAGTTCGGCGATCATTAGGGCAACTTGCACTCTACACACCGCGGCTCTAAAAAGCGAACGGGTGCTCTTTCCGAACCACTGGCGTAGGTTTTTGAGCCAGGATGTTCTTCGGCCTACACTTCGCTTTCCTTGGATCTTGCCTTATACGATGAGCTGCAGTAGTTCATATTTTGTGTTTCTCATTATGTGGCCTAGGTACTCTAGCTTTCTTTTCTTTATTGTATATAACACTTCTGTCTTTTTCTTCATGCGCTCTAATACGGTTAAATTTTTAACTTTGTCTCTCCAGGATGTCCTTAACATTCTCCTGTATACCCTCGAAGGCATATACATATTAATTAAAATATTTTTATATAACTAGCTGTACTGTCATATTATCGTGCGTTTAAAAGCTCCTTATGGTTTTTTTCTAGATAATGTCGATAATTTTTTTAACTGACCCACACTACTTGTCAACTCCTGCTCGAGATAATTAAATCTGTTTTTTTTGAATTATATACAATTTTTGAGCATATTTGACTAATATTCCTGTTAATGTAAACTAATTAAGGTAGACACAAGGTGTAAAGTTCTTGTCGAGATTGCGGGAACCCTCGGATACGTGATGGATTTTGTGGTGACCGTTAAGTGGTCTACCTTCAGCAGACAGTTTTCGGATGATAAAAATGGGTAGACAGAATACGAGTTGTGATGAAGAGTATTTTCTTCGTATTACAAATACACACACACAGACACGACGCAATAGTGGAATGTTACCTTTATGTTTCGATCTGCGAACATGGTAAATATTGTTGATACGGCCGTAGGTGTTCTGCTCTGATCTGCCTAACAAAGTGATTAATAAGGATTGTTATAACTTTGATTATTATTGAAATTTGTGTTACACGTGTTACTGTTCTACATTTGTAAAAAATAACAGGTTAGATAACTGTCACTAGGAATATAAATGTGTGCATTTAATATTTTTAATCTAGATTTATTATCATTTTAGATATTCATGTGATAATTATAAAAATGGCAAAAAATCCCGCCTTATATTGTTAACCATAGTCATAGACAATTTTTAAACGTTAACCATAGTCATAGACAATTTTTAAACGTTATTATGTTTTAAAATCATCTTGTATTTAAAATACTTAATGTAGATTGTAACATATTTATTGTTCTCTTTAACAACATGACTATGTATGTAAATATTTTAAATTGTTTATGCCAAATCCGATTACATTGTTTTAATATGTTAAAAAACTAATTATAATTATAATGACATGTGGAGAAGTTTCATTTTTTTCTTTTGCTCGAAATTTACCAACCGTAATTCTTTTATTTTTGTATCGCTCCATCTTGAAAGTAGCGTTTCTGATATCAATTAATAATTTTTGCTGGTTTTCGAGTAAAAAAGTAGAGCGCTCTTCTTTTAAAAAATCTACACGCGGTAGGTGCAGTCGCAGAGAGACAGCCCGCGGCTGCAATCCGCAACTCGTCTCGGACCTTTTCTTAATATTATGACATAAATCCTTACTCTATTCGACGTTTTATTCAAGAGAGATTTTTGCTTCATACAAGGAAGAGTGACCGTTGGTCAGTTCAACTAAGTCATTGCTGGGTATGTTGGTGGTTCCCAGGAGAGGGATATAAGTTATTAATATCTATCCATATAAGTCTTATATTTATTACAAGTTATGGTATTCTTTATTTTTAATTATAGCTGTAAGCAGATTTTAATTGTGAAAACTTAATATCAATATATACTTTATGATCAATAGATGGCAGTATTATTTATTTGTACCCGCGACATCTAACGTCGAGCGGATAAAACAATCTGTATATCAGAGACTGTCTGTAATATTATTAGTAGAATAATATTAAATTAAAAATATTAGGATATAAAAGTAGAAAATTGCATAATATGTTATTGAATTGACATTTAATTTTTCAAGGTTCTTATAAGTTAATATTATACAGTATTTCTGTTCATTAAAACTTTTTATCGTTAATTCCTTATACTTGAGGTTATCTATACACGCCGCAGCGAAGTCAGCGCCAATATTTTCCATTTATAATCACAGGGTGTTTTCATGAAATCTTCATTCCACGGATAAACGTCCTAGGGTTAACACCTCTTTATAAGTCAGTCAGTGCGTGTGACATTGAAGTGAAAGCCGGCAAATTTTTCCTTTACATTTTTTATACGTTATTAAATTGATCTCGTTTATAAACTTATAAAATCTGCCAAGAACATTAAAGTGTAAGCAAATAGATACAGTGAACAGTATCGATTGCAGAGCTACCTATTTTCGGGATTTCTTACCGCGACGCACTCGGTATTTCTCCAAAAACGTTAAGGCACAAGAGGAACCGACACCGTCGCCGAGATGGCGTTTATGATGCCTGTAGTGAAAAACGATTGGGATATTTACCACACGCAGCGCTCTCGCCGGACTTCAGAGTCCGCGGAGAAGGTTGGAGTCGGAGGCCGCGTGCGAAAGGTGTCGGAATCACGGTCGGAGGGGCCGGCGCTGTCACCACGTATGGGTGCAGCACTCAGCCCGCACCGCAGCGCGCCTGCCATGCGCTCGCTGTCCTACTGCCGCGCGCCGCACTCGCGGGTCTCCTTGCGGGCGCAAGACAGCCCCAAGGGTTTGGCTAGCCCGCCTAGTGCTGCACGCGAGACGGAAAAGTTCCACAGCAGGTTGGTGGAGAAACTAAGAAGGGCGCTCGGTCGCTCGGAGTCACGTCGCGAGGAGCGCAGCTCATGAGCTAACGACGCGTGCTTGTGTGCAGGGCGCGCGCGGAGTCCCCCGAGCGGTCGCGCTGCTCCGCCTGCGTGCCCTACCTGTAACGAGCGCAGGCCGCACCACAAGCGCCGACACACTATCTGTGATACATACGGGATAGTGCCGAGTTGAGTAAAACTTATGAATGTGTTAACTTTAACCGCCTAATGTTTCGAAAATCCAGTCTAATCAATCATGTGTTTTGTATGAAGAACTCCCAATGCAATAGTTTGTACCCTTCATACTTTGGTCCGCTTCCCTTAAATGTTGCATGGTTGTTTAATTGACCGTTTACTCTGTAATAACACTTTATAATAGCACTCATCAGTATTTGATCGTATTATCTGGTCGTTGGAGAAACTGTAATTGTATGTTTTAAGACTGTATTTAGTTTAAGGACTAGCACCGGGTGATTTCCATCTAAACATGACATTGTACTATAACCCGGTTGTTATTTCGTATAATACGTTGTATACTAGTATTTTAGCAGTTGTGTTTGGCAGTTCGCGATTGATATCTGTGATTTGTTATTGATAAGCAATAGCGTTATTTATTTTGAGTCGAGTACATGTTAGTTAATGTTAGTTCAATGCGACAACTTAAAATAATTGTTGTTGAGATATATTTAGCTCCGCCTGGTCCACTTCAATATGAATTGTACTGTCTAAATAAGTTATCTTTATAACTTAAATTTAATAGCTTAAACAAAAAAATTGTCATTTAAATAAAATTTGCTATCTAAATTATACAGTTTGGCGGAGTTACATTTAATAGTGTTAACTTTTCTTCAAAAATTAATTACTACAAGTTGTACCTTTGTACTATAATAAATTATGCTGTTTGTATTAATAAGATATACGTATCGTAGTAATCGTGAATCAGCAAGTGATAAATTATCCTAAATTATCGACAAATGTGTCATAAATCTTTAGCGTTGTATGTTAGCTATGAAAGTACTTTATGTTATATATTTTGCATGATTTTATTTGATGTTAACATAATGACTGTGTAAATGGACCAGCTTTATTAAATTGTAGTAATGATAGAAATCAGTTAAACTGGATACTATCGTATTAAAAATAATGAAGGTAATATATGTTACCGTAAGCCATGCGTGAGATTGAAAACGAAGGAATGACTACTTAATGACTAGCATTTTCATACTTTTTGAATAAATAATTTTAACGGCTGTTTAAAAGTATTTTTAAAATCTCTGATTTACATTTTTAAAATGCTGTATTGCGGGGAATCGTGCGGGCTGAGTAATCAAATTTCTGAACTGCCATTTGTTTTAGTGTATCTGTGTTCACAAAAAGAAATGTCCTAAATTACTACTGCACTTATAGTACAGTTAAATATGTATATATTTACGTCCGATTTAAAATTGCATGATAACTGCGTTGTCTGATCTGAATTTTTCTTTAAAATATAAAGCTTATTCAATATTTTTTCATCTTTTATTTTACCTGTACCTTTCATATTATCCTTCTCCTACCAATCTTCACATATAGATAGGATAGGATATACATTTCAAGTATTTTTATGTAAGTATTATGTTGAGGTTAAAAATTAATTTGGACTGTTGTAATAAAGCGGTGTGGATGAACCTATATAATCTATAATACCCAATAAAGATAATTCAATTATATTTTTAATGGCTATTTTACGTTATCTACTTGATATAATAAATATTTTGCTTATTAGATCATGATTATTTGTTTTAAATTATGTAAATATTCCGCCGTTTTTGCTGGTCTGTTACTAAGTTGTAAGAATATTTCACGTTGCATTGAGTTGTCGCCAAAAGGGGATTAGGGCAAGGGGTGATAAAGAGGGAGCGATTCTAGAATGTTCGACATTGAACGCGACCCGGGTATTCCGACGCTGCCAAAGGGATCTAACGTCAACTTTGAATTTAAAGCTCGCATTGTTGCGCATTATACTTTCCTAAACTAAATTACATGTTGCGTAAAATCACCGACGTATATTTTAATCTAAATATTTTTCGATGAATATAGGTTATATTATCTAGTATTTATTAATAGAAATAAATCTTTACGTTTTTGAACTCCATCGAGCTTATTCAATTATACTGTATTATATTTGTGACATTTAAAATATATCACACGAAGTTTGCCTACTACTGATAATCAAAGTAGTCTTCCTCAGAGTAAAAGCTTAGTGTTGTAACCATTGGTCTACTAGGTCTTCTGTTTCACAATATACTAGTCATGGTTTATGGTATATACCGGCCCGTCTTAACAGCTTCAACGTAACAAAATAAAACGTATTTTTTGCCGACAAAATGTGATGTAATGGCTTAAGCTTAGGAGACACATATTTATATTTGTTTAATAGCGAAGAAGGGATGTTAATTTAAAACATGGTGAAGTTGATAAAAAAACATATTAACATTCGTCTACATTGAAGTTATTTGTAAAGCCTTACTAATATTATAAATGTGAATGTAAGTTTGTTACGCTTTCACGCGAAAACTACTCTTCCGATCATCATGAAACTTTGTACACATATTCTTGGAGGTAACATAGGATACTTTTTATGAAAAAAATATATATAAAAAGCGAAGTCTGTATGTTACCTATAGACCTATAGACTCCGAAACGGCTGGACTAATTTCGACCAAATTTCCAGGGATTGTCCAGATTGGCACATTCCTGTGTTTGGCAGCGATCGGATCAACATAATTAGTGGTACCTGGACGAAGCCGGGGGTCACTAGTAAAAAATAAATGAAACAGATTTTGATTGCATTGCATGTGTATTGATAATAACAACTTAACAACTATGCACGATATTAAGTCTTTTTAGTGTCAATAGATAGTTGCACCGAAATAATACATTGACTAAAAGAACACAAAAGAAAGTGTATATTCTCAAAAGTGTCGAGTGTCAAAAGCAAGATACTCCGACCACTAGGTCACCCCGTTGTGATATCATTATACGATTGTTTTAACACTCTTGATGGACATTATCAATTATTGTCAATATTTTTTGTTTTCTTACTTCCTACAAACATATATACAAACTTTTCATTTATAAAATTTAAAAAACGTGGAACCTGGCTGAATCTGTGACGCGCAGCCGAAATTATTGGTCTCATTATCATGTCGAAAACACAAGGGATGCTTGGGAATTTCTTTTCATCCCTTTAGTTGGCTCTTTAGCCATTTATCCCTTTGGATGAAAAGAATGAAATAGCTACTACATTGTTGTACAAAAAAATCGGAATGAAGGATGTCATTGTTATTTTAGTTAATCTCTACTAAAAAATTACAACAATCATTTTCTTGCCCAAACCTGGCTACAACGATGCTTGAAAATATGCCAAAATTTATAATTTAGACTAAAAATGAATCGAAGTAATTCTTGGACGCGGACGAAGTCGCTGGCAACTTTTAGTCGAATTAAAAAAGTATAAAATTGCACCGTTACTTATTTTTCACAAGGTCATAAATATGACACATCTGTTTATATTCTCAGCATTTCTATTTTAGAAATAGAAAATAAAAATTGACGTAACGACGACGTGGCCTTGACCCGATTCTCTGAGAGCCTGTCCTTCTAAAAACTAATCAGTTTTCAGAGACATAACATGCACTTGACAGGACAGGAAAGGCGTTTACGAGGAAAAGGAAATATCCTACTTCCTGTCTATGCCCTCCTCTATCCAATAAAGTTAGGCAACGCATCTGCAACATATTTGCTTGTTGTGGAGGTCTATGGGTAGCGCTTACAATCAGGTGATCCGTTTGCTCGTTTACCGCCTTATTCCATATATGATGGATTGACGTATATTTATTCCGAATTATACTTGTTCAAAGAAATTGGTAAACATTCTTTAATCATAAATTATACTTAGAAGTCATAAATGCGCAATAAACTAGCACACGATGTGAATGATAATAGATTATTGTTAAATAGTGATAAACAAAAAGATAAATGCTGAAGCGATCGATTTACGTTGAATTATAAACTCCTTATCTCTGCTCGGCAGCGGTTTGGCCTGAATTTATTCATGAATAGTGTTGGAAATTTCCGTTGTATTCGCAACACAAAATTTCAAGTGTATGTTTTTTTACTTTTTTAGGATTTTTATCATGAACATGTGGGAGTATTCCATGCATTCATAAGATCTTTATAAACTGTTGCGGTAACAGAATTTATTTTCATGTGTGTTTTTTAAAATACAATTGTTTCTCGATGAAATTGACTTATAGAGCGATAGTGTGGGACGTCACACCATTACAAGTTAAAACATTAATTGAAATAAGGATGTAATTAGGTAAAACAGGAAAAATATAGGAATAGACATTTATATATATTAATACTTTGTCGCCATCATTGGTAGACGGATTGGCTGCTCTCGGGTTGGTTGATCGCATTAGGTTTTACTGGGCATAGGGGAAGCTGACGCCTGTCCTCATATGGTTCTAGGCGCAGTTTAACGACTGGTACCTGATCGACGTAGCGTGAGTAGCCTCCCACCAGATGCCCCGACGATCTGGTAAGTTGTG
Organism: Papilio elwesi; assembly: GCA_029849275.1. NCBI lineage: Eukaryota > Metazoa > Arthropoda > Insecta > Lepidoptera > Papilionidae > Papilio > Papilio elwesi. Next base: position 4,322,885 of record CM056700.1, on the reverse strand, counting down.
AGAGTCTACTAGACGAGAGCGGCATCTTTGTGGCGAACAATGAGCGAGGCCTACGTCCAACAGTGGACAACTATCGGCTGAATGGAAGCATGGCATACTAGCTTTTAAGATAAACGCTAGCGTTCGCAACCTATGTCATAACATTGGAACATACTATAATATAATACAAAATGTTTTACCTTCAATAAAAAAAATTGTCTATAAATAGCGAATGTGTATCTTTACACCCGTAGGCATTTTTATGTTACAATGTAATCTTTAATAAATTCTAATATATATTTTAAAAAACTTTCGCATTTTTAATTTTTATATTTAAGATATATGTTCTATGACAGACATTTTCATATAATACGTATTCTTGTTTTAACAGATTTAACGGTCATATGCTATTCATTTGCATAATAGAGTTAAATCAACACTAAATTACATCAAATTTATGTCAATTCAGTTAACAGATCGTGTGACTAACAACTAAATGCATGTACGGTAAATTCCTTTTCATGGCAGAAGTCCCGCGGTGATTTTTGGAACTAAAATTGTAATGTTTTTTTTTACCCTACCCTTTCGAACACCGCTTATATATGTAAATAAAAATATACTTTTTACAAAACAGAAATATAGTAAATATAGGTAAATGGATGCCTTTTTACCTTTTACTACTTCGTTAAAGTATTTGAAAGAAATCTTATTATCCACACTTTAATTCGAAGTTGCCTTGCGTGTTTCAAGTGTTTATAAAATAATATTTACATGGTAGTAAACATAGATGTTCTAAATATATATAATTAATCTGATTAAACTTAATAGATCTAACGTATGACGTTCTAGAAATTATCAGCTTTATGACATCACAGATCGAGACACGCCACTGTCCAATTGACACTTGGAACAAACATCGGGTGTGGTTACGTACACAAATAAAAATATAACTACAGTGACGCAAATGCCTCGTTTAACGAACATATGTATAACACGTTAGAGTCAGTTTCATCGAGATATGTACTCGTTTGTGGGACTTGTTGCTTCTTTAAAGGCTTCTCATTTCTCATATGTTCTTATAGTACAACTTCTACCATAATATTCTTATATATAATTATTATATACTTTACCATAATATTCCCTATAAGACTACACAACCCAATAGATGAAGAGAGTATTACAACTAATGTAAAATGTTGATCCACATACATATTTTTGTAAGAATTATTTTTATGAATATCTGTTACAATCTTTGTTCTCTTTACCTTACCTTACCAAAATTTAAAAATTTGCACATTTTTTAAACACCGATACCATTTTTTTTTCATTAACAGATATTATTAGAAAAAAAACAACCTATTTAGTTAAAACTTCTACTGAATTGAATACACAAACAATCAAGATGTAATACCGTATTTCACCCGCTTATTAATGCCTAATGGGACAAAAGGCGAGCCCTTATTTTCATCTCATTGCGCGCATTATTACCGTCAGGCTGAACGCTGAACCATACCTATTATATATAGTTTGTACCATACCTATTCATATTGTATAGTCATTTAACATCAAGTAGCATTCTGGACAAACACTAACGCCCAATTTCAGAAAGGGTTGTGCAATTTTAATTTAACTAATAAAATTGACATGAGATTTATCCCTTATCAAATAATTTAAGTTTCTAAAAGAAAAATTGTTGTTCGGACATTTGACAGCAATCTAGCAAATTTCAAATTTCCAGAAATTCAGCGTTACTGTATATTATCTATGGTAGTGTATTGTCTATGGCTGACGCGTCTCTTTGCTAATTACGATATAATCTGGAGACTTAACCTTAAGAGAGATTGTCCTACCAAATCATCATTAATTATTAACGAAAATAAAACTAAATATAGCTCCCCCAACCGAGTGCATTTTTATTATTTTGGATAACATACATGCGGCCGCGACGAACTGATTGAAGAAGAAACGGCACGGCAAGAATTATGAACATCAAAACCAAGCACAGAAGAAGTCGTTATGGGTGGTGTGTGTGTGTGTGTGCCGTGTACACTCTAATTGGGTGTTTTGCAAGATTTGCAGTCTCAATGGCAGAGATTTAAAATGTTCATAATAGCAGCAAGTAATGAAACATTTTCGGAAAAATTGGAAGGCAGAGGGCATTCAATACACTAAAGCGAGATGAAACTCAGAACTATGAACTTCTTGCAGCAACGCAGCAGCTCCAGCAAAGATCATTCAGCCGAGTTCACAGCAGTTTATTAAAGCTAAGTATACTCATAATTCTAAAACCGCTGCAATTACAACAAAAATTTCTGTAACTGTCTTAAATGTAAAACAGTAAATGGCCCGTGCAACTGCCCGGGTAAAGTGTGTCATAGTTGTAAAAAAAACTATTTAGATACCTACAATTACACTGCACAAATAAATATAAATAAAAAATTATTTAAATAAAAACACATCAAGTAAAATAAGAATACAGCAATATGAGAATCATTCGGTATTGAATATCTATTGAATCGTTCGGTCGTCTTGTATAGACGCTGCGCTGTGCGGTAATTATTTACAATTTGGTTGGTGCGTTTGTCGGCGCGGAGGCGATTGTCTGACTGTTAACAGGTTCATACCGGATAGGGCGCTCAGTACGACGCGAATATGTCGCTACTTACACAATTTCACCGATCTTCTTTAGTCTTATTAGATTTATAACAACCTTGAAGATACATACATACCACAGTCAGCTTTGACGGATAAATACTAAAGCTCATTTTCATCTGAATGTCTTTAATGTAACTTGCTTAAAGCATCTCAAGAGAACATGGGTACCGGCTGTTCCTGTTGTATAATATTACTATTGTAGATCTTTGAAAATGTACAATTACTTACAATGAGAACAACTGGATCAGTGACGGAGCCGTTGGGTTTCCTTGTTCAATACAAATAATTCAACTACTAAATCACGGTTTAACAATCAAATCACATCCAGTTGCGAAATGTACTTGCATAGAGCAACGGCTGGAATCTAGCGGAAAAGTAGGCGGGGCGGTACGCTGCTCCCGATGGCGGTTAGTTTGCCCACTCGAACGCTAAGGATGCTAGAAACGCCGTATAAATCGCAAGCTACTAGAAAATTATTTCAGATATAATTTTTATTTTTTTACAACCCTATCATATTTGCATCTGCTAGTCTAAATTAACCCGAAATCAAAGGCGTTTACCAACTGTATGATTGTTTATACTGTGACTATAGTATACTTAATCCTGCAATAGTTGTATAAAGACTGGAACAAACTTATCTTCACTTAACAAACTTAGGAAAAACCGGGAAATTATTACCACTATCACCATCCTTCACCCACAAACGTCTACTTCGAGCAATATTAGTTATCTTAACTCTACTGCGGAACTCCTTGCCCTTCTTTTAATTATTTTTATTTTCATCCTTCTTATCATGCCTAGCACGAAAGTATTTTGTTAATTGAAATGAAAGCTCACATAATCCGATGTTATCTTTTTTATAAATCCCGATCAAGGCCGAATCATATTACAAGGAGGTTTGATAAAACCGCTAGCACGTGTCACCTGCCACGGAACTGATCTACCGCAGAGCATTGAAACAGAAGCTGCATCTATAAATAAAACGAGAATATTGATTTACTCGCGATTACTTATCTGTTGTATGTTTTATTTACGTCACGTCAGCTGCAACCGAGTCGAGCGCAGTTGCGAGGTGATTCATGCGTGATGTGCCGTTCATATATATATGTTTTTCTTTAATTGAAATGTATGAATGTTTCAACAAAAAATTGATATCACTCAACTGAAGTATTCAAAGATTCCACCGGGCTTAATCTAGCTTTTAAAATAATCGTAATTTTTTTTATTAAGATTAAATGTCTTTTTTATTTATTAATATTTATAGGCATACTAGGAAAGGCGTTATTGAGTGTACGTGCTCGTAAAGAATTGGTGTGTATGCGTAGATGTATGAATGTTTTGTTTTGTAATGAAAATTGGAATTCGCTAAGAGATAACGAATTTTTCTAGGCTATTATTTACTATTTAGGATAAACATTCGATTTTTCATGATTGAGAATCGAATCGAACCTAGAACGACAGTGCATTGGGGTATTTATGTTAATCGCTAGACTACAGAGCGCGTCACACCCACATCCTTAGCTATTACATTACTGCAGTCACGGGGATGATTCATGCAACATGTTTTAATCATGTTTATAATAAGAATTGGTTATTAAAATAGATTATGGTTCACGGTAATACTAAATTGAGATTGTCAATGTTAATACATACAAGTATTAATTTACTTCATACTTATAATGAGGTATGTTAACATACATTTTTCGTTGTTTTTTTGATTTTCTTTTTAACTAACCACTTAAATGTTGGCACTAAATATTAAATGGATATTTGTATAGCCTCGGAAATTTACACTCCTCTTATAAAACACCTTTTTATTTAAAAATTATAATAACGTGACTTATGGACGTGAGCTCTTGATACATTTATCAATGTGTTTAAAAATTAAAAAGTTAGGTATATAAATTCCATGCATAATTATGTAACTTATTATTTATTATCTTTAGATAGGTTTAAATTAAGCGTTAACTTATCGACCGGATGGCCAAAAGGGCCTAGAATGGCCAGGTCGACGCAGCGTGGGCACAAAATCTGTATGAGGGTAGGGGACCGATATTTGGACCAATGCGGGAGGCGTATATGTCCATCGGTGATCCATTTTTTCGCTGATGGTAACCGCACTTTTTCTGTTATAATATTTTCTATAGGCAGACTCGACCACTTATGATATATTTTGAGATAGCGACGGGATAACTTACGGACCCGAGAGATAGCTTTTTTTATTAGACTTATTTTATCAATATGTTTATAAATAAACTATATATTGTATTATTTTCTGACAAGGCCAATATTTCAACATTACTGTTGTCAGTGAAATAGAGTGAAAAACCACCTATGACCTACTTTGTTCTAAACTCATGCATTTTTCTGTCAATGTTTTGTCTATTTGACTCAATTGTGATTCAATGTGACGCACATAATGACGTTGTAGTATAAACTTCTTACGATAGCATCTAGTGCTTGTGGAATATCTCTACGTCCTTAGATAATTAATAGATATTCCTCAGAAAGTCATCACCATCTTCAATTGCATGATGACACTTTAAATTAAATGTTTGAACTACATCGCTTAAGCGAGCGATTGCGTCAGGATTGTGTAAAATGGATATTGTTAGCACTGCCAACGCTTTTAGATGAAACACTAATAATTATATCATGTCTAACGTATTATTAATAGAGGATTCAAAACATCTTATTTTCGAGGAATGATATTGTATTTACATGTATTTTCTTTTACCAGGAATGCGCTGTAGTAGTTTGTAACAACAAACTACTTTGATTCCGAAAACCATGACTATGTACATGTAGTTGTAGTATATGACATGAACATGTAGTTTGGGCATCACAGACCCACAAAATACGAAAATCCTTACATACATACCTATAAATATCTTTTAATTTACCTTATCGTCTCCTTCACTTTCCTTTCGGTATATCTGACGTCCTATTCAATAAAAAAAACGATTTCTTCTTGATGTCGGGGATATTCCTAGACAATTGTGATTAGTTAAAATTTGGTCACCTGCTTGCTTTTTCTATTCATTATAAATAAGATGCAAATTAGAATATAATTTCGCTATTTAACAATTGAGCAATATTTATTGAGTTTTATTAATTAATAATAAGATAGTGTTACCTAAAGAGATGTCAGAGAACACAACCTATATCTAATATAATAATACGAATGGTATGCAATATGTAGAGCATTGTATTGTATAACAGTAGCAGTATACAAATCAATGTCTAATCATTGTAACTGCGTCCGCAACGAACCTTGAAGGCCGGGAGATGGGTATGACCTTAGTTACACCAAAACATGTTACTAACAAAATTGTTTTTGTAACTATTGATCCATTAACTGATGAATCTTCTAATTATCTATTTATTTATGATAATTTTGATTGAGATGTTCACATTCAAATAATGTATGCTATTTAGGATATTTTTTTGTAATGTAATAATATGGTAAGCCCTAAAGTGAGGTCCGGATACGGTTAAATATTTTTTGACAAGGTTCGGATACTGTGAAAATAAAACAAGTTATATGATAAAAATACTTAAATTAATATTTAGGGATTTTTAACATTATTTGGAGGGGTAAGGTATGCTGTACGATCGGTTCGCCTATTGCCGACCTTCTGGCGTAGACATACTTATACCGACCAGATCACACCAGATAACCGATGACCGTGTATCCGTAGATGTATGAATGTAGAAAAATCGAGAGGTGAGCTAGGATTGTACCAAACAAAAACCCATAATCTCTGCCTAACTAGGTGGTTGGCTAGATGGCTCCAATGCTTATTTATCTATTTATTTGCATACATTGGTAAGGTGTAAAATAAATTACTTTATATGTTTTTATTGCCGGACGTTATTTTATTTTTTAATGAAATATCTGAACGCCATATATTATGCTTGATAAGTGGCGGTTTGTTCAAGAGTTTTATTAAGATATCGTTCATATTGTACGTAGATAAGAAATAGCCATTAATAGTATTTAATTATTACAAAACTGAACATTTATTTACTGATACAGGTATAAGCTGTAGATATTTTTTAACAAATTAAAAGGGTTGCCTTTAAATCTGTGATTAAATAGCTGCAAATAACAGCTTCGCTGGTTTTTTTCTTTTATTCTAGTTATACAATTATCATATATGGATCCGTATATAATCATGCGGCGCCGCGTACTTTTTTTCACAATATCGATGGTTTTTCACTTTTCGCGCGGAACCCTAAATATTTTGCTGTAATTAGTCATATTATCTATTTGAATCCTTACAATATTAGCTATCTTCCAATAAAATTCCCATCCGAATCGGTTCAGTCGTTTCGGAGATTACCCGGAATACGCAGACAGACAGACAAAATTTTTAAGTTTTGAATTAAAATTGTCGTCCAGTTACTTCAGCATCCATTAATAAGTACCTAATGATTTATTTTTCTATACATAACCTTAAACTTTCGCGGTTTTTACTAATTTACTACTTACTAAGGTTTGTAAGAGACGGGATTCTTACCACTTTAGCCTTTTTTCAAAAAGAAACAGTATCCTGTTAAACCGTTAAACGTTTAAAAATCAATCACGATAACGATTTTTGCAGGCTTCCTAGTTTGGATTAAAATGTATTGATATTGTAAGATAATGTTATCTCGCTGTGAATCATTGAAATAATCAACTAGTGGCCGCCATCTTGACGCCATCGCATCATCCAGTTGATAAGGAAGTAAGTAGGTAATTATTTTAATAAACCTAATCATTGGTTTATCTTGAAAAATATAATTATGTTAATTAAAACATTTAATACATATTTTAAAATTACAATAAGGCACCCAAGGGGGCGCATATCTTAAACAGTAGTGTGGTAAACTGTGGTTGCGACTAGCGACAGTATTCACAGCAAAAATAGGCCGACTAGATCGAAAAAGTCTGCCGATTTCTCAAAACACATACATATATATCAGCGTAAAGAAATTATACTTCCGCGTTTCCTCTGATAAGTGATCGATCATCTTTAGGGTGCCGTACCCGAAGGGTAAAACGCCCATGACTCTAAGTATAGAGATATCATTCGATGTTTCACCTCAAGTTTGTAAACGCGCGAACAGCACCGCATGTCACTCCTGCTGTAGAATAGCTATTTTAATCCTTATTCCTTCTGATTTTATTTATGCGTGACATGAATCGTTATTTTTGTAAAATTGACGGCTTCTTCCATTCCGTCAGCGCACGGAACAGAGCCAAAAACAATGTTTTATAGCCCAGTTTTACGATTACATTTCAATAAAATTTTGGTTTGTTATGCTAATATTAAATGCTGCACCAGTGTATACTGTATGAATAGTGCATTTGAAAATATGACTTTACTTTTGAAGCCTTCAATTTAGAAGGTTTTTAAAAAGAAAGTAAGTAAGTATTATTTTCTTTTCATTAGAGTATGGCGCTTAGGAGACATTGTCATTTAAGAACGGATGAATTCATGCATGGCACGAGTTATACTCGCCGTCTCTCAACTCGTAAAGGTCGGCATCTAATGTATATTTTTAAGTGAGATCCGGATACAGTTGAAAAAAACAATTTTGGTCCAAATACTGTTGAAAAAATTTTAATCGAGGTCCAGAAAAGAAAATATAAAATAGGGCTCGTTATATGAAAATACTAGCATGAGCCCGGCAAACTATAATTAATAAATAAATGGTTCACACACCAGAATAGCTCGAAATTTTTTCCTCCTTACTTGATTATCCTTATTATTATACACTTTTCGTTATATTTTGGACAATTCACACAATATCTTTATAAATTATAGCAAATATGTTATTCTGATGTAAAAGCTATAATATTGTAAAGTTTCATCAAAATCGATTCAGTAGTTTTTGGGGGTCCAAGTTTCAAAATTCCGCGGTCCTGTTGCCGACCCCTCTAAAGAGTATAGTAGTAGATATAAAGTACATTAAGTAAGGTAAGTTGAAATGGCAATGGCTTCGCTACGTCAGTCAAGTTAGTGACGATAGATGCGAGAGCGACATATGATGGAAGGCATTGAGGAAGGATAGAAGAAAATCTATAGATGATGTCAGTATGTGATTAACGATACGATAAATAAGCGTATAAAACTAAAGCAGTAATTTTTTTTACAATTTAAAATCTTTCATAAACATAACGCCACGCGATAATTTGTCCGCGTTGTATTCAACTATCGCGCATTCCATTACAATACGTACGGGTAAAATCGATAACTTGGCTGTAGGAAATTTCCATTGGACGAAAAATGAATCGATTGGCGTTCAGAACGCACGGAACGAATCAATAACGATCAACGTTGTCTGCAATTGTTGAATGTTGTTATGTAAGCTTACAGATAATTCGACCCAAATGTGACAGGGGTGAGGCTATCACAATCTTCGGGCCCGTTTATCCTCCCGAATCCCGAAACGATTAATTAAAAATTATTCATATTGTTATGTAAAAATAAAAATGGTAACTGTTATATGTTTATGCCTCAAACTTAGGACAATTTCAATATTACAAGATAATAATGTCTTACATCCTTTTATTTGGCTCCATTATGACAAACAAACAAATCTCACTTTCTTATAATGTTACTGAACTGAGCATGAACGTGGGCTTGCTTGCTTCGTTAAAAATTAAAAAAAACAGCACGACCTACTGAGTCCAATAGTGAATCTAAACTATACCCGTACCCACTTAAATATACACACAAAATTTCATCACAGTCGGTCTAGCCGGTTCGGAGGAATTCAATCACATACACACGCACAGAAGAAATATATTAAAAGCGGACATCCCTGGCTCCGAAAGGGCAGCATTAAAAAAATAGAAAAATCGAAATAAAAATTACATGATGATGACATATGATGGCGTATTTATTTATAAATATGGATTAGGTGTTACTTTTATTGAATAGAATATTTGAACGTAAAAAAAGCAAAAAATAATTGTCACACATGATTTATAAACCGAACTCGAATCGATTACTTTTTTCTGTATTGCAAAAATAAAACAAATCTATTAGACATGTTAAATGATTACATCTATGTCACAAGTATCTGTTAATTTAACTTGATACCGCTGTAACATAAGGACATGTTAATTCTAGTGTAGCTCTTTAGTTTCCATTGTTAGCATGGAAATTGCCGATCCTGGAATTATACTTGACACTAAGGCGCTGTTGATTTTATCAACGGAAAAATTATATAAGTAGAATCAGGTAGCGCGCTATAGTACTGACGTGTCCGTACTAGTATAAGATACGTCATGAGAAATGTATACCCCAATCTTTTATCCGTCTCGTCGAACTCAAGTCTCCGTTGTACGTCAACATACATTCGATCACTATACATGTCAACGGCGAGTTACGCAAGGGTTCATACGCATACATATTTTATTCCTGATCCCTGACTTCCCGTCCCTACTAGTGTACTTATTTCTTCATTCGTATTTTTGTTTATAAAATGCTGTTATTTAGAATTCATTATACTATTACATACGACATAAGAAATATGTACCCTTGTCTGTTAACCAGGATCTACAAAGGAATGTTAGACTCTACTAGACAGTTAGAGTAAGAGATATCAGATAAGAAGACTATGTACGATTTATAATTATGTATTGACCTAAATTACTCGTGGATAGAATAGAAGAGAGTTCAGTAGTTTTGAGTACAACGGAACCAATAAACAATCAAATCTTGTCCCTTTATAATATTAGCATAGAATTCCTATAAGACTTTCCATTTACCTAGAAGAGACAGAAACAGTTGTATTAAGTTTTCTCTGTGCCTATTATTTAGAAAAGTATTAATATGCATCCATTCTTCATATTTAAATCATCATTTTCTATGTCCATTTCAGCTTCACAAAAGTAAGATTAGTACTGACGTCAGAGTAGGTCGATAGGGGTTGATGACCTCTTTTGAATAGCGCTGATACAAGTGTGCTCTCGGAAAAACACTGACAAGCCAATAAAAGTTACCGCTTTTTATTATCAGTTCATTGAAAAATTTGTTAATCAAGTACACCTCTATGCAAAAACGTTAAATTTTACTTCGAAAAAGATATTTAAACATTTATATCTCTTGACTATATGGACGCTGTTGTGTGTAACTTTTATCTGCTTTTATTTTTAGAGACCCATTACAAAAGTATAAGATTACTAGCGGTGACCTAATGACATTTATCGTTAATAGTTATAAATATCTCCGGAAACCACTCCACAGGGCAATTGTGCGATGGTTGAGGAATGACAACTATCAAGATTGTGTTCGGAATTTAACATTTTGCCGTTTAGTACTAATAGTTCCAAATAGTTTTAAAACACCCAAATACTGGGAACTAAACTCCATTATAGAGGGCATTTGTATCGTAATAAAAGTGGATGAATGAAGTAAAATCTGGAAGCGTTCGATTCTATTTATATCAGAAGTTGTTTACTCACACTGAAAATGTCCTGCGACCTTACATCGTCTTATAAGCGAAACGTGACCTGGCACATCGCCAATTTAATCATTTGGGTCGTAACAAACAGATAATGTTTCTTAGTCCTAGCAGTGATACCTTAGCAATATTCAGGTCATACGGTCAAGGACGTCCGCCGTGCTCCACCTATGGAGGATGGGGAGGCAATCAATAATACTGACACCTAAAATAGCTATTTTTCAAGCTTCCCTATCTCGCATCAACCACACATGAACTGTTTGATTCCAATGTTACTATTTGTTTGCCATTAAACTTGGAACACTGTTTATTTACGAATTTTGCGCGTTATACCAAAATTTATACCTAGATTTTCTTATACATTCCATGGTACGTTAACCCAGGTAGCTCATGTTATTTACCACAAAAACTGTAATGGTTCTATACCAAAAAGCTAAGGCTTAAACTGTAAACTCACAGCATTAAAAACGTATACGTCACGTCATTTAAAATAACTAAAATCGTCTTATCTATGGTCAGTCAAAAGACAGAATATTATCATTTATTACTTATAGATATGATAAAATATGCCAGAGTTTATGGACCGGCTTAATTTCAGTCTTAGGTTCGATTGTAAATGTTTTTTATTATTATAATTTTGAGGGTGTTCCTTGGTTCTTTTTCTACCGGAATAATTAGTTCTTCATTTATAGCTCTACTAGACCTCATTAAGTTTAGGTACTGCAGCAAACTTAGGACTAGGTAGACCTCTTTTGCATCTTACACTAAGCAAGCCTTGCAGAGCGGCAATGTATACCGTTGCTAGCTATAACGGCACCTGTTTATGTCGTCTAACTTGTCTTGTTAACCATCCTAATTTAAAAAAGTAACGTCGTGAGCAAGATCAATCCGTATTGTTGACAAGTTAGATTTTTACTTGCATTGATTATGAGGAAGATAATGTAATATACATTTGTTTTTACTTCACAATATACGTATAAACAATAATCCCTTGTTAGACGGAAGCCTTTAACATTATGCATTTCTGCAATGTCATAATGCGCAGTGAGAAGAACTACGCGAATATAGTCTTTATTTCCATCCAATACCGCTACGAAAGTTGACGATGTAAGGCAATCATGGACGTACACAGAACTAGCTACATCCACTTTCGTCTGGCCCCAAGCCAGGCGTCGAGGCGTTTGCACGGCACACGACTAGTTTATTAATCGGAGATCTGGTTACGTCGGCTACGGTCGGTTGGTTTCTACGTCTAGCCTTATGTGAACACAAATTACATTTTCAGCGAAAATCTAGTTTCTCATTTCAGATAAAGTGAAATTTATGTTAATCATATTAAATTTCAATTATATAATCACTGAAAATACAGAGATGACAAATGACAATGAACAATTTTCCTTCAGTCAAACTAATGAAGTTAAAATGTAACGGCGACGGATACACAGTGACGTCACCCCGACGAGTGAAATATATTAAGTAAAAATTGTAATGACAACTCGAAAATTACAAAAATATGCAATAGCCTAGGATAATATGAAAGATAAAGTATATATAACAACAAAAACGTATTGCGTCAGAATACCGCTATAACGGACATTTCAAATGCATTTCAATTAATCATTTTATGCACAACGCAATAAAACATTTTAATAATGCAATATCACTTGCGAAAATGTTCGGCGTACGTTTGTTGCGTCACTTGCTCATTCGTCTCAAATACTTTCTGCGCAGTTTAACTATAGTTTTATTATTTGTATGCATATGTTACGCCACGTCGTATGTCGTGCCAAAGGGGGTAAGCAGTGACTACGGAATTCCATTTTGCACAGACCTGATACCTCTTTTCCTTTTTTATAAGTCTACTTAATACCCACTCGATGGTCATAGTTATAGCCAATGTTATTTGTCTCCAAATTTAGATGTACAAATCTGACATTTTTTTTATCAATAAATTGTCAACGTGTTATTTGACCAGCCTTAAACCTGGTTGTGTTTCAAATGCCACCGTAATATACGACCTTCAATTTGTTCAGGAATCCGCTTGTTGTCCTCTCAATTATTTAAAAAAGCAATTAGTCTTAACTAAACAAGAGTACTCAAATTAAAGTCGACTCCAGTAACGACGCACAATATTTTGCGCGCCTCTTGTCACGTAGTCCCATTTCAGACGCCTCCTTGACGAATACGACCCTTCCAAGGTTTTATTTATTTACTACTCACACGTCAACCTATATAAATGGCTTGTTTTATTCTAGTGAATATAGAGATATAGGTAAAATTATCTATTGTAAATGTGATAAAGAAGAAAATGTTTATTGATTAAATTAATTGTCAAAACATATTATTATTAGAAGTAAAACCTTGATAGGAACAGATACGTCGTGGCCATATGAATAGAATTGATTACTTCATGATGTGGCAAACCATTTCATGAAATTTTGTGTTTAGATTCGGCTTTTACTTTTAAATTTATCTATATACAGGTGTTTTGTCAAAAAATGAAAATAATTAATGTGCGCCATCTTTTCATAGGTATTATCTATTTTTGAAGCATTGTCAAGGGCTAACTTACTGATATCTCATATTTTTGTCAGATGGCGCTATGTTTAAAAAAACGCACTTATTTTTAAGAGGCACGGATTTAATCGACGGCAACGAAGTGGTTATCTCAATTAAAACGATGGATATATAAAGCGGTCAGCAATCTATCGCCCGATAGACTCAGATACCATACATAGGAGCGGTCGCCTAATTTTTTAATAGCGTGATTCAGTCACTGCATGTGGGAGTTTGAAGCCACGTGCAAACACTATGTCATTCTCGTATGACGAAATACCCAAGTAAACAGTCATTAAAAACGCTTTGATTTGTAATCAAAACACACAGTTCCTTAACGTCTTTCCTACTAAATGTATAAAAGAAAATAATGAGATTTCCGTAGTTGAAGAGCTATTCCGTATCGGTTTTATCAAAGACTACAACTTGCAATCCGTGCAACTAGTAACACTGCAATAATGGAAATCCCCTAAACATGTTTATACAAGATTCATATTGATTCAATGAAAAACCCCGTTAACAATTGATAATCGGTGTAAGTAATTGTGTAACTAAACTAAAATATACTTATTGTTAAAGATTATGTCATTTACAATGTGCCGACAGGAAAGACGGGCATCAGTCGATGTTCTGAGCTTCGTGTCGTCCATGGTTCGCGAGAAGGACATAGGCACATATGTACATAGCAGGTAAAACCATAACCCCTTCTGGATCGGTCGGATAAAAAAAGATAAGAAAATTAAGGTTTAAGGGCAGTACACATTTGGTCATTGAGCTTATTTAGAAATGAAAAATCACGTTAAACTGTGACTTGTCTGACTGTCGATTGTAGGAAAGATCTGTAAATCACTAGGGAAGTACGTTAACCATTGCGTTGTATTTATTAATAACAGCTTGCGTAACAAATGTATGAATATTGTCATACATCAAGTAAGCGGCCCTTTGTAACACGTACACTCAAGTTTCGTGGGACTTACGGTCTTAGATCTGTGGGTATTCTGTTCGTTTCCCATTCTTCTTAGACCGACAACAAAAAAAGAAAAGATAATAATGAAATAATCTTTATTAATCTATACTTATCTATATTTACGTTGCTTGAGCCAGATGCTGTTGTGAGCGAATTTCTGTGGGTAGCGGTCACTTACTAATGGGTGATCCGCTTGCTCGTTTGCCTCCTTCTTCCGTAAAAAATAAAACTAAAAAAATACAAATTAACCCTTACTATGACACAAATGCTTAAACTCACGTAATCTGCAACAGGTTGCTACTTTTTAACACGCTTTTATTAGCTTGGTCTGTATGTTTTTTTGTATGTAACGTAATCTTTCCTTATAATTCTCAATAACTTGTATTAAGTCCAATTGACTTGATCATTTGCACCCGTATCCTGAACCGATAACAATACTTTGTTTTAGTCCTGTTCGGGATTATGAGGAAATAAATAATATATTTTGTTATTATAACAAATAGCTTAAAGGTTATAATCTCATCCAGGTGAAAATAATATTCCTGAATTCCACTGAGAGAATTCGAGCGTAATATTTTGATTAAGGCTAGCTGACCTCTGCTGTGTAGATCTCTAGAGCTTGAGCTGTTTAACAACGGACGGGTCAGAGTTCACTTAAAGGTCACGCTAGAAGCAAACACGAATTTATAAAACATTTTCCAAAACTGAAAATTGACATATAATAGTCTTTTTTTACTAGTGGTTTACGTAACGAGTAGAATGTGTCTGTTTGTTACAGCAGGGCAGGTAAAGCCTTGACAGTTATGGATTTAAATTATTAGTGTCGCTCCAAATTTTCTGGATGCGATTGCTCTTAACAAAGACAGTCCTTGCTCTACTGTTTCTTATTCTAGTTTAATTAACTTGTTAGTTTTAGAGTGGATTGCAATTAAATGTAAAATTCAATATCCAAATTAGTGTCGTAAATGGCATGGCATTCTTTTACTATTTCAAAAAGACCTTAAATTTATTAATTTTATTTACTTCATTACTTTAATGGCATAGCTTTAAAATACAAGAAGTTACACCCTCGTTTTACGCATATATTTTATTGATAAGCGATCATCGAAAATGGTGTTTACATAGATACATATTTATAATTTTTATCCTTATCTTACGTTATCGTTAATACTTCTTTGTGTAGTGATACTTGCTTCAGCAACTGAAGCAACTGATTCAGCTTCGTGGCGGGTGATTTGAGAAGTGCAGTATGTGGTATTGAATTACAACATATTATTAAGTTATAATAGGGTTCATTGTACTGGAAAACATACTTTTGGGAGTTGAAATTAGTTCCTTGTGCGACAATTTAATGATTTCAAGATTTTTCCAGTTGGATGGTGTTTGGAATGTTACATTCTTTAAAAATAGACTTATGAAGCGATATTTGCGGACAAATAGCGTAGTTGCGTGAATAATTTTATAAAATTGGAATATAATATTTATAGCAAAATAGAGGACGTTAAAAATACTGATTAAACATAATTCGTGACAGATGTATAACATAATTAGTGACAGACTAAATTTAACAAACATAGTGCAAAATTAGCTAGCTGTTGTTTTTAAACAAGAGTATTGGGCTTATGGTTGTTTCTCTAAACATGTCAATTGTAATCGAAAAAACGTTGCGGCAAATTTAAGTTTTATTCAAGAAAATATTTGAACGCATAAAACTTTTTGTTTACGTTTCGTATCTCGCTTTGTTTAAATTTAGTGTCATTAGGATTAAATCTTAATATCTAATTAAATTAATATTTTTTTTACTTAATAAAAACTTCGTAATTTTTCTCGTTTCGAAACCTGGTTTAATACCCAAGAAAAAGATTTGAATACTTTGCTGTTATTTGACGATTAATGTCAGACATCAGTATTTACTGTTGAACGCATTAAAATTTTGGCAGCCATGATGAATTACGTCCGAGCTCACTGCTGTAGGCATACGCAAATACATGTAGCTTAGGGCTGCCACATATTCTTAGGAAACTAAATACTTGTAATTTAAGTTGAAGCCACTCTAAAACAAAGTCTAACAATCACAGTACAGCATCAAATCCAAATGGGTGAAATTAAATCTGTGTTAATTAAATCCATAAGTGTTTAACATTTCTCTTTTTAAATCTTAGAATATATTTGTAAATAAATTTTCAAATGGCGATTGGAATTTCTATATTTATGCATCGTTTAGTGAAATACTATTTAAAAAAAATGTTTGTCTCGTTTTGCAACAAACTTTTTGGACAATGTATTAGGTAAATAACATGTGCGGGTTTCATGATCGGCCCTCTTGACCTTGATTATCGTGCCAAATTTAAAACTAAATTAGGCAGATTATTGGATTGATCTCAAAAATCTTTTTACATATTTCTCTTTAAAAAAAACTTATTGCAACTCGACACGTGAGCGGTCATCACGAGGCAATAAACGTGGTAGTAATGCGCTGAAACTAGGAACCAATTACGCTGATTGATATTGTTCGCAACGGTGACAGATAATATCATATAAAAGTTTAATTTTGTTAGCAGTTATTGCAATCATTTGCTTGCCATTCGACCTTGATTTTATTTCTTATAGCTAAATAGCGGAGCTAATTCACGTTTAAATCTAATAACAGAACGCATAAATATTGTTATTTAAATGACGAACCCAAGATTACAGGCATCAAGCAGAGTATTTATAACCATGATCCACTTTGCGATTGATCAACTCTGGGTTACCAAACGTCCAAAAATTTGACAGCATGCAAAGAAGATCGAATCGAAATGTAAGTACCTAGCGCTAACTGGACGGATTTATTTTTACCGTGTTTAGCACCATATGAAGTAGTATGTTTTCGATGATGTCGTTGCTGCTAACCTTATTGACGGTTCTTACAGCTTCTAGATGAAGCTGTACACAGGTACAGTACAGGGCTCACGATCCGGGTGATCGTGAGCTGGAAAAATTAAAAAGTTTTAGGTCCCCTAGTGAAACCTTTATTGTTGACTTTTATGCTTTCTTCGGTCGATTCGTTTACCGTCGAAGATAATAATGGCTGAACTGGATGTTGTCTACTTGATCGTCGAGGGAAGGAGCGTACCTATCCCCCGACGATCGCCAACTGTGTATTTATCGAGTAGCTGGGGGCGGTGAGGACCGCCCTTTATTGCGGGTGTGATTAGTGTCCGCGATGCGTATCCGTAAGGCGTAAGGCGAGGACGGTGAGAGGTTGACGTAGGTTGTCTTTTCGGAGGTTGTGTTTGTGCGTCTTTGCGATCGTGTTTGATCGTGAGGACGTGTTTGGGTCTGCGTTTTGCGGTTGTAGCATCAGGATTTGGAACGTAGTCGGCGGCCTGTACTATGAGGGGGTTGGGGTGTGTAGGTGCGCTTTCAAAGTAGCGCTTTGAGATTTCAAGGAAATGTTCCTGGATTGTATCTATTTTGAGATCGTTGTGGATATCTTCGTTGCGCTGGTACCATTGAGCCCCAGTGGCTTTACGAAGGAAGCGATTTTGTAAAGTTTGGAGTGTTTTTATCTTAGAAGATTGTACATGAGCGAAAACTACGCTCGCGTAAGATATTATGGGCCGAATGCATGACTTGTAAAGCAGCAGTTTGTAACGGAGGGGCAGTTTGCTGGAAGAGCATGTGAGTGGGTGGAGTTTCGCGTTTACTAAGCAAGCTTTACGTCGGATTTCTTTGAGGTGGGCGGAAAAATTTAATTTTCTGTCTAGTGTGACTCCTAGGTACTTCGCGGTTTTTTGTCACAGAATAGGTTGCCCGTACAGGGAGATTTGACCTAATTTCAGTCTGCCCGCAGTCGTAATGCGTCCGTTGGGGCAGCGCCGGCTAAAGTGTATAGCTACACTTTTTTCGGGATTAATTTCTATTCTCCATTTGGCAAACCACTCGGCTAGCCGGGTGGATGCGGCCTGGAGACGAATAGTGACTCTACCTAGGTGTCGATTGGAGTAATAGAGGGCTGTGTCATCTGCAAAAAGTGCTAGATTGACTTGCGGGTCTTTCGGAATGTCACTTGTGAAGAGTGAAAATAGCAGCGGGGATAGGACAGAGCCTTGCGGGACTCCGGCTTTTATGGGATGAGCGGACGATAATGTGCCCTCAACCCGATATCGGAAGGAGCGATTCGACAAGAAAGCGTGTATGATGTGTACAAGCCTATCTGGCACTTTGAGTACGTAAAGCTTGTAGATAAGCCCGTTGTGCCAGACTTTGTCAAAGGCCTTTGCGACGTCGAAGAATAGGGCGCATGTGCCTATTGGTTTTTTCTCACTGAGGCCTGAGTGGACGTATTCAGTGAGTCTGTGAACTTGCTGGACGCACGAGTGATGCGGCCGAAAGCCGAATTGTTCATCGGGAAGGAGGTTGAGTTTAAAGGTGAAAGTTTTGAGTCGACTGAGTATAATGTTCTCGTAAATTTTGCTTAGGGTGGACAGTAGGCTGATAGGGCGATAGCTGGATACCATATGAAGTGTTGACGTGAATGAATTATGACCTATGACTATTTCCAAATTTATGGTTTTTCGAAATAAAGGCGTACTTCATCCAAAAAGACTAGAGATGACTCTGCAGTTTCTCTGTCACACAATTGCTCTTTGAAAATACCTTTTCAAGGCAATATGATAGGTTCGACTGCTTGACAAGGAAAAAAGTGTAGCGTAAAATGAGTATTGTTCAATATTGAATAAAGATAGGATAAATAAGGAAAGAAATAGAAATATATGAGTCAGTATGTCGAATGAATTGTCTATTGACTATTATTTCTTAGCTAAAGTATTCACAATATTTTCCGTAGGATTATGGAACAAACGAGCTGCCTGATGTGAAATAATTCTATCCGCCGTTAAACATACAAAAGGAGCTGCTATGCTCTTTTTTTTAAGTAGTGGATTGGATATACCGCTGGAGACTAGTGCGAAATCTTGTACGATAGTGCCTTGAGAACTAGAGAACCAATATACGAATATCATCATCGTCACCAAGTTCCTGCCCTGTTGCCATTTCAAGTGTCGGTGGGGTCGGAACAACACATTTTTTTCTTCCACGCCTTTCTTATAAACGTCACCTTAGTAGTCGCGCGTACGAGTACGAGCATTAAATATACGTATTTTTTGTTTGTATTTGTACATCCGCAGGTTTATCAGCGTTTTTTATAACAAAATATAAGTTATGTATTTTTTTATTAAAATCTATATTAAACTCTAACGTGATTTCTTACATTAACGCTTATTAGATAGCCAGATTATCACAACAATAAAACACTGTTTTGTTATTTTCAATACCAGATTAAATTAAATGTTGTTATAAAGATGTAGAGGAATTTGAAATTGAATATGTTGAAATGTTGTACATTGTAATTACGTAAAAAACTCAGTTTATGGTTTAACAGTCTCAGTTCTTTTCAAATTCCAAATTACTTGAGGTGTTCTGAGTGTCTTTGGAGAGACATCATTGACACTGGATTAAAGCGATGAGAAATCTTTGTGTATGGATAAGTATACCTTGAGATATATCGTCTTTTTGCTGATTATAATGAAGACAAAAGTGAATACACGTCTCTTTAGCCGTCTTCATTAACATTACCTAATCACGAAATTGTACTTTTTAAGCCAATTCGTACACCTTACTCTTAGAGGTTCTTAGATTGATACTAGCTTTTTTTACATCGATCGTGTCGTAGAGTTTATGATTTATGATATGTTTTAGAACAAACACAGTCCTAAAGCTATCTCCTCAAAGAGTGCTCACTAACCATGTTCTAAGTCGAATCGACAAGTGACAAGCAAAATTGTTGCAGAATGTTTACCCTTAATTATGTCAGTGCTTCAGACGAAACCCAGACGATTTACATAACCAGTTACGTACTTAAACGCTTTTAGTTTGTCTGCGCGCGAATTTAAATTTAAATTATAACTAATAAGGTTCAAATTTCATGGCACGATTTATATGTAGATAACTAAATGTAGAGGGCACAGATAATAATACAATTTGTGTTTAGTTGAACCGTTCCGACCTTGTCGTCCACGTGTTCAGTTTGAGTCACTTTCTTGAATTTATTTGACAGAGCCAGTGCGAGGAAGTGGATGTACAATTTATTCAAACATAAGCAGCTTAAATTTGTTCTGTTTAGTTTGTTTAACTTTCAAAAATATCCCGCATTTGTTATATGTAGGTGAAGACGATTTTTTATATTAAATTACATTAAAAAGGTAACAAGGCAGTATCATATGCAGGATTGGCCCCTGAAGTTAGGATAGGATTTTTGCAAGGTAAAAAGTAAAAATTCTGTGAATTCTGATGATGAAGCCTATAAGGACCTTAATAAACATTTTTGAACAGTATCCGGACCTCAATAAAAAATCAACATTATTCGGACCCCACTTAAAAGTGCTTATCATTATCTTAGGTTAACATGCAACTAATTATTGATAAACTCATCACAATAGTTAAACTGGATTCATTTGAGAAACAGGAATGATTTGAGAATGACCATCATTGCATTGCATCATATTTATTTTAAAGTGGTAGAGCCCGCAACAACAACATCTGTTTTCACGTATGGGCTGGCTCGACCGGTGAAACACCAGGACCTCACAGAAAACAGGCGTGAAATAGAAGTGCCCTGCGTCTCGTCTGCTGAGTGAGGTGCCGGAGGCCTTATTAGACTCCTCTTCCCTTTCCCACCCTTTCCTTATAAGGATAGGATGGGAACGGGCAGAGGATCGGACGGGAGGGAGTTAACGGGGAACAGGAAATATCCTCTTTCCTGTCTATGCCCTCCTCTGTCCATTAAAGGTAGGCAACGCATCTGCAACACATTTGCTTGTTGCGGATGTCTATGGGTAGCGTTCACTTAACATCAGGTAATCTGCTTGCTCGTTTGCCACCTTATAACATAAAAAAAATATGATAAACCTCAAATGATAATTCCGAAAAGCATCGTGTGTTTCTAGGTGACGACAGGAAATGTGGTGTTTTGTCAAATTTTGTGTTCCAAAAAGAAAACTTTTTCATTTTATTATAAATAAAGTATAAAGGACACTATTTGTGTAAAAAAAGTTAAACGTAAATTATGGTAAGTTTAAAAATATAATTAAATAAAAATACATTTAATATGTAAATGAATTCAACTATATGAAAATAAATTAATAGATAGATTATTTAATTTGTGGAAACTGATGATGCAGTTTAGTAAATAGTAACAAAAAAATGAAATAAAAATATTACGATAATGCGTGAACGTATATCAGTAATAGTGCAAGAAATAGAAAGCAACTTTGGTGGGTCAGTGAACGAGTGGCCGCTCAGGTGAGTTGTCAGAGGCGAGACCATAGACACGTGTTATCCTTGTCTAATATAGACCTATGGAAAATTAAGAAAAGCGAGTTCTTTTTTTTGTTTTGTGCCTCATATACGAATTTGCCTTGAGGCGGCATCTCTATAGAACTTCATCGGCTTGGGGTAGCCGAAAACTGAATTGTTCACTTGCACTAATTGCGCTGTTACTCTTGAAGTAAAGCAATCCATGCCATTTATTATCACATTACTTCACTAAATAAATTGAAAAGTCATATTGGTTGGTTTTTCTCGTTCCATAAGTCAACGTTATTATGCTGAGAACCTGTATAGTGAAGTCACAGTACATTGTTGCTGTAAACATATTCCACAGTTCATAGGAAGTAACTGACCTATCTTTGTTCAGTCTATTATCTGCAATGCAAATGACTAAAACGCGCTATCAGTTATTACGCTAATTCAAACTATGTGAAATTTAAAAACAGATTTTTAAAACGGCTCTGGGAATATATCTACACTCCAGACCAGACCAGAAGAATACAACTTACGTTGCTATTTCATTGGATAGGTTTTTCATTATGTACCTATGTATAAATGTCCTTTATCTTATTGGCCGTTTTTACCTACCATAACTATAATTATGTTTAATTTCTAAGATAAAAAAAATCTTAACGATAGGCAAAAATCTCTAAGCATTCTCATACCACTGATCGACCAGTATGATTACCGTCATACTTACAATATCTATAGTTCTTTGGTTTGCTCTGCGAGCCACGAGTTAGAGCCGCCGTGTCTCCTTCATCGATCTTTTCCACTTCCCCACAACTGTAGAAACACACAAAAAACAATATATAGCAATAGCAGGCAGTCTTTAAGGTGTTGCCTACCATGCAATTCCCATAAAGAAACCAAATAAACAAATCATCACAAATTCTTTGCAAAAATTCCTTCAATCCTTTACTTATACATCATTTTTGGTTGATTAGCTATTGCTATTTTCTTTGTGATAAAGGCAGTTACAGCAGAAATGTCCAGTAGACGGTATTGTTATGACCGTTAAAGACAATTATGCAAGCTTCGCGGCTGCAAGTGTACGGACGAGCGGCCGCGAATGCTGGGGTTCCGTCGCGTTGTGCTTGTCGAGGTCATTCGATTGTCGATATCGATATTTAGTTGATTAAATTGAATAAATTATTAGATTTTCTTTCTTTCATGTAAATGCATGCGGCATGCAATGATACTTTATAATACTATAAAATATGTATGATGAGATGTAAAATCATATGCAAAATGATCACAGCCAATAAAAAAAGTGAAAAGTCTAATGTCAGATAACTTCTGAAAAGTTAATCGTATGTTAGTTTATTACAAATGCGATTAAAAGTATTTCTTTTATATAAAAATACCTGAAAATGGTTGAATGGACTAAAAAGTGAGTAGACTAAATCAGATCAGAGTAGATAAAATCCACATTCTAACAGTATAGAGGTGTGGAGTAGTTAGAATCTTTTAATTTATTCTAACTGTAATGAAGCAGGGTACCCTCCCCATTCTCATCATCCACTTCTTTTCCTTATCAACCACCTCGTCTATCCTGCATAACGCTACCATCGCATCTACAGCTCTCACTACCTTAATAATTTTTTATTTTATGTTGATGACAGCTTTACAGGCTGTTGCCAATATTATCGAATGGCGCCAGTCACTTAATACCATGTGAATAGGGCGTTTTCTCCGTCATCCCTAAAAAAGGTAATATGTAATTGTTAACGTAATTAGTTAATCATTTAAAACTTACGTTTGTAACAGTTATGACAGTATGCGTGGCTATTCTAAATTGAACTGAAGCGTAGGAACTTTGAAAATAATCAACGGGAGAAGTATTTTTTATGTAGTTATTATTTATTATGATAAACATGAATACACCTTGAAGATATTTCATTAACATCAACTATTTTTACAACTTCTAACAAATAAAACACAACTTTTATCTTTTAAGATCGCCTCAAATAAAAATCCGTAAATTTCCGTCGGAGTTCTGCTCTATTTTTTTTACTTTTTATACTCAATTATACTTTATTCACTTTTCAAATATTTATTGTATAATGGATCCCTTCGAAGCCAGTAGCACGATATTATTTTTAATTTAAAACTTTGGTTACATTCCAAATCTAGTCAAGGTGAAACCCCTACTAATTGTATTCGAATTGTAATCATCCAACAAATGATAATATATAAAAATAAATGATAATAAGCCGTTTCAAGGAAATTTCAAACCAACATACTTTCGTCATGGAATTTTAATAAAATAATTGTGCTTGTCGACACTTTTGATTTCTTACACAGTGCGTCACGTGCGTTCATGTTTCATTGTCGACAGTGGAAATTTCCACGGCAAACATGTAACTTACTCCGTCTCCTTTGCACGCGTATTGCAGCACATAATAGTATCTCGCTTGTTTCCACTCGACGCAGGCACTGTGACCTAAACAATTTTTCTCGCTCTCTCTTGTATGGCCGCATATATACTGTTCTCTTTCTACAGGGCAACTTAACGTTCTATTTTACGAATAGCTCTGTGCTATGTATACTTCTCGGTCGTTGTCCAAATGATTTTTGTTAGCTGTCTTTCTCTAGAGCTTGAATGAGGCAAATTTTGTTGCCTTGATTCAGAGCTACAGCTTCAAATCCAACAAAATACTATACTACGAACACGTGCTTAAAAGGTTAACGACTGATATTACAGATAACAGACATAAATAACAACAAATGCGGACTCGTTCTATTAATTAATTGACTCTCTATGTATAGAAGTAGGGAAATCGCTTCTTAGAACCTTATATTTTACCTATAAGGTGCACGCCAAACGATTGAGCTCAAATGTAATTGATATTTTTAAGCAACTTATTTCATCACTGTGAGTAACTGAACTATTGTGACTTCTATACAAGTTATAAAAAATTACATTTATCAAGTGTAACATTTTTATTTATTTAACGATTTAATTAAACTTATGGAATATAACTAAATTGAGAAATTGAAATAAACGCCAAAGAATATTATGAAATATTTCTTTCACTTACAATGACTACAGTAAAAATCTATTTAAATATATAAAACCTTTTAAGCAACATGAATAAACTAGAATCGTAATATATTTTTATTAAACAATGTTTTTATTTTATGATGATTACAAAATATAAAATATTTAAACAACAAAAGCAGCATTGATGGTCTTATAAATATTTTATGGGCAAAGTGAATTCATTTTGTAAGTGTTCTAACAGTTCCAGAAATTTCTAGATCGCCGGGCTCGCGACGAGAACCCTCCATCGCCAACGACCAATCGTTCTCAGTTGTCTAGTTGTCCTACATATGCCCATTATTGATTTTTAAGGTTAGAAAGGTGTTATTGTAAAATTTGTGTTACAGTTTGTATTATTCTCTAATTCTTAAGTGTTGACAATAATTATCGATTATTACTTATAACGCCTATACATAAGAGTTAGTGTGAACAGTTCTTGTATTGTTTTATATCAAAAATTGTTTAAGAAATTTGCTTTATTTCTTTTTTAACTGTTACTATTTACAATTGCATTTACAATCTAATAGATGGGTTCTATTCTGTTTCGGACTTAGAACTCGTTCTATAATGATACGGTTCATCTTCTGTCTAATATATAATTCAATTTGAGATCTAAAAGTTAAGTGAGAACCAGGCAGCAGTTACTATCTATGTGCACAATTGAAATAGGTAAGAGATTTTATGTGTATTTGCAATGTAAGAAAATATTTTTTTATGTATGAGAAAAAACGTACGGTAAAAATTCTCTGTCTATTTTTAATCTTCATTATAAGTATTTCTATACTGGAGATAGCTGCTATTTAAATGTTAATTTGTTTTTATTGCCAAGTTTAAAGCTATAAACAGAATAAATATAATTTTCTACCTGCTTCATTTATGTATATAGAACTATTCCGTCGAAACAGTAGTATTAAAGAAAATGTTATGTTATAAAATACATTTTCTTAGGTAAGCGATTCATTGAATTTTCTAAAATAATAAATACATTAATTTTATTAAGAAGCAGCTGATATAGATAACTTATAGCTACTAAACAATTTTAGACACACTTAAATATCATATAAAATGAACCTCTCGGAAGACAAGTTATGTTAGATGTTGCCTAGGTGAGTAAAAAATATATAGCAAAGTATTCATTAATCCTTATTAACAAAATTATTTAGCAAAGATTGAATATGACTCTTCCTAGTCTACTGCAGTTGCCAGCCTAAAAAATAATTTACTTACAAAATTACAAATCTAAAAATAGCATTCGTATTTGGTAGGCACGGACCAGAATGTATGAAAAGAGAGCTTAATTATGATAATAGTGAACTCGTAAACGAAAGCGGCGGCGTGTTGTGATATTTTCACTCGCGCAAAATATTTATGTCTGCGTGACGTCACGGGAGTCGCAGCAGCGAGAGTTGGTAAAATTACCCGCTCGGGAATTTGGCTTCCGAAATTTTGCCGTGTTTCCACTGTCTATTGCGACAACGTATGAAATTATCTATTTTAGTTTGTTATGTATATTCACCTCCACTTAATTTGTATAATATGGACTTAAATTGACATAAGAGTTACAAGTAAACTATAAGGGAAAGGCGAAAGATGCTTTAAAATATTTTTCTTCGTCTTCTATTTTTGAAACCTACTGTGATGATGATCAACCGATCGTCGTTGGTATGGGGCGAGGTTTATTAATAAACTTCATTGACTTACTTATGGACAGATGACAGTTTTCACATTTTATTCAAGTCCATATCTATTAAAGATACATAAATATTGTAACAGCCATTGGTGAAGATACTGTCACTCAAAATCCAAAATTAGTCAATGACCTTATGAAAGTAATCTGTTTTTTGACAACTGTGTTCTCACAACTATATCAGTGGAAACAAGTTTCGAGCGGATTTAAGTGGGCACATGCCGTGACGTGATGCGGTAACCGGGAGACTTGGCACCACACGCCGACTTTGTTTACAGGCGTCGGCCATGAATTTGGCGGGAGTACATGATGAAGTTCACAGTCAAATGTTTGGCAACCAGACAGGTCGCAGAGACGTCGGATACTACTGCAAAAGGAACGAGGAAGCATTTCGTTTATTTTAAAATCATAATATTGTTAACAGATTGTGCCAATGTACTTTAGAAATATTCTTAAATATGTCTTTATTGAATTAAAATTATTACCATTTCCTACAGACGCAACATAGTAAGTTGCAGTAGGCGCAGTTTTATCGCGAGTGTATTTCCGCTGGCGTGAGTTCACCTGGTCGCTACTGCCGGACATAAAATACCATGCCATCAGACGAAATAAAAAATGAATAGCTACGTACATATGTGATGTAAAATCGATGCCAAGATTTTTGTTGTAGGACTTATAGTGGACTAATTGAGCTTATGCTCTCTGTATTGTAATACTGCCATCTGTAGTTCAGTAGCAAAAACCTTGTAAACCAACCAAATGCTTATAGCGCCATCTATTGTTAATTTTTATAATCAATGACAAATTTGATTTTATAAATGCATTATCAAATTTGTGTAATGAAATATAGATGGCACTTCTAACTATGGTATAATTTTAAAATAATCAACCAAAGACGAAAAATGACTACTGCATACCCCAAGGATCACCACATACATAGATCATTCCCTTTTTACACACTCAGTAGACTCACGAAACGGCTCAAGTAGTATCTTAACCGCTTCAGGGTTAGAGCTAGATTAAATCTGAAATAATGTCATTTGCAAAAGGTATACGAACCGATATTGTAACGCAGAGTTGGGGGAGTTTATTTTTGACTGTTTTACAAAACTGTAGCACTTTCACCATAATATAATTATTCATGTTGTTGTTTGAATAAAACTCATCAATACAAGATGGCTTAAAATCGAAATCTTGACTGTCAGATTCAAGGGTTACAATAGTTCAAAGTATCCTTTTATTAACAAGCTCAATGATATTTTGCATACTACGTTCTGCATATGTTCTAGAAAGTATATCTTTTCTTCATTTTCATGCATTGTTACGCTATTCTGAGCTATGGTTAAATTTCTTACACATGGAACATTATTAAAGAAATGAACAGAATGACTAGAGTTTAAATTAATAAAATCACGCGAAATTTATTTATCTATTGATGTGTAAAAAAAATAAAACGATATAATGAATCGAAAGAATATAAAATAACTAATTTATATACTTTTCTATTATTAAAAGATTAAGCAAAATCTCATGTGTTACATTCAGACGGCAGGCGTTGACAGGTCGCGTGTTCGCACTAGATCGATTGTACGCTCGGCGATGTCTGGGGAAATCATCCCAGCGGTGGTGTAATCGACGCCCAATCCTCGGGGGCTTAGTAACGAGTTTCCCACAATTACCCTTATTAATTGTCAGATAATGTAAATGTAATCGTAACTGGGCGTGCGAATCTTGCGAGTATTCCAAGTATTTTTTGAACAAAAACAACCGAAAACGATAATAAAATTATGCTCGTTTACGCTGTCAGGTTTATCGATTATTCAGAATTTTAATTAGAAATGAATAAATACAAGTTATTTTGAACAGCTCAAAAGCTGCACTCAAGTAGTTAGGTACTACTTGAGTGCAGCTTTTGCGCTGAATATTGCTGGATACTTGTGTTTTTGACGTAAAAAGATATGCAATTTTGTTTCTCTTACACTATATCTAATTAGAGACCCCACAGTTCGGTCCACACGTGCGCCTTTACAAGTCAGAGGCGCGGGAAATTCACTTACAAAACTATTACTCACCCGAATTACTCTTGCCAAGTCTTATTGTCGATTCGGTTTAGACTTAAATGAAAATTCAACAATGTAACTGGTTAGGTACATATTTCTATTTTTATTCTTTAGAATGGTAGAACAGTGTATATTATTGAAAACAATATATTTGTAAATCGAATAACAACACTTAAATATAGTTTAAAAATTTGTTTTATTCGCTTTTATTTTTGACAACGACATACGGAATTGTATTCGCACGTTATTAGCTCATGTTAAATGTATGGAAATGTCGAGATACTAGTCGAGAACTACGCAGAGAAAAACGTCTGCGGTCCCAGGGGCGCGCGCCGGACACCTGCGTTCCTCCCTCCTCCAAATTTTATTGCTGTCATTACATTAAAGTATATATTTCAGCGACTCAATACATAATCATTCTACATCACGTTTTTATCGGCCACCTGCGTTAAATTATGATAAGGTATCAATAATTAACTACATACTAGTAGATTAACGTCGCCCGAATAATATGGGCACAGCACAGCATTAGTAATATTAGTAACTCAATGGACGTAACCGAATCAGTGGGACTTACCAAAATGAAAGTTTTGTGACAACATAAATATTTATAAACTTTACAAATAATGAAGTTAATTACAACAACAGTTGTTATTCTAAGCTGTTTATACAGTGTTAGAGCGAGATGTGTAATGCGCGGCGAGTGTGTGGAAATCAACGGGTTTCCAAAACCTTGCCCCTTTCCGCACGACCCTCCGGCGCTTCTTGTAAACCTGACACAGCCGGAAAGAAGCGAGATCATCGATATTCTGGAATCACGATGCCCGTTTTTAATATACGATGAACACGGTATTCTGAAGCCGATTGAAGACATCGTGACGTGCTGTGATGCCATCCAGTTGAGGAAAATGCAGGAGAGCTTGATGTTGGCTGAAGGTATCCTCGGCAGATGTCCGACGTGCTTACGGAACTTCGTTAGACAAATCTGTGAAATGAATTGTTCTCCAGACCAATCGCGTTTTGTAGAAGTAACAGTGCTAAACTCGACGGAAGGTGTTCCCTATGTTAATGAAATTGATTATAGAGTACACGAAAGTTTTATGGTGGACGCTCACGCTTCATGTTCCGGTGTGGTCGTTCCGCAAACTGGAATGCCGGCTATCAATCTCATGTGCGGTAATGCTCCCGTTTGTGACGCCGATGCGTGGTTCGGATTTACAGGAGACACTACAACAAATCCCTTAGCCCCTGTTCAAGTCAACTTTTTAAGATGGGTGACGGTGGAGGACTCTATGAACGCTCGCGCTCCCCCGTGTGCAGAAACCATCGGAGACGATCTTCCTTGCAGCTGTGTCGACTGCTTCACGACATGCCCCGTCGGAACTGAACCGCTTGCGCCCAGTATTTGCACTGTTCTTTCAGTAAACTGTATTGGTTTCTCTATTGGAATAGTGGTTTTCGTCATCGGTGTTACTATATTTTGTATTCTTACGATAATAGAATATAGGAGGTTGAGAAACGTTCAATTTAAAAATAACAATTCCAAAACTGTGCCCGAAGACAATTTATTTATCAAATTTTTCCAAGACGTATTTGGCGCAATCGGGTCTTTTTCAGCAAATAATCCTGTACTTATTATTATGGTCACTACGTGGATAGCTTTTGCTATGCTCTTTGGTGTTCTGAATCTCAATCTTACCTCAGATCCTCTCGAACTTTGGTCTGCACCAGATTCAAGAAGCCGGTCAGAGTTGAATTATTTCAATTCAAGATTCGGGCCATTTTATCGCGCTGCCCAAGTCTATCTACAGTTTACCGGTTTAGAGCCCTTTGAAGTAGATAATGTGACGTATGGACCAGCTTTCAGATTAGAGGCTTTGCAAGAATTAGTCGCACTTGAAGACGCTATATTTAATATTGGCAGAGACACCGGCGGCGTCGTTTTGGAAGATGTTTGTTACGCACCTCTTCGACCCCGTGACGGTGAAAAACGAGTAGAACAGTGTACATTCATGTCAGCATCGGTTTATCTGGGCAGAGAACGTAATAACATAAATAATGAAACGTACTTGAATACCATTCAAAATTGCTTAAATAATTACTTGGCGCTTAACTGTATGGCCGAGTGGGGTGGTGGCGCCGACCCGGATATTTCTTTTGGAGGTGTTACTGGGGACAATATTTTAAATGCGAATACATTACTCATAAACTTTCCTATTAGTAACTTCCTTTTAGAAGAAGAGTTGCAGCCCGTACTCCAATGGGAGCAGAAATTTTTGGATTTACTACATGATTATGAAGCAAATTGGAAGGCGGATTTCGTAGAAGTTAGTTTTGGCGCAGAGAGGTCTATAGCTGATGAAATTGAGCGGGTATCGCGCGCTGAAATCTTACCTATTGCTCTCAGTTATCTGCTTATGTTTATATATGTTATACTGGCATTAGGAAACATAAGGTACTGTAGAACTTGGTTGGTCGATAGCAAAATAACAGTAGCTGTATGTTGTATAATTGTTGTATTAGCTTCCATTTTCTGTGCGATGGGTTTTATGGGCTACGCTCAAATTACAGTGACATTGTTAGCGATTAATGTGATACCGTTCTTTGTGTTATCCGTTGGAGTGGACAATGTTTTCTTAATGGTTAATACCTTACACGATATAGAAACAAACTTAAAAGAATATGACGATTACAATGAAAACTTCAGTGCATCGAAAAAGAGAACGTTTGTGTTCACAAAAATGATGAAGATAGTTGGGCCGTCTATGTTTGTTACATCAGTGACACAAATCACTTGCTTTGCGATAGGTAGTCTTGCTAATTTCCCCGCAGTAGTTACGTTTGCGGTGTTTGCCTCCGTGTCGCTAGGTTTCTTATTCGTTTTTCAAATCACTACTGTTGTAGCCATACTATCAATTGACTACAACAGAGCTAGTCAAAATAGATTTGATGTATTTTGTTGTGTTCAAAAGAAAGTTCTGCTTGATAATGATCCTTTGAATGCAGATACTCCGTACCGTAGTGTCATTGAAAGACTAATGAAACCATACTCCGAGTTTATTTTAAATTGGAAAGTTAAAATTGTAGTAGCAATTATATTTGTAGCCATATTTTCGATCAGTATAATATTAATACCGCAATTAGAAATAGGATTAGATCAAAATTTAGTTTTGCCTACTGATTCTTACATGTACAAATATTTACAGGCTGTGAACGAACTGTTGCGTCTCGGTCCACCAGTTTATTTCGTTTTAAAAGGCGGGTTAAACTTCACAGATTCAAACGATCAAAATGTTATCTGCGGAGGTCAATTATGTTATCCAGACTCTCTTGCAACGCAAATCTTTTTAGCTGCTCGCCACAGTAACATTACATATATAGCAAGAAGTTCTAATTCGTGGTTAGATGATTTCTTCGATTGGTCAACTTTAACTGGGTCTTGCTGCAAGTTCAATACGACAGACGGTGGATTTTGTCCCAGCACGGATCCTTCTCTTGATTGTGCATTTTGTTCAATCGGCAGAGATGATGAATTTGGCAATGGCTTACGCCCAAATGCAGAGGCTTTTGAAAATTACATACCGTTTTTCCTACAAGACACTCCGACCGATTTATGTAACAAAGGAGGTCTTGCTAGTTATTCGAGTCACGTTAATTACTTGCTAGATTCAGAAGGGCGCGCTACAGTTTACGATACCAGCTTTATGGCATATCACGTGGCTCTGGCCACGTCCTATGACTACATAACAGCTGTCAAATATGGTTATGAAGTGGCCGGGAACATAACTGCGGCAATAAAGAGCCATACCGGCAAAGATGTAGAAGTTTTTCCGTATTCAGTGTTTTACGTGTTTTATGAACAATATTTGACTATGTGGGCGGATACATTCTCTTCGCTAGGCTTTTGTTTAATAGGAGCATTGGTTATTAACTTACTTGCGACAGGATTTAATGTCCTAACCACATTTACTGTGATGTTTACTAGCGTTATGGTTGTTATAGACATGATGGGCGTGATGTATATCTGGGATATTCCTCTGAATGCTGTGTCATGTGTGAATTTGATCGTGTCTATCGGTATCGCTGTTGAGTTTTGTAGTCACATTGCTTACGCGTTTGCAACCAGCAAATGTCCTCCGAACGAACGGGTCGCAGATGCAATTAGTAAAGTAGGCTCTACTATAATAACAGGGATAACATTAACAAATATCCCAATTATAGTTTTAGCATTCTCTTACACTGAATTGATTGAAGTGTTTTTCTTTAGAATGCTCTTTAGTTTGGTGATACTAGGATTTCTGCATGGTATGGTTTTCTATCCGGTGTTATTGAGTTACCTAAATAATATTATTAACAAATAATTGTCATTTATTTTAACTCTATTTATAAGTTTGTAATCAGTTTGCTTGTTATTTTATTTAGAAGTTGTATCCTTTCAGTGACCTTGACTCATTATTTTTTAACATTGATATAAATCAATATAAATTATAGTTGTAATTAACATGTAACAATAAACTCTGTATAATTTTTTCTATTTATGTTAAAAAATATTTCTAAGTGAGTTGTAAATATAAAGATGTTTAAGAGTTATTGGATATTTTTATTTATAAAGAAAGGAAGACATCGATTAAGATCACAACACGAACTTATTAACAAAATTATGAACCTTAAATATTAGCCCTTAAATAAAATTATTTTTTACACGTATTTTTTACAAATTGATTTCACTAAATGTATCTAGATAATAATTTAAACGAATATCTTAATAAATAGTATATCTCCTCGGAATTGGTAAAGTATATTACGTGGTATGTAACTTATATTTTAAGTTAAATATTGTGTGAGGTATTTTTTTAGTCTTTAAATCAAAAGAATTATGAAATCGAAATGCCAATAGCCTATTAAGTGATTAGAGTATAATTTGCCAAACAGACAGTAATAGGTCCCGTTCCCTATCCACCGTGTCCATTCAAACATCCTAGTAAAAACTTAAGCTCCAAGTTTAACAGGAATGTTAGTATAGGTGGCCGGATTTCTTCAAGAAAATAATAATTAAAACTGGCATATGAGACAATGTATAAATTAGCAATAATTGTGCAGTTAATATTTTAGGATAAGAATAGCGTAGTAAGATTTAACTTTAATATGAGCTAAAACAATTATACATAATGAATTGATGCAAGTAATATCGGTAACAACTATTTTGTTTTATCACGCGTCTAAAACGTGGTTTAGATAAGCGATGTAACATATTGCGAGCCTTAAAATTTCAATTTTCGATAGCTTCTTATCTGGCGGCAGTGTGGGCAGAAGTCGCCGCAGTGACCCGAATGCGGCGTTGAACGCCTCCACTCGTATTCTTTCTCTCGTCGCATGCGCTGTTCTGTACTTCAGTGTTGCCCTCCGTCGTCTTCTACGCTCTTCTCGGGAGAGGCCGGCGCAGGGAGATCCAGTGCCGCTGGAGAGGTACGCCTCTTCGGACAATGCACATGGCTCTAGCGCTCTTTCTCTGCAGATAAATAAGAATTAAACTGTATTATTATATTGTACTTTATAGCATTTACAACGACCCGTTCTGTCTTCGCATGGCTAGGAGAGAACATATGCTAAGGTCGTTTTTAAGACCGTTAACCCATAATCATCAAGCGAATGGGTTGCAGATGCATTGCCTCCCTTTAATGGACAGAGTCCCTTCAAAAATCAAACCATTAAGACCAGAATTAGGCTATCTTCACGCCTATCTTCTATGAGGTCGAATTCTTCATTGGTAAAGGCGACGTATTCATGAACAGATGTTGCGGGATGTTATTTTCTTGTTGCGGGATCTAATCTCTAACCACTCTTAAAACTGTGTTTTTTTTCTTCTATTAACATACCCAAAGTACTAATAACTTAAATTTCATCGGTAACAGATGTAAGATTAATCTGTCGCATTTAGCAATACAAAGCGGATAGTGATTGCTATATCTATAGCCCGTATTATCTATATGCATATATATGTATTATTTACTTACCTTTTCCTGGGCGCCAAGTTCTCCCTGCCAGTGATGGGCAGCAGCGCCTCACGGGGCTCGGCGAGCATGCACGACAGCGCACCGTCGTCCATGCTACCTGCAGTCTCCAGCCAGCTCTTCATTTCCTGTCTCATATAAAGATATACAAGGGTATTTAGGTCAATAACATGAAAATATACTTTTATTAAACAGGAAAATGATCACGCTTAACCATAATTTTTAGTGTGTTCAGTGTTGGACGAAAACCTTCAAGAGAAGAGTAAATAGTCTGTTATTATGAACAAGTGCTTGCTATCTTTCGACCACATCCTCACTTAATATCAGATCAGATCGTGGTCCAGCGCTGGCAGTTTATTCGTATACTAAAAACATGTTGTTGTTAACATATTTCTAATATACAGGTTTGAAAAAAAAGTAAATTGCTGTTTTTGCTTTTACATGTCTTAGTATTGTTAAGTATAATATGAAGTGGTTAATTTTGGGCATTTGTAATTTGGGCCAGCTTAACCTAATCATGTTAAACGAATATCTTTATTTGGCGCACTTAGTTAAAATTAGGTAATCGTACAAATCCCGAAAAGCAATCTTAGTTCAATATATGGCGAAGCCAGTCAACGACCGCTGGACTAAGTAATCACTAAAATAGTTGTTTCAAAAGCATCTTATATGTAATTCTAGCCTTCAATGGAATCTTTTTTGTACTATATCGAACTAACATTCTTTTAAGTTCGCCACAACCCTTTGCGACCGCAGCATGTTTTGTTTGTGCACGTTCGAATCGAATTCCCCGGCCGCGAGCAGCGCTGCGGGGATAAATAATACATCATGGGTTCGCACCTCGCACTAAGCGAGCTCTTTAGGGGATAATAAATCCGTATTTATTCTTTATATATCGCCTCTGCTACCCTCTGCCGTCTCGTAATCGAATCATGCTTGCTAACCGTATCGAATCGATTGGGTACTTCTGCCCCCAAGCACTTATGAGCGCCTGGTAAAATACGTTAATAATTGTATATTAGATCTTGGTATTTGCCAACAGATGTCATTGTTATGGTATTCAAAGACGAACATGTTTACGTAATCTAGTGGTCAGAGTACCTAGTTGTTACAACGTCGCAAGTTCAAATCTAAACCAACCGGCAAAAGAGCCGACGATGTCCTCGAGAAGTCGATGTCGATGGGGATCTATTGAATTTAGAAGATTATATGGTAAAAAGAAAAAAACGTAATATGCAGTTATTACTTTTAGTTATGGGGAAGTAAGTGTCTTTATTTACGATTATGTTACCTCGGCTTGAAATCGTCAGATAATCTTATCATGTTATCCTTGAATTATAACCTTTAAAATCAAATAAAAATGACTGAGCTCGAGGATAGCCACGTGACGGTTTTGTTTAACAAGTTTGTAATCCCGGCACTCCTTTGCGTGGCGCTTAAATCTTCAGATTGTTGAAATTTACACGTACGCATGTAAACAACTTAAGTCGACGCGTTCGAGTACGTCCGATGACTTTTTTTACAATGTCGACGATACCCCCGGTATATAAATCAAACGCGCTTGAGTATGTACAGAAATCGACTCCCGTACCATAAAGGATGATATAACTCCCCACCTCGGCTCCCTTGTCACAAGGGATGATATAACTGTAATGTTTCAAGCATTAAAATAATAGTCGTTTTCGTATCTGGTCAGTTCCAGGCGTATGGCCGTAGGCCCTGTGTAATATGAGAACCACCAAGCAAGCAACAAGTCACCCATAGGCCTCCCCGCAACAATGGACAGAGGAGAGGATAGATGGGAAAAAGATACTTCCTTTTGCCCATCCATCCATCCATCCCCGGTCCAATCCTTATTAGAAAACGATGGCAAGGGGAAGAGGGCTGAAATTAGGCCTTCTGTGAAGTCGTGGTATTTCGCTGGTCGAGTCGGTCCATTCGTGCAACAGACGTTGTTGTTGCGGCCTCTATCAGTGTTAAATTACTCTCGGATAGAATCTAAAATAATATAAAATAATTAGCGGGTTTGTACAGGTCTTGATATAGACCCGCCTTCTGTATTATTAATGCATTGTATTTAAACAATAATTTCGACTCTTTCCCTATTAAAATAATATAAGAGAATATGTAGAAAAACAAAAATTCTGGCCGTATTTATAATTTTTTGGATTGTTTTGCACATTAACGCGTGTGAACATTCTTAAATTGAACACCAAGACAGAAAACTTAAATTTGCACTTTTTTTTGCTTTGCGTTATTTAAAGGTTAGGTAACACCTATTGTGCTATCATCTCTTGATAATTGATACCTTCTTCTAAACCCGTCTCCTGCTATTACGTGATCATGTATGTCTGAGTATATTCACTAAAATTTTATGCTATATATAACAAAAAAAAACCTGTCATTAGGTTAGGTTATTTACAAAAGACCTGAAATTTTCGTTTACGAACTACTTTAATTATGTACTACATAAAAATTCGGGCGTCTGTTATAGGTATCAAGTTGGAGATGAAGCTATTACTGACCTGATAGTTACTTAATACAAGTCGCACGTTAGAGATAGTGCTGGATGTCCGTAACGTTACGCTAAGTCTTCAGCTTTAAAGTAAAGGTTTAAATCTGTTTATCAAATTTTACGTATTTGTCAAATTATTCGATCGTTTGCAGGTTTGTTTGACGCGACTGTCAAACAATCTACGTGCTTAACTAACGCGTCAAATAAAGCTTCATACTTTGTTCATCTTTGACATAATCGTTTACGCTGTTGTTTGAAACAATTGAAACGTTATAGGGCTTTATATCATTTATAGGCGTCGAATTTCTTATTAAATCGATTTTGCAGCTAATTTTACAGATTTTGTCGCGTTTGTTTAATGTCTTTGTTCACGACTTTTTGAGAACTTCACAGCGCTCATGGTCACGGAAGGAGAATTTTGGGACTTCATAAAAAAAAACGCGACAAGTAGTTCTGGCTGTCCTCTCTTGGTGTCTATCTGGCTCTACCTAGAGAATGATGAAGAGACCAAGATGTATTAACACTTTCCAGCGAAACAACTTTGTGTTACTCTTACTGTATTTTCGCGGCTTACGTTGCATTTTTTATTTTTGTAATAACATTTTAAAAGATGTCGAACTTCTTCATTAGATTCATTCATTTTGACGAAAAGAAAAAACAAATTAATAATTGCTGTAAACAAATATTTAGAGAAACGTTCCTAATTTGTTTCTTTTTGTGTAACCTTAGTAATGTCATCAAAACTAGCCACATACAAATAGTAGAATCAAGGAGATTTTATAACAAGTTTATACATATGTACTATTATGCGAGAATACTTTTTCCTCGATTATAAATCATTAAATTGATTTTTTATCATTTCCGTGATTCGATATCAATACAAGGTATACTCGTTTACCTAAATGGGAGAAAGGGAGGTCTTGGATTGTCTTTCTTCGACAGAGATCGCCGTGCACCGCGTTGTCAGACGGTTATCAGATTTTTGGTTTTGGTATTCTCTTTCAGAGATGCGGTGAAAGCTGAGGACTAAGATCAACCTAATATCAATACATACTTATTAAATATTCACCAAGAGGCGCTCACTAACAAGTTTGTAGTGGATTTCATAAAGCTGATTTAAGGTTCCGAAATTTGTTCAAAAATAAAGTGATGCGTGTGATCACACGACGTACTCACCTTGTGATAGAAATAAGCAGTCAAACGAAAGAAACCGTCTATTAAATAATTAAACACGTATTTCGTCACCAAAATAAGACAGGACGTCACAGAAAACCATTTGAAATCACACTGATACAGATTTGAACATCACTCTGCTTATATGTCCTCCGAAAGAGGGATGAAACAACCCTCTCAGAAGGGCGGAGCCAAGCGGGAGAGTTTTAGAGGGTTATTCAACAAAACAGAGCAGGCAAAATAATATACATTTATTAAATATCACATACAAAATATGATTTATGTCACAAAATCTCGAGCTAAAATCTAGCAGCATGTTATAGTAATGGCAAGATTCCAGTTAAGTTTTTCAGTAGCTTTCTTTCGTAAAAAAATTTCCTTAGTAAACTAAAAATGCTTAAAAACGATCAATCGTTTTATTATAGTGACATTCATAGAGTAGAAATAATAAAAAAAATACTCAATCTGTCTACACTTTATTTTATTGCAAGATTGATCGTTGTAAACAAACAGACGTCATTTACCATACGAGTACATGGCGGCGTAAGAAGCTTTTAATTAACACAATTTCATGTAATTATTACTAGTAATTAAATAAATAAACAGAGTTCATTTTGTTTATTATGCAGACACTTTCCTCATGCATGATGCGGTTTTTATTATAGAAAATGAAAAATATATATAGAAAGTTCATGAATTCTCATCCCAGAGTTTTGTTTATTGGTAACATCTATTTCATTGTTATCCTTGATACTTTTAAGATACCATCTGTGTTCCCGACTCCGCCCAGTGTAACAGCATCCAATCCCGCTCGGCCCCGCCTATTGATCTCGGGACTGGGCCGCAGGTGCTCAGGGATAATTGACGACCGGCGAAACGTTCAGAGATCGATACTGTTTCAGGGAATTGCTGGTACGAAGCCTGTAGCACTTTTGTTAGCTCCTGTAATTAAAGTTGTGAAAATGAAACGACTATTACTTACTTTATCATGTGCTACGAAGAAAAGAAAATTGTTAAACGCGAATCGATATAAAAGAAGGTGTACTGACATGCACACATGTCCTTGACTCAGGGGTGTAGACAGAGAATACAGATTTCTATTTAGCATGGTCCTGACAGACGTCTCTTAATACTTCTACAACAAAATTGTTATGCGAGTAATGTGTCCGGCCCATTGTCACTTAAATGTCGTTCATCATTTCTGAAGTGCAGACTCCTAGCATTGCCTATAGCCGTTTAATAGTGCTCGCAGTAAGGAGTGACGTCACAGTACCGTATATCATCGCTGGCAACACAAACTGGTCAAGACATACTTGTCAAAATTTCGAGAGTATGGTCCCCGATGGTTATTGGAGGGTCTAGAACATGGATGTCCGACATTTTTAATTCATTCTTTCAATACGCGTTTCTTTCATATAACTTCTTCTGTAATAATAGTCGATAAGATCTTTTATAAAAATCTTTAGTGAATTATGAGACTAAACATTTCTCATGAATCACTC
The DNA here is from genome assembly GCA_029849275.1 of Papilio elwesi. NCBI lineage: Eukaryota > Metazoa > Arthropoda > Insecta > Lepidoptera > Papilionidae > Papilio > Papilio elwesi. The sequence continues at coordinate 4,282,903 of CM056700.1, read as the reverse complement.
TATAGGTGACCGAATAAAATCCGTTCAGCAGATGTGACATTGTTTTATTACATATAGTGATATAATATTAAATTTAGTCCAAACGTTTTTGAACGTGGCGTACGTGTATAAGGACTTAGTTTCGATTAGCTATAAGTAATCGTTTTTACTGATATTAGATACTTGTACAATTATATTATAGTCATCGTGAGAGAGAGAGAGCGCACGTTAATCGTGTTCTAATACATATTTATGACGGTAGATAAGAATTTAATATGTACATGCATACATATACTAACAGCCTTGTCGTTAATCGTCCGTCCTTAAACGTCGGTATGTTAAAGAGAGAAATCATGCATTACATGATTCAGTAAACGCTTTAAGCTTTCACAACTTTTAACTTTTACATCCTATTAAAAGCTTCTTTTTTAGTCTAGCCAATGACTAGGACTATGTAAATATAACAAACGAGATGTGCCCCGCGATTTCACCCGCCCTGCAATTTTACTTAACCAAAATGATATTACCTGCTTAATACTACCGCAACCTCATCATCATCTCCCTGTCCTTTTCCCGCATATGGATGGTATCAACACAGTATGATCGTAGCACAGTTTAACAATCAGATATGATTGCTTAAACTGTGACCGTAGTCCATACTATATATAGGTATATGCAGGTATATAGGTTCTGGCTACAGTTTTTACGGCCGGCCGCTGCATAAAAAGCTACTAATCTAACCTAACATATTAATATAACATAAGAATACATACATAATTTCTAAAATCATCTACATATATACGTGTAAATACTGCGTTACCGTACCAGGGAGCGCTGTGCATCTCCGAAATTTGTACATACGTATGCTATGAATATCTCAACTGTGTATAAACTTTTAACTTTTTTATTTATTAACCAATTGAGATAAAACTAACAAAATTTTAAGTGAAGCTTACCACAATATATTTGTGAAAATCGTACTAAAATCGGTTAAGCCGTTTTTGAGATAAGCACGCACAAACGAACAGACAAACGGACAGAAATTCTAATAATCATTGTTTTGGGATTTATTAAGGCCTCCATTTATAGTTCCTTTCTCTCTCATTTAATAGTTTTTTTTTCAAAAGTCTTCAAGTACAGACATCGATCTGTTACATTTTTATTATGTGTAATAATATAGAAGATAGTATTTTTAATAACGTTCCTTATATTTTCTTATCTATGCTGTTTATCTATACTATTTGAATTGTAACGGTATAACCTTATCGACTCACGTGTTAATCAGACTTTAATGATAATTAATTAGACTCTGCTTTTCAGATACCTTTTCAATAAAAAAATTATCACTGGAATGCAACATTTTAAATCTACAATCACCTGCGTAAGACTATTTCAAGGACGGTCATTGACATTTGCACTTTTCCATTTGTTAAAAGTTCTTTCTTTTTTGAGGACGCTTCCCCATCAGGTAAAATACTGGTCGGTTAGGATGTAATTACTGTGATAAATAATAGATTTTATAACCAATTCTGTAATATACTAAAGTAAACGACCTAAGAAGCTTCCGAAGGAGCCCTTGAGATAAGTTATTGTAAAACGGCCTTGGCTGTGCCTTTTAATCTTTGCCACCTCAAAGTCGGCGTAGCTGTAAATGTCTCCTTAAGCCTTAAAATTTGTCTGTCCCTGCATTGAGCACGCGGTTGTTGCGTATTAAATCAATTAAAACAAAGGTTTTTAAGACTTGTGAAATTACAAAGAAAATTATATTAAGATTCAAGGTAAAAAGGTTTACCTGGGCGAACTTGGAGAATTTGATTAATGTCTGCCTTAGCATGCTAGATATTTAAATGAATTCAAATAAATGACGATTAAAGGTAGGGTCACCAAAAAGTATTTAAAACATAAATTTACCCTGAGATACAATATTTTATTAAATGAATGGCTGATAAGAAAATTACTAATAAAAAATGTGAACTTGAGAAAAAGGCTTGTATCATATGGGTAATATGACAATAGAAGTAGAAAAAATACCAAAATAAAAATAGTCTATCTCACATACAAATCCATTATAATCTTTAAAAACGCTTCCTCTACAATAGCTGCAATACAGTAGTAATAACTGCCCAAGCCGATGGCTACTTGTATACTCCATATTTAGACCGATTGTCTCACTGTTAAGACATTAACTAACATAAGATCTTGCGAAACCTTTAAATGCGTATTTCCTCTTATCTGCTAAAAAAAATTATGCTTATACAGACAAATGATCGGTTTAACCGTACAGGGCTCTAAAGCAAGAATATGGCAACCACAGTTCCTGTCCAGTTCCAGGTTAACGTCCGCAGAAAACGTAGAACCTTGTCACAATACACTGGCAGCAAATACAAATTTGAACCTTAATTTATGTAAAGAATCATGTACCTGTCGGCGACATCTTCCAGCTAATGCCGGCTCGCATTACATTATTAATGTCGTAATAAACAGTTATATACATAACAAATAAAATATGAAGCGTAATGTTGAAGGTCACGGCAAACGTTAATTCTCTTCATTGTAACATCGCTTAGGAACACGCGATGCGTTTGTCCACAACTCCTTTTGACAGTCTGACGTATTACCCTTTTTATTATTATTTGTTTTTGGAAGGCTTACTTTCTGTATGTTTCCACTTTTTATTCTATTGTTGATTGTACTAAAAACATTCCTGTACTGTCCGACCTATATCAGAAATTTGACAACAAATGTTTAGATACACATACATATCTAGAATGATTCACTCGTCAATTCAATCGTCAACCCGAGACGGCGCGTCCCAGTATAACTCAGAGATGTACCTACTTCACAGAGCGAAAAGCTTTTTATGGTGATAGATGTAGGATATGGTGTTAGTAAAGGCCGTTTATTTTTTGATAATAGAAGGTAGCAAACTCAGAAGCGGTCCACCGGAATTCAAGCGACCACCACCCACAGGCATCTGCAACAAACTTATGAGTTGCAGATGCATTACCTACCTTTAAAAGACACACAGAAAAAATTACTTTTTCTTTTCCTATTTAACCCCTCTCCTCCTCTTCCCATCTTTTCTTTTCTAGAAATGGATGGGAAGTGGAAGAGGCCTTCGGCTCATCGGACGAAACTTAGAATACTTCTACTTCACGTTCTGTGGGGTTGCGTGGCATGTAATATAACAGATGTTTTTATTGCGGGCTCTACAACTGATATATAGATACATATACCAGATAATTATACTTAAGATATTTTTTTGATTTTTCAGCCGTGATAACAAGTACACGTGATTACATTCATAAGAATGTAAGCCTTAAACAGAGTTGTGAATTAAACTTCGATCAATATTACAACAATTCAAGGAAAGAGGCCTCCTTGCTTAAGGCCGGGAGTGCCTGAATTGATCTTTTGTTTATGGGCAGAGGTAATCCTAAAGGTAAGCCAAAAATGTGAAATTTCTTATTCCTTCAAAGGGTTACCCGAATCCGAACAGTGAAAATTCATTTGCATAACTAAGAATTAAACTTGTGACAAATCGTATCTTCTGTCCGAAACCTTAAATATTAGGACTTATAACAGTTTTCAGTTTGAACCTTTTTATTCGTTGCACGGGAATATCGCGTGAGCGCGTATGCTTTAACGGAAATGAAATAGTTTCCATAACAACGTGGCGGTTGTGCCAATAGTTTTCCCCTGATTTTCCAGGTTCATAGGAAGCCTTCAAACCGTAGACAAATGTGACATGAACATACGTTTTTCTTACGAATTTTGACATATTTACAATATTTTTGACGTCTTTAGACAACCCTCGTACAAAATTGTGATATATTTGTATTGTTTTTATAATTTACAAGTGATATAAAGTGGAATTGGAGCTCTGGAATGGCTTTCAACTTTGATAGTGGTCAGGTGAGTATTTATATTTACGTTATGCGTATTACATATATTATGACTTATTTGTTTCCGTTTGTAAGTAGTTAAAATATATGTAAGTGAAGATACATAAATACTAGGTATTTGTATCCGGCATCGCCCGGGCTTATATTGTATTTTATTGGTATAACCAAAAATATAACCCTAAACTTTGTAAAACGTGGCTTTTTATTCGTGAAAGTCGCAAGCCGAGCCCCCTCTCGCCTCTGTAGGTTCAACAGTAGCTTCTTAAGATTTTACAGCCATTATTTCAGTAGCGTCATTTATCATTTCTTGCTTTTTATATCAGCATTTTATCTAAAATCAAAACCAAAATTTAAAAATAAGCTAACTGGAGCTCATGGACACAACGCAAGGATGTGTGGACTGCAAGGAAAATAAATGGGCTTTTATTTCTCTAGTAAATTTAACTATATATGTATGTATGTAGCAGTATCATATCTTTCAGTCATATTCGTATAACACGACTAATCCCATGTATTTTTTAACTAAAGCGCACCTGCAACGCTATTACACTCCCCTATTCTATTAAAGCTAAGACCTTTTTTTATTTGCGCGCAATTTGTAATGCCTTTAATCCGAGTTAGATACATCCAATTACGTAGTAAATATCCTAAATTGCTCACCCTCATTCGAAATTACACTCTATAATTATACGTACTATGGTTCATGTTTGTGAGTAGAGTGATCTATGGTCATTGTATGAGGGGCAGTACGTTTTTTACGGGTTGTCGACAATTTTTCACCGCTTTCTATGGGATGTTAATCCGTGTTTGACATCTTGCGTCGATGGCGTTTAGTTAATGACACTTGTGTCTATACGATTAATTGTTTTGGTTCATCCTAAGCCTATTGTTCAAAAATACAATACGAGAGAGAACGTTCAAATCTGAATCAAGAGACATTGGTCGAAACGTTCGAGGGAATTAATTTTGTTTTTATTGGCATCGTAGAAAACACACTGGCGTATTGCTCAAGCTGGAATTGTAACGCATTGACAAATCGAAAGCACACTTATGTCTATGTTTCAGCTGACGTGTATTTACGTGTGCTTAACAACGAACTGTATAGAAGTATAGTATTGCCACGTAAAGGAAAATATTGGATTAACAGTGTGATTCGCTTAACATACACTTTTATTTGTTTATAACATTTTATACGTGAGTTCTACATATATGAAACTATGATCGTATGTGTTAATTGTAAAAGTTTTTTTATATCGCCGACCCTGTTGTACCATTTTGTACCTATAGTTCACTGACCTTTGAGATTGTTACATCGTTACGGTCAAATTTGCGATTACGGCAAAATATAAAAGTCGAATATAAAACCTTCAGTAGCAATAATTGTACATGAAAAGAAAAATACCGTGGGTATTTTGATACAAAATTCACAGCTCAAATGTCATACAAATTCATCAATCTATCTATTTTATGGCAAAGTCACACGAGCGGTTTATTTAGTGGTAAGTGATGAAGAGTTACATACAGTTCCATTGCATTGCTAGTCACCGATGTATTGTAAACTTTGACTTCGACAGTTTTAAACTTGATTCGTTAAGTTCACAATTAGCTGCCTATTTATAACAGCTCTAGCCCGATGATAAATTGACGAAGATCACAATCTCTCCGTGACACATAAAAGAAAAGGAAAAAGAGGCGACAAGAAAGATATTGAGCGGATTGAACGTTTCACTGTACAATTGAATGGCTCAGAGACTGTAGTGACACAAAAAAATTGATGTAGAATTCAAAATTACAATCAGGACTTTGACTTTTACTCGAATACCTAGTACCTATTTACCGAGTTTATGGTTCAAATGTAACAATGATTATGAGCGAACTAGGAATCTGTTTTAGATACCTACCTACCATTAAGTTGTAGGTCGAACATTTTTCACTTCACGGATATAAAATCTCTTTTTAAGCATTGAAATAAAAGTAAATTACACAAAGGGGTTTTCTCTGGCATTACACTATATAAACATGTCCATTTTATTTCCAACAAAGCTATCGCTATAAATATCGAATGTCGTTATACGTCCACTAAATGCAAATTACGTGTCATGCCGTACGCCATCACTCAGACATGCGACGGTAGTATTTTAGAATTTTGATTCAGTGCGACTGCGTTTCATATCTTTGGAGTTTACGATTTTACACAAAACATCTATATGATAGACAACTATATATAGTTTGCAACTTGGTCAGTGAAGAATAATTATTTCGGAACCATGATTCCCTATTTTTAATTTATCACTGTACCAAATATTACTTTAATTATTTTCTTTTGCTTCTTATATAGATGAAAACGAAAAATGCTCCGCATAGAAAGAAGCTCATCCTCCCTCGAAAATATTCCAAAAATATATCAATTGTAGAATCGTTATTCTCATTTTATTACATTTTTAGGGTTGGTCGTTGCATATTAGTTCAAGATATATTTTACTCTTGACATAGATTTTACATGTCATTTTTTTATATAATGGAATAATCAGCTCGCTAGGCTTTCAATGTTAACATTTAGAATTACTATATATAAATTATTTCAAAAAAATATAAACTAACAATTTTTAATCCTTTGTAAAAGCCCTCGACACTATAATTCTAAATTATGACGCCCGTTCATATTTTGGGGTAATGGGAGCGTGATATATGGAGTAAATAATAATTTGCAACCCTTTGTCAGTAGTCAAAAGGGATGGTCATAACAACACGCCGGCGGGGGTTTGACACCTGCTCAATAGACTTTTAGACCGTATTATTAATATTGTTTTCGCCTGTATACAGGAGAAAAGAATAAGGTGAACTTTATGTTCAGTATTTTTTGTTGTGTAACCTTTAGTGTCTTAAAACATCTCTGTTGTTTAAAGTTTTATTTCTAGCATTCAACGAAAAACATTGGGAACTGTAAAGCTTAAAAGTGCACTTTACTGTTCCAAGAATGACCTGGCTCGAATGTAAAATACTAGTAGGAACTGTACTGTACTGTACTCATGTCAAACTAAACACAATTCCTTTTTTTTTGTGACTGAAAGGTCACTGTTTGCCTTGAGGAGGCATTTACAGCTACACCGGGCACGAAGCGGCAGGGCGCAGAGGGCGCCTAGCCTAAGCCTCTTTAAGAGTAACTAAGCTCGAGGGCTCCCTCCGTAGAGGGAACCTCGGCTCGGGCCATTACTTTAATATTATTACCGGATTGGGTAACACAATTCCGTACAGTACCTACTGATATATTTATTTATATCCGTAGGTACTGTACAGAATTGTACAGTTTAGTTTGTTTGACATGAGTGTCCCAGTCGCTCCCCTCTTCGCAAAATATTTTATTGTCTAATTTTATATACCATTAAAGCAAAAAAATACTCATTAGAAAATCATATATTCCGAATAATCAAGATTCAGAATTAAAAAAAAAAACAAATAGTAATCGTACAGTTTTAATTTAACAATTACACTAGTGATGAACGGGGGCCTTGACGTCTCTTTCGTGTTTGAGATATCATTTTGACATTTGAATGACTTTGCCACGTGTTTCCCGCCTTTGTCATGTGTCAGCGGTAAATTAAAACACGGATGCTTTCAACTTTAAAAAAATTACAATGACGATAAGTATGGGTTGTGTGAGAGTAATGTGCCAGCACCACAAATATCAATATTTTTTTGGATCTTTTATTTTAATTATTATTCTTATGAACGAAGTAACATAACCGATTCAATTATTTTTTTATACATTGTAAAGAAGCATTTACTAAGTTGGGGAGCTTTATCGTTGGTCGGACGCATCCCTTTTCGAATTCAAGAAAGATTTAAGACGAAGTTATTATAACGAACTGCCGGCGGCATATTCCGAATGACGGGACTATTAAAATTTGACGAGCATGTCGTCCTCCCGGTGATTTAGACCATATCGTCTCCGGCTGTTCTCGTCTTGTGGACGGTGCACACTTGCATTGTGGTCAAACTACATGCTTAAGTCTATTAAACATGCTGTTTGACCACAATATACTAAGTAATAATTAAGCTACATTAATAAATACTCTCTGCTCCCGGAGTGTTAACCATAGAGTGTACTTAGTGCTCTCTAATGAACGGGCCTGTTATGGTTAAAAGATTTTCTACAAATCTAGTAAGTGGCGAAGTATGTGAAGTATCAAACAGCGAAACGTTAAGTTCATAAAATTAATATACAGTTTTCATTTTTGCTAGCGACTTTGTATGTTTAAAACACATAATATATGTATGATAAATGTTTTAAAATATTTCTTTTAGTTCACTTTAGCTTCCTAGTACTATCACTAACGAAGCGATTTGATTCTTCGTTTATTGTGCGTGCAGAAAAGATTGGAACAAGTTTTAATATTTACGTCTAAATACTATTTGTATCCCTTTAAGAGAAGAATAATTAATTGAAACTAATGCGTAACATTGTGATCAAGCACTTTTTCGCATCTTAAAATTACTTAATTAATTTATTATTTACAGTAACATTTCCATCAACTTGTATCCTTCTTAACATACACTGTACAACGTTTTGCAGTTCAATAAAGAATCAACTCCGAAAAGGCTGGGCAACTGGCAAGTGCCGAGATGGGCGCCAACTCGTGCGCGACCTGTCGAAATGCGGCCCAATCCGAAACCAATTTGTGATCTCAACGGACGCTTTTTGCCAGGAGCCCCAAGAGGATCTTCAAAGTGCTTCGGGCACTACACTGGAACTTGGGACTTACCTAGAAAAATAACTAGGAAAGTTGGTAAGTAATAAACGTACTGGTCTAATGTTTTTGACTTCGGTGGAATTATCTAGATACTTGACATGGTATACTTGAATAGTTGTATAAGTCAATTTTGTCATGCTTTAATCAAATTAGACTAAGCCCAATCTAGTAGAAATTATGCTGCTCATCATGAGTGTATAAATCGATTTTTACGCCTCTTTAAGATTGATTTTGACATGATCGAACAAACCAAACGTCAATACCAAATGGAGTAATTTGACATAGATACATGAGCAAAATATATTTGAAAAGTTTTGCTACATTTAGCCATGTTTCTAAAAATAAATTCGTAACGCAACAATATTGATCTACCCGGACCCTTGCTGTAGAGCGCTTTATATTTATATTTGTCAACACTAACGTGCCCGCTACGTTCCGTTTATTCTCATGTTAGTAAGTAGTTTGCGAATCCGTATTCGTTGTGTACAACTTTTTTTGCAAGCCTAAACACGTGACATGACCTCCTCATATGTATTTCCTTTGACTCTAAATTATTTTCTGCACAATAATTTCGATTTTTGTGGAGCCAAGGTGATAAGTGAATTTTACACCATTTCCCTTACTTGACCTTATTCCAAATAAAACGTAAGCATACCTTTTATAGCGGAGGAATTAGCAAAGGAACCACCGGACAACCGGTTTGCAGATTGGTTGCATCCGCGCATACAAAGACCCAAGGTCGTCACTGGCAGTTCAACGCGCATGCGTTCTGGTAAACGTGGTAAAGGTGCTGAAGAAAAGGCGCCCAGTTCACAAACGTACAAAGTAAGTCGCCTGCATCGTACACGGCTGCTCTCAATTTTCCCGCGTATTTGTTTTGCATAACTTCCAAGTAATATAAATAATCCAAAAGTTACCGCGGAATTTAAAGGTTTTCGTGAGTAAATTTCATAGCTTGTTTGTTTATTAATTATAGTTTGTTTCTAGTAAGGTAATGATAAACCTTACCGTTTTACGTCATTTTTATCTTCATTTACATTTATTTATAACTTGGCCAATTAAATATTTTTCTAATAACTAATTTCTCGCCTCGACGGGAGGCTAAGCAAGAGTTATCTCTAAGACAATTCTCATTTTTGCTTTAGAAATCTTTATATATACTAACTTACTTAAGAAAACATAAGAATTATTGAATAAACAAATTATGAATAAGCACATTTACAGTCTGGATCCTTATTTCTTATTCTCACTCACTTCAGACAACAGTTATCCAGTTCTGGACGTAGGACCCCACCATAAAGATCGATCCGCCGCCAGCCTCGCCCAGTGCGCTCCCGCAACCTTGACCAGATCTTCGGTCCATCTTGTGGAGGCCTACCGAAGTTGCGTCGACCTTAAAAGTGGTCGCAATTCCAGTACTTTTCTTCTTTTATTATGTATTCATTTCTGTACTGATAATAAAAATGGCCAACATTTTTCGACATTCAACATGATTCTATCGAACTTAAAATTTAACTCATTTGGTCATTTAAAATAATTCAAAAACTTTAATAAACTTTTCTAAAATCAGTGATTACAGCCACTTTTAATTTTATACTGAAATATTGTTCACATACATGTATATTATATATATATATATATATATATATATATATATATATATATATATATATATATATAAGAATAAGCTAAATGTGTTCGACATTATCGAAACCAGCAACAGTGTTGTCGACTATTAGGTATAAGCTTTGATAAAACTGACGCGAGCCGTTTGCAGATAACACACCTGCACGATATTTAGATAAACTTGTAGACACTGTTAAGGTATTATTTAGATTATAATCACAGTGGTAGAGCCCGCAATAACAACATCTTTTGCACGAATGGGCCGGCTCGACCGGTGAAATACCACGACGTCACAGAAGACAGGCGTGAAGTAGAAGTATTCTGCGTTTCGTCTGTCGAGTGACGTGCCGGAGGCCTAATTGTAGTCCTCTTCCCCCTCCTACCCATTCTAATAAGGAAAGGAAGGGAAGAGGAAGAGGATTGGACGGATGGGGAGGGGATGGACAGGGAATGGAATTATCCTTTTTTCTGTTTGTCCCCTCCTTCGTCCATGAAGGTAGGCAACGCATCTGCAACTCATTAGCTTGTTGCGGATGCCTATGGGTAGCGGAACTTATTTACAGGGGCCGCTTGCTCGTTTGCCACTTTGTAATATAAAAAAAAAGTGTCATGTGATATGATTCACCATTACAGATTTGTTGAATCGAATATGGTAAATTGTAATTACCCAAAATTGCGGCGTTTGAGAGTAAATGGAGACCTAAATTATTTTTATTCAGATATACAGGGTGATTGGTAATTCGACGTATTATCGTTAGGAGGTGATAGGGGTGGTTTAGGTACAAACAGTTATTGGCCTTAAAATAGTATGGTCTTATAATTGCTTAGGTCTGTATTGTCTCCTTATAATTTTATAATTAATCTATCAGGTGCATGCATAACGTATCTTATTTGCCCAAAAATGTTTTTAAAGCTTCGTTCAAATTCATATCAAGGTCGGCCGGACAACATAGTTTGTATTACTTAGAAATACAATATCTGTATATTCTCTTTATAATTCATGCATTATAACTCGAATCAGTAATACTATTTATTTTTATACTAATTTAATTATGTCATTCATTTCAGCCATTCCTGTGTCCAATTCACAAGAATATTCGAGAAGAAAATAAAAAATAATCTGTTATTAAACCTCAGAAAAAGTATAAAATATTTATTATCCTCAATAAATTACTACTACATAATGTAATTTATTTATTAAGTTTACGCAAATTACTACTCAAGATATATAATTTTTTTGTCGATACGTAACCTTTTTTATACATTAATGGTGTATTGGTTAATCTATTTTTACATGTCTGTACATAGGATCAAAATATTAATGCGGATATAAACGTCGATAAGATATCTCATGATATTTCTACTGAACGCAGCAAAGATGACGATCTTTTAGGATTACAAGGAGACAAAAATGAATCCGTCGACAGTAATGGGCATGGGCCGTACGTGCCTGGTTCAGTAACAGATCCAAAACATAGACACGAAAGTTATGATCGTCTTCTGAAAGACTCGCTTGAGCAAATTCACGGACCACAAGAAGATCAAACTGATCATTTTTGGAGAAAAGTTGCAGCAAATGCTAAGCGCAATGAACAAATCGGCGAGACTATGAAATGCGATAAGAAGAGCGAAACGCCAAAACTTCCCTATGTAAATGTTTCACAAAATTTTCAGTTCGCGAAGAAAATGCATGTTGGAAACTTAGAACATCAGCCGTTGCCTGATACTTTGGGGTACCGTCATATGACCAAAGTAGGGGAGCATCGTGACTCCGATATAGTCGTTAAGCCGTACGCTATTGGATGGAAAGGGTACGGAGCATCGGGACCCACATGTTGCACGAAAATGCGTGTCCACCGTCCTAAAACTTGTGACCCTAAGAAAGCCGAGAATGATGTTGAAGAACGAAAGCAGCGTCCTTCGACGTCCGCTTTGGATTTAGGAGGACAATACAAAAAGCCTATGTCCCTTATGGATCTCGCTATATGCTGGGATTTTAGACCTGATGATTCCAAATTGGAACCAACACCGCCTAAACACATCGATGGCTCTAATGGCTCCAAGGCACCAGCCGTGTTTACGATGGTTCATACTCCAAAGGAGGAAATTCAAACCGCAGTTGGTCATTCCGTCCCAATTTTCAATAAGAATCAGATCGTGGAAGATATAGGGCATCATCCTGTTCCATATTTTGAAAAAGATATGACAAGAGAGAAACGAAAGGATTCCTGCGACGTTCAGCACTGTCCGCAGCACAACGCTAAAGATAAAATTAAATCAGGGTCTTCAAGTAGAAAAAATTCTTCAGCGTCCGCTAGAAACGATAAATGTGACGGCATTCACGGTTGTGGCACACCGAGCACTGCAAGCGGAAGCTCCAACGGCAAGAGACCTGATACATTACAAGTCGTTAAAGACGCTTGCAGTTCAAATAATGAAAGGAATACTCATTTTGACGCTCATCGAAATAGAAACAGTTTGGAATCGTATGAAAAAACTCCACTCGCTCAAGGCAAATTACACCAAAGCTCACCGAATGAATCGATTTCTAAGAGTTCAAAGGATAACTCGACGAATAACATCAAACATAAGCACTGTTTATCTTGTAACGGCGTTAAAATTTTAAAAGATCCGAAGCAAAAAGAGGACTATAAGTTCGCGTTTAAAGCGGGAAACCCTAATTCGGTACAAAGCATTAGTTCGAACGACTCAAAAAATATAAAGATGCCGAAAATGCGACATCCGTACACTAAGAAATCTTACACGATACCGACTTTAGCGCCACCGTTTAGTATCTGGCGCGACGCGAACGCTACGGGCTATCCGGAGCATTGGCGTCTGGCGAGCGTCTACCAGCACGCGTACAAACCTCCAGACCAACGCCGCAAACCCCTTCTCAACAGTGTATACCAGTGAAAAGGTCATCGCCGACCCTCCTTCATCTCCATTAATTTTTCACTTTTCAAGGAGAAAAGGTACTCCTTTGCTTCTGTGTATCATAAAAGGGAGATATTGAAACCAAACCATTTTGTAAGATTAAACAAAAAACTTTTATTGGGTCCAATGCCTAATTATAATAAAGAGGCATTTCTTGTTATCTTTAATAAATTCTTTTGACCGTTGTCACATTTATTTTATTTACAACGGCAACACCTGCGTCTTATCAACGTAATGAAATCATTTTTATCGACGAAGACTCAACTTGACTCTTTTCAAGGTAATAATCTTTCGTATTCAATGAAAAATGTGCACTTTCTTATAGTCTCCCATGCTTTATTGCAGTATTGGAACCAGCCTTTCTCGGAGAGATTCGGTACATTTGTGATTTGATGCCTATTTGCTCCTAACACAAGCCAACGAAGTCTCGTCGCTAGTTGTTCAAATGTTGGGTGGCCTCGATATATATCCTTGCTATCTGTAATCATATAATAAAATTATTAATACTCGAGTCAATAAAAGTCCATAGGCGTAGAGTTTTTTATCTTTTATTTTACTCGACGACCGCATTTCTAAGGGCCATGATGCCACACGGGCGTTGCGTCGTCATGTCGTCACCGCGCGTTATGTTTTCGCTGGACAGTATGCCTCGCGACAAATGCGGCGACGTAACACAATGCGCAGCTCTTTAACGTCGCTCAGGGTGTGCGTGTCAGTGTCTGGACTGGATGGAGTTGAAGTCCGACACTATAAGAGATATTGAGCTACGCCACGTCATCGCTCCGTTAAGCACCCCATCGCTTCGTCGCTCTGGCCCCATGTGCGAGTTTTTTTGTCGACTTAGTTTTTATCGATCGAATTTCTCAGTGAAGCCAAAGAGATGAAACTGAAAGAGTTTTTTGGAGTTGACAATTGTCAACTACCATTATTCACAGCTCTGTTTTCCCACAAAAAATAAACCGTGTAAGTAGACATACTAAATATAATAATAATAAATAAATCAGCCTTTTTGTGTTTTCACACTGCAGGGACAAAGGCATCCTCTCCGAGAGAGATATGGGACCGTAATCCAACACGCTAGCCCAGTGCGGATGAGCGGATGTCACATCTTTTCGAATTTGGTGGTTTTACGACATGCCGGTTTTGTCACAATGTTTTCCTTTACCGTTTTTGGAGAAGTGGTGATAAAATAAATAACACAAGGTAAAACGCCAGCCTGGGTTCGGACCCGCGACCTACAGTCGCGGCCTAAGCCACTGGGCCACCATTGCTCCTACGAGGTACCAAATAATAAAGATTATTACTGACTGTAACTCACCAAAGTCAGTGTAAATTTCCGGGAGAAGAAATAAATTGATTGGCGGCCCACAAATGTCTACATTATAACCTTTGCATACTTGGTCCACGTGAAGGCCATTCCTATTTGTGTCGCTGTACATGTACATGCCAGAGTTTAACTGCAAGGTGGACTTTTGAAATGCTTTCCTGTGAACAACAAAGACAAATCTAAACGACGTATTTCTCTCATACCATTACCGCTTTCCACATTTTCTTGAGCATAATGTACAGTTAAATAAGTTAGGTAAAGTTAATTGCGATTATTTTCCGGACAAGGTTTTTCTTCTTTTGCCATAGGGCTTTGAGAAACCTATGTATCTTTTGAACATTTTACGTATAAAATTCATTGATATTCAACAATACATTTATTTATGGCAGTAGTTGTAGAATCTTTAAATGAAAGCTAAGTCATCGAGAGTCCTACAACTGGGCTACTCAGTGACTGCACCTGTGCTGTGTGACTGAAACAACTAAAAAATTGAAAAAACACTATCCTACTCCATACACAGGCCGTATGGAATAGAGTGTTTTTTCCATAAAAATAAAACTGCATGAGGTAATATTATCTTGTATAAATTGAGCAATTCTTGCATGTCGGCAATCTCGGAAAGGGCGCAAAAAACGATCTGGATGAAATTTTATGTTTGGATAGGGCTTTTATTTTTAGACTTATATAGTTCTTATCCATAAAAAAGCGAAATCTCACAAAAAAAATTAAAGAGCCATCTCTTTGCCAGCGTCATCAACAGATGATAATAAATCGGCTGACGACAGTGAAATATTACTGTGACATAACATTCTAAACATCTTTTCTGAAAAAAAAACCACGATATTGCGATGACGGATGATAACGCAGAGCAAAGCTCAGTCCACAGCTAGTATATTCTTATAGGATAACGATAAGGGGCAAAAGAGCCACGAGACATTGATTTGAAAACATCGTTAGAGGGAGGTGATTTGACAGAGTATGTTCTCACCACTCACCTGTAAAGATCTTGCATAGTATTTACAGATTCAGGCGTAAAATCTTCCAGCTGACATCTGTTATGCAGCATCAATAGATGTGGCTGCAATTCTCCATCGCTCGAGGACTCTGGACCTTCAGTGGGCACAGTGACGGTGCTCGAAGCCGACAACGTTGGTTTCAACATCTCAGCTGTTTGTATATATCTATTATTAATATAAGCATTAAATAATGTAGAAATCTCGAACAAATATTAAATAATGAAAATCTTAGAAAAAGGCGATAGAAAAAGTCTTGTGACAAATCAGGTGCATCAACAATGTTCTTATGGTACATATCCTAAAATGTAGATAGTAAAAAATACATTTTGATCTAACTTTTTGTTCTTTAGCTTTAGCAATGTACAAATTGTGTCTTTTCCATAATGTTGTCTAGTAAATTACCTTAAAAAATTATAATCTGCGAACCAGTCTTGCACAGCTATCAGTACATGACATATGGACATTAAGAACGATGCAATTTCCAGGCAATCAACTGTCACAATATTAGCGCATCTTGGGTTCATCGCTATGTTGTTAGATTCATCAATTAGAGAAGGCGACCACAATGGTTGGCAATCCAATAAAATTACACGGTCATTTGTTACGTACATATCAATACCTGGAATAGATTATAGTTATATTTTAAATTGATATTGTTGTATTTTAAAATTATTATAAATTTGTAAGATGGTCGCGGGTTCGAACCCAGGCAGGCGCTTTACTTTGTGTAATTTATTTGATCATTAAGCGGTGAAGGAAATCATCGTGAGGAAACTGGCATGTCTTAGAACCACTGAATTCGAAGACATGTGACATTCACCAACCAGCACTAGGCCAGCATGGTTGATTACAGCCCCTACTCTCTCTCAGAGAAGAGGCCTGTGTCCCTGTAGTGAAAAACATTCTAAAAAAAGGCTGATGTATGTAAGTTGGTTAAGATTGCAGGATGGCATGTGATATGAGGCTGACTATGATGTATATTTATTCAATAAAAACAGAGTACTTTATATGCAAAGTTACAGAAAGAGTAACTTATAACTATTAAAGACTTTCAACTGACCCTTCCTACGAGCTGGAAGCGAGCAAGTAGTTGGCAACCAACAGTGTATATTTCCTTGCATGCATCAGACAGCAGTTAACTGAGTAGCTACTACCCTAACCTATTCACATTAAATCTACACTGCATTCTAAAATAACATTGGTGCCATCTAGTTGACTTCTTACTTAGACATTTCTATCATTAGTTGTATGTATAGTATTTGTTATGTATTAAATATAATGGGTTGTTTTAAGACTAGTAGCACCCATGGGTGCCAGCCCAACTGCAGGGCAGGTGGTGCTGTTGCAAGAATAGGCTGGCTTCAACGGCCATCACCATTACCTAACAGAATTCCATAAAGTAGAAGTATTCAATATTGATACATGTTTGCCCTAATGAGTGACATATAAGAAAACTAATTGCTTACCATTCCCTCTTTCTTTTCTTTTTTACCCTGTCTTACTTCAACTGAAGAAAAAAAGTCCTTGCAGATCAATTCAACATTGGCATATAGTTCTTGTTTATAGTAATTATTGCTAAATGATAAATAGGATGTTTACCTTTTGTACAGTGAACACCTCTTTCGATCTGTTCGATATCTTGCATTTTAAATTTAAAAAAATTATTGCTGCTCTGTGTCTCACTTGTTGCAGTTATGTTTGTAAGGTTCAAAGCTTCCATTTGATTTTCAATATTGGCAACATCATTTACTTCCGATGTATTGTTAAGTATTTCATGAGAATGTAGAATCTGCATGCAAACATCTGGAATAGCTGTGTTCTGTGCAATAAGGTTTAATATCATTGATTTACCTACACCTTGTGTCCCTGTAAATAAATAGATGTTATTTTCAATTACCAATGGTGACATTTTGGAAGTAAACCACTCAAGATAAAGAAATGATCATAACCTTATCTACATATTCTAATCCCAGCACATATAAGATAATATATATATATATATATATACCAGCCTAAAATGTTTTAGATAGAAATAGTAAATAAGACATTATTATATATCCGTAAAGATTTATGTAGATAAATAGAAGTATCCCTGTGTGCTATGGTAGAATACCATTTTATTGGGCTATCATAAAAATGGTGGATCTAGGTGGGGCAGAGAACTCCCAAATAATTAGAATTCTTGTATGAAAACGTTTAAGTGAGCTAGATAATTTTTATCCTAATCATGTAGCCAGATTTCACTACCTTGTCCGGTTGTACTGTTTAAACTAAATAAAATGTTTCATCCTTTTAGTTTTTAACTTTCTATAACCTACCCTCACTCTTTCATCCCAAAAAAGGGCTCAAGCCCCCAAATTACAATCCTGGATCCACCACAGAAATATGGGAAATTAGTTATTTCAAAATTACACATACCCATTATGCCAACAACTAAGTAATTAGTGTTACAATCCTGTAGATACTTCAAGGCAGATTGACTAAATTCTAGATTTTCATCCAATAACTTGACTGGCTTTATCATTAATTTCAAGGTGGGAGTAGGTTTTGATTCTGTGAATTATGAAATCATATTTAAAAAAATCATATTGTATGTAATCAAGATAATTCTAATTGATAATTCAATGTAGGAACATATCCCTCACATTTTTCCTCCTCTATACATAAATAACAAGAAACTAAATATATAAACATAGCACCAACTAAGCCGTTTTTTCATAGTATTTATAATGATTTAAGTTTTTATTACGGAATAAGGTGGCAAAAAAGAAAGCGGATCTCCTGATGTTAAGCAAACAGTACCGTACGGTACTTATAAGGAAAGGTGCGAAGGGGAAGAGGACTCAAATTAGGCCTCCGGTACCGCACTCATCAGACGAAACGCAGAGTACTTCTACTTTACGCCTGTTCTGTGAGGTTGTGGCGTATCACCGGTCGAGCTGGCCAATTTGTGCAACAGATGTTGTTGTTGCATCAACACAATCCAAAATGTTTAACCCAGAAAGATACAAAACAGCATCTAACTTTATTGCGAAAAATGGAGGTGAAGTATGAAAAAAAAAACTTTTTTTGTCAGCTAAAGAATATAAGCTACTTTCATCATTCACCGAAATATTGGTTCATTGGCACCCTCATTCAGTGGACTCTGCAACTGTGACAATGTCATCAGACGTATATAGCTAGTGGCTACAATAAATGTGACACAGAAATACCCACCTACAATCTTTTTGTCTTTATTTTCATTCTGAGCTATCTTTTGTGGATGGTATCCATCTCCTTCTGATGACTGAGCTTTAGGACTTTGAGGACGTTCTTCTTTTGACGCAGTTTGCTCTCGAGTCTTTAAAATGATAGTTGGTTGCTTTTCCCTTTCCTGTTTATCCTTATTAAGATCTTTTCCTACTTCACGATCAGACTTTAATATCACTGGCCGTCTTGTAACTGCTTCCTAAAATTATGGATAAAAATTATTATAATTTCTTCAAATTATCAAGAAACAAACAAAATCTAAAGCGTATACAACCTTGGTAAATAAAATCTTTTTCTTTTTATCAGCCATATTATTTACTTAATGTTTAAAAAATATCCTACATGTACATATGACAGTACACCTAATAATACTATGAAGACGTTAAAATTTCTTTAGGTACTATAGTTGACAACGAATATATTTTTCTCTAAAAATATCAAATGTATATCAAATTCTGTTCTTGATGATTGGCCTTGATAAAACGTCACTTGAACATCAATGACTGCTATCTGTCAACTGTTAACTAAACAGACTAAACACAAACTATGGACTTACGGACCAAGGAAAATGAATTAACTACGTTAATAAGAGGCTTGAACAAAAGAGTTATGTCACTTGGGCATAAAATCTTAACCGATATTGAAATTCAAAGTACTCGATTCGGTAGATTTTAGTGATTTTATTAAAATCGTTAGACAGCTACAATCATTTTTATTTTAAAAAGACAAGAATTTTTTTTTACGTATTTTTTGTTTGATTTTCAAAATAATCTTTCATAGAATTTACAATAAACTTCTAAAAATTAGTAGATAAGGTGGATATGGAGTAACGTGTAACGAAAATAAGTAACAGTTTCGTTAACGCCGGCTTGTTTATGTTTAATAATACACGCACTTCGCGTTTTTTGTCAGTCGCATAGATAATGTCATGGACAAAATCGATTAAAACATATATTTGTAGCAGGGTTTCCTTTGTTGAAACCCCATCTTTGTCTTTAATTTTAAAAATCTGTAATATGTGTAATCGACTTACAAACTATAGCTACTATAGCTATGAAAAAATAACCAATTAATGTACAATCGAATTAATTTTATATCTCTACTTTAAAATCAAATCATCACCATTGTCAACTTTGTCAATCGCCCTCTCGTCGAATTGCGTCAAATAAATAAAGTAGAACTTATCCATCAAAAGTGCAATCGTAAAAAATGTGTAAAACAAATAAAGTTTTAAGTTGTTTTTTCATTTACTTTTCTCTCTTGCATTCATTAGCATATGCAGATGAATGTGTTCAGAAAAGTTCTTGTGTTTGTGAATTTTCCAATGGCACCGGCATCGACTTATCTTTAGCCGTAAAGAACTCATTTTACTCAGTTGATACATTCCAAGTCAAAAATAATGAATCTCAATATGTTCTTTGGACATATTTTTATCATCCGTGTTTTGATGCGCTGCCAATTACAAACAAAACAGCCGCAAATAACACGTGTACAACATCCTTATCTGTAAGTACCTGTTTTAAAATAATACTTGCTTTATGGCTTTTATGCTCCTATAATCAATTAAATTTATTGCAACAGGTTTGTCTACATAATTTCTTATATTTTTTATACATAAACATGAGGATAACAATTAAATGTGTTGTATTCAAATGTGTTTTTCGGATGAACATATTTGTTACGAAAGGCAGATAGATGGATATCCATTACCCAGTTTCAGTAGAACGCCGACCTTAACAGATATTAATGTAGTAATTATGTTAAGATATAAGGAAAATTTAAAATTTTAATAATCTAAAGATTATTACTAATGCGTAAAACTTAATGTCTTATTAAGTTAGAGCTTTGCGAAATTGCTGTTATAGTTTACAGTGACACTGCTGATCACCTATGGATATACATTTTGGGTAATATAGGCTTATCAACTTTATAAAATATACTGTGTTGTACCTGTGTTTTATAACATAATAGAAAAATAGAATGTTTGTTCATAAAGATTTGTTTAATTTATCCATTATGAAATTGATAAAACATGCATTTAGGATGGAATGTAAAATTAGTTGATGATTGATATGTAATGTTGCAGAACTATCTAATTAAGAGCCAAACAATAAATTGCAATTTATTGTTTGGCTCTTAATTCCAATTCAATTGCATTAAAATATTTATGGTTGTTGTGCCAGTATATTATTACACTCTGTGAGTTTACATCGCCAAAAAAATTCACATAAAACATATTGTTGTCTTAGTTTTTTCAGAGAGAAAGTGACACAATTTTACACCACAGTGGAAGGAAATCCACGGGTGTAAAAAAAGTGCAAAATGTTGCAGCAGATATGTCATTAGGGGTTGACAAGTGAAGCATCCCAATTAGGATGATTTTTTTTCTAGCTTACAGTCCTTTTCATGAAAGAAGTCCCATGGTGATTTTTGGAACTAAAATTGTAATGCTTTTCTTTACCCAATTTCTTATCTTTTCAATGTAAGTAGGTACAACACCACTTATATAAGTAAAAAACATACTTCTTACATAACACACATATAGTTAATATAAGTAAATGGGCATATGTATTATATGTCACGTGAGTACAGTGCCGCATCTGGGGGACTTCTTTTACGAAAAGGACTATACATCATGTGTTTCCACTTATGTTTAAGCGACAAACACTAGCTGTAATTTTTTTTAAATATTTTAATGACGCTATCTTTTCACATTGTCACTGCTTTGGAAAATTATTGACCTGTAATTTTGTATAAGTATAACATATCTTTAGTATGAAATATAATTTAATATGTCACTTTGGTGATTTGACATTGAAAATTTAATCACAATAACAATTTTGTCTAATGATTTAACTTTTCTAATTACTTATTCTTACAATTACAGTTATGTCGATATTCCAACACTCTGGCCAAGAATGCAACCACAGGGAGTTTTTCAATTGACAAGGGTCTTTATGAATATTTGGGAACATCAAACTATACTGAATTTTCTGCTGATGGCTCTTCAATAATTTATCATAATGGTCCTTCGTAAGTACTGTTTTAATATCAAAAATAATTTTATTTATTTATATAATCATGATACATAATTTGTATTCTATATTTCTATAGAATTAACAAGATTAAAATTAAATGAAGTGTCCTCTGACAATTCTATCTTCTGTAATTTCTTGCTGATGTCAATTGACACTGTTTCTGCATTTTTTCTATGTATGTATGAGGCAGAAAAAGGTTAATCTTTTATCTCACATGTTGAAATGACTGATTTAACTTGAAACACACATTTAATGTATTAAATGTATTCCACAATTATTTGAATTATTTACAATTTTAAACTCCCAATAAAAATGTTAACTTTCCCCATGTGCACCTTTATTTTGTTCACACATGTGAAGGTGCAAGAGTTCGCTGCAAGCTCAAACAACGTTATACACAAGGAATTTGCAGCAAGTTAGGCAAATCTATAACTTGCATGAACTTTTACATGTTGGAAATTGCTTGTGCAAATCAGTTTCTGCAAGTTTTAATTGCTAGTGGGCACATTGCATTACATTAAGAAATTTTATTTGGTGGTTTCATAACAGAATTGCTTGGTGGGCAAAATTTTGAATTAAGAAAAGATGTAAGCGGTGTAGTGTATCGATCAACAATTCATAGTTTGGGAATTTAATGTAGGTTATTTTACTATGTCAACATGATTCATAATAATGCATATGACATGCACAATAAGCTATGTTATTAAACAAGTATATTTCTAATCTTTTTTCTTTTCATTTTTAGAGCAACAATTGTCCTACTTATCTGTGCCGAGGGTGAAAATAAACTTAATATTTATTCATTAGCTGACCCAAACAAAGTTGTAAGTATAACATAATTTGCATGTTATCTATGTCAACTACTAATATACTCCATAAGCTTCTTTAAATTAGAATATTTAAAGTTTAAAAAAATATTGTATGTATCCAATATTCAAATTTTAAGTTGTGTATGATTGGATTCTGTTTTCATGGCCATGGCCTTTTTTCCCTTCTTGTTAAAGTGGGTAGTGTAGATTCCCGATGAAGTAACGTAGAATTGTCTGTAGTATAGGCATGGATTATGAGGTTATGGGTTCAATTCCTCTAGTCAACTATTATAGTAAACTATGTAGGTACTAGAATAAAAATAAATAAATATGCGGTTACACCCGTAACCCAGAGGGGGAGAGAGGAAAGGATTATGGATTTCCATTTGGCACTATCCTGGCACACCTCTCACTCTTCTCAATCCATACATCTGTGCATACATGCTCGTCGATTACAGCTACTCTTTATATCGCCTTTATATAATATGTACACACTATTGTACACTAACCTAAAATGAGGATTTAGGATATAAGTTCTCCTTAATATAAGTTCTCCCTGCCAACACTGCAATTATTTTAGCAACATAAATTTGTTTCTGTGTCCCGAACCACCGACGCATATCTCAATTCTCATTCTCAATTTTAGCCTCACTTTTCCTCTATTATTCATTGTCATGCCCAACATACTTCTTAAGGATTGCATCTCAACGGTATTAATTCTCCTAACATGTTTTTGCTGCCAAATATATAATGCTCCAATGCCAATGCCATATATAGTTGTTGATGACATATTCTGTGACATTCCAATACTCAATCAAACATATATAACCGCGAAAAAAAAATCCCTCCAGTCAATCGGGGAAAAATAAGCTAAACATGATGATACACTAGGATGAGTCCGCTAGTTCTGGGTTCATACACTGTAGCAAGTTGTGTTGTTACAGTAATATAGCTTCCAGCTACTAAATTCATTAATATTGTGTACTTGTCTATTTCAGGTTTTATCTTTCTATTCGAGATATGCCTGTCTAACAAAAATCGAGGAGCCCGGCCGTTCGTTCGGCTCAACACTGCTGATTATTTTATTCTCGTTTGTCGTATTCTATCTCGTACTCGGAATTTGTACCAAGAAATTCTTAATGGGTGCGACTGGCATTGAGGTGATACCCAACTTGGGATTCTGGACTGATTTACCAAACCTTGTCAAAGTAAGCAAATGAATATTAAAACAAACTGTTTAATGTAGCTAGCAGGTAATAATAGTTTAATATTGTAAAAATGATTTTTTGACAATTGTCATCCAAACCACAGTAATATAAATGTGAATGTGTTTGTTTATTGGTTTGTTACACTTTAACTTATTAAGTTTCAACTGATCGTCTCTTAAAATTGCACACATATTGTCAGCTACATAAAATGGCATGAGGTGCGTATAGCTTTAATTATGAAGATACAAGTGTTCCCAAGGTACATGAAACCTTCATTTACAATATCAGTTGCTATAGTAAAGTTTCATGTTTTGACAACAGCTACTTTTTGACTTGCTCCCTATACTATAAGTTGAAGTTTCATGCGTGAAATAATCTTACAAAAATTTGCAATATAATATATCCTCCTTCTTAAATTGTTATTAAAATTTTGAGGAACAGATTTAGAATTGAGCTAATCTGTCCTACAGCTATAAAAATATATGTTATGAGTGTATATTAACTAACTTTAATATAATTTTAGGATGGGTGGGCGTTTATGATAAACGGCTTCAAGTTGCCGACGCGAGGATCAGGGCCGGTGACGTCACCTGACCCCAACAGCTACGACAGCATATAACATCAGAGGGACGAGGCCTTCGAAGGTCAACTTGTGCTCGTCGAATAGACTTCATCCATACCATGCGCTCATTCTTTGCTCCTGTACATAGTGAAATGTGAATATCAGTCGTATATCTTGCCGTTTAGATTTTGATAAGTGTTTTTGATGTAACTTGATATTTCCAACATTTAAAAAGCATTGATTTTTGCAGTATTAATTATAAACATAGAAACATAAAATACAAGTCGTGCGTAATTTTACAATTTGTATATTATGTACACAATAAATAATATATCATTGGATTCAGAACGCGAGTTCAAATATTTAAAAAAAAATGTATTCGATATAAGATTAATTAACACCTTATAAATGCTATATAAGCTTCTTCAAAATCTAAATTATTCTTAAAATTGTTTTTTTATGCGCCATTGTCTCTATGGTGTACAGTTGATAATATTATGTTGTATATTGTTAAAATATATCATTGAATCTCGTAACATAATTTCATTACAACAAATGTTATTTATGTTTCTTATTTTACATATTGTACATAAAAAGGCATATATGGTATCTTTGCAAGTTTTAATTAAATCTGTTTTGTTAATTAACAAAAATAAATTTTACCTTTTTCAATCTCATTTTATACAAAAGTCTACTTCTAAAGATAATATATTTGAGTATCGCTAGCGCATGTCCGCGAATTTAAATTTTGTAAAATATTTAATTCTATTAAAATATATAAAACAATTTCAAATTACACATGATTGCACTACAATATTTTAAATTATAATGGCATACGCTTGAAATATGTCTGTTAATATACAAAACTTGAATCTCCTTTTAAGTGTCAAAAAATTACTTTGATATATGCAAGAATTGTTTCAATAATAAACTGTATAGGAAAAAATTAATATCAACAAATGTAAATGTGGTTAAATTTGTATTAAATGCTTATCTCAAAAACTGCTTAAGCCAAGGTAACCTTTACTAAAAAAATAGCTAAAGGCATAGTCTGTAAATAGCTGAAAATAATTGTTCTATATAAATTATATTCGTCCGAAATCTATTCGTTAGTTTTTTTATCGCGTTTGCCTCTGCAGACGTCCCCTAGAGGGACGCAGCGAGGGGACATTGTCTTACTATATCTAGTGATTAAACTAATTTATTTAAATAAATGTAATTCTTTTAATGTCCAAGATTGAGTGCATGGTACGTAATAGATTTAATAGATTCTCATTTCAACCAAATGCATAATAGCACATAGTCTAGATTACCTCCACTACTAAATGCATTAATAAGACATAATATTTTAATCGTATAACTTATAATACATGTTTACATAGTACATAATAATTAATAACATACATGTAATGATATATTTACGATTTTACGACATTTTTCATATAAACCCCTATCAGTGTGGGCCTGGTGAGCTCGGTAAGTGGCGCTCATGAGAGCTGATTGATATAATTTGGTACCTTTTGATGGAAAGAAAACAAACAACTATTGTTGCTCCTTCAGTCTTGAAATCAGAGGAATTTCTTAATTAACTATCTATTTAATTCTGTAACATTACTACATATTTTTAGAACATTTTAAACGTATTTTTGTCTTTCGTTATTTTATAATAACTTTGTACGAGGTAATACTGTAATTGTTACCTCTTGATATAGAATTGTTTAGCTTAAGAGCCAAAATGCTTAAAGCCATAGCAAATGTTTTGTTTTGTTTTGTAGCGCTGTTACTTTTAGTTGTGTTGCATTCAATCCCTTTATCACAGAATCACTCACACGTCAACGCGGAAATGACTACAACTAACAGAATGGGACTTGTTGCAAACGTAAGGCCTTGGGATTTGATGGCTATTGAATTTGGAGAGGTTTTTTTAAAGGTCACTCGGTTTTTGTTGGTTATTTGTAAAATCATAATAAATTATAGTAGTTTGCGATAGGCCTAATACGCGCCCGCCCAATGGATTTGGCTAATGTTATTGTGCCAATTTATCGTTGGTTGCTGATAAAACAACTCGCGTACTAGCACGATAGCTGAGTTTGATGACGTCACGTGTCTATGTCACGTGTTCGTTCACTGTGCAAAAACAGGTAACGTCGTAAAATTATCTAACGATACTAATGAATTTGTACAGAAAGCAACGAAGCTATCGTTGCTTGCTGTGAAGATGGCACAAGCGGGCAGGTGTTACCTAGGTCGGAAGGGTCGCATTCAAGTTATTGTGCGCGGGCTATAAATACTAATAATAACTATTGGATATTTTTGTAACAATTTATATTAATACATATCTTTCTGCGAATGTTTTTATAATTACAATTAAATCCTCACGGACCAATTTATGTTTTACGTCGGCGTCCTTTATAGATTATTGAATACATATAATTTAAAATTTTCTTCGTTATTTTGTGTCCTACCGTCTGTCATAGCGTCTACTGCGATTGCTCCTTTTGTTACTTTATTCGATTTAAAAATATCAAGTTGGTGTGCCGAAAGAAGTGTGGCCGTGCCCTCACAAATCTCAGGGATATTGTCATAGCAAGATAAATTATTTTTTATGTCAACTGTAAGGTGTTCGGATTGTTTTAACTTGTTATTTCATAGATATCTTTAAGTTGAGAAACAGATAAACTTATTTATAAGTTACTAAAATATCTTTGATCTGAACAAAAAAGTTTCGATTTGAGTCTTGGTAAAATGATAAATAAATTATTTTAATTTTATTTGTTGATTATATAGTTGTGTACCGTATCATTTACGCCTCATACAAAGTCATACCTTAAAAGATTAATGTATGTAAAATCATTAATTACTTATTAAAAGGTCAACCTTTTTTATTTATATACTCTACAAGACTAACAGTATGATATTTATAACTTGTTTTGTATATTGATCGCTCAAATGTTTATAACGAGATTTTTTTTCTTGTTTTAAATATTTAGTTTTAGGACACCATACATAAGTAAAAAAGTGCACAATAACATGAGATCTGAAACGTATGATACTTACTTGTTAAATATAAGTTATTAATATAAAAAAAGGTTTTAAATAGGTTGGGAACTCGGCAAAACTGCTTTTTAAATTAAAAATCCGAATCGAAATCGGTGTGTTCACTCACATTCGTTTTGTAACTCTTTGTAATAGAGTTTACGTCATGAAATCTATTAATATTAACGACCTAGCTGAACATATCACACGTGTTCGTGGGAGGGGCTTCGCATTCCACGCGAGTCTCATGTTTTTGTGCACGCGTTGTATTGTTTATAAAGACATAGATTAGTCTCATTGCGTATTTTTACCAAACATAACCGTGCATACTTCTTAGATGTATTTTGTTTTCTGTATTAGTAAGACCACACACGTATAAACTGTTTTTACTTTTGATGAATAAATAAAAACAACGTATAATTGCCCACGAGTTTATTTTACGTTACTTTATTAATTATATAATTGTTATTTTCTCCGGCATTTACAACTCGTTACTCTCTGCTCTTACTCTAGCTCGAAACCAAGCTGAAACAAAAGAGGTAAGTTGTGATGAAATATGCGAATATTGAAATTAAACTCAAATATCCAAATATTAAAGAGGTTTTAGACCTGTTTAGTTTTTAGATATATTAAAAGTGGAACAAAATGGTTGACTGTAGCGGCTGACGAAGTTCCAATACGTTCTTTCTCTTTTGCTCTTCCTTGTTTATTCCTTTCAACACAAAGGCTGCCTGAAAACTGGAGAAACTAAACTGTCCGAACGCTTCAAAAGAGTAATTGCCTGCTCTCTGCCTAGAGCCGCATAGTTCGCAACTCCGCCCCGCACTCGCATACTCTCACACCGCTCCGTTTCACCGACAATAGGCGGGCCGCCTAAATGCAGACATCTGCACAGTTGTCACAGTAGACATAATGTAAAGTTACATCAGGTGACCTGCTTGTTGGTCTTCTTGTTGCACAGTTAAGTATATATACGGAAAGAGTAAAGGGAAAGGAGAAAGGAAATGTTATAAAATGTACTTTATGGCGGGATGATGAAGTACAAAAGGGTTTTAAAATTTACAGAGGAATTATTTAGTAAGGATATCAAAATTTACTTAATATGTTGACATAGTCCTTAAGTTTCGCTAAAAAAATCACAGATTAAATAAAAGCGAAGAATATTAGCTTGGCAGCTACAAGAGTGCGAAATAAAAAGGCGAACGTTTGTATGTATGGATGTTTGTTACTCTCACGCTAAAACTACGGAATGAATTTCAACGAAACTACAATAACATCAGAATAACATATAGAAAAGATATTGTGTGAATTGTACAAAATATTAGGATAAGTGTCAAGCGAGTAGGAAAAAATTCCGCCATATGCGAGCTATTCTGGTCAATCATAATAGGGTTCAGCTTAGGTTTGGAAATCGCCGATTAAATTCAATTGCACGGCGGGTAAAACCGCAGGGCACAGCTACTATGATTATAAATGTACCTTAGGAGCGTTCTCTGTCAGGCATTTAGTGAGTTTAGCAGCTCTTTCGCAACCTTCATCGCCATCACTAAAAGTTTCTTCGTTTACTGTAAAATAAGACATGTCGTTATAAAATAAAAATAAAGCGTAGTTATGTACGCTTACAAACATATACCTAGACATGAGAAAGCGGAAGGTACCAAATTACAGGTTTCCATAACGCTATTTAATTATCTTTGCCGTTTTTGTCATGTGAAGAGATGTCATTTCCTGAGAAGATCGAAGGCGCACATTACTATGACAGTACTACGAACACAATCATCACGAGTAACTCGAACGCAATTCAAAATACCCTGGCGACCCGATCCAACGAATGGGTCGGCTTGACCGGTCAAATACTATGACCTCACAGAGGACAGGCCTGAAGTAGAAGTATTTCTGCGTTTCACCGGATGTGTTACAGCATTTTCGACTTATTTGTTGGTACCGGTCACTTAATATGAGGTGAACAAAGTGCTCGTTTGCCACCTTCTTCCATAAAAAATGAGACCCATATATCCCTGTTATCGTTTCCACTTATTTTCTTCATAATTTTTCAAAGCATATTTATTAATTCTAGTTATAACGTCGTTTTTTTTAAAACCTTCCTTATGCCTAATGACCTTATTTTACCTGAAAAGTGCTTTAGTTTTACCTTTACTGCATAATTCAAAAAGCTGCTTAGATTTTTCCAACTTTGCTGCATCGTCGGGATGTTTTTCTTGTGCAAGCTTATACGCGTTCTCCGTTACGAACAGTCCCTTTTCATCCATCTAAAAATACGTAGTCATTAACTAGATGAATAAATTACACATAAATGTGCTTCTTTCTTAAATAGCAAGTTTATTAATGACTGAACAATTATAGGCACTTCTAATACAGAAACTTGTAGTATTATAACACTATTAAAGGTAATATTCAGTTGTTAAATATTTTACTAAAACTGCTTTGTTTGACGGCGAATTGAATACACCGGCGATATCAAGACGTTTAAAGTCTATTTCACTTCTGTTCATTGAAGATTGTTGAAGATATATGCGCGCACGCCCGTAAGTCAGAGGGGTAGAGCAGAGATCATGGAGTTCCGATCCTGGCAGACCTCTCTTTAGCTTCTTCTACATACACACATTTACACATACATGCTCGTCGGTTATGGGTGCTTCTTATATCGTTATTGTTGAAGAATAAAGAGACAAACAACCCACCCACGAGGTCCTTCTATAGACACACGCTAAGAGGCACCGCGCGTTCTTACTATCAGGTAGCTCGTGTCTGTTAAGCATGGTCATTTCTTCAACAGTAACCGGATGGTCTTTGGTGCATTCAACGCTCAGTTTCAAGAAGTATTCCTTTACTTCAGCTTCAGTGCGGGCCTGGTGTTGTTATGATAAAAGTTTAGTTATTAAATTACAATAATATTTGAGTAGAAATACAATATATAAAATTTATTTCGACCAAATATTCGAATTTGATTTATTATTGATTATCGACAGAATTAGATAGCTTAGCGATAACAGTTTATATTAATTTTGGTGTTTCTATCAGTGGACGAGGCAGCGTAGGCGCTCCATCAAGATGAACCTAAGATCTAGTCAGGAGGTAGATAATTGTATGAGATTGGCAAGAAACTTCCCATGATAGGCTCTCAGTAATCCAATACCGTATTTATAGTTTGTATTACTACAGAATAATTTCTTAAATATAAAATATATTAAATATATCTTGAGTATTTTAAAAACGTCTTAAATATTGTTACCAAAGCCCCGACGATGATGCAGAAACATATAACAAATTGCACAATAAACATTTCGATAAAAATTTTACACTTCTGTACTCCTCTGAATTTGGAACAAGCCTTATATACTTAAACACGACTATTACATGTTTCAAAAAATACAATGTTGTTATAATATAATCATTATTAACGATTGTCTGTCATATTCTTATCTTTTGCGATTATAATCTGGATAACAATATGAGATGTATTTAAATATCAATTTAGATTTTATCGGAAGTAATGATCATTATAAATGATTCACAGTTTCCTAAAAGACATAATGAGCCAGTCACAGTATATAAACGTAAACGACGTACAGTTAATCCGTGTATTATCTTTCATCCGAAGCTAGCGGACAAGCAGGTTCTAGACTAATTTGAGTAATCTGAATAAAAATCCAAGTCGAGGTACTTTATCGATGACGAGCGATCTTTTACTTTACCATCAATAGATAAATGTTTGAATTTATCATTTGATATATTTTATTTTTCTATTCCAAGGGTCAGAAGTTAGGATCACATAGATGTTCATCAACTAGACGCCCTCTGTTGTTATTTATGAGTGGGGAAAATGACTGAGATTCTATGGAAGACAGTAGTGCAGATGGATTTCCAAATAATAGCAAAAAATAAAGTAATACAGCAGTAACGATTCGCGTCAAATCTCCTTCCTGCATTTGATATAAGAGTTAATTTATTTGGTCACATCAAAGTCCCATGATCCTATCCATTAGTACTAACAGCCTTGTCACATCAACACGTAATAACGTACACCTCATTGGTTCACTAAGGCAGTTATGATACCATCCTTACGCTTCTTTTGTATCCATAATACCTATAGAATACTTTATCGTCGGGTACTATTAATCCTTTCTTGAACTGACTTAGGCAATTTAAGTATGTTTTTTAATACAAAAGTGTGTACCATCTTAAGTTAGGGACTACTAGCTTGTTACTCAAATTGAAAATAAGACCAAAACCTTTTTGTTAACGTCACGTAATAGTATATAATTTACAACAAAGAAAATGTACTGTTTTTCTGTATTTTACAGACGATAAAACTGCAGGTAATTTGTCTTCAAACTGATGCCTGACGCTAATTACTATGTGCCAGAGAACTACAACCGATTGTCTTGTACGTTGTATTAAATTAAACATAAGACTTTAAACTATTCAATTCAGAATTCATTTAAAGAATTGATTTTCAAAGCCTGTAAACCAAATTCCATTTTTAGATTGTATTTTATCCAAATCTCTGCATTATTCACACAGCCTTTTATTCTGAAATATGTTAGATTTTACAATGTTATAAGCATTACAAATTATATTAAGATGTTTGTAATTTCGATGTGTCGTTTGGCAGAGCCCTCCTCTAAGCTTCCACTGTTTCCACTGGCGACTCTCCGCCATCTTAAGCTCAATTTTAAGTAACCTATTTATAATAATAATATAATCTGGTTGTCCTTAGCTCTCTCTCTACACAGATGGTATGTTATGAGAATACACTTACTTGGTAGTCTAGTGTTATACTATGACAAATTAATTTTAGTCTTAAATTGTAATTTTTAATATGTGAAACCAATTCTAATATTTTAACAAAAATAAAATTTATATAACAAAATATTAAGGGAAAAAGAAGATATCTGGGTTTTCTTTATAAATACATTTCGTGACGTGGAACGATGCCTCGCAGACGTCTTTGTATGAATCCGCTGAAATATAATTCAGTAAAAGGTATAAATATTAAATTCGTTTACTAGAAAATATAAGAATCATAGCATAGCATATGAATGTAGCTTTAGCAGATAGGGTACCTAAAAATAATAAGTCAGTCTGTCTCAGCAAAATTTGAGTGTGGGAAAAAATTAGAATCATTTTCGGATTGTATGCACAGTAAGACGAGTTTAAACACAGAAACAGTCAAAAAGAGCTAAAAAAACGACGTTTCACCTCGCATTTGGTGAAATGAGAATAGTTTAATTCTAAATTACGTAATAATCATAGTGTTTCAAATTACATATGATAAAAATGGGTGGCTGGGATAAATTTGGAAGGTTTTATAATGAATAAACTAGCACTTGGAAACCCCCCTGATGTTAAGTGGCGCTGTGGTCGGACGGTGGTACGACCTAGTTTAGTAACAGGTTATACACAGTTCTCTTTACTCTCATAATGAGGGAAATACTGACGCCAGCAACTTGTTCCAAACTGCTGTTGGTTGTTTTTGTTATATATATAATATTATTACATAGGAAATTTGCTCAAATAACCATATATGATAGAAACATAAAACCGTTGAATCTGTATAACATTGAACTAGAGAAAACCGTGTTTTTTATGGAAGCAGACGGCAAACAAGCAAGCGAGTCACCCGATGTTAAGTTACCGCTACCCATACATATCCGCAAGAAGCAAACGAATTGCAGATGCGCTGCTCTCTAAAGTACAGAAGAGAGGATGGACGGGTAAAAGGATATTTCCCTTTTCCTCGTCTGATATTCTCTCCGTTTCCATCCTATCCTTATTAGGAAAGAATGGGGAAGGGAAGAGAACTGATATTGGGCGAGTAACGCCGAAGCATACTTCTATTTCACGTCTGTATTCTGGTGGTATGTCACCAGTCGAGCCGGCACATTCGTGCAACAGACGTTGTTGCGGGCTCTATACTGTAATAGATAAGTGAATGCTTACCAACTTTTCTGCAAGCAGTTATTGCAGCCTTCGTAGGTTCTTTGATTTCATCTGGCAGAAGCATGTCGGCTTGTTTGATCGCTGCTTCGTAATTAAGTTTTCCGTTTTTCATCTGTAACTTCCATAACTTATTTATAATATACACATATGATTACATTAACAAAATAGTGCTTAAGACTAGTATTCGTTGCTAATTTAGTCGTTATTTAAGTTATGATGTCATGTCTTTTTTAAATATTGATATAGTTCGTACCGTGTTCGCCATTTTCATAATACACGCTACGTAGCACATAACTTCTTTCTCTTCTATGAAGACTCCGTCATTGAGGGGATCGATTTTTTCTAAATTAAAGAAAAGGTTTCGTTTATTGGTTTTGTAAGTAATAAAAGTTATATACGATTTTTAACGGTCTCAATTTAAAGCATCTGAATTAGCGCAAAGAGGCGCTAGGCTTATTTCTCAAAGTTTTTTTGTCATAAGTTTTGAAAGCTGTAACCTTTTGGGTAATATAACCTCGATAATCTTTCTTCGTATTAATTATTTAGCTTTTAAGGTTTCTGATTTATGTAGTTCTGAAATACGCCGTTTTCGTCCCATACACGCTGACTCACTGATGATCATTAAAATTCTAGAGCACTTTTAGAAGGCCCGGATGGCTGAATCTTGGCGTGTAGACTAGGAATAGGGAATTTAAACGGAGAAATTAAAAAAACGGAAACTTTCCCGCCCAATTTCTCGTACAGGGGTTGCATTTTTGAACAATCTGCGTATTCAAGCTTTGGTCGTAATTATTTAGCTTATTTCCTACCAAAACATTTCAATTCACTTATTAACAATATTGTTGAATAGTAATAAGGTTTCTGGTAGAGCCAAGCCCTTAGCTGAGCTCTTTTCTGTTCTGGCCGTTTATGTTTCAGGAACAGAGAAGAATAGTCAATAAATAGACCAAATGTACATGAAATGTTTTTGTGGGATGTTAATTAAAAAAAAAGTGAAAATAATTTTTCAAGTTACCATCCTCAACATTATTTTTGGGTTGACACGATTTCCTCATCATTTTACCTGTTGATTTAATCTGTTTCATTGTCATCTGCAAAAGTATAAAATGAAACAATAATTTTAGTCACACAAAAGCTGGCCTAACTTTATATACGAACCTTTCACAAAGTCAGCCTAGTTTTACTCGACAACTTTTTTGCTCGCAACTGAATGAGGGTTAAATTAAAGTGCATGGTTATGACCACGGTAAAACTAACAGGTCACAAGTGTTTTGCCAAATGAAGAGCGCATAGCGATCTCGTATGAGGAAGAGTTGTGCATCAGATAAATCTCAGATTGGAGAGACATTTACGTGGTTTTTGGTCTTTGTTAAAACTCTTAAAACACACTATCACATGTGTGACATAGTGTTATAAATTTGAACGCGCGGTATATGCGTAGTACTTACAGCTTCACAAATAGTTACAACAACTAAAAATTTTGCCAGCGAAGTCAAAATGGTCATGGCCTCTGGTAGTCTGAAGACTTTGTATTGCAAATTCCTTCTTTATATGGCACTTGATAATTAATTAATGACTATCGTTTAACACCTTTGAAAGTGTTAACTGTAACCATAAACATTGAAAATGGAAGGAACATTTGCAAATAGAATTTTAGTACTGAAAAAAAGATGAGGCGATGGTTCGAAGAAGGACCTCGTACAGCCATAAAGAAATACATGTGGAGGAATTAGATCATACGCCTCCAAATCCAATTCTCCAATGTACGCTCTAAAGAAACATTACCCTCTGTCAGTCGGGCAAATAGGTATTTCTCATACCGTCATCTCAGTTTTTCATAGTGTACCCTTGTATCGTGACTCGATTTTACGCCAGTGGGAACCCACGGATAGACAACATTTCTAAACACGACGTAGAAGTGAGTTGCAGTCGTGGCTTTGTTAGCATGTTCTTCAAGTACCATCATAGACCCAGAATAACAATAAAGGTATAGATACAATAATGTGAATTAATATGTTTTTTTATCTATTAGTATTTAACGTTAATAAACATCAATAATGAGAATTATGGTTACTCTACAAATTGTTGTTTAGAATCATTGGCTGATGATTTTTAATTGTCAGGTTGTATCTTTATAATGAAAAACTTGCGGGCAAAATGTTTTTATTGTGTCATGGATCATTTTTTAAATTTTTATTGTATTAATCTCGATTATATTGTAATATGTGTTTCATTTTGTTATTACCTTCCCCACTTAGGGTCGTTTTCATTAACCTGTCTAACTGTATTACGGATAGATCGCTATCCGCCAGTAACAGTTTATCTATCTTTAGTTTGCGTTTCACAATCAAGGATAAGTGTCATCATCTGTCTATAACCAACCATAGATTACTTTTTCCCTCTCACCTCTCTAATCGTTTCGTTCTACTGTAACCACGAAACAATGCCATTGAGCGTGGCATTGTTTGCTTGTCATATTCTTATATACAAACTGACAAAACAAAAATATGTTTTGTATTGAAACTCAGTTTATGAAATTAAACATATTTTGAGGATAATCTTTGCTAGTTTTGATAGGATGTGCTAACCGTCGAGAGGTAATTGTAAATAAAGTAAGGGCAAGAGGATAGATTTGTCATTCTTTAGTTACTGAAACGACGGATGGAAAGGTTATTGAAAACGGATGTTATACGTCATGGACTTCCTGCGAGAGAGATTTTACTTTAATAAATGTAAAAAAATATATATTTTAAGTTTTTAAAAATGGAATACATTTTTTACAGTACAAAATTACTACTATGTTTTGGTATTTTG
Organism: Papilio elwesi; assembly: GCA_029849275.1. Classification (NCBI taxonomy): domain Eukaryota; kingdom Metazoa; phylum Arthropoda; class Insecta; order Lepidoptera; family Papilionidae; genus Papilio; species Papilio elwesi. Next base: position 4,246,682 of record CM056700.1, on the reverse strand, counting down.
TTTATTACAATTGTTACTTTGGTATTTTCCTAATAAATTTAGACATAATCGTTTTGTCGGTTTTGCGCCATCTAATTTTTTTGGGACTTGAATAATTATTTTCGCATTTGACAAGATATATAAGCCTTTTATATTTAACTTGCTAATATATGACTGTAATGCGCTGGGCGTGCGTTCTTTCAAATATGACATTAATAAGTCAGTATGTGCATATTGTCTTGTCAGTTGGAATATCATCAATCGATCATTAAAGAGTGGATAATTTTAACAAAATGTATAAAGTGAACTAGGTTTAAACTGACAGTATCTTAAGCACTGTCAGAAATTAAGCTTGTGGTGGTTTTTCAAATAGTTTTAATTATGAATTTCGACCTGCTTTGTTTTACTATATTGTGTTTATGGATAAGTGTATGCAATTCGGTGAGTTAATTGTTAGAGATTGAAAAACATTTTATTTTAAACGTTATATATTGGACAATGCGCTTTGAGATTAGTATGAATGCCTACTTACCTCCTTAATATTGTTTATGACACAATGTTTCTAATAGCAGTACTCGGGAATTGCTTGCTTTTTTTGCGATCTAGAAAATAGCTGATCTGTTTTACAATTTTACACACTAGTTATATCGGTACGAAACCGGACTGGAAAATAATATATAATTATATTCAGATGACGAGACAGCAACTTAAGAATTCTGGCAAACTTATGAAGAAAACGTGCATACCAAAGAACGATGTCACTGAAGGTGAGATCTTTTTTATTTTGTCAGTGTGTTTGCTTTTGACTATCTAATTTTCACTAATCACTTTTCAAATGATTCACTTATGTATTTCAAACCAACAAAATGTAAGGTTCTTATTTAATAAGTATGCGGTGTACAATTGATACCCTTCGAAGTTCTCGTATAGGATCCAATATTGAAGTTTCTTTTCTTTCAGAACAAGTAGGACAAATAGAAAGCGGAAAATTTATTGAAGATCGAAATGTAATGTGCTACGTGGCCTGTATTTACACTATGACCCAAGTTGTAAGATTGTTTTGATTTTATCTAATTACAATAGTTGGTAATAAAGAGACAGTAATATTCTGGTGTGAAGGAATACCCCCGCAAGTTGATAATGCGCTGGGACCTTGTCAAATTTGAATCCACTTGCCAACAATAACAACAGTAGCAGCAAACAAGATAGAGTTGCTGACGGTACTGGGTGTTCAATGTCACAAAAGTATGTCACAAAAGTGGCGGCTAGGCACATAAGCAATTAGCGGGCCTTATAATTTGAAAATTGAATGACAATGAAAATGACAAATAATCTTGTAATATACCTTCTAAGTATCAGAAATTAAAATAAGTTGATATCTAGTAGGCACTAGCTTTTTTACTTTAAGGATTACATTAAACGTAATGATTCGTAGGTCAAAAACAACAAAATTAACTACGACGCGGTGATTAAGCAAGTCGACGTAATGTTTCCGCCGGAAATGCGGGACGCCGTGAAGGCTGCCGCTGCTAATTGCAAAGATGTCGGTGAGTTGACAATGGCCTTTTTATACGGCTTTTGTTGTTTAAAAAAATAGATCTCACGCCTTGTTACCGTATTTGGGTAGACGGAAATGGAAATAACCATCCGTTTCTCACAAAGTGTATTTAGTCTTAAGACTGGGGCTGAACTTATTGCCTTACACTGGACGCAAACCAGAATCAAAAACAAATTATTGCTGTCCATGAAAACAAAAATAATTCATACTTTTTTAATTCTAGGTAAGAAGTACAAGGATATTTGTGAAGCTTCCTACTGGACTGCCAAATGTATGTACGATTTTGACCCGAAGAATTTTGTTTTCCCTTAATTGTATACATCAATGTAATGATATAAATATATTCTATATTGACATCAATTTGTATTTATTTCAAGAATGTAATTTTAATTAGCTTTGCTTTGCGCCGACCGTAATATACAGAAATATTTTTATAGCAAATGTTTCGCTCTACTTTCTGGGTATATTATATATTATATATATATTATTTCATTAGCATAGCTATAGTTTTTGGGGTAAGTTATATATACCTTTATACAGTAGATTAAGTCCTGTACACTACTACGATGACCTTCTTGCTCTTCTGCCCTTTGAATCGGACTAAGAAGGTAACTCTTGAATGTTTATTTTAAAAGTGAAATATCGATGATAAATATGAAATGAAGATAGAAGCACAAGTAGAGTTTATCGACTGGATTCTTGCTACTTCAGTCCCAATAAAATTAGTTGACACTGTTCTTAAGCATATTAAATGAAATAAAGTGTAAATTAAGGTGCGAATTAATCAGTGATAATATTTAGTTTTTTCAGAGAAAGTCGGTAAAATTGATCGGGGCGTATTTAAAGCAGAACATAACGTTATGTGCTATATAGCGTGTGTTTATAAATTAAGCCAAGTGGTGTGTAGGTTTCCTAACTTTTTATCAACTACTAATACTTCAGAATATATAATTTTTCCATTGCTTTTTCTTTCTAGAATACAAATACGATGATGCTTGCGAGGGCATATTCTACGCTACAAAATGTTTGTACGAAGCTGACCCACCTAATTTTATTTTCCCGTGAATTGGCCTCAGCTGGATCATGAGATTTCTAATAAAAAAAAACGTTAATATTATTTTAAATTTCTTTTATTGAGACTAAGGTCCCGAAGGCAGGCACGCAAGGCAGAGAAATAAAAACAACGTATTGTGCGCACTGTAACGACCGGACGACTACTGAGCGACTGTGTTTGCTAAAGCCAAATTCCTTTATTCTTAAAAATCTTAACGGTCTTGTAAATCTACCTCTGCAAAGACTACACGCCAAAGCATAGATAATAAATCATAGGTGAAAATAATTACAGATAAAATCAAAATGAAAATATTATAAATAAAATGTGAATTAAACGCAACAATACAAATACATCGTTAACACTCAGTACGAAAATAACAATATACTGCAGAATCACACATGGTTCTACATAGATGTTACATATATTGTAGAACTTTCTGCTTTAAGAAGTCGTAAATTAGGTCTATTTTCGACTGCACGAGAGACCAACGACGTAAGAATTAAGTATGTATAGTTATTTTAATGTACTGGAGGTGTGGAAGGAAAGAACAGTGAAGTATCGACTGATTTAATTATAATCTACTACCTACTTTATACAATGTTTATACGAACTGTGCTCTTTATTTCTAAATTCCTGAAAAGTAGAAGAGTTTGTTACCGTCTGGTTCAGGAGACAGAGCATCTTGAAATTGTACCGTGACAACCTACATAAAGTTTAAGTTCAAAGTCAAAAGTGAATATTAGCTTAATTAAATTACCTATTACAAAATAATCTAAATCCAAACTTATTGATGGTACAAAAATAGTCACTGCTCGTGGCATATTACTTCTGCTGTAACAGTGCCTTCTCTAAGCTGTCATCGACTAACTTAACATTTAGTAGTAGTGATATTATCTATGACCATATATTTATTTATTTAATGACATGTAATTGACATAAATTAATGGGGATTTTTCTGAATGAGTGGTTTTAAAACGACCGCACTACAAATGTATTTATTGTCAATAAAAAATACGAGACGTTCAGAAATAACAAACAATGAGGTAATGCACCTGTTTGTAGGACCTGAAGGAGGAAATACACAGTAAAATGCATATTTCCTTTTCCCGTCCATAGCCTCGCTCGTCAAAACATCTTCTTTCCTAATAAGGAAAGGATGGAAAGAGGAAGAGGACTAAATTTGGGCCACAGGCGCGTCACTCATCAGACGAAAGTCAGAATACTTCTTCATGCCTATTTTTGCGAGAGTCGGTCCATTCGTGCAACACATGTTGTTGTTGCGGGCTCTGCTCTACTTGTAAAAGCAAATCAGCAACAAGGTAATGAGTCATGACAGGGGAATAAGGGGCCATAAACAGAAAAAACGGGTTTTTGCAATCCCATAGAATAATCTTTTTTCCTTATTATTTATAAGAGTTATTAATAGAAGTTTAATGTGTACCTCTTCGACTATACCCCTGTGAGGATATTGCGCCACAACTTATAATTTATTTTACGAAGACACTTTATAAAACTCAACTCAATTTTTTCATCATTACAACTTTGGATTCCTAAAAGGTCTTGCGATACAAGAAATAATGTTTTTCCGCATTGTGTACATCATTTTGTTAATACAATCTTTGGCAATGGCGGTAAGTCATTTTCCTAAATTATCGCTTAACATTTTTTTTACCATAGCAGCGTTAATAATTATTTTGTAGTTTTTTAACTAATCTTACTGAAATGGTTCTTTGTAATAAATTTTTTGATCGTTTGTCAACGGACCATTAGTGTTGGTAAAGTACTCGCAACGAAGGGAATGAAAACATTGAATTGATTGATGGAATAAACGCGATAAAATTCGTAAAATTAGTTAAATTTCAATTTGTAGTATTCGCGTAAAGAATTCTTATATTTACGCAAATATTAAATAATAACTGCTATATTGGTATTTTATTAATCTAATTATGTACGTATTTGAAATAATCAAATTAAGTGCTTATTATTTTTTGCGACGTTGCAAAAATATGCCTCAATTATTGAGTACTCTTCTGCACGTTATAATTACTCGATGATTAAGTGTCTAATAGCAAAAAATAGGTTTTTTTGTATGTCATACAACGTCATATATCTAAAAATGTTATGTTTTTTCAGATTCCTACGAACAAAAAATTACTAAAAATTTCAACTTAATTTTTCATAATGTAAAAATGTGATAATTGGCCTACCTACCTAACCTAATGATGCCCGCCCTTTTCGCCCATTTACCATCCTTTATTCCTCTGTTTTTCTTATTCTTTCTCCTCTTTCGTACATAAAGGCTGGCCATGTAGGATACATTTGTGATAGTTACGGATTCGTAACAAAAAAGTTACGTAAGGATTGTTTTGCTTTTGTAGATGACCAGGCAACAGTTAAAAAACTCGGGGAAGCTGATGAAAAAGACTTGCATGCCTAAAAATGACGTCACGGAAGGTAAGCTTTGATGTCTTGTCTTGAGACCAATGAAAGTGGCTTTGTAGCTCGTCCCTCGTTGTAAAAGAGCGAACTCGGGGAAGTGAGACGTAGGCGGGCGGGGGCGTCGCTTTCGACGCCTGTCTTATGTTATTGTGCATGTGTTATACAGCTCATTTGCTCATTAATTTTATTACACGGTATGCTTGATACTGAAAATAGAACTCTAATGAATGCTCAAGTATATTTTTTTAGATCAAGTTGGTGACATAGATCAGGGAAAATTTATTGAAGATAAAAATGTAATGTGCTATATCGCTTGTATATATTCAATGGGACAAGCGGTAAGAACATTTTTTTACTACATTATTCTTACAATTACTGAGTCGGGTACTGTTTTATTAAACACATGGATATTACATAGCTATTTGATATGCTTTTCTTATACTTGAATCTTTTCTGATTTTCACAATATAACTATATAACTATATAACTAACACGAAGATTTGTTCGCCGTGTCGAAGACTCATGCACTGTCTCATATTTAAAATTATATGGTCCTACAACTAAACCGGTTGAGTTAAAACATATATAAGTGTTTGTTTTACCTCGAACTTAGTCCTCTCCGTGGTCTTACTGCATATTAGAAGACTATATTTGAACGTGTATCAACAAACACCTTTAATAATGCAATAAATAATTTTATTGAGGATAAATAAGCCTGAAGATGCTTGCGACATATTTACGTAGCTAAGAGTCAGGGTCCTTCGACATAATTGTGGTCTTAACAATAAAGATTATCAACCACACATCAAACTCAACTGAAGGAAAATTAAATATAACCATTGGAAAATTTATTACATTTGTATGTATTGACCATCATTAAAGATTTCAACGTTATAAATCTTGACGAGGTATTGTCAATTTTACATACGGTAATTAGAAATAAATTACAAGTAAGCATCATAAAACTTTATATTTATGGCGCAGGTTAAGAATAATAAAATAATTTTCGACGCCATGATAAAGCAAGTGGACATGATGTTCCCGCCAGAGATGAAGGAACCCTACAAAGCGGCCATAGAGAAGTGCAAGGGAGTTGGTACGTTGGTTTTACTTTATGTACGATCACGGTAGCAGTAAATTGTATAATATTGTCCTATCAAATATTATAATATCTTAGATTTGGAATCTATCTAGACCTTTGGAGATGAGTTTAAGGAAAACCTTTTTAATGCTTGCCTACGTAATTAAGGAAATCTCTGGAAAAAGTCCAGATACAGCAGCTTGGGCCGTGCGTTGATATATTAGTCAGAGAGTTTTTTTTATAAATTAAGTAATAATCACTATAGAAGATATTGTTGTTGATTTCGACTAAAAGAGTTTTATTCTTATTATTATAAGTCTAATCCTGTTACTCATGACTGTATTGTATTGTATCATTTAGGACATCTAAATAGTTAGATCCTTAGCGATTTAACATGTGGTCTTACACTTACATTAACACCTTTTTCAGCAAAGAACTATAAAGACATCTGCGAAGCGTCGTACTGGACTGCGAAGTGCATGTATGAAGCTGATCCTACAATTTTTTTCTTTCCATAATAAATATACAGTTTTTCTTCATACAATACTGTACAAGCTACTTCCAATAAAGAAAAAAATAATCTTGTATTAATTTTGTATTTTTCATTGTAAATTTGAAACGAAATTGCAAAAATAAAAATTAGACACTCCGTATGTCTGTCTACAAAGGCCTCACAAAAATAATAGACCAGTAAGTTATTAGTTAGACATAGTAGAGTAGTCTTGTTGCTTTCATAGTCAGATATAAATATATCTTTAAGCTATTAATTAAACTGTACTGCACACTACTCGCGTTAATCATGTTGGTTTTAACTAGTACTGTGATCCAATGTGCTATTACTGGACGGTATACTAATTATAACGCTAGTCAAATAGTCTTTAAATTGCCAAGAAATGACATCAAAAGACCAGTCCTCGGTATTTCATCTACAAAGAAAGAAAGGATTTATTGTGATGGGCTATCGATTAGAGATATTAGTTGTTACGATTGTTTTAACATGTGGAGTTCATACAGTAAGTATCGATATAAATTTTAATTGTGTAATAAGTAAATTTTCCATTTTTTTTGTACTCCGGCTTAAATATGTAATTATTAATGTACTTTATTATAACCTCCGTAACAAATGACTTTCAAAGCAATTATTCAAATAATATGAACTAAAATTGTATTTCCTTTTAGATGTCTAGGCAGCAGTTGAAGAATTCGGCTAAGATGTTGAAGAAAACATGCATGGCGAAGAATGATGTCACAGAAGGGAATGATTTCATATGTTTTATCAATAAAATAGAATAATCGTAAGGTTGATATTTTTTAATAAATATATTTTATTTTTCAGATTTAATAGGCGACATTGAGAAGGGAAAGTTTATCGAACAAAGAAACGTTATGTGTTACATTGCTTGCATTTATCAAATGACCCAAATAGTAAGTGAATTTGTCATATTTACTAGTAAGTGACTAGTATAAGTTTTTGTTTAGAAATGCTCCAAACATTAAATTACTCAAATTTTCCCTGCTTTTTATGAATTTCAAAAGCTTAAATTATGAATCGTTGTTTTGTGTCAAGAGTGGCGTATGTTATAGTATTCGTAAAATCTTTGAATATTTAAAGGTCTGAAAAGAACTTCAATTATTTGACTCTTTTTGATAGTTTCATATTTTCAGGTTAAAAATAATAAACTCAGCTACGAAGCCTCCATAAAGCAAGTGGACCTGATGTACCCGCCTGAACTAAAGAACTCAGTTAAGGCATCCATCGAAAACTGCAAAGATATATGTAAGATTTTATTTATTCTTACGCATTTTTTATATTATGGGCCAGATAGTTAGAAGTTCCAGGAAGAGTAGATGGAAGTTTGTAACATTTTTGTACTAATAATACCACCTTCTATAAGTAAAGTGTGCCCTCGTCCGTAACGCAGAAGAGCAGGGACACCGAATTTCCATTTGGCGCTTCTTCTACGTTATACAATAACTCATTTTTTTCTATAGAAAGACAAAAATAGTTACACTTACACATTTATTGTGTATTATGTAATTATTTTTTGTTTTTATAACGATTATGACATAAGAAGGGTTCGACTTACTTTTCCTATGAACAAACTGGCGCTTGACCACAATCTCACTGATGTTAATTGGCGATGTGGTCAAAAGATGATATGCACTGCACCAGCACGCCTTACTCACGCATCTTATTCGGGCTCCTTTAAAAAAACGTAATGAAAATCGTTATAATGGTCTCATCGACGATGTCATGATTGTAATGATGAATTGTATTAGCTTAAAGCGTTCAATTTCTTAGTCTGATGCAGATTCAATTTCAATAGTTTTGTTTTAATTATTCAATTAATTTTAATTTCTTGTTTATGGCTCCCCCTTAAAGGATTGGGACAGTGTTGTACAGTTTAATTTTGTGTAATGAGTTTTCTTATCTGTTATTTATACAATTAAAAGAAATGTCATAAATGCAATTAGTTATTTAAGTTACGTTTAAATTATGTTTAAGAATAAATAGAACATTTTTTTAGTTTTCTTTACATTTGTTTGCTGTTGTCTGTCGGTTAGGAATATAAAATGTTTTTTTCGCTTTACTTTCAGCCAAAAAATACGGAGATATATGTGAAGCATCCTATTGGACAGCCAAATGCCTGTATGATGATAACCCGAAGGATTTTATTTTTGCATAAGTTTTGGAATTAAAAGCTTATACTTGAATATAACAATTGTTATTTCGTAAATTGAACGCAATGGGTAAAAATATAAGGTCAAATTTTAACTCTATATCATTCAATGTATTCACATCTATAATAAAAAAAATATTAGAAAAGAAGCAACATAATATGTGTAGTACAATACCATATTTTAAACAAGCACATCATTTATGTGATTTCATTGTTAAAGTGTGATAATGCAATCAAGTGTAGGAAAAGTTTAATGTATTAAGTGCAACAAAATGTAATTAACCGAAATTACGTAAAAAGTAAACCGAAAATAGAAAAATCGCTGCACTTAAATATAAAAATAAAATACGTGAATTAATTATTTAGTAATTTCACTTTTTTATAGTATACCAGTATTCCACCTGAAGTCGAAATTAATCGAAAGATAATACATGTCTGTCTATAATTATTAGCCTATAAATTTTCCATCTACATCATAGTCGGACGGAAATAGTGATGGCAACTTGTTACAATTCTTTCTACAGAATATAGAATTATATCATGTAATTTTATTTATTACTTTATATTCTTTTATATCTAATAACGATCTGTTATTACCGGATAAACCCGTGTAAATTTTCTATTATTATTACCTAATGGTTGAAAATTGTCGAGTTGTAATGTGCCAACCTTGACTGTTGCACCGCTAGATCAATTAACGTCATTGGACGATTGAAAAAATTGTGCTGAAAATTACACTTGAACGCTTCAGTTGGGTTTGATAAATGCTGGTCATTTACCATGTACGTAGTCTTTTACAAAATTGCTTACTCCATACTACGTAGATATTAATACAATTTTTTAAGTAACAAAATGTGCTGATTTAATTTACTCTTTATTTCATTTCTATCAATTTGGCTTAAGATTGTCAAAATAACAGGAATTGATTGTATGTTTCCTGAGATAGTTTATAGAAAATTAAGGAATTGTGATTTTATACATTTTTTTCGATAAATTAGATTATTTATTATTCAATATAAGCATTCTAACCCACAAAACGGTGTCAGAATATACATATAGGTCGAAATGTCGACTCTGTATGTTTATTTTGCAATTGGTATTAACAATGTAGTTCATTGTGTTTCAGAAAACAATAAGTCGTAAGCAAAGCAAATGAACAATAAATGTCCGATAAATCACATAGCAAAATACTAACACAAGTTCTATATATATCCATTAATTTTCAAAAGCCGCGGGCAACATCTTGTAAGTTTAAGTAAAGAAGCAAACAAAGGTGTTTTACTTGATTTTAAGTAACTAGCAGTGCAAGCTCTTCCGCTCAAAAAGTGAGTGAGTCATTATTTAAGTAGATGATAGATAGATTTTAGTAGATGTTAGCGGAAGCCTTTAGGTGACCTAAGTATCATTCAGAAAGATATTTTGAACTAAAAGAGGAGAGGCCAGTGCAGTGCTGAAACTGAAAGATAATTCGTTTTATTATTTCAACCATGATGAAAACGTTAAACACATAATAAAGGTAATGGTTGCAGTCATCATGCAAAAACGGACCTATGTTACCCTAATCCAATTCATTTTAGATCGTCCCAACTTTGACCTGATCGTCTGTCCATCTTTTACGAACTTGGCTACGCTACGTAGTAATAGCAGTAGGGGCTACTTTTACCCAACTCCCAGAAGAATACGCTACACAAGAATTAATGAATTTAAAATATATATTCCTACTTTTCAGTCTCTTTATTAATCTAGACTCATCTTTAGCTCGAAGCAACAGACGTCGAGCGCCGAGTCACGTTTCCGGCCAATGAAGTGTAATCACTGTTTATAATTATAGAAAATAACTGCGCCGTCTGTCGGTCAACAATTATATCAAGGTTTCGAAGCGCATACGTTTACAGTGTAACATTATATCACGTACTATAAATGAACATTTAATAGAATCAGATTTTATATAATGATTAAATATAAAATATATAAATACATGAATATGATATAGCAATAATTAAATATGTATTTAAAAAAGAATATTGAATATAGCAATGTTTGTCATAACGTTCAGACCTGTTTTAAGCAATCGAGTTCGAAACGCACTATGGTTTTTTATTAAATTAAATTAACACCCCATTAATTTCCACTTAGACAAGTGCCATGTATGTATACATAAAGTCAATGCCGTGATATTGATGGACGAAAAAGATTGACCTGGTGTTAAGCAAACGAACCAAGAGTTATAGATGCGTCGTGCTATCCTTTATGTAGCAGATAGAAAAGAGTTCACAAGGATAATGATTTTATTGAAATTATGATGTACTAGAGACCCGCCCGGCTTTGCCCGGGTACCACTAATTATGTTGATCCGATCGCTGCCAAACACAGGAATGTGCCAATCTGGACAATCTCTGTAGATTTCATCGGAATCGGTTCAGCCGTTTCGGAGTATATAGGTCTATAGGGAACATACATACTTCGCTTTTTATATATTACTTTTTTCCATAAAAAGTATCCTATGTTACTTCTAATACCTCCAAGAATATATGTACAAAGTTTCATGATGATCGGTTGAGTAATTTTCACGCGAAAGCGTAACAAACTGACTTACATTCAAATTTATGATATAAGTAGGGAAGTAGGGATGATGTGACACTAAAGAAATTATATGACTGAAGATCAAGCCTAAAATTCTCTACTTTATTACGCTGTGTGGACCTTTGCTTGGTATTCTTATAACAGCTTTTTATTTTATTCCGTGCCTGATAGCACGGATAAAACGACTTTTCCTTAAAATGAATCCTAGCTAGATCGATTTATTGCCCCCGAAACTACTACATACTAAATTTCATGAGAATCGTTGGAGCCGTTTTCGAGATTCAAGACAAGAATGTACAAGAATTACTCGTTTAAAGTTATTATTTTGATATGTTTGATATTTATTGTATTTGCACTTTTAGAGACTAAGGTTGTACTCAAGTTTTAAGGCGAAAACACATTTTATTGTGACGTTTATTAACACTTAGCTAGTTCAGCTAAAACCTTGAGGACGACCGAAACGATTAGAGTCTTTTAGAATGTTAATATTATGCAATAAAATTTATTTATTAAAGGAAAAACAACAAACAAATAATGAAACTTGTTGTGTAGATTCTATCGCATTTTATTTTAACGATTTAAGATGTTTTTTTGCTTAAAATATGAGCAAATTGTAACAAAAAATATCATAATATTTCATATTTACTCGAATAACACATAGAAATCAAGCTAACTTTGCGGATTTTATAGCGTTTATGTAATTTATTTTGTTCCCGACGTTTCATGTTTACCTTACCACCACTCTTGACCACAGTGAGGACAGTCGGCAAGAAAAACATTAATTAAACGCTATAAAGTTTTATTACAACTTACTAACATTTTTACGAAACGAACGACTCCAGCGAAATTTTTTAAATTTAAGCTTGTCTAGGAAATGGTTCAGGACAATAGTCGAATGGCGAATTTTAACCCACGAACCTATGTTTCGCAGTCCGTATCTCTTAATGTTATTGTATGTTATAAGGTTATTTGCAAACCTCAACAACTGCGCTATCTATGAAACACTGCTTTGGTGGTCCAAAATATAATTTCGAAAATTTGTTTGGTTAATATCGTAAAAAGTGTACTGAAACTATATTTTTATTAAATTTACTTAATTTACTTAATTTACTTAAATAAGTCATCTAGGATTTTGTATGGAAGAATGTGGCTAACGAGCAACCTGATGTTAAAGGACTGCTGCCCATTGGCATCTGTGGCAAGCTAATGAGCTGCAGATCGCCTACCTTTAATGGACGGGAAAAACGTATTTGTATTTCCCCATTCATCCCCTCCCCATCCAATCCCCTTCCCTGTCCCATCCTATCCTTATTTGAAAAGAATGGGTAAGGGAAGTGGACTGTAATTGGGCGACCGACACCTCATTCATCGGATGTAACGCAGAAGTATACTTCTACAACATGCCTGTTTTCAATGAGGTCACCACCTCATTAATACCACCGTATTTCACCGATCGAGACGGCTTATTCGTACAAAAGATGATGCAGACTCTACCACTATTGGACTAAACTCGAAACGTCGAGTTGCACTAAAACTATTTGCACCTAAATAAGCCCGAAACTGAAATCCTAATGGCGCTTACCGAAACGCACTCTTCGTATTTCAGGATCACTAAGCTTTCAACGTTCATAAAACATTTTAACAATCTGACAGTTAATGATAATAAAAATGTACAATCTTGTGATTGTCTCATCCGAAAATAAAATCATCATGTCGTCGTATCACGGAATTGCATTTTTTTTATTATGTAGGATACAACATTGTACGTGTCGGATGGACAATTAACCTTTACGGACAAAAAAAATTTACTCTGCGAGCTTCGTATATAAAATGTGTGTTTTCCTAATACAGGACAGAGTGGTACAGACCTGGGAACAAGTAGCACTTTAAGTTTGCAATTTTATCAGCAAATATTATTAGGAAATATGTCGAAGTTGCATTATGTGTTTCTTTTCGTTGCGCTTGCGGCTGTTAGCTTGAGACATGTCCGGGTGAGTTTTGGATATTTTGCTCCGTTTTGTATTAATTTAGTTATAACAAAAGTATAGTGATATATATATCAACTGTTTTAGCGAATGAAATTATATTTTAATATAAATAATTTAAATAATGTTAGAATCGTTTTTGCTGAATATTTAGACGGTCCCTTCCATATTGATACAAAATAATAAAGTTAGACGGTTGAACTCATGTCTCGGCTAACTTTACAGTTGATACAGTTGATTGAAGCCAATATTTTTGTTATTATTGGGCTTTTTCTTAAGTATTATTTATAACTTAATCTTCTATGAACTAACAACTTCTATCTTCTTCTCTACCTATATTTTATCTCATAAATAAGTAAAATAAACAGTGACTTTCTCGATTTTCGCACGCATTCTGAATAAGAGGCACCACGACATTATGAGACAAGTTGATAAAGTTAAAAACAGTGGGGCAACTAATGTTTCCTCCGTAATTCTCTATTTTTTTTGTCCCCATCAAAACTTCCAAGAGTAGGTTATTATTTTTCCTAAAATCTGCTTCGTAGGATATAATATATGGAACACTTAAATTAAAATATAATCGTCTTAAAATGATGCATCATGTCAATTGAACATATTTAACAAAGGTATAATTATATTATGTTCAGGCTATCACAGAAGAGGAGAAAGAAGCAATAAAAACTGGACTGCACCCACTGATAGCGGAGTGCAGCAAAGAGTTTGGCGTCGACGTGGATGATATTAAGAAAGCGAAGGAGTCCGGCAACATTGAATCGCTAGATTCTTGTTTGTTCGCTTGCATTGGAAAGAAAATGGGAATGGTGAGTTACTAAAAGTGTTGTAGGACAACTATATCATGATATAACAAATTGTCGTAAATTAGATTTTAATGTTCGTACCTCGTGTTAGTTAGTATACAGTGTGTAAGAAAATGAAATGATTGATACTTTACGTCATGGTTAAATATTTCTGCATAGTTTTACATTAATTAATTAATTTATATTTTTCGAGCGATAGCTTTTTTATAATTTTCAGTATTTTTAGGACTGCTCGGAAGGCCCATTAGCTCAGTTGGTTAGAGCGTCGTGCTAATAACGCGAAGGTCGCGGGTTCGATCCTCTCATTGGCCAAGAAGAACTTTTCGTTATTTTAAGACCAAAAGGGATGTTAATATAAATTTCAAGCTTAAGCATTTGCTAGAACATCATGGTTCACGGTTATAGTCGAATGACGGATTCGAACCGAAAGTGTTCACTTCGTGCATGTTTCGTAGTCCGTACCCTTAACCATTAATTGCCGCTTAATGGTGAAACTGACTTTATTATTGATTAACAGCTGCATATAATTTATATTAAGAAATTATGATTAAATTTATCAACAGTAGTTGTGTAGCTCGAAACCCAATTGAAACATTCCAGAATATACGTTGTTATAATATATAATGTCTTTCGATTTCAATAGTAGATGAGTGGAATAGTAATCCGTAATAGTGTTGCATGTAGCTTATTAGGTCTCAAATCCCGCATGTTGTTGTGTGAGAATTACACATTAATAGGCTGGCGGTATTTGAAGTCCTCCACATTCATTTCATACATTTAAATGAATTCGTACCGTTTCTGTTTCAGATCAATGACAAAGGTGAATTTGACGTTGAAAAGACTTCGGAGACCGTCAAGAAGTTTGTTACAGATAAAGATGAACTAAAGAAGGTTTTAGAAATCATTGAAAAATGTAGTTCAGGTATACACAGGTTGATACATTTTTGTTAATTTAATCTAAGGACGGCGGGAAAATGCTTTCCTGTATTGTCAAGCATTGTTAAATTGTTTTGAATGTATTCTTTTATTAAACCGTAACAGTCAATTTTATATATAACCGTAATCCGCAGTAACAAAAAAATATTTCTGATTTTTATAAAATAGGATAAAAATATTTATAGATATAGGGCAAATAGCCTAATGGTTAAGGGTGCGGACTGCGAAACATGCACAACATGGTCGTGGATTCGAATCCGCTATCAACTATTGTCGTGAACCATTTCCAACCACGCTTGGCCGCTGGACAAAGGGATATAAAAGGATAAAAAAGATTTATCAACTTAATACATCCTTTTTAAATCTTAGCTTAATAATTGTAGACGTGTTCATTGTTATTACAATACGAAACAAATTTAGCAAACGAAAGTTTGCCAATACCTATTTATGATAATTAGAGTAGTAATAAACTCAGTCGGCTGGTTTTTAATACAGTTTAAATATTATTACAGTGAACGCCGAGCCAGTAAGTGATGACAAAGGCTGTGAGCGAGCTATACTTTTGCATAGATGTCTTGCACCCTACAAAGAACAGGTAAAAGTTTATGGAGTGGTAGAGCCCGCAGCGACAACACTTGTTCCAGGAATGGGCTGGTTGGACCGGTGAAATACCACGACCTCATATCATTCCCAATTCCAAATTGACTTGAATTCAGATTGATCCAAATGGATAATTGTTAAATTTGCCGAGGGCAAGCGAAGATCACGGGGTCAAGAAGCATTCATATTTCTTATACCTTTTTCTTTGAGGGCGAATAAAATAATTAAAGCAATTCGAATGAATTACTGTTTGCTTTATCACTAAAAAGGTAAAATCTGTAAAAACTGAGTAAAACTGAATAATGGAATACCGAGGGCTTGCAGAGTATTTTACTTTTAGGTGATTTTATTTTTGGCAACCCTATAACTAAATAAGATATGTTTTCCTTATTCATGTTAAACATGTTATATTATTTTTTATTTCAGTTCGGTTTATCTAAGTAAGAGCGTTACAGAATACAGAAATCTTGTGATGAAGATGCGCAGTACTATGGCCGTCGAATACAATGGATTTTGACTTATTTAATTTGTTATTACTTATTGATAAATAAAAGCAAAACAAAAGAATGAATTTTATTAACGTATTTCCTAAGCTATAAAAAGAGTAAAACTTGAGTTCTAGTCTGTGGAAAAGACCTACGTGTGTCGCTTGTGTCTTTAATTTTACAGTCCAGTTAACTTGCTGGCAACCCTAGAAGTTAGTTCTCTTTTATAAATTTCCCTCGCTTTTTCCGTATTAACTTTCGTTCGGCAGACTAACAGTTGTATTCTTCTGTGTGCTTACTTTTTACATCCTGTGGGATTTTGGTCAAACGCAAGTTTTCTGCAACTTTAATGCTTTTTGCGTGTAACTTAACTTTATTTGTGTAAATATAACTGCATAAATTAAATGTATCTAAGGCATGCATACAAAGTAGCGCTCTAAATTATGGGTATTGGATAGTCATAATAATTGTAATACACAAGTTTGCAATTAGTGCTTAAAATTCAATTCTTCGGAGATTTACATTTTACAGTTCTATTAAAATTTAAAACGCATAATTACTTCCGTGTAATAGGTGCTGTATAATAATTTTGTTGCAACTTTATATAATTAAGTTATGACTTATTTTAAGTTGTGGGGTCCATAGGATTAATATCTATTTAATATTTGAAAGAAGTCGTTATTGATGAAACTTGAACTTGTAATTAGGTAATCTATTTTTAATGATTATAATAAGCAGATATAAAATATGTTTATAGTTTTATTAAAGTGCTTTAACATACGATAATTCTATTTAAAAAGAGTCCATCCTTGTTGCGTTATGTTGCTATGCGTTCGGGCACCGCCTTCTCACACATCAAAGCCGAACTGAAAACAAAAGAAAAATGATTACATCGATTATGTAAAGGCATAATAATATCCATTCGAATATAAACCAAAAATAAAGAAAATCTGAAGCAGTTATTTTTTAAAAAACGGTAAAAGGCCTTGGACACCGATGTTCTTATAAAAAAGTTGAATTAGTGCGTACCTGTTCGATCAACGTAAGAATAGGAATATCTGAATGTAAACATTTATAAGAAGGCACAGAGCTCGGAGAAAGGACGACCGATGTGGCCAAAATGTTCTAGAAGGTTCTAGTATAAATTCATGTCAGAACGGATCCGAACATAAGATCGACGACACGGTCATGATCTACTGGCTGATGAGCAAAGATATCGATCGATCTTTTAATATTATCAATGCTTTAAATAATATTACCTGAGAGGCGTTTTCCAACATACACTTTAAAGCCAATAAAGCTCGTTCGCAGCCTTTCTCTCCGTCACTAACAGTTTCACCGTTAACTGAAATTTTAAACAAAAAAATTTGTTGTGAATGTGACTTGTAAAATCGGATTTTAAAATTCGATCAGATCCTAAGTTTTAATGTCCTCATTATTTAGTCAAATGCAAACTTCGGTCACTCACTGTGCGAACATGAATGAAGGTAATTCTCGATAAGTTTTAACTCCTCTGCGTCATTAAAAACAGTTTTAACGAACTCTAGAGCCGTTTCCTTTTGCATCATGCCTTTGTCGTCCATCTGAAAGTTTAATTAAAAAAGTTTTATACATGTCGTTATACTTTCTCTGATTGAAACGCATGGATTTGAAGATCAACTTCTTGATAATTTTACATTGCGATGAAAGAGTTGGTAAGTTTGTCGCTAAATATTAAAAAGACTTGTGGTGTGACTTCTTGAATCACCGGCTTCGGAGTCACTATCAAAAATAACGAAGAGGGTTGGCGTCAAGCAGGCAGCCGTAAACTCTACGGATTTTATCGCGTTTATTTTATGTTTTTGTTTCCGAAGTGGGTGGGTTATGCCGAAAAAATTCAATAAACATGGACTAAGGTTCTACTGTGCCGATACCACAAGGCAAGGGCAGAAGGGTGATGATGGAAGAGTTGGTATTTCTTCAAGATTGATTAAACTTAGTAGTTAATTAGTTTTACTTTCTATTGAATCCCCGACGCGAAAAGTGGATTAAAGAATAAATGTGTCTGATTGTTTGTGGCATCGTAGATTTGGAAGAGGTTCGTATGTCCTGTCGTGGACTTATTTTGGGTGCACAAGCAAATATCTCTTATTTTACAGATATTTTTTTTGTACCCAAAATAAAGATATTTGTAAAAAGATAGATATTTTCAATCATACCAACCCATTTAATTAGATACTAAATTCATTCTTTATTAAATTTTCTTACAATATTGTAATCTATTTTACTTACCACACCGACTTTTTTCAATAAACATGACAAGAAGCAAGGTACGTTTGGACCGGGCCCAATTTTTTTAGCCCTCAAAGAATTAACATCTTCTTCGCTAATAGGATATTCTTTCATGCACTCTGTTCCCAATTGTTCGAAGTGTTCATGAATCGCAGCTTTCTGTTCCGTTGACATTGCCTGAAATATAGAAAAAAAAACATTTTAATTAACGTTAGTCATACTATAATAGACCCTATTATTCTTCTAAATGGTATGGTACAAACCTTGTGAAATAATAAATCAGTCCGTCCACTAACCCCGCCTCTTTCATTATTGGGCGGGGAGGGAGTTGGCTTTTGCATTAGAGGCTGCGCAGAGGCATGTGGTGTGCCACGATCTTATCATGAACTACCTCTATTTACAAAAACCTTATATAACTACCTTCATTACACTGTTATTCGATACACTACACAAACATACCTCCACTCTCTCAAACGTACTAGAGTTAACTTAACAGATGCTTAGCCATTGCTCTGGTGCATTTGATGGTCACTAATTGTGGGTTGTATGAATATGCAAGTCGAGTTGGTCCTCGCTTGGCCTGATGTGAATCGACCACTAGACGAATTTAAGCTACCCTTAGCTTAATGCAAGAAAGGATTGGACAGAAAAAGCAAGCACGGTGGGAAAACATGGCGAAAGAAAATTGTACCGGACACTTCACTTACTAGATTTCCTATGCCCCAATCATATGGCAGCAAGCCCACCACTGTAAGAATAAATGAACCTAAAGAATTTGTTAATAGTCCACGTTTAAGACATCACACGAAGAACGGTCGTGTTGCTAACTACCAAAAGAGAACTTTGATTCATGCAGGGTGTTTTGAAATACATGGTGTTTTGAACATACATGGATATGCATAGACAGTTTTAAAGATAATTTTGACACTAATAACTTACATGACACTGAAATGGCGTCAAAGCAATCAAGCAGAAACAACATATGTAGAGACCAAATTTAAACATGATGACACACGGCTTATCACTGGTAACAAGGTATTCGTTGAACCACTCTGTTAGACATCTGTCGAAAATTCGAAAATCCGCAGTTTTATACATGTGACAACAATAGAAGGACGAAAAATTCGATTCGTCATCGTTTTTGATTAAATAGTAGGTTTTGGAACTGGCATTCGACTTAATTGGATTAAATTGGCAGGTAGCAGTTTCATGGGGAAACCTAAATTTATTCGTGACAAGACACCATGTATCTACACACGACCATTTTATAATGACGATTACAATGAATGAATGTCCATGTTCATAATTAAAAGAGCCTTTTTGATTTATTTCAAAATTTGTTAGAAGTAGGAAGAACCACTATTTTTTTACAATATGGTAGTTGAATACTCATTAGCAGTAGTTAATTAAAATTCTCATCGGCAGTGTCATAATGTCTGGTGAATAGATCACTTGGGTAACGAATCCTAGGTGCACGCGTTCCATGATAGTTATGACACCCAGATATCGATCTAACGTGGTCGCTCGATATTACAAGAGAATAAATAACTTTTGTATATATTGTATTATCGATGCATGCAAAAGGTAATTTTATGTAAAAATTATAGGCATTGACACATCGTGATAAGCGCGGGTATATAAATGTTGTGATAATTATTTCACATTCTCATTCGCCGCAGTGTTGATGAATAGTCACCATGGCACAGTTCATATTTAAAGCTCTATACTCGACCATTATCGTGACAGTTGTTTTGGTATGTTGTAATTAGTCTTAAGCCCGTTTAAATTTTGGCTTAAAATGTTTAGTGAATTCAGTCTTCGCGTTAGCACTCTATAACTATATAAAGCACAGAGCAAACTCTTCTTGTTTTTAATACATTTTTTTATAAAAATAAAATAAATATATAAATGCTTATAAAGATACTAGCGCCATCTATCATAATAAATATAATATTAGCAGTAGCATGTGTTTAATGGAAACTCAATGTACTTAATAGGGTTCATTTCAAGAACCGTACATAATTTATTTGACATCAACATAGGCTAGAAAATTTTCATCAGATATGAAAAATACGTCAAGTATATTATTATCATTTCTTATTACGATTCTTCTTACACTTTTTGTTAATATATTATATTACAAAAAATATTGTGCATAGTAAGCGATTGCAAGTGATATACGATATAAAGTGACAAAGTTTTTGTGGTCCGTTACCTATGAGTCTAAATAACATTAAAGCTGCTATTTTTTTCGTTTCCTTCTGTTTCAGGGTAATTCATTAGAGGACTTACAAAAGAGGTACGCAGATTTAATTATAGAATGTGCAAAGGAGTATCCTATAACACCTGAAGATGTTGAACAGTTACAGAATAAGCAATTACCAGATAAAGAGCCAGTTAAATGTCTTTTTGCTTGCGCGTATAAGAAGTCTGGAATGGTAATATCTACATAACAAAAAATATTTATTTATGTTTATTGAATAGTTTATTATTATATAGTGATGTAACAATATAAGACTGCTTTACTTTTACAATCGATTGAATGTAATTTTTTGAAGTATAACACCCTCGGTAAATTTCTAAATGACATTTAAGTCTCAATGAAGACTTAACTGGAAGACTTCTGGCTAACACTATTACCAGGTGTTACAAAATGAGGTCTCCATATTTTTATCATTTTGTTGACATGTCACGGTGGTGGTTTGGTGACACGTTTTTTTATTAATGATCACGCTATAATGTATATAGTAATATGCATTAATTATAAAATAAAATAATATTTATAACACTATCTACTGCACGATAGCTTTTGGTATACGTATTGGCAAATGTTATATATAATTTTATAATGGTAGTTGTAAAATAAAGATTAGGAAATTGTTAGAACATACACAACAGCAAGCGCAAGGTCAGTTTTGATGAGTCCGACAATTACACGGTCCCTGGCTTGGACAGTAGTCACAGAGCAATTTGTCTTGCTAACCGGAAGTATACGTACATATTTGGAATACATATGTATTTATTCAAGTTTGACACAATGTTACCAAACAAATTACATATACCTTTTTAGAAACTTTGTTAGTATCTTTTTTTTAGTAATTTTGCTATTTTTGAATTACTAAGTAATTCAACGTAATGTAAGTGCCACAAACAGGTACGCAAACAAATAAGCAAAAATGTCTAAGTAATTGTTTACCTATTATTTTATTTTTATTAAAGAGCAAAAAAAGCAAAGGCAAGCGAGCATGCGGTTCACCTGATATTAAGTGACCACTACCCATAGATATCTATAAGAAGCTAATTAGTTGCCTTCCTTTAATAGGGTCGATTTGTGTTATTAGTGAAACTGACGAAAACTTTTTGAATGAGACTTATAGGTTCAGAAGACACGTTGTCCTTAAGGGTATTTGTTACATGACTGTAATGTCTAATGTAATGTTATCGTATTCCGCAGATGGATGGAGAAGGCAGAATGTCTGTAGAAGGTACTCAAGAAATTATACACAAATATTTAGCCGATGACGCAGACACTATGAAGAAAGCGATTGATTTCACCAACGCGTGCAGTAGCGGTATTATTTTAATATTGTTTATTTAAAATTTCTCTAGGTATATCTCTAAAGTTAAGTTATGTAAATACTTACAGCTATATTGGTTTCTTATATTTACGCGAAAACTATACATTGAAATGGAACTAATTTGACGGATTTTACCGCGTTGATTTTACGCTTTTTGATTCTCTACGTTTCGAGTACTTTACAGCGGACAAGGGGGACTGAGGTGTCAGACGTCCTAATGTCAAAAGTTGCTGGCGAAGTACCCACTTTTTTGAATTAAATACCTCTGCTCATATAACGCGGCTAAAGAAGTTTTCATTTAAAAAGAATAACTACTTAGTTCCTATTGTTTTCGGTGGCCAAAGGTGTCGTAGGATTTTTACTATATGTTGACGGGCGTCGTGTGTTATATCTTTTTAGATTGTTCTGTACACAGTTTATATATTTTTATATTTCAGTGAATAATGAAGCAGTTCGAGATGGAACTAAAGGTTGTGACAGAGCTGCACTAATGTTCCGCTGTAGTGTTGACAAAGCGGACGAGGTTAGTATTTGTAATTACTTATTATAACACATGAATCACTGATAGAAGTTTATACGGCGTCTAGCGTGTTACAATAAGTCAAGTCAACGTTAAACGTAAATTTAAACAGTATATACAAAAATTAATGAGATATGTAATATAATCGATACCAATTAAGTGTAAAAGATAAAGATCGACAAATGTCCGCGACGGCGTCGGCGGTACAAGTTGTCTGTCATATCCAAATTTTGTCATCAATACGCTTTTGTTAAATTTTTCCTCATTCAAGTCTTTAAGTTGCTGGTGGTTGGCTTTTTGGCATAGACTTTACTCTTCAGATGACTCCAAAAAAAGAAGTCTAACGGTGTCGTGAGCTGTGTATATCACACCAGTAGCGCCATCTCGTTAGAAACTTGTATCATCGATGTAATCTTCCAATATTGGCCACGGAAAATTGTCAAAAATTGGTAAGTAATGCTCGTCATTCACTGTTACCGAGCTTAATTTAATTCTTAAAGTCAAAATATTGATGTTTTTACTCAACAATACCTACGTCTAAGTTATACTTACGGTGTTTATAATTTTAATTTCAGTTCGACATAAAGCTTTGAAACAAAAAGCGCAGGTGATCACCGAGTCGAAACAAGATGAATGTGGGCCAGTTGAATTTAAAAAGGTAGATAAATATATGTTATGTAATTTTAACATGTAACATTAATAAAGAATTAGAAAATTAAATAAATAAACTAAATATTGTTTTATTTATTGTTACCAAAGATTTTTTGGTAGTTAATACCATTGTACCGGGTTATTGCTTAAACTGCGGCGAGAATAGTAGTAGACGTAATACCCATTGCAGGTATGCGCTGGCTCGACTTAGACGTACCTAATTTATAATTTAATAATTAATACGATACTTCATTTATTATTCGCCTATTAGCGTATTAAACAGCGCGTGTCTTATGAAATACATGGCTTTTATTGTGAGCAAATTGCAACCAATTCATTCAATAGACTAATATCGGAAAATGCTATTATGTTATTCAAATATTACGAACACAGGAGCGTGTACAGTTGATTAACATCATCAATACTTAGTATGACCAAGTTATTTTACAATGTGGCGCAGGCCGTGGTAGTCGGGTACAATTAAATGAAATAAAGTATTAAGCCAAGTATAATCAATCGGATTGATAAAGTATCGACTAAAAATGATAAATTCAAAAATATTGTGTTTACTCCTGACGCTATGTCTTCGTCATTTTGTTAATGTAAGTAGTATTTTATGATAAAAATACATTTTTATATTGTACACTTGCCGGAACCATGGCGAAACAAAACCATGAAAAAATTCAGTCGCCTCGTGCACTTTTTTGTGGCGTGCCGAAACGCCGAGATCTTACAATGTGGCAAATCGATAAAAAGTGAACAATTTTATGCTTGTAGAGGGTGTAAATTTTTATTTCTATAAGTTGTGATATTTTCAATGAATGCATTTAGTGATATTATAATAAATCAGCCTTTTTTAATATGGACATGGCATGGACCCAGGCCTCCTCTCCGACAGAGGGAAGGGGCCGTAGTACACCACGCACACGCACTGGGCCAGCAGTGCGTGTAGATGGATGTCACATGTCTTTCAATTTGGTGGTTCTAAGACATGCCCGGTTTTTTTACCGTTTTTTGGAGCAGTGGTAATAATTAATTACACAAAGTAATGCGCATGCCTGGTTTCGTACCCGCGACGAAATCAAGGGGAGACTTAGAAAAAAATGTTGGTTGTATTTTAATAATAATTTCCTGTGTATTGCATAATGTCACAATGGCTGAATTAATTATCAGTGCGTCCTCAATCAATCAATAATATTGATGCACTAGTCAAACTAAAATTAGCCGGTCTCGTGGAAAACGTTACAAAAGCGCGAATTAAAGCGCAAAATCTTAAAATAAATGTATGTAAATATTTTGTAATATAGAATGGATATTATTTACGGTATTGGGACACGTCGTGGTCATTTTCTTTTCAATTAAATGCACGAAAAAATATTGGTTGTTAAAAATGCAGAATTTAATTTAATTTTAGGGCATGAATGATGCCGAAGCTAAAGCTGAATTCACGAAAGAAGTATTGAAATGTACGAAAGAGTTTCCCGTGGATATGATGGAACTGCTTCAACTGCAGGCGCTCAAAGTGCCCAAAAAGCAACAGACAAAATGCCTCCTCGCTTGTGCTTACAGAAGAATTAAAACTGTAAGTACCTTCACGAACATAAAGACATCAATAGGTATCTTATTAAATTCAGCTTAGATTCAAGTGTAATAGCACCGGTGTTACATGTACGAAAACAATAATACAGCTTACATTTTAATATTAAATGTGTTGCATGTCTTCACCTCCGTGGCTGCGTATGCTAGCGTCCATGCTACTGTTTGTCATTTCTAGTGGTGGTGTCGTATGTCAACGCCACACATTTGTCAGCTTCCTCAGATAATCTGTACTAATATTTTAAGGGAAAATGATTGATTAGTTGTTTGTTCCGGATAAACTCAAAGGATACTAATCTGATTTTACAATAGAAAGGTCATCTACCAGCGAGTAACCTAAACATTTTTTTATTTGCCTATCTATCCGAGCGAAGCTGGGTCGGATTGCTAGTATCTCATATAAATGAAGTGCACATCACATGCACCGACTTCTCAATTTGTTTTAGTTCAACGACAAAGGAATGTACGATATTGAAGAAGGTTATAAAGTGGCAGAATTAACCAAAGACGGCGACGAACAAAGATTAATCAATGGCAGAAAATTAGCGGAGATGTGTAGTAGCGGTATGCAATCATTTTTTTTATAATTTATTCGATTTGTAAAAGATAAATTTAATATAATACAAAAAGTATGCCATTAGTGGTCGAAAAATGAAGACTGTCAAGCGTCCTAATCGGGACACTTTTTCTACAGGTTACGTCATGTGTTTACAACTTACGCACTTTTATTTGTCTATTTATCCGAGCGAAGCTGGGGCAGATTGCTAGTATCTCATATAAATAACAAACACTAGCTGTCCTCTTTTTTATCCGTCTCCAAAAAAGAGGAGGTTTTTTTCTGTATTGTTTGTATGTTTTTGAGATATGTAGGTAAATGAAGCTGTCATTGTCTTTGAAACACTTCTGACGTGATTTGGTACAGTTTAGATTATCTGTCTTATAAAATATCATTGCTTTGTAATAAAATGTCATGGAACGCAGAGTTTGCGCAAACATAATGTTATGTTTGCGCTAATTCTGAGTTCCATCTTACATCTATAATTAAAAAAGGGAAATAAAAAAGTCTCGTACCTCCTTTATGTTTCTTAAACACTAATAATTATTAAAATTAACTTTACGCAAAAATATTTTCTTTCTTTCTATTATAAAAGTTTATTAAAATATTACATTTCCAGTTAACAACATGGAAGTAAGCGATGGTGACAGGGGTTGTGACAGAGCGGCGTTTTTCTTTAAATGTTTTACTGAAAATGGGCAAAAGGTAATTCATTATTCTTCTAATATTATTATCGGTGATTGCCTTAGTATGAAATATATGTATGCCTTAATGCCGTAATGTCTTTTATTCAAGAAAAATGACAAAAATCATTTTTATATATATTTAAATGTTTATTTTTTATTTCAGTTGGGATTCAAAATGTAGCCGACCGAAGAACCAAGTGATGCTCCTCTTCAAATTGCACAATTAAAAAGCTTTAGTGGTATTTTTGTTTTTTTTCGTAAACAATTTTATGTTTCAATGACAGGCAAAATAGAGCAGTCAACGGTAAGTTGTCATTCACAATGCAGACAAAATATTGTTGAACCCATAAAGTTTTAAACTTGAAAAAATTAACATCCATTACAAGTAAAGTATGTACTAATTTCTTATTATAACTATATATCATCATGATGATAGTGAAACTTATATTTCTCTTCTTTTATAAATGAAAAAAAATTGTTCTAATAGTGAATGGCAAGATTAATGAAAACCCAAAATAAAACAAAAATAATATAAAGAACATTCATTTTAGTGACATCTATGCAGTATTTTCTGTATTAGCTGCAAACAAGCATATTGAAACTTAGGAAGAGTATATAAGGTTATCGCTGTACGTTCGCACCAATAGATGTCACTTTTTGAAGAATATCTCATAAATTGCTTATCACCGAAAATGTGTAGTAGCCTTAAATTAGCAAAATTGAATAAAAAAATAAAGGTATATTGGTTTATGACAAAACTCTAAATATTTTTTTTGTGCGAAAAATTTAAACACATTTATTTTTTTTAAAGTAACTAGTACAAATCTTTATAGTATATTTTAATTTTTTAAACCATCGAATGGAAGCGAGACTACTTAATGTTGATAATTTATCACAGTCTAGCACTCTGTGCACATTATGCATAATAACAAAAAGATCAAGACATTCTCACGCACACTTATACAGCATCGGAGCAAGTTTTTAAACACACCCCAGCTCCGGCGGCGCAAGAGTTTACGCACACATGGAAAGGTCAATAGGTAACCATTTATACCAACTTCATTCAAAGCCGCCTCGGCCGGCCGTACGGCGAGCGATATTTCTCGGTTCCAACTTCACTCATTTTGTAAACAGCCGTTTGATTGCCGAATGTCCTCTTTGGTGACGTATCGTTCAAAACAATTCGCGGTTTACGGTTTGTTTTGTCAATATCAGCGTTCAATTGATTGTTTGTAACGAAATAAACATGTGCTTGTGTCGTTCAGTTTCAATTGTTGTGTGTAGTGATCAGAAAGTGCAGATGTCAATGTAAAGAAGTTTACGTGAAATTTTGGTTATAATTTTAGTGAGTTCAGAGGCCAAGAAGACTTTTACGAAGGAGATAATTTGTGGTAAGTTCGAATGGAAAACATTGTCTTAATCTACCCTAATTTTATAATTACTTAAGAATGTTTCATTACAATATGGACCGGTAGTTTAAAATAAGCAAGATGTACCTTTACTTTATTATAAAAATACTTTTATTTAGGATTATTCTTATATTATAATAGAAAATAAAATAAAAAATGCCAAATGTTACGTTTTAGGTTTTTTAAGTAATATTGGAATATATTTAGTTTCTTTCGATTTACTTTTAAGACCTATATTAACCTCACTCCCGGTTGTTATTTTCGTGGGAGAGCCATTATCAAATCTTTCTTTACTAATTTGTTTGTGAATTCTGTTAAATATTGGTAATTTATTTAAAGGAAGTCGTTTATTATGTTTCTTTTGGTCTGATGTTTTAGTTGTCTCTGGTTTAGTTGACCATATGTTGAAGTCTACATCTGGGCCAGTTATTTCTTCAGTGTCACGTCTCTTGCGGCGTCCTGAGACCACACCCAGTTGAAGCAGCACAGGGTTGGTGACCAGAGCTGCTGCTGCCCCAAGAAGAGCTATCCCTGCTATTGGCCATAGTAGTGTTTTAGCTGCCAAAGCCTGGAAGAAATCGAATCACTAAGTTTGTATTACTTTTTTTGGTATCTTTAAAATACAACCCGCATTTGAGACATTTTATTATATACCCACTGAAGCCTCGATGGCCGATCTCCAGTATCTCGTGAACCATTGTTGCGGGATTGTCCCCTATTATTCATTTGTTTTGTCGTTAACTTTCATATTACTATTTATTGTAATATTTTTCAAAAACCGTAAATAATATTTTAATAAATTATAAATGCACCTATCGTCCACTATGTTGCGAATTAAGAACGTGTGTGTGTAGCCACTTGTACATATAATGTAGTTAAATATATTCCACGCAATACATTAATTTTAGTAAAATCAATTACCACGCGGTCGCGCCAATACGATCTCGAAAAAAATAGTTCTAATTGAGAGATTTTTCTCGCAAAATCTATTTTACCCATTGTACATCATAATTTATCTTCGATAAATTTGATGCTGCAAATTTTTAGCGTAGACGTGGCATCAAATTTCGGAAACTTCAACCCGTACATAAGACTAAGATTGCAGTTATTACAGTCGTAATGTTAATAGTTTATTAATAATACATACATTAATATACTAACAACTAAGCAGCTTCTGCATTGGTTATACTTGGGAACTTTCATTAAAGCACTGGCATCGTCACTTTTCCCTTGCATTGTCTTTTCTTGTTGCGGTATTCATGAGTAGTTATGATCATTTAACATCGAATCGTGAGGTCATTTACCTCCTCCGTTATATTGTGTATTTAAAGAATGTAAACATTTAGATTTACATGTTTTCGCTTCATTTTAAGTTGTCCAAATCTTATGGACATTACATTTTGAGAACGTTTTAACGTTTATTTCTATAAAAACGTGCACTGTTAATTAATTAACTATTGTAGAGACAAATGTTTTCTCTGTTTATAACGGGTATATAGACAAAGTCTTCCAGAATATTCGTTACCGTTTTTATTATTGCCGTACCATAGTTAAATTAACTCGTGCGACGCCGAGTACGAACATCTAGTTCATTATTTAATTCTAGTCATAAGAGCCAACCCTGGTATAGGAAATGGTTCTTAACTTGCTGGAATATGTGCGTGAGAATTATAAACATGTTGTAATTGATTGCGGTTGTTGGGAAAGGTGTGGTAATTACCTGTTGCTAAAGGAAATAGCTATTTAACATTAGAAATAACCACACAACGGTTGCTAATATCCATGTTTTTAGAGATGTAACATTATCTACGTGTAAATTCATAAAAACAAGTATATAGATAATTTATTAAACAATTATATAGATATTATTAGACGCAGATCTTTTCCCAGCCTTTCAAAATGTCTGATCTAGTAGTATACTTCTATATTATCCGTTTTATTTGAGACTGATCGGTCCAACTAACTCAATCTTGCAACCGTCGGTGCTGAATCTAGCAATGTATCAGTTTAAGGACTTCCTCAAAATATGCTTACATGATCGTGGTGTTTATAATGATGTCCAATATGGTGATGATCATGGGAGTGATGACCATAATAATCGCCATGATAGTGCCCATGATCACTGTGACCGTGGTGTATGGGGCCTGGATGATGGTCGAATCCGTGGTGACCGTGACCGGCCGTGTCCTGAATGTGGTATTCGTAGACTTGATGTGGACCTTCTTCGTAGTCTTGCAGTCCGTCTTGGAAAGAGAAAGGAATATATCATCAGAACATACAATGACATCACTAAAACAATTATAGCTTACATACCAATACGTATCCGTATGAACAAATGTTCATTATCACCATATTAAGTTGACTGCTGCGGACAGTATTACGAACGGTGAATATTTTTTTCAAGTTGATTACGCATCCGACGTCCATGAGTCATTGAAACATGACCCCAAAAAAGTTATTGTAGTGCCAATTTTTTTATTTAATTGACACATATCACAAAAAAAATCTTTAGTATTAAAAAGAACTCACCTGCGTGATGCAGAAGACCCCTACTATGGCTTGAACTTGACAACTCATTGTCGGCTATTGCCTGAAATACATCGCCACATATTGTAAACCATTTCTGCGTCTGTTTTACGTTAAAATTAGTATATGCATTCGGTTTACCCATAGACGGTGGTTCATGAGGAAGGTTTAGGATTATAATTCATTAAAGTTTTGTTTCAATTAGTCGTGAACTGTATCGATGATTGATAAAGTATACATAATATTACATTACGATAGAAAAAAAGTGTGGGTTAACTAACAAATATTTAATTAAATAATTTGCAATCATAGGTAAATGTAAAAAAACATTGGTTGTCATGGCAACACATCGGTATGAAGTTGGTGTCGCGCATCGTAAAAATTTACTTTCATCATTTTTAGCAAACATGCCAAAAGAAGTATAACTTCAAAAATTTGGCGTGTGCTTTTGCTGCACGAGTGAAACCGGGGCGGGTCGCTAGTTTATTATAATTCACAAAATTTAGGCAGAAGAAGTATCGATCCCCTATTTTATGATTAATAATTCTTAACGATAATAACGTAATGCTTGAGAATTCAAATGATCGAATTTTGAGATTTTTGTTGCTAAGTGATTAAAAGGAAATTTGAAGTTTTTAAATAAATTCTAACACTCAAATCTAATCTCATCGAGGGTGGACGTGTAATTAATGAAAGGAATTAGTATTCAATTTGGACGGAGATTTTTCTTTCGATATAATTACGTCCAATTAGAGCGTCGTCTGTCGGGCACGCCTCGCTACCTCGATACGATCATTCGGAAACTTCTTCTCACGGTTTATCTATCTGCTTTAGAAAATATTCCCATGTTAACGTTGACATCAATATTGTATGACTCAAATGTGTTTTATTTAAGTGGCAAACGACAAGTATTTTTTAACCTGTGAAGCTTCGAAGGGGTACCGTCATATGACTTGTGTTGTTGTCAGTTGAGTTTTATTACAGAAGAAGGCATAAATAAGACCAGCTGCGCTGCGACGTCATCTCGACGTCACAGTATTCTATGAGGTCGTGGTAGTTTCCTATTGGAACCGTTGGTCTTTCCTGCACTGTCTACTGCCGCTATCTTTACCTCTCTTTATGGTCATCGTCTTAGGATGTACCCAGGTCCAACCCATCTTGTTGTCGAAATTCCCAAAAGATATTTATATTAGTAAAATGTTTGATGGACTTCAAAATTAAGAGACATGACATGAGGTTTTGAACCAGATAAAGGTTATATTTATTTAAAGAATCCTAGGTTATTTTAAAAACTACGAATGAATTTATATATACAAAAATGATATACAAGGATGGATTTGTTTTAAAAAAATCGTCTTCACTTGCTATAAAATAGAAAGCCTATGAGTCACACGTTAAGTATTTTTTCTCTTTGAAACGCATTATTCATTATTACTGGGAAACAATCTGATTTCTGAGTAACAGAGGGCAGGCTGAGGCCGTCGGTCACGGGAGAATGTTCCGAGATATGCATTTGAGCCTTAGTTTTAAACAAATGAGTTATATTATTACTGAAGTCATGTTTCTTTGCATTTGCTTGTAGTAACGAGGACAATGATGTGCGTAGCATATTCCTAAACATATTTAAATCGGATTTGGTAGATAAAAGTCTTAAACTATTCTATTTTATTTATAATAATTCAAATAAATAGAATCGCCGTTCAGTTTTCATAATAAGTGGAAAAAAAATTATGTGGTTTTTTGGCAACTACCCGAAAAATATGTAGAAGTCGAGCGTTCCTTGGTTGGTTGATTGACAAACAAATGTTAATGATTTAATAAATTAAGAGATGGAACTAAAAAAAAACTATGTGTTATTTTCAGTATCGTAAATAGGTTTCATTAATGTATATAGAAATGAGTAACTAATACATCAAACTACTTGGCAACAATAAGCACTATGTCGTTTCGCAATAATGTTTATGGGCGATAGGAAAAAAATACGCAGTTTTATGTATCGGTTGTCCGTTGACTCACATTTCCGCTACAACGAGTTTTATCAGGAATGTGGGGCATGCGAGTGATATTCCCACCAGTAGTCGGCTTGTGTTTCTACATTTCAAATACTTCGAACCGTAACATGTAGAATTTGCTGTCGCTTTTAAATTATCCATACAAAGCCTACGCCTTATATAACGGGTTATAAGACGACGCGACTGGCATGGTAACGCCCTTTTGCTAGATGTTCATTAATATGCTAAAATTTACGTAATTTGTTTATTTACATTTAATTCCTAGTGTAATCAATAATAAAATTAACATTTGACAGCGCAAGTAGCACTATATTTCAAAGTAAAGACGCAATGACCTATAAGTTACTAGTGACTAAGACCTTCACAATATTGTGAAATTATTCTGCGTAGAAATCAAATAAAAAACGGGCATATAATAATGCTTTTAATTGGGTCGAACGTAAACATAGAAAAAAATGCAGGCAGTCATGAGAACTAGCGACAGATGCGAAAATTTTAAACAGGTGGGAAAAGGGGCGACAATGGTACAATAATAAAAATAAATAATTAACAAAACATTTGAATTCAAGTATGACCAAAGAAATCCAAGTAGTGCAAGCAGTGTTAGGGGACGCCCTGTATCGACTATGCCACATTAAATAAGATAAGTGAAAAGTTGAGTCAGCGGAGTGACCTCATTTAGAATGAAGAAAAAGGAATGAAACTTGGGAAATCAAAATATTAAATAATTTCGATAAGTTACTTTATTATTCAATAATGTTAATAATTTTAGTATAACCATAAAATACTTTTGAGTAATAACTGATATTTGTGCAAATATAACATATCGATATAATATGCTGCAGTTTCCAAAATGTGATTTTACTTTTAACATAAACATTTTCTTAGGCCCGCGTCTACTATTAGGCGTGTGACTGAGCGTTCAGTAGCGGCTACTGAGCGGCATACAAAATAGTCATAACAGGATTAAATCTTACACGAAACTCGCATTTCGGCATACAAATCGCGTCCGCCTTTTTAATTTCGTAAGGATGTTGTTTGGCATACTTACCGAATGATTATCATGCTTATCTGAATTTGTGTTGCCCTCGTACAGGGGACTCCCGTAACCTTTTCAAATTTTTACATGAACTTCATTAAATATTTACCTTAAATGTCGCCGGGTTCGGTATCGGAACGAAATGACTGTCCTTTCCCTGTTTCATTAACGTTGTCACATTCATTGTGCTCTGAAATAAAAAGTTTACTTGAAAGATTCTATGACATTACAACAGTAATTTTCAACTTTAGTGACTTCTTTTTATTTTGTTTTAGTACCATTTAGGCATTAGTTTCACCAAAACAGACTAGAAGTGATGCTGTTACGTTACACTTTTCAGCTTACCCTTTCGATGCTTAACAGGGCGCAAAGTCACAAGTGAAAGATCAGGTAGTGGTTAGACCATAGCGGATGCTTGTAAAAGATGCGATGATTTTCATTCCACTATTCGCTGTCGCATGTCTTGCTGTAAACATTCGACTTAATCTAGCACTACGAGTACTACGCCAAGTTTGTGCGTAAATCGCTATCTTTAAAAATAACACAGTTGTTTAAACATCGTGGGCTTTTGGCTGTTATAGATCCGAAAAAATGTGTACTGAAATTCTTGCCACTAATACATTTCTTTTCATTAATTATTATTATACGTAAAAGCGAACCGCCCCGGCTTCGTAAGGGCAGCACTAGTTATCGATAGCCTGAAAAATACGCGAGACGTGTGACGATGGCCTAGGTGACAAATGTGTTGAAGTGTTGTTTAAAATTGAAAATATCTTAGAGATTTATGGACCTGTAAAATAATAATAATAAAAAAGAACAATTATTAAAGGATCACGGTAGGTTTGAATAGGTAACAAGTTGCAAATGTGTATAAAATTGCTCCTCAACTTCATTTACATACTTTCACTGCAGTGTTTGGAAGAGCAACCGCCCGTCTTTCATTATGAAGCCCGATGCATGTCGACTGTGAAACGTTGTAAGTTGACATGAAAGTTTGTCTATCCTCACTGGAAATCCAAATACAAGCCTTTGACAGTTCACGGGCAGGCAGGTTTTATAAAATTACGAAGGTCGCATCGTCGCCGGCTTTACTCTAATGACTTACACCATTGTCTTCTTTTACTGAATATTTCCTGATGTGCTCGTTGAAGTTCGTATTAGTAATAGCACTGCATACTCGATGCGGAACAAGCAAGAAAATTGAAATAAAAACAAAAACGAATCTAGTGCAACGTATTGGCCACATGTCACAGATTATACACAGGCATAGATAAACAAGAATGAGAAATGTGTGTCTCTCGCGTCACATTAAAGCTGCGTATACCGTTACAGTCCTATATAAAAAAGTGAAGTGAATAGAGGGGCGGTTTGGATGACAATTTGATAGATAAAACAATAGTCCAACATTCAGTTACAGCCTGTTGAGCTTGTTGCGAAGCCGTTTCATTGTTCGTAATTTTAATGACGGCCATGTTGGTCTGATTGTTGCACGGTGGATGCGCTTTAGTCGATTCTTACTAAATTGCACCTACTTTAGTTTCCTTTTCGAATAACTTACTTGTCATTTGATATCATCTAGTGCGAATTCGTTTACACAATGAAAAACGAAGATCTGTAAGATATTAATTTTTTATTATATGAATCGTCGCAGCCCTTAGGTATATTCATTTATTGTATAAAAATAAATAATAAGTAAATATGTTAATTTACTTTTGCAGTAACTTCTAAATTTATTACTAATTGGAATGTTTAAGATAAAAGTTTGTTCAAAACATGTTTTTATTCTCGTTTTAAATAATTTTATAATTATTATAATTTTGTCTGTGCGTTACATTGATATCTTGTTGTGTGCTAGAGTCGATTATGAATCAAGAATGTTTCTCACAAAAACCATGTGCACGCTGAACGCCTAGAAAGCCGTTTCCGCACTGCATAATGCGTTTTCTTCAAGCGTTGGCGTGAGCTATTATGTTTTGTTGCCATAACGGTCATAACACAATGACGTTAAGGCATTAATTTGCTTGCAAATTAACAGCAATTAAACCCCATTGCGGTAAAAGCACGATACCAAACTGCCACGATGGCCTACAAGGAACAAACGATAGTTTTACATTGTTGCAAAGAAATTTATAGTCGGTTGTGCTATTAACTAATTGTTTGAATCGATTTGTTCAACAAAAAAGCGACGACGTGAATCAGTTATTTATTTATTTTCGAGAGTCATCAATTCTCAAGCAATGTTGGAAGTAAAACTTCTTTAGGCACGCTTGACTTGGGGATTAACTTGGTTAATGCGCAACGAGAGCGTTACGAGAAGTGTGATAGGGCGAGGCGATCGGAAGTTGTTTAAATTTGAAACTGTTTCGACGAACTTTTTTACATTTATTTTTATTGTATTCAAATTTGAATTTCATTGTTAAGATTTTGTTTTGAGTTTTCACTTCTGTCGGTAGTCCTCATGACTGCCTGTTTTTCCGCCGTCAAAATCGCCTTAATAACAAAAGTATCTATTCAAATGGCTGCGGCAATGTCCTAAAACTGCGACCTGGATAAGACTAGAGCTAGTGCCAATAGCAGCAGTCTCACGAATTGGTAACGGATCTGTCATTCTCATTGCGGATGTGTATGCCATTGTATCGATTATTGAATAACATCAGCGTTTGCCGATTTCTGCTATAAAAATAGCCGCATAAATTATTCGACTTGTCGTAAACCACTTCATTCAATCTTTAGCATAACAAGTGTTAGCAGAAGATAAGCAAGTATAGTAATCTATTTTTGGCAGCTTTCTTTACTAAAAAACAGCTGGAATATACATTGTATTTAAATGCTGTAGATTTAATGCATTGCTACTGTACGCTTACATGCGGCCTTGTGTTACGGAATCCTTAACGTCTCTACGCTTCGATGCAAGGGTCACTGACTGCAGCAATGTACGTATACTTTTAAATGACTCAAAGCGACCAGTATCGTGGCTGGGGAACGAGAAAGACATGTTTGTGTAAAGGTTTTTCGTCACCATAATGACTGCTTATTATGGGAACGAGATGCGGTTCTTACTCGAGTATCTTCTCGTGATATTATTGTGAGTAAAAACATGGTTGTATTAATACTTGTGAAACTATTTAACGTAGTACTACAATTGTCTCGCATTTTTTAATATTTACATACGAAGAGATATTTTTTTTTAAGTCGAGTACAACATTTAATCCAATTGTTGTATTACTTTTTTATTTCTTATAATTTTTTTATTAATTATCTCTTTTATTATTTTTTGTTATTTTTTTACTATTTATAACTATTTATTAACTTTAAGTCTTTGGCTATATTATCGATTGGTACTCTTATACAATTAATGTACAATTGTTCATTTCATTCGCTCAAGAAAACGCGTGTAAAAATGTTTCATTCATTTAGCCCTCATAAAATATTCAAAGCCATTACTTTACAGGCAAACATACCAACGAGTTGCAATATAATTTATAGAGTGCTCTTGCTACGATATAGCATTCCTCCCGTCTATGAGCCCAAAACTCGCGTGTGCGGAACTCGTTTTTTTTGTAAAGAATAAATCTAAATGGGCCAGCAATTTGCGCTCGAGCGGGGCCGCTTTTATTAGTTTAAATTATTTATTTCACCGCAACCAGATTTACGATAGACATCGCGATATATCAAGCGCCCGCCAATAAAATTCTCTTAAGCAAGGATCTAGTGCTCAACAAGAAGCGCCAATGAGAATACGGTAGTTATAAATTATCATTTTTGTTAACTAGTCCAAACAATTTTCAGTATGAAAGATTAAATAAAGCATAGCTAATACTATGCACCGGTAAGGTAATCTGGCGTTTGTCATTATTTAAAAATCGCTTGTAACTTCTTGCTCTTACATAGATTGACAGTTAAAGCTTTACGTTAGAGATTAGGAGAAGAAAAGGTAGAAAGAATCTGGAAGATTATGATAGGTGCGAAACGCAGAAGTATAAAGCACTTAGCCTGCATTCTATGGAGTCGCGTAACTTTAACTTCGAGGCCACAAAACTGCCTGTGCTACATAATTATACTACTGTTCTGCTCCGTAGCCTGTAGACAATTCAATTAGCGATACCGCTAGTCAAAAATGTGTGGAACTGACAAAAGCTAGACAATGTACATATTACTTTATTCCATCGACATTTTAACGAACGTCAATCCAAACAAATGCGTTGCCCAAAAATCCAAAAACAGGTACACATTCTGAAAAGCGATATCGCTAACTAGCGATTGTATATCAATAGCGAAGTTCGTTATGGAATCGCTTCGGAGCGAATGTCGCAATTAAAAGACGTACCCAGGTCCAAAAGCATACGTTGATGAGATACGCCTAGTAATTTGATTGATCCACGGCTAATTGAAGAGTCGACGTTCAAGTAATTTTGTAGGCATGAGTAAATTGTAAGTGATAGTGAAGTTATCTCAAGTACACTTCTCATAATTGTCATGACTAATTACTAGTTAAATGACTAGAGTAATTACCGCCTATCGCACAAGTATTAGACGTATGACGGCGAGATGGCGCCAGAGCGCGGGTACCTTTATTTATTTGTTTGGATAAGAATGGAGAATTTAGTTTCTGTATAGACCCTAGTAGTAGTAGTTTAGCCCATGGGGTCTGAGTATATAACTTTGTTCATCAGTAGTCTTGGGTTTGACTATCAGACTACAGACTCAAAAAAATGTGTCACATCTATACGTTGAATGCCTTTGTAACATCTGGAATTTTTACACTTCGCCCTCCAGATAACGTCGGAGCCCCCCTTTATTTTACGATCTGAATTCTTCACAAAATCCATAGGTGGAAAAAGAACCTGATGGTATTTCAATGGCTGGCCCGTAAGTAGTAAAGCAGGAATTTATGTAGACGTAGCTTGACACAGGCGTTTAACGATTAATAAGGTTAAGATAATATATTTTTGGTAAAGGATTTTGATATGGTTAGCTTAGTAACCTAACCTAAGTAACCTAAGTACGTCAGGTTCCTTTTCCGTTTGTATGTACTCTTAACTTGGCGTCGAAGGTGAAGTGGAAAAATATGTACGAATTTGTTTGTTGAAAGAAAATTTTCAAGCATTGCAATGCAAGCATCGATCACTGTCGGGACGTCAAGGCGCTAATCGAAGCGAGCTGGAGGTGGCAGGGCAGATAGATCGTTTCTAATCGACTACCGATTGAGACGTGATTAGTGCAATTTGTGATTATACCTACACTGTAAGTGTCACGGGTTATCCTGGCTGACTGATAGCATACGTATGTTATTTTAGTGAAAAAAAGCTGTGCCGGAGACTTCTTTTGTAAATAAACAGACACTTTATTATAATAAAAATAATTAAAATATATATATAAAAATAATAATATAATAAAAATAGTATTATAATATTTTATTATATTATAATTGGTACCTAATACACTCGATGAGAATCGTTTAATTTCGTTTATAAGGCTGTTGAGACCATACTATTTAATTAAGAATTTTGAAAATAATAGAATGAGTTCATGTGCAACCATTACGATTTATTGACGTACATAAAAACTAAAAAGAACGCTAAAAGACGCTTATTTTTAAAGAATCAAAGGAGGCATATTGTTCCATACTTTTTACAAGCGATCATATTTTCGTAAATACTGTCATGAGCCTAAACTTCATAGTTTTTTTTTATAGTACTAGGTGGCAAGCGGTTCACCCGATGTCAAGTGATCGCTACCCATAGACATCTGCAACTAACTAATGAGTTGCAGATATGTTGCCCACCTTAAATGGACAGAGGAGGGCAAATAGAAATTGGTTATTTCCAATACCTATACATCCCCTCCACCGTCAAGTTTTCTACCCCTTCCCATCCTTTCCTCATAAAAATGGAGGGGGAAGGGGGGGAGAACTAGAATTAGGCCTCCGGCACCTCACTCATCAGACGGAACGCAGAATATCTACAAACTTCACGCCTGTCTTCTGTGAGGTCGTGGTATTTCACCGGTCGAGCAGGCCCCTTCGTGCAACAGATGTTGTTGTTCCGGGCTCTGTCACTGTAAAGTATGTATGGAGTAAGGGTGATCTCTCATATTGGAGCAGAACTGCACGCCTAACGCTTTAGCAAGATTAATTATTGATTTAAGACACTTATTTATTTTAATTTTTATATAATAAACTTCATAGAAACCTGATGTATATAAGCAAATTGAATACCACAGTTATCTATTAGTAAACTTGCTTTTGAATACATGCGTCATATGTGCATGCCAGTTTTTTACGTATTCTTTATTGTATACCGTCCATACTTTAATTGATATAGTAAGTAGTAATGCCTATGCTTTTTTGGATTACCATGTATTATGGTGATTAATGAAAAACATATTATATGTTTTAAAAAGGTGCCACACAATGAAATATAAACTATACTTATTATCAGACTTTGACATATTGCATAGGATGTTCGTTTGGCCGTACATTCTAGAAATTAATCACACTTAAGTTTCCTGAAGCGACGATTGCACACAGATATGTAATATCGCGATGAGTGAACGTTCCATCTCCAATATGGATGTGACGGAGTATGAAAAATGTCGTAATACAAGGAAAGCTCTCGACATTAACGCATCTGAATATGGCGGGGGCGCAAATGTGTCGCGGACTGGGGCTTATGCCAGTGTGGGGTGCCATCGCCGACACTTATAAATATTTGGTGCAAGTGCTGAATGCTTGAGGAATTTTTTATTGCTGCCTGAGAGTGAAATTTTTAAGACAGCTGTGTCGGGACTCCTGGTAATGTATGTTATTGGACGATTCTTTTACAATTTATTCTAGCGATAAATTTGACAATTTGCCAATTAGTCACTGATTGATTTTTTTGTGATATTTTGGTTCCGCTTTGTTAGTTTACATACCTTATTTATTATTTTGTACTGATTACTGTCCATATATACTTTGAAGTTATTAACTGATATTGTTAGTGCATTCCCTAACGGTATCAATATTAATAACGTCAGTAATATAATAATAGCAACTTTTAAAAATAATATCATCATCATCCTTGCCCGTTTCCCACTCATATGGGGTCGGCACAGTATGATTATAATCTATACTGTATAAGTTTTGGCTACAGTTTTTACGGCCGGCCGCCTGCCTGACGCCAACCCTCCTTGGGAATAATTAATTGTACTTAAGTTTTTTTTGTCAGTGTGATTAAAGATAATTCCTTTGCTGTGATAGTCAAATGTCGCGAGGTCTACTTTTGGTCGGGCTCATTCCTGTCTCGTTAGGTTCGTCATTAGCTGATCGGCATTTATCTCTGCTGTGATAATAATTCCGCGCTACTTTCCATTTCTGTAGAACCAGCGCCCTCTTCCGTCTTTATGGAACTCCACCAGTATATTTTGTGTCGTAATATCTCCGTGTTGATTTGGAAACAATCGAATTCAGGTTAAGAAGGCAGCATGTGTTAGAAATTCAACATAACTTACATCACATTTTCTCGTTAGTACCATTGTCCAGTTATTGTCAACAAATGAGCCATTTGATAATGCACACACGCACTTTGCCTTTAGAGCTTCCTGATCACTGCTAACTAATTTAGTTTTTTTTTCAAAGACGTTTGTAGACTTTTGACAAACTAACAATATTAAAAATACATCTTACGAAATAAATAAATTCAAAATAGTTTAAGACACATCTGTCTTCTATGACATAGTTTATGGCTTTTAAAAATAATATCGTTTAATTAAAAAAGCTGTACACAAATACATTTAATTTTATAAACTGTTTACACAGAGTAAAATATATGGTCTTATTTTCGTAAAGTAATATTTCCTTTAACAAGTTTCAGCAATGGTTTCCGAACGATCGCTTCAACTAATCCATTACCTTGTATACGAATGAGTACAATGAGCCCCCTGAAGAAGTCTTAAAAAATGACACTCGTTAGTTGCCGTGGAATTGGCGTTAATAAAAAAGCCAACGTAATTCGGGAGCAAGGGGCCTGACAAACGGGCGGGCCGGCAGCTCGTAACGAGGCACTGCCTGTATCACCTGTCGCCCATCGAGAGAATAAAACGCCCATCTGTGGATTGTTAGATACGCCAATTTGTTGAGATTTTTTCTTCCGAAGGGCAAAGTAATGATTGTTTAGCTTATTCGATTGTTTTGCTGTGTAGTATATTTATTTGAATGAGAATAGGTAATACAAAATGTTATAGTTTTAATGAGAGTTGTGGTTTTAAAATAATCATTGACATTTATTTCCCGACCTCAAAACTATGACGTGGTATTTCGGGGATTCATTTCTCATAATCTCTGATGTTGTATGAACCCAGTATAATTGGGTGCAAAGAAACTACTTCCAGAACTATCTCAACCAAAGTGTACGTTAGTGAAGTAACGTGTAGTTAATAAGTTAAGAAACCAGCCTAATCTGAATGTCACACGCTCTTTTACAGATGTTATCTGTATGTGTACTCAAAGCGCTAACAAAAATTATATCAATGTGAGTAAAAGCTAAGGCAACAAGAGCATTTTAACTTTAAACATCTTTAGCAATAAAGACAACGGCCAGGAAGAAGAAACCATAACCCTACGTGTTTTTGACACACGTATAATTCAATACCAAAGCCCCAACATAAATCTGCATCAAAGTGGAGTGTATATCTGTGTGTAAATCATAACATTGGTAGGTAGATATTGCCATAATTTGCGAATGTGGGGGATCGGTCGGCAAAACCAAATAAATCGCAAACCTAAAATGACGGCCGTATAATCCCGTAATCCCTCGACTCGGACCAGGCGCGTTGGTATTCGAAGCACTAAGATGGTGTTTTTAATACAATATTTAATTTATTAAATTATAATTCCATCCAATACTAATATCATAATTCATCATCATAGCGAGTAGAAAAGAAAATCTGAAATATTTGGTTTCAGATCTGTTTTCCGATTTTTTCCGATCCCATTACAGATTCACCTTGTCAGATTTGGTTATGTTGGATACGCTCTGTAAATAGCAGACATAACGGAAGAGACTCAGCTGATGCTGTTTCCAGTTTGAAACTGGACTGAAGCCGCGCTGATTTTCAGCCTCCCCGTTATTACAGTGACCAAGTTCGAGAAAATTTGTACAAGGGGTCAGACAGCATTACAGATATCACTGCGTCTATGTTGAGTGTGTGTCTGTGAGCGTTCGATATGCTAAGTTTAATAGATAAGTAGAATAGAATTAAATGGCCGCAAAATGACATCCGTAGCAACAAGACTAGATGCCGACCCTTTATGAATGATAGAAGAAAGGAGTAGATGAGAAGAGGAAAAAGGCATCGAAAGGGAAAGGGCGTTCGGCTCTCTCATAAGACAAAACTCGGTCGTAGCGAAATATCTCGCGCCAGTATTCGTGTCAGCGGACTCAATAAAAATGCTATTACTAAATCATTCTAATAATATGTATGCACATATTATTAGAATGATTACTATCAATAATAAATAAATGATTGAAATTGGTAATAAATGCATGATATAGCACTATCTTAGTGACCCGGATGAAATGTACAGGTTGTTTAATTTGCAAAGCGACGGTCGGGGATCACGATCTATCATAACGCATCTGGCACGTTTGGCACGTCTGGCCACGTCTGGCAGGTCTGGCCAGGTCGTGACCGGGCACCGCAACCTCACTTACGAGGGCTGTGCGGTTCATCATACTTTTGTTTTGCCGGATACGTTTCGTTAGAGAGTAATTGTTGCTTTAGAAGTAATTTAAGACCAAAGGGACAACGTTTTATGAACTATATAGAAGTAGAAAGTCATGGAAGAAGCGATCTGATAATATAATTTCACTTCGTTAATAAGATATAACACCTATAATCAGAGGAAGGTTGTAGGTGCGTTGCTGAAGTGTCCAAGAGATGGAAAAGAACAAAGCTGTAAAAATCGCGAAGGAATCACCGTACAAATCACTCATAAATAAACTAAACCGTATAACTAATAATCATTCAAATTAATTCTCGTTGGACCATGTCTGCCATGCTCGACTAATGTAATCACATAGTATTAAATGACGACAACATACATTTAATGTATGTACATATAAAGGTTGATATATGGAGGAAGGGTTTCCAAATACTGTAGTCATGCATGTTCGAAATCTACATACAAAAAATGTATAAATATAGAAGTCTCGTTTTCATGTGTCAATTTAATTCGAGGAAATAACTGTGTAAATGTACTTGTAACGAATGAACATCGCGCGATCCCTTCGTTTGAATGTAAATGGATATTTCATTTATTGTAATTAGGGATAAGACTGTTTAACACCAGTCGGCGATCCATATTTTACCTGCAAACAACCCGCTTCTGTTTCCTACCTATCATAAACACTCATCGCCGAAAAGCTTTCGACCCTCTTATGCAAATTGGCGACGTTTATATCGGAACTAGGGCGGCCATGTCTCGATAAGACCCGGGATAAATAAATGTAAAAAATATCCGTCTATTTTTTAAGTACATAACTTAACATACTGCGCTGATTCAAGAAAAAATGACAAGGAAAATTTATATTGCAAAAGTTTTGTTGCAGTGTTGATAGGCGGAGTCCTACACGGTCATAATAACACGATATAGTGACATACTAAAAAAGAGAATATTGAGCGTACATATAATAGCGGAGCATGTATACGCATAGATGTAGAAAAAGCTGTTACTGTACCAAATTTACATTCAACCATGTATTGCGATTTTATTTTTTAATTTAATCTCTGATTGAAATATGACTAATAATGTGTTGTGACTTACTGAAAACACCGCATAAAAAGTTGAAAATCATTTGTGAATAAAATAAAAGGTAAAAAAACATCTATAAATATATAAATACGCTTAGAACAATTATACTTAATTAATACAAAATAAACTAATACTACTACTGAATAAAACCATTGTATAGTCATTTGGACTATTATTTTATAATTATATAACTTTAGTTTTGCTTCTTAAACATAATTAGTAAATAAAGGTACTGTGGAATGTGAATACAGTCACTGTTTACTGACATTAAGTAACAAGATTGGACAATTAAAATTTGTCATTAGTTGCATACTATTGATACAAATCGAAAATAGATTTGCGGCAAATCGCAGGGAGTAGCAAAAAGTATTTACTGTATTTATAATAGAATAAATATGACGGTGCTTCAGAAAATATTCAATAATGGCAACTAATGACAGGCTGTCACTAGCGTAATCCGGAGCGCTGGTGGACGCCATTGCCCTTCTGACGATAGTAGCCGCGCCACGTGTTCCGTTGAACGTTATAAAGTTATCTTTTAAAAGGTAAAATAGGTAGGTAAGGTGACATTAATTTGAAAAATAAATTAAGATAATCTATTATTATTATGAAGTGACATTTCTGTTTGGAACGATTGCTGCCGCCGAGTTTCGTCATCGTACGACACGACACACCGCCAGGTACCATCCACACCATCTGGATGGCTGGCATTCCTCAACAGTGCGGTTCTCTCGACATTTCCTGCCACGCACAGCCGCGTTGTGGAATGGTCTGTCCTCGGCGGTATTTCCAAACCAGTACGACTTGGGGTCCTTCAAGGAAGCGAGCCTATCTTTTTCTAAAAGGCCGGCAACGCATCTGCAGTTCCTCTGGTGTTGCGGGTGTCCATGGGCGTCGTTGATCACCTGGGTGTTCCCGCCGCTCGTTTGCCCCCTTCTCTTATAAAAAAAACATAATATTGCAGACATTAAATATATCCTCATATAATATATAGAATAATGAATAATTAGAAACAATATGGCAAGGAG
This sequence comes from Papilio elwesi, assembly GCA_029849275.1. NCBI lineage: Eukaryota > Metazoa > Arthropoda > Insecta > Lepidoptera > Papilionidae > Papilio > Papilio elwesi. Next base: position 4,201,819 of record CM056700.1, on the reverse strand, counting down.
GCAAAAGATAAAGTCCAGCGAAATCCATCAAAGCTGGTGACCGTAATTTCGACTACATAACTAACGCACAAGCGGGCTGCCGCGCGACGCACGACCTACCCTTTTTCTAAAGTGTCACAAATTTTTGGCAACCAGGAAATTGCGTACGATTTCTAACTAGAAATACTGGAACTCGGATGCAGAGGGCAATTTGTTAAAACGATTGAAGTTGAGGGGACCCGTCAAGTGGGTTTTAAGTTATAAGGGAGATGTTTCAAGTCTTATGAAAGCGAGCTTTGCCAGCGTTGAGCTTATAAACATCAAATATTTTTTCAATTGCCACATGTTGACGTTTCTTTATATATTAAAATCTCTTAGGATTGTGCTTTTTAAAATGACATTAGCCTTGGTCTTTGTTGATAAGTAGACTAACTAGTCTAGGCACACATGTCCGTCGGTTACGGATGTTCTTAATGTGATGCCTTTCTATATTTTTTATGAACGAGCTGCGTATTGTGCTGAAGCAATTGTGCCACAGACTGAATGTGTTTTAAAATTGTTGATTTAACATTCTACTTATCACTTGCGTTCACTTTGATCAAGACACCATTAATATACCAGAATTAGCTACCTTCTTACCTACGATACCATATCTAGCCCTCATTTTCAACATGAATTTCCCTACTAATTTCTTTATTCATTCGAAAAACTTAAGTCAAATGAGTGATATTACCCACATAGTCGCTCATAAGCGCTATATTTGTTTGCGGTTTATGTCCTATTTCGTAGTCGGTGCGGTTTCGTCATTGTAAACAATAAGGAGCTTAATGAACGCTTAGTTGTTTCCGAAGCTGCTTACAGGAGTTAAAAGAGCTTTATATTTCAAACATTTTCCCTCTTCGGTTGTTTGTATTTAATCTAATGCTAAATGTTTGTGGCGTGTTTTGTTTTACGGTTCATGATTTTAACTCGGGAAGTTTTAACAATAATTTTAATTCTATTTATTTATTTGCAAGAATTAATTTAAAAGATGTCTACCTCTCTGTTTCGTCTCTGCAACACGAATGGGTTTCAAATTTCATCTACATCATCATTATGGTTGGTTAGTTTCGTTGATATTCGACGTGGGAGATTCAGGAGATTCAGCTCAGAGTCCGTCAAAAAATAGTTCACATACGTCTTCCGGCAATGCTCCTGCAGTTTATTTGGTGATGTAAATATTCAAGCTGTGTGTCTATTTCACGACGGAAATTTTCTACATGTCCTCTCCCTCGCACCTCGCCCTCAAACGCAACAAAATACAGAGAACACTCATTTTTCTGTCATGCTTCTAATTTAAATAACAAATGCAGAGAACAACATGACTTTGATATTTTTAACTTAAAATCACCACCATAAAAAACACTGACTAGAGATTGGTTTGACGCTGCACCTTAACATACTCTTACTATCTCTTTTTTGATTTTTTAATTTGTATACTGTTTAAGCATATTTTGTTGTTTTCTTTATTATTTTAAATTAAGTCTGTATATATTATAATAGAATTGTGGTGAAGTGTCAGTACTCATGGGATCTCTCTTAGATATTTATATGTGAAAACAAGTTATAAGCTTATTTATACTATGTATATATAGCTAAGTTATATTGTATTTTGCTGTGTTTTCCAAATAAAATGAAATAAAAATAAACGCTTGTACATTTTGTTAGTGTATTTGTACAAAATAATTTAATATTTATTATAAACGCATATATTTTAACATTGTCACACATGACTATTATTTCTTGTCTTTCTAATCATTGTTGTATGGTGTATTAAACAAAAACGTGACGTAGTTAGCTTGCATTCAGTTCTTTGTAAAACATTACGAAAACAGGAAGTAACATGTTATTTTAATTCTATTGATGCGGGTTTATACACGCCTACATACAACACGTGTACGCAAATAGAAGAAAGTCGGGTTTGTTTGTTTTAGGATGCACTGAATAAGAAGCATTTTATTTCAACACGAGATGTAATTGAAATCGTAAGAATTACTTCCGTTGTTGTTGAGCCTGATATTTGGAGTTTTTAATTAATGTGAGAGTAAAACGTACATCATTTATTTTTTAATTGGATTAAAACTGGTTAAGTCTTAGTCGCCGATTTAGTAATAAAACCTGACTGAAGTTCGCGCTATTGATTCTAGTCCGATTGGTTAATCCACAGATAATATTTAATATGCATAATGTGCATTAGAAATATATTTCATACATTCAGAATGCTTTGAAAGTCCTTTATATCAATTTCAATGGTCAAGCTAAGACTGCGCCAAGCTATAGAAATATTTCTCGTGGATACATGATGCATGTAACAATAAGGGCTTGTGGTTATTTTAAAAGCATTAGTGATTCATGTTGTTTTAAAATGACTGAAGCGATTCTTTCCTAGGGTTAATATCATTTTCTGTATGTTACAGAGCGGAAAATGTCGAACATCTGCCAACGGTACATACGCAGGCACTGCGATGAACAAAACGGCGGTTCTTACATGAAGGTAAGAAAGAACTTATATTATTAAGCTTTGCTATACATAGAATCAAATCAATCTGAATAAGCTTATGATAAATATCCTGTACGTATTGTAATCAAAATAACCGTGATAGTATTGACTCGAAACAAAGGTTTCCAGTGACTTGTGACCTTATTTTTTTGTATTGAATTGTAGTGCATTGTAGTGCATTGTAGTATTATCAGAAAAATAATAATAAGGAATTATCAAAAATAATTAACTTTTAAAATCAAATTTCTCGATCCATTCAGTTCTTTTGAAACGCTTGTATATAATTATGTACGTGTTTGTAAAATGTAAACAAACATTGTATAGGTTAATCTATAAGATATGTTATATTTTTCAATATGTACAATATTTTTGCGTGCCGAGCATTCATAATACGTTTGGGTTACCCATTCCCTATGATTAAATGCCTAATAACCACAAACTTCCGGGAAGTGGGTACATTCCATTATAAGTTAGGCGATTAAGTATTACTTATTAGTTACCGATAAGACAAGATATTAATAGCAGCTTGTGTTTGTGCACAGAAGTTTTTATTTATCTTTGATAATTTTTTGCTAAAGTATCAGGGCTACTTTATTTAAGTCAATGAACATGCACCATAAAGCGTTATTAAAAAAATGCAGGCGAATTTTAATATTTTCCGTAATAAAATGAATACGACGTAAGATACTCCTGGATAGGGAAGCTTTTTAATGATAGAAGAATAATTGAAATGAGTTTTGTAATTTAAGAGTTTTACCCACATCATACAAACAGATCGTTCTTCTTTATATGTATTGATTTATGGTCTATTCAGTGTAATAAATACCTACACTACAATAGGCAATACTGTAAAATGTCTCTTGTACGCTGATGACCAGGTTGTATTTGCGTCATCAGCGGAGGACTTACAACTTATGCTGAATGTAGTGAATGATTCACTAGATGGTAAAGGTATGAAGATGAATGTGGATAAGACGAAAGTAATGGTGTTTGAAAGAGAACAAAGTAAGACAGTAATTGAAATAAAGGTTAACGGAAATGTAGTGGAACAGGTGGAAGAGTTCGTGTATTTGGGGTGTATGTTTAGTAGAGATGGTAGGCATGTTAAAGATTTTGAACGACGAGTGAGTGCGGGAAATAAAATGAATGGGGCTATAGGTACAGTAGGGAGGAGTCGGAATGTGTCTATTAAGGCTCGTCTGGCAATACACAATGCTGTACTAGTCCCCACTTTAATGTACGGAAGTGACAGCTGGGTTTGTCGGGAAAAGCATGTTAGTAGAGTTAGAGCCTTTGAGATGCGATCCTTAAGAGTTATGTTAGGCGTGACTTTGAATGATAGGGTTAAAAATAGCGTTATAAGGGAAAAGTGTGGCTTAAAAGTGGACGTTGTGACTAGAATTGAGAAAGGTATGCTTCGGTGGTTCGGGCATGTTGAAAGGATGAATGAAGAGAGAATAACAAAACAAATTTATGTTGCAAAAGTGTGTGGCAGTGTTGGTAGGGGACACCCTAGGAGAACTTATATCGATCAGATTAATGACTTACTAAAAAAGGGCGAAATAAGGAGCACCCATAACCGACGAGCATGCATGCGTAGATGTATGAATGTGGAAGAAGAGAGAGAGGTGTGCCAGGATCGCGCCAAATGGAAATCCATGATCTCTGCCTACCCCTCTGGGTTACGGGCGTGAGTGCATATTTATTTATTTTATTTACTTCCTTAAATAATTGTAGGTAAATTGTAGGGTGAATATTTCATTGTTTCTAAATAATTAAAACTCGTTTACAGTTGATGAGAATACACAATGTGCTTGCTATTATAATGTACTGGGGTGCAGAATCTCCCGCTTTTATGATTTCATTGAAAAGCTCTAAATTGAGCATGCACTTGACATTTCAATTTCCTGCTTTATTAAGTCGGCCGCGGAGAGCGGTGGTCAGTGGACAGCGGAACACATGTCGCCGGTACAAGCTAAACAATCGAAACGAATGGGTTTTAATACCAAAATGCATGAGCTGAATCATAACTAACATTATTTCAACTTTGTAATAACGATGTCGGTCGGTCGAATATATGCATTCTAAAAACAAAGTACAAGTTTTTCAATTGGTGTGAAAGATTGAGGATATGATTGTAGTTAACCACTTGTTTTAATATTTTAGAATTATATCTTTAGAACTTTAATATTAATTACGACGAATGAGTGATAACAATTATATCTCAATGAATGCGGCAAGAATGGGAACCGGAATGGAGAACGATCCTTGTGGCGAATATTGGAGGAGACGTTTATACTTAACATTTCTTTGGTTCATGATAATGTTACCATTTTATGAGAAATGTGAATTAAAACGATTTTTTTATCGCTTAACGTGTAGAAAATTTTATAGAATTTCCTTTCACGAAGGCAGAACTTTTTAGATCACTACGTAAATTACATTATTCAAGCTGAGATATAAAACGACGTCAAACTTAGAGGCTGTCTGTAGACAAGTCCTGTCCTTCAAAAGTCATAAATCCAATAAAATCTTAGGCTAAAAGCATCCCGGCAAACTTCGAGAATGATCATTAAAACTTTGCTTCACAATCATGGAAATCGTCCATTAGCGACAGGGACCGCTTTCTGAATAAACAATCCAAGGACAAGACTTACCAGGGGTCTCTAATTAGTGGTGTTTGATGATTCGAAATCTTAATTACTATTGAGATGAATTTGCTCCCTAATTGCGATGGAGCTATTCAAGATTTCAAATAATAATTTACTTTTGATTTACTGTCTTGTGATGTCAAGTGCTACGTCTGGTAGTTCGAATTTATTTAAATAGCTCAACGTGCGTTCCGGTTGCGTCGCTACCCGAAAGTACTGTGTTATATGTGTCATCATCTTATAAGAGGGCAGGTATCATGTCTTTGTTGACACTTAATGACTCATCGCCGTGATTATAATTATTATCATATGCACAACAAAGATACTTAATATTGACATCTGACTGAATATGTAGTCAATTTTTATATGAATTAAGTACGTCGCTTATTGAATACGTAATTTTTCCCATCACTTTTGATGTTTAACAAATGCACGCCATCGTTAAATTAAGTACGGTTGATAGTTATATTGCATGCATAGATTTCCGTAGTATCCATTATATTAAGTGGGCAAAATAAGTTATTTGTCATTAATATTGATGTAATCCAGATGTACATGTATGGCCGTTTGCTTCAAAACATAATCTCGACGTTATTTATTACGACATTTTAATCATCGTCAATATTTTACTACGAGTATAAACATTACTTTCATGCATATAAAGCATTCTATCTCACTAACCAGTTATCCGACACATTCTAATCATAGATGTCCCGCGTATTAAAATGTTTCGGAACTTACCTACCTCTAATTTACAGAGGAAGGGATCCCCCTCCCCATGCTTTCCTTATTAAAAAGTGATCATTAAAAATCGATTAATTCTTTCAAATATAACATCGTTCGTTACTTTTATATCGTTAACATATTCCTCCCATCAAGTAACGAACCAAAATGAATTTACACATGTACTAGGCGCACATAAACAAAAGGGTTCAGATTAAAGTTTGCGTGTAGTTGCGTTGTGGCTGGACGTCGCTCAATTTCCGAGACAGCCGCAGAACGCCGCCGCCACTGCCGCTGGTTGTGTACATACATAAGTATAATATCAACCAGTGAGCCATGCAATAACATATGACAGCTATCTACAATTTCTGAATGCTTTTGCAATAAATAGCAATAGGAATAAACTATTTAAAGAGTGTTGAAGTCTTCGATATTGCCTTTGCTTTGAACCTTATCTATTCATTAGTCTTAATTGACGACAATATCCATTCGTGTCTATCTATCCCAAGTATTTTAATTGTAACTCTTAATTAATTTGTTAAATTATAGTAACTAATTATCTAGGCAGATACGAAGCAGAAAGCAAAGGGGAATAGAAGAAAAGAGTCTGATCACAATCGGCGCGTAGGGAAATAAAGGCTGTCGTAACAAATCAGAAATAGCGGGGCCCTGTTTAGTGATTAAAAATACCTTGTTTCCCCGCATTGGAAACTCCCCGGCGACGATCGACGCCTAACTTTCTTCATTTGCAACGGTAACAAACAATGCAACAGACATCATTTATTTGCTGCGAAGTTGCTCCGTAACAACGACATGGCTATGTGCTTGTTATGAGTGGAGAAACTTTCGCAATATGCTGTTAAAAAATCTAATACTCTGTCCTGTTTATGATATTTTATTTTTATCTTTGAAGTAAAAACTTCTTCGGCCACGTTTTTATACAGTTCAAAGCACGATAGTTGGTAGGGGAATTTTATAGGTTAGCATGAACAACATGGTCGTCGTCAGCATAATTGTTATTTGTAACATTCGCATTCTTGCTATACCAAAAAAAGGATGATAGACGATTATTCTATCGATCACATTGCAATCATATAAATCTCGACTTATATCGTTCGTTGGTTTCGTATCATTTATTATAATGGACTATTTGTATACTGGTATGAGAAGTCGTTCATCATGAATTAACACCGAATCTAATTTGATTTGCAAACAAACAAAGCAGCGAAGCCTCAATGAGTGCATACTATTATTTTGTTTGGTAACAGGGGGACGAAATATTTAACTTTCGACAACTTTTTAACGAGATTCCTCTCGATGTCGCGCCGTTCCCGAATTTTAAATTCTTTCTTCGTACGGAGGTGCAGCGTTATTATTTGAAAGATTAATCACTTCAGTTGTAAATAGATATTTTAACGTAACAGTATTTCGAGCTAATTAAAGAAGGCAGCGACATAAATCGCCAACCATGTTATTAAAAATCTGAAAAGTCCAAAATTTTAAACAGATTTTAACTATACTATGCTTATTTATCAGCTATTGTAGAGTTAAGTGACTAAGCCAATGGACATCCACAGTTAGACGAAAATGTTAAGTCTCCATAAGGATCAATAACTTGCCGAATATTTGATGTTCTGTTGTTAGGCAAAATAAAACGAAGTGATTATTCGATCCATTTCCAACTTTGGAAGGCAAATCATCCGACATTTTCTAAAGTGTGTGCATTTTAAAATTTCTATGATATTGAAATGTGTTAATGTAATTTAATAAGCTATTGATAAAATTATAAAGTAATTACTTCTCGCCATTCCATTCGCTACAACTTCTGTAATGTTTTAAAGAAAGGATTATTCGTTTATTTAATTATTTTAATAATAATAAAACAGATATCTATACTTATTACGTTTCCTTTCTAAGTTGCAATGAAATCTCTTCCGATATCTTATCGTATGAGATTAATACATAACGTGAGCAGCGTGAGTAAAAGATATCATCTGGGAATGTGACGGTTACATTTTATGAGTATTACCATGAGTTCTCGAAGTAATGTCGAATTACAAGGCTCGTACGTAATACAGCTAACAGATCTGTAAATGCTAGGTTTAAATATTCAATATAATAATGGTGTAGTCGATAAATATAATTGTAATAATTTGATTTTCAATTATTTGTGATTACTGCATTAAAGAATAAATATGTCAACGATGCGTCCATTTTTAAAGTTAATTAAAATAGCGTCTCAACTATTACGATGATTTAGTTCCTATATAACTATTAAAATGACTGGTTCAGAAGTTTTAAGCTGAAAGAGTTACCATTGATGCAGTGCTTCGCGATTTGTTTGTTTGTACAATATCGTCCCACAACCGTATTTTTGAAACACGATGCCTAGTACTGAGTTCAAAAGGTTGAGTGAACCATAGCAATAGTCACATTCCTTGATATGTCTTATATAATCCTATTTAAAGTGTACTATTGCGAGTTTTATAAAATTCGGGAAACAATAGTTGGAACTCCGCGCTCCAATAACGCTAAGTAAAGGGTGTCATTTGTTATGTAGTACAAATGACAGGGAGCAAGTAGGCGACAATTTATTTTGTCTCTTTTTATCGACATTTGCTATTTTTATTCAATCTTCCTGATCTCATTTATCGTCTTTTATTGGTTTTCAGTTTTATTGATGTTGAGTAAGACTTGTGTTGTATTGTCAACTTTTCGTTTAAAGATTTTTTTACTTCATAGAAAGTCTTGTGGGATTCTATTTTTTTGCAGAAGACGGTGATAAACCAGTAAGGAATTCACCTCTTATGAAGTGAACGCTACCCAGAGGCATCTTCAACAAGCTAATGAGTTGTCTACTTTTAATGGGCCGGAGAAGGGATAAACATAAAATAATGTTATTTCTTTTTCATTACTAGAAAATGGTGGAAAGGGGAAAGGGACTAGAGTTAGGCCTCCAGCACCTCACAGCTCTGTCGAAACGCAGAAATACTTAAACTTCACGCCTGTTCTCTGTGAGGTCATGGTATTTCACGATCGAGCCTGCCCATTCGTGCAATGGATGTTGTTGCGGACTCTACCGCTGTTAAATGTCTTTAGCAATTATGTTATGATTACAATTGTACCTTGTTAATGTAAGTGTAAACAGCCAAGGTACTTAAAACTAGCTTAAGAATGAGAGACAGTGTTCTAACATTGTCTCTCACGAACTTATACCAAACAGACTAGTGATATATAGAATAAAAGACAATAATGAGAGTACTTGTAACCGATGAACATACAAGTATGCGAAGAAGCAAGAGATGTACCAAATGGAAGTATCTAATCTACGTATATCCCTCAGGATAGCGGGCGTGAGTGCTTACTTTAAGTATTTAATAATTTTGTATAATTCAATAGAGGTGTATAAAAGTGACAATTTACCGTAGTTATAACGAAAGGCCATTATTCATACAGCAAGCGGCGGGGCGGCGAGCGGCCGCTGGGGACGCGCAGTTTAATGGCCAAATTTGCATTTCGCAGTACACTCAAAATTTTAACATAAACTAGTTGTACTATTGAGAGTTATTAATCTAGAAGCTAGGTAGTTTACAACGCAGTTTAGCTGTATAGTAAGCTAAGAGATAAATACTAAATAAGAATTATGTTTATATTCAAAAGTAAAAGCGTAGATACATGAATAAAATGATGTGTTTTAAAATTCATCATCTGCAAACAAACACCAAGTAACAAAACTAGACCAACGACCTTGTCTTTCCTGGTAATTATCCACTCTTCCGCCCCATGACTTCAATAAAGTTATCGTAACGAATATACCTTATAGTAACTGTTATTCTTTACCCTGTTAGACTTGTTGTGTAGTTTAGTTTACTTAAAAGTCGATCCTTTGCCTTTTGCATTACATTAGACACACTTTGAGGAGGCTTATTCTCCTACATAAAAATCCTATCTTTACTTATAGATATTCAGATATAATCTGAAAATTCAACTGTACCCTATTCCTCGATGAAATATCATCTCATAACATTAAGCGCCCAAAAGAAGTAATAAGTTGAGCGACAACCTACCCTGTTGCGACATTACGCGACTCTTCCAAACAATTAGATGGGCCTCGTTAGCTTTATGAGAATATACAAGGCATTTTTTGTCAGCCCTTCTGCGTTTAACGAGTTCATAAAAACGGACTATGAAGCAGTTTCAATGGTAAAGTGTTCAAGACATTGTTTTAGCCGACATAAATAAACATAATCATCAAGTAAACAGATATACAATAACAGTTTTTACGTACAATCTCTGCACTTGCAGTCATCCTTTTTTTGAAGTGAAAACTTCTTTAACCGCGGTAAACGATATATGGTAGGGGAAAATTATATAGGTTCCTTTTTCTTGTATTGAATTTTTAATTTTAATGTCAAGCAAGAAGGGTTAATTTTTATTGATTAATTATTTGTTTTTGAAGTATTATCGCGCTTCTTCCTCTGTTTTTTTAATGTATATTCCTTAACATTTTCTTTCGGTAATCGAAAAGGTCGAACACAGGTGACACAGCCACTAGTGACACAGTACCTTGTTAACATATTTTATCGTAGAAGATAGAAGAGTCCACAATCAACACGACCAACACCGCAACAAATGACTTTATTGTTGATAATTTTTCTTAAAAACGTTAAATGTTTCTAATAGAATAACAAATATGAAGTTCACTTCGCTCTTTAGCATAAAACGTAACAGAACTGCTAAGGACGGATCGTGGTTTTCGGACCCTGTGCTTATATTAATTGCGGCCCCTACATAAACCTTTTTGTACCTTTAATTTTTACTACTGTGGAATATAATCATATGACGAAAGAAAAAAAGAAAAAAGATCTTTACTTTGAGGCCCTTTGCCCGGGTCCTTATATCCGCGGGGACCTGATCTGCAACTCCACAAGCCTAAAGCTAGATTCGTCTCTGAGAATTGCGAGATTGGTACTAGGTATTTACAAACACAAGTTCAGCTATACTGCCTAGACGCCTTGCCAACTTTACATTATATATAAGAATATGAACCCTAATATCAGATTTCAATTCTAAAATTGATAAAAATTTCGTCATAATTCCACCCCCTAATAAGTAAGCTTATAATAAATAATTTGCTTTGAATAGCTAGGGCGACGGCGTAAGCCTCGTTTTGAAAATCTATGGTAATTTGTAAGGATTCCAGGTTGCATTCGCGACCGTGTTGTCCTGTCTGTTGCTTAGCAACAGTACTGTACGACGGGTCATCGACCTTTCTTTCATTCGGAAATTGAGTTACGCAGTCATCGTGTTCTTAAATCAATATAATAGATTACAATGGGAAATAACTACAGCTATATACTAATAAATATATATTAATTTATCTTTTGTATATAAATCAAGCGTGATTTTTTTTGCCTGAAATAATGGATCATTGCAAATTTGTATTGTCGTTGGTTAATAGTTTATTATACTCTTGAAAAAGTTATAACGATGCGGCAAGAGTAGCAAGTTATCGGCGTTGTTAAGAAATATGTTCGTACTTTTATCTATTTTAACTGAACCATGTCTTGAACCTTCTCATTTTAATATTCATAACGTGATTAGCATAAGTGCTGACAGTTTTATCTCGCGTGTCATCAGATACGAGCTGAAGCGTATTTTCGAGTGGTTTAGAAAAACCCTGCGGTATAATGCCAGAGGGATGTATTTTCAAAATGCGCATGTCATTATGTAAAGGACAGTCTATTTAACAAACGTTATTTTATAAGAACTGTAATGTACAGTTCAAACTTTTCAACTTTTGGGTTGTTTTAGCAAGGTATTAAATTTCGCAATTAAGGTATTAAATGTATAGGCAAGTATTCTTAAGCGAGTGATATCCGAGCATGTCAAAAGAGTGATTAAAAAGAGAGTGACGAGACGAACGAGATAGAACTTATCATATGTTTATTTAAAAAAATATTATACGTTTATCCGTAACCGACGAGTATGTATGCGTAGATGAATGTTTGTAGAAGGAGCGAGACAGGTTTGCCAGGATCGCGCCGAATGGAAGTACGTAATCTCTGCGTACCCCTCTAGGTAACGGGCATGAGTGGATATTTCTTCATGTGCGGGCACGGAGATATTGTCTATCTATGCCTAATAACTTTGTGTGAGAAAACATTCATTATCGTGCTATTGGCTTGTAAATACCGCTGGAGAGATTCCACACTACAGTTGCGCGAAAAACTCACACGGTTTATAAATCAAATATTAGAAAACGTCCTAATTATTTGAAGTTACGTTTAAACCTTGTTCTTTTTCTTATTATATCATCTGTCTCTTATAGTACATCCACAAAACAAGATGGCGGTTCGCTGCCAATTATCCAAAAGCAAATATCAAAATTGAATCGTTAAATTAAGCAAACAATTTGCAATAGGTTCACGGCTGTCGTATGCTGTATGGAATAGGAGACGACGCTCTAAATAAGAGCAAAAACCCGAGTCACCACCGCCATAACACGCAGGGCGTTCCACGCCGGGGCTAAGCCGTGAGATTTTTATTTGAGGAACTTTTTGCCACGCCACCCCGTCTGCGAACTAAGCAAATAACTAACATGATACATACCGCTGAGACGGATATAAAACTTATCCTAAAAGACGCAGTATGCTCTTGAATTGCGTCTGGCGAACTCTGTTCAATTTTAATGCATCCCATTATTAAATAGTCGTCTTAGTTTTCGACCGAGTATCTGGCTATATTGTTAGATGAACTATTAAGTAAGAAAGATTTACAAAGAGTACGGGAGCAGGTAGATTGACTTGGCGAAAGGAGCAGTAAGGCGCTGAAGTGATTAAAGAATACACGACCAATCGGAAAAGTGCCAGTAAGCAGGTCCTATGACCAGAATTTTATATCGCCAGATGATGTATCGTTGTCCAATTTTGGTGATCAAGACTATGACGTTTCCTTTAGGTTTTTTTGTCTTGCGAATAACTATCAATCTTGTTTTTTGTGTATTAGATTATTATAATATTGTATTAGGTTGAACCGTGTATTGTGTAGTGTGTACCAAATGTACATGTATATATATAAATTATGATTTGCTTATTCTCTAGCAAATTAATCGACATATAGAAAATGTGACAAGAAACTTGCTCACTCTTCTAAAAGTACGTATGTGCAATAACAAACAGCTAAACCACCGGCTGCGGTGAACAAGGTTTAACTCATTTCCTGAACAACGCTCCCAATATGTGCTCCGGGCTGAATAGAAAATTGAACATCCAATGGTCTGTAGCTGCGTAAATGTGATATTGCATACCTAGGACAAACGGTGATTGTTTATATCCGATAATGAGCCATTTTATCTATTCTTCTATTCTCTTCCTAGTGAGGTACAGGCACTATGAATTCAAAGACAATTAATATTAGTTTTTCTAAATAGCTTAGCGTTTGTATCGTACAATCAAGCGATGTCAATGAATGGTCTCATACAACTAAACCTCCTCTGCGCATCCATTAAACTGTCACAACAATAATAAACTTTTTCTCCTTTTAATTGAGAGATTGTATCAATCAATCAAATCTATGTAAAAACATATAGAGGAACAAATTAGTGTACATAGACAGACATGTGTTGTCATGTGCATGTTTCAGACTATGTTTATAATTGGGAAATAGGCGATTACCTAACACAACAGGTTTATATTTCTCTATGATTTCAGTAATTTATTTATAGTTACGAAAAACTAAAATAAATCGGAATTCATCAATCAAACTGTAATATATTGAATAATACCGTTATTATTTTTGTTCACAGTTACTAAATACGCTATCAATGGACCTCGAGGACATGCTGAAAGAGATCTACGAAAAAAGAAACTTTGGCAGGTATGACGTTATATATTTTACGTAAATAACATTTATATTATCAATTCTCTATTGTACTTCTAATACTTCCGCAGAATAACGATCGAAGTAATTTAAACGTTATTCCAATGGGATAAAGTTAAATGTTCATCTACCCCGTAAATAATTACCGCGGTTGAGCTTTATTTGATAGATTACATTATTGGCTTCAACAGCGCGCTTCGGCAGCGACCAACAAATTAAATTACACGCCATCCCGAGCTCGACTCTTGAGTCAAACGCAGCGTACCTTTGACAATGAGTCCTTTGATTTACATGGGCTTACGGATCTTGGTTTGATTAATCATTTGAGAAATATACGTCTTGAGGTAAACGTCTACCGCGTTATAGGGAAAAAGACAAACAGACAAGCTTCGTTACATAGAAGGATAACTAGACGCCCATATGGACGTTCCGCCTTACCCTCTTTTTGAAATATACCACTAAGTATGGAATTAATTTAAATGTTAGGAGAAGAGTAAACAGGCATTTCACAAATTAATTTTTCCTCTTCATATTATTGGTATAGATATATATCTACTTAATACTTCTACCTATGTATACTTTGTCGTTGGTTACACATTTTTGTGATCAAAAAATAGTTTTAAAAATATTGAAAAATATTTTACCCGACTAGCAAAAATTTTCGACATGTTGAAATGCATAAGCCATATGGAAAATTAACTAACCACATCTTTTCGAACAGAATGGAAACATAAAAGAGGGTCGTGTACTGTTTCATGTACATTACAAAAAGTGAAAAATAAAAAGGTCCCATACCCCTGTCATCGTGCGGACACAGGGATTATGCAGAGCCACATGGTTACTGAAATTCAATTATTGCCTATCCCCAATTTGTACATTCGGACCACTTCAAAGCCCTCGATATGCTGTGTGCATAAAAGGTAGTGTTTTTTTCTAATTTTCAGTTGCTTTTTTTGGGTCTTAAATTTCTGTATGATTACGACGTTATAGTTGAGATACAAATTTAGGCAGTAAGATTGTTGTCTTCCTGCCCTTTCCCACTGATGCGGGTTCGACACAGTATGACAGTAGGTCTGTTATACTGTGTAGGTTACGAGTAAAGATTTTACAGCCAGCCAGTCAGTAGCCTGCCTGACCCCAACCCTTCTCGGTAATGATAAACAGTAACATGATTATTGTGATCAAAACCAACGTTACTCTGAATATAGTCATGGTTCTGAACCAGCATCATACGGTTTCTACAATACAAGAAACAACGTTATGCTTCCCGACGAAAAATCTAGCACAAAAGCTCTATGTATTATATTCTGCGTATATAAAAAGCTGCCGTTGATAGTGCATTAATAGTGTGTCAAGCCGTTGTTTACTGTGATTGGGTTCGTGCATAAAACAGAGATTTATTAGGCTATAGCGCGCACGAGTCAATCTGATGAGCCACCGCCGACAGCCGCGCCGCTCGGTGTAAATCATGTCTGCACATTTATCAGTGTTGGCGGACGGAAAAATAACTATGGCAGAATACAAATCGATTACTATGACAATATTATTTGATGACTTAACTTTGCAGGTTTTTTTAGTATTACTTCTGTAGTTTTCGTTATTATAACAAAGTCACAGCTGCAAAAAACCGTTTCAATCCAAACATTGTCGCGAAAAACGGATGATGGCGTCCCACCTTTGTCTGCTACCTAAAGTACACCATCAACTCCGGTATTCCATATAAAAATCTACGCAAATCGTCCCAACACGCTATCACATTATGCAGCCGGTGTTAGATTATCATAAACGTATAATATACATCAGTTGTAAGGCGAACCGGATCGCAGTCAGGCGACTCCCTCGCTTTTTATGCCCGCACACATTTTATGGTCGAGATTTATTTAAATTCCGCCATGAGTAGTTATTACCGTAGAGAGAAGTAATCTAAAGTACGTTTATGTTTATTTGGGCCCGTATCCGGCTTACGCGTAATAAGAGTTCATTTCCTATGTTCATTACTCACACAACCGCCTATACAAACATTGTACGACCGTGAAAAACAACACAACTCGACCGAATCGTGGGCCCGAAGTCGGGAACAAAGCTTTATGAATAATGAAATAACCCTCCGTACAAAGCGTTCTGCATTCGGTAAGTGTTCGTAAACGCGGCACGTCAAAAATTGCGGTGCGATCCGTAGGGTGCGTCGCACGTAAAAACGGCAGCTCAAAGTGTTTTTTACGACTTTAATACGAGTTTATTAAAATATTTAAAACGAAACTTTTGCGAGAATTTCCCAAAAGACACTCGGAGCGGTCCCTCGGCCGTGGGTTGGATGTTTCGGCGAACTCCAGTGAGAATGATAAATTAAAACGTGGCGAGTGAGCGATGTCAGCGAGAGTTGCTCTAACGAAGCGTACGCTGATTTTTGAAATTAAATGTTAATTCTTTGCGATCAAATTTTGGTTCCTACGTTGCAACTTGTAACACGTAAAAAAAATCTGTTATGTGGATAACGAATAGAAGGTTTACTTTATGTAATCGTCAAACCTCATGGGCCCTTATATTCTCAACAACAGATACGGTTGCGTAAATTGTTAGCCTTAAAGGAGAACTATGCAAATTTCTTGAAGTGCTGTAAGTCATATAAATTTAAAAATACTTTTAGCGAGAGACGACACCACTAGAAAATACGCTTAGTATATTTATAAATTGTCTTGGATGCAGACTTTTCTTACTAACAAAGTATATTTCTTAAATGAAGAAGGGGGCACATTCCTTATAGAATCCACTTTTCATTTCATTGTCACCTCTAATGACAAAAGGGGATCGAGAACAATAACATTGAATTGGAATTGGTGTGAAACTGCCTAGGAAAGCTAAATGGCCTATTAGGCACAGACCCTTGCGTCTGGTTTCCCCTTGCAACAGCTAAGATTTGATTTAAGATGATGGTTTTCTTTATATATAGCTGAGATAATGTGTGGGCAGACTATTAGTGTTAAACTATATTTTTTTCCATAAAAGAAGAATAAATACAAGAAAAAAACAAAAAAAATTGGCGGTCCTCGAGAACTGACGTTAGAAGTGAAAACACCTACAACACAAATAAGGACGACAACCATTCCCATAAGATTTTCTCCTACTAAGTATTGTCTAACGCAACTAAAGAAGTTTTCACTTCATGAATAAGAATCAGTAGTTAGTTTAATAACAAACGGATGAATAGTTTAGAAAAGTAAAGAGAACAAAATATAAAAACTTCTTACGCCGCGTTAGACGATATTTGGTAGGGGAAAATGTTATAGGTTATGTTATGTTTATCATGGAACAAATGTGTTGCATAGGTCGCTGGTTCATTTCCGGCTCGAACTACACAGTTTGTTCTCGAAATAATACACGCTGGTCATTTTGATCGTACGTCGAACTATGGCCGTGGATGTGCTGGAAGGAAGAAAACAAGGTGTTGCCAGCCGCAATGTCAGTATTGCCAATCATTGACTGCCAATGTATTTATTTTTTTGTTTGTGATTTTAATTCATGATTTGTAAATTTACAACTAAATGCTTAAGTCCAAGCAATAGATTTATTACTATTTCAAGTAATGTACCTAGTAATGACCTATAATTTGCATTACATCGAATACAATTCAATGCTCTGTATATATAATAACCGCTATAATAAAACAATGAACACTTAATATGTAAGTTCAATTGTATTATTTTTAAACAATCAAGTGTATGAAAAACCCTTAGCGGAGCAATTTACATAGCGCCCCACATCCGCTGTGCTGTTTTGCGCCGAATTGCGGTTTATACTAATGAATTGGTGGTTTTACAACCGCCAAATCAAATCACTCTTATACTTACTAATTAAGGAAACACTCATTATACTTTCGTTACGTTTATTGTGTCTATAAGCGAATTAAATGTTATAACTTTTGACTCATTTCATAGTTCTTTTGTGGTAGAAGGCAATGTGGTATAAACAAGTAGCTCACTTGACGTTATGTAACGACCCCAACCCATCAACATTCAAAGTTGTGGATCCGTTGCTCGAATCTTTTTTTTAGGTAAAGGGGAGTGTAGATAAGAAAAAAGCTATGGACATGGAAAGAATAGTAACGCTGGATCGAGTTGTGTGCGGTCTGAATCCTTTCAATACCCGTGTCTATGTCACCGACCAAGTGTGTTAAGTTAGTCAGTTTATAATCGCACTGGGCATATTATAAACTGTCAGCAAATTGTGAACTCTGAACGAATCATCAAATCAATGAAGCGTTTGAACGCAGCAAACATCACTTTGATTGATTAACATTCGTAAATTTGTTAATGTTTCATTAATCACTATTAACTTACTATCAATCAAGAATACCTACGAATGAGCCAATATGTTGTTTAACAGCAAGTTAGAATTTTTGTAAAAAAACTAACGTCATTGGCCACGCTTTTTATTCTTTCATCGGAATTGTTGATAAACTAGCGAAATTTAGAATGAGTGATTAAAATAAATAAATCTTTATACATGCATCTTTTCTGAATTATTTTTTTTACCTTGGAACACCAGTTGTTCTGAGATTTATATTTAAGTACCTTAACGCAAAACATTTAAAAAATAATTTCAACGCCTCCATTATTTAAAAAATAATATAATATTTCCAGACAGGGAAACAAAATACTGTACAAAACCTTTACATATTCTTTCATATGTAAAGGTTTTGTACAGTATTTAATTAATATAGTTTTTGCAAGTTAAAAGCCGTTTATTTGTAAAAAGATTCTACTCATCAGCATAAAGACTTCAAGCTTCAAAAACTTCATTTCGCTATGAAAGCCTTACTATCCGACCTCATTGTGTACATCAGAAGCAATTTTTCTTCCTTATTGAAAGACCTACAACCCCGCGTTCGTCCTTTGTGTTTCTAGACATTGCGAGCCTTTTGTGGTTTTGCCTAGTCTCGAGTCTAGGTACGATGCGCTTTTAGTTGCCGAGTTCTTAAAACCAACCATTGCCTACCCCAGCTCAGTGAGTATTGTTTGTAGTGATGTAACATTATCGACAATTTAAGTTGCAAAACTAATGTATTGATGTTTAACTTTAGTTATTTCAGCTATAGCCTCACCGGCACCTCACTCGACAGACGAATCGCAGAAATACTTCTACTTCACGACTGTCTTCAGTGTGGTCGTGGTATGATGTAGCCCTTTCATGCAACTGATATTGTTGCAGATTTTACCACTGTTAAAAATATATGAAACATTGTAATTTATTTTATAATCTTTTAAGTTAGAACTCTATGCATATTAAGAAGAAGAAAGAAATTAGAAGAAACCAAGTAAACAAGTTTCTTTTGCTTACTGACCCATAATTCTCTAAAACCATCTTTAATACAGTATTGTTTGTTTAAAACGCATTTTATTAGATGTTTTTTTTGTTTTTATCGATATGCAAAATAGATTGTTACATTCCCAATGCAAATAGTAGTTTTGAGTGACTGCAAGCGAACCCTACAAACAATACCCGTCGAGTCAATCCCACCGTGAATGAACTGTAGCCATACTGTAGGTACTGGGATATTGTACGGCTTTTACTGTCAATGTTTATATGGAGCGGGAATCGACGGCCACCTTGCCTCTTAGCATCAGACACGCCACCGTATTTCATTCTGTTGCCCGTTTTGTTGGCGGAACAAAAAACCATTTTGTTTGTACTGTGTTGTTTTATTTGATTCTGTATATTTTTTAATAACGAGTTGGGGTTTTTGTTTTGTTTAATTATACTTCATTGTGGAGTATTAATACGTAACCTTAGAGCCATTTTCTGTTTATCCCGTCCTCAGTCGTTAAAGGTAGGCAACATGAGCTTATTGCAGATGCATATGGGTATTATTGATATCGGGTATTCGGTTGCTCGTTTGCCACCTTCTAAATAGAAGAGAGATTGGGTTTTTATTTTTATATTTATCGGTATACGTATCTTTCCCGTAAAATAGGAAATTTTAACAAAAAATAGTAATATCCAAAGTTTCTATGAGATAACGCTAGCTGTCATAATTCGAATTCTTAATATTTTTTCTGGAAAAATCCGATCTTACGATGACAGGAATGCCAACGCAAAATGAAGTTCAGTCGACACCTAGTAGTTCATTATTGTTTAGAGAAGTTTATAGGCCAAGATCTGAAAGTACCGACTCCGTCAGGTTTTGGTTACGGCTGCGGGCTACTATCATTACTATTTTATCGATCAATGATATGTTTACTGAATGTGTAATTGCGCTTTATCGATAAACATATTTAAACACACGTGTTGTGTATTGCAAACTTTAAGAGGGCGGAAACATTGATGTCAAAACGTATGGCCGATGGCGACCTTTGGAGACCTAGGACGAAGTAGCGTTCGCAGGCCACCCACGGGATGGATCGACGGTTAAGGTTGCGGGAGTCCACACCGCCAGGAGGATGCATACGGATCCTTTGTGGCGATCAATGGGCCTAAGCCCAGCAGTGAAAGAATTTATTAGCGCGTATTTCCTCTACAGGTAATAAGCATATAGCTGAGTAAAGACATTAAAATTCATTGAACATTGCAACACTTTGTTAGATTGTTTGTTCTTTCTTTTATTTTGCTTTGTATACACATTTTTTCGCTTTGCTTATATTGTTTGCTTTTTTCTCTTCTTTTTTAACATCGTTTTTCAACTTCGTTCGAATTCGTTTATCAACTTTATAAATAAATGTCCAAAATATTTTTTATAGATTAAATGATTTATTTATATTATTATTAATACCAACATTGGCTAAAGGTGGAAGTTTTAGGTTTTAGGAATGTAGGGGCCACCCAAAATGGTTTAAAGAAAAATTACTATTTTAGGTGTTTGTTTGTCTATAAGTTGTAAAAGCGGTTTTTTGCACTTTGCTTTTGCTTTTACGTTGCTCTTCACGGACGATAAATACGTGATGGACTCGGCGTGGAATTGAAGTAAATCTCTTTTCAGTGAAATATTTCTCTTTTCTGTGAAATATTTCTCTTTTCTGCCTGTTTTTATTTTAAATGCGCTTTTGTTTTGGAATATTAAACTGCATCGTTTGTGACCTATTCGTTGTTTTAAGTGAACTGAAAGATATTTTTTTATATGTGTATTGTCTTGCTTTTTAAACTAGAAATGTTGATAAAATGATTGTTCTTTCTATATAGTACTACTTTAGACAGAAACATATTCATTCTATTCCTTTTCGTTATAAAATATCTCCATTCCTGAAGCATTCAGCATGTGTGGGGAAGGAAGTAGTCGTAGACTTGGCACTTTACGTTAATGACAAATTCAATAAGATGTTTTTTATTTGCATAATTCGTCGTCAAACAAATACTTATTTCGCAAAATACGTGGTGGTTATGTTAGCACATTTTGTAAATTTATTACATGGTGTTACCATGACATAATGTAGGTTAGGTTAGTAGCTTAATATTCCCGAGGAGGGTTGGCGTTGGGTAGGCGGCCGACTGTAAAAACTGTAGACTGCCTGTACAGTAGACTACAGTCACAATTTAAACAATTGTATGTGATGGTTAAACTGTGCTACGGCCATACTGTGTCGACCCCACAAACACGGGAAAAGGGCAGGGAGACGATGACTAGATCACGGTAGTATTAAATACATAGGTAGGCAGTAATATAACTTCGTTTAAATTATAGGGCGGGTGATACCGCGGGGCACAGCTAGTAGTTGAATATACTTTGTTTCCAAAGCATGATGTGATTTTCGTAAACAAAGGTTTTTACGTTAAAATTCGTAAATTTTTAAATATTTTCGAAAAACAACTTCACTTTATCTAACAATTAAGAAACAGGAGAACCGATCAATATTCTGACCGACAAAAAATGTAATCCGTAGGCAATATATTTTACTATCCTGTGTACACGATGCTATCAAGAAAGCATTAAGACGAGAAGCGACATGCATCATTCCTTTTTTCTCCACAAGGGGAGAGCGGTAGGTAATAATTATTTCCAAATTAACCGGAGGCAGGCTACCGCCGGCTGCGCTAAATTAAATCGAACGTCAGCCTTCAGATGGACAAGCGGACCGTTAGGCCCGCGTAATGGCGTCATCAAAATCAACGGCAAAAATGTGTTGCAAATGGCGTCCGTGTAGACTCGTTAGCTGGAGTAAAGGCGGGAAATTGCCTGGTGATTTTTACCCCTTGATGATTCGTCGTTAGATTATTTGCATGGTGGTAATTAACTGTTATGTTCTCTTAAAGTGTTGCGTGACTAAAAGTGCGCGTTCCAATTGTTATAATAAAAATTGAATAGATATTAAGGTTCGTAGCAGTATTTCCAATTAAACTGACAACTGTACTACACCTTCATTCGCGATGTGAACCAACAAATTGGACACCATATAATATTATAGCTTTCTAATTAAGACGTTTGACAATCATTAAAAAACAAAATTGATTTGTTCTAACCTACTTATCCTAAAGACGTTATTACGTGTATTTAAACAATAAAAATGCATTATTTACTCATCATGCAAAACGCCAGCTGGAATCGCTTCTATATCGATGCCATATGCAAAACGTGTCCAGTCTTTTTTTGTAATTAGTATTACTTATGTTTATAACGAAAACAGATCTCGTGCACCTGCATCGCTTTTGTTCGTCGATAATGCACTCAACAGACACCCACCTGCCGGCCATGAGCGAAATTTGATAGTACAAATACAAAATTAAAAGTATGAACTAAAACTTAATTGTCAATCAATACAAAAATTAAGCAGTATGTAGGTTTTAAGACCTTACACAGAAATAAATAATATATTTGATAAAATGTGAATTATAATTTATTCTAGTAGTTTAAAACACTATACCTATTATTCTAGTGATAACTGGTTTTGAGGCGTTCCATTACATTACTCAAGGATAAGAGTGATACCAATGAAAGGAAGGAATGAGAAGATATTGACCACAGTTCTACCTTTAAGTGGTGATATAAATGAAAGTTGATACGCACTATGTTAGCCTATTCGCTGTTTCTTTGAAGGTAGCCACGTTATAATTGCACGGAAAACCTGATACTAGCAATTTGTTCCAATCTTTTTCTGCACATTAACCGCCTACAACGGAAAGATATTCAAATCGTCAACGACCGAGCTCTTACTGACCGGCATGATCCTCTGGCATTGCGAGAAAAGACTCTTTGCGTTTTTACATTGCAGTATTTGCTGATGAGTTCCGTATAATAGCTCATCACGACAGGGCTCCAAATACTGTCCACGCCATCTTGATGGTTGACATTCCAATACCGTGCGGTTTTCGCATAATTTGCAGCCCTGCAATAACCTACAACTGCGTTGTGGAATGGTCTGTCCCCAGCGGTATATCCAAAGTAATAAAACTTAGGATCCTTCAAGTAGAGAGTGTACACCTTCCTTAAAGGTCGGCTACGCATCTGTAGTTCTATTTATATATTAGTCTTAGACTAGCTGTACGTCTAAATGCCCGATAGCAGAGTGGAGAGGTGAGAATTTAATTATTTGAGCAACAGATCCTGCTGCTCTCACTACAAATAAAATATTCGTGCTATGTCTAAACAGCCCTAACTTTTGGGTTAAGATAGATCTAGAGACAACGTATGGTCAGATCGGTCTACGATATGATGTCTCTTTTTCAATGAGATTTGTTTATACACATCTCAGTTTAGGCATATGTGTAGCGATCAATATCCATTTGCCGTACCGCCCTAGGCAGTGAGGTCACTACACGGCTCACGCATCACTCCTAAACGCGATTAACGACCTCCGCAGGGCCCATCTGTCTTCTGAACAGTTTTTATAAGTGCATTAATGACTCTTTTACTTCCCGTTCTAGTTTACCGTTTTATTCAGTTATAACTAAATTGCTTATTGTCTTTTTAAATAAGCACAGTTTGATAATTTGTGATATTGCTTAGTATGATTGATCATTGTACTGTGTTGTTTTCAACTCGACTTGCCTGACTTGATTTCGTCAAATTAAATACATCTTAATTTCATCAACGCTAAAACTAAATGTGATATAGGTGCATATAAAGAGTGCTATGAATGGATAAAATCTTGACGGCGACAAGTAGAAATGAGTGATCAACCTGTCTTAGATTTTATCCGCTAGTAAAAGTACAACTATCATGTTTACTTTATATCTTTATAAAAAAGCCACTAAACTTATCTGATAGACCAATTGAACAACTTCCTGACAAAATTTAAATTGATTACTCAATTAAATTGTCTTACATTACTAAAACTTAATTTAACCATATCCGCAGCTAGGTTAATTTTTATGAGTTATTAATTTTTGTACTGTAACCGTTACTTGTTAAATTTAAATATTCGTATCTTGCTACCAACTGTAGCGGTACAAAATAATAGTCTTGTTTCCGCTGACTATAAATACCTTTGCTAAACAAACATACGGCTAAAATTTCATAGGCGTGTGGTATTCCGTTTTGGTTTGTTATTCCAGTCGAAAGAATCGTAAGATTTTCATAGCTCAAGGAACCTTACAATTTTTTTAAAATTTAATTTAACTATGGGCGTCACCAAGTAGTCTAGATTGTTGTGTGTAGTCAGTATTATCTTATAGACTCGTAAGATCTCACCGCTATTCGTTCCTTGAAGAAATGTTTAATAATAACAACATCTTTACTATCATAGCTAATTTTCTTAGGTTTTTATATAACTGGAGTAATTAAGAAATTAACAACATGCATGTTAATATCAAAGAGTTAATTTTATATTATTACAATGATCAGACCTAAAACTATAGACTTAACAAAATTTAAGGAAAACATTACCTATTACTATTTCATACGCAGAAGCTTAAGCCCCATTTCCACGCTCAACTCGTCTCGAGAGAAATATAAAACACGTCCCAACGTATAACGTAAACGTGAATGTAAACGTAAAGGTAAATGGATCCCGCAACTTTGCCGAGTAGATATTATTATTTCATGGCGCCTCTGTATAGGGCATTAGCATAAAATATCCGAGTGTACTCTCCACTCTGTAAATTGTGCTCGCAAATTTATACAGACGGCCCCGTCCATACGGTAATTCTGTATACTTGTAGTTCAGACATATTTTGTTTGTTATTAGCAAGAAAATAATATATTATTTTTAACTTAGACGATTTCGTAGACTGGTACTTCGAATCATTAGACTTTACGCTGTGGGTCCTGTTTTTAGTTAATACCCGAGGCAGTATTCGAATTCTCTAAACTATAATGTTTAATTTATGATATGATTTGCACCCAGTTCAAAGTTTCACTTGCGATTTTTAAAAAATAAGTAGGAGTCTATGTAGGTATGTACTAATTTGTCATGAATAAATGACACGATTTTATACACTGAAACCCGATTAATTTTATATATCTAGAATCATGAAGACGGGTCTGAGCAAACTTAATGAAGCAACTAATTGTATTACATCACTTAACCTCACCTTAGGATCCTTCACGCAACAGAGCACGCAGCCCCGACGTCACTTAAACTAGGCCCAAACAATCCCAAAGTCTGTATTAGATTCCTTAGGACGGCTGCAAGATAGTTTCGGCAGATTAGTTTTAGTCGAGCGCGTCAGTCCCCCAGGCGATCGGGAGTGCATATCCTTGTCAGACATGAGACTCCTGTAACTTACTTCAAGTCGTACGAATACAAACTAAAGTCGTCTACGCATTGTTCTTATTTAAATACATATATCATACCCAATACTAGTAATTGAAAGGGTTAATGGTACGAGAAATCACCAACATTTTTACATAATTGCCATACGCCCAAAACCGTTCAAAATCGTCTGATTGAATTGTCAAAAATGTCAAAAAATACCGATCATACAATACATCTGATTTTCGAAATATAGTAAAGTTCAAAAAAATAATGAGACAATAAAATAAAACTTTTAGCAAGGCATCTGCAAATCTTTTTTACGAGTTAACTTGGATTAGTTGATGCGAAAAACTGAGTTTTCACAAGAAAATGTTTGGATGTGTTTGATGAGCGTTTTAAAAATGTTAAAAACGTTTACCGTTCGGTAACATAATATAACATGGATATAATTTGACATGAAATAAGATGTGCAAAAAAATATCAGAGCAATTCAAATAGCCAGAAATGGTTAAAAACCCGGTCTAGTTAACGAAAAAGTTGCAAGAGCGTCAAATTCTTAGATAAGAAAAGAAAAGACAAATTAATAAAGAGCTCACCCAAAATTGTCGAAATCAAGTTAACTCAAGGTTTTTTTATTAACTGAACAAAATAAAACTGGGATAAAGTTCGGAAGATACTGTTTATTAAAAAGTTACAAAATATTATCGTTTTGAAGTCAAGTCAAAATTAATGTCTCCCACCGGAAAAAACCATACCAACTTTAAAATTGTGGATGTTGGTTCTTTGTCCAAAATAATGTCACATAACTCTGGTAGTTATCGGAGGAGCACAAAAATTCTAACAAACACGAGGGCATTTACTCCGACTCTGTAACGTTATTTTTGTTTTCGGCGACATTGAAAATCTCTGAAAAGTGAATTTTTGTAATCCCGGCAGACATACAAAATGTTAAAAAAATATTTAGTCTGTTGCTATGATACAGTTCGGCTAAATGTTTTGACATTTTTGAAAATGCAGTAAATCCAGATGCTACGCGCAAAATGTCTATAAATCGTTGTTTTTTCGTAATGAAATAATAAAATCTATGAACATTGTTAATTTGAGACGTATTGTAATGCCCTTTTTCACACAGCAGAAGCGGCTACCTAAGGCCTACGGCCATGAAATTACTACGTTTTGGACCGTTACTGCTCGACTAATCGGGCTTAGAATCGAATAATTAACGATTTTATACGGTTTTGGGACAAAAAGATGATATGTGGTTTTGGTTGTGAGGTCTAGTAATATAAATTAGGTTTAAGTTAATACGATAACTAAGGAAACCGACATCTCCATTATTTATTGGTAGGACATAAAACGGATGTCCAATGGTGTACAAAGTGTTGTAACGACAGTCTACGATAAGGAGGACCGATCTGGTCAAAATCGCGGAAGTCCACAGTATGACTACAGAAAATGGCATGGGGTTTTATCCCGAAAATAAAACAGTTGCCGAAGTATAAAATAACCTCTATTAACAATATTTTGTACAATATTTATTAGTACCTGTATTTCGAAGGTATTATATATATATATATATATATATATATATATATTATATAATATATTATACTCGGAATCAGATTACGAAAAATTTGGAACGCGGAAAATGAGAAGGGATTGCATGAAAAGCCGCGGGAAACAGCTAGTAATATACATATAATTAATGATTTTACTTTTGCGTGTTGTCCCGAGGAATAAATTCAAGACTTGCGGAAACAGAAATTTTGTTATGTTTGAATATTAGGGAAATTAAATAAAAAAAAGCATCACCCCAGATAAGAACGCTTTCACGCATGCTTTCCTCCCTCTCGGTTAAGCGATGGGTACATTTCAAAAAGGGATTTGTGAAAGGACTTTGCCGCACCAGTGGCGAGAGCGCTGCAGCCAAATTAGAAGGGAGGAATATAAATAAAAGAAAATTCATTCACCATCCAACTTTATCATAAAGTTTTATTTACTCTGTAGTCAAGTCAGCTCTGAGTAATATGACGTATCATTACATGAATGTGATTTTTTGAGAAACTGTTTATAGTTGGTTATTATTTTACTAAATATAATGTAATTTAAATACATGTGTATGATAATATACTTAGACTGCGACCAAATCTACTAAGGGGGTGATCAGATGTCACTTAATAATTGTAACCAAACAACGCTTTATTAGGGATATTGCTAATAGCTACTGGAATGGTGCTCACGTACAGTACTTCCATAAAGTTGACCGGTGATCTGACCAGATTTTTGTGGCGACTCGTGTAGGAAGCTTGTATGTTCAACTGAGACTAGGATAGATCTAGGATTATTGTCGGCTGATGGTGGAACGAAATTTTATGTAATAATTCAAATACCTTACGCTTATTTACGACGTTAAAATCAATAAAATACCTAATCAGTTTTCGATACCTTTAAATTTTAAGTCTCGCGGTCTTTTAGAGTAAAATACACAGACAGTCATAATAACTGTCGGCAGAAGTGAAATCTCAAAACAAGTCGGAAGGTACGCCAATCTATACATATAATAAAAATGTAACAGATTGCTGTCTGTAAATGGAAGATATTTAAAAAAACTAATATTGGGGGCTTTATTAACGCAATAAAAACTATGATTATTAGAAGTTTTTTCTCTATGTCTGTACGTTTGTGCGCGCTCATCTCAGAAACGGTTTAACCGATTTGAGTGCGGTTTTCACGAATGTATGATCGTAAGCTTCACTTGAAATAGTGTTTAGTTTTATCTCAGTGGGCTCAACATACAATCATAAGATTGTCCCCTACCAAATATTGTCTAACGCGGCTAAAGAAATTTCACTTTAAAAAACGTAAATTTCCATATTATTATTCCACGCAACCAAATTCTTACATTATAGTACGAAGAAAAAATTAATTTAACGTGTAATATAGCTTGTACCCCATGCCTTATAATGCTTGAGGCGTTGCGGTAATTATTCAGAAGGCATTCAAAAGCATCTGCGCGCTCCCAGTCTCCCGGTATTCGGTATTTTTTGTCTTAGACAATATCCCTCGGATAAGGCGCAACCTTTCCTGAAGTAGATAGTGTCCTGTTCAATACGGCTAAAAGCTCACTCCACCCTACCCTGAATTTTAATTTTAAAAGGTTAATATTATAAAAAATTTTACTCGAGTTATTTATGACTACGAATGTTAGGTATTAAAAGATGAAAAATGTCTATTGTTAAGGATATAAAATGGAAAATGTCTGCTCTAAAACAGACGCCATTTTCTTAATAATGATCGGTTTAGTTCGCGAATTAGCTCATTTAAATTAAGTTTTCATCTATTTTTCAATTTACTTTACAGGTATTGATTACATAGTCTTAGATTAATAAAAAAACATTGACAGTCATTGAGGAATGACGTTAGAAGTAAAAACAACATCAACGACCACCCCTACCACTCCCCCCACTCCCATTCCACTTCCCTACTTACCACCTACCAAAAATGGTCTAACGCGGATAAAGAAGTTTTTACTTTTAAAAAACCACACAAGGACTGCCAACAAAAAATGGGAAAACTGAAAACAGGTAGGAAGGCCCGACAATATTTCAAAAATAAATAAATAAATGATTGACAAAATAGATCCTTGTGTCATAACAATAATATTCAACATTGAAAATAAATGAAAAACGCTTCGTCGGAACTGTTCTAAATTGAAATAAGCATGTTGACGCATGACGCTGACGCATGTTGTATGTTGCGTACATATATTGTTCACGCAAACTTCAAATTTGCCTCTACCCAATATCGTCTAACGCATTTAAAGAAGTTTTCTAAAGAAGAAGACTAATGAGCGAGCGGCTCAACGGACTTTTGGTGACCAACCACTTAACAAAAACAGGACTTATTCGTTCGTTCGATGTTAGTTAGAGACTAGAAATACTCTGTACATATTTTTTCCAAAAGACTGTTTGTTTAATATTCCATAATTTGAATCGTAAGTATTACAAAATAATACAGAGGTTGAGATATCTTTGCTGCGTTCGGTACTTTACAAGTTTTCTTTTGAAAAAATTGTCGCGTCGCTAACCCCGAGGGGGATTTAGACGGCGCTTTTAATTAGATGGTGCAAGCACAATTTAATGGAGCGTAAAGATAAAAACAAAGGGAGACCTATATAAGTATGAATCATGGACTATCAGACGCGTTGTCTAAGTTTTGCGGAATTTTTGATTTATATTTTCTTTGTACATGTCTACGTTGCTCTAAATGTGTATGGTTTCAGAATACGGTTGAAATGTCAACGTGCCATTTGCCTATCCATAAATAATATGAGACAGCTGTGCGTTTTTTTGTGTTCGTATAAAACTTTGAAATTACTTCATGAATTTTGATGAAATTTTTCCCATTCTTTTGATAACCTCTTGAGAAAGGTTGGGACTATATAAATTGATGTAGCATAGTATTAACATACTATGTATGTGTTCTTTTGATCGCAAATGAGGTGGACTATGAGTTCATCCTAGTTATTGTATATATGCACAGATATGGAAAATATGGTTACTTGGTTTCTATGGGTTATACGAGCAAGCGCTTGAAAAGAGCAAGTTGTCAGTGACGTAGTACCATCAAGGGAAGAGTAATAGCCATCTTTCGACCACATCACCATTTAACATCAGGTGGGATTACGTTCGAGTGCTAGTTTATTTATTATACTATATACGTCTACTTTAACCTCGTAATCTGTAAAGTCTAGCCACTACCCCGATTGTGAAACATTCTTATATAGATTTAAGTAAATTCGTTCATTTAATCAATCTACATAGATGAGCCGAGTGGTGTAGCGACGGGGACAATAGACGGTGATTGCGCGGTGCTGGTTCGATGCGGTTACGCTCCCCCGACCGCAGCCCCGCACCTAGCCGCAGTCCTCTCCGGATATTTACAGCAGACGGATCTAATAACTTATTAATTAACTCGCCAAAGGTACCTTCTAACATTCACGTAATTATTTGTTAAACAGCACATGGTAATATTTCAAAAATTGTAAATATTTCTTGACAGTTATTTTTGTTAATGTATTTACAATTTTTTCCCATGCTGACATTAGTGTATTAGTCCATTTATTTATTCACGTTCACTGAAATTATCTGTTCAACTCAGCCTATTAATTATTAGCACTAAATTTTTAATCATACACTAAAATTTATCCAGTTGTTACAAAAGTCTGCTTCTTAAATCAAATAACTATAAATTACATGGGTGAGTAGAAAGAATTTTGATTACCCTCACAAAGTAGCAACGAAGTCCGATTCTTTTGAAAGGCGATTTCTTTTTCAGACCGACAAAGGTTGTGGAGACGGTAATTTAATTTGTTGCGTCTACCCTCTACCAGTGAGCGCTTCTAAGCGATAATGCAATTTGATTGAGCTACTTATTGCTTCTTTACCTTTTCATTGCGACGGCTAAATTTCAATCGAACGTATTTTTTTAAAGCAAAAAAGTTTTGCAATCCTTTTTTGTAGCTCTTCTCAAGTGTGAAAATGTTTCGACAACAAGGGGCCTTTACTGGCAACAATGGGGGTTCCCGCCTTGCCTCTTGACGTCTAGTTAAGGCGGGAATATGGAAGGTTGGAAAAGTTTTACTTTTGACGGCAAACCCTGCGGTGAGAGCGACACTCGGCTGGGGCGATTAAAAACTTTTAGATTCTTTTCTTACAGCATTTTTTGCTCCTAGTGAAATAAGACGTTTCGAAAAAGTAATCTTTTTGTGAAAACTTAACTCAAGGATTAAAATAAAAAATATTTATTACGAACTAGCAACTAGAAAAGTTCGTTAATTTTTATTATATTTTCTAATTAGCTGCGGAACTTTCTTATTCACCAAAAAACAATCGGCGAATCCGTCCAGCCGTTCACGAGTGATGTACAATAATCGTAAAAGTATTTTGATAGAATTCATTGGATTGAGTAAAGATGTCTATGTAGATATAACAGCGGGGTGAATATTAAAATTTTATTTGAAACCGTTCTAAATCCTGAAAGCGATTAATCATGCGAGGTTCTTAAATATGTCTCCTGCCTGCGACGAGCAGCGTGGCTGGATGCATATGAACTGGTGGCTTACGAGGGACTCCAAGTTACTGATTTATCGACCGCAGGCAAATGCCTTAATGGAGTCTGAAGCGTTATAAGCGAAGGAAATGGATTTGCACTTGATTAATAGACACTTAAGCTTACATTGGACTTACAAACTTTGAGGTGCTTGTAATTTTTTGAGGATTTTATATTTTTATGTCTGCGTTTCGATTATTTTTTGACTACTTTTTTATATATTTTCTTACTTTAATTAGTTCATGCATCAATATCTAAAAGTTTCATTCTGTGGAACATGAAGTAAGTTCACTATTTCATACTATTGTCGTGAACCTACCACAATCACTTGCTTTGCAAAACTGTGGACACAGCTAGCTCGTTGAGGTAACTGAAGTAAATTGAGGGTTGTGCAAGCAATTATAGATAGGTTTGGTACATATAATTCGTAAAGTGGTTCTTTGATCTCATTTGCCATTTGCGAAAAGCAAACTAAACCTAAACTCGTGCTATCGAAGCAAGTTGTAATGAGATATTCTTGTTTTCTTTATAATTACATTTTTGGTCCAACATAGATAGCTCCTTTTAATATAAAAATTATAATCTTAATTATCTATGACATTATTCTATAATAACTAATAATTCTCGTCTAATGATTTACATCTCGAATATTTGAAAAGCTTTCTTTAGCTAGAAATTGAATGTGATAAATTTTATTACGCTAAATATTTTCATCGTCGATGCGATGGCCGTATAAAGAGAAGCCTGCGCGCGGCGGGAGGCTCTATAATTGAGTATATAAATCACGACGCCATCGAAATAAGATACCATCTTACAGCTTTCTTCCGTAATAGTTATTTAGTTTACGTGACACCACATAATTTGTTGTGAATTCGATTTAGTTAGATCTCTCGTATTCATTTTGTAATGCAACATACAAAGTACGAACGCTGTAAAATTATTATCAATAATTATTGTTAGGTTCACGATTATGCAAGTGAATAAATTTATATCTTTGTATTTGGGTGTTGTAAATATGCACTTTAAGCTCTCATGTCTTTTAATCTGAGTGGATTTAAGCAAACAAAATCCATTTTTAACCATTTCGCAATTTAGGCTCCAAATGTGATAGGAGTGATCTACATACACCTTTTTCACGATTGAAAATCGATCCCTGGCGGTGTAATGTGTCAGATGCTTATATCGGCTACGAATCCATCTACCACGTATGTAATTTCCATCAATACTCTTCTTTAAAGCCACGTGCTTGTAGCTGTATATATTACTTTTTAAAATTATTCAAAAGTAAATAAAAATTATTTCAAGTTTTATTTAAATTTTATGTCATTTAAATTTTAACAATTTTAAAAACCTCTTTGTACCATTGTATGGTTGCGTTATCTTTATGAAATCATTACTTGTACCATGTCACAATGAACATACTATGAAAATCAGATTAAATATCACAACTGAGGTAGATACGCTTGCTATTGACTTCATGTTGTCTTTGAAATGCAATGCCTTAATTAATTAACAGCTCATAAACATCCACTATGACGACGCTCGAAATGAAAACTCACTGTACCTAGCTCGAATGCAAAATACATTTCCACGGAGTACCAATTAGCATGTTATTTCGTGAGCATTGACCCAATTACTAATTATGACATTTTTTTCTACAGAGTAATACAGATCTGAATCTTGTTTTTAAATTATATAGTCTAGTGATTAAGGGTACGTACTGCAAAATATGAGGTCGCGGGTTCGAATCCGTCATTCGACTATTTTCCTAACGAATTATTTGTAAATTGTTTACAATCTACTATTTAATATTAATATTTTATAAAATGTCTGTAATATTCATAAATATTTATCTTTTTCTCATGAATTTAAAACATGAAGCATCAATGACAGGTGTTGTAGATAGCTAACTTTGATAAATAATGATTTCTTATACATATTTACTCGAATACTACAAGTTGAAATTAATATGATTTTACGGATCTCTTTTATTAAATGTGAGGTATCCTCGAGACCGTGACCATGAGTCCTGTATAGGACTCGAAACGACAGGAATAAAAACATTAAATCAAGACTACTTTGATTAAATTTTTAATACCCAAAATTTGTACATTTCTTTTTACGCTGTTTACTACAAAAATCTACAAAAACATGAAAGTTTCTCATGGCGGCTTAACTCATCCATTAATATATATATAAAAAACTTTAAAAAAGTATTTTCCGTCATTAATTCTTTTTAACATTATTTTTTAGAGATTTGAATTTGCAACATGTTCTGTTTCATTTCTCTTTGTTGCATTGTACCATCATACCTATCTATATTATACCTAAGTATCGAGTGTTAATACCGTGAACGCTGGCAGCGCTACACTTTTCCACTCATTACGACGAACACAATACATCAGCTCGGATAAGTCACAAAGGCTGGCACCAGACGAAGCTGTGCACTCGCTGATTAAAACGAGCACTAGTTTTGTGTTCCTACAATGCACTACACTGCGCAACTTACGTTATAACAGCAATTTTAATCTGGATAATTTTTTAATGGAGGGAATATAGTGATCCAATGAGATAAAAATTTGTTAACTACAATTTTAGGTATAGATTAAATTCTGTTTTTAAGATACATAAGCGTAATGTTGTTTTTAAATATTTTATGAATACATATACCTTTACAATTAACATCTAAAAATACCTTATATCCTATAAAAAAAATGAATATTCGTAGTAATATTTTGCCATCTTTAAGACCTTTCGAATGAAAGATATGGAGGGTAAGGGTTGGGGAGGGTTTCATGATTGTAAAAAACTACCACAATTTAACGTAACTAAGTTAACGTTTAAAACTTTCTTTTATTTCTCTCCATAAAAGAAATCAAAACTCCCCTACGTTGTGTAGTTTCATTTGAGACTACTAGTCAGACAGTCTGTGCAGGATTTCCTCATTACATATTCCGTTCCCGGAGAGCCAGTGATTAATCTCGTTTTTCCAAATTTAGCAATCCTAATTTAATATTCTCTTGAACTACGTGTCTGGGAGTTAGTCTGCCACCTAACTATCTATCTAAATTGAGCTAACTTCAGTTTGTTATTCCGTCTGTTTCATTATTGACTATCTCGTATATGTGAAAGTTGTTCAGTTCAACTTATCTGTGAACTTAAATTCGTAGTTTTAAATTTGTTTGAACGTCAGTATCTTTAGATCTGAACATAAACATTTATCTAAAATTATTTTACTCGGTAAAAAGTTTTTTTTTTAAATGGCATATGTTACGTTTTTAATTTTAACCATAATATAAAATAAGTTTGTTCTCCATCATATTAAGAAGTTTTATGGTTGTACGCCTGATGGTTGCACTATTACTACATATAATAAACTCAATTCATCTCACCGCGTCTGTATTTTTTATGTGAGAATCTGGCAAACGAGTAAGCGGTAGAGCCCGCAACGGCAACATCTGTTGCACGAATGGGCCGGCTCGACCGGTGAAATACCACGACCTCACAGAAAACAGGCGTGAAGTAGAGTATTCTGCGTTTCGTCTGATGAGTGAGGTGGAGATAGACATCTGCAACAAGCAAATGTGTTGCAGATGCGTTGCCCACCTTTAATGGAACGAGAAGGGCACAGACAGAAAAAAGGATATTTCCCTTTTCCCGTTAATTCTGTCTGAAAGCGTTAAGCCAGTCAAGTACTGAACTGTTTTTATAAGGTTTTCGCAAATATACGAAGTTATTCACAAGGAAGGTTATGATTTCTTGACGGTATTTGTAAATTGGCTAAAATATGATGTTGATAAAGACATTATTATGCATTCGTCGTATCCAACGTATTCGTTGGTACATCATGAATCGCAACCGAAAAGATATGCCAGTATGCTCTGGTACTCAGAGCCGACGAAGGCAGAGCAGGTCGCTTGTTCGATAAAAACAGAAAAAAAAATCGTAGGTTTTAAAACGAAAAAGGTTTTGAACTGGCGCCTGTTAGCTTGTCGGTAACATAAGATATGTTAACAAAAGTAGATAAAAACTTAGATGAGAAATATGGGTAATATTCAGAGCTGCTCTTTGCACGTATATATTAAAAAGCATGTAACATTCGCGCGTGTGGTTGAGTTATGTCTCAATATCACATGACCCTTGGCACCTGCACAGCCTTCTTTTATCGCCTCTCTATTGATTCATTGTCCGCAGCGCCCACTCACGCGAGATCCTCACTCACAAGCTCACAAGATTTATAGCTCAGACGTTCCCGCTGGCTGTTCTCTATTTTTTTGTTATTAAGAATTTAATAAGCGGCTATAATGGTCCTTATACTGCGAATAAGCTTTTTTACTATGTCAGTATTTTATTTCTACAGATGGATAGCTTTGTGTCCAAAATACCTGACTTTCGCGTTACCGCAAACCAAATTTATTTTCCAGCCACTCCACTTAATTTACTAGCATCCCCAGTACACATAATTCTTGTAAATATCTTAAAAGTTATTCTGTTTGTTATGTATACTTTAACACCTGGACCACAGCTTGCTCATTGGCTTCCTTGTTCTATGATAAAAAAAATTGTAAGCACTTTTGTTAATCATTGTCACAAAGAAAAACCACTTAATAACAAGTATTTTGAACAAAAACGATGGTAGTAAGGTACAAACACTGAACACGTTCGGTGAAAATAGAGACGCCGGGGTCAGCGTTTATTCGATCACCTTGTATTGCTTTTCGGGGATTCCCCGGTCCGCGTCTGTTCTGTTGTTTACCCGCATACGTGCTGCGTATAAATTGTCTTCGCCAAAATCAACTTGTGTTACACGATTCTGCTGTATAAAAATTTAATTATAAAAAACAATATAGTTTCACAATTTATACCGTACCAACGTAACAAAACAGGGGTTAAACTTGTCCATATGTAAAATCATAATTATTAGATAAGGTTGTAGAATAAGTTTGTTAAGCAAACAATAACTTATCGTACATCCTTAGCGAATTCATATTATTGGCAGATTTATAGATAAATTATTTAAGAATTCCACTAACAGAAACGATTTTATAAACGAAATATTTTCACTAGACTTAAACTGGCAAGCACGTTCGTTTAAACTCGACCGCGACAAATATTGTTGACAGTGGAAACCCGCACAGTAAGCTAGAGGTAAGTCATCCCAGTGTTTGGCGCGTTGATTAATTAAAACAACAAAGTTTCGAGCGGCTCCTCTGATACACAGTCGGTAATTATATTGTATAACTTCTTAACTACGCTACATCCTGTGTATATACATACAGTTGGTTAAACATTGTGACACCTGGGTGATTTTTGGTTTGACACTTTCTGATATTCGGTAGCTAATTAAATATACAACATGGCGTTATATTTTAAATATTTAGTATATCTTTCTTACTGACGTATTTCGAAGGTGAAATACAAAACCTGGTATGTCAATATACTAGTTTTTAGTTCACTTATCAACGTAGTTTAATTATTAAAAATCAAATCACATACACACACACATTATTAATTAAAAAATAAAGCCAAATATATATTTAAAATTATGTCTATTTTTTTCACAGGAGCGTAAAATAAATGTCATAAACATCGTCAATAATAGCAGTAGCTTAAACATACAAATACAATTGATGACTTAAGTAAGAGCAAAGTGGACAGATGACGGAGCTTACATTATTCTCATCAGCGACCTTGTACTCAAATAGATAACATTATTGACTTATAATATCTCCTCTCCTGCAATCTGTACGAGGTAAAGGACGGAAGTGTGTGACAGGAAACCGGAGAAGCGCGCGCTATTTGATCTGACCAATGAACATGCATGGTGCTAGAATTGGTCGTAAGATGGTACCAACCGATTTTCTGTGAGGTTGGTATTTATAATGTTTATGTAGCTTATTACCACGGTGAAATGTCATGTGTTCACATAATATGTGACTACTGTAAGCCTCGTTCGGCTTTTTTATGTGTGTTTCTTAAAATCTCAACATAGGAAAGGGACACGCCTATAAATCTGACATCGGCGACTAAAACACGGCAACCCTGCCGATTTATGTGTTGAAAGTCCTCTTCACGAGTCATTGCACCAACTTTCCACCGGCCGCGATTAAGATTTACAACGGGCCTGACCCTAAATAACTTAAATAGTTGCGGGCGTACGGTATACCCGCTAACATACACAACAAAACAACTCCCGTGCTGAAACTATGGCCAGCCGCATGTAGTATATCACTACTTGTGGGGATACGAAATTTATTAGATCCGAATTTTACGCGCTTAATGCTGTTATCTTTGTTGATGATACACTTGTATTCATTTCAATTAAGTACGTGAAACATAGACCATATCGCTTTGTAGATTTAGTATTCCATTTATGAATTAGATTGAAAGCTATGCAATATTAATTAAAGGGACATCTAACATAATTGTTATGCGCGAATGAATACGCAAACATGTTTTCTTTTTTTAATACTATAATATAAGTTTCAGTTAGGGTCCAAATTTCCTTGTAGATCGAAATATTGGTATAATATTAACTTACAGCGAACTTTAAACTTGTACATGTATCCATAATGTAAGCTGATACGACCTTTGTCTCGCCATAGCTAACAAAGTCCTCGTTTCACTCTCTATGCCGTGTTTCTGTATTAGCGGACTTGAAGTTTCAATGTGTGTACCCTCAACAAGTAGAAACCTCGCCTCGGGGCTTCGTTTTATGTTTCATGAAGCAGATATAGGGTTACGCGCAACGACAATTCTTGCACGGGATATATTTCTTTTGATTTCATCTTTGACTTGCCTTTTTCGTTTTTTTTGTCGTTGTTTTTTTATTAAATTGCGTTTAATTCTATTTATAAGATGATAAACTGTCGCCTTGCCACCTTTTTATGTAAACGTTGTATAAAGTATTAAACGTTTGAGTTGTAAAAATATATTAAGAATAATTACGTAAATAATTTTTACTATCAAGTCATCATAAGATTAATTTAAATTCTTATAAAACCTTAAAATTGACAACCACTGGGTAAATCAGCCTACAAATGCCGAGACTAACTAAAAGCAAATTCATTGTTTATTTAATCAAGCCTGACCTGACTCAAATCCCCGATCTTATCAGACATTGTCATGAGTCGATGAGTTTTTAAGTTAGAAAATGTTATAAATGCAATTCTACAATACAGAATTTAGCTAAAAATAGTATTACCAATTGTAATTAGACAAATTGCATGTTAGTGCGTGTTAATAATGTTGTGATAACGGTACATCCCTATCACATTAATATATTCATGTTCTGTAAGACGTGCGAAGTGATAATTGTTAGGACGTTAAGAAATAATTTGCATAACGACTTACATTACCTTACTGTTCGTAGGTGACGTGTAATCAAGAGACTTGGGGTGCGCTCTCAATGTCTTTGTCTAAATGTTATTTGTAATAATATTATGTCAAGTAATATAACACCGTGTACATGTGATTGTTTATAGCCAGACGTAGTACGAATGTAGGCCGTTTAATTAAACAATTAGATACGACTATACCTAGACTATCCAAACCTTGATTACATTTCTCCTATTTCTAAATACAGGTACGGTAGATTTTAAAACGGTATACTAGCTTTTGAACAATACCAATTAAGTCGGGGATTATGCGTTTTGTGATTACATATTTACATTTATATCAAAAGTGGCTGCCTATAAAATTTTAACTTATTAATTGGTCCATTGTTGATTCTACATTCTAAAAATATTAATTTACTCATACATATTAAGGGGCTTTACATAAAATTCAAATGATTTAACTGTAAAATTATATTAGCTACATATATTAAAAAAACATGAGACTGTTCTTTCAGACTGAAGGAATATTGGATTCTTTACAGACGTACTATTCATATGAAGTCTGCAAGAAAGCTTTAATGTCACTTTGAATAGTAAAGAAGGTTGTTGATCTCTTTATTCAAATATGAAGTGCTCAAATATAACCTAAGATAACGATAAATGATTGTCTAACGCTAAACTTGAGATTTTTGCCAGTGTCTTCTAAAATAATGTTTGAATCTCGAATAACATTTTTAAATAATATTTGAAGTGAAATTATTAAGTGAAAGACTTTATAATTAGATCCATTTATGATTTAATTTTATTTAGTTATTTATTTATTCTTTATTGCGCTCTGTGCAAAGGCGACACTTAATGCCTTGGCTTGGTGACATTTTTTACGAGTGGACTACGAATAAAAAAATTAGTTTATGAAAATGCATTAGATATGAAAATAAAATTTACAATATTATGAAAGCATTTCTGAAACTATCATAAACGGTTTGCTATCCGACTATTAATGTTTCACAATAGTCTTTATCTATT
Source organism: Papilio elwesi (assembly GCA_029849275.1). NCBI lineage: Eukaryota > Metazoa > Arthropoda > Insecta > Lepidoptera > Papilionidae > Papilio > Papilio elwesi. The sequence continues at coordinate 4,161,951 of CM056700.1, read as the reverse complement.
AGAGCAATTATTTCATCTAAATAGATGTTCAATTACTCGCTGACGGCGACATGGAAAGGGAGGGACGGACTAAGGTACCGGCTCATTGTCTGGCTCAGCTAAAAATGTTTTACGATAATTAAATTATTGATTTACTTACATACAAAGTTTTTTTGTCATTGTCACGATTCAGAGTTTTTTTGTAATTGTCCTCACTCAACAGATAGCCAGTGGTAAATAGAAGATCGGATTATTGCTCCCCATATCGATGAACTAGTGAACCAAAACTGGGTTGAGAGATCAGAGTGAGAGCTTACGTAGTACAAAAATATTTTTTATATTGCAATATTATTATTGATAAAATGTAATGTTGTCTAATAAAATATGTTTAAGAAAAGCTCTGTAACGTTCAGATTTTGGTTTATGAAAAGCAAACAAGGTAAAAATAAAACTGCATGCAATTTTACATCGGAGTCCGATGTAAAGCTTCGGTCAAGAGTTTGCGTTGAATCCGTCGTATATTAATTACTGTCCAGGGGTCGAAGGCCTTTTGTTTTAACATTAATTAATTGAGAAATAAGCGGTACTTTCCCGGTGGCTACTTGTCGGAGATGTGACTGACGAAGGTTCGAATTTAAACAAAACAGGAATTGGGCCATCACCATCTCTAACTTATCTCCATTTACCTATTTACTTAAGAAAAGTTCGTCATCCGTAAGCAACAGCAACAGCGGCAACAACAACTGGGATAGTCAAGTCAACCAAACCGTCATAAAGTACGAGCGTGAAGTATTGATAGGAGAGTGTGGTGCCGTAAGCTACAGACAACATTAGCACAAGTTGACGATGGGCACAGCTCATAGCGCCCTGATTGGAGTAAGCTCAGCACAAATATTAAGGGAAATAAAAAGGTTAGTAACGTGTACATGTACAATGTTACCGGTTGAGCAAGCCCATTCGTGCGACAGATGTTGTTGCGGGCTCTGCCACTGTTAAAAACATATTTAAGTTTGGTAATATTAATCCTTATTTTCTGTTTATCCCTTCCTTTGTCCATTAAAGGTAGGCAACGCACCTACAATTCATTGGCTTGTTGCAGATGCCTTTGAGTAGCGGTCACCCGTAGAAACTGCTTCTTTTTCTTAGTTCAATAATGCGCGTTAGAGAACCGAAGAACCATACTTTCTTACGGAATTCTACAAAGCTAAAACCTACAGAGAAAAGCTTTTGATCACATTAGTGTATCACGCTAGAATACATATAAACCTCATGACTTATTGGTAAAGTTGGGCACAGGAAAGCATTTGTTGTGTAGCAACACGCAGCGACTATTATTAGTTCCGGCCGACGTGTGAGCAATAATTAATTGGCCACGAATTGTTTATCTTTCTGGCAACTTTTTAACGTTGTTACTATACCGGCTTTATTTTACTTTGATTGTTTGTTTTATAAGTTCTATTGTTATGCGGACTTTCTTAGAACGGCGATGTGTTGTTCAAAATAACGTGGTGTACAAAAGTAAACACAAATATACATATACTTAAAAAGTAATATAATAAAAAGATCGCGTCCGTTACTCAGAAGGGTAAGCAAATATTACGGATATCCATTTGGAACAGTCTCGGAATGCTTCTTCTGCATTTTTGCAGTCATTTAGCTTGTCAGATACGGATAGTTAAATATCGCTTTTCCTCAGTAATTTTGTCACCGACCTAGAAAATTATCTAAGACGACCATGAACATAATTTTTGTAAAATACGTTTGCCACGTTCCTCCGTTCTTCTTTTCAATATGCCCCGACTACTAAAACAATATCTTGGTTGAATATGCAATTTTATTATTGTCAAGGTTTTTATAGTTGTCTTTTATTTGTAAATGTTACTTTAAACCTCTTTATACCTATATTATTGTAAATGGAAATAGTTGCTATGTCATATATTTGGTAAAATGGGAACAATTAACACATAAAGGGCTAAGCAGGCAAGTCCATTAGCAGCGTAAATAATAATTCATCAGATGTCCACTCATGTGCGTCTCCCCTATCCTATACCTATTGATACGAATGCACGCCGGTGTAACAATGTACATTGAACGTAGATAATGAAGTGGTGTTTACTGCTAAATACAAAAGGGTGGATTGACGGGAAATTTATCCGTTATTAATTAATTTTCGGTGGTTTATTATGACGGGATATTGTGTATTGTTTCACGCGTATTTGTTCGTTGTGAGAGCTGTACGTGCTAAGCCGTGGTTCCTGTGCTTGAAACCTCTTTTAGTTATTATATTTGTATTTTAATATTTTGCAGCATACTGCTATATTTAACTACATATTACTTTGTTTTACCACGATAATTGATTAACGGTAGTACCGTGTGAATAGTATAAGTATATCAATAAACTTTGAAGTTAACGACTCCTTTCGTTACGCTTTATAGAGAATGCGCCATCATTGATCAATTCAATTCATCGTTTCATTTCACAACTTGCCAAGCTGCCAAGCTTTATTCGCTATAGTTTCAAGGTTTTATACAGACTTACGTCAGTGGTATACGTGACACGATGTTCGTTCGAATCATAATGCTGACGATGGATACTTACAACTTCCCTCCCGAGATATCTTAGCGGTCAGTAGATTTTATGTATTCCACATGTTCTAATTGATATAATATGTGCTTTTTCTATCTCAAAGTATGTGATATAATTTCTTCTTCTTCTTTACACGCTTATTCTTTATATCATAAGGAAGCTTATGTTACAATATTATTTATGATACAATACTCTTGTCATCAAAGCCTCGTATTCTATTTACGAAAAAAGTTGGAGTCCCATCTTCGGTCTCTTTTTGAACTTCAATAAGCTCGGTAAATGGTAAGAGGCCTACCCCTAGCCCGGTTAGGTTAAGAAGACAAGATTTTGGTTGTTTTTATCATCATAATTTTAATGCAATAAAAATAAATGAAGAAATTGAAATGCAAATTCATTTTGTTCAACGCAAAATCTTTATTTTTATAAGATCAGGTAAAATGCCGCACGTAAAAGACAATTTTCATAAAAAAGGTTTACGCTTATCGTTTTGTTATTATTATCGATTGCAATAAAAATATTAACATCCTTTTTATACATGCACATCACTTTACCGATATAGGACTTTACCATCCTATATCGAATATCGATGTTCTCATTTTATGTTCGATTAACGGTAAAAATAAACGCCATAACTTGACGGTACCGTGTTATTTCGTATCGTAAGACCTACATTTTAATACATTCTTAAATTCTGACGAAGTATCATTCGCTGAACAATATGGTTGCCAAATAAAATAAGTCTTTGTAGATACGTATAATACAAAAAAATAACAAGTAAAAAAAGTAAAGTAAAAAAAATATTAAAAATCAAAATAGGCAGTTATAAGATTTTGCTTCGATTTCACGGACAGTGGGGTTTTCAGGTTATCGATTTTTGGTTTACGTCCTTAATTGCGTCTCATTGACAGCTGCCAAAACGAACCAAAGAAATTTTCTTTTGATATCGTTCGGAAATTACAAAAATAAAATAAAACCTGTTGTCCGTCGATTAATCCATAAACACGAAACAAATATAAAATATTGCATTAATAAGAGCACAATTCAACTTTCAATTATCGTGGACTTTCTTTTCGGACGAGAGAAATGTTCTGATTAAAAGTTTTTAATTACTATCTGTCGGCTTGAGAAGCCAGCGCATCGCTTGGCGACATTCGGTATTGCGCTATGGCCAGTCGTTATTTATATTCGGTGTAATTGCGCGCCAGTTCTGGGTATCCGGCACCTTCCGCCCACATGTTGATGTCAATTCTGTGTAACAGTCGCCCGGTATCTGATATTATCGCCTGTTTATACCACTTCATTACCGGACTAGGAAATCGCCTGTACACTTAATTTAACTAGCATTCTAAATAAACTTTACGTTATGCAATCATTCGAATCGTCTGTTCCTTTCCTTTTAACATTTTCACCATAAAATTTACCTGAAAACCTAAACAGTCATTCAGAAATGTAAAAAGTCACAACTGTTATATGTCGTTTATTATTTTCGCATCGGAGAACGATTCGGATCTAATTTAGTAAGCTATGGTTTTTATTTATAAATTTGCCGTAAAACTAGAAATTTCCACTAAAAAGACTAATCTTTCGCCATTTTTCAATAAGCGCCATCTCTTTTCCTTATATTAATAATATTTCATTGATAAAACAATCAAAGTATATTTAGATTCAATTTAAGATATTAATACAACTTAGATATTAATAAAAATATGATGTGTAGCACTACTAGCGCCATCTGTTGTGATAATGTTGTTGCATGTATCAACGGAAAACTCATAAGATTCATCAAACACTGCCCTATCTTGTCCATGTTAAATTTTCACTTACAAAACTATCTACACAAAAGAACGTTCTTCCTTTTTCTATCATAATATGTGCGATATCTCAAAACCTGAAGCGATACTTCAGAACGCCACAAACATGGCTCATATATACCGTCATCAAGGGCGTTCCCAACTGACACTGCCACTCAGTTTTTGCAATATTTTCTTCATTTTACTTTGCGTTCCTCAATAGAAGTGCTATTTACTCAAGATCTTTATATAAAGACTTTAATCATAGTTTTATATAAATGCATTATTACATTGGCGTAAACAAACTTGAGAGTAAATCAGGAACTAGTTACAAGAGAAGTTTGTAATCTGAATCTACTCATTAGATAACAGTCACGTATGTGATTTGATATTCTCATAATTTATAAAATAAGCTAAATAACTCAAGAATTGCAAACTAACCGTTGCATAAGGCATCGTCCTAATAGAACGCAAATGCGCGATCCTCGCAGGTTCGCACGAATTTTACTCGTACGAACGTGCGATCAAACATGTTGAACTTGAATAAGTGTCCAAACTGACAATCGCATGACGCGGTCGTCGACTCAAATGTTTGAAAATGTATTCGCGCGAACTTAGTTCGTACTGTTATAACCCTAAGCATTACGAACATTCTATTAGGATGATGCCTTAGACTATTCGCTTTTTTTATATTACCAACTGAAAGTATCTAAAAAATATTTATGTGTTGGTGTTATTTTGTTTAATATAACTAATTAAGTTATTTAGAAGTTAGAATGTAAATTTTGAAGATCAAGAAGCAGTAGGAAAGTATAAGTGTTGATAATAAGACGATGTGGCACACGACCTGATAGCTGTATGTCTTCATTGGGAACGGTACAGCCGCCGTTCGAGTTTTCAATCAAATGGAGAACCGTTGAGAATTGTTAATGCAATCAGTAGCGGGCCGGGTGTCTCTCGATGAGAGCTATCTCGACCAATTACACATTCCCGCGATTTCGCGCTACTCCACGGTGCTAAATTAATTAAGAATATTGTAGACTTGCAAATTGCCCTAACAGAGCAACTACTTTTTAGAAGTAACAAACTATTTCTTCACCGACCCGCCTTCGCTCGAGTGGACTGATAGACAAATAAAAAAGTTTTTTATTGATGAAATAATTTTTAAAATCGGTTTACTAGTCATTGAGGTCATACGGAACAAAACATAATCAAATCCTTTTTATCAAAATATAAATAAAAACGAGTAATTTTAAAATTCAAGATAATTTCGAGCACAAAAACTAATTTGGTACATATAAGCTGTTTAACAATCGAGCGTCGAAAATCTGATCGAGTAAGCTAGACGTGACGTTTTTTAAAAGCGCTTTAACTTCCCAGCAATTGAGAATTTTTTTTTAAAAAGTCCAAGTTTTTAAAATAAATCAGCGGACTTCGTGAGTGCCGGTAAATTTTACATATTTTGTAAACTGAACAGTGTTTCTTGTGTCTTTTTACCATTTACACGTTTTATACACAGTTGTATGTTTGTACCGCAATTGAAAATAGCACAAGGAAGTAGGAAACGACGAAGATAATAGTCAACTGAGTACATTGCAGCGAGGACGCATTTAGCGTTGTTTTGGTCAATTTTCTCTATTTACTACGTCTGGTATTGGTCGCGCCATTCGCCATTTGCCATTAATGGTTAGTGTTGCTTTGAAGATAGCTTCATAATTTAATAAGCTGTACTTGTAATTAATTGATAGTATTTACTCTGTAATATTTGCGTCGTAAGCATAAATAAATGGTAAACGATCTCAAAGTACACATTCTTCGTTTTTATTTAAATAGAAGAGGGCAAACATACAACCTAACGAACTACAGATGCATTGCCTCTTTTTAATGGATAGAAGAGGGGATAAAAAAGGATGTTTCGTTTTCCTATCCATCCCCTGTCAAATGCTCTTGCCCTTCCCACCCATTCCATATTAGAAAAATTAGGGGAAAAGGAATAGGATGAGTCCTCTGACACCTCACTGATCAGACGAAACGCAGAATACTTATACTTCTCACCTGTATTCTGTGAGGTCGTGATATTTCATCGATTAAGCCGACTCATTCATGCAACGGATATTGTTGTTACCGGCCCTGCAACTGTTAAAATTAAATTAATCGAAACTATTTATTAAATTGAAATTATTTACACCTATGCGTTTACTTTTAATTGCAAAATGACGTGTATTAAAAATGCTGTGTCTATAAACTTCTATGGGTTGGTTGTTGAAAGCGTCTCAATGGGAGAGTTAAGAAGTGTGGTGTTATTAATTATTCAGAGTCATCGGCGCCGCTTAATGCGCCAATATGTATTCATAGCCCTACCTTCATTAGCCAGTCAGTACCCAGAGTCGATGCGGCCTGAAGGTAACTGAAACAAGGCGCTACAGCTCAAATTAATGAATTTATGGACAATTTTGAGTATGCTATACGTCTATGTAGAATGTGTGCTTAAACTTGTAACGATTACCGTAATCTCTCACTTTTTGGAGCGTTTAAATATTACAGAATTAAAAAAATGCGACGCCCGTAACCCAGAGGGGTAGGCAGACTGACTCGCGCGATACTGACAGACCTCTTTCACTTCTACATCCTCGCATGCGTACTAGTCGATTACACGGATACTTCTTATTGAAATTCAACACCTAACAATTATTATTAAAATAACAATATCAACTTATTTCAATTAGTGAACCAATAACATCATTATTGTTCTATTTATATGTGACATATTATAGATATTGCATCTGATGTATAAAATTCGATCTTGCCTTGTCATGAAACCCAACGTTCTAAGAATTGAAATGCTATCGCTGTTATACGAGACAGCGGTATTGTTTTTATTTTAACACTTTTTTTTAATGAAAGGTGTTGATATTATATACTAATAACACAAACCGTCCTCTTCTTCTCAGGGCCTACATTGTTAAATTGTATTAGCAGAAGACTTTGAGGAAAATATATAAGCGTAATAATAATGGACAAATAACTCTTTAATCAATAAGTCGCCCTGACAAGAATGTTCCAAACAGTTCGTAGTCATACTCATTTAATGGACTCCCACAATCTTGACTAGACCGTCGATCCACATCGTGGAAGACTTGCTTACGCAGCGTTGTTCTGTACGGTGTCAGTGTCGGCTCCAGGATTGTGATTTGGGCGGTCTTGACTGATTTTGTGGCGGGGTTGGTTTAACACTTTAAGCAAGTTTAAAAACTAAAAAGCACACAATTCATAAAGATAATATCAGAATAAGGTAGCGCTGAATATAATTAGAATAATAATTAATAGGTTTATTTTAAATCTCCCCACGGGAGAATTCCGGTGATTTTTTGGGGTCTACAAGAACCTCAGATCCGCCCATGAACGCCATTCCAGCACCCTTTAGTCCCATCGGCCATCTGTTGTATGAGTAACCAGGTCTATTCATTACCACTTACTTGTAGGAATTCCTTATTCAGATTAAAATAATAAAAAAGGCGTGCAATCAGATACCTTAAATTAAATATTGATGTTGATTTAAACATTCACTTACCTGCACATCCCCTCTCCGGATAACAGTTAACGTGTCGTTAAAGAGGGCGATAAATATTTAAGAGTCGTGAAAGTTGAATTAAAATAAATTAGCCGCAGACATCCGATTTATAAAGAGACCCTCTCTCATTAATCCGCGTTTAACATGTTTAATTTATTGCCTTGTTGTGTGTCCATTAACCATATTCTTTTGGTGTCGGTATACACTGTCATTATTCTTATTCATGGATTTTTTCTTAACAAACAATCTCATTTATTTGGAAAGCGTACATACTTAAGTCGCTATCATAGGACAAGTCCGAGACGAGCTACAAACTCCAGCTATCTCGAAATTGTACCTTCATAGTGATTCAACGGCAGGTGTGTAACGAATAGGTCGGTTCGATTAGGGTAGTGCCACGTTCGCAAAGAGGTTTGATGAGTGAGGCTCTGCAGGTCAATAACATGGATGTAGCCCATAACATCAGATTACCTTTTTGTCCTCTCTTCTCAACACCATAAAAAAAGAATTAAGTAAAGTATGATGCAGTATTAATTAATTTAATTATTAATTAGTATAATCTGATATCGTATTATTTACAACAATTTACCATAATAATCTGTAAAAGTTATAGCCCTGTAAAAGCTAACTCAGTAGAAATAAAAAAGAATCGAGTGGAATAAATTTTACTTTCATCCGTACGTTAGAATCCTATTCTACGTAATGTCCAGCTCGTTTCGACTGACCTGTTTGCTTAACAACTCAGGACGGCTACAAAAGGTTATGTCCAGATAACTTATTTCACATAATACATTCCCGTCCCTTTGAAAAGGAAAGTTGTATAACATTTTTTTCTCATCGCTTCCCTTTTAAGGCTGTTGCGAGGGCTTTTTATTGCGGTGTCGGCGGCAGAGCTCCCGCTATGGCATCGACTTTGAATCAAAGGATTCAACCGACATTTTAAATTCTTTTACCCTTTTTTTATATCACTGATAACTGTGTTTACATACAACAATATGTTCAAATAATCTAATGTTCTAAAAGGCAATATTTATTGCCGTTGGAATTTACTTATCACTTCTTTATCAGTTTAAAATTTCTTTATCGAGCGATCTTGCAAGATGTTTATTCAAATTTGTTTTTTTTTTGTATTTCAAATTATATTTTTTACGTTCCTTTTTCAAATATCTAATTGCAATTTCGTTATTCTATAAAACTTTCGGAATGTGTGAGATTGGTAGCTCACGTCGCCCCCGCGTTACTTACTTTCTATGCAAATAGCCCATACGTAATTTGTTAACAATGTCAATGTCATTGTATCCAATACGCCGTAGATAGATGTAATAGAATAGCATGTGTAAGGTATTGGTCGGGGTTTTTAATTAATGGTAATATCAAAACCAAACATTGTTTGTTCTTAAACATGTGTATAATGTACTCCTAGTTGTTTTATTTCTCCCACACGGATTGGAAAAGTTCCTGTGTAGGGTAGTTTTAAAAGAATAACCCAAAAAAAGACTGATATAATTTTTTTTAAGTTTTCATTCTACATAAGTAACTTGTTTGCTGGTATGACATGCAAATTTGTAATAACACAATTATTAATAAATTAAAAATCATATTGTAATATAATACAATATTCCCAGTTTAGTTTAAGTTTTTTTATTATGAATATTGGAAGTAATTTAAGCAAGACTTTTTCAAGTATCGTGTCTCGAAAGTTTGCGTTTTGATAATTAAAAACAATCAAAAGCTTGTAGCGTACCAAGTTCAAATTAAAGTTGTCCTGCGGCGATTGCGCATACGCCAATTGTGGGCCAGTGCGCCGCCGCCGACGTTCCTGAGTGGACGAATGCGTTGCGTTCGCGAAAGCAAAACATTTACGTATGCCAAGTGAACCCTTGTGTGTTAAGAATAACATCTAACCGTCGAATTCGCTCTTGATTTCAGTGTTACAGTGAAATACGTGTGTTTTCATTTATTACTATAACATTGTACGTTCCGTGTGACTTGAATGCAATCGTTAGTTAAACTCTTAGACTAAGCCTAATATGTACTGTTTCGTAATTATTTACGATTGTAAAACGCGTGACCTAATCGCCACCCACTCTTTCTTGTTAGAGTAACTTAAATCATGTTCATTATTCGTCAATGAAGCGTCATCCCATGAGTTTAGTCTAGTAGATATATAATGTATATTGGCCTGTGATTCAATGTTTTATAGTAACTAAAATGAATGAATCCAAATTTTATTTCGATCAATATTTTTTTTTCGATTCCTACAATTATATTAAATTTAAAATGAAAATTAAATTATAGTTCTTATTTCAAAACTCATTGTATTAAAGCTTAGAACAGTTACGGTCAGTGTTTAAGTGGGCTTTAATGTAACACAATGAAATAGTGCGCGCCAACAAATTGAACGCAAGTTTTGTATGATAAATGTGTTTATTTTGGTGTACGCTTCGCATATAATGTACAATCATGTATAATGCGTCCGGAAAATTATTTTTAAAACGTCGGAGAAAAATAAAATAAATGGGTCTTCTCTAAACTCTTAAACTTTTCCATAGTTGAAAAACCCTTCTGAGCTATAGTCTAGTTTAATTTAAAATTGTACAAATGATTACCACATTCCTCTTGTTAAGTAGGCATCTGACATCTATTTACAAACGGAACTAAGATTGGCAAGGCGCCATACCACATTTCGTGTTTGTCGTCACAATGAATTTTATTTTAATCTTTGTGTTTCGCCAGACATTAAGTTTGTTAACATCTTACTTATAATCTTTGTTGTTCGCTAACATCGGTCAACTTTTGACATTGTTTTTTTTAATAAATATGGTAAAATTTACTTATTAAATGAATTGTCAGGTGTTGTGTTGATTTATAGTTTATCACAACACACACATTATAAAATCACAATAAATACAGTAAAACTACGATAATCGAAGTATATTTATATTTAAACGAAGTAAAAATAATTTAAATCGCGTTAACATAAACATAGGTGACAGTTCTCAATATAAGATCCAGTCAACCAAAACATTACCTTACACAGACATAATTCAGCCAACCTGTTCGTCCGCAGTTACTGATTGCAGAGCCTGATTGTAGGCTTTTTTATTCGCAGTCAACTCATTCGAGTCCTGTAGCATAACTTCCCTTCATGTTATTACTTAGCTCTCTAGAATGAATTATTACTAGTATTACGCTAGGAGCAGTAAGTAGGCAATAATTACAATGGGTATTTTCTCTGATGCTGTTTGCATGACCTTCACTGCTTCTATGACTATTAAATCCATTTGTTACAGCCCTTAACATTCCAATCTTTAGGGCTGTAACAAATATTTTTTTAATAATAGTGGATATAAATATAAGACTATGTAAGTGAAATCTAAGCTAGATATTTTAATAGTATGAACATATTACCTTAGAATAGGCTAGATTTTTTTTAAATGGGCTTTTGACGGTGTAAAGTGAAATAGCATTGTAATACATACCGTATCATATAATTTACATTGTATAACATATATTAATTGTATATAAATATTCCTTTTTCTTTCCTCTAGATCCTGAACTGTAGCAGGTAACAATTAAAACATATAATCGGAAGATATTAAACACGTCATGTATGTTTATAAATAAGTTAAGATTTTTTGGAAACCATAATTTTACTTCCAATTGGATATACTTAAACACTACTTGTATGGCTGTGACAAAACATGGTTACAGCATTAAAAGGATATTTTGAAGAGATAGAATATCTTGAACCACCCCGTGACTGATTTTTGCATTTGACCTAAAACATTAGTAGCGGAATTAGACGGAATAATTGCGGGCATGTTAAATACTTTTCAATTTTATTGGCAAGTGACCGTTTTTGGTTAGCAGCATTGCTTAATGAATTATGTACAACTTGCTTAAAAGAGTACTATTATTTTTTGTGTGATGGAAGTTCACCTTTACTTTGAAGTTCATTAATGGAATGTTGCACCGGATGCTCTGACATTTGTTCATAGAATGACATCGGGAAATGCCATAGTTAATCGTCCGCTTTACAAAGTCGACAATGCATAACAGTACTTTGTAGTTATATAAAAACTAGATGAATTATTCTATTCTTAAAGAGGACTATGTCCTATAAAAAAAATGGTTAAGAATTTATTGACCAGTAACATGTTTGCAATTAATCCGGCTACTAACGCTAAGTCCAATGGCAGAATCGGTCACATTATATTGAGTTCAATATTCACATCAATAATATAATCTCCTAATGCAAATAAGCTCTATCTAAGTATATCTCTTATCTAAGTATCGCTTAATTTATATTGAGGATATATATCACTCTAATTACTAAATTATGTTATTTGCCGTTTGCTTTTATAAAGTCTTCATTTAAAATGGTTCTTAAAAGTGTTTGCTTTTTTACTTATCTAAATGAAGTTCAATTTCGGTATACAAATGTATTACTGTTCACTAATATACAATTTACCCTGGAGCTGCACAGCATGAAAAAAAATAATTGGTTCCTCTTAATACGCACGTTGATGTGGTTTGCTAATGCACATTATGTGCCTATTAACGGAAAAGAGTCGAAAGCTGACATTTACGACAGTTTAACGCCGGATAAAGATACAGGATGGGTCTCACAATAATGTCGTTTATAAATTATATTGAATCCTCTTGCAGAAGCTTGTCTCGTAATTACCTGCCCGATCTTAAGATAAGAACTCCGTTACTTACAAACGGTCCATTATATGGTCTGAATAACACATACATTATAAATGATTTGTTAAATTAAACGTAGGTTTGTGAAGAACCTGTAACCAAATAACCGGCTATGTACGGGTTGAACTCGTGTACAAAGGGTTCCGTACTATTATCTAGAAAAATCACTTTTGTTGTAGCAACAGACATACATAATCTATGAAAATTTCAACTGTCTGTTACGGTTCTTGAGATAAAGCTTGGTGATAGACGGACAGACACACAGACGGACGGACAGCGGAGTCTTAGTAACAGGGTCACGTTTTACTCTTTGGGTACGGAACCCTAAAAGTATGTTAATTATTATATATAACATGGTCTGCTCAGTAAGCGTTTTATTCTAAGTTCGTAGGTAAAAATAAAAAAATAGTGCTAATTATCGCAATCAGGGTTTTACATGACTAATATTTGACCTTGATTGTCTTAACTCTTGTTAGGTTCAGGTCCTAACAAGTTCAATGAACTCTTACTGACGATTGTCGTATTTAGGAAAATAAAAAAATATCATCCAAAATACTTAAGTTTTTACCTTTTATCATTAAAATATTGTTATATAGACGCTAAGAACATTTACATCCTAAGTAATTTTATGAACGCGAATCTGAGTTTGTTCGTTGCGCTATAACCCCGCTATGACTCAACCGATCATAGTAAAATTTTGCACACACGTTTTCAGGGGTACAGAAAATGACATGGGGTTCTTATCTTTTATCCCGAAAATAAAATCTTCATTTACAATATCGGTTGCCATGGTATTGTTTAATGATTTGACGATAAGACTCATGTTAACTATAATTCGGAAAATTGCGAAATCAAACGAAGATTTCCAGCGTGGGAAATAAGAAAGGAAACCGGGCGAAGCCACGGGCTACAGCTAGTTTACCGTATAAAGAAATATTGTGCGCTTTCTCAATATTCAAGTAATATTAAATGCTCCTTTAGAAATTTTATCATAAAATTAATTTTCCTATAAATGAATTTCGCAATAATATAGTGGCATTCCTTGCGTAGCTTCTCGGCATCCTACCGTTGGCGGCCGTTTAGAATAATTTTCAAATATCCGTCTAGACAAATACCGGTCTGCCGACAACAACGAAGACTGAAAAGATATTTGTCAAATATATGAAATGCCAATAATATCTATCGTGTTTTATATATCACCATCTATAACCAATTCTATTGCAAATTCCACTGCACGTAGCGAGCGTTAGAACTCAAGAAGGTGGAAAGTTGTGTTTTAACTCAAGTGGGATCAATATATTTAGCAATAGCTTTTTTTATTTCAACTAACGTTATTGCGTTACAACTGCTGCGTTTATAACAAGACATCAAGCATCCATCATCTTTATAAGCGACGATTTATTTATTTTATAAATTATATTTCGTGCAATCTCAACTCAGGACTAGCAGAACATACAAATACCTGGTTATTCGACTGCTAACCTATGAGTTGTAACATTCCATATTTAAAGGAAAAATAAGGTTTTTTAACATGGCATATGGCGTCTTAGGTTTCGTTTAATACACCATTGATGACGATTGACTTACAAAATTGCTTATATATGTCCACACGCATCAACAATCGCAGGGATAATAATTCAGTGAACATATTTTGTAACGGTTAGCTTAGCGCTGCCTATAAACAGCAGTTATGACTGCGGCTTCATCATCCGTCGTTATTAAACATTTCTCAACTCTAAACGTTTCGTAACATTGCTCTAACATTGATAACCTTGTGCTATATGTAGATATAATCGTAAGATTAGCAATTTGTTGTTTAGTGGATTCATTCGTCATTGTAATTTATTTAAACTATAGATCATTCAATATTATAATTAATTGTGTTTTGCCAGACTGGCAGGAGGGTAATATTTTTGGCGGGTGTCTGTATGTATGTATATGTATATGTATATATATATATATACATATTCAGTTGGGTTTATACTGTTTTGTAAATAATCTATTGCTTGTTTATAAACTAATTTGAAATACGGTACGGTCTAAGTCTTCTTTGATACAGACATATTAGTTAAGATTATAGCCTTTCAGTATTATTTAGAAGAGATTGAAAATAAACGAAAACCTTATTTAGTCCCAGTTAAGAAGTGTAACTTCATGAGAGGTGTTAATGTAAGGAAATGCAACGGTCTTTTATAATGCAAATTTAAAAGTTAATGAGTGCTAATTGCACCTGCCGTATAACGAAGTAAAAGTAGTAGTTCAAGGTTAAAGGAAGAACAATTAAAATATTTGTTTCGCTTCAGCGCCTTGATCCATAATCTTCTATATGTAGTACACTAGCAACTTACCCCGGCTTCGCTCTGCTACATAGATAGTACAAATAAGAAGAATACAGGCAAGGTACTCGCCGATAGGAAGAGCTTTATATAAAAGATTTTTTCAATCATTACAATCGTTTTTGAGTTTATCCGGAACAAATAAACAATCAATTTTTTCCTCTTAATAATAATATTATTACAGACAAAAGCGAGTCCCACCACTAACTAACTAATCACTATATCTCCAAAAATACATATAAGCTCGATTTACTTGAAGGGTCAACCAATATGTATGTTAGCTAAAGAAATTGTATTTGTAAAAGAAACTTTAAACTATTATTATTCCGAAAGGAATGTGGTAATACTTACGAATCCCGGGAATACAAATTATTGGTACTAATATAATTACAGGCCAAAATAAACACCTATTAACTAACAAATTATAGATTGTCAGTACTAATTTTACATTATAAAAAACAAAAAAAAACTAATTATAACAAGAAAGTGTGTGTTGTATTTGGCAATTTAATTCCGAGCTTGTTATAACCACTGATTTTTTAACGAAATGTAGGTAAAAGGTGTAAATTTGAATGTTAAAGCGATCGTGACCCAAAACCATTGTTATTCTGTATGTCCAAGATGACTTAAGCGATTGAAGAGCTTATTTAACCTTAACAGAAAGTTATGCAGGCTTATACTTCTCTCCCTCGTCCAGCTGCCACGTTTATTGTAATTATCCGTGCCCAACGTAACCGCATTCAGTATTCATTCCGATGCATATTTATGCGTACTCATTCGATTGCATAAATAACTTATAAATTGTATGCGAAATATTAGCAATTCGCATTGAACATTAAATACCAAGAGAAGAAATTGAATTCTACCAATATTCATTATATTTTCTGCTGCGTCATAAATTAAAAATTTAAAACAAAAACATAATTTTTAAGTGTCCAAAAACTTACGTCGAAATTACATTCATGGTAAAATGTAAACACTTAAGTATGTTTCATAGTAAATATTTAAGTTATATTAAAAATAATAATTTACTCAGGAAATTGCATAACTAAAATAACTACTCCTTTCTTAAGCTTAACTCATGTAATATACAGGTGTCCGGAAACGGCGTATACAACAGAAGACCACAAGTTCATCGTAAAAGTATACACGTTCTATAAGTTAAACTATCTTAAAATAGTATTTTTATTACGTAACAAAGCAATAAAATTATGATGATTTGTCTTACTCTAGACTCGAAAATTTGGTTCAAAGAACGATTTAAATTATTTTAAATGGAAGGACGGAAACCTCCTTAGGCAGCTTTATACGGGTCAACGTGACGTGTGGGTGTCACGCATAATTCACAATATCCCGTTGTTTAGTCTGAGGGATACAATAATGTTGGTGCCCACCAAGCCGTAAACGCACGGACGCTGCATCGGCTACGAACTGTTAGTTAAATTCTAGCTTCCTGACAGTTAACTTTAAAAATGTACAAATTACAATGTTGTATTCAATGTGTTATAAAATATTAAAACGTCCAGTACTTTAGTTAACATGAGAAAATATAAATAGAGTGTTATAATCTTGTAACAAAAATTTTAGGATAGATCGAAGTATGGTTTGGGAACAACGAGTGAACTTGTGATAACGTCTGCACATTTGATTTGTGTTTGAAAGTGTAATGTAATGTAAGAGTGAGAAGAAAAAATAGTGATGTTAATAACGAAGTATACCGCGATACTTCTTGAGAGTGCAAGGAACACAGAGGCGAGGAACATGGTGCTCGCAGGGTCGCGTGGCGACGGTAATTGGACCTCTTCACTGGACAGCGCATCGAGTGGCCGTCGGAGATGGAGACGACGACATTTCTCATACAGGTATGGGGACACTTTAAATAAAATGCATTCACACACACCCGTAACTCTGTGTCGAAGGCAGAGATTATTTATTTCTATTTAACTTGGACCTGACAATCCTCGACGCATAGATACTCATCGCTTACAGATCTCTAAATATCGTGTTTCTTATGTTGTATGCTACCAATCTGTTCTATAGAAGCTCTGCTAGGAAGTCCCTTACCCACACCGCCATTCACTTGTCTTCATTCTATTTTCATTTACTCTTTCGACCCTCCTCAATCACCGAAGCATACTACTCTCAATTACATTTCACATTCCTTTTTCAAACAACAATATTCAAAAAAAAAATTATGGACCGCCTCTCATACTTTAAAAAATACGTAGGATATAGAATTTAGGAGCTTTATTAGGAGTGATTTGTGCCGACGATAGCCGTGCGCCAATCATTTATCATAAAAACAATTAAATTACGGTGATAAACTCGAGCTTGGCGCTTGGCCACCTTAGAATCTGACTACGTTGTGGATACCTTCATCACCTTGGAAATGGTGGCCTTCTGCCAAAAAATGTTTACACGTGTGGTGTTGTGTGTGTGTTTGTTGCAATCCGACATTTACCATGTATTCGATGTAGTCGATAACATAAGGCTACTAAAATATGATTTTTAATGAAATTATCATAATTAAAAGTTGAATTCTTTATCGAGGACAATGTCTTCCGGCGATTGTGATGTAAGTGTCGTTAACTGAAGTCATTAATTAAGATAATTGTTGTTGGGATTAGTGCATCACATCATATCTAATCGTCACTAAAATCAGATTCGAGGTCAAGTCGGAATATGTTATGGAGTACTGCTTATACTTTTAACGTTTCCGATACAAAAATTTAAACATTTTCTTACCTATACGTACTAAAATACCTCGTTTATTTGGTCCTTGTTCCGCTTATTCACTACACAAAACAAGACAGCTGCAAACCGCCATTTAACGGCACTATTCTATTAAGTGGCCCTTCCCTAGTCAATTTGACCTATTTGGACTCGTTACATTTTATCATAGTTCCATGATACGTTACTCAAACGTTTAAAACGACTTTTGCTGGTAGCCTTTTGAACTATACATACTTTAAATGCATTCAGTTTTATTTCTTCATTATAAGCAACGCCCAAGTTTTTGTTCACGTAAGATTATATTTAAGACCCTAACTCTGGCCTATCAAAGTTTACCTTAACATTACACAGTTTGAATGACATTACGGCGTGTTTTTACTACTTTGATAAAAAATAAATGGCGGTATAGCCGTCATGAGGAAGGCTTCGTCGTGATATATTGAATACAAGATAAGTACTTGCGAAGAGAATCTTAATTCGTGCTAATTCAGTATCTATACAATTTACGAAGGTCGTTTATGCGAGACTTTTCCATTGTCCGTCTCCACAAAGCAAAGCATTTGAATAAGCCACGTACAACTCAGTGAGCGCATTTTGCATTCATCGTATGCATTGATGCAACCACATTAAGGAGTAGCAAGCAGACAGGGGACGTATTACGAGTATTGCATTTTTATTAGTCGCTATTACGGGCCGCCTGGATTGGCACGAGACGGCAGTCTCTTTGTATGCCGGTAAGTGATTTCGGACCTGCCTCAGACTTACCTTAAATGCAAACCCGGCAACGCTTCTTTCAGGCTCCAAGCTGTTTATTCGAGCTCATAAAAAGTAAGAGCTTTTGTTCTTTGCAATGTCGTTGCTTTAAATAAGATAGTCTATTGTTTTAAAACAGTTCAGTCTATTTTAAAAATACCATATTAAAGCCCATTGACTACAACATTGTTTTTAGTACAACAATCGATCATTTCATTTCCTTCGAGAGTAATGTGGACTGAGAACAACAATGTGGTATCCGTTCATTTAGGATTACTTTTCATGTGTAATCGAGATAACAGACCGAACAATGATTTTAAACTCCTAGAACTTAATATTTGACTTTAATGTTAAGATGAACTTTTGATATTAAAGACCTGCGCGTGTAGAACACTGCTCAATACCAATTATGATATTTTTTATATAAATAAAGAGAGAAAATCAGATTTAACTTACACAGTCCACCTTATTCTATTAAAATTAAATGTTAATTCATAGAAGTATTCATTTAAAGTTATAATAAATCAAACGCTTTGAAATAAGTGAAATTACGATTTTTGTGTGAAATATTTGAACCTTATTGCACTTCCTAAGTTATTTATATTTCAAGGCAATGCAAAATTTGTATTGTCCAATTTTTTTTATTCTCGGCAGTAGAAAACAAATTGAACACGTCCGTGAACATTTAGACTTCATTCGTTTAAATTTGTTTCGACGTAACTTGGTCAGCTAACAGAATCAGCAATCACTTCTAATCATTCTTACCAACGTTTGATTTATTGAGTAATAAAAAAATTATGTAGATAGTGCAAGCAAGAGAATATCGGCGCAGTGTTTATTAGTTTGAACGAACTTTCCGCAAATATATGCGTAATATATTAATTTAAACTTGTAGATCTGGCTTTTCTTAAGAGATTTACATCAACCCATGTGACAGGGGACCTGAAATCTTAGTCATCAAGCCAATAAAGATTTATTGTTTACAAAATAACACTCCAATGAAAAGTGAAAACATGGCCAAAATTTGTAAAAAGACACCACAGCACACATATGTTTTTGTTGATGATGTATTGCAGTTGTGAATTATGATTTATCATCAGCAGAGCCTTAGTTATGACGGCTTTTAGTGGAATAGAGATATAAAATTTAAAGTACAGCCAAATATACGGTGTAATTTATTTGAACGCTGTAGCAACTTCAGTGCATGTTTGCAATTAGATGGCATAGATTTCATTAATCACGTGCAACGCGGAAGCAAAGTATGTCACTGTAACTTGGTAATTAATATAGCTATGATGCAGCGTTCATCATGCCATATACCAGTAGTATCAGTCGTTAATTAATGTAAACTCTCGCGTGATGACTTACAATTAGGTTTCTAGTAGAGCAAAGTGTTGTGGAAACAATGCTGGCACATCAGTATTGTTAATGTTAGCGATACATGTGTTATTGTTACTAAGATAATGTATTATTGGTAATACAATTCGGAACATATCTAAGATTGAAAATATGGTATTAAAATATTCTAAGTTTGAAATTAATTTTCATGAATTCTATCTGTAATTTTAAAACATATTTTAGTTAATACCTTTAAAAGACTAATTAATATCAGTATATTAATTTTCAAAAGTACGCCTTGGTTGTTTGAATGCCTAAATAACCATAGCACATTGTTACTCCTAATAACTATATGCGTGTTTCACTTTTTGCGTATGCGATTTTCATTTCTTTTATATTAACAGTAGCGACATTTATATTCGA
This sequence comes from Papilio elwesi, assembly GCA_029849275.1. Lineage (NCBI taxonomy): Eukaryota > Metazoa > Arthropoda > Insecta > Lepidoptera > Papilionidae > Papilio > Papilio elwesi. The sequence goes on along the minus strand of CM056700.1, from coordinate 4,141,731 downwards.
TTTTTTTTTAAAGAATAATGCAACGAACGGAAGTGCCGTGAGATTTAACATAAAGTTTTATGGAGAAAGCTAAACGTTTTCTATAGTATATATTACGAATAGATGAAATAAATAAAAAATTACTACATACGTGACATATATTAAAGTGGAAAATAATATAATAAATACATATAATGAAGAAAATTAGGGTCGAATGTACACCACTGGGATATCTAGTGTGGATAAAAAACTAGAATGAAATGTAAATATTATAAATCTTAGTTTATTCTTTTCTTGCCAAGAAGCAAGTGCTTTTCTTTGATCATTCATAAGGCTTTAAAGTACAGGGTAACATATATTTGTGGTCTTATATAAGGTTTCTGTCTGCGGTGTGTATTTATGAACATTCTCGCTGCAACCTCGCTATCGGCCATGTGGAGGTTCGTTCGCCGAAGATCGTACGCTAAGATTGTCGGTAAGGGGACGATGCACTTTATTGTTGCATAACCCGGCTCCACCGAGTTCCTGTTAGTTGTTTTGTTCGTCTTCTCAGCTTTGCTTTTCTTAAAACGCCTTGCAGGGCTTGTTATTATCAATTGACTATGGAAGTCTAACTGTATTATTGGTTCATCGCAATACTCAGTTTAGGTGTATGAAGTTAGAAATAGATAAATGATTAGTGTTTTCTGCATAATCTTAGAGCTGTTTGCAGTCGCGCACCAGTCGCACGCACATACGTACGCCGCCGAAACATAATTTCACAAGTTTTAACAAACTAGAACTTGACCATAACCCCATTTGATATAAAGTGGCGATATGGTTGAAAGATACACCGTAACGACAGCTTCTTCATGGGAGGCGCCCATTGAGGTCTCCGTTAGGACGTTATTAATTATTACAAGTTACTTAAGAACGTTGCACTTAAATAAAGAATCTTCACCCGAGGTTAATAACAGCTACCACAAAATTCGCTATATACGACGAATGACGACATAATAGGACATTTTACAACATTTAATATTACGCAACTGAAAAACATCTGATGTAGGCTGATGTGTCATTACACTGCATGCCAGTGAACTTGACAGTGAGCAATCCGTTGTTTATATACACGCATAGTATGCTATATGTGTTAAAGATAAGCTAAGGATCTAGTTACAAACCAATAACATTTCTTGGAAGTCCGTACGTTAGTACATCTAAACATAGATATCGATTTCCGCTGTAAATTAAATCACAGCTAATGTTATTGTCTGTAATTATAGTGAAACTATTTTAGACTAAAAAAACTACTGCGCCATTATTTGTCTAGAATAAGGAAGAAACAAATGAAAAGATTCGCCTTTTATGTTTCATCTGGCGTAGCTGTGGAAGCGTATGGTTAATAGTCGATTATGTTATATGCGTTTAAATAACACGCGGAGTTCCAGTTACGTAAAGCGCTTATTGTTATTTTCCAATACATAAAAGTGGTATTATCCTCAATCATAAAATGAAATTATCTTTTTTATCCTAATAGACCTGATCAGGAGTCAAATAAAGTACCGTTACATATCGTTTCTTTGCCCTATTCCCATTACAATAAATGTTAAAATTGTATTTTGTAATTTTTGTAAAAAAAAATTAACAGTGTAAGAAGACTCTAACTGTTTAAATAAAGATGTTGTTGTCGCAGAGATCTGTTGCACGAATGGACTGGCTCGACCGGTGACCACGACCTTATAGAAGACGGGCGTAAAGTAGAAGCATATTGACGTGTCGGAGGTCTAATACTGATCTTTTTCGCCCTTATTATGCTTCTGTGTCCTTATAAAGAATTTAATGGAAGAGTAAGAGGGTTCGACGGGGGAGGGGGCCGATAGGAAAAGGAATTATCCTGTTTTCGCTTTTTCCCTCCCTGGGCCATTGCAGGTAGGCAACACATCTCCAACTTGTTGTGTATGCCTGTGGGCAGCAGTCTCTTGATATCGGGTGAACCGCTTTCTCGTTCGCCACCTTCATCAATGCATAAGATAATAAACTGCACGTATAGATTTTACTCTACAGATTCCTACAGATTGCATATGCAACGGGTTAGCTTTCTGCAAGTGCCCACGCGCCGCATACAGCTATATAATATTGCAGTTAAATTTAACTCGGCCTGTTATCTCTGGAACTGCGTTAACGTCTGCGTAGTAATCTGGCCTTTGTACTAAACGCGACGCAAAATACCTTAGGAGGCGCGCTACAGGAAAGTTTGAGATAAGCGAGAATTCATTAAGAGGAATCCGAGGAGCTATGCGAGCCGATAATATCCCTGTCTTTGGTAACTATTCTGTGAAGTTATGCTGTATTTCTTGGTAGTTACATCAATATTAATACGTAGATTAAATATAACCCAATCTAAGGAGGTTAACTCTGGAATGTGTATGAGTCAAATATTTGTTTTTGCTTACAGGTAATCAGAGTCAATTAAAAATTCAAAGGTTTGATGTTTAATCATTTTTAAAGATTATTAAAAATATGATTAGTTAGTTATAAAAAAAGGAATAAGGGAATCGTCAACCCAATTCTTTAATGGTAGTTGATGGATCTTTTGAGTTGAAGTTTTCCTACTACATTCAACACCGAGAAATAATTAATTCATTAGAACGTAGGGCAAATTTAAGTATCAAGGGATTTTCTAAATGATTTATTTCGAGTTATTGATGTATCTATTCTATACATATAATAAAATTGTAACTGATCGCTGTCTGTACATGGAAAATATTTGAAAAAAAAACTATTATTAGGAGCCTTAATAAACGCAATAAAACCCAAAACAATGATTATTTGAATTTTTGTCTGTTTGTGCGTTTGTTGCCGCTAATCTCAGAAACGGCTTAACGGATTTGGGTGCAGTTTTCACTAATGTATTGTGGTAAGCTTCACATAACATTTAGTGCTTGTTTTATCTCAATCGGTATATAAATAAGAAAAGTTATATCAATTTAAAAAATCATGTCAAAGATCTGTTCGATATAAAATATATAAAATAACAGTTTAGTTGAGTAGGTTGAACTTTTAGTTATACATGTTATTAGTAATATTACGATCTTTAAAATGGTGATGATTGAATATTTGTCACGGAGTCCCATCCCATAGTAAAGAAAATTATTATAAATATATTAGAAATATAATTGTATATTGCCGCATTTCGTTTCTTAATTTGTACTCGTAACGCCACCTAAGAATAAACTAAAAAAGCAAAGGATAACATTAAAATCAAAATTTGATACTTTCATTAATACGACTAAAACCCTAGCGAAAAAAATGCGAACCAGTACGATAATACTATAATATTTTGAATGCGAAAGTTTGTATTGATGTTTGTTATCCTTTCACTCAAAAACGGGTGAACGGATCTGGATGAAATTTGGCACAGATATAGATTATAGTCATAGGCCATCTGATGGAATTCAACTAAGATCAACAATCGGAGGCAAGCGGTCGACTCGTTGTCGGACATACTTGACTAACCAGTCGATCAACCTGTCGACCAACCTATCGACCAACCTGTCGACTAACCTGTCGACCAACCAGTCGACCAACCAGTCGACCAATCTGTCGACTAACCAGTCGACCAACCATATAATATTTAAAATGCATTTATAGCCTAAATGAAATACTTCAGGAAACCTGTTAGCTGATAACCGGATATGGACTTAAGACAACTGCTGATCAACTTTTTTGTGTAATAGAAATTGATTTAAAACGGCGGTCAGAAACTGGACAACGTAATATTATCTGGCTATTCTGACAACCTTCTATTTGAGAGAAGAAATCTAGACTTTCGGTGTTTTGTACCTAACAAATTGTAATCCTATTTTTATTGACTTACATAGTAGCGACATCGATTCTATTATAAAAAATGTGGTGTGAAAGAGCGAAATCGTCATGATTTGTAGAGCCAGAGCCAACGCCAACTCAATCGTTGTTTGTGGAGCTATCGAGATAATTGGGGTCCCTCTAACATGCCGCCTAAATGCCCTTTGTTAAGTACAATTGCTACGTTCTCTGGGCTGATTGCTTCATTAGAGATACTTTAAAGTAAAGGTCTGCGTACAGTGGTAACAATGTAAAATATAAATACAGATCATTGTTCTAGGACAATCGCCTTTTTTTTGTGACTGAATAATCGCTGTTTGCCTAGAGGAGGCATTTACAGCTACACCGGGTTCGAGATGGCAGGGCGCAGATTGCGCTTAGCCTAAACGGGAATCTGGGCTCAGGCCGTTACTTTCGTAATATTACTGGATTGGGAGGCGATCGAATTCTTACATCCTGCGTACCTCCTCCATGTGTAGTGGACTGTCTATTTAACATTCGAAAGGATTTGAATCCCTCGTTTGAGTCTGAGCTGATTGCTATTTACACGCTGCTTCAGTTCAGGCAAAAACTGGTTTGGTCAGTGCTTGCTACGCGAGGCGAAGCGGAGGGAATGAGACAATCGCTTTAACAGATTTTATCTATTAATCTTATTGCATTAGGTATGCTAGGACAAAATATACCCTCTCCTCTCTTTTTGGGTTAGAGAGAAATCTTAACTGAGAATATCCTATCATTTTCACCTCTGTAGGCAGTCCTTATGACTGCCTGTGGTTTGTTTTTGGGTTTAAACGTGTCTGTAAGTTTTCTTGTACATAAAACTGTGTTTATGTCGTTCGTGCTAAAATGTGCTTGTTTTCAGATTGAAGATGATTTATCAACAGAACAGTACAATGCCCATTTGTCTTTTTATTATAACCTGAGTGTAGAGTAATTAAGCTACTGATAAAATTGTGCCTACCGTTTTCATTTCACATCGTCAGATACTTATCCAAATAAAGGAAAATTAAAAACATAAATTTGACGTCATATTTTAAAAGACGTCGACGTACGTCGGTTATAAAAAATATTTCTGCATAAGGCTTGAGTAAGCACCGAAATGTACACGATTCTAAATTACCGAATACGCCGAATCGAATCGAAGTATACTGTCATCTTTATGATTTTGACTTGAAAGCCAGAAAGCAGACCCTCTTTTAAAAACGATACGAACATATTTAACATTTAGGTACTCGTTTACGTTGACAATCATATTAAAATGACGATTTTACTCTTAAATAAATGGGTCTTCGCTGATGTTTCGACCAGGTTACGTAAACAACGCGTAACGTATCTGTGTTTCATATTTCACCAGTTCTTTTCGTTTAATCAAAGATCCAGTCAAAAATACTAAAATTGGAAAAGTTTTTTCTCTTCTTGATACGTATAATTTAAAGAGGAACATGACAGTCGGACTGGTCTACGAGTATCAAGGCATGGCCGAAACTATTGAAGGCGGGATCGTGAAAGTTCACAGAGCTACCTTTTATGAAGCCGGCGAGAAATAACAAAGAAATAAATGGTGTAGAAAATCTAAAGCTTTATTAAACATTAAAAAGCAGACGAAGTTGCAAGCAATAGCAAGTTTTGCCAGACTGACAAACAAACAAACAAACAGTATGGTTTTCGCGGGTATGCAAGTATGTATGTATATATGGGTATGTATGCATGTGCGTATGTCTTCGTGTTTTTTTTTAAATTAACTATTGCTTTTTAATAGGTCCTTTTTCGTAGGTATTCTGATGTTGTCAAGGATGTCAATTTCATATTTCAACATTTTACACGTGCCAAAGATCAAAACTATGCAAAATGTTTTCCGCAGGCATTTCCGGTGCACTATGGCCAAATAATGTACCTAATATGAGGTCGGACGCATCTTGCGGAGGCATGCAATAGCTTCACGGAATTTATATTGAACAAGCGGAATGTTGTTCATTGTATACAATGTTAATATGTCCTATGTTAAACTGAAGAAAATGTTTTCGTTTTGTTTCGTGTCTGCGTCATAATTAAAATTATATTAAACAAAATTAATTTTACAACATATGTCTCGTCATTAAATAGTTAAATTTACTTTCTATATTATTAATTTAATAACAAAACTTGATCAACTATGATGTACATTGCGATACAGATTTAACAGTTGTAGTGCCCGCAACAACATCTATTGCACGTATGGGCCGACAAGACCGGTTATAATCCCGCCCCTTTTGTATTATTCTTTTACGTTATGAATTATACCGAAGCATAACTAAGTTAATGTATCGTTTTAGTCAAAGTCTTCTCTAATTGATGAAATTTCATTGGTTTTGGGAAAATACTATATTTTGATTTGAACATGTATCATATGACAGTCCCTCTTTATATTTTACAAAACGTACTTTAGTCAGTTCGTTTATCTCGCTGTAAAGCAATCGTTGCGTCAAACCTAGTACAATTAAGTTTCGCAACAATTCGCACGTGCCATTATAACCGTATTGTACAATATATTACGAGATGGCGGAGCGAGAGACGCACGCGCACTTTATGTCACAAGCAATGATCGCCCACATTGGAATCGATTCACTTTAATAGAATGGCGTCACTCCGTTTATTTTCCCATATATAAGATAAGAGAAGAGAAAGAAGATAGAAGAATAGAGGACGCAGCAGTATCACATCACATCGTTAATAATGTGAAGTTAGTGCAATAGCTTAATCAAATATTTTAGGTATATAACGCCTTCCTTCGTCCTTCGCTTATAATCACTTCTTATACGTTTCTCGGTAAATTAACATTTACAGGACGAAGTAATAACATAGTCCACTTAGTGCGCCATGTCGTCCGAAACGTACACACACGCACTGAAAATTGAAAGAGGGTGGCCAGCTGAGCGTAACTAAAATAAAGCAAATGGTTGACTCTTTAACTAATACTATATATTTTGATTGCAAATATTTTTAGTTTTTTGCTTAGTATATAGCAAATTCTATCTAAGTATGTCATAGATTCTGTAATATAATTTTGTTTTATTGCTTAATGACTCGCACTAATGTTTTGATAAAATAATGTAATTTTTCAATAGGTTGTTAGAATTCGATTAACTAGAGTTACAAAATGGGGAAAATGTATTTCTACCTAATAAATAAAGAACCAACCAGGAGTCCTTTTATAAGGGAATAGGGTGAAGATTAAATAATAATTGAGAAGTTAGGACTTTGATCATAGACATTATCTCCAATAATTTCACCAATTACGCCTAATTCATTCAATATTGATATTACAAAACAAAATATGAACAGTAAAACTCTCGTCAAGATATGTAGTAATAGCGTAACACAAGTTAAAGTTGATAATGGCTATAAATGTCACGGCTGGCGGTCAAAACTAAAGCACTTGCTTCACAAAGGGTCTCTCGCTGCAAATAGTTTAATGGAAAATCTGGAGGGGCATTCAGACGTTCTGCAAGCTTGCGCCCGGACGTTTTGACTACACCTGTCCGGAGTCGTGGCCCTATAGTTAATTGTCTACGTAATTGGATTGTTACGTTAAGTTTCTTGAACTTATGTCTACACGCATCACATATGATTCATACAGATGACATAATGAGCTGTTTGTGCAGGAATTCTATGTTTTAATTCCCCCAAGTCCATTCTACCGTTGAAAGTTTAGCCATGGCTAGTCTTTTTTTTTCCTTTTGTATCCGACAGCCTCTTTTCCACTACATATTTTATTTGCCTTCTACACCATCTTTACTAAATTAGGAACATAAACGGATCTGTAAGTTTTCTGGCTGTTGCCATGCATACGTACAAATTGAAATTTGATAAAATTTTACAGGCTTTTATCTCAGAACAAACATCCTAATATTGTAGATGCGAATGTTAGTTTGCTTGTGACGCTTTAACTCCTTAACGACTCAAGCGATCATCATGAAATTTTGCTCACACATTGTCAGGAGTACAGAATATGACAAGGGGTACTTAACTATTATCCCGAAAATAAAACTGTTCCCGTACCTAAAACCTTCATTTACAATATCGGTAAATATACATGTTACAAAAATTTCGAGGGTGGAAAGTGAGAAACGAATGCGAAGCCGCGGGCAACAGCTAGTCATCCATAAATATAAAAGGCCGTGTCATTCCTCTTTTAAATATTGTAATTATAATCATATCATAAAAAAAAACATTTCTAAATTAATTTGTTTTAAAAAAAAACGTCACTCATACATCACACGAGTAGTATATACGAGTAATATATATACTCGGCTTCATTAGTCGCCACTTGTCGACTTCTCGTCTCGTTATGAATGTTTCAGAGTCAATTAGACCCTAGTCCGGTCTAAGTTTTGAGTATGCGTCATTCGCTGGTGCTCCGAATGCTCTTTCGGGATGTCGAGAGAAAACGTCTTGAACTGAGTTTGAAGACCGCTTTCACTCTGTTATTCCGAAGAAAGGAATAAACGAGGCAGAGATTAGCAAATTAGCATGTTTTGTGTACAGTTAACATAACTACTAACTAACCATTCGATTTGTACTAACTAATACTAACTATTCGACTTGTTGTTTTTGCCAGTGTCGTAATTAATCTTTTAAAACTTGAAAGTAAATTGAGCCAACATAATAATTATTTATGTACGTTTTGTTGTAAATGATATCAAATGTAATGAATTTAAATTCAGGGTTCCATCCATCTTTATCGTTTCTAATAAACGTTTGCACGAAACCGTTGCCGGCGAGCGGCGAGCTACTCAAAATAAGGTCATAGTACATACGCATAAATTGAACAAAGCGTTCTCGATCAAGCCTGTGAAATTGATTGACAACGAAAATGCTTTTAACTTAAGGAGCTGCGAAAGAGAGGATCAATTTTCTGTACACAGCGGTACCGTAAGCGTGATGGGTAATTTATTGAAATATTCCTCATACTTTGCACTAACCGTTTCTAAGGAAGTTTTTTTATAACTGAATAAAATAAACGCAATATCATTATACTTGAATGATTTAAAATACCATTCAGTGTTAATTATCTTAAATTAAAAAAGAAAAATATAAATTTGAAAGTGGAAATAAAGATTAGGGTGAAATTTCTTACGAACTTTTCTCCCTTTAATCATTATTATTTTTTTGTCGGCGTTTCCAAGAGGCTTTCCCCTGGCGACTTCCGTGACTGGTTTGCGACAGCTTCAATTAAATGCGACTTAAGGCTTTAATGGGTCTGTGACAATTTTTCACAAAATTTGCTTATACTTAACCGATTAACTTATTTTTTATAGATTAATTATTAGAGGTCCACTTCATTTTGACGATTTATAGCTACAATGATAGGGTCTAACGGATTGCAGAAGAGTTTACCTGTGTTACTCGGAGAGGCTGAGTAGGCTGAAGAGAAAAAGAAACTTTAATATTACAGAATTAAAACAATTCATATTAATAGAACAATCAATTTAGATATTTTCTCTAAGATCTTTTCCATCAATCCCTTAGTTCAGCCATACGCACTGGTAAGGTGTGAATCGGCCACCAGCCACATCAGCATTGTGCTAAGTGCGCTGCTCGAGGCCTCAAATCCTTTACACATTTTCCTCCCGCCTTCCTTTTCCATTGCTGTCTCTTGTTAAGTTGTCGGTTTTTGAGGTAGTTTCACGAATACTAGAACAGTGCATAAGCAATTTTAAGATGTCGTAACTTAATTTACTACTGTTAACTCTTAATTTGAACGTTAAATACTTGAAAAAATCAAATACAAGTTATTTTTAAATGTTCAAAGTTTAAAATGTAAATGATAATCTGTATTACATCTCATATTTCACGTTGTATGTTGAAGCTTAAACAAAATAAAATTCAGTCTAAAACGTTGTCACCGGCTGTAATATGAGCTCAATGCACTTTACATTTGCTTGCATCGGTGTACGTACAATTCAGTTTGCACAAAATTGAATTTCGCGCAACACAGAAACATTATATTTACACTTCGCCAAAAGCTTTAGAGCGATACATTTTAACAGAATGCAAAAATATTCCTATTTGTTACATTTGTAGAAGCATTTGTGATTATCTCCATTTATTTATTTTATTCATTGAAGCTCCTAGCTGTAGTTAGTTACTATTCGGATCGTGCACTTTTGCTATGACATTTGTAACAGGCGCTTTCATTTGTTATGACTCGCAGTTTAACTAAATTGGCATGTTACATTTTATTTACATTTACGCTGTTAATGATGCTGTATTTAATTCTAGTAAGATGTTTTATTATTTCAGGTAATTTATGCAATAATTAAACACTACTCTGACGTGATGTGACGACACTGATCTACATTATAAAATTGTAAGTATTAAAATTAACGAAATGTTATTAAACGTACCAAAACATACGATATAATTAAACTTGTCTGCGCTTACTTCATTGTTAATATATAAGATAATGTAAAGCTACCTATTACTAAAATGCAGAGACATGAAAGCGAATGAGACGTCTATTTAACATTTCGCTACAGAATAAGTGAACGCACAGTGTACAATGTATATCACAAGTTTTGTACTTAAATATCGAACTGTGTAGACCAATCTAGTCTTTGTTGCATAGTGTTTAAGATTACAATAGTATATCTTAAAAGGTGTTGCGAAATGGGAAGGCGGAGTTTGTTAATGAATTCACTTCTCCCAGGTAACAAAAGATCCGCCGTTAAGGGTATATCGCTGTAGCGAATATTCGAAAAGCATCCACTATTAGTTTTCATGAAAATAATATTAGTGTAACATTGAATGAAAAGCTCAAAATAATAATATTGTTTTAACTACAGGATAACGTTGTACACATATTGTACGTTTTATTGTATTGTTAATTTTGAACCGAGTATTTTGTTTGAATTTTCGGGAATTAAGAGTTCCATATAATAATTTGTAACTTATAACTATTGTAAATTACCAGTAAATCTGTATTTCTGCATTACTATATTTTTCTATCTTCATACAAAACATACTAAAGTAAACATTGCAATTATTTTCGGATGATATAAAATAATAAATAACTTGTGTATGAAAGTGGTCGTACGCTGTCTTCCTTTTAGAGAAAAATTATAACATAGACCAACCATTTTTTTCGTACAAACACATTTTAAAACTGCATCCTATTAGTTATTGTTTCCACGTAGTCGTCTCAAGGCGTACGAAACGTTCAAACGGTTGTCGCTTGATGGATCTAAAACATTAACTTTCTCAAGATATATTATTTTTGAGAAAATGTATTATTTAATGTGCATGCACATTTTAAGATGAATAAAAAAATATCTTGAGAACCAAATGAAATGGAGTAAGTAATAAATTAATTTGAGTACTTGTACTAACTATTGTATAGTTTTCGTAGTCACGTTGGGGGTTCGTTAACGCAATTTATTCAGTCCCCGGCCGGCACTCGGCACAATCGGGCGTTGCATTGCTAATTGTCACATTCTTTGGGGAACTGCACAGTCTATCTTGTTAGAGAAATTAAACTAACTATTAGTACTAGAGCTTTGAGGGTTACGAGAAGGTGGCAAGTATAACATCCTTCATTTTATAAGAGACTCAGTCGACTTCAACTAGTATCATCTATTTTATTATGTTGTTATATTTTTAATACCCTTTTATTAGCTTGTTGGGTATTTATGTTTGTTTGTTTGTATGTAACGATATCTCTCAATGTAATTTTGAACCCCTTCAGTCAGAACGTATCGTTGTTTTTTTTAAACTTCGCACACTTATCAAGGATAGATGACAATATAATAATAAATGCAATTTTTAATTTACTATTTGAAATGATCTTTGATAAGAGAGAGTTGAAATGGGTAAAATTAGTAAGTCATGAAGTTGTTTATTTGATAATTATTTATGTACAACATAGATAATTAAAAAACATATAATACAACAAATAATTTATCTAGTATTAAATACTTTATAAATGTCTGTCATTAGCTTCTTCTGTGGTTGATAAGGAGAGTAAGAGTCACATACATCCATTTTGAACTGTAATTGCTTAATTTAATGAAAGCCAGCATACAAAATAAGTTAGTTTTTAATGGTTTAAATATCATAAATCATGTGTTTTTTATGGTATTATAATAAATGACCTAGTAAGGCACAGAAACTCTTGATGCTTTTAAAGCAAAAGTATATTTATTCACACTATTTGTTATCATTTCAGGGAATAGAAAAGCAATAGAACAGGTTGGGCCGAGGTCTGACGGAACAGGTTGTTATCGTCCTTTGCCACTGATGATGTCAAACGAGTTCGTTAAACTAAATTATTATCTCTATTCTGGTCTCTAAGGACTTAGATTTCCAAGTATATTGTCATTTCAAACCCTTAAAGTAAAAGATATTTTTGTCAGCTAGAAATAAGAACCTTTAACTATTGCTTGGATCCTAGTACGTCTTTAAAATTCGCCGAGAACAGTGGCGGAACCGGCAACAGGAGTTCTTGCCTCAATTTAGGAACTTACCCAACCACAGAAGTCAACAACAACAAAAAACACAGAATATCGACTATATTTGCGACTAAGACGTATTTCTACGTCTGCGTTTCGTCTGACGAGTGAGGCGCCGCTGGCCCCGTCTTCTGCTCCACTCCATTTTCTTGTTCTCCTACGCTTTTTAACAAAAGGCTGGCAACGAATCCGTAACTATTTAATCGTTGTGGACGTAGAATTGGCAGTGGCCAAATAGTGATTCATGAAAATATTTTGTGTTATTCGGTAGTTCTGGATACGAATTTTAGATTTTTTTAAAGAACTATGAAAGTAAAAAGCGAATAGGTAATAATTTGCCTTATTTTTCAAGGTTATTATTTGGTAGAATCTGTCGCATAAATTCCTAATTATTTTAGCCATTCATTTTTAAGTGTTATTTTCATTGCTAAGTACGCTCGTGTGATGTTTTAAGACGAAAACTAAAGTTGTATTTTTAACAAGCTACGTTTAAATATTTATACAATGCTAAATATATTTGCGACTATCGGCTCCTGCGTCCACGTAATCCCGGTGGCGGTTAAAATCAATGAAGTCCCGACGGGCACAGACGGGGGGCGCGCTTGACACTTAAAAATAATTTATACCGATTCCCCTTCATTGGCCTCGTTAACTTCAACAAATTTTCCTTGACAAATATATCGAATTTTTTCGAAATCTTTTTTTCACATTGTAGGCACCATAACATAACCATTTATTTGATCATTTTAATACGTAATAATGTTGGCGTAGGAGTTTGTGAGGATAGAACCGAATTATTTTCTCGTGCAAAGAACTTTTAATTTAATATCTTTTTCATAAGTAATTGTGGAAAAATAGTTCAAAAGGCATGACGATGAGTTGAACTGTGACGAATGCAACAACTCACGCATTTAATATGTAAAATTAAATCATTGCAATATAAGTCGTAGCCTTTTGGTAGTTAAAAATATAAAATGTTAATATTATAATAAATTAATTAATATTATGCTTTTACATATTGGCTTGTTTAATCATCTGTACAAATTATTGTAAATTATACAATAAAGCAATCTTATTATTCTTTTTAAAACCTACCAAAATCAGATAAAAGTTCCACTGGCATGGCTTTATGTTTGTTGTGCCATCGTTTTACATTCCGACTTCGAATACCAACTGTCACGTCATTGTTTTCGCAACACGTAAAAGTTTTTTGTGAGCCACAACATATATCACATAGCTTAAAGTCTTGCATTCCCTACGAATGTTTAAAACGGAAATAATAGCTGATAAGGCAGGCAAGTAAATTATCTGAACGTTCACCAACCTATACCTACTTCTATATCTAATATACTTCAACATATCCCGAGTGATTAAATTTAAATATTGTCATTAAAACGTACCTAAGTGTGATATTCCCAAACAATGTGTAATATATACGCAACCGACCGAGACAATGTACTATAGTGTTGATGTTAGGAAATGCTATACTGAGAGGTGGGGCCCAAGATTGGGAATTTTTGTCAGACGCGTCGAGGCCTAGTCAACATTGAGTACCTGTCTTAACCCATTACATTTTCAACTCAGACATCAAGTTATATTAAATCAAAGGTCTTAGAGGTTGAACTGAAATTCTTAATTCCTATTTCATATACATATTAAAACATGTTATATTTTTTCAAAACATTGTCGTAAATTGGAGTCGAACTTACTGCATTCCCTGAATTATTAAATATTATGACCCGACACATAATAAATGGTCTGGGAGTAATTGGAGGGCTTGCGAGAGCTTTATTAATTGCAGTTTACGTCTGATGTTTCATTACTTGCAGTAGATTATTTAATTAAAACTTGTATATTGAATTGAAATGAAGGCTTTATTTTAAAATGGTAAGTTATATAAGCAAAACAAAAATGTTTATTTTGTGTTATATAACAATATATTTTTTAATATAATATTACAATATTCAAAATCCTTCTTTGGAGTAACCCCTTCAAAGTTTGACTTAGAAAAAGAACACTGGCGTCTCGAAATCGATAGGGGGTTACCGTAATACTGTAAGTTAGAACCTGACCGTTGCGGCGCTCATTTCTTTCAAAATTGCCAATCCTTACAACCGTGCCTTGTATTCAACGATGCCAGTATCGATTAATAGGAAAATTTAAAAATTTAAATCTTTTCTGTGAGACATGGTTGCATTGTAGTGGTGGCACTGATTATAAATAAATAAAATCCTATAGGCAAAATAGATTCCCAACTCTGTAAAGTGAGTACACTACCTAAGTGAAAGTCACTTATGTTATACAAACCAATGGGACTAATTTATTCATGTTGCTGAATCAATCTAAGCACATTTACATCTTTAATGGGATAATTTACATCGAGCCCTTAATTTCTCGCGGTCGGTCCTCCGCAAGTCATTTGCAAAGCTCGCATTCTGCGTGCTACGAGTTTAGCGTGGGATTGGAATACATTAATGTTTGCATATCTAACCAGCAAACCGTTACAACGTTACAAAAATTGATACAAAATCTCGGTTGAAGTTTCGGTGTATTAGAATTATATTCCTAGACCTTCCTCGGGAATATCTCTCTGTAAAAACCTTTCACGCGGTCCGTCCAGTATTAGAATTCGATCTCTGGAAACTTATATGTTATAATGTATACGTTAAGGGATTTGAGTTGTGACTCTTAATATGGACCTATGATCCTAAATTAGGCAAGATATGTAGCGTAGGTTTAGTCTGTCTCAGGTAGTTTGTAAACAAACTGCGCTCAGAAAGACATCTTACGATGTATAACAATTTAGATGTTTTTATTACACATGCAAATTTCGTCTTACAAGTTTACGCCGTGGTACCTGTTGATTTTTAATTTATATTACACTATGATACCCTTACTAATAAAGCACGCACCCCTTTGTATCACCCAATATCCAGCGTGCGTTTAATTAATTCGAGTACCAACTAAATCCGGCACCAAACTGTGCTGAGTGTTCAGTGAGGTCACGGAGTACGGCGCGTGTACACCCGAAGGCAGTCATTACCGAATATCAATTAGGGTATTTACCTAAACATTTACTGCTTTAAACTAGATATTGTTAATATTGTATACATATAAACTATAATTTTGTAATAAGATGTAATATACATAATACGAATAATTTATTATTATTAAGCTACTTTGAATAAATAAAAACTGCTTACACTTAAATATGATTGACCGACAACAATGAAGTTTAAGTTACATTACGTTTGGTGAAATATCTACGCGACGTGAAAATGATGATTAATGCAATCAACAAATACTGTACTGCGGTTTAAAGTCGTCTATGTAATGGTGCAATCTCATTATAGTAATCGTTCGCCATCGACGACAACAAGCGACCACAGCATCCGATAACTCGACAAAAATGGCCGCGCCGCAACCGCCCAGTTAAGATTTAAAAATCTTTATAGCTCTAATCTTTATTTAAGAATTTAAAAACTTAATTTAATGAATACTTCAACCTCTTAAAAATGTGTCACACAAAATACAACTGAAAACAAATGCCTTGATTTTGAACAGTGCTTAAAAAGTTATAAAACTTGGTTTTAGACACAGACAAGATGTGCAGATATTTTTGCATAGTATGTAGTGATAGAATAGAACACTGAACTATGTAAACACGAAATTAAGAAATTCTGAAATCAAATTTCAAGCTATATTCATTTTGATTATGCAACTGACATACTTAATTTTTACACGAAAAAAAAATCCCACTTTGTTACTGTAGTTGGCTAACCGGAAACTGTAGTTGTTGCAAAGTGGGCCAATTCATAGCGATTTATGAGATGGCTGGCTGCTTCCCTTTATGGTTTTACGACGTATTTATCGCTTTATGACATTACCCGGGGGCAGTTTACGATAATTTCTTGACAGCTCAAATTGTAAGGCGTAATATTTTTTTTGTATAATGGCGGGTAGTGACAATGTACCGATAAAATGAGACGCTGCATTTCCCCTTTTCTGTAAATCAATGTAGGTTCATCTAATTCATAAAATATTTACATTCTCAGTTTACGTCGCAACTACACAAGTCCCTAAAGTGTTGTATGTAAAAATTTTTCATTATTAATTGGTAGGACGGATTTAATATCCACCGTAATTTAAGTATTATCTGTGTGGCAACCAGACTTATAAAAGGACCACGTTTATCAGTGAATGTACTGTTTGGCTGATGTCCTATTCCAAAAAAATAATATAATGAATCCAATTTATCCTAAATTAGGAAACGTTTGTGTATTTTTCACTCACTAATAAAAATCATCCGCTGTAGCTAAGATTATACTGAAATCATTACGATATTGGCAAAGTTTAGCTTGACTCAAGCACCTATTTTATCATCTACCATAATACCTTACATCCTTTAGAAAAACAAGTAATGAACGAAGTTACCCCAACCAATGATGGTTTTGTTAAGTTAGATTGATTACATTTATGTTGTAAGACAGCGATGTATTGTATTCGATATAAATTTTGCGAATACGGGATGAGATATGCGGCTATTGGCGGGTGGTTTGAGTTGTAATAACGTTTCCGCTCTTTACCCCGCTGTTTATCGAGCCAATGCAAACAAGCGATTTTAGTATCTGGAGAGAACTTGTATGTTTGAGTTACTTACGATATTACGATACGATTTGTATATAATCTTAGTGATGTGTTAACAATATTCCTATAAAAACTGTTTTGTATGATGGACTTCACTACAAATTTAATACCTTCGATGGTTTGGGCGTGTTGAAAGTAGGAAAGTAGAAAAAAATAAGTGGCAGTGTTGGTAGAGGTCACGTGATACGAACTTGTACCGACCAGATTGGTGACACATTAATGAAATGAATAATATATCCCTAACCGAGGAGCATGTTTATGTAGCGCCAAATGGAAATCTCTGTCAACCCATAGGGTTAGTTGCCATGAACGCTTATTTGCCATTATGATATAGATACATAAAATAGATGTATGGATGTAGAAGATGCGAGAGAGGTGTGCCAGGATCGCACCAAATGGAAATCCATAATCTCTGACTACCCCTCTGGGTTACGGGCGTGAGCGTATATTTATTTATAAATAACAATGTAGTGAAACTAATTCGTCCTTACGTCATTTGTTGAATCAAAATTAAAGCCTGTGGTGTTTATAATTTCTTCATCATCAATTTTAATTCCATAACAGTTGATAAACTAAATAGAGTATAAAATGTATTTTAGTTTCTCAGGCTTGGTTTAGATATACATACATTTGAAATTATCGGAGTGAAAATGCTAGATAACATTTCCGAAGAAATAAAATCACGAGTTAAAACCAGAACGTTAATTTAGTAGATGGAAAATTCTCGAGAATGCTTAAAAATGTAGGCCGCAATTTTAATGACGATAGCGACCTCTTTAAACAACTCTGCGCTTTAAAAAATGATTTTAATTAAACGCTAACAAGAAACAGAAAGAACTGCAATATTGAAATGCGACATGAATTTTACCTGAAATACAACTCAAGCAATATTTATTTTTACCGTTACGTGCATGTACATACTACGAGAGAATGATAAGACTATAAGGTAGGGAGAAATTATGTTTCAAATAAACTCAAACTTTGAATAAATATTTTAAGGGGTAACATTTCTCTCAATATTTTACTGCTCACTAGACTAACTGTAAATGATGGCGCCGCATCATCATACAACTCATTGGTAATATTACTAAAGAGAATAGAACTCGCAAGTTTAATAATTTCACTGCTAGCACGAGAGCCGACGTTGCTTAACCTGTACTTCATGGGGACCTATAGGATTTTGAAGATTAGGTGGTAAAAATAAAAAAGGTTACATGACATTTTTACTTTTAGCGGTGGGAAAAGGGTATACAGTGTTTGTTTTGGATATTTATTACTTCGGCTTGTTGAAATCGTAAGAATATCTTATCCTTGAACTATTTCCGTTAAAATATAAATAAAATTGACCGCGCTCGAGAATCTCCAGGTGAAGGTTTTGTTTAGCAAGTTTGTAAGCCGTACACTCCTTTGCATGGCGCTGAAATCGTCAGGTTATTGTAATGTACACTGATTAGCATGTAAATAGCATAATCTGACGCGTTCTAGTATGTCAAATGATCTATATTTTTTTACAAAATTAATGGGCTACCCTAAGCGCACGGTTCTATATAGACGACTGATTTGTGGTGTACGGTACTTGACAGGTTCCAATATACCCGCGATATGTAAATCTACTGAGCTGGACGATGTACGGAAATCCCCGCTTCGGCTCCCGTACCATGGCGTTCGGTTGTTTACGAACCAAAATTGAGACCATAAGCTTTACTTGCTCGGTACTATGAGATACATATATCAAAAACAGCATTCCGTTTTCTAAAATCATCCGTTTGCCAATCCTGTTAGTATCCTGTCCTAGCTGTCGTTAATATATTCTTTTCCCTCACTTAACATCAGCTATCCGTAGATTTTCTAAGCCATTCAGTTTACATGTATGTGCACAAAATGTCATCAACACAAAACTCTTTCTATATACCATTTAGTGCGACTGCAGCATTTGCTGTATGACGTCGTTTTAAAAAGTAACGAAAAAATTTGAAATTGCATTGCATCATTATACGAATGATATTTGCTTTCGGATGCGATACCCGGCACTATACTAAAGCTGAAGTCTAGTTCTGTTGTACTCCATTAGGGAATTCTTACACCAAATGCTATATCGCATAGAAAAAGTAAAGAACACTCACGCCCGTAAACCAGTAGGTAGGAATAGTTCTGGGAATTTTTTAATTAAACTATAGTTTATAATGTGGGATATAGATCACTATAGGACAAAGGACGTACTCAAAATGTTTTGTTAATTCTATTGTAAATAATTAGTATAAGCGCTTGTGTAATTCATTATTCATAAATAATTACTCATAAATCATTACTATCAACACTATGTTTTTGTAGGTGACTAAGGTCTTTTATTTTAGCATCATGTGTGTATTCATACATTGTTGTTTAAGAAAGTGTATGACGAAGGGGACGTGAACATAGTGAAACAAATTCAATAAAAGATTATATATGTTTTGTTAGTACTTGTAGTGTACTGTAGTCATTAATGGAACTTTTGTAACGCTGTTATTATACACAAAAATGTAATAATAAAATCTTTTAAATGTTGAAATTAGTTCAGTTTAAATAACTTTACGCCTCTAGTTATATCTTGAAGTGGTCGTCAACTTAAAACCCTCGAGCCCAGGACACCGGCGGTTTGATATGTTTGCGGAACACGACAATGTTTGTTTGTTTGTTGTGTCGGTTAAACAAACTCGATTAGATGAGTTTATCTTGTATCGCAGTACTATTATTTTTACAATCCATATTTGCTAAAATATATTTCTCCTTGCTATAGTTATTCAGGTGATTAGTTTTTTTTTAATTAAATGCTTACCAATAGTGATAATAATCTGTGCTTACATTTGTAAATCGTATTACCAGGACATAATTACCTTAATAGATATCCTATCTGACAAGCAAAATATTTGCAAATGTATGTAAAATGTATCTACATATTATCAAGTTTATAACTATAAAAATATAATAATTGGCATTTGGCTTTAGGTCGAATGTAGCCGATACACAATCTGTTCCTTTGTTCATCCATCTCTAGGTGTTAACATATTCGTTGTTTCAGCCAACAGTCGTCGTCGTCGCTGCAAGATATCGGCCGCCACTGTTTAACAAACACGAGTACTTTCAACACAAAATATTCTAATCTACTATTCCTCGGGGTTTTACGTGTTGTTTATATAAAGACGTTCCTTGAAACGAAATGTAATAATTAATTGCCTGACACTTGTACACACGTACATTAAAACATTCTTCATTTAATAAAATATCCCTTAACTTTTTGCGTCTGTATCAGAGAGTGTTGTGATAATTGTACTTTGCTGATTGTTTAATGATACAAAAAAGATTTCATTACACAACAACCGAATATTATCGTTTCAAATATGTGATAGTAATAGATGGGATGTTAACGAAAAAATAATAATGTAAGCAATCTAAGCCATTGACACACGGCTTGAGGCGCTTTGATCTAGCAAAAACCACATAATGGCACAAGGCCATCTCGAGCTGTTGCTATCAGATAAATATAATCGTTTTAAGTCTGATTATTATTTGCAACTTCCTTTGTTGTGTGTTTTTTGTTCCCGTATTTCTATACTTTTAGCTTCTATCCCTGGCTTTACATTCATACGCGTACCGTATGTAATATATAACATTCTTATATTTATTTCTTTATTTAACATAATTCGTATCATCATTATGGTCTTCTTACAGTATGTTTATTTCAAGTTTTGTGATTCAAGGAACGCAAATTGATTTCAGTCAGATTTATTTGTGTGTTTGAATCTTAGTTCTTAAATAAAATCAATAAATTGACTAAAACGTTTCTTTTCAATTTTGTATACTGTAAGTTGGCACTAACATGAATGAAATTTTTTGAGAAATATCACTAGGTACATACGTACGTACATAGACGTACGTACGTACATAGACGTACATAGACGTAAAACATTTTAAAAACGGATTTATTGTTTATTGTACATAAAGTTTGTAAAACACCAATTTTCCTACTCTTATGGACATGTCATACATTTTTGATAATTAAAGGAATATGGTATAAAAGATTGGCATAAACATGAATTAGCTAGTATGTATACTTTGTAAAGAAGATATAGTTCCAGAAGGAGATGTAAAAAAAAACCCATGCGAAAAATAATTCACAAACAAATGCTAATGCCAATCGACTTAGTAAATTCATTGTCTCACGCCGATTTAAATAATTGTGATAATCTGTAGTGTAGGATGATATTTAAAGTCTACCTACAAACGTAATACACACGTATTGTATGAGTTGATTTTCACTAAAAGAAGGTCAGCTGTAGATCCATGAGATACTCGCATCACATCCATTGTGCATTGTGGAGGCGCGGTGACAATGTCGCTTTTATTGCCAGTCCCGTGTCGTGAAAGTTAGGATGTTGTTAGTATACAATCATGTCGAAAATACATACACCTACTGTATAGCATTAGTCCTTGTTACCACTAATTGTTACAATCATTTTCTTTAATGTGATATAATATCTAGAAATTAAATTCTACAGACGGATGAACAGACATCGGAAAAGAAATCATATAAGTGCGATTTAAATTTTTAAGAAGGATAAAATTATAAGGACCTATTTAGTTATGCGGTCTAGTGAACATGATAATTCAATAGGCTAACAATATCCCCGTTTTGCAATCGGCGGTAGCATCCAGGTATTCATTAACAAATTAAAATATTTTTAATCCTAAATATTATTTGTGAATATGGGGAATGAATACAATGTTTTTTTTAATATTACATTTTTTTTGCATAAAATTTAACCGCATTAGGAATGTTTCATCTCTCGCTATAAAAAAATCTGCAGTGTTTTGTCATATTTTATTTAACTCTCTATTATTAATGAATACTTTCTCGTTAATTAGTGAATTTAGAAAAACAAGATTTTAATTATGTTACAAAATTGCAGCAAACTAATTGGTAGTTAGTGAATCAAGCTTGTGCAGAGGGTATTATAAAAATGAAACTTTGCGGGTCATTGTAAAATCGAAATCAGATACTGTTTACGTCCTCACGGCGACGTTAAATCTCCTTATCTTCAAAAGCCAGGTGCAAAACTTGAATGTAAGCCTCGGCCGGATGGTATACTACAGTACAATCACGATCGACCTTGCCTGTGTAATTTCTGCCGTTTCGCTCTGAATGTACTTAAACTGCTTATTTTATGGCCTGATAGTTGTTGATATTTATGTAGGAAAGTGTTGTAAAAATGGTATAAATGTGAATACTATGAAGGGATCTAGTTCCGGACATGCGTATTGGAGAGGGACGGAGATAGCCGGCTAGTCGGAACAAACGTCAGTTAGTCGAGACTCGGTCGCTGCGCCGCGCGTCCCGTTCGCCCGTACTGCTGGCGTCCTACGTACACTTATCAAATTTCAATACGAAAATTTGATATTGTCGTCGAATTGTGAAGTGTTTGTTGACAAGTTCGCGAGTTGACCGGTAAATTGTTCAGGTTCCTTTGCGTTTTGTTATTATTTTAGTTTTTTTTATTGCTCAGTTTTTCTGTTCGGCCTGTTGTGTTTTGTTTCGCTGAGTGATAACTCTATGGTTCTTTAAGCCGTACGTATTATACATTTTTTCTTTTTTGTAAGTGCATCAAATATTCTGTATGACTGTTTTCTATTTTTTATTTTCAATATAGATCAAAAATGATATCATCAACACAGTTGCTTTATCAGTAACGATAAGTCTTATCTGGTAGTTAAGCGTTTTTACATACGCTAAAGTGCTTGCGTATTTTGAAACCTGCAGTACTTTAGACAGTGTTTTTGCTAACGTTATTTTTATTTATTTTTCCAAGAAAAGTTATATTTTATTTACCATATAATGAAATTTACACTTGTGTACCTTTAATTGTCAATTTTTATTTTTCTACAATGCACAATTTAAATATTTTTAGTGTAGCTTCACATTGCACGTTCTACTCGTCTTTTCCTCGACGTAACGTTAACTGAGCTGTCAGCTATGATCGACACGAAGATCACTTTATTGTAGAATAATACTGTATGAAATACGGGAGACAAAGACGGGATTTGAATAAAAGGGGACCCTTGAAATTGATCGTCTCTACTCCCCAGCCTCTGGTTAACCGAGCCCTTGTGTGGCTTAATTTAATACGCTACAAATTTGAATTTGTGTAATTTTTTTACCTTCTTTTACCTTCTTTTTCATACTTATTTAGTTTATTATGACTATGGTCGACTTAAAATATTAAAACAATGAAACATTATGTTCTAGTTATATATAGTTCTATTCTCACCTCTAGAAGCGAGAGTATCTAGTGGTTCAGGTTACATTTTTCAACGAAGATGCATATTTCTATGTTTTCTATTCTATATCGGGACCATTTTACGTTACGACAACAAGTAAGACTTCATAATTTTGTAATTGAATAACCACTGTGAAATGTGGATATTGATTGCTACGTACTATACACACTGTTTGAGTTGATACGTTTTAATTATTGATTCGGACTATTTGTTAGCTATTGTATATATATAGGATACATATATAGGAGTAAAGAATTATCTACTGTTAAGAATTAAAAATGATCTTTCAATTAATTATTGATTACTAAAATTTGAGTGTCCTCGAAAAATGTTGGTACGTTTAAAAATAACGCCTTTAAGATTCAGTAGAGCGAGTCGAGACGTGTCCGATGTCTAGAGCCGGCGGGCAACTTAAGCTTCGTAACATCTTATAAACAGTTTCAACTTCCTTTAATTCTCAAAAAACTCGTTCAACGAGATTTTAAAAGCAAATCTCGACACGCTGAAGTGTCATTAAATTGTTTGTCGCAGAGTATGATATAATATTATTATATATTGACCAAATATTAAATCATTTCCCCAAAAGTATTACTGGTATGTACATAAATATGTACTATTATTTCTTAATTTACATTTCACTAAAAATCTAAAACTCAAAAAATAACTAAACTAAAAAAAACTCTAAAAGAAACAGAGAAATCTATATTTCTCTTAACTTTAAGTCTCTAATAATACGTAAGCGCACGCGCACCCTATTTTTTGCAAGTTCAAAATATATTATAGATCGGACAATCGATATTTTGACCCCATTATGGCACAAGCCCCTGTTATATTTTTGATGCATTTTGTTTTGCGCGCGGGGTTGCCGGTCGTTGACATTGTCCTTCCCCCGTCATGTTTAGGATTCGTTTTGATTCTCGCAGCATGTCGGATTAGCAATACATAATTTCTAATCGTATTTTCGATTATTATTAGATGGCGAACTTTATTGACTTAATCCCTCGAATGTCCGGTAATGTGCGTTTCACACTCCAAAGCAGTAATATTAATACTTTATAAATCATATTACACTTTGGCCCTCCTTAACATTGAATTTAACGATGTTACTTTACCTTGTTCATGTTATCGTTGCACGTTAAGACTTAAAAAAAAATAACGTGAGTACACTTTAAAACAACTTGAATTTGGTAGGATAATTCCTATGCTAAATATACACAGCACACAAGATTATTAGTGAACCAGAGTCAAATATATGCCCCACGTAATCCCATATCTCTTAATTAAACATTATCTGTATGAGCAGACTGAAGCTTATCGCTGTAGCCCTAATTGCGTTTTGATTAAATAGCACTATTGGGACAGACCACTCAGTTAAAAATAATTAGTCATATAATTTAAATATAAACAAATATTGAGTAACATACTTTGAACCAAAATCTAAAAACATGCTACCATACAAATGACTTCAAATTTGTCACAGTCAAAATATGACTGTATGCTTTACTTATAATACGGATACCTACTTATGTATTTATTTACTAAATGCTCAATCGCATATGAATTATTATATAACGTACGGTTAATTCCGTATTCTTTTACTATTTACTGACGAACAGTCGCTGCATCTGTTGACTTAAGTATAGTTCTCGTACCCGACAATCATTCACGAATGGGTAGAAATTAAGCAACAAGAAGAAATTTGTTATTTCTGTCTACCCATTTACTCAAGGACTTAATTTGAATATTTTTATTCTAATTAATAATAATCTGTAATATACTAACATACTTAACTACTGGGCCTAGAGACTTTAAACTTTATACAGAGATTTCTGTTATTACCTAGGCCAGCACTAAGAATGGATTTTTCTAAATTCATCCTCTAAAGGGCTAAAGAAGGGGATTAAAGTTTGTGTGGAGAAACTAGCCATGCGTAGCTGGAGCGGGTGACGGCGGGTGGGGACGCTAGTGACGTGATAAAAAGCTTGTACTATTTATAGTTCTTAACAATATTAGTATACAATGTAGCGATGTAACTAAAACTAGATAAGGCTACCCGACTACGTCGAGTTATTAGAAGTCGGCGCACTATTTGTAATATAATTCATTTCGTTTGTTCCTATGTCGGTTAATGTCTTTGTTTTGCTGAGAAACAATGAATCGATCTTCGTTTATTAGTTTTCTTGTACATACTTTATCTCAACTGTTTTGCTAATGTTCCAACATTACTACATAGCTAGTAAAGATCCAGGGGTTGTGCCATCGCAGTAATGTTTGACTTGATATACTCTCTATTTACATGTATGTCTCTTTCTCTTTCTACCGAAGATCTAACGTCAGCTTAAACTATTACTAATCTTCATATTCCTAACTTTATTGACGCCCAAATCAAGATAAACATTATCATCTTGAGTTCAGTAGTCAGGTCTGCTTTTAAATCATAAAATTCAATTGGCAATTGTTACAACTTAAACTAACAAACCCTCAGATAAACATAGATCGTGGGAATGTAATGAAGGCATATTACCAAATTCAAGCACGCACTATATTAAGATGGTCCAAAACAATGCGGGTAGAGCGCGGTGTTGTACCGTTAGCTAACGCTCGGGCCGATGTTGACGAGCCGCGGCTCGCGAGGGCAACAATCTTCGATGAGTTGCCGCGGATTGCGCAAACGGCACCGTTTTCGCGCGTGCAGCTAATTCGTTACATGATTCGAGTAATTGCAACTATTATACCGAATTATCAAACGCAGTTGCGAAGATGTGTTAAAGATTTCTTTTTCTGAGTCACAAATATATAAAAACAAATAACTAATATATAGTCATATATTAGTTATTTGTTAAATACTTTTATTATTAGTTTAGCTACAAATTTATTCCGTGGAACATTAGATGACAGAGCGCAGATTATTAAACTAAATTTGAGGTGTTGTTTCGAGGAAGGTCTTGTGTCGAGGTCGAGGAAGCATGTGGGCTCTTGGTGCCTTGGCTTTATGGAGTACCTGATTCAAGGGTTGACAGAAAACCATAGTTAGCTTCGGCTGCTTCTTAGTAAACGAACTATGCTAAAAACTTTTTTATTTGTCGTAACTATGAACTACCTTTGATTTATTACACCTGTGTCTAGAAACTATTTGAGGGTGTGTCATAAATTGAAGGCCGTACGTTTAACGAACTTCACATCGAAACAAGACAAGTATTTTTCCTTAAGATAATTTTATTGACGTTGATTATACGTTGGCCTCAAATAATAACAGGTTTATTTACTCGCGATTAAAGTTTTATGCCATTTATCAAGATGTGGGGATACAGACATGTTTCATACATCTAATTTTTAATAGGTTAGAAGAATTGTGAATTATCTATAACAGATCTATTGAATATTAGACAGAGGCAATATAAGGCTCAGGGTCTTGTCGAGTTACAAACAAAAACGTTTTTTTTAAATCCAATTATTGATCTGAAAAATAAATTTTAAAACCACTTTATATTTCTGTTAATAGCTTCAGTCTTTAGTTGGGTTGGGTGTGCTACACTGAGCGTTTGTCCGTGTACAGTATTCACTTTTGAGCGAGAAGTCCGTCCTCTTTGCCTTCTACTTTCCTAACTGCTTCCTGAATAAGACCACGGATTTAGCAAGTCTTTTGGTTATGCGACGGGGAGATCACGTCTTCATAGAATAAGGGTTATCGATTTGAGTATTGATGCATTGTATGTTTTCGTCCACCAAATTTTACACGGTCATGATAGACGTGAATCCGGTGGAAGTAGATCATAGGCTCCAGATGCAACCCTGATGCCGACCACAATCCTCATAGGATACGATGTGAGGTTCCGATCCTAGAGAGAAACATTGTATGCTCTATTACAAGTATAAACGGCAAAGCGTTTTGCCAGAGGAGCGTTGCACCGGTGCGCGATGGAATGCGTCCGATTGTGGTTACGAAATGCCATGACTCTGCAATCTAACGTCGTGCTTCTACGTCGGAATAAGCAATCACAATGTTCGCGGCTTTATTTACCTTCTCAATGAGTTTCACAGAGATTTACACTTATCTACAGGTTAGTCAGAAGTTGCGGAATTGTGTAAAATGCTGTAATAGTCTTACTAACAATATTAATTAGTAAGGTGGATATTAGAAAAAGCATCAAGTTTTAAATCTGCCTTTTTATAATTAGGATTAAGTATGCCTTGTGGTCAGCCGTATTTGCTTATATCCACCACGTCTAGATATGGACTTCTCCAAACAGAGAGTAGCCCTCGAGCTTGATTACCCTTAAAGAGATTAAATTTTAGAGTAATCGGTTTCTGTTCTGTCGTCTTAAGCCTGGCTGAAGGTGTCTTAAAGCAAACAGTGACATGTCACTCCCAAAAACTTATCACATTTCAGTTTTCCAGTAGTTGTCTGACATATCACATTGAAGAGGAGTCGCGCTATTGTATCTAAAAAACAACGGGGAATCCTTATACAGTTTTTATTAAATTAATTCTGTAAAAGATTACTCAATAAGAAGACTATAGAGTTGGTGTAGGTTATAGGATGGAAAATGTTGGTGGGATACCTATTTTGATATGCAAAAAAGTAAATTTGTTTGCTTATAAGCTTGGTAGGTAATAAGACCCGCAATCGATTAAATTATGCGGAAGTGTTAAAATAATATATGTTGTTTTATAGATGTTTTTATAACATCGAGAAAATTTGCAAATAAATTATTGATTGCGATTAAAATTATGGACAACGTAAATGATACTTCCACTTTAACGGAATGCGGGACTAGGCTTAAAGCAATGCTAGTCCAAATATCAAAGGTCCTAAATGTTCCTTTACGAGTAAAGAGAAAACAGGATTTTGTAATTTAACTGGCACATTACTTCATTAAACCAATCATTATAAATAAAAGTAAACTAGCGACATTAAAAAAAAGCGAATGTTGTACATAATAGCAATAAAGATTATAAATAATGACTAGCATATGTGTAATGTAATTATGCCGTTAAAATTGTCAGACTCCCATTACGTAACAGAAATACGAAAGTTCATCATTGCATAATGATTTTAAATAAAGCTTAAGCACAGTTTCTACAGAAAGGAACCACAATATTTACTATGTGATTAAA
This sequence comes from Papilio elwesi, assembly GCA_029849275.1. Taxonomy (NCBI): domain Eukaryota; kingdom Metazoa; phylum Arthropoda; class Insecta; order Lepidoptera; family Papilionidae; genus Papilio; species Papilio elwesi. Next base: position 4,113,343 of record CM056700.1, on the reverse strand, counting down.
AATATTACCTCGACGGAACTATTACCAGAAATTGGATATAGTACCGGACTTAACTCTGTAGACGTTCAAGATGACTTGCTGTGGGACAAACAGTGCGTACTAAGTTTTCAGTTGTTACACTTTGGTAATGGGTTTTGGTACGTGTAAATATAATGCGACATTTACTAGTATTTCTTACGCCCAGTTTCTGAAAGATTTGTCAAATTTTTGGTCAACTATGACTTCCGACAACTTAAACAAAAGGTCGATTTCAGTATCTAAAAAAAAGAACTTTGACGATTATGTTTCTAGCAACTAAAATGGCCTTTGATAGCTAGTAAGCTGATTTTTCTTTAATCCGTTTAAAATCAGCGCGTTAACACGCACTTTGAACTGTAAACTAAAAAAGTGGTTTTTTGACTATTTAGTTTTGCTTTCTTCGTTGAGTATTTCATGCTGGTAATAAAAAGTACCTCCTACGTTGTAGAGAAGCAAAAAAAATAGCCAGCTAATTGAATGTTATACGTCTATAATTCCAGCCATTCATGGCTTTTTAATTGCCACGTCGTATGTGGCGGTACATTCGCTAATGTGGCCGAAGCAGTCCGGAAGGCGAGCGGCCATTGTTCCCGCAGCTCCTTATACTGCGGCTAGCGGTGCCACTTCATACGCGCCGGGACCCGATGCGCCAAAATTCTTGGAATGTCTGCATTCATTAGCTAAATACGGCTTCCTTTAGCTTCGACTGTAGACTCCTTGCTGCTTTAATTTAATCATTAGCTAGATGTTGCCCGCGACTTCGCACGCGTTCCTTTCTCATTTTCCACGCTGGGAATTTTTGTAAAATGATTCTGCCTATAATAACATAATTGAAGTAATAAATGAATTATAGGTCAGTAGTAGAGTAGAATTGTTATTGTCAAAACATGTAACATTACCATGTTGTAAATAAAGTTTTATGTATTTTCTTATCCTTTGGGAACAGTTTTATTTTCGGGATAAAAAGGCGAAAATTTCATGATGATGGGTTGAGTCTGTAAGGAGTTGAAGCATACGTAACAAACAAACAAACTCACAATCGCATTTAAATACGAGTTAGTTTATAGTTAGTAATTCCAAACTTTTATTCATACGGCTATTGTAAGCTTACTTGCTTTTTAGTAAGTGTACAATTACAATAGTGCTGTATTATTGGTAACTATAATCTTTTGTAATAGACGCAATACGTTGTTATATAATTTGGATGACATAAGTGGTTTACCGTTAAACCGTTTATTAATAATAAAAATCGCACTGGAAATGTAGTGCAGGAGCTATGGATCACTGCATATTTAGATAATTCTTAGACAATTATGTTCAGCACAGTAAATATTAAGATCTAAAGACAAAAGGGAATTAATCTCTTGTACCCGGATTAGTATGAAAGATATGAAAATTTGAATGCGTGTTTTTGTTTAATATTGATAATGGAACCATGTTCGTGCATTTTAAGCGATTTCATTATGTCAAAGAGCTCGCCGCCCAGATGTAGGTTAAGTCTCCCGTATCTTAACGCCCCCCTCTGTCAAAGCTTTAGAGGACGATGAGAGCGATTCGTCATGTTCAAAGCTTAACATTATGCGACATCGAACACTCGCCATTATGTCCATGAACTTCTCTCAGTTTTTATTTTAGATTTATTTTTCACTCATTCTACTCCCTGATTCTGCTAACACATTCACGTCACAATGTTGATATGAAATTTTTCTAACCAGTCGCTTTTTATAGATTTGACAGAAGTGCGTCGTTAAGAAACCATTGCGACAAACAGTTACAGTTTGGTCATTGTAGAGTTCTAGCCCAATAACGCTACAAAAATACTTTAAATATAAATTAACGCAAGTAGTACAAAATCCAACAATAGCTTTACGTCAATAGGCTCTTAGCACGTGCTTGCACTTCAATAGGATAATAAACTTTTTTCGACAAACCTTCTTCGAACATCTTCCGTCGACCTTTTTTTGCATTGATTAATGACGGTCCTATTTAGAAAGCGTGCAAAGGATGCCGAGAGACTAAAAAGTATTCTTTATTGATTCAAATTTTCATCCCTTGATTCCTACTCAAGTTTTAAAACAATCTAACCGTTTAGCTAAGATATTAATTTGAACGCATTATCGTGGTTATAAAACAGTTAGTTGAGCCGGTGCGCGGAGATATTTACCTTTGATCAGCAGTGCAACATAACGTGGGTCGCCGTTTTCTCCACCTTCATACACGCTCTGCTTAGAGGCGTCCGTTTCTGAGGCTTGCTCAGACGAAGTAACTTTTTGAAGTACACCTGTTGATCCTTGGTAAAGCCTCTTTCACTTGTCTGCAGATCTTCAGGTTGTTCCAAAGGACGCAGTGAAGATCGTAGCTTTTGTTCATCACCAGCGACCTTGTGTATCCAGGTGGCAGAGGGACGATTGGTTCAGGCCCGATCGCTATCGGAGCTTCTGCAGTCTGGGTTGGTCCGCTGCATCCTCTCGATCCACTGTTACTTTTAATCCATTGGAGTATGATGTTCTTAGCACCTACCTCGTTTATACATGGATAAGGCCTGAAGTGATTGTGTTACTATTAAGTTCCTGTAGCACCGCAAACCCGCTGGTTATTTCTCCACAAAAAGTTCCACTTTATTCGCAGATTTTATCTTAATTTGTTTACGCAGACACAATAATGACAATATGTACTTAGATTATTTCACGTCGTAAACTTTTTTGTTCACTGCTCTATCCCAGAAGGTGTATATAAAAGATAATGCTCTGAATATAATAAATTACTATTAAAAATTTAAATGTCATTACATTGTGGCCAGCCGCGTGCCTGACACCAAGCTTCCTCGTGAATCAAAAACAGTTTTTAGGGTGGTAGAGCCCGCAACAACAACATGTAGCACGAATGGGCCGGCTCGACAGGTGAAATTCCACGACATCACAGAAAACAGGTGTGAAGTAGAAGTAGTCTGCGTTTCGTCTGATGAGTTAGGTGCCGGAGGCCTAATTTCAGTCCTCTTCCCTTTCCCACCATTTACTCATAAGGATCGGATGGGAAGGGGAAAAGGTTTGGACGGGAACTCCTCTGTCCAATAAAAGTAAGCAACGCATCTACAACACATTTGCATGTTGCGGATGCCATGGGTAGCGCTCAGTTAACAACAGGTCATCCGCTTGCTCGTTTGCTACCTTCTTCCATAAAAATTAATATAATAATTTAATTATAATTATCTCTAGTCAAAGAACCTGGAAAGTCAGGACACCTGTATAATCTATTAATACGTTATTTGTGTGTCAGTTCGTGTACCGCTGTGCGTGTGCATATGAATTCCTTCTAATAGTAATAATAAAATTGTGGAGCGTGTTTCTAATGCATTCACGTGTAAACATTGAAAAAACTCATTAGTTGGTCTATAAAACGCCGCTTGCTCATTTTAACACCGATTGCGTAGCAATCGTGATATAGCGATACACACGCTTTTATATATATATATATATTTACATATACACATATAATTCCTTAGATAAGAGGTTATTAGTAATAATTCCTAATTTTTCTTTACACAGCTTTTGTGTATATTGTTGGCACGTTTCCATATTTTATACATGTCCTCGTGTGCTTATAAATTTATAGATACTTCAATGTCTTTCTCTCAAATTTTGTCTTAAAAATAAACTTGAATATTCTTATTTGTAGATTTTATATGCTTTACATGGTTCGATTAGTTTTTACGAAAATCACTTGTTTGTACATGCGTGAGGGTAAACTCTTTTCCTATCACAATTACGCCTCAAGAAATTGACCGTTCGCTTATTCTCCTACGAAAAGGCTGACAACATATTACGTTTCCAATTGTTTTACTGTATGTTGTTGGGTAGCGAAGATCACTTAAGATCAGGTGTACTCGCTTGTCTAAGTGTCTATAGAGAAATTATTACCTAAAGCAAGTTGACCTCAGATCTCAGTCAGTCATATTAAACAGGGTTCCACTTAGGATGGACAATTGTCGGTTAAATTGAATTGCACGAAGGATTAAACCGCGGGGATCAGCTCGTAATAATTAAAATAAATATAGTGATATTTCGTAAATAAAGTAGTATATTTGATTATGGCAATTGTATCCATATTCATTAATCCTAGTTGCCATGTCGCCCGCATTACGACGCCAATTATCCAACAGTAAATGTTCGCCGAGTCTACGATCATTCAATTTATTATTTCCTGTAGTTTTTCAGAGCTCTGTGTCTGTGTGGTCGAAGTATACAGTCCCTTATTACGTAACTAGATAGCCATCAGTATGCTCGCCATCGCTCTGCATGGCAACTATTGCCGACACGGCCCGCATCGTTTGCCTGTGTCAACTCGCCATGCCTGTTTGTCCTACCTGTCTTGCATCGTAATCATTATACACTTTGAAGCTATTGCCTATTTAGGATATAAGATGTTATTTTTATTGATGTCTATCTTTTTAAACAGTCTATTCGTTTCTATTTTATTCACGCTCTGTATATACATCTTCGATGGTTCAATCTTTTAAAGGATGTACAATAAAGAAAATGAGACAAGGAAAATTTTAATGAGTGGCAGTGTGGGCGCGCAAGCGAAAAGCAAAATGAAGAATGATAATTTATATATTCACAATAAGCTCATTATCAAACACATTTTGTGATCTAAAATATTTATTCAAACTAGATTGCATTTGTTCTAACAATTGGTTAATAATAAAAAGTATTACTTGTATAAAAAACACTTTAAATATATGGTACAAATTGCTTATAAACACATACGTAAGGTGGCACAGCTGCTGCTGTACATAATTAGAAATGACTTTACTATTATTTTATTTCAAACTGCTTTGCACTAGATTATCTTACAAACGAGCAGTCAATGAAAAATTAATTACAAAGATTTACAACAGCACGAAGACGACTTACAAATGTTTAATACGTAACTAATGCATTGTTGTCCTGCAATTTGTTGCAAATAAATACGTGGATGTTTTTATTTACATTTAAGAACCACTGCATATGATTACATTGATTTGTAGTAGAAATATTTGCTTGCAATTAGTACACTGAAATTACCAATCGGATTTTAGTAATGCTTTCACAAGTAAAAAGTTACATTGTGGGCTATATTTTCATAAATACCGTTCAGGTTTCGTCTAAGTAACGCCAAATACAAATGGGTAGTAGTATTCCCAGTTTATAATTTACGTTATGTTACACGTTAGTGATGTATAAGGAAAGTAGGACAGAGGTAGTTCAATAATAATATCTTACAAAACATAAATTTATTAGGTTTTACGACGACACAATCTAGTACTATAAATATCTTCCTTTTTTCTTTCACTTCTCTTTGTCTCTTACTTACACTCCTCTCTGGATCTAAATATTCATCGCCAATGATTATCGGGTAAATTATGTACTCGAACGTTCGTCTCTAGACGAACTTGACTTTGTATGCATATCATTTTATGTTCGGTAGTGGTGTGGAAGTGCGATGAATGAATTAAAATGTAATTGTCTTGTGACTCGTGACTTCTGTTGTCAACTTGTTCTTTTCAGAATAACCTATATACGCAGCCACGGATACTTATCACTATGGTTCATTCATACGAGTCGGAAGTCTGTTGACATATAATGGTACTTTTGCTTTCCTGTTTTGTTCGTGCTTTGAATACAAATATTTTTCCTTGTATTTTTATGGACTTCAAAACATGCGCTTTCTTTGAACAGCTCATTAGCCTAATTAGTGATACCAATCAAAACGAAAACTATACAGTTAATACTTGATCTTGAGATCCTGAAAGTTAGTTAACTAACTAACTTTCAAGATGCTTAATGAGCATTTTCCGTCTTCTTTATAAAAAAAAATATGCTACGGATTTCGCCTGAGCCTTTTCGAGTACAGATTCATTTCATTAGTCAAAATAAAATTTATTATCATTCACAAACTGCACTTTCTTTAAAACAAAACCAGAAAGTTAATTGTACAATTGTTTACGCCATATCGCGAGCAGTACGTGCTTCGGTGTACTAAATTTTATCAATGAACGGTTAGTCTCCTTTATATTCACCGGAGCGTGCTTCATAACATTTTACAAGTGTAATGTAACTTACAAGTAGATATCTGTGTCAATACCAACTAATTCAATGCCAAATGTACCGCGTTTGCGTGTTAACTTTAGAATTTGCGTAACAATTTTAACTTATATCGGATATAAGCCATTCATTACATGTTTATTTACGTTTTTTATGTTGTTGTTTATTACTTGCACTAATTTGCCTATTAAAGCTCCGAAAGAAAACGCAGCGCTGTGACCATTGCTTTGTTATGGGTAGTGTTTCTAGGATACGGTAAGCGTCCTTATCATGCGATAGGTTGCATCGTTTTGCGTGTTCGTAAGCCTTACCGTGGTCATTAAACTCTGTAGCCATAATGTAGCCATTTTGAGTGTCGTCTGTCCAAGAATGGATTTCTAAAGAAAAATGAATATAATAATAATAGAAACCTTTCCAAGTAATATATCTAGATATTCTAGTGATTCTGCAATCAGTATTGTACCATTAGTAATTCATATTTCAATGCAGTTGGCTTTATTTACTCGAAGTTATGTCCGCTCTTACGGTGTATCGACGGGAAAAAAGTTGCATAAATTGTATATAGCAATTTCAGTATTTTGTTATAACGGAACCGACTACCGTTTACCGTATCTACAGTTAAATCACAAAGCTTTACGAAGTTTCGTAAAAGTGCTTTAGCTTTTGAAAGAAGTTTACATGTGGATGGTTATCTTGTACAATAAATAAATTTACGCAACCGTAGGACCTTAATCCAATGGTATGAAGTGAAAACGCCTATAGCAGAAACGAAAAGAAGCTAGTTGATAATGCAATAATACCATGACAAGACATCATTCACATCGGACACATCATCAAGATGTAAGGTGATAGAAAATAAGGGTATATCTATATTAGGTTAGGCGTGGATATCAGAATAATGTATATCATTACACATGACTCTGTTATACTAGCTTTGGATACAGTATGAATGGATATACATACGCCGTCTGCAGTCAGCAGAGACACAATCACATTCCAAGGCGCTAGTGATTCACCGCGGCCTCGCGGGTGCCAAGTGATACGTTGTTAATTGCTCGCTCCTGGGCTTAGCGACGCGTATGCTTTTCGAACTTTTACGATATGACTTGAATACAATTAATTTTACTGATTGTCTTACTAATCTGGTAATTTACTATCAAAATTTGGCACTCCGCGTATCAATGGGCTTTTTTTGTTAAATTGTGTTGTTAACTAGACAACTAAATAGCACTAAGCTCATCACTAATACAAAAAGTACAGTTGCTGGATTAATCCTGACTGCCACGGCGATACTAGTTAAACTTCCAGTATTTCTACTTTATTTATGTTTGATGCATATCTCGCAAGCTAATATATACCTTATAGAATCCGAAACAGCTGGACCGATTAAGATTAATTTTAAAGAAATTTTTCTGTTGGAATTGGCCTAGCGGTTGATCTTCTGAACTTTGGTAGCGATCGGATCAACATAATTAGTCCTACCCGCGCGAAGCCGGTGCGGATCACTAGTTATTTATAAAACATCTATTTATGATGATATGTAATTACATTACGATGCTATTTTTACACCGAACAATAAAGCTGGTTACACCTTTAAGCCCATTTGTGCCAAAATACTTGTAACTGTTTTTGAAATTTATAAAGATACCGCATACTTTATATAAAAGAGCTGAGAATAGAAAAATTGATCGTTAAATCCTAAAAGAAAGATTACAAGTATTCCGTTACGAGAGCATTCTTAAACCGGTCGATCGCTAAACAACACTTGTTAATGTTAGTTTGCGAGAGTTTAGTACCGTTACGCTATCGTCTGATAGCCGTGCCTTCGTTTATTATTTAGCGAGGTAGCGATAGTCGGCCATTGCGGGTGGCTGTCCCATTCACCCCCTTCCCTCCCACTGCTACGGACAACTTTAAATTTTAACTTATTCGTAAGCTGTGAGAGTGGTCCTTTATAATTATATTAAACGCTCGTATATTTCGTTTCCGGTTTACTATAATTTTGAGCAATTATTTTGTGACTTTCCTCGCTTAATTTATACGTTAATTATTTCATATCAGCAAAAAAATAATTATTAGTTAGCGATTCAATTGTTAAGTAAAATAATTTCTCTATCACGATGACTCATAGCCGTAATACGTAGAGGTCGGAGATAACAGAAGAACTTTAATTGCAGTATGAGAGATTTTTTATTTATTTATGACACCTGCCAAATTAAAAACAAGTTTGCGTTCAGTTTTACTTTCAAAGTGAGATAAGTTTTAATACATCGTCCGTTTGCCGACTGTAATTTCATTGTTTTTTTTTAAATAAAAACTTGCTAAGGTACAGTGAAAGCAACGAAATTATAGTTAGACATTTCTACTTCCACAAAAGGAAACTTCTAAAAGTAATTGCTCATGCAAATAGAAACCTTGGGGAGAGATAATTGTTACTTACTAGCGTTTAGAGGCACGTGAGGGGACAATTTTGCGAAGCTCTTTAGAAGTATGCATTAACGTCTTCGCCGTTGGGGAAGAAAGAACGGAAATTGGCCATTTTATGAAAGTACGACGCCTGTTCTGTTGTTCCCATTCTTCTGTTTTCAAGCAGACTCTGAGTACTTGCATTATGTGCAATATGCAATGACATCTTGTATTTAAGAGTTTTATAGTGTTTAATTTAAGATTTTAAAATTATTTCTTATTGTGTTTTCTTCTACAAAGTGCTACTGTTCGTAGAAGTCAAAATCCTGAATCAACATACCATCCTTTAGATAATTACAGATGTTATTCGTTGCCATATTGTTTGCATTTGCATTTTCAAATAAACATAGATTCAGAAAAAAATCTAAAACTACCCCAGTATATTTCACAGGTACATAAGTGTGATCAGACGTCTTGGAATACATGTTTAATGGAATCCACTTCTTTTTTATCATCGGTTACTCAGTACACACCTGTATTGCTTTATTAACCTTGTAGATTGAAATTGAATACTTCTGATACGTAAGTTATGTCATCGTGGTAACCACATTGCACCGAGACCTTCGTAGTTTATAATCAAACTAGATATGTCATAAGTTGTCAGCATATTATGAACTATAAATGAATAATTGACAATTTGACGTATCATGTCAAACGTGTTTTCTCTTTGATAGGATATTATTTTTGTATATTATCATGTCCAACCTAATTAACCTAGCCTATTTAAATTATCTTCTTTCTTCTCTTCTACTCCTTCCTATTCTAACTTAAACTTTAACGTGATAACGCAAACTTATCACAATTTGACGCTTTGGCTCTGACTGCTTATAGACTGGCCAGAAATGACACTTATTTTTGTGAATGACTGCTGTAGTTAACAATTTGTTGACAGTCTATGACATGCCCAGTCCGATTAAAAAATGTTGAATTTCACAATCAGGGTGACACACGCACAGGTATTCCAGCAAATATTTACATTATATTTGTACGGTACTAGCGACTCGCCCCGGCGCCGCACTGGTGGTTTCTCCATACAAACTTTCATCCTCCACTTTAGACCCTTTAATATATAAAAATACTTATTGAGTGCTCGTCTACGTAACAACAGAAATCTCTACATAATTTTTATGGTTGAGTTTGAATATCACTCGGGCTATCTTGATTACCGCGTGAGGCTTATGCAACTAACCAAACGATATAATGCAATGCAGTTATGTAACCACGTGGTAACGCGTGAGCGGATAGCACGCAAATTACCTATCTCCGCGCCGATAGACTGGGTCAAGTCTCGCCACTCGTCTCACCATATTCATAGTGCTTCAAGTGTACTTAAATGGTTATACATTTCCTTTTTCATAGAACAAGATGAAAAACGAGTATTTTATCTGATATCGAGTTGCTTTGCGAGAGCTTGCTAACAGCTAAAATGGTTAAAAAGAAGTACGTACATTATTTTCAAGAGAATTAATACAAAATCAGAAAGGTGAGAACAATGAGAAAGTTGTCAATGTTGTCCTCATTCATCAAACCCAATATGATTAAACTGAATTCTAATTAAGATTGGCAAGAATCATTACAATCGCGCATTCTTCAAATAAAGCATTCCTTTAGTTTAATAGATTAAAAATGACCTGTCTGTCCTGACCTCAAGCTTGTATAGCTTAACCTGAGCTTGTGTATATTTGATGGATTCAAGTGTAAGGTGTTTAAAATTATGACTAGGATGCTCAAAGGACATAGATAGGACATAAACCTTGGTCAGTAAAGATGATCTTAAATTATTAAATTAAATAACTTTTCACAAGTGATTAACGATGCAACGAATGATATAATAGTATGTGTAAGTAATTTGTAACTGTTTTGTTTTTATTTCATTTTATATTGAATAATATCTGTATTCACTTGGAAATATCATAATATCATGTTGTATAAAGCGAACAATTATTTTATATACATATATTTCGGCTACATCGGAAACAGTTTGAACGATTTAGATCAAGTTTTGTATTTAGATATGGCATTTTCAATAGGGGTGTAAAAACTGAAATTTCTACGAAAAAATAAAATTATTTTTTAGCGTGCCATCTTTTAGTTATGACTGTTAATTTAACTTTTTGTCGATGACAGATTTGTACCGATGTTCACACATATTTGTATTTTGTGCGTGATTGTACTTCTTATATTAACTGAGTAATTCACGCTATTTTAAAATATGTATAATGAGTTACCTAATTTACAAAGCAAAACAACTACATAAACCAAGGTCTAACGTACTTATTACCATACTCCATAAGAAACTTCAAACCACTGTGTCTACAATCACTGAGTTTTCGGAAGGAATAATACGTTGTGGTTAAGTTAACAATACTTCTTCGTAATTCTGAGAAAATGTATGCGTAGATATAAGCGACTAAGAAAGATAGTGTTGACTCTATCGTATCTTTAGTTTACTGGCTCTGATTAAAGGATAATGCGGGCGGCATTATCCCTTTTCGAATTCCGTAATATTTCCTTAAGCGACAGTAACATACAATTCAGTAAAGGCTAAAGTAATTAAGGATGTTAATAAACGTCGTGTCGACCAGTGCACGAGATTACGAGCAGTTTTTAACGAGAGTTGAATTGATGACAATGGCCGGTCGCAGGACGCCGCTAACAACCGCTCGGATTGTAACGCAATTGCGTGATTGTGGACAAGGTCAACAAAATGCAAACGGCCGGCGACGGACTAGTATTGTGTTACATCGGAAACGAAAATATTTGCTTTTAAACAATTTTTGTATTCACTCTAAACCCTTTTCGGTCGAGACGCTTCGCAGTTAACTGCAAGATAGGGTTAACTGGTGTAGTAAGATTTGAAATTGCTAACGTACATTTTTTTTACTACATGTATAATATGTGTGTGGTAATTGATGGTTGATAGAATATATGGAGTCTTTGCTCGGAAAAATGTAAAACATCAAAATTAATGACAAACCTATAGGTGGCTACTTTGATAATATCGCTGTTTACGATGAACTTTAATAGGCCACGCCTTTATAAGTTGTATTAATAATTCATAAATACGTAAGTCACGTTCGAGAGTCAATTTCAATTCTAAATTAGCCGACAGATACGTCGGGGCACCTTGTTAAAGCGACCATCAATACAAAATAACACTTTTTTAGAACGCAGTTGATGGTAACAAACGCGATTACACGATGTACTAAATAACATTTCAATACAGTTATACGATAAAATATATATTGGTCGGCTGTGCTCGCACGACCGTGACGGACTCACGGACACAACGACTTCGTTCAATTATATTTTTGTTGTACCTTAAAATCAATACGTAAATTTTGTCTTTAAAAGGAAATATTTCTTTTTGGTGACTTCTATTCCATACGGAACGTTTATTTGCAGTTTCAAGGTCAAGGTCAAGGTCAGTTATTTAAATTTAAAACACAAATAGGTTTAATCTGTTTACGCAAGCAAAAAATAAAAAGGGACGTTTTGCTATGGACGACGTTTGCTTACATTGTGCTCATTAGACGCCTTGTCCTGCGAACAGTCAATCAAATTCTACAGATTCTTACGAGTTCCTATAACTCACCTGAGACGTAAATCTGAATCGAATTAAATGTTTATGTTAAACTATCCATTACTCTATATATCGTTCGACATGCTTTCATTAAAGCGCCGTGGTGTGTGTCGCGTAACAACCAGGTTGTTGACAAAGCTTCGCTTACTCAATACTTGATTGATATATCACGATCGTTCCCAATACGACTTCATTCGCCCCAGCCCGCACGCCTTTAATTGGCTTCCGCGAAAACTGCAACTATGTTGATGATATCGCAACTATCGTTATAAGCCAGCTATTTAACGGCCCTTATTTCGTTCTTTTTCAGACGAAAATGTAGATAGGTGAAAGTAGGTTACGTCTACTTTTAACAAAAAGTACGATGTCCATTGACCAGGCGTCGCCACTAGTGCCGATCAAGCCTCAAGTTGCTCTGCAGAATAGCGCCTTTATAAAGAACAGTCACAATAGGAGCAGCTTCTGTGGAGTGAGTCCTTCGCCAAACGGCAATGGAACGTTGAAGACGTTCGCTGTGAACCGCAAGAGTTGGAGCGGGAATGTGACGATACCGCTCCAACAATTCACTCCCGACGTCGACACGAAACCACATCTTGCGACGTTCCGTTCCGGGACTGGAACATTCCCCCGGAACAGGGAGCGGAACAACAACAGCGCGTCTGTTGGAATATTAACTCCGAACGGAAACTCGACCCATACGTTAAGAGGAAGCGAAGTGAGAAGGAGCGGATGCATAAACGGCCGGCGCTACGCTGAGATCGGAAACTGGAGTAAAAGGTGAGTTTCATTAAAAAAAAATTAGGGTGTAATCTTTATACTTTGTGCATAAACTGTTTTGCTAACGTTTTGTAATAATAACACAACTCCAATTGTTATTCATTTACGAAAACATGCTAAGAATAGCTTAGCTAAGATTTTATAATTCGTTCTTGGAAATAAAAATTGTATAAGATGTTTTTGGGAGTTTCTTTTACTAAACTTTGTGTACTAAATAACTTTCACTTTCTTCTGATGCCTACATTTCATTTGGATTAGACGAGGTCGACGTAATTATTCTCGATGATTAACAACACTGACAAGAGTATCTGGAATAATTCCCCAGGTAAATAAAAGTTGCTACGAGGATCACGTCCCGGTAACTTTCAGTAGGTCTTATTTATTTTCTTTTTTCATCTCGAGTAATTTTGTAACAAGTTTTCCAATTTCATTCTCTTGTCGCTTTCATTTCCTCTCGTTCGCCGAGCCTCGTTCCCTTAATATTACTTTTATTAGCTGAAACCGTTTAACAAACATTGCTCTCCCAATCTAATAAAGATTAAATATTATCCAATGAGAGGGAAATCTTACAGTGATTGATAATCTTATTTTATTTTAATTAGACATAATATTAACCAATATTTCATATACATTGATTTTTTTCTTTATTAATATTGAACCTTGCTTACAATTGCTTATTGGCGACCGATTTGAGGTTTTTTTTGTGAAATTATAATTTTTCCGGAAAATAAACTTCCCAAGTCTTATTAAAACATTTGGATTTCAACAACAAACAAAAAAATTAGCAATGTTTCTTTCAGGACAAACACTTATACTTTAATTAAAAATTAAACAAAAATTGCTTCTTGAAATAATTATATACTAATAGAGTTACTTTACTAACGACTTGGAAGTTGCCGGACTCATCAGTCGCAGCAGCCTTCCTAATGTTTACCACATTCTCTTAATCGGAATCTTCATTATCTTTATACGCTATAAGTGGAAGTTTATCCATAATTCTTGTTCACTCAATTTGGGGCGGACTAAGTTGCTAGATAAGCCGTCGTCCAATAATCTGACTCTTAGTATTTCGTCTTTTTATTAGGGGTTGACTTTATCTTGACTCGTCTCAAGCGATGACGTTATCGCCCTCCTATTTAGCGGTCTCCCCGTCAAAGTGTTCGTTGCTTACGTTTACTGTATTGCTCCAATTAGTACGTAACTTGGACGTTAATTACCTTTTTATACTTAATTCTTCTATTCAACCAATTAATAACGTTTATTCTCTGCAAGGAGGTTTTTGTTATTATAAATTATTATTCAGCTAGAGGTTGAACTGAATTTAATCTGGTATCACCGCTGTATAATATATTAAATCAAAATATACAATAATATAAAAAAACATAAAGAAAAATTAAATAGCATAGTCTTTCCAAATATTCATACATAAACTAATTCGATTGAAGAATTTCTTTTCATAGCAAAAGTTATGTTCTGGTAATGGTATCAAAACATAAATTATTGAACAATTTTTTTGTACTTAACCAAGGACTTGTTGATCAATTTTACTGTAAAATATATATTGATCCAATAATTGTTTATGAAATTTTGTAGGTTGCAAAAGAATGAAAGTATTTCATAAAAACAGTTATGTAATAAACTTTTTGATCTTGGTTATAGTACGAGGTATACTAAGGTATGGAGGCAATCAAAGAGATAAGCCCCCAATGCCTATGTCTGTAAACTCGTAACATCAGGACTATTGCCAGTTTGTTCTCGGCCATGGAAAACTTTTTACGACAATTGTAAACAGTCCCACGTCAACACATTCATGGGATGCCACGGAAGGGAATCATGAACTCTGATTATGGAAAACCCTTGCTGATATTTTGTCTCATTTTTCTTTTATTTCAAAAAGAAGTTCTCACTTCGGTATAACCTGACTTTAACTAAGGATATTTATACGTAACATAGCACACTCTGATAAAGTACCTTTTAACAAACTGAAATTGATTAGCTTTCTTTAAAATTGATAGGTCTGTTATTAAATGATTGAATGATGTATGAAGGATGTTAGTTTGCACATAAACTTGAAAATAACAGTCACGATTACAGCCACTAATGTCTAACTTAAGTTTTTTTTGGCAAAATTGTTTTAATATAGGACTGTCCAAACAGAACATCAACCGATAGTATCCGCGCTTTTTAAGACCCTCAGAAATACGCAAGAAGTTTTTTTTAAAATAAAAGTTCTAAACAATGAAGAGTGCATCTCGTATTCATTCTTATGATAATTATCGAGATAAAGTTTACCGCTCGCCGTAACAATGGCTGCCAGTGCCCGCTCTGAGTGCCTCTAACTGCTGATTAGCACTATTAATTTTATAGCGGACGTTTCGACAAATTGCGTTTTAACCATTGTATCGAATTTAACCTTAACCATACTGGTAGAAGGTGGAAGCAACTCACCTGAAATACCGTACCAACTCTTTTCATCAACATTTACAGCGATCAGAAGTGTTATGGATGCGTTGCCAGCCTATGTGTACAAAAGAGAAAAAAAGCAATAGTTGATTTTTAATAAAATATAAACTGTAGACCGAAGAATACGAATCTAATGATATCTCTTTCATCAAAATCAGTCTAATCGTTTATGCTACAGAAGGTCGCAATGCACATACATACGTATCCACAAAAAATATTGCCCTCCTTCTAGGCTAGACGAGTATAAGAGAGGAATCGGCAATGGGAAGTGTATGGAGCCTGCAAGCACCTCACTGATCAGGCTAAACTATAACTACCTTTATTTCATACCGGATGTATGTTGAGTTGTTGTATTTCTCTGGTTAAACCACCCCATACATGTAACAGGTGCTGATAGTTCCACCACTAATTACATATATATCCGGTTTCAGACCCAAAAATTAGTCTTAATTCTTAATTAGTAACGCATTCAGAGCAGCGTATAACAACGTCGATCATTTGTTGATAATGTATTCAAATAAACAATTAAAACAATTGAATTACTAAGAACGTCTCACACAGTGAGAAGACATTGGCGAATAACAGACAGAACGTGTATACAAGCAAGAGAATTAATAATGTCAGTGTATATATGACATACATCCCATGGTGTAAGCGTACATATGCCCCAAGCACTAAGGCTCTTAAGTGACCCCACAAATTTAGATATTTACAGCGCGCTAGCTCTTTTAAAATAAGTATAGACCACAGAAACTTATGTAACCCTTTACTATAAAATACCAAGGATAACCCGGGTAAGTTATGTTCTAGATACCTTCTGGGTCGATTTCAACAATGTACAAAGAGATATGACTTTTTCCTGTCCTGTTCCACATCTTTAATATAAACGCTTGTTGCTTTTAGGTAGTCCTTGATTTGGTGAATATTATTCTGTCAAAGAAATAAAATGCATATGACATGAATATCCAAAACAAAAATTTTCCACACAACTCTATTTCAAATAAACGAGCCCCGCGCACAAACTATATATCTTGGCGTAATTTCGATAAAAGCATTGAAAGAAAAACAAAATATAAATCGGCAGGAAAATATTGTAAGTATTCTGCAACAAAAAGGACGGAATCATCTCGGCACAAATCCCGACAATGGCCGGGATGATATTTGCCGGACGCCATATTTAAACAGACGGTCAAGAATGAAAGGTTGACGCGAAAATAATTTTCTTCCTCGAGGAGGGACACCTTACACTATTGTCAAAGGATTTGAAAGGTTCCTTTCATCGCTTGCGACGCTATTAACTTCTTTTCCCCATGAATGCGTTACTACAATTTTCTTTTTAATTAAATTTATCTTTTATTAAGCACATGAAATAGGGGGATTTATTTATGTTGTTAGTTTTGTGTCGGTGTCTGGTAGATTCTTCTTACACATAGGATGTATCTAGTTTCACCGTTTTACTTCGATCAAGAGCTTCCGTATATAGTACGCTGCCTTGGACGAAAGTTATGAGTAGGCTTAGCTTCCTTGAGTAACTTGAGCTGCTGAAGAGCCTCGGTACCGGCAGAGTGCAGTTACATTCAGATTCAATGTTGCTTTAAGAAGACAAACCCCTATACTCTCAGTAGGTATACGATGTATTTATTATAAGTTCCAGTACTATTTTATCAGGGAATGGGTATCTTACGAAATAGTATATAACAGTAGTCCAACAGTAATTTTAATATCTTACCGTAATTTAGTTTATACGTATGAGTGTTATCAATCAATAGTAAAGGGTGAAATTATTTACAAATCCTCTGTACTTGTATATAATTTCATCACTTCGCTCTAATGGGAGTTGTTGCTACAACATGTGTACACTTTAGTTATTAGTTTGTGTGGACAAGTTTGGTGGGATAATTTGGTTTAACTTTACAGAATTACATTCATATGTATAAATCATCTTACTGAATCTATTATGCGATTTAGCTAAAGTGATAGGTCATCTCATTTACATCTCGTTTATTTAAAAGCTCTACCATCAGTGTCTCTGTTGCCGAACATATCGAACATATCAATGTTTTAGTGATGAAAAGACCTTTAACCGGTACGATATACCGATACGATCCGATGGTTACAGATTAATAGGTGCATGGGGCCGCCCTGCAAACTTTGCGAAATGTTAGTTTATAAATTAGTTATTTTTAAGTTTAAATTAAAAACTACTTGCTTTAAATTTAACTACAACTGCATCAATAGTCTTATCTTCTATCAAACTTAGCGTACCTTAAGCAAGGGTTTAGATCAAATGCACGAACAAAATTGTGGTTTTTATTTTCTTGTATGTTAGATCTTATTTATGCCGTCAGCAGTTCTGTTTGGATATCAAATGCTTTACATAACAAATATTGTAACAAGTAAGCAAAGAAGAAAAAAACGTGACACGCTTTTAGAATTTAAAAGAGCCCTTTTAGAGGCTTATGGTATCAATTTACGAACCGGCCGGCTCTTTGTCGATGCAAAAGCGCCACAGTAGGCACCTGTCGGTAATGTTTGCGGAGTAAATAATGTCGCAAATAACAGAATTCTGAGTGTATCCCCCTTTATATTGAATATCGGAATATCCGTCGTGCGAGCCTCCGGGTTCATTGCGTATTCGGGGCGCGTGGCGGGGCATAAATATCCCTGTCGCTCTCATTACAATAACTTCGTCTTGCTACGGACGTCCCCGAAGGCTGCAGCGGACGCCGCCTCCCATGGGACGTCACTCATTTCGATAATGGAATACTAGACAGATTTCCTTGATAATTATTATCCTTGCGGTTTCTTCCGCCTTCAATATATTCCTACTCACGCACTCGGATAGACTTGCGAGTTTCATTCTAGATTATTTTGATGTGAAACGCCTATTGGCTCTCCTTGGCAATAAAATCGAGTATGTTGTAACGACAGTCGGTATGACGCTCCCTCATGCCGTTTCCCTCCTACGCGCCCGTACTAAATTCTTTTTATAAACAAGTAAATTATATAATTATAAGTTATTATAACTAAAAAATGTATATGGTATATAACTTTAAGCTTTCGTGGTTTTTACTAATATAAGGTATGTAAGAGATATTTCGGCGCAGTTGCAAGCGCCATGGTCAGTCAGCCCGTGACCATGGCGCATGCAACTGTGCCGAAATCGGGAGCTCAAAAAGGCTAATCGTGGTAAGAATCCCGTCTCTTACAAACCTTATATGTATCTGGTGATTTTAATTACGAAACTGTATTGTTTTAGTATTTTACGCCATTTTTTTTTCTCACTATTAATTAGAATATCCACTGTAATTTTTCACATTTTCCGGGCGTTGTCTCCCGCGGTTGTATTCAGCATACTCTGAGACATGACCGCCACGTTACTGGCTTAAACTTCAGCGACTTTAAAGCCTATATTCAGTTACATTTCTTATAGGTTTTATCTATTATTAAGGTTAACCGTATGAAATGGTTGAAATATGGCAATGTGGCTCTAAATCGTAAAGTAGGTACAGTTGAGTTAGGTACGGTCTGGCGAGCACGACGCTTCGCAGTCTGTCCGGGTAGCACCGTGTGTCCCAGCCCTAACGTCTGTCCAGTAGGAACTGTCCGTGCGTGCACACCCGTTTGTTATGGTAATTGCACCAACTGATTTGCACAATAAAACTCGCCGTACCGCTCCGTACTAACGAGCGCAGCACGCTTGTCCGACGCGATGACGCCCGCTAATTTGTTGCCGCTGAAACGAATTAGACCCTAATTAGCCTTCAGCTAATTGTCCAGATGATACGCACGTTCACACGCGCGTCAAATATTTTGGCTGTAGTAATATTTTTCATTTTGAAGTTTGTCGTTCCAATGAATCGAAATGTTAACTTTACTTGTAACTGAGATGCGTGGTTAGGAGACAAGCTGGGCTTGCTGGAAATTGATTCTGTTATTTTTCTTCTTACTGAAGTGTGTCATGTATATGACAGATTTTGAATAGCAACATTAAGAACAAATTGAACGGCGGAAATTAAAAAGTGTATACATTATCCATATCATCTTCAAATGATTTAATTCATTTTTATGACAAGCATCGCAATTGACATCTTAATTTGTAATGTACATAAAAAGAGTACAAGTAATTAATATAGATATTTTTAATACACAATAAAAAAAAGCACAATGTCAAAGAAAGCTGAGAAGAATCTAGGTGAAAGGGTCACTTCCATCTAGGTGAAATCAAAAGACTACGTGGAATTAGTTAGGCATTTAAATTAGTTTGAATGCGAGCATGTAGTCCATTAGTTGACGTATGACTTTGTCCGCTACACAGTCGGGGCACTTACTGTCCATTGAGTCGCAATCGGCGCCGTGGCTAATTGTCGCAAAGTGGCCGCTTAAACAGTCGCTCGGAATGAATGGCCGACTTAACGAATTTAATGCTTTGCCCGCCGTCCTATATCGCAGCGTTCGTATCTTATTGTACCACGGTTTGACTTCTTAAATTTCATTTACGGTTCAAACGAAATTTGTTCAATTAATTGACAATTCCTAGGGACTTTTTTTGGAATTACAGATGTAACTATTTTACATCATTATACAATTTAGTTCATTCGTTATTATGTACACTTAGTTCACCCTTGATTCCACTGTTCATTTAGATTTCGATAATCGAGATGTTACTAAACATTATCATAAACTATTTCAATGTCAAAACAATGAGAGTTCGTGTAACTTGTCGTCTGTTTAGAAAATCTGTTTCAGTGTTTTCTTTTTAACTAAACCTCCAAGAATGTACTTGCTTCTCTAGATATTTGATATTTAAAGTCTGTGTCTGAGTCAACCCTTCGTAGAAACCATTCGCATTGATACGGATTCCCTGTTCTACGAAAAGTCCGTGACTGTACGATAGTATATTGTAAAACTAAAATGCATTTGAGGAAAATTTTGGGTCCGTTTTAAATTAAGAGGTTGACGCAAAAATAGGAAGTTCGTTTTTCTCTGAGTGTTTTATTTTGTTGTTTGTTGCTGAACAGTGAAAATAACAGTGCTCATTGTTCATATACTGATCTAACGAGGAAATAGTTTCTTAGAATAGATAATGTTCAAGTAATAACAGTAGTAAATGAATTAAATAATTTATGATTTAATCGATGGTAACATAAAGTTTGGGTATATTTTCATCATGTCGCATAATCACTTATTGTTTTATAAGAGTAAATGTTCTTAATATATTTCATTCAGTTTTAATATCGTGTACTTTTATATTATTGTTTTTTGGGACGTTTTCTGTTGTGTTGATTTAAAGGATGGGCGTTTTGATTTAAACTTTTATTAGTCTCTCTTTTTAGTAGGTCTGTATTAATCTGTTGATATTTTAAACATGTTCAGTCTGAAATCCACAGCTCGGCATTGGCTTTTCCATTGGCTTATGTGTCCTGTCTTGTCGCGTTCAGGTTTAACTCTCGCAAACTTAGGTATTGTCGATCTGAATCTTTGTTGTAAGACTTCGATGTTGGCCTATGAAATAATCGATACAATAAGAAAATGTAAACAATCTCGTTGATAACTCCGAGAGTAGTGTTAGTTATAAAATCTATAATAAACTACCCTGTTGTTATCGAAGTCTACCAAATTCCATTAAACGCTTTAAATGATGTGCATGCGAGCGTATTGTATAAAGTGCCATGCAGTATTGTTCGGTATGATGTTATCGATTTCCATTAATGCTAGGGTGTCCATATTCATTAAATATTTTTCGTATAAGTAGCATAGCCATAATACGCATTTTTGTGGCATCAATCACTGCAAATCATACAGTTGTAGTCATTCAAAAAAGAAATAGAGGTAGTTTTAAATTTAAAGTGTACCTGTAATAAAACTATTTTTTCTTATCAAAGCTAATTACATGATGAAGTTAGATTTTAAAATTAAAAAAGTGTTTCTTTAATCACCTACGTTAAAGAATTCCTTAACGTCCACTAAACCAGGAGCGATTAATTCTAATTCAAAAGTAACACAGTGCTAAGTAACGTTACGTTACTAATGGTCCTAACTTTGCAGTCCTATAAACATTATCATCGCCCTGCCCTTTTCCCCGCTTTATCGGTCAGTTGCCATAACAGGTTTTTAACTTCAACATCAATCTATCATCCGTCAATTTAGTCGTCACTTCCTTCTTAATCATGTCGCCTTTCAAGCAATCCATCCAAACTTTTCTTAGGCTTACCGTACTCCTTCCACATTCACACCTAAAACTCTCCTTGTCACATGCCATTCTTCCCTCCTCGTAACCTGCCCATTTGGTAATGGCAGCAGCAGCAGAGAGCAGAATTTAGCATGGTTGCTAAATTCTGCTCTCTGCTGCTACTGCTGCTGCTCACACTTCCCCTAATAAACTGGAATTGTACCTTATCCATTCGTGTTACTCCACACATCCATCTCAACATTAGCATTTCTTTAACAGCAGTCTTAGTTCTATATTGTCATGATTTAAACTTGGTCACACTGGTTAAATCCTCTGCCTATACATAGCAGATATTCCGTTCGAAACGACAGGTCAATCAAAAGATAAAGGCCTCCGGGCTTCAATCGCGGCGCGCATTAATTAAGACCGGTATAAGCGGATCGACGCCATGCTAGATTAATAGAATGATGACGCAGACATATATTGTGTACACAGATATAAACTTATTAGGCTTCCCTTTGATGTGTGCAATATTTCATTAAGGATTAACAATTTCTTTACTTCGATGTTGACGTATTACCTATTTATATAATACCGCAGACAGAAGCAAAAGTAAAACAGCTTATATCATTGTTTACTTTACTCAGTATAGAGGTGATTCTACCGTCTCAATGATTAAGCTGATTATAACAATCGACTGCCGATTATCCTTTTAGTTTTCTTTGTCAATGCTTTGTTTGGAAATCTAAAAAAATCCCTTCCACCTTTGGCTTAATAAAGTAGGACTATCCAACTCTTCAGTTAAAATGAATATAACACATGGATAATATCTTATACGAATCTTAACCCTATTAGAAAAGATAAAAAGACTGCAGTTACAAGTCTATTAAGCCTATTAACCTTTTACAGACTTAGGTGAAAATTAGTTCTTTGCTGGAAGTTATACTGAGGTGTTTTCTGACGTCCGTGTTAAGTACTAACTTGACTATAAAAGCCCTTAAATGGCCTTTGTTTATTTATATCTCTAGGTGGCTTACTTTGAACATTCCAATTTCAATTTATTGCTAGTAGTACGCTGCGCATGATATATCATTCCATCCTACATATTCAATCTAAACTAATACGTGTGATCCCAGTAATAAAGTAATATAAATGCGTAATATGCGATGTATCGAAATATATTTAGATTTAAGTCACATAAATAATATTCCACAACCGAAAACTATCAATGGCTTAGTAATTAATTTATTCCTTTAGAAATTTAAATCAGCTCCCCGATTCTGCTGATACAAGCGTGTCGTATGGGTCTCTCAATGCTGCTGCACAATTTGTCATAATGGTGCGTCACAATGACACCGCGACTATAGCAGAATAGTAATAGTAGACCTGGACGTGCGGCCAAGCAGCCAAGTATTCTAAGCACTGAGCAATGATGATATTCACAAACAGGTCTCTAAATATAATGTACTACAACTGTCTTCTGGCAAATTTGTTGTGTGCTTTTCCTATAATGGCGGTCATTTGTTAGAAAATGATGACAAGCATCGGCCGCATCCTGTACAACAGGTTCTAATGTTAATTGAATTATTGCTGGTATCACTATAAGAAACTTAAAATGATCCCCGCGACACATGCTTTACTAAAGCGAGTGGCGATATCAACTTTCGCAATAGATTGTAATGAAAAAGAAAATAGACGAAACGCCACGAGGCTCATTTGCCTTGTTCTCTATTTTGTACTTCATTTCTTCTTTAATTCTCAACCTACGAATATAATTCTCCACGAACTCTCAATACTTCGTTTACAAAACTCGTAGTATCTGCATTTTACATGCCAAAAGTTGACCGTGAAGGCGTTAATGCGAATTTTAAATGCTCATTAACATATATCTGAGCGTCTGCGTCTTTGTAAATGCCTCTTTATCTCAGCTAAGTATAAAATGAGCTGTTAATTCGGCCGTCAACCGGCGTTATTGAGCGTCTTGTTTGAACGCGATTCAATTTATTGATGAGAAGATTGGCAACGGCGCAAATTCTTAAACGGAGCTTTTAGGACACTTCATAAAGACAGTAATTGATTGAACGATAAGCATATTAGTGTAAATTGACGATTGTTCTAAAATATAAATGTTTTAATCCTAACCTTTATGAGAATGAGTTTAGAGGTAAAACAAATTATTTAAATCTATTTCTCGTTCTCACAATAATTTATTCGGTCCTTAGAGTGCAATAGGCCTTGTAAACAAAGACTTCATTGAAGCACTTTGTTTTATTAATTTCTAATAAAAGTCATGATTCATGTATTGGGGTAAATTACTAAATATTTTTTTAATCGTTCTAAGATTTCTTTTGTCAATGTAAATTTTGGATTTTAACTAGACTCTTAACTCGTAGCAAGCGTTAAAAAAAGTCGATAATTTTAATTAATTATGAATTGAACCTGTAAACATAGCTAATCATTTAGAAATTCGATGGAAACTTATAATTATGTGTTACAAAATGTTACTTATGATCGGAATTAAAACATATTCCCGGAACAGAGTCCATAGCGACTTTATCTTGTAATACGAATGAAACAGAATAAGATTTGTAACATTGTTACTCATCCGATAACATCAAATGCTTTTTTAAATCTCGCACTCGACTTTATCTGTAACATATATCTTTAAATGACTTTTAAACAGAAGTTTAAATGTAGAGTGGTTTGCGATTTAGTTCGGAATTATATGACTTTTATAAGACAGCCGTTTTATTACATTAGCTCTAACATATTTTTGACTTTGACTTTGTTATTTGGGTATTTAAACGAACTAAATGCCTTGGGTGCAGGGGAAGAACAATACATACATTCTTACAGTCATCTAGCACAAACTTAAAAGATTTTTTTGGTTTCAAGTAGAGACTCTTTAAATTACTTGAGAAAAAAGAAAACCTAAATTTACTTGTATATAATATAACATAATATAATATACAATACAATGTACTGCGTAATGTTAGTACGGAGTAATAAATTTTAAAACATTATGTTACCTCGGTATTGTATGAGATTGCCGAACTTGTCGACCTTTAACAAGTAAAATGGTGCCTTATGGTTAAGTGGAATTAAATGTGCATGGTAATTTAAGCCCAAGGTAAACCTTCGGTACAGCTAAAATATTGTATGCACTTCATTATGTGGGCAATCGTAAAGGTGATTGTCTGGCGTGTTCAATCAATTCGTATCCAGCTGGCTTATATTAATATGTTAATGTAATTTGGAATCTTATACAAAAAATCACTTACATAAGTTTGTGTTAGGTATACAGGCTTGAAATCCTGAAAGTTGTGTTTAGGCTGTACTTGTATAAGGTTTGTCGTCTAATTTAAAATTTAAATTGTCAATAAACCATTTCTGGTACGTTACTGGTTACGACATAAAATTATCTTACAACATGCGCATAATAAGAACTATGAACATGAATTTGAATGGTCATTATCGCTTAACTCGAGCTTTGTAATTACAGCTTTGCCTATTTCGTTTATTTTGTTTGTCCGCCGCGCAGAGTCTGTTTTCATCAAATCCCTCGTTGTTGAAATGCCCTAAGGGTTAATTCGGATGCCATCAAATTACTGCCTCTAAGCCTTTCACGTGTCGAATGTCGATTTATTAAAAGGTTTTGGCTCTTTTATTTCAATTATATAAAGAGAATGGCATTTCTTTTATTTAATCCTTTTACCCACTTTTGAGATTTATGCTCATCAATTTGTTTCACTGGTCCAATTTTAATTAAAATTAACAATAAATCCCAGATGTCTACGCGTAAGGCGCTCGGACGTTAAATTTGTGGCAACGTTTCCTAAAACAATGAGCACACTCGTGCGTTTTCTATCTCTCTCTTATGTCGCGGTCACGCTTACACACTATGAACGATGCGGCTCCTGCCGTATCGTGCACGATCGGCAACTCTCGGCTCTAGCGTAACGGGACATTTTGCGCGAATGCCACCAAATGTTCATCAATTTATAAGACGCTGTCACGTCAATAACGTTACTGAACAAGTAGCGAAAGGCTATTCATAAAACTAAAACAACATTTCACATTAAAAATTGATAAGAGATCTGCTTGTTAATTAAAACAAACCGAAACTAATATCTGCTGTATGTTTAGTTCTCAATTGCTGGATAAAAATTGTGCCAAGCGATAAAAGTAAGCACTCAACACATTTGCCCGGAGGCAGAGCGGTTCAAAAGTACTCTGCATGAGCCATTCCATCAAAATACCATAACTTAAAATTTAGTCAGTCGAAAACACCCCCGTTAGTGATGTGTTGTGTATTATTTGTTTTTCTGTCTTAGTGTATATACACGATCTATTTTTGCTTTACAATATTCGTACTATGAACTTTTTTCTTAATCAACTTAAAATAATTTCTATTGCTTAGTCCTCATGACAGGCTCCTACCTGGTAGATACCACTAAAGATTGGTTCAATGTTATTGATTTGCACGATTTTCCCTCTCTTTGCTTTATTTCCGTCTTTCATCATCAACATTGCCAGCTATACCACGTGCATTCGTTTTTACCATATATAGCAAGACATTTGTACGTATTTTCTTAATTCTTAACATGACATACTAATAATTGGTTTTGTGTATAAATTGTATAAAAAACTTTAACAGCTTACAATGAAATATATTGTATATCAGCACGAATATCGAAGTCTAATTTGCAGTCACACATGGAATACCAATACGTTCGATTCAGATGCAAGACTTTGAATCTATTCATTGGAATGCTTTATACTATCGAATTAGTGTTCGAGTAACGCGGCACGTCACTAGCGAGCACTCGGCAGACGGTATTTCGAGTAGCGATCGCCCGAGGATATACTACCGTGCAGATTTTTATTTCATCTGTTTCAGTCGTTTGCTACTTAATTGATGGTGCTGCGAACCGATTGCTCGACGGAGATTAAACTAAATAAAGTTCAATTTATTTCTCCGACGTTACTGAATTCCGTTAAATGATAATTTATGAAATTAGTAAATGTTTTGTTTATCCGTTCAAGTGGCTTGTGACTTATTACTAAACTAGTTACATGCTTATCACCATATCTGATATATAGTTTGGGGTCTGCTTTTCAAAAGCTAATCGGTTTCCCGCATTACGCACAAACATGTTAAACATTATGTCCAGGGTGTGCAATTTGGATCTCTCCTCACCTGTCTTTACCAAAAAAAATATTACGCCTTAATATTTTTACCGTATTTCTTATTTAACTCACAGTAAAACCTTTTTGTCGGCAGTCAGCCAACACAGTGGAGTTCACAGATTGACTGATTATATTGCGCAAGAAAATTTAAGCTTCATGCACGCACGTACTACTTCGTAGTCGTTTGCTTTATTATGGTCTATTGAACGTGCTACGAACCAATCAGGAATTTCGCAAATTACTCCAAATATTGATGTGATTGTTATAAAGATAAATGAAGAACGGTTATGGTGTGTAGAAAATTCAAGTCTTCGAAACCCACATTGTGCCAGCCATAAGCAGAGATCGTCACAGTCGTTTTAACGTAGAAAGCGGACTATCCGATGTTGATAACCATAGTCTTCCGTCTGCATGCGCTTGATGCGCGATAGGAGAGTTACAGGTTCTTTGCTAGCCTTTGTCTTAGAAATAGCAGAGTAGAAAAGAAAAAGAATAGAAGATAAGAATAGAGAAGCGGGTAATAGTTTTATTTCGAAATGATAGGTACTGTTAATAAAATACATTATGCATTAAAGATAGCCTGACTTCGTATAAGAAAGTGGCAAACGAGCAAGCGATTGAGATGATATTAGTTGACAACTATCCGTTGGCACCTGCAACGATGAGTTGTTTTCCAGGTGTTTTCCCTACCTGGACAGAGGAAGGGATAAGAGAAAAATAATATTTAATTTCCCTATTCATTTCGTTTCGCTCGTTAAGAAATGTCTGGTACGTGCTAAATATTTATTATCATTATAAACAATTAATTTGCACCGTAACGGTAACGTATGTAAATTAAAAACTATTTGTATCGTATTCATTATAATCCGCTAGAACATAAAGCGATTAATGAAATCGTTAAAACCCTTCGGCAAACAAGGTAGTCAATATCAAACAACATTCGATACAGTGATCATGCCTACAGTTCAAGGGCTGTCTCCCCTACGTCCGGTACGGTCCGGTTCGGACTAGTATCGCATAACCACGCTTGAGTACTATACTGATTGACAGGCGTATTCCCTGGACAGCCCTAATTGTCTGGTTGCCCTCGTATTATGGGGAATTTAATAAACACAGCTCTGCAATGCACACATTTTAACAGCACTGTATGGATTATGATTCATTGGTACTGATTGAAAATTTTGCGCAAAAGGTTATATTGGGGAACGTTGCTCCGCTTTGTATTATCGTTTGAATCGAACAAAATTTACGTGATAAATGCTTTGATAAACTGTCAAACATATTATTCAGGCAGTAGTAAAATTTCTAGGTTAAATCCTAATAATTCTGTTCTGTATACAAACATACAAATGATATTTTTTCAATAGATAATAGTATTACAGGAGATAAAGTTTTCCTTTGAAAAAACATTTTAATACCCTGACCTTGGTACCCGGGTTCACTTTGTAAAACAGCACCGCTTGCGATCTGTAAAAGTTAATGTAATTTTACACAATACTAAAGTCATGTATACTAATATATAATCACGCGGTGACCGTTGAATATGATATAAATTTGAATTCAAGTGTCGATAACTAACAGACATGATGAAATATTTTCAAAATTCATATGCGTATATTATTTGTAATAGCAGTGTGTGTTAGAAGTACGTTATCAATAACATTCTTGAAAAGCAACTCGTATAATAACAAAATTCTCTTGAAAAGTTTGTTCGAAAACGCTCTCCACAGTCTTTGTTTGCTTTTGTTTGTTTGTTTTTGTACTCCTCGTTTCGATGCCGAGTTCTTTGTGTTTGTTTTGTAAAGGCGTATAATCAATGTTTCATTAATTAGACCGATCCTCTGTTTATTACGAGCACTCACTAATTTCTGAATTGTGATTCTCATAAAATAGTATAATACTATTCAGCCACATCGTCTTGCATAACATGGAAACGGAAATATAACTTACAGTGGTGTAATAAATCGATCGATAGTACTGCTTGATATATTAGTATCGCATGTGTCAATTACATTTGTAGATTTTCTTGATACAGATGTTATTAGCAAAATTTATAATTCATAATGAATACTTCGGAATTCTATACAGTACTACGTTACTTATAAATCCGATGAGATTAACATCATTGAGAAATAATAAATTAAAATTATACTACAGTCTTATTATAATTGCCACGATATTTTATTTATGACAGAAGGAGACAAACAAACCAGACCGCTATGTTTAGAACATTTCTAGACTATATATATATATATATATTACACAATATATATTTAAATAGATAGATTACATAATCTATAATTAAAACAATAATAAACCAAAATTTTTTTATTTAAGAAATATGCTTAGATCTATTTACTGTTAAATAAGTGAATCCAACAATGAGAAATGTCAGATCAGTGGCCAGGGTAATTGAAATAAAACGGAAGCGTGAACCGCGGCTCCGGCGTACAGTGGATGGGAGTAAGGTCGGGCTCGCATTGTATCCCTCGAGTGTTCCCAAACAAATTCCACAGAGAAATCCAATATCAGCTCCCCATAACGAAATTGCAGTTTGAATGCTGCAGTGATTTTGATTATTAAATCACGATTCATATTTGCAAATTGTTATTGAAGTTCGTGCGATACTATACTAGGCGATCTGTGATTTTGTTTCTAGTTCCGGTCACTTGTGGAAGTTCGAAATTGAATTTTGATAATGTTTATATTATTTATCTACTTTTGAAGAAAAGTGCTTATTCTCAAATGTCGGCAAGTTCCCTGCATGTGTCTGTAATTTTATCGATATTTCTTATTAAAAAAACGCTACTTGGGTTATATTTTTATGAGAATACAGGATACTAGATGATTTCGACTTCAATCAAATTATTAATTATTTATTGTTATATGACATGACAACTTTATTAATATTTATGAACAAAATGTTTACTTTTATATTATTTTATTTTATATAATGAAATGAGCTTTGCATTGCCAACGGTTTTAGATTGTCTAGATTTTATAGCAAAAGTAAATTTGTTGCGCATTCGTATAACTGAATATTCATCAAGATGCATATCATGTTTGGTGCAGGATATCGCATCGAGCATGTCAATTAGTTGCTCTCGCATGCCGAGATCCCGGCTATCTCGGTCGATCATGAGACATGTCCATTACATGCGTAAACAGATAATCGATGGACGATACAATGAAGGGAAGCGAGGCACTTAATGTAGATCACACGCTGCTATTTCTCAGAACACACACACTACTAGTAATCTTGTATGAAAAATAGTTCGGAGAAAATCACTAATCATTTTCATTAATAATTAATTAATATAGAAAACCAATGTAAACGCTTAATAGAAAAAATGGGAATCCTTTACATATGGTATCTCTAAATACGATTATTAGAGTTAGTTTATTACGGGAAAGATACATTACGTACCTTTTCTACGACCATGTTAACGTACTGGAAATGAATATTGAGTAAGATTATTTTGGAGACTGTTTTCTGCTGGCTAAACCTAATTTATTGGACATGTACTCGTATGTACACGCAACTTGATACCCTTGTACGTAATTTCTTATGTACAAGAAGCATAAGGAATGCGAAATATGTATTGTCTAGTACAATGTTATCTTACTCTTGAACGTATTTGAACATTGAACCCCTTTATTTGAATATTGGACCCGTTTATTCAAATCAGTTCTCAGAGCGAAATCGAAATCGTGGTTAAATCTTATGATAATTTACGAAGATTACAATGTAGCTTTTCCGTTACAATATCTCTCATAATAAGTTTATTTACTTATTTCATTTCTATTGTCTGTTTATTATATATTCTGGTGGAAAAGATACGTAATTTTTTTATAGTCAATATGAAATATAACAAAATGAACACAAATTTAAGACAAAATTATTTTTTGCTTTTATTTATCGGTTTTGTAAGAACTATTTTCTATGAGTTTTAATTATATTTAAAAATAACGTTTAACTGCATTTGCTTTTAACCATTATGAGTCGATAGCTTCGATAAACCGTTCATGGCCATTGCTCTGGTCGTAAGAATTAAAGATTAGTTACTCGCTGGCGTACTTTAAAGGATACCATAACAAATTTTTAATCAAATCGAATCATTTGAATCGGAAATTTAATCAACAAAGAGACGAGCTCGCAATGCTAGTAAAATAATTTAATGATTACTAAAATAATACACATAGATAAATTAAACCATGTAAATACGACGATCGAGACGACGCAACGCGAAATGTCGTAATTCTAAAGTGTTGTTACTTCCTCGGTTAAGCCAGACCATCCATGCCACAGCAACTGCTTGAAAGACAACACTAAATATCCGTTGACCCACATCAATCACTATTACTTTTCTATTTTATATATATATATATATATATATATATATATATATATATATATATATATATATATTATTAATTTAGATGACAGATTCAATAATATTACTACAATAATCAAGATATTTATTAATATTATATTCAAAGCGCCGATGGCGTCGTTTCCGGCGCAGATAATATACTTAATTCTTGCCCCAATCCCATCGGAAGTCACCATTCTAAATCAAACATGGCGCCAATCCGCACAATTTACGGGAAGGGGAAAGGTATATTTTAATGCCTTAATGCCGGGATGAATTTATTCGTGATATTCCTGTTAGATGTTAATAAACGATTAATAATGACAGATTTAATATTTCAAATAACTAAATTAACGCACATGTATACTATAAGGATCTTACAAAATTGGAAGATCCACAATCGTCTACCTTCCCTTCTTCTACATTGCTGTCGAACATAACTATACCAATTAAGGATATTGAATGTGGCTTCACAATATACATTTATGTGTACACAATATCTCTGATGACCAAATTGTCATTTCGCCCACTTGAATCACTTCGATTCCCATGAATAATTTATAACTGCCTTGTTGGCAGCGGACACATTAAAAAGTGCGCATATTGATGACTAAAATACAATATGAACTCACTTTCGATTTAATTCAGTTCGATCGCATCATGATTGATATCCAATTAGAGTGCAAATGCAGTCGAATCATTTATCAATATGTTGACAAATTTTTATTAAGAGTCGAGTGTTTGAGCTTTTGGTACATTTATTTAAATATTTTATTTAGTTTGGTCTTATAACAAGTTAGTTATTAATTCGTGGAGCTACTAACCTAAACCTTGCCTTTTTCTTCGTCTTAGACATTGCCACGTAGACATCACATCTTCTGCAAATACAAATACGCACCGAGAAATGATATTAGCTAATAACAAGACTGCCTCTGCAGAAACCAAACTAGCAAGTACCTTAAAACGGTTTTTAATCTGGTTTGGTTTCCCTAAGGCTGAAGATATACGTTTCTACTATTTAGTTTAATCTTTAAGTTTTTATACAAACTTATAAAAATTACACTTTGAATATATTATTTGGCTTAATGCAAAAATGTTCTTGTTTGTTCTTGCCAACAAATCATTGTAAATTTTTACAAGTGCATTTGCACTTGTAAAAATTTACACACAAATCATGGAAGTGCAATGTGCAACAACATGGTGCAACAAACAAACGTAAGTAAAATATAATTTACATTGTTCAGACACCAAGGCGGTTACCTACGTCGGCGTGAGTATTAGACGACTCGCATAGGCAAAGCATCTGGTGTGTCTAAATTGGAGGCGGAGGCATGAATGTTTAAAATGGCGGTGTAATCACAATCTCCACCTGTCTCGCGTCTATTCGGGACATTCCTGAAATGTATGCACTTAAATAATCCGACATTTTATACATCTTTATATATAGCTTCTCGATGAATTGTAAATCAATTAATATACTCAATCAATCAATAATATTATGTGTAAATTTCAAAATTCTATAAGAAAGACAAAAAATTGTCATCATATAAGCCTAACTTCATTATTTTTGTGAGTTTTTCAAAATAAATTATTACAAAAATGTCTTTACGAAAATAATGAAATTTCCAAATCTTTTTTATCTAATCTGAGGACTTATTTGAGGAATATTTATTACCATCCTACTTACCTACTATGCACGTTTTACGTATCAAACGCTAATTATCTCTAATATGAAAAACATGTTTCTATGCAATAAATATTTTATGAATAACTAGCTGTTTCCTGCGACTTCGTCCGCGTGGAAATAAATTCGAGAAAACAATTTCGAGGGTCGTTCTAAGTACCGTATATACATCATGTGTATTGAGTATGGAAATGTTATTTTGATATTACATACAGACACTTCAATTCTATTTATCAGTATAGATAAACTAATCTGTTTGATCTAACAAAAGGTAATGATTTTATAAAAAAATACTGTTAACTGAAATAAGCTGTCTGTACAGAGTGCCTAAGATGTATACAGTTTAAGATGTTTACTAAGTATTTATTGCTGGCTTAGTTGTCTCGCCAGGTTGCTTTGTTACGTTATCCATACAAACTTTGGACTGACTTACGATTACTGCCCTGTTGGATACGGTGGCGATAGGGTTAGGTAATAAACTGCCGCGCCATCCGAACTACAGTGCTCTTGGCTATCATATATGTTATAAACCAGAGACACTGACCGAAGCAAGGGCGCAATTGTGTACTCGGAAGTAAATTCAACAACATGTAGAGAATTTTAAATTATTCATAATTAATATTTTTAAAGTGAAAACTTCTGTGGCCGCGTTCGACGATACTTGGTAGCGGACAGTCGTAGAGGTTCGCATAACAACATAGCTTTACATGCATCAGCAACATGCTTATTTGAATTTGGTACAGTTTCGACGAACTTCATTTATTTTTCTTGTTTTAAATTTAGTTAAGATACAGGGTTTGTTTTTTGACCATTTATTTATTTTTCAACTAATGTCTCGCCTTCCCACTTGTTTAGTGTATTCACTTCTATCGGCAGTCCTTTTGACTGCTTTGGTTTTTTTAATTTTTGAGTTTGAATGCCGTCGTATATTGATGATGAGACGAGTGGTGTGATCTACCTAATTATTATTAGCTTTGACTGATTATTTTCTTTATTTAAATAGAACCATTATATCTTAATAAATAATTATTTTATATTCAAGCTCTTATTTTTGTCCGTTACTGTGTACACAATTCTACTAGTCAAGACCTTTCATTTGATACCCATATTGTGAAAAATATGTAATGGGCCATTTTGTTGGCGGCCATATTAATATTTTGCAGTGAAAACTTCTTTAGTCGCTTTAGACGATATTTGTTAAATCATAGAGGTTCGCGTGAACACAGTGCTCAACATGCTACTACGTCTGCAACATGCTTATTTGACCTCGGAACAGCTTTGTGGAACTTTTTGGAAGTGAATTTATTTTATGTATTTATTTCCTTAGTAGTGTCCTGATTTTTTATGACACTTGTGGAAACCCTGGATGTAATACGTCAGGGTGGGCGCCTATCGTCCAATGCACGCTCAGTCCATTTCCATAAAAGCCTCTTCAATCTCGCAAAACGTTTCGGGAATTTCAATTCGCGCTTAACGTTTTTTCCGTTCGTCTTTTACGGTTATTTTCCTGTCGTATATTAAATATTTAGTAGTTTATGCGATTTTTAAATTGCGATTTAAGAGCGAGGGTGGCCAGCACTCCGCCTGTTGTAATTAATTAAAACGATTTAATGCGTCCGTTACTAACAATTGAATTAAGTTACTTTAAGAGACGTTTTATAGAACATTTAATTGGTAACTCTCTATTGATATATTCATAAAAATAGGCTAACCTCTATGTTCTTAACTTCAAAAAAGGAGCAGGTTCTCAATTCGCTTGTATTATTTGTATGTTTGTTACCTCTATATCGAAGCTATTATAAAAGCTGGATGCCATAGCGCGTCTCTCGTTGAGTGCTGATAAAATAACGCTCGGTGCTCACGACTGTCATTGTTTGCCAGCAGTATTGCGGTCTCGCATGTGTCAACGATATTATACGTTATTAGCTTGATTTCTTATCTAAATGTTTGTGAACCGTTTCGCTTTTATAGACAACTAGCTATTAGCGCCCGGTGTCGCTCGGGTGAAAATCAATAATTATTTTGTATGATAAGTGTAAAATTATTTTAAATAACGTAACGATGGAATTATTAAGTTCGGTCACTCATTACAAACGTACAAACACTTCTTATTTTTAATCTATATATATAAAATTCTCCTTTGTCACAGTTTTAGTTGCCATACTCCTCCGAAACGGATTAACCGATTTCAATGAAGTTTTGCATATACATTTGGTAGGTCTGAGAATAGTTTTTTATCTATCGATCTATGATATTATAAATGTGAATGGAAGTTCGTTTGTTACGCTTTCGCGCGAAAACTACTCAACCGATCATCATGAAACTTTGTACACATATTCTTGGAGGTATCAGAAGTAGCATAGGATACCTTTTAGGAAAAATATATATATAAAAAGAGAAGTATGTATGTTCTCTATAGACTCTGAAATGGATGGACTGATTTCAATGAAATTTACAGGTTTTTTTTGTTTTTAATGTTAATTTATTGTTCAGATTGGCACACCGGTGTTCCTGTGTTTGGTAGCGATCGGATCAACATAATTAGTGGTACCCGGGCGAAACCGGGGCGGGTCGCTAGTATTAATATAAATCTTGGATTCTACGTAATGATGTTATTGTTGTTTATTACAGTCGCCGATCGATTATTAACTACGCTAGTTTAATATCGAACGAATCATTGACAATTGTACGCTATGTGTCAAACGCAACAAACCTATTTTTCTGTGATAATCTAACTTAACTTATAGAATGCAATATCGCAACAAAACTTTGAGTTCGCAATTTAACTGGCAGCTTATAATATGCCTAGTTTGATCATTACAATGTAAAAAAAATGAACTACCGAGAATTGAAAACTTTGGATTTATACATATCCTCTATAGAGGAGGAGAAAATCGGGAAGAAATAGTAGAAGAAATATAAATGTACTCTGTACTTAAATACCCTAAAACTATAATTTTCTTCACCTCTAAGGAATTAACAACGCACTTTTGTCATTATGTTCCGCAGTAAATGAGAGACGGTGTCAACTAGGCCAGCAGCACATTGTGGCAACTAAAAGGAAATGAGTCACCGTGATACAGGAACTCAGGCCGCATTATACAGGCCTCAAAGATCTATGCAAATTTCGCCATTGTACAAAAAATGGCACAGATGATTTATTAATGCATCCGTGTTTTTTGTCATATAAAATAAAACTATTGATTAATGACTATGCTTTTTTGTTTTAAATAAGTATGTAATGTAGATGGGAAGTGTTTTGAAAAATAATTGGAAATTAAAGCAGTTATAGTACAAGTAATTACTCAGTAAATAAATTTAATTTAAATTAATTAAGATTTTATATCGATGGAGGTGGAAATGCCACAGAAATATAAGTAATTAAATAATAATAAAAAACTTTAATTTTATTTATACATTAGTTTATTACATATAATCTTGTTGCTTATAATTTTAATGATTCCTTTAGAAACATTAGAATATAAGGTGGTTATCACAGCAGACCGACGCATAACCGGTTGCCATGTAATAAATGTTTATTTTGATACGAAATTATAGCTTGAAACCACTTACGTAATAAGAACAATGCTTGCATATCAAAAGTAAACATCAACATAGATGACGATTACATCAGAGTCTAGCACAGTAATCAAATGGAATCGACGTCAGAGATCTGTCAGAGTGTGTACACGGCACAAGAGGTCAGTGACCCCGATCCGATGCGGGCACCAAATTCGGTAGTTGATTCCGAGCCGCCGGGGACATTAATCGGGCGTCACATTTCTAAGATACGTAGCAAGGGAAAGGAGGCACTAACGTGAAGTGGAAATAACAAAGTTTTTATTGGACGAAACTTGCTACATTCTTCATATTATCCTGCCTATTTGGAAACGATACTCCGAAATACTAACTTCTTGGAATTTAAACCTGTGTAAATAAAGTATTCTAGTAACAAGTGCGTATTTCACAAGACTAGAAATCTTCTTGACATCAAATAAGCCGATAACAAAATAATAAACCTTATTTAAAAACTTGAAATTTGTATTGTTGATGAGATTAACAATAAGAGATGTTAAATACAAATAAAATAAGTTTTCGAGAATCGTGTCTTATGTTTTGCAGTGAGTCCTAAGCTCAACACACTTCTATTTACTTGTTAAATAGTGATTTAACAGTGGTAGAGCCCGCAATAACAACATCTTTTGCACGAAACGGCTCGACCGGTGAAATACCACGACGTCACAGAAGACAGGCGTGAAGTAGAAGTATTCTGCGTTTCGTCTGATGAGTGACGTGCCGGAGGCCTAATTGTAGTCCTCTTCCCCCTCCTACCCTTTTCTAATAAGGAAAGGATGGGAAGAGGAAGAGGATTTGACGGATGAAGAGGGGATGGACAGGGAATGGAATTATCCTTTTTTCTGTTTGTTGTTGTTCCTTCGTCCAGAAGGTAGGCAACGCATCTGCAACTCATTAGCTTGTTGCGGATGCCTATGGGTAGCGGTACTTATTTCCAGGGGCCGCTTGCTCGTTTGCCACTTTGTAATATAAAAAAAAATAGTGATTCTTAGTGGACTCAAACAAGTAAAACTATATATAAACAAGTAAACTATATATACTATCTCCGTACATTAGTTGCGCAATTATAAATCATAACAAGCTTCCGCCTCGCCTACAATTTACAACTGGCAATAAATCGATTACCAGTTCTCGAGTCATCGAGTAGCTATCGAATGCTTACGATTAGGTCCAGTGCCCTACAATCAGTTTACTACAGTAGTAGATAAATCTACTAAAGGTTGTTTCACGCATGATTTCTACTCACCGCCACGCTCGACCGACTTTTGTTCCGTCATTTTCTCTTCTGGCGTAACATTGTGCAAAAAAATATTGGGACTTGATATCTCCTTATGTCTATTTTCTTAAACTGAACAGTAAGAAATTTAGCTTTTTGTTTTCTTTTTGAAAGTAATTAAGGAATCTTTTGTCATATTTAAATACAAAAATGCTTCTTAGAACAAGCCGCCAACATCATAAAAACTCTCAAATCTTACGTTCCTAGGTATAGGCTGTGCGTTGAAAATTGAAGAAGCAGTCAGGTTTTTCCATTTTCTGTAAATTTTACATTTGCATATTTGCAGTTATTGATATTACGATGAAAACAATAGAACGTCTTAAAGGTAATTAGATTCCTTTTAAACTTGTTAACGAATCATTACAAAAATTGATTGTACATCTTTTTTTTTTACAAAGTTACAAATTTTACCTGTTCGAAGCATAAAGAGAAAAAGAGAAAGGCTCGTTTCTTGAAGGATTCTTAGTCGTACTGGTTTGGAATTACCGTCGAGGACAGGCCGTTCCACAACGCGGCTGTGCGTGGCAGGAAATTTCGCGAGAACCGCACTGTTGAGGTATGCCAGCCATCCAAATGTGTGTGGTGTGGATGGCACATGGACGAAATTGGTGGCAGGAACCGATCCAAACAGTTCTTCGGAACACTCTACGTGGTATATACGATAAAAAATGCAAAGGGAGCTGGCGTCCCTCTGCAAAGGCCACAATGTCAAGCCGATCGGTAAGAGCTCGGTCGTTGACGATTCGAGTCGATTTCCGTTGTATGTGGTCAAATGGAAGAAGGTGGTATTAGGGTGCTCCCGCCCAGAGATGCGAGCAGAATTCCATGTAGGGCCGAACTTGTGCCTTGTATAAATTAATGCGGTGGCCCGGCTGGTAATACTGCTTCGCTCTAATAGTTCTCCAATAGTTCCCATCAAAGGGGTTTACGAGAATAGTAAAGCTATCTTAACGGAAGTATCGCAGCATCAAAGATATGTGCAGATGGCACAGTTAGACTGGATGTTTACATGTTCAATGATTTGTTCTTGCCATACTCGCTGCGAACAGTGTGTTGCAATTTCCTTGTTCATCTCAATACGCTTCATTTTCTAAAATGAAACGCTGAAAATATTTTTTCATGCTACAGAAGACAATAAAGTAAAAAAGCTGTAAAAAATGTCTCAATGTTATACAAATATTAAAGAATGTTATAGATTATTTCCACCTTTATGAAGTAATCGCCTTGAAAAAGTCATATACCACTATACTTTTACATAATTTTTTTCTCTTAATACAACTCAATAGCATTTTTGTTCTTTGTAAAACCCAAAAAAAGGTATTTAATATTATACGTCCGAATGTCTTTGGTCATATGTGATAAGTTAATACTGTCGTCGATTTTTCGAGACGTATCTTATATTTTTATACAGCATTTTTGTCTACAAATAGATAAGTTAATATATGTCTACGTGGTAAGCTACGCCACGCCATAACCGTATCGTCGCCAACCGCCACAACGTAATTAGTTGACGAAAATAGTATAAGAAAATCGTCAAATGACAAAAACATTTACATGTGTGCGTGTTATCGGCTCTTAGGCGACTCCTTTCTTTTACTAGTTTTTACTTTAAATAATTACCACCCAAGCGCCATCGAACACACACTTCGATAACATTTGAACGATAAACCTAATTGAACTGCATTTGGTAATGTACCGCCATGTTATCACAAACCTAAACATTAGGACAATTGATAATTCTTAAAACGTGATTAGATAAATTAAATGGGACCTGACTTGATGTGAACTACTAAAACGCATATTTTATACGTACGTCTATTTAATTATATTCTTAACCATTAATGCAAGAAATTAGCTATATCTTTATGGATGTTATATACCGCCAAACGGATAATCGGGGCTCCAAAAGTAAAGCCACCTTAAGTTATTTTCTAATTACTTAATTTTTTTTAATGTCTTAGTATTTTTCATAAATATATTTTGAGCATATTCCCCATTTTCGGGTTCGGCCGGTACGCTGGTAAACATTCGCGGCAAAAATCGGAATTCATTTTTGAACGTTGAATCCTTATGGAACTCAGAATCTGGAGATACATAAATGTATAAAGTTTGTCTTAACTTGTAGTTCTTATAACCTAAATGCTTAGAGTACAGTCTGCTAACCATAAAGACTTTGATTCGAATCCGAATGGTGGATTCGAATCAAAGTCTTATCTTGTCTTGTCTGTCGTGAACCAATACACAAGCACAAGAATAAGCTAAGTTACAGCAGTTTAAAAGAGTGTTATATAAATTATTAATATTTTAAGTAACTCATAAATAAATATTGAATAAACACTACTTACTTTGTAAGCGTGTTTCTGGACAAGTTTTAACTTAGAGCCGTGGTAAGTTTGGCAATAAAGCAATGGACGAATAGGAAGCATATCGGTTATAATACTTTTTGGTTCTGTTTCCAATCTGAGATAGTATAAACATAAATGTTTAGTATATATAATGTTTAGTAGATAGTATAAATCATTATAGATGAATACTTTAGTATTCATCTATAATGATTTGAATAAACAGATTTAGATAGAAAAAGATAACGGAATAGATCCCTAGAATTTGTTACGATTACAAGCAACAAAACCAGAATATACTGCTTGCAAGTTTTAAAAGTGCTTTCGCGTTCGAAACCGTTTAAACCTTAACAAAAACAAAGCTAACAACATTGCCGCGTTCGCAAGAGTGTATCACAATTTTCTCTTTTAGTGCATTCAGTGTTTTTTTAAGGTAAATTCGACCGTAAACCGCTGGGGAAAGTGTTTATTTTTAACGATATAGTAACAGTTTATGTAATATACGACACTATAATCTTAAACGAGTAAATAATACGGCTTAAAGTCAGTTAATGAGGGATATAATATCTCCGGCTGGATTGGAGTGTCGCAAGTTGGCCTATCGAGTGTCGGGAACACGCTCTGCTCAAATAAAGTGGCTAAAATACGTTCTCTGTCGCTGTGGCAAGCAGCAGGAAGCGCTGTGTTAGAACATTAACTGAACCTTGTCTTCTTAACTTTGTGTTATGGATAAATTTTAAGTTTTATGTGTCTAGTAACGGATTGTTTTGACTAAGTTCCTCAATAGGTGCTGGACAATTTATTTTGTAAAATACTAACTATATTCCTTTGTAAACTGAATTGGAATACAAATGTTAAATATTAATTTTATAAATAAATATAATATAAAAAACACTAATGGTTTTTTATAGTTCAGTTGGCAAATCTTCATAAAGGAGATTTAAAATCTATTATACTTTGTTTTTCAATCTTGAAAATCAAATGGTTTCATTCCGATGGTGAGAAGGAAGGAAACGCCAGGTAAATTATGCTATTGATGTGCTCGTAACCCACCTCTTTTAAAGATAAACATCGAAATGTTCCATAGGTAAAGTCGTAATTATCGAAATACTGTAGTATGTTTGTACATACATACGTTCTAGTTAAATAAAGCACTACCAAAACCCACATCATCATCTTATTCATCTAAAACTACATTTTATTTGTTACATAAGTGTAAGTGTAAGTGATATTCGACACATAATATTCGAGTGTATACATCCGTTTTGTTGCAGCTATTTTCGAAATACGAGTATCACGGCTCAATGATTGTTATTTGATTTTTATGTAACGCGTATAAATGTCGCGACACAATTTTACATCGAAATACAGTGAAAAAGTTTATTTAATATCTCCTTTTGCACAAGCGCTGCGGACGTTGAATAAAGAATGTCGCTGTGTCGATATAAAAACTCGTCAGATCTCATTTAAACGACAGTTATATGAGAGTCTAAAAAGATAGGAATAAAAAATTATGGTGTACTTAGTTACCAAATTGTTCAAAGTTTAAAACCTTACTACAAGATATATTTGTATCTTACACTCTGATGTGTTCAGACTACAATAAATAAATAACTTAGTAATTCTACACGTATTTGTCCATGTGGAGTAGAGATTACTATCCGAGTTTCACCATAGTAATTTCTTTTCATTTTAAGCGAGAGAAAACATTCAGCGTGACGTGACGTGACAAAATATTGTCCTGAAAAAGAAAATCCTGCTTTGCAGATCTTTACTATTTCGTACATCAAATCGTCTAACGTCTAAGTCACACATCTAACGCTTAGCTTACCAGACACTATTAATGGTGCCCATAAAATATTTAAAATCGTTATTCAAATGTTAAGAACATTGATGAGATAATTTCCATTAAAACGTCATATTATGTCACTTTATTGCTAGATGTGACTCGACTTTATTTCGCTTCATTTAGTCAAGTCCCAGTCTTATCTATTAACTTCATATCTCTGTTATTAACGAGTCCATTGACTGTGAGTCGTTCAAGTTGGAAGAGCTTCTCGCATCCGTTCCGTTCGCTTGCTTGTTCGGTTTCGTTCAATCGTACGATTAAATTGATTTATGCGTCGTCTGTATACGTGACTGCTGTCTTAAATTGCATATTAAACTGTAAAATGTATTTCTTCGGATGTGCTATTCGAACGATAAACTAATTTAATTTTAATCTACTAATAAATAGTTTACCTTCTTTTTTTAGTTGATTGTCTGACATCTGTCGTAACTTTACTGATTTATTTTTATTTATATCATTCATGGGCTGGTCTATGGATGGTACTAACTAGTTTTTCATTTAATTACTAATTTTTGTTTACTATATTTAAAATAATCCTATAATTGTATGGAGTAAACTTTAAATATGACCTAATGTACGTAAAATTTGTAGATTATCTATTTAAATAGTGTTAGTTTAGTTT
Organism: Papilio elwesi; assembly: GCA_029849275.1. NCBI lineage: Eukaryota > Metazoa > Arthropoda > Insecta > Lepidoptera > Papilionidae > Papilio > Papilio elwesi. The sequence goes on along the minus strand of CM056700.1, from coordinate 4,070,869 downwards.
GTTGCTCTATTTAAATTAAAAACTGTTGACTTATCGAACAGTCCCATCATCCTCTAAATCTAAATGTTATTTCCAAAAGTTAATTAAAGACGCGCTTAAATTTGATATTTACTTCGTGTGCGACGTGCAGGATAGTTTCATCGAGTTATTTGCAATTGTCTTTCTATAACGTACAAAAACGCTACTGTGACGTCATTGAAATCAATTCTTATCCACTTAGTCCACGACGTGTAACAGTAAAAATATTGAGATTTCAACATTGATTTACATGTTCTAAGTATATCGCCATTTCTATTTAATCTAATTTTGCTTTACCAACACTGTTTAACCACTTCCTGCTTAATTAAACACTGTCAAGTATTCAGGAACCTCTTTACATATCCAATGTGTTGCTAACTTGCCTTAACAAGCCGTAATCTGACCGGACGGGATTTCTTACGCCCCCACTTTCTTGTCGCGTGCAAACTAGAAAAGGTACTACACTAAACACCAACGCATGTGCTAAACTAACACGGATTTCACTTTAAGTACCTCTTGTTAGACAATCTGATGAATCTTCAATTATAATAATCGTATTGTTAGATCGGATTAGAAAATGTTGCAAAATGATTTTGCGTTCAGCTCATTTTTTATTTTCAACTAGATATGTATGATATGTAGAAAGAAGCGCTAATTAGTAATAGAGCCGTAAAGTTATGTAATGCAGCGAAAAACACGGCTTAGGCCCGGTCTTGGGACACCTTCCTTGCTTTTTTACATACATTTTTTTGTATACATTGACTTTGTATACATTTCTGTTATTATAACAATGTTTTGGTAAGTTTTATTTTTCTTTAAAGTTAGTAATCTATAAAATAAGGGCTTCGAAAACGCATTGTATTATGCAGATATCCATTGCGTTACACATCCTTAGATAGATTAAGTTATCCTATAAAACTTGTATTTAGACCAGCAACTTCCCCTCGTCGGACAGCTAACATATTGGGAGACAAACTCCGACCGTGCCTTCATTCAATATTTACCTTATCCGTTTGCTTCAGACTCTCGACTACTGAAAATTATATCACTGGATTGGACCCTCTGTATACGCATGTTAGAAGTGCAACGTTTTTACTACTGCCCAATTTTTTAAAAAAAATTGAAGGTGATTGTTTTTTATGTGAGCTTGTGCTTGACCACAACCACGTGTTACGTGTCGTTGTAATGTAACATTGGGTTCACACTACCGTATACATAAACCATAAATATAATGAGCAAAGCGGCTTATCAGAAACGACGTGATAACAGCTATCCATTACATCTACCGAGGGAAGATTACGTTGCAACTAAAGAAAAGATTTGATTTTGTGCCTGGGCGTTCGATTTAATATACGGGGATTGAAGCTTCAAGAAACATAGGCCACTCATCTTTTATTTTAACTTGGTTTATTTTATGTTCTACTACGTTTGATACGCTATGAAACCAAAGACGTATATAACAGTGGTAGAGCCCGCAATAACAACATCTGTTGCTCGAATGGGCCGGACTGGCGAAATACCTCGATCTCACAGAAGACAGGCGTGAACTACAAGTATTTCTACGTTTCTTCTGAAGAGTGAGAAGGCGGAGGCCCCATTTCAGTCCTCTTCCCTTTCCCATCCTTTCATGACAAAGATGTGATGGAAAGCAGAAGAAGATTGGACGGGGTGGATAAATATGCTATGGGTTGCGGTCTCTTAACATCAGGTGACTCGCTTGCACGTTTGCCTCCTTCTCCCATTAACAACCCTTGGGATTAGAGGAGGTTAGATGAGATCTAGCCTAGATCACTTTTTGTGTTAGAAAAAACAAAATATGTAGTACAAGTTTTCCTCGTGTATATTTCTATACCATAAGGAACTGCCATTCAAAAAATATATTCAATTGAAATAATATTCACACTTTCGTATGTCGAGTCGAGACGTATATTTATTTTGATTCTTGTGACGTCAGACTTTCTTTTCCCGCAGCCCCACAGCCGCGAGCGGTGTCTAACCCTACGTATTCGTTTGACGAGTAGTCTCTGCACACGCCCCCGTAGCCTTTACAATCTATTTGTAAGGCGATGAGTATATAATTTTCCCCTCACAAGAAGCGACGCGGCATTTTTCATTCCCCGCAGGCTAAGCTACCCCTGTGAGATTTTGCATTCATTGTATTTTGCTCCGAATAACTAGCGCTTTAAAGTCTTTAAATTTTCAATTCGGTTAACATATTCCTATTTAGATATTTAAACATAAAAAAACGGTTTTGAAGTTGAGTGGTATCCTCTTAGCTGTGTGAAAAGTATTTCGATTCACCCGTTTACTGTCCTAATAGCTTTGCCAGATTTATATTATATTAACCTTAAGTAAAAAAAGTGAGTCGTATTTTGACTATTGACTCTAATGCAGTAATCGGAATTTGTCGCGTCTCTAGACCTATTGAAGATCTTATATATCATAAGCCTATTAAATCTTAAATGGGTAGTGGTTGTGTCTAATCCGGACACCAACCAGACTCGACGAAGAAAGCGAGTATTTGTGCTTTTGAAAAATACACGAAATCCGTTTCTTGTATCTAAATCCAACTGAAAAATAATGACGAAACAGTAGACAGCAATGTGGCAGTGCTAAAAAAAAGTCGCAAAAACATAAACAAACTTTTTGTCGGGAATACGATTTTTTTATGCGATTTTTTTTAACATTAACAACCGTCTCTAGACGAGGAAATTCTGATGCGAGTTATTTTAGAGCTGTAAACGAAACTAGTACATATGTGATTTCCGACATGTTTACACATTCGGTCGTTCACCATTGTTGCGGCGCAATGTAGGTCAGATGTTTTGTGACGTGCGTTTACTGTGAAATTCATTTTTATAACGCATCGCGCGATTATGATAGCTTAGTAGTCATAATATTTCATATCATATTCTTATTTCTTTTTACTTATTTCAAGTTAGCAATCAGCTTTATAAAGAAAAATATGTCAAAATATTTGAGGACGTTAAAATTTATATAAATTTTACAGACTCCCAACAGAGTATAAAGTTTGTAACCGCAGTGAATATCTTGCTGAACTATTTAAAATTCAGCAGTTTAAAAGTTAAGTTATGAATAAATAACTTTTCTAAGTCTGTGATGTGTGTGTGTGTGTGTTTCTAAGTCTGTGGATTATTATCCACCAATGTATGCAATTTCAATCTCAATCTCAATCAAAACTTACGGTCAATCAGGTGACCTTTCTGGACTGGTTCTATCTACCTCCACTCTTGAAACGAACGTGTCCGCGTCATTTCTCTTGAGTCCATTGTGCACGCATCATAGATAAGAAAACATTATCAAAATGAGTTTGAATTTGATTCAAAAAGACCACACTTTATAACCGAAACTGGAGTAATTTCGATGTAATGACAAGTTTTGGGTATGTTAGTAAAATGTCAATTTTTGGCTATGTTAAATTTTGAATTTTAAAGACTTTATAAGATTATAAGTTAAATGAAAAAAAAATCATGTATATTGTTACTGTATTTCTACATTCCAATACGCTTACACATACTTTGAAGCTATAAAATTTTAAAGATATAAATCAATCCGCGAAGTTTGTTTTATTCAAGTCGTTATTAATGTTGTTTATTTTACAAGCGCTCAGCGGCAAGCGCCTCCATTACCGAACATCAACACACTCTATTGTTGAACGTAAACCGACTGCAGTGGCGATTAACGTATTTTTTTCTTTATTTTTCTCCCAGTTAAATTTATTAGTTGACAGTTACATTCTAATAACGTTGTCGCATATTAAGAAGTATACGTTTACTATGAGTAGTCGCCTGCGTGGAATTGTTGCCCCTTTTAAATCTTCCAAAATTCTTTCGTTGCTAGTATTTCCTTTAAGAGCACCCAATTAATCTTTCACCTTATTCAGATATGTCTTAAATAATGCAGCTGTCTTTTTTATTTTATTTGATGACATTAATTTGTAAGGCTTACAAAATACTATTCGGAATTTTGGAATTGAAAACAAAATCATTAATTTCACATTTAATTAAATTGATTTTCATGCTAAATTGACTTCTGATAATAATATAATAATGATCGATCACAATCTACACATATTGGTGACATACTAAATAAAGGCGGAACAAAGAAATACGCATAACCGACGAGCAATGCGTAGATGTATGTGGAAGAAGTGAGAGAGGTGTGTCAGGATCGTGCAAATGGAAATCTTCAATCACTGCCTACACCTATCGGTTACGGGCGTTAGTGCATATTTATCCTAACTTATATTATAAATAGGAATTTGAGTTGGTTTGTTACTACACAAAATATATATAATAAATACACAAAAAACTCTTGCAAAGCTGCTGGCAAAAGCTAGTTTATTTTAAAAAAATGCGGCGTAAAATCTCTATGTGAAAAACAGTTTTTCCTCTAAGGATAACTAAACTATGTTGAACCGGGTGTTCAGCCGGGATACCTCCACTACTTCAAATACATCAACCACAGTTAAATTGTTTTTATTTTCCCACGTGAATTCGAAACCGAATTACTCTTTGGAAGAATAGGAATACATAAAATGTAGGCAATTTAAGTTTCACGTACTCGCAGATAATACGTTTATACGATTGGCAGGCGACCTCGAAAGCGGTTGCCAAAGTACGGTTGCGGTCGCGACGCTCTAGTAAACCTCAAGGTGATTGGCGGTAAACAAACCCCGTGTATTGTTGATATATTCATTTTTATTGCTGTTCTTTTTTATGTTTACGATTACGTGGTAAAAAATCAAGTTTTGAATTTTGGATTTCTGACTGTGTAATTTAGTTTCTATGTTGTCACATTTGGGTAACGGCGAAAGATGACAATGACTGCACCATTGTCGCATTTGAAATTTAAAAGATAGGTTAAGAGTGGGTCTCTTTAACTTTAGGGAAAGTTAATAAAATTTCAAGCCTCATTTAAAAAAAAACGGAGATAAAATGCTCGACCTAACCGAACTTGTTCGTAACGTATTTATTTTTAATTCTTGTATTTTTAAATCTCCATCTCTGAATATGTCGTCGTTCGTATCGCTTGTCTGGCAAAAGGATCGTATTCAAATTATAAAGAGCGGTGATTACTTAACATATGTTGGCCAGATGTCGAATGAAGTGTTTAGTGACCTGTTTGATTGTTTGCATTAAAAAAAAACACTCTACACTCTGAAGTTGTCGGACTGAAATATTGAATCTGTAAGTTGTTAACTGAAGAACAATAAAAACGCTGCTAAGAGCATCTTAGTAAAATTGCTATAATTTTTTACGTTGCAAATATTGCCAGGAGAAAGAGGAAGGAAAGGACGCGACTTACCAACTGACTTATTAACTCAATTTCCTTAATGGCTGTTGCTTAATATACCTCGCTGTTTGTACCAGCTGCTTAGCTTATCCATTGAGGATTTCAGTTATATCAGTAAGTACTCCGTTGTTCATTTATTTACAGATAATTTATTTCGTCTTATCGTACTATTTGAAACATAGCTTGTTGTAAAGGACCGGTTACACTGTCGAAGTACCGGACCTTATAGAATACAGGCGTGAAGTACGATTTGGTTGATAATTGTACTTCCATGTCAGGAATAAGCAATACGGCAAAGGAGGACCTGAGCAAACCTGTTCTAGGTCTAACAAGTGTTTGAACATATCCATATCCTAATTATTCCTATCCTAATACAAAAAAATGCGCTTGCTCTCATATTTTGGTGAGAGGTGTGGTATTCTTGTTATGTGTGTTCCGTTTCTTTTATCAAAATACAGTAAGAAAAAGATCACATTAATTTAAAAAAATCTTGCTTATAAATCTAGCGGCTGTCTCGGTGTTGCTACCTTATCTTCTCATAGCGTGCCGTAAAACATTCTCGCTGAGACATCTCCTTATTTGTTACCTTTCAGTTGAACGTTGCCTTTTTATGTTGTCATATTATAAAATATATCTTAACAATTTTAGATCGCTTTAATCATTTTTGTAATTTACATACTTTGCAGAATATCTTAATCTTTTACACATTGTTATTGCTTATAATTTATTTCTTATTAAATTTATTCAACTAGACGCTAGAAACGGGTGACCGGGATATTTCTTCGATATACTTTTGATTTCTAATCGTAATTACCAGATATCGGTATACAATTAACGATGGTAAAAAGGCTTGGCTTGAGGTTTGAAATTAGTGCGACTTACAATACTATGGTATACAGTGTACGTAATGTGAATCAATTTGTTTGTATGTTCATTGCGTATTCGTCGTACATTGTTGCGTTTGTATGTATCTCATTCACGCGCAATGTAGAGTACGCCTTCTAGACATGTTGGGGAGAATTAGAGAGAAGGTAGATCGATACGGCTACCTATAAGATTTTTTCGCACTACCTCATAACTCCTGTCAGCCCGTGATCATGGCGCATACAACTGTGCCGAAATATCGGGAGCTCAAAAAGGCTAATCGTCGTAAGAATCCCTTCTCTCATAAAACTTATATAAGTAAAAACCACGATAGTTAAAAGTTAATAGTGTTTTATGTCAACACTCACGCATAATAATCGAAGCCATCCTTCACAATGTCATCGTCTACAAGCGACAGAACATAATCCTGTCAAAATTCTTCTTAGAGTTGTCTAGTTCATAGCGGGACGGCGCTGTCGTCACCCCGTACGGAAATAACTGCAACTATGCGACGCGTTATTTCGGTCAATTATTTTTATATATTTACATTGCACTTTACAGCATTTTATTTTATTTATGTATGTTTAAGAATACATTTGTGTACATCCAAGGATAAAACATTTTACTACTAATCCGTAGTTTATGCTATGGATTTATTGAAAGTATTTTTTAATTGAAGGACACACAAAATTTTATTATTAAACATTATTATATATTACTTTTGGTTTAAAAATAATGTAATCTAAAATTTACCTAGATTTAGGTCTTTCTGTTAATGACGTGGCCAAAGTAGTTTACGAGAATATGTTTAAATTACATAAATATTATTATATTATGATTTGAGATATATTGCAGTATTCGGTGAGCAGATAACTATTGCAAATATTTGTGTACATATAAAAAACTAAAATTTAGAATTTGCATTTTATAATAAACTAGTTGACCCAGCAAACTTCGTTCTACTTCAGTATTAATTTATTTTGTGTTACCTGATTAGCTGTATTAATTATAAATACCTTCATTGAAGCACATTGAGATACACAACATTTTTCGTATTGTTGTATAAGTCAGGGTGTATAATTATTTACTCTTTTTATTTTTTGTAATTTCATCAGAGATACTGTCGCGTCCAAAACATTTTATTGATTGTATTAGTTATTCTGTAATTCGGGGTCTGTCAGCTATTCTTGAGTTATCAGACTTTGTAATAATTTTTGCATACCTGTTCCGAAATATCAGCTGTAAAACCTCTAAGTCCTAAATCCTACTTTGGGTGTTTGTTTTTCTTTCAGATGAACGGTTAAAATGTAAAATGAGTACATTATAGGTATTTTACAAACGCCACTATAATGTAATGCGGGTGCGTTGCCCCCGTGTTTTGCAATCCATTGTTCCGAAGTATTATTCGCGGCACGCATGGCAATTTTGTTTGCATATTCGCCATGTGTTTTTTCATTAAACTCTACGAAAATGGGCACGGGCCCCGTATTGTGTTTGAGTCGTGAGGAAGAACAAGTTTTTATATTTTTTTGTGTAAAATATAATGTGTTACTGGCTGGAATAATAAATGAAAGACCATAAAGATAAAAAAAAACTGTCTGCCACAGTAACAATGTGACATTCTATTTAAAAAAATCTCAAAACTTATAGACCCAAATTATACTTCTAACATATAATGAAATAAAGTTATAGCCCACAACACAGAATCATGTGAATATTGTGTGCTGTAACTTCTTTTGACGCTATTATAGAATCACGTGCTACGTCAAGCATGGACAAATTTAGGCTGTTGTATATTAGCGCTCCACTTATAACTGTGCCCATTTATACAAAGTCTGACTTCTCAAAATTTTTTAAACGGTAAGCTTTATTTATATTTTTAGTTGCAGATGTCGAGTAATTTTTATAACAATTTGTGAGCACGTGCGTCTTGGTGCTGCAATTACTATGTGTAATGAGATATAGGACCGGTGTTTCCGGCTGTAATATATTCGAAAGCCATACAGTCTGCGGTCGTCACGCTCGGATTCTTGCGCGATATCGGAAGGGTGCAACGCCACCTGGCGTCGGTTCTACATGACTGCATTTGGCGTTAAATATGTGCCTTATTGACATTTGTATATGGAGTCCCTGTTACTCTTTTATCTCATATTTGATGATATTAGTTAATACTATATTTCTCTGAGATACAGTTTGCGTATTTGTTAAACACTAGCGACGTGCCCGGCTTTGCACAGGTAGCACTGATTACAAGCAATATGTCGATCCGTCACCAAACTTCACAGAACCGCTGGGCTCATCAGAAAACTACAGGAAAATTTAACTGAATCTGCTTCATCCGTTTTCGACTCATGGAACCTTGACCTGATAGTCGTCCATCTTGTGGAAGATCCTATGGTCTACGTCGTTCTTTCGATTCTTCAGATATACGTGTTACAAATTATTAACCTCTAAATGAAACACGTGCACGAATCTTAATTGTCAAAGAGCACCGATAAGCCCATTTAAATTCATTATTATACAAATTTAGCGCAAATACGCGGCAACGCGAGTCGATCTCTGCCATTCGGGCGTGGGCATTAAACCTTTGCGAGTTCATATTTGCAAGCCCACAGTAGTCGTTAGTACATTCGTTGCGTGAATGCGCGCAAGTCGCACGCTCTCATCTTTGATTTAAACACGCGTAGCAGTTTACGCGAAATTCATTTCTTTGCTTGTCAAAATAAGGACTATAATGCAAGTAGTGTTCCTGATATCGTCGTTTGTTTAGTTACCCGACAGTGACGGATAAAGGCGCGTGCCGTTAAATGTCTATGAAATTTTTATAGAGTTTGGTTTAGTTCAGTAACATACGTTGCGCTTTCATTTTACGTATTCGTCGTACATTGCCGCTTTGCTAGGTAGCACTAGCCACGCTTAACACCGTTAATTCTTATCAAGTAAGTGAAGTCGTTTTACGATCGCTCACTCCTTTATCTTTACGCACCGTGTCTGTATTAGATTGCATTCTGTACCTAGAGTAGAACAACAAGATTTTAATTGAATACTAAGTATAGAATTTTGTTTTATAGTCGTATTAACATTTTCTGTTTGTCTTCTTATGATTAGCGCGACACATTTTATGCTTATTTTGTTTTTACGCGTTTCAACATTAGCTGTTTAGTTTCCGATGATTGCTTTTAATTTTCATTAGGTTACTAATGTATTTGTTTGTTTGTATATCGGTGTATGACAAAATGCTATAACATAAATATGAATGGAAAGGAAAATGTAACAAAATAACGTTCAATGTTTTTGTTAATATACACTTACATACATTATATGACTGGACTGGTTGGCGTGATTATACTTGATTTTCACGCAGCAGTCGTGGTTTCGATACATACCTAGGTCAGGACGACATTTGTGTACATGACTGTACTGTTCTGAGTCTCGGTCTAATCTATCTATTGAATAATGTTTAACGAAAGAAAAATAGTATATGTAGTATATCAGTTATACGGTTTCCGTAGTACAAGCTCTGCTTAATTTAGGATCAGATGGCCGCGTTCGAATCATTTTTCAGGATATTATTATTAGTAATCAGGTGTTCAAAATGTTCTTATATTAATTTTCATGGCAATTTGTATTTTGTTTGTGCTACTAAATATGTTACCGTTAATGTTGCACTTCTGGTCATTTCGACTGCGACAAGATTTATTGGTTACCAGATGTTGTCAATGGAATATCTTAGAGTTATAAGAGCTCCCAACAACTCGTAAATACTTACTTCCCGGCTCATTATTTACACAAATAAAACGACTAAGTTTAGAAGTGTATTCGGCACGAAACGTTTCACTTAAAAAAATAAAAGGATACGATTAATGAATAAGCGTAACATTGCAATACATTTCTGTTTCCCTTAAATTCAACCATTATAGTGTCGGCTGGTTAAAACGCTTAGCTAGTTTTATTGTTGAACCATGATCTGACAAGTTTTCGCTCGAGCTGGTACAACTACGATACGTATCCATCCCACGTAATCCAGTCCTTGTGTGGAATGTGAGCTGTGTCACCCATTCCGCTGGAGCTTATCCTTTCATCGGACCGGGAATGCGGGAAAGACGTCTGGAATAAAACTTGCATAGCACGTTCAATGGCGCACTGAATTTTACATATAGTGTGATGTTTGCTTTGATTTTTCAGTCTACATTTTCTAGAGTTTATGGATACATTTTTAATATGTTTTATGTAAAGACTGGCGCTTGACTATAATCCCGCACTAAATAACGATGGCTTTACTTAGGTGTACCCTAACCTAGTCACTTTTCGTTTGAAATTGCAAAGTCACACCTTATAGTTACTCTATCGCGTAATAAATTTAACTGCGTTTGTCGGTTATTTCCGTTATCTGCACTGTTATAATTTATAGTTAGATTGTAATATAATTATAATTAGATATTCTAATTTAATTTCATTACAATCAATTGATGCTATCAGTATTTCTATAATTACTATGCCCGTTTTATTTGTTTTCTAAGTGCGATAAAATAAGACTACATAGATATGACTTTAACATAGAGTTATCATGCAGTCTCGCAACTATATCTCATTAATTATTAATATAATTTTGTACATGTCTGCCTTCTATCTCACGTTATTATCTCTTCCATCCTGTTACTCTACACAAGCTCTGCCGCCGGACAGACGGCTAGTCTGGTGTAAGGTGCTGTAAAAGATTGCTCAGACGTGCCGCGTGTGTCAATAAGCCCTAGATTAGTATTCATAACCTTGCTATCTGATACCCTCGTACTTTTGTATATTATGAAGAAGAAAAACAATTGTTCTACTTTAAATAATTCTCGTCATAGATTGATTATCTTGACAACAAAGTTTAAACGTAGCTCATTCACGATACTGCGCGGGGCTTCTACCAACGAACAGCATTTTAGACAGAGGAAAAATATTTGTCGCCAGCGGTATTTCCAAACCTATACGACTTGGGGTCCTTCAAGTCACGAGCGAGGCCGGCAACACGTCTGCAGTTTCTCTGGTGTTGCGGATGTTCACATGAGCGTTGGTTTATATATAAAAACAAGAACTGGAGGTCTATCTCTGTCTATCTATTTCGCAATTATTTTCTAAAAAATATTTGTATTTTTTGTTTATCTTACTACATAAATGAATAACTTTTATTTCGCACATAAATGCTTTAAAATGTTAATTGTCTGTTTTCAGGTAATCATCATTTTGACGTGAAATTGAGTAAGCTATAACGAAGATTTTTTACACAAAACAATATTTTGCGATATTGTGATACTGTAAGGAAAACTCCGCCAGGAGGCTCGTTTAACATAAATATTTGCAATTAAAATTAAGCTTCATCGCCCTATCCGTGCTATTATTCAAATTGTACGCCACAAGAGACCTCAGAAAGTTTCAAATTAATTAAGAGGGTCATAAGACAGCCCGTTACGGAAACAACAATGATGGTGGGCCCTAACCGCCGTCCTCATTTATTGTTGGGCCGAGGACTGTTCCGCTTGCCCCCTGTCATCATCTTGCGGCTTTTAGCCCCCTACGACAGACTCATATTTGCTGTCGCTGGCAACCCTTTTGGTGGTGTAAATAAAATATAAATACTGCTTTGAATTAGCTATACTTGGTGTTAACAATTTTTATTCCTTATAATGACTAATTATTAACTAGCTCTGTTATCATTTACTTAATATACTTACGATATAGTAAGTAATAGTAGTTAATATAGTAAGTGGTAATAGTTTATGTATTGGTTTTTTTTATTATAAATATATGTAATGAAAGTTGCTTTATTAACTCTAAACTGAAGAAGGAATCAATACATATTAAAAAAACGCATGTTTTCTGACTATTTTAGTCTATTGTAGATTGGTTGCTAATATAGGTTCGTTTGCGAAACCGCTACCGTTTACAAACATTCGCACCTGTCTACGTATGCAGTGTCTGTACGCGTGTTTTGACACGTTTGGAACAGAGAACATCACGTGTAGGGCTCTAGAATGCCAAGCATAGCGTCAACACTTGACTATCATCTTACTCCCCCTGCCCTCAACTCTTCGGCATGTTTATATTTAATACGTCGTAAAAATTTCGTTTACCTATGATCTTTGAGAAAACATAAATCCTAAATGCATGTAATTTTGCACTTCGCCCTTACTTACTAATTTCATTAAATCAGCTGCGTTTTTTTAAGTTATAAAAGCATAACGTTGCAATATTTCAGGTTTCATATATCTGTATATGGAGTTGTAAAGAAAACTCTTATTATTAAGGTATGTTACAATCGATTTCTTAAAGAATAGTTATTAAAAAATAACTTGTGCATAACTTAAAAAGGACTTCTGCGTGGAATTTGTCTGTTCACATTGCCCGAGGGATGTCGACGGAATGCATTCCTCAAAAACTGCAGAACGTCTAGGTAATTTGATATGGATTTTTAAAAACTACGTAAACGGCTTAACTATATTTAAAAGGAAGATATTTGTTACGAATTCTAATGCTAATGCTAACTTAATATTTAATTTTGTAATCATTTTGTGTAGACAGGCAAAATAAACATATACTTACCTATAATAAGTTTGCATCAGAAGTTTGTTTTGAAGCTGATAAATTCGCTTGCAATAAAATGGTTTCTATCGTTAATTAGAAGTCGAAATTCGAATTTTATTAGCACATTGAAGTTAATGTAAAGATTTAATATTACTGCCTTTCATATATTCTATATTTAAACTGGTTTTTATCTAGATTGAGCTAGTCCATATATAGTTAGTTGACATGTGGAACTACCACCACCTGACCACCTAGGTGACAAAACGTGATATTGAAAGTATCAAGAAAACAAGTCTAGCTTTATACGCCATCTTGGAGAGGCCATTTACCTCACACTAATGTGAAAAGTATTTGTTTAATTTATACGGAGTCGGTATTGGACATTGTAGTGTATCTTTGACAGATTTCAGATGTTTTATTTCAATATCTTTAGTTTGTTCTTTGGTTTTGGTGGTAATTAATAATAATTACGTCTTCCACTAGTTTTACTTTATTAAACCAGGCAGACATAAGGACTGCCCACAGAAGTGAACATTCTAAACAATAGGGAAAAGCGCGACAATAGTTTAAAAAAAATAACAAAATAAACGCTTGTATCATAAAAATTGAATACAAGAAAAATAAATGAAACAAATAACAACTTACTTCAAATGTGACAATTTTGTGTAAATTACATAAGTCAAATATATTATGCAACTGTTTAACTAAAAGGTTCTCTGTAATATTTGTATATGATGCATGCTGCATCAGGTTTCTTCTTGTCCATTTTTATCTTCAATATTGAAGTTGTATGTCAGTGACCTGACGATAAATATGAGCAAATGCACGCTCACATTGTTTACAGAGTTATCATTTCACAGAATGCAATGTAAATACTAAAAACGTACAGCTTATAATGTTGCCATAGTTGAGTAATTGAGTAATTTACAAGCAAATCTAAGAACCAGAAGCCAACCAAAAGGGTATGAAATACCAGACGGTGAGTGTCAATAATTTTGTGCGTTGAAAAGACATAAGTGGATAGTCCAACCGCTTATGTAAAAATAATAGAGAGAACTTAATGCACAACTTACTATTGAATGCTTTGTTTTTATAATTATGTTACACTATAACGCCAAGAAATGAGCAGCGGGTCACCTCCATGAACAAATGAATATTGATAACACTATGTATAATCTTCATTCAACATGTAAGTTGTCTTATTTCACCACGCCGGTTTCGCTAATACAAACAAAAGCGATTATCAACACATATCAACGGCATAGGCCTTTGAAGTTGTATTCTGGCATCCGAACAGTTTTGCCAAACGTAAATATTCTGGTTTGATATATGTGACAAGGTCAATGCGGTGCCTCTGACACACGACACTCGCACAAGATATAACTAATTGATGTTTCCTTGCCTCTCAGATATGGAACAAGGAGGCCGCTTGTAAGATTTTTTTTTGACGGTTGTCTCTTGTTTTTTGTTGGATTACATTACCGGCCTGTTTTCATTTAGATTTACGGTCTAAAGAAGTAGGTTTACTAACTACTAACAACTATGTTTTCGCTTTATCTTGCCAACGTTTTACAAGTTTTCTTCTGTATACATATTAACAGGATACTGTATTACGTCCAGAGCTTTAATCCTGTTCAAAATACCTGTGAATACAACTTCTCTTCTCATTCGTATTGTGTCAGTATGCGATGTTTTAATTTGACAAATAGTAATACGATTAGACAAAGTTGTGCCTCTGTGTCTTCTGTCGTAATCCCCAATAAGTCTAATAAGGTTAATATTGGTATTTTAGATAAGGGCGGGGAATACACTCGAAACATAAACACTGTTCATATATGACGTCCCTTCCATTCCATTCCATTCATCAATCATTTCAGTTCCATTCTTCAATCATAGACAAGTATTGCTTTCGTGATTGTAAAAATTAAGACATTTTGATAAGAATTTGTAAATAGAACTGAAAAGTACATACTGATGCAACTAAAAATTACTGCCTTATTTTCCGTATATTTATTATATTACACTAGTCTGCCTGTCTATCGTCCGTTTACCATTTCCATTCTCATCTCTTCTATATAAAGAAGATCAAAATTATGTTTATATTTGTTAATTATCAAAGGCACGTGTAAACACTTCAATTTCGCTCGTTAATAGCAAAAATACACAAGCTTAGAACAATGTGCAGCCATTGTAGAGCGTGTTTACACAACTTCCGTCAACATTTGTCGTCGTAATTCACAAGCAAGCGTGAATTACACTATAAACGTGGTGCAGGCGCACATGGACATGCTTCTGGTCATTCACTGCTGGGATCGTAAGTCTTGCTGCCTTGATTTAAACATCCAACTGACATTAGGTATCGATGGCCTGACTTTAATGGTGAAGTTTTCGGCGTTCAGCTTGTGTTTGATTTGTCGATCTCGTACGGGACGTTTGAAGTCTATATGTACAAAATATGTGCCATCATTTGTATCCTTTGCAAAAGACTTATGACATTGAAGACCTTACGAGCGCGGTAAAGTACTGGTAGATATATCCATTTCCGTTTAGGTTTAAAAAACAATTATTTTTTTTTACTTATTATATTTAACCAATCAAGAGACAGGAGGTCCTTAGTACACGATTAACGAGAAATCCGTTGTAAAGTTACCGTTATAACGTCTCATGTCAAATTGATAAATTAAAGGTCCATTAAAATGGCTCTGGTGAAAATAAAGCTTGCAACAACGATAAACCCTTTAATCTAGTTTTTCAGAGTTTGAAGTCTAAAAACAAGTAGTTTAGTCGTAGGTTGCGAAACCGGTCCCGATGTGATCAGATGTGAGTAAAAGTGGTAATAAACACGTTCTATAAATATATGTGAGTAGAAACTTCTGACTGAATAACACTTGATTTAAAAATGGTGAAATTGGTTAAAAGGTATTATACAAAACCATTATTAAAGTAATATCTTTATCACAAGTCTCTATAACCTCATTTTAGAACAAGACAAAATACTTATAAGGTTAAATATTTATGTACGAGTTTTGCTCATCATAAATCACAGTCTGATAAGACTTTATTAAGGTACAAATTTCGCATAGACGTATACGCGAACTGACTCATAACATACCTTCCCAATCCAGACTGCCCTATAATATTTTATCTCCTACGGCTTTGGCGAAAGTGATCCCACTGGCATTCAGCCAGAATAACTAGCGCACGACAGACAAATATTTTGGGGCCAATTCATCCGGGACCAGCGCGCCATGCTGGCCATAAATTTTTGGCTATTTATAAAATAGATATATTTAAACATTGGACTTTATTTGCTGACCATATGCCAGTTTATAAGTTACATAACAGAGTGTTCGTTAAACAAGTGACTTTATAATCGCATTATTTGAGCGTTTTAATAACTTAATCACGTTGCTTTCGTGTCGCCTTTCTAGATACAGGTTACGAACGTCTTGTTGGTACTATCCGCCAACTCGCCTCCTCAACTTAATCAAAACTTGACTCAAGTAGTTTTTTCGACAAGCCTCTCCACACTATGTTGAAGAGTGAAAATGGTAACATCATTCGATAGATACAAACATTTAAACTTGTGGTTTAGGGGGCACGGCAAAGTTGTAAATGTCCATCTTGTTTGACAATTCTTTTTGTCTTCTTCCTCCATGTATAGAAACTGTATAGACAGAGTTTAGTTTCTGTATACCGTCTTAGCTAAACTTGTGCATTATACTTTATCAATATTATAAATTATAAAAGAAAAGTGCTTGATAATTTGCGGGCTGACTCGAATTTCACCAGCTGATGCTGATATTCAAGTGTTCTTTTTATTCCTCAAACTCGAACAAAAATCGTATGAAGCATTTTTCGAATGTCACAATCGCGATCCGAGACGATTCCTTCAATCGTATTGTTATGCATACGCTGCAGCACGGTGGAATCCGGTCCAATCTATCCAGCATTTTAAACGAGCATCGCTACGAATAAATGATTGATACCAACGATATGCAACTTGTAAAGTCATACGTTGTTAGCTTACGATATTCGTGCACATTGTTAAGAGCTTGCAATGAATGTGGGGATTTATTTATATTGAATTATGTATCACAAGGAATAGTTGCAACAGACAGCAAACTATGTACATACATGTTACATCTTTAAATAAAAAAAAGTTCATCTTTAGAAATAGCAAGTACGAACCTATGAAAATAGGATACAATACACTAAGGTGGCAACTGAAGATTTCGATTTGACTCCTAACCCTCAGTTTCCATCTGAAGGTTACAAAAATCTATCCCTACTAGTATTATAAATGTGAATGTAAGTTTGTTTGTTACGCTTTTACGCGAAAACTACCCAACCGATCATCATGAAACTTTGTACACATAATATTGGAGGTATTAGAAGTAACATAGGATTTTTATGAAAAAAAATAGTATATAAAAAGCAAAGTACGTATGTACTTTAGACATATAGACTCCGAAACGGCTGGACCGATTTCGATGAAATTTACAGCGATTGTCCAGATTGGTACATTCCTGTGTTTGGTAGCGATCGGATCAACATAATTAGAGGTACCCGGGCGAAGCTGGAGCGGTTCACTAGTATGTTATAACCAAAGCTATCCATATAAGAGAGTGATATACTAAAGAAAGGCGGTCTTAGAAGTACTCGTAATTGACAAGTATGTATGCGTAGTGGTATGTACAATCGAGGATGTGCCAGGACCGTGACAAATGGAAATCCATAATCTCTAACTACACCGATGGTTTAGGAGCGTGAGTGTATATAAAATATTCGGTAAAGTACGTGTATAAGTCATCAACGATATAATACTGTTTTAATAGCTGCCTTGCGTTTTATTATTACGTAATTTTTAAACCTTATTTGTGTACTTCGTAATCTGTTCGCTTCGATCAGCGAGGCTTGTTTGTGTTAACATTGTCGTTGACTGAGACACTCACGTTTACACATCATATTGCATAATTTTTACATTACTCAGACACATATTTAATAGCAATAAAAATCATTTAAAATTACTCTTTAAGACTTGACGATAACTCGGTCATTTATTTCTACCAACTTGCCTGTCGAAGAAGTTTCTTATTTATAAAAATCACAGGCAGTCATGACTGGACTGCCGACAGATAAGGAAACTCAAAACAGATGGGAAGGCGCGACACACACTACAATAGTTCAAAAATAAATAAGTAGTCAACTTAAATTGCAAAAACCCTTGTCTAATACAACAATAAAATTCAAAATTGAATACAAGAAAAATTAATAAAAAAAGTTCGTCGAAACTTCCAAATTCAAATAAGCATGTTGCTGACGCATATTGCATCTTGCACGTGTTATTCACGCGAACCTCAAGATTTTTTTCTACAAAATAACGCGTCTAAAGAAGTTTCCACCAAAAAACCTCTGTTTAAACTTTGAACTCTGGTAATAATACCCTTTAACAATTAGCAGGAGTGCAGAAAAGCCAATAGCGGTAGCTGTTACTGAAAAAGAAAACAGTTGCCTGTAATTAGTTTTAAGTGACCAGACAGTACGACAGCCAAATCGCATTACTGCCGAGTTTAATGATCCCATCTCGTCTACTCTATTACAAACGAGCATTTATTACTTCAAGGAAGTTAAAATCCAAGAATATCCGTACTAGATAAAGGACGACTTACTATGTCTATACAGTGAACTTAATTCAATTTTTACGACGCTGTAAAAATTTACTATGGCTTTTTTTATATATATATATATATATACTTTGTCAAAGCCATATATATATAAGCAAGCTTAGACTTTATTTGCTTTTGATAAGTTCAGTGTATTTAATCGATAATACACACGTGCATTATCCAGACGCTATAAATCGTGACGTCATTCATAAATATACTAAGCGATTATAGTTTTTTCGACCAGACCACCTTGAGAAGTAGGTACAATTGCGGCCACAGCATACTTAAGTCCTCCAGCAACTTACATAGTTTAATTCGTTTTCTTGATTACCAATTTTTTTACATGTTTATAGAAAGTAATGCTCATTATCAAGATAAAACTATTTGTCTCTTAAGTAACACAAGGCATTGACATGTCCAAATTTTATAATTATATTCAAACCACATACACTTAATTTAGATTAAAAAATCGAACAAATATTTTTAATTAATTTAAGCGAATACAAAATGGGTAAAGTTAAATTCTTCAACATTTAATAACTGAAAAAATAATAATGCTAAAAATAACCACAATTATTTAATATCTACATATTCAAAAGTATTTTCGTAGTTGACATTTAAAGCTGTCGCACACGACGTCTGAGAGTTCGTGCACTTAGAGCAACCCTTTGCAAAGAGGGCGCACCTAACATTAATAAAAACACTTCAATGTCTTCGAGTATAGTTAGTTTAGTAGTTGAAGTGTTTTCACAATTAGCAAAAACAACACCAAACGGAATAATACTCAATGTTTTAGACATAAGAAGTTGATGAAGAGAAGAAATTACTTATATTTAAGGGTTTTATAGGTATATGTTATCAAGTTTGTTAGAAATCCTTAATTTCGTTGGCTTGTGATTAATTTTAAGTCTCCGATACCCTTTATTAATCACGTGAACAATGTTCTTAATTCCGTGGCCTCTTAGATTTCCTAAACGCCTTTTTTCTTTATTAACAGTGGAAGAGCCCACAACTACAACATTTGTTGCACGAATGGGCCAGTTCGACCAGTGAAATACCACGACCTCGCAGAAGACGCCTGTCTTCTGTGAGGTCGTGAAGTACACTATTCTGTGTTTCGTCTGATGAGTGAGGTCTAATTCTAGTTCTCTCCCCCTTCCCACCTTTTTCTCACAAGGATAGGCTGGTAAGGGGAAAGAACTTGACGGTAGAAGGGATGTATAGGAATTGGAAATAACCATTTTCTGTTCGTCCCCTCCTCTGTCCATTAAAGGTGGGCAACGCATCCGCAACCCATTAGTTAGTTGCAGATGTCTATGGGTAGCGATCACTTGACAGCGAGTGAACCATTTGCTCGTTTGCCACCTAGTACTATAAAAAATATTGTATTTATTAATGTACTAAAAATATTTTTTTATTTAACCAACAGATACCTTTAAAGTTTTTTTTATTCAATTTGTATTTGAACAACTCCATGGAGCCCCCAAGAAAAGCGGGGATTTGTCGAGGGTAGATAATGAATCCCTTTCCAGCACATCTTGTTCAGGAAATGGTTTCAAAGTGTTTTTCTATTCTCTCACTAAGAACTGAACAGGGGCGTGCGAATATATGAAAGTATATACAGCTTATGAAGCTTTGTTGAGATTAGTGTGGATTGAAGTTATTGTGCTTAAATTGCCTTAAAGTCATATTTCTTTATATTCTCTTCTTAAATAGTTTTACAAATTACAAAGATTACCGTACTTAAGTTTGACTCAAAATATAAGAGTTTGAATATTTAATACTAAATTTCATCTCACATTTACATCAAGTATGCTTTAATGTTTCATAACAATGTATAATGTAAGAGATAAAAATAAGTATTGTAGAAACTCCGGCAAGGAGACCCGAACAAAAAACTTAAGTTTAATCCCTTCATTCTTCTTACGAGGTACGTCTTAGTAAGCGAAGACATTTAGCCGGTGCAATGGGGCGCGGCAATTTATGTACTGTGAAGCCGTGATGCATTTACCGCAACGGGGTGGATTCACCCCTACCTTTTGAATCTACAAAACATACTTTTAATCGTAAATTTCTCTGTAGTCTTGACTCAGACGAAGTGAATTCCTGCCCCTGAAATCTTTTTATATTATTTTTCTTTCTATTGAACGAAATATTATGTGCTCAAAATATATTTTTATCATCACGTATTAGTTTTTAATACGCTTTTATTAGGTTGGTATTTATGTATGTATGTCTGCATGTCTGCATGTCACCGAATCATTGAACGCGATTTTGAATCCTTTCAAAACGTCGGGTAAAGTGAAAAGTTCGCACACTTATTCATTTTATTATATGCGAAATGATATCATGAAAATAAAACATGTAATAATGTAATTCGTACTCGTGTTCGTCGTCCCGTCTGTCTGAGAATCTGTTACTTTTGTCATCTAAATGTAGCTAACGACATACTTAGTATAGCATAGCTGCAGTGTAAGAGATAGCGTTAATTTTGACGCTAAGTATTCTTTTAAAATAACTGCCTAATTAATTAATCATTTGTGCGTTTCAAATTGATTTATTACGTTCTCACTTTTAAGGAGATTTGTAGCGTGTCCATAAATTTTATAGAAATTTGATGACCTACTTAAAACAAATGTCACTTTTAAAATTATAAATAAAACTGCACAGAAAAACCTTAAAAAACAAATCGGAATTGATTTTGTTTATTTAGGTTTTCAGTCACTTTAAGGTAATAAAATCGTATGAGCATAATTTTTGGAAATATACACGTAGGCTTCCCACTTAATTTCCAATAAGCAAATTAGCTAATATTAATAATGTTTCACCTCGTTTTACTAACTGGGTGAATTGAAATTGAATTGAATTGTGAAAACAATTGTATATTTTATGACTTCCTAATAGGTTCATGTTAATTTTCGCTTTCAATGAAAAGTTTCTTGCTGTGGCACGTGGCTAAAGCTTTGAAATGCTAGTAAATTTACCGCGCGAAAAAATAGCGAAATAAGGATAGGAATAGATAATTTAGTACATATTTAAAGGAAAACATTCCAACGTTTATGGAATTTATTCCTAAGTGTTGTTTTAGGTTGGTCACCCTAACACCAACTGTTACAAGTTTGATTTAAGGCAGGAAGCGTCTACTTTTGATCTTGCCTTGGCTCTGCTAATGTATATATCTTGTCAATTTAACATTGTTGCCGAAATATGATATTGTTACAGTTTCGACGTCGGAGCGTATTAATTATTTTATACGTTATTAAGATTAATGTAGACTTTGACGGAGTATTTGGATTCATGAAATGTATTATTACCGAAGATCAGGTCGGAGGGGTTTAGTGAGTACTTCGGATTTACTTTTCCTGTTTATTCGGGCAGAACTTCGCCTTACACTAAGTCCGACAGTAAAGTGCCTCCTCAGCCGATGCATCTTGCTTTTAAAGGCTAAACTACCGAAGTCAACATAATTACTTCAACTACAAAATTTACAAAAAGCTACTCTTTAATTACATTAATATAAAATAAATTCAAGTTAAATATTTATACGTTATTCTTGTTTGATCAAATTGCTAAATAAGCGATTTGTACATTATTTCATTAATTTATACACTGGTGTTCCGATTGCGTCTAGTATTTCCTTGGCGTTGCAGTAGTCCCGGAAGTGGATGATAACACTCGGCCATCCTGCATAAGCCGTGTCCCACGGCGGTCGCCGTCATTTTCTCGCGTATCCGTCATCTGAAATTATAAAACAATACGAGTAAGCTGCCCAATGATACCGAAAAGTATATGGTTTACATGATGATCACTTAGCTAGTTTACGAAGCCGTGTAAAGCGATGACAAAAGGATTCACACAGTACCAATCACGTAGCAAGCTCACATCAATTATGACGGATAGCAGCTGCAAGGGACAGTCACGAAGGAACTCACATAGAAATATCACCCAGCCGGCGTACATTTGCTATCTCACAGCCACCTGGCCCTCGATGAAGTAGTTCACACAGCAACGTCACACAGTGGGGATGCCAGGCCACACAGCAACGTCACATAGTGGGGACCACAGGTCACACAGTCCACATAGTCTAAGAAAATCACACAGCCTCAGATACAAAGGGCACATAAGACAACCGTAGGTACTGCTACAAGGGCATATCACATAGCTGCCGACGCTGCTGTAAAGGGCTTTGAAGTACTTCCCACAGTAATGCCACATAGCTGGAATTATAAGTCACACAGTCCACACAGTCAAAGAATATCTCCTAGTTCAAAATATTTCACGAAGCGTTGTAGACTACGAGTAGCATAATAATTTTTAATCTCGTTACTTTCTGTTGTGTACCAATGTCACAGATTAGGTAATTCAGTTCGACCCCGATTTACTGGTCTCGATCGTGTTCTAGGTATACATTTTTGATCCAAAACATTTTACTTTACATCAGTTTATTATTTTATTGACAACGTAACCATCTTTGAGAAACAGTTCGCAAGATTAATATACTCATAACATTCTAAATTGCATATAAACTACTGAAGCGTTTTTAAGCTATTCCGAATTTGTGATATTATAAATCAGTATGCAGTTTTAATTTTTATATGCCGGCTAACTTTCTAACAGATCTATTAAGTCATCTCTGTCGACTTCGTGGTCACTTCCCGAACTGTCAACATCGGACACAGTGGTCCTATACGGTCGCAAGACCTCACCGCGCACTATGGCACTAAACCGTCTATAGCCCTTCATGCCCTTTATACTAACTATTGTGTAACGATCAAGTGAATGATCCGCTTTACACACTTTGTAAGGGCCAGTGTACACCCCGTCAAGCTTTCTTGTAACTTGAACTGTTGTGTCCCTGGCAACGCCACCCCTCCACAGTACAAGTTGCCCTACATTATATTTTAAGCATTTTTTTCGTTTACGGTCAAACCTACTCTTCATAACAGTCATATTCCTATCGATACGCATTTTCGATTTGATCCTCCTACTTTGCAAGTCTTGTTGTTGTAAACCAGAATCCTGGGGTGCATCAGATGGATACCCCGGGAAGCGTGTGTTTAAATGAGCAAACATAAGACTGAACGGTGAAACGCCAGTGGTTGCGTTGGGAGTATTGTTGATTCCCCAGACAACATCAGGCAACTTGATGTCCCAACTACATTCGCTTTCCGACATGGTGTTTAAACCATCTATTAAAGTACGATTTACACGCTCGACTTGCCCATTTGAGCGCGGGCTGGCAATCGCATTCGTCACATGTTTAAACTGCATTTCTTCCCGAAACTGTTTAAAATAGCGACTAGTAAAAGCTTTACCCCGATCTGTTATCACTCTCATGGGATTGCCAAACTCGGTAAAGATTTCTTTAAGCAGTCGTATAGTCTCGGTAGAACTACAATTCTTGGCAGCTTTGGCCCACACGAATTTAGTAAAAGAATCAACGGTAACTAAGACATATGTGCGTCTATTTCGGGTCTTTACAAAAGGACCCAGATGATCGATGTGCAGTGTATGCATGGGAACACCTGCTTTTTCAATTGGATGTAATCCGCCCTCTAACCTACCATAATTGCCTTTTCCAAATGCACACTGTAAGCATGAGTTAATATATTTGCGTATAAACCTAGTCATTTTAGGAAACCAAAATTGAGCTTTAATAGACGCTTCACATCTTTCGAATCCTGGGTGTCCTATCTGGTCATGCAATTTTTGTAGAAGTCCGTACTTTGCCAATTTAGGTATCACAAATCGTTCTCCCGCCAATGTCTTTCGGTATAACACTCCCTCTTTAGCTACATAGTTATTTATGATATCAGGGTTAGCAGTGGGCTCCTTAAGACGAGTTAAAATATTTTGAATACCTTCGTCTTGCATTTGCAAAGTCAACAACCAATCAGTATTTCCAATCATAAGTATCGTACCGGGCGTCGGATTCCTGCTCAACGCATCCACATGTTTCATACGCTCTCCGGGTCTGTACTCAATTTCTAAATCAAAATCTTGAATTGTAAGCCACCAGCGGGCTATCCGTGGTATCAGATCCTTTTTTACTAGAGTAGTGCGTAAAGCCGCGCAGTCAGTGACTACTTTAACTGGAATCCCCGTCAAATAAATGCGAAAACGTCTAAGGGACTCGACTACAGCAAGGGTCTCTAATTCGTAACTATGATACACTTTTTCTTCATTACTTGTAACTCTACTAAAAAACGCTATGGGTTTTAAGCAACCATCTGATTGCTCCTGCATGAGTATACCCCCCAGTCCTATCTTGCTGGCATCAGTATGGAGTTCTGTTCTAGCGTTTTTGTCATAAATACATAATATGGGACGTTCTACCAGTCTTTGCTTTAATGTTTGAAAAGCTTTCTCTTGATTAGGACCCCATTGCCACTCTACATCCTTCCTAGTTAATTCTGTTAACGGACGAGATATTTGGGCAAAACTTTGTATGAATTTACGGAAATAAGATGTCAGTCCAATAAATTGTCTAATTTAGTGTGCATTGCGAGGTCTTGTGTATTGAGCCACACAGTCAATCTTTGCTTGACCGGGCCGAATTGACCCTGCACTTATATCGTAACCCAAATAACTGGCGGTGCTTTTGAGAAAGCTGCATTTGTTTAGGTTTAATTTTAAGTTTGCATCTGATAATAGCCGGAAGACTTTCTCTAAAAGTTCTAAGCCATCTTCAATTGATAACGATGGCACCATGACGTCATCAAGGTACAGGGCTATTTTGTCACTAATATTACGGAGCGACATTTGTATCAATCGCGAGAAAATGGCGGCAGAATTTGCCAGCCCGAACGGCATCTTCAAATATTCATATTGCCCAAACGAGGTAACAAACGCAGTCTTACCTACGGACCCCTCGTCCAAAGGGACTTGGTGGTATGATTGGGCCAGGTCTAATGTAGTGAAGAGGGCTTTACCGGCCAACTTACTAACCTGGTCTTCAATGTGTGGTATTGGGTACCGATCTTTGACAGTTCGCGCGTTCAAAGCCCTATAGTCAACACACATCCTATAGTCGCCGTCTTTCTTTTTCACGAGGACAACAGGGCTAGCGTAGTCCGATATGGATTCCCTAATTATTCCAGCATTGAGAAGATCATTGATCTTTCCGAGAACGATTTCATTCTCTTTAAAAGAAAGTCTATAAGGTTTGCAATGAACTGGCTGGTCGGTAGTTGTCTGAATACGCATTTTGATTAAGTTAGTACACCCTAAATCCGCTGTGTCTTTAGCAAATAAGTAAGAATACCTATTCAATAATTTTAATAACTCAGTGTGTTCATTTTCCCTAAGCTCCCCTACATTTATATCAGATAATTTAATTTCAGAGTTATTTTGATTGCGTGAATCTACACTCAAAATATTACTCAACATATCGTCGTGTCCGGATAAAGTCAATTCTGCCCTTGCTATCAGTCGGTTAGCTGACCACACAATGTCCACTGGACCTAAATTTATCACCTTCAATAAACATTGCTTCGCATTGATAATCGCTTGTGGAATCAAATAAGAAACTGCGCCAAGCTCAAACCATACAGTGCGAGTTAAAAATGCATACTGATTATTTTTATCCAACTTGACGTTACAGTCAATGAAAACTTCGACATACACATAGCTTTGTTTGGGAATAACAGAATCGTTTTTTAAATGAACAGAATATTTCGTAACCAGATCTTTTCCCTCCAATTTAATATCTGCTAAATGATGGGTAGGTATGAAACTAATTGACGTCTCAGTAGTAACTAAACTCACGTTTGCTTGATTTATCATTGGTTGACCTATTATTATGTCAATATCTTGCAAGTAGTTACTTGTTATCTCAACGCTGCCTTTTAAAATTACATAGTCTACGTGAACTGTGATACTACTGGTGCCAAGTGAATACGAACATGAACCACCAAAACCCTTCATAACAACATTAGAGGGCTGGATTCGTAAACGCAATTTCTCTACGTTGTTGCACGTAAGTACATTGAGCCTGCTACCCGTATCGATATATGCTATTAATGAATACCCATTCACAAGGACTTCTTTTTTGTACAAATCTAAGTGGATATCGTAGGTTATGTGCAAAATATTTGACCTTTTGTGGCTGTTGCCGCGATGAACTGGCGCCGAACCAACACGTAGCCGCCGTGTGTCCCTCGCGCTGGCAGGCCTCGCAGTACTGCTGGCTCCTACAGTCCTTGATTTCGTGCCCGGGCCGACGACAAGCGTAGCAAACCTTCGGTAATCGACGTTGAGGAGTGGATCTACTTATTACATTTTGATCACCTTTTCTCCATGTTGATTTTCTTGCAGTGTACGCCCCCTCCGCTCGTTTAAAGTTCTCGAGTGATGAGAGATAGCCAAAATATAGCTGTTCTGGTGTTTCGCATCTGTACGCTTTTGCGTTAATTCGTAATTCCGGAGGTAACCCGCGAATGATACAGGAAATAGCATCCTCGCCATTGATGTTACATTTTTTGAGCATCGAAAGCTTGTCGTGGTAGTATTTGGACATAGTTTCTGTATCCGTTTTTGCTCTTGCCAACATTTCTTCCAATCGATCCGCGAAATCAATCGAGCGTGGAAATGCGGTTTGCAAAGCATTTTTCCAACCTGGCCAGTCCAAATCGTAGCTATCCAAGTCGTTATACCAGTCCCTGGCCGATCCACGTAGCCTCAGTTGCATAATATATTGACGGTCTTCGCTCTGCCATCCATATACGTCTCCAAGCTGATCGATCTTGTGTAGCCACCCAATCACATGACTATTTTTATCTTCGGGTCGAAACTTGGGTATCAGCTCGGCATCCGTGGGGAAAACCCGTCGCCGTTTTGTTTCGGTAGAAACAAAAAATCGCAATTTTCACGCCGATTACTGTGGATTTCTTCACCATCCGATGTCGAGGACTCACTGTGCTGCCGCTTACTTTGGCCTAAGCCTCGAATATATGGGCCCGACATCCTGGAATCCCACTTCTGAAGTATTACCGAAGATCAGGTCGGAGGGGTTTAGTGAGTACTTCGGATTTACTTTTCCTGTTTATTCGGGCAGAACTTCGCCTTACACTAAGTCCGACAGTAAAGTGCCTCCTCAGCCGATGCATCTTGCTTTTAAAGGCTAAACTACCGAAGTCAACATAATTACTTCAACTACAAAATTTACAAAAAGCTACTCTTTAATTACATTAATATAAAATAAATTCAAGTTAAATATTTATACGTTATTCTTGTTTGATCAAATTGCTAAATAAGCGATTTGTACATTATTTCATTAATTTATACACTGGTGTTCCGATTGCGTCTAGTATTTCCTTGGCGCTGCAGTAGTCCCGGAAGTGGATGATAACAGTATATAAAATAATGGACAATAGTTTCGTTTTGAAAGTTATTTAATACTATAGCTTAGTTTCATAAATTTGTTTCGTTTTATTCTCTCTCAACAATATGTTGCAAAAGTGGGTGTCAGTGTTGGCAGGGACATCCTACAACTTATGTCGGTCAGATTAGTGACTAACTAAAAAAGGGCGATGTAAGGAGCACCGACCGACCGACCGACGGGTATGTACGCGCTGATGTATGAATGTAGAAGAAGCGAGAGAGGTGTGCCAGGATCGCGCCAAATGGAAATACATGATCTAGATGATAGTTTCAATTAACAAGAAAGAAGACGCTCCTAAAATAATAAATTTGTTATATTTTCGTTGTCTTATAGCAAATACGTTAAGGATTCAAATTAGACCTAACGTGGCCTAGTTTTAGCAATTGACATGTGTCTTGCAAATGTGTTTTATAATTACGTCGGCAACACATTTCGGCTCCCGTGTCCCAATTCTCATATCGCAGTGTTACTTGCAAAAAATATAGATATTGAGTCTTTTTAATTAAAATACATCACGTGCTGGCAATAACGTGAACCTTTTAATCGTGGAAGACTATAAAAAGCAAAGCGTGCGGCGAATTTCAATACAAACTTAATGCTATTATTTGAAATTAGAATAAAAATCTGCGGCTCGCTTCTAATAAAGGATAATGGGGGCAGCGCCATGTTTTGAGATGCAAAATGGATGCAGTCGAGTGGACCGCAGCTTGGAGCGTCTCGTGCAAAGCTTCCGTCGTACGTCGAGCTTTAAAGGAAATTTTAATAAGACGGCAAAGGAAGTTAAGAACTACGAATATTAGTTTAAATTTTAATATTTATGAATATGAAATATTCAAGAACTCGGATTTTGTTTCTCTTGTAGCTTCATTTTGTATTCTTTTAAATTAGAATACTGTTTTGTATGAATAAAATTGTTTCTAAATCTATAGAATGAGAAACTTTGCCTTATTTTTTTTAACTTTTATAAAGTTTATTGTAAATCCTTGAAGAAGCGAGCGTACTCCTTCCTTAAAGTCCGGCAACGCGTCTATAGTTTCTCTGGTGTTGCGGATGTTCATGGGCGTCTATAATTACATATATTAGGCGACCCGCTGCTCGTTTGCCTCCTTACGGTATAAAAAATTACAGTTCAGTCTAACATGTCCAAAATTAATTTCTGCATACTTCGGGTGTTCTGATAATTCTTGGGGAAGATAACATCAGATGAACCGTTGCTTGTTTGCCTTCTTATACAATCAATAGAGGACTTAAAAACTGATATTATAATGTTTGAACCACATACAAAAATAATCAGTTCGAGTATTTTCAAATCTGTCTGTAACGAGTAATCTTATTTATTTACTGCATACTATATCGCTGAAGGAGCATTGGGCAACCTGATACGCCCGTCGCCTCAATCGCTCTTCACTGTTTATTGCATCAATAAAATGCTCCTGAAATGCTAGAAGCGACGCTCCAGACCGATTCTCTACTATTTACAGCGTCAAATTCACTTCGTCACTCAATTTAATCCATATTTCTATAAACTTAAGTGCTAGATTTGATCGCTTAAATCTTTGTTACTTTGTCAAACTCCTACGTTCTGCATTTGCCATACATGACAACTTTAGCCGTGCGCCTGTGACTGCCAGATAAATTTAAATGTTTTCGAATTAACAACTAGTGGCAATGTGTAAAAACATATTTTATTATCTAGTGTTTTCTATTATTAAACAAACGCATCGTAGCTTATGGTGCTTAAATATTTTATTGTTGGTTAAAAGGGGACTCACGCAATTTAAATAGTCATTGTTTTTGATTGAGTTGATCTTTAAAGAATCATACATTTTTATTCAAGACCGTTATGAAGGGCATTTAAATAAGATTTAAGTTACAAAATCCTTCCGTATTCCCGTAACGGGATGTATCTATTTAAAGGTCGTCTTTAGTCGTCTAAACCCACTCATCGATTTTTTCTCAATGAGTTTATTGTAGGTTTTTTTAACAAGGAGTTTATAGAGGCTATTCCAACCTTCCCTATCTCCGGAGTTCAGATATGGAAGCATAATCCCAAGCTACTCAGCCAACAACTCTTTGGTGCCGTTATGAGAAGGCAACACGGGTTTTGCTTAGTAAGTGATTACAATTTACCAAAAACGACAATACTCTTTTCCGCTTTTGTCCTTTTGACTAGACAGATCAGAAGAAATAATTTTTGTTTTATGACTTTATGTGTATACATTAAAAAATAGTACTTACATGCAAGAATACCCGTCTTCAGAATTTTAAAGGGCACACAACCATTCAAAAAAGCATTATAGAATTAGTCATCCGTCAAGGGTCCAATTATCCGCCTTCTCCTTGCGTTCCTTTCAATGGATTCCTCTCTTCCTTAATTTAAGTACTATTGTACTTTTGTACGTCTCTTGCATTCTATATTATATGATGTCTTTCATAAGAATTTAAACTACACCAATCACATTTACATATGATCGTTGTCTACATCACTGGGCGTTTTTAATGGATACGTCGTCAAACTGAATATTTAAATACATATTTCAGGTTATTATTAAATTATACTGTTATTCTTATATGAATGTGTTTAGTCATTTAACTTTATCATGACCCAAAAAGAATTTCCCCAATCACTAAATGGGAAAATAAAGGGGAAAAGGTAACACAACATAGACATTGTATTTGGTAGCGTAAGCCACACTTCTCACACACGTTACTATGTGGCTTTACCTTAATTTATTCTTAATACTTGTATTTGCACTCTTTATCTACAATTTTTTACATATTAATTATGTAAAAAATTGTTGATAATGAATGTTCCAAATTCAAATAAGCATGTTGCTGACGCATGTTGAGGATATTGTTCACGAGAACCTATAATATTTTCCCCTACCAATATCGTTTAACGCGGCCAACAAAGTTTGCACTGCAATATCATCCGTTAATTTTGTGTTTTTCATAGTCAATGGGTATTCTATCGCGACATTGCATGTTTTCATATGGCAACCCCACGTCCGATATCGAACTGTAAACTGCGGCTAAACGTAGCTACAGCTTTTGCGGCGGCGGCGGCGGCGGCGGCGGCGGCGGCGGCTGGCGCAGACAAATTGTTGCAATCAAGCCGCACCGAGTACGAGCACGCGTCTGTTCGGTACTTCACTCACGAGTATTTTTATGTCATACCACATACGAGCCTAGCTAGCGGTTATAACCCAGCCGAAGTAAATTTGTATGATTTTTTTAAAATACCTGTATGGCCCTCAATACTACCATTTTAATTGTTTCATCGTCATTTCAGATTTTAACTAACAGAGGTTCATTGATTGACGTAGGGCGCCTCCGTGAATCGCCACAAAGATCGTCGTGATGACTTAATATTGGCGTGAAATGGTTTCATAATGGTGCACCACCGACAAATATAATGACATAATTGATTTATAAAACGTATACGGTGCTATAAGCCCATTTTATTTTAATAATTAATAAATAAATTACGTAATTTGTTTTCTAATTAGCCAGACCGGTTACGGTAATTATTATGTTTACATAAACAATTTTTACTTCGATTCATTTTTACGAACTGAACCAGAAAGAGGTAATTTTTTTTTGCGCGCATTGATGTATGTATGTCTGTTCCATTGTGACGTTTAGTGTAAAGAGTCGACTGATTTTGAAGAGAGAGGTGTTAATAAAATCGTATTCTTTCCCGAAGTGCTATATATATGTAATATTACGAAGTGATGAGTTATGATAAATACATATATAAGTCACACAGACTGTCGGGATTTTTATTACCTATTCCTTAATTTCAGATTAACTTAACATGCATCATTTCTAACACGATTTATCCTATATCCTTTTCTCCCTTAAGTTAACCACAAATTAATCCCCCAAGACACGAGTGTTCAGGGAGCAAGACGGTTAATCTTTAAACATTAAATATCTAAAGAAGCTTCAGCTGCGCAGATCAAAGAGACTTTTATATAATAATTTCTTAATCAAGTTTTCTCTTGGATTTATTTCGTAAAAAAAGTAATTTTAAGTCAGT
The DNA here is from genome assembly GCA_029849275.1 of Papilio elwesi. Lineage (NCBI taxonomy): Eukaryota > Metazoa > Arthropoda > Insecta > Lepidoptera > Papilionidae > Papilio > Papilio elwesi. The sequence goes on along the minus strand of CM056700.1, from coordinate 4,039,011 downwards.
ATGGAAATGAGATTAAATAGATGCAAAACTTAAAAATATAATTAATTCAAGCTTTGTACACAGCAATAAAGAAAATATAATGTGCAGACGAGCTAAATGATTAGTTTTCTTTTTTTGTGTACAGAGGGAGTTGTTGTAATAAAAAAAACATTAGAACAAAAATCATTATTATAAAATTAAATTTATTAGCCATGATTTTATAATTGGTCCACCTCAAAAATTTTGCAATTAAATAAAATATGTTAAAATACGCACATCTATGAACACGTATAAAACTTAAACTTCTCAAATTTCCCCCATCCAAGGCTGGAAATAATTGTTCTATATCAACTTTCTTATTTTTTCTGCTTTACTTTTTAATATAACACTCTTCCTTCCATTTGAAATATGAAATAGCCAATTTTCTCCGTCTCCTTGAGCTCGACGTTTCAATTTAATTTCCAAGTATTGATAGATGTCGATCTTATGAAATAATGATAAAGCCTTTCTTTCTATTATTGAATCACAATCTTGAATTGGTTAGATATTATATAGACAACGACATCTATTCCTTTCTGCTTCATCCTTATAAATCAATCCTTTTTAATTGTTAATAATTATTGCACATATCTGCTTTTTGATCTTCTGTAAGCTATAAACAATATTTATATGTTAATGACAGAAGCCGCATAAAGCTTAAAATATATTTCGCGCAATACCATCAAAGGAACGCAAAATAAGTCACGAAGTAAACTCGGGGAACGTTTATACATTCAGTAAATTAATGTAAACACGGTCTCGAAATGAAGCTCTCATTATATATTAACCGAAATAGGGATGTCCCCGTTTTGCTCCTCTTTGATAGACCCTCTTCCCTCTAATCTCGCGGCTTAAGCCGGCCTCCGACTATGTCTCACGTTTGCATAATTATTCGCTTTATCCGCTTAAAAAATCAATTTGTGCTCGTAATCCCAAATCCCGCTGTTGCTTCATATTAAGATGACTTTAAATTTGTTTATCACAACGTCAACTTAATTTTTGAATACTAAATCGTTTTTTATAGCGGATAAATGCCAGCAAACGTTTCACCTCTTGTCATGTGACTATCGCCGCGTATCAATGGAACGGATATACATACATACATACATACCCGCTTGATTAAATATACAAATATAATATTTAAGTTACTAATAATTGATATCAGATTATAGATTTAAAATATCTGTCATTTTCCTTAAATAACACTTTAGACGAACAGATGGTACGTATAGTTAACAATTTGTTAACAGTTTGAAGCAATCTTCTTCCACTTTAAACTTCGTTCACGATACTCCAGACTTGAAAAAGATACTTAAATTCAATTCTGCGTCAGACAGACGAGCAAAAAGTCTGCATTTTATTTCTAGTCATGGAACTTGCAATACAATGTTATATCAAAAACTGAAAAATACCAACTTACATCGTCATAATAAATATATTAAAACAATCCCGATCCCGTAAAATAAAACGCATTTGTTCTTGTACGTTAAGTTACGTTGTAGGAAGAAGGAACTGAAATACTTTCATGAGACGTAGAAGATGATCTAGAATCATTTTCTACATAAGGCTTTTTGCTCCAGTTTTAAAATTGGTGTCATTTCTAGCACGACCTGATTTATACCTATTATGGCGAGATACTAATGACTTTTAAGTAACCGATTCTTGAAATATCACAATCATTTTTTATTATATGTTAACAAAAATTTTTTACATGTCGTCGTGGTTCAATTGACACAACATGATAGCCTAATTCCCTAATGCAATGACTAACGAAGCGAAAATTTCATGGCTATAGGGTCGTTAGATCCCTTCAACATTTTTTTTCTATAATGCTATTTCTTGCGCAAATTTTTAATTGTTACAATAATAATTTTACACGATTTTCTTTTAATTATATGCAATACGAAGCATTGACGCCCTGTTTTTGCTTCCAAGACTATATTATCGATTTTTAAATGCAATATTATCGATAAGCTAGCCGGCAACTTGCACAACAATATAACATTGCTATGCTTTCCTCGTTACAAGCGACAACATGCGGGCAAACATTGGCAACCTGTCAATGTGAACGTACCCGCGTTTCCTGTAGAAAGCGAAATCTCTCCCCGTGTTACAAACTAGAAAACGAATAAAATCGCAACGCCCAAATGTTACTTTGAATACTATAGATTTGTAATAATATGGTTTGTATATACATCTATACATACATATATGTAAAGCTTAAATCTAAAAACAAAAAAAACTATATTGCACTCGGTACATGTGTATGTACGCTTCATACAGTTTTTTTACCTTTTATATTTTGTGTGGTTAGGACTAGTAGACATATTGATTGGTCAAGGAAAATCATTACTTTTTATTAAAGCAGGAACATTAACCTATATAATAGGTTCTATGCACCTAAAAATACGAATTTAACAGCAATTGTTTAACTAAAAAAATAAAAATAAATCGTATAAATTGTTGCGAGCGTAACACTTGCGCAGGGCATCGGTGTCTACACAAATAGCGTCACTAAATACGGACGCCATTTTCGTCCTTAAAATAACTTAAATACTTATGTTGCTCTCCGTTTGATGCTAGTTTAAATACCAATAGAGTAAATGTAACAACTGACTGTATGATTGCAATAAATTGAAAAAAGATCAGCACTTTGCACGATACTATTCTGCTCAATTTTAGTTGGCTATTATTTTGAGTGTTTTGTTTTACGTGCGATACTTCAGTCATATCTTTTAAGGTTGGTGTTCCGCTTTGACATACTCTGGTTTTTAAGTACCATTATTGACTATTAGACACTTTTGAATTTTGAATAGAATATTCTGTCACGAAGTTCAAATATGCTTACGTATGTCTCTTATTCTTAAATTTGTATTATCTGTTTTAAAACGGCAATTTTCAATTTTTCTTAAATAATTATTGTTATGTAAACACATGTCTGATTAATGCAGCAATTTGGAAATAAGGTCAAGACTTCACTGAGTTCGTATCGCAATATGAACGCATTTAAATCAGCTTGCAAAAACCGACCGAGGGTGATATTTTAAAAGGTCAACATTGCAACGCAGCGATTAACTTTGAAAGATATTAATATGTGCAATTTTAAGACGGACGTATTAAAGTGAGCAGCACTATTAAGAACTATTACAACGTTACTTAAAGCACACCATTTGTTATGCAAGTTCTTGTACAAATACTTTAGTAAGTTAGTTCAATTGGTAAGATCAGTATCGTTCTCTTTTATTAATTTATTGTTAATAATAACCATCTTAAAACAAAATACTCGCCAAAATGAATCTAACGAGCTCGATGGATTGCGTCGTTTCATTACAGAGTTCCTATGCCCCCTTTCCAGTTTCATCGTCAGATCAGCATCATGTCATAATAATAATAATGCATTGTCACAAAATTTACACATGTATGCAAAATTTCAGCTCAATCGGTAATCCCGGTTATATGTACTAATATAGTGAATCAAATATAATTTATAAGATTTGACGACAAAAACCGGACAGGTGAAAGCTTGTAAAAACTAAAACGTATTATTCTCTTTATTGATATGTCTTTAAATATCTTAAAATAATATCACAGCTCTGTGCAAAAAGTTCGAAAATCTTTTTTTTATTGATTTTAATTTTTTGGGCCGTAAACCTTTGCGGGAATTCTCGGAACACACTGGCAAAGTTTCATCACAATCTGATCAATGGTCTAGGAAAGCATAGAGGACACACAAAAATTGATTTGTATGAAACAGTAGCAATAAACACTCAAAAATCCACTAGTCAACTTCATACGCATGTTAAAAGTTAGCCATGAAAAGAACTGAATGTTGCTATGGCATTGATAATTTGGATTGGTGTAACGTAAAATTTTAATTTAATTGTCTCGCCATTTTGCAAGCGACGCCGAGTTTCCTTCACGTAAACGCTGAGTGTTAGTTAACAGTGTTACTATAAAAGCTATAGGAGCTCTAGGTGCAGTTATAATCGCATTAGCGTCGGCGTCGCGTCGTACAGATATTATAAAAGGCTTTCCGGAGAAATCTGGTTAACGCACATCGATGTACAACGTTAATGCGGTGCATTGAACGCCACCCGGGAACAAACGTATGAGACTAAGATACGGCAAAAGAACAACGGAATGTTAGACTCGAGTTCGAATTAACGTCCTCATAAACTTGACCCCAAGATGCGACTTACGCAAAGGTTCAACCTCATTTGGTTTTTACGATTTAACTGTGTTGGTCGCAGACTTAGCTCAACAACCCACATGTGATTTATGAATGTACATATTATCTAACACATAATCTAGGCCCTGATTAAATAACATATGGGACACAAACAACACATCAGAAATGTATACCACATTTCTGATGTCGTATGTATATATACTATATATACTGTTGTAGTACTTAAAGGCATCCATACTTACTTACTATGTTATCTATTTATGTAATTTAGTTTATTAAATATTTATGTACTAGTTGCAACTTTATTTACGTACCCTTGCCGTACGCAATAGCTGAAGATTGGGAATCAAATCTATGCCATGGCGTTTAAAATGGTGTATACCAATATGCAAATATTCTTTTAATAGTTTTAAATTTACCATTAAACTATCATAAATTCTAGTTCCTTTTTTCACATATTTAGTTTGTTATTAATCTTATATCAATATTGCTGGCCATATGAAAAATAATATAACAAAGTTGTTAATTATGTGTTGTACAGTTGCGCCGTGAGAAATTTCCTACAAGGCTAACAACCTGCTAATGTGGCTGCAATCAACTGAAACTCGTTGATCAACTGCAAATTGCTAGCAGCCACAGCTGTTCTAAACAAATGGGAATACGAGCTTACGATAAAAAAAATCTAATGACGTCGTGTTAATGAAACTAAATTTTAATAAATTAATTTATAAGACATTAAATTGGATACTAAGTTAAAACATTCTTTTTGTTATCGAGGCATTTTAAAGACAGAAAGTATAACCTCAAATGTGTCTGAAGGTTAAAGTTGGAATAAAGAAATGGGTAGTTGGTGACTATTCATATTTTTTGAGAATATATGAGCAGCGATCATAAAGACGTATACAATATGTCCAAGTTTTTGAAAGCAATTTTAAAGGAATCGAAGAATAGAAATGTGATCTTTGAAGGATATTTCTGTCGGTTTATCTTTTGATAGTAGCGCAGCTACCAATATCATTATCGAATATCAATATTTAAAAAAATATTTTCAAAAACATGACATATTTATTTTTTATTTGATATTCCATAAGAATCCGACAGACAGATAAATTGACTGCCTCAATAAAGTCACGTCGCAGAGCTAGTTTGAAACGCCACTTCATTCCAATGTATATTATACAATTTGATTGGTTGTCGAACGCAAACGACAGAGCCAAGAATATTAGACTTAGGTCTGTCGGGACCGGAGAGATGCGGGACAAAAATAAATGAGAAAAAACGCGGAAGCAAATGCGATACGCAAATATTTGATTTAAAATTAATGTGGCATTTAGAAGACAGGTGTCGTGACCGAGTTCTTGCTTGATATATTTGTGAGAAATTATGAAATGCAACAAAGACCAAAAGAACACCCTCTTTGCTTTTGATCATGGTTTTATTTGTTATGATGATTTAATAAAGCCCATAAATATACAATTCCTAGCATCTTTACCCGTAACTTCGGAATTCTTGAATAAAAAACTTGATTTTTCTTTAAAGAGCGCTTGTTAGCGCTAACTAAAGAGGAAAGAATATTCAAAACAAAATAAACCAATATCTTTTTGAAACTTTTGCAGTACTGCAAGCTCAGGAAGTTGTCTAGCCGACCATGTTTACCCAAAACGACAAAACAAACCAAAAATAATCATTGCATCAGTATTTTAGTTATACAATTTCAACCAAAATGGTGCTCTAGATGCTTCGTCGGCTTTCAATTTGGAACATGGATTGTATCTATAGAAACACAAAGATATGAAGAGTAGAGTAATTTTTATTTAACTTTTACTAGCACGCTTAATTCACTGAATATCTACAATACCAGAGAAACTACAGATGGGTAGCCGGCCGTTCAGGCAGGAGTACGCGGAGTCTTCTTGAAGAACCCTAAGTCATATTGGTTTCGAAATATTTAGCAAAGAATATAGACGTTAATGTTTCGATCGTCTTAAGACACTTTTGATAAAAAATTAAAATTTTGTAATTTTGTTCACCGTGCTATCACAATATTCGTACTAAATTTTATATGAAGGTAGGACATAGTTGTTTTTGAGTGGCGACGTAATAAAGTTAGCTGCCGCTGTACAAGTGGCGCAGATATCGACTCTTGACAAGAGCCCTACAGCGGCAGCCGGGACTCTCGATAATTTACATCGAAAAAGTTTCACATTTAATTATTCTCACTGGCGGTATGAGTAACATTAAAGTGTTTTTAATTATTTAAATTTTAATAGAGTACTATAAAATAGTTGTCATGGAACAACTAATCTATATTCTATGGTCTTCGAGGTGGATAATGATATACTCTGTGGTGGGAGGGCGCACTGTCAGTCTGACAGCTACCACCGGCGGGACGGTGCGGACGTCGGTACAGGGCTGCTGTTATTAACAAATGGTTGTTTATTCAATAGCTCACAGAATAAAACAGTTTTAATGATACTTTTTAGGTATGACTTAACTACTTGGTCTGGTTACTGGAAATTAACAATTCAACAATGCTCATAAATAAAACATATTAACTACATTAACACATTAAAAACCTGACATAGTTTTAGTAGGTTTACAAATTAAATACTTTTCGTTATTACATTTCTATCTTTAATACACTGTAAACCGGAACAACATGGATGTAATAATTTGTTAATTCGCCCACTCAATCAATTTTGTGGTGCTCATTAAAGTCCTTATCATCCATAAAAGCATTGAACGATCACATTAGGCCATGCTATTATAAATCCTTGAGTCGAATGACGAATACAAAAGCTGTGGGTGGTATGTAGGCCGTTGCCTTTTACTCAAAGGTCTTATGTTTTTAATGAATAATTGAAATCTAGAATGTTCGTTCATATTGTGTTTATGAGTATGAAACAACTTGCCCATATTGTTACTATTTTATTGTCCGAATATGTATCGGTATGATTAACCGACTTGATATTGGAAACAGACAATATACTCCGTGAGGGTGTATAGATAAAAAACCAACCTCGTATACACGTTATAACCGAAAACGTAATGATGGTAGAAGCAAATGAAACTACTTACATATACATATTTAAGGCCTGTTGCACAAAGTCTGAGTAAAGTACCTAGGAACTAATTGACAAATAAATTAACTGACAGACAAAACTTCCCGTTAGTGTATTTTGCGTTTCATAAACGATTTTTATGTGTCAATTTGTTAATTGTAAGTTCGAGGTGGCAACATTGCATTTTGACGTTTCGAGTTACGGAACATGTGAAATCTTAAATCATTTTTTGAAATTTAATCACTCTTAAAAGCATTTAAAATTATATATGTATCTTATGTATTATTTTGTGTTAAGTATTGATATACACATGTACTGTCGTGCCTAGATATGACAAAATTCTGGTCGTGTACATGAATTTGTTCTGTCTGCCGCCGGCACGGTGAAGTTTTTTAGTAAAAAAAATTACACGAGAAGCGCCGTAAATCAATTGATAGACGAACGTATAACGGGTAAGAGCAATGACTTATATAGAATATAAGATTGATGTAGTTTCATCTTGTTCCCTTTTAATAATTCTATCACTTAAGTGTCTACAGCCAAAGTGTCGTTATTCATCTTTGCAATTAACTTGCTTTTTAATGGTTACAACTCGCAGCATTCCACATAAAACATTGCGAACACTATAATCATAAACAATGTAAAATGCACTTCGAGCGATTCAAATTCCAGCCGTCTGATACAATCAGCGCTGTGCAGCCGGGAAGCAAGAGGAGGTCTATTCAGTATTCGGTAGCCGATCCTTTGTACCCGATGCGCTGGTATTCACGCGCCACTGACTGACGGTTTTCAACACGACTACACCACTGCGGGAATACGACACTTATTTACTACTCCGTACTGGAAAGTCCATTTAAGTATCTACAAACTGACTTGCTTATATTTATTTTTTGATTGTGCGAATTAGAGTAAAATTCATCCAATGGGACGCTGACAGCGTAAGTCATTTGTGTCCTGTTTGTACTCTTACAGCTGCTTATTGCTGGTATTTTGATCTTTGAAGTTCTTAGGCACAACTTGATTCCTAATCAATTCGATCGGGTCAAAGTCATACTTACATATTTAACTATGACAGTTTTTTATATTATAAGGGGCAAACGAGCAGGTCCTGGAAGGGTGGATGGCCTAATATTAGTGATCAAAGATGCCCGAATATCCGCAACAACAGAGGAACCGCAGACGCGTTGCCGGCCTTTAAGAAAGGAGTAGGCTCGCTTCTTGTAGGACCCCAAGTCGTATATACGTCTCTTCGTAATGCCAGAAGCTCAAACCGATCAGTAAAAGCTCGGTCGTTAACCATTGAGCAGTGGTGGCCCATTGGTATAGGCCCCTACTTACGAAAGCGGTCGCGGGTTCGAACCCAGGCAGGCGCTTTACTTTGTAGAATTTATTACATCACCACTGCTCCAAAAATGGTGAAGGAAAATATTGTGAGGAAACTGGCACCTTCCCTCTGGGAGAGGAGGCTCTTATCCCTGCAGTAGGGAAACTTACTAAAAAGGCTGATTTATTATTATTATACGTATAATATATTATATTATTTGTAATATATATTATATATGAATCATATGCATTATAACCATCCAAATTTTTCTGTCAAATGGAAGAAGCTGGTAGTGGGGAGCTCCAGCCAAGAGATGCAGTGTTGTATATGAGGCCGAACCTGCACCTTATAACTGCTTTGCTCTACTGAGTGACCAAACTTTTTAATGGCCAACTTGGCCATGTTTTCGAGTGTGTTGAAACCTGCCTTAAATACGTACTAGAAACATAGAAAAGGCATACGTTAGTGAGCTTTTGCGAAATAAACAATGAACAATTTAGGCCAAGCAACAATAGCGCAAGTCTCCATTGTTAACTGTTGCACCAAGAAAACTCGGCGCTGAATTTTAACTGAGAAAAGGTAACTGAAAAAAAGAATGTTTTTCTAAAATAGGGCAACGACGAAATGGCTAGTGCAAAAATAAACACTTGGTTTATATTATTCTTATACTGAGGTAAATTTTTAATTTATTAAAATACCAATTTATTCAATACAATTATTTCTATATATTTCAAGACAATTTATTCTTTTGTTTATTCTGTCACCAGGAACATGTTGGGGATTTTCAATCGTTTTACATATACATTATGCGGCTAATATCAATCCAGCGTTTACTATGCTTATAGGATTGCCACCGAAAATTGACAACGCGTTAGCTTACACTTTCTTGCGCTTTATCCATTATTTATTTCGATAAATGAATAAACAGTGTTAGAGCCTGCAACAACAACATCTGTTGCACGAATGGGCCAGCTCGACAGGTGAAATACCACGACCTCACAAAAGACAGGTGTGTGAAGTAGAAGTATTTTTGCGTTTCGTCCGATGAGTGAGGTGTCGGAGGCCTAAGCCTCAGTTCGTTCCCTTTCTATCCTTTTCGAATAATGCGGGAGACGGGGATTTTACGGAGGAGAAAATGGATAGGAAAAAGAAATATCATTTTGCCTGGTTATTCCTCCTCTGTCCATTAAACGTAGACAACGCATATGTAAATTATTAGCTTTTTGTCTATATATAGCGGTCACTTAATATCAGAGGAATGCATGCAACGCATGCTCGTTTGCCACCTTCTTTAAAAAAAAACATACTTTGGTTATAATCATAATCCATAATGATAATGGTAATAATATCCCCATGTGTATCCGGTTCCTTCTTTTTCAATTCCCACTACAAGACATATCATATAAAAGTCACGTACCGTGTTCCCTTTGCCAAAGGCATCAGTATCATGTTTACTAACTTTATCGTATGAAAATGTATCTTGCGCTTAGTCGAGTGTTCGAATAACATCGAACTAAATGAAGGCAAATAAAAATCACTTAGTATTAATAAAATAGAAATAAACAACTCTTAATAAAACTTGTGTGGAATTACTTCAATAAGAAACGCATAGTACGAACTACAACAACTGCAGTGCAGTCTTCGTATAGAACTCCATGTAAGAAGAACCAAATGTATGCTGAAGAAGGATAACCTGACTAAAGAACCTACTCCAGTGGTTTGCAAAGAGCACCCGGTGCCATGATGAACGGCATTCTCAAAGAAGATGGCATTTTATTATAATAACAATAAGCAACTACTTATCGCTTGAGTTAATTTTGGACCAAGTTCAAAAATAATTTGTAATATCTCTAGACAACTTTGGTGCACGATTCAATTATTTAATTCGTTATACAATCTTAATTATGTGGATTTAACCTAAACCTTGCAACGGACTGTAATTCTTTTGTGCGTTCAACAACGGTATGGGCCTCGGGCGGGAAATAAATGAAGAAAAACAAAAGTAAACCATTAGGGGTGTCGCCCGTCCGGGACAAACAATACAACAGCATCAGACACATTCCCTCGACTGAAAGATTGCCACGCCATCCTTATATTCCAACAAACATCGGATACCATCATTCGCAAACAAATTACACAAATTTTAGACAATGATACTTTTGTTAAAAATTTATGTATATTCCAATGAAGAGTAAAAAATAAACGTAAACAAGGTTTGGTTGGTAGGCCTCTGAAAAATAAGCATGAAGAATTCTCATTTACTTCTGCTTTCAAATAAAAAAACTGGGAATCACGTAATACTTCGCGCTTGTTTGACTGTATTTTTTTACCTTAATAAACAATAAATGGGCATTAAGTGTTATCAAATACAGAAAGATTACATTATAATTACTTTTAATGTATTCAAACATCGATAGTCTTAGATATTGTTTCGAAAAAAGACCATAGCTATCTATAAACCTATAAAACCACTCATGTGTCTGCAACGTATCAAACACCATGGCGCGGCGACCTCTGCCGGATCCCCGCGCTCGTTACGCCGCTACCGTTATTAATAACGCCATAACTCCCAGTCAACTGTCGCAGGTGCATAGACAGACTAATTACTCTTCCATGGTACACATGTGGCTTTGTTTTCATAAACGCTATGAAAATTATATTCGTAACGACATTAATTTCAGACACTTTTCGTTTCGCCACGCGACGGCATACGATTTCAGCAAGTTTTATATTACTCCTTGTACTTGGTACTGTAAACTACTTAGTTCTTTTTGTGTTCTTTACTATACGACGACGAGTTTTAATTTACGTTCTTAATACGCAATGTATTGTTTGTATAACAATTAACCCTTAAAGGATAACAAGGTTCGCAGAGACACGCGATATTGTCGTTATCGTTAACTACGTAGCGTGGACGATGGTGCGGGACTAATAGGACATCACAAATTGAGTGTCACCATCGTGTCATGGGGACGACGTTGTTACGATCGCTTTTTTGACACTACACACATGAGACTCGATTAATTCGTTTCACCCTCGCGAATTACTCGATGTATCAAATTATCTTTGTTTTGATTAAGATATTGTTTTAAAGCATTTTTAGAATTAGAGAAAGAGAGCTGTACAATATATCTGACATTGACTTGTCTTAACGCACTCTGATAGGTTACATTGGTATATATGCGTAGTTACACCCACATCAGCACATCGTATGAATGTGGAAGAGAGCTTCCAGGACCGTGCCAAATTGAAATCCTTAATCTCAGCCTACATCTCTAAGCTAATCTAAAAGTCTATCCGTATTGCACCTTCCTGTTTCTCTAAAATCCTATGCGTATTTAACCGTTAGCCGATGATGTTAACGAAAGAGCAACAGCTATTCATTCTTAAGTCAAAAAAAATAAGAGAATTAAGTCACCAATAATTGGATGGTGGAAGGTGGATTACGTTCAGCGTGTGTACAGTTATTGTTTGAAAAGAGAGAGTGAGAGAAATAAAAAGACCAACAATTGCTAAAGTAATGCTAGAAAGTTAGGCAGCTAGTTAGTTAAGAAAAGTTCACTATTTGATTTGTTACTGACGAACTCTTTTTTTCATAGAATCAATTAAATATACCCACAACAGACGATTGAGTGCGATACACCAAAACGATTCACCTCAAGCGTAACACCACAAACAAATTATTGACAATGTTTGGCGATTGTTATAAACGGTCGTGCGACGCACTTGCGTCCGCGGGGCCCGCACTAGAGGTTTTTAATTAATACGCGACGCTCGCCATGTTGAGGAAATAAATCTTAGTTAATGTCCCTTTAGTCTGGTCAGCCCCATGTGCCGGCCAGTGCTAGCCTCACCAATCGATTTCATATTAGGTACCGTTAACATTCCCGAATTGCATTACTGCCATATCTGTACGTCTGCGAATGTATTTAATTATGCAAATTATTACATTTTTTTACAAGCGCGTGCATTATCGTTGACAAGTTTGTATTGTAACGTTGCGTGTTCATTTCGTTAATGAATTAATCAATATTTAATAGTTATACAGTTATTAGAACTGTTAAATTGATTTAGATAATTGTGTTTAGCATGTAAAACTTGTTACCAAATTAGGACGTAGATTAAGCGACATACTTTATGTAATGGTAAGAATAAATCTAGAAAAAAAAATAACAAAAATAGAGTTGATCGTATTTTAATACGCAGCAGGGAAAGTTATACATTAGAAACAACATAAGCGTTAAAGTAATGGCGTACTACGTGTCAGATAACATAAATTGCAAAATAAATCTATACGGATGGATAGAAAGTGTGAATGCAATAAAATCAAAAAGTACTGTACTGATTTTCATATAGTTTTTGCTCCTAGAGACGGACTGATTTATATTGAAGATTATAGGAATGTAATTCATCAAAGTTGTGTGTAAATTTGGTTTACGAAATAAGATCGTAGTTATAACTTAATATTTATTTGTTCCAGGAATGCAACATTCCTCGAGCCACATCTCCAAGGTATAAGACGTCGCAACAGTCGTAGCTCTGATTCGGATCACGATGAGCGGTCAACGGAGGATGACGAGCGTTCTCTGCTGCGCAGCTCCCCGCGCACCCGCCTGCCTCCGCCGCCCCCGCCGCCGCCCGACGACGAGCCTCCGCCGATGAAGCCCAGAGACTACTTCGAGAGGCTCCACAGCCAAGCTATGAGAGAAGCCCAGGATCGGAAGCCGAGACGAGAAACAAAAGACACCCTGTTCAGAGGAGTCGATGGTGACGGCAGCGTGGGCGACAGTCTAAGTCAGGTGAGCTAGCAAGTCCTGATCAGACCAAAATAGCAACCAAGTTTTTTTTACGCGTCTTGGTATGGTTTTTGTTAAGAATACTATGGAGTCACCTCTGTCAAGTTCAGAGCTGAATATGCTTTTAGCGTAATATGATTTCTTTCTATACATAATCAGACAGGGTTTAAGTTATAAAATAGGTGCCAGGGTCACAGCTTATTTTTATATTAGTCAAATTTCCATACCAATTATTCTGAAATAGTTTAAAGACACATCAAAACAATATGTGGACAATTATTTACTAATACATTTCTTGAGTTTGCTTTCACTAATTTACCTTTTTTATTGATAATATAAACTTACAGCTCACAAGCTTACTACCGAAGGCAACTTACTATTTAAAAGAGAACTTAAAAAACTATTATAAATATACGTATGATACCATACGTACAAAATGTAAATGTGTTCATAATGTGTTTTCACTTTCCTTCTTTAAAGAGAAAAAGAAAGTAAAAAGTGGGTTTAAAAATAAATACGATATAAATCTTGCAATCGGAACCGTCAAGAGATTCTTTGCATATCTACGAGGAAGTTTTAAAAGTTCCATTCATGAAGAGAACTTGATTCCGGACGACTAATGAACCGTACCTGGTTAGTTTCGCAGACTGCTCTGTTTTAGTTCCTCTTTTTTCAACGGGCCAGTATTTACTCGCTGTTATTTGAGACAAGCAGAATAAATTTCGTTCCCACTTTTACAAATCTACGTAAAACTTTTAAATTCTTGCCTTTCACGTTTACTCGTCCAAGTATGCTTTGCTTTAATGTATGACTTTTATATTGTGTCCATAACATTGCCGGAGATAGGTAATGTTATATGTAAATAAACTGGCTAAGTGCGCGTCGGTCTTGCGCACGGTAGGTTCGGTACCATCTATAAAAATCGAGTTTGTTGTATGGGAGCCCCCTTAAATATTTGTTTTATTCTGTTTTTTTAGTATTTGTCGTTATAGCGCAACAGTAACATCGGCTTTAAAACTTTCAACTGTCTAACTGTCACGGTTCATGAGATACATGCCTGGTGATGGACAGCGGTTTTAGTAATAGGGTAAGTAGTTTTACCATTTGGGTACGGAACCCTAAAACCCCCTAAGGATGCAGGAAAACTTTTCATAGATCGATGTAAAATTAATTAGTATTTTGTGCCTTCCGTAAAACAGCAAAAATATAGGACTGAGCGCTTTTTTAAAATAAATTCAATTTTAAATTAAATGCTGTATGTATGTATTTAATTTTTACCGAAATCGAAATCTAATATTTGTGTGGTTTCTTCTGTTTTCCTTGCAACAGTACGGACAGCCCGCGTAGGCACAGAGCGTCAGCTGCACTCACAATGCACTCAGGCCGGTGGTGAGAGCACTCGGGGTGTTACTTCACAGTCAATTGCGGGTGTCGCTTGTACACTCGGTACACAACAAACCCTTTTCGTCCATTGTTGCCTGATGGTACACTCCCTACAAACGCCGGATACTATGCTTTTTACTCTTAAGTGCCACAATAGTCTTCTCTGATGGCTTGTTTAGTCTTAAATCACTATGGTGCATCGCTTCTCAGTAAAAGGATACTTAATGGAAACTAGATTAATAAATGAATAATAAATAATGATTCAACGGTGGTAGACCCGCAACAACAACATCTGTTGCACGAATAGTCCGATTTTGAAACACTTCACACAACCTCACAGAAGACATTGTGAGTGAGGTGGTGAAGGCCAGATATCAGTCCTTTCTTACAACGGATAGGATGGGAAGGGGAAGCGGATTGGACGGGGAGGGGATGAATAGGAGCAGGAAAACTTTTTTCCTGTCAACCTCTCCTCTCTATTAAACGTAGGCAACGCATCTGAAACTCATGTGCCTGTTGATTCGCTTCCTCAATTTGCCGCCTTATTCCATAAAAAATGAATATACATAGTTATTAATAATATGAAAATATGTGCAATAAGATATTAATTTCTGGTATGATTAAACTCTATACTCATATAAAACACTATGTTCTCATATTTTGTCGAAACGTTGCCAAATCAAATATCGTACCAGCATTTACGTGACTTCGGCGAAGAGTATGTCATGTCATTTTTGACGTTTATTCCTACAATACCAAATAGTACATTAAATATTAAAGTATTAATACGATGAACTGTTATCATAAGGGGTAATATTTATGACTATACTTACTGTGCAGGCGAGTTGACGATTAACCCTTAAATGTATGTCCCCGAGTCGTTGTAAAGTGCCTTTTGTGGCTCGTAAATGCCACTCGTGAACTACTTTTACAAATTTAGACCGTGGCTGGGTCCGTCCTCAGATGAACAGTGTTTGCAACTAAGTATACATTCATACGCGTTCATGTAATTATGTTCAATACTATATTAGGACATTCGGTTTTTTTTTAATATAATTGACAAGTGTTAGAATCAAATTCGTTATAATTATAATTAACATACGAAAATATATTTCGATTGAATACAATCATATTTAGTTGTATACTGAATGTCGCTTAGCTTCAGTGGTTTGAACTTGATGTCATGATGAAGGGTTTTACTGTATAAATCTATAGTAAAAAGGTATATTACCATTAGTGAACAATTAAAAACAAATGACGCCGCCCCCTATCTACTTTAGAGTGCTATCTCCGAAACAGAATAAAAAATAACAAAGCATTGAAACTTTCAGGCGGCGCAGGGCGATTATCGGTCTATGGCCGCACTTCCGCCTTCACCCTAACGCCCTCCATTGCAATGGTGGATTTTAATCGGTGCAGTTTAAAAAAAAGAGTTAACGCCATTCGTGTATAATTTTCGTCCATTGCACCGCGTTGCATTTGTTTACCCTGCAACAATAAATTCACGCTCTTCTTTTGGCCGTTTTTTTCCAATTTCATTGGTGAACAATTCATTATCACGTGTTGGGTATTTCTTAATGTCTTCCTTTAAGGTTTTATTGTTGTTATTTAAAATACGTTGCTGTTTTTATTAATCATTAATATTTTTAATGTTGTTTGCGTAGTTTAAAATTCGTACACGGCTTATGTAAGAAATAGAAGTGTGAAACAGAACATCCTTGTCAATTATATCTTTGCCGTTACATTATGTTTCTTAATCCTATATATGGGGTTTTTATTTCGTCATCGCTGGTTTTTAACACATGTTGAGTGGTCAAAATATGGCACGCACTATTTTGGAAAAGCTTATGCACTCTTCTCTTGAATATAATTAGACAACTCTGACGCTGGCAACTTGTTCCGATACTTTGCCGTACGCAAAAATAACGAAGATTCCAATCGCTTCCACCAAATGCGCGGTATATCTGTGTTTCTAACCGCCCAAGGACAGAATAGAGATAGTTTGACAGTGTATTTAATCATGTATATATTACAATATTTGTAATGCTTATAAACAAACAATTACAGTCCTAATTCCGTGCAAATAGTGTATATCAGATGCAAGTCAATACCCGCCGGACGTTGGACCCCTGGAAGGGCGCGAGTTGTCGCCCCGACGGCTTCCGGTCCTCTCATTAATGTAATGACTCGCCTTTGATCTTCACGTACGGTTAACTGGCTTTTATATGTTATTGTTAATTTACATGTATTGTCATTAAGATGATCTTAATGAACAAAGTAAAAGAAGCAGAATGTGAAGAATACCATCAAAAACTCATTGGCTATTAAATTAAGGAATAAAGGAAAGATATATTTAAAGATTGTATGCAAAGTTTGATATTTCTTTTGAAAGCCTATTCAAAGAAATATTGAACGTCGTTTTCATTAACGTAATGGTAAAGGTTGGGTGCCGATCGTCGTCTTAGAAGTCACTCCTGCCCGTGACTCGGAGGGGTAGGCAAAGAGTACGTATTTCCATTTTGCAAGGTCCGGGCACAACTCGTCGGTTACGGGTACTCTTAACGTTACCAAAAGTTTCAAAAAGAAAATTGAAATATAGTTTGCATTGCGTCTATCACAGTCGCTGTTCTATTAGTATCTAAATATATTAGTTTTAATCATTTATTAATTTTTAAAGAATGGTGAAATAACAGATCGTTTTTAAGTGCATGTCAATATCATTTAAACTATAAAGTCCCACTGCAGCCATCCGAGCGGAAGTCGCGACGGGTCCAACGATTTATTGATTTCCGACCACCCCGTGTGACTCATTCTGTACTAGTACTTGCAATTCCCACCCTCTTCTCTTCCTCTCAGACGCCCTGCGCGTCCTTTGGACCACAAACGCTGTTTGCTCTCTTTGATTGAACTTGAAGAAACTAAAGGGTCGCCGAGTTTGCAATGTAATAACTGTTTCTTTCCTACGCTATTTTTCCTTGTCCATTTTTTATAAGGCTTGCTTTCGACGATTTTTCGTTATTCTTCGGCGATGTCTGTTTGCAGAACTTGTTAAAGTTCGCTTCGAAGTTATTACAACTTATTTAGATTCTTTGTTTATATCTAGATCGTATTTTTAATGTTTTATGAGTACATACATACGTGGCAGATACAAGTAAAATGTCGTTGCTTATTTCTATTTAATCGATAAAACACGTTGTCAAGTAAACAATTGCTGGTATGTCAAATTATTATTTAACTAACATGTCAAGGTGACAGGAGCGTCACAGTGTTAGTTAAAAAATTCAATTCAAAATCAATTCGCGTAAAATTGATTCAGTTTCTAAAAGAAAAATGAGTTGAGCATGCTGCTTGCAACTCAACTGACATTTGATCGGACATTTGACAGCTACTGGTAAATTTTTTCGTTGATCAGACTTTCGAGAACCGGACGTAACTTTCTTATCGACTTTCGGCTTTATCAAAACAAATTTGTTGCATAACAAAGCCCACTTTGAATCTTACAACACTTTGTGCAATGCATTAAATCTTTGTTTCATCAACGATATGACATCACAGCACTAGTCCCGTTCAAAAGCAGATCGCAGATCTTTACGATCTGAAGCAGTCATTAACCCAGTTCGAAGATCCCTGCTCTATTCTAGGAACGTCACAGGTGTCGCTCGGTCGCCAGTAAAATGTCGTCGCCATTACCCGAGCGCGAACACGTGAGATACTTAACACGCTGTTTCGGAGTTTACTAAAGTCAACTGTTATGCGACACTGAACGTCGACTGTTGTATATTTTTATGAGTTTCGCTAGCGCAGCTGGTACTTAGGAGATTGCGAAGTCTCGAGCTGGGGGACGCGAGTGTAGGTGCGTTTTGCGCTGATTAAAATGAACTCGTAATTATTTTCGGCGGAGAGGGGTGTATTTACAACTTCTTCGCTTTTCGCTTCGTATATTGGAACTTTTTGCATTAGTTTACTTTATAAGAAATAGGAAATAACAAAAATTGTACGTTATTCATATTTAGGTTAGACAAAGTCATCGTCATACATTTCTAAATGCCTATTTTTCTTTTTAATTAGGGCCCATGCATGAAAAGAGATTATTAATTGTTGCACCAATGAAGGTAACCCTGGATTTTATGTTAAACGATTCAATACAAGACCCCATTGTCATGTTACTGCAAAATGTTTTCGAATGACGGGAAATCTTACTTTTTTATCAATCACTTTTGAATTTGCGATTTCATTGTTCAGGTATAATTCACTGCACATGAAGTGCCTTGACACGGTTGCCTCATTAGTCTCCGCGGTGTTAAACAATTTGAAGGATGTTTTATGTTTCAAATGCATGATTACCAAAGAATATTTATGATGAATTTTTTTAATAAATGCAGATTTACAGTAATAAATGTAGTTTTCGACACGAATGGTTTATATGTACTTGTTATTGGCATCCGTACCAATATTATAAATGTGAATGTAAGTTTGTTTGTTACGCTTTCCCGCGAAAACGACTAAACCGATCATCATGAAACTGTGGTATTGGAATTCTTGGAGGTATTAGAAGTAACGTAGGATACTTTTATGAAAAAAATAGTATATAAAAAGCGAAGTATGTATGTTCCCTATAGACCTTTAGACTCCGAAACCGCTGGACCGATTTCCATGAAATTTACAATTTGAAATTTACCGGGGCGGTCACTAGTAAAGAATAAATGAAGTGAATATTTAACACTGTCTTGCAATGAAGTACATAATGCATTACAACAAATAGTCATTATATATATATTCATAAATAACTGCCAAATAGCTGAAACAAATTTTGTCACCAATCGCCAGGTCCCCACATAACTGCGACGGTCCTATGTTCGGGATCGAGCTCATAAAGGGACCTGAAGCGATTCACAACATTTAGCGCTGTATAAAACTAATTGCAGACAACTTTCTACATAAATCGCGAACCATATTTCGTGGAGGTGCAATTTAGCAGCGGAATGTTCCCGTATCTATTGTGGCTCGCAAATTTAACACCTCAGCCGGCGACGGGCGCCGGGCTAGGCCATTGTTGCATTTGATTCATTACCGCAATGTTACGAATATTATTGTTACTGATACCGAAATTAATTTCCCTCTCTGTCTCTCTCTCTCTCTCTCCGCGTATTGTTGGGTGTTAGGGTTATTGAAACGCTTAAAACGCTTTTTGTCTTCGTTGAAATTCGAGATGAGTTATTTGTGTTATTATCGATGTAATTAGTTTTGTACTTTTTTGACGTTACAGTTAAATAATCGTCTGTGTTTACTGAATAGATAATAGATAGATGTGTGCTTTATTTTTTATTTCTAATAAATAAAAAGTTGGACAAGAAATTCGCCTAATGGAAAGTGATACAGGCCTACCAACGGTAGTAGGAAGGCAATATGCGTAAGGAAGTCATCATTTTAACATTGAATAATTTATATTCAATTATAATAAATAAATACATATTGTAGATGTATTTCAAGTAGATTAACCTGGTTCACTATCAAACATATGATGATATTAAAATTGAGATTTTAATCAGGAAAAAGTGACATCAATACACGAATGCATTCTCGAGGGATACGACGAAATTGTGCTGTGTAAAAGATAAATCATACTCAGAGCATAGACGCGCTAACGTGTCTGTGCCAGCATAACAACTTAGCCGTGATTTATTGCATTGTTACACCAAAATTAATTTTACACGTCTCCACCGCAACGCCTGACTTATTATTTATTCCCTTTCAAAACGTTGGAGAAAGTAAATTTTCTGTGCAATCCAATGCGTGTACTTTGAGAATCGTACGTTGAGTCATTTCTTTCGTGAGTGAGCTGTCTCGAGAGTTCTGATAATAATTAAAATAACGATTAGTTAATATCTTACGTTATATTGTTTAACAACAAACTGGGTATTACTACCTTCAAAGGCTCTATTTCTTTTCATTAATGGTAATTGTTCTTCTTACTTCCGAATTGTTTTTGACTCATAGAAATCATTTATTGTTTTATATGATACATGAATTTAATATTATTTTCCTATTTAAATTTGTGAATAATGTCACTGGTGTTAGTTGGTAAATAAAAATCATGTGAAAAATATACGCCTTGCTTTAATAATAATAAACTAACTGGCCCGGCAAACTTCGCTCCGCCCTATAATTAATAGATGGTTCACTATTTTGGCGATAATGGTTTGCATACACGTAAAAGTTTTTTGTAGGACTATTTATGGTAAATATTTTCATTATATACGTGTAACTCTAACGATTTTTGCAGCGCACACCAGAATAGTTCGCATATTACGGAATTATTTCTTCCTTACTTGACACTTTTCGTTATATTTTGAACAATTGACATAATATCTTTATAATTTATAGCCTATGTGTTATTTTGATGTGTGAGCTACATCATTGTAAAGTTTCATTACAATCCATTCAATAGTTTTTACGTGAAAGCGTAACAAACATTCATATATCCAGTAGGATAGTAAGATATTTTAAAATATGGAAGCTATATAAAGATAATTTTGCGAATTGTCTGGCCGGTGCAGCAAGCTCAGTACATGAGTTCGTTTATTTAGCGGGCTGTAATTTATGGGCCAATAACAACGACCGCCGATGAGGTTTTTTATTTATCAATGCACAAGCGGTGACCTGCAGCCGGCGTTCACAAATCATTTGTAATCTACCGGCGGTAAAGCCACAATAAAAATCCAAAATATTTGCATAAATGGGAACTATTTACTTCATTTCAAGTATCGTAATGTTATGTTATATCCTGGTTCTATACAATGTTAATAACCTTTATTGCGATTATTTGCGATTCAATCAATATTTACAATTTAAGGATGATAGTTTAATTAATATAAAGTACATAACAAATATAAATACATATTTATCAGCTCGACGAAATGTCTAAAATAAAGTTAAATAATAATTTTGATTGGTAATGTAACAACATATTAGAAACAATATAATTTTCTTATCCCCTAAAACCAAAGCATAAACTGCTTTGGTTTTAGGTTAGGTTAGTTAGTTAGTAAGGTTTTTTATAATGATTTAATTCCCAATATCACTAGCGTAAGTTAGGTTAGATAACTTAGATGACACTAAGTCTCAACCTGTCCCATTAAACTTTCTAAACTTCATTATAGAAACAACTTTGATGTGGTAACGAAGAGAGTTCTCAATCTAAATTAGTTAATTTTCCGGGGCTTTTCCTTTCGCTGCGATATTATAGTCGGTTTAAATTACGTTTTGCTATACCTTCGAGAGATCTTAGCTGGCAAATAAGATGTTCACAAGGCTTTCTAGTAATTACGTCTAAAGCACTCAGCGTTGCTGATGTATGGCAACTTGCTTTTGCCTGCGACTTCGCCCGCTTTTTAAAGAATAATATCAAAATATATATAAAAAATTAAATGTACGGAAATTGTTTTACTGATTTCTTTACAAAAAGTAACGTTTAATGATACGTTTAATTTAAATGAAAATATCACAAAGGCGACTCTGGCTTCACGCTTTAATCTCCAATTGCGTTATGCGCTACATTTTATACTGATGTACTGAGCAGCAATCTCATAAAATAAATCCTCTGAGGCGGCCTTAAAATTGTCTTAAGGAAGCGTAAGAGCTGATTGTTTTGATTTATTATGACTAAATCCTTGTTCTATAGCAAATGGGCTGACTTGATGTTAAATATTAATAAATAAAACACACACTTTCAAGATTGAGTGAGTGTAACCAAGAGAAAGGGTGAGCTAGAATTTTATCTTGACTCCTTTTCTAAGCAGACAAAAAACATTGCGTGTACGCCTTCTTTTGATTTATTTATGACCTTTGGTAGTAAATTACTGCATAAATTAACTTCTGCTAGGAAACAGTTTAGATAATTTGACCCTCTTGTCTGTCCAGTCGCACTGGTCGACAACTAAGTTAGCAAACACTGCGATCTCTAAAGCTACGCATATTAAAGTGTTTACCAAACAACCGCCGTTTGTTTTCGAAAGTTTCAGTCGCTCTGTCACGAACTTTAAGACTGTTGCGAATTTCAGTTGAAACGTTTCTACTTAGAGAGGTCTGTTAAATACTACATTAAATAGAAAAGCTTTAACAGTTTTAATTCAACTTTTTGGAAAGTGTATGCATTTCTATTTGAAATACTATTTATTTTAATCCCCTTTTGGACGTGGGCTTTCCACCACATTCCGACCTTCGCTTTCTGCAGCCAATCATTTCCCAGGAGGTAACTCATCGATCCGGCGAGAGGGACTCATACTTGACATAAGTTGCATTGATTACTAGTCTTTCCTATGAATTTTTTCATCGCTAATTCGACACATGTGTCGGCTCATTGCGACTTCAGCCTTCTGATGCTGACTGTACAACTTTGGATCGTAGTAACAGTAGTTAGGCAATCACCGAGAACTATTCTCAGCGTCGCTCGCTGTGTTTGTTTATTAGTCCATAATAAATAGAATTGAGTAATTCATTTAAATAATAAAGATTTATGTATTGTGACGCTATGTAACTTACTAAATTAGTACAAAAGCCCTATCTAATAAAGTATTCAATTCAAATTCATAACCACTAAGCACCGCAGAGCATAAACCGGCTGCAGTGAGGCTTTATCACAATTAACTAGTGACCAGCGTTCCCCGCCGGAGACAATCTAAACGCATAAATATAGAGATTTATTCAATGTAAAGATATTTATTGCGTTCGAGCTTTACAAAGTGCTTGGAGTACGATTTGGGTTATTTGGTTCAAGGTTCACAGCGTAGTACTCCTTTTCTAGTTTCCTTTTTTTCCAGCCAAATGTCATTCGCTGTCAGAGGTATACCCCTCTTCCCTTTCCTATTTGTTTCTAATAAGGAAAGGGTGGGGAAGGGGATGAAGGTTTGACGGGAGAGGGAATAGTAAAAGGAAATATTTTTCTCCCTCTTCTGTCCTTTAAAGAAAGATTTTTGCATATGCAACTCATTAGCTTGTCGCAAATGCCTATAGGCGGTCACTTGATTTCGGGTGAACCGCTTGCTCGTTTGCTACCTTCTACTATAAAACACCTGAGGCTAACAAGCATCTTGTCTAGCGTGCTCCCGCAAACTTGACCAGGTCGTAGGTATGTATCTGTAGGAAGCCTACCCACGCTGCGACGTCCTGTACGTGACCGCCATTCTACAGGTTTAATTTATATATATCCCTAAGATTGCATTTTGCCTCAGGCTACTTGAAATTCATAAAAACATCAGCGGAAAATTCAAAGCAGGCGGAATATATTTCAAAAAGGATACGGCTACCCTCCATCATGATAGTTGCCTTGACTGAGCCGACACCATTTGCCCAGAAGGATAGAAATAACTTTGTTATAATAACAAGACTAATGCAACTAAACTGTGAAAGAATGAACGTATGTATGAAATTGTTTACCCGCATCTAGGGGTAACAAACATTTCATTATTCTGTATCGCTAAAAGCGTCGGGACTTTTTTTTAACAAAACCGTTACAATTGTTGTATGTACACAACAGTCTGTAGGTTTTTTATTATAAGTAAATATGGAACTACGGGTAGGTAATTTTAAAATATGATGAGGTATAATTTATTATTTGTGGGCTGGATATGAACTGTCATGTCCTATCGGCTCTTGTTGTGACAGCACGTGTCATTTCAGATGTTAGACATAAAAACGTTTTTATATACTTATAGATATACGCATGTATATATTAACCATACAGCACTTCTTATTTTTCCTAACTATCCCAGAAGGGTAATATTTTTCGCTTGTATGTCTATATGTACGTATGTCCGTTCAGTTGTGACCGCTGATAGCTTAATCGGCTTGACCGATTTCGAAGTGTGAGGTGTCATTCGATTCGTATTGTTCCCCTACTTTCCCCTTATATCATAGCAGCTATGATGATCTGATAGTGATTATAATTATACAGTCAGTTTTATGACTCTTTAAATCAACTATTATTTGTTAACATAATAGTCCCTAGACGTTGGATGTTGACGCATTAATCGTCTCACGAATACAAATACACCTTTTCTTTATGCAACAGTGGTGACAAACTTGTAACAGATTTAAAGTATGTTATTAAAAAAGTTCAAATATAAGAACTTTGCAGCCAATAAACGAGCAGTTGAGAACTCCTGGCTTATACGTTTGTAGCAAACGCCGCAGATCCTTTTTGCGTGGAAATCGGGTAATAATATTTCCAACTCCGTGAACAAAGAGCCTGCCTACCTTCTGTTTGAAGTGAACGCCATGTAAATTTGTCGCAAAATATGTTTTCGCTTTTTGAAAAATGTTCTCTGTTCGTTTTTTCTTTTGTCTATAATTTTATTTTTCAAAATTAGTTTATTTTTCTAAAAAATAACTTTCTACGATGGCTTTTTAGATTTTACAAGCAGAACAGCTAATTTTTAATACTGCCCCACTAATGATAAAGTGTTGTTTTGGGGGTTTATTTAGCTCTGTAAAAATTGGTACGGTGCCTAAAAACAAAGAGCAGTTTATTAAGCCTCATCCCTACCATTATTTTTTACCCACTTTGAAAGTGTGTTTCTTAGTTTTATTATTTTTAGTCAAACTTACGTAAACATACGGACGCTGACAGAAGCGACAACTCAAGATAATATCTTAATACTTTAAAAATAAAAAGATAATAAAACAGTAACCAACAAAAAAAGCCCTTGCATCTTAACAATGAAATTCAAAATTGAATACAATAAAAATAAATAATCCCCTTGTCAAATATCGTCTCATGCGACTGAAGAAGTTTTTCCTTCAATAAGAACTATATATACAGATATAAATAGCTCATTAGTAATAAAATATTTGATTTATTTCATTACTGCCACCAATCATTTCTCAAAGGAATTTTCCATAGGATTATAAAAAAACGAAAAACTGCTGCCTAGCTGAATGGTCAATGCAAATTTGAAGTTTAAAATCTAAACGTCTGAATGTTCCACCATAACAGTATCGTTAACTTCTTATCTCGGCACTGTAACAGTCCTCAGTTGAACTGAACGACTATCGTTAAAACTTTTGCGTCGTCGAGATCAGTCGGAAGCTGAGACCCAATAACGAGCGAAGGTTTTAAAGCCGTCTTGGCACCAGCTACAAATTTAATCAAAAGAAAACGTAGTGGGGCCGTTCGCAGTCGGCAGCGAAATTGCCCGCCGACGCTGTTGTGTCACCAGCCTTGTGGGCAACTTGCCCGGAACATAGCGATCGTAAGCCATATTTAAACCATAAAACATGTGTCCTACGCCTTACACTATAAAGAATTAGGCATAGAATACATATTTATTATAGGGCGCTTTGCAATTGTGTTGAAATTAAATTGGTACACTTAGAAAAGCCCTAAAAAATATTTTGATAGATTTTAACAGTGGTGGAGCCCGTAACGACAACATCTGTTGTACGAATGTCCTAGCTCGACCAGTGTAACGACCTCACTGAAGGCAGGAAGAAGACGTGAAGTACAAGTAGGGTCCTGCGTTTCGTGTGATGAGTGTGGAACCGGAAGTCCAATTTCAGTCCTTCTCCTTTTATTTCCTTATAAGGTTAGGATTGGTTGGCCGGGGATGGGTTGAATAGGAAAAGGAAAAATCCTTTGTCCTGCTATCCCCTCCTCTGTCCATTAAAGGTAGGAAAAGTATCTGCAGACTCATTTGCTTTTTGATGTCTATGGGTATCGGTCCCTTAACATTATGTGACCTGCTTGCTTATTTGCCACGTTCTATCAATAAAAATGAACATTGGGTGGGTTTACATATCATTTAGCTCTGGTTATTACCGAGTTATCATTCTATTGAGAATTTATTTTTAACGATTCTAAAAATAAATTTATACACATATCTAACAAACGAACGTTGTTTTAATTCATAATTCATTAATAATAACCTGCCTAATAGCATATTACAGTCAAAAACAGGTTGTATTGCTTAATAGCTCCTGTTTGATCTGCTTGTTACCACTACTAAGCTATGTAATTACAATTACAATTAATAATTATTAATGGTATTTTAGAATAGCAATACTACAAAATATAATTACTGAAACTCTTTGTTTTTTCACCGACTTTGTAAATCAAAAATTCACACAAATTTAGTAGATAATAATAAATAAAAAATTTACAATAAACATTTAATATTTATTACGTATTAATTTCATAAAAACTATTTCGTAATTTGTACACATAACTGTAAATTAAAGATTTAACATTAATTTAAAAATCCGATCGAACCTAAGAAAGGAAGGAAATTAAGAAATCTGTATGGTCTAGCCAGGTTGATGTCGGTCTGGTCGATTCGCTTACTTCCCTTCACTTTAATCAGGTACCCATGTTAACGTTTAAATAACAATTAAAAACTTAATTTCAGAGTCGAGAGAGTTTGTCTTCCGACGGCGAGGGCGCTCGCGGCGACTGCTCTTCGGTTGGCACGTCAGGTTCAGGGTCTGAGGAGCAGCCGCCATGTGATATCGGCATCCTGGAGCGACTGATACGAACACACCCAGTTTGGTTCCTGCCAGGGATACAAAGAGCCGGTGCTTTTCATTTACTACAGGGAAAAGAGGAAGGGGTATGTATTTTCTTACATTTCAGTCAGATGTAACTAGCAAAGTGTAGTGATTTAACCAGATGAAAAGAATAGACTTTTCGTTCGCTCTGACTTTATAGTGGATATAAGTAAAATACATCCATTGAAACGAATGGATAACAAATGGTGCAAAAAACCTTGTGATGTGCAATCACATCACGTGGTAATACAGTGATTAAATTCTGTTTTACATATTTTTTTGTTACTGCTGAAATTTTAATTATAATAAATTTAAACAACAAAAGCATTTAGGTAAGTTCAGCTGGCATTGTCTTTGGCCGTCTAAGTTTTATTATACCTATATATATTTGATTGTTAATAGTTTTTCTTAAGCTAGCCAATTATATATTTTTTAAATATTCACAGAACTTTGTGGTGCGACAATCGAGTCAGCCAGACACAATGGCCATCAGCGTTCGCCTGCCGGCGGACAAGGGCCCCTACATCGAGCACTACCTCATCCAGGCCTCCGGCGGCCGCATCGGCCTCGAGACCTCGCACAACCGCTTCGACAATATACCGGAACTGATTGCACATTATTCACAATGCTGGTGTGACTCTTTATATTCTTAAGCCCCCGATAGAACTGATATTTCAAAAAATAAGTACAAATAAAGAAAAATATTTTCTAAATCCTATTGCATAAATACTTAAAACAAAACAACACATTGTAATGAATTGTTCTAGGAACGCCAATCTTTTATTGAGTAATAACTGCCAAAGCACGAAAAATACCGTTTATAATTTGCTTGAAAAAAAAACAATCATAGTTTAAGGGGTTTCCAATCTTTACATTTTTTGTTAAATGTCCACTAATTCACCTATCTCACCAGCTAATACAACATAACACAACTTATGTAGGCAAATTTAGTCAGAAAATGTATATATTTACCATAGTACTAAGCGTTCTGTTTTCTTCGTAACATATCAATTCCTACATTCTATTCGTTGCTTTAGTGTAAAGCGCGAAGTAGGCCTATTTACGTGGCTATAAACTGTTTACGATAACACTAATCTACTTTGTAGCCGTTCTATTGGCTTTGAAAGCCTAATCCTTTACGTTTTATTACCGATACATAACTTTTATCCTTTTGACATTTAAATAACTTTGCAGTAATTTATGTAGAAGGCAACGTTATTGGTGTACACATCAGCAAACTATTTTTAAACGTTCATTATTATCACTATCAACCCCTTATCTATATTTTGGTGTCATTGCTGTCACCTCATCAATCTATTTCTGATGGTAAACATAAACACTCCGTCGTTAACCCTGAAGTGAAGTTAGTGATTACGGATTTCCATTTGTTACGGTCCTGGCACATCTCTCTCGTTTCTCCTACATTCATACATATACGTGGACATGCTCGTCGCTTATGGGTACTTTTAATACCGCCTCTCTTAACTAAATCACCAAACTGACATTATTACAATATCAGTTGGCCTAGGACGAGCTGCCACTCTCTTTTGAAACGTAATTTTCTCATTTTTATTTCTATTTTTAACCATGGGTGACTAACAAATTAAAAACAAGATTAGCACTCATACAGTAATAACATGTTTTGATGAAAAATTTTGCCATTCTTATTCCATTCATCCAATAAACATGCCCTAATTACCGAAGCATGCCTTTTCCAATTATAGTCACAACATCCATCTTTAAGCCACAATTTACGAAGTTATCTTTGTGCTAATTACTACTAATTCAAACTAGTTTTTAAGTTCATTGCTGACAACTCAGGCAATTATGAATTACAAAACATTAACCAATGAAACTAACGGAGCATTCACCCGATGTTAAATGATACTGTAACAGTATGGTGCTATACAGGATTTCAAACACTAAATTTTAAGGTTTCTAAAGCACCGCCTTGTGTAAGACGACCCTAAATGAAGTAGTCGTGTATTTACATTTTTATTATTACTTAGAAGAAAGAAAAAGGCGTTACAGGCACCTTCCTAGAATATATCTATCACTGATTATATTCAAAATACAACTGGAATAAATTATTTTCGACCTAACAGTGATATTTACTGGACCTTCACGAGCTTCACGAGCACAACCTTCAGTTACTAGACATGGAATTTATAATTCAACAATCATTATTTACTGATATTATTAATAAATTTATAATATTATTTACTGATCGGTCTGTTTTTTATTCCAGTGACGAATTACCAGTTCAGCTGCAATTGCCGCGCGCACTTCGAGAGGCTAAAAGTCGTCACCAGCTCAGTTCCCTCACGTTACTCGGCCAGGAGTTCTGGGGATACCCAATGGCTAACCCCAAAAACAATCCGCAGAATGTTCTGTCGCCCTGTCAACTAGCCAATGGCGTTATACCAATGGCGATGACTCCGTCAGACACCGGATCTAGTCTTAGCAGTTTCAATGCTAGTAAGTATAATTATTGTGTGAATTGTCTTTGTGAAAATATATATTTTATATAGACTTAAACGATTTAGTGTATCTTAAGTGCATACATGTCTTATTTAATTAACAATATAAAATTTTATGTGATTAGTAGCTAATCAGTTCGGCAAATTCGCATAATGGCCGTGATCTCTCCACAAAGATATCGATGTTAATTGCAGATCTTCTATTATAAAAATTTACGTGATATGTTTTTTTCTTTTTCCCCGCATTTAAATAATCATGCCTCCATGTAATTTTAGGCACTGGAGCGAATTCTCGTGAGCCTCTCTTTAGTCCTGATAAGGAACAAAATGTAGTGTTAAAAATGTCGCCAGTCGATGCCTCCGAGTCCCCGCCGTGTCAAAGTCAAAGCCTCAGCACGTTCAAAGGGAGGACCGCCCCATCGCCGCCGGCCAAGCCTAGCGGAACCTTCGTCCGAGCGCCGAGGCCCACCCCACCGAATACACTAAACCTCATTTCAAGTACAGTGAGTAAACTTAACTTTAAATATTAGCAGCTTATCGGTGTCGTTTTCTACTTTTGAGTTTAATCAACGCTTAACCTCTTTTCAGGCTCATATCACACAACCACATACATTTCCTACGACAAACGCTCATTCTCCAACACAGACTAATGGTGTAAAAACAACGCCTCCTCCACCCCCACCGAGATGGGCAAAACCGCCTTTTTCGAAAATGTCTTTATCACCAAAGTCAGAAACACATTTGTTCAACCCAATTAGTAAGGCGACACAAAACGGCAACGTTACTGTAACTACGACTGTTAACGTAAACAACACACAAATACACACCAACAATACAAAAGAGAGAACACACAACGATCGAATGCAACTAACGCTTACGTCTAATGCCGCCAACATTAATATCAACGCAGCCAATGCGGACGCTGTCAAAAGCTTGTTCGAATCTAACGGGGAAACACAGGTAAGAAACACTAAACGTGATTCTGCATGATGTGTGCATAAATTGCATGATATTAAGTTATATATTTTAGTTATATTTATTAAGCCAATTGCTCTCATATTTATATCCTAACCGAAAATATTTATTGTATTTGAAAAAGGTGTACACTTATAAAACTTATTCCTGTTCCTGTATAGAATGTGACGCAACGTCTGTCACCAGAAGGAGAGAGCGTCAGAGCCGTAACGACCTCCTTACACGGCAGCCTTAAAAACCAGAAAGTCGAACAAACCATTGAAACGGGATCACCGATAGACCCACAAACTCAAACCAATACCTCGGGATCGGTAGATCCAATCGTCAATTCCTTAACTAAATCTAACAGTTTTGATCCAAGTCAATTAGTGTCTCCGAATGGCACGATCTCTGTCACCAGTGGAATCTTTTCACCGACGAGTCAAATTAATTCACCCGTTTCTAATGATACGATATCTTCCAAGAGTGGCGTGTTTTCTCCGTCGAGTCAGACTAACAAAAGTGATGTATTTTCACCCGTGTCGAGAAGTTCGCCAGTTTCTAATCAGAACATGTTCTCACCTACTTCAAATCAAAATGTGTCCCCTCTGATAGGCAAAGACAAAGTTGTATCTCCAAATACGAACACGACGAGTACCACGCCATCTGGTAGATCCCGGAGGAGTAAACACTCCCTACGTAAGGAGTCCAGACATTATCAGGTAGGGAGAAGGCAAATTAGTTATTCGATATTAGTATTAGAGATAGTACGCTAACGCAATATAAAACTGTAAGGAATATATCGTACAAGTTATATTACGTTTAGTGAAGATATACGTATAAGGCATGTGCATTTCCATGAAGCGACATATATATTGAGTGTAATGTACTATACTTACTAATTGCATGACAATAAATCATATTTACACATCAATTGACATTAGTTCACAATTTGTGTTTCAATACTAAATAAAATTAATATTTATTTTAGGAATCGGACATACTTGAGTCTCCGGGCGTGTACTATAGAAGTTCTTTGATGGATAAAGTGAGCGATTATGAAGACATTTGGGGTCCGGAGGGCAATAATTGCACTACATTCAAACCATTGAAATCCGAGAATGATAGTAATTTAAATAATGGTCTAATGAAAAGCAAACGACCAGACCTACTGCCAGACACATTACGTAAGTATTGCACATTTTGTTACTGAGCCAAAGGCCTTGCAGTGCTTGGGTTCACTTAACGTTGAATACTGTGAACATCTAAAAAGCTGACGAAAGTATATTTTGTTCTTAAATTTTTCCGCTGCGGTTTCGTTCTCAATTGTCTCAGAGTGTGCTATTGCTTTACACAAAAAAATCACTTATGTACTTAAATTTGTGTCAAATCGCACAACTTTTACTACGATTTTATATCATCAAGTTTGTTAATTGATGTGAAAATATTTACGTTTACAGCAAAACTAAATGCTGCAAAAAGCAATCAGTCAATATTAGAAAAGGAAAATGTGCATTTAATAAATTCAATTGAAAGTTTAATCGAGAAGAAAAATAATTCAGACAGTTCGCTAAAGAAAAGTTTCAACGGCTCTTGTGAAATTATAGCAACGACCAATAGCAAAGGAGAGATTGTACCGAAAAGACCGGACAAACTGAACATTGCTTCGAATATGAATAAGAAATTGACGGAGGAAATCGAAGCAGCTTTGAAATGTAGAGAGAATTATAGGACTGAGAGTATGGAAACTGTTAAACTAGAGGACGATGGCACTAAGGAAACAATTTCAGACGATACTGACAAAGACAACGCCGGTAGCCCATTTTATGCTGATCCTGTTGACGCCTTGAAAGAGGTAGATGGTCCTATATTCTCTCTGGTTACTATTATATAGTCTGTTTGATTAATAGAATAGACCAAAACAACTGTGATAGGGCTGTATGAAAGAGTTAATTTAATAAAATAGTAGAGTAAATTTTCAATCAAACATTTAGTAAAAAAATATATTTAGACTTTTAAAAGAAGTATTTACCTTATTTAGTGATTTATTGCAGGCTGCGCTTCCACAAGTGCAAAGAAGGAAATTACTAAGAGTGGGCGTGAACTTGTCGCAGAGGTACTCAGAGCCGCCGAATCAAAACCACCCGTACTATCCACTCAGAGACATGCATAGTATTGAAGAACTGTCACGTAAGTAATGTCGCGCTATTCAATACCATGCATAGCTATATTCAGAAAGAAGTAGCTGTATTTACAGTGAACATTAATAACCATTGGGGTAGGCTACAGGGTTCTGTTTTTTTAATTAAATGTATATAGACAAGCAAGAACAGAGTTTACTATATGTAGTAGTAGTAGTAGTAGTAGAACATATCATTTGTACTGAACCGTCTAGAAATCTAAATCATGCTAGGTTATA
The DNA here is from genome assembly GCA_029849275.1 of Papilio elwesi. Classification (NCBI taxonomy): domain Eukaryota; kingdom Metazoa; phylum Arthropoda; class Insecta; order Lepidoptera; family Papilionidae; genus Papilio; species Papilio elwesi. The sequence continues at coordinate 4,005,846 of CM056700.1, read as the reverse complement.
TGGACGCAAGCTAAATTATTTAGGCTTTAAAATAGTTAATGTCTAACACTTTCATTTTAGCCTCGTCTCCAAATACGTCGACTTCAGTGGATAACCTGGTGTCCTTGCGAACGAAACCCAAGATGCGTCCCGTGGAGCCGCCGCGCGTCAACAATAAGCCGCCGCTGGGGAAGGCCGATCAGCCGTGGACTGTTGACTCCAGCTGGCAGTTTATAAGTAAGTCAACGAATGGTTTTTCCAGTTCTTAGAAGCTACTTTAAAGAAACTCATAAACTTAAGAAAAGCAGAAAAGGTAATTTAGTGTTTATACCCAAAATAAGCTAATGATCATGTTGCAAAGATGAAGAAGTGACAAGGCAAATGTATATATATCTTACCGCAACTTGGGGCCAGCCGGACGGCTAAGCCGAAATTAGCCGGATCTTAATAGCGGTATAGTTTAATCAATACTATATTTGTTTGTCCATAGATAAGAACGAGGAGAGCGGTGCGAGCGAGAGCGGCACGTTCCCGTCGCTGGCCGAGCAAGAGCGGCTGGGCGCCGACGACGCGCGCCACTTCACCGTGCACCAAGTCGTCGCTCAGAAGTAACTTGATTTTTGTACTCAATAGTATCACACTAACTTGGAGAATTAATCATAGAAGTACAATACCAATAAAATCAGTTTCTAGTTTACAATATAGCCCGGTACCGTCTATATTTAAGAAATCAACATACTAAAAAAAGTTTAGTACATTTTCCCACTGCAGGGACACAGGCCTCCTCTTCGAGAGAGAGAAGGCGTCGTAATCCAGCACGCGGGCCTGGCCTGGGTTGGTGGATGTCATATGTGTTCGAATTTGGTGGTTCTAAGACATACCGGTTTCCTCACGATTATTTCCATTACCGTTTTTGGTATACGTAGTAAGGCGCCTGCCTGAGTTCGAACACGTGACGTACGTAAGTCGGGGCCTAAACCACTGTGCCACCACTGCTTCGATTTTATTTATTCTAAGTTATTTAAATAATCGCTTAATCGTCGGCAAGGGCGTAAGCACTCGGAATAGGATAATCAAGCATATTTCACATGTTTAACTTTTTATAACGACTCAAAAAGTATAAGACTATGCACAAATTTAAAATTAAATTGAAATAATTTGCTAAATGTCTAATCTATATATATACACATATATATATATATATATATATATATATATATATATATATATAGTACGACGCGGACCATTACTTATTGTAAAATATATTGCACAGGTTTCCCGAGTTTAAACTGAACTCCGAGCCCGTCGCGTTGCCGGAAGAGACTCGCTCGCCGCCACGCGCCTCCTGCTACGACAACGTCCACGATCTGAGGCCCCTGTCCGAACAGGTACTTGCTTTTCTCTGACATAGTAAACTGAACATAACAACTGCAAACTAGCTCAAAAATATATAAGGACAAACGCCTATAACAGCTCAGGGAACGGGTTGTGTAGTAGTTTTTTTATGCGACAAGGTGGCAAACTTGCAAGCGTAACAGTATTAAGTCGTTTTTTTCTACTATAGGAAATAAAATTAATTTAAAATCCACATCGCATTTCTTATTTATTTCAGTATTATGTAAAACAAATAGAAGTTCAATAACAAATATCGCCTTACATGAAACATACATATTGGTGAACTTTTTGCAATGGGATTGAATATGCTATTCCCATATTTTCATCTAAATGTCATTGTGTGAAACTATCAGGAAAGTGCTTTCTGATCCCCTATATATATTGTGCAACTCAACAATAGTTTTAATTTTGTACTGACGTCGGATTATCATAAGGTAATACTAATTTTCAATTTCAAGTATATGTTATATTTCTATTCTTTTATCAGGCGAGTGACGATGGCACGGTATTCTCTGAGCCGTGGGATAGTTCGCAGTGGGACGGACTCATACCGCCCTGCAATGGATATCAAGCCTATGAAACTGTAAGTCTTAGATATTAATTTATCAGTGTAAGACAGGCGAAAAGGTTAAATTAAGAAAAGCAGAGCACGCCTAAGACACCTCATTCAGACACATCTGAAGGAACGCAGAAGTAATACCTTCTACTGACGCGTCTGAAAATCTCCGTGTTTTTACTTTTAGATGTTGAATTTGTACGGCACGCGGCATCTGGGGGTGTATAAATCTATGCTAGTAGTATTGATGCAGTTGTGGTGGGACCCCTGAGAAGTATTATGCTAGGCGTGACTCTGGATAATAGGATGTAAAAAGCCTTTTATGGGAAAAGTGTGGCTTGAACGAGGACTTCGTGCCTAAAATTAGAAAATGTTGCTTCGGTGATATGGGCATGTTGAAAGGACGAATGAAGAGAGAGTGACAAGACAAATTTAAGTTGTAAAAGTGAGTGGCAGTGTTGGTAGGGTCAGTTTTTTCAGAAAACTTATACCGATCAGATTTGTGACATAATAAAGAAAGGCGATGTAATGAGTACCCGTCATCGACGAGCGTATACACACTGCGTAGGTGTGCCAAGATTGCGCCAAATAGGAATCTGTAATCTTTGCCTATTTCTCAGGGTCGTAACGGGCGTGAGTGCATATTTTATTTTGTTACCACCGGACCGCCCCATTCCGCACTGGTAGCACTAAAAACAACGAGGAATAAATATCCTATCTTTTAAGTTGGACAAAATTACACATAGTGACCAGATTTCATTATGTTCGGTTTAGTAATTTCGGACGATTTTGAAAGAATTATTAAAATCGGTCCAGTAGCTCCAGAGATTATACCTCCTGCAACCTTACAAAGTCATAAACTTTTATCTTTTTTGTTAATAATTAAAAATAGTAAAGAAGGCATTGAGGTTAAAAGATACAACCTAAGTCCAATAATCCTATGATTCAACAAACAAATGACGTACGAATACAAAAGGACTGATAATGTCCTTATTACATGTTCATTATAATAATAATATGATGACGTGACGACTAATAACGTGTTTGTGACCCGAAGGCGCCGTACCTGATATCGCTTATTTACAGTCTAAGCTTCGATACTTGTTAAGAAAATATTTCATGTACCTATGTATGCTACATTTTGTGATTGTGTTACAAGAACGTACATTGATCCTATCATATCCAATAAAAGTAAAACTAAAATAGCCGCTTGAATCCGTTTCTGACTCATAACGTTTTATTAGAAACTAACCTTGGTATGTCCTTACTTAAGTTAATTTATTTGCAGTACTTTGTCCTGTCAAATAAAAATGAGGATAAACATAGAAAAAACAATTTAAATTGTCGAATCTCTGACTGTAATGATTTGCTTGTTTTAGCGTAGTTCATGTAATATTCGTTGTATGCAATTAAAATTAAGCGAACAATGGATGTGTGAAGACTTTTGTTTTAAAGAAAGGAAGGAAGGGATAAGCCGCAACAGCGCGCTGTCCATGGTGAAAACCTCAATTAGCAAGAACAGCCGCATCGAAGTGCGAATGACAACTGTTTTTCGTGAATATTTCTGTCGAGACTTCTTCAATATATGTAGAGTTCATTAAAAATTATATATCTGAAGTTGTGTATGATATATAAGTAGTGTCACGTTGTTTTAAGAACTCGAATTGTGTATATCTATGTGTGAGATATGTATGAGATAGAGAAATATACACTATTCGATATATATATATATATATATATTTGACGATAATTCTCCATTTACAAATATTTTAACTCAATAAATGTTCGTGAGTTGTACGATTGTTCGAAATAATAATACTATCTGGGGTCATTTGATCTAACACTTTCGGTGCGAGTAAAGTCTGCGGCCGTATCGTAAATCGTAATGCGTGTTCCTCATTAATAATATAACAATAACGTCACATAAACTAGTACACGATAATAGATCGAGTACATCGTATTGCTTGTAACTGGAAGTTAACCTGATTGTTGAGTTACGTTACGTTAAGTATATACTTTATTTTTGATGGCCTTGCCTCTACAGCGGCAGTGTCCGCATCAGCCACATCCGTTGCACGAAATACCACGACCTTACAGAAGACAGGCGTGAAGTAGATGTATTTTATGGTTCTGCGTTTCGTCTGATGAATGATGCGTCGGAGGCTCAATTCAAGTCCTCTTCCTAAATCTTCCTCCTTTTAAAATGTCACAGAGGTCACAATCGGTCGGAGACATAAATTATACCTCTAATTTATGAATGTCACTCATAAGTCTCTCTTTGATATTAATTCCATGGTTTTTACTAATAACTTCAATAATGTAAGAAAATGAAAAGAAGCACGCGGTAATGACCTCTGACATTTGTAACTTTCACTAAAAATACTTTGAAAAAATGGAGACCATTTATGCCTCGTTCGCTCTTAAGCGATAAGTTCAATTAGTTTTTTGTTTTGATTGGAACATTATTGGGGTATGCGATAACGACTTAGTTAATGCATAAAGATGTTTACAAAATGCAGTTCGTTCTATTTATATTGTTGGCTTAAGGAACGGTTAACGGTAAAACTTCGATTATCGACATCCGTGAACTAATTCCTTTGTACTGTAAACATTCATTTGTATGTATTGTTCCATTTATTCATTAACCAATTTACAATTACAATTTATCGTTTTCCGGAACTCGATAATCAAAGTAAATAAGCCCTGCTTCTTTAAATGCTCCTAATATTAACATGTACATTGATAAATTACAATTGGGTTGCCGAACTCAATCTGAGGACACTGTGAAATCGTAATAACCAAATTAAGTTGGAGCCTGCGTACCTCGCTGTTGGCAATTCTTCTATGTATACTATCTAAGGTCAACTTACATTGGATTAGTAATATACCTACTCTAGACCTTTAGGAGATGAATTTAGAAAAATACAATTTTAGTGCTCGCCTTCATAAAAAACTGTGCGAGATTGAAAAGGGAATAGGGACTCCTCAGATAAGACGAAAAATAAAAAAAATCGAGTCAATATAAACTCAAACCGGGCCATTCGTGCCACAGCTGTCGCTGATAGCCAACGTTCTAGTCACTAGGTCAGGACTTGGCATCAAAATATCTGCATTTATTCATGAATACTTGAAACAAATTAACGAATAGATATCAACAATACAACAATAAACTTTTAGCGGCGTTAAAGTCAGAAGCAACTTTAGCGGTTCCACGAATGAGCCGAGTGGGAAAGTTCCGTCATAGAATACAGGCTTGAAGTAGAGATATAAGCTACTGCGTTTCGTCTAAAGTGAAGTCGCGCAGGCCTCCCCTATGAAAAGGATGACTTGTATGTAACCAGCTGGCTCGTCTGCTGAATAGTATATGAATACGAATTAATATGGTTCTTCTGTTGCTAAAGGACGAGGCGTGCGAGTGGGAGTCGCCGGTGCCGCGCAGAGCGCCCGCGATGGCGGCGCGTTCCAAGAGTTTCAGAGACCGACTCGACCCTCTACTAGGTGAGTGTAGTTTTGTTAAAGTATATCTTGAACTTCCTACGTACTTTCCTTCTGACTACCTTTGATTACATAATCTGTGACAAACATTCATTTAATAAAATTAAAGTCTATAAATTGAAATACATTTTAAACTAGATGAGATCTTATTATGCTTAAATAGGTGTAAAAGTTATGTCGTGTCCTTTATTTTGCTAGATCCAGCTGTTGGATGCATTATCAACCGCATTGATGCATTATTGCCGCTTTTGCGTGAAAAAGAGTAACAAACACCCATACATACAAACTTTCGCATTTATACCTAATATTATTACAGATTAATTCAGATATCTTAGCGACGATTACCCCTACTAAGATATTCCCTCCCTTAGAACAAGTAATAAATGTGGATAACATGAACCTGGTTCAGCGGTAGTTATTAAGGTAAACCCAAAAAGTCATTATCTTCCACTGAATAAAGCGATAAGTTTTAAATAGGACGAATGGGAAGGGCTAAACATACATCGTCAAAATATCATAAATAAACAAACTTTTTGTTATACGTCATTATACACGGTCAATAAAGAACGAACATATCGCTATAACACATGTAACCAACGTAGTAAAACATAAACAGGTGTCTGCAATCGTTGCTCCTTGACAGCAATAAAAATATAACCGGTAATGAATATTATTAATAGACAATGATCCGGTATGTAAACATTGAACATTTCACACGCCGGCGCATGCCCACAATACGGGCACATGGATGCGATAATTTATGACTCATTACGAATAATTATGAAATTAATTAACTTTGTATAGCATCAACAATGGGACCGCTGCACGCTGTTTATCTATAACGACTTTAGCTATGTAAATAAATTAACAATAGTTAAAGGGTAAAGGTCTGCTCGTGCGGGGATTCAATCGCTCGTTCGAACTACTATCCGACCCTAGCACTCCGCCTCAGTCTTTCCCAGACGCTCACGCACGCCGCGTCGTGACCGTACGTACGTACTGACGTTGTGTGAATGAGAAATTACCGATTCAAGTCGTTCCTCCACGCGGGAAGAAACCGCAAAGTGATCAGTCATGAGGTGGTTCAAAAAGTTGTTCTCAGGAAAGTACGCGAAATCGACTGAAGCGAAGACCGAAGTACCATTTCAAATATGGCAGAAGAATATAAAGAAATCTAAATTGGAATGTATTCAGAATTCGGAGACGAACGCGCGTCGAGTTCTTGATGTGGTGATACCGTCGGATGAAGAAATATACGCAGTGACGACTATTAAAAATTTTCGCTGCGACGATCTCGAGGAATTCGTTTTGGAGAGTGAATGGGTGATAGTGACGAAAGAAAAATTTCTAGAGCCAAAATTTCAACGGCACCTGGCGAAGAAAGACTCTTTAACAAATCTTTGTAAGACGTCTAAAGCGAGTGGTTTGAATAAGAAGCGCGTAGAAGTCGTAGCCAAGCCCCCGGCCTGCCATTGCCAACATTTACAATCAAAGGATGATAAAAAACCATCGAAAAATCCATTACGTCGATTTATCGAAGCTATCAGAAATATATGTAGACGTTTGTGTAGAAAAATTAGGGATTGCTTGAAATCGAAACAAGGGAAAGACGCCAGGAAACAACATATCACCGAATTTGTTCATTCGTATGAGTGTAGGTAATGCTTTTTTATCTTTCTTATATATTCTTAAAAAAAAACATCGAATCGAAATTATTAATTGTGTCATATGTGACTGTTGTGAATTAATACCATTTATTTTTGTTATATGATACCTTACTTTAATAACAAATAATCTTATCATTTAATCCTAAACATTTTTTTAAAAATCGTGCTAGAGAACACATAATTAAGATAAAATGGGGCTTAATTACATGTGCTGATTTACGGGGATCTTTTAGTTGTAGATGTCAGTACAATAAACTCTTACCTGCTCTCCTCCGACATGATTGTGAACTCAGATGGCAACGCGTCCACTTTCTCGGCCTAGTTTTGTTATTATTGATTATAGTAACATATGTCCATAAACATTCATAAAAATTTGTACACAATTCCATATGATGTTAATTGGCGTTCATCTGGTCCTGAACACGTTCCGACAATATTAGTATTTTAGTTATTAGCTTACTCCTAGTTTTTGAATAGAATTTTTGATGTCAGTCCAATATGAATGGTGTGTTGTGTTGACACGTTATCGATATTTATACGATGTCGTAGGTATATATGTTATTTCTATATTGTTTGTTTACTCACCTAAAGTATTACAAATTTAAGAAGTGAGCTACAAAACTATATTTTGATTGACAGTCTTATATTCAAGTTGTTGCAAATTAACCTACGAAAGGTAATTGGCTTGAATTTGGCATTCCCCTATTTGAACCCATATCCCAACCAACACAAGCTAAATTATTTGAATTGGATAAAAAATATGTTAGTAATTTACTTAAAGATTGAATAATATAAAAAAGAAACAGATTTGACACAGCTGCAATACAATCATGCAGCTGCTCACACGGCACGCGCCATCTGCGTGTCCCTCGCCATTTAGTTAATACGAGCCCTTCCAAAACAGCACGCTCCGAAAGTATGCAGGCACGTTACGAATGCAACCACGACTTTTTATGACTTGTCGAGATAGCATGCTTGAGCTGCCTCGGGATGCAGCTGTTACCAGTTTGTTTTGTTAGTTTATAATTGGACTAGGCGTATTATAAACTGTCGGCAAATTGTGAACTAGACATATCGTTGACAATTGGATGAATAATTATTGAAATTGTCAATGATCAATACGTAACAAACCTATTTTTTTCTTTAATAAACATCTTTTGTGTCGCCATTATTGGGGAGGGGAGGTAGTGCAGTAATTGACACATGCGAGTTATCGATCACACTGTTGTTGTACCATATTGAGAAGAGGGAACTGTCCGTCATTAGGAACTCCACCTCGATGATTGTGGCAGGGGAACTATCCTAGTGATTATAAAAAAGAGAGACCTAAATCTAGCAGTTGGCGACTATTGGCTGAAACTAAGAAAAATCTCTATAGGATATATTTTATGTTCATAACTATCCAGTGTGACATAACGAACCGATACTATCTTTCATTCTAACTTTAATGTTACTAACGCAAGCCAAGTGTTAATAATTTGACGATTTTATTTCTAAAGTTCATAAAATGTGGAGATAAGATTCGTTCAATTTATAATTTGATGATAGTTTATATGTCTAGTCTGATATTAAACTGATGAAGTTCACAATTCTTCGGTGACACGTCGAACTCAATGTGAAACAAATTAACCCCTCATTCTTAAAATGGAGTACATGGTCATGTTTATCATAATATATCAGCCTTTTAGTAGGGGCCTAGTGAGATTCCTTATCACAATTACCTTACCTTGCCATAATTCCAAACGAATACAATAGTCTCAGAATAGTAAGACAATAGAAATTGTTTGTTTAATGATTTTACAATTCTGTTTAACATGTTTTGCATAAAATAACACAGAAAAGCTGTAATAAATAATGTAATCTGAATATGTTTGCTGTACTGTCTTCATCTTAATTTCTGTTGGTCCATGCGCCTTAGATTCCAGATAAATATTGTAAAGCTTTTTAATCGAAGGTTTCACATGTGATAGGAGTGAATTTATCGCCAAAATAAATACCGAGACGGCACCGGAAAAAAATTATTACGTTATTATTATTTTTTTATTACAAGTACTTTTTCTTCATAGGGTTTCGATTTTAAAATCAATCAAATCTGACTGATACATTTCATAATCTCAGCAACTGTTTTAATTTTATGTTTGTTTATCAAGCAGCGGCGGGCCGCGTGAGGGCGCTGCGCGGCGGTCGCGGTGCGCGCGGCGTGGGCGCGGCGCTGCGGGCGTACGCGCTTCACCTTGCACAGGACAAGTCCACCACATTTGCTCAGAACGTAGACAACTTTATAGCCTGCACGTTGGACTCGAAGGAAACATGTCCACAGGTATATTTTTGAGACACTCGTTTTCTCGTCTTGGTTTGTTTTGCAATTATATTTGTAAATAATATACCTGTGTATTTTCTATTTTTAAACCGTTACCTTCTTTTTTGAACTGCACAAAAATAGATTTGCTTTATATCCCTACTAATCTATCTATTAATACTATAAATTTAAATGTAAGTTTGTTTGTTACGCTTTCACGCGAAAACTACTCAGCCGATCATCATGAAACTTTGTACATATATTCTTGGAGGTATTAGAACATAGGGAAATTTTATGAATTTTTTTTTACGTATAATAAAAAAATATTTGTCAAAAAATCTAAAACTCTAGCTACTTCAACGCCATCTAGCAGTCCAGTAATGAAGTTCCAACCCTGAGTCCTGTAATACCGTTGCATTGTATTATCGACGGTCACGTCATAGTATATAAAAGGCGATGTATGTATGTAGTCCCTATAGTCTGAAACGGCTGGACCGATTTCGATGAAATAAGGGATTGTCCAGATTGGCACATTCCTGTGTTTGGTAGCGAACGGATCAACATAATTAGTGGTACCTGGGCGAATCCGGGGCGGGTCACTAGTGATTTTATAATCCAAATGTCCAAGTCTATTTTGATATTATATTTTTATTTTTTAATATATATATATATATATATATATATATATATATATATATATATATATATATAATAAATAATTTTAATTTGATAATATATTTTTTAATAATCTAATAAAGTATTCTATTAAGGTTAGATTTACAAAACACATTTTTTAGGTGATGATGCGAAATATGAGACAATTCATGTCGGGTATGAAGAACTACCTCGTTAAGCACGGAGAAAGAGAATTTGAAAAGGAAGTGGAGAAAGAAAGACTTAAGGTGAGCATTTTATAGTTGAAAGAAAAAAATGTGTCCCGAATAAAAAGATAAAAGATAAAGATCATTTATGTACCGAACTCAAAATATATATTTAATGTATAAATATTATAATTGCAGCTGAAACCGACAGAATTCCTAAACCTGGATGCTATCCTCGAGGGCGTGATGCATAGACTGGTAGTGCGACCCCTTCGCGGAAGACTGTATTCATTGCTAGCGGCATGGCACGCGCCCGACCTGCGCCGTCTGCACGCAGCAATCGAACGCGCGCAGCACGCCACGCCGCTGCAACTGGGTGTTAAGGTGAACTGAACTTATTCTTGAAAAATATGCCAATCTTATGAATTAAGTAATAGTTTGACTCAATTTGAAAATATAATAAAAAAGTAATGATGAATTTAAAAGTAATCGTCTTCCTTGGGAGCTTTGGAGCTAATCTTACTCTTGAACATGCCGCTCAGTTGAGATCTTGTCACTAACGGGCTTAGACTTCGCTCTACCTTTCGCAGTAGAATAAAAATTGAAATAGAAAAAATTGAGGATTTATGCTTCATCCTTTTTTGTTGCTTTTTTGTTACCTTTTTAGGGCATTTAATGAATTTAGATTATTTAATGGCTTAGTACAAGTAGTATAATATTGATAGCACACGTGGTAATTAAATGATTAATATTGCTCCCAGGAATCTACAAAGGTGCCGTCGGCAGCTGTGTTGGCGGTGATCTCAAAACACTTCCTCAAGATGCAGGAAGCCGACTCGCCGCTGGACAAGCTAGAGAACCTCCTCGCTGCTATATCTGTAATGTTTAACGCTGTACGTATAACGCTTACCTCAATTTGTTTATAGGCATATACACTCCGTGTATCTCAACTTCAAGTTCTCTTTATTTGATTCACGTATCTTTCGGTTGTTGATGATGTTTCTCCAACTATTAATACGTTTTTAGATGCGAGGCGAGAGAACGCTAGGCGCAGACGACCTACTGCCGGTGCTGGCGTGGGCGGTGGCTCGCTGTCGGCTGGTGTGCGGCGAGCTGGAGGCAGAGCTGATGGCCGGCCTGCTGCCGCCTGCGCTGCTCGCTGGCGAGGGCGGCTACTACCTCACCGCGCTCTTCTCCGCGCTCGCTGTGCTCAAGCGACTTGCGCCTGAACCGCCTCCAGATAGCTCGGCACCCGTAAGTATCGACTGTGAACAGGCGAGTTTGTGGCCAACCTGATGATGGCTGGACTGCTGCAGCCCGCGTTGCTCGCCGGCGGTAGTGGCTCGCGCCTGAACCGCTGTCAGATTGCTCGTTACCCGTGAGAGTTCACTTTGAACCTCTTAGAAGGAACCTCTATTTTTATTAGTTTTTTATGACCAACGCCATCGAGCGACACTTAACTGGCGTATTTATAACATACTAGCTGACCCAACACATATATATATATATATATATATATATATATATATATATTCGTATTTCTCTTGGTCACGGCATTTTTTGGACTAGTGATACCGTAAATGTTTCGGTGTGCTTCTGCAGATGCAGAAGCACACATACCGAGACTAGATAGTCTAATTAGTCTAATTTCAAATTCAAATATAGTCTTATTTCAAATTTCCATCACTGTCTTCTTTTCGTTTTCTCACCTACTTCTCCCCTTCGCCGCCTTTACAAAAAACCTAAATTTTGCTTGTTTTTGTTAGTGTCGTCGGGGCTCGGGTTCTGGCAGTGCGCGCGGAGCGACCGTGGTACGCGTGGCGCTGCCGGACGAGTGCCGCGGCTCCATCCGCCGCGTGGCGCTGCCGTGCCGGCCGGGCGCTCGCGCTCGCGACCTGTGCCGCGCACTTGCACATGCTGCCGCCATTACCAACCCGCAGGACTACGCACTCTTTGCACTACACGACGGACAAGGTAGGTAACTTTTTTATGGTAGAAGACCAAGAGGCCAAGCGGTTTACCTAATGTCAAGTGGCCATGGTTTTACATATCCCCAGCGGATATACAGATTAGTGCAGATATTTTGCAACCTTTTATTTTGAACGCAACGAATGAGTAAGAGTTAATGAAATAAAAATAAGAGTGGAAAGGATGGGAAATCGAAGAGACTTAGCTCGCCGGTGCTTAATTGATCAGACGAAATGCTAAAACATAAAATACTTATGCCTGTTTTCTGTTAGGCCGGCCTAGGCCCCAGCCCATCCTTGCAATGGCTGTTGCCACTGCTCTGGCATTGTTCTGGCCGCAGATCAAGAACATATCCGGCTCCGACCGTTACGAAATGAAACTATTATCATAAAATGAAAAATTAAAAAGAAAATTACGCATCTGTATTGTGAACTGAACATTGTAATGTTATGTTTTTGCAGAAACAATGTTGAACGAGAACGACTGCCCGCAAGAGGTGATGTCAGAGAAAAGCGGACAAAACTTTATACTAGCTTACAAGAGGATAGACGCCAAGATTGCGTGGCCGCAGCAGGCGCTGCTCTCCTATCCGTAGACTGGACCCTTCCTGTCGTAATACCGCGCAACAAACGCGCCAGAAATCTCCTAGACTTATCTCAAACAACGTACAATCTCTTAAAATATATATTCATAATTAAAACAAATAAAACATTACCGTTCTTATGATAAAGTTGTCAAAAAATATGCTCATTAACAGTTAGCACATCGGACATTAGAACTATATTTTTGTCATCTTATTAAAGTGATATTTTACTACGATATTAACCGACCGATTTTCATATGTCATCTTTTCTTGAAGTAACTTAGCTTACTCTCTTATCTATAAGTACATTGCAATTAGACAGTATTTATAAAACCCCCGCTAATTCAAGATCATAATCATTGCATAACTTTTTTAAATAAAGTAGCTTTTTTACCTGGTAGTGTGTAAGTGACCTTTTTGTATTACATCTGACTGAGAGAGTTTGCATTTTCTCGATTGTAAAAATATTTTGTAAATTATTAATTGTTCTTTTGTTTTCTAGAGTTTCCGTCTCTTCTTTATTTTAAAACTAAGTCTCTGGGAGCTATAGAACCTTGAAAAGGTACTCAGCGCCAGGTGTACGAGTGTGTATGTTCCTAAAATTCGAAATGTACCCTGAACCAACTCACCAAATTGTTGTTTTTAGTTTTACAGATATATTTTTAAGTAGCGTTTAAAGTTTTTTTTTATTTGTATTTCTTAACTTACTTTTTTAATTAATATTATTTTAATCTGTATTCTAATCTGTAACGCTAACTTGTTTATTGAACTGTGATGTAATTCGTATTAGTATTGTAAGTTTTGTATTAATTTTGTATATTCGTAGAGGCGACTCTTAATATAATTTATTTAAAACTTAACTTAAGGAAACGTATTTGACTCAGTGTTATAGATCAGGTGAATAAATTTTGGCTTACGACGATGATTTTGATTAATGCTTCTCTTATGTAAGTCGGGCAAGCAAAGTCAGCCGAAATTTGTTTACCAAACCACAATCAGGTTATCAGTCCAGCTTTTATTACAAATAAACATTTGCTAATTACTTGCGGACTGTTAAGTTGTAAGAGTTCTTTACCTACCTATATTTAAATTAATTAGTGCAACTCGTTTAATCATAAAAAAAATCTTTGAAAGGAAAATTTTAGATTTACGACAAATTTATGAATGTGTAATTTTGTTCTCGAACTACTGCTTCAATCATTTTGAAACCTCCAGGGCCAGACTGCTCTTGTGTTAACGCCACGGGTCCTACGTTTAACGAAGACATTGTGTCCAAAAACATCTTTTATATATTACTCTGAAATCTTTCCTGCGCCATTTTCTATCAATTAAACTTCAAATATTATTTAATGCAAGGCGAAGTAGCTTTGGTAGGCCTCCAATAAGACGATGCCTGTAAGACGTCTTTCGGAGACTCTTAGGGAAGGTCTAAATCATGTCATTCTCTACATTTTATATTCTGTCTACATTCCTAAATACTTGCAATGATTATTTTGGCAATGTTACATATCGATCAATGATTTTGTAATTATCTCTAAATTATTATTAATACTTTCCGCAGTTGAGGAGGGGAGGGGCCTAGCACCACTACCGCGCATGCGTTACGAAACGCTAGCGCTGCGCGGAATAAATCAGAATTACTACTTACGTAAAGACGAATACGAGAGCTAATATCAAAAGATATAAGCAACATGTTGTCTTTAGCGCTTACTTCGTCTAAAACGAGGAAATATTTCGGGACATTTTGAAAGTGGGACTGATTATCTGAATGTGTGTCGCAAGTATCTTGCAGTGCCACCATACATTTAAGAAGAGTTTGAAGCTTTATAGTTAAAGGGTTTTCGAATTGTAATAATTTTTCGCTTTAACTTACATTTCTTTCTTGAAATGTACAATAATGATAGATTGTCGGCCTAAAACGTAACTTAAATAAATAGCTAGTATATACTTTAATGCTATATTCTCCATGAAGACAAATTCTATGATAAAAAGTCGACTTTTCCACTGAAACAATATTTATAATGTTACTAGTAAATACTTGTCACGAAAAATAAATTCTGTGTAACCACTTGTAATGTTCTAAAATGTTTACTGGGTAATCAAATTTCTTGAAATAGTGTTTTTAATTAATTACAAACTTTAGATGTTATGCTTATAAGGTAAGAAATAGGAATTTCTTCATTTAGTATCGATTAGCTAAATATTTTTATATTTAGTCTATAGACATTTTCTTGTTTCGACTCATTCAAAAATTGTTGAAGTAATAGTTCTCACAGTTTGAGTACAGTCGTTAACAAAAATGATTAAAGTGATTATTAAAAAAATCATATCTTAATATCTTTCGAATCGAGAACGTCTTTAAGTCATTAATTTGTTTGATAATTAAAAATCGATAAATGTTAATTGACTTTTTAAAATAAGAACAGTTAACTAGCTGTCAACAAAACCCGGTGTATATTTAATTGGTGGTACTGTAAAGGTATGTATTTATTGAAATCGTGTATTTTAAACTTAGTTATTATATAACACGTATATTGTGTTTTGATAACATTTTCAGTCATTTGTGAAGAATTAAACGAATTTTTGCCAAACGTAATATTTATTTTCTCTTATTCCAATTACTCACCAAAATGTGATGGACGAAATATAATAATATCCTAGAACATATCCTTTCTCTTTTAAATATAAAATCTTATATTTTTTTGTTAATAAAGTAATTTTGAATGAACTAGTTAACTAGTAGTAGAACGTTTGACCACGATCCCACCTGATTTTAAATGACGATGTGGTCTAAAGATGGCACGCACTAGTTTAGATCCCTACGAATCATCATAGGCACAGATAACTTCATACGTATATATAAATCAATATTGCTGAATCTTTGTTTGCTGAATTGTAACTATAGGCACGCTAGCCATAAACAACCACCTTAGCAATTATACTAACGCATGCATGATCTATACTCAATGCATCTAATATTGCAGCTACAATTTAATAAAAAATAAGTAAAGCCCTCTTAAGAAGGACACTTTCTAAAAAGGCTGATTTTTTATTATTATTGTTATTCAAAAAATAAGTTTCAATATCAATACGTTTCAACGATTACAAATCTCTAACTTGAACAGGTTGAAGGTTGTTTTGTCAATACACATAATATTGACATAACATAACCTTTTAAACTAAGCTACAAACAAAACGTAACTAAGGATCACAAGTACCGCAGTTAATAATCGTTTTAGGTAAAAGCGAAATAGATCCGTAACAAGAAATGCAAGCTAGTTATCCAAAGAAATATCCACAAACCCACTGGGATACACTTAACGTCGAATATCCGGTGAGAGTTCTCGGACATAAGGATGTTTCGAGTGAATCCATTGCCAGAAAATGGAGGCCACCGCCAGAAGTGTTACGAGGGGAAGCGGTATTCATAATATGAATTAATTTTAATTGCGTTTGCTTACTTATTTATTGCTTTCAACACCGGTTAAAACGTTTTAGACTTCACCCATGCATGTCGCTAAATATATCGCACACATATTAGAAATATCGCAGGAGACAGATCATTCCACAAAGCGGTTGTGCCAGGTGGGAAGTTGGACGAGAACTATGGCTTGAAAATAATTTCATTGTTAATTTACAGAGAGCTAAAGATATTCAAGAATATTATCGTGACTACAATGCCTGCGATGAACTTATGCGGTCACAGACATCCCGCGACTTCGGATGTAAGATTACAGAAATTAAAAGATTTGATAAACACACATCATGTGTAGAGAACAAATACGTCTACCCACCGAGCAGGCGGGTAAATATATTTTCATTGAATACTCACAAGCGGATATCATGTACTCCCATATTCCAGTACAAGAATGGTACAATATTTCAATAGTCCCACATTACAATCTCCCATGTACCATGTACTTATATACTCATGTATCCACGAATTCACGCATTTCGAGTTGACTCGATTAAATTCAATTTACCGTACCTACTATATTTTTTATGTACCTATTTGTTTACAATATTAAAAAGATTACGTATACTTAAGCGTGTCCGATAATTGCATCATTTTGATCTGGTGATATAAGGCGAAAGTGTGTTAAGGAGATTAAGCAACACGTATAACTTATTGATATGGTGACGTAAAACTTTTTCAATTCCGTACATTTTAACTGTGTAACCTGTTTAATCACCTAAATATTTTATTGGTAAATTTGTAACTGTAGGTATAATTAACAAAACATTTTGTGTTTATTTTCCTTCATTAATTTATTATCTATAATGTAGTATTTGTATGTTATCTTTTACCTTTAATATTTAGTTATATTATCAACTCCTAGAGAAGAGTATAAACTTCATTACTTATTGACCACTTTTTTAAACTATTAGCTTGACCAACAAAACATAATATGTTACCGATTTCATTTTCATCATCAACAGGTTCCATTATGTCAATGCCACACATATAATAAATAGTTCTTTTAAGCTGGAAGATCGACCGCCTGCGTGTAGGGTCCATGGAACTACAGAAATGAAAGAATCGTACACTGCACCAACAAGAATCAGTCGTTTGGTGACTGACAAAGATCAATTTAAGCGTCTAGTATCATTGGAAAGCAACCCGGTAAATGTAGAAAGTTATTCATAAATGTCACATGAAAAAACGCTTAACATCATAAATATCAAACAATTTACTTGTGATGCTAAGAATTTTTAATCCTATCAGAGCGCTTCAGACTTCATTTAGTAGAGACAACCTAAAGACATTTAGGTGAAAGGGCAGGGCCGATCGGAATGGGGAGTCTAGGTTAGGCATGTGCTTAACAGTGGAGTTTAATAGCCGATGGATGGACCCATCGGCTTAAGGCCATACGTTCGTTGAAGAATGTCAATCGAGAACATACCAATTTATACAACTCAAGTTACTCACACGTTCACTTTAGAAGATTATGTTAACCATACACGAATGTCTCACTTAAATACAAATCAGTAGGTAAGGTGAGCCAGGAACATAGTCACATTCGCTGCACGTTCCAGTTGTTGTTAAATTCAACTATTTTAGATTTAGTTTAAACTAATAAAATGCTGAAAATTTTCCAGACACCAATGAAACCAAGTTGGCACAAAGAATTGGAACCGATGGATACGACTTACGAAGGTTACGAAAAGTATTTGGACCCTTATCTTACGACCAGCAGACTGCACCACCGGCCGTACACTGCGGACCTTTTGAAGAAGATATCCAATTCTAAAGACATTGTTACATATTACACTTTAGCTGACATTCCTTGGGTAAAGTTACTACTACTTATTATGAGCTTTGGTTGTTGTTAACATTTGAAAATTTAAACTATTAGTATGATCAAAAAACAGCAGTGGGAATTAAACGCTTGTTTACCTAATAGATAAATCTTTATTAAGAAAAAATTGATACCCGTCGAAGCATTACAGTATCCTAACTGGATGGTCTCTGACAGAGTTTAGCAATCGCGAGGAAAACCAAAAAACAGCTCGGCTTTATCACTTCAATATCTAAACATGTCCATAAGTAATACTTATTTTTTAACTTAAACTTTATTGCTTGTTCTAGGTATGGTCCTCAAAACCAAACCTCGATGAATGGCTCCAACAAGTCAAAACTCCCAAGACACTATATGACAGAGAGAAGTTTAAAGGAGAATTTAGAGAAATAAGGACTCATAATAAACCGCAATGGGTGCCTGGGTAACGTTAAATAATCTATATTTTTTACATGTCGCTTTTCCAATTAGATTGTAATTTATTGATTTTACCTATCTGTATAATAATTGTATACGCATTATGAGCCCATGGGCTTAAAACATACTTCTCTACTCGAAAGCTGATTAGTGTTCGCCATTATTTGTCTTGAATACCAGATTATTATGAGGAGACGACGAGATGGATACAGGTATATTCAAGACTTAAGTAGTATAAAATCATTGTAGAACTACGATCTAAAATTTAGGTCTTGCTTAACTATCAATTAAATTCAAAAGAAATAAAGAATCATTTCACCGAATAAGATGTTTATCTTTTAAAAGTATATATTGACATAAAAGTGCTAAATTAAAATATCTCCGTACACGTTACTAACTACCAACGTTAATAAACATTATAACGTATCAAAACGATAAGGAAAGCAATAATATAAGCACTTGCACGATAAAATGAATAGAAATTAAGATAAAACTTCATAAATTGTATATCTCGATTAAAAACGTATCTCTACTTTATTACTACTGATTTATCGGTCTTTTTCAGATCATTTAGAACAGAAATAAATGACAACTATAGTTTCAATATAATTCAAAAACATTTGAGAATGGATAAGCATGAAGAAGTTAGCACCAAATATCAACGCGCGACTGCAAAATTAAAACCAAATTCACCTTATGAAGATGCATCGATGCAAGGAAACTATGTTACTGAAAGTTCTAGCATAGGCTCAAAGAAATCTATTTGTTCAGTTTTCGAACAATCCGTCAATAAAAATAAGAGGCTCATGAGTAGGTTGGAGAGTAAGAAATAAATATTTTTATGACATTTTGGCAAGCATTTATATTTACGTAACAATCTCATCAATGTCAATAATATGACTGTCAGGTGTTATGAGGGACTTAAATTCTTGGTACTCCTCGAAACGAACAAATTGAAAAAAATTAACACAAAATTGAGGTAACTTTGATACACATACTATGTGTACCGAACAAAATCTCTTGTTATTCTATCTATCATTATAGTATCTACTGTTAGTTTAGTACCAGTTAGTACCAGCTGTTCCCGCGATTCATCCGCGTGGGTATCAATAAAAATGTTTCTTCCTACTATTTATTTTATTTTTATTATTTTACGTCTTTCAAAGCTTTCAAACAATCATCCCTAAAGAGATTGAACAGCCACGGGGATGCCACACAGCCCTGTCTCACACCTTTGTTGATGCTAAACCAGTCTGAGTAGGCCTCGTTAATCCTAACACAAGCAGTAGAATCTTTATATAGAGTGAACAGTGACCCGGGCCCGGCTTCGCCTGGGTACCCCTAACCTTGCCGATCCGATCGCTATCAAACACAGGATCACTCGCTGTGCCAATCTGGCCAATCACATTTATAATATTAGTATCACTATCACTGTACAATCCAAATATTATAAAAAGATTCCAAATATTTTTGAAATACTATTATAGCTTAAAGCGATTTATCCGAACTGTTTCTCCAATTGCAAACTGGCCTGCCTCGTCATGCGTCACTCTTATGACATATGACATACAATTGCATTAAACCAAGATCATTCGTCAGTACAGTTTACATACGTATTTTTTTTATATCGGTATTCGCCTCGGCTTCACCTGACAAATATTTCAATGTAAGAAATCTTAGGATCTTGTACCTGAATACATTGTACAATAAACTGCCAATCCGTAGACATATTAACAACCATTATGTACCATTTACTTTCTACCCATCCGTTGCTGTGTGCATTTATTGCTTACTTAGTTAAGGTGTACCGAATAAAATTAAGTCAACAGTTAAAATTAAAATTATTACGTTGTAAGTACTAGCGATTTATATATAACATCGAGACAACAACTAAAATTATCTCAACTGTACTCACACCGCTGTCGGTATCTAGAAATATCAATAGTTTTTGTTGCTCTGGAGGTACAGGGTACTTCCGGAATATAATGTACATACAGAATATATCCTCGTTTAAAATATATAAAATAATTTATTGCAATTTTCTTTTCAATGTACTAAACAGAGTAAATTTTCTTCAATAGTTTTATTTCAATATAAATATTTCAATATTGGCGCGAATGAGTAGATTGAGTTTTTAACGGTATTACGAAATTTGTGAAGCGCATTTTTACTCATATCACCAGTCAAACGAGCATTCTTCAGTCGCTCCAACATTAATCGATTGTATACAGAGTGCATTGAATTCATGAACGATAAAACTATTTAGACTTAAAATTGAAAATTCCTTAGCTGGTTGACGAAAACTATTCGATCTAACCCAAGGAATCCTTTTACCATCTTCATTGCCGCGCTGGTATGGTAATGTTAATGAATTCGTGGTATTCTGTACGCAAAACGTATGACTTGACTTAAGTATTTTGGCCAATAATACTACCATTCAGTAACGACTATACACTCGTTTTTCCACGTATTCATTTTTCCGCACTAAATACTGTAAACCAGATTATTTTAATTGAATTAAAGGTTCATACACGTTGTACATTAATCTGCTAGAAAACGCTTACAAAATTGTTCGAAAACAGATTCTCAATTGAAACAACAGTACTGAAAATTAAACCACGTCAGTCACGTAAGTCACGTCATAACGGTAAAACTGTATATCACAAAAATGATTACCATTTCAGGACCGAACTATACTCTCAAGTTAAGTTATCAAAATTAAAGGTATCTGTAAATCTCAGCAGCTTAACATCGTAAACCTTAGAAATAACAAATTAACCCGCGGTCTTATTTTTACCGTGGCACCAGATTGGCGGTAACCTTTTAAGGCAACATTACGATCACATTTAAGCACAAAATATGTATGACACAATCTCACTAATAGAAGTCAGAACAGAAAATAGTATTTGAATTAGGAAAACTCACCACGATTCAGTTTTCTGCTGGGTTGTCAAGTCAAGTTTTCGTTTTTCTTGCAACTGATTTTCTTAACCTTACTGGTTTGCAATGCTATTAGAACGCCACTGTTTTCTTTACAAGTCGTTATCTTCTGATGATATTTCTCACTGCTTGTAGCTTAATATTTCTATTACACAATAAACTGTACACACTATGTACGACTACTTATAACCATCAGTCAAGGCTCGGGCCTCAAGGTGTTGTCACGACCGTTGACTGGAGTACAAACTGAGACTCCTTCCTTTGACAAGTGCTTGTATAAACTCTTGCTGTCTAAAGTCAGCGACGCAACTTTACGTTTCAGTACCGTACTCATACATTTCTGGCAAACCGGAAATGTGAGCGACAACATTTGCTAAAATAAAATTAGCCTATGTTATAGTCTCCTATCATTTTTTTTCGGAAATCACGCGGAACATCCGGACACACAGACACAAACAAAAAATTAAAATTGTATTTTTGTTATGTCTATAGAGTTTATCTGTATAGAATATTAATTCTTTGGCATTTTTCAGCCGCAAAGATGAATAAAGATTTAGCTCTAGTTTATATGTATTTGTCTATTAGCCTGTTGTTGTCAGTTATTGTGTCAATGAATCAATCAATTTGAAAATATTTTGAACTAACTGACATTTATCGGAGTAAAGAAATTCAGTTAAATTAATAGAAGTAAGAAAATTAAGTAGATCAAAATGTATCCACGACTTAAATGGAAATAGTGTATTTTTTAATCGTGCTCCTGATAATATTTTATGCAATTTATCTGATACATCCGTACTGGACAATTATTGTTTCTGTGGCGATGATTTACGCACTTTATACACAAATGTGTTCTATATTTTAACTGGTAAGTACTTTCTAACTTGTTGCATGTAAATATGTATAGCAATACGTAGCAAGACCTACGACGAGGTGGTTTTAATACATACAGATACATTTTTGATACAGGAGAAACGGCAATTGTAACGGGGAGGGCCTTATGAACAATATACTTTGATAGGAATTTCTGTTGCCGGCCGGCTCCACCGCTTAAATACCATGACCTCACAGAAGATAGTCGTGAATCAGACGTATGCTGCGCTACGCTTGAGTGAGGTGCCGGAGGCCTAATTCTAGTCCTCTTCCCTTTCCATCCTTCCTTAGTTGGAAAGCTTTATTTAATCACCACTTCCAAAAAGCTATCAACGTATTTACAGTATCTAATTGCTCTAGTTTGTGTGCGATCTTCATGGTTCAACTTCCATCCAAGATACATCTGTTAGAGATACAATTGATTTAAATTTCTACCAAAATATGTAGAAGGTTAGATAGTGATTTATAATTTGGTACACCTTAGTTTTTTTCCAATCGGACCAAAAGAAGTTAGAGCTGTTATATTTTTTGTACTTACCCGTTGTTGTAAATATCTAGTTATCGGTCTATCTACTATTGATTACCTGTGTTTAGATAATGCACGGAGGTGAAAATAATATGAATGTGAAACACCCGTTTTGCTTTTGTAAGATATAGCTCTAACTATTCGAGCTATACGCACACAAACACATGTAAAAATATTTGTCGAAGATAGTAGTGTGTGTAGTATTGTTTTACTACGCACACTGCGGTACGTGTTGACACAACTGTTTACGTCTCGAAGCGCACACAACGCATTGAGACGTTGTTCGAAAATGTATCGAGAATTGAGGCGATATTAAATTAATTTTGTGTTCTGGATGTGTTATGTTTTGTGTTGTGAAAATGGTGAACCGTAATTCTTTTTTAATTTTTCTGCTTCTCTCCGTGGGAATACAGCTTAGCGTCGGATATTTTCCACAAAAGGTATTTTTTTCAATATACTTATATTTGGTAAACAAGCGTAATTTTTTTAATGTTTCTTAAACTTTTACGTATGTCTTTTTCTAAATTTAAATAATTTACGCATGTATATTGCTTATATTATTATTTAGTAATGCTCTGCACGGGCTTCGCACGGATAGCACTAATTGTATTGATCCAGAGTCTTTAGGGAACATATATACACACATTTTCTTTTATATATATATATATAGATTGATTATTTATAATATTTAAAATATTGAAAATTTATCAAAAATAAATAAATAGGATTAAGGAATATCTACACAGTTCTTTTGAAAAATATTACAATTAATATTTTTTTTTAAACGTAAAAAATGTAACAATGATATATATTTTTACGTTTATCGGCAGTGGGATACGATTTGCAAACTAGCAGGTGATGTTTTATTTTGAGACAACTACTTCTAAAGGCTATATATTTGTGTAAGAAATAGCTAAGATCCTGTTTTATTTTTTCTATATTACATGCTAGTATAATAAAGAACTAGCGACCGGTACCCGTTATCACTAGACACGGTCCTGGCACACCTCGTTTCTACTATATCCATATGTTTACGTAATTTTCCTGCTGTGGGTGTCGTGCTCGATAACTTTTTCATTACAAGAAAAAAATACTAGCAACATTTTTTTTGTATGAAGGTAGCAAACTAATAGGGAAACCTGATGACCGCTATGCCTATATGCATCTTCAACAAGCAAATGAGTCGCAGATGGGTTGTCTAGCTTTAATGGACAGATAAGAGGATAGACAGGAAAACGGATATTTCTTATTCATCCCTTCCATGTTCAATCCTCTTCCCCTTCTCATCGTATACTAATAAAGAAAGAATGGGACAGATGAATTTTACAAAGTTAAGACAAAATTAAGCCCCTGGCACCTTATTCATCAGAAAAAATGCATATGCAACACTTCTACTTGACGCCACTGTCTAGAAATATATATACCTTATTTTATAGCAAGATATGTATGTTCTAAAAAAACAAACCTCACCATACATGGCGGTCATTACACGTCTTGTTCTTTCATCGCAAATGTGAGAAACAGATGTTTTTGGTAAAAAATGGAATTTATAGAATTTATAATTTTAACGTAAAAACCTTTGTTTACAAAAATCCATCTTACTTTGAAACAAGGTATGTTATTTTACAAATTTTAGGTGTAAGATATCGGCAGTTATTATATTTAGCGGGCGACAATATAACCTATGCTATCTATACTGATACAATAAAGATAACAAAGCGTAAGACTTTGTTTGACCGGACTAGTCTTAGGAACGACCAATCGGACTAAAAAAATATTGTATATTTGAAAGTCCAATTATTATGGAATATTAGGCTATTTATTGTTCTTATTCAGATCTGGCTGTGTGGATAATTAGTTTACACTAATATGTGGCGGGTAAAACTGCCGGGTACAGCTAGTATGGATAATACGAGACCAATGTATGTGTGGTAAAAATATATAACACCACATTTCATATGTAATTAACATATAATTATAATTTTATTGCGTAAACTATTACTTTTCTGACTGATAATAATTACCAACGGTTATTTATTTAAACCACAGTTATAACGGTTTAATCATTTTAACCACATCGATAAAGTACTTATATAATTTTACACCAAAATACTTTATAAGAAGTATAAATATACATACCGATAGACTAAAGTTTGAAACCTGGCCAATATGCCTTGGGCGGGTCACTAGTAATATATATATATATATATATATATATATATATATATATATATATATATATATATACATAACTAGTGACACGCGCCGGCTTCGCCCGGGTACCACTAATAATGTTGATCCGATCGGTACCAAACACAGGATCACCCGCTGTGCCCCTTAAAAAATAAACAAAACGAAATCAAGTAAATACTTTAAGAACTTGCAATGATATTGTGGTTTGTTTGTAAGTAAAAGGGAAGATTTGTTTATATAGGGCCTCAGGAAGGATTAGGTCGGAGGATAGACAGGTCGACGTCGACCCATCTACGTCTCTATGGCTGGTTAATTTTATTTTACACATATTGACAACGACAATATCTCATTTTAAATACTTTTACTATAAAACTATGAGTCCTCGCGTTGTTTATTAATACAGGCCATCTATTTATGTGTGAGCGTGCACCAAAATGTTTAAAAACTCCGCGCGGAAGCGACCTAAACAATCCACTAAAACAATGACATCAACGACTTGCTGTCATACTATTGATACCTGTTGGTCGTGCATTATTAATCCTTATAATTGAAGCGATATGAAGTCTTAGAATTTCCTTTTGTTTTAATTCTATTATATAGAGGTAGCAAACAAACGGGGGAGCAGGGCATATGATGTAACTTAATGTGAATGCCTAATGGTAGCCATTATCATCAAAAACAATCAGAAGAGGTCCAGATGAGTCAATATTTTTGGTGTCAATGTGTGCTGTGATGTGTGAATGACACATACATTGACATACCGATTGATTGTGAACTTAAAGTTTAATTCTAAATTTAAAAACATACACGGCAAACAAACATTTTTGTATAGAAGCAACAGGTGATAAGTGAATACTGTAAATAATTATTTACAGCACGGTACACCAATTTAACGCCACCTGAACGGCCTCCATATAATAATAGCCAGTGACACAATATATTTCACGCCTTTACAAGAGAATACTCAACCAATAGCTCTGTCGAATAATAGTTAAGTTGATATTTTACAAAAAAAATGAACAGTCTATTAGTTATGTAGTTTAGTTTACTTTACGACAACAAAAACCTTAGTTATAGATAATAATAAAATCATAAATTATAGATAAACAAAAAATAAATAATATTCTTCTATTATAATCCAACCATTAACCAAACCAAACATCCATTTTTGGATTCAAGTTCCAAAAGGAGATATGCAAGTAATCTTTTAATGCGCCTCGTATTATTTAACTATTTCTTTACTAAATCAAGCTTGCATTACAACTCACCATGACCTACATCGTGTTCCATTCCAAATGATATTCATGCTCAAACTCAATGTAGTTAAGTCTCAATTGTACATTAAAATATGGACCAGACTTCCCTTGGGCAAGGTCATATCAATATGTTTGCTAGTGAAAGTTGTCCTGGCGCCGCGGCCAGTGTGCTCCACATACCTGTTAACTGTTACGCATACATAAAAAACTACTATAAACATTGACAACATTATTATAATAGGTTTATTTATAATTCGAATACTTGAAATGTTTGATGCCGAACAAAGCAAATTGATTTAAGGAGCTTTTGATGTGTATGATAGCGAGTGAAATTTTTATTCAAGTGATTTTTTGTTCTCACAACGCCCGAATTTATGTGTGAATCAGGCAGTTGGAAAACGCCTGTGATAGCGGGTGAACTTACACTAGCAATCGCGATCGGGGGCAGCGTACAGCGCCACCCACCTCTCCGCTAGATCCCTGCCGTTGCTCTAAGCAAGTACATTCGTTTCGCAACTGTATGAACGGAAGAGCCTATGAAAAGCTCGATAAAATGATAAAATGCACACAAAATGTACATATAAAATAAGTTATTGAATCGAAGTGGCGCTCCGCCTTAGGAACCTAAGGGTTAATACATATTAGCGCAGAGTGGAAGCGCATCGAAGCGTCAAATTCTTCATAATTGGAGCGAAGTTGCACGATTGCGCGCGTATTCGCACGTTTTGGACTATGTTTATTCGTTTCTGGTCCGTATCCATAATAATATGTTGGTCAGGTCGGTTCTCGAGTGACGAACGGTATGCTAAATGTTATATGATTGTACAATTGACTCCGTTACGTATTTCAGCATTTGCTGACAGTTTACTACGAGAGCAAGTGCCCGGACAGCAAAAAGTTCGTGCTGGAACAACTGCAGCCGGCGATCGAGCTGTTGCATGAATATGTCAAGCTGAGGTTAATTCCATTCGGAAAGTCAAAGGTATGATACTGTTTTCTCTCAGCTCTCTAATCCTACTCTTAAGAATATTGCCTCTATGAGTTGTTTCGCCACAAATAACATCTCTGGCATGCTATAAACTATACTTATAATAATGTTTCACATGATCTATTCTTGCCCGTCAGACCGGAGGATAATGTTGGCTCTGATCCGAGCTATTCTTTATTTTATACAGATCCCTCGAGAATCAAAATATATAGAAAAACTAAACGTAAACAACTTACGAGGCAAAAATTGTTAGCTAAATGTCTTATAAATAAACTAACTGACACGTATACCTTTAAAATTAAACTAGTTTTTCCTATGTTTTCAGAGTTTAAACTATGGCGACAATGGTTTCGAGTGTCAACACGGGCCCGAGGAGTGCCTGGGTAACATCGTGCAGGACTGCGCGCTGCGGTACATGCGCGACTACAGCGACGTGCAGCGAGCGACTTACGTTGTTTGCGAGATGGCCTCAGAATCTGGAGCTCGTGGCAGCTTAGCTGTAAGTAGCTGCTACAAAAAGTCTGAGAAAAAGATATTCAAAGAAATTTTGATTACCACACACAGATTATAAGTAACTTGCTCACATTTTCCAAATATTCTTTCTTCTTTTCATCCCCTCTTCTATCAATTAAAGGTAGGCAGCGCATCTGCAACTTATTAACTTGTTGCAGATGCCTGTGGGTAGCGGTCAATGAATGTCGTTTGCCACCTTATTCAATAATAAATAATTTATTTGTTAGCGCTACTTCGCACTAGGATTGCTTCTGAAGTAAACTGAATATTTTCGATTGATTTAATTTGACAATGTGCTCTTCGATACTGATTGGGCCCGGATAATACACAATTGTAGTTTATAATGATTGCGTTACAGTGCGTGAAACACGCCGGGCTGTCTGTGACCGACGTGGAGGGCTGTGTCCTGACAGGGGAAGGCATCGCACTGCAGCTAGACTCCGAGTATCATACCGACAAACTGAAGCCCAAGTTCATACCGACGGTCACTGTTAATGGGGTAATATACTATATTAGTGACGTTAGGCATAGTTACTGCAAGTACATTTGCGTTGATAATATTTATTCCACTGCTAAAAGCAGTGCCGTCATTCTAAGACGTCGTCGCACTACGGAAGAGCAAGATGCATCAGAACCTTGATTACAAATAGAAGTGCCAATAGTTTAACTTTATGGTACGGACTGCGAAACAAAATGTCGCGTGTTCGAAATCGACTGTTGTCATGTACCATTTATCCAGCAAGTTGGAACGGCTAAGAGAATGTTAGTAGAATTTCATTATCAAAAGAACAATATATTAAAATTAATGATGACACAACTATGGTCCATTTTATTGCTCCTTTCAAGTTTATTATTAATAATGACTCGTAACGGCGGTAACAGTTTAAAATATAGGTCTGAATAAGTCATATATACTTTTCAAAGTACTATATAAGTAATCTTGTTTTGCTTGCAGGTATTTAGTCAAGAACTTCAAGACTCAGCCATGACGGATCTGATAGGAACTCTGTGCGCGATCTTCCGGGAGATCCCGCCGTGCGCTCGATATCACAACAAACGCGCCTGGGAATATATCTTCTATAACTCTACCTGAAATATATGTCTTCTACTTTCATCGAGTTTTTTTTATAAGCCGTTTTTTATTTTGTACAGATAAACAATTCTACGTTTTATTAAATACTCAAAACAGATGAAGTATTGACTGTGCTTAAAACATTTAATTTATTTTTGGGAATTATACTCAGTTTAGATGAAATGGTGACAGGGTAATAGGTCAATAAAACGACTTGTGATCCACGAATGAACTTTAATCCTAAGGGACAGGAAAAGTCGATCGTTAGATCTGCTGTATTGTACGGATTTGAATGTAGGGCCACCAAATATTCGGATGAAAGGGGATTGAGGTGCGAATCTTAGGATGGATGCATGGTGTGACGCGAATGTATAAAAATTATGAAAGTTACGCCAGTGACAGACAAGTTGAGGAGCGAGAGTGTAGCGTGGTATGGGCATGTTATGCGGAGGGATGAGGGGCATATAACGAAGAAAGTTATGAGAATGAGCAGCACCATTTTATTGGTTATAAAAATATTGTTCAAATTTACGAATCAATCCTGCAACTAAAATACATGTTTATTATTTTACTTTTAATTCAGTATTAGACAAACGTAAAGGAAAAAATCTTGATTCCTACGTATGACCTTATCACAATAAAATTATTTTTTTCTTAATTTTTTTAACAACTGAAGTTTTTCAAAATTGCTTTGTAAAATAAAACATATTCAAGACGGAGAATTTTCCACGATCCAGTGGAAGTAGTGCGCGATGTTGGTGTATACGCTGGGAACGCCTTCGCTGCCGCAGTTTTCTGAACCGAACGACACGATGCCGATCTACGAAATGATATTATTATATTGTCGACTTAATAATTATTACTACTTATTTAGTGACCTAGCTAAAGTTCTTAACGGTCATTGCCTACCTTTGTCATTGCAGTAGATTTAATATACATAACTAAATCACAAATGATAACAATTTTCAAAAGACTGCAGCGTCCAGGTTGTGGCATATATCTATGGTTTTTATCTATACATGTACTAACGATATTTTAAACTATTCCATTAACCATGAGTTTGTGTAAGGAATTTATATTATTTATTTATTTATATATTATTTATTAAAATAAATTGGTTTACGACAATAGTCGAATAAGATTCCAAATCTTCGTGTTTTCAGTGTAACAGATAACTCAAATTATTACCCATAGTGTGTAATCTGGTCATATATAATTAGGATTAAACTAAAAATTTCTTACTTGCAAGTACTGTCCATCTCTATTTATTAGTAACGGTGCCCCACCGAAGCCGGAGCAGGCGTCCCTGCCCTCCTCGCCCCCCGCGCACAGCTGCCCTTCATGAATCGGCACGGATTCGCCGAAGATGTTCTCACACGTCTCTAGCGGAACCAAAGGCACGTCCAGTTGTTGCTGTTTTCCCACCTACAATACGTAAAGATAATGTTAAAGTTAAACGGTGTTCCGACTACAACTCTATCAGAGTATGCTAATCGCTACTCATTCGCAAAGGTCTTGTATGACATTTTAGAGCTTCATTTCTTTGCGATATTTCCATCATAAATTTGCAGCAGAGGTTGTGCAATTGTATTATTGTGTAGATTGTAGTAAATGTATCTACTTCTCAGTACCCAAAGAACTATCTGTTGATCGGTATTCATGCAAGATAGACTTTAGTCTTTATACCTTATACCTATTACATTCCGCATAAATGTATCTGAAACAATATAACAGGTATGTGGTATATCCTAACAGTAAACTTCGTTTATCTAATCATGTAATACAAAAATGTATCAGACTTGTACGTAACTTGTATGTAACTTTTCCACTATCGGTGCCACTTTCAGGCTTCCTACAATATACTCGTTTCGTACCTTATCCATTCGTGTTACTCCACACATCCATCTCAACATTGGCATTTCTGCCGCATGCACTCTTTTTTCATCTGTTCTTTTAATAGCCCAGCAATTGTAAAGTATTTTCTTTAGTTCACGTTGGTTCATATACGACACCCTTAATTTTCATTTTAGTAAGTATGTAGCATTGGCAGCTGTCATATCGTTAGGACTATACAAATACCATGTTAGTCTGTCCGGATAATTTTCCCCATCCGACGAGCGTGGCGCGTTCGCTTATAACTATTTCCGGCTTATCATTCAGGCAGAGCGGTGCCGCTGTCACTGAAAAAAACATATAATTAGCATCGAGATTGTGCGCACTGATTTAAATTTTGTAATAGAGATTCAAGGTCTATGAACGACCTTGTTGCTTCAATGCATTTTATTAGCCTACTGATTAAACATTTTACCTACAAAGAAAGAGCAAGTAAAGCAACACATGAAAGGTTATACGACAGAAATGTCTATCCCTAATAAGTTGTTTTTTTTTACATTCTTTCTTAGTCCGCTACGAGTACAACTGACCCCTAGTTTTGAGATGTTAAACTTTGAACACCATAGAAAAAGCTATAATGATCATCTAATGTCCCATCAAATGCTATGTAAATTAAGTATTCTAGCAATATTATAACACCCACCTGAATATTTAATATCATCTTTGAGTACAATCAGAGCGATGTCGTGTCTGAATATTTTCTGCTCGTAGCCCGGGTGTACTATAACGTTGTCCACCTTGATGGCCTGCGTCACGGGCGCGCAGAAGTACTCGTTGCAGTCCGGACTCCGGCTTGTGTCCCACTCGCCAACCACCACAGTCGATCTGCGTGTTATAATTATATTAGTCAGACAATAGCTACCGATCGAGCCGAGACTCAGCCCTCTCGGGAATCTTCGAATCGGAATGCTAAGTGCGTATTGAGTGACAGCCCAAGCCGAGGTCCCCTCTCGGGGTCCCTTAAGCCCAGTCACTCCATGGAGGGTCCGCCGAAACGACCTAAGAGCTCAGCGGCCTCCCAATCCAGTAATACTAATAAAGTAACGGCCCGAGCCGAGACTCCCGAGGGAGCCCTCAAGCTTAGTTACTGCAAAGAGGATTTGGCTAAGCGCCCTCTGCGCTCTGCCGCCTCAAACCCGGTGAATCTGTAAAAGCCTCATCCAGGCCAACACAAAAAAATTGACACAAAAAAAGCTTGTTATAAATATTAAGTTGGGCGAAATGAAAAAAATTTCGTCACGTACCGGTTGACGCAGTATGGGTAGTTCCACAAGATGGACCAATGATCACGGGAACCTGTACTAATTCTGGCTTAATTTAACAATACTTACAGCTTGTATCCTTCCGGCTTGGCCAGTGCGCAGTGGGCGGCGGTCAGCACAACCCGCTTGGCAATGATTGAGCCACTGCACGCGAATCTGACTGTGCCAGTATCTTTGTCTAAAATTAAATAAGAGCTTTTAAAATACCATTTTTGTTTACATTTCGCTTTTCGCTGTTCACCTCTCACTTCTTTCTCGTAATAGGTAACTTACCTACCTACTAGTAATGTTTTTCTATTCCTATTAATTTAATTTGAAAAATCTACGGTCTAGTATTTAAAACTGTAAATCCATTCAAAAAGACGTTCAAAGATTCGTACAGTTTGAATTCCAGTTTTAATTCAATTCTCGATTTCTTATGTTAAAAATACTTTACAATGTTCATTGTGCTCGTGCCACACCGATATTCAAACCCTAAAAATATCTTACGTCATCTAGCCAGGCTTTCGTCACTTGTGTACTAAAATACCCACTAGTAAATCCAATCCTAACGACCCATGGGTGGAGCCCAATGCCCTTGTAGTCGGTCCCGCGAACCATGCTACGGCCGCACTCCGGCGTGCCCGCTGCGTATACGCGCGCGCAATCGCACGCTGGACAACACACGTAGTCCTCGTCGTCGTTGTTGCCGCAAGTTAGCGAGTTTAGACGGTGAAAGTATCTGAAAAGTTTCAAAACTGTTAAATTATAATTGTGGAAGTTCTCCCAATCTCGTTAAAAACCTACTACTGACTACTTCTTTTCTTATATTTGTGCTTTCGTAACTTGATTTTCTTACTTACTATGGATATACCTTTCTGTATGTTGAAAGTTTAATGAGGTTCCGTTCCACCGTATATATTTTTTTTCTAATAGTCTAAAAAGTCGAAATGTTAAATTTATCCTGGAAAAAAATTTACACACCCTGTCACGCAAAGCAAAATATTGTATGTATGCAATACTTACTTGTCTGAGGAGAAACATGAGAAGTCCATGAGGTCTTCTAGCAGCGGACATGAGCTAATTGGCACACAGGATGTGTTCGGCGGGCATCGTCCCTACAGTTTTTGTTATTTTCGTATTAATGTTTCATAAATTATTCAAACTTGACTTTTAAATAAATCTAAGGTAAAATGCGTCATTTCACTCACTTTGAAATTAAGAGCGTCTTGTTCAGCGCGACCCATGTCCAAGCTGATGGATACAGCTAATAAACAAAATTATTATTGTTATTATTAGAAATATGGTTTCAAGTTGCATGAGTTAATCGATAATGTGTTTTTATTTATAAAATTGATTAAGGTGATTCTATTCAACTTTGCCAATAACTCTATTTACATTTTTCTTTTTACCCTACTGACCCAGAACAAGGGTGATGTATAGTAGTATGTTTGACGTGCGACATATGTACGCATATACTCGTATATGTCCGGGCCATTGTGACATTACCTTGACCGATTTTGAAGATCAAGGTGCCATTAGATTCGTATTGAGATAGTAAATGACGTGAAGAGTGTAACAATTAAGGAACCTTTTATGAATTAAAGGCAAAGAAAACTAAAGACGAGTTGAAGATAGCTTTTAAATATGTAAATAAACAAAGGTAGATAGATAATAGATAAAGTGATGGGTGTTGGGTTCTTGATGTTTGTTGTGGACTGTAGTCGTAGATGGGCAGGTACTGGACCAGTGAAAGGTCGTGGGGATGGTAAAATACTGTTTCACTGTATAATTATTTGAGTTATTGTTTGAGCGCACAATAAAGGTGGGTTACTTAGAGGTAGCCAGAATCAGATTCAAAAACTGTACAAAATGTTACCAACATAAAAAATTGTTTTATAATTTTTTATGTAATACTTAGGCCCGTATTCCAAAGGTGTGAGTAGAGGTGAAGATGTTATCTATGGACCGATATGAATTTAATGTGTAATAGACAATATTTCACTATACAAATCAGTTTATTTTCAGATTAGCGACTCGCCCCGGCTTCGCTCGTGTTTCTAAGATAGAAAAATATATAACATAGACACTCACAAGTAACGTGGCTTTCTATTGGTAAAAGAATTTTCAAAATCGGTTCAGTAGATCCAGAGATTATCCCCTACGAGCTCACAAACTCACAAACTTTACCTCTTTATAATATTATTATAGATTAGAAAATCTAAAGTACTCTAATATTATGGTAGTTTTAGTTCTATTAGAGGTTTTAGTTGATTTTAAAACTGCTCATCATTTAATACATTTTTTCATATAGATTAGTTCAGTTTTATTTTAATTTGTAATGACGTCGCAAAAGATAGAATCAGTTTTGTAGCAAGGCCACTGCTTTGTGGCATTGTATCATCATTGTGATCACCGATTATTAAATCTAGATGCACGTTACTGTAGTTTTTATGTCGAGCTCATACTATACAAGGACAAATTCATGCAATTTCATAACGTTGTTGGATTCAAATATTTTATTCATGGAAGTATTATCATATTTACTTAAGAATTGGTTCAACAGTAGCAGAGCCCGCAACAACAACATCTGTTGCATGAATGGGCCGGCTCGACCGGTGAAATATCACGACCTCACAGAAAACAGGCGTCGAGTTTCTACTCGATGCCGGTTTCTTAAAACGAACTCCCTGACCAAGTGACAAATAAAAATAGATACGCGCTCACGCCTGTCACCCAGAGACGTAGACAAAGATTATGAATTTCCATTTGCCGCAATCCTGGAACACCTCTCTCGCTTCTTCTACATCCATATATCTACGCATACACATGCTCGCCCTTCTTTAGTAGGTCACTAATCTGATCGATATAAGTTCTCCTTTCCCTGCCAATACTGCTACTCACTTTTTCAGCGTAGAGTTTCATTATATATTTTATTTTGATCACACTTTTTTGTTTAAAATTAACGTTTAATTTTTTTACACAGCAATAGCTTACTTCCATGTTTATTCTATCAGACCCTCCCTACTCTCACTTCCATGCATTAAAATTTAAAAAAAAGCTAGCGTACCAAATTACACCGTCTTGAATTACCAATTTTGGTCACATTTTGGTGTTTATAATAAAGAGGAAAGTTAATTTATTTATAAAAACTTACTTCCAAATTGAGCGCCAACCGTGCACCAAGAAAATATTATCCACACCAACAACTTGCACGCTGTCATTTTAACTTTTTATCAATTATTGTACACAATTTAATCACAAATCATCATCAACTTTTTAGCATGAATTAATTGCAATATTTAAGTTTACACGTCCATTTTGTAGGAATTGAAAAACTGCGCGTGCGCGGGCACTCGCGACAAAAGTGATACAACACAAAGCCTCTGGTCCGTGCGGCGTGACTCAGGGGTAACAAACTTAACAGGACGAATGGTTTATTGGTGGTTATTACAAAAAATAATACCATTTTAACTTTTTGTTGTGATAAATTTTATTGGCATATTATTTTTTGAATATCAATAAAAGCCACAGACAAAAGAAATAATAATATTTATAGGAGATTTATGCATGTGTACTAAAGGAACTGAATATACATATACAACGTAAATCCAGGTTATATATTTAAAATTATGATCTCAATCATTGTTCAATTCCATTAAGTTGTAATTATTCGAAAATGGTTGGTAATCCCTGTACCGATGTGAATCACCTCGACAAAAATGTAGCGTTTGATTAATTCAGGTATTAACAATAGTTTCAGTAACATTCCGTGCGAAAGTGTTATAGGTAAATTAGTGATCAATTTTTTGATATATTTTAATGCAATAATGAACACGTAGAATCAAAACTAGCAAACTTCCTTCAACATGCCTCATACTGAAAAGTAGTTTTGGTGTGGTTTTGCTTTTAAGTTAAAAGGTCTTGTTCTTTGCTATGTACAAGCCGAGCCCGCGGTTCCACCAATGCAATTTAATTTAACTGACGAATGTCCAGCCGAAGCTGAACCCTATTTGATATTTGATTGACCCTAAACTTAAATTTGAGTATAATTATTTCGCCACACAATCGCTCATCCCTTAATTTAGATCTTTAGGGGATGAATAAAAAAACCCTTAGTAAAATTCATATTATACAGTCAGTCAGTGAGTTTCTTCTTTTACATATATAGATATAAACTGACACTCGTGTGGTTTCCTTTTTATGCATTACATAAAAATATGATACGGTCAGTCGCTTGTAGATTTCTTAGAACATTCAAAATGTACATAAAAACAAGCGAATAAATTATGCGATAAATATTTTTTTAAATATATTTTTAACACCGAATGATCCCGACAGTACGCCATTCAGCACACAATAACATCAATTTATTTTTTTACGTTCAGTTACACTTACCTAATTAATTCTTCTATCAAAAGGATAGTGGATTACTGTCTGTATGTATTTGCTGTATTTTTGGTCCAGTCACATTTTTCAACATAGAGGAAAAAATACAACCGTACTAGTCCAAATGTTTAGTCAGCAACGATATCAAAAACTCATCAATTTCAATCTTCAAAATCGGATCAGTTTATAGATTTGTCGGGATTTTAAACTCTCCATACAAAACAATTATTTTTATTATTTGCTGTATTTGTATGTATCTTTCCACAGTTTTAGAAAATACATCTGTTATCTTGTTTCATTTGCGCCTAAAAAGAAAAAAATAAATATATAGCTATTATATACAACATTGTGTACACATGTCCATCCCAGTGCACTCGAATATTTCTAAATAAGGATGAAGGTAATTTAAAATGTCTATAGTTATATCTATGTCTTAACTAAAAGTTAATTAATATTTTTTTAATTATTTTAATACTTTTTACAGATTGACCGATAGTAATGCAAAAAAATATGCGGCGCGTCTGATTCAACGCGGACCAAACGAACCGTGTCCGTGTAATCTTTGTGAAAATCTCTTTTTTTATTGTTATTCCTTTGTTACGCGAGCTTTTTGTCCGGACTGATGTCATTCACATCACTTGGTCGTAGCGGTCTCACTATCTTAACTGGTACAATTTATTAGGTGCGAGATATAAATAACAGAATAGTATTACCTATACCTTTATTTATTTAAGAAGGTAAACGAATAATTTACGAAAAAATTGTACATAAAAAAGGAATGTTAACAAATACTTTTGTTTTGTATTTTATGTTTAGTTTCTAAGACGCATTGGTGATCTAATAACTATCAAAATACAAATATATAAATACATATCTATCATCTTCAAATTAAAAAACGTAAGCCTGCCTACAATGGCAAAAATGTACACAAAACGCTAGAGTTCAAAAGTTACCTAGCACACCGTGACGGTAAAAATGTATCCTAATCTGATCCTGATCCGTTAATGCGACAGGTAAAGGTAATCATAGCATAAATCTATTTTTAAAAACTTATGTAGTTATAAGTCCCTCGTATAAAATTTTATTCGTATTTAAACGTTGAAATCCTAATGGTTAAGGGTCTATGAAACGTGATGTCGTGGGTTCAAATCCGCCAAATATTGTTGTTCTACTAGCACTAAATTTAGGGAAGAACCACATTATTATGGATATTGCCATTACCGTCCTATAAATATATTACATACTTCGCATACTGATTTAATTACATCTACTTACATAGAAATACTTGACCGTAGCTGGCGGTATGTTTGCAATGAAAATACAAAAGAATACCAAGAAACACGCGAAGTTTTAACAAGAGTAATAACAACTGCTTTAAAACACAATTAAAAAGAAAATAAAAATGACAAATTTGTTTCAAAACAATCAAATAATTTTATGTAGCGTCAAAACAGCACGATGTAACGAAATCGTTGTAAAAATTTGCTTTTCATATGCATTACACCATCAAACGCTTTTAACATGTCGCCACCGACAGTTTTGGGTTTCGTTGGCAAATGACATCAAAATAAAAACAACATCAATATGGATTCAGAGAGACCACATCATAGCAATTTGAAAGAAGAAAACGGCAAGGGCCAAACTCAGGATACAAGGATTGTATTAACACAAAACTCCGCCGATAAAAATCATATGTGCACGTATATGTGCAAAATGAATGATATCCAGCCCGCTAACAAGGATAAAATCGTTAAAAATTGTTACGTACGACCATCCAGTGAACTTATTGAACAAGTATGTACTTATTATACCAAAATCAAACGAATTTACGTTCCTTACACATAACAATAAAACCCGGGTAGCTTAAACTTGCCCTGCGTTTCGTCTGATGAGTGAGGTGTCGCAGATCCCATCCCCTTCTCAGTCGTTCTTCTATTTTCTATATGTACTAGCGAATGGCGATTGGTACTTTTTGTACCACCACTATCGACTGAAGCGTAAATTGTGCTCTTGAGCATTCGATTGCCGACTGCACCACTGCAATAGCACACGCCCACTGCACCATCTTTTGTAATAGTACGAGTATAGTTATAAAATAATATTTGAATTGATATTGTTGTCTACAAAACTGAACAATCGATTAATTCGAATAGTTTTAGTAATAATCTCCCATCATTGATATCTACCCCCCCCCCCCTCCTTCATTCCTACTGCTGACAAAGCATCCGTAACTGTTGTAATTGTAGGCGGTGTTAATGGATAAAAGACAAATCACCGGCGGTTTGTTTACTCGCTTGGCTCTGTCCACAAGGCCTGCAATAAATTATCACTGTAAACATGTATTCACTTATATTATTATTTTATCTTTAAAAAAATATTACAGTTAATGGAGGATGAACCGAACCTTGTTGAAAGAACTCAAGGGTTATGTGAAGGCAGAGATTCAACAAAAGCGTGCTGCGTTAGAGAAACAGATCTATCAACAGGCTACGTAAGCATCTAAAACCTGTATTAAAACCGATAATCATTTAATAATAGTTTCACATTTTTCAATAACACTCAAATTCTAGCCGTCGTCAACGACAATCGATAACAGCGACTTCTCTGACAACGACACTACTGAAGAGGGAGACAATCCTAATCTATTGCATTTAACAAAAATGAAATGGCTAACTGAAACTCAAACAGATTCCGCCGATTCCAGGTTAGTACAAGTTACTACTAAAAATTACTGTAATAAGTTTGAAAAATACAGGTCAGGTATCGTTCCAGAGTTGTTAACGCGTTAACAGGAGCGAAGGTAAGGATTCGCAGGAAACGGGCATCATGACGATTACAAAAGGCTTTGATAAGGTAGTATATTCGGATCTTTTAGTTTTCTTGTTAATAGCAAAGTTGTTGTACGCGATACAAGTACACTATGAAAGTTTGGTTGTTGTAGATCGATTTCACCTTGTACATCTGGGAGCGTGTCCTTCGCCGTTGCCGACTCGAGCGACTCCGAAGGAGATATGAAAGGATGCGTCAGCTTTGGAGAGAAATGCCTCTCGACTATTTTGCGACTCGACAAAGAGCATAATATGTTTGGGTTGTCCAACATTACCATTGTCGATTCGAAAATGTTGAAAAAATACCGTAAAGATGATAAAGACCCAGCGTTTCCCCAAACAACTATAATCCAAGTTTGCTGTGAGAATAAATGTTGCAAGCACAAGGTATTTATTGTTGTAAAATAATATTTATGATTGCACAGATAGATATAAGACATTAAGATGTTACGTGAATAATAACTTACACGAGTTGAATTAAACTGATAAAATTATGTTTAAATTCGACTTAAATCACATATTAGATCGACGAGGTGTTTATGTGAGTAAATGAATGGCTTCTAGCGGTGATGGTCACCATCCGTTTTATCTTACATTTGCTTGTCCAAAATATCTTGTTATCACAAATCTTTTTACGATTTCAGAGTAATACCGATCTACCGACCTCGCTCAAGGTATTTTGTTTAACATATTTTATTTCAATACACTATCTATATTTATTTGCCCGAATGGATCACTTCAACTGGGAAAGTACCGCGACCTAACAGAAGACGAACGTGAAGTAAAGATATGCCTACTTACTGCGAGGCTGGTGATCCGGAACTTTCTGATTGCAGTAGGATAGTGAAGGTAACTCAACTTCAAGTGAGACGTTTTCCTCCTTCTGTGAAAAAAATCAAAAATGTTTATTTTAATTAATTAACGATCTCTCCTAGCAGTAATGTGTAATAGTAATAGAAAAGTAAATGTAAAATATTAATATTCTAAATTTTAGTTGAATCGATTATAAACAAAGATAACATTTCGTAATACCCACTCAAATTTTGGTAAATACATATTTAACTACTTATCTGCAAATTTTTTATTTTAAATACCTTGAAAGCTTTAATGTAAAATTTCTTAATAAAAATTAAAATACATTATCTTTCACCTTTTTATTAATAAAAATAAATTGTATCAGACTCAATATACATCATCAGTCATGGAAGTCACTACGGCTTCGTGTAAATTTGTATTGACTAAAAGAAAGTAGAATCAAGTACAAAAGAAAACTTTAAATATCTCTGATCACATAATTTTGATAACCGGGTCCTCGAATAACATATTTTTTCCAAAAAAATAATAACTATTTCCATCGTGTTATTTGTTTTAGTGCGGTCGGTGTTTTAGCTGCACCGATCCATTTTGTTCATCATGCAAGTCCTGTGGGATCCCTTGTGCACTGCCTTGTGATACTCCATGCGCAATACCATGCTTAACATCTGCACGATCTAGCAAAACACTACCTTGTCCGAAACCGTGTGTAAAATTATACGGAACTCCTTGCGGAACTCCGTGTGGCAAATCTTGCGGAATTCCATGCTTTCAACCATGCGGAACTCCATGCTCTCCACCGTGCGGAACTCCATGCTCTCCACCGTGCGGAACTCCATGCGCCCAACCGTGTAGAATACCATGCGCCAAGCCTTGCCGAACACCATGTGCACAGCCCTGCGAAATACCATGTGCACAATCCTGCTGTGTAAGTTCTTAGAAATTTTATAAAATAAATAAGCTAACCAACACAAATAGAGATATGAATTACCGTTCGTTTTTACTGAACTTAACGTGGGTGAAAATGTTAGTCCAGGAAAATTGGGATCAACGAATCCTAGCGAGACATTTGTTTGTAAGTATGAGCTACTGCTAAGCTTTGAAAATATCATTGACATGTTACGCTAATCAATATGAATTCTAGCACCACTAAGGGATATTTTAATCTAAACCTCATATGTTTTATTATGATACATTGCGACGACTATATTTTTTTTGTTTAGAAGGAATTATAAAATATGATTATTTTGTTTTAGGACAATTCACCGTGCTCAAATTGCGTAAGATATTTTAATAACACACAGATGCTATTTTAACTATGAATAAAACCTATGAACTAAAATATATTTATATTTTAGTGCATCAAAGACAAAATTGAGTGTAAGGTAAGTTGTTTACAATAATCTTCATTTTAGTTGCACCTCTAAGTAAGAATTTATGCTTCGTTTTTGTCCAATAGCGGGTACCCTGTTCAAGAACCAGGTGCATGGTTGACTGTAATACTCGGTACGGCATGAAGGTAACGATTATTTCAATATTTATAAATATTCTATTCCCAAGAACGAAGCAATAATTAGGACATAGGCTTCATACTTACGATTTGAGAGTATTTGGGCGGACACCCAGCCAGATTGTGCTGAATGTATAATATATACCCAATACACATGGAGAAAGAAATTGACATTGGGTCCGAGTATGACCTTTTACTATGGCTAGAACAGTGCCCACCGGCACCAACATTAGGTGTTGCATGAATATTTCTAGGTTTCGGCTAATGTGTATCACGTACATATATCACTTTTCAATTTTTTCTTTATAATTTAATTATAAAGAATTATAATTTATTAAATATTAACTAGATTTTTTATATAAATCCAAAAAGCTCTACCTATAAACTTAGGTATATAGGTAGAGCTTCTTGGGAAATATTGATAACACATAAGAGCTTATAAATTATTTTGATACAGATCTCATTAAAAAGAAAGCCGAAGTTTGAGCTGTCTCCGGTAAGTAAGCTGTTGCAGTAATAACTTAACTTTTGGTAAATGCAATTGCAAATTATCCAGCTGAAATCAAATTTGCGCATAAGCCAAAGCCAAACTAATTTTTATGACGTTTATCAAATAACTTATGTGCACAAATCTCCTATACCTTAAGTATAAAAAGATTAATTGTGATGTAGACCAAGTTTACCAATGCATCAATCTCGTCAACCATTTTTGATATTTTAAATTAATTTTTTCAGAGGGAAAAGATAAACAGAAAACCTATGATCAATGTTCTTGTATGTGGCAAATATGTATGAAACTTAAAAATTATTTTCCAGAAATTTGTTATTTAAAAAAATACACAATATACTAGGGTAAACATTGAAATACAAAACTGTTTGTCGTCAACAACAACTTCACTGTAATTACACATATTACACACCGCACCGCACCACACTTCACCACCGTGTGTACACAGTTTACACCTTAGATTTAGAAAACCACACAAAAGACACAAAAAGTCTTTCATGTGGCTTCCTCCTGAATGTGGCTCCTTCAACAAGTATTTCATTAGGAATATACGAAATATATTTTTGTTAATACAGGTAAAGGTTTTATAATAGTGATTTGTAAACGTTTAATATTTACATAAACTTTTGCAATAGTCGTTAAGTTTTATAAATATCGAACGTTTTAAAGAATATATTTAAAATAAGAACATTTTCATCAAGCTTCAAGAAGTCCCATTTATAATAATAAATATATAAACTTTCTTGTTGATTTTATAACCTTTTATTGATAATAAAAAAAATTGTCAGGTTGAGATAACTCCACGGTCCAGTTGCATTTTACAAAAGGCAAGTATTTAAATTACAAGTCATTTCTTTGGTATTAAATACGATAGTTAAAATGGTCCAAACATTTTATATGAATTAAAA
Organism: Papilio elwesi; assembly: GCA_029849275.1. Lineage (NCBI taxonomy): Eukaryota > Metazoa > Arthropoda > Insecta > Lepidoptera > Papilionidae > Papilio > Papilio elwesi. Next base: position 3,962,918 of record CM056700.1, on the reverse strand, counting down.
TATTCGACAATGATGCGATAATTTTTACGCCTTATACATCAAAGTGGTTGCGCTGACGGCACAACTATTTCGTACATACCCTATAATTGCTCGTACAAGGAACTTCGACTGCAGTTTCAAGTGCCAGGGAAGTCATAGTTTTGGAGAAGATTTGTAAAGTTTAAGGGCCCGTTCCGGTTTTCGCTCTGCGCCATCCTCTAGCACAAGCTTTGATAAGCGTTTTAATCTAAAATATAACAAAATATTCCATTTTAGTTACTAATATGAAATTCTGTATAAATTCTAATAGCCCGCAGCTGCGAGATCCTGCCATCACTTACCACGTTGCATACCGCCGTCTTCCTGCTTCCCTTACCTGATGCCGTGCTTCTGGCCACCCCGGGTGAGCGCGCCGTGCAACAATCCCTCCCGATGCTTCCACAATCCCCCCTGTCTACCGCCGAGGACAAGAAAGGCGCCAATACCGTTACAGTATTTATGCCCCCGCGTAAGTACACAAAGAATTTTTGAGCGCGGTCAATAGTAGACCGCAATCTGTACTTGAGTGGTTCTCGCGATGCCGATGCATGTCGGTCGTATCGACCCACGCCCTCCCATTGACCAGCAGTGCGGATAGGGTGTCGGTGTCAGGTGGCTCTTATGAGCTACGACCAAAACTTGAAAAGACAGATAGGAAATATTGATGGTTTGACCTAATGGTAGGTTGAACGAATATTTAAAAGTCATAGGTTTACACGCATTTTTTGTTAATTAGTCATTTTATTCACAGGACAAGAAATGTGAGGACGGAAATAAAAATGCGACATGTCCTAATCCGACGTGTCCCGGGGTAATATGGATAAAATGTTTGATTTAAAATATTTACATTTACGCATATTATTAATACGAGCAATATAAATATTTCAGAAAAATGAAACATTGAAAGCGGAAATTGAAAAAAGATTTGGAGATAATAACAAGGAGGAATAAAAGAATAATGGCCGATTCAAAGGATCCCCATTGCTCTTGTTCGTGCGCAAAGGTTAGATTAACAATAAGAAGACAAAATTGACAAAACTGATTTAAACGACATTTTAACAAGATGATGTATGAAAATCCATTTTAATTTTTACATCCATTTTCATTGGATGAAATGAAATATTTTATGTGTTATTAAAAAAAATGTGATGTTTTTTTTCAGAAAGTTGAAAACCCAAGCGACGAATTAATCTATTACCCAAATGGTAAAAGGAAAACTGTCAGTACTTCACATATATTTTTTAATGTTTTTAACTCATCATTTTCTAATTACATCTATATTAATAGAAAAAGAAGCCGATTAAATGCGAGTGCTCTTCGCCAGGCTGTTCTAGTTGCTTCGTGTCAAAGCCAAAGGTAAACATTAAACATTTACAACAAAAACATGGGCCCTCATTTTTAATACCGGGAACATAAAATAGCTTTTACTTGCTCGTTCACTGTGTGTATGATTCAAAAAAGTTAATTATCATTGCAATACGCGTTACTATTACCGAAATAACGATCTAAAGTAACAGCGAGGCACTGGTAAATTTACGTAGACAGCAGTCAAAGTTTCTAGGAATTGTAATATTAATAGATGAATGGCAAGGACAGATTGACCTGCGTCTCACAGCTGCTTTTAATGCATTGCCAAATCCGTAATGCTGCCAAATAATTATCATCAGCCTGTACCAGTCAGCTGCGGGCTTGGGCCCTGTCCAATCATCATTAACACCCAACACCAACCATTTTCAGCCGTCTTTACGAGGTCTTCGACCCATCTATAAGGTGGTGAGAAATATAGTGTAGGGCTACACTTTCTATATTTTAGCGTACACTCTTTCGGAGAGAGATGAGGAAGGTCTCAGGGATGGATAGTAATTTTAAAAACATTTATTGTAATGCGTGTAGTTATTTTTTCTTTCTAATGTTTCAGACACCACTAATACCCATGAAACCTCGATAGTAATCGACAGAAAATTTTTAAAAAAAGTTAGCGACTCGTTAAAAGCAAGACATGTTATTTGTTTGTGAAATCTATAACTTCAATTTGTAATTAAAATTGTAGTTAAATAATTAAAAACAATAATAAAATACAACATTTCAAAGACGCAATAAAGTTGTGTTTATTTAAACAGTGTACGTACGTATTGCGGATTTGGATAATAACCTACAACTCATTTATTCCTTATACCAAATTAACAAAACCAGGTATTTATGAGACACAAAAAACAAATTGTAGAAACAAGCATGGAAATACGAGTAGAAATAAAACAAAACACTTTGGAATAAAACAATTATTATTGCAATCGAGTTTTGTTTATATTAAAAGAGTTAGTAGTAGTTTACCAATCCTTAGAAACGATATACCTTTCCTTGCAAAGCTTGTGGGGCGTCATATCATGAGTGAGCTGATCTATGACAGTACAAGGCTTCGTACCCTGCGCGACATGGCAGTAATCGCTGCAGTACATGAAGGGAGCGATATTGGTTTGGTAAGGATTAGGAGGGAACGGAGCAAGGAAGAATTCCTCGCCATGAGTCCACGACGCGAGTGGAGATGCTGCAAATGGTGACCTATACTGCTTCTTCGTTTCTGACTGAAATACCCTGAGAAAGGTTTCGTTAAATGATAGATTTTCAACTTAAGTCATAAAAATCAAGTAAAGATTATAAATCATAAGCATTTAAAGTTACTTGATATATAGTCACAATTGTCGACATTCTCGACAAAGGCCTGATCTACTTGTCGAACATTATACTACCTACCTGCAGCCGGTGACAAAGCTGATCTAAATTTTCCCATGAAAATGTAAAGTCCTAAAACCACTTGAAACCATATCGATAAGAATAAACTTGAATAGGATGCTTAGAACCGTGCACAAAAACAATAAACCGAACGGAAAATTCTTCTGGAGACCAAGTTTAAAAATATACATTAAAGTAAACAAAGGAATACAAACATTTACAAACCTTTGTTTTTATTTTCATACGCTACTACTTACCCTTTTAGGTTATTAACTGGGTTATGGCAGGACGCGACTTCTTTATACTCCTTCTTGACGTGAATTCTATCGTATACAGCTCTATGGACTTTTGATTCCAATGGCATCCATATCTCCTTATGCTTTGGACCGAATCCTCGTACCTATATATTTAGAACAAAGTTTATAAATACTGTCCTACTAATATTATAAATGCGAGAGTTTAGAGTTACATATATATAATGTATAAATGGAAATGTTTACCGTTCACAAAAAAGCCCGCGACAGCATATATCTACCTTTTATCTGTAAACCATTATCGCCAAAATATTGAACCATTTAATAATTATAGGGCGAAACGAAGTTTGCCGGCGAGCAAGTTAAATCATAGTATTCTCAATCTGGTATAAGTTGTCTGTAATAAGTTGACTCACTCCAGTGACGACTCAAACTAAAGCCAAGATTCCCAAAGGAGGTCTCGAGCGTAACTAGCTCAGAGGATAAGACGTAGGCGCTTTTTGCGTAGTTCAACTCAACGGTAGAGCTAGCTATAAATACTCCCAAAGGGAAAAAATCCCAATAAATCATAGTCTACTATGTATGTGTAGATATAGCGATATGTGATGAGATGAGAGCTCATTTGCAACCTTATATAAGTCGTAAGGTGCAAAGTAGCCTATGGAAAATAAGTCCGTTTAAAACGCTCGTATTACTTTAGGCGTATTAGACTCGGAGTAATACGTGATATGATCCTTAGCGCCTATTCCGTATTGTTCGTCCGGTGTGAAGGGCCGTTGGTATGCGCGGTAGGTAGTCACGTACGGGTCGAGCAGGCGACGGAACCCGCCCGCGCTCTCCGGTATAACGGGCGCTTCGCTCCTACCCGCTGCTACCACCTGAATTGCAAATTAAAACTGCCATAACTTTAATATTTCAGTTCTGTATGGAAGATGTAAGCTCACAAACAAAATATGCTCAACACAAGGAAGATTTCCAAGATCGGTTCGCCTTTATACATGTTACAGGAAGATTTGTCAATAGTCTGGAATTCTGTGACGTCTCTCTCAGTTTACTCATAAAACAAATAATTGCCCTTATAAACAATTAATAATAAGATAGGAATTTAGCGATAAAAATTTAATACAACGCTAGTAAATGCTTACATCAAAAATGTATTTTGGGTCGGGAGCTTTAACTCTAAATTCCGGAGGCGCTAGAGGGGACTTAGAAAGGCCTCTGTAATTATTCTTCATCTCAGATATATGAGTCGGCTGTACGATATTCTTGCCTTGGAGCTGAAATTAACAACCTTATGCAATATAAACCAACGATTCAGCATTAAAATACATTGACTTGTAAGCTTTTGGCCCATCGACATCTGTTCACAATATCGCGTCTGGTGCGACGTTTAAATCGGAAAATCTATAATGCCCGCACTCAACTGGAAGATAGAAGGAGGAGTCGTGTAGATATCTCCAATATTAAATCTATTAAAGATGTAAAAAACTTTACTATGGAAACGAGAAATCACCTCCCAATCAGAAGATGTAAGGACGCCAGCCTTGTAGAAAAGTCGTCGGAGAGGAAAAGTAAGAGGGGCAATGGAACTTGGGGCGCCTTCACTAAACGAAACATATTCTGTGAGTGTATGTGTGTTGTGTTGCTTCTCTTTCGAATCGACGTTTATATGTTTACTTTTTACAGTTAATAATATTTTTACGGTCTATATATATTTTACTTACCTTTTTCTCAACAGCAGTCATATAAATAACTCGTTTACAGTTACATGCACAGTCTGACCTTTCCATAGCTTTGTTAGGGTTAGGCTTAACGCAGTACTCCCCAGTGGTGGTCTTGTAAGACTCTTTCTCGACCACCATATCCCGACCAGTAACACGCTTCGGTAGAGGGTCATGGATTTTCTAAAACGAAGACTTAAATATTAAATAACAACATTTGGCCTGAACTCGCTCGTCTAAGCAGTAGCTAATTTTAGCTTATCGCTACTTGTTTTTAAAAAAAGGTTATATTTTATCAGCCAACAGATGCCCAGCCGGAAGCCTTGCCGCCCTGTGTGCCAGTGGAGTTACCGCAATCTTAACCTGATCGTCAGTTCAACTTGTAGCCATCTCTACGTGGCCGCTATTCCAGAAGCTTTAGTTTTAAATTGTATTTTAAGCTTACGCTACAGAGAAAAACATAGATCGTATTACCTTTTCTATTCAAATAACAGCAATGGTATAATCATCTTATGAGTTATGTTTATACATAAAAATCATATACTCACACAATCAAAGTTGTGGGGTGTATCTGGTATATGGCGTAAGGCAATACTAGTGCTGGTTCGAGTCTCATTATTAGACAGTCTCAGTGGAATATTATACTGAACGTTTCCCCAGGTGTTGACATTTTGTATCAGCAGATCATTTAGAACTAGTGGCTTACATGACTTCGCTTGAGCCATTATAAAATATTATTAAAGTATAAATTGCTAAAAATACGTAGTGTCAATTTTGATGTATAGTAATATAACATTTTGGCATAGTTATGAATTATATCACAGATAATACAACACCAAAAATAACTCCAATCTCTTATGGTCCGTTTATTAATTATATCTCTGAAATATTTTAATGCGGACATAGAGATAAAAATATATAAGATTTATTCCACTTTATCCTTTTATGACAAAATGGTTTTGAGCAACATAGAACTCGTTGACATTTACATGATTCTGTCGACAGTCTGGCTATTTTTAAAAATGTCATTAAAACCCGCGCTTCGAGATTTTGTTCAGAATCATTTAATACTCACCACATTGCCACTTCGAAATGTATATTTGTTATTTATTAATATACAAATGAAGTCGTCTTTATGACATTTCGTTTGTAACTGTATCGACTTACTGCGCGGCTATTTTTTACCAATTAATTAATCTGGGAAAGAAATACAGTGGCACAACTGTAACAACACTATTTAATTTCAAAAATATTTTTCAGCATTTTAATAGTTCATCATGAATACACATTTAAAACGTGACATTTAATATATCGCGTTTAGCATTTTAATAATACTCCTCTTGCGTTTGAAAGCCGGGTTAGTTTGCTCGTCGCGTGCGTACTCCGCTTGGTGCCACGGCTGTAAGTACACCGGGAGCAGGGCCTCGTGTTCACTAAGCCATTCCATAACGTAGTCGATGATCGCTTCCACGTGCGGCGATGATTCGAATACAGAACGCATCACTGATTTTAACGTCTCTGTGCACGACTACAAAAGAATAAGTCGGTAAAGAAAATTTAATAACTAGATAAAGCACAACGGCTTTTCCAAAGGTTACCTGTATGCTCTTAAGATCTTTAACTATTAAGAGGCAGAAATATAATCTTCCTGATAATATGATCTTCTTGGTGGATCTAGTTCGCTGGTTATATAGCATAAAATATCATATAATAATACTATAATAATAAGCTATATATTAGCTTATCACTATTTTGTAAATACCTTGCTCTTCTTTAAGCTTAAGGCTGTATTTATATAGTTAAAAAGGTATTAGTAAAATTTTGTATAACTCGGGAGCTATATTTTAGGGGATGAGAACCCGCTTCCCCCAACGCCACTCCCATTGAAACTCATTGTTTCTCAGAAAATCAAAAGGGAGCTTTGTTAGGCTTAAAATCTAAAGGTTGCTAACCGAGTGTCCGGTTAACGTAAGTGAACGTGTTGGTTTTGTATAACCAAAAAAGGAAATTTAGTAAAAAAAACGGAACTACAAGGTCCCGCTCCCGAATTGTGAAACGTACACAAGGCCTTTATTTTACTTATTTAAAAAAATATTTATTATCTGTTCTAATTGTCAGATTTACCGTGGTGCTGAGTCTATCACCAACTGCATAAAGAGCTTCCTTTAGAGTGTTTCCTTTACGATGACCCTAGTTAGAATAAAGGTTTATATTAATTTTAATATGACGATAACGGTAAGAAACGCTGGTGATTCCTTAGTTTCAACTTTTATTTACCTTAGGCAGAAGCTCTTTGACCATAGCAAATAATTCCTCACTTTTATCATGATATAAAAAATATGCCCAGGGGGAACGAAAGAATGCATAAAGGTTGTCCAATTTTCTCGTCTGAAATAATGAAAGGAGATCAAATTTTTATATTAACAGGATCAGATTAAAAGTAAATTGTAAATATCGCTACCAAAATCAAAACAATAAATTTAATTTCGTTACAGTGTATCGTAATAGAACGTTGTTTAGCACAACTGTGGACCGTCCATAAAGTCGGACAAAGTTCTCCAAAGGCCGCTTCTCGGGAGTCAGGCAGGTGATCCCGTCCACGATCAATTCGTTGTTGAAATGAAGCTTGAAATATCCTTCTTTAAATGTCTCTATAACTTGACCCTGGAATCAGACGAGGTGCGATGAACGAAGAGCATTTTGAGTAGGCAGTCATATTTCAGTTAAATTTGAGTTTAGTACAGTCCTGACACACCCTCGTATCAGCCACACCATTTAAGAGCGGAACCGTACGTCAAATATCCATAAACTCAGCTACTAACAAAACTCAAAAGAGAACATATTTATAAAAAAATAAATTTATACTTTTCATTGTGCCTACTTTTAACTAATGATAACAAGAACTTGTATATGAACAGAGGCTACGAGGAAACCCAATATTCTGTTGCCATCTGACCATCGAAGTTTTATCTTTCGTATATTAAAAGTGCTCAAAGGTCTATGAAATAATTTGGTTAATGTCGAACGTTCAGCATCTTGTTGATTGAGTTGATATTTGACGAGGATGATTGATGAGGTTCATGAGAATTCTTAGTGTAATGGGATGTGCGACATTCTTATGACATCAATGTGTGTTAAAGCCATGGTGTAATCAATTTCAAAATGTATATTCACATTGTAATGTAAAGACTGGATGTAGTAACAGGGAGTCTTCTTCCCAGGCGAGCGCACCTCCAAGTAATGCAGACCGCCGGGCAATGTGCAATACATTACCCTTGGCTCCCTAAAATCTGGTAATTTTGTTGACGATTCAAACTCATTGCTAAAATTATAGAAAAAATGTAAGCATTAGCGAACAATTTTGATGTGATCAAGCACTAGTTAATTCATTTTGAAAAAGAGAAGTACCAGTAAGGAGTACAAGTAAAGATAGGATAGGTAACAGTTAATTAAAAAAAACAACTTAGTTTAAGATTATTATAATTTATCACATCATCACAACTCACTCTACAAGATTGGTAAAGCCATTTACACTACAGCAGGTCACAATTGAGCGGACGTACATACAACACGCAAAAAAATGCATAATTAATACTAAATGTACTTACGACGACACAGATGGCGATTCCTTATTGCTACCACTGAGAGTACAACCAGAACCTTTATTGACAATGTTTTCTGGTTGTTTCATGTATTTCTCAGTGTCAACAAACAGCGGGTCTAATTGATTCCGGATTTGATTTCCTAACTGAAATTAATATAATAGTAGCTTAAGTAACTATTTGTGAGACGGATATTAACTGATGATTAAATTATGATCAAGGCACACTCATAGTTTAATTGTTTTAAATTGTCTGTCATAATCATGCTTCTTCTCAAGAGGGGAAGTGAGAGCTCCTCCCCCTAATCCTACGGTGTGCTTATTCTGTTGTCCCGCAGCCACATGCCCTTTTCTAGTCCCCTCTTCTTTTCTACATGAAACTGGCTGTAACTTTCAAAACTTTTTAAAGAATTACCTTTGTGCCAACTTCATAAGAGTCATAGTATCTCTGCTGCTTGTCATCCGCGTAATAAACGCTGTTGTACCTCGTGGCCGGCCCGGCCGCATATATAGACCTATCTCTAGTTCTAAACCGATGGTCTATTAGAATACCTTCATTGTACGCTATGCCACTTTTATTTATAGCTGAAATGTATTCATTAGTAGTAAAGAGAATAAACTCACATTTAATAAACTATACTCAGACAGATAGAATTAAAATAGGAAATCCATCGCAACAGCCAAATAAGCAGTGTGTTTTTCCTAAATATCCTATTATCCACTACATTTTGTACTTGTATATTATTATGTATTACATAATGTTTGTACCTTACCAACAAACGCATCCTCGTCAACGCCCTGTTTGCCGTAATAGAAAAACGCCGAGCATGGCAACGTCACCATCTTGAACCGAGACATGAAGGTCACAAACGTCACCACATGATCAAGGTTACAACTCCAGGATTCAAAGTAGTGTGAGCTGTACGTTCTGATGTTCAACTTCTTCATCATGTCGTTCACAGTTCGATCAACCTAAATATGTAAGAAGGAAAGATACGGTTGTAAAACACAATTTACTTTTGTAAAATTTAATATTATGCTAGTGCAGAAGAGCTAAGGCGGACTAAGGGCATACAACAAATTAAAAACTAGATTTATCCAGGTCTGACGTTTCTAGCATTAAAGTGGCACCGGAAACAACAAAGAAACGAGCAAGGATTTTAGAAAAGATAGTTGAATATAATTTAACACGTGTATAATTAGATGATAAAGACCGATTTTGTATCAAACTAGATCGATATCAGGAAGCTTACACCAAGAATAGAAAGAGAAAGGACTGGGGAAGGATAAATGCTTTGTTAAATCACTATCACGTATGCTAATTCTATAATGGTATTCAACGTATAAAGGCATTACTAACGTTAACGTTTGCGAAAACAGATATCCTAGGTTTCCTTGGGTCCTCTGATGGGAAAGGTTCTACGAATACTATGTTTTCCTTTGGCACACCCATCTGCAGCATAGTCGATAGACAACAGTATGCATGTATCGTAGCACCATACACAAGAATACAATCTGCAGAAGAAATGAGAAAAGAGAATATACTAGACAGACAATACTTTTCGATGCTATAAGAAATAATGTGTTAGTTGAGACCGCAATTTTCTCCATTTATATTTTTTTCACGAATCGATCAATCAATCTATAACGGCAGTAGAACAATTTTTTTATCATATCCGAAACAAATTTGAAGATGTTTTTGTTTGATGTTTGCAGATTCGAGGAACATTTTGTAATAAGTTTGCCAACTACAAAGTTGATATAACTGTTTTTTTGTAGCGACACAAAAATAAAGAGTCGAGAGAGTTGCTTCAAGTCCTGGCAATATTTTTTTACTTTTAAATTATTCACGATGCTTACAGACAGCCCTGAAGATGAACTGGACTAAAGGATGAGTAAAATGAACATTAATATTTTGTAACCATTTATCTAATTAATCCACAACCATAAGATAGAGTGTGGCTACTTTTTGTACTGTTGGTAATGCCTATTCTAATATACATATAATTCATGGTCTAAGGGTCTGAAAAAAAAAACAAAAAAAGTGTTTATTTTAATACCTACAAGGTTCAAAATACATCAAGTTATTCTTAATATATTTCAGAGCTTTATTGGCATCAGAAAGATTGTTGATAATGAACACGTTCTCAGGTAATCTCTTGCCGACAAACTTTTCTCTGGCGCATATCGGAACATCCAAGGGGGTGTATATTGGAATTTGACCTTTCCTGAAAATAATATTGATTGGATACAGGAAGCATATCTTCGCTTTACGAAAAGATAACTAAAAGAGAAAATTTGTTGCTTAATTTTTAAGTTTTTACTTTAAACATTATATACATTTTTTGAAGGAATGGGCCGGCTCGACCGACCACGAACACCACGACTTCACTGAAGACAAGTGTATTTTTAGTATACAATACAATAAGTACTTCTGGGTTTCATAAGATGAGTAAAGTACGGGAGACTTAATCCTATTCCTCTTCCCCTTCCTATCCTTTTCTAATAAGGGAAAAGTGGAAAGGAGAAGAGTTTTCTCTCTATAGAGATATATATCTAATTACCCCTTATTGGGTGGTGGTGGATGGGTGGGAAAAAGAAATGTCCCTGAAACGGTTACAAAATAGTTAAAAATATACAAACTAGAATCGAATCAGAAATATTAGAATCTATCGCTTATCTAAACAATCAGCTGAAATACTTTCCAGTCACAAATTCTGGCATAAATGTGTTTCTTATTTTGACTCACTTCATTTTATCTTCCCTTTCTAATATTGTCTTCATGTAATTAGGATGTTGATATTGTTTACCGAACAATAGAAAAAGTAAGTCGTAATAATATTTATTACCATTCGCTAATCTTACATATTTTGCACGTCTGAAAAATAAATTCCATTATTAAAAGGGAGAATCCAATCTTAAATCTCTCTCTCTCTCCTCTATTCCATTCCCTCCCTCAAGTCAAGTCCAGTCCCCTTCTTATCCTTTCCTATTTAGGATAGGATAAGGTGGGAAAAAGGACTATGACTAGGCCTCCGGTATTACTTAAGACCTATTCAACTCTCTAAACTATACGACTTTAGTGCGATTATACAAATTTAATACATGTAATAAGGTTAAACAACATAACTTAATTCTAAGGCGCAACTCGTTTTGCAGGGTCAGCTCAAGAGAGGTAACAAGTCTTTACATCATTCATGTTATAATAGTCTGGTCAACTACTTCGGTTCTTCCGATTAAAATATGGACAATCTTATCACGTAACGAGCAGTAAATTATCGCATGCATGTTATGCAATGAGAAATCAAAACTTATGACTTTATTTCAGTTATATTTTATTAACAAAATAAAATATAACAGGTACTTCACCTGTGTATCTCAGTGAGAGTTCCCTGTATAACATTCACGTAGTAAGAATACGGTACACTCTTTAGATATTTGTCGGTGTTGGTGCGACATTTGAGGAACATGTTTTCCACGAGCGCCTTCGAGTGCCGCACGTAGGGCAAGCCGCTTGGAGATATTAGTGTCACATTGGTGAATGACAAATACGTACACGAATCACTGAAAACGATGACAATAAGACGGTAAAACATTTAATTCTTAAAATCTCCACTGCTAACTGCTAACATATATAACTATATGTTCTCAAATCAGCTTGGTTTGTATATATGATTGCAACCATTACGCGGAAGATAGTAGGCACCCATTCTCTAGAGAAGGGATCGCTAACAAGTGGTTCGGAAATCGGATCACGGAATGCTGTTAAATATACCATATTTTCATATTATTAGTCCTACTTTCATACGTTTGAATGTTATGTTTTTTTCTGGGCCTCGATTAAAAAATCGATTAATTTAAACTATACCAGCCGACATCATGTGAATGTGTAATAATGATATTAAAGAATTCGTATACGCCAATTAGTGTCGAATTTATGTACTTATTAAAAATATAGATATTTTTTAAAGGAATGTTAATCAGGGTATGGACAACGGATCATGAGGTCGTGGGTTCGTTGCTTAGCACAAACTATACTACTACTGCTACTAGTTGATGAGGTGGTTAGATATAAAAAATAATCATTTAATATAAAAAAATTATATACCTGAATAATAAAGCATTAAGAAATGCCATCGTGGTTCTAGACGCACCAACTATGACAATTCGAGAGTCAATATTGACTTTCGGTAGAGTTGTATACTTTTTACTTATAAACCAAGTGCTAAATGCTTCTCTATAAAGACAAATATTGTTATTATTAATTAAATGAAAACATAAACTGATAAACAAATGATATAAAAACAATATCATCGTACCATTGTACTATTTCGTATTATAATTCAACGTTGTCAAACATTAATGTCGATCTTAGATGGCACCAAATAGCGTGGATAAATAAATATCCAAATATATAGTTGTATTTGGATTTTTTTAATAGTAATGGATCAAATACGTACAGACTGTTGGAAATTGAATTTAATTTCCTGATTTCAGGTATAGAAGCGCAATCGACTTCAGACTCTCTCGGCACTAGAGGAATCATCGCAGTTGCTAAGGTATTAGCTTTGCGTGCCACCTGTACACAATATTAATATTATTAATTTTGTACAAAACGTTACTATCATTGAACGCCAAGACATTGTGTACAGGACGTCAAGGAATAACAAGCATCGACTTTTATTCCTAAAACGATAAAAAGACGTAACCACTAGTACCTAGGGAAAATGCATGAACACGATTATAAGAACTTTTTTGTAAAAATACGAAAAGAAGCCAGATGTTATATGTGATGCGCTTATAGCACCGCAACTAGTAATATTATAATTAGTATTGCTTTGCTATAAATAATCTACGAATATTTATATAAATACTATTAACCCATTTGTTCCTATAAGCAGTCATCCAAACCAAAGTAGTGCATTCTGACAGTCTCATCATTTCACGAGCAAAGAATTTAAAATGCGCTTCAAACACTGGATAAATGAGGGCTGTTTTTAATGCACTGAATCCAGCAAAAATTCCATGTGATTTATAGTGATATTTTTGTATACGATATGAATCGAAATTGTATTTATTTTGTATATAATCTATTTGCTCTGCTTTCCTGGAAAAAAAGTACGCGTTATTTAGTGATTTTCAATATTTCATAAGCCTGACATGTTTTACATACTATCTATGTAACGATTTTGAGATTCTTTTTTCGTTTTAAATTTACACACTTATCGCACGCGACTACGTGAACCCCTCCAAAATGAGTCCGTACCTAATCAATGGAAACGATTTAGATTCAGAAAAAAAAACGATTTAAATCCAATAAGGTTGAACCTGTGACAAGCTCAAGAATGTTTTATTTTATATTCTAGCAATACTCCTACGATTGGCAATACATGTATTTTTCCTAGTCGTAATTTCATCATCGTCATTAATTTAAGAGCCCTTCCGCTCTTGTTGGTGGAGCAATCTCCAGTTTTCCATGTATTGTGACTTCCTCTTGATTTCCTGATGACACGTCGTGTATTTTCTCTTTTGTTTGCTACATAATTGCGTGTAATTGTGTTCCCTTGTATAATTGTGTTCATAAGATGGTCGTGTCGTATCAGATATGCCAACATTCTTCTACCTACTCGTTCTCGATGGTTTCTACTAAGTATCTTTCAGCTTTTACTCTGTCACACTCACTCTAAAATTCCGAGACCAACTACGGAACAGCCACTTAAGAGCACGAAGATACTTTCGTTCCTTTTATGTACCGTGTTTTCCACAGTCCACATCGTCTCCTTCACATCCAACGTGTTCAGGAGTTGGGCTATCAGCGGCACGTCTATTAACTCTGCCTTGCGAACCCGTAGTTTGCTAAAAAAATATGTAAAAAGTATTAACACATAAACACATAGATGTGTTTTTACTTAGGTACTAAGTTATTTTTTTTCATTTATTTGAAACAACAAGCAGTTACAATATTGAAAATAAACCTTAAAAATATACGATTTTAATCAAAACTATGTGTTTCATTTTTCATAGTTTCGGCTCTAAATGAGAAATATTTACCGGACTGGTAGGCATTCAAAAAAGGCAAGGCAATTTTCTTATACATCACACAAATAATTAAAACTGAAGAATTAATGTATATACTCGTAGAGCTGTGTATTTGCAATCTATTGAAATAATATACGTATATTTAGGCAAATAAAATATAAGGATCCCACTTACCCCAGCACGGCATTTCTATGTGCAATGTATAGTGCATATTTCGTGCACGTATTCGGCTTTGTGGGGACATACTGAAATTAAAACCTCCGAAAAAGATAATTTCGTTCATTATCGTAAGAGTACTTTATTTAATTAACTACTTGCCTAAACTTCACTAGTGGTAGGCGGCACGTAAGCCACGGGCACGGGCTATGCACCGTGCTAGGCGGCGGTCCGAGCGGTTCAAATAACTAGTTCACGCTTTACTATGTGCTTTGTAAATTAAGTCATCGTCGTATAGAAGTGAAATTATTGAGCTCAAGAGTAGCACCGTGATAATAGACATATGCTGGTCATCGGGTCATCGCTGGGTTGAACTTCAAACGTCGTTACATTGTCTTTTTCAATTAAAATATGTTAAGTCAGTCTTACTTTCATAATTTACAGACATTACTCTACATGAACCAACTTACACAAAAATGTTGCAATAGTGGAAAACTTTTTTCGGAACATGGTACGCGAATAATGCAATAGTCGTATTCTTTCATAGCCTCAAAAGCCGCTTCGAGGAAATCGAATGCCTGCCTGAAAGCAGTGAGTCAATATACTTAACAGTGGTAGAGCTCGCAACAACATATTTTCCACGAATGGACCGGCTCGACCGGTGAAATACCACCACCTCACAGAGAACAGGCGTGAAGTAGAAGTACTATGCGTTTCGCCTGATGAGTGAGGTGCCGGAGGCCTAATTTGAGTCTTCTTCCCCTCCGCACCTTATAAGTATAGGATGGGAATGAGAGGACGGGGAGAGAGTTAACGGGGAAATGAAAATATCCTTTTTCCTGTTTATGCCCTCCTCTGTCCATTAAAGGTAGGCGATGCATCTGCAACACATTTGCTTGTTGTGGATGTCTATGGGTTGCGTTCACCTAACTTCAAGTGATTCGCTTGCTCGTTTGCCACCTTATTCCATAAAAAAATACAATAACAGCCAAGTTCTTTAAAATATATTATGTGCATATGCTTCTCCAGATATACCCATTTATCGGACTTTTTAGGCTACTACATAATATCTTTCTTCTCTTTCGTGTAACGAAATGTGACACGACAATGAAACTCTCGTTTTATTATCGAATCGCCATTTAAGGAGTTACACCAACGTAAATGACGTATCTGCATGAAATGTATTAATTAAGTAAAAATGGCAATTTAATTATTGATTAAAAATTGGTATTTAACCAACCGATAGTCAACGTCTTCCCGGCAACCGAACAGTTCAATTATGAAGGCATTGGGATCGCCCATGTAATCGACTTTATTTGCCTCTTCTTGCTTCTTTGATGTAAATACTGATGTTATTCCTGAAATTGTTGAATAAAATTGTCACAAAAGGAAAAAAAATATAATTCTGGTTGTAACGCAGTTATGGATGTAATTAAGAAATTGATTCAACATTTTATGATTTCATTAATAACATTTACGTGGACGTGCCACGTAAATGTTTTTATGTGGATTTCTTTGACAGGCACAGTCCCTTCTTCAAATGGGTCTAAATATTATAATTATGATTAATTATTCAAAAAATATATATTGTCCCAATGTAATTATTAAGACTAAATCATACTTCTTAATTTTTTTTCGAGCTCCGAGATCGTGGATTGTCGGGCACTTTGTGATTTGGGCCTGAAAATAAAATCTATCGTTACGTTAAGGAATCTTATTACTCGCAATTATATAAATAATAAGGACGACATTCAATATCCTCTGAAGTTTTCCCAACAAGCCCAAGATGAATGGACAGCAGAGCACTTACGTCATCCTTCTCCGTCGTAAAGTCGTACTTGCCTAGCACGTCTTCATAAGCGATCGTAATCATATTTAAGACAATTTCCACAAAACCTTAATGAGTTTATGGTTATTGTGTTCAGACAGACAGAAAGAAGGGAATTAAAATATGTAGAAAATGATTTATATATATGTTTCAAAATAATAATTGTTAGCATACTCGTAATCACGCGATATAACTCGAGGGACTTTCAATAGTTTAGTATCGATATTAACGATTTCATAATCGAAAGGATCTCCGTCCAGAAGGTCGGCGACTGATGCATTTGAACTTAATGAAACTGTGGGAGATGTTCCGACCAATTTCACGCTATAGTCGTCTGAGACGTCTTTCTTCATGTACACTCGATCGTAACTGTCTTCTGTGAGTGATATGTGCCTGAAAATAACTTTACTCGATGTCTTCGTCGACCGCGGCTCTGGTACTTTCTCGTCCGGAGAGTTCTGCAATATCAAAATACGATGATATCAGTAATTCATACTTTATCAATGAATCAGTCACATTATTTTAATACGTACGTCATCATCAATCTTTTGTTTCGCTTTTGAAGTTCGATCGAACGGACCCCATGTACCGTATAGTATAGGTTCTCTAAAAACAAGGAAAATCAATTTGACTTTTAAACTACAACAGTAAAAGGCTTAATTTTGTTTAGATAAAATTACACTTCCGTAAGTGTCGTTGAATGTTTGTTTTAACATGATGCTTTCGCTATCTAGCACGTTGGGCCGACATCTCTTAAAATCTCAGAGACATGGATTGGCAGTTGTTATATATATGTGCTTCAGAGAAATAGCACCGGTCTACAGTAAAAGTAATGAATTTATACTGTGATTACGTGAATTAGGGTTTCTTCATAAAGATGGCCTCTAAATAGTGCGATGGTCACTAAAAGTCTTATTAATTTTAAAAAAATCATAAGAGATTATTATTATGGTTTTAGATGTAGATTTTTTATCATTTAATTTACCCAAATGATTTTAACAATACGTTGCTTCGTTTTTTAAGTTCCTTTTCTAATGGCGTTGCCTTTCTTAAGCCATAATATGCATATAATTCGTAAGTACTTTGCAAGTTTTCATAGTTAACTTCTCCGTTCAAGCACATAACTCCAGTGACATGGTCTTGATGCTACAGCGAAAGGAAGAATTAACACTTGAGTACTTGATCTAACAAATCTCTGACAAAACTTGATATATAGATACGGAAGTTATTCGACTTCCGTAGTAGTACTATCAAACGATTAGTACTATCAAATGCTCGATATTTCTTCCTAGACGATTACCTAAGAGCGACAGTAATTTGCAAAACCTTTAAATTTCAGGAAGATATGTCAAAAAATCTAAGAAAAAGTTTCGATACATAAACTTACATCAGCAACAATGATTTTTCGTTTCATTGAAGGATGACGGCCTATTATCTCACTGATATAATAATTTCCGTATAATTCCTTTAACTGTGGACATTTTTTATCTAGTATTGCCACGATGTCATCGTTATCTTCTTCCCTGAATTAAAAGAATACACAAAGAGTACACAAGCTGGCGTTTAACCCAACATTTTATACAGTTTTTATTATGGAACAAGGTGGCAAACAAACAAACACACGCTTGACGTCTTCTGATATTAAAAGACTGCTACCCGCAGCAAACAAATGAGTCGCAGATGAGTTACCAACCTTTAACTGACAGAGGAGAGGATAAACAGGAAAAGGGATATTCCTTTTCCCCTATACATTCCGCCCCGTCCAATCATTTTCACCTTCCCATCCTATCCTTATTAAGAAAGGATGGGAAGAGGAAGAGGATTGAAATTAGGCCTCCGGCCTTTTTAACATGTCAGTCAGTTGTATGGTCTAAGTTGTAAGCTTTTGGAAGTGGATTAAACAGATTGTCAGTGACGAATGTTCAAGTTAATACTAAATTATAAAGATTGAAGGTTATATTAATAAATTTTACTCACACAGCGCCTCGGATCTTAAGTTTTGGCAAGAAATCTTGGCGAATTGCACTATAAAAGTAGGCGAAATTCCCTTCCCTCATTCCACTTCCCAATTTACTAGGCCAACATTTGTACACGTTACGTTTTTTGGATGGCAAATACCTCGATATATACTCTTAAATTAAAATAATAAAGAACATATTATTAACGTAATTAAATAGTGCCGTATAGAATTTGCTTATTTAAGAAGAACCCTCTTCTTTGTGTATTTTGTATAAAACGACTATTAGAGTATCAAAAAGATTGGCGACAATATAAGTAAGAATTACTATACAATTCACATGACCGCTTGAACGGAATCTCTATTATTTTTATACAATTTTGGTCATATAACACATGTATATATTTAAGGGCTACATGTTAAGTTTTAGGTATATAAAAGTACTCTTTGATGGACTATGTTTTATAAAGCCGTGGTCATTCCTTAAGCGATTAAATTATCAGTAGGATATTCCTCAGATATGAGGAAGAAACTAGGAAGTAACCTTAAAACTCAAGCTTATAATAAAATCAAGAAAAAACATGTTAATTTCAAATACCTTCAGGACATCCATGCGGCACCATTAGCACAATGTTATTTAAATAAACATCCTCAGTAAACACGGACGTCAATGCCTCTTCTAGAAAGAAATCTGCGACATCATCAAGGCAACAGAGAAAATGTATGAACAGCGCGTTCCGCGCCAAATAGTATTTTCTTAAAACAAAATATTTTTATATTTTTAATAATTATCTCCCATTATCCAAAAACTAAACATTAACTTTTAACGAAATAATACCTAGTGTTATCGAAATAAATTAAATGAGAGAGAAGAACAAAATAATTTGCAAACTTATCCAAACGAAATTTTGTAATTACTTAAATTGCATTCAGAGCGCGGTCCACGCGAAATGTCAACCGACTGGCGATACACTAAAGGATAATATAACAATTTGTGCAATAGAGTCATATACGCAAAAATGAGTCGTGAAAAAAAATCGTACAATAGCCATGCAACAGATTTGGGTTTCATTTATAACTTACTGAAACATATTCCTCATCCAGGTTTCCCAATCCACTAGACCGACTCCGGGGACGTTCGGGTGATCATCCAAAGCCATGAATCCTGTTACGTCTTTGTTCTCGTCTATCAAACATATCGATAATGTACTCAATTCGCTGAAAAACATTGTTTGCTAATTAATATACGATGACGCAAACTTATTTGGAGCCACGAAATGTTCGCTAACTTACATTAAGCTCCCAATATCTGCGCCTCCGTATATTTCTCCGTAGGTTTTCTTTACAATATATTCTATGTCAGCTTTATCGCCATCGATAGCTCTTCTAAATCTCCTTTTAGTTGGTCCAACATCGAAGTTGAAATATATCGACATTTTGTTGAAATACACAGTAAACGGCCTAACATTTCTCATAGGCCATGGTTGGCTGTTACATGTTTTTATTCTTTTTAAAAATGTATTGTTATTCAATTTAAACCAATTAATATGGTTTGAACAATTGCACTGTTATAAAAGATTATTTAATGAACTGCCAACACCGGTACAAGATTAGAAAACCTTCAGCAAGTGACACAAATCATGTGTCTTCAGACTAAGAAATTTACCCATAAGTAAAATTTTTAATAAAATAAACAAACATAGAGGTCTTTTATTTGAAACTAAATCTCGGGTGTAAAAGGATTTTTGAATAAAACATCACTTTTTATCTATTCAAAATTTATACAAAAATGTACATAATTATTGTAATAAAAACTAATCGAAGGGATAAAACCTAAAACTATTTCTCATAATATCTCTTTAAAATACAATTGTTACACTAAAATAAAACGAACTGTTAAGAAAATTAAAAAATAATTCACATCTTTTCTTTAAAAAAAAAAAGCTCTTAATCGAACATTTATCAAACGTTATAAGTTAATTCGAAAAATATCCAACGGATCCATTCAAATACTGATCGAATGTTAAGTACACACGCACACAATCAAGCTGCCTTTAAAATTAACAAACTATATTTACAATACTCGTAAAGCTAATTATAAAATAAGGAATATCGGGAAAGAAACTAAATTAACGAGTCAAAATATCTTTTTTCACAGCAAGATAGAATTTTTGTAAGCAAACAAACGTCATTTACCATACATGGCGACCATTACACTTTTTATACTTTCATCGGAAATGTTGTATATTTGTGGAAATCGTGAGATAAAGTGAAACCAAAGTGTATATGGATAGTTAATTGTAATAAGGTAAAAGTTGTCTTTTGAAAATATTTTTGAATTTTAACATAGTCTTTGTTTACAAAACTTCAATCTGGATGTGGAACAAACTATATACTAATCAATTACGAGCGATAAAAATATTTTTGGAACAACGAAAGGAATAAGTTGAGCTAATCAAATATAGTTTCAAGATTGTTTGTGTGGAGAGGCTGAGTGAAATTATATATAAATTTGCATAAAACTACAAATAATTAGGGAAATTTCAAGCGCACCTGTATGTTTGACAAATAGGTACGGCCTACACGGTACGGGAAATAAAAATAATAAGTTATTTTAAATCGCGTACCTTTATAAAATATTTCTTACGGGGTTTTTCACACTTTCTCTTCCATAATACTTAAAGCTTTAAGAAATCTCTTGTGACCATCTTCAGAGAAAAAAATAAATTTAAAAATGTTGTGCCGCTATAGAACCAAAAAAGTTAGATTTTGAAAAACAGTTTTGAGACTCAGATTTCTATTACAAAAACAATTAGTTAATAAAAAATCTATTTCACTTTATCTAATGAGTGATTCTTGTATATGTTTCGTCTATCTCGCGAAACGGCTGTAACTACATAGATACAGTCAGGAATACAGAAAAGCACCTAAGGTACCTTTTATCCTGAAAAAAAAACTTCCCGAGGGATAAGAAAATAAAATGTACGTTGTCATGGTAATGTATGACACGACAATACATCTTTTAGACATTTTGTTACATGACATTTAATTTTTTTTGACACTATAATTCCAAGTTATTACACGCAAAATCTTAATGGTATCTAAAATTTCTGACTTAACGCTAGATGTGTATAGTTAAATTCTAAATATCTTTTACGAAAAACACGACTCTATAATAATTGAAATGAACGACGCAGACCGAAGCTCAGTCGACACCGAATTTATTTCTGGAATAAGACCATATTTCCTCAGCTATGTACATTGCCCCTCAGCAAAATGTAATAAGCTAAATAGACAACTGTAGAACATAGAAAAGGACGGTGGTTGAGAAACATTGAATTATTATGTAACAACGCAACATATTTAAAAGAGAAATTTTCAAACCTCTGCGTTTATGAACAAATACTTTTATGTAAGAATTAACGAAATATTGTCAATTTAAATTAACTATTTAACATTTCTCGATAAATCCGGCGCCAAATATATTGATAGTAGATAGGCTCACACTGAGATAGCAGATATCAACGTAAATAACTGCTTGCGCTGTTCATTTGTCGTAGTTTTAATAGTTTATTTATGAGAATGAACGTGGACGGAGACGAGTAGAGAAAACCGCGGAAAGTATGGATGGATTGCGTGAAAGATGATATGTGTAAAAAGGGAGTGAAGTCAGATATGACAGCTGTTAGAGAGACATGGAAGAGGAATACGTACTTTGCCGACGCATATAGATGGGAAAATACAGAGATATGGTAGTTTTTAATAAGTTGTACCCGTAAAAGAACATGAAGCCATGTTTGATGTTGCAGTTGACAAAAAGTGTACGCCATGAAATAATCTAACGAGACTAACGGACATAGTATATTGTATGTAGATTGGTTGCTCATTATAGATAAGGTATCATTGTGTCGGTTAAAGTTTGCCACACTCAAAACTGCACTTCTTTTACCAATTGACTCTATGATGCCATTTCGTGAAGCCAAAATATTAGTGAGAGGTTTGTCGACTTTAAAATCAAAATATTTGTTTAATAACGGATATTTCTTAAGGTAAAACTTGGGATCAAAATAAATCAAGAAAATGCGTTTCCTCATAGATTTTTCGTATGCCTCATTATCTCAAAGAGTATACAGTTTGTACATTGAGTATACTTCCTGAATTAAACAACAAGCGCAAAAAGTCGTATATCTAAAGGAGATTCGATGAAGAGAGAATCGACCCGAGTGCGAGCTATTCAGCAATTAATAAAGGTAAGCTAGTATTCTTATAAGTGTGTACATAGCATTTTAATCATTTTTCGTAGCAAAAATCCTTTACACAAAAAATTATAGTGACATTTTTTATGTTTACTGCAAAAATTGGATCTGATGGAGTTACGAGGTCTGCCACTTAAGCCGGCGGCGAGGTAAGATGAGGCGTGAGACATTCCACGTGATTCTCGCGTTTTGTGCACTCATAGATCAATACCATATTTATTAGCTATATACTTTTCTCTTTTTATCTTTATTGCCATAAGCGTGCTAGCAGTTTAGTTAATGTAGTTTTTTTAATATATTAGGAAGCGAGACAATCAAGACTTTAAAATATAAAATCCTGAAAATTAAGTTTACACTAGCCATAGCGTTATTCAAACTGTACGTTAGTTATGTTTAGCGACATAAATAGGCAACAGTTGTGCTGTGTTGCCGTCTTGATGGTCTTCCTGGTATCGATAAAACTGAAAACCATTCAAAAATTGTCAACTTATAACTACAACTTCAGGGGGCAAAAATTAAATGTCACTTTACCAACGTTCACCTTTCATTAAGACCCATTCGACATATAGGTATATAGTATCCTCGATTTGTAATATAGCTGTTTGAGTGCTGAATTATCTATCAGATAGTCAAGCAACATAGCCATGGTTCAGCCATAGATTATTACATTATTGGAGGTAAGTCTTTCGCTCGTGCCATATGCGTTTGTGACTTGGACCTCCTGACATGGTTGGGTGTATTCTTTACTGATAAAGGTGTGACGGGGTGTTGTCTCACGTACTCTTTCTTTGCGCTCAACGGCTGAGGAGTTGCAAAGCCGTCGTTATTTAATTTCGAGATGGACTTTGATCTTGTCAGTCGCTGCGGGGTGCACATTACACCGGACATGGTCGTTGGAATCTTGTTAGGATGATAGATGTTCTCTTTCTCCATCTTAGGAGTTAGGAGAGCCCTCGTCCGTGGAGCCCTCTTCGGAGTGTCAAACACCTCGGTACGTAAGTTGGGTATCTGCGTCTCGTGATCTCTGACCGCCATCGAGCTACGGCCGATTTGGTTCTCATTGATACCATCCTGAAAAGAAATGAACATAAAAATACTAATAAATAATTAACTCGCACCCCAGTAATGGGAAAAGGTAAAATTAAATAATAAATTATGACTACACAGTTGCAAATAATGGTTTTATTAAACAGTTTTAGGTACATATTGAAAAAAGTAGTTCTTTACTAAGGGATTTTGCTTTGCGTGGCGTTTAACCAATTATTTCCTATTCAGAATTTTGAAATGACAAATCCTCGTCAGAGCCTAGTTTTAATTACCTTAAGAACTAGGATATTAAATCTTATTCGCCTTGTAATTGAATTAGCCTATTGCAATTTTTCAAACTAGACATAGGAACCCTAAAATACACTATTTCGCCGAGCAGTTTTATGTGCTGTTTAATCGAAAAGACAATTGCTTAGACATTGTCAACTTATCACAAATGAAATCTTAAGTCTAAATTTACCTTGAAATCAGTGTATGTAGTGAGTAGTGTCGTCTCCGAGAGTGGATTTTTCATTTTGTTCAGAGAAGGGTCTTCCTCCTGGGAGCTGATATTTGAACGTCCTCCATTGCTACGGCGTCCATGCGACTGCAAGTGACGATACGGGGTAATATATGTACAATTAGATATTCTAAATAATCATTTTAGATTCCTTTGTTTCTAAGCATGTACTAAAGTTACAATTATATTAATTGGCGATTACATCGGGAATCTAATTCTGGTTGGTCGGTCTGGTTCTTCCCTGTTATGGACATATAACGAAATATTATTGACTTATAACTAAATAGCATATATTGGCGTACTCGACCAGAAAAGTACAACGACCTAACACAATACTAGAGTAAACTGTTTTTTTGCTCGACTTCTTATACTTTGCGTTTCGTCTGATGATGATGTACCGCGGACTGAATCTGCTTCCCATTTCATGCTTCACTTTTACTTCTACTTCACGCTTGTTTTCTGTGAGGTCGTGGTATTTCACCAGTTGAGCCAGCCCATTCGTGCACAACAGATGTTGTTGTTGCGGGCTCTACAACTGTTCTAAACACTGTATCTGTATATTTGACATATTTGTTCTTGTTGATATTGTTTATAAGTGGTTCACTTAATATCAAATAAGGTGTTTACTAAAAAAGCGTTTTTTTATACAAAATATTACTCAAAACCCTGTGAAGTTTGTTAACAGGCAGTAATGAAAAGTACATAGTGGCTTTGTAAATAATTACCGTTCGCTTGTGTTTCAGTATGTTACTGTTGACGGTGATTTTAGGTGTCTTGGAATCAGTACTGCCATAGTCCAGCATTCTCTTCACTTGATTAGCTTTCACATCTCCGCCGGCCTTGGCTACCAAGCGGCCGCTTATACGCCTGCAAAAATCATTTTATATACTTCATAATGATTATGAAATAAAATAGCATTAACAAATCTTGAAGTTGAATGTTGAAAATGAATTATTTTGCTTTTGCAATCGACGTTTTTGGCTCGACCCCTTTAACGCGATTAGAACGCCAAGCGATCGCAAGACCGTCGACGCGTTGTGGCTATGTATCGTTACAAACGCGCACTCCCGTCGTCTGCGCTCACAAAACACGTCGTGTGCAAAGGCCCTTACACGACCTCTTTTAAGTTATAAGTTGTAGTATATGTTTTAACTCGCTTAGTTTAACGTGTAACGGAATCTATGAATTTGCATTCTTTGAACACTCGGATTTGACTCAAACTTTGTACACTCGTCGAAGATTCATAACAATGCAATAATTTTATCAAAATAACCAATTATCCTTATTAGATACGCCAGGATTCATAAATTTCTTTTCGTGTCCTTTTTTAAGTTGATACTAGCGACATCTATTAGGCTGCTACATAAATAATAATATAATAAATAAGCCTTTTTTAGAATGTTCCCCACTGCAGGGACACAGGCCTCCTCTCGAAGAGAGGGAACTGCATAATTAGGTACAACTATACGATGACTGTCCAGTCATACAAGATGACGCTCCTTGCAAATTGATTAGTCGTTAACACTTCTGTACATATGAAAGACAGTCGTTTTAAAGCAAATCGAACTAAAAATCACAAATAAATTATAGTTAAAAAAAAACAATAAACACGCTTATTAGTTAAAATAAAACAAAAAATTATTCTTAGCATAAGAATAAAATTACTGATGAGAAAATTAATGTCACTATTCCAAAAGCGTGTGGTGCTTTGTATGACATTTTAATGAGTAAAGGAAACAAAAGATCTACTACTGTGGATAATTTTTGTTATTCTAAACAATAATTTGGACAGTCTAGACTGAGAATCAGACCCAGATTCATTGGTTACGAAACGCAGAGTTAGTTTAAAAATGTCATACAGAGCACCCCACGCTTTTAAATTAGTGACATTAATTTTTCATCAGTAATTTTCCACTTATATAGTTTGATTATCGCTAAAAGCGTGTTTTTTTTAAACTACAATTCATTTAGAAGTACACCTAAGCCTACTTAGAATAATGGCGTTGCAGAAGGCAAGTTACGAATATCCACTTAGCACGATCCTAGTACATATACTTCACTTTATTAACATCCTTATATTTATACATTTTTTGGTTTAAAATTATGTCGTTTATTTAATTTTTCAGCCCTACTATGAAGAGGATTTCGTAGAGAATCATAATTGGCTATGATAGGTTTACAAAAGCACACAAATGTACTGGTTACGCATATTGGTTAACATCTGTTAAATTTTAATTCCCAATTTTGTTAACAGCACTTACCTCTTAATTGTGGACATAGCAGTTCTTTTCAGAGCGGACATGTTGCCAGCGTGCGTGGAGACAGCCTTGTTAGCACTGCCAGTCACCAACTGACGTTTCACTGGCAATCTAGAAGACGAAACACCTAGCTTACACTCTCAGACTATATGAATTGCCTAACACGGGGACGGATTTATGACGATTTTCATTTTTCGAACAAATTTCTTGAACATGATTAAAATTGTTTAGTAGAAATCGTAATTGTTTAGGAGTTTTATTTCTAGGAGTCCCAAAACATAAATATAATATTTAACCATCAAGCTTTGTGATCCTCACAAGTACAAATATAATGAAGATAATTCGAGCAACTTCACATAAAATTGTGCTATCTCCAACTTTTAAGCTGCCTTGACTTTATATTACCTGTTATTCCCTTGTCTATATTAGATTATAGATTTTTTGCAGATTTGAAGGAATCGCATAAATATAGAAGCGCCAATAGCCTAATGGTTAAGGGTACGTACTGTCGATCATAAGGTCGTAAATATATATATATATATATATATATATATATATATAAAGATGCATTATTTGATGAGCTATATATATGTCACCTGTTTTTTTCGGCTGTAGAGGCCAGGCCGGCAGCGGTGCGGTTCCTTTTGCCGAGCGGCGAGGTTGCCATGGACCTGAACAAGGGCGTTGACGGCGTCAGAGCTTGCTTGCGCGCCGACAGTTTATTGTGTCGCTCCTGTGTAGCATATTTGAAAAATTAAAATAAAACAATGATACTTTACAATAAAATATAGCAAGTAAAAAACATATTCCTTCTAAAATTATATGTATTTAATTATATACCTTGTTGTTTGTTCCAGATCAAAATGAAATTATTGTAAAAAAAGGTACCTTTTATGTTAAACTGAAAAACAACTTTATCTCAAATTACCTTAAAATATTAGCTTCATTTAATACAATTTTACGATTACAATTTATCGCGTGATTTCCGCAGAATAATAACATTTCCGATGATAATATAAATAATGGCCACCAAGTATGGTAAATGACGTTTGTTTGTTTACAAAAATTTTATTCTGATGTGGAACATACTATAGATTGTGATAGTCCTGTAACCAAACCACGTTATAAATACATATTGTTAAGTAAAGTTCCACAACCTAGTTTCATAAATGGTTGAAGTGATAACTATATCAGGATTCTTGCAATAAGCTATCACAAAATTTTGACTTCACTCAATAACAAAAAAAATAGTTTAGCAGACAAGTGCTATGTGTACAAGATGAAAATAAATCTGATCGATAAAATATACTCACTGCTTTCCTATCTTCCCAATCATCAAGCATCATCTGAAGTAGTGGTTTGCCGTCCACTGTGAATATCTTCCCATTTCTTTCCTGATATGCCGTAACCAACTCCCGTATTTGAGCCTCAATCTTAGGAAGCTGAAAGAATAGCAATGAAAAAACTCTTGATTAGTACAATAAAATGTTTAAATAATTACCTTATCTATATCTCAGTAATGAGAAAAGGTTAGCATAGTAAAGGCATGTTCTTTGATAGAAAAAATGGCGTTTTAGATATGAATGTGGAGGTAACAAGATTAAGAAGGGAGTGACGACTGAAATTATGGATGTACATTGATAGGGACATCGTAAACTATGTATATAAAAAAAAATATGAAATGTTACATTGCTAGCGATAGCTTTCCTCTCCTTCTCTTCTTTCAGCAGCTGCCCGCCGCGGTTGTGGTAGCGGCCCGGCTCCGTGGCGCGCGCCTCCAGCTCCATCATCTTCGACCAGAGGTTTTTGCGAGTTGCCACCAACTCGAATATTTCCCTGTTTTGATAAATTAATATAGTTGTGTGATCTAGTTTATCAACCTTGTATGTTAGGGTGTGGACTGTGAAGCATGAGTCATATGTTGGAATACTTTATTCCATGACCGTCGTGAACCATGTCCTAGCATAAGCTTATTTGGAATGGTTAAGAGAAATGTTAATAAATTATTACCTATAGTGTACTATTATTTTAAAGAAAGATGTACTCTATTGTATTGTTGATTATTGGCTGAGCTTACCAAATGTATGTCTCATACACAATCAAGAAGTGTTTTTATAGAAGTTGGATTATATTTTATTTCTAAATTACTTACTTTTGTTCATTATAATATTTGTTGAGTTTCTCTAAGTATAACTCGTGTAAAGTAAGAACGTCTTCAGTGAAAGTGTCCTGATAATAGTGAAGGAATTCGTCCCGTTCCTTTGTCGAGTACATAAGATTGTCCCACATCAACTTGATTTTTGTTCTTACATTTGCCACAAACACCTACAAAAAAGGAAAAAAATATTTAATTTTAATTGTTGTGGAGCCATGAATGTAAAAGTCAATTGACAAAGCAACAGGACAATAAAAACTAGATAATAATTGTGTGAAGTAAAAGTATACATTTTCCCATATTTCATCCGGTGATTAGGGGTATATCTGCACACTAAAACCCATTTCCACTTCCATTCATTATTGTTAAACATTTATCAAATATCTATATTATGTGTTCAGGGAAATGAAATCTATGGCATAAAGCGCTCATGCATTCTTAAACATAAGTGGAATATATATCGCTTTAAAAGTAAAATTAATACAAGACATTGCCACTTCTCAAGATACAAATATTAACCTAGTTCCACAATGAGACAAAAACCCATTGTTTGTTCTCATTGATAACAAACATTATTATTATGACATAAAAACAATAAAATACAATCAATCACCTGTATTTTTTGCCTTTTAATTTGATCGCACCTCCTTATCTCCTCCTTTAAAGCATTCTCAGTATCTGGATTACAGCCAATGTGTGCTTGCAAGAAATTCTCTCGGTATATGTGGTCTTCCTCGAGACAGTCCCAAAGTTTCGCCAGACGTTCCCTCAACTCTAATACCTAAGAGAATGTTTTTATTATATAAAAAAACTTCAAATATGTTGTGTTGTTTCCTAAGACAGGACAGGAGACAGGCTTTATTTAAATACAAAAAAAAATAATATTACGAGAATAATGAACTAACGTGAAAAATACTATACTTGTCACCAAGAATACATTGTCACAATTATTATAGGACTGAAATAATTACCAGGTTTCACAAACATTGGGCATCAAACAAGCAGAAAAATTGGTTATTTTAAAACACACAGCATAAAACTGAGGTATTTACAATACATTTTATTGACATTAATATTTATCGCTCACTTTAGATATGTAAGATTCTTGTAAGGGATAATGCAGTTTATGGTTACACACACCATTTTGTCTCCAGATCAAGATTTATGTAAATTGTCAACTGGCCTAAAGTACAAAAAAAATACCATCAAGTAATTGTGGTATTTGTCGTTTGCTTTCTGATATAAAAATATATACTCACCCTATTATTTGTCTGTTGGTACTTGTCCTGAAGATCTTGTTGTAACTTCGCCAGTCTGTCCATATTAAGGTCTGTGACCTTAAAGTCAACCGACAATGATGTCACCACTAACTGTTCGAATTTGTTTTGTGGTTTTATATGCAACTTTTCTAAAAATAGTATAGGATAAAACTAAGTGAAGAAATATCAAGCTTTATTATAATTTAATGACATTGGTTAGTTTTATTATAACAGCAGTGGTTGCTCTACAATGCTTAAAATGTTTAATATTTTAACCTTTTTTTTATTTAGCATATAGCAATAGTAAAATAAAATTTAAATACAAAACATTTTAAATTTCTCAACTTTTATGTAAATAAGGTGGCATTCTCAATAAATAAATGTTACAACAAAAATTTTATGTAGATAATAAATATCAATTAAACTGACTAGTTATTACTAAGCAATTAATAGTTGCCAAAATACCTCACTCATGATAACTTACCCATTATGTCCTTTATTTCAACTTGAGTGTTCAAGAATATTTCTACCCTTTTATCCCTTTCTGCCTGTAGCACCTCCAGGTGATTTTTTAATTTATCCAGTTCCTCTTCTGATGGTAATGGTACATCTTGTAACTCATAAATAGTTGTTCCGAGCTTCTCTCCAATATCTTTTTGCCACTCAAGCAGCCTTTCCATTTTCATTCGCCGCTGAAGTACTTGCTCCCTATACCTGTATTGAAAAAGATATTTAATAACCTCATTACAATATAAAAATAATAACTTTTATGGGTATTTCATGTTCTCATAGGTCAAATCAATCAAATAATTAAATGTTTAATGATAATAATAAGGTCTTCTTATTGTGACAAATAAAATAGATTGCCATATTTCTCTACTAAGCAAAATTAAAGTCAGTTAAAGTAAAAAAAGTCGAGATTCAAGCACAAAATATTAAATTCTAGTTGCAACCTTTCTTAGACATATTCTTAACAGACTTACAGTCACATCACAGTTTTCGCATTTCCATAAACAATGTATAATAATAATGATATAATAATGGAAGACTTACCCAGCAATTTGGTTTTCAAGTTCCCTCTTGTAATCAAATAACAACATATCATCTTTTAAGTCCATTAATGTTATGTCTACTGAAAGACACCTACTAAGTTCTTCAGTTTCTTCTTTAAGTTCTGTGAATTTGTAAAAATTTCCATTAGAGAAAGAGAAACATAGAAAAGGAAAAGTAATATAGCTTTTTTATGGGATAAGGGGGCAAATGAAAATCAGGTTGCCCTGTTAAGTAATTATCAATGTCCAAGAACATCTACACTAGAGTAACTGGACTTGAGTTGACAGCCTTAAGCCAGGAGTAAACTCACTTATTGAAGAACCCTAAAGCATAGTGGTTTTGAAAAATAACTGGTGATAGAACATTCCACAATGAGGGTGCGCAAGGCAGGAAGTTGTGTGAGAATATATAGTTGTAGAATAACAGTAAACAAAACACTTCTCCATGGTATGGATGTGAAAAGGTGATAGGGCCTGCAGCACCACATGCATCAGTGTATTTATGCATAATGTACAAATTTTCCTACTGAAGCCCACAATTCCATATAGTTTGACTAGAGACATAGACTAAGTATTACATTTCCCTAGTGAAATTGCTGGCTAAAATGTTACCGAGTAAATAATGTCTAGTTTTAGGTCAGCTTGATTCTCCTGTAACACTTAAGAGCTTTTGTATGTTTGTATTTTTTAAAAAAGACGATATTGTTTTTAAATAGACTAATAATCAAATTAGATTTTCGGCACTTACTCTCGATTTGATTCTGCATTGTTTTAAATTTTTGCTGAGTCTCTAAGATAACTTCGCGATGGAGATCCTTTTCTATTTGCACAAGCTTGGTAATGTTGCTAATTTTGATACCATTATCAACTCCCAAATGTGACCAATTGGTCCATAACTCTTCCATCATATGGTATATATTTTGTGATATTTCATGCAGTACCTCATTACTGAAATGTTATTTAATTCTCTTATTATCAAGTTGTCATAATAACAGTAAATTTTATTATTAAATAATTTGTAAACATCTGAAATGTCAAATTAGTTCCGAACGATAATTCTAAAATAAAGCTCTCTTTGTGGTTAATCACCGCTGGGCCGCACACTGCCCCTAAAAAATTCATTGGCAGTTTAAAACAGTAACAGTTTTAACATGACTAAATGACTTGTTTTTAAAATAATGTACAGTTTCCATGAGCCACCAGTGAAAATATGTGTTCTAGTATGAAACTTGTTTTAATTTCTTTTTAAAACGAGCTCTTAGAAAATACTTACAAGAGATTTCGAACATCTTCAGTTATGGCAACCATTTTTCAGTGGTCTGGCACTGGTGATTAAAGCAAATCAATACGTAAGGAACCTTATTATTAATCAATATTTTTAAAGAAAAATAATAACTTTAGAAAGCTAGATAACTGGTTAAAACAATTTTAATCTTCGACACAATCACTATCCGCCGTCATTCACGTCAAACGGTAACAACAACCAAATCGTACAACCGTATTCATGTTTAAATCTTAACGGAAAAAATACAAAGTGTGCAATACTGTTCTTTGATTGGTTAAAATAGTCCATCCAAATTTTATGAGGCAGAGGCATTTGAAACTTACATACCTATTTGCCACGTTAGAAAGAAATATTTTAAGTATTATAATTTATATTATAAAAAAACCGAAGCATTTGTAATTAATTATTTAATACTACATGTATAAGTCTCACATTTTTTGTTACCAATTAAAAAAAGATCCAAAGAGAGAGGAAAACCAGTTAAGTTATAGAGAAATTAAAACAAAACAAAAACCTCTTCTTTATATTCTACGAAAAAGTGAGTGAGAGTGAGGGAAAAGGACGAACGAAACAAAAAAAAGGCGACCTTGATTTTGTGTGTTCTAAGAAAAATGTACCGCAAAGAACTTTAAAAGTACTGTAAATTTTTTTTGCGATAAATAAAATCGTGTCAATAACAATCTTACGGTAATAAATATTATTTTATGAAATGTTAAGGTATTTTAAACTTTAAAAAAAAATAATAAGCAAAAAACAATAAAAAAAATACAAAAAGTTCTCTCCGGCGGGGAATCGAACCCCGGTCTCCCGCGTGACAGGCGGGGATACTGACCACTATACTACCGAAGACTTGTTGGAGTATTGAAAAAACATAATTGAACCATTCCGTTTGTTCTTTGTAGATTTATTTCAAATTGTATCAAGTATCATTGCTGCTTACCTGCTATTGACCTTTAAATATTTATCTCTTTCTGTATTAATATTATAACGTATAAATAGTCATATAATTAATTATTTTTATTTAAAGAAAGCACATACAATACATACATACCTTACTAATCTAATCGATTCTTCATATTTTAAGAATTTGGAACTTCTGAATGTCACAATTATTAATTGGTATTTACGGTTTTCATCTTTTAATACAGGATTTTGTATAGAATAGTGCTTTAAAAGTATAATTTATTACGAACCAATATAAATAGCCACTCGACCGATTCACCTTCAGATTGTGAACTCCGTTGTCCGTTTAAAATCTCACTAGCCATATTATAAGCTCACGGCGAATTGTGAACTGAACAAATCATTGACAAAAAATCAATTTCTTGTTAAACGTAATGATGTTTAACAAAAAAAATAGGTTTGTTGCGCATAGTTTTAAAAATGTAATGTAAAATGTTACATTATATTTAAACAGCTATCAGGTTTAACCTAAAAAAAAGCTAACGTAATGGTTGGGTTAGGTTATAATTTTATTAAATATAAATTTATGCCAAATTGACAATGCTTACAATTTGGCGGTGCCACATTTTGAATGCAGTATATTTATTTGGCGGCAGTAAAAAAAAAACGCCAGTTGTTTTCCCGTTGTAGTATTTATTTTCGTTTATAAAAATGTTTTATTGTCATAATTAACATAAAGTTCTCAACTTTTACCCTACTAGGGTCGACAAACATTCGAAATTTGCTATTAGATTTTTCTGAACGTATCATAATAAGCTTATGTCTTTATATGTCGATAAGCCTGGTAGTTGCCTAGTCAGAACAATAAAGATTCCGCCCAGAAGATTCCACAGAAAGAAGTTCCGCCTAGCGAATGGTAAAGCGC
Organism: Papilio elwesi; assembly: GCA_029849275.1. Lineage (NCBI taxonomy): Eukaryota > Metazoa > Arthropoda > Insecta > Lepidoptera > Papilionidae > Papilio > Papilio elwesi. The sequence goes on along the minus strand of CM056700.1, from coordinate 3,928,975 downwards.
TTCCAAATAGTTTATAAGGTTTGTAAAAAAAATAAATTCCTTATACTTAAGGGTTTATTACTAGTTGCTTATATATTTTCTGTTCTTAAGACTTGCTCAGCTACTCGTATTTTAGTTTACGTCACTAAAACGGCAAATATGTGATCTAAATCCTTAATTCGAGTAATTGTAGAAAACATGAAAGTGTTTCTAGCTGTATCCGGATATACGATGAATTTATACCGACTGTAACAACATTCAATGTCCCAATGCGAGATACGCGATCGGCATTGAGAAGCCAGCAAGTGGAGCAGAGAAACATGGCGGAGATTCCGGCGGCTTTAATTTTTACCTTTCACTTAACTATTTAATTAGTTAATGTTGCTAAGTAACGTATTCTAAGTAATAATGAATTAATCTTAAAATTATAGGACAATTATACTTTATTAATTTTTGTTTGTAATGGTTAAAGATTTGCAAATTAGTATAAGCTCAACCATCATTTTTTTTAAAGTGAAAACTTCTTTATCCTGGTTACTCGTTAGATGATACTTGCTCTTGCAACATGCTCATAGTTATTTATATTTTATAGTTATTTATATTTTATACTAGATGCCCCTTACTCCGCTCCTAGACGTGTGGGATGTCAATACCGCAGGGAATCTAGGCTTCCTCCTTCGGGCGCAGGCAACATGACACGTTTTATAGTTTGATTTGGTCTCCATCTCGATTGCAGCCATCAGTTACTTGTAACTATTTTTATTATATAATAAAAATAACACATAACACAAGTTTACATATCTATAGATATTTATTTTTGAACTATTGTCCTACCTTCCTGCCTGTTTTAGTTTCCACTTTTGTCGGCCGTGTTTATTTAAGACACAATAATGTGTCAATTGACAATAAATGTTAAAGTTAATTTTAATAAGTCTAACATTAATACCATCACAGCAATATGTACATATAGGTTAGTTAGGTGAACTAGGACACCAACAATAACCTTATCTTATAAGGCCGTCCTTAAACCATAGGCTATTAGCGTTTTGCATTCTGCAACTACTGATCTACTGAACCGATTTTAATAATGCTTTCACAATTAGAAAGCTTCATTATTCAAAAATATTATATGCTATATTTTATTATTATTAACGTTGAATATTGACACCGAGCAACACCTTAAAACCAACCAACTTAAAAGACAAGTCATTTTAATAGTATAGTTATAACTTGTCTAATTCTTTTTTCGAACTACTGTCCTTGTCTATGTGTTTCTATTTATCAGTCGGGTGATTACCCACTGAGTTATCTATTACTTGCGCAACAACGTGCTCCATCTTATTTCGAGACCGTTCTTACGTTGTTCCCTCTATCGTCGGTGTAAGTGTGATTTATCTGTCGCTACAATTTCCACGCGAATTTCTCTTAGATATTATCATTATATTATTATTCAGATATTGTAACTTTTATCAGCAATTTCTGTCGAATATTTATGACGTTTATTTTGAATTCAAGTCCATAAACGAAAAGGTAAAAAATAACAAACAAATTCATATGATACTTCATTGAAATAGCGGATATACATTTTACGCATTTAGTAATCCAGTTGCCATAGTAAGCACATCAGCTCCCAATAATATAAATACTCTGGACTGGCTTCATACTAGAAATTGATATCTATCGTCCGCTTGTTGCTGCCATCAGCGCCAAAATGGCGAATGTCAAATCACCTCATTATTACACGATCTGTACCCGCGGAGCTTAAGTGTCAGCACCCCATCTATGGATACATTTGTAGCTTTAAAGCGAAACCAGATTTGTCGAAAAATTATCACTTTCCGCTTTTAGGTATTTTTAAAGTACTATTTTCTTATTTCTGATTCAAACAAGAATTTTGATTGAAAATGAAATAAAGCACTACCACCCAGAGTCGTTATGACTCACCATCCGGTGTCCGTACTTCTTTTTCGAATATTGTAATAAATTCTTATACCTATTGCATATCGCTCGGCTGTCCTTAGGATTACTTCATAGTTGCCTGTTACTTTAATTTAAATGGTACATTTAGACGTTATGTAAGTGAGAGACACAATTAGCGGTAGAGTTTGATCAAACTTGTTACGCGACTGCTCACTTTATAGAATTTAATTACTTCAGCTGTATTACTTAAACTTCTAAAGTAAAAGTTTGATGTCATTACGTTGATAGCATTTCTCTTGATAACAGTAAATAATACTAAATGGACCTTATATTCGTCATCATGATCATCATCAGTGCCGGTGCCGGTTGCCTCGGTTCCGCTGTGTATTACAACATAGATGGTTAGTCACGGCTATAAAAATCATGCATAATGCTTCAGATTTTGCACAAGTTTCTATAAGCGTAATAAGAAATTAGCACCGACTTGTGAGCAATTTATATTCGGTTCAGGTATCACTTTCGAGTTTTTTTTAAAGCATCAATCAATTTTTTTTATAAGCATCAGTAGTGATCGAACTCAAGTGGATATAATTGGCTTTCGAATTTGCAAAATGGCTGCCCTAATCGATATAACATTATTCATAATATTTGAATTGTCATCCCCCCTCCGCTCTACTATGATCCGGACCAGCATTTTTATCTTTTTGCGTAATGTTGTACTGGTTCTTATGGTATTTTTTCAACACTCATTGCCATGTTTCAGCCAATTTACACAAAACCTTACATACCTAAGCCTTCCTCACGGACCACTAATTGGTAAATCGTTTATTGGTGACAACCATAAGTGGCGCAGGAACTTGCTTTTATAATATGTAGTGAAGTGAAGTATAGTGAAGATAGTTGAACATTTGAGCAAAATATACTATGTATAAACCTTTTTGCAGTAATGATTTCACGTGAATATATTGTACACATATATATAATTTGTGTAACAGGTAAATGGTTTGATCTATTGATTATTCTTTATTGGTTGATTGTTCATTCCCGAAATTTAGTTACCCCGATTCGTGTCCCTCGACAGCAGGAATAAGTTAAGCTAACTTATTTCTAGGTTAGGTTAAGTTAGTAAAAATTTAGCTACTACGGTTCGTATCCCCCGACACCAGAAATAAGTTTCTCGACTCTTGTCTTTGAATTTGGGACTCGATCTAAGTGAGTTTATGTCATTCTGAAAGAACCCGATAGTAAAATTTTACAGAGTAAACATAAATCGAGCATAAAATGACAGACAAAAAAAGAATATGTAAATTTTAATTCGCCCAACATAGGATCGTCAACGCATATGTGTGACACATTTGCACGACCCTCTTTTTAAAGAGCTTTTTAAGTCTCAAATGTGATAAAACATACGCCTGGCAGAATACTCTGAACTGAAAAGTTTACTTTTGATATATGAAAAAGTGCAATCATCAAGAAGCGGTGAGCGAAAATCGAACCTAGGATCCGATATATAATAGCTTAGTATTCCAACCGCTTGTCTACATGATCACCTTGTTATGATTTATACAATAATACGTAACAAAATTCACTAATAAAAAGATTGTGAGAAAAATATACCATTTTTGCAAAATGGGACAGACGCGTAACAGTCGCTATTGCATGCAAATCGAGATCAATGTACCAGCGCTGCGCACGGAATAATTACAACTGTCACTGTTCCAGACGGTGCATAATAATGTAAATAAAATACACACTTATGTCGTCGATCGAAAACTTTTTCCATATATCTCTCTACGTCGACAAATTTCTATCTATTGTTCTAAACAAGGCACGAACGAACTGTCATCGTCATGTAGCAATTGGTAAGACGTAACTCGCAAGCAGAGCACTCACACACGGCCGATGGTTAAAGTGAAAACGAGTATAAAAGCAATGCAAATTGCAAACGCCGGCATTACCCGCAACCCTCTCGTGGAGTGAGCTGACCGAGCGTACCAAAATGAAATATCACGTGCGTAAATATGTGCTTTGTGATCGTGCAGAACCTAACAGTGATTTTTTTTATCCCAACTACAGTCGAGCAAATTTTGATCGGTTCGATTTTAGATGGTAGAAAACGTGTTAAATATATTCTCAATTATCTTAAATATTCAATAATACATTAAACATAAGTAGCCGAGCGACACTAAGTGTTACTCTCCATGATTTATAGAATACGGCTCGGTGTAGGAAGTCTATTTTGTTGCATAACATTTAAATGGCGGTTTCCTCACGCTAATACTTACCTAAACATGTTTCGAGATAATGTCTTTACAATATATATCGTTAACATCTACATTGCCGACTATTAAATAACTTGGACAGCTAACTTCCGACAATGCTAATGTATTTTAAACATGTAATGCAAGTTAAAATTGTGAATAAACTTTATCATTTCTATTAACAGGTTTTCTTGGGTTTCCTTGCTGTGGTGGCAGCCTACCCTGGGATTATCCATGAGGAGATACCTCAAGTCGAGGAGAAGTACGATCATCAGGCTTTGATCGGGGAATCGGGTCATCACCATCAGATACAGCATGAGCACGCAAAATCGCACCAGTCCATTAAATTTGAGCACTTCCACCCGGTTCCTGTGTACATTAAGAAGGAGCATAGCCATCTCCTGAAGCATCCTCTTGAAAAGGGAACGAGCGAGCAAAACTTGAAGCAGATCCATCCTGAGGCTCAGCACAACCACGGCGGCGGTCTGGTGCTTGAGGACCACAGGCTCGACACTGATCATCTTGCCGCCAGTCTCGGTCATGGTAGTTATGAGCAAGGCATCGAACATGGCGGCTACGAAGGACTGGGTGGATACGAAGGTTCCGAGGGCTTGAAAGCATACGCCGAACTGCAGCAACCTGAGTCTCAGGGACATTACTATGCTGAACACGCTCAAGGTCCGTCGGAAGAGAATTCTGAAGGTTACAAATACGAAGGCTACAATTAACCACATCTAATTTAATATTTCAACGGGCATATTCGTGGAGTCTGTCTCCACCGTCTAAAATAATTTTAGGTTTACGTCTTGCCTGTATCCGTTTTATTTAAATAAGATCTAGTTAACGAACTGAAATTTCGATTGTTATAAGTTTTTACTTTATTAAAGCTTTTTATTTTCAACTACGTACCTGAGATAGATTTTAAAAAGTCAATTGGAGTATTTTTAGGAATTGCTGCTGTAATTATGTGAAAAGTTTTGTTAAAAATTTTGTTTGTGGTTTCGTGTGTGAAAACTAAATTATGAATGACATTAGTAACGCTTTAATGAGAAATTTTGTCGTGCATTGAACTGAATGACTGCGCATTTTTGATTGTTACTTTTATATGATTGAATGATTACTTGACTTTGCATTATCGTGACTTAGAATGGTTTGCTGCGTCCCAGTGTAATTGTGATATTAATAAAATGTTGAATTTAAAACTAATGACGTCATTATTTATGTATACCTCGATACTTAATTAAATATCAACTTTACTCATAGAGATTACTCTAGATAAATCGAATATTTACTAGAAATTAATTCGAGATCCTGTAAAACTCTATTGCTGTTTATAAATTTAATGATATCTTTGAAAACACAAATATTTTGATCACGTGTATCACCATTTATTAAATGATTACTTCTTACAGAAATTTCTTAATGGATAAAATTTCAGCTTAATTCATATCATGACAGATGATGGAGCTAGTAATAAAGTTAACGAACTAACCTACTTTAACTGCATAAAAAGGCATCATTAACATACAACTTTGATTGAAATTATTAAGTCTAGACGATTATCACTCAACTATTACGGAAGTCGTTAGAATTTGATATTAAAGAATCAAACGAGCCCATTTATTTTGCATACTCCTTACCGTGATCTGTATTGGTCAACTAAATTAACGCGTTGCAAAACAGAACCGTTATAATTCACACTCACCGATCAAATTATGTTATGCCAACAACAATTATGTACGCGGTCGGTTGAACCTGGCAACCGAAGTAATGTACTTACATAATTTAACAATTCGATCGAATAATTGCAAGAGTGTTGCGTACCTGCCAATTATTAAATGCAGTCTGTCGGTCTTCAAATAATTACCTAGTGTTTTTTTTTCGAGTTTAACGACTGAAACTGATTGATAGCTGTTACCACAAGAATTAACAATTTGCTAATTAATTGAGCAACTTCATAAATTACAGTGCAATTGTAACGAATAAGGTCACAAACAGTGCACCGTGCAAACTTTATCTACATCGCCACTGGATAAATACGACATGGATCATTTATTGACACATTATTATTTCGGATTCCACTTCTTTTTCTAACCATCTTATCTTCTGTTCTTCAGATCCAGAAGGAGGATAATGTTTGCGGGTACGTATGTCTCTTCCATTGCGTGCTCCTGTAGCCTAAACATTGTTGTCATAAGAATCGCATTCTTCCCCGGAGTGTCATAACGCAGGCAAGACATCAGCACATTGTAGAAGTGAAACTTCAATAGTATATAATGGTATTTTCGTTTAATTAAAAGAAGTAACTTGTTTCCTTAACGATTCCGGTCCTCTTTTCCGGAAAAAATCGTGTTAAGGGGGTGGGGGGGTCCATAAGTGTTAAAATTCTTGCTGATATTGATGGGTGGCGATCATTTAATATCAGTTGAGATGATGTTTCCCATTTTCTACCATTTGAAAGACAAATACCAAGATACTTACGTTGTTCTTTATATTTAATTTAGAAACAGTATGTAGGTATTAAATGAACGAAAAATATTTTTTACTGCTTCCACCTATTATATCTTTTTTCTATTTTTCTTATATTTATTTCTGCAGCGTTTGTGTGACTAAGATCATCCGAACAATTTTGTTGAAATTATGTGTTTGGGTGTTTCCTCGGATGGTTTAGATTCACACTTGGACTCGGTAGATGGCGCTGTAATAGGGTTGCTGTTTTTTATGTTTATGACGAATAACATAAAAAATGCTGGCTGGCTAAAAAAATAAATATGCCTGAGGACATTAATTTCCAAAAAATGTAGTTATCAATTCGGTTGATGTCATCGAAGTACAGTGTTATTAGTTTGAATTGAGTTAACGAAACTTGCTTTATTCTTGCCCACTGCAGTAATTTCACTATGGCAATCGTCGACATGATTGTCTCTAAGTGTACCGCAATTAGATTAAGTCACGACGGCATTGTACCAATACTAAAAGTGTTAAACTAGATTTTGATGATGCCTGTAACGGAATTTTTTATAAACATTATAAACTTAAAGAATATATTGAAAAACCTATGTGAATGTATGATCGTGAACTGTCATACAAATGTTTTGTTTAGGCTTGGGATTAATTCCATAAAGCGAACTGTCTGGCTTAATCGCTGGTTTTTATGTAAATATAAACGATTAGCCATTGCCAGCCTTTATCTAGTAAAGAGGACAAGGTAGGCAGCGCATCCGCGCTTGTTGTTACACGATAAAGATGCCTATGGTATTGGTCATTTACAATCGGATGGGCTTGCACGTCTGCACCAACTCCTATAAAAAGTTTTAACATCGAAAATATCGTTTAAAAACATTTTATCCAGGCTATTCACCTACCCAGTAAGTGTCGAAAGCGAGTGAAATCTAGACACACTTGATTTCTTGTTGCATTAGATGCGAAACGCTAACGATCTTAAAATACTTTGTATTCATATAATGTTCCAACTGCATGGCTTAGTCGTTTGAGATTTTTGTTGCCGAAAGTTTGCTAGAGTTGATTCCGGGCTAGTGGCGAATCCAGAATTGTTATTTGGGTCTTGATCCTCCTAAGCGTAGATTTTGTAGAAGGCTTATGATTTGAGAGAGGGGGCTTGAGCCTCGTAAGCCTCCACTGGATTCGCCAATGTGCCGGGTCATAAATTAGTTTAATACTGGTTATTGACGATGTGATTGCCTCTGCCTTCCGTTAGTTTTAGATGTAAAGCCTTTTTAAAGTTGGTTGATATACTCATAAGCTATATGATCAGAATAAAAAGCAGTGTTAAAGACATGTAGGTTGCCACTTTCACAAAACGCCGTCGGCAAAACAAATTTCATTTGTTAATATCACATTTATAACATGGCTTGTTCGATTATAAAATGACAAAATACACCATCGACAATGAAATTTGCATAAGTATTTAAATCCGTAATAATACATGCAAAATAGAGAATAAACAAACTACAAGAATATTTATTTAGCACAGGTTGACATTCTAACCTATCCCTAAATAAGTTCTTTTTTACAGGATGGGAAGGGGAGAAGCATTTAGCGGGGGAGGGGGTGGACATGAAGAGGTCATGTCTTCACCGTACCCTGTTCCTGAAAAGTAAGAAACGCATATGCAATTCATTTGCTCACAGCGGATGCCTATGGGTAACGGTCATATCAGGTGAAAGGCATGCTCGTTTGCCTCCTTTATTATAAAAAAAATACAACATTAAAATTAAAAATGTATAATATCCGTTTTTACAATTTTATACGTATAAGCTTTTTTTGGTATCGGGGGGGAAATCTTCTAAAGATATCCTGTCAGGATTATGTGGGATTGTACCCACTAAAACCCTTTCGGTGGCCATCCTCTAGTGCGATGTAAGAGGGTTCCAGGATCTTCAAAGGAACACACCGGAAGCCTCTGCACTGAGCTTCTGCATGACCCAGGGGAGACAATATCTCCCCTTTGTGCTTTCACAGCACTACGGAAACGCAGGACCACGCCGTCTTGCTTTCTTCCCGGGATTGTTTATCAGAACGATAAAGCCCACCCCAAGCGCCCACGATCCTGAGGGATAAAATTCCCCTTTTTGTCGATGCTGCGACGAAAGGGACGATGACTACGGAGCAAACCAGATTGCCCCGAGGAAACGCCCCGAGTCCTACGACTTCGAGTTGGGTCCATCCACCCCCCCCTCTCGCTCAACAATCTCCTTCTGGGCCATTACAGTTTCGCAGAAGGAGATTGGCACCGTCCATTCCATTTTACGGCCCAGCGCAGCCCCTACTGCTGTTGGTTGGGTGAGGTCATGCCTGATTCTCTGGACCAGGATCTGCCGCACGGCCTCCCACTCAGGGCACTCAACGAGCGTATGCTGCGCGGAATCCCGGTCCCCAGCAGGCTAGACTACAATTTTGTTACAAATTTACAATATTGAAATTCAACCGAGCGGAACTGGAAACAAACAGTTAATCATTTATTTAACTACTAACCGTCAAAATTACAAACACCATTTGACTCTGACTAAATAAAAACTGTTACAATATGAAAATTTAAAGGGTTTGAATGTAAAGTAATATTTGTGGGAAAATTGGGAATTACCTAATAGACTGTTATAACGTTACTACTTTTTCAATGTTGAGCTTATTTTATGGCAGAGTTATATAATTAAAGTGAAACTAATACAATTTTGGAATATCTAATCATCACTTCCTGATTATATTAATTTCAAATATTCATTCAAAATTTTAATGTTAAGATGGTCGCAGCTTTCTAATGATGCGCCAGTTTTCGAAATGTCTCTAACAAGGTCAATTACAACAGAATTAGGCTCATCATATTTTATTGTTAGCAACGTATACCTACTTAATTTATATATTATTTTTAAATTTATAGCCATTCTGTATAGCCCGGCGATATAATACTTTATAGAGATAGATATCTATTCTCAAAATATTTGCCACGTCACAATTTCCAAGACAATTAATTTAATTTAATAAATTTATAAGCACCTGATAGATTTCATAAGTAATATATTTAAGGATAATTGCTCATTCAAACTACCAGGCGTTTTTATTACTCTACTGTTATTTAAAAAAATTGTAAAAAATAATTCTTTTCTTGTATGAACCTTTATAAATAATGTACAACTGTCACATTACCAACAAATTTGTAAATACAAATTTTAATGAGCAGATCAAAATATTTAAACACAACGATACTATGACACTATATTATTTATTACAGTCATAAAAACGGATATAGAATATCATAATTACTGACGATGGTAACACGATGTTCAAAACTTGGCAATATACTTGAGGCGGATTCCCTGCTAGGACATATTCACACACGGCCATCTGATCCCAAACTAAGCAGAGCTTGTATTATGGAAACCAAATAACTGATATACTACTTTTCTTTTGTAAATACATCCTTAAATACCCTAGACTTAAAACAAACAGACATGTTCATGCACACAAATGTCTGTCCTGGGTGGCAATAGAACCCACGACCTGCATGAAAAACAAGTATCTTACATACCACGCCAACCGGCCTGTCAAATCTATATACAGCTCCGTATATCCGATTTACTTATGTTTCTTTTATATTGAGCGATTACAGATATAATTTGTTAAATTAAATTTGCTATTAGATGAAGAATGCGATTACTAATTAAAGTACCGTACCGTAAATAGTGGTAGAGTCCGCATCTAGCTTTTGCTGGAGCACGAATGGCCCGCTCGCCCGGTGAAATACCACAACCACACGAAAGACAGGCGTGAAGTGGAAGCAATTCCGCGTTTCGTCTGATAAGTGTGTGTGCCGGAGGCCAACCCCCCACCCCCTTAACAGCATGGAAGTGGGATCTATAAACAAACTACCCCAGGGGGGTACCGATACCACTGGTATTGGAGAATCCCCCTCCACGCGTTTACGCCTGAACTCCCGCTTGGAGTCTGGGCGTGGGCGCGCGGGCTGCCCCGCGTATTCTGGGGGGGGCACCATCCCACTCGGTGCTGGAGCTCGGGGCAAACGCAGGCAGCACCTCGCGGCATCCCCTACCATGTTCGCCGTGGACTTCTGTAACATCAGGGGACTCCACTCTAACTTGGAGGCCGTCCACTTCCACCTACGGACGGCTAAGCCGGCCCTGCTTTTCCTCACTGAGACGCAGATATCCTCCCCGGCAGACACATCGTATCTATCCTGCCCGGGTTACAAATTGGAGCATTCCTTTTTGCCCCGGGCCGGGGTGTGCGTGTACGTCAGGGAGGATGTGTGCTCTCGTCGCCTCAGCCTTCTTGAAGGTAGGGACCTATCTACTTTGTGGCTGCGCGTAGATAGCGACGACCATCCGCGAGTCTACGCGTGCCTCTATAGGTCCCATAGCGGTAATGCCGAAACAGACCGACTCATGGAGCAAGTCCAAACGGCTACAGATTCCGTTCTGGAGCAGATTACATCCGCCGAGATCGTGGTACTTGGCGATTTCAACGCCCACCACGCCGATTGGCTTGGCTCACGTACCACCGATCACGCGGGGAGATCTGTCCATGACTTCGCCTTGTCCTATGATCTGACGCAACTGGTTACATCGCCCACGCGAATTCCAGATGTGGAAGATCATACACCTTCCGTGTTGGACCTTCTGCTGACCTCACATCCGGACAGCTACTTGGTTTCCGTCGACGCCCCCCTGGGCTCGTCGGACCACTGCTTGATCCTGACAAAAGTGCCTATCTCGCGTCGCCCACGGTTCAAACCGAATGGCCACCGCCGAGTGTGGCACTACAGGTCGGCAGACTGGGATGAGATGCGGTCCTTTTTTGCATCCTACCCATGGGAGCAAGTTTGCTTCAAGCTGGACGATCCCGATGCCGTTGCCGATTCTATCGCCGATGTGGTGATTCAGGGGATGGAACTATTTATTCCATCCTCTGTCGTGCCCATCGGAGGCAGTTCTCGGCCCTGGTTTGGTCAATCCTGCAAATTAGCAGCGCGCTACAAGCAGGATTGTTACCGAGCTTGGGCTGAGGCGTCAGCGGCTAGGGATGTAAATACCAGCCTGCTCAAAAAGAAGTACAACTCTGCCTCCAGGTCCTTCAAAAGAATTATTGCTAAGGCAAAGTCGGAACACGTGGCCAGCATTGGCGAGAGACTGGTTCACCTTCCTTCGGGAACTCGTGCGTTCTGGTCTCTCGCCAAGGCTGTCCAGGGGAATTTCTGTAAGCCGTCTTTACCATCTTTGCGCAGGGGAGATGACACGTTAGCCCACACCGCAAATGAGAAGGCCGATCTTCTAGGCTCTCTTTTTGCGGCCAACTCGACTCTGGAGGATAATGGTAGTTCACCGCCGAATATCCAGTGCGGTGACACCTTCATGTCCGAGATCCAGTTTCGCCAGAGATCAGTGCGTAAAGTGCTGCAATCTCTGGACGTTCACAAGTCGAGTGGGCCTGACGGTATTCCTCCCATCGTGCTTAGGACATGCGCTCCTGAGTTGGCACCGGTTGTAACGCGCTTGTTCCGGTTCTCCTACTCCTTAGGCATTGTGCCGAAATCATGGAAGACTGCCACAATCCACCCGATCCCAAAGAAAGGTGATAGCTCGGATCCGTCCAACTACAGGCCGATTGCCATTACCACCTTGTTCTCGAAAGTCATGGAAACGATCATCAATTGCCAGCTCATGAGGTATCTTGAGGAGCACCAGCTGATTAGCGATCGTCAGTACGGCTTTCGTCAGCGTCGCTCAGCTGGTGACCTTCTTGCGTACCTCACGCATCGATGGTCGGTGGCAATCGAGGGCAAGGGGGAGGCCCTGGCGGTTAGTTTGGACGTGGCCAAGGCCTTTGATCGGGTGTGGCACAAAGCACTTCTTTCGAAGTTGCCTTCCTACGGGCTGCCCGAGAAGCTATGCGCCTGGATTTCCAGCTTTTTGGAGGGTCGGAGCATCAAGGTCGTTGTCGACGGTGCATGCTCTGACCCGAAACCAATTAATGCTGGTGTCCCACAGGGCTGTGTACTGTCGCCCACCCTGTTTCTTCTGCATATCAATGACATGCTGCAAATTAGCAACATCCATTGTTATGCAGATGATAGCACGTGTGATGCACTGTACACGGCCCGCGCTAACGTTTCTCGGGCTACTGCCGCTGAGAACCGGACCAAACTTGTGTCTGAAATGGAGATCCTATTAGGTGAAGTCTCGGATTGGGGTAGACAAAATCTTGTTGATTTCAATCCCAAAAAGACACAAGTCTGCGCCATTACCGCTAAAAAAGAACCCTTTGTCGCGAATGTATGTTTTGAGGGCACTCCTCTGGTTGCCACAGCCAGCATCGGTATTCTCGGCGTTGACATATCGAGTGACGTTCAGTTTCGTGGTCACTTGGAAGACAAGGCCAAATTGGCCTCTAAAAAGCTGGGTGTACTCAGTAGAGCGAAGCAGTATTTCCAGCCGGGCCACCGCCTTCAGCTATACAAGGCGCAAGTTCGGCCCCACATGGAATACTGCTCGCATCTCTGGGCGGGAGCACCCCAATACCAGCTTCTTCCATTTGACCGCATACAACGGAGAGCGACTCGAATCGTCAACGACCGAGCTCTTACCGATCAGCTTGATACTCTGGCCTTGCGGAGGGACGTCAGCTCCCTCTGCATTTTTTACCGCATATACCACGGGGAGTGCTCCGAAGAACTGTTTGGAACGATTCCTGCCGCCGAGTTTCGTCATCGTACGACACGACAGACCGCCAGGTACCATCCACACCATCTGGATGGCTGGCATTCCTCAACAGTGCGGTTCTCTCGACATTTCCTGCCACGCACAGCCGCGTTGTGGAATGGTCTGTCCTCGGCGGTATTTCCAAACCAGTACGACTTGGGGTCCTTCAAGAAGCGAGCCTTTCTTTTTCTAAAAGGCCGGCAACGCATCTGCAGTTCCTCTGGTGTTGCGGGTGTCCATGGGCGTCGTTGATCACCTGGGTGTTCCCGCCGCTCGTTTGCCCCCTTCTCTTATAAAAAAAAAAAAAAAAAAAAAAAAAAAAGTACAATGTTAGGTATATAATCCGAATATAACCCGTCGGTCGGAACGCGACTTTTTATTCAGGGATAAATGTGTTAATATATTATAGCTTAATTAAGTTTAGTTATGTGTTAAGTATATAAATGCACAGATATTAAATACCTGCACAAGTGGGAAAAACTCGCGTGGGTTGACTTTTTTGAATAAAAGAATATGTATAGAAAAAAACAACGTATACTTAAATAACAGACATCACCATAAATTCAATAGAACACACAACAAATTTCTTTAAAAAAAACAACAACAACAAAGATAACCTATTGAAGGTTAGTGAACTATTTGTCCCAGATGTGTCGGATGATGGTTATCCTCTCTGGCTGGCCTCTCTGGCGGGTTGGTACTTCTACTGTGACTTCCTTTCTGTTATCAGAAGTTACGCGACGCTCCGCTGCGGAAGGCCTCTCAGTTGTTGTTGTAGGTTTCTTAGTAGTCGAAGGCTTAGGTCTTTCGTTTTCAGTACGAGTGGAAACAGCTGCTTTCTTTGCTTCCGCTTTTTTCGGTTTGGTTGACTGGTTAGCAAGGGGTCTGAAAATTTCCAACGGAACCGGGAAAGGATGAGGAACTTTCACTTCGAATGGCTCCGGGATCGGTACCAAGACCGGAGTAGGAACTTTGACGTGCCTTATTAAAGCACCCTGACGTTGTTTTGTGCTTCCCTCCTTGCGTACGCCGACTGGTACTCTGTTATTGCGACCCTCCGCTTTGTTGTTAGCCCTTTGTTTACCCAACTGAACTTTGCGGCGTTCCTCGTTTTCAATTGCTTGTTTTTGGTCGTTATATCTCGCCGAAAATCGGAATCTGCCCAAAGTAGTCTCGGCGTCGGGTCTCGGTTGTTCTGTAGTAGTTGTAGTCGTGGATTGTTGTGAGGCCAATTGCTTCCTCAATTGGGCACGGTTCAGCTCCAACAAACGCAGCCAACGTTCTCTGATTGGTTCTTCTTGCGGAGCCTTGGTTGTGCTTGGAGCAGTTTTTTCAGTAGCGGACTCGTAGGGGACCAGCCGGAATCGTTGCTGTTGCTCGACCTCTGGTTGAGCTTCTTCTGTTTCCTCTTCGGTTTCTTCTTCTGACTCAGGTTGAGCTTGTTCAGGTTGAGCTTGTTCAGTTTGAGTTTCAGTCTCGGGATAGTAACGCAAAAAAGCGTAAGGATCTTCAGGAGATGGAACGAATTTATTTTCTTCTGGCCTGAAAATCCAAGAAAACTGTGGCTCATCGTCGATTTGTTCTGAACTCGGCTCTTCCACAGGTATCGTCTGAGCAGATTCATTTTCCTCCTCTTCCGATGCCTCAGGGTCTTCTAATTGAACAGGGCTCAACTCAAAGAGGTCATCCTGTTCCGGTTGTTGCTCCTCTGTCTCTGGTTGAGTTTCTTCAGGCACTTCAGCTTGATCCGCTGGCTCAGCACTAATATATCCTTTACCTTCTTGTATAGCCTTAATTTGGCTAGGCGTAAGGTATACTACGACTTCCTTGGTGGCATACCTCTTTTGAGGATTTTGAGATGCCAGTGTCTTTTCAATAAATGTTTGTGGCCCGGGGTCTAACCGCTTGGATTGCACCACAACAATGGCGAGGGCCGCAAACATAAACCAAACCTGAAATAGAATTTACTAATTAATATAAACTAGATTTCATGGCTAATTAAACTATTCTAAAGCGTTATTGGATTCATATATTATACCTGTTTACCTATTTACCTATTTAGTTTGTATAACAACAAACCATAAAATTAAGCAATCAATAGACAATCACGGAATAAAACTAATGATGTTTTTATTAATTCATGTTAAGAGTTTTAATGTATATTTGCAAACTTATCCAATTAGAAGAATAAATAAATAAGACATTACTTCTTAACTATTTAACAATTGATTATTTTTTGTTTAAAGTTTTTTAATATCTTTAATCAATAAACTTACTAAAGAATTCATGGTGAGAAGGCACAAGTGGCTATGGATAGCGCTGGGGGACGTCTGTGCCAAAACGAGGAATCGACATTAATTTTATACAAAAGTCGAGTTTTCGAAACGTTGTAAATTTTGGAGGCAGACCATAGTTTTGAGTAGGGCGTTGGCACCGGTTACGTTTTTTTTTGAATTAATTTAACTATCTATGCAAATATGCATATGGTACTTTAATGTCCAGAACTGGATTGGCGATTTCGAAAACATGAAAAAATTCGGAACTCTATTAAAAAGAAATAAATACCAATTTTCAAAAATTGTAACAGCGGCGACGACGGGGTCAGCGTTTATTTTTCGAAATTTTTACAAATGATTTGCATAAATGTAGCTCTACGAACTACATATGTAATGTATTTGGAATTTAACCATCTTGAATCAGACATATGGTTTTTCTTATTTGCTATTTTACTTGTGCAATGGAGTTCAAAAGTCACAACTATATCAAGTGATGAGTTTACGTGTGAATTGGAGTGTGACAAAATGGTATCATTAACATAAATGCATTACAAAGTCACTGAATTAAATTTACACAAACAAAAAAACTTGTTAACCATAAATAAAATAAGATGTTACTATTGGTTGCTCTACATTTAACATTGCACTCGGTTGACTAATGATATGCAGTAGGAATTAAATAACTTAAGGCAGAGGGCTTGGTACCATTTGGATAAAGCAGCGGTTAAGGTGACCCTAATCAAGAATTATCTTCAAGATACGTCAAATATAAGACAACTCGCTGGTAAAAAATAACATTATTATGGAGTAAAAATATAGCGCATATATAGGTACATAGAACATATATATAGATAGATAGAATAGAACACAATTTTCAATAATTAACAAATAAAAAATATCTGCTAAGTTCTAATAAACTAAAGTGATATTTGGTTTAACCACTCATTAGCCTGGTTGTTTATATCATTTTGTTACTCTCTGTAGAACAAATGGTTCTACAGAGAGTAAATTAACCACTGTCTTAATGATTTTTGTGTTATTATCATTTTGAGATGTTTACAAAGCGTTGTATTCACGCAGGATTTTATGTATTCCTTTTATCCGGAATTAACTCTTACCGAGGTATAGGAAACTACATAAAACCTTCATTGACAATATTGGTTGCTATGGCAATGTTTTGACAATAACCTATAGTTCGAAGTTATTATGTGGAATGAAATTACAAAAAATTCCAGCGAGGAGCGTGGGAAGCCGCGGGTAACAGTTAGTATAAATTATAATAAATTCTTTATGTTCTCCAGTGATAATGTCACTCTCATTTGCCATTCCACATTATTACATCATTAGAGGAATACGGTAGTGAAAGTTTATTTTAGATTTTTGAATACGTCAAAAAACACGCGTCAGCCATGTGGAAGCGCACTCGATTTACTTATTACAATATACGTTTCATGGCAGATCAAAAAAAGGTTTCCTGTTTAAATGGTTGATACGAAATTAACACTGATGGCACACTTCAGTCATGTGTTGGGGGAACGACTTTGTACTTCGTACTAAAAAACCGTGACCTGTGCCAACTTCTTTTGGATTGCGGGCATGAGAACTTGTATAAATTTAGCTTCTTTGTGTGTTTCTGTAATATCTATCTGTACGTAGTCTGTTTATTTTATTCCTATGCTGGTAGCAAAATTTTTTTGGTTGGCAACAATAGCCCAATGCGAACCTATGACCTACTTTCAGTCGTTACTCTATTTAAGTCTAACATTATCGTAATTTCTCGACCTATTTATATTTCTAATAATAACACAGAAGTTTTATTGTAACTAAGAAATATCGATCATTATTGTGAAATAGTTATTTGTTTATTATTACTACAAAAAGTCCGAATAACTGAATCTCATCGACATGATCGATGTGATTGGGCATCAACGACGCTAAAATGGAACCTGGCTGCAAGAATACAAGTCAAATGATTGACACGAGCTAGCTGCTCATGTCCGACGTTGTCTGCGTCAATTTTAGCGTAAATGTTAATAATATAAATGTATAATATGCTTTTGCTTCTTCGTGATTTCTTTTGGATTCAGTTTTCTAATGCTAAAGGAATGTTTCAAGTCGATTCAATAGTTTCCCCTCACCAAGCAATAATTATTTTGCTCTTATATATCATTAGGCGTTTGTGCCCGGCATCGTATAAGAGAATTTTAATAAAATATAGCCCACTTTGCTTGCGGATAATGTCTAATGAAAGGAATTTATATATGGGTCAAGGACTTAAAAGTAATTAACATTAGTGTAGATGACACTACTCAATTGTACAATTAAACATAAAAAGGGCGTTTGTGTTGGCGTTTGTTACCGTTATTTAGTAGCACTTAAACCACTGACCCAAAATCACAGAAAAGTTTTGAGTATTACACAATTTAAGATGTCACTGACTTGCGACAGAATACATTAAGTATTAAGGCATTCCGTTCAAATGTCTTTAACTAACACATATTTTTAAATTCTGATGTAATCCAAAACCAAAAAAATGATTGACGAAAACGTAAGCGTAAATAAAAATATTTTTTAAAGGTCTATGCGAATCGTCGTGTATTTCAACATTACTAAAATAAAACAGAGGTAGTCTCTTTTCGTCTAAATTCAACTCTATGTATTAAGTAACGTCCCTTTTGTGCCCAACACACATTAGATTAGTTTTAAGATTATAAACGAGTTTTATAATTGTTATGTTGTTTATGTAACGCTCATCAGTGATATATAAATACTTTCCATCACTATGCACAACGTAAGGTCTAACACTAGTAGGTACGCCCGTATCGGTAATTCTATGGATAAATATGTAATGTATTTGTGTATGTAAGTAAAAAAACTCCATTTAAGAGATTTTGCGGATGCGTTCCGCATCTTGAGATATTGGCCATATTATAATAATAACTCACTGAATTCCAGAATTAAACTGTACGTCTCTTGTTTGTTCTTCAAATAAGAATAGGCATTGTTGAACAAAAAAGGAATGCAACATATCAATAATGTAGTTTTTAATTATAATTATATTAAAAATATTATAACTAGACCTTCACCGATACAGCCACCATCACCACCATTATAATCAGGAAATTAAAAATTACTAGCAGTCAGGAGAGAGTTGTCTATGATCGTTTTAAAAGGCATCTAGTAACCCTCGGTTAGCCATGGTGACATATAAAATAACTCACACAAACAATCAAAGCTGTGCTTTAAAGCTTACACTGCCTCGAAACGGACGGTCGTCGAATGGCTTGTTTCCGCGTGAACGTGGAATAAATGTTAAAAGATATTATTTATTTATTTTATAAAAAAATTGTTGGTGTATAGAACATAAAACAAACGCAACCTGTACTTATAAATATCATACGTAATTTTGATTTGACTTGAAAGGAGCCCCAGAAATCACATCACCGAAGCTATTTTATTATTACGAAACCAAAGATTCAAATTCTGTTTATGCAAATTTTTTGAAAAGCTAAGTTTTTTGAAGAGGTAAATTTGCATAAATAAACATTTTTAAAGCTTTATGTGTTTTAGATTCTTTAGATTTTGGTCCAGTTAGTTTATGCGAAAATAATCCTTAAATACGGAAATATAAATTCATAGCATTTTATGAATATTCATTACAGACAGAGTTCCGATAATTCAATATTACCCAAGTCATCTCATGCTATTTTCGAGTTTAAAATATTATTAGAAACATAACTCTTGCAGAGACTTCTGCATCTGTTTGTACCCTAAGAATACCATCTAATATATTGATTCTTTAAACAAAATAACTAGCGATCCACTCCGGCTTCGCGCGTGTGCCAGATCATGATAGGCCCACATTTTTTTTTGTTATATTATCGTACCCCCTTGTAACGCCTTCTTCAAATATAGTCATATTCAAACATATTTCAGCAAATTTACACGTAACCTTAATGAATTATATGCCTATTCCCTTGAAAAAATCTTTATTGGTGAAAAACTCTGAAAAAAAGTTTCGATTAGTTCGACTTAAGCTCTATTTCCGCGCTTAACGGAGTTTAGAGCGCCAAATTCCGTTTCATTAACATAAACTAAACGCAGTTATGCTCTAATTGAGTTTAACATCAGAGCGGCCGTTTTCTGGCGTTTAGCTCCGTAAGCGCGTTTTTAATTTGACAGCTACAGTTACATGAGACAGTTTTGACGTTGACAAACTGTGTACATGACATCTGCGCTTAGATTGACGGCGTTGTTTACGCTGTAAGTCACCAAACTCCGTTTTCGTAATCGCATCACATTGTAGCTGATGAAATCCGCTTAACGAAAACCAAGATTAGAATCGAACTATAAACTATAAAGCAAAACATAATTTTGTTAAACTTGTGTTGGAATTTAAACGGTGAAATCGACCCTCAATGACTTATTTAAATCAAAAAGCAATTCAAAATATTAAGAAAGCTTATAAACTTTAGAATTTTTAATGAAGGTACCAATGATGAAACCGGTACCTCAAGAATGGTGTCGACAAATGGATTCAACAATATCATAGCGCCCATTAACATTTCTATAGGTCGACTTTTTTTCTTTACACACATAAATTTTATTTGAAATAGATAACGCTGATATTTGGTAAAAGGTTTATATCATGATAACATTTAAGATGCGGGATTAGTTTTAGGCCGACATCGGTATAAACTGCACGTCTGTCTCATAACTAAATAAATATTATATATAAATTAATTGCTGTCCGTTAGGCACGCTTATTTTTACAAACGGCTGAACCGATTTGGATAATTCTTTTTTGTATGCCAGGCTTAAAAGGTTTTTGTGTGCTATTTTCCGGTTATGAAACTTTTAAAACTTCACTTCGCGTTCGTGGCTTATCGTTTGACAACTGCGCGCGCATGACGTCATCTTATAACCATTCCGTACAGTCTTTTGACTTGACGTTTTAATATTGTCATATCACATGTTTCATATTTAAAATTGTTTTTTCGTTAAATCTTAAAGATTACAAAGGGAGTTCGATACATTTTCGAGTGAGTGAAAACAGTTCCGTATAATTTTACATTGTTCATCGTACTGACATAGACGTAGCAACGCAATTAATTCCTCGGTGAGATACTTCACGTGCGAACCGCACCGATAACCGACGAGTAGCGGATAATGAAATACTCTGATAAGCATATATATATATATATATATATATATATATATATATATATATATATATATATATATATATATATATATCACAAGTGACGTTCCAGAGTGACCGAAAATGGAATGAAATGGCAGAATGCAATAAGTTGCAACGCAAAGCCAGAGAGCGCGATAAGATAAACATTGCCAGTCGCATATACTAGGATCTCCTGTAAGCTTGGAACTAGCGGCAACATTTCCTTATGATACCGACGTCTATCATGGTGCCGACGAATCAAATAACAATTCGAGGATCGTCCATATTGTTAGGGTGTTGCAATTTGGCGCTGATTCCCATGGATTGTATTTATTCAGGCGAAAAAGTGAAGTTGCCACGAAAATGAAATAAAAATGTATTTTACCAGAAAGCTTTGAATTGACTTTTTATTTTTCGTGTTCAACGAAATTAAATACATTGCTTTCATTTGTATTTTATAATTTAAGTTATTCGCTTCGATATTTGTTGGTTCAGGACAAAATAAAATTAAGTAAAATCCACAAAAACAAAATAATAAAACGAAAAATGTAGTTTTCGGTCAAATTTTCAATTGAAAGCTCTACGCGCGAGCATTATTATTTATTTCCCACAGTTGTTTGTGTGTAATTAATTGTTTACATTTAAAAAAATCGCGAGGAATGGATTTTAGTTTACATTGGTAGGGCACGCTACAACATCTGTTACACGAATGGGTCGGCTCGACCGCTGAAATACCATGTCCTTACAGAAAACGGGCGTGAAGTAGGAATATACTTCTGCGTTTCGTCTGATGAGTGAGGTGTCGGAAGCCCAATTTCAGTCCTCGTCCCTTTCCGATCCTTTCCTAATACGGATAGAAGGGGAAGGTGAAGAGGATTGGACGGGGAGGGATTGGAAAGGATTTGGAACTATCCTTTTCCTTTCACTATCACCTCCTCTGTCCATGACAGGTAGGCAACGCAGCTGCGAATTATTTTCTTGTTGCGGATGTCTATGGGTAGCGGTCAAACATCAGATGACCTTCAGATTTTAATCTAATAATACGAAATATTATAATCTGATTAGGCATATTATAAACTGACAGAAAATTATGAATTAAGGAAATCATTGACAAATAATTATAAAAACGCGGACAGTCATAAGCATAGCTGACGGAAGTGACAATACAGGTTTAACAGTGGTAGAGCCCGCAACAAAAACATCTGTAGCACGAATTGGCCGGCTCGATCGATGAAATACCACGATCTCACAGAAGACAGGAGTGAAGTAGATTATTCTGAGTTTCGACCGATGAGTGAGGTGCCGGAGGCCTAATTCTGGTTCTCTTCCCCTTCCCATCCTTTGATAATAAGGAAAGGGTGGGAAGGGAAGAGGACTTGACGGTGGAGGCGGTGAATAGGAAAGGGATATAACCATTTTTTGTGTATTCTGTCCATTAAAGGTAGGCATCGCATCTGCAACTCTTGTTGCAGATGCGTCTGGGTAGCGATCACTTGATATCAGGTGAACCGCGTGCTCATATGCCACCTTCTATTATATAAAAAACAAAACAACAGGTGAGAAGCCGCGACCATTGTAAGTTAAACATGTTACTGAGGCTTGTTGCTGACGCGTGTTGTTCTCGCCAACCTATAAGATTTCAACCTACCAAATATCACTTAACGCGGCTACAGAAATGTTCACTTTAATAAACAAATAATCAACAAAGATAAGACTTTGTTTCTTAGCAATAAAATTGAAATTGCATACAAGAAATAAAAGAAAAAAGTTCGTCGAAATTGTTCCAAAATCAAATAAGCATGTTTTTGACGCGTGTTGATCGCTTAACGCTCCTTCACTACTAAAGTAATATTATTATATATTAATATATTAATTATATATATTAATTATATATATATAATTATATTATTTTAACAGTGGTAGAGCCCGCAACAACAACATCTGTTGCACGAATTGGCCGGCTCGACCGGTGGAATACCACGACCTCACAGAAAACAGGCGTAAAGTAGAAGTACTCTGCGTTTCGTCTGATGAGTGAGGTGCCGGAGGCCTAATCTCAGTCCTCTTCCCCTTTCCACCCTTTCCACATAAGGATAGGATGGGAAAAGGAAGAGGATTGCACGGGGAGGGGGTTTATGGGGAAAGGAGATATCCTTTTTCCTGCCTATGCCCTCCATTAAAGGTAGGCAACGCATCTGCAACACATTTGCCTGTTGCGGATGTCTATGGGTAGCGCTCACTTAACATCAGGTGATCCGCTTGCTCGTTTGCCACCTTATCACATAAAAAAAAAAAAAAAAATATTAAGAATTCTCAGGTATATCCAGTCCTTATTCCTTTATGCACCTGCGATGGACCAAGAAAATTTCATAAAACTTATCGACGATTTTGATGTCGCGCATTTTGACAGTTCATTTGTTTGGTGAATTTGAATTTAGAAGACAGGCGTTTTCTTTTATTTTTGGAAAAATATATAAATTTTAATGAAAAATGATGCACAGAAATTTCAGATTGTAGTGAATTTTCAGTAGTAGACGCATGTGTTGTGCAAAAAATGGCCGTTATACCTGCATGTTTCCCTACCCGTACGAAGCCGGGACATGTCACTAGTATAATATAAAATTTCCATACTAATATTATAAAACCGAATTTAAATCGCTGTCTGTTCAATGGAGATTTTTACAAAATTTGTAGTGGAGTTCTAATCTAAGTAACGCCATCTCTTATTCTCATCCTAAACGAAGTGGCTTAGAAATGAACCAATACATTTTATATTGTTTGATAGATGGCGTTATACT
This sequence comes from Papilio elwesi, assembly GCA_029849275.1. Lineage (NCBI taxonomy): Eukaryota > Metazoa > Arthropoda > Insecta > Lepidoptera > Papilionidae > Papilio > Papilio elwesi. The sequence goes on along the minus strand of CM056700.1, from coordinate 3,905,326 downwards.
AATATAAGATTATTACAATTTACATTACAAATTATACAATTATGATTTAAACTGTTAGCAAAAACCTCGAATATACAACGTTTCAATATATTACCAACTATAAATTACCCGCCCCGGCGTCGCCCGGGTACGACTAATTATGTTGATCCGATCGCTACCAAACACCAATGCCAATCTAGACAATCCCTGTAAATTTCATCGAAATCAGTCAATCCGTTTCGGAGTCTATAGGTCTATACATACTTTGCTTTTTATATACTGTTTTTTTTTCATAAAAAGTATCCTATGTTACTTCTAATATCTCAAAGAAAATGTGTACAAAGTTTCATGATAATATTAGTAGGGATATGTAAGCTATGTTCCATATTCAATTAATTTTTCGTAATGTTCGAAATAATTTTTACAGAATTTGTAGAGGGCAGCACCGTTGACGAGTTGTCCTCGAACAAACAAAGCAACGACTCGTCGTTACTTTGTTAATTCACATTATTGGAAGATTTAGATTAAAAATATTACTTAATTGATCATAGTATGAGGTGCACTAAAAGCACTTCCATTCTCTTGACGAACTCGTTCCCTAATATTTTTATTAAAAATGATTTTACTGATAAGATTTGATTGATTCTTAAACTCATGTTGGCTTTTCGTAAACTATCATGAACATATTAACTAAGTTTCCATTGACTTGACTGATCCTCAATGTAACTATCACCTATTTCTACTGCCACGTCGAAGTCTGCAAAAATTGTCTGGCCGCCTGCCTCACGACAACCGTCTTCAGGAATGATTAGTTGTACTTAAGTCTTGTTTATCGATGTGATTAAAGGCAATTCCATTGCGGGGATAGTCAATTTTAATTACAATTAATAACACATTATATTAATTTTATTTACAAGTCATTCATTATTAAATGAAGCGAGATGACGCTACAAGCCATGCATATTAAACCGACAGAAGTAGATAACAATACTAATTGCTATACATATTAAAGGAAGCTTATTTCCTAAAGAATCATAAAGTTCTCTGTAAGTAAAATGTAAGTGCCTCTCAATGATTTTGGACACAAATTGTTACAAACTATGTCTGCATTGTGAGCCACTGAGATATCGTGATTTATTTCATAATTGAGTAAATTAATTGAAAATCATATTTAGCGCGAATACCCCTCATGCATAAAGGTACAGACTACGAAACATGCAGAACATGGTCCTGGGTTCGAAGCCGCCATTCGATTATTGTAGTGAAGCTTAAACTTGATAGGGAATGGTAAAGTATTTGTAAACTATTTTCGATAATCGACTAATATTTCTTATACATTACAGTGTTGACTACGGCCGTACTGTTCCGAACCCACATACAAAGAAGCAAAATGTAGCAAAAGAATTCAAAATCAGAGACATATTTATTTTAATAAGTTTCGTTCTCCTAATCTACATAGTGACGTTATTTGCGCTAGTTAGGTAATTATTATAAAAAAATCAAACTGGTTTTTATAATATAATTTTAAGCTTTAGACAACGTTGTAGCTTACATAAGTGTATGACAAATAAGTATCTGCTTATTTTATAATACTTAAACGCCCAATTTCACTTGTACGTGTATGTCACCAACGACTGTGAACTTCGTTAGTTTATAAATGAACTAGGTATATTATAAATTCTCAGCAAATTGTGAACAGAACAAATTCACAATTTGACGAGTCACTTGTCGACAGTTTCAACGTTGTCATTGTACTTGATAGTTGTCGTAGTTATCAAATTGTGAACAGAACAAATTCACAATTTGACGAGTCACTTGTCGACAGTTTCAACGTTGTCATTGTACTTGATAGTTGTCGTAGTTATCAAATTGTGAACAGAACAAATTCACAATTTGACGAGTCACTTGTCGGCAGTTTCAACGTTGTCATTGTACTTGATAGTTGTCGTAGTTATCAAATTGTGAACAGAACAAATTCACAATTTGACGAGTCACTTGTCGACAGTTTCAACGTTGTCATTGTACTTGATAGTTGTCGTAGTTATCAAATTGTGAACAGAACAAATTCACAATTTGACGAGTCACTTGTCGGCAGTTTCAACGTTGTCATTGTACTTGATAGTTGTCGTAGTTATCAAATTGTGAACAGAACAAATTCACAATTTGACGAGTCACTTGTCGACAGTTTCAACGTTGTCATTGTACTTGATAGTTGTCGTAGTTATCAAATTGTGAACAGAACAAATTCACAATTTGACGAGTCACTTGTCGACAGTTTCAACGTTGTCATTGTACTTGATAGTTGTCGTAGTTATCAAATTGTGAACAGAACAAATTCACAATTTGACGAGTCACTTGTCGGCAGTTTCAACGTTGTCATTGTACTTGATAGTTGTCGTAGTTATCAAATTGTGAACAGAACAAATTCACAATTTGACGAGTCACTTGTCGACAGTTTCAACGTTGTCATTGTACTTGATAGTTGTCGTAGTTATCAAATTGTGAACAGAACAAATTCACAATTTGACGAGTCACTTGTCGACAGTTTCAACGTTGTCATTGTACTTGATAGTTGTCGTAGTTATCAAATTGTGAACAGAACAAATTCACAATTTGACGAGTCACTTGTCGACAGTTTCAACGTTGTCATTGTACTTGATAGTTGTCGTAGTTATCAAATTGTGAACAGAACAAATTCACAATTTGACGAGTCACTTGTCGACAGTTTCAACGTTGTCATTGTACTTGATAGTTGTCGTAGTTATCAAATTGTGAACAGAACAAATTCACAATTTGACGAGTCACTTGTCGGCAGTTTCAACGTTGTCATTGTACTTGATAGTTGTCGTAGTTATCAAATTGTGAACAGAACAAATTCACAATTTGACGAGTCACTTGTCGACAGTTTCAACGTTGTCATTGTACTTGATAGTTGTCGTAGTTATCAAATTGTGAACAGAACAAATTCACAATTTGACGAGTCACTTGTCGACAGTTTCAACGTTGTCATTGTACTTGATAGTTGTCGTAGTTATCAAATTGTGAACAGAACAAATTCACAATTTGACGAGTCACTTGTCGACAGTTTCAACGTTGTCATTGTACTTGATAGTTGTCGTAGTTATCAAATTGTGAACAGAACAAATTCACAATTTGACGAGTCACTTGTCGACAGTTTCAACGTTGTCATTGTACTTGATAGTTGTCGTAGTTATCAAATTGTGAACAGAACAAATTCACAATTTGACGAGTCACTTGTCGACAGTTTCAACGTTGTCATTGTACTTGATAGTTGTCGTAGTTATCAAATTGTGAACAGAACAAATTCACAATTTGACGAGTCACTTGTCGACAGTTTCAACGTTGTCATTGTACTTGATAGTTGTCGTAGTTATCAAATTGTGAACAGAACAAATTCACAATTTGACGAGTCACTTGTCGACAGTTTCAACGTTGTCATTGTACTTGATAGTTGTCGTAGTTATCAAATTGTGAACAGAACAAATTCACAATTTGACGAGTCACTTGTCGACAGTTTCAACGTTGTCATTGTACTTGATAGTTGTCGTAGTTATCAAATTGTGAACAGAACAAATTCACAATTTGACGAGTCACTTGTCGACAGTTTCAACGTTGTCATTGTACTTGATAGTTGTCGTAGTTATCAAATTGTGAACAGAACAAATTCACAATTTGACGAGTCACTTGTCGACAGTTTCAACGTTGTCATTGTACTTGATAGTTGTCGTAGTTATCAAATTGTGAACAGAACAAATTCACAATTTGACGAGTCACTTGTCGACAGTTTCAACGTTGTCATTGTACTTGATAGTTGTCGTAGTTATCAAATTGTGAACAGAACAAATTCACAATTTGACGAGTCACTTGTCGACAGTTTCAACGTTGTCATTGTACTTGATAGTTGTCGTAGTTATCAAATTGTGAACAGAACAAATTCACAATTTGACGAGTCACTTGTCGACAGTTTCAACGTTGTCATTGTACTTGATAGTTGTCGTAGTTATCAAATTGTGAACAGAACAAATTCACAATTTGACGAGTCACTTGTCGACAGTTTCAACGTTGTCATTGTACTTGATAGTTGTCGTAGTTATCAAATTGTGAACAGAACAAATTCACAATTTGACGAGTCACTTGTCGACAGTTTCAACGTTGTCATTGTACTTGATAGTTGTCGTAGTTATCAAATTGTGAACAGAACAAATTCACAATTTGACGAGTCACTTGTCGACAGTTTCAACGTTGTCATTGTACTTGATAGTTGTCGTAGTTATCAAATTGTGAACAGAACAAATTCACAATTTGACGAGTCACTTGTCGACAGTTTCAACGTTGTCATTGTACTTGATAGTTGTCGTAGTTATCAAATTGTGAACAGAACAAATTCACAATTTGACGAGTCACTTGTCGACAGTTTCAACGTTGTCATTGTACTTGATAGTTGTCGTAGTTATCAAATTGTGAACAGAACAAATTCACAATTTGACGAGTCACTTGTCGACAGTTTCAACGTTGTCATTGTACTTGATAGTTGTCGTAGTTATCAAATTGTGAACAGAACAAATTCACAATTTGACGAGTCACTTGTCGACAGTTTCAACGTTGTCATTGTACTTGATAGTTGTCGTAGTTATCAAATTGTGAACAGAACAAATTCACAATTTGACGAGTCACTTGTCGACAGTTTCAACGTTGTCATTGTACTTGATAGTTGTCGTAGTTATCAAATTGTGAACAGAACAAATTCACAATTTGACGAGTCACTTGTCGACAGTTTCAACGTTGTCATTGTACTTGATAGTTGTCGTAGTTATCAAATTGTGAACAGAACAAATTCACAATTTGACGAGTCACTTGTCGACAGTTTCAACGTTGTCATTGTACTTGATAGTTGTCGTAGTTATCAAATTGTGAACAGAACAAATTCACAATTTGACGAGTCACTTGTCGACAGTTTCAACGTTGTCATTGTACTTGATAGTTGTCGTAGTTATCAAATTGTGAACAGAACAAATTCACAATTTGACGAGTCACTTGTCGACAGTTTCAACGTTGTCATTGTACTTGATAGTTGTCGTAGTTATCAAATTGTGAACAGAACAAATTCACAATTTGACGAGTCACTTGTCGACAGTTTCAACGTTGTCATTGTACTTGATAGTTGTCGTAGTTATCAAATTGTGAACAGAACAAATTCACAATTTGACGAGTCACTTGTCGACAGTTTCAACGTTGTCATTGTACTTGATAGTTGTCGTAGTTATCAAATTGTGAACAGAACAAATTCACAATTTGACGAGTCACTTGTCGACAGTTTCAACGTTGTCATTGTACTTGATAGTTGTCGTAGTTATCAAATTGTGAACAGAACAAATTCACAATTTGACGAGTCACTTGTCGACAGTTTCAACGTTGTCATTGTACTTGATAGTTGTCGTAGTTATCAAATTGTGAACAGAACAAATTCACAATTTGACGAGTCACTTGTCGACAGTTTCAACGTTGTCATTGTACTTGATAGTTGTCGTAGTTATCAAATTGTGAACAGAACAAATTCACAATTTGACGAGTCACTTGTCGACAGTTTCAACGTTGTCATTGTACTTGATAGTTGTCGTAGTTATCAAATTGTGAACAGAACAAATTCACAATTTGACGAGTCACTTGTCGACAGTTTCAACGTTGTCATTGTACTTGATAGTTGTCGTAGTTATCAAATTGTGAACAGAACAAATTCACAATTTGACGAGTCACTTGTCGACAGTTTCAACGTTGTCATTGTACTTGATAGTTGTCGTAGTTATCAAATTGTGAACAGAACAAATTCACAATTTGACGAGTCACTTGTCGACAGTTTCAACGTTGTCATTGTACTTGATAGTTGTCGTAGTTATCAAATTGTGAACAGAACAAATTCACAATTTGACGAGTCACTTGTCGACAGTTTCAACGTTGTCATTGTACTTGATAGTTGTCGTAGTTATCAAATTGTGAACAGAACAAATTCACAATTTGACGAGTCACTTGTCGACAGTTTCAACGTTGTCATTGTACTTGATAGTTGTCGTAGTTATCAAATTGTGAACAGAACAAATTCACAATTTGACGAGTCACTTGTCGACAGTTTCAACGTTGTCATTGTACTTGATAGTTGTCGTAGTTATCAAATTGTGAACAGAACAAATTCACAATTTGACGAGTCACTTGTCGACAGTTTCAACGTTGTCATTGTACTTGATAGTTGTCGTAGTTATCAAATTGTGAACAGAACAAATTCACAATTTGACGAGTCACTTGTCGACAGTTTCAACGTTGTCATTGTACTTGATAGTTGTCGTAGTTATCAAATTGTGAACAGAACAAATTCACAATTTGACGAGTCACTTGTCGACAGTTTCAACGTTGTCATTGTACTTGATAGTTGTCGTAGTTATCAAATTGTGAACAGAACAAATTCACAATTTGACGAGTCACTTGTCGACAGTTTCAACGTTGTCATTGTACTTGATAGTTGTCGTAGTTATCAAATTGTGAACAGAACAAATTCACAATTTGACGAGTCACTTGTCGACAGTTTCAACGTTGTCATTGTACTTGATAGTTGTCGTAGTTATCAAATTGTGAACAGAACAAATTCACAATTTGACGAGTCACTTGTCGACAGTTTCAACGTTGTCATTGTACTTGATAGTTGTCGTAGTTATCAAATTGTGAACAGAACAAATTCACAATTTGACGAGTCACTTGTCGACAGTTTCAACGTTGTCATTGTACTTGATAGTTGTCGTAGTTATCAAATTGTGAACAGAACAAATTCACAATTTGACGAGTCACTTGTCGACAGTTTCAACGTTGTCATTGTACTTGATAGTTGTCGTAGTTATCAAATTGTGAACAGAACAAATTCACAATTTGACGAGTCACTTGTCGACAGTTTCAACGTTGTCATTGTACTTGATAGTTGTCGTAGTTATCAAATTGTGAACAGAACAAATTCACAATTTGACGAGTCACTTGTCGACAGTTTCAACGTTGTCATTGTACTTGATAGTTGTCGTAGTTATCAAATTGTGAACAGAACAAATTCACAATTTGACGAGTCACTTGTCGACAGTTTCAACGTTGTCATTGTACTTGATAGTTGTCGTAGTTATCAAATTGTGAACAGAACAAATTCACAATTTGACGAGTCACTTGTCGACAGTTTCAACGTTGTCATTGTACTTGATAGTTGTCGTAGTTATCAAATTGTGAACAGAACAAATTCACAATTTGACGAGTCACTTGTCGACAGTTTCAACGTTGTCATTGTACTTGATAGTTGTCGTAGTTATCAAATTGTGAACAGAACAAATTCACAATTTGACGAGTCACTTGTCGACAGTTTCAACGTTGTCATTGTACTTGATAGTTGTCGTAGTTATCAAATTGTGAACAGAACAAATTCACAATTTGACGAGTCACTTGTCGACAGTTTCAACGTTGTCATTGTACTTGATAGTTGTCGTAGTTATCAAATTGTGAACAGAACAAATTCACAATTTGACGAGTCACTTGTCGACAGTTTCAACGTTGTCATTGTACTTGATAGTTGTCGTAGTTATCAAATTGTGAACAGAACAAATTCACAATTTGACGAGTCACTTGTCGACAGTTTCAACGTTGTCATTGTACTTGATAGTTGTCGTAGTTATCAAATTGTGAACAGAACAAATTCACAATTTGACGAGTCACTTGTCGACAGTTTCAACGTTGTCATTGTACTTGATAGTTGTCGTAGTTATCAAATTGTGAACAGAACAAATTCACAATTTGACGAGTCACTTGTCGACAGTTTCAACGTTGTCATTGTACTTGATAGTTGTCGTAGTTATCAAATTGTGAACAGAACAAATTCACAATTTGACGAGTCACTTGTCGACAGTTTCAACGTTGTCATTGTACTTGATAGTTGTCGTAGTTATCAAATTGTGAACAGAACAAATTCACAATTTGACGAGTCACTTGTCGACAGTTTCAACGTTGTCATTGTACTTGATAGTTGTCGTAGTTATCAAATTGTGAACAGAACAAATTCACAATTTGACGAGTCACTTGTCGACAGTTTCAACGTTGTCATTGTACTTGATAGTTGTCGTAGTTATCAAATTGTGAACAGAACAAATTCACAATTTGACGAGTCACTTGTCGACAGTTTCAACGTTGTCATTGTACTTGATAGTTGTCGTAGTTATCAAATTGTGAACAGAACAAATTCACAATTTGACGAGTCACTTGTCGACAGTTTCAACGTTGTCATTGTACTTGATAGTTGTCGTAGTTATCAAATTGTGAACAGAACAAATTCACAATTTGACGAGTCACTTGTCGACAGTTTCAACGTTGTCATTGTACTTGATAGTTGTCGTAGTTATCAAATTGTGAACAGAACAAATTCACAATTTGA